>CM077115.1:476482399-481282399 GCA_039619475.1 Icerya purchasi | reverse complement strand
GACGCATTCTTCGGGCAGGACCTCTACTCTCCTCTGTACACATCTCTAGTCCCCGATATCGATCAAAAATGACCGTGAACTCCGATTATCGAATCTCTGCAACTGATAAGCCCGCTACGATCCTGCGCGTACACATTACGATTCATTATAAATCGCGCAATCTGCGAAGACACGACAATCACTCTCATCGATACTCATTATACCCGCGGTTATTTCGGTCGTTCATTTCGCTCGGTCCCTGATAGCCACGCTGCCTGTATTGTTGTACTTTCGAATTAGAGGGCCACTCCAATTCGTAGTGAAACGGATCCGCAGAATAGACATCTACTATAGATTATAGCGAAGCGACGATTTAATGAAAATTAAAGCAACCGGAAAATCGGCGCAAAAAGAACTTTTCACGTCCGAACGAACAGCGCATATTTTAATACTACGATGCAATTGACGTCAGCGCAGCCTATCCTTCGGCATATATAATAGACAATGGGCCGAACGTTACGGAAAAGAGAAAATTTTTGATCATTTTTAAGTTTTTTTTTTTACATAATTTAGTGAAAAACCGAAAGAAGCTTTTCAAGCAAGAGCCTCATTCGAAGAAAGGGTCGAAATTCGGATCGGAGACCTCTCTTACGATTTACCTTCGCTAGGGATTGTCATTAAAACTCTTCACTTCGTCCTCACCAACATGATCATCATCATAGTAGCCGATCGACCACAATTCTTTCTAGCTCAGGAAGAATATTTTTTTTCTCTAATCGACGATGGTGGGGAAAATTCGTTTTTTTCTTTTTGTTTTGTTTTGTTTTTTTATTCGTTTTCACAGTCGATCGCTTCTCCTATCTCGCGACTTCTTTATATACTCTTATCTGGAATTTCTGGCCGAGGCACCCGCATGACTCGAGGAGCCGTTAATTCTGTGCCTCGGTAATTTTCTGTCCGACGAACGTTAAGGAATTAATTCGAAATGCTGATAATATAATGTAATTTTAAATGACTGATTATCATCATCGAGAGACAGAAAGCAATGAAAATAAATCGAAAAAAAAAGAGGGAACCAGAGAGAGAACGGAAGGAGAGAGTAAGAGAATGGATAAGACACACATGCCAAAGCACACGCTCGGCTAATAACGCAACTTTTGTCATCTGATAGAACACACGTACACGGTCAGGCTGATCTGTTGCGTCATGCTTGTCCGCTATAGCCACCGTCCGGCAGATAAATTATCCGACAAACGGGAATTGTTTACGTCAAGCCGTCACCAATTATTGCGTTTCCCCAACTTTTTTATCGGAACTCTGCTAGCGAAAAAATGAACGAAAAATTCCCGCGTATAATTAATCGATTTCTGTTCGTTTTCCCTGTTTTTTCCTTTTTTTTCCCCACTGAGTTTTCCGGCTTTTTCAATTTTCACCGTTTCGATTAGCGCATTTGTCGCGCGAAAGAAAACACCCCTAATCATCTCCGTTTATTAATCAAGAGTACAGTTTTTGTGTTTGGTTTCTTTTTTTCTCTCTTGCTGCTATTTGTCGCGGTTCTCGCCCATCAGCTGTCAGCGGTAGTTTATCATCGGGTTTCGTCCCTGACTGACGTATCTGTTATTAACTAATTTTCCAGTTTCGGTGTCTGATGTGTTGAGTACACATTAGCGAAACACACTGGCGTGTTTTGCAATTTTCGAAATAGAACAACTGTCGAACAAAAAGTATTACTGATGTAGGGTTATCGTTCCGTCCCGACGAATCATCGCGATGTAAATTTCTTTCAAAGTTTGTTTTAATTTCTAATAAATTTCGTTTCGAATTATTATTTTTTTTTTTTTTGTATTTTTATACATCTATGTGTAGGAGATTATCGGGAATTAATTATGCTATTCGTTGCATTAAAAACAAAAAAAAAAAAAAACATTTTGGAAACGCTTTTAAAAGTTGGATCATTTTGACACGAACAAAGTGTTGCTTTTTTAGTTTTATTTATTATCTCGCTAGTTGAATTCTTTTTCAAATTACAAGATATTTTTTCAACTAGTGAGACCGTAGATGATTTATAATTGAATGACAATTCCTTATCGGTAAATATGCTGCAAATTATTTCGGACGTTACATCAATAAATGAGGACAATATAAATTTATAATGTCAAAATTCAAATTTTGCATATTTAAATCGGAACCAATAACAACAGCAGTTAAAGTATGATTGGATGAAATGTTCTAAAAAAAAGGTATATGTATGTACATATACATTATATGTATATGTATATAAAAACTCGGTCATTTTGGCCTCACAAGGGACTGTGCCCCTTGACCCCTCTTGCTTTTATTTCTATCTCTTTCTCTTCTATAATTTGTATAAAATGATCAAAATTTACAAACGTCATTCTTACTGGCATCAACACAAAAAGAAAAATAACATAACCACAAAAATCCTATTCTAACATTTAACTTTCATTACATAAAATTGTCACATTTTTTAAATAACAATAACAAAAATCCTATAAAATATAACAAACGTTACATAAAATTGGGACATGTTTTCGAATGAGGGGTTGCCTAAGAATTACGTTGTAATTAATATATATATATATATATGGTTATGTGTATATATATGGGGCGTTTCACGTCAATTGTCCGAGCGCCAAAACGCTTAATTTTCAACTCATACTAAGAATCATACACAAAAAATATTTTCGATGTATTTGATCCTCGGATTTCCAATAAAACTATTCGTTCTTTGAAAATGCGCCTTTTTAACCCCTCAAACGAAAACACAAAACATGTTTTATCTTTAAAAAGGCATTATTTTTAATATTTTCTTAAATACTCTAGATTGGAAGAGGAGGTTTTTTTTACGTCGATGTAGCAATTTTCACCAGAGTGTGTTTTTTTTCTTTTGCGGAGATATTGAACGCTAAAATAAAGAGACGGACCACCGCCGTTCAGCGTAACGTAAAATGCTTATCGGGTTTTTTCTTCAATATATCTGTTTGACGTCGAGTTTGTATTGTGGTTAACTTTTACGTTCGTCTGGTTATTGTCGTCGTTGTGATTGTGCTGAACATAACAAGAGCAAGCGTCGTCAAAATCGTGTATTACTCTTTACGAACATCGAAAAACTCGAGTTCATGATATAACTTTGGAAATTCATCTAACTTCGATTAAAATTAACTAAAACTCTATATTACAGATTAATTATTTGTTACTTATTTATCTCTGATGCTATATGTCGCATTCAGTTCTTCATTCAAGATGCATTAATCCGTTTGGTAAAAGTAATCAACACGGCGAAACAGTTAAACAATTTTCCCGTATCTAAAAAGAGATGAATATCCAACGATACCAGAAACAGCGGTAATAATTGTAGAACTGAAATTCCCGATGCAAAAAAATTTAAAGTAGACCGCATAGAGATGAATAAAAACTATGTTTTAAAAGTATTAAAAAAAAAAAAGAAGATTTTCGAATCTACATCCGAGAAAGACAGAATCTTATTGCTTACTCTTGCTCCGGAATTTTGGTCTCATCTTGATTTAATGACAGATTTTAAATGCAGTGAATTCGACAAGCCAGAAAATTATTCGATGAAGTTGGAATTCCTTTAATGCCTGAGAAGAAGAAAAAATAAAGTGCTTCCAGCTGAATAATTTTATTTCAAAAAATTTTTATGAAAACGATGATATTATTCGAGTTATGCCCGGTGTGAAAGACTATATATCTAATTGTAACAGGAAGATGGTACACGAAAACACGTTCAAAAAAGATTACTCAATTTTGAATGAAATTTACAATTTATTTAAAAAAAAAATCTAAAATAGGGTTTACAAATTTTACACAATTAAAGTCACAAAACTGTGTTATAGCTGGGGAAGTCATAATGTGTTTGTTTATCCACCATGAAAACATCCGACTTATGTTTGAAGCTGTTAATTTAAAAAGTTTAATCGAAGATACATACTCAATTAAAAATTGTCACGATTTGCATCAAAGCAATAGTATGTGCAATTGCAAGATAAATGTTTTTTACATGTTTCACCACAACGATCACAAATTATTCTCAGCGCGTGAAAAAACTAATTAAAAGATATCTCGCGTATTTTTTTTATTTTACTTTCATTACTATTTATATTATAATATTTTTTACTTTGTCGAAATTTTTTCATTTATCAACAGCGACTGTGAAATCATGATTAATTTAAAAATAATAAAAATAGAAACGGAATGTTTTCTAACAGCGAAATATCTCGCCCGTTAAGGCATAATGGCGAATTCGGAAGAAATCAATTCCTTCTCGGAGCGGTTTTAGAGTCACCATATTATACACCGTTCGGAGTGTGTAGTACTAACTCTATCGCCCGACAACGTTCTATCATTTCCTGCTACTGAATATTCAGCTGAAGTTTTGGCTGCTGATATCGTTCGTTTGTTTCGGATCGACTTTTTTTACAACGGTCAGAAGAGCGGATTAATCGAAGAATCATTGAAAAAAAAGAGAAAATCCGAAAGATGATGAAATTAGGAAGCAATTTAAAGAACGTGCGGTAAAGGCGGTTTGAAGATGTTTCAAAACCAACTGTAGAAGATTTAGTGTAGTTTCGAAAGATCCCGGAGAATAATTCCGAGAGAGGCGTGTTTAATAATGGTCGGGACTTGCCGTAGGAATTAATGAAGAAAGATAGTAAAACTATAAAAAGATATTATTTATAGGGAAACGGAGAAAGAAAGATGGTATATGTTTTGTTTTTGTCGGTTTAACGAGAAACAGAGGGACAAAATGAGCAACTTTTAATATTTAAATGTTTAATTAAAGCGAAGATGGCTCTGAAATAAAATCTTGTACATATCGAGTGCCGCTCTTGCCAGCGAAAATGTTACAAATCTTTGCATAATGAAAAAATACCGTCACGGTATTAATTAACGGGATTTTTTTTGTTTTCTTCTAAAATCTAAATTCTTCAAAACTAGCGAAAATGTCTAAGCTCCTGTTGAAAAAAGCAAATCTCAAAATGCGCAGATTATTCCGTAGGCAAAATAAATAATTTAACAAGACTTTTCGGCGACCGTGTATAATGTTAACACCAACTCACACGTATGTATGTACACTAACAACGAGCAGCGCAGGGGCTGGGCTTTTCATGAACTTTTTGACTCGGTTTTAAAAACGTACTATATATGCACATGGTAAGATTTGGAAGGAAATTTTTTAACCGAAGCGAACACTAAATCCGAGAACGTATTTCAAAAATTTGGAAAATATCACCGCGGCAGCGTTATGGTGTATTCGGTTTTCCGATATGCGCCGGCGTATATGCGGAATTTTTTACGACTATAGTTTGACGTTTCCGAATTGAACACGGAATATGCGAAAAAATTCGAATGCGCCGTTGTAAATATTAAGCTCTATCTTTATTTCTCGTGTGCTGAAAAGGTTCGCGAAAAAGAACAGGTAAACAAATAAAACGAAAGAACAACAACAAATATGCGCATGCACGAACCGATAGCGAAAATTCTTGGCCGCCGGATAGGTTTAGTCATCGGCGGGTGTGGAGTGGTGTCAAAATCAAATTATGATACAATTTGAGTGCCGTCGAGGAGCCGAATGTGAAAGAATCTATTCCGACTTTTGCTATAATATTTTTATTCTTACGCATTTTTCTTCCCCCTTACACATATCGCCGTCTCCTCCGTCCTTTCGCTGCTTACCACCTTCTCATTATACAACTGTATGTAGCAGACCCGAAAGAAACAGTCAGCACGCGCTCCTACCTGACCATATCGATATAAAGATAGCAGCGTTCGCCGCGCGCGTTTTTTTTAATTTCGTTCTGTTGTTTTTTCCTTCTTTTTTATCCTTCTTCTTCTTCTTCTTCTTCCTGTTTTTCCTGCGTTTCGGTATTTTTTCTTTATGCTCCGAAAGTTGGGGAAATATTTCGAATTGCACGATAAAAATTAGGGTGTTCCGGGTAGGTTAGGGAGAGCGGAGAAATCAAGTTTGGAATTCAATAAAAACATCTCGTGCTCCTCGAAGGCAACGAGATATTCTGGTTTTTTTGTTGCGTCGACGAGGCGCTGTCTAGCTTCATTTCTGTTTCGCAGCTCGACCGACATTGTTGCACGCGTGATTTGTGCGCCGCCTAAACGTTTCGCCAGTCTTGCGGTAATGTTCCGGTTAAATATTTCTGATTTTTATTTGAATAAACCGGCCGAAATCCGAACTGCCACATATGCACGCTACGCGCAGCAGCCGCAGCCGCTAATCTGGCTGCTGCACTGTGCGTCGGCTCGGCGGTCGTGTCCGGTTTTTGAAAAGACAGCCTGAGCCGGTGTCCACTCTTATTTCGAGATTACCGAAGAAAAAAAGGCCCCGCTTAATCTGCTGCCGGAGCTTTAGTTTATGCCACTCACGAATGCGGTCCCACTCGAATTGGTTTTAGTCTGGCACACACATCGTTCTGTCACTTTTCAATTCTTATTTGCCTAACGAAAGGGGAACGGTTCTCCAGAAGCAGCGCAGAAAATCGTATTAAGCGCCCTTTGAAATGCCATCCAAAAGCCATTCAACTAAACATCCTTATAATGCGTGTCAAACGATGAATTTAGGAAATTTATTAAGATCCGCTAAAGCAACTTTAAAAATTGTGACCCGCTGAAAAAATTTTATTCCTTTATTTTTCTGCCTATGTCTATTACGTCTATATATCTATCTATATATATATATATATATATATATATCTATATCTATCTATATACATATATAAAACACGGTTATTTTGGTCTCGCAAGGGGCTCTGCCTCTTGACTTCTCTTGCTTAGATTTCTGTTTCTTTCTCTTCTGTACTTTGTATATAAAATGATCAAAATTTACAACGTCATTCTTACCAGCATCGACACAAAAAAAAAATAACATAATCGCAAAAATCCGATCTTTAATTCCTTTAAATTAAATGCATAAAATTGAGGCATTTTTTGTCGTTAAATAAAATTGGGACATTTTTTCGTTATAAAATCTAATGGGGCCCGACCTAAGTATTACGTTGTAATTAATATATATTTTTTACAGAGAGGATTCTTAGAATGTAGCAAAAACACATTTTCACATCGATTGAATACGCTGCTGACCATTAGACATGGTATATTAGTATTATTGTTAAATAAAATTACTTTCGGTCGATATTTTTTTGCTTTCTCGAATGTCGTATTTGTTTTTGAAGTGAAACTTCTTATCACGCGGTAGGGAAAAATTTTGGTTACGCGCTAAACGTAAGGGACTTGGTATAGAATAGCGTATATCGACATGACGAAGAAAAGTTTATGACCATATTTTAATAGTAATACGGTGATAATTACAAAAACTACTGGCCAGTTATTTTTCGATACAGAAGCGAAGCTAGTTAAATACTAATATTTCTTTAATTACATTAAACTACACGACGATAAATTATTAAATATAAATTTTCTTTTGTCGATGTCTTATCCGATTTATTTCAAGCATCGAATAAAATACATAAAAAAGTCTGTATAACCTGTAGAAGTTTCACTTCTTGCACGTGTACACACTGACACACGCACTCGTATTTTTTTTGTTTCCCGATCATTGAAACGTTTGCGTCTAATATATGTTGTAAGTCCCGTATGACGAATTTCTGTGTTGGCTGTATTTCAAAACTGATCAATCAGGTCATTTACGAAATGTCTCTGAAAAATTCTGGTAACAAGCAAACAATCGGAAATCTAGTAGTCATCTAGCAATATCAGACAAGGAGCAGGTTTGCGGCCGAATCACGCACGCTTTATTTGACCAGTTGGGTCAATTATTACTCGTTAACGCCCTTTGCGAATGTTAATTAAAAATGTTACAAAATGTTACATAATGTTACAAAATGGCTGTAGGGTGGATGCGGAACCGTGGCAACAAACTCTTTTTCTGCTTCCAGGAATATACGAAATACACACACAGCTGAATGCTCGTATTGATATAATGGCGCCCGTTCTGCGCTTGTTCTGCTATCGGAAAAAGATTGAACTTCATCATGTTTCACTCGTTTTTTAGATAACGTCCATACCCCGTACGGAGAGTGTATTTGCAGTTGTTTTAGCCCACCCTTAGGAGACACGTTTTTTGCAATAATATTTTTCGTATTTCATCTTTATTATTTCGCGTTGGGCGTTTTTGTTAAAAATATTTTTTACGAAAAGTAGGTCATTATTAAAATACGATGATTTTAAAATAACGCGATTAACTCAATCTAATCGAAATAGCGCCGAAACGTGCGTGTATACTTTAAAAAAAAAGAAAACTATAGCCGCCATTGATATATAGTCCGACTGGAAAATTCCCGAATTTCGTCCGAATCGGCGACGGAAATTTCGGCGAAGGGTCAGCGGAAATGGCTAAAAGATCGCGTGGCGGGCTCTCTAGAATGAAATATCTTGCAGATCGCGCAGTTGGACCTGGTCAGACTTAACGGCGCCGTTTTAACCGAAGCTCGACTTTTCGACTAATAATAATGGGAAACTTTCTTCGGACCCGTTCACTGTAAACTTTCTAAGCCGAATTCGACTGAAGAACAGCCGGGCTGCCGTTGGTCACCCGACTAACCGGATCAGCCGGTATAGGTACTGCAGTTCTGCCATAGCCGAAAGTGTCTACCTGCATTTAATCCGTTCGGTTACTAGCGCGACTGCTAACGAGGTAACAATCGACGGATATACTCGCTTTACCTTCTAAATCGAAATCCGAGTGACCATTAAAAACACCTGCTTCCGCAAAGCCGATTCTTTCTGCGGCCGCAGGTTAACGCGCGTGCCAGATCGGCTTTCTGGGTCTATTTTGCGACACTCTAAGAATTCGTATCGGTGAATGCGCTCGCTAGTTTGTCATTTTGAGTTGCCTGAAATAATTTAAGATGCGCTATAAAGTTGGGACATGTAAATCGGGAAACTTTTATGTAATTTTGAGATTGAAAACTGGAGCGAATTTTGAAAGAAAATAATACGCTTTAAGTGTATATTTTGCAAATTTAATCATTCATTTCAGTTGACTTTATCATTCTCCGCAGAATGAAACTACGGTCTTTTGATGACGTAGAGTTTTCGCTACATGATTTTCTTATTATGTCCCCGGCATTTGATCGGTGAAGACGAATCCTGATCCCAGCTACTTTTGTAAGACGGAAAAATGTCGAAATGCATTTGAAGACATACGATCGCGTGACTAAGCGCAAACAAAACTAAAATTAAAAAGACAACTTTCTATAAAGAACACTAAATTTAATCGGGAGAAATATTTATATACTTATATTTCGATGAAGAAAATTAACAAATCTCTACTATAATTTACGCGGATAAGCGAAGAAAATAAATAAATAACTAGATAAAAAATATTATTAAATAACTTAAATTTAAGAACAGAAAAAGCATTTGATCGCATATGGCGGCATGGATTATTGCTAAAGCTCAAAGCCGCAGGAATAAATGGCCAGATGGGCAATTATATCGCTAGCTTTTTAAGCAACCGAACGATCCGGGTTAAGATCGCTACATCATTATCAGCACCCATTCCAACGGAGAATGACGTGCCACAAGGCTCTGCTCTAAGTGCAACCTTATTCATAATTTACGTCAATGACGTAGCCGAATGCATCTCGCCGCCTATAACCGCCCGGCTGTTTATCGATGATCTTAACATCTCCTTATCGTCAAATTTCCCTCCTATCGCTCAAAAAATACTCCAGAAAACTATCGATAAAATACAGAGTTGGTCTGATAACAACGGTCTAGCCATCTCGACAAGTAAATCCGTATATGTTGATTTCTGCAGGGGGCGCCGTTCCTCTCCAAGTGTATCCCTAAATCTAAACAATCTTCCTCTTCCCCAGAAAGCCACTGTCAAATTCCTTGGATTAATCTTTGATTCTAGACTTACTTGGAAACCTCATATTGCCAACTTAAAAAGATAGCTGCACCAATTCTATCCCTATATTGAAATATCTGGCTAGCCCCAGATGTAATATTAATCCTAAATTCCTTTTCAACATCTACAGTTCGCTGATTTTATCGAAAATCCACTACGGGTGCCAGGTGTACTCCTCAGCTAGCAAATCTATATTGAAATCTCTTGATCCTGTACATCACTCTGCACTGAGAACCATTTTGGGAGTGTGCATCGAACTTCTCCAGCTGCCAGCATGTGCGTTCTAGCTGGGTGCCCTCCACTTTCCTACTTCCGAAAATACTTCATTTCAGCCACACACGAAACCTCCCCCTAAAGTTGGAACATTATCTTCTTGAACCAAACTTTCCCGGCGACCCACTACCAGAATTACTGGTCGACCTGCGCAGATGTGGTATCACGTCTGTACAGAAGTCAACACCCAGCCTCAATACCCTTATTCCCCTTTGGATCGCGTTCCAGATAAATATTGATGTGTCGCTGAAACAGCATCCAACCACAACAAGTTCTCTCCTCGCAGTGGAAGCGGCAGTTAGGGCAATTAATAAGTACCCGGACCACCTAGTTTACTACACTGATGGAGCCAAGGCAGTTGGCGAGACAGGTCCACTGCCCGCAGCCTGTGCAGTCGAAGGTCACGACATCTCACGCGAAACTCGACTCAATGATGCCTGTTCCGCATTGGATGCAGAATTGTACGCAATTGCACACTGTTTCTACCACATCGTTACAACTCACACCAGAGCCAGCGATTTCCTCCTGGTTACTGATTCCCTACAGTCTTTGAACGTGATTAGAAGTCAAAAATTCAACAACCCGCTAATCCTAAAAATATATCACTACTTGAGTGAATTGCAGCTAATGGATAGTCACGTGTCGCTGCTGTGGGTTCCTGGGCACATTGGAGTGCCTGGTAATGAGAGTGTCGACAGAGCAGCACGTTCTGCCTTGCTCTCGCCAATGCCACAGGACACGGAGCTTCCCTCATCAATAACATATATATTCCTAAAGGTGTGCGAAAACCAGTGGAAAACTGAATGGGCAGCTGCAACAACATCCTTAAGAACCATTAAGCCCACAGTTGAATCATGGTGGCCACCGGAGGGAACATCCCGATACGACTTTAAGATCCTCAGCCGGCTGCGAATTGGACACATCGCTATTTCGCACAAACATATAATTGATAAAACGCCGCCTCCGGCTACATGCCCCTTGTGCAACCAGACAACCGCACCGACAGTTTCCCACATAATACTTACCTGCCAAAAGTTTAATATGTTGCGGAGGCAACTTGGCCTACCCATAGATATAGGGCAGACCCTCTCAAACGAGGTAATCTCCATAAACAGGATTATTGCTTTCATTAAAATGAGTGGCTTAACTCACCACATTTAAATTACCCCCCTCCCCTGTGAGTGCTGTAATGACCATAGTAGTTACACACAGCACATGCAATTTAAAGGAATTTAAAAAAAAAAAAAAAAAAAAAAAAGAACTATAAAGTTTAATATAAACACGGCGTCTTTGTATTTTAATAAAAATATATTATTTAGCAGAGAATTACAGAACTACATTAAGAAACCGATTTAAAAGTGAATATATTAACAGAAACATTTTCCTAAATTGCCGATCTAATAGCCGCTGATTATTATTCGCTGTATTCTCTGTGCGTTCTATCATAGGCGACAGGTTTTTATATTCGTAAACACTCCCGTGTTCATTAAATAGGCTAGTTTTTTGTTGTTTTTTTTTCTATAGCTTTCGGACCAACAATGTGATCTCGACACGTGAAAATGATAAAATAACGATAGCATAGTTACAGTTTGGTATCGATATAAACACACTAAACGAAATATTCGGACCGAAAAAAAAAGAAAAAAAAATAAATAAACGGGTACTGCAGCTAGGCATTCTGCCAAGTGTAGAGAAGTATATTAAACGCTCGATCTGACTGGCTACTGTTATTATCTGTAAGTGTATGAGAGCGCTCTTAATGACTCGATAACGTCACAAATTAGTTATCAAATCGAACTTTTACTCCTTCACACAGACGGGCTAGCGTTTCACACTAAGCATGGGTAATATCCTCGGAAATATATCCGCGTTGGGACACAGCCGGATATATTTCCGAGACCATATGATCTAATATATCTCAACTCCGAAAGACGTCGCACAACCAACAGAGATGTTGTCATTCCGGACAAAGTCGGATTTACCTCCGAAGATGTGATTTAATATAACTCAACTCCGAAACGTGCATGCGCAGCGTGTTCAAGGACGATTTATTGCTTTGTACGCTCACACTGCTACACGAAGTTGGGTTGCATTCGCAGCCGAAGATTTGCGATTATACTAATGTGATGGGTTTTACAGTTCTTTTTGCGGATCAGTTCACTATAAAGAACTAATGCAAAGATCCGGTTCCCAAAGAACTGATTGTTTTCGAAAATCTTTTAGATCTACATGTAAACAAATCTTACTATACTAAGCGACTGTGTAATCGTTTTTATTTTGTCTGTCCGGACTATATCTTCCGAACCGAATGAGATAAAAGCGTGATTTTTGTAATCATTTTTATTTTGTCTGTCCGAGCTATTCGCTCCGGCTCATTCTATTCATTCGCGTTTCACCCGAAAATCAGTTCGTTCCTAAACTACCAATCACTAGATTGTACGCTAGACGTGAAGTAGATAACTGAATCCCCAAGCTGAAGTTCAGAAACGGATACACACAGCCGCAGCCGAAAAGGACACATATATATGTATCGAAAACTGCTCTAGCAAAGGTGATTTGCGCATCTCTATTTCACTCATTCAGCCTTTTTTTTTTTTCTACAGGCCCAAACAGGGGGCTCTCAGATTTCTAAAAATCGTCTACCTGCCGTAACCGGGCGGTGTTAATCTTTTTTTCTGAATTTGTTACCAGGCGATTCGCTGCTGATAATACATGTATTTTCGTTAATTGTCGGTAATATTAAGATAACGATGAATTAAAAAAAACGGAAACGAATATTTATTAGGTGCTGCCAACAAAGTTACCGTTGTTGAAAAAACACCGTTGCAATCAACCGTCAACTATTGTTCGCTTATCTTTCTGCTGGCAGCTGACGAAATGCACGTGTGTTCATGTATCATAATAGTTCCGGGGTCTATATTGCACTAGAAACAAATGTGGAGAACTCTGTAAATACATGTTTCCCCGTCAGCAGGCGAGAAGTTTGTAAAGTACAAACTTTAACGTCATATCGCGCAGTAAGTGTAAAAAGTAAACACCAAAGTAAGGTATAAGTCCCATGGCAGGGCGTCGGGATTGTTGTAGACGTGTATATTTCTGCATTAAATTGATTTGCCATTTTAAGTTTTTGATGTATTATATATAGGCTATATATAATACAATATCGGGGGGGGAAAAAAACGTAATAATGAAAATTCCTTACGCAGACCTAAAAAGAATGTGAACATACTCAGCGTTAACAGAAGGGAGCTGGAGTTAATATAATAGCGCAAAGTTTTTCGGCAAATTTCGGATGTAAACCACAAATTAGACTACTTTTTCTTCGTACTAATTTTTGACCGGCTGTATTTAATTATCCGCTGTATTAGAACCTAAAGAATATCGTCCTATTGTGAAGTGAAAAATTACGATGATCTCTATTCTAGCAAGGAAAAACGAAAAAAGAAAAAAGAAAAAAAAAGGGGAATTACACCCGGAGCCGGTTAGCGAAAAAGATTAACCGAAGTAGGAGATTGTGTGTATAATTTCGAATTGACGGCGAGAAAGCATACTGTGTGAGATCGAGAAAGAGCCTTTTAACGGGAAACTCGTCACTCGTCCAATGTTGTTTGTTTTCGTTGGAAGACACAGTTTGCGAAAAACGGTCGAGGATAATCGGCGAAAATGGAGAAGATAGCATTGTTCGGCTGGAATAAATTAAATTGGAAAAAATCGCTCGTCAGGAAGTGAGTTCAGGAAGCGTGGTAGTCGTCAGGGAGCGGGCCTGGTCAGGAAGCGGGTGGAATGAGAGCAGTTAACACGCCTTCTGTCGGAAACGGCTAGATGGCGAATTCGACAGCTCTTTTTCGGCTCGGTGCGCGTTTAATTGAAATCTGCGCTCATATCGAATTAAGGTTCGATAAGACGATAGAAGATTTCAGATTGCGCCTAGACGGGGCATCTCGTTTAGACATGGCTTGTTTAGGAATACTGTTAAATGTTCCGTTAAAGGATCTTTAAGTTATAATTCGATTAGCGCCAACAGACCAGACCGCACCGAAGATACACAGATAAAGCCTTCTTTCCACTTTCCGCTTCCGTCTAGTCCGTTCTCGTCCACGGACTTGTTCGACTTCTATCGCAGCGCGACTCTCTAACTTTAACTTCTAATGCCGGCGCTGCCGATGGGGTTAGAGTTTCGGATAGTCTCCGTGCGCGTACAGGCCTCTGTGGACGGCGGAGGGGAATATTGAGCCTGCCGCACCGTCGCCGGAACGAGGCAATATTCGATACATTGAACATTAGGCTGGCGCTCGCCGTTGTGCGCCTATGTAGGCCTCGGCAGTTGCTCTCTATAACCGAAAGCCAATATCTCGCCGGTACGGAACGCGGTTAGCTTAATTCCGCTTAACTTTACCGATGCTTGAAAGCCAATATCCTGGCCCGGTTCTTAATCTAACCTAAACGTCGCGCTGCTATCTTACCGCACTCGACTATATTATTAGCAGCGCGTCAGCGTCCTCGCCGATAATGTTATGGCCACTGCTAGTTAAAGCTGCGACGACGACGACGACGAGGACGACCTTCCGAGCAGAAATCCGTTACACTAACGCGAATTAACTACCGCCTCTCCGAGATGCCGTACCGGAGCAAGACAACCGGCAACTACTGCAACACTGGATGTCGCTTCATTTTATTAAAGCCTTTATCCAGATAATGCCGAGCATCATTATTGCCTCCTCCGCCGCCGCCGCCGCATCTGCCGAACAAGTTCAACTTTTACCGATAATCCGCTGTTAATACCGTTACAATGTTATGCTCCAACTGCTTTAGCATCGCTGCCGGCAGCCCGCACTTAATCGGAAAGGAATTGCTTCAGGCTTGATTGCTTTCCAAGGAATTTACCGCTGCATGAAATAAATTTAGTCGCACTACTCTCGCCTAGTCGACCACCTCGCTGGAACTTAAATGTAAAGTTAACATTTCTCCTTTCGCCTTTCCTATTACCAAATTTTTACGAGGCAACTGAATTTTCTTCTTATTATTATTATTTTTCGTTTCTCTCAACGATAAAAATTTAAGATAAAGCGAATATTAATAGAGATTGACAATATTTCGGACTGAAGAAATGTAAATTGAAAGCGAAAGAACATTAGGGGGTAGTGCGATGAGATTAGCAAATACAGAATGTAGCTGAAAACGGTGGACACAACCTGAAAAAAAAACAGCTGGTAAAATATCTCGATACCCAAGGGGCAAATTAACAAGTTTGTAACGGCGCTAAAATTTCGATTGTCGAACGATCGTTGACTTCCGTATTTATTTATTTTCGGTCGCATTCGGTGTAAGCTGCGGATAATTCAGTAGCGGACATTCTTTTGTAAATATCCTTCATGATACGTGTCTCCGGTGTTTATAACGTAGAGTCGGAATTATATAGTTGAAAAAATTCAGGTTTAAAATGTAGGTATTGATCGTAGTAGCTTAGCGATTAATAATTATCACTGCCCGCGGTATCTTGTTGGAAATCGAAATATCGGAGAAAAAAAAATCTTCTGCAGTATGGAAAACCGGTGTCTTTTAATCGCTTCCGTTCGGGTGAAGGTCCTTAACTAGATCTAAAAGCTAACCTAACGGTTAAAAAGCCGAAAGATAAAGTGAGGCAACAAAAACAAAAAGTTATTGCCGCTCACCACCAAAGGACTTTGCCTTTTCTCTAATCCGATCTATAATCGCTCGATTTAATTACATTTATTTATGTTCTAAAGGGTCACACGATCTGTCGCTTTCCCGAACGACAGCTTGTTTTACACAATCGTCTCTTAAAGTTGTCTAAAGTTTTTACCTCCTCTTCTTCTCTCTCACTCACTCCCTGACTCTTTTGCAACTTTCAAATTTCATCAAACTATATTACTTCTTAATAACGCCTATTCTCTCTGCACTATTGAAGCACGCTCTTTCTAAACACTATTTTGGATTTTCTCCATCCATTTTGAACATCCCAAAAGTCTCTGATCTCTTAATCTTTAGAATACTGTGCAAACGAAATTGCCATTCTCTTTTTCAGTCCCGTGTCCATTCGTGAAATTAATAAATTTCTCTTGCTTTTTAAAATTTCTTTGTCGCGGTTCTCATTATCACATCTTCGATTAGAGTCATATATATATATATATATATATATATATATATATATATATATATATATTAGTATAATCTGTGGATAAAAGGGGAAAAAAAAAGAAATCAGTCGCTATGCCAGACAGTTGAAATTGTCAACCGTTTCTCAAATAGCGCAATCGACACAGTCTCTCGCTCATGACCGCTAACGGCGCTTTTTTGGATTTCTTCCAATATTAGCCTTTCAAAGGCCGCTTTCCGGCAGTCTTCCTGTGTACAAAATCAGATCCGCACGCGTCGTAGACGGCATTGTTTTCTAATGTCCCAATCTCTTCAGAAGCCAGCCCAGAACAGCTTGCTTTCTTTCCTCAAAAATAACACAAACTTTTTTCGCCGTCGTTGAATATTGCGTCTCTCTTAAAATGATTACTTTTTTCGTATAGTTCAAATTCGTTCGAGTTCTTTTCGCGACTATCGTGTCGCGGCCACGAATTTTATGCCAGTTCTCTGTCGGCGATGATGCTATATTCGCGGTATTTTGTCTCTTCACCAGACGTTTAATTTCACCGAATCTAATTTTTGTTAGCCGCCCGATTTACATTTTGGTTAGTCTTTCTCAGACTGGCCGGTTACTATTGACGTTCGACCGTATTAATGCAAAAAGTCCGCATTCTTATTCAGCTTTATTCGTCACAGTTCTTCAGAGCTGTATTTTAACGGTCAGCAGCTTAGCGATCTTTACCGATCCTCTAAAGACGTTAAAAACTGTAATATAGACTGTACCATGCTATGAGAAGAATTTCAACAGGTAGCGTTCACTTTATCCGGGGCAAACAAAATCAAGCAACCACCTGGAAACCAATTTTATTTTATTTTTTAAACGCAGTTGTCCGTAGATTATTTATAATATTATGTGTAGTTTTTTTTTTTTTTTTTTGACTCTAGCTTTTACCATTTGGCCAGTCTATCCGTTATTACGTGTAGTATTAATAATAATTATTTAAGAAAGATATTTAATGGAAATATACAAAATTGGATATTTACACGTGCCACCCTGGTACGTGATCAATTCCGCATCTTCTAGTCTTACCTTCTCGTTCTTTTTTCCCCTCTCCTTCACCACTTTTGAATTATATACTTTTTTGTTGGCACGCTTACAATATTTCGTCTAGTTACCGTTAAGATTATGTGCACTGTAATCATTCATAGTACTCGCGCTCACCCCACTAGTGATAGTAACAATATCGGTAACAATAAATATGCATTAATACCGATAATAGAGAAATAGCTTAACAATAAGTTTTTAGTATATATCGAATTCCGTGGGTTTCCTGTGTTCCATCGGAAAGCTCAAAGCATTAAAAATGGCATCAAGACTGATGTACTCTATGCGCTTAGGCTGCTCTGAAGTATGATTACGAAATGGTCATCTTTGGCATCGTATCGTGACGTCTGGTTGTGTCATACTCTACGTACGACGACGAGCAGCGCGATTTCCGTTTTTTCTTCTTCTATTTTCGTCGTTGTATTTTAAAAATGGCGCGCTTTTCTTTTGGCAGCGGCAAAAAGTACTTACTTTTACGGGGTCTATAAAATTGTGTCGTAATTTTTATCGCTACTACTCGTTCCGAAACGGTAATTCAGTTTTTAATTAAGTAATAATTTATTGCAGTTGCCTTTTTTTCACCCCTCCTGCCGAGCGAAGGAGATGACAGTGCGACGGGAAACAAGCAGAACAGGCAATCTTAATTAGATCGAGGATGGCCGATGTGAATTGCCTTCTTGGTCGAGTCGAATGCGCCACATAAACAACTACCGCGCGCGATTCCGATATGCGAAAGGACGGCAATGGGCAGCGGCTTATCTGAACGATCATCATCACGTCGGCTACACTGAAGCCTGCTTGTTCCCAGGGAACGCGCGCCGCCGTCTTTATTGATTTAATAAAAGAAGAGAGACCAGTTGAAAAGAACAGGGCATTCGATATCTGCGATCGGACGACAGCTAAGAAATGCGCGGCCCGATTGAAACAATGTGCCGGCGATTGCAAGAGCCGTTTAAAAGCGTGTACCCTCCTAAAATGACCCAATTACTAGACACAAATTGATTCGCTTATCATTCGATTAGCATCGGCGGCACGTTTCTTCCGGACCCACCTTTGTCTCTTCCCACATATCGCCTTTTTTCGCTCTCTCCGAACACTCTCCGAACACTATCCCGAACACTCTTCGAACAGTTCGACGACGTTCAATTAATAAAAACCTAGTCTCGTAAATGTCCCTATCGATTTCGGGCCATCTTAATAAATGTAGCTCCTCTCCGTACGTGTGTGGTCGCTATCGTAATACACGGCGCTTTAGATTCCTTGATTGAAATTCCGGGCGTTTTTCCCGATTCCGGCGTTTTCCGTTTTTAAAGGAATATTTCCAGAAGTGATTAAAAAATCGAAAACTGTTTTTAAAAGATGAGTGTAAACGAGTGGGGCACGCATTTGGAAGCCCGGAAAAACAATTTCGTAAACTTTGAAGGTCCTCCTTCTTCAGTGTAATCTTTTTATTGATAAATAGAATAAAAAAAAAACAAAAAAAAAACGATTGAAGGCATTTAACCATTGCTATGTAGACGGACACGATCGAAAACCCCGGACGAAGTGGGAGTACAGGTTTTACATGCTGTATAGTCGTTTGACATTCGAATGGCCATCCCGAGCGCCGGTCATTATCGGTTCACCTAGTTAGCACGTTATTCATTTTTTTCCCGCGCGGACATGGGCTTGACTGCAAAAAACAGTCGCCCTAATCGTATGCTGCACTGTCTTCAACCATCCGTCGGCAGCTGCACACCTTCACAAAATGTTGGCTGTCGCATGTGACTATGGGGACACCGCTACGACCCGTGAGTAGCATCAGATCCGGCCGACTGCCGCCAATCTCACCGGAGCGACGTAGGCTCAGAAGGCAATTCCTACACACGAATGAGAAAACGATGCTAGAAGGGTGCAATATTAAAAATTTTTAAATTTAATTTTCGTTAAATGGCTCTGATCGAATGTGCCACCACTGAGCGTACTTTCGTGTCTACGTCCTTAATGATTTGTGTACCCCTTCGTCATATTTTTCGTTTTAAAATTGTAGATGATACTTAAGGTGCGAGAGTTTTATTTTAAAAAATAACATCGGATATAACCGTAAAAAAGTATTCGGTAATCTTCTATAATATACATACGTGAACGTAATTACCCACTTAATGAATTTAATGTATACGTAATTGAGGAAATGTCGGAAAAATAATGAAATAACGCATTTAAATTCGGAAAGTCCAAATAAATACCAGTAGTTGGGATATTAATGAACAATATTGTAAAATGGGATATAACAGAAAACCGGTAATATAGTAGTAAAAATAAATAAACGGTGTCGTACCAAGAGGACAGAAAGACCCCCTTTTCTTGCGATAAATACAAAATTCAATTTTCAATACAATTTATTATTATTATTACCGATACAAATCCGCTACAACGCGCTAATAGGGCAATAACAATAATTTAATAACCTGATCTATACTCCCCACAAGGCTCGGTTGTTGGCCCTGTCCTCCGAAATGTTCTCTATACCATAAACAACATGTTTTAGATAAAATAGGTGGTTAGCTATATTGTTAAGAAAACCAGTTCGGTTTAAGACAAAAATAATCCGCGTGATTTAGAGTATAAATGAAAGAAATAATAGGCCGTTGAAATGAGACAAATCCGGAATGAAATAATAATAAATATCGTAAAACAAACAAGAACCGCTGCGTAAATAATTTAATTAAATTGCGGCTGAAATGAAATTCGTGAGAAATATTTTATTAGGAGAAGAAATATTTGTAACACTTTTGATATATCTTAAAATTATAAGGCGATATGTAGAGAACAAAGTTGAGGCAATATACCGAATAGCACAACAGACAAATCCGATTTGAAATATAACTGAAATTACAACTTAAAAGAAAAAAATAAATATAAGCCTTTTAAAAAAAAAAGAAAAAACAACTTGCAAAACATTCATTAGATTAATAGTTTCACCATGAATTGCACGAATTATAACAATATATTGTAATTTATATTGTTTTGAAGTTCAGTTAAAGTGAAGATTTTAATTAGCGTTCTCGTACTTTGGTATCGTTACGTGTTTAATAGCATAGTTGCTGCGTCGTTGGCCTTTATCGTTTCTTAAATGTATCTTAACCGACTCCGGAAATAAGTTACAAAACACTAGACCCAGATAAAATGCGCTTGGTTATGCCGTTTATCTTTGCAATCGTGGCTCTCTCTCTCTCTCTCTCTCTCTCTCTATTTCGGAAGCTCTCGGGCTTCCTAATTTAACTGAGATACCGAATTTCTCTTTATCTTCACATGTAAAACCTAACAGTTGAACATAGTTGTTGAAAAGATTCTATAAAGTATAATTATTTTCGTTCCTATAATATGTTCCGGAAAATTCTTCTTCGCAAAGATCCTAATCAATCTATATTATTCAGCTGCTTCATTATAATCCCGTCTTAGGACATAATTGTTTTGATATATATATATATATTTAACTTTTGTCGGTGAAAGTAGGAGAAAAATTATTGTTTTAAATAATAAAAAAGAAAATTCCATTTTCCTACTTTTATCATAAAAAATACGAAAGGTGTGCCAAGTCCAAGTTAATTTGTGGTTTAAGTGAATTCTTAAATATTTTATTTCAGTTACTTTTTCTATCGACTGTAGTATTTTGAAATTTTCCAACTTGACACGTATTTCGTTTTAGCTTTTATTTTTGGTATTAAGCGATTTCTATGAATCTGCTACCTTATTAATGATATACATCGTCGTGTTCTATATAAGATTTCAGAAAAAATTAACGCAACAAAAATGAACTACTAATGTTGTCAGTCTAGCTGAAATTTCCGCATTTAACAACTAACAGATACTAAAAATAATAAGGAAGGTCACCCTGAGTGAGGAACTTCAAAATTTTGAACTTCGGATTCACCCCAGATCGCATTTATTTTCGTTATATACTTTCGGTATGACTTTTAAGCCAATCGTATATATTTCCTCGCAAGTTATCAATATTTTCAGTAAAATACGATGGTCTTCCTGGTGAAACGTTTTTCGAAAATCCAGAGGTATACGGCTGTGGCAGCCTAAGACTACATTGTTAACAATGTAGGTCATGAGGTAAAATTCATCCGTTCCCTTTTCCTTGAACAAAACCGTACTTCATTCGAAAAAAATCTATACGATTAAAGAGCTAAAAATTTGTAATTAAAAAAACCAGAAATCAAAATTTAACCAAAAAAAAACAGCAATGAACAATGACTGTTAAAAATTCCAAAAACTTCAAAGGTATTGTTGGACAATGTTAATTTTAAGTGATTAATAATATAAGTGTTCATTTTTTGAATATCGAATATTTCGTATGGGTGTTTTTTCGCTTAAATGATTTTTTTTTTACCACTCGTCATTTTTTTTGTAAATAAATGTAAAATATCTGTTTTAATATTATAAATATTTTTCGTTCGATCTTACGAATGTTGCGTTATTATTTATATTTTTTTGCTATAGTTTTTCCAATTCCAATTTTTCAATTTTAAACTACAACTGTTTATAGTGCTACACGCTTAACATCATAATAAACTATTACTGTTCTTTAAACTAGTCAGTAAGTTTTATATATTAACTAATTGTGTTTCGCAATTTTGTATATTTATCAATAAAAAAACATTCAAGAAATTATGTGGAAAAAACAAAACCTACTTTATGAAAACCAACGCGGTTTTGGAGGAAAAAAATCCACGATAACATTACTAAGAACGATTGTAAATAAGATAAATACAGGACTATCGATGGGGAACCAGTTTTTAATTACGATTTATTGACCCATGTCTAAAGTATTTGACTTAGTCGACCATGAATTAGCAATTAAGGACTTGGAAAATTTTGGGCATTAAAAATAATCAACTAAGGGGTTCAATTATAATATAACAATTAGGGAAATTATAGTAAAAATCGCGGGGAATAAAAGTAATGAAAAAATAGGTCAGGGTACCATATTGGCCCCTATGCTTTTTCTCATATTTACACCAACTCGTTAGAAAATTATATTAAAAATGCAAAGGTATACACGCTTTTGCTGATGATATTGCTTTATTAATCAAGCACAAAAATTTAGAGATCGCGGAAAAATTATTACAAAATGATGTAGATAATTTTAGTAAATGGGCACATGATAGGAGGTTCGGTATAAACATAAACAAATCAAAAGTATTACACATTCGGAACAATTCTAAACATAAGATACGTGATCCGCGAATTGTCCTTCCTAATAACGATTAGCTTCATATAAATAACAATACCGATCTATGTTTCCGTCCACCGTTAGAGAACGTACATGACTTTAAATATCTAGGTATGTATATATATATATATATATATATATATTGATAAATTCTTGAATTGGAAAAAACACATGCAAAGTTTAAACTCGAAAATAAGACAGACAATTCCAGCTTTATATAAAATAAAGCAGGTACTATCGAACACTACGTATATACACTACAATTCAATAATAATGTCTAGAATATTATATGGAATTCAAATATATTATGCGAGGCTAAGAAAACGGAAATAAATAAAATAAGTAAAATACCGAAGAGGTGTTTGAAATTTATACTATATTCTACTGGAAGCAAAACGACTCTGCATCAATTATGTGTGGAAGGAAAACGATGAAATGTTCCCCAAGATGTATTCTATTATAGATTACTAGAATTTAATGTCAATAATATAAAATAACCATCCAGATCCGGTTAACAAGAAACTAAAGTAGTAATACATATTACATCTATCTCCGCGGGGGAAATCTGCGAATTGATAACACTGATGACTCAGTTTTAATTAATTTAAATAAGTACAACCCCTAATCATATACTAGAGGGGGAAAAAATTAGTATGTGGAAAAAGGAGGTGCAAAAATGGTTGAAGGAATGGTGCAAAGATTGAAGATCAAGTTACGTCCTATATCTCGCTACTCTTTAATGCTTCATTATTTACAGATTTTGTTTTTGACTTTATCGTATCCTTCCTGGATTTTAAATTTTCATAGAAGATCATGTTTTTCGATCTTAAAATATTAATCTGTCTGCATGTACCGGTGTACAGATGCTCATTACGCGGTGAGCCATGTATTGGCATGCGTATATATACTATTACTTAAATATAATGCTAGGTTTATTAATATTGTTATTTATGGAATAAGTTAAGATAGTTGTAATTTTTGTACTTTGTATCTTTTTTAATAAACGTTGATAATTGGGCACTCACACAACGGGCATACCCGTGAGACCCACAACTTATGTTTAAAATAAAAAGAATAAAAAAAAATAAAAAATTGGATATAGCGAAAATTGCACGAGTTATGAATATGGAACAATCTGAAAATATCAGTTTTTTACGTATAATTCAAGAAAACGTTATTGTGTAATAATTCTGTGGATTTCCAATGTCCAAGCAGAGGGGCCGCCGATCGGTCTTTGCGCTACCTCTGCAGGGATTCTGAAAACACCTCTTTACAAAAGAAGTATTTGACGAGAGAGTCTTTCGAAATCTCATATAGGAACACAAATTCTTTTAACCGTAGCCTAGCACTCACATTACAGCGAAAGATAGAGTACGAACAAATTAATATCGCAAAACTGATAAAAAGATTAACACGTCTGACTTCACCGCTCTCCGGTTAATGTTAATCGTCAGAAATTGCGTCCAGACTTGGAAGAGTTGTAGGATGATGCGCGCACAATGGTCGACAGGAGACGAAAAATTTTTAGAATAAACAAAAACCAAACGCGTTATTCGTAAAATAAAAACATTACCAATAAACAATTTAACCTGCCCATTCCCTCCTGACGGGGAAAACAGCAAGAGAAGCCATGTTTTCGTAAAAAAAAAAACAAAACTAAAACGTGTGTGTACATATACACACAAATAGAAACTAAAAATACAGCCGATAATAGCACTGCAAATTTAGACCCCCAAGGGCGTAGGAAACTTTAAAGTTTGCAAGAAATGATTTTTTTCCGCGCTCGTTATGTTACATATATGTATATATATATGTATTATATCGAGGAAAAGTTCGCTTTTCCGAGGTAACGAAAGAACATTCCGATTGCCGCCAACGAAACTTTTGAAGTTTACAACAAGTTCGAAGAAGTACAATGATTTATATACCCTCCTTTGCGATATTATACTTAAACATTTTTAAGCGATCCGCAGATCGCCATTTACAGTTCTCTGTACTCTTTCGAAATAGAAGAAATATTTCCTTCGAAATTCGTACTATTGTGTCAAGTCTCGAACCGAACATACCGACCGATGAAACATTGACCTCGCTATTTGAAGGCAGCTGCTTAATTTACTTTTCGGGCTTGTCATTTCGCTATTGTTAGATTCCATCTCTGTTCGCGAACCGGAAATCAGTATTTATATAATCGATCGTAAAAGCGAGATTAATTCTGTTTAAGAAGCCACATCATTTATAGCCGCTTCTCTTCATTCTTCTCTATCGATAGGCACCTTAAATGCTGAAAGACCGAATAAGGTTTTTTCACTGTCCGTGTCGAGATTTTTGGGTTCATTATTGTATTTCCCTGATTCTAGCAATATTCATCTCCTTATTTCACATAACGGGGATGGTTTTGTTATTTAGCTAGTATTGTTTGGTATAATGCATAATCATCAGGTTTTTTTTTGTTTTGTTTTTGCTTGCTTATCGATTTGGTTCTCCTGAAAAGAAAAAAAAATTCCAGCTTTTCTGATGTAAATTTGTGTATTTTTTTAATCGAATGAGCGAATATATTCTCTTTTAGTGTAGATTGATTTAATTATTTTTACGTTTTCTTGTTGTTGACGTCCGATTTCCTTAGCGTTAAACAGTGATCTGCAACTATTTTGTATCGTATTGTTGTTTAAATCGGGGTTTTTTTTTTAGGATTCCGTACACACATATAATGTATGGAATCCTAATAAGATGGTTCCGAAATACTAAATAAAAGTCAATAACTCGCGAACGGATTGACTTATAAACTTCAAAATTACATTATAAATTACAATTAAATTTCTATCTACGGCAATCTACAACTTCAAACTATTACCCTAGACACCAAAAAACCGTCAAGAATATATAACACGGAATATAAAACGATTTCATCAATCATCACCCTTAAAAAATTCATAACTCATCACCGGAGATAAACCTCTAAAAGTGAAATTCAAAATATAAAACAAAACGCAAAAGCTCTTTCATAATTACAGTTAAAAAATTATATAGACTCCTCCTTTGAAAACGTCAAAAAATTATGTTCACCTAAACAATAAACTAAAACGTATCTCAATCTTATGCACAAAGGACCGCTTTATAGGAAAACTCGAGCCCCGGGAGCTTACAACTTAATATATTTAGCTCGAGAGTTTTTAGAAGAAATATTTCTTTTCCCGGCAATGTGACATATCATCGGAAAAGTCGATATTTGTTGGGAGCGAACCCGTGTTTTATTTCCTGATCAAAACACTCGATATTGACGAAAAGTTCAAAAAACTACAAAAAAATGACGTGTAGCTCTAGCCACCTCACGGAGCGAGTATTATAATTAAACGTTTTGAACAAGATTCAAAATATGCGCATCTCCGTATATTTCTCTCGTTTCGAATATCCGGATTTCAAATTTTAAAATTAGGCCCCCGGGGATGGCTAAAAGCTCGAAATTTTTGGAAAATTTTTTTTCCCCCCGGGCGTGTGATATTTTAATGGAAAGGTTGCCGTTTGTCGAGAACAAAATCGTATTTCATTTTTTTTTTTTTTTTTTTTTTTTTTTTTGGCGTCGAAAATTCAACCCATCGACAAGTATTTCATTTACTTAACGAAAATTTCAAAGTTGGCGAAAAGTTCCAAAAAGCATATAATATCATCTTTTCCTTTTTGTAGCGCGAAAAATCTGATTTTTTTAATTTTTGACTTTAGTATTATGTGAATATACATGATTATCTTTAAGTTAACATAGGGGCAGTAACCTTGAGCCCATGAAGCATCATGTTTGACTAAACTTGTTTTTTTTGTACAATGTATTTTACTTTCGAGGAGGATATTTATATTTCTGATGAGGCTGTTTATACATTACATATTTATTTAAGGCTAGTGAAGTGTACACTTTTTTACCGACAGCAATTAATCAAAGAACACGGAATTCATAAATGTAATATTTACGAGTAATTGTTTTTGATTCGGGACTATCACGCACAGTAATTGTTGTGCTTTTTTCGAATGATAATTTTTTCTTTTAATTTCAAAGTGCGCTGCCACTTGGCCGCTCTTGCTTACATTTTTTTTTTTTCTTTTTTTTTGGGCGCGCCAGCGGCACTGACCCAACAACAACAGAAATTAAGGAAAGGGTTAAATAAAGAGACGATTATAAATAGAGCTTAGGAAAGATTGGAGTACGGGGATTATGTCTGTAGATGGAAAGGAAAGGACAAAGGAAGAATTCTGTCTCTTTCTCTTCTATACTCTGTATGAAACCATTCTTACTGGCATCAACACGCAAAAAAAAAAAACGTAATCACGAAAATCCTCTCGGCTTTTGGTTTTTCCTGGAATTTAATTGGCCTCGTATTTACTCACATGGAGACACCAGTCCAAGGCGGTAGTTTTGATAAATTATCTTAGTTTTTTGCTAATGATACAATTGAAGCGTTTCTCCAAACGATGGAACCTGCAGGGTAAAATTTTACAGACTTTGGTTTGCTTCTCTTTTTTTGGCCCTCTGCATTTTTTGTTTGTTTTTTTTTTAAAAATTTCATCTAATCTTTTGGCCCTCTGCGTTTGTTGGTTGTTTTTGTAATTTCGTCTAATTTTTGGGCCCTCTACATTTGTCGGTTGTTTTTGTAATTTCATCTAATTTTTTGGCCCTTTGCATTTGTTGTTTGTTTTCGTAATTTCATCTAATTTTTTGGCCCTCTGCATTTGTTGGTTGTTTTTGTAATTTCATCTATTTTTTTTGGCCCTCTGTATTTGTTGATTGCTTTTGTAATTTCATCGAATTTTTTGGCCCTCTGTATTTGTTGATTGTTTTTATAATTTCATCTAAAATGACAGCGGTGACACAGTTTCTGCTCATTCGTCTCGATCTATAATAATAATAATAATCTAAATAAAAGTAAGTCCGATACCCTTGACAAGGCGTTCGGGATTATGGAATTAGGTTTTTTACAATGTACTTAAGGATCTCTAATGGATCTGAAGAGAGAATATCGGGGCAGTCATTCTCATGGGAGGATCCGCCTTTACTTTCCTAGTTTTCTCTGGTATAACCAATATTCAGTTTCAAATTGTAGATATGTACCACTGGTTCAACGACTTGGATCCGGAGCAAGACAACACTTTCAAAAATCCATGACACTCCCCGGTTGGCAGTCAAGCACCTTAACCGCTCGGCTAACACGCTACCTCCTACAATAGTCTGCTAACAGTAATTAAAATGATAAGATCCGCACGTTTCTTTTTTTTTTAATTCTTATAATTCACCAACGCAAAATTTTGGTTCCTTCGCAAATTCGTTTTTTTTTTATTTTGTTTTCATTTTCTTCTTCCTTTTTTTTTTATTTTGAAAATCTCCTTTTTCCTTTGAAGACTTTAATAAATTTTAATGTAGATTTGTGCACAGAGCCCATTAATTAATATAACGGTTTTTCTCTTTAGACGACAGTGGAATTTTCGCTTGTAATAATGAACTTGTTTAAGACTTACCCCAATAGTCAATCGAATTACAAAAGTACATCGCCAGCTAAAGATGGAGATTGTATGATTTTGAAACCGTCCGATAGATCGCACGCTTTTTACAGCTTCGGAAATTCGCAAAAATGCTCGTATGCAGTTTGCTGCATTTAAATAATTTTCTTTTGTTTGAATAGGACGCAAATATTTAAAATATTATCCACGAAGAACCTAGTCTCTTAATCTTCATTTCGTTGGACATTCCCGTTTACGAGGCAATCCTAGCTTTTTTCGGTTCGTACAAGGGCTTCGACCGTATTTGTTGAGAATATATGGTATCTCCCCACCTTTACGGGTGTCCTGGAAGAGAGTATTGTTGAAAACTCGGAAAATTCTGTTAAACCTTCGAAAAGTATTGAACAGCGAAATAAGAGTCCAAAAATGTGTTCGAGACTATCGCTGCAAGCTAGTAAGGCTGAATTCGGTAGAAACATAGAAATATTATACATCGGATTAAGCGAGGGAAATTATTAATAAATAAATTAATTGAACAAAGAAACCATATACGTAAAACTGTAATTCTCATGGATTTTACAAAAAAGAAAACAAAAAAAAAAAAGCTAGAGAATGCAGCAAAATCTAGGCAATCAAGGAGAAGACAACGGAAAAGAAAAGGAGCCGAAATAAAGCAAAATTAAAGTGGTGTCTAGACGCGTGACGAAGTATTTACCATTTCAAAAAACCAGCCTTATCAATGAAAACATTAAAAATGCGTGAGCCGCATAAAGGTCGACAATTTAAAAAATTTTTTAGCCATTTTTTAGTTTTTTATGATTTTTTTGTTGTTTTTCTTGTTGCCTTATTTCTCGATAGGGCACTAAGAATTTGTTCGCTTTTTTCGTAATATAAATAAAAGTGATTTTCTTCGCAGTTCCATTAAAATGAGCTCGAAAAAAACTAAGATTTTGATTTTATTTTAAGGCGGGATTGCTAAAAAAATCAATCTAAACAAAAAAATTAAAATTTTTGCAATATCTCGAAAGCACTAAGTTGTTGTCGCTCTTTTTCTTCAAAATCATCTCTGTACAAACACGAATTGTATTCGTCCCCCTTAAAAAATCACCCTGTATATCATTAAAATTAGATTACAAAAAAAAAAAAAAAAGAAAGAAAGAAAGAAAGAAAGACGAACACATCATTTGAAACACATTGCCTATATTTTAATATTTACTCGGCCGGTTAAAATCCCTCGCAATCCTAGTTAATATTTTTGGCCTTTTTTTTGTCCTTTAGCCTGGTACGAAATATGATATTTAGCCGCTGATAAATTGAACCGTAATTCAAATAATGGACATACTAAGTAACTACGTATTTCTATTTAATTTTATAAACCGTTCCATCATAAATAAATAATTCTTTAAAATGTAGTAACGTTTCATTAAAAAGAAAAAAAACGAGATTTTAATATTTTTTTTTTTTTTATTATTTAGATTCCCCCTTTGGACACGTCAGCTAAGGACCTACACCCAGAAACAACAAGAAAGAAAAGAACCGTCAGTTAAATTTTGATTCGGCCGGATATGGACAATATAAAGGAACTAACGGATGAAATAATGGATGGCGAGGAGAAGGATAGAATGTAAGATGCACAATAAGGAGTAGGGATTTTCAGTTTCAGTAAACAAGAATATAGAATACAACGTTCGACAGAAAGGAATGGATATTCAAAAAAGATGTGATTGGCGTCGCAAATCGCCGCTTCATTTGGGTGAAGAGGACAATTTGGAGAGGAAACAAGGGAAAAACGAAAACGAGAGGAAGGAAGAGCAGAATGGCCAAAACGCAAGCGAATCATAGAAATGACAACAGAACGGGGAAGTTAAATTAACTCCAAGAACACCAGGTATTAGAAGGAAGATTAGATTGCACAGACAGATAAAAGGATTGATCGTTACGAAAGGAGGAATCAAATAATTAGAAAACCGACGACTGGAAAAAATGAAGATAATGGAGCGTAGGTTAGTCTTTAATTCGTTTATAAAGATAGAACAGAAAGAAGGAACACGAAATGATTCAGATAAGTTGAAATCCGGAAGGATAAAAGAAGCTCCAACACCGTGAGATTGTCCCCTGGAGAGCAATCCGTGAAGATGGTTACATGCGACGGAAATCAAGAACTGATAATACTGTTGAATTCCTGTTGACTTATAGCCTGAGGAAGGGATTTGGAAAGTGAAGGTGAAAAAAAAAAACATTAGGAGAATGGCAGAGATCGGCAAAGCTAAAAGAAAAAGCAGGACGATTATTACCTGAGATTGTGTAAGGCTAAAAGGAACTAAGGCGAAGTGAAAGCTAAGACAGGGATTTTGCTAGGCGTAAAACGCCAGTTCTTATAAATTGAAAGATAGGAATGAATAAGAGTACAGGACGTGAGTGGAAAACGTTTGATAAGGAAACGATAGCCTAAATAAGATCTGCGAAGAGATAACCTGCTGTGTTAGATTCTGCGAGAATTGCTGGAATTGGAGTAGACTTAAAAACAGAGATTTTAATAGAATATGTACTTTAAAAACTTTACATTAAAATCATTAAAGAGTTTCAGTATTTTCGATATTCGCGAAAATATTATATACATTTAAAATTCTCGGCAACTATTTTGTAAGCTGTACTTAAAGTTTGTTTTAATTATTATATTAATAAACATTCCTAAAAGGGAAAACCAAACAGAGTAAATAAATCTTTGGTTGAAATATACAGATCACTTGGAAATTGAAAGATCAGAAAGGCTGCAGGCGCAGTCACAAGCAAGCAGCTATGATATTTAAAAAAAAAAACTAAAAGAACACAAAAACGAAATAAATGGAAAAAAAAGTATCAATCCTAATTGCATGAAATTACATCACAGTATTTAGTTTACTCATTACTCTTTTCTTTTTTGAGAGGGAGCTTTAGACCTCTACACAAAAAAAAAAAAAAAAAAAAAAAAAAATTGAGAAGGATCTAAGAGTAAAGTGTATTTTAATAGAATATTAAATACTGTTAATAAGACTCGTCCCGGATCCAAATCGCTCCCAAGCCTACCCAACTTGAAATAATTGGGTACCAGAGAAATCTGGGAAAGTAAAGGCGGCCGAGAGAAAGGAACTGGCCCCCCTACTCTCATTAATGCCGTTGGGCTTAGTACATTGTGAACCTTAACTTCACAATCCCAACGCCCTGTCAAGGGTATGGAACTCACTTTACTTTACTCTGTTAGAATAGAGGGAAAACTGTGAAACCAATGAAAAATGGAAAAACAGGTGAAAGGTAGCAGAGCTTAAGAATGTAGGCAAATGATGAGACAACGCAGAACAACGCAATTAAGGAAATTAACGGGAACGAACTATTAGCAAAAAGACTAGGTTGAACAGATGAAAAATTAATAATTATTATTAAGTCAAAAAACGAAAAAAAAAAAAAAAAATGAAGCGTACTAAATATCTGGCGCCAAAATCTGAAACAAAAACTTAGAAATGGGATGATTCTTCTAAAAAAGGAAGCGGGAAAAAACTGTTGCATAGCTGTTATATTCAGTCGTGTATGCGTGGAAATTGTTATTGCAGAGTCTAATATAAACGACTCTGCTTTTCTGGGTGTTGAGTGAAGAAAGAAAAAAGGCATTTGATCATGAATCTCGTACAAATACACCGCGAAGAGGTAAAAATCTTTCACAAATTCCTTTTTATTATACATAATGCGATTTTAATTAAATTTCAAAAGCTTCTGTGCACCGATTAACAATTTCGTGTAATCCGAAAACGCGCGGTCGGAAATTGAAACGGGAAACGCCGGTAATTTACCGTTCGTGTAAAAATCTGCGTCTGGAAAAGTGCGCGAACATCATCTCGTAAGTGTTCGAGGAGTTGGTCCGGGGTGAAAAGTAAGAAAATAGAGGTCGGAGAAGCAGTTAATTAAAGTGCCGTAGATTATAGGAGAATTAGCGTTAATTTTTTAACCGATTCCAGATGACTGCCGAAGCCGAACTAACAGCTAGATGCCGACGAAAAGCTGTGTAGTTACATCATCGGATTTCCTTGCAGAATGCCGATAAGGAAATAGTTGCGCTGGAAAGGAGAAAGACGGGACGAAGAGCGGATAAAGGCGGTTAGCAGCTGTAGAAAGGCTTTCGGTGAAAGCTTCAAAGTCTGTTTATGTGAAAATACAAATTACAACTTACGATACATAATATCGCGTGGCCTGTCTTCCGATTTAAGCGGTCTTTGTGAAATATATGGCCGCTGCAGCCGGGGGAATGACTGGGCCCGGGCCGGTTCGCTGCAATAATAACTGATCTGCGCCACTGCAGACGGAAGGCTGAAATAGCGAAAAACAGAAACGATGACGGTCGGTGCGGCCGGTGTGGGACACCGATATTAGCTCGGGCCATCGTCCAAGTCTGCGGTTAATATGAAATTATTACGCGATGGGCCACGTTAAACGGTCCAGTCAGAACGGTCAAATTTTTCTAATATCCAGCAGCTCGGCCGTCTTCCGTTCGCTTTCCAAACTTGTCTGCGATGCCGGTCCGCAGGGAATGGCTGCTTTTATTAAGTCGTTTAACGTAGATAACAAAACTATCGACTTCCTATCGAAAATTTCTCCGCTGCACTTTGCGCTCCGAGAAAACAAATAAATTTATAAATTTTCTCAGAGTTTAGCCGGACTCCGCTCCCCACTCTGCCTTTATGCAATCATTGCGAAAAGATTACGGCTCACGACCGCGTCGGTCCACGCTTCCGTTATTATTTCGCCGCGATAATTTATCTTCATTCTCCCTCTCACCGCCCATCTTCCGTGAAATAGTTTAAAAAAGGACAAAAAAACCCCGGCAAAGTCCTCCGAATTCCTCCGCACTTTGTCGCGCTCAGATAATCACATTGCTAAATATGATCGTTTTTTCGTTAGATCGTACATCGCAACGTTGTTCAAAATCATTAGCCTAATACTGGTCCGGTACTGCAATTAAGCTTTCGTATTTTCCTTTGACGGGGATCTGAAAATAGTATAATGAACTGGAGAGATCTTTCCGCCTTTACTTTCATCCGGATCACTTCTTTAGATTAAAAAAACTTGATTTTAAGATTACCCATTCTAGATGCAGTGGAAGATCCCAAAAAACAACGGTGGCCTATTCAGCTCAAATTAGTAATGCTACTATCAACCCCTTTCCAATGCAAATTGGATCATCGTGAGAAGGTAAGACCGAACATCTCTCAAATATGAAAAGTACAAAGAATGCTCGAGTACTGTACGGATACAAGAATTTGGGAGAGATCTATGTTAAATATTAGCGTCAGAAGGCTTCTTGAGGAAGATAAAGAAAAAAAAGTATATATATATATATATAAATATATATAAATATATATATATATATACATATGAATATATAAACTCGATCATTTTGACCTCACAAGGGGCTGTGCCCCTTGACCCCTGTTGCTTACATTTCTGCCTCTTTCTTTTCTATAATTTGTATAAAATGATCACAATTTACAACGTTTAGGCCGGCTCCCATTAGATTTTATAATGAAAAAATGTCCCAATTTTGTAAAATAAAAAAAACATAAATTTTATTAAACTACCGGAACAACTTAACATACTACAGACGTATAAAAATAACACTTTTTTTTGCGTTTCCATGGTATTATTAAATTCGCAATGTATAGTCTTTACATGCTTCTCCTTGTTATAGAGTGGGACTTCTTATTCATCAATCTGCACAGTAATTAAAAGTCTATTCATTATATTTCCAAATAGGAAAACCACCACCTAACGCAAACGTGAATTACGGACAAAGAATCAGTAAAATCGAAAATCCATCTATATAAATATGAGTTATGTGTGAACAAACAAAAAAAAAACAAAAAAAACATATGCGATGAACGTATAACCTCCTTCTTTTTGGAAGTTGGTAAAAATTAAAACATAACAAACGTTATATAAAATTGGGACATTTTTTCGTTACATAAAATTGAAACATTTTTTTGTAATGTGGGCTGGCCAAAGAATTACGTTGTAATTAATACATGTAACAGATATATCATTGTAAAAGTAAAATACGGGGAATATAGTCCCATAGGCCTCGGATAACTTAGATTTTGGAGAATATCTAAAAAAAAAGTATTTTCAGAATTAGTTTGTGTTTCTTGAGACCTGTTTTTACTTTCCGGCATTTCTAAGGCATTCATTTCGATCTCAAGTAATTAGATCTATACCTTTATCAATCTAAACTCTAGCAATTTTTTTGGTAAAAAATAAAACAAAACAATTATTATATCATTCTAACATGTCCATACCTGTTTTACTCTTATTCGTGTCGTTCAGTATCTCTTTTTATTGATTTTCCGTTTTTCTTCTGTCTTTTCTCGCTAATTGTCGAAAAAGAAATCATCTATAAATAAATAACCAAAAGAAAAAAAGAAAAAAAGAACAGCAAAAAAAGTTGATTCCTATTCATTTTTTAAACGTGACGTAATATTCGTGTTTTTTTATTTCTTTTCGGGCTTGTCAAATATGAATATATTGACCCAGCGTGCAAGATGAATTTAATTTTTCGTAGTGGCGCGATTCCAACCGAATTCTTCTCGAACGAACGGTGCTCAGTCTTCTGTTTAGGAATCTTCTTAATTACTTTAACGGGGAATAGTCGAACTGAAGAAAAATAGTCAAAGGCGCTTTTTCAGCCATATCTGATTTTGTACAGAAATATATTCAGCTACGCGTCACTTGTATTTGCTTTAAAAAACTTTTGTGTTTTATCCGGTAATGATTTATAATCATTATTAATTTTTCTACAATTTAATCTTCATGAAAGTTAAAATATCCCCCCTCCCCCCCGATCGCTAATATGAAAATGTAATACTTCCAAGTTATTTTTCACTTAATTACTTTTCGCAGACTTTACGGCTTTTCAGAAGAAGGTTGTTGGCGTAACAGTAATTTATCGTAAATACGTTTTACAGTGAAAATGAGGAAACGGTTAATACGTTGTCACCGTTCTCCAGAATCCGACTAGGAAGTGTTTGTTGCACTGTGCACATTCCTCGCGACTTAATTAACCTGCCGCTAATTCGCTAAATGAATAATGCAATACATATATATATATATACATATATACAGCGGTGCCTTGTCTGCGACAGCAAAAACGTCCTCCTGAAGAAACTTTGAAAGCTGGGAAATATGTCCGTGTTCTTTCTGAAAAAGTCATTTGGTCGGAAAGCTGATCAATCGATGTGAAAGTATCTCTGCAATGCGCTGTCGAAGTTGTCGAAGTTGTCGAAGAAGTTGAGTGGCTAAATGAATAAAACTCACGGTAAGAACAGTAAGGCGACAAGAGCATGATGTAATCGTTTTCTTTGTCAGTGGTGCTACGTGAAATTGAATAATTACTGCCAAGAGAGAAGAGGATGTATCCGGCAACTGGTATCTTTGTCATCTGCGGTTTATTTTTAAGTATGGGCCGTCGGCAGGGGCAGATATAATAAAACGATGCGGCCGTGTCGCGAGATGTTAAATATTAATAGTTTGTGTTGTTTTCTCGGTCAGCTAGCTGAACGAAATTTAATGGTCCGCATAGATTTTTCGTTCTATCTTCTTACAGATCAATCTGCATCTGAAATTCACGCAGCGCCTCTGGTCGGACACGGTTGCATAATTATTATACGAGTCGACGTGTAGAAGAGTGTGCGCACTTTTGGTGCTGGCGACCAAACGTTCCAACGAATCCGACGAATCCAACGGAGAGAACGGACAAAATTAATATCGACACGATAACGACCACAAGCTCTTATCCTCCGCTACCAGTAGGCTTCGTGCCAGTTAGACAAACAATGCCATCGTTCTCGCAATGCGGCCGCTTTTGTCGTTCGCATCGTTAATTTTTTTCGATAATTCTTCGAACGAGCGCTCGCGAAAGCATCTCAGTTCGCGAAACAGATTTTCGCCTAAATTAAAATTTGTGCGGCGGCAAAAATATTTTTAGAAAATCTTTTAATCCTCGGCGCTTTCCACGTCAATCTTATCAATAATCTTAACTCCATCTCTTTCTCGCTCGCTAATGTACGTCCGCAAGAGAAAGTGAATACACTCTAGCGATTTTACCGAATTTAATTATCTCCTTGGCGTTACATGTTCCAGTGTGTGTGTGTGTGTGTGCGTGAGCGTACGTTAGGACAGCGGCGACAACTCTCTATATGATATGGTAAAAAATTGTTCACTTTGCGCCTCGTTTGCTTCCGTTTATTATATATGCAACAGTAGAGTCGAAGGGCTTTTCCACGAGATCTTCGACAGTTTTTTTCTTAAGCAGTTACTCGTAAAATTTAAATAGATTCACCGAGTGCTACCGATATCGCGAATAAAATGAATGCGGAAAGTTTGCCTTTCAACGGCTGATATTTTTTAATAATTACAATTACTGTTCTTTTATTTTTGGCGCGAATTAACCACATTTCGCCGACTTAGACGGTCTGCGTGTTAGTCAAATAAATTTAATAAATTTGATCGGTTTTAGATTCGAAGAGATTGGTTCGTGTTTCAGGTAGTTGAACCCAGCAACCGCTGTTTCTTATTTTCGTATTTAATTTATTAAAGAAATTTCCATACCCTCACTTTTAACAAAAAACATACGAGATTATGTTGTTTTGTTTTTTTTTCTTAAGAGTTCAATTTGACGTAATGCTACAACCTCCGGTCGACCAACATCGAAGTTCTTTTTGGCTGAACCAAAAGTATTCCATTAGCGAAAATCGATTGACCATGGTCCGCAGCTGTAAAAAAGAGCCTGATTTAAGAGTTTTTAATGTCTTTAATTCCCGGCAAATAGCCTTTTTGTTTTTTTTTGTTGTTTTTTTTTCGTTAAATACAAAATATATAGGATACATTTTACGCGATTTGTCATTACTTTTTCACCTGACCATCTTTTCCATAGTGCATACAAACGATTACTATTTTAATTCATTTTTACATTACAGTTCTGAACTATTTAAGGCTTCGTTGGAATTCTCTCGAAGCAACAGCAGAATCAAAGTCAAACGCGATTAAGTAAGCAGTAAGTAAAGCAAGTCCCATACCCTTGATAAATCAGGTCCCCGACTATATATCGGATAAGAAAACGAGTTGGATCAAAATTAATACATACGTCGACACACGCATATATGAAAACAGTGTCTGTGAAATTATGTGCGGAAAATGTAAGAAAAACTGGCCACCCAGTGCTCGAGTTTGTTAGGTAGGGTAACACAGCCTCTGACACCGAAATGAGAAGTCTATCATCGGGCGATTTGGTCCAAAGTCAAATTGAGTGGCTTGCTTACGTATTTTTCCCTACCACAACCGAGACCCTTCGTATATAATTTAACCTATACGCTGATCTAAATAATACTCAGCATCATCAGTACCGTTCAAATATATGTACTTATATATTCATGAATATATCAGTGGCGAATCCATTGGTACTTCTAGTTATGCGGCAAAGTAACAAGGCAAACTGAAGGAGGAACAAATCGGGCGACAGTACTTATGCAACAGCGGAAATTAACGAAACACTAAACGGGGTCAATTTTTAGCTTATCAGCAGAAATCTGAGAGGCCACCGCTTGATTTTGACCTCAAATTTCCCCGACGACATTGATGAGTTACTAAGAGCGCATTCGGAAGTCTATCAGAGACGCCACCACTGTAAGCCAGATCGAACGTTTAACAAAGTGTTTCGCTACTTTGGCAGCAGCAGCAGCGCGTTGTAGTTTGGGCACTTTCCGAGCAATAGCTACGTATACGGCTAAAGTCGATCCATCATTCTTAATGACAGCGTCTACATCGCAACGCGATTAAAGAGCCCCACATCCAACCAACTGGTATAAGTTTTAACACTTGTCCTACTGAGCAACCTAATGTAGCACTATAGCAAATAATGAAATGTTTATTGTTACAATACCTAGCTCTAGCGTTCAGATTTACACATGTCTGCATGTAAAAAAAAACAAAAAAAACAAAAAAAACAAAAAAAGTGTATTTCCCACATCTTATTTTTTTCGAATTTTACTTTACTCTTCCTGGTATAATACTGGTTTGCGTAAAACATTTCAAGTGTGGCGAAGTTAAAATTTCAGAGCATTGGATTTCTGGTAGGTCTTTTTATTTAGCGAATTTTACATAAAACGATTTAAAATGATTTATCATTTATAACAGGTTTGTGAATTTTCTTTATTTCCAGATTTAGATATCAATAATCTGTTAAACAAATTTAATTTTTCATTTTTTGAAACTTTTTAAAAAAAAATGTGACTCTTTAATTATCAGTGTAGTTTAATACAATTTTTTAAGATCTCAATTTTTTATTATAACGAGATGAATAGTATAGCTTTATAATAACACCTGTACCGAAGCTTTTCGTTAGTTTCGTTAAATTTACAATACGCATTTAGTATCTAATAACAAAAATAGAGCGGAATATCTCTTTTATTCTGTATAAACTTGATTATTTCATGGAGGAAGAATAGAGGTCTATTTATTTTTCTTAAATTTATTCGCAAACACCTATTTCGAAGTTAAAATTGTGTCGTCTGGTCATTTAAGCGATGATTATATGTATTTATTTGCGTACCAGAATTTTGGTCATGACAACCGATTAACCGATGACGTCATAATGGGCAGAGGTTGACATATAGTTTTATAAAAATCTGCCGGTTTCAGCAAATAGTATTCTAACCTAAAATATATTGATTTTATCGCGAACTCGGATACTTCAAAAGCATATGCCTTTGGTGCCACTCCAGACACCCGACTAATTGAGCTCGCGACAGAAGTTCTCATATGTTCAGCGATGTTAGTTTTAAGGTTCCTCTCTGAACGATGTGACGGTACGTAGCATGTAGCGCTTTTTGCAGCGATACAAGGCTAAACAGGGAAAAAAAGGTAAAGAATACAAGGTAATAGAAAAACTAAGAAAACAAATTGACTTACAAGGAGAGGTCGATGAAATTTTGCAGATCATTAGAAGATCAAACATATAAGAATCGTGTAAAATATTAGAATGCAACGTCGTTTTGATTTAAGGCGAGAAATTAAAATTTTTAGAAGCCACATACAGCGGACGTTACAGACAAAAATTCGGAAAATAAACTCCAGATTAGGTTTATTTATTTTGGGTGAGTGGTACAAGAGACCAATTATTCCGAAAATGAAGTACATTAAACAAAAAAATTACTATAAAACAATAAAGTAATGCGAGAAATCAATTTTAGGACTAATAAAAATTTAAACGCGTTATTTATTATATTTATATAGTACAAAAACGTACATTCATCGGAATTTGTCCTGTGTTGTTGTAGTGACAATAATTCGTGCAACCTAAACAAAGAATATGGGTTCGAATCCACCAGTGCTATGTAAAATATTTTAATCTTAATTCTTATTATCGAATTACTTTATAACTGTCCGAGTATAATAAAAATTTTTAAACATTGAAATTATTTAACGACTGATTTTTAATTTTTTTTTTATTAATTACATGCGTAACATTATGTAAATATGCAAACATTCATACGCAATAACAAAAAAAAAAAAAATATGAATAAACATTAAATTCAACTGTGCGATTTAATATAAATTTGTTTTTAAAATTAAAAATTAAAAAAAAAAAAAAAGAATGCTCTTATTGCAAAATATGTTTATCGTTTATAGAAATGTAAATAAAAAAAAAAAAAAATTAAAAACTTTTATTATAGATATGTACGAAGAATTAAAATAATTAGATAATAATGATTAATAATAAAGTAAGACGAGATCAAAAATTTTATACATTGATGGTAGATCCGAACCCACGTCTGTTATTTATGTTGAATACATTTTAACAAATTGCCATAACTTTTGCCACTGCATTACGAAACTACAAAACAAATTCACAGACGATTGTTTTTATACTATATAAATATAATAATAAATGACGTGTTTAAATTTTTATTAAATCCAAAACTGATTTGTTCGCATTACTTTATTGTGTTTCTTAGTAATTTTTCTGTTTAATGAATAATCGCCCTGCGGGGCACAGGTTGTTGTAACTAGGGTCACCTTCCCTAGTAAGTAGAGTAACTCAACCGCCGTATCACTGGCACGGAAACGAAACAGCAACCATGTGAGTTCTGTACGTCCACGTCGTGCAGGGTGGTAATCTTCTATTTCGACGGGCTTAGCGTTGATTAGAAGAACTAAATCGGAACTCACAATATACCGTTGATAGGAAACCGGAGGAGGGTTCACTTGTCGAAAGTGATCCTTTCATTAAATACCGTTAAGCATTGTACTGCATGTACAACTGGCAGACTATCAACAACTCGCTCGTGACAATGTGCTCCAGTCGGACTGGTGAATACCAGTCTAAGGTGAGTAGGCGGGCATCCGGCGCCTTGAAACCGGGTCCTTTCGGCTAAGGGAGTAAATCCTGGCCAAAAAATCCTCCAGAAGGCAACGGGAAACCGCTGGAGTACTTTCCCAATTATTATCATCATGGCTGGAAACTCAAATAATACGGCCGTCAGTCCGGGGCACCCCTTCAGTGGGGAGGCGGTGTTAAGAATAGCCCTGCCAGCTAGTGAGAATTCCGATAAAATAACGGTAATGAGCAAGAAGATGCGCATTGCTACATGGAATATTCGTATCCTTTACCAAGCGGGTAAAATGCATAACGTGAATGCGGAAAGGAAAAGACTAAACATTATTATTCTTGGATTAAGCGAAGTACGATAGTCTGCATCTCGACGCACACAAATGGAGGATACAGTGTTTTATTACTCAGGTACAGATGAACCCGGATAAGAAGCTAATTTAGTGCTAGAATACATCCCCATGTCTGAAAGAACAATAGATGATAAGAATGCAAACAAATTACCGCTCAATGAACATCATTCAGCTGTACGCACCTACAGCAGATAAAAATCGAGAAAAAATAGAAGAATTTCACGAGCAGATTAATAATTTAATGAAGTTGACAAAGCCAGGGGAGATTACAATTGTTGTAGGTGATTGAAACTCTAAAATGGGTCAGGAACAATAGGACCAGGTAGTCGGAAAGTTTGGACTCGGCGACCGGAATGACAGAGGGAACAGATTAATACAGTTCTTAATAAAACAGGAAATGATAATAGCAAATACTTTTTTCCAACTTCTAGCTCGCCGATTATATACTTGGATGTCGCCATCTGGTTCTATTCGTAATCAGATCGATTTCATACTTATTGGTAAGCGGTTCAAGAAGAAAATCACTGTGTACCTACCCAGGTTCCGATGATAATTCGGACCACAATCCAGTGGTTGCTACTCTAAAAGTGGACTTTAAGGAAGCTAGAAGACCAATTCCGGCACGTACGTTTGATATACGAAAAAGTCGAGAGCTAATCATACGTGATAAACATTAGAAATGGTCAAGGTAATGAAAATAGTTGAAAAGAAGAAAGAAAACGTAATAGCAGCATGGGATAAATGGAAGGAAACACAAGAAAATATTCAGGTAAAAGTAATCGGATTTGTTAAAAACGAAAAGAACAAAGGCTGGATGACGAAGGAGATTTTCGACCTAATGGACGAAAGAAGAAAGTACAAACAGAACGAAAATAAATATCGGTCGCTGAATAGAGAAATCCGGCGTAAGATAAGAGAGGCCAAGGAAATGTGGCTAAGTGAAAAATGTCAAGAAATTGAGGATCTCAAGTCTAAACACGATGATTTCAACTTACATAAAAAAGGTAACAGAATTTACTAATGCAAACTGCATAATAAATGTTAGATGTCTAAAAGATAAAGATGGTACCGCCATTATTATTTGTAGAGAAAGATGCGAGACATTCGCGATGGAAGGAATATAATATACAATTAAGTTATTTGAAGATGCCGGACCGATTATAGACAACGTAATTGCTGACTCTGGTCAGGATGATAAAGTTGCCGACGATAGTATCCAATTAGAGGAGATCACCTGTGCAATAAAAACTGCGAAAATTAGTAAGACAGTAGGGCCAGGTAATATATACAGGTAGAATTGCTGAAAGTACTCCTGCAGAACGACGACATGGCACTAAAATCTATAGAAAAATTTATCAACTTACAATTAGTAGTACGAAACAGGCATTCTGCCACTAGATTGGTTAAAGACCACCGTATTCATTACGTTACCAAAAAAGAATAACGCTTCCGACTGCAACGATCACCGCACGATAAGTCTAATGTATCCTGAAGATCTTTCTCAAAGTAATCCACAGAAGAATTTACGAAAAATAGTGGAGAAAATCAGTTTGGTTTTAGAAAAGGATATGGAACACGGGAAGCAATATGTACACTTAACGTCCTAGCCCAAAGGTGTCGAGACGTGAATCACAGGCTTTACTGTTGTTTCATTGACTACCAAAAGGCTTTTGGCTGTGTAAACAGTTATATTTTAAATATAAGATATGCGGATGACACAGTATTAATCTCGGACAACATGAACAAGTTGCAAGAGATGCTAGATCGAGTCACGAAAATAAGTAAGGAATATGGTCTAGAGATCAATGTTAAGAAAACAAAGTACACAGATCAAGCGAGGCTAGGAGTATTTCAAAAATGAAATTAATAGTAAACGGTCAGAGCATTGACAGAGTTTGCTAAATTCCAGTGTGCTTGGAACCCGGTTCCGTGACGGAACCGATCAGTCCTTTGAGATAAGGTCACGCATAGAAATGGCAAGGAAGACCTTTTTAAATATGAAAAACCTAATGATCAGGAAAGATATCAATTTGCAATTAAGATTGCGACTAATACAAGGCTATGTATGGTCGTTATTGCTTTATGGTATGGAGAGGTGGAATCTTACACCTACGTTGGAGAAAAGGATAGAGGCGTTAGAGATGTATATATATATATATCGCCACATTCTAATCATTTCGTATATAGACCATATATAACCAATAAAGAAGTGCTACGAAGAATGTCAAAATGAAATTAAACTAGTACACAACATACGGTCTAGAAAATTTAAATATTATGGACACATTAATAGAAATCCAGAGAAGTATAATATATTACAGGTTCGCCATAAATGGCGCCATCGAAGGACATCGCGGACCAGGCAGAAGAAAGTTGTCATGGAGAGCAGACATGCGCCGCTGGTACAATCAGACAGCTGCAGAATTAACAGAGGCGTCTAAGAACAAAGAAAGTATGGCTATGATGATCGCCCAACTTCGCTCGGAGATGGCGTAAAAAAGAAAAAGAATGAATAATCGGTCTCTCCCGAAGCATTTGAACTAGGAAAATAAACCTAATCCTGAATTTATTGCACGTTTTTGTCTAACCGGCTATCATAACATCCGTTGTATGCCGCTTCTAAGAATTTAAATTTCTCGCGTAAATCAAAAAGTTACATTCTATTATTTTACACAATTCATATATGCTCCTGGTATTCTATCGATCTGCAAAATTTCATCAAAATCGGTGACCCCAACATCTTAACCTCTCCCCCCGTTAGATAAGTTTGATACCAAACTGATTTATTTATTACTATCCTGATCCGTGTTAATTGACTACGATATTTTAATTTACGGATAACACAAAAGAAAGAAAAAAAAAATCAGATCATTGCAAATCTCACCCAATAGTAAATGTCAGATCTGCTTCCGAATCATTTTATTGCCGTAACAGAGGTCGATTTGATGAGTTTCATCTTTTTTCTGAAACTACATGATCCGACAAAGAAAAATAATGGATCGCAAATCGTAGGAATAAAAAAAGACGCAGAAATAGGCTCTCTATCAGTTGATGTTAGACTTGCGAGTAAAGATCTCGCGTAAATAGCCCTTTACTAGAAAAAAGCGTATTAAGACTGACAGATGGTCTTGAGACTTCCGCGTCGCCTTAAGGATCTATTTAGTTTGCATATTATTTAGTAGATCAACGGACTGACAAAAAAAAAAAAAGTACAAATACTGAATTTAAAGTAATTGTGTCAAAAGAATATTGATGACAGTAGCGCAGGAAGTGAAATAGCAAAATAATGTAGAAACAATAAACTTTATTCACACACGGAATGCTCTGAAATTTCTCTCTTTATAACGTATGTGAAGGGAAGAGGCGTTGTGTTTTTGATCTTTCAGATCTGCTCATCGACAACATCCATGATATAGTCTCACATTTTATATCTCTTAAAGTGTACTTGAGTAAGATCCTATTTAATTTCTCTGTTGTATTTCCTGCAAGCTTCCGAAGTCGCCTAATTTTTTCCAATTTTCACGCAATAAAATCGATGAAGACTGCTGGAGTTTTAAAAATTCGTACCGTTACTAACTGCGTGAAGAACCGATCGATATTAAACTCATTTTCACGCAATAAAATGAAATATGCAGATAGTTTTCACTGGCGACGGATCAATCGATGTTACGATAATTACTCATTATATACATTCGGGTGTTAAAGCGGGAACGGACTTGATTTGATTAATTTCTTGAGCGTAATCAAATTACGTTTTCTTGCAATGAAAATCACTCGCTAGATGTAAAATTCACGCACCAGACTTTCTTTCCTATTATTCATTCTGTCGATAGCATTCACGCAAAAGCGAAATGACTGCGTCGGCGTAGAAATATCTAAAACCACGTTCGGATGAAAAATTCATTAAGAATTAAAAAACAAGAAAGCCGCGGAAAAAAATAACATCAACTACAGTGCAATATAGAATTGAAATGATTTTTGTTACCGGAATAGATTTCGTTTTGGTGCGCTCAGCACTGAAAAATTCGCTGGAATCATCGTTTGCGGCAGATCGCGAGTAACGGGATACTCGAATTTTCTGGAACTGGGTTTGTAAACTCGAATACGGACTGAGATTTTTTCGACAACGATCGTACGCGGAAAACCGTAAAAAAGAAAGAAAAAAAAAGAAAAAACCCTAAAAAATCATGATTCCTCGATTTATTTCTTTATTTATTCTTTATATTTCACACCCCGGCGCGTGTTGCTATTGTCTCCTTATTTACACTTTAAAGGTGTCTTTAAAAGCGTACCGTTGAACCTTAGGCAAGCTCATTAAAAATCAGCGGAGCATTTGAAAGGCTGAACCACCGGGTGACGGTATTAGAAGAATTATGATAATACGAAAAGATAGGGCTGTAGGTCGGTGGGGACGGCAGGTTTGTCGGTATAGGATGGCCAAGAAAAGCTCGTAAAATCGCTTATTGTCCTGAGATACATTAATTTTTCCAATAAAAGCCATCGACTAATAAAAGCTGCGCCCCGGTCCAGCTATTTCAACGGCTGATGCATTCGCGGCCAGCGCGTGTACACACAGTTCGAAGGAAACGGCAAACGGCAATAAACTATAGTTATAATGTATCAAAATAAAGAGGAAATATCGAGCCGTTTTCGAGCTGGAAGCGCGTGCGTGTGCGTTATGGAATGTTGCGCGTGTCATAATTGTGTTCTGGACAAATTTTCTCGGAGCTGGAAAAGGCAGAAAGAAGTCAAAGGCTTTTCGTTCGACTTTGAGAGCATTAACTAATATAATTCTTGCCGGCCTAGAGCGAGCGCGGCGGGCGCTATGGCGGTAATAATACTTAGACAAGGCTCGACTGGTTTCCCTGTGAAAACATATTTTAGAATTACCGCTAATGTGCTGATAATGGCTTTCATTCCAAAGGGACTCCGATGCGACATTACTTGCAGCGCCTTTTTCTGATCTCTCCTTATTATCAGCAGCAGCAACAACGCACCACCGCTATTATCATCGCCGTTACGATTACGATTATTATTAGTATCAGCATTATTAGTAGTAAGTAATAAGTATCAGTGCCAACGCGCGGAAAGAATCAGAAAGCTTTTCTATCTAATAATATCTGAAGGGGATGATAATGTTTGATTGTTGTCGTCGTTGCCTCTGTGCCTTTTTCTTCCTTCTTCCGTCCTAACTATGTACCGCTTTTAAGATTTTACAGTAACTTTCCTCGTCCGCTCCTCCGACCGTCGCAGATACCGTTTCCTTCAACTGAACGCCTCTAAATTAACCGATTCCGCTTCATACGCGCACTGCCCGACATCTGTGTAGCCCGCTCTTATCTCATCCCCGGGCTCGCAGCGACAGACGCGAATCCGCGAACGGATAAAATTCTAATTGCTTCGGTTACTTCAGTTGCTCTGGTTGCTTCGACTGCTTCGGCAGAGAAATAATTAATTTTCTTTTGTAGGAAAAGAGGAAACTCTTAGATGTGTATTGCTCCCGATTTTCCCGACAGATTCTCCGATTAAACCCGATTCCCGTTTGAATTATCTGCCTCGAATATTCGCTTCTGCGTGCCGAATCTGAAAAGTCCATTTACATAAGCCAATGGCACTTACTTTTTCGCGCAAGTTTTGAACATTCTTACAGCAATACGAAGAATCTACGACGCAATACCTTCCGTCTGAAAAATCGCCGCTCTGTCATTTAAACCAGTTAATTAAAAAAAAAAAAAAAAATAGAATAAAAATAATACGTTTACATAAATTAAATACAGGTAAACAATCAGTATATTAATCATAACATAATTCTTGGGCTACCCTCCATTAGAAAAAATGTCCCAATTTTATGTAATGCAAAATGTCCCGATTTTATATAACGCAAAATGTCCCAATTTTATGTAACGTTTGTTATATTTTATAGGATTTCTGTGATTATGTTATTACATTCATATGGACCGATTTGGAATTACGTTGTAAATTTTTATCATTTTATACAAAGTATAGAAAAGAAAGAGATAAAAATGTAAGCAAAAGGGGTCAATGGGCACAGCCCCTTCCGATGCTAAAATGGCCAAGTTTATATATATATATATATGCATACGAATATAAATGTTAGCTCATTCAAGATAATTATATAGTACAATGTAATATTAATGTGTAGCCTTAATTAGTTAATTAATTATATTAAATTGTCGATGGGTTGAATTTTGGACGCCCAAAAAAAATAAAAAAAGACAAAAAAGGTACATCAACACAAAAACTACTGAACTCAAAAATTTTCAAGTTATCTTCATTAATATCTAGAAACAATTTAGTGCGCAATTTTGGCATTTCGTTTTCCTTCATTTTACAAAAATCAAAAAATTAGTCGTAAAATTATAATAATCAATGGCGGATACACGGGGAGGCAGAATATGGAACAATCCCCCTCCCAAAAAAAAAGAACCAAATCCTCGATTAAAAAATTTTTTACAACAGAGAAACTTCACTGTGGTATCGCCGGTAAAGATCTCGCTGACTCATTAGCATACTCAGCCGCAGTAAATGATCGTTCCATAGACAGATTTCGTTCCCAAAGTCTTTACTCTCTCTCTCTCTTTTCGTTCTCACCGTGACTTTTGGACTAATCTCTATCCGTCTCTTTTCTCCAACCCTGACTTTTTTTACCTTGCCTTACACCCTTCCCTATCCTCTTCACCTTGGTTTAACAATTTTCCAAGTACCAGCTGTTCTGTCATTTCGTCCATAGTTCGCTTTCGTTTTAATCATAGTCTGCTCCCGGCTTCTCATTTCCGATTTGCTCTTGTTCAATCTCCTTTGTGTCCCTTTCATTCACCTACCTTAAACATCATCTGTGACGTAAACCACGTTCTACCTCTTTTAAATATCCAGATACATGTTGCGGGGCATCAGGACTATATTTCGTCTACTCTTGGTGATGTTTTAGATTTATGTTATCTACTTTTTTTTGCTACTTCGAGCGAATGAATTTGATTGACCGAGATTAGCTCATTGTGATTTGCGATGAAATATTGAGTGGTTGAGATATTCCTGACAAATGTCTAATTTCTGGGTGAAATAAAAAAAAAAAAAAAAAAAAAACTATATATTAATTTCTGACGGAGAAACATCAAAAATGTTCTTTAATAACTTTTATTAATTCGTTACGTTAATAATTTTACAGGTGAAAAATTATAAGCAAGGTTCAAGTGTAAAGCGCAGTAATAGTTAAAAGGTTGAATTTAGCAAAAAATTATGAAAATGAGATATAGGTTCATTTAGTGAACGAACGACCGAGAGACTCATTCTCCACAAAACAAGATAATCGTTGACTAATGAAACTCTGGACTTTCGTTAAATCGCGACATTATTTATATTACAGCCAAAGTAATCGGTATTTTTAATTTTCTCCAATTCTTTCTCATAAGCTGCAAGTGGTCCTGTGTAGAGTTGAATTCACGTATTAACATTTTTTCTAGAAATAATATATTCAAGAGCATATAGGAAAATAGACATGATAAATTGAGCGACACTCTGTTTGGATTTAGAAAAAATATTCGGCATTAATATGTTAATCCAGCCGGTATTTGCTCGTCCAATATTCATATGCTTTACGTATTTTCAAAAACACTTTTGATCGGGTGCAACAGAGCAAAATAATACATATATTAGGAAGAACAGTAATTGAAGGTAAAAAATAGGCGTATTATAAAAAATCTCTATTGGCATCACAGTTAGTAAGTATCCAGACTGCTGGTCATTATTACATAGAAGTATGCCCTGAGGAATAAAACAAGGTTCCATCTTGTTCTCATTCCTCTTTAATATATCTACTCTGAAAAAGACTTTTGAAGAAGTACCGAGCAAATTTAAAGGAGGTACTAAGAGAAATCAATCAATCAATCAATCAATCAACGTTTATTATCATTATTGTTATAGAGCGCGAATAGTGGAAAGTAGTACAATTAAAGAAATATATAAATAAACATGAATAGGTACGAATATTTCCTCTTCTGCAAATCCTTCCAAATTCCTTATTGTTTCTGACTCTTTAAGTGTTCTTCTAACGCTATCTCCACCTTCCTTTTCTCCTTCCACTGATGCTATCATCCTTTCTATTCGTTCCCTTCTACATGATCTATCCTTGTCGACGTCTACCCAGATTGACTTTCTTTGGATTCCCGGGCATTCAGGAATTGATGGAAATGTAGCCGTCAACCGTCTTGCTAAAGCTGCAGCTTCCAATGGAAATTTTATTAGCACGGTTCCAGCACACAATATTATTCTTCCAACTAAATCCTGCCATCTTAGGCACTCTGTTTATGTTTCTCTTTTCTCCGAATCCCCTAATTCCTTTTATCTCTTGATTAACCCTGTATTCCTTCTTCTCGGCCTTGGTTCTAAGATTTTCCCAGTTTGCGTCGGTCTATAATTACTAAAGTATCTCGCCTCCGTTTCTCGCATAGTCTCCTTCCGTCTTCTCTAAATCGCTTTTCCATGGCTGCATCTCATAATTATCCATTGGATCCTGAAGGTTCCCAGTATGTTTGTGATGCGAATCACGTGTTCTTCGAGTATACTGGTTTATCTCGCGAGCGTGAGTTACTTTGTTATCAACTTTTAAAGCTTGGTCTTCCTGCTCCTTTCAACGCCTTCTATGTTCTTTCTCTGCCTATTCTCTCAGTTGTTCCTGTTCTAGAGGTGTTCCTTGACTCCATTGCTGCTAAAATAAAAATATAGTTTCCATTCTGTTCCATGCATCTCTTCCATTTTGCTGGGCTAATGCTCTCTGGTAGCAAACCCAAGGGAGGTATAAAAAAAAAAAAAAAAGCTACGAAATGAAATAAATCAAATGAATTAACAGGAAAATAAAACGCAGCCTGCAATTTAAAAGGTATATAAACATGAACAAGTACGTACTAAAGAAAAATAGTAAGATTAACTAACAAAAGAAATGAGCGGGAAAATAAAACACAATCTGTGATTTTAAAAGAAAGAAAAAAAGAAAAGGGGAGAAGAAAATAAATAAGAGTAAATAAAAAATAAAATAGCGAATTAATGATCCACAATTATAAATAAGCAAAAAAATTTAGTAATAATAAAAATAGGGCGAGATATATATATATTGTAATGTGACCATTACATGGTTCGAAAAAATAAAAATTAACAAAATAAAACCAAAATTATTAAACAAGTAAATAAAATATTAAAAATGTAATTTAATAGAATATCGGGCAAATGGTGTGAGCGTAAGTGTGCGTATATGTATAATCCTGTTGTCGGCAAGGGAGAAAGGAATTTTGCATCGCCACCCACGGAGGACTATTCGGAAAAAATGAGAATTACGAATCATAAAAAATAAAGCCCGAAAACATCGCAGGTTGTAAAGATTCCGGGAAGGCACGACCTTTTTGAATGCGTCAAAGGATCTCCGCGACCATTGGCTTCGTTTGTCGCAATTCCGACGAGTCCGGCGGTCAGGTTGTAAAAAACATGCCGACGAGAAATAACGACTGGAATGAGCCGGAGTCGAGGGCAAGCAGAACCGTCTAAAAAAGGTCGAAGTCACTCTAATTTTTGTCATGGTCGAAGTTGGCACGTTATAGTTTTCGGTCTTGGTCATCGGACCAGTAAAAAAGTGAAGAATCCGCTCAAGTTGGCCACTGGCTGTAATTCGACTGTTAAAAACGCGAACGCTCGTAATTCCGATTGTTATAATTAAAAAAGTGTACGGAATATCATTCGTTAATTGTTCTTAAAATACCGCGGACCGAATTTCCTCTGCATACCAACCGATTTAAAGGACCAACGAGACACCGTCATTCAGGATCTTGCACCACCCGGCCGACAACAGAGATACGTATTGAATTATTTTATATTTATTAATCGTCGTAATATTATGTTCGTATCTAGTTTAATTAACGTGTGTTTTTAGCGGTATACCGTCCCAGTAAAATAGTTGTAGATAAATTTTAAAATACAAACCGTTAAAACGAAACCCATTTCTTGGCTAATCTAATAATTAATAATAATAATAACTATCATAATAATATTTAATAAAATAATAATTAATAATTCCGCGGACTAAATCCGTGGTGGCATCCCTGGACGCGAGACTACGCTTTACAGCGTAGTACCGTTACAATATATATATATATATATATATATATATATATATTTATATACACATTCATACATAGATTATACATACATATATATATATATATACACACCACCCATAAATCCGTACATATTGGTTTGACTATAAATGTACATCGAATTAAGAGTAACAAATTAACCGTACAAACGCCAATATATTTATCTCATATATATGGTATATATACCCATTTATTTTACATACACATGGAATCCATGGACATGTATGTACACCCACACACACACACACACCAACACACAACACTTACCCAAACTATACATACAAAAAACCGTGTACACACCCTACGTATTGTCCGATTAGTTTTAGAATCCGTGATATTATTTAAATGGTAATTTGCTGTACCGGCCCAGTAAATTATTCCATACTTAGAACGGGTTGATATAAAGCTAAATGTAGATAGCGCAAATGCTCAGGAGAAAAAAATTTGATCAAATTTCTTGGTGGCAAAGTTTACCCCAATTTAATTTACTATCAAAGACCACCCTTAAGTATTTAATATCATTAGCTCTGGATATTAAATGTGAATTATCTGAAGAAATCTGGAAATAATAAAGACTGGTTACTATAAATCATAAGTTTCTTTGGTGTTTTTTTTTTTTTTTTGCATTAAGAGGTAATCTGTTAGTATTTTATATATATATCATTCTGTATTGATGATTGAAGTAGAACAGGTAAACGTGAATTCATAACCAAAACAGTATCGTCAGCATAGCAGAATATCCTACGGTTTACATGAAGATAAATCATTCAATATAAATTAAAAATAAGTAAGGGCCGAGGATATTACCTTGTGGAACACACCATGTAGCTGAATTATATATCCATTGTATACGTTGTTAATTTTTTGTAACGTTTTTCTCCAATTAGTTAAAAAGTTGTATAGAAACCCTCTGAAACCGCAGTTTCTTTAGTAATATTTTGTGGTTTACGCAGTATCAAAAGCTTTGCAATTATCCAAATAAACTGCAGCTACTGATTCTCCACGTTCTAGATTGTCGGATATATAAGTGGTATGATCGAATAGAGTGCATCGTCTGTTTTCCCTTTCCTGGAAGAAAACCATACTGATGTGAGCTAAAGTAGTTTGCGTAACTCGTTTTTTCATACTTTTCTCAAAAATTTTACTTACGGTGGATTTGTAATTTGATACCTCTTTTTTTATCCCCTTCTTTATATACATATACATATATATATATATATATATAGGTGTTGTAATTCCCACTTTTAAGGTATCGGGAAAGCAGCCGGCATTTATTGATTCATTAAAAAGATATGATAAAGGCTTAATGAAAAAGTTTATATTGTCTCTGACCAGTTTAGATGAAATACGGTCAAATGCGAAAGAAGTCTTATTGGCAAAGATAAAATTGCATTTTTAATATTCTTAATATCGTTATGAGTGAAATTAAAAAACATGAAGGAGTTCACACAGTTTTGCAATTCAGCTTCGTTGATGGTAAGAACGGAAGGGTGCTGGGAAAGTCTTTTAAAGTTTCCCCCACGCTCTTGTCGAAATACTCATTAAAAAGTTCAGCAATTTTATGTTCATTACCGTTTGTACTCATTTTTTCGTTACCTGTATTAATCTTTTTGCGAGCTCGATCGGATTTTCCGAGGGTACTGCGCATAACAGACCAGTAGTTTTTTTTTGCTTTGTCTTACAGTTATTTAGAACATTAGTGAAATTCTGTTTCTTTTTGATTTTCATATCGAGCGTTGTACCTCTTTAAAAGCTATTTTAAAATTTTGAATCGTAGATGCACTGCTCGGATACTGTTTAAGTAATTTATAAGATTAGCCTTTTTTTCTTAATTAACCATAATATATCATTAGTAATCAATGGAGATCTTTTCCGACCATGTCGTATATAGTTTTTCGTTATGAAAAAAAAGTAATATTAGACACGCGAATGACATGATTCTGATGGCAATCTAAACTGAAATGTATTTACGCTATCGTGTGCGACGATTACGGATTACCGAGTTATATTATTTTAAAATATAAATACACTGACTTTATCTAAACCGATGTTATAATTTTAGGAAATGCGCTAGCAATAATTTTTTTTTTTTTTTTTCTTTTCCAAGTCCGATAAAAACGGGGATTTTCGGTTCTTCGCTCGTGTGTCAAACCTACGGAGAGCAAACTAGGTTGATCGAAAAGAGTTCATCACGGCGCGTTAGAATAGCTAAAGAACAATTACACTGCCAAAGTCGGAAGAAGACGTGCGTTTAAGTTTAAATATCGGATGATCTGGCGAAACAGAATGAAGCTTTCCCCGTAATGTTGTAGAAACTTTGCATTCCGTTCGTCCGACTCCTTAATGTTCGTCGCACGTTCGTCCTCTAGCACTGTGCCTTTATATAAAGTTTATGAACTTTTTGCTGGATTAAATTGTTCGACTAATTTTTATGAACGGAAAAGAAGTTTTATCAAACTACCCTACTAAAATTTCATCCTCGGCCAACTTTCCTCTTAATGTCATCTGGAGAACACCTCAAAATTATAATACGTCGATTAATTATCGAAAAAAAAAATAATAATAAAACGGTATTCCGTTTATGCGATCGTCTTGGAACGGATACTGTTGATTAGTGTAAAAAACATTGTCGCTATTATTCGCATGTGTAACCCATACCGAGCATCTAAGTGCATAATAATGAAAATTTAATTTTTCAATAAAACGTCGCATTTAACAGTGAACTAAATAGGAAACGAAGAGATTGCGTAAGGGATTGTTGTAACGTCGGTTGTTGTTCGCGTTCGTGTTGCTCTCTTTCAAGTGATAACTTGTAATAACTGCCTAATCTTATCTCTCTTTCGACTCGCTACTCGAGTTTCGCCGCGTTATCGAACTTAGTTATCGGCGTTATCAATTAAGCCGGTCGGCATGGCCGACCAGCCATTATCCAACACCGCGACAACGTTATCTGCGCCTCCGGCTGCGATGACAGCAACTTCAGGTAATAATGTTTCAATTCAATCTATCGTAACACCGCGCATAATTACGCCTCACACTAATAATACGTACGCCAGTAAAGGCCATAAAAAAAAAAAAAAAAAAAAAAAAAAAAAAAAGTTCAACAAAATAAAATAACACCAATCCAAAACTTCTGTTATCCCACGGAAGAACAGGGAATCGTCTTCAGCCATATTCTAGAATACAAAATAATTGACTATTTATCGGCATTAAAAGATCTCGTTGATGGGGCCAGAAACATCATAGCAGCTTCTCGAGTTAGCGGAAATAGAGTAATCGTTTTTCTCTCCTCCGCCCACAAAGTCCATTCATTCATCTCAACACACGGAGGTATAAATATCGACGGACACTTCGTCAAAGCACGCAAGCTTAAATCAGCCGCGACAAAAATTATATTATCCAACATACCCCCAACAGTTACCAATGAAATCTTAGAGCACCACCTAACCTCCAACCTAAATATGAAATTGGCCTCGCATATATCTCTTCTGAGAATAAAACCTCTCGATCCAGAATTCGGACATATTGTTAGTTGGCGTCGCCAAGTATACATCGCTAACTACGAAGACTTAAATTTACCAAATTCCTTCGTACTAAGCTCCGAAGAAAAAAGTTTTCGTATCTTCATTTCGCCAGATGCACTGGTCTGTTTCAAATGCAATTCCTCTGGTCATAAAGCAGACAACTGTAAAATAACTCCTACTTTCGACAATTTCACCGAAGATACCGATATCCCGGGTACAAGTTTGTCTCTTCCAGCGTCCAATGGTCATGGCACACAACCAACACCAACCTGCGAGAACCCTACAGTATCGACAACTACAAACGATGCGCTAAAACTAAACTTAAAACGTCAGATGTCCGAATCTTCGTCTAAAACCACAGGAAAATCGCCTGAGTTAGCAAACGAAGAAGATAGCGCTAATAAAAATCATAGAAGAAGACGAAAAAAAAAGAAAAACTTAACTTCGCAAAAAAACACAGTAGATGGCCCCGATGAAGAAAAGATGGACTGTTTACAAAATACCGATAATAGTGGATCTGAATCTGAGACCGATATCAATACCTTTAAGCCACCCACATGCACTCTAACATTACAAGCTCGGGCAAAAACCCCAATAAAAGACTCACAAATAAAACGTCAACAATTATCTAACCTACAAAAATACTTCGCTACAGACTCAAATAGCACAAGTGATTTAACATATAACAAATTTATTCAATTCCTAGATGGAACAAAACAATCATTAAACCCTGGCCAGGTCGCAAATATGTTAGACATAAACACAGCCGAGCTGATAACCATTATGCAATTAATAAAACCGTCGCTAGAACAAAAATATATAAAAAGTAGATTCACAAAAATCATAAACAAACTCCAGAGGCTTAACAATAATGATAACGAAATCTCGGATTACCCCTCCTCGCAACAAGAAGACGTATAGAAGTAAAAAATCTTGAAATGGGTACCGCAAATCAAAATATTACAATCATAAACTGGAACTGCAATGGAATTTTGCTACATTTTGAAGACTTTAAACTGCTTTTGTCCACGTACAATCCAATGATCGTGTGCATTCAAGAATCGCATTTGAGGCCAAACCAAATAATAAATCTAACCTCCTATAATATGATATATAAAAGTGTTAATCCAGCAACGAAGGCGCATGCTGGAATCTTCCTAGCCATAAGGAAAGACGTCAGTTATACAGAATTAGATCTTAAATTAGAACACATACAAACTCTGGCTGTGCGTGTAAATACTGACACTCCGTTTTCGGTATGCTCAATTTACCTTCCACAATACACAAAAATTGAAGCGTGCGACTACAATACCATAATATCCCGTCTTCCACAACCGTTTATATTTACTGGAGACTTTAATTCTCACAGTGAGTATTGTGGAAGCGCTACTACTGACGCAAGAGGTAGACTACTAAACGATATAATAGATAAATACGATCTTACGATACACAACACACTGGAGCCAACTCACTATAGCGCGACGCATAGAATGTGGAGTACAATAGATTACGTACTTAGTTCAGCCCAGATGTCCCACCTAATAGATGTACACCATCACGATGACATGGGTAATAGTGACCACTTCCCACTAATAATCACAGTGAAAACAAAGGCTAAAAGGCCCGTAGAAAAACCTAAGCTAAACTTTAATAAAGCAAACTGGAATCTTTATAAGCAATTATGTCAATCCGAAATAAAAATAGACTTTGGTCAAGAAGTAAATACGATCGTGTCTTCCTTCACCAATCAAATAAAGCAATGTGCCGAGAAAGCCATACCCAGAACGAAGCCTCTCCCAAAATTTCGAACTCCAGTACCATGGTGGTCAGATAAGTGTTCTGAAGCTATAAAAAACAGGAGAAAAGCCCTCAAGCTACTTAAACAAAATCCAACCCTAAAAAATCACATTTCCTTTCAGCACGCACGTGCAAAAACCAGGTGGATACTCAAACAAGAAAAAAGGAAATCTTGGGCGGACTACATATCAACGATAACGTGCAAAACACCAGTTACACAGCTATGGGGCAAAATCAGATCAATCAATAAAATACATTATCCTGGTGTACTTAGTTCTATATTAGCAAACGACCAACTGCACACAGAAGCCGCGCAAATAGCAGAGGTTTTTGCGGAACTTTTCGAAAATATATCCAGTGACAAGGAGCAGCCGCCGTCTTCAATAGAAATCAAAAACAAGATCGAGAATGTCCAATTCAACTTTTCCTCTCCAAATAATGAGGTTTATAATAGGAATATTAACAAAACGGAATTATACAATGCGATTAGTCTAATGAAAATATCTGCGCCCGGACCCGACGAATTTAACATTCTTTTCCTAAAGCACGCTCCAGACTGTGTCTACGACAAGTTACTTTTAATCTTCAACCGTATCTGGCACACCCATACCTTCCCTCAACAATGGCGAGAATCCATAATTGTCCCGATTCAAAAACCTAATAAAAATCCAACACATCCGGATAACTATCGCCCAATATCATTAACATCAGTACTCTGCAAATTATTTGAGAAAATTATCAACCATCGCTTAATATGGGAACTGGAGAACAGAAACCTGCTATCACCAACACAATACGGATTTAGACCATCTTGCTCGACACTAGATCAGTTGAACCTTCTTCAGACTAAAATACAAGAGAGCTTTACCCGACGTATGCACTTGTTGGCAGTATTTTTCGATATCACGAAGGCCTTTGACCGTATATGGAGATGCAAAGTCCTGGTCAGCTTACACAAATGGGGATTCAAAGGAAGAATCATGCACTTCATCCAAAATTTCTTATCGTCCCGTTATTTTCGAGTTCGTATAGGCTCATCACTATCATCATCCAAAAAGCTGACAAATGGCGTCCCTCAAGGATCCGTGATTAGTCCGACACTGTTTATCGTTGCAATTAACGAACTAATCTCAAGTATACCATCGCCTGTGAGCGCTACACTATTCGCGGATGACTTTTCGATATCCATCAGCTGTGATAACCTAGAAGCTGGAAAGCGAATACTACAAACCTCAGTGAACCGAGCGCAACAGTGGGCCTCCCAAAATGGCCTGGAGTTCTCACCTTCAAAAACTGAATGCATCCACTTTTGTCGGCTACGAACATGCAATAAAGAATTATGCCTTACACTTGACAACAATGCTATACCGCAATCTCGCACGGTGACTCACCTAGGGATAATCTTCGACGATACTCTCTCGTGGAAACAACACATCCAGCACCTAAAACGGACATGTCAAAGGAAAATGAATATAATAAGAAAACTCTCGCATACATCCTATGGAGCGGACAGAACAACATTGCTGAAAATTTATCGAACCCTTATACGGTCGTCGCTAGATTACGGAGTCCCCATATATGGCACAGCGAACCCCTCCATCTTAGCCACACTGGACCCAGTGCATCACACCGCACTTAGGATAGCGTTGGGAGCTTTTTACACGAGTCCGACCATGAGTATCCTCTGTGAAGCTAATGAATGGCCGTTGAATCTCCGTCGGGAATTTCTTATGTTAAAATTTTCCGTCCATCTCCAGTGCAGACATAATTCATTCCGGTCATGCGAAACTAATTCAACGCGAAACCGTCCCCACGCAACGGGACTCCTCCATCAAATAATCTACTCGATTAGATCGAAACGTCAAATTGATGTTCCAGGAAATATTGTACAATACAAAGTACATCTTTTGCCACCGGCGGTCCTGGCAAATATCTTCACGGATGTCTCTCTTACAAAACATAACAAAGACTCCGCACAAATAATCTCCAAAGCATATGCACAACTGTTACTATCCTATGCATCCTTTAAAAAATTCTACACAGATGCGTCCAAAACGAAAGAAGGAACAGGATGCTCGGTAGTACACGAAGGCGACGCTATCAGATATACTGTACCGCATGTCTTTTCCGTTCTGTCAGCGGAACTAATGGCATTAAAGTTAGCTGTGCAGCAAGCGACAGATCTGCAATACACCAAGACCGTCATCTTCACAGACTCACTCGCAGCGATACAAAGTATCAACGCCCAGCAGCCAACAAAAACAAAACACCATCCCATAAGTCAAGATATCCACGCTGCCGTCTACGGATCCAATTTGAGTGTAACCTTCTGCTGGATACCAAGTCATACTGATATCATGTACAACGACTTAGCTGACCAGGCAGCAAAGCAGGCAACAACCATGTTTCCAATTCCAGCCGTCCCTATTCCAGCAAAGGATGCCATCCATTATCTAAGACATCAGTTCCGAAACACGTGGAAGCAAATCTGGATCGATACACCGACCACAAATAAGCTACGAAGCATAAAGGCAGACATACTTCCTTGGAAAACGTCGATTCAACCATCGCGTCGTGAAGAAGTAGTTTTGGCCCGGCTCCGCATCGGACATACAACTCTCACTCACAAGCATATTCTAGATCGGAAAGATGCTCCGCTATGCTGCTATTGCGGCCAGCAACCAATAACGGTTGTCCATGTCCTCCATGAATGTTCCGTCTTTCAGTCCTATCGTATGAATTGGCCCTCTACGTTCTCATCCACCATCTCTGATAATCCTAAAATGATCGATCAAACTTTCCAATTCCTCAAACGTACTAAACTTTTTCCCCTAATATAAATTTTACAACCGGTGTCTCTGGCCATAGTAGCAGTACATGGCACCGTAAAAAAAAAAAAAAAAAAAAAAAAAAAATAGGAAACTCGGCGAATCATACGACAGTCTGTTTTTCTACAAGAGAAACTGCGCTATACCTGTATGGTAGGACCGCCAACGCAACGAAATTATAAAACGACAGTAATACTCAAATGTCTTATCAGTGGCGGATCCACGGGAAAGGCGATAGGGGGGACATTCTTCCCAAAGAACCAAAGCATCTATGAAAAACTTTTTATAACAGAGAAACTTAATTTATGTTACAAAAGATTTGTATAAATGTTATACCTACGGATTTTAATAACTAATATTTAATACAGTTTTCTAGTAAAACTATTAATGTTCCTTTTTTATTCTATTTTAAATACAACTACCGTCGATCTTGTGCCATTTTTATTTTGTAATTTTAATTAAAAATAGAGTTCAATGAGAAATATATATATATATATATATATATATATATATATTTAAACTTGCTCACGAACAAAAAGAATTCGGATTGGATTACTAACAAAAATAAAAATAAAGTCTAATAAAAATACCATCTTTCTTACTATATCTGAACTACCATATTTAAGGTATAATTTTATAATTTCGTTTTATTTTTCACTCCTAAAAGTAAAGCAAAAGTTAAATTAAAAATTGTAATAATTATGAATTTTTAAAACATTTTTAAATTTCTATAAAGGTCACCATTTGATTTTCTTTATGAAACATAAGGGGTATTTCTCAAATCTATTATCTACCGTAGAAGTAGAAGATATTACATAATTATATAATTCCCTCCCCTCCCAAAAAAATGTCCTTCTGGATCTGCTCCCGGTCTTATAATTAACAACTTTGAGAAATATTCCTGCCGGAAAAATAGTTGCGATGAGTGGCTACTAATACTAATCTGGAAGGCGAAAAATCGCGCAAACCTTTCGTCACCTTAGTCTTTTGCCTTTTTCATAACACTGGCTCCGATTTAAACGTGGCAGAACACACTTTACAGAATAAACCATAATATATACGCATTAATCAAATTAATATAAGGACTATTTCTATAAAATAAAAAAATAGTTTACACGTGGATTTCGAAAAAAACTGACAGCTAATATACATACAGGGGAATCAATGTGGAGAAAAACTTCGCGACGTTGTAGTGATAATAGGTTCTGATTGATTTTAACCACGAAAAAAACCGGTTTTTAACTAGCAACCCAGTTGCAACTATCGGAATCAGAAACGAAACTATTGCGAAAAAACAAAGGCAACCTGTAATTTCAACACAGCCGATTGTCAAAAATCACGAAAATCCCCGTCAGGAATTACATGAAATTTAAGACGACCGAGAAACTTATAAAACTTGCCACTTTGCTAGTCCCGATAAAAATGAAATTCGCGTAATACGTAATAACGCAATAAATGAGTCCCCACAAACAGAATAGAACCGCATATTCTTGAAAGGAGCAGCACGGCTAACAAATAAAACCCCCAAAATCTTAACCCGAAATATGGAAAAACCTTAAAGTAGAAAATATTATGTACTTGGCTCCTAGGAGCACTGAAAAAGATAATTTTTTTCTCAGGTGTGCGAAACGTCGATGGATAGCCTGCCATTTGGAGGGACCGTATTTCGTCTCCTTAACGAAACAGTTCAGAGAAAGGTCAAAAAAGCGCAATCGTTTGTCACGCGAGTATTGAAAATTTTAAATCAGCTCATAAACACGTAAATTCATGAGTATTTCTCTAGTTCGGCACATTTGCATTTCCAACTCCAAAGTTTAGCCCTCGGAAACGTTAAAAATTCAAAAAAAAAATATAGCGAAACAATTAATAATAAATCCTTCGACGTTTTTCGTATAATTTCGAGGCATCGATTTTTGATCTTCCTCTTCTTCATTCTCCTTCTCCTCTGCGGAGGTTGGAGATCCACATACATAGCTGTATCTTTGAAACGGCTACCCTGAAGATCTCCACTGATGTGCGTCCCAGCCATTTTCGGATGTCTTTGAGCCAAAAGATTTATTTAAGAATTCTGGATGTGCGATACCTGTCCGCGCCTGCAACAAAAGGGAACGTGACAATCAACTCAGTTTAGTTTTACGAAAAAAAAAAAAAAGAAAAAAAAAGGAAAAACTGAAAAGAGTGAAATATGTAAAAATAGCTAGAATGAAAACACGACAGTAATTCTGCTTCGCTTGCGCATATTCAGCTAATAAGCATCGGGATCCGCCAGCAGTTCAATGAACACGGAAGAAAGTTTGGAAGTGTTGTAAATAACGGACTTTCGTCGGTCAAGTTTGTCTAACTTAGCATATTTGCAGGCGAACCTTGTCGATGACATTTTTTTTCGAACAGTTAAATTCCATCCGAAAATCGATATCATCCAGTTAGCAGATAACTGCATATACTCCACACAACGTCGTAGCCGCTAACAAAATGCCTAGGAATTGGATTTACACGCTGGGTTTATTGAAAGTGCAGTTTATATGCATAACGTGGAGATGGTTAACGGTTATATATTCAAGAAGGCACTAATTGCACCGGCTTTTAGACTGCAGCAATCATTCTGCGATGCTGAAGAATTCTTCGAAAGTAAAATCATCTTTATTTTGCTTTTTAAGCGAAATTTTCCGTTCGCAAATGTAAACGAAACATTTCGTACGGACGCGCGAACTGCTATCGAATCAGGATCGTTTTGGCTGAAAAAGGCCCGTCTATTATACCGGATGATTCGCCTTTAGATGTGCGTACAATTTTGAAAAAAGTTTAGCACAACTGAACGCGACGATAACCGTAATTGTCGCATGGGTTTTTCCTATACTACGTCGTAAAATTCTTCTTAGAAGAAGATATAAAAGGTCCACAACTGTTACGGAGGCGTACGGTAAAAGATTATAGATTAGGAAACAGATAATAAAGGAGAATAGCGGATGGATAACTGAAGAGGAATTTTTTATAAGAAGAAAATTAAATTACAACGAAGGTCGAAAATAGATCAAAAAACCGTCTTTAGTGTGCATCTATACGATAGCTATGACTTCAATGTGCAGTGAACGTGTCTTTTTCCCCCGTAGACAGGTTAAAGAATCCGAATGGCGTCGCATAATCCGGCGGGGCGTCGTGGAAAAGAAGGAAATTCAGGTATATCACAATTCTATTGAGTGATCTTCTTGATAAGCGGATATTTTTTGAAAAATATCGCAAATTAATATTCGTCTATGCACTAGCGTAACGAAAAAGAACCCGGAACAAAAACGAGATTAAAGGTAGAGTAATCGCACGAATATTAATTGCACTTTTAGAAGTAGTTTCGTTTGAGTATACGAAGGCCGCTCGGCGTGATTTAAAACAAACTGGCTCGTATTTAACGATTAATCGATATAATGATAATGAGCGTGTGTATATTCCGTGCGATAGCTGAACGCATCTTTAATGAAAGCTTTTTATCGTTTGTACATTTTTCTCGTTTCTGCAAATTCTTCTCGGGAAAATCTTCGACGCAATTCGAAGAATTCCGCCAGTACCATTCGCGACCTGTTCTAATTTATTTCCATATCAATCAGCGAGGGGAAAAGAAGAAAGGTAAGCAGGAATCATGCTGGAAGAAGCTTAATAGGAAGAGGAGCAGGAAGAAACGGTGCAGAGGGAAGAGGTTTAGAGTGTAGAAAAAATAAATCGCATTTTACGATGTCAAGTATTTAATGGCAGCAGAAAGGCAAGCGCCGGCTGGAAGATATCTCTCTGGTAAAGCGCGTCTTCGGTAAATAAGTGCGAGTTTCTTTTAAGCTTTTAAAGTCTCCGGCAATTTCCATCTCGACGCGGCTCCCGTCTTATCTACTATCGCCGTCCGTCCATCGCGCCTCTGAGCCGTTCTGCTCGCAATGGCCCACTGAAATACATTTGCGATAGCTTTTACTACTTCGCTGAGACCGATAGCTTTTCACGCCCTTTGGTCTTTTCCCATTAAACCCGCCACCGATACCCATTCAATGTCTTCCGTACTATCCTGTTTACCTTAAATTTTTGTTGTCTCGCCTCTTCTCCCGTTCGCTCGTTTTCTTGTTCCTCTTCTGTCCCGCTTGTTCTTCTTCATCTCTGTAACTGTTCCCAAAATCGGCGTCTCCGTCGAAGTCAGCGGACGGATGTCAAGACGCGATCGTTCTCCGATTTACGTCTGCAGCGAAAGTTTAATATCACCGTTCTTCGACTCCCGCCAAGACTGAATTGGAAATTGTTCTTTTGCCGGCAGTCAATCTCTGCTCGCGCTGCCTTTCCCCTCGGCTTCTATTTAAAAATGTGTTCTTCTTTTCAATACTCTCCCGGGAAACGTTAATGCGATGTTTGTTAAATATTAAATTTCCTTTCCTTTTCAAGAGAGTAGCCGCCATAATAATGAGAATGGTGCAGAATGCGAAATCCGATTCGAAATTTTACCTGGCGCGAAATATTTGTCAACTAATTCACTGTGAGCGCTTTCAGAAATTTTCAAAGGTTCACTTCGAACCGGCCCTTCCGTTTTTATTAATTCGCGCGCTACAGGTACTTTTCCCGAAAACACACACACACACACACACACACAAATGCTCAGTTTGTCGAAAAGCACGCTGCCTTGATTTGGATTTTACCCGAAAACGTAAAGATAGTGTTAGATTACAGATGTATATTAATCTATAGCGATATTAATGATAATCCATTTTTTGTTGGATTCATTTCATTTATTATTTTTTGTCGTTTGATTATGTGATAATCGAAATTACTATCAAGAATGATATAATACGTATATTTGCAAGAATAAAAAATAAATAATATATTAAGAATAAAGAACCGAAATAAACTAGTAACAAAAAGGATTAAAACTAAAAAAATCCAATAATATATTTGCCGTTAGGAATCGCACCTAATAGCAAATATTTATATTGGTTTTCCGAACAGTCTCTATCGAAACATTTCTAAGACGCTATCCTCTCTTCTTTTTCGAAAATAATTCAACTCGATTCAATTTTTATTTACAGACAGAAATTTAATTATAAGATATACAAATTTAATTTAATTAAAACTGCAAATCTTTCGCATTTAAGATTTGCACCAGTTTCTGCGGGGTCACTCTAAATTACACAGGTCAAATTTATGTAATTCTAACTAAAAATCTATGTAATTTGAAGTACAATATGTTTCACACCGCTGTTTACCTATATATTCCGAGTGTTATTGGTCTGAAACTTAGCATAATTTCTTGAAGCTTATAAACATATTATAATAAATCAATCAAAATCAAGCTTTACTTAACAAAAAAATAAAACAATTTTACAGTAAATTAACCACTAATGCGCAAAATACGATTTACATTTTGAATCAAAACAATGAAAAAAAAATGTAATCATTATCCGACAGGCCGATTTGTATATAAATTGAAATAGATACCGGCGTTCACATAGATATCCGCTTGTTCATATAGATATTTCAGTTCCCACAAGAGAATACATACATGGCGCTCATATTCACACACACATTTACATACGCATGCCCACATATGTACTCACATATATGCCTTTATATATATATACATATACTCATATACACATATATACACACACATCTATATATATATATATATATATATATATATATTCAAATCTACAGTTTTTCTCCCTAACATGTTCTTGTTTTTTAAAAGAAAAAAAAAAAATGTTTAACTTTTGCTACAAAATTTAAGTAGAAACAATCGGTATCTTTGTTCAATCTACATTCTAAAAGTATACTCAAAAATTGTCAAAAAAAATTAGTTTATTTTTACGAATTGCCAGCCTTTACTCTCCATTGTTATTTCGCCTATAAAATAGGAAAACTTTTATATATGTATATACATATATGTACATATAAAATAATAATAATAATAATAATTACTATCATGGAGTAGCGATGGTTATGCTTGACTGGTAAACGAGAGGTCACGGTTTTTGTCTCGTTTTTCGGACTCAAAACGTTCCCACTTAAATCTTCTGAAATCGAATATTATCTTCGTGAAAGTGAAGAAGAATCTCAAGGAGAGAGGAATTTCTTCAAATTCATTAGACATTTGGTGCATTATGAAAAACTTAACCTCATGATATTTCATATCAAGGATATATCTATTTTACCTTTATTATTATTATTATTACTATCATACTATATTGTTTAGATCTAACACTCCTTAATCACTCTTATCATTATTTAACGTCTCACCTGTACATATTAATTCAGGTCATTCGCTGTTTAAAACGCTAATTGACTTTAACTTTTAGTACACCATACTATTTTCTACTAAGTGCTCTCTGCATCTACTTGTTTACCATCACGTTGATTTTTGTTCCTGTTTATTTCTTTATTCTTTTTCATAACGACTATTAACTGGTATTTTTTCTTCAAAAACATGCTGCGAAATTAATACTGGAATAATTGTTTTCATTCATTTTTAACTATTTTACTCGCTATTAAATCCCGTTCAATGGATAGACTTTCTAATTAAATTAGTCTCTCTGTATCCAATTAATTTCTGATCTGATCAACATTTTGTTTAGTATTTTATTTCCGATTAATATTTGAACGTTACACGTTCTACTTCAGCTGTTAATGTTAAATGTACACTTTGAATTCCATTTTTTGGATTCCGTATACATATAATGTACGGAATCCTTATAAGATGGTACACGAATGACAAAAATATCAAATAAAAATCAATAATTCACGAACGGCTTGAATTATAAACTTGAAATTTGGAATATAAATTACAATTAAAATTATCTTTAAAACGATCTATAACTTGAAGATGACTGATTACCCTGGGCGGCAAAAAACCCAAAAAACCGTCAAAAATATATAATATGGTACATAAAACGACCTCAAAAATCACTTAAAAAATCATAACTCGTCACTAGATAAACCTATAACGCTGAAATTCAAAATATAAACTACAACGCAGGAGTACTTTCATAAAATCAAAAAATTACGGTACAAAAGTTATGTAAAGTTGTCCAAAAGTTCAAAAAATGACGTGTCTCCCCCCCCCCCCTAGCGCCGCGAATATTACCGATAAAAATTTTGAACACAGTTAAAAATATGCGATTCCACGTATATTTCTCTAGTTTTTTACATCCAGGTTTCCAGCTTTAAAATTATACCCTCGGGGCGCCGAAAGCTCAAAATTTTGAAAAAAAATATTATTGTTCTTGGGCTTGTGATATATTATTAGAAAGATCTCTATTTGCCGGGAACGAAACCGTATTTCATTTTCTTAACCAAACTTTCAAAGTTGCCGTAAAGTTCACAAAAGCGTGAGCTCTAATTTGCAGCCCCCTCTTTGCGATGTGAATATTATAGCTATACATTTGGAACATGGTAGAAAATACATGACTCCACGTATATTTCTCTGATTTGAAACAACCGGTTCCCCAACTTTAGAATGAGACCCGCGGGGCATTGAAAATTAAAAATTTTGAAAAAAAATATTTTTTTTCTAGGGTTTGTGATATATCATTAGAAAGATCGGTATTTTTCGGGAACGAAACCGTATTTCACTTTCTTAACGAAACAGTCAAAGCTGCCGAAAAGTTCAAAAAATCGCGAAAAATGAGGTGTTAGCCCCCTAGCGAAGCGAATATTATAGCTAAAAATTGTGAACACGGTTAAAAATATGCACTTCTTCGTATATTTCTCTAGTTTAAAACGTCCAGGTTTCCAGTTGTAAAAGTAGACCCCCAAGGCGCCGAAAGCTCAAAATTTTGAAAAAAAATATTTTTTTTCTTGGGGTTGTGATCTATTATTAGAAGGATCGCGCTATTCGTCGTGAACGAAACGTATTTCCTTTTCTTAATGAAATTTTCAACATTGATGAAAAGTTCAAAAAAGCTCGAGCTCTAATTTGTAGCCCCCTCTTTTCGACGCGAGTATTATAGCTATTAATTTGGAACAAGGTAGAAAATACCCAACTTCGCGTATATTTCTCTAGTTTTGAAAATCCAGGTTTCCAGCTTTAAAATTAAACTTTCGAGGCGCCGAAAGCTCGATATTTTTAAAAAATAAATTTTTTTACAATAGCTTGTGATATATCATTAGAAAGATCGCTATTTGTCGGGAACGGAATCATATTTCATTTTCTTAACGAAACTTTCAATGTTGCCGAAAAGTTCAAAGAAACCAAAAAAATTACGTGTCTCCCCCTTGGCTCCATGAATATTACAGCTAAAAATTTTTAACGCGGCTAAAAACGTTCGCATCCCCTTATATTTCTCAATTTTGGAACATCCAGGTTTCCAGTTTTAAAATTCGACCCTTGGGGCACCAAAAGTTCAAAATTTTGAAAAAAAAATTTTTTTCTTCTAAGGCATGTTATATACTACTGGAAGGTTCGCGGAACTTTCAAAGTTTGCCGAAAAGTTCGAAAAAACGCGAGAATTGATTTGTGACGCGAGTATTATAGCTAATAATTTTTAGGAAAGTAGAAAATATGGACATCCATGTATATTTCTCTGGCTTGGAACATTTAAGTTTCCAAGTTTAAAATTAGTGTCTTGGGGCACTGAAAGCTCGAAATTTTGTAAAAAAAAAATTTTTTTCAAGCGTATCATTATTGGAAAGAGCGCTATTTTTCGGGAACGGACCCGTATTTCATTTTCTTAACGAAACTGTTTGAAATTTACTAAAAGTTCATAAAATTGTGAAAAATAACGTGTAGCGCCGCTTGTAATTTATGTATTGTAGTTCAAGATTTTGAACAAGGTTAAAAAAATGTGCGTCCCGTTTATTTATTTACCTTGGAACACCTGGGTTTCCATCTTAAAATTCTGAAACTTAAGCGCTGAAAGCTCGAAAGTTTCATAAATATTTTTTTTCCGGTCATGATCGATGGAAAGATCGCTACTTGTCGAGAACGAAACCATAAGTTATTTCCTTAACGAAAATTTCAAACCTTGATGTTCCAAACTTGAGAAATATATGTCGAAAAGCATATGTTTAACCCTGTTCAAAATGTTTAGCTGTAATACTCGCGGCGCTAGAGGGAAGGGTTTGAATTTTTTGGCAACTTTAAATGTTTCTAAATACGGTGCGGAATTATGTTTAGAGACTCCCGTGGAGCTGGCGTACGAACTTCGACTGTTACTTGTTGAATATTGAATGGTAACATTATCTGTTGAAAGTTAATATCCGCACGAACGGCTAATATTATTCCCCGATGCGCACAACTAGCAAGCACCGGATTTGATTCGAGAACTTTATAGTTTTTTAGTTTTAAATGTTGGTTTTGTTTTAAGTGGGTTTCTTGAATGCACGGAATAAACGGGTTTGTTAATCGGTGTTATTTTTCTTTTGGCTTTATCGAAATACGAGACTGCAGCGGTTTTTAGAATTTGGTTCGGATTGTTATAATTTGCGTTAGTAGTGTTAGTACGAAGGCTAAGAAACAGAACGGGATCACAGGTTTCGGTTTGGTTATTTTCATTACGAGGTGTGTTAGTGTTGTTATGAACAGTAATGAAAGGAACGGACTCATCGCATCATTGTTTAGGTGGTACGTCCGCCTGATGAAAAACAGATGCGAATAGTATTTCGATTTGTTAAACAATTTAACGCACTATGCTAGTAAATAAATAAATAAAAAATATTTAATAATGTTCTAACGTATTGAAAGAGTCGAAAGAAAGAACCGAATTGTTAAAAAATCATCTCAGTAGAACGACAGTCTTTGTCACATCGCGGAACTATATCGACCTTTTTTAGTAAAGTAACCAGTTCGTCTTGCAACCGAAAGAAGTTTGATAACAAAGTAACCAGATCGCCTCGAAATTCGGTTTTCAAATTAGTGACATTTACAAAATTCGTAAACTATAATTTCGATTACTGTCTCTCCCTCCCATTCACCGAGAATCCAGGACGCAATTACCAACGTACACTAACCTGCCAGCAGAGAGTACCAGCATTCTAGCAGTCGCAGCAGAGCGATACGTAGCATTAATATTATTTCTAATTAATATTTTTTGTGTGTTTTCGTTTATATATTTATTAAATGTCTTTAATGGTCGGCTATTCAAGAAAGATAGGTGTAGGAATTAACAAAATTATACATTTAAAAAAATCATAAAACCTTATTATTAAATCTAAACCAATAAGTTAAAAAAATAAATAAAAATTAAATAAATAAAAAGGATTTAATTAATTTTTCTTCATAACCATTACATTGCACTTCAAATTAGTCTAAGTCTTCGATTCAAATTACTATTTTGCTTTACTGTTTTAAATTATTATTAGAAAAGATCTCTGAAATTTATTAATATATTAAATTAAAATAATAAAATAAAAATGGAAGTTTATTCAAACAAATTTTCTTACATACTAAATAATTATAGTTGTTGTTAACTTTCATACGGAATCCTCAGCGCATGAAACCTCATGCTTGACTGAACTTGTTTTTATGTTAACATTATTATTTCCTGTTCTTATCCGTTATTTTACTGATTTTTTTATTTAGTTCGTTTTTAATTTCTCATTAATTTCCTATTTATAAAATCCCTCAAATTTATTAGTTGTTTTCTTCGCTAATCTGAACCTTCGGCAGGATAGTTTTTCTCTGATAACTGTAGGAAAATAAATTTTAATTGACTACGTCATTCTTCAAAAATACAAATAAATTCATGGCTTTAGCAATCCATTTCAAAACTTAAATGAAAATATTTGACATATTTCGTAAACTTTTTTTTCCTACGGTTTTTTCATATTATTCCCGATGCAAGAAAAATAAAAAACTCGGTCTTAATTGATTATATGATTTTTTTAATTTTTCCTCTGGCGTAAAAATGACGTTTTTTTCGGGCTGATCGAAAAAATATTTGTTTGAATGCAAACAGTAACAGGAGAAACAAGTTCAGTCAAGCATGATGTTTCATGAGTTAAAATATTTCCATTTACATAATGCACTAAATTTAAAACAAAGAAATCTGATTTTTCGCTGCACAAAGACGCAGAAACATGTCATTTTTCGATACATATTTTTCAAAAAAAAAAAAAATAGAATCCAGAATTGAGGGGTTTTTTATTTACTATTTCACTAATTTCATACCTATTTTATTACTACCGTGTTGCTATTTCTATTTGACTTTTGGAGAACTGCTTTTCGGTCCTTTTTTCTGTTTTAACTATATTCCGGAATTTTCTGAATAGATTCTTCTACGCCGAATATATTCGTTTTATTTATACTGATTTTTCTAATTTTCATGAAATTAATTATTTTTCGGTATATCCGTTTTTTTTTTTTTAGGACCATGTATGTAATTTTATTTTTAGCTTCACTCGCGTTCAGTTTATTTCTCGAAATAATATCGTTGTAGTTTTAACTCCTTCTTTCGGACTATCTACAACAAAAAATGTTTTGGTTACTTCATTTCTTTATTCTGACTTAATTCGTTCTAACTTAATAATTGCCTTCAATTAAATTTTGCTCCATAAAAAATTTTCAATATACATGGCCGTGAATTACAAAACGTTTAATTAAATGTTTTCTTTTTTTCTTTTTTACAATGAAACAATTCGAATTATCGAATACAACTAATTGGATCCAATTAACGCACGCACATTACATGAACCACATTAATTCTCTACAAATTAACTCACATATGCAAAAGCAATAATAATATCACAAACAAAGCAACCATTTCAATCGTATAGATACAGGTTAATTTTAACTTATCCGCTGCCTGGATCTTTCGGTTTCTTTGAACTGGTAACGAATAAACACTTGATGTTTAATTATTTCTTCCCGGATATCGTAACTAACAGGTCGATTATGGAAATTATTTTGTCAATCCGATCGGCGTTTCTTGCGCATGGCGATCTCAATTTAAGAGTATACTGTTACTACATACATATATATATATATATATATATATATATATATAAAAACTGAATATATATAATAATATATTATTATTTCCATCGTTCCGATTGAATTTAATTTTTTAGTATTTAATATTTTTTCTAGGGCCGTGCCCTAAATTTTGAAAAAAGAGGGGAGGAGGTTTGAAAATTTTCTTGACATATTTATTTTATAAATAACTACACGTTTTCCAAATTCATACTATTAATAATTTCCATTATTTTGATTTATATATTAATAATTTACATAAATGAATTACCCCGTATAAACACATTAATATAAATTACGCATGTCATTGATTATACTTGTAATAAAAAATGTTACATAAAATATTAATTAAACACCTAAAAATATGGAGCATATTTTTTCAATTTTTTTTTTTTTTAAATGTAAAAACACCCTAAAAAATCATCAATATTTATTTTAAATTTTTCAGATTTTTTTCAGATTTTTGCGTATTTATGATAACTATTTCAGTTCTAATGGGGAGAAGTTAACTCACAAAACCTCCCCATGGACACGGCCTTGATTTTTTTCCTCAAAGATGTTTGTCGGAGAGTTTTTAAAGTGATGTAATTTTCGGTTCGGCATGTTGTTCTTCATGGATATATGTAAAAATGAATCTGTATTTTCGTTCTTTTTTTCTTATTATTCCATTTATTAACCAAATTCGTTCTTGACCATAAATTATATATTTAATATTTAACAGGTTCTCGCTGCATGCGCATTATGATTGAGATTAAAATCAGCGCAAAATACGAAATTACCTTTATTATTTAATTTTTTTTAAGAGAGTGACTGTTTCTTTTATAAATTCCGTTAATTTTTTCCCCGATGATCGATGTATTTCGATTAAATAGAATTTATACGGTTAATACTTGTGTCTACAGTCATAAGAAGATCCGTACTTTTCCAACTATCAACTACTTTTAGTTTACATTTAAATTTTGTTATTTATAAATGACAGAATTCTTCCATTACACTTTGATTGTGATCGGAAATTTGCGAAGTCTGGTAAATTATGTAAAATAAGCTAATGTTTTTTTCTATATTTATTTCTATTAGAACAATAATACCTGTCTTGTGAATGAACCTTATATATTCATTCCGCTTACGTCATCCCCTTCTAATGTTTAAATATAACGTATGGAATAATTCTGTATTCATTTTTAGATTTTTATTTAAATTTAATATAGCAACTCGCCTAAATGACGATTAGATACACCGAGTTCTTCATCATTTCCATATGTGTATCTATATTATATATATATATATATATATATATATATGTATAATGTTAGAATCTACATCGTTGATTGAAATATTTTTGGACTAAACAAAAGATGTGTCACATGTAATACAAATTCATAAGAAAACTGTTATAGTTTAACTGAATAAAGCTGAATCAGCATTTCCAAAATATTGTGAATCAACAATTATTATGATTTTACCTGTCAAATAATTTTCATTTTTCGATGCTTATGTAATTTGAATCAGCTGAAATCGTTTAATCGGGCGTTAACTGTGAACAGTTCCTCGGTAATAACCTTTTCCAAAGGTTTTTTAAATATGAAATTTGTTATCGTTTCGATAACGGAAAATATTTCTGACAAAAAAAAAATATTACTAATAAAACGACGTATGTTTGCGAAAAAGGTAATAAAGAAGATTAAAAAAAGGTGTAAGCAGTAGAGTAGTGAAAAACTGATAATAAAATAGTCATGAAAAATATTACAAAAATATAAAATATTCCGACAAATGCTATAATATAATATAGTAATGACCGTGTCAGTTTTAGATGGGGAATAATATGAAAAATCATGTAATGTTTTTATATTGATTGTATGTAATGTTTTTATATTGATTGTATGTAATGTTTTTATATTGATTATACAGGGGCGGATCCAGAAGGATATTGGGGGGGGGGGGGAATTATAAGGACATTTTGGAGGAGGGAAATTATATAATTACGTAAAATCTTCTATGGTAGGCAGTAGATTTGAGAAATATCCCTTGTTTCATAAAGAAAATCAAATAGCGACCACTACTCAAAAGTTTAACCCTTAAATGCCCCCACATAGAAAAATCAAAGTGAAAATTATTTTGTATACTTTATTTTGCTATTTGGGATACCTTTAACAATAAAACTTAATATTTCAGTTCCGCGATCCCATAGAAACTAAATTACGTCATGTTCTTTATAATGCACACTGAGCGCTTTACGGAAAACCATTGACGTTTAGAAATGTTCTTTATAGTGCACACTGAGCGCTTTACTGAAAACAACCAACATTTAGAAATGTGCATTATAATGCACACTGAGCGCTTTACTGAAAACAACCAACATTTAGCTATATGCATTATAATTAAGGACAAAACTATGGAGAGGGTGGATATGGGGGTGTGACACCACTTAATAATTTTAAATTGCGAATTATTCGTCAAAATCAGAAAATATTCGGTTAATTCGGCAAAATTGGAAGTATCTTTTGGTTATTTTAGCCTACGAATAATTTTCTTTTTTTATTTATTTATATTTCATTCGGCCATGCGGAAAATTGAGTGATCCTCACCCCCAAAATAATTGGCTATGAGTGTTACATAGAGAAGTACTGATAGATAATAATGTACACTGAGAAAAACATGAAACCACTAATAAAATGTAAATCACAACAAATTAACAGAAATATTGATTATTCTCACCTGCTTCAATTGCATATATTACTTTGCACAACATTACACCTTACTAAAATAAATAATTTCACAGAATTCAGTGAATAACAAATTTATTACGTTTCCTTTTAAAGGTGCGAAACAAAAAAGAAATTATGCTGTGTATATGTAATATTGGAGTGCATTTGTATTGTGTGCGCATCTGTGTATGTTATTTATTTTTCTTTGTGATATTTAAAGAAACAATTACGGTTTTTTAAAATACATAATCTTATATTACACTTTGAACACAGTATTGTGGTTTTATTCTCTGTACATGATCTACATCGTCCGATAGTTGTGAAAATGGGAAAATGATCTAAGTTGTCCAATGTTGAATCACTTGGTGGAAGAGGTTGTTTGTTCTTTTTCAGACACTTCTTTTTCTTAGCGGAATAGTGCTCGGCTACATTTAACGGCCTTCCAATTCTAAGTTTATTCTTAGTATTTAGAATATTGCCAATAGTATACCTAAATTCCTTCAGAGGTAAATATGTTTTTACTTGTTGATGTTCTAAGTCACGCTTATATAATAACCAAGCATTATTTATACAGATATCGATAACTTGTGAAAATAATGATAAATACCATCGATGAGATTTCATTGCAGTTCTGTATAATGCGACAAGCATATCGGCTTTATCCACACCAGCCATATATCGGTTATAATCTTTTACAATTTTCGGGCACGGCACTGAAACTTTTGTGCTGTTTTCTTTACTATAGCTTTTTACTATAGTCTAAAGGAGGTTCTGCACCGACATACGAACTAACTAAAGATACACACATCTATTATCATACCATTTTATTATAACATTAATTTTTTTCTCGTTATCTGTATTGTAATCAAAACTAGCGCGACCTAATTTCTTTAACTGTTTATCTTCCTTTAATTTACAATTTCTTAGTCGATTATTTAGTACTGTACCAGATGAAAAAATTCCATATGAGTCCTATACGCAAATAAATAAAAACGCTTGGAAAATAAATTTCTTTGTAGTTGTAAATGCGCGTATATTTACTACAAACACCACCGCATAGGAAAAAAGTGATGATTCCTTCATTCCATGGCTGACATCTGAACTGTACAATATTTCCTTTAAATAAAGCGAAGTTTCCATATCACGACCGGTGTGCATTACCGAGAACATTCTTTACTAATGTCAAATTTCTACATCACGGCCGGTGTGCATTACAGAGAACATTCTTTACTAACACCAAATTTCTACATCACGGCCGGTGTGCATTATAAGGAACATGATTTTTAAATGCTTACACAGCGAGAAAAATACACTTATTATTTTAAATAATAACATCATTTGAATTTTTACACTTTATTTTGTGTACTAACAAAAACAATTACTGAAGTAACATTCTTTCAAGTCATATTTTACAACGGAGAAATTTTATCATTTTAGTAAACTGAAATTTATGAAAATGTCAAGTATTCATCATTATATAGGAAGCTTTTGAAAACGCACAGAAACCCCAAATTTGGATATATTTAAAACAAAATACGGTATTATACATCACTATAATTTTTTCGTATCAATTTAACACAGAAGTATTTAAAAATGACTTCAAAGTTGATGTTCCTTATAATGCACATGGGACGTTTAAGGGTTAAACAGCAATATCTCGAAACTGTGTTTGTCAAACTGGGCGTACCATCAATTTTTATCCGATTGACTTAAAATTTTAATTGTAACTTTAAAATAAGATTTTCCAGTGAACGTGGTAGGATTTTTTTGATAAATTGATTTTTACAAATTTATTCAGCGATTTTCGACCGATTTTTTCGAAAAAAAGAAAAAAAATAATTCAAATCACCGCCATCATTTTATAAATCAATTTTTCGAAATAATCCTACGATGTTCACTGGAAAATCTTATTTTAAAGTTGCGGTTAAAATTTTAAATCAATCGGATAAAAATCGAGGGAGCTATTGGGCGATGTTCAGTTCATTTTGAGCTATATTTTAAGAAACTTTTTGGTTTTTTGTTCCAGATTAAAAATTGTGACCTGGGTAGCGGTACGGCCGTATGGACCGATCGAAATTTTATTTTTATTTTTTGCGTGCGCTGCTGCACCGCCATTTTGTATTGTACAAATTAAAATAAATCAAGCTGTTTTGTAGTTAAAGACTACTACTTTCATCAGTACAAAGCCTCATATCTCTATCTCTTTTCTATCGTTCGTGATAAATCTCAGAAAATTACCCGAAATTTTGTGAGCGCAAGGTGATATTACTACCTCTTAAGTCGGTTTTCTATAAATCTCGTTCTCAGTGAAGAATTCGCTTTTTGACCTTTATAATTCAATTACAATTGAACTCTTTTACGGGTTCACGACAATTAAATCTGGATTTTTTTTTTTTTATTACGAGCAATTTAAAAAACAAATAAATGCTTCGGTTTTTCACATCGTTTAAAATACATTTTTCCAATTGTATCAATTCAAACGATCGATTTGTCGCGTAGACATTTGATCATAGTTCTAAAATCGTTCTCGGAATTTAGACGAAATTTCCCGTAACAGTTCCTCATCATCACTATACTTAATTTATAATTCCACCGTTGAAAATGGTATTTAAACCCACACTATTTTAGGGGGAAAAAATTATTCCTTTAAAAAAAGTTGACTGACAGAAACTAATTAGGCAAACCGATTAAAATTACAACTAAAACAACAACAACAACAACAGAAGTGTTACAATTAGTATTTTTTTTAAACTTATGTTATAGTTCGAAAACGGAATAATTTACAAGAGAACTGAATAAAAAACACCAGCACTACTTCCCCCAATTGATCATTATATTGACTCTTTATTTTCTCCGAGGTTTTCTCATATTTGCGAGTTGGTGTTTTTAATTCGGTTAATCTAGTTCATTTGACCGATACCGTTCCTTCAGCGATACTTCCTTCTTCTCGGAAGGTAAACCACAAAAAAAAAAAAAAAAAAATATCTGACGCGGTGAAGACATGTAAAATCATAGATGCAACTCCAAAATCGAACCTCGCGAATTTTTTCTTCGAAAACAAACCAAAAAGTAGCTCAATTTTTAGATTCTATAAGATGTTGCATTATCCCTTTTGGAAAAATCAGATATCACCAGAAATACGTAATAATACAAGTAACCGTACAATTAAAATGTATCACCGACAGCCTCCCGATAGTGTTGTTACGACACGAGGAAAATCTTAAAAACTAACGTTGTTTGTTTTTTAAACGTTCGTTAATTTGTCATTTTTATTTTCAAAATCCCCCCCCCCCGCCAAAAAAATACAGCGAACTGAAGTGACGTATTATTTTTGTTATTTCTTTTCCGTCGATTCTTCAACGAGATCAATGGGAAACACACTTCCCGACACGAACCTATAGTATACGCGTTATTTTCGTGAGCCCTTTACTTCGACTAGAGTTGTTCGTATACGAATAAAACGCGGTGAAGCGGTCAGCTATTTCGTGCGTTGAGAAGAAATCTAGCCGTAGAGGAGTGTGTACTTCGATTAACCTTTTTCATACCAATGACCTAGTGTGTGAGAGGTATCGTAATCATAACGACCGAGCAATTGGGCAGGCTGCGAATCGGAGAATAAACCAATGTGCCAGCAGATGTGCGTGGTGATGATCGCGTCAGATTGAGCTAATAGTGCTTGGCCGTCGTTGAAGAGTAATCAAGCCAATCAAGTCGATAGTTTGTCACAATGATTGATAAATAAATTGACGATAATAAAACCCAATTAAAATGGAGCACCGTTCATTCCGCAGCGTCCAGTGAGCTGTGAAACCTTCGATCTCATAAAATTCTTATTTCCTGTTTATGTTTTATGTGGCCTCTCGCGATATATGCTATTCCTTTCTGTCGCGACGAAAGCTCTCCCGCACACAAAAATTAACATTAAACTTTCCTTCTCAACTAACCGAATTATATTGGAAATGTTGCAATCGCCGTTCTCGATTCAACCGTCGCTGTAGGTGTATACGATTTTACCATCGGCAACTAAAACCAGACTGCGAACGCGTGCATTTATTTATCAGAAAAGATTATCCTCCTCTATTCAGAGACCCAATCTATTGCGTAAAAATCGCGTTTTTCATTAGAAAAAATTCCTTTTTTTTCTTTTTTCAATACGCTATCTAACTCGGAAAGCTGTTGCATTTTATCGACTAAACCTAAAAACGCCTATGCAATCGGAGTGTTAATTTAAAACGTCTTCCTTCGCAAGTAAACGTTTTTATTTGTATTTACGAGTATTTTTTTTAACGTCGAGGAAAAGTAATTGCAAGAAATCGAAATCCTTCTGATGAAGCGGTTGAGAAGAGAGAAGTTAACGACTCGGATTAATTATTCTTTTAGGGAACAACGACATCACGATCTTCAGAACCGTACGCGTAATTTCGCAGTAACGCCATGAGAACGGGAAAAAAATCGGGAGTTAATCGGAAAACATAAGAAATACGATGATAAGCAGAGAATATGTTTTATAGGAAGAACATATAAATCTTTCTTATGGGTTCCCGTTCGGGGTGTTTAGGAAAGAGTTGATGCGGCCGCTCAAGCGGAAATTTACAGCCCAGTGCTTGCTGATGCGGATACCGTCAATAAGAAGTATTCCTGAAAATTGGAGTGTCATAGTAGGCTGCCTAAGAAAATTTTTTTTTAAAACTGTTAAGTTTCAACTAAGCCTCGGAGCCGTCTAAAGGTACTTGTCAATCATTAACCATTTGAGCATCGTATCCCACGATTGGGTGTTCCATAGCTTTCCCAACCACATTCATACGTCCATTATATGTATTTCCAAAATTTGCGACTCTTACCCTTTTTTAATTTGAATTTTCCGTTACGTAAAATATTTTTCACGGGTAGTCGAAATCTGGGCATTTATTGAAACAAATAAACCCTCCGAGTTATTTAGTCCTCAACGGCCGCTACTTACCGTAATATAAACCTACGCAGTTACATAAAAAATGAAATCGGGTGTAAATTTCTAAAAGCTTGTTACGCTAAAAGTGCAACAGTCTTAATGCATAAAATTTTGGAGTGTTTTTTGTTCGTGGCCACGTCAGTCGACCAATTGACTTAATATTTTCAACGTATGGCGGTTAGGTTGCGAGCATGGGCCACGCCACAGTAACTCTATACTGTCTTTAATAAGCCTATCTAAAAATTGCCATTGCTCTTTCCGAAATTTGGAAAATTGATCAAACTCCGAGTAATAAGTATGTAGAGTACTCTTCTCATTCATAACAGCTATTATTACAACGGATACTGTTATAACTAAAATTTCAAAAGCAAAAATATATATAAAAATAAAAACAATTAACCTCTAGTCTCCGGGACACAAGAGCTTGATGTTCGGGTATTTAACATTTTTTCTACTGAAAAAGAAATCAGTAGACTAATAAGCCAGCAGACCGAGCGATAAACATTTTTTCTTTTTTTCTGAGGGGGGGGGGCTTATTAACAGACTTTTTTACTTAGAAACAATTAGGAGAGAAGAAAACAATTTTATTTCGATTAGATATTGTACATAAGAAGAGTAATCTGTGGGAACTTATAAATATATATACATATATATGTGTGTGTGCGTGTGTGTGTGTGTGTGTAATAATGCATAGAATAGGAAAAAACAGGGTATAGGAAACGCAGCAGAAAATAAAAACCCAAAGTTTCAGCAAACAGGAATAAAGAACAGGAAAAAAAGAGAGAATGAAAAACAAATACTGTTTGAATGGAGAATACGTAGGGAGGAAGTCAAAGAAAAAACCCCCAATGGAGATTTTTTTTTTTTTTTGGGCTCGTCAACCAAGGGACCTTTACCCAGAAACAAAAGGTAAGGAAAGAAGTCGGTTATATTTTGATTCGATCAGAAATTTTAACTAAAAAGGAACAAATAGCAGGAATAATTAGTGGGGAAGGAAAGGACAGGATATAGGATGCGCAATAAGGGGTAGGAAGTCCAAGCTTAAGCAAATAAGAATATAAGGCAGAACGCTCCACGGAGAGGGATGAACACTGGAAGAACACATGATCGGCGTCGCAAATAATTGCATCATCCGGATGGAGAGGACAGTGTGGAGAAAAAATCAAAGAAAAACGAAATTTAGATAATGACAGCAAAGAATGGCCAAAGCGCATACGAACAATGGAAACAACATCAGAATATCGAAGAAGAGAGGGATGCAAAAGAAACCATGAATGCGCAGGAAGAGGCTGAACTGACAGATGAAATGAATAATTATTAGAAAAGAAGGAAACATAGGTGTCCGACCAAAATCGGATATGAAAGCTTTTACGAATTAATATTAAGTTATCGGATGGAATTTAAAAAAAAAAAAGACGAGAGGAAGCAGTAGCAGCCCGAGTACCAAAGAATACCAGCCGCTTCATTGCCAAATATGCCCGAGTGGCCAGGTACCCACAGCAGATCAATATTGACTGAATGGAGATAGGAAAGATTGTGAATGAGTGAACGTATACGGAGGATAACAAAGTCACACGAATGATCAGGAAGGGGAGAGGATATGGCCTGAAGGGCGCTCAAAGAGTCAGAAATAATTAAAAACTTAGAGGAAAATTGATTCGAGGAAATGAAAATAATAGAGCGAAGGATGGTCAATAATTCGTTTATGAATATGGAACCACCGAGATAAGGAAGGCGAAAAGATTCTGAGAGGTTAAAATCAGGAAGGATGAAAGAAGCACCAACACCACCAGGCCCCCTCGAACCATCCGTGTAAATGGTAACATGAGAGGGAAATAGGGAATTGATAGTGCTGTAAAATACCTGTTTAATTACGGCTTGGGGGAGATTTTTTGCAAATGAGGGGAGGATAAATACCTTAGGAGGATGACAGAAGTCAGCGAAGTCGAAGGAAAAATAAGGGGGATTATTGAACGAGATAATATACGGCCAAAATGAACCGAGACAATGTGAAATAAAAGCCAGAATAGGGGTTTTGCTGGGAGTGAAGCGCCAGCTATTATAAATCGAAAGATAAGACTGAACAAGGGTAGAGGATGCGAGAGGAAGACGTTTAACAAGGAAACGATAGCCTAAATAAGATCTATGAATGGATAGGGGTGACGAATTGAATTCAGCAAGAATAGCAGGGGTTGGAGAGGATTTAAGAGCGCCAAGACAGAGACGAAGGCAAGAATTCTGAATTACATCTAGTTTGGAAAGACGTGTCTTGGACGCACTACCATAAATAAAAGAACAATAATCAAATTTGGAACGGATAATAGATTTGTAAAGGGAAATAAGAATATAGGGATCGCCACCTCATTTAGTTGGCGACAGGGCTTTCAGCAAGTTTAACCTTTTAATAGTGGAAGCAGAAAGATATTTGATGTGTTCAGAGAAGGACAAACGACTATCAAGAAAGACACCGAGATAACAAAAGCAATTAACACGGGAAAGAGATACATTGTTTAAGGATAAGTTGACCAAAGCAGGGTTATAGGGACGGAGGGTAAAAATAGTATAAGAAGACTTAGAAGGAGAAATTGAAAGATTAATTAAGGAGAGAGAATGTTCCAGCACAATGAGCGACAAACTGAGTGCTTCATAGGCTGCTAAAACATCCTCAGACGAGGAAAACAGGAGAATGTCGTCCGCAAAGAATAAGGAATAGGAATTTAAACGAAGAGAAGCTATACTGATAGTATAGATGTTAAAAAGAGTAGGGGACTGAGGGAGGAACCCTGAGGAAGACCTCGGAAAACCTTTCTTGGAGCATTAAGAGATGGAGAGGAGAAGTGGATAGAACGATTTGACATGAGATTGATAATAAGGGAAGATAATTTAATTGGGATATTAATTGCCGTCATTTTATCTCTTAGGGTGAGAAGATGAACATTATCAAAAGCAGAGGAAACATCAATAAAGGAAGCTAGGGTGAAATGTTTTTGGATAAAAGATTTGTATATGTGGGAAACGAAAAGACTAATACAATCAGAAGGGCCAATACCAGGCCGAAAGCCGAACATATTAATAGGGAATATATTATTATGCTCTAGCCACCAAACAAGGCGCTTGTTTAGCATACCCTCAAATAGTTTTCTAATACAGGAGATGCCAGGGAAATAGGACGTAGGGAAGAATTTTTCTTAGGAATGGGAATTAAGATAAAAGAATTCCAGGAGGAAGGAGTTATACCCTTTGAAAGGAAGGAATTGGAAAGACTAAGAAGAAAACTGAGGGATTGTTCAGAAAGGTTTTTAAGGGCGATATAGGGTATACCGTCAAGCCCTGGAGTAGGGCTGGACGATTTGGAGAGAACAGACTTTAATTCATTAAAATTGAAAGCCGAAGTTAGGAAGTGAGGAAGAGAATTTTCCGGCAAAGAAGAGTATAATTCATCAAAAGAAGGAACATAAGCTGGAGCGACGGAATCAATAAAAGGAAAAAGGCTATCATGTTGAATGCTGAAGTTGGAAGGGCGAGAAGAGGATGGGAATTTGAAAGCTCTGGCCATTTTCCAAATCTGCGAAAGAGGAGTAGTTCTAGAGAACTTGGCACAGAAATTTTTCCAAGAGGACTTCTTCGTGGATTTCAATATAAGCCTAGCTCTCGCATTTGCCCGTTTGTGAGCGAGAAAATTTTCAGTCGTAGGGTTACAACGGAAGGTTCTAAATGGAGATAGTAGGGAATAGTTAAAACGCAAAAACTGACGGAATGACAGAAATTCCATAAATGCTGGATTACGCATTGACACAGTAGCATATGCAAAAAAAAAAAAAAAGAACCGAATTTTATTTACGAAACTTTTATTAGCCAGTTTAAAATTATCGCTAATCGCTCTTGGATAAGCAGTAAGTTGATCGAATTTTTAAAACGTAATTAGACATTATGTCTTCGGCGATATTTACAATGGGGTTTTTAGAGAGAGAAAAAAAAAAAAAAATTGCTCGTACTACGTTATAAGAAATCAGTTTCGAAATTAAGAAGTATTAAAGAACACATTATTTGGTACGACCGTTTATTTAAAATTTTGTCTTCGTGTATAATTTATTTCAATTTAAAATCACCAATTTCTAAAAAAAAATAAAAATTGACCCTTTAAAATTGCAAAGAAACTTAATTTTTTTTATTTATATATTTTTAATAAGTTGCGGGTCCCACAAGACATACTTCCCGTCTGCGGGTGTCCATCACTATTATCGTTTATTCATAAATATAATTACAAAGCTTCTTAATACCTACTTAACATTATATACATATACAGTACCCGTATCATATGATTACACTTGACGAACATCCGTCTTACTTAGTTATATACATATGATCGATTCTCCACCATTATATACAATTAAGAACTAACTTATTGTCCCTCATTTATGTTCTCAACCAGCCACCGATTAAATATTAGTTTCCAAAGTCATATCTCTATGTTCATTAAATCTTCTGGAATTCGTACCAGCAATTTAATTAGAACTGCCTCATCCGTGTTGTCTATCTTGCTATTTATATCTTCTGGTCGGGTATAGTACACTTCCCTATGATTCCTAGTTGTTCTATCTCTTTTCGTCGAAAATAATACAGTATTATCAGTCTTATACTCAAGCAGTCGGTATTAATAATATAACACATTTTTTGGGGACATTTCTTTTTTCTCTCTTCACCAGCTAATGTTACTGCTAACTTGATCGTTTTTGGGGATTATTATTTTTAAGCATCCCTTTTGCTGATTACAAACCCTTTTGATTATTGTACTGATCTTTGCTTTCCCCCAAATAGATATTCCATGTAAGATTCGTGACAAGACTAGAGCGTTAAAGTATACACGAAGACCATCATATGGTATTGATTGAGCTAATCTATATATAATGCTGGAATCGTTTGCCTGATTTTATTAGATAAATTTGTAATATGCTTGCCCCAAGAGATAATGTTCTGTCAAAAGCCGTCATCAGAGTACAACTACAATTCAAGGTAGGAGTCAAACAGTTGTGTAAGCAACTATTACTATGCATTGTAATATAGGGTTTGTGTGTTCTATATCTACCGGACGTCCTTATCTATAAAACGTTCGATTTTTTTTTATCTTAATTGATATTATCATCACCTATTCATAGTATCAACATCGTCTTGCAACAGTTTTTCGGCCACACGAATGTCATAGTGCTCAATTACGAGTGCTCATATCATCTGCATAGGCGTATACAGTCGAATGTTTAACATAGTTGCGAAAGGAGTTGTTGTAAATCAGAAACAACAACGAATATAGTTCCCGATTCTCTGGTGTTTGAAGAATCACGCGTGTGCATGAAATTCGAAAATCTTACAGATCCATATCACAGTCTTCGGCTTATGAATGGGTCGATTTCAGTTCTTCGCGAAATTAAATAAAAACACCAATTCGCATTTATTTGTAACAATTTTACTGAGAATCGAAATTTTTAAGCATTTCTAACACGAAATGGCAAAGAGCGAACTATTTTTTGCTTATAAAAACCGATCAACGAGAATATATCTTGCAGGTAGCCAATTGCTAAAAGATCATTTTAAGCGTGAAAATGTACAAATTTTGTTTCAGTAATCGAATTAGTTGCAGAACGTGCGAGCGATATAACTATGTAGACGGAGGTATTTCGCTGAAAGAGCCTGTTTAAAGCAAAATTTACAATGGAAACCATTTTACAGTTATTCGAACGGACAACGCGGAAGATATCGAATTCTGATTAACTAAGATTTTACTGATCAAGTGAGTGAGATACTTGCAGACAGGAAATTTTTCCTTCGTTGATCTTTGCAGTGTTCATTTTGCAGAGAGTGCTGCGCGATCGATGAAATATTAGTGTATCCCGGGGAGTCGGAGGACGGACGGTGGAAGAGGAAGAAACGTTGCCGGATCGGCGTTGCAACGGAATCTAATTAAAATACTTGGGAAAAAACTTATTTAGAGCCATCTGCATTTCGGCGACTACTTTTGAGTTCTGTAAACCGGTGTAAATGTGCGACGGTGGTCCTTCGAACAAGTAGTGACTTCTCCGGATTTCTTATATTCGGTGTGTTCGCGAGCGGTGCACGCGCTTTTCGTTGATGCTACCGTGGAGATTGGTCGTCGAAGATAGAGCGATGCCGTTTCTTGATACGGAACGGTATGTCGGCTAAGACGATTAGACATGGAGCATGACGGCGTTCATCAATTAGGTTGACAAGAGTGCACGATAAAGACGCAACGCTATAACTACGGAAGACGATTCAAGATAGACAAGCGCTTGCCAGAAACTGCTCCGTGTAAACACGAGCTACAGCATGTAGCATCGGCTGAAGACGCCGGCAAAAGTCTCGCCGATCGCTCTGGGACATGACAGATGATGCGACATATGTGCCGCCGTGCAAACATCCTCTACCATCGCTCGCCGGAATGATGTTTTCCAGTACGGTCGCCGCTGGACCGAGTCAAACCGATATCCATTTCGCATCGAAATTATTCTAATTATCCCTTTGTCGGTTGCCCCCTTCAGCGAACAATTTACATTTAACGATTTATGACGGATTTATTACGTCCGAGAAGCCAACTTAATTATTAATGAAGCCCATTTGTTTTCTATCAGGCGCGCTGTGTTTATCTCCCGACTCGTAGAAAAAGCTATCGATGCACTTTCCCTTTGCCCAGACTGGTCGAATTTCGATCGGACGGTCCCCGCCACGGTTTCTCTCCTTTTCTCGCAAAACGCCATCACATTCAGACAATTCCACGAATATGTCAACTATTTCCAATCATCGATCAAAAATATGTCCAAACTACTACACACAATGGGGAAGCTCCGTAGCAACAATTTCAGTCTAGCAAAAATGAAAAATTTCTTAATCTGGTTCTCACTATTCGCTTCGTCTGGCAAATACGGTCGTCATTTTCACAATCGATCATCAGTTGATAAAAAAAAACAATAAGCAAATGATATCGCGCGGCGAGTTTTTCTTTTCCCGAGCGACAAAAGATCCCCGTTAAGAATTTGCCTACACGAAATTTACAGCCAACATAAAAGACTATCATCTGACCTTTAATATATTTCATTTTTACCATTAAATCCTATAAACGGAAATAGATGGCTTTTAGATTTGTAACAAAATAACACGAAAAGTCATGTGAAAATTAAGTATATCTCCACGTCGGATTTCTACTTTCTATTCACTCTGTTTATGTGATTAATATATATATATATATATGCGCGCGTGCACGTGTGTGTGTATATTTGTAAGTATATATATATATATATATATATGCATATATATTTATACATATACATATACATATATATGTATATATATATATTATTATTATTATATCGAATTAGCCACTGATGGACTGCGTTGTCAACTGGTTGTTATTCTTCCTTCTATCTTTCCATACTGCTTTCATTCTTTCACTGTCTTTTTTTTCTTTCTTCGGTCCACAAAATGCCAGTTCTTCTTTTCTGTTTCTCCGCGAATCCTTTACAGTTAAATAGTTTCTTCTTTAGCGTTGATCGCTGTTCTATATCTTCAGACGTATTATTCAGTTCCTCCGGGTCTTTTTTGGTCCATGTGTACCACGTGTTGTTTATTTTTAGTTTTCGCATGTAATTGAACAAACTTCCGGTGTGCCTGCTCGGCTCCATCCTTTGCATATGATCATAGAATCGAATTCTTCTCTTCCGGATCTCGGTAGTAATGCTTTCCACATGTTGGTATATTTCCTGGTTACTCCTTTTTATGTATTTTCCACTTTGTTTCCCTGATCCCAGTATTCTTCTTACGATCTTTCTTTCTGCGATTTCAATTTGTTCATTTAATCCTTTTCTGTTCACTGTTAGGCCTTCTGCTGCATATAATGCTTCTGGTCTGATTATAGTTTTATAGTGCCTCAGTTTGGCATTTCTTAATAGATATTTCTTATTATATATTTCTTTTGTTAAATAAAACGCCGCTTTCATTCGATCGATCCTATATTTGATTGCTTCTTTTTCTGACGCTCTCTGCTCGATTACTTCTCCCATGAATTAACTCTTTTCACTTGACCCTCATCAGTTTTAATTCTATCAGGAGCAGTTGTAATATTTGTCATAAATTTGGTTTTTTCAAAGGAAATTCGCAGCCCAGATCTATCCGCTTGCTCCTTTAATAGTTCTATCTGCCGCTTAGCCGTCTCCATAGATTCCGCTATTATTGCCAGATCGTCTGCAAATGCGAAGCAATCTATTAATAAATAATCCTTCTTGTATCCTAGTTTAATTTTCCCAGTGATATTTTCTTTATTCGTAGAGCTTTGCTCCATTCTCTTATACCATTTTCAAGTATGCAGTTAAATAGTAAAGGCGACAGACCATCTCCCTGTCTAACTTTTGTTTTTATTTCAAACTGTCTAGATATTTCGCCTCTAAATTTTACTTTAGCATATGTGTTTGTTAATTCTTATTAAGCTTGTAGTTTTTGTATCCAGGCCAAATTCTATAAGGACACTAAACAACACTGTTCCATCTACGGAATCGTACGCTTTCTTAAAATCGACGAACGTTATTACAGCTTTTTTGCATATCTTCTTCACATACAGTGTGTATAATATATGTATAATATATATATATATATATATATATATATATAGTTTTTACTTCTGCTTTTATTTGGGGAATATTTTTTGAAGTGGTTTTATATGATTATGCAAAGAGTTCGAAAAGAGTAAGTTTTATAAAACTTTAACGAGTAAGTACTGTTTTTTGAATTTTTTCCAAAAAGACAATAGCTGGATACAAACGATATGATGACAATCGCTTTCTATAAAAATGCGAAATCGTAACTAAACAAAGAAAAAGAAAAAGAAAAAGAAAAGAAAAAGAAAAGAAAAAAAAAAAGAACGTTATGTATCGTTTTCATCAAAAACGATTACGTTAAAATGTCACAGCCAAGTCCATAAGCCGTTTGTGAAAACTTGTAAACATAAAATAAATTCTAATTATTAACAAACAAAAACAACAGGTGCAAATTTTTCAATGTAATAAATTCAAATAATTTTTAGTTTTCGATCATAGTCGAATTAATTTATACTTATTTTCGTTCGATAATAACGGGAATTTATTTATTTTATATTTATAAAGTAAAAATTGTTTATTTTATATATATATATATATATTTTTAATTTTTCGAAGTGATCTCTTTGCGATTTAATGTTGAAGTATATGCAAAGAATTTAGGTTGTTTAAAGCTTGACTCTACCCAAAACGTATTGGTAATGAGGTAAACGAAGAAAAATAAACGCGTCACCGCCGAAATTGTTTTAGAATAAAATTAATGGATTCTGTAGAAACATAATATAGACTGATAGAAAAACATTCAAAAATGTTACATTTAAATTTTTATTTCGCGAATAATACGTCTTCGTATGTTTTACATAAGTTGAAAATAATTCTCGACAATAAGAAAACAAAACGAACAAACTAACAGACTGCTGTAATACTTTCTTCAGATGGCTCCTACCGTCTTTGGATTGGAAAATTCCAGCGTGGAATATCGTCATGGTGGATGGTGTTTTTGAAAGATGCTTTTTTCTTTTCCAGTGCATAACGATCGGATTTAACCGGTCGTCGATTTTTCAAAGGGAAAACATCTGGCGAATCGCGATAATTAGCCGCAGCTTGCGCAGAAGCGAATGACCGTAGCGATCAACCGGATTTTCGCAATGATACGAACAACTCTGCTAATGTAGTAGATGTTAATGATTCCCAGCAAAAACAAAACAAAACAAGTAAACAAGAACGCGTTTTATTAGTTCGCTCGAGTGGTGAATAAATGTTTCGAAAATAAAGAAAATCACCTGAGTAAGTGACCGGTTGGGCTGCGACGACTCATTTTGAGTCCTTACAGCCGTTTGAAAATCGCTGTTCCGTCCCATAACGGTTAATATCTCAATTCGCCGTTTATTTAAATAATTTGAAGTGCGATTAGCATATTGCCCTGATTATATCATTGGTGCGAACTGAAAATCAAAGCACTACTAATGCTAGGATCTCGGTACTTGTGTGTATTCGAAGGAACGATTCTGCGAACGGTCGAATTCGTTCACGGCAAAAAAGAAGCGATCTCGATCCGCACTCATCGCCCAAAATAATAATAGGCTTCAAGCGTTCGTTCCTTCATCGAACTTGTCCTATCCGGCTGAGTTCTCCCTTTCCAATTATCGCGGTCTAACGACGACACCGTAGGTACCACGGAAGAGTTATCTGCTAAAGTCTGAAATCGCGCAATTCTAAAATAGAAATACAGTTTCGCATTAATCGAGACCGCCGCCGGTGACATGTGCAGGAGGGCTCAAATCTGTTGTTACCGTAGACTATTATTAAACCAGTTTGTATTTCAATCGACAGCGCTATACTATCTTATCTATGATGCGAAATTTAAATGTAACTGCAAATTAATTTATTTATAGACCGTTCGTATCATTTTCCCCTCACATGCATCCTAGCATAACCACACTTATAACGTGCGCAAAAACACAAATATGTACATATATATATATATATATATGTGTACATATATATTATATATATATTTATATTTATATACATAAATATATATAAATAAATAAACAAACTCCGCTTATCCGAATTCTTGATTCCTAAACTTAATTCGGATAATTACGCATACGCCGGACAAAGTTTTAGTACGAAATTAAGCCCTGGGAAAGTGCTAAAAATCAGGCCTATTCACTTTCGTCACGCAAATATATAACCCCACGCGCAGCATTTTACGAAAGTAATTTATAAATAACAAAAAAACTACCGACTTCAAAGTTACTCGAAAAAGTCAACCTAACAAGATGAAAAATTATACATATTATACATTAAAAAATATATTCTTAAAAGGAAATGTTACACGATTACTGTTAAAGTTTGTACACCGAACTGCGAAGGTGGAATAATTAAAAAAACGCATTAAACGAGTTTAACAATAAAGTTTTCCATCAAGTACTGGAAACAATACGGTTTCTTAAATTTGGCAATTTAGTGTTCTCCGAGACTGAATTGTTTAAGACTAATATCCTCCACTTTTAATAATATTGTATAGAATTCGTTTTATGCGACAATTGCTTTTAACTATTTACAGTGTTGTTATTATTAGGATAAAAGTTGATATTTCACAATTTTTAGGGTCAATATTTGTTTTGAGCAATAACAGAGAACCGAAAATGCTGCGCTACTTTCTGTATTCTATAACGAGCTCGGAGTATTGATTAAGGGATATTATAATGTTCAAATTCCGTCAGTGATGAGCTTTTGTTCAATTATCAATCTGCATAAACTGACCTTGATGATATTTCAAGTCCACCCTCTTCGTCTCTTTAATTTCGATATTTTACCTGTATTCTGATGAAATTTTTTTTTGGCTAATTTCTCTGTATGATTATATACATATATATATATATATATATATATTTATATTAAGCAAACACTTCCCCTAAGGGGGGACTTCTTTATGTAATTAACGACTCTACTTGGTAATTAATCACCGGCACATCGGACGTTCGATTTCTTATAAAGATTGTAAAACCAGTCATTCGCAAATATATGTCACATATTTTTTGGTCAGTAATTATGTTCAATTTTTCTTTATTATTTATCCGTTGCGCTAATTAACATTTCTAGTTTTTCTTTTTATTACTAAAAAATTCCGTAGACTGCCTTCTTTTTCTTTTTTTTTTCTAATGTTTATTTTAATGACTACCGAATATTTCTCGCGCGATATACGCGGTACTGGCTCTAGTGCCCTTTTTATGATCAAAGGCAATCATCAAAATCGGTCTAAATACTCAAAAGTTCATAAAAAGAAGAAAAAAAACACAAGCGAGATACACATACTTTTTCGGAGAAGTAAGGGAAAAATTACTTTTGTCTTATTATAAAGGAATAAATAAATAAATAAAAATACGTAGACGTATAAAAATTGATAATGTTTTTATCGGAACGTGTATTATTTTTGTTTTTATTTATTTACGTTTTTCTCCTCCCTCGGGGGTTACGCAAAATTTTGTGTAGGAAAACGAATTTTTCTCTTTAGTCAGCTCGAATGTTTAATATTAGCGAAGAAAAATTTTATACTACGTAATTTTATGTACGCTTAAAGATACCGAGAAGCAGCGTGTTTATTATTCCAGATTTTAAAACGAAATTTTACTTAATCGTTCCGCGTTGTTCGTGCATTTACAAATAGTACATATTTCTATATTAATTTTACGCACCACTACAGACGCGGCTGTGTGATTTTATTTGTTTTTTCGATCGTTTTGTTTTTCTCGTCCGTAATAGCGGCGGGAGGAGGGGGCGATTTTATTTTCTGCAGCACTGCGTATTAATTCCTTAGCGGGTGAGACAGAATTTGGTAGCATGGAATGAGATAAAGCGTTTCATTTTTTAAATTTTGACCTATTAATATTAAATTTCAACATGAGTACGCCGTTATTGCGCCCCTCCCCCTGGCGATGGGTAATAAGAAAATGCTGTACGAAATCGTAACGTTTTTGCGTCATGTTCGTAATACTAAATTTTATAAAGAAATTGAAACAACCGACTGTTGTATAAAAATTATAGAAATCCAGATGTCGGATATGCGTGTCGTCTGTCTCGTCCGAAAATTCGAAATCAACTATGGACACGGAATATCTTAGCTACGTATGCGCTACGAACAAGCGGAAATTACAATTTTTATTTAAATACGATAAAAATGATTTAACTGATAAGGTAATCTGTAATAATTTACTACATAACTGTAGATAATGTTTAACAATAGTGAAATGAATAAAAATTTAACCATTTGTTTAGAAATTACGTAACCTTTAATTAAGAGTAATCATTTTACGAATGCTATAACGAAAAAGTTAAAACGTACTTTTAAAGAGAACAGTATAGTACCTTAAATTTATTAGGGACCGCGGTCTAAAAATATTTTTTATATATGTAATATATGTACATACCTGTATGTGACGGTCGCCGAGAAAAGGCACTTTAAGGTGGTAATTTTAAACATACAATTACAATTTACAACAAGAGAAAATTTGTTTTCACCAGTTTGACCTATTTTTCACGTTAAAGAGCATGCTTTCAAGTGTCCGAAACCGCTGTGAAGTCAAAACCGCATTTTTGGCACACTACGAGTATGTACCTTTTCTCATATATATATATATATATGTATATATAGAAAACTTAAGATTCATTATCAAAAAAAAAAAAAACTCATGCATCCTTAATGTCAGAAATTCAACTATTCATAATGGTGGACAAAGTATCATCCCGTGAAAAGGAGAGAATATTACAAGTTAGAGTAGTTTCTTCTTTAGATCCGTCTTTACTTTGTCTACTTCAGTTGATTTCTTTGGTAGTTTTCTGTTTTTGATATGTAGCATTATGATGGTATAACTTACTACAAGAAAAGTAACTGATAAGAAAACGATATTTGGAAATGTAGGCGGCAATGAATTATTTTCATTTCAGTAAACCGGCAGAGTATTCCGGTAATCATCGTTCAACTATCAATTAAGAAATACGTCTACGATTTAAAGCTAACAAAATATATATAGTAACCTAATTAATAAAAATATATTCTTTTACCTAACGACGATACGTCCGGATGAAATATTTTTGTTCAAAAGCACGCGTTATTCAAGTTCTTTGCTCGGTATATGTGTGTGAAATATGTACGAAAAATATTTTGTCCGTTCATCGACAATACCCCTTACACCCAGGCACATGCAAAAATTTTCTAGTTATTCGAGATCACGGGCGAAGGAAAAAAGAAAAATACGCTGAAATATTCATTTTAATTTTTTGTCTTTCGACCTATTCAATAATCTGATAATTCCCCTCCGATGATGAAATTGTCGTGCAGAGAATAAGCCCGATGTGGATTTGATTAAAAATTTATCCATTTTCGCGAAAACGAACGACGATCAATTCGGGGATAGAGTGAACGAGGCGAAAGGAGATTTTTTGCCGGAACGTGCAGTTTGTGAAATAAAAATGAAAAATAGAAAAAACATAGAGAGAACGAAGAAAAATACAAGATAATCGGCGGAAAGAAAATAAATAAAAATTGTATTTTTAGCGATATTAAGGAAGAGCGCGAATAGCAGGGAGCAGGAACAGGGAATAGGAATGGGAAGAGACGTAAATGGGAAATACGAGAGAAGAAAGAGTCGGAATTATAAATGAGCGCGAAAAGTTGAAACTGCTCCAGCGCAGTTCGACTGGCTGGAACATTTCCCTCGGGTCATACTAAGGACGGCTGTGACAAATTTTTTTCAGATCGGTCGACCGATCTGGAGGCTTGCTATTGTTCTGGCAGGCGCGATTATTTGAATATTGACTTTGCGTAATCGTTGCTTCAAGCCAAACAAATTACCGACCAGAGTATCAACACAATTTCTCTTTACCAGCCAAGCACACCCCCGAAACAATCTAAATCGTTTACATATTACAGTCGTGCGCATGTGTCTCTTGTTTTCATTTTTACATCTTTAAATTTACCAATGCGCAGAATTTAATCTTTTTCTCGTGCTTTTTTTCCCTTGCATATCTGCCGCCGCCGCCTCTGATGCTGTTACGCTGTTAGACGATTTTCTGAAACTTCGTTTTCGCCGCTATAACGCCTCCTCCGATGAAACACCGCATGGTGAAGATGTAAAAAAATTGACAACGGCGTACCTCCCGAACCGCATCTGTCACCAGTAGAGACAACGGTAAGTCTGTCGCAATTTTAACGTTTTCCACATCCATCCGAGGCAATAATGTTTTGCCGCGAGAAATTAGCCCCAGCATAGCTCGGTTTTCCCGATAACTAAATAATCGCCCGTATCAATGAAAAACTTGAAGAAATACGCTTAACAATCCGAAGAAGAAACTAGTGTAAATTTTCCAGAAAATGTACACACACGTATATTTATTTTTTTTAAACTAATTTTCTTAAACGAAGCAGCGACATTTACAACTCAGATCGTATGTTACAGCATTTTAATCTTTACACATTTTTAGTGTTTAAAAAACTTTGATCTTCCGTGAACATTTTATTCAATGCATACCTTCACTTACTTCGAGGTACTCAATGTTGTCGATCGGCAACGCAGTGACTGAAAGAACACTTTCTTTTTTTTTTTTTTCCGTCGTGTCAACTACCGACATTAATCCAGCGCATTTGAAATTTTTACGAGTTTCAATGGGCGTCAGCGCGATATTTTACCCGAACGAAACACAATTATTATTGAAGTCTGTTACACACGTTATTTCGAATGCTTACGAACTAATAACGTTAATATATTCGAAGTGAATATAATAAATATTTATTGAAAATGTCAGGGTTAAAAGCTGATTCCAAAAAAGTCTGTAATATTTTAGGTACAAATGGGTTTATCAAATTGTAATTCTACATGAAGATACAACTTATATGGGGTCTACTAAAAGTGTGAAAAAGTTTTATAAAACCCTCAAAATTTTCGCTGGGAAAAAGGGTAAATCCCGATTTTGGAGAAAACCAAAAATCACGCTACGTCCGAACGAATAGGCGTGTAATGAATTCATAATGTATATATATATATATATATACTGAAGATGTCGAATAAGAACGCTGTTTTGAAAATTCGGACTTTAAGGGGTGGAAAGGGGTTTACTTAAAAGATGTTTCCAAAAAAAAAAAAAAAACTGTTATTTTTTAGTGCAAATCGGTTTACCGAATTTATAATTTCGCATGTCATATGTGGTGTAGTAAAAGTGTGCAAAATTGTTTTACTTCCTCAAAATTTTAAAGAAAAAGAATGACAGAATCCCATTTTTGAGAAAACCAAAAAACACGCTGTAATCTAAACACGAATCGTGATTATCAATGTGAATACGTATATTGATGATGTCAAAAATAAGAACGCTTTTTTTTTGAAAATTCGAACTTGAAGTCTGGAAAGGGATAAAAATCCGTTTTCCAAAAAATACATTAACTGTTACATTTTCAGCGGAATGAATTACATCAACTTATGATTTTGCAGTTTATATGGTTTAACAAAAGTGTACACGATTTGTTTTAAACCCCTAAAGTTTAATTGTTTACCCCGTTTTTGGCATAAAATAATAATCACGCTGCAGACGAAACCATTTGCATCAGTTATCTGAAAATCCATATGCCCGTGTACCGAAAATATTGAATGAGAAAGACGTTTTAAAAAATTCTACTTTATGGAGTGAAAAGTGGTTGGAAACTGTTTTCAAAAAAATAACTAAACTGTGTTATATCTTCGTAATAAAAGTCGATTTATCGTATAATTTTCATGAAGGTTGTTTCATTTATTATAATCTATTTTTAGGAAAACTTAATATCACGCGACAGCCACACAGAAGGTTGCTTTATAGCGAATGATAGTATATGAATAGTAGATATTTAGGTCGGTTTCGCATTAGAGTACACATAGTTTAAAAACTGCAATTGTTTAAAATTCCAATAGCCAATTATTAGGAGGAGACGGGAATATCTCTGTCAAACAGTTTGTATCGTATGACAAAAAAAAAACCTAAGAAAAGTGTTACATTTTTGTCAGAGTGTTTATGCGTGATTATTTGTCTACTAGCTGTTCCCCCCGCCGCTTCGGCCGTCTATTAATGCCCTTTTAAATCTGTACTTGGAAATTCATAAAAAATTTTTTGTTCTATCTGGAATTGTATTTATGTAAAGATTCTTTCTTTCTTTTTAAGAAACATGTTTGTCACCGTCTAACAAAAAAGTAAGTCTCCACGTTAAACTGAAGATTATCGATCTTTCTGAAACCTGTCCGTCGTGATTTAACAAAAAGAGTTTTACTCAACTAAACAGCACACACAGCCATCGTTGTGAAAAGGCCGATTTATACACACACAGTGATCTCCCGTAACTACACATTTAAGAGAACATCTTCTTCACTCATATCTTTCAGCCACTCTGTCACCAGCCTTTTATTAAAATTAATTTATTACCGCAACAGCAAACTGCAGTAGTTGAGTAAGGATTTTAATAAGAAAGTTAAACAGTTAATTTAAAAAAATTATACAGCGGTTTTGGCCCCAAAAGTTCGAATATTTGGCAGATCAGTTAAATACTCTATTTTATTTTTATATGTTCCCCATTAAGTCCAATAGTATGTGGCTTAAACCTAGTTTTTACAAACATATTGTATTAAAATCTAAGTATGTTGCTTAATATCCTCAAATGAAAAGAATCGCTATATTAAGAGATATTTATCAAAAAACACGAGCGGTGACTTGTGTATCCATTACACGCAGCACTTTTCCGATCTTCGTTACTAATTTTTAAAAAAAAACTGATTGACCTGCAAAGCCATCGAGTGATAGATATTTTTAAAATTATGAAAAAACGGTGTTGCATATACTCCATCATTCTTTCCGGTAGTAAGCTAAATGTCACCTTCAAAAATATTGAAGCTATTCAATTTCTCGAATTTATGCATGACATGCCACCACTTCTTTTGAACAACCACTCGACTGTAAATTCACAAAAATAGTGCGTCGACGATGTTCTTGTTCTTCATGCGGATCATTTAAGAGAATTATGTTCCTTACTGATCGCGTATGAGATAAACTGAGTATTATGTAAATCGCCATTTCTGCGTAGAATTTACGAACATTTCTCGATTACCGACATTCATTTTTTCCTCTTTTTTTTTTTTTATTCAGCATGGTCCTATTAAATACATTTCGATAGCTATGATTTTTAGTGTTTTTCTTGGAAATGAAAAAATTCATATAGGATTTTTTTTTTTTTTTAAGGGTATTAAAAACAGAAGTAAATAGAGATTTTTTTGGTTGGGGGTGAAATCGAAGGGCAATTGTTCAACTTTGGACATAAATCCGGTGCAAGGTTTTAAATTTTAGTATTTCGCACGCGGGGTCACTCGAGCCAAATTCATTAGGCGCAAATGAGTGGCAGTGTAGCTTCTGGCGACTAGACTCCGGTAGGTACTTTTATCATATTGTAAATTAAAGAGGGCAAGTAGAGTTTCTTCTAAAATTTCATATACATATATGAAGCCCAAAGGTATTTATAACTTTATCGATAAAACAAACGATTCATTCAGTACTAACCTATTAGAAAAAATTCCAACTGAAATTATAAAGAACAAAAAGAGTATGGCTTGTGTTAGAAATTAAAAATTGGCTACTGGATAATTTTAACGGCTTCAATAGATAAATAGGACTATCGTTGATCAAGCGGAAACTTAAGTAAATTCATCTTTTGTACAGATTAGGTCTGGTATAAAAAAAATCGAACTACTAGTTTGTTTTGTAATTCTTTCCTTTTTTCTCAATTAGTTGCCTTTTATATTTTTTTTTTTTCGTTATTCTTTAAATTTTAAGACGTATATGAGAATTGATACAGTTTACATTCATATCAGTTGTATACGATCAAAGATTGCAAACTTTATTACAAATAAACATTATAGCTGTGTTGAGAACCTACAGACGGAAGGCGGTTGCCTTCTGGGTCGTCCATATGTTGTTAAAGAAATAAAAAAACAATAAATGCAAATGTAAAATCGCAAAAATCGAAATGTATTCTATAATTCGAAAATTATAAAAATCAACAAACCATCGTGTTAGTAGCAGCACACATATTTATGGTTATTATCAGCTGATTTCTATTTACTACTTTTATTATTACGGGAATGGAAAACATTTAACTGTAACTTAAAAATCATTGTAAATTATTCACAAAAAATCAATTTAGGAATGAATCATCCGACACTACTATTATTGCCGAACACGTTTCTCGATCACAGAACGTTATGGAGATCGGAACCGAACCGGAAATGATAAAGTTTCACAGTGAAATAGCAATCCTTTTAAAATTCCGAAAGTATATCGCATTAATCAGCGCGTACATAAACATCGTGAAGCCATTTTAATATATCAAAGACTTTTTCGAAATTACATGAAGTTCTTCGAGTTGCATAGTGATCGGTAATAATAATTTCAGTTCATCCTACCAATTCGTATAGAGTGAATGATTTTTTATCGTCTGCCAAAGAAGAAACTGGTGTCTACAAAACCTGTCTGGAATTTGCGGAAAACATCGTTTCAACCAAATGGACGAAATGAAAAATTAACCTCCGTTTACTTCTACTGAATGTCCAATACCATATGCGCATGTAAAGCATGCGATATAGAGGTTATATGGCACTACTGAGATGGAACTCTGCAATGCAACATCTTGACCTATAAATCTTTTAGCTTCTCTCGAAATAACGCAAATTTATTCTTATGTTGTTCGACTGCATCAGCGTGACAGTTTATCGACACAACTGTGGAATTCGTACAGCACCCGTAAAAATTAATTTGATCTGATCGGCAAGAGATTGGAAAACAATACGAAATCTCGTATATGTTTCTTTTCTTCGAACTACAATAAATCAAATAGCAGATCGGAATGGAGCTTGTTGTTGAAATATTCCGGTACATGCCCTGACCTGAAAAATGGTCAGCTGGTCTCCTTTAACCGAAGTATCCTTTTTCTTTTCTTTTTTTTTTTTTTTTGTGAACAATTAAGAATTTTGGACAATTATTTTAGAGATCTAACCAAAAATCGATCACTTTTGAATTTGGATTTAACCGTGATAGCGAATAATTCGTCAAATATATAAAGAGCGTTATCGACAAGCTAAGCCGTGTGTCGTCACCTTTCACTGCCAGCCATTTTCTGTAGTGACGTAGAATTACAACTTGTGCACTAATCGACTCTTTACCGGCATTGCGATCGCAATCAAGTTCCATTGTAAATGATACTAGCCAGGACCCCGACAGTGCTAGTTTAGCAACCGACACGCAGCTACGTATAGGGGAGTATACTTTCGCCCGTTTTAAACCGCGCTTCCTTCTTAGAGTATCCATAGCAAATACGAACATCATCGTACGCAGAGCTTGCAGCCGCGATATTCAGTTATAAATAAACGCGGAAAATGTTCATATCGTTGTCATTAAAATATAGCGCGCAGAACGGTAAAAATTTTTTTTCAATATTTCATCGAAGCAGATTTCGATGTAACGAGAGACAAGTTTCTCGTTTATTTCTAACAAAATTGCCGACCATATTTATTCCGTGAATTTTCTTGGCTTTAGAGAGAGAAATCTGTCTATATACACACATTGCCGGGGAAAGAAAAGTACCGAACAGTTCAGCCCTAAATTAGCACTGACGTAGAAGAAAAAAGAAAAAAAATGAAGCAAATGCCAATCCCAAATCACGAACATTAACGAAGGAAGAAAAAAATGACATTGCTAAAATAGTCTCGAAATAAAGATCGGTTAGGGCAATTTAAATTGTTAAAAATCCTTTTCCGGTGCGTGACTAATTATCATCTGAATAATAATAATACCTGATCCGATTTGATCATAAGGAGGCCGCACTGAATTATATCATTTTCACCTTCGATATATACTTTCCATAGTTGGCTGAGCAGCGAGGTATTTTTTCAAACTTGAACCGTTTATTTATTTATTTTTTTTTCAGTTCGTGTATGTGCCGGAAACTGCTAATCTAGAAGCGGTCATCTAGAACTCCGTTCAAAACGATTATCATTTAAATTGTAAATTAAATAAAATCGTTAAAAAAATAAACGCGTCGAATTAATTATGTATCCGCCATTTTTATTAAGTAATTCGTTTTAATAGTGCTTTTAATGTTAGCGGTAATTGAAGAGATTTTTCGCTTTCCTGCTTTTTTTATGAAATATTTTCTATCACATCGATTTTTCAGATAATTAAAATTGAATCGGTCACTTACAAAAGCGAGATTCGATTAGTTGCGGTGAAACGAAACGTCGCATTGCCGATTATCTCCTATCGGTTAAAATTTCGGCTAATGAAAAAAAAGGGATTCAATTATGTTTCAATTATCAAACGAGTTGGTATCCTCAAAAGCCATTTTTTTTTCTTCCAGTAAATTGTATAGCTTTGAACGCGCTTACGAAATTTAAAGCGAAATCATTGTGATAAAGTATATAGTATTCAAACATGGAACATTTACAATCTAGCGCACACATTCGCGCTCCAGATAGGATATCGTCACGATCGTCAACTGTCGCCTTCAGTTTTTTGTCGATCAAGGAGACAACTTCGTCAAACCATACACTGTCGATTCTGAAAACGATTTAATGTAAGAACTGTTCGCAGTTATTTTTAACGAAAAAGTTAGCAATTGTGTTCATGTTGGCAATGAAATTTTGCAAGCAGTGTAGTGAATAAACGGTTAAAGAACTCCGAAATAGTTGAAGGTAAAAAAAAAAAAAAAAAAAAGAAAAAGGTAGTCATAATCGGAATTTACACCTCGGTCGCGTGGCAGGCGCAAATAGCGCGATTATTCGCGGAATATTAAATATACGAGCGAGAAGGAGCTAATTAGTCGGAGGGCTATTGTGTGCGGTGGTGGTCGGAGAGATTATAGGGCCGGGTAGAAGGGCGTTCGGGGCGGCCGGGACTGATGAAAAATAACAATGAGGATGATTCGGTTAATCGTAATTAAAGTAAAGAAAGCAATTTCTCCGATAATCCGACCTGCGAAATATGCCGGCGGTCCGCTGCTATATGGCGGTATTAGCAGCAGCGGGGGCGGCTGGATATCGTTCGTTGCGAGAAAAGAACTAGAACGAGAAGGAGACGGAGAGATAAAGATGGGGCCGCTGATAATTGAAGCGTCATCGCCGTTGCGTTGCCGTGATAAATAAACGATGAAAGACCGAGATAAAAACCCGTTCGAAAGAGAAAAAGACGCGAACGGCGGGACTAGTTTGCCATAATAGAACACAGTTTATACATAAAAGATAATACGATATTGGCCCGGCAAAGGCGTAGAGCCGCTTCTTCTTTGATACTTTCTAGCGAGAGCAGTCGAGATAAATAGGCCTCCCCCCGCGTTCGGTTTTTTGGCCCCGGCCCGGGCCGGAGCGGGGCGCAGAGCTAACGGAAGCCGCCTTATGAATATTCATTAGTGTCTTCTTTTGCTCTCCTATTAATTCCTATCTATCGCCCGGGAACCGGGGCCTGTCTTTGTCTTTTCTATCAATTTCATCCGAAGAACCTTTAATACTCTCGGTACATCATTTATTCGGCTGCTAGTCGGAACAACGCCGAGCCCGGCCCGCTGGCCCCGGTTATAGATTCAAATTTCTCGAATACTCTCGCTAAAGCTGCGACTCGATTCGCCCGACTCGCCCGTCATATGCCGCACACGCAGAACCTAACCCGCGCGATTCCACTTTTAATTTATTAATCGCACCGCGCCGCATCAAACGACAAAGACAGAACCGATTTTTCGCGCATCCGAATCATCCTCGCCCCGCGACGTTTCGGCAACCCCGCGCCCGCCGCCGACGAAAAAGTTCGCCACTTGGCTGTCATCTTCCGTTTCTGATATTTCAAAGTCTGCCTTACGTGCGCCTCTATATCGTCGCTATTATATTTCGCCGTTGTCTCTTCCTCCCGCGCCGCCTCGGCTGTTCGCTGAAACTTTGCCGCTGTCATCTGTCTCGTTAAGTTAGCTTGTTGTTCTTTCTCCTTATATTCTGCTCCTTTTTCGTCCGATTCCGAATTTGACTTTTAACCGCAGCACACACGCGCACACTTCCTCCTCCTCCTCCCCCAACACCTACACCTCCACCTCCGCCCGTCGCCTATCTCATAACACTTTTTCCTCGAAACCGGAGCGCTATGCCCGACGACGATATTATCCGTATCATCCGTTACTCTTTAAATATTATTATAGCGTCGCCGCAACCGACCGCCCTGCTTCGTTTCTTTTCCGCGAAACATTTCCGAATGTCAGTGCTGCTAGCGCATAATTAAATCCGGCACCACTACCGGCCAATGAATTTCATTAATTATACGGCCGTGTGTTGAAATTGAAAGTGGCCTTCCGCGACCGTCCAATTCCGCGCGCCTTCGACAAAAACTCGCCTTCTCATATTCTCCCATATTGATATATACATATATATATATATCAATCAATCAATCGCAAACGGATGAATTTTCTGTCTTGAGCATACGTCCGGTAGATGGCGCTTTCCGCTGAATTTTCTAGCACGATTATTAATCATTTTTCGTCGCATCTGATTCTATCTTTCTATGCGCAATACCTTCTACTCCGATTCGAGGCTTCACGATTTCGGCTTTACAGTATTATGTGCCATTTCCATGATTTACCTCCTCCTCTTATTGTAGTTGTATCATTGGCTACAGTCATATTCTTGTTTTCTGAATTCTCGAAACTAGACCTTATAGCGCCTTCTCTGTACTATTTTCCTTCTTCTTCCGTGTTAAAAATTACATCGGTTTTCAGTTTTCATGCACCTTATTCTTGCACGACATTATCCGAATAGACCCGTAGGTTGAAAAGTGATCATTGCGCGTTAATGTGTTTCCGTAGTTTTTAACTTTATTCGGACTAGTTGTAGATATTCGTGATCATTTTCTGCGCCTTCAGTAGCAACAGGGAATAACGACACAAACAAAACACGGCTGCCTTTACTGAAGTTCATAATCAACGAGCCTAAACGAAAATTCAAGAATGAGGGGGTATTTTCTTTTTACTTTTAGGCAGAGTTTTCGATGATTTTTGACCAATGTCTATCAAAGAAAACTTCCTATTAATTCTTCTTATCACCGAATTTTTTTTTTTTTTTTATTTTCATTGTTGATTTATTAAGGTTTTAGTTTAAACTATAGGTACTTTTTTTAATAAGAATATTGTAAAAAAAAAAAAAAAATTATAAATATTTATTAAAGATACTATAGAATATACAACTGATTCATCGCAACGTTGAACGCGCGGCAATTTACACCTTTTCGTAATTTTTTAATGTAGTTATTTTTATTATTTTTAAAATTCAGTTCTTTTTTAAATTTAGTTCCTTTTTTTATTTTTTTTCTCATACATTTATTATGATTGAGAAAATGTTTGTCCGATATAATATCTGAAAAGTTTCCCCGCCGTTTGCAAAAAGAGTAATGCGAATCGGTTCACGTCTTAATTCTATTTATCACGCACCGGATGATTTCTGCGAATCTCTAAATGGTCGACAATTTGCGAAAATGTAAAGAGAATTACGCTGCGTTATGCTTTCAGCAAACCAATAAATTTGAAGGGGCACGTACACATTTTCGGAGAATTTCTCGAATCTGAAAGCGGAATGTGTAATTTGTCCGCCTGTAGAGACATTCGCAAATTGACTATTTCCGTCCTGTTTACTCCTCCCGCTCCCTGATGGGCTTTTGCCTTATTTCAAAACGACCGTTTTTTTTTTTTTCGGAACAATCACGGCAGAAGATGTAAAAACGGGGGGTACCTCCATAAACGAAACAACTATTTGTGATTTAACGAAAATGCAAGCCTTTAAGGTTTTTAGTTCAGCAAAGGCTTATTTTTAGTTCAATCGTTTTTGGCAGATCTATGATGATAAGCTGAAAAACAAAATATATCCCCTGTGTCCATTCTGTCGCAGAAAATTGTATTAATAGGAAAAATTTAATTAGAGCTAAACTCGGGACGTGAGATTTGATAGGAGCGCGCTTTTATGCCCGAAGCCATTTTTGATTTAATGTGGTGTACGCGCTGGGTGATTTTGAAATACGGCTGTTTAGTTTATGTGAAAAACAGAGGCGCCCTGTAAGTACATTTACAGCCTCTAACGTAGTTCAAGCGTGACAGCGGACATCCATCTGTGCCTGCGCATCTATACAGTTTTCCGGCTGTAGCTTCGTTTGTTTTGCTTAACGTAACGCTATTTTTCCAAATGAAAGTCCAGCTAATGAAAGCTCAACTGCATCGTTACATTTATTTTTCTCGGTCTCTTCTTCGAGTTTCTCTTCTTTGTCTACGGCATCTTTGTCTTGTTCGCATGAATTTTTTTTTTCTTTTTCGCCGCCCTACAAAAGTATCATAACGGAGGAACCCCGTTGAAAATTCCAACTATCACATTGACTTTTATTTATCGAGAAAAAACTGAATAATTTCACTAAAAGAGTGTCGCTTAAAATTCTATTTAATCGATAAACACAGTTATTTTGCTTAATTTGAGTTCTTTGCTGGATTGTGATTCTCAAAAATCGGCGCTGAATAGAAATGATCCTTCTCCATTTATTGTTAGTATTCTTTCTTTTAATGTTACTAAATTTTATAGGAAAAGCAAAAATATACCAGTCTCATTTAGTCTGTATTTTTAGATACAACGAACAGACCGCAAATTATACTCGGGGTAGAATAAATAATTAAGTTTACAGGTTTTTCATTCAAAAGAGTTAAAAACAACACCTTCTAACGTTAATTAACCCGAAAACATGACTAAGTCGAGCGAAAAATTATTTTTATCATTGTCGATTTTTTTTTTTTTTTTTTTTTTTTTGTCTGCACGACCAATCATCGATACATTCTAACCTCATTTCACGCTTTTTTCCAAATTCATCGCGAATTAGACATACTATCACTCGCGTTCTTAAAGACCAAAATTCTAAAGAGCCTACTCCAGGTTTCTAAATGAGAATGTTTTTAATATACCTAAAAACCTGTCATCTCCTGACGACTATTCTTTTATTTAAATATGGCCACGTTCGTAGATGTAGGTTTTTTTTTTTTTTTTTATATCTTTGCGTGAATTTTCTTAAAATAATTCAGTTCAATTTTTTTAGTCGTCCTTAGTAAGATTTTTTTTCTGCCTCTGAGGAATATTATTTTCTACCTAGGATAGAACTCGTACTTTCATCCTTTGTTCTACAAAACTTCGTCGTAGAATACTAAATATGCCAGCGAATTTCTGGCTTAAACATTCTCTACCTATATTGTCGTAAGCGTTTCGACACGAATTAAAATGGGTTCGAAGGTTTTCTATATTTTTGAAATATTTGAAATTAAGAAATTATGCACGATGAAGTGTAATACATTCCGGTTGAATTATCTATGGGAGCTCGTATATTTCTAATAGAAGTATTCTTTTTTATTGCGGATTATGCTTGAGCTATATTTAAAAGACAATATTCTAAAGTTGCACTTTTTTTTCGACTTTTTTTATATGCAAAAGTTTTATTAATTTTTACAAGCACACTCGATAACATTAGATGTTGTGTAATAACGATGATTCTTCCGTTTCAAACAGATACTTTAATTGAAATAGTGTAAAACGTGATATTTTGAAGAATTATTTGATCACTTTTGTTAGTTTTAATTTTAAAATGAAATAATTAAACAGCCCGTCCAAACTTTTGGAAATATCTCCTTTACGCTTACATATAATTTTAGATGTATTTTTCTGACATGTTTATGATGTCCCAAATTCGGAACCATATCACCGTTAATGCAAATTTGTATACTAATAATTAGTATCTATTATTTTCTAGTAATGTAAAAAAACACGCAACGCATCATAAAAACTTTGTTTCAATGTTATATAGAATAATGGTGGCATATATTCTTTTGCAATGTTTATTAATAAAGTTTTAAAAAGTTACCGCGCTAACCTAAAAAACACAAATCTAATTGAGCGATTATATTTATATAAATTCCACGTTAATTAATTTAAAAGTGGAGCTCTGAAAAGGTCTATTTTAAGTAGCGGAATGGTAGAAATGAAATAATAGGGTCCGTATTGATAACATGAATAATGAAGTGGAAGAGAAAATAAAAGAAAAGAGCGAAGGAAAAAGTGTAAATTACACAAAAACCAAAAGTAAATAAACAGAATTAACTCATTTTAACGCAACAACGTAACGGATATTAATTTTAAATACAAGAATTCACATCGCGGTACGAAATAATAGAAAGCATAACGAATAGAGAGCTAAAAGCTGTACAAAACTTTCAAAAACGGGGATAGCTTTAAGCGTCCTTTTAATTATATTTTAAATAAACAAATACTAATTAATTCATTGACTTCCCTAAAAGTTGAACAAACTCGAAGCTATATATTATTTATTTTACTTTCTGCAAATTTCAAAATAAAATTTAAATACATTTTAAATCTTTAATTAAAATTTAAAAGTGACACAATATTTAAATAAATATGTTAAGGGGAAAGTAATATAGTTGATTGTTTACGTTAATACTGTTAACCTATCAAGTATAGTAGCGGGTAAAATTATTCCCACGAAAACAATTTATTAAAAAAAGTACCTAAGTAGAAATATAAACAGAAAATGAATAAAAAAAGTGAACAGTGTCTAACAACCCCATTACATAAATTTATGATATAGGTTTGAACGTAAGTAAATAATGTATTTTATTATTATTTTTATGGTGTAAGAATTACGTATGTAAAAATGAATGCATACAACCATATATATATATATATATGTATATATGTATATAACTGGAAAATTTCGTTTAATTCTTATTTACATTTTTGGAACAGCATTTAGTTAATATGTTCGTATATTGATAAAGTTTATTAAAAATTATATCGTTTGTTTAACTTCAATTTTTGTATTACAAAGAGACTTTATTCGAATAATTTACGTTATTACAAATATTCACTCATTTAATAGGTTGGTTTCAACGCATATTATTTTCTAGAATTTTCATAAACAAAACGTTATATATATAATCGTTAATACTGTATTGTTCAATATTAGCTATTTGTTACCGGTATTTTCTCTAAAGATTATTTCTTTTCATAAATAAGTTTTGTGTTTAGTTTCATCGTAATATTCATTTTTAAAATCTTTCAGAACCGTTTTTTTTTCCTGATATTTCTTACAATTTATTTAATATCCGTATGTAAATGCCAGTGAACATGTAACTACGTTTAAATATTGTCGATGTAGAAAATTTTTATATTGGTTTTTGTAATTATTTAGATGGCTCGCACTTATATAATGTGTAATAATGTACTTTTGTTGTGTTATATTATTACCGAGGGTAATTACGATATTACAAATCTGAAGTACATCAATTAACAGACGTTTCATTCCAATTTCTGGACACGGATATTTTTTTTTTTTTCTTCTTTTTATCAGTATTTAATTAGGCTTTTTTTTTGTCTTATTTCTCGAGCATTTTAGTTGCGAATATTAATTACTAAAAACTAATAATAAACGTATGAGAAGTGAGTATTTTTCGATTTTTTAATAGAGTTAAATTAATTAAGAATTTGATTAATGGAAAGAGGGGAAAAAGTAAGGATGTAAGAGAAATTATAGGGTTTAGATAAGGTTTTATAAGACAAAATGGGTAATGAACTTTTTCCGGTAAGTGAAAAGAGCACTTCAAGAAAATGTGAGATTAAGATTACGTATGGATATGAAGTACATAATTAAAAAATATGGAAAAGGGGAAAAAGTACGCTTTAAAGGTAATCAAAACAAGATTAGCTAGCTAAGGGAAATTAAGCTTTAATAAGTAATTTTAATGGAGCTCTAAATAGAAATGGCAGGTAAAAAGATAATAGAATAAAGATACGAATAAAACGGTAATCGTGAATAATAGAATTAATAATTCACTTTTAAAAATAAGTTTACATAATTTTAAACACTAAAATGTAAACGATGTAGAAATACGGTGAAATTATGAGGAATGAATAATTAATCCGAGGTAACAAAAGTTGCAGTTCGGCGGAGCATCGATAACGGTATGAACCAAGGGCGAATGCAGAAGGACATTTGGGGAGGAGGATTATATAATTACGTAAAATATTCTACGGTAGGCAGTAGATTTGAGAAATACTCCTCGTTTCGTAAAGAAAATCAAATAGCGACCTTTGTAGAAATTTAAAAATGTTTTAAAAATACATAATTATTACGATTTTTAATTTAACTTTTGCTTTACTTTTAGGGGTGAAAAATAAAACGAAATTATAAAATTATACCTTAAATATGGTAGTTTAGAAATAGTAAGAAAGATGGTATTTTTATTAGACTTTATTTTTATTTTTGTTAGTAATCCAATCCCAATTTTCTTTGTTCGTGAGCAAGTTTAAATATATATTTTTCTCATTGAACTACTATTTTCATTTACATTACAAAATAAAAATTAAAAATAAATAAAAATGGCAAAATATCGACACGACAGTTGTGTTTAAAATAGAATAAAAAAGGAACATTAATAGTTTTACTAGCGAAAATAGTATTAAATATTAATTATTAAAATCCGTAGGTATAAAATTCATACAAATCTTTTATAGCATAAATTAAGTTTCTCTGTTATAACAAATTTTTTCATAGAAGCGTTGATTCTTTGTTGGGGGATGTCCCCTATCCCTCACATGGTTCCGCCACCGGTATGAACACTATAGTTTTAATCAGTTTTTACATCAATATTTTTTTCTTTAGTTTTCATATACGGATATATTTTTTTCACGACCAATATGTTTTAATTTTTTAATTTAATACATTGTGCGACCTTAACTTCACAATCCCCGGCGCGCCCTATCATGGGACTTACTTAATATTTTTGTACCGTATTTTCTTCGAATTTTCTTTAAAGAATCTGTTCTGAATAAAAATTTACATATAATCCGTGCTTAATTTATACATATCTACGTTTAAAAATATATATGGAAAATGTTTTATTACGCATATGTTGATTTTGTAAGTTGCATTTAATTTGTAAGCTTTTCGTATTTAACCAAATATACGTATAAACTGTTTACGAATAGGTCTCCGACGTGACTCATAACTATTCGTTAAAAAAAAGTTATACTTGGTTAAATTCTAATTAATTGATAAATTCTATCTTCTCACTTGACGATTTCTTACGTTTGATATGAGGTGCGTTTAGGGACGGACTTAGCTGTTAGTGTTCGAGCAGGGAGAGTAAACATTACTTGTTGGAAAGTACTTATTTTTATTAATAATAAGAATGATATTACCTGTTATAGTTTGTATTTTTTCCAGTTTTTGAGAAAAAAGGACTCAACAGCTGATCTCTAAACACTATTATGACGTGGATAAAAATATTTTAAATTTGGACTTTTTTTCAACTTTACTCAAAGAATAGAATAGAAAAAAACAACAAAAAAGCAAAAAATTTCGAAATTAAAATGAATATTGATAAGAAAAAAATATAAAAAGTTGAACATTGCTTTTATTATTTGGACTTTTAAAAAGGCACTCGATGAAAACAAATCTTTTTGGGGTTTTTTATTTGAATCTGCCGCTGCATTCGTTCGAGAACGGTAAATTTCAAACCAATCTCCGATTGCTCACTAAAAAAATTACCAATGCAGAAGTTATTCTTCCATAGAGAACTAGTTTTCAAAAAAACAACTAAATAACGGTAAATTAAAAATCAAAAAATTCGTGTTAGTAGAATAAAGAATTTTTCGTAATTTTTATGCGCAGTGAGTTAATTTAAATAAGATCCAGATAAAGAAATGCCGGTAAAACCAGACTGGAGAATTTTTTGCGATTAAAAAAATGGCCATCGTAATGGAGGGAAAAATGATAAATTTTAAAATAACTAAAACGCCCAGTTTTAAGGTACATATTTTTATTTAGAGATATTCAGAGTTAATAATTTTAATATTGTTGATTAATATTTAATAAATTATTCATTAAAATATTGCATTCTCAAAAAAGCATAAAATTGAACTCTAATTTCTTAATTAACAGGTGAAAGTAACGTGTACAGAGAGAATAAATCGTTGTTGGAAGTATTAAAAGAAACCAAGCGGTAATATTTTAGCGAACCGAATTTAAAAAAAAACAAACTTAACCGTCGTGCGCTATATGCCAAGCTCGCATTTCAAGATCTTAAAAAAAGTCATGTGATATTTGACTATTTAAAGTATTAAAATATTCTGATAGTCTCTAATAATAATAAATAAAAAAAAAAAAAAAAAGTTTTCTTTGTGACTGGAAAACTTAAAATATATATACTCGACCATTTTTTAGAAATTGGTTTTTGTCGTTTTTTTGTTTACTTTTTATTAGGTATAACGTTTTTAATTCTAAAAAAGAATGATAGCTATTCCGAAATAAAAATGAATTAGAATAAATTTAAAAAAAAATTAAACGCTGTAAAAAATTATTTCAAAGAAACACAAATATAGCGTAGTAATTCAGGTAATAGTTATTTTTAAAATTATTATTAGAGTACTTTATTTTTCATATTGCAATCTGTCCAAAGTAGAAAATGTAAAAATAAAATTTGGTCGTTGAATATTTTTATAAATCAATTTGGTATATCAGAAGTGACCGTATTCCGAAATTTCAAGTTAATAATGCTAAAGCAGTAAAAACTTGTATCCGCTTACCTTTATGTGTCGAAGAATGTTGTGTTGAATACTTGTCATGTATATGTACTGTTTAAATGATAAAATGGCTCTCATTTTGGACCCGAGTAAAAAGTTAAAACTTAACGACCGATGATGTTAGTTAATAATTAAAAATCGTCAAACAAAAAACATATGTACGAATAATTTGGATTAACGCGCCAGAAAATCTGAATACTGTGTTCAATAGTATACACAACAGGTTTTTGTGAAAGATGGTGTTGAAAAGAATTAAGAACGACAAAAAAATAATTTTCGATAAGAAAGTACACACGTACCTTCATCAGCATTGTAATCAAAGTTTTAGACATTAAATAATTTTGCATGGGAGGACTTTGGTAAATATGATGAAGCCCATTTTACATGTGCGAATTGAAAACAAGTCTCGTCGCGGTCGCCTGGAGACTGATACGATCAGTCGCTAGTTACCTGTCGTTGCGATCTCGCGTCACCGCCGCCTTGGTGGACTGTTCTCTATTTAAATACCGCGACTTCTGAGAGAAGTCTCGTCGCAATCATGTAACGCTGGTGGATATACTCAGTCGTAGTGTTAAATAAAAACAAATTTAAAATTCGTAAGCCAAAAATATTATTACAAATTATCAGGTTTCCAAGGTAAACACGCTGATTGCAAATTTTCAGAAAAAAGAAAAAGTTTAATAAAAACAAGTCACGACGCTGCTGAATTATCATAATATTTCTGGCTTAGGAATTTTAAAACTTTTTATTTTGAGTTTAATAGTGAATAATCGCTTATCTAATATTTCAAATAGTAAATTGAAATGTCGCGATGAAATAAATTTATTTACAATATTTACACCGGTGATTTTAAATATTACGTAATGCACACTTTCAAAACTGAATAATAAGTTATACGATTTTAATATTCGTATCACGTGTTGTATTATTTTTCAAAATGTTCGTGAAACTCATATACATTTGCAAATTCAAAAAAAAAAAAAATCCGAGCAAACGTCACCAACGAACATATCGGTTTTTGCCCTTTACAATTACTCGTTTTGTGTGCAGTTTTTTCGACGATAACATCTCGACCAAAATGATTTTTTTTTTTTTAAATTGACCCGACCGCTCAGCACTATAGCAATTTGTGTTACTTAAATTCTTTCACGTTTTCGTCGAAATTACAATCGAAACTTTATAATCTTTCGGTCGAAACCGAAATTTTGTAGACAATCGAAATGGCTAAAACCCGAACTGGTGGTCTAAAATGTCGATGACCAAAAAGCTAAACTTGCATTTCAAAATTTTCTAGAAAAATATCATCTAAAAAAATCATTGTCTGTGTTTGTCGAAGACACCTCCTTCATACCTCCTGTCAGAACGCTTACCAAAAAACATGAACCGAAAGAGACGTACTTAGCATACTCGTGAAATACTCTGTTAAGAGGTATTTTCTAACTGAAGCCGAGGAACGAGATTGAAATTGAAATATATATTACTGAAGCTTACACAAAGAAGCACGCTTAGAAACACATCGAAACTATATCGGAAGCGAACGCATTTAAAAATATTGCGGATAGAGCATTTCCGAACGAATTGCAAGAACGGGCCTAAAAATCGATAAGATCAATGCGGGTAGTAGGATACACTGACCTTCCCTCCGTTGTCCAGAAAATGATAAATTCTCGAATGAAGATGGTGAAAGAAAGAAAGGGATACAGACCAAATAATCTAGAGTGCAGTCATTTAATTCCTTTTTTTTTTTTTTTAATTTTTGGGAACGTCACCTATGGGACACTAACCCGGCTGCTGTTCTTATTTTGAAAATGCCGTTGCGCTTAATTCAATCGAGACAGCGAACACAGCATTGTACCCAAAACCGTCGCACCGATTTAAGGAGAGCGAAAAAATTTGTCAAACGAATCCGTTTCGAGTTTCGTAGCCGAGCATGAGTGTTGTTGCTCAAAGTGGTGTACTACCAAGAGGACGCTTATTTCAATATTATTACCGGAAGAAAAATCATATTGCCATATTCCCGTTTTATTCCTCCCCTTCTCTGAAGTAGTAAGCTCGTTTTTAGTTCATCTCTGTACGTTCATCCGTTCCCTTTTTTTTTGACCCGTTCACATTCAGACACGGACCATGTTAACGGAATGACCGTTATATCCGATACGGACTCTGAAGGTTAATATAAAGTCTCTTGATTTCGGTACGTTAGCGCATTTTAACGGACTATGTAGTCTCGGGGAACATTCTTCCCCGGAACAAGATGAACAAGATCTTTGATATTATTCGTGGGAGTAGTGCGTCTAAATTTGTCAGACCAATTGTGTAATTTCTTCCGGTTTTGTATCGGTCATTCGGGAAAGTTTATTTGTTTAGTGATTAACAGTTCGTTGCTCGAACGAGTAGAATTAGGCGCGCCGTAATTTTGTCGTCTCGGGCACCTAGAGAGCTACCATGTAAAATGGGAAAATCGCTGAGGGCCGAAACGAGGAAGCCAGCCGCCGCGACTGAGGAAGTATAATAATTGTAGTCGATGCTGGTTGTCAAGGGTCGACTTATCGGGTTACGGGGCGCTGCTTGTGTGGGCTAAACATACATTTCCTTTTTGTTTATCTAATTACGCTCAATCTATCATATTTATCGGTCGATGCGCGCTACAGACGAGCCGGCCCTGATGGACGCGACTTCAAAGCAAAACAAAAGAGCCGGCCCGGTACGAATATGAAAAAATGTATATTGCGCTTCGACAGTCTAGCAAGCAGAATCGATGCTTTCTAATAGGATTAATCGACTGAACGCTACGGATACACGAATGTGTGCAACAGCATTCGAGGACCGTTTTTTTTTTTTACACGGAAAACTAGCGTGTATATGTGTGCGTGTGTGTGCGCGAGCCGCATATTCGATATTTATTACCATTTATTACTGTTATTGCCGTTATTGTTATTTTTACATCTAGCTCCGAGACGGGCTGACACACAGATAATACTAGCCCACATATATTCGTATGGCGTAATGCCGGAAATTGCTTCTAATCAAGAATATGGCCATGTCGTTCTGTGCGTCTGACGTTCACTTAATAAGCGGAGACAGTGCTCGTTCTTTCATCACCCCCCCCCCATCCTTCTCCTCCTCCTCCTCCTCCTCCCCGGCGTCGTCGTGTCTCGCCGTGTTTAAATTTCTACTTCTTTGTGACTTTTTCCATCGGAAATATTAATAAGAGCTTCGTCGAATTTCAATTTTCGATTGAAAGCAGCTGTCGAAAGTACCCGCATGCGCGCTGGCAGCCATTCGGAATGCTTGAAACATTCGCATGCAAACGATTACCGTTATCGGTAAATGACTAATTAGCCCCGATAGATAGCGGCGCTGTCGAGGGTGACGAAGGCGATTGTTAAGAATATCGATAATATTTTTCCCGCTTGAAGAACGTCATTTAGCCGAATAAATTCGGTATACATCAACTTTTGTAGCGGGCATCTTCCTTCGCCTGGTTTGTCCTTAAATATAAACAATTTTTCCCTTGCTCAAATATTTACTGCCAAATTACTCGTCGATTAATGAATCGAAGCTTACTTGGAAATGCCATGTTGTCAATTCGAAACTCAGACTGGTGCCTCTACATATCTCCCCACATTGAAGTACCTCAATAGAGTTCCAGATACAACATTCGGAATCGGTTCGAATACACGATTTCTGTCAAAAATCCGAGATTAATTTTTTTCATAATAACGTTCTCATTAGGAAAACGATAAACTATCCTTTGCATGCCACAACGTTACAAAGTGCCGTGTATAAAATGGCAACTTTATACGCGGGGAAAGGAAACTTTTTTTGTCAAAACTGGAATTAAAATGACTCGGATTTTGATCCTGCCGAGCCAACTGATAAAAGCGAAATAAATCAATTGTTTTTTAACATTAAGTGAAGCAGGCTCAATATATCCTCGATAGAGTGTGTGAGGTTAAGCTTTTTATAAATTTCAGGCTGGGTAAACTTGCGAGCGACTTGAATCCGGGACGAGACGATTTCGTTGCCAAGCATCTTAACCACTAGGCTACCACCACACTGCCTAAATGAACTATAAGGGCAGAATATATAAACTCGATCCTTCGGACTAAATCGCTTAGAGACTGTGTTAGATATGAAAATTCTTCTTTAATGTTTATGAAAAAATACATTTGAACTGACTAGGTGTTATGCTTTTTAAAAAACTTAATTTACGTCTTGCGAATTCGTTTCAATTTAATTTCTATTTTTACCGTACATTTATTCCAAAACGTATTCTCAACCTCCATTAGCCCCGGACTTAAGAATAGTACAACCTGATTCTTTAAACCGCGCTATGGGTGGTCTAACCGTCAGATTATAGCGTTCTGTAATTCTCACAGTATAGTCGGTTTTCATTGATCATGTCCTTTTTCGCAGGATAAAGTAAATTACTAAGCTGATTAAAATGGTTATAGTACCCTCGGCTTGTAGAAGATATTAACGGGTAATATCGTCGGTCACCATTAAAGAAAAAAAAAAACAAAACAAAATAACGTGAATATTATAGGCATTTTTGAAAATTTTGATTTTTCAGATCATTATTAGGCATAGATATTGTTATTTTAGAAAAAATTTATAATTCGCTTGCAAAACACAAATTTTATTAAGCGTCGTATGATGAGAAACATCTAAAAGTTAATATTGAAAAAACTCGGTGATATTTAAAGTGAACGGATCGATTTAATAAATCCGTTGCAATAGCAAACTGAGGTTGCAGTATTGTGAGGTGTAAAGCGGAAGAAAAATTGAAAATTTACGATAACACTAGAAATAAAATTAAAAATGTAATAAGTGATAGCGCAATAAAAGAATGATAAATTCGTACTATTCTCTTATGTAACTTTACTGTAATCTAATTGAAATAAGAAAACTTCAAAATATCTTGAAACGTTTACGCAGACTAGTTTTAATACTTTCATAGTTCTGAGTGAATACAGTGGTGACGGATGGCGTATTAATTTTGAAACAGAGATAAGACTACTTTTTATAAATCTAAAAGGATTTAAATCAATTCTAATTCTTTTTTTCTTTTTTTTTTCAATTAAAAAAAAATCCAAATTTAATAGCACTTTTAACCGAGTCGCGATAGCCTAGTTGCTAGAGCGCTTGACTTCCGATATGGCGGTCACGGGTTCAATCCCGAGCGACGACGAACTTTATTACAAGAATTAAATAAATAAATAAATAATCGCTAGTAATCACGTGGAAGGCAATAGCAAACCACCACGTATAATATGCGCGCTAGTTAGTACACAGCAGACACACACGGGACTGTATTCGTATAACGATGTAAATCAAACGATTACTAATCAGTTCCGAATGTAGTCTTGCGTGTGTACACCTGCGTTGCACATAATAATTGCCTGGTACACAACCTACATCGGTACAGCTAAAAATGTATGTATAGGTTGCGCCAACGCGCTATGTAGCGTACGGCACCTTAAGAAGAAGAAGAAGAAGATATATATATATAACTCGGAAATTTTGGCCTCGCAAGGAGCTGTGCCGACCCCTCTTGCTTACATTTCTGTCTCTTTCTCTTCTATACTTTGTATAAAATGATCAGAATTTACAACGTAATTCTTAGGCCGGCCCCATTAGATTTTATAACGAAAAAATGTCCCAATTTTATATAATAAAAAAAATAAATTTTTTTTATTAAACTACCGAAACAACGTAACATCCTACAGCACATATAAATAATACTTTTTTTGCGTTTCCATGGAATTATTAAATTAGCATCTTTACATGCTTCTCCCTATGGTGGGGACTTCTTATTCATCAAACTGCACAGTAATAAGAAGTGTATTCATTATGTTTCCAAAAACGAAAACCACCACCAAATGTAAACATGAATTACGGACAAAGAATCAGTAAAATCGATTTATATAAGTATGAGTTATGCGCGAACAAATATAAAAAAAACATACGCGACAAACTTATAACCTCCTTTTTATTGAAAGTCGGTAAAAATTAAAATATTACAAACGTTACATGAAATTGAGACATTTTTCATTACATAAAATTAGGACATTTTTCGTTACACAAAATTGGGACATTTTTTCTAATGGGGGCCGGCCTAAGAATTACGCTGTAATTAATATACATAATTTAATTATTAGTTGCCTTAATTTTTGTTTGTAATTTGATATTTTTTTATTCTAATTCGGAGATAAATTCGGTCACTTTGTTAATTAAACTTATTAGCTCTTTGGCTTGTTTTAAAACACATACCGACGTCTCGTCTTGTAATTTCACATTACCCTAAATTTATGTACCTAAACTCTTCAGTGCACAATTCTTGACACTTTTAAAATTCAAAGGCTTAACAAAATCCGAAATGCGCATAATCTGTAATTTTCGCTTAAATATCATATTGAAACGCTCTAAACAGTTTTTAGTCGTAATTTCAAATACCGATAAAATAAATGACTGAAAACCACATATTATTTCTTTATTTTTCGTTGTGGCTTTTTACATTTCACTAGTTCATGCTATGTGCATATATAGACATATTAGCGATTATACGGGAAGTTATGTATCAACAATTATTAACATACACAGTGCCTATTAGAATTGCCGTCATAGGTACTCGAACTTAATTGGACATTTCAAAATTTAAAATACACACTGGTTAAATAAAATTGATGTATAGGTATGTATTTTTTTTATAGAATAATATTTAATTATTATGAATAGTTTCGTGATCACGGAATGTTAGCAAACTTTACGTGATTACGAAGCTACCAGCTTCAAAACGTGCCGGATGGGGTATAATAATAATTAAATGTTATTTTACAGAAATTGTATTGTATGTGAATTCCGTTTGTTAACTGGATATGATCGTAAAAAAGGAAAATGTCCAAATTAACTTGTTTCGAAAGAAGCTGAAGGTGGTGTGTGTTCTAAAAAGTTGATTATTGCAATATTTTTCAATTAGTTAACAGATTTGGCCGGAAAACATTATTATAAAACGATACGTATATATTTCTCACGGCGTACAAAAATTATGTACAATTTTAATTTTATTTATAAATGTCAAACAAGACATTTTACAGAGTATTCTTCTTGGTTCTCGGCTTTACGCTCGTTTCTAAAACCTTGTTGACCGAATTTTAGCCGGTTACATATGTTGCTTCAAGCTGACAAAAAAGAAATGAAAGTCAATCATTGTTTCAGAGTAGCGATAACGCACAAGTCTTTTCAAAATATTTACCGTGAAGCGAGAAATAGTTTCGAAAAGTCGCTCGGGGTCACCTGCAGAGATTGTTGCATTTGTTGTGAATAAAATTTTCCACTATTTAAAAGGACATATGTATGTTTGCATTTGACAAAAAAATGATATTTGAATAAATTTCGCTAGACTTGCATTTTAGCTATATTTTTTCTCAGTTTAGATTAATTCGTTTTCTGAACTTATTCGAATTATACGGAACTTGGCGGTTTAAAAAATGTAAACTACCTTTTTTAAATCGTATCGCGAGCTTAACCGATAATAATAATGATTAATGGTGAAAAAAAAGTTCTTTCGCATTATCTGCTGTGAACAGACACGGTTTCGTGATAATGGTGTAACCAAAAAAGGTCGTGTTGTCTAAGCGCGAACCTCCTTTCGGTCGAGATCGATTATTAGACCTCGAAAGTAATTCAAGCTGATAATGTTCGGCCGGTTTCTAGTCGTGACTAAGGCCCGGGCAATATAGTTTTCTGCATTACGTCGATATTCATCAACAGCTGATGATCTCTCGTTCGGTTGGTTTACATTTTGCATGTTTTAACCTCTCCTTGAATGGACCATTACGGTCTAGCGATAGTCGTTCCTTCGAATAGCCGGTAAAGACGGCTCATTTTATCGCTGATGAATTAGTTCTTCTAGTGCAGTTCAATCGCGTGCTATTCTTGTCACTTGAAAGCCGACCCGTTTCTTACAGGCTACTTTTTCGAGTTCATTATCAGCGGAATTCAGAAAAATCAATCTTCACATTACCTTCGTCAGTTCTATTCCGGTGTTGTTGTTGTTGTTGTTGTTGTTTTTTTGGGGTTCCCTCCTTTTCGTAATTTTCGTTATTTGAGTTCTCGTGAAAACTTAAATGGTGTGAGTTCAAATTTGAAGGGTCAAATTCTGCCCCAAGTCGAAACATTCGTCATGAAACGTTTAAAACTTTTAAAATTATTAACCGTCAGAAATCATTTGCGCGCGACAACTCTGTTACCAAAAATCAAACACACCTAAACATTTCGAACAGCTTACACTAGCCGTCATCAGAAGCGCGATAATTGATTGGTAGCAGCCTAGCTTGCGCAATTCCACCTTTTCTTTAACCAGCTTCTGCGGCGTACTTGGTTAAGAGACAGCGTGCTGTTTTTGTTCGGCTATGGTATCCCGCTGCCGCGCCATTAAAACTCCGCTGGGTTAACGCATCCGTAATTCAGCACCAAGAAAAATAGTAACCTTATCTTTTGCCGTCGTGAAGCTATCGTATCGTTTCGGTAACGAAGGTTAAATATTTCTCCAGAGTAGCCAGCCTTTCCAGAGTTGTGAAGGCTTTTATCATCTCGAACAGTGCTTGTTAACGGTGAATAAACAAAGTACACTGTGAAATATAATTTTGATGTTAACGCCAGCATACTAGAGACACAGTTTTATCACAAAAAAAGCGAACATTATTATTGGGTGATCGTTTTCGATTAACGAGAATTAATTTTTTCTAACGTTTGCTATTAAGAATATCGCGACTTTATTCCTATTAATTTACTCTGTTTTATCGTTTTCGTTATTAATTTAATTTATATCGTTTTGTTGTGTTTTTACATCGCGAGTTGATACTTTTCAAAAAAGACGCTTTAGCGAATATTTACCACCTTGTTAGCCTCTCGCAGGTATTTCGTAAATCCCACCTAACTCTCCGCATCCATCGAAATTTTTTACTTCTTTTCGGCTACCCGTTATTGTTTACTCTTCCATGACCTGGGTACATTCGGCTCCTAGACCACTTGTTTAATTTTCACGCTGAAAATTAAGATTGGAGTGTGATGATTATTCCCGCCTGTGTTCGAGGATGGTTCTGAAATAATTTTAGTAAAATTTATACATATATATATTAAATCGCAATAGACATGCCTAGGAATGCTGAAAACAATCTCAGCAATAAAGACGCACTATACTCGCGTCTGAATTTCTTGATCTAAATTAGATTTAATTTTATTCGTAACACTTTTTTAGCCGTTTAATTAAGTAACGAACCGAAAAATACTATCAAACATCTGAATACTAGATAATAATTTGTTGCGGGAAATACCCCCCCTTCGCCATGTAGAAAAAGAGTTCTATTATGATATGTGTGAGCCTGAAACCGCCGTTACTTTTAATAAAATTATGGTAATATGGATGGATGATTTCGATCTAAAGCGAGTATCCGGCGCATTCAAACCGGGCGGGTCCTTTCGGCTAAGTAAACCCCAATAGAAAATCCAGTGGAAGGCAACGGGAAACCACCACTGTATTTATTTCTCGATAATTATGGCGCGTCGGAATAATAATTTAAATGCTGCACCTATGGGATACACTCGAAAGAGTGCATCAGGCAATAGACGGTCTTCTCTGTAGCCATACAGAATGACTCGTGTCCTCCTGCGCCCTTGATGGTACGGCACGCTGCAGGTGAGGACAGACGCGCTGGAAAATCGAGGTTATGTTCCTTAGTATCTCATCGACGAACGATAATACTAAGAATATAGGCATCGAGGCAAAAGCAAAAAAGAATCGAATAAGTAAGGATAAAAATGACAATGGAAAAAACGGAAACAAAAACAGAAAAATAACACAGCACAAGTTAGTAAAGTTCAAGGAAAAGCACTCAATGGGAGGGAAATGAATGGAACTAACCAATACAAACATGGAAATTAATAGTTTTTTCCAATAAATAGAATCAGCCAGATGCCGACGTATATAGTGTTCGTCATGTGCAACCTTCCGAATGGGAGATGTGCTACCTTTATGATGATGATGTACTATATTATCTGAATTTCAAAGAGAAAAAAGAAATGTAGCAAATGTAAAACGAATATCCATTAGGAAACATTTACCGTTCGAAGGCTGGAATACCGAATGATGACAAAAAAATTTAAGACTTATTACCGATCAGTAAACCACACTAATAAACCTGTAAAGAAACTTTTAGATCCGGGGTGTAAGAGGGAGAAAAAATATTCATATATAAATTAAAGTTTTTTCAGATATCGGAGACAAAAGTTCTTTTATAATACTTATGAAAGTGTAAATTCCAGTTGACACGTTATTCTTAAAAAAAGGAAAAATGATTTACAGTTTAACAATCAGTTTTAATTCTGATTTTCATTATGCATTCATTTCAAAACGTAACAGAAAAAAGGTTACATGTTTCATGAGCGGTTTTTTCGCATTAGCCCCAGCGTAAGAATAACGTTATCACTAATACGTGTCAATAACTTAGCTTTTTTATGTCGGAGGTAGTAAGAAAATCTTGTAATCTTTTTTCTGTTATTTAAAAATCCTGTTACATTTTCGGAAATCGGGGAAAGCCAAGTTTAATGCAATCCGTAAGTTGTCACATAAATCAGGAGTAAACCCTATATGGAAAAATCCGTATAGTAAATTGAACGCTTTCTATAAAATTTATAAAAGACCATCATCTGAGGGTCCAAGGATGCCCCCAAGACGAGGTCCAAAGCATTAAGTTATATATATATAATTATATGTGTGTGTGTGTGTAATTGATTTATGACTATAATGATTTTAATGAAATTCGCGGATTCGGAATTTTTGGAGGTGTAAAAATCGATTGGTTTGTCATCTATCCAGAAATTCTATTAAACGAGTAATTTTTAAGAAGGAAGTGAACAGTGTGTGGTGGCTTGTATTTAGAGTTTATTACAGTAGTGAACAGCAAACTGAAAACAGACTGAGGTAAAGTATGTTTCGCAAACGATATTTACGATTGATACGGTGGTTATTAAATTGTTGTTTGGATAATGTCAAATGAATATTTGATTTTATTCGTGCAATGCGAAAATTTTGTTTTCATATTTACTTATATACTGGCTATTATGATTAAAATGTGCATCCTGGCATAAAATTTTAGTGTGTACATAAATTAATTTGAGGGAAATGAAATTGTTACCAACGTAGAAGAAAAAATAAAAATGGAAATAGACGGACAAAGTTTTGAATATGTAGAAGAAATAGTTTACTTGGGTCAAAGAGTAGGAAAAGTACACAGCCGAATAGCGTTAGCATGGAAGAAGTATTGGTCGTTAAGATGTGTATATTTAAGGGCCCTTTCGGAGTCAGATCAAAAAGAGAGTTATTTAATAGTTGTGTTGTTTCAGCAATGACATACGGATCCCAAACGTGATCCGCAACAAAAATGGATGAACGGAAAATGAAAAGTAGTAATAATACAATGTATAGGTTAATATGCTAAACATCAGGCGTAAAGATAGAGTCAGGAATACGATTATTAAAGGCGAGCTTAAAATTTGCAATGAATTTTATCAATGAATGCAGAAGGAAAAAATCGAAATGGACATGTAGTGAGACTAACGGACGATAGATGGACAGTCAAAATAAAAAACTGCTGTATAGAAAATATAAAAGGAATAGAGGTAGACAGTTTCTACGATGGGAAGATGGCTTAACAAAATTTTTACATAATAAACAATACGAGAGAATTGCCCGGGACCGAAGGGAATAGGCAAGGTTGAGAGGGCTTTGCTCAGGATATGGGTTTTTAGTTTTAGTTTATTTTAGTTTTTTTATTTTTAATGTATTAATAATACGAATGTTTATAAGTACTGCACGTTTCGTTTATAGTATTGTAGCGGCTAATAAATAAATAAATAAATAAATAAATAAATAAATAAATCAGTAAGTACAATATAAAGAAAAGTATCGATTGATTTTCTTGTTTTGCCAGAAGTGACATCAGTTTTCTCGGTAGGTACGCTATATTTGAACACGGTGAATTAATAGCGGTGGCAAATGTACATTGAGAAAAATTAGAACGGGCCGTAGTAATCAAAGCGCCCGTACAATGGAGCTGTTTGATTTATGAAAGTTGTATTGATAATTCGATTAAAATGAAATTAACAAGAAAGTTTTTCCGACCATTCCATTGATAGGGCTATACGATAAGATGACGAGTCCGCGGTTTCCCTAATAGCAGCCGATGGTAAACCGGTCCCGGTTCCGGGGAATATTTTCGAATTCTAACGCGGCGGTGTAAGATCCATTACCTTTCCGCCATGTCCAATATAAGATTGATTACCTTACTAGCAGAGATCGTTTTCGATTGCCGGCAACGAACCGGGTAATCTATTATGATGATCGGAGATGATGGTAATGATATAATGATACGACGGTGATAGTTGCAAGTTGTAATTGAATAAATTCCATAAAGAACGTACGGCTGCACCAGCGTTCCGATCTACTGTTACCCGGTAGCAGATTTTAATGGAAAAGCAATCAACTGACGCGAACACGACCTCTATAGTTCACGAACAAAACCGGACTCTTTACCTCCTCTTCTGCCAATTCAACTTAACGCCGAATCATCGTATTTTATCTTATATCGCTGTTTTCCACTTGAAACTATTCTAGTTTCCGTTAGAATTTATCCAGAAATTTTCTTAAAACTTTGAAAATCTTCAAAATTAAGTTATACAATGCGCGATGTAAATACACAGCGTGAAGTGTAGTAGCCATATTAGGAATATATACACATTCAGATGTTTATAACCAATGCATACTTCAGGTATTTTCACGTTCAATTGTCGCCGAAGATTAACTAGATAATTAGGCAACATAAACTACGAAGTATATTCCAGCGATGTTATTGTATTCAGGTGCAGTAAGAAAAAAACACAACAACACACACACACATACACACAAAGGAAAAGTACAAAATTCGCTTAAGAGTGTTTTGCTAATTATTAATTTTGAAAATTTAAGACGTATTATCGGAACGGAATGACCAGCTGCAGAAGACGCTTGAATAAAAAATCGATTAACACTGATTGTCTTTTCGTCCAAAATCATTAGTGGGACAAGGTAACTTTATTCAATACGATCGAGAGATCAACAATCAAAGGTTTTTTTGTTTTTTTGTTTTTTTTTTTTAGCGGAATATTCACCGAGATTTTGTTATTGTTAGAAAATAATATCATCCCACAACTCCATGGTATGTGTCAAACTCTAAACGAGCTTTCTCAAATTACTCGTGACGGTCTTTAGTGATGCTACCTGTGATCCGATTGTCTCAGCGACGGTACACCGAACATCCTATCAGTGATTGACACGATTCCCCGTGCTATACCGATAAATACGGAATCATGACAATCGATATGTGTGTCCGAGAGAAGAGTCCCCATTGTCGATACTACTGAATATCGAGTTTTCAATGCCGCTAACAACCGTAGCCATATCCGTAACGAATTTTATCAATCGAACGTGTGATCTTGTCGATAATGAACCAGATGCGTGAATTTAAAAAAGTGTCCCGACTATATATCGATTTTTAAATTAACAAGATACCGTTTAAATTGCTAGAATAGCCAGAGACGAAACTGAAAATTGGGGGTCCTTCACTGACGGGAAACGATTGTTACAAATCGAACGCGAAGTTAAATCAAAGATTAATCGAATTTAAATAAAATAAACTTTCAGAAAGAAGAAAAAATCTACACACGACGCTTCAAACGTTTTTCGATACGTATCTAATAATGTATTTGCTAGCAGTGGCTAACATTACAAAGTAGAGGAATTTCAACCCGCTGTCAGTCTGTGTGTTCCTTACTGAAAAAAAAACAACAAAAAAAAAAAACCGTTACATTATTGACCGAGCTGTTCTAAAATGTTCGGAGAGTGGATAAAGCCAGGTGGTGTCCCCGAGGCTTCCAGTTTGTCTTTACAATTTGAGAACTATCGATAGCGCAATCTGAAGATGCTTTTTAATATTTCCCATAGGAAAAATAATCGACCATTTTGGTGTATTTCTCTCCATAAGTAATGTTGAAGAAGTATTTAATAGCGTATTAATGAGTAAAAAAATCGAGAAATCACATTAATTATTAACAATCACATAGTACATATTCGGTGTGGATACACATAGCCGCGCGTGATTGTATTCTACACATACATACGTACATATTACGAACTTTGAAATTCAAAAAGAGAGAAAAATCATCTGTAAACAGCGAGACATCTGCAGCAAAAGAAAATAAGGGGAGAAAGATTAAGAAAATATCAAAAAGAAAAAATTATTAAAAACGGCAAAGGGAAAATACGATTTTTTAATTTTTCGTATAGTAGCAACTTTCTTTATGGTGCAAATAAAAAGTTTTCGAAAGTTAACTAGCTTTTAATGACGTAATCAATTAAGCCTTTAAATTCATCCGGTTGGAAATTATTTTAATCGAGGAGAAGTATAACCGATGTGGAAAATAGCTGCAATAGAAATGGCTTTTTAAAAAGCACCAATTCGAACGAGGGCTTCTACAAAAGAAAAATAATGATCGCCTTCGGCGGTCTCTTCCACTAGAGCGCAAATATCCGAATGACAAAACGATGAAAAATAAGTACCGCCGGGAAAAAAAAACACCAAAATAAACCAAAATAAAAGAAAAACACACACACTTTTCAAAAAAATAAATTATTACGCAGTAGTGAAATTCGAAATTTCTGAGCTCGATGTTGGTTTTTAACTCTCTGCCCCTTCGATTTCTGAGATGGTCGATCGATATAAATCAAATTAGTCCCCGGGTCAGCAGGATTTTGTATCCGGCAGTAATAATTACACAGTGCCGCTCACAGATATAGCGCGCTCTTATATTTTTAAAAACATTTAAATATTTATATATAGATCTATATATAAAGTTATCTTATATATTTGCCGAAATTTAACAAAAAAAAAACAAAAAAACAAAAAAAATTATGTTCCTCGACGCTACATGATTTTTATCACCGCGGTGTTCTTCTTATCGCTCATTTTTAGCCGATTTTTCATTCCTCCTTCTTCATTTCCTATCCCGTTTATACTGTTGGTCCTTGTTTTTTTGTTTTTCGTTCTTTTTATGATTTTCTACTTCTTCTTCCGGTCTGCTGTTTTTGCTTTCAAACCGAAAATTAATTGAGCCCGCAGTTCTTCGTTATTTATTTATTTTATATTACTTTTGTCGTGCGGCGTCTCTTTCTACTGTGCTTCCTGGAGGGTTTTTCGGACAATTAAACCTATCAAATTGGGGACGATGGTACGCGTACCGAAATCGAAGTAAATAAATATAGGCGAACGCAGTTCCAGCACGGGTCGGATAAAGATGGAGAATTTTTTTTGTTTAAAACAGCCGAGCGCGTTTCTCCCTTCCGTTAGCAAGACGGAAATAAAAATGGAATTAATAGCGAAAAACAAAACGAAAAAAAAAAAAAAAAAAAAGTACGGGACAAAAAACTTGATAAGGAAAGCCAAAAAAACAGAAAAAGACAAAAAATCTGGGGAAAAATCGAAAAATGCAGCGCGATAGTAAATTACTTTTTGTAATTGAGTTATATTTCTGAACTTTATCTGAGTCTCGTTCGCGCTTGTTGTTGTCTTAAATCGGTACACAGGCGACTTAATAGAAATAAGGCGAATTGAAAAAGAATCATTACGGCCGTGGTTGGCGAAGTGGGGATTCCGCGGGTAGAAGCAGGTTATTTATTCCCCTTCGGTTGCCCGGAACGGGGATTTTTTTGTTTTGTTTTGTTTTTTTGTTTTTTTTCTCCCTTCACGGGCATTTTAAGTTTAGAGTTGTCGGCGTAAGGAGGGCGAATTACCTTGTAAATTTAAACGCAGAGGTGCGCGAACTGATTGAAAATTAACATAGCGAAAAAAGACGACAGGGGGTTTTGTCATTTTGTTTTATAATTCGGTTTTTTTGTTTTTTGTAGTTTTTGAATTTTTCGGGTTTTGATTTTTGATGAGTCTCTATTCATCTTCCGAATGCAAACTTTTTTACTACTGCCGTTTACCTCGTCTCGATTTGCTTTCAAAGATTTTATCGCTTGTTTCGCGAATAATAGCGTTTAATTTTTCGCATTCTTACGTAATAATAGCGAATTGGTGGGTGGGCGAGGAAAAAAAACCAATAAATTTAATTAAAACTCTTTCCCAGCTAGTCTGGCGGAGGGGCGGGGGGGGTAATTTGCCTTCGAAAAAAATGATAATTAGAGTGCGGAACACTTTGTTGTTTGCCTTATTTCGCGACTGTTGAAGGCGCCCAAAATATTATTGAATGAAATTTGTTCGAGCGTGATTAATCACGCGTCGAAAGATGGTCACGCTTAAATACGTGTTTACTAAAGATGTTAGAAATGGCGGATCACTTTTAGTAACAAGAGATAAACATTTCAACGATATATACGTTCTCCTCTCGCTAATTTTGGTCTTATTCTTATTTTGTTTTGTTTTTTTTTTCATCATCATTTTTATTCCATTTTCATTTATTCCGGTTCGTCATTTCCTTCGCACTCTTAGTTTTTTTCTCTCATAATTTAAATATATGCCAGCAAAATTTGTTTGGATTTGATATTTAAAAAAAAAGTAAATAAATAAAACAAAATAAAATAATTTTAATCGATATGAAGTACATTTCTCTACCGGTAGAACGGATTTCAGTTCCAGATACCGTGGCTCAGTTGGTGGGCAATAGTGGTGTTTCGTTCGCAATAAAACCTGGTTCGAATCGTGCTACCGCACACTGAAAATTCTAAAAAATTTCACTTGCGCTAGGTTAATGTCCGTAGTTGCTAGACCAAAAAAAAAAAATAAATAAATAAATAAATAAAAAATAAAAAATTAAAAAAGACATTGCTTCGGTTTTTTTTGATCCTTACATATATACATTCTGTCACACTTGATAGTCTCCATTATCCCAGTTGTTAGTTCCTTCATTTTGGCTATTAATGAACTGAATCAGTATTTAACAGCTCCTTTCTGGTTGCTGCTGCTGAGCGAAGGTTCTTTTATGTTGTTCGACACTTCAAATCACGCCACCATATTGAAAATTAAAAAAAAAAAGATTGTCATCACGTTAATGTATATATATTTAGCAACTCCGCCCTAAAAAAGAAAAAAGTTTTCTGATTTATTTTCTTTTTTAATTTCATTACTCTGCTTTTGAAGCGAAATTATGGAAAAAGCTATTTACACTATTCTAACTCTTTATTCGTATAAGCATTTTCTAGGTGAGATTGTTTCCCCCCCTTTTTTTTTATTATACTTAAAATTTTAATTCATAGACGAAGGACAAATTTGTTTCACGAAAAGAAAGAAAGCTAGTAAAGGATAACAAATAATATAATCGCACTTAATTACGCTTGATCCTTCTATCTTCCTTGTTTAAATCCTTTTCTCCTTAAACAAGGATCTAGTTTTAACCGGCTATTCCCTCCTCGCACATTGCTATCTATTTGAAATCCCTCCTTATTTTTAGAGGACCTGTAAAAACTGAAACTGCCTCCGCGATTTCATTACTCAACTCTTCCGAATCTTTTAAAGTCTCGTCTTCTTCTTCTTCTTCTTCTTCTTCATTTACGTGCCATGAACTGCAACAAAGGCCAGAGGCACGGAAAGTTAGGATTCTATAGTTGTGATAGAAGGTTAGTGGAGTTGAGATAAGCGAATAATTTTTTTATATTTACTTCATTGTTACTTAGGAGTTCTTTCAAGGTAGACGGAAGAAAAAACGTGGTGCGAGTGTGATTATATTTGTTGCAGTCTAATAGAATGTGTTGGACGGAGAGAACTGAGGAACAGGTTTCACATAGAGGTGGTAAGGATTTGTTCAAGAGGAACTGGTGAGTAATCCGTGTATGGCCAATGCGCAGTCGACACAGTGCTACTTCCTCCTTTCTGCTTGGCCGGAACGACGATTGCCACAAGTTAGTGTCCTCTTTGATGGAACGAAGCTTATTCGACGTTGGGGTGTTGAGCCACGAGTCGAACCATTCCTTTGATAGGCTACTGGTTAGTTCTTGAACAGCGTCGTTGGCAGGTATTTGGTTGTTTGCTACAGGAAAGCATGACGTTGCTTCTTTCGCGGCGCGGTCTGCTGATTCGTTCTGTGGAATACCTTTGTGTCCTGGTATCCAAGCAAATATGATCTCGATGTCCACATTAGCTATCGTAGATAGTATTTCTTTAGCTATCGGGTGCTGCGACTTATCGTGGGACTTTAGCAGACATGTTAAAGAATTTAAAGAGTCAGTGCAGATGAGGCAGTTTTGTTTGGACTGTACGCAGATTTCAACTGCCAGTTTAATTGCGAATAATTCGGCAGAGAGCACGGAGTAAAGATGTGGAAGAATGTAACGGATAGTACCTATCTGTTCAGAGATTACGGCACATCCTACGAGAGAGTTTGATTTGGCACCGTCGGTAAACAGAATTAACGAGGACGGGTATTTCAGGAGAAGTCCATGGAAAGCGCTCAGAATAGTATTAGTAGGGGAATGTTTGTTCAGCTCTAAGAGTGAGAGGTCTATATTCAAAGCTGTAGTTTTCCATGGGGGGGGAGTATGGTGGGGGTTGACTCATAGATTTTTGGTAAATTCATGATACCTGACATTAGTGATTTCGTCGCATAGGACAGGAAGTGATATGTTTTGGGATTTTTATTGGAAAGCAACAGAAAAGCTGGAGTATTTGGGGAGGATAAAATACGTATTAATAGTCTTGCGCTAAGGTATCGTCTTCTGACATCTAGGGACCATTCTGGACATTCGTATAATATGCTAATTATTGGAGAAGTTCTGAAAGCTCCTAGCGCCAATCTTATTGCGGTGTGATGTATGACGTTCAGTTTAAAGTCTCGTCCTTTTGTTCTACAGCTACTATTTCTGCTAAATTGGTATTTATAAATTTCTGCGCGGCTTCTTAGAAGCGTGAATGCACTGCAGTTAGACAGTTAGTGCTTCGTCCAAGAACAGAACTTGGTTCGAATCCCGCTACTGAAAATTTCAAAAATTACCACTTGTGCCCCGATTAAATAGACGAGTGGCATAAACAATTTTAAAAGTATACTACTCTTTCTGGTTCCTTTTTCGTCCCGCGCCGTACACCTTACTACAAGTACGTTATTCTCTCGTTTCCATACTTCTTTCGTTCTGTACAAATCGATTTCTGCTTGCGACGATCTCTGATCACGTCGGCATTGAAGATAAGAGTCGACTCGATCCGTCGCTCGGATCGATCGATTTCAGTTTAAAAATCTCCTTCTTCTAATATTCACTTTTTCCGCGGAAATTTGTGGCAGGATTTTAACCTAAGTCCTTTTATCATTCTATTCTGACTCCTCGTTTTACCACTGGACATCATTTTCATTTGTCGACATGATTTTGATCATAATTCCGACCACTTCTTATCCTATGCTTCTCTCCATTTAATTCAGACAACTCAGCATCTTCTTTTCTGATGCTCGTACGAACGCTCACACTGTGCAACCGCTTAACAAACAATATGATGTTCGCTTTCACACCGACTTCTATCATATAAAATCTTTCTTCATTTTTTCGGTCTCGAAAAGTATTCTAATTCTACTCGATTTTTAATACTCCGACAATAATGACGAGCCCGAGCCGAAAGAAAGAAACAAAGATATATATATATATATATATATATATATATATATATATATCTTATCTTATATATATTTTTTGTATTTTTTTAAAAAACAAAATAGTAATAAAATTTTGTTTAAAGAGAACTCTACTCTGTTACTTATTAACGCGATGAAAATAAGGAACAAAATATTTACACGTTCGTCTAAAATAGGATATTTTTTTAACAGGTGCGTGCACGTGTGTATGATTAAAGATTTGGTCGATACGTGGAATGTTTAATTTTAGACAAACCATTTCACCTCGCATTTTTCTTTAAAATATCCTAATTTGATCGCCCGGCAAAAACTATTTTTCTTATTTTCATTGCAAGAATAAATTGTTTTTTTTTTTTTTTTTTTGTTTTATTATGCGAGAAATGTTTAATTTTAGACGTTTATTTTTTTATTATATTCTTTAATTTTTATTATTTCATTGGACAATTTCTAGTCTTATACATATGGATGAACGAAAGTGTAAAAGAAAAAGGAAAAAAATACGAATGAGAAAGTTAGAAAATTAAATTTTTAACGAGTTCAGCTTTAATTGCTTAATAGCCGGATATAAAGTAATTGTTGTATTTTTTGATTTTTTATTTACGCTTTTTTTTTTTTTTTTCATCAGTCGTTTCCAGCCTAAAACCGCGCGCATATTACTTGCAACGAAATAATCGGAAGCAAATTTTGTTTCGCAAATAGTATCTCTACCAATTTTCATTAAAATGTCCTTGGCCTTTCCTAGTGTTCGTTTGCAGTATAGTACAATAAGGTGTCGAAATAATAGCCTTAAAAAGTAGGAACCTTTAGCGGCTGTTCGCGGTTAAATAGGGAGAAGTATAGTTGAATCTGTTTTGTTTTCTTAAATATTTTTTTAGTCTTCGCGACAATTTACAGGTGGACAGAGTACAACGAAGAGAGCGACGCTGTATCTTCTTCTTGAATTAACGTCCTTTTCGTGAATAAAAATAAAAAGAGGGTCAGCTCGTGAGGTCGAGCAAATAACTCTATTACTTTGAAAAACTGTGGCGTGGTTTTTGATTAAGGTTTTCTGGTAATAATGTTTTTCCACTCCCAGACAATCCGTTTCACTTCATCCTCAACAAGTCCACGCACTCATTCGAGATTGTTCTTCGACGTGCGGGTTATTTCTACTGTACAAGGTGTATGTGTCATGTAGTGCGAAAATCAGAAATGTTGCTAGAATTGAGAAAGATGAAGGATTAAGATTTATTTCGACTCTCGTCGTACACAAAGCTGGTCAGATCTCTCCGTAGCAATATGCATCAGATTTTTTCGAAGTTGCCATTATTTGGAGGTTTTTCTATTAAATTTAGACAGATTTGGCTTAGTTTTTCAGATGTTTCTGCGATATAATGGCACGCGTGTTAAGGAGCGTATTTTTTAAAATGTAACTCGGTTGGGATTAATCGCTAGAAGCACGCACACTCGTGTATTTTCTGTTCGTAAGAGAATTCGGCTGCCGGTTTTTCAATATTCTTCGGGAAAAAAGGGAAATACTACTCTGCACACACAGATGAAGCGGAGAAGCGATTGAAAAAAAAAAGAAGAAGAAGAAAAAGAAACGGAAAAAACAGCGAAAAGCGAAACGCTCCTGGCCGATCTCGAATTTGTCGGCACACCACGCTTATCTGTCGCAGCGAGATTTTATCGCACAGACTCTGTTAATGGACAGGGCGCGGAAGGGACGCTACGACGGGGGACGGGAAAGAGGGAGATTGGCGGATTTGAAGTCTTTTGCAGGCCCCGAGAACAAATTTGGAGGATGTAATTGTTTTGTCGAAAGTAATTTCTGAATGTATTTAAATCATTCTACGGCGGCGGCCCCTATTTCTCGAAGTTTTCTTCGTCTTAATTCGGACGAGGCCGCGGCACAAAGATGTGCCGTTAGTTGCCGCTGGTATAGAGAAACGGATTTGAACGGTCCGCTGATCTTTCAATTACATCTTCTGTGTCGCGAGAGTGCCGTTCATTCCGGCGAGCTCGGCTTTTATGCTGTTAACTCTCTGTTTTTAACCAGTAAAAGAACGGCCGGAAAAACAAACAAATAGACAGACGCCGAAACAAACAAACTCATGCGATTAATGAATAAAAGTTGTGCCCGGGACACAGGGTCAGATCGGAATTAAAGCGCGGGCAACGGGCTCCTGAGCGCAATGGCGGACAAATGAGTAAATAGCGAACGATTATCTTCCAAACCATTTGCTTCACTGTTTATCTGCGTAATATGTAAAACATTTCCTTACCTTTCGCCGTCGCCATAGAAATTACCGTGCTAATAACCGCCATAATGCTATCCCCCGAATAATTAACCTTCAATTGTAATTATTAACTTTTCCGCTTCCTCCCATTTCACCCCGTCCCCCATCCGCTAACTACCTTTTACCAGAAATCCCCTTTCTGTATTCCTCTTTTTTCTTTTTTTTTTCTTTCTCCTACTTCTCAAACTGCTGTCGTCCCCAACGGTGGCGGCGGCAGCAGCAGCAGCAGCAGCGGGCCTCTTCAAGTATGCGCAGTTTGTTGTCCCGATTCGAAATTATTCAGAAGCGTACGCTTATACACTACACACATCAACGACACAAGCCGCTTAGAGAACCACAGGATGGTTTTTTCGAAAAATGATAACGCAGTTTCGATGTTTTGATTTTTGCAGTCCTTCTGTGCTACAAGAAAAACCGGGGCTGTTCGGTCGGTATTAAGATTTTTTTTTTTTTTATTTAGTTTAAAGAGAACCGCTTTTACCGCGATTAATGCCATAAAAAGAAAGAAACTTTAATTTTTACGCGCTAGGATGAAGGACTAGGTTGTGTATGGAAATAAAAGCGTATGTGAAATGTTTAATTTTGGATAAACGCTTTCATCTTATATTTTTATTTATTAAGAGAAATGTCCCAATTTGATGGAACCGCACAATAGCCATTTTCCTCATTTTTATTATAATATTAATTAATAAAAGCCGTACTCTGTAATTTTTAATATTTTACAATGCCCCCCGTTATATGTTTACTGCAATTTTCTCGTTTATTGCAAATTATTTCACAATTTACAGGAGCGCTATCCGATAAAAAATTTGAAGGAATGAAATTTTTAACGATTTTACTTTTAAATAAGTGCGGATTTGCTTAATAATAGCCGGGGAAATACTATAATTGATAGGCGAATTTTTAATTATTATTATCAGCTAACCAACCTGACAGCATTTACGACAAAAAATGCTATCTCCGAATATCTTCTTTTATTTTTTTCACGAACCTTCTCTCTCTATTAGTTATCCATAACTTTTCTATTAAAATTCACTCTTGTCGTTTTCGGGATCTTAAAGATTTGCGAAGATACTAGAATACAAAAAAGAAGTCTGGTTAAAAATAAAAGCTTTTAAAATTATGCCTGTGCCGGATAAATTATATATAGTATCACAAAAATTGAGATTTAACGGAATCCGGTTTAAACATTTTTTTGCAAAAAATCAAAATGTACCGTTTGCTGCAGCATAGATTATAGTATTATGGAAAAACGTTTTTAGATTTGTACGATTATATATAGGTAGTAGAAGAAATTAGGCAAAGCAGTAGTATTTCGTTGTTCTCGCTATCGCATATTGACACTTTCAAAAAAAAGAAAAAACAAATTTCACTCGCGTTGACTTATAATGCTTGTTGTTAATGTGTTCAAAAAAAAAAAAAAAAAAAAAAAAAAAAACTCTAAAATACAAACAAAAAGGTGGGATTTGGTTAAATAAAAGCTTTATAAAGAAAAGAAAAGAAAAAAAAAAAACCAACAAAACAAGCTCGTTCGTTTACATCCTGATCAACTTCCGCGTTCTAATTAAATTTAGTAAATCCTTTGAAAAAGCTCAAAAGCTTCCGAATTAAATGCAGTAAATTCTCCTAAGAAACTCAAAAGCTTTCAGTCAATCTTTCCGAATTTTCTCGAGCACTTTTAATCCTTCGATGGTGAGCGTATGGTACAATTTCACGATATCTATTATTTTCGAACAGTCTAAGTGATTGTGTATCTTTGTTCGGGTTTTTTTTATGTAATTTTGCTGTAAGTGTTGCTTGTTATTCGTGCAACTGCTTCATTAGTGCCCGATTATTTTCATCAACGGTGTGAATGTATTATATATATATATATATATATACCGAAATGGTTCTCTTTTTAATTTTATATTTAAACTTAATAGCTTTCCGAAATCACGCGGAGTGACCGTACTTATGTGGCCTTCGATTTCATTTTTTGCAAATGCAATAGGCGTCGTCGAAATTGATCTCGGCAAGTTTGCGAAAAATTGATAAGAAAACCGGAAATCCCATCGGCTGCACAGCCGACTTGGAATAATAATTTTCCTTACTTGTCGTTACACTTCGTCAAAATGTTGACACAGAAGTGTGCGAAATCAACTTGATTAATATAGTAACAAAATTAGGTGAAAGTCGCGGGTAAGGCTTCGGGAAGAAACCGGGCTTCTTAATCATCATCGGAAGAATAGAGGATTATTTATAATAAATCTGGCGGCCAAGATTTTTCGTTTTTTTTTTTTTTTTTGTTTTTGTTTGCCTGCTTTTTTCGGCAATGAAACGGCAGAAATTTCTTTGCCGAATTAAAAAAAAAAAACGCGGGAGAACGAAAGATATTTGGCGGCAAAGTTTCGGAGAAAAGTGAAAAAGGCAATTAATTTAAAAGGATTGCTTCGAACGGCTGTTTTATTTACAAAATTGAGCTTAAAAATCGCCCGAGGTGCTATCAAGTAAGGCCGCGCGCGAAAAATGTTAGAACGCTGCTTGGCGTACGCGTGATGTGACCGAGCTGACGCAGACACCTCCGGCTAAGGAACCCTTTTTAAAGTGGTTCCGGCGAACGGCGGACCGGGGCACATGAAGCCTTGTCGCCGGAAGAAGGGTTGTTGCGCGGCGGCTTTTGTCGACTTATTATCGGAAGTGGATGATGTAAGAAGGTTAGAAAGCGGCACTTTTTATTTCGGTCCGGCCTTTTTTAATATCTCTAAGTGAGCGCAATTTTACACTTGGGGGCAACCGGTTGTTCGCAAACAGAATCGAAAGTGCTCTTTGAACGGGTCTGCTCGGCCGATGAACGGCGTGTCGCTTAATCTGTTCCGTTTAATTTCGAACCGGAGCTGTTTTAATTAAAGCTGCGACTTCACCTCCACCGTCGCTATCGAACTGAAAAGAGAATTCGAAATTGCTTCGTTGCTAGCCGGAAGGCAACGTAACTCTTGCGCCTCTGATGATAAGCTGCGAAATAACACTGCTCAGTCGACCACACTGATTTTAAGGCCGTCGCCGCTAAAAAGATTTCTGCGCCACTTCTTCTCCTTGTTCGCTGCTGCGGTGCTGATATTTTAATAAACTGATCGACCTGATAATTAGGATATCGAACGATGTTGGTGGTACACGCTTCTTTCAAACGCCAAACAATTCTTATTGTATTACGTAACAATCCCAGATATTTTCCAACTCGCTCACAAAAATTATGGTATCAGTTTTTTTAATAAAAAAAAACAAAAACAAAACGGTATAGGTCTTTTGACACCATGTTCTGTGCGAAAAAAAAAAAATAAATTCGTTTTGCGACAAAAACAAATTTCCGTTTTTTTCTTCTGTTTTAAAAGTGTAATAGAAATGAGTTTTCATTTTTGTTTTCGATGGTACAGTGTAGGAACAAGATATAGTTTTATTTAATTTAGCGTAAAATTGCGACAGGAACAAAATAGAACAAGTTTTATTTATTTATTTATTTTTCAGGATAAATGACAATATACCGGAATATATGTAGTATATTAACAGCCAGAAGAAATATAAATGTTTATCGCGTTTTTAATATTTTCAATCCAATGTTTAAACAACTTTTGAATAGCAATTTAATGCGTGTGAATGACAACGTATCTTTTCGCTTTTAATTTTTAAAGTCTGCATTTAGCGAAGTAGTTGCTTAATTTAAGACGTTTTCTTCCTGCGAACGTGAAAAAATTGAGAAAGTAAAATCAGATTTCCGGCAAGTGAAACTCGCCGGTTCGCACTAATTAACGCGAGCCATTTTGTCATTCACCGAAGAACTAATTAGAATCACATTCAAATGAAACTAGTTTTCGATACTTTTATTTATTTATTTTTTTTTTTTTGATACTTTTAGGAAGTATTCGAAATTTTAAAAAAACTCGATCTTTAAAGATTTCGATTAGATCGATACATTTTACAATCTGTTTTGATATATTTCAACAAAAACGAAAAGCATTTTACAAAAAATATCACCGTAACGATGTACTTATGTAGAAAAACTTCAATTCCTGATTTAATTATAGCGTATCCGGTCGGTTTAAATGCTTCTGACCGTTCAAAATTTTAGAATCTTGACAGTTTCCTCGTCAATATGCTGATCTAGCTTCTTTCCTTCAAAGACTCCAAATAATTTACGAATTAGATATGTGCTTATCATCCTATGGTTCGCCACGATCGCACTGAACGGTTTCTGTCAAACCCCATTTTACTAAATTATGCCTCGTTCTAGCTGTACCGCTACGTAATAAGTGTTCTCCATAGCGTATAGTTCAAGCAGACGTCTTTTGGGAGAGATTCTTTTAGTTTCTTTTTTGTGCGTGTACTCCACCTCGTAAGCCTTTCAGTGCGATCTTCTCGAGGCAAGCCCCCTACTGTACCTAGAAAGCTACGGCGAGATTTCAGACGGCTTTCATCCATGTAGGGCGAATGACGATTGTCATGGGTAGATTTCCATTTTTCCTTTTTTTCTTCTTCCGACATCAGGTAAAGTGCTATGTCACTTAGTTCGTATAGTCTCCAACGATTGATTTTTCTGTATATTTCGTTAAGAGCAGTATCCCCACCGTTTTTGCATGGACAGATCGACTCCAAACCGGGCACATTATATTCTCTAACAGAGTAGCAGAGTGCAAGGGATGACGTTCTTAATATATCTTGTTTAGCTACAATTTACTAGTTTCCGAATAATACTTGTTTTTAACATAATTTTCGCTTTTGTTGTTTAAAGCTAAGAGACCTGTCAAATATAACACCCAGATCCTTGGGGTAGTTAGTGTGGCTCAGTTTAGTTCCGTTCCATTCAAGTTGTAATTAACAATTTGCATTTTGATTTCTCAGATGAAAGGCGGTTGTTTCGGTCTTAGATATTTGACTTCAACTGATTAGTGAGCTAGTATAAGATTATGCTTCTGGTTTATTTTGTTTAATATTTTCTCGACGTCTTCAAAGGTCTCATATTGAGCCACCATTGCGTAATCATCTACATATATGTGAAGTACTTTTGCTGTCTTCCTTGATGTAGTCCATTTTTCAGTCTCCTCTATGCGCTGTTATTCCCATTTAGTCACATCTGGAATCTTCTGTTTTTCACCAACATTGTATTTTTATATATCCGGGTAAACTTGAAGTCCTTGGTAGTATCATAGACTTTTTTGATGAACATTTAATGTGAAACTGTATCGAAGGCTTCAGTGAGGTCTACACAGACTACTCCTGCGATTTTGCCTAAAACCATCTTCATGAATTGGGCTAAGTGTAGCGCTTGCTTTCCATACACGATTATCCTGGTCTGAATCCTGCCTTAGGTCAGTTGGGATAATTGTTCTGATAATACAGTTATGAAATATTTGTTGAATCCATTTTTTCATTTCAAAAATGTTTTATTTGTTCCACCAGCACGCCATCGACGCCTGGGGCCTTCCGGTTTTTAGTACTTTTGATTGCGTTGCTAATCTCAAATTCGGCAACCGGTTGTTGAAAATGATTTTTTTTCTGCGTTGCGTAACATCTTACAATTCGATTTTTGCTTTTTGGCAGTTTTACGTTTTGGACGAGTAGCAACTCTGGTGAGCAGCCTGATTAGCGGTAACATTTGGTGTTCCTTTGCGTCCAGTATCTTCTTCACCCTTTAATTTCTCCAACAACTATCATGCTTTCCCGCTATCCTTGCTGAAGTCTAAATTTTCGACTAATCCCTGCCGTTCTTTACTACGTTCCGCAGCAACCGGTTCTGCTATCTGAAAGCCGCATTTAATGGTTTCATCGTTGAACGGGTCTTCATTAAATTTCCGATCGGAGTCTTTGTATTGTTCTTTCAAATGTGTTTTTGGACATACCAGGTATATATAACTCTTCCGCACACCTTGCAGGATACATTTACCAGATAGCGCTTTAATAGTTCTGACAAAAGTATCATATTCTTCTACTATTGGTGGTATGTTTTTGACATGAACATCCAGTTCTTCTGTAAAACGAGTCCAGTTAGCTTTTCTAAAATTGTAGCGCATTTTGGAATCGTCGTTGGATGTAGTTGGTTTGATGGCAGTGTCTACTGTACATATTATTGGTCTATGCTGCGTGTTTGGTATTGGATTTGAGACTTTCTTGGTGCACTTTTTTTTCTTCTTCTTTTTTACGCGCCATCTCCTTTCGAAGTTTGACGATTATCTTAAGGCAATTACCGGTTTTGATGCTGCGACCTGCTGTAGTTCCGTTTTGGAGCATCCATACCATTTTGTTAAGTCACCGGTCCAGGACATTTTCCTTCTGTGGTCAAGTTTTCTTTTACCTTTAATTTCACCATTAAGTACGGTATAAAAATTAATTAGTACTTTTCTTGCTGTCTGTACACATGTCCAAAGTATTTGAGCACGCAGCAGCGCTCGGCTTCCTTTGAAATGCGGTTTAATACTTCCGCCTGTTGTAATATGATCCTGATAGGATATTTTAAGCATGCGACGATACACATACATTTCTCAAAGCCTGCTATTTTCTTTTCTAGTGCTTGCGTGGGTGTCCAACTCTCCATACCATATAGTAATACTGATCAGACATAACATTGTACGAGACGTAGACGTAACTGGAGGCTTAGATCTTTCCTGGACATTAGATTCTTCTTATTCAGAAATACCTTTCTCGTTCTCTCTATTCTTGTACGTATTTTTGTCGACTGGTCAGTTTCTTCGTGGAACCAAGTACTAAAAGGTACTTCGTTTTCGAAACACGTTAAATAGTCCGGCTTTTAACAAACATCTTTTTAGCGAGGCTATTTTTATCAGAATTTCTATGCATTTTGTCTTATCTATATTTATTTCTAGACCATAGGGCGAGCTGCTAACCCCTATGTGAGCAATATTATTTATAACGAATATGTTGTCTGGGTTACACCCTCGCTTTCGTATTCCGTTATTAACCTGGCATTGCATGCGCAGTAAGAGATTCCCTCACTGATGCTGTAAAACTCATGTCACTGCGCACGTAATTTGCGAAATTAATTCTCCGCTCACGTATTCCTAATAAAAAATCTGTTCTTGCCGTGCCATTTCTTCAATTAACTTTAAGCTAATGTAACTGTATAGAATATTCTGGGTGTTTGTCTGGAAGCCTGCTGTTGAATGAGATTTTACCTCACCTTGCGTGTATTCATGTACGCTTTTTTCCTACACCTTTTTTTAAAGAGTTACTTATCAATAAATCTGTTTTTTTAACGGTTATGTTCAGTGTCTGATATAAGAATTGCAATTGATGCTTAATTTTTTTTTTTTTAATTTCAATTTTATATGGGGTTTTGTAAAATTACTTACAATTTCGGTAGAGTTCAATTAATTTTTTAGCATTTCACTTCACTGAGACATCATTCTTTGAAAGTTTATCTACAAAGTTTTGATTTGTTCGTTTCTAGAACATTGCCGAGAATTAGTTATTGAAAATGGAAAGTAAGAATGAAGAGAAAAAATATTACATTGGTATCGGAAAATGGAGGAAGAAGTAGAAAATGAAGGAAAAGATGACAGATGGGGGGAATTAGGAAGCAATGTCAACGATAGTGGGAGTGAAAATGAAGATCAGGTATGTATGTCAGTGATCATAATACTGACAATGAAATTTCAGGCGATGATGATAATATTAATGAGATCGGTTAGACATAATAAAAGATGAAATGCCAATTATACATAGGAAGAGATAAAATAACTAGGTGTGCAGGAACGTTTATTATAATGAAAAAATACATAAAATCAGAGAAAAGTGACGTGTGAAGTAATTTTTATTATTAGTTATGTAAATTATATTTTTCATTAATTTTTTTTTCAATTAGAAAAAAATTGAATAAAAGTACTGTTTATAAGACGTTCTACACATACTCAAATTTTATAAATACCAAAAATATTATAAAAATACGTTCACATTTTATGTATTTACTTTATTATTATGCTTTTAAATGATTAAATCTGCCAAAGAGAAACGAAAAGCAACTAAAACGAACTTATATGTATTACGCAGAAGTAATAAAAAACGCAATAGAATAAAACGAAAAGTCTATCTGATTAGGATGAGAGAAAATCTCACTATGCGTGTACTCTCGTTAGACTTCACCGCGCGTGTAATGCTAGGTTAAAGGAGGCCGGAAGTTTTGGATCAAATATTAAGCTTAGGCCATTTCTTTCTGTCTAATTTTCCACCTGTTTTTCGTTCAGACTGTCTTCATTGCAGTCCCAATTAACACTGTGACGACTATTATAGTCACCTAAAATAATTTGTATTTCGTTGAGGTATCGCGTAATGTTGTGTTCGGTGGTTTATATATATATATATATATTGAGCTGACTATACCGCTAGCCGGTATCTACTGACAGGATCTCAGTATCGTTAATTTCCGTCCCAATAGATTTTACTACATCAATACTGTTTTTTATTGAGATAGCACTGCCGTATTTGCTATTGGGTCTGCTGTCGACTGTTAACTTCATTCCTTCTATTCTAGGTCTTCGATTATTGGTTTCAATGCGATGGGTTCCTTGAAAATCCATTTTCTCGTTTTTAATAATGTCGGATAAAATTGTCTCTTTAACTCTTGTTAATTCTTCCACGTTTATTGACATTATTCTAAACGGATTCGCCATCGTCTGCGGCCCTGAAGATGATTGGCCGAACTTCAAATAAAATCTCCGTTTCAATAGATCTTTTCATTTAATCTTCCCTTTTTTTTTTTGGATCACTTGTTTATAGCTTGAGTTTTATAACTTGAATATCACATTGAAATCGCAGCGTGCTTGTTGAAGGCTCATCCCGTGTTGCTCGATTCCTTATTAAAATATCGTAACGCTACAAAAAGCCACATGAAAAAAAAGAAAGAAAAAAAGGTGGGAATACATATATTCTTACATACAGAATTGGACCCATTTCGTGTGTGTTGGAATATTTCTTAGTGAGATTTTTCATTAAGAATCTGATCCGTGTATTTCCACAACCGCATGACGACATTTATTCACTTTGTCAGCATTTCGCTGCTTCATCTGAATACCCATTTTGAAACCGTAAAAATGTAAGGCGTTTGAAACTTATACAGCAAATCGATTTTAGATCAATTATGTGTGAAAGGAAAATACAACAAAATGTCTCCCAAGATGTACTATTACTATTATCGATTAGTTGAACTTACTAATAGCAATAATATAAAGTTACCATCCAGGGTAAGGATGTTCATATTATAAAAATATCGATATTTTTTTCGATATAATTTATCGCAACGTTGTATTGATATTTTGCGATATATCGATCAAATATATATCGATGTTTTCGATATATCCGTATGTAATTTGTATATAACTAGTCTCACAAAAATATAAGGGAACAGTTCATATGAATAAATAAGTAAAAACGACCAACGTTAAGAAACGAATCAACTTTATTTATAATTAAATTTTTGACACATTTAGTAAAACTTTTTCTTATAAATTTAAATAGAAAAATTTTAAAGAACTTGGACAGGACTTGAACCGGTGATCTTACGTTTACAGGGCGAATGCTTTGGACCATTAAGCCACCAAGCCGCCAACTTTATTTAGTTATTTGTAATACCAAATATTTCTTATTTAAACCTTGCAGAGACAAAATTTTATTTACTCTTTTGGCTTGCATTCTGCTTCTCTGTCGGGTTAACACCTGTGCGGCTTTTGAAAAAAAAAAAGTCTCTCGGACGGAACAGAGCTAGCCACACCATGGTTAAAAATATTTGTATGCTATATTGTACAACTTCGGGAACTGTATTTTGTAATCTACCCATACTTCTAAAGGATTTTTTCGTTAAATCTACTAACTTCAAATATAGAAATAATTCATCTGAAAGACTTTCGTCCGTTTTAATTGTTTTCAAACAGAAAATAAATTCAAAGTAAAAATGGTGAGTTTTCAATTTCGTACAATATTTCTTATATCGAATGTAATATATCGATACTGGATGATTCGATAATATCGGGTTAATTCGATATATCGAGTGTACATATCGATTTTCTAGGTAATGTCGATTCGTATCGAGCATAATTCAGGAGCAAAAAACTCGAATAACAAGAAAACAAAGTAATATATATTAAAAACTATTTTCTAATCCGTCATTCTCATTACCGTTTCATTCAGCCAATTCCTCGTTCCCTGTCTTGGTTCCATTCTATTTCTCTCAGTCGTCGCTCTTCTATTGTCTCCCTAATTCGTCTCCGGATCAATCATTCTCTCCTCCCTTCCTTTCGCTTTCGATTTGCTCTATCGCCTTCTCCTGATTGTTCTCTCCACGATTGTGATCCTCCTCGTATACATGTGATGCTAATCACATTTTCTTTGAGTGTCCTGCTCTTCGTAACGAACGCCGCTCCCTTTTATACAGTCAGCTCCTGTCATTAGGTCTCCCTACTCCCTATAACTCTTCCTTTATCCTCTCCTTTCCTTCATCTTCTATGGTGTCCCTTTGTTGCGTCCATTTCGGACCGCTTAGTTTTCTTGTTGTTGGATCAATGCCGCTGGCGCGCCCAAAAAAAAAAAAAAAAAAAAAAAAAATGATCCTAAAGGAGCAAACCTTGGAATTGATAATAGATGATTTAGTTTTAATCCTCAATCATATTTTAAACGAAAAAACAATTGGTGTGTAGAAAAAGAAATCAAGGAAATGGCTGAAAGAATGGTGCAAAGATTAAAAACCAAGCTATGATGTGCCGAATTTTTTTCCATTTCATGTTGCTTAGTTATGCGTTTATTTGGTTATATATCTTCTTCTTTGTCTTTTTTTTTTTCCGTTTTTTCCTTTCTCGTTACTTTCCTGTGCTCGCGCCTCTCAAATCCCGAAGAGGATCATATATACCAACTCGAATATGTAAGCTATCTTCATGTATTTGTGTATAGATGCGTATTCACAATGAGCGTGTATGTATGCGCATATTTTTATACATATTTACTTAGACAAATATTAATTCAGGTTTATTTATTTATTTATTTTTGGTTTATATCATATAAGCATGAATAGTTTTTAATTTGATTTAAATAAACGATAATAAGAGTGTCGGCACCCACGCAACGGGCAAAATTAACCATGTGAGACCCATAACTTTTATTAAAAAAAATCGCATTTTTATTATCAAACAACGAGACAAATGCTGATAATCCGCTGTTTCTGATTCATTTACGCGGATGAACCGAATAGTGTGTTTCTCTGGTGCATACTTGTTTATACTTTTTTTCGTGGTTAACTATGCTGTTTTAACTGCAGGTATGGTCGAAAAAATGACTAATGCGGTCTTTTTATATTTTTCACATTGTTAAAAATTTAAAGAGTAAAAAACCATAAAAAGAAAATAGCGCGTTGTGCAAATTTTGTAATTTTGTACGTCGAAAGCGCAACAAAATATCGTTCTAAAATAATCGAGAAGTGGCTTCGTTTGTCTTTGTTGATGAGTACTTGCAAAAAAAAACAACCAACTAAGTGAAATATCCAGCTTAGAATAAAATCTGAAAATCCCATTTTGCTCGATGCGCTTAAAAAATAATAATCGGCGGGGGCTAAAAAAATATTTTTAGTTTTTTTTTACGCTATTAAAGATGTAGAAAAGGCCGGCGGCCATTTAAAAACTCGATGAGGGGAAATTTTTTGCAGTTTGGCTATGTTCGAACGTGTGTTATTTGAAACTACTGATTTAATAAAAATGTACGGTAACGCACTAACACACAACACTGACAAAATTAGCCAGTTAATATAAAAAAAAAACAAAACATTACCCTCTCGTTCCATCACATTGTCCCTCAGACAATTCATATCTCTCTAGATTACCATTAGAAGATCGTACACGGATCTCGATAATCAGTGTCTGTAATATGCAAATAGTCCAGTCAACACTAGAAAGTATCTCTTTGCTTTATTCAGCGGTCCAGGGACGTTCCTGTAGATGGCGCTACGTAATTAACGCGGAATTTTGATATTGTAAATACAACTTTATTAACTTTTACATTTTGCAAGCTCTTGTCGTTGCCTCTCGTGTAGGACGGTATTCTTTATAAGTTAGATATAGGACCACTAAAACGGAGGTAGAAGCGTACTTTTGCGTGGCGGATTTTTTTGACATCGCGAGTGTAAATGATAATATAGAAAACGAGTGTGCGACTCTTTTGCCTTTTTAGCGGAGCCTGTTCGATTTTCAGTAAAAACTGTTAAAAATTTAACTTGGAGTTTCATTTTAAATTATAAACTATATATACCGTTTTGGGTTTTTTCGTTAATAAACACAGCGCTCTTAATTGAAGTGGTAATTTACAAAAATGTTTCTTAATGATTTCGTACTTAAATTTGAAAATTTTTGTACTTAAATCGTCCTATAAATAAAATCCCCGTTCTTCAAATTATTGTACAATGTGATGAATAACTGAGATACACATTAGTTATTGAAAAATGTTTGTACTTAAATCGTTCTATAAATAAAATCCCCGTTTTTTAAATTATTGTACAATGTGACGAATAACTGAGACACTGGAAACATTAGTTATTGAAACATTAATGCACGTTCAGAAACAATAATTTCATCACGAAAAATTAATGTTACGCTAAATATAAATTACGTGTTATTTTACAGACGTTACGCGATAACATCTAAGAAGTTCATGTTCGCAACGTTTAAATGTGCTTTTATAATGCGTAATTCTGTAACTGCTTTATTTTGAAAGTAGCTTTTAGATTGTGTTTCGTTCGAGTAAATTGAAAGTATACCGAAAAATTTCACTCGAGCTGGCTTAACGTCCATAATTGACGAGCTCCGTCAAAATTAACTAAAAAAAATATACGTAAGAGGCTTTTTTTTTTTTTTTTTTTTTTTTTATTTTCAGACTGATTGTTTTCATAAAAAGAAATAAATCACTTTTCACGGTATTTTAGACAATTTATAATAAAAAAAAAAAGTAACATTTATAAACTGTTAATGTTTTTAAATTATGCGATTTTATATGTAACATCAGAATTAATTAAGGAAAAAACCGAAATAAAAATCTACGCTATGAAAAACAAAGAAATGAACACAGTTTTAACCAATGGTGACCGCGCGCGCAGTAAACGAATGCGTACACAAAGCCTGTGAAGGAAAATAACGTGATGAATGACTTAAAAAACTACAATCTAAACGTGAGGAAGAAAGTTCGAATGAAACCAATGACGTAAACGGTTGTTTTCTGACACCAAGCACGAATCTATTTGAGTCGATGCGAAATTATTAACCCGAATAATTTTTATTATGGCCTACTGAACACCTGAAATATGCGCGGATAGCTTAACACTGCATCGACCAACTTGATTGCTGCTGTTTCGCAATGATTACTGGTCGATCGAAGGGGAAAACGGCAGAGCTTTCGCTAAGCCGGGAAAGATTTTAAGCTATCGGAGATTTCCTAGAACTACGCTGCGGCTCACTTTCCGTCATGGGGAGCTCTTTGAAAAGTTTCGATACTTGCAAGCTCGCAAATTCGTTTGATCTTAGTGCACCGTCTAAATGGGAATTAAAAATTAACGGCCAACAACTCCTCTCTGTGCGTCCCGAAAAAAAATCCTTTCGTCGTCAGCTGGAACGAGGATTATTTTTAAATTAACCGCCGGATGATTTTTAAATAAATTCTTTTCCATCGTGAACTGGTTGCGATGATTACATACACGTTGGAGGAGCTGTGCGCGGATAAAGGCTTCCGAAAAAAAAAAAAAAAAACGAAAAATCTTTTGAAGAACATTCTTAAAATGGCAATGGTCACCGCAAAAATATATTATTAACCGAATTAATGGAATTAACGAAACGCCGCAACCGCGGACGGGGTAGAGGCTAATTGAGGGGCAATTTTAAGAGAAAAAAAAAAAAAAGGCACAATAAAAACACATTTTGGAGGGAATTTATTATAGTCGAGCGCATTACCAAATTTGATGATCAGTAAAATGTTGCTAGTGGCTTCGGTGCGGATACCGGCGACAAATCTGGCCGGAGCTAATCTCGATGTAGCAGTGTCTCTCTTTTTACAACCGCTTCCACTATAAATAACTTGTATAAAAGGAATCATCCAAGGCGGCCGTAAAAGCTGCCGAACTTTCTCCGCTGTCAGCTTGTGATGGGCCGTAAAACACGGTCCCAAATTGATCGTGATTTCCCGAATATACACATCGCCAAATTTCGTCCGAGTTTGTTTCTGTTTTGTTTTGTTTTGTTTCGTTTTTTTCCTCTTTTTTATCTGTTCCATCTTGACATCAGAACCGGTGGCAACAACAAAGCGTATCTCTTCTCATCCGACGCATCTCTCATATATGCGGAGGAGGCCTATTTGCGCAGACAGGCCATCAAATTGTTTACGAGTTTGCGGCTTGCCTTGCTGCAGCTCAATGCCGATATTATTAAACTAGATACGCGGCACGTACGGCACTTTTAAGAATTTTATTCGATAATTTTACGGCAACGAGAATTCCGAGAATTTTTACCTCAAAACCGGAGGAAAAGCCCTACAACACCGCTTGCCGCTCTCCTGTCGGATGCGGCTAATAAATGAAAAACAGCGAGAAACCGTCGTAATTTCTGAATTATCGGTAATTGCATATTTTATTCGCGATAAAAGTGAATTAAGACAATGTTGCCTGCCCGCGATAAAATTATCCGCCTAAATCATTATATCCTGTATGAGCAGTACTACCATTATCGCGACACGTTTACTTTCAACCAATTCTCTCTTTCTCGGTTTTCCCCGCTTCCGACTGTGAATTCGTGTGAGCGCTCTCTTTATGTAAAAGAAATTTCTGTAAATATTTTTACGTTCCTCAGTACTAACGAGCCCTCAAACAGCACCGCGTATAATTAGTATATACCCTATCCACCAAGCGTGTCAGTGTTGCTCAAACTAGTGTACTAGTAACCGAGCGCGCATTAACATTTCACGCGGAGTTGTATCGAAAAATATAACCATATTCCTGTTATTAATCTTTCATTCATTTGAGATCATCGTCGTAACAATTATCTAACTATCCATGATAGCGTATTGAATGATACCCCATCAATGTTAACGTAAAATTGTAAAAACTTTTAATTACACTTTATCGGAAAATATTTTTAATATATTTTTCGATGAAGTTTAATTAAAAGTTTTTCATGAATAATCAAATGTCTAGTATGGCGTAATGTGGAGACCGCTGATTTCGTGACGTTAACGCGTTTCGGTTGTTTTACGAGCGGACTTCTTCGATTAGAGACAAAACTTAGTTATACTTAGTTATCCCAAGAGACGAACTATGTCGTATGAAAATAAGGTATGTCTCGCATTCTCGCTTTTGTCCTTACTGCCTTCAGTTACTTTCTTGGCGTACAGTCTACCCTACGCGGATATTTTAAATGTTTAATTTTTAATTTCCAATGCTTATTGTGCATTAATCATTGATTTCCACGTGCCATATTTAAATTGACCTTTTTTTTTTTTTTATATAAACCGATATATAATAAATATAAATATAAAACTTACTCTTTCACTCCGTTAAGGGAATCCCGCTGTTATTTTGGTTTTTATCTGGTTGACTACAGCAACCTTGATAAGAAAAAAAAAAAAAAAAAAAACGAAAAAAAAGTAAAAATTTCGAAATGCTTTTCTGTAATGTTTTCTCCTTATACAGTAATTTCGGAAGGGAGAAGGAAATAGATTTCGCCGACTTTGGCTTTTTTTTTTAAAGTGATCAAAGCAAGTATTTAGAAGTAATCAAAACGAAAAGAAAAAAATATCTTAAATGCGGAAACATAATAGATTTAAACGTGACAGATTTTTTAACGAGATATCCAAATTATGTAAAAACGTAACGGGATTTTCTTATTACTCCCAGTGTAAGAATAAAATGGTCATTAATATATATTTTAATATATTATTATATATTAATAACAGCGTCACTTCTACGTCGGGGGTAAAATGAAAAATTACGTAACATATTTTTGTAAATTCTAATTTTCTCCACGTTTATTCGGTGTTTATTGATATGGCCAATTAAAACCCGATTTTTCTATATTATAGATGGATATCTGTCCTCCAGAAAAATCAAGCTTTATACATATACTGACTGTTACGCGCGGCTTAGTTTAGCCGTATAATTGAATGACTTATATGAAATATATTTATGCTATATTTAATAATCTCAAATCATTTGCAAATATTTAAACATATATGTATATATATATATATAGGGCCGTATCTGAGGAGGGGTTTTCCGGGTTCAACCTCCCCGAAATGTCTGCGAAATAGTAACTGCTTGAATTAAATGGACCGAAATTCAGAATAAATTTATTTCTTTTCAATTTTTGACAAAAGAAAAGAAAATTAAAATTTTTATGAATTCTATGGAAACGACTATTTTTTATTTGTGTTTATTGTGGTGTTCATTTTATCACGTATACAATAATTGACTACAAGGCTTTAGTGTACCATTTATAAATAAATATATTTCATGAAAACACACACACACATATATATATATATATATATATATATATATATATATATATATAATTATAAAAATATTTTCGTAACCCCCAAATTTTTGTTTAGATACGGCCCTGTATATACATATATATATATGTATATAATATATATATGGATTCTTGCTTTGTGTGTAGTGCACGGTCTTTAATTCTGATTAAAAATTACACTCTAATTTTGATCTGGCTTTAATGTATCATCTTGATTTTAAAATATTTTTATAGTCAATTTTACCTGCTTTCCTATACATTTTATCCAAGCTTAGGACTGACAATTAACTATAAATTAGTTGACATGTTCATAAACATGGAATGGGATTAATTTTGTAGTTTGCCTAAATTTTCCATTCGTTTTTCCATTCTCATTTATGAAAAATTAATTAAGTTACATCAGAGCTGATTGATGATAAACTAATAAAAGCGACGAAGATTTAGAGAACTCGTTTTAGGGATTATTGTGACATAGCTACGAAACATGTTTATCTTAGGCCTCCGTCACGTACACATGCTCTCTAGTTGATGATAAGATGATGCTGAAAACACGGTTCTAAATATTTAACTTATAAATTACAACCATTAATTTACTTCATAAACGGATTCGTACAGAAGCTTCATTATTATGCGCACTCCTCAGTCTGATCATATCCGTTGCAAATTAATGCATTTCCTATGTCGCATAGTAAACAAAGTGTGGAATTTCTTGACTTCTATAGTGCTCCCGTATAACTTTTTCTGAATCCGGAGCCCCCATTTTTGTTAGAAAAAAATGTTTGATTAGTTGGATTGTATCGTTACATTTTTTTTTTTTTTCTAAGTACATACTGTTGGTACATTAGTATTATTCAAAGTAAGTGGCTGACGATCATTAAAAACATCTAAATGTCTTAAGAGGACAATTTAATGTCAGATGACGATAGCAATCATAAATAATATCGTAAACTTTTACATAATTCCGCAAACACCTTTAAACACGAAAAGAAAATAATTATATTAAAAAAGTACAATATACATATAAAATGTGTGATATCCTCTGCAGTCATAATGGAACAAAAATTTCAGATTGTGCAAGTAATATTTAACGGGAGTGGCTCCACCCGAAGTGTCACTTTCGTGTTACGATAGCGTTAGTGCAGAAGTTGAATCAGATTCGATATCTACAGACGACGGTAAAGGTAGAAATTGGTTAAATTATAATTAATCAGTGGTCTCGTTTAGTGCGAGGTAAAAATAATAATACTGTAATAATGAAATATTTCTATTTTACTGGATTACGAAGAAGTCTATCATATGTACATACATTGTTTGTAGCACCAAGGACGTGCAGTGAAAAAAAGAACTAGCCCCATCTTACCGTTTTCGGACTCTGCCAAAATTATTTTTCTTCCTTTTCACCGACATTCTCAATCACTTTCTATATCCCTTTGACTTATTCCTTTAACTTCTCCATAGACGGAAAGCACATTTTCACTCTTTCTCGATGTTTTTCGTATTTTCACCGAGTTCTCTCATCTGAAGTTACTTATGACAACAATGAACGACCGTTTTCTTTCATTAGCCGATGAGGTGAATTTGTTCCCGTGTTAAATTTGACGTGGTCAAATCTTCCGCGTTAATTATAATTAAACGTAAATATCTACGTCTTCTCGTTTGGTGAAGATAGTTTTGAAATATCTGTCCCGGCACTACTTTTATTGATTTATTTACGAAAGGCTTACTTGAAAGGTTTACTTAAAAGGTTTACTTGAAAGGTTTATTCGAAAGGCTCCCATCGATCTCCATTGTTTCGATCCTTAGTTCTTTTATTTTATCAATGATCTAATTGATATCATATCGTTTCTGGGTTTAGACCCGCTGTTGACGCGCCAAGTTAAAAACGAGAAAAAAAACACTGACGCGCTCGAATGACGTAGTAAATTTTTTTCCCGATAAACCTTCTGCGGGGGGGGGGGTATGCATCAATTTTCATAAAAATTGGCTTTGCCATTTTCGAGATCCTCGCGTTTCGAGATTTGTACGAATACAAGAATACAACCAGGTCAAAATTTAAAAAATCGCCCCACACTTTCTACAGAATAATTTGACTTAAATGTCGTTTCAAGAATGCTTCCTCGGAATTTACAAAGATGTAAAGAAAAGTGTTGGTTCTGGTATCGTAGTCACAAAAACAGAGCGTGCGCGCGACTCTCCCCTTATTAATACAGTGCGGCGTTTAGATATATTTTAGAAAAGGTTATTTTTTAATTTTTATTCTTTGATTTTAAATTCCAACTCTTTTACCGCTTGCGGAAACAGTTGAAGTTTTACCTTTTTTTTTTCCTTCTTCAATACAGGTACAAGTCGCTGTTAAAGAAGAATCAGATACGCGTGTCCGCATGTATAAACGAGGTAATATAAATTCGAAGAATGGACATAATACGACGGAGAAACAGAATAAGTTGTAAAGATAAGATTTCTATACATGTAATGTGGCGACGGGGATTATTATCGCTCCGGATGTTTTCAATCCATGCGTTATCTTGCCGCCAGATACTTATTCGTATAGTTTAAGTAGATTAAAAAAAAGAAATTATCGTGTAAACGTCGTATTGTTTTAGAGGACCTTTAACATTTGCGGCGACATGTAGTAGAGTGAAATAATTAATTTCGGTCGGTCTTATTTAGGTAATCACTGCAGGAGAGTCACTGTTTTAAAAAGCTGCGAATATTTAGGCGGTAATTAGACCGATTTTGATGATACTTACCTGTTCAGATGAATAGGCCATTAGCTAAACGTGAGATGATAAAACGACAACGGTGATTACGTAATTAACTAGATGACCAACGTTCATTTTAAGTAATGTGTAAAGTCGACGGAGCGCAGCTCTCTAGAATTAATATTTATATGGCCTACATGTGTGGGCTGTTAATTGGGTATAATTTGTACATTGTAGCAAAATAGTAGTAATATTTTATCGGTCTGTAAACCGCAAATTAATTTACATCACTAAAAATTTCTACCCAATCGTAATTTACCAAATTTACGTGTATAATCTAATTTTTTTCTTTGTTCCTTTTCTTTTAAGTATGACATAGCGCGCATAAAAAACATTACTCTGTTGTTTCAACGAGTGGCTGGAAAAATTTCCAACTGAAACGATGTTATTTATATTAGAGAAGAAAAAAATTAACTTTCTTCCGCAAATACTGTAAAAATTAATTCCAAACGATTTTAAAATTACCGAATTAACAAGTGTTTTTATAAAAAAAGGAAATAATAAATGTAAATGCCAAATTCGACGACAAAATGTAACTTAAGATGCCTTAAAAAGTTACAACGGTGAAGAGAAAGATACGAAGACTGTTTGGCCGAAGAGAATCTGAAGAGGAGTAAATAAAAATCGGTGTAGTTCATTTAAATAAGCTCATTTAGTAATCGATTATTCACATCAGTCCGTTCATATGGATAAGTTCAGAACTTGTAACATTTTAATTCGTTTCTAGTTGTACAGGATAAAAAATTGACTATATTGACAGTTTTGAAATTTTTAAGAAATTAGATTTGGTTTTTGGTTTGTTTTTTCATTTTTCCTTTTTTTAGCGAAGATTGCATAAAAAAGTAGGTTTAGTTTTTGGTTCGTTTTTTTCTTTTTTAACGAAGATTGCATGAAGTAGATTTGGTTTTTGGTACGTTATTTTATTTTTATTTTTTTCCTAAAACTACAGAATTATTTAAATTCAATATCCGTATAAATGTGATTTACTGCTAGCTATCACGTGACGTATTTGAGATTAGACAGCGGTGTTTTGTTCAGGTATAGAGTTAGATTCGTATCTCACTGCTGGACACTGAAACTTCCAAAAATTTTACTTGCGTTGAGTAATTTACCCATAATTGTCGCGTCTAAAAAAAAAAAAAGAAGTGATTTAAAAAAAAGGACAAACATTACTAGTCGTCGTTATATTTTAATTTCATTAAATTTTTAAAATAAAACGGTTCCAAAAATAATACAATAACGCGACACTTTACAAATGCACAAAGATTACTGAAGAAGAAATTTTTCAGTTCTTCTACATTCGTTATCATATTATTCCCCGTGATTCATAATTTTTGTAAATCCTTTTTTACATTTCTATTTAATAATTTTTTCATATTCGAGCATTTCCGTTTCGCTTTGTTTTTTTGTTATTTTAAAACAGTACGGTGTCTTACAGGCAAACATAAATTGTGAATAAAAGCAAAAATGAACGAACTAAAATAACGGTTATAATAAGAATAGCGCAAAAAAGAAGAAGAAAAAAAAGGAAGGAAGTAACAAAGAGGAAATTTTAAAAATAACGATAGATACAATAACATTGAATGAATAAGAAATGTAGTAATTTTAGAAATGCGACATTTTGGGTAAAATCAGTAATATTTAGGTTAAAATTATTTCCTTCCATTTCTGTATTAACACTTTATTGAACTATATAATATAAAATCTTTATTAACAGAAACTTATTTTTAAATTAAAAATTAAACGTGCCGACATGTTTCGGAGTCACTTGCTCCATATTCGTGGCGTTAATGATTAAAGTTAAAATTGAAACGATGATGTATTTGTCTTCTTATAATCTAATGCGATATATCGATATGTCATGAATATTTAATTTTATATAACGGGTTATTATTAATTATAAGATTATTATTAATTAAGTTACCTTTAAATTTATTAATGTAATACGTTTCGGCGCTATTGAGTAAGTTATAATTATTGATATATTTTATTATTTCATAATAATTATAAACCTAATATAATAGATAAACTATATTCTAAATGTACTCGAAATAGGAAAAAAGGTAAACAAAATAACGATAACACTAAACAGATCTGGTCTACCTTTACATATACTAACCCAGCAACAAACAGTCTTACCAACCTACTTCGGAAATCAATTAAAATATCTTACAGAACAAATAATAACTTATATCACCAATTAATTAATACAAATAAATTCATAAACATAGATAAATATAACAAATCCGGTATATATAAAATTAAATGTAGTACGTGCAATGAACTATACGATATAGGACAAACGCGTCGCGCTTTCCATATCCGATATAACGAACATATTGCTGCCATTAAACACGGACATATTAATAAATCATCTGTTGCGGAACACATTATTATTAATAAACATAGACTAAAATTAAATATAAAAGACGACCTCGAAATAATAAAATATATCAATAATTATAACTTACTCAATAGCGCCGAAACGTATTACATTAATAAATTTAAAGATAACTTAATTAATAATAATCTTATAATTAATAATAACCCGTTATATAAAATTAAATATTCATGACATATCGATATATCGCATTAGATTATAAGAAGACAAATACATCATCGTTTCAATTTTAACTTTAATCATTAACGCCATGAATATGGAGCAAGTGACTCCGAAACATGTCGGCACGTTTAATTTTTAATTTAAAAATAAGTTTCTGTTAATAAAGATTTTATATTATATAGTTCAATAAAATCAGTAAATTGACATATCTTAATAAACCGGAAAGATTTTTGCAACGGTATTAAAAAATTGATATACCTGTGTTTGGGTTGATTGTTTTCCAAATATTTCGGAATTTTACTCGAGCTTCATACTATAAACGATCGATATTATTGGTGCAAATTTATACGTGTCTACATTATTTGCATTAGCAACGTACGTTTTTTGTAATCAGAATCACTGTTCATTGCTATTTGTTGGAATAGGTGACAAAACAATTGCAGGTAAGGTTTTGAGGAGATGGATCAGAAATAATTACGGGTGTAAGGTTTTGAGAAGATGGATCAAAAACAATTGCGGGTAAGGTTTTGAGGAGATGAATCAGAAACAAGGGGTGAATAGCAATTACCGGACGAAACTAACACAAAAAATTCATAATTTGCGGCTTCTTATCGCGAAAAGGAAGTAAATACAAACTTCGTTTTAATGAACTTGACCTCATTTGCTTGATCAATTCGACCCCTACTTCCTAAACGAGTAAAACGTTGGTCCAGTAGGTAATTATTCGCTAATTTCAATTCAGTTAGCAATATTTACCGAGATTACATACAGAACCGTTGTAACACCATATTTTTAACATCCATACCTTATACAGCGAGAAAGCTACGTGTTCCAGTTTTGTCAGATTTTTAATAATTACGCTGAACACTTTGTTCCGTTATTCGTACCGAAATTTCAAATTCTAGTTAATAACTTTTGACACACGGAGCAAACCTTAAAAAACCGTATTTTTCAATAAAAAAAAAAAAAAATAAAAAAAAAATACGGATATAATGGGATGAATTTTTGAAAAAAATATAGGGAAATATAAAACAAAATATCATGAATTGCCCGAAACACATAATAATAATAATAATAATAATAATAATACGACGACAAATGTAGAATGAATAATTTCTTCTTCAGTAAGGTACCTTATGCATTCATAGAATGAACGGTTGCAAGCGTGTCGCAAAATTGTATTTTTAGAACGACTTTACTACCCGTGAATGTTCTTAATGAATGAAATTAAATTAGAACATAATATGCCGGTTACCTTTTTTTATTTTCAAGTGGAAAGTCAGAATTGCTAAATCAACATTTCTACAGTTATCTGATTCAAATAATTACGTAGTTTTAAGTAAAAATAAAAATAAAAAAAAAAAAACGAACCGAAAACTATACCTACTTTATGTAACTTTCACTAAAAAGTAAAAAAACCAAATTTGATTTTTTTAAAATTTTAAATTCGTTTTAATTTTTTCATTAGTGGTGTCAGCAATATGAACTAAAAAAGGAGCATAACAAACTGGCGTGAGTGATCTAGACTGTTACTGAATACTTTATAAATTTTTCGATAATTTACGATAATTTCGAAAATATTTTCGAATAGTCGCGCGCGTCTTAGCGTGGCTAAAGCTGGTGGCATAGTAACGTTTAGTTGTCACTCATGTAGGCAACATCCTCTAACATCGTTTCTATCGATGTGCGTGTGTACTTTTTTCACTTCATGTAACTCTATTTACGGTATAAAATAACCATCGCCAAAACAACCGGAAAACTGCCATCAATCTGACAATCTATAAAACATTGTTAAAGAAAAGGTTTAACAACCGAGTTAATTTTAAACTTTTTTCGCTTGTTTAGTTGACGACATGAATACACTGTAACTTTTCTTTCGGAACATTTTACACCATTTTGAATAAATCACAAGAATCCGAAAAATTTATTTTATTTTATTAATTAAGCTTTAATCTCCAATGAAAATTTTACGTTTCTTATAGCATCGCGATATGCGTTTAAAATTTTAGCCGTGCGAATTAATTCCATTTTTCGAAAGAAATTGAGTACTTTTGTCAATCATGAAATATAAACTTCGGCGGCAAAAAGTAGACTTACGAAATTTTATATTTATTTCTCGAGAATATTTTGAGCGCTACTTGAGAAACAATATATAATGGGAATATTTTTTTTTTTTGGATGTTTGTTCCTACCTCCCCTCTCCGCCAGTTTGAAGCAATTTTATTTGAAAGATATTTAAACAATTATTTGCCTTTTATGATATTCTGTATAATTCTGTGTATGAGTACGTAGCATTTCATTACATCGATGAGACTAACTTTTTATTATTTACCCCTTCTATTTAATGTTAACATATATATATATATATATATATATATATATATATATAAGTATATATATATATATAAGTATGTTTTTTTTTTCATGTATAATTATTTCATCTATTTTAAATTTGTTGAAAATTTTTAAATCCTTTCAATTAAGCAACATTATCTTGAAATTTAATATTAGTACTGCAGCGTTGCATCCACTTAAAAAACATGTTCAATAGATTTACTACAAAATTTTCTGTTTCCAATATTTTAAACTTATTAAATAGTCGAAAAAAAAACTTTTGCACTATTGGTAATCCACTTTTTACAGAAGAATATTTTATATTTTTAAATATTCTCAAAAATAAAATGGTTGATTGAAATCTTAATGTATGAAATGCCTTCGAAATAAAATGTTTAAAGAAATTTGTGCAAGTTCCGATTAAAAATCAATTTTGAAATTACCGTGCGTTATATAATTTTTGCTTTTGCCAAAAAAAAAGAAGTTATATTCATCTTTTACGTAACGAAAACGAAATTAAAATGCGCCAAAAACTCTTTTTTACATCGCTGATGTGGATCAACGAAATTTTTGAAAAAATATACAGAAAAGTCATTTGACCGATTTTCATTTAGTATTAGAATTTTATTCCGGTTTGTTTCTTTCTTTTGCATATGTACTTTGAAAATTCACATTCATTATCCGGCGAAAATCTTATCTAAATGAACTAATTTTCTTTTTTAAACAAAGTATAAAAATATCAAATAATTTCACATGCCTTGATCTATGAATGATTTAATAAGGAAATTATAGTCATTGCTTTCACAACGCCTTTTTAACGCATCATTTTACTTCGAATAGATTTTATGTTAGTTTTAATGTTTCTCGATATAATCTTTTCTGTGCATTTTACGTACTAAAAAAAAACGGATTAGAAATACGCAAAATATTTAATATAATTTAAAGTAATTAATTAAACTGCCGGCAAGTTTCGATTTTAAAAGTGTCTACAAATACGGCGATTATCGCCATGATTATGGATTTTTAAAATGGGAAACTTGTCGGCAATTTAATTAATTACTTTAAAATATGTTAAATATGTATCTGTTTGTTTCTCTGTTTAGTTATTATAATTATAATTAATAAATAAACATATAAACAGAAAACGTATTATTTAAGTTAAAACGCCATAGAAATCAGTTACCTTTATTTCGAACCAAATATATTTATACAATAATAGGTAACTACATTACGGTAATTTACTTCTAAGAAATTAGACATTGTCTAGTAATGTTAAACCTATTAATGTATTTTAATAACGAAAATATGGCTTTATATTATTTCTCCGAAAAATTGTGTGCAGAAATAACGCGAGTAAATACAGTATAAGCGGCAGTGGGGAATAAAAAAAAAAAAAAAAACAAAACAAAAAAAACCCAGTAATATTAGATGCGATTCCCAATAGTATTTTGTTTAACTAATTTTTCTTTCTGCATAAATATTTTACCCGTTCAATTAATCGTATTCTTTCGGTTTTAACTCTTGTTTTTGTTGCTGTATGCGAGTGTGGGCAAAAAAAAAGTATGGTTTTTACTTGTAATTATAAAACACATATACAGAAAGAAGTTATAATCTTATTTTCATTGTTTTTCCATTATTATTTTATTGATAACGTCATGAGTATTATATAAAAAAACCTTGTGTAAAAGTCGTACGAATAGGCAACGTTTTAAGTAGAACTTAACGCGCAGACCATAAATTAACTTTTTTTAAAAAACAAAATGTAATCAATTGAAGTTTACTTTTCTATGAGTAGTATGGAGGTCCAGGAACTATATGTGTATCGTTTCCAATTATATATTTCGAAAATTGTCACTATGAATGTAAAATACTAAACATGTTGCTGTTTCAATTTGAATAGAATATTTTCCGTTTATGTTTAATTAGGTATTACATAAACAGAGAAAATTGTACTATGAAGGTTATCGTTCGACCACGCCTTAAAACGTTTAAGACGGTCACTTCACAAACGCAATTCGAAGGTATTGGAATTTGCGTGTACGCGATTTTCATACCTGCTAACGAAAAAAAAAGAAAAGAGAAAAATGATATTAAGGAGTAATTAACGGGCTCGGAAGGTGGACAGATATTTAGTAACAGTTTAAAAGAGCATTTGATAGGACAGTTTGAAAGAAAAAGCCGATGATATCGACGGAGAATATTAACAAGTTGAAAGGCAAGAGGAAGTTTAACGGAGTGGACGTTTAACGCGGAATACAGGTAGATGGGATTAGGCAATTACCGTAGAGTTAAAGGTTTATTGATGAAACGGTGAGATACGGGCTATAAGAAGAGGACGGTGCATTCGATGCCGATACCTGTGTAATGGAAAATATGTTGATATATTTTTAAGGTCAGTTGTATTTGGGTGGGTCTGCTACGGCGGATATCGAGAGAATGTGTATAGGCGCGATAGTAGTCGCTTTCGTTGCAGACGGTTTCATATAAACGAACGATATCACGATAATCGATACGTTTGAATGGTCTCACGCACACACAGAACCGTTGCTCTTGGTGCTGTCTATCCGATACCAACACCTCCAGCACATAATAATATCTGTCTGTCTGCTAATAGCGATATATCGAAACAGTTAGCGGCAGAAGGGGGCTGCGGAGGGAGGAAGGTTCCGTCGATGTCTGGAGAGGATGAAGTTTTAGAGTGGCATGGGGAATAAATGGAATGGATATCGAAAGTGGCTACGTTTCCAATCACGTACCGAAACGGCAACAGGTGTGCAAAGTGTTCCCCCCATTTCGAAATTTCAAAAGGCCTAGACGGCACCCTCTCCGTGTTGCCCAGTCCACTCTAACCTAGCACAATCCTTTGCGGAGCGTATTTCGTGTGTCTATTCTACCCTTCGACCGCAGTGCATATTTCAGCATTTTTCTACGTTTATTATTATTATTATTATTATTATTATTATTATTATTATTATTATTATTATTATTATTATTATTATTATTATTTTCATCATTATTATTACCATTTTTATTATTATTACGGCGACAAGCGGGAAGTAACAGACGACTGTGAATTTATTATCTCCGAGCGTGAGGTACATCATCATCGATGCGTACGCTCGTTACGCATCATTGACGAAAAAGCCACTCCTTTGTAATGGTCTAATAATTTTTTTCGATACTCCATCACAGCCGAAGTAATGATTGCACTTCCGGGCAAACCCTTTCCACGCTTTGAACTTGATTAAACACATCGGTAATATCAATTTTAATGAAGACGTGTCCGCAGCTATGCAGCTACCTGTGTTTGTCGTAATCGATTGAACTGTAAAAAGAGTGCCGCGATCAGAACAGGTTGAACGCGTTATTAAGAGTTTTGCCCGGCTATACAGCAGATCCAAGCTGGATTTGTGTCGGTTCTTGTACAAACATCAAAGCTATTAACAAAATTAAGCCGGATTTAAGGTTTCAAACTTAAATTTCGTTGCGAAGTAACTGTAGAACTTCGCCTTTTTTTTTTTTTTCGTTTTATTTGTGCTTATTGGATCACCTATCAATAAATGACGTGTATAAGATATTGGCTGTTGAACGCGATATATGCATATAAGGAATTATTGCTATTCACCAGTGTTTTAGTGATAATTAATATAAACACACCTACACACATTTCGTAAATTTTTTTTTTTTTTTCAAAAATCAAAGTCAAATATATTTTGGAATTTCTACAGGTGAAACCACATATGCGCAATACTGCGCGAGCAGTGAATACACGAGATTCATATATAGGGAGTTCAATTACTTTTTAAGCCATCCGGTTTATGGTGATTTCTTCGGTATATATATTTATTTTTATAATTTGTAATCTTTAATAATCGGATTCTAATTTATTTTATATCTTATGATCAACCTTTAGCGTTAAACGAAATACACTCGTTCGTACATGATTTGACTTTCGGCTCTTCAGATTTTATTTGGAAAATTTCTCTCGCACAAAAACACACATTTTGGGCTTTTGTATGTTACTCTTTAAAATTGGCATTTCCGTTATTAAATAAATAAATGTAGCCCGCGATTCAAATATAACGGTTAAAAATTACAGCCTTAACTGTTGAACGGTTGTTTGACAATCGTTTAATCGCTGATTATATATACCTACATATATATATATATATATATATATATATATATGTATGTATGTATATATATAATTGTTGTGTTTCGATTAGTTAAAAGATGATAAGAATGTTAATCACAGGTAGCAACACTGTGTTGGAATGATAAGTCGTCGGCGAGCAATGCGAGCCGGCAACGGTGATAACAATTATCATCGGATAAGCGATAAAAGGCTTTTGGTCTCGTTGCGTAGTATTATTGAGATGGGACACATTTTCTGCCAATACGTACATGTTGTGATTGACAATTTTTGTCAACGGTGAAAAGAACAGTCTCCGTAATTTTTATTATTTTTTTTGTGTACTCGAGATAGATGTAATTTGTATTTAAAAGTTAAGAATTCCGGTATCAATTAAAAGAAAACTCAAAATCAATGCTAAATAACCACCAAGTAAGGAACGGAAGAAGCTATCAATAATTACAAATCAGAAAATTAACAAACAACGACGGCGATTCCACGTGTTGTCAGCAGTAACGAAAGAATTTCACAATAGATATCCGGGCTCTGAGCATCGCGCAATTACCAACAGTAGGAAGTCCAATGAAGTCGCTTCGGCACGCCAGTTCTTAAAATTGTTATATATATTTATTTTTACAATCGTTACACGTGTTTATAAATTGTACTTATATGTGTGAGGTGTAAATAATATGAGTGATTGGTGTGAGGTGTGTCGCAGCGAGAGGGCCCTCGAAAAAACCTAGTCGTCTATTTTACAGAATTCAAATCACTTAAAGTCATATTTGTTTTTTTCTTTGCATTTTTGTGCATTCGATGTTAATATAATTTATAAAAGTGATAATTTGTTTTTTCCGTTGACGACAACTTAAATAATACGAAATTGGAAATTTAGTTTAAAAAGAAAAAAAAGTAGGAAGAAGAAAAAATTAAATTATGTTTCCGCGGTGATAAAATAGAGTACTAGTAGAAACGTAACAACATAAATTACAACGTAATTCTTAGGCCAGCCCTCATTAAAAAAATATCCCAATTTTATGTAACGTTTGTAATATTTTAGTTTTTACCGACTTGAGGTTCGTTGCGTATGTTTTTTTTTTTTATGTTTGTTTGCGCATAACTCATATTTATATAGACCGATGTTATTGATTCTTTGTCCACTAGAAAGAGTACCATTCAACTGAGGTATCATGTGAGTAATGATGAAAATCGATGAACATAAATTGAGTATTCGTCAAAAAACGTGAAAAAATGTAGTGGTCCCTTTGGATCAGTTTTCTTTTCTTATTTTTTCTTAATATAACAGAGGCGGTTGACTTAAAATGCTATCGATTTGCAAAATTACCATGTAAGTATTATAGCCTTGTTACCGACTTCCAAGAAGAAGGAGGTTACACGTTCGTCACGTTTTTAGAATTAGGTACGTTGTAAATTTTGATTACTTTATACAAAGTATAGAAGAGAAAGATACAGAAATGTAAGCAAGAGGGGTCAAGGAGCACAGGCCCTTGCGAGGCTAAAATGGCCGAGTTTATATACACCTATATATATATATACATAGAAAAAAAATTATATTGTATTTTTCCTTCTCAAAGATTTCATTGAAGGAAAGACCGTTTCTGCCCTCTACCTCAATCATCTTTGATGCCAGTGATTCTTGCTATTATTTTCGATAGTGGCCTCTCTATTTCTTTTAAACCGACTCGAATGGGATCGGATGGCGGTCAAATAACGGTAGCTCAAGTATGACCGTCAAAAACAAAGAGTTAATTATACAGTGCTTTGAGTTTAGTACGTACTCATTTTGTGCTGTTTGAATGCGTGTGATAAAATTGTATAAGTGCTATTTAGGAGTTGTTGAACCGAAGTACGCTCAATAAAGCATAATGCGGTACATAACCTTTTCCGTAGCGTACCCCGGAATTACCGACCAGTCTAATCTTAATGAAAAAATGTAAAAATGTTTATATGCTTTTTACCCAACGTTTTATGTATACTGATAATTAATGCCTGTAATTGTTTAATTACGAGTATTTTTTATACTGGAATTTCATTTTAAAAATTTGAAAACAATATTGCTGCCTTTTTAAATAATGTTAAAACGTATTTTAATAACCATAGTAAGGGGTTCTAACCTCCAAGTTCTTTAGGTATGCCGCTAATTCGTTCAGGTAGCAGCTAGTTCAAATCTCGTCGCTGCGTGTTGAAAATACAGTCAAAGTTCCTCTGACGTTGGTAAAATTAAATTAAATAAAAAAAGGAAGAATAAATTATTATAATTGAGTGCTATTTTTTTTTCTTGGCTTACTTTCAACGGTGGCCTGCCATATCTTAAATTATTTAACTACTTCAGTATATTAATTTTCTATACATTTCTAGCCGCAAAAGATTTAATCTACTTATAACTGGAGCGGAGGCTCTTATAATGCTTTACAAATTAATTATACTACCTAATCTAGACTACTGTTGTTCCCTCGTATGTGGGGCAGTGTGTCCAAATTTCTTCTCTCTGAACTGAATTTAAAACAAAATTTGTGCCTGGGTCTTGTCATCGATACAGAATTCAATGTCCACCGTCTGTTTATTTGTCGCTCGTACCTAAGGGGGGTACAGAGAGTTTTTGTAAAAATATTTTCGATCTCATCTTCTAATCTCTGTCTCTCATACCTTTTTATCTTTCAGAATTGTGCCGCTTTTCTCTTAATATGTAGAACTCGGATTTTAGACCTGATCGTCTAGACAAATTCTCCTTCTATACAATTTCTCGCGACAAACTTCTTTATTTTTCATGTTTAACTACTGTGTGGGTTGTTTCACCTAGCAAAACTATTTTCACTCCCTTCTTCTTCTAAAACTGATCAGCTATGACAAATCGAAGATTCAATTACGCTATTAATTCTTTATTTCCGCGCCATTTTTCTGTATTTCCAAGAATTCCAGGGGTGTTGCTGTTTCCTTTATTTTTCGGATCACTCTGGGTCTTTCAGACTCCTAATTTCCGCTCCGTCTTCTCGGCTGAACTTTTGCTATTTTACGAGCGATTATCTTTATTTCCACAACTCGGTACTCCAACGGTGACTTAACCGTTTCAAAGTCTAAAAGTTTTCTCCAAGTTACTTCACTCTTCTTTCCATCATATTCGTATGATTTTTTGTTCTCCCTATACGTTCTCTTATCCACACATCTCCTCTCTCATTTCATTATCATTGACCTTCTTCGGGTCTCAATGTGGAAGTATTGACGGTAATGAAGCGGCAGACCTACCTAATGTATTTTTATTTGTGACCCTGATCGTATCGCGTTTGAATGTTCTCCATTTCCCGAAAGTAACATCACTTGTACATGCTCGTTTACTAAAATTGGGACTTTTCATTAACCTACATCCTAACTTTGCCGTCATTTCTGATTATTCCAGTCCTTGCCTCTTTTCTCACGTCAGTTTCCGATAATCGGGTTCTAACTTTTAAAAGCTTCCTTTAATACTGGGTAAAGCTGCCCCTAGTGGGCGAACAAAAAATAAAAAAAAAAAAAAAAAAAAAAAAACTACTTTGAGAATTATCAAATTTATTTTTAAGTTGAAAAATCAAAACATGTCCATGGAGGTTCATCACCGGTAGGAAATTAACATACCAATGTTACTTTTTTTGCTTGGTCACACGGCCGATTAACGAACAGTCTAAAGATAAAAATATACTCTTTTCCCTCAGTAAATGTTAGTCACATTCCTCTGTTCCACCATTGAAAATATTCGACTAACAATTAGCAATCTGATATTATATAGGTACACATCTGGTTTGAATTGGAAACAATTGTGCAGCAATTAGATATTCTCGTAGAGTAGTGATTAGAGGACACATTTGGTCACATTACTGTAAAACAAAACATCGACAAGTCTTCATTTTTAGAGACATCTAGTGATTTTCGTCGCAAGCCTTCTTCATTCTCTATGCACAGTTAACGCGATATATACACAATTACGAGATACTCTGTTTATGCCGTCAGAGCAAATTGTGTCAGCATCAAATTTCGAGGTAGCCTATCGGAATGTTCGATCGTTGCTTTCGTGATATCTTTCTATATTTACTGAATCCTAAAAATCGTACAATATGGAGGCAACCAAACGGAAGATATCGTGATAAGTTACGAAATTGTAACTATCGTACGCAATATTTCGATGTCCGTGACATAATCGAACAAGATCAAAAACTTTTTCGAGCAACTGCGATGATATTCTCAACGAAAATTATTCGTTAAGGAAATAATCGCCTCTCGCTCTGGTGATTATTTACTGCGGTCATTGAAATAAACGTTAAAAAACGGACTCACCTGAAGTATTTTCTTTGATTAATAAAAAATTAGACAAAAAGTATAGGATACAGAAAAAATCTGAACACCTAAAATTTTAAAATTAACGCGGCGATGAATGCGAGCGTGTTAAAATGTCATTAACGTCACAGTTTACATAAATGCAGATTCGCGAATAGGAACAACCGAAATTCCCAAAACGTCATTTACAAGCTCATCATTGACGGAAATTGAACAGACTCTCTTGAAACCTAGTAGTATTTCTGGTTGATCTGTCCAAATCGTCGCTTGAAATAAAATTGTTTAAAAAACAAGAATGATTTCAAGGTTTACTATGAAAATTTAATAAAAATGTACTAAACAGTGAAAAATAATTACTGGATAGCGTATACCTTAAAGGAGGAATATTATGATTATTCTTAAATAACATTCATACCTTAATTATAGAGTTTCGGTAGAAAAAATTCAAAAACTACAAGTATGGGTGTGCATATTTGTAGATGTAGAGTACATATGTGTGTATGTTATATATACATTGTTAATTTGTGAGAAAAAGATATTTAATTGATTTATAAAGTAGTTATAGATGAATAAGGATGTTATAGAAACTAAGCATGTAATCTAAACTTATTAAATAAATTCGCTCGTGTGTATTTATTTTGGGAACCCGCCGACAAGTCAACTGACTTGATAGAGACTAAGGTATCGCACATGAATTAATAATAAAAAAAAAATATATAAACTGTATGAATATATATTGCCCCGATGTTTCCAATACTTGATAGAAAATGAGTTTATTGTTTTATGATCGTTTAAATGATTTTTTAATTTTTGTAATTCGAATTTGCTGTTGACTCTTAATTAAACTAAGAATCTACTTCAAGAAGAAATATCGTCTATATTTTACTCTATAGGATGTATATTATACTTTATCGAGTGATTACTTTCTTCCACTTTTTAGTACACTTTTATTAAATTTTTAGAGTAAATCTTAAAGTTTGTACTTTTCTTTATAAAAGAAAAAAACAAAAAACTAATAATTACCGCTCTCAGGTATATATCCGATCTGAAATTGAATTGGTTATACCAGAGAAATCTGGGAAAGCAAAGGCGGATCCCGAGTAGAAAGGAACTGGCCCCAATATTCTCTTAAGAGATCCATTAGACTTAATACCATTATGAAAAGCTTAACTTCACAATTCCCGACGTCCTACTAAGGGTATATGCTTTACTTTTTACTTTATTAATTATTATTTTCTCGCTTGTTTTCCAGTTTTATTGCTTAGAAAGATCATTTCTTTATTTTTATCGTATATATCGCCTTAAAACGGATAATCTTCTTCTCGTACCACCTGATTCGGGTATTGCTTAATCATCTTGTACGGATTGGGATTATCTGCTGAAATTGATTACGATCTTTCACTATTCTGACTAAATCTTCTGTTCTCTTAATTCCGGTCCATTTTTTGATGTTATCTAGCCAAGAGGTCTTTCTTTTTCCTACTATCATGTCCATTATTATTGTTTGCAGTAACTTGTATTTTTCACCTCTCATGAAGTGTCCAAAAAATTTTATCTTCCTTCTTTTTTTTTTTGTTTTAATAATTTCATTTATTACAGTTCTTAATTAAAAAAATATAACTTTAAGAAGTAAATTGCTGCACCGGCGTAATTAATTAAAGCTATCTACTAAAATCCGAAACTATCAAAATATAATCGCGAATGTAGCGTGAAACTGTAAAGTGTTCGCGATATTATTGAATTTAATTATTTTTATTTTCCTAATCGTATTCTAATTGCACACCGTTTGTATTATCAATGTGCATTAATTTTTCGACTATTCGGCGATATTTATGATATGTTGTCGGCGTATTATTGTAATCTGTCCTGAATTAGTGTAGCGGTTATTTTGATATTTTATTTATTGGTCCAGCGGAAATCGCTTTCACTAAAATACAATCGAATTCGCATGATGTAGTTTAGGAACGATATGTAAATACTCTAAACAAACGAATTTTAAACGGACTACTAAAAAGTTAAACAGAAAAAATCGTCATTTTTTAAAAATTTAAAGTAGCGAACGTTAAAGATACGCGACATATATATATGTATATGAGCTTAAAAGTTGTTCGCGTGTATATATGTAAATGTGTGTACAGCTTAAACATAGAAGAGAATCTTAAACAGGCGATAAGGTCTGCTTTTTCACAAACCAGAAACAACAGTTTTTCTCTTAATATCCGTTCAAATTGCAAAGAAACTCGAACGCAGTGTTCTTTTATTGCAATTACCGTCATGCACCGATAGTCAATGCGAAGCCGAACGACCGTTGAGTGGCGTATCTGAAACATGACAGCTTTGTGTGGCATATGTAGGCAGAGCGGGATGAGTTATGTAACACATTAGTTCAGACATAATGCCGCTCGATGTTTTGGCATAAATCAAAAAAAAAAAAAAAAAAAAAAAAACGAAACAAAACAAAACAACTGAAACCGAAATATATCACCCCGCGTTCCTCGTACTCTATATCCGACACCCGCCCAGCGGTAATGGTAATATCTCGTATAGAGTAATATCTGTTTTAGCGGTTCGAGTCGTAATGATTTATCGGCTAACGTCGAGAAAACGAATATTGTCCGCATTGACAACCCGGAAAAAATTGTACGGGCAGGTAAATCATAACGCGCGTACGAAGCCGACCAGTGGTGGCGGGGGCGCGGGGACCGAGAATAGAAATAGTAGGAGAGCGTTTGAGAGACTAGTGTTCTTGTGTATAATGCGTAGAAGACGAGCAGATAATATTTCAAACATTCGGTACGCGTAGAGAGATAGTTCCACCACGAAACCCATCCGTCCATAAATGTGTCTTTAAAAAATACGACGCGGGGACGAAAGAAAAAGCTAGATAGAAACGGGAAAAACGAGCCGGACGAGAAGATGAGGTGAGGCGACAGACCACGAGCCGATAGGAGACGCGGTGTACACTTTGTTGAACTTTCGGTGTTCTGAAATGGCAGAAATCTAAAACGCGTGTAGAGCGGATCGAGGATGGGCTGTAGAGCGAGCAGGCTGTGTAACCAGGCCGGGGTCTAATGTGATCTTAATACGTTTCTAATGACAGGTTGCAGCCCTCTGATCGATACGTTCGGAAAGAAATGCGGCCGAAATAATAGCGGTACAGAAAGCGACCCGAACTACAGGTGAAGACTGATTGCAGATGATGCTGACTATGACAGATGGATTGAGTAGAACAAATATCGATTAGGATCAGGATGTGAAGCCCACACCGACCGCGAGCCTCCCGTATCAGCCGAATGTTCAAAAGATCAATTTTGTCTTTTTGTTTCCGCGGCACTAGCCGAATAATAATCCCCCCCGAGAGAACGACGTAATCTAAATTCTATTAACCTATTTATTACCGGCGAAGTGAAGACGGCTGCAGCGCAACGCGACCTCTGCCATTTCATACGAGATTTCGAACGTACCAATCAGATTTTTAACGCACGCTCTGTTACACCTACATCGACAGAAAAACTCCTGAATTGAAAGATGTCTTATAAATTTTCCTACTTTTGCTTCGTTCGGGGTTACCCGTGTAAAAGTATGATTAGATGAAATAATGTTCTCGAGTAATCCGGCGTATAGACCAAAAGAAAGTTGTCCAAAGTCCAAGCGAAGCACACAAAATTCGTGTCACATCTACACTATAGAGAACGGTATGTTCTCTCGCAAAATAATATGATGAGAAATAGCACTAAGCTGATTTGAGGTGAAAAAGTCATAATGCCGGATCTAAAAGGGCAACATCTTGAAATTCTGGTTAAAGTGGGGGCCATTTGCCACCAGGGATTATTGCCATCGCGGAAACTTGTATAACGAAACGCTGAAACTGTACCGGCATCGTTGAGAACAAAACAGAAGATGTTATTCAGTTCAATTTAAGATATTTAACTTTACAGGTACACACACACACACACACACACACACACACACACACACATCTATATGTTGATAATAGTTTCTAAACGCAGAATAACTGTATAAAACGAACGACCCTATACTTCGAGTCGATCGCGCATGATTAACAAAAGTGTGATAAAATACGGGTTCAAAAAAATCTATGTATAAAAGAACAATAATGATATCTGCAGAACTTTTAAGACAATGCAGAATTAAAATTATTATTAAAGGCGTAGTAACGAATTTTCACATGGCACGAGGGTAATATTATGTAAGAAAAGAAAGGAAAAAAAGCAATAATAAATAGACGAACTACTTTTAACAAAAACCAAGTAATGTAATTTGCAATCGCGTGATATATTGTAAGGTAATTAATAATATAGTCGATAAATTAAGACAATAATGTAAAGATTAAAAATAAATCCTGTATAAATACCAAAGAGAAGGCGAGAGTATAAAATAAAAATTATGATACATTTATAAAACGCCGTAAGCGTATACGTTCGATCTGTGTATCTCTTGCAGTTGGTTCGGAGGGAGGTTCGCGGTATCAATTCTTTTCATCAATACCTGCGAACTTGTTCTACGTAAATGTCGAATACTTAATTTAATTTAATACCGGCGATAAATCCTGCATCGTTTTCAAGATTTTTCATCATTGATTCTTCGGGAAAACATTAGACTAAACCTATTACGATTAGAATTTTTACTACTCTACCTGATAAAAAGCTAAAAAAAAAAAAAAAAAATAGCACACAAATAAAAAGGAGGACAGTTCTGGGACCTTATTATATGTTAAATCTCAAAATCTTTGAGTGTAATTCTAAGGTAGGATTTGGATAATATAGATTATTGCTCAGTTTGGTCTTTTTTTCATTGAAAGTATTACGATTTTTTTTTCCCGTTGTTAATTTTTATTTATTTTGGTAAAATTTTCATTCAGTCTACACATTGTCCGGGGGGAGGGCATTCTAAAAGAAAACAGTCTTGTACTACTCTGGTTGTTCGGTGGTTGTTTTTACACAGTTTATATAACCGGAAACAGAATGGAAAATATTAAAACAAATTAATCAAACCAGATAAATAATTTTGAACGACGTGAATCGAAAATTTCAATGATTTTCGTAAAATCGGAGTTCCAAATGCAAACTAACCGGGATGGATCGTGCGATTTAATAAAATCGTTATTACACACGTATTCTACACGTTTATGAAAACGTCTTTTTCGTTAAGTTTAATTGCAGAAATGAATTTAGTCGATCCGGGGAAGGCCCTCCTGTCTATCATCGGTACTGATGATCGTGAAATTCACACTCGTAAATCTCGTAAATTCTTAAGGACACACTGTTGCAACATCGCGGACGTTGATTGCTCGGGCGCCGCATTCTTGAAAACCGGAATCCATCTGGATTTTCAGCATTTCCGGCTGTGACATGAGATACTGGAAATGCGTTTCAGACCGGAAGCTCGCGATATATTCAACGTGATTCTGTCGAAATTCGCGGCTGTTTAAAAGTTTTTTCTCATTGACCCAAATTTCACTAATTTTGCGTTATGTTAAAACGGGGGAACACTTTACCTTCTTGAATTTCAGCGGACAAAAATATAGAATATAACGTTCGACAGAAAATAATGAGCATTCAAAAAAAAAAAAAAGGTTTGTGTTGAAAAGGAAACAAGGGAATAGCGAAAACGAGAGGAAGGAAGAGCAAAGTGGCGAAAACGCAAGCGCATCAAAGAAATGACAACAGAACAGGAAGTGAAGGAAACTCCAAGAACACCAGGTATTAGAAGGAAGATTAGGTTGTACAGATAGATAAAAGGATTGATCGTTACGAAAGGAGGAAGGGTAAATATTTGACCAAAGTTTTTAAGGTGAGGGGCTCTTCATTTAGCGGTACATTTTAGACGATTGTGTACACTAGAAACGTTGATGAGGATCGACGGAAAAAACGATAGATCTGTAAAATATTTGAAGCGCTGTTGGATTTTTCGAGGACTTCAGGGATAGGAAAAAAATTTAAGATTAGAACAAAGTCGTGCAAAACAAAAAATCATGTTTAACTAGCTGCATGGAATGATAAGCGCAAAAGCGCCGAACATTTTTTTTCGATATTTCATTATCTAAACTGGCCTTGGTGCTCTTCTGGTAGAATGTGCATGCATTATATAAATTACCACGTACGTCATAGACCGGGTTAATCTTCTAAATTAATGTGACGTATCGAAATCTCCAAATTTGGAAATAAAAGTCTGCCTAGAAAGTTAACTACAAATTATTAATCAATGCTGGTGAGAAAATCTGCCAAGCGGCTCCGTAAATACAGTGAACAGTAATTGATTTTTAATTGCCTGCATTATTTCGTCTGGGAAGATAAATCATCATCCCCCGTTCACTGCGTATTCCGAGAAATTTTGTCTCTTTCTTTCCATCTCTTTCTTTTTCTGTCTCTTTCATTTTTTATTTTTTCGTTCTGCTTGTTTCTTTCTCTCTTTTTCTTGTACTATCCAGCTCTCACGGTACATTTTCAACAACAGATGACGTGTGCAGCGTATATAGTTGCAGTTTTCAGTAAGCATAATCGGGTTACGAATCACCTACACTAATAACGGCTCACTTTCAATTATTTTTTCCCGCTCTCTCTCTCTCTCTCTCTCTTTCGCACCCCCTCCCCTCTCGTATAACCTCCAACGTTCCGATTGTAGTAATTCTCCTATTCATTCGCAGCTTAACTTAATAAAATCGCAACGTATCGCCCTAATTTTTTACTATTGAAAATATTCTTCAAAAAACGAGAATTTTTCTGGACAACCGGCAGCATTCACTTATTGATAGAAAAGTAGTCCCGATAGTACACTCGACACTTCTGTTAGTCTTCATTCGATCTCAGGTGACAACAGAAATTACAGAAACTTCATTAATCGCGGCAATGGGAAAACATGCATAATGCGCGCTAACTAATGTGTAGTGGGCAGACATAAATAGGACTGCTTTTGTATCGCGATAAATCAAACAATGCGTCTACACTCGCGTCTTGAATATAACGATTGCCTAGAATACTTATGCCTGTACAGCTGGAATGTGCGAATAGGTAGTCGCCAACGTTCAGTAATTAAATATGGCACTACACTATGATGATGATAGTGATAGAAATTTTAATGTTGTATATGGATGGCGATATGTAATTGACTAGAAAAATATTTACCTATATCAAAGAACGTTAACAAGCTTTTTCCTAGCGTTTATTGGAGATTCGTTTTATTTTGCAAAAATTGACAGAGTTAGTTGTAATCAGCTCTTCTATAAGTATTTTTACTTTTTTTTTTTTTTTAGGTGCCTCAACTACGGACATTAACCCAGCCTAGGTGAAATTTTTGAAAATGTTAAAGCGAACTTATATCACTGCTTAACCAGCTGCGCCGTGGTAGCTGTCTCTGTATCATAAAAGGTGTAGCATCTGAGGGTCCCCTGGAGTTTCGCCATTACCGAGGTGAATCGAGTTTTATTAATGACTTTGTTATTTTCATGTCAGAGGCAATACAAAAACGCGTTCTTGTATCGAATGTCGAACATTCTGCAACCAAATATATAACATTTGGAAGAAAAAAATATATATTCTTTTTTATCCTGCTGATAAGACATTTGGTTCATTTTGCAAAAAATGACCTAGTTAAGATTAAACTATTCCATAAGAATTGTAAAAGACTCATTTGGGAATCCACCTTAGCGTGATCAAAATGATCAAGTTATATAAATATATGCACATACGTATTACATATATTCATGTAACCAGCTGAAACCCACGACGTCACCCGTATATTAATGCTCATTTAAATCTGTGAAATCAATAAACTTTTTTTTCTTTTATATAAAATTAATATATACATATACGTACATATATATATATTATAGTAATTACTTTTTTAAAGCTTCATTTCGTATTACCTCACTTTTATTTCAACTTCAATGATAAAAATCCGCATGGCTCGTTTGACTCGGACAAACATATTATATAAATTATGCACTAGAACTTTTTTTTTTTTCTTAAACATAGCTGAGTCTGTATATTCATTAAAGATTTATTTTTTATTTTAATTGTACTTTCCTTGAGACCAATATTACTAAACTAATATATGTAAAACAAACATTAAAATAGTAAACCAGAATATATGGCGCAGATTAAAAATTTAAACGTGTAAATAATATTACCGGTAGCAACTATTGAGACTGGGTACTGTTTCAATCCGTAAGTTTTAATTCCTAAAATATTCTAATATATATTTTTTCTGGAACACATTGCATATTCAAATGTTTAAAAAATTAACAATTAATATTATCACCAAAAGCATCCTCGTAATGTAACGGTTTTTCCATAATTAATACTCGCGATTATATAATTAATACCCGTGACCCGAAAAATTAGTATTGCTTTCTTGTTTCATCTAGAATTTATAATTGTAGCGAACAATTTTTTAAACATTTATTTTATTTTATCCCGCTTTTTTAAATGGTGTACGGTCCTATCTGCTAAAGTATCGATTAGAGTCAACTGCGTGACATTTCTGGAAGTCCTATAACTTTTATCATTGCAATCGCCGGTTTTTTTATTCTTTATTCTACATTTTCATTCTGTTCGTTTATTCTATAAACGGCCCATTTTTTTTACTTATTGACTGTTGTTGCCCCATCCACATATTAATATACCTGTTTGAATCTTTGTTTTTGTGAACTTTGTATTTCCGCAAGGAATATTTTTTTTCTACTCAGTTTTCCCTTCTCTTAAAAATATTACTGAAAGAATAATTAAAACAGACTTTAAATTTGTCTATTTGTCTGCGAATCTCGAGAAATATTCGAATACACAACTTAGTAACTATGCAGCGCATCTCATTAATGTTCTATAAAAAATTATATTAAAGTTACAGGAAAATTAATGAAGAATCCTGCAAGATCAGTTTTAATAATAGTTGCTGTCGGAAATATTATTTACATTTAAATCTTAAATCCTTACCAAGTACTTTTGCCGTTGTGGAATGTACAAGTTTCTTTCATCCAAAAAGATAAAAAAAAAAACCCGAATAAAGGAAATAAATCTTTAAAGTAGAAATGTAGAGAGCTTTTATTGCATAAAAAGAGAGAAAAAATTAAAAATTCACATGGAATTAATATACCCCTGAATTTTTTCTCTCTTTTTATCTACATTTCTACTTTAAAGATTTATTTCCTTTATTCGTTTTTTTTTTTTTTTTTTTTTGATCGTTTTGGAAATATTAGAGTAATATAATATCTGAAAGAAACGTGTGCATTCCACAACGGCAAAAGTACTTGGCTTGGGTTTAAGATTTAAATGTAAGTAATATTTCCGACAGCAACTACGTACGGGCAGCGGCGATTTGTTCCCGGTCGGACCTTATATCTGGATTCTATAAATTAAGTAGATAAATCTCTCTCGAGCTAAGTCAATTAGCTGACGGGAGTTCATAAAAAGAGAAAACAAAAGAAAAAAAGTACAATGTAGTTCGCTTCACGTTGTTGCAGTCGATGAAATACGTCGACGCCTAGTAATATAAATAAATCGGAATTTTTTAATTATACATTTACAAACTCGATTAAAAATAGCAATCTTTAGAATTCCTCCAAACACAAGAGTGCTTAGAACGCTTCTGTTGTTTCGATAACTGTCACAGCTGGTCAAAAAAATGTAAAAATGAAAGTAAATACGAAGGAGGGTAAAACTGCTTTTTTTTTCCCATGTCGAAGATGGAAGCAATGGAGAGTTATCTAAACAAATGAGCGAATTAAAAAGAAGAAGAAGAAAAAGCAATTATAGGGAGAACAGTTGTACGTATAAAAAAAAGAAATGCGGAGCAAGTATGGACGGGATGGATTCGAGGAGTGAAAGACGAAAACAGCAGAAAGAAGAACGTAAAATTACGTGACAACACGAAAAGAATGAAACGAGAGAGGCGCGAACAAGATAGAGTCTAATGCCGCCAAACTGCGAAGCGGCGTAGAATGTATGGAAAGAGGATTCGGGTATGTGAAATGGAAAGAGAAATAAGCGTCGTGAACTGTCATAGGATGCGGATAGACGGAAGTTTCAAAACGAACCAAAAAATGTGATCGGGCAGCTATCGAGAGGCCAGGAGAGCGTGGTAAAATCAATTTTTTTACCACGGTTCGTTCGCAAGGCGTAGGTTCACTTAACGCGACGATTAGAGGAGCGCCGATTCATGGACGAGATCTGCGGAGGAAAGAATTAAAATTCCGGCTGTAGCGACGAAGGCGATCATTAGTAGTCGGCGGTGGATGACCGAAAGGTCCGCAGCATCGGTAGCGATTGAAGAAAAATCAGCGCTAATCATTATATCATTTGTATTTCGGAATATTTCGATTTCAATCTGAAATAATCAAACGGTTAACGGAAACTGCTGCCGTTGTTGCTGCTGCTGCTGCTGCTGCGGGTCGGATAAAAAACGAGCTCGGATAAAGTGGTCGTCCAGGGTGTCGGCGGGCGGGGACGGTGTAAAATCATAAGTCGGAGAAAAGAGATCATTTATCTTAGGTTGACAGCGTTGGCTGGCTCGATGTTGCTGCTAGCGTCTCCCATCAATCGGCTACTCGTCTTGGAATAATAATTGAAGATTAAACCACCCGTCGACCCGCTACCCGGTCGCCGGAGATAGGCTCCTTCATTTTCCTCGGCCCGACATCACCTTAAGCCGTTCTTCTTGCCGAGACCGTCCCGGGTTCCACCTTTGATCGCAGTATCTTGCAGCCGATGATCCGGCCCGAATAAGATACATCACTCCGAACTATCACAATAATCGTCTTACTACTGAAGAAATCCGCACCGCCGTTCAATCCATCTATCTTGCGCACCGAAAGGATAATGTGCATCGTCGAAAGATAGTTTGTCACGTTCGTATCAGCGCAGAAGACAACGCGCGTTCGGACCGTAAATCCTTCCGATACATTACCGATATTACCTTACCTCCCCCCCTTCTCTTCCGCCCACCTCTTCACGCGGTTATTGTGTATATATTCTTTCGGACAGCAATCGGTGAGTTCTGAAATTCGTTTTTCTTCTTCATGCAAATCCGTTTCTTCCCGTGTTTACAACGGTGCGAAAAACCGAATAAAACAAATACGCGCAAACGTATCGCGAATATGTGTAATGAGAAATTATGTTACCTTTTTTTATGGAAGTACGCTTGAGTCAAAGCCGACTATAAAACTCAGAGAAGACTGTCATCGCATAGGGGGGGGCTATCAGCGGGCGGCCTATGTTGACAAGGTCATCAAAAGCCGTTTTGAAATACTTGTATGTAGCAAAATTTCTAGTTTTAAAATAAATGCACGATAAAAAACAAAATTAAAACTAATCGCTACGCAGACCTTTTTAATGGCTTTGAATGACGCTTGTATAGTCAATAAAACTTTGAAGTATTGTAGGAAAACCTTCATTTTCCGAGTTTTTTTTAATATATGTCTATATATAATATTTATTTATTTATCCTAGAGCGGAGAATTTAAATTTAGGAAAAAAAGTTGGGAACGTTTTTTTTAACGAAAAGTTTTAAGTTCTTTTTCATTTCGAGTACGTAATATTGAATCTCACTTGGGTTTCAATCCTATGAACTCAACAGCTATTTCCATTTTGCGATGTTTTTTGTTTTTTTTTTTTTTTTGTGAGGTGGGATTACGAGTTGGAAACAGGAATTATCACCGGAAAATCTCGATGTTAAATTAGCGAGATGGTGATCCGGGCGAACCCAAATGAAGACTGAATTTGTTTTCCGGCTCACACGAGATACTCTTACGATACTGGTGAAATCAGCTGTGTCGTCGATTGCTATTAGCAGCAGCGTTCGCACTGTCAGTGTGGTAAAAATCGGAGAAAATTTGACCGAAGATAAATTAAAATATGAAACGGCAATAATAAGAGAGGAACAATAAATGCTGATCGCTATGCAGAAGAAAAATCTTCTTGCGCAAAGAAAACCGGTTGTTCAGTATGAGGGTAAAATACCGTGTTCGAGCCATTTTGGACAATTAGACATTTGGAAGTCGCCGGATACGCTGACTGTAAAGTTAACGGTAGAAAGTTGATTCAGTTCTGCCGCCCAATCGTCAAGCTAATTTACGAAGTAATGTATCGATAGTCGGTAAAACATATATGTGAAAGCGAAGGCCAAACCGATCGTTGTTGTTACCAAATTGAATATCGTTTAAGTTCTAAAAGGAAAAGTCGTTACAGATTTTTCGAAAACTGCACGATTGCTAGCGATTGTTATCGGGAAAAGAAATGCTTCGAAATGGGAACGGTAATAACTCTAGTGTCGAAGCAGTGGCAAAAAAGTCCAAAATTATGTATACATTATTAAGTAACGAAATACGCGCCATTATGTTCAGTTTTTTTCGCTGTTTCGGCATATATGCAATACTAGGTGAAAGGCCACAATGAAAAAAAGATACGTAGATCAACGTGGCGATTAAAGATGTCGTCGATACTAACATTATTGCGGCTAAGTGTCCGGATCATTAAACATACATTCCAATTCCGTCGTAGTGGTTGCAATAATTCTGTTGCTTGCACCGAGCGTGGATTGAAATCAGCTCCGAGGATTATATAAATCGCGCCTATAATATGTCTAAGTAATGTCTCTTTAGTTTAGCGAGCAGATTTAGTACAAAGAATTGTCAGGTAAGCCTACCGCAAGTAGGCGGAACGCCGTTAAGTATTGTTATGAAATCTGAAATAATTTTCAAATTCCGATCACGACGCGAATTAAAATGCGAGAGGAAAATGAAATATTTCTTTTTTTTTTTTTTTTGATATGTAAAGACATATCAGTTTCCAAATGTTTTCCTCGCTTCCGATGTTCCGGCACGTAATTATCGACCCCACAGTAACAGTTTTATTTCAACCGTTCCTTTTTCACCCCTCTCTATAACATTGTACGCAGGTTGTAGCGCGTTTTTTTTAGATCATTCTAATCGCAGTTATTTTTCTTCTTTTTCGCCACCGGCCATCTGCCAACTATTATTCCAAGATGCTCTCTTGCGACGAAACTTATTTCCTCTTTTCCAACGTGTGTTTTCACAAGAGAGAAGACTGTATTATTATTTCTCGTTTCGATTATTATTATTTCAGTTTTTTGTCGATCATTTTACTTCTCCTCCATTTAAAAAGTGTTTATCGATTTTTAATGCACAGCTGCTATCCTTCTCGATTATTCTTAAAGACCATCTCTTTTTTTGAGAATTTAACCAGGGTTTTATTATTATTACTCTTAGTTATGTAAGAGTGATCATATGTCAGTTCGTTTTTCGCCTAGTTGAAAAGTGACGAAGATCAGCTGTTACAGGCACAATTTTTTCAAATGAAATAATGAAATACAAAAAATTTGTATTTATAACTTTTAGCGAATTAACGAATGTATTAATAGCGAAACAAATATTTTAAAACGCTAGCGGGTGGAAAATTCAAGTGGTCGTTAATTATTTTTTGGAGCCTAATTTTTTAGGTTCAGTTGAAGTATGATAACAATTTTTAATTTTACCACATACAGTAGGTTTTTGGTTCTTTTCCTACTAACTTAAACGTCACATATCATGTCTTATTTATATGTATATTCATTAATTTCGTTATCGTGTCGGTACACATATTAATAACTATATACCACATACACACACACACACACACTAAATGCGGCCAGTTTGAAGATTTTTCATCAAGAACCGAGAACTCCTCTTACCTGTACAAAAAATAAACGTCTTATCGTAAACAATAGAAAGTGTCTAGGAAATTTTCTTATTGTTTTTAGTGTATTTTGAGTACTGAAAAGTGGTGACGGGGAGATATACGAATCGCAAAATGTTGTGACCCTTCCTCGGCATCGTCACAATTTTCCTCTAAAGACAAGATGAAATTGATTTAAATCGATTTTGTGACATTTCTCCGTGGAACTATCCTCGTGATGGGCAAAATTTTAGTTGGAAAGGGGGGGGGCTATAATTTACGCCAAAAAAAAAAAAAAAAGAAAAAAAGGAATCTTGTTCTATGGTAATTTGATGAAAACTGATAAAACCGTAAGTAGATTATAAAGAAAAGAGCAAAAGTTGTTGATTTCTTAAAAGCAAGACTAATGATGTGGCTGTCTGATGAGAAGAAAAGTCGCAACTCGCGGAAAAGTAATATACGCCACCGGGAAAGCGGGAGGTGGAAAAAAGCTTCCAGTCATATTCGCGGCATTAAAGGACGAGATGGAAAAGCCTTTTTTTAACACCAAGTCTGCAGAACGGAGAGCAGCCTGCCTCAAGATCGACTCAAATGTGTAGTTTTCTACAAAATACACCCGCAGCCAATAAATGTAACGACTCTGACACGTGTAGTAAAAGTTTTATCGTTTTCGCGCAAGAATATACCGCATAGCACGCTGTACCCCATTTGAGCTCAAAAATCTGAAGCTGGAGGAATTTGACGTGCCGCTGGATGTGGCGATATTAACACGTCGTTTATGAGTCTGCACATTTTGTTGAAATATCAATCGAAATTTTACCATTAACAGAGTCAAATTTATAATTAACCGGACGAACGGCTGTTAATAAAACGAGTGCTTATGAAGACTATTTCTAAGTCCTCGTCGCAATGGAATAATTTTTGATCGATTATTTTCCCGCATTCATGATACTTTCTAGTGTGTGCGGTCGTACTACTGACCGAAAATTAATATTTCGATGTCGGATCAATTTAAAGTATGTCGCTTTTTGTTTTTGTGTTTTTCTTCCAGATGGTTTGCCCGATTTAATATCAATATATATTAATTACAAAGTAATTCTTAGGCTACCCCCCCCCATTCGAAAAAATGTCCAAAAATATGTCCCAAAAAATGTCCCAAAAAATGTCCCAAAAAAAAGTGTCCCAATTTTATGTAACGCAGAATGTCCCAAATTTATGTAACGAAAAATGTAACGAAACAATATCTTAATTTTATATAATGAAAGTTAAATGTTAGGATAGGATTTTTGTGAGATTATATTATTTTTTTTGTGTGTTGATGCCAGTAAGAATTACGTTGTAAATTTTAATCATTTTATACAAAGTATAGAAGAGAAAGAAACAGAAATGAAAGCAAGAGGGGTCAAGGGGCACAGCCCCGTGCGAGGCCAAAATAGCCGAGTTTATATCCCGAGAATTAAGTTTTTCATTATATGTCCGATTTTTAAATCTTGCTCACGTTAAATATCTCTCTGTAAAACACTAGTATTTAATTTTAAACAGTCTTGCGAGCGCCTATCAATTTTTTGCACGGAATGTAGATTTTTCTTCCGTTATTATTGAGAACAAATTTTGGAACTCTCTTTTTTTTCTTTTTTTTTTCGTTTGTTGAACCCGTCAATCATCAATAAACAATAACCAATCGAAACAACTGTGCAAATAATGACGTGAAATATATATATATATATATATATATATATATATATATATATATATATATATATATATATATTGATATTAAATCGGACAAACTATCCGGGGAAAAAAAAACACAAAAACAAAAAACAACATAGATTTAAATTTATCCGAAACCGAAATCGGATCAACTTTGGTCAGTGTGCCGGTGTGATCGCGCACTAGAGAGTACTGCAAATCCGGAAAAATAACCGATTAAAAATTATTCGATTCCATTATTAGCCACTCATCAACCCCATATATATCCGATACAAATAGCATTGAGACTATAAAATAAATATAATTTATAGTAGCTATAATAATGATAGTGATAATAATAATATACATTTAAAAAAAAAAAATTGTGGACAGAGAAGAAAAGGAAATTAAACAAATAATGTAAATAAAATAAAAAGTATCATTAGATCCCAGCTACGAAATAACACTGAGCTGTCATATTTTTCATTGCTTACTTACTAATTTTTTGCTGTTTAGTCGTGATCAAGTCTCGTGGCACTTCGGTCACGACATGACCAGTTTATAGTTCTACTTTTCTTATTTTGGCATCTGTGGGTCGTGTGATCCACGATGGCCATGGTCATTGCAAAGGTCTGCTATAAAAAGCAAATTCCGCAGTTTCTTTTTATACTATAGCCTTTTATTTAACTCGCTTTGTCATTCTGTCTGTCTGGGGATAATCTTGCGAACGATTTTTCCTCTACTTCCCGATGAATTAAAAAAGCGTCCTTTTGCAAAAATGCTTAATGACAATACAATATTGTGCAACACCCGGGTTTCCAGCTTCAAAATTTGATCCTCGGGACGCCGAACTGAGGGGAATTTTGGAAACGACTTTTCACCTATTTCCCGATGAATTAAAAAAAGTGTCCTTTGGCAGAAATGCTTGTTACACAGATGACAATACAATATTATGCAACATCTGGGTTTCCAGATTTAAAATTAGACTCTCGGAACGCCGAAAGCCCGAAAGTTTCAAAAAAAATTTTTTTTTTTTTCGGTCAAATGATATATCAATGAAAAGATCGCTGCCAGTCAAACATTGTGTTTCGTGTGCGAAGAATTCCGTATGTATTGTATAAAAAACAAAAGACAATATAATTGAAAGAATGCGATCCCCATTATTTAATAATAAAATGTAACACAAATTTTTGTAAATGTCCTATAATCAAAATATTGAATAAAATAAAGCAAAATGAAATACAATTCTAAATTTACTGTTTTTTATTGAAATAAATAGTAAATAGTCCAGACTAAAAAATAAAAAAAAAAAAAAAAAAAAAAAAAAATAGGCTTTTATTTATGCACTAAAAGTACAAAATAACTTTATCAGTGTGCGACTACCAGATACGCGTATCTTAACATTAAAATATGAAACTACAAAATATTCTGAAAAGTAAAAGCGGGGGCCGCAGATTAATAATTAAATATTAACATTATAATACATCCTAAGCCAAAACTACAATCACTATTTAATTCGTTGTGTATCACAATACTGCACGCACCGAATATTTTTGTAGCTGCGGCCACCGCTTTTATTTTTCAGAATATTTTGTAGTTTCAAATTTTAATGTTATAATGCGTATCTAGTAGTTGTACACGAATAAAGAGTTATCCTGTACTTCCTTTTAGTGCATAAATAAAAGGCTATTTTTTTAAAAAAAAAAAAATTTACGTTTTTATAACGGCAAGACGGATTCTTAAATAACAGCATAATGATAATAATAATGATGATAATAATGGGGAAAAAAATGTTAGAGTGAAAAAGCTGAAATTAACACAAGATAAAAGGGTAGTTAATATAAATATAAAGATTGGTCGATGGCTTAATGGTTTCGCGCCGGGCCAGGAAAAAAGAAAAAAAAAAGAATAGCACACACTCGTGGCTAATAATAGAAGGAAAAAAAATTATAAAATTTGACAATGTCCTCGAAAAAATAGGTTGAAATTCCCAGTTTGCGAAGAGTACTAACTGAAATTTGACTTCTAGATGTAAACGATAGAAAAATATCAAAGATTTTTAAACAGAAACCCGAAAAAAAAAATTTTTGAGGATTTCTATAGTAAAAATCGCACATCCCTGAACGATATTATATTTAGTATATTCTATAATAAAGAACAAAATAAGAAAATTTTTCGGGTGGGGCAATTTCAATTCCGAAATAATAAAAATATGTTCAGAAATCATTAAAAATACACACTTCTATCGGCGCTACCGGAGGATTAGTGTTTCTTGTTTATGTCAAAATTACGAAAATAATCCTTTAGGCACATTTGTATTTATACTGTAGGAGGAGGGCCTTTACCGCGAGCCCTACTCGTCGAAACCGAATTGAGGCAGGTACATTGAGGTCAAACGAGAAAAATGTCTCGATCTACACTTGCTATTCGCCAGTCGAAGTTATGGGCATTATGGGAACATTTTAATTATTACTAAAAGCGGGATTGCGAGTGTTTTGTTCCACTTCTTTTTATCTTACTTTGCTGGATCGTATTGGGAATGTATGAAAAAAGGTATTTTTTTATTAAAACTTTACTACGATTTAAGTGTGTACTCACAATCGTATTTTTCTCGAATGTGCCTTGTGATACTGTGTACGCGGCAATGGAAATAGTTGATGTACACTCTCATTTGTGACGTGATCCTATTATTCAGCGATGGCGAACATCGTGGTAAAGCTCGGGAGCTCCCATACTTCTGCTTAAGGGTAAGTAGAAAAAAACCGACTTTTTAAAATACATGTAAAATGTAATTTCCATAAAATTCTGAGTAAATATTGGCGATGATTACGCATAAAATCCTACAATTTGTGTGGGGCCGCGAGATGGTTGTATCAGAAAGAGTCGTAATTTTTAAAATTTTCTGACATTTTTAATTAATGACAGACAGAAAACTCGTTATATCCGAACGTAATTTTTGAAAATTTTTATAATATACAAAAAAGAAAAAAAACAACGAAGGTCCGATTTATAATAAAGTAATAAATTTTGGGCGAATTCACGATAGTGCGTGTATTCTGTTTAGATTTATAATTTTAGTCGATGAAAAAAAAACTAAAAAAAAACCAATCATAAATCTTTTTTCTTTTTTACCCCCCCCCCCCCCGGGCATGTCAACAAAGGATCTTCGCCCAGAAACGACACGAGGGAGAAGGATCAGTTAGATGTAGAGTCGGTGTCAAATATTGATAAGATAAAAGAACTGAGGATAGGAACAACGGAGATCGACGGAAACGATAAGGTATACGACGCACAATAAGGAGAGTAGGGAGTTTGAGTGGCAACAGATTGGAGTACAAAGAAGTGCGTTCGTTCACAAGGGATGGACATTCAAAGAAGATATTGTCGGGATCACAGACGGCTTCTTTTTTTTTTTTTTTTTTTTTTTTTTGTTGGGACGCTTTTAATTGCCGGGATTATTGCGCCCATCGGATAAGTTTTAGATTAGGGAGTATAGGTGGGTTTTTTTGAGAAAATTGATCAATGAATTTAATTGTTCTGGGTCATCAGATATTGATTGAGGGGTTATTTTGTGTTGTAATCGTTGGACAGAGAAGGAAGGGCAGGAGAAAAGAAGGTGTTTTATTGTCATGATATCTGAGGAGCAGTAGGTACAAGTGGGGTTTTGTCGAATTCCTTGATATAGGTGACCGTGGGTAATTTTGGTGTGACCAATACGGATTCTAGTAATAATAATTTCGTCGGTCCTATTGAGGCTTGATAAATGTTTCCAAGGGACGACTGATTTTTTGAAGCTTCGTTGTCAGGATGAAGAGGATAATTAGAGGAAAGAGCGTGAGATGAAAACGAAAACGTGAGGAAGGAGAAGGATTCGAACGCAAACGGATAATAGGGAAAATAACGAAGCGGCAAAGCGAAGGAAAATCGTAAAACCAATGCCGTGTGTTAAGATTAGGTTGGATGGAATAATTTAAGAGGAAAGTTGATTAGAAAAGGAAGACACGTGTAAAAATCTGACCAAAATCTAACATGAAACATTTTTCATTAGAAACAGGAAACAGCAATCTGAGCCAAGGGATTTGCCATTTCATTACCCTCTACCCCCATATGACTGGGGACCCAGAGTATATCAATGCGGATAGCACGAAAAGAGAAAAGAGTGTGAATGAGGGAGCGAATACATAAAAAGGTCAGATGAGTGCGAGGGAAAATGTGAGGAAATAGCTTTAAGAGCACACACGGAGTCGGAGATAATTAGATATTCAGAAGAAGAACGATGGGAGGAAATATAAATTATGGACGTAGAATGGCCATTAACCCGGCCGTATAGATAGTACAAACGGAAGGGAAACGAAAAGATTTGGATGCTCGGAAGGATGAAAGAAGTCCCAACTCCATTAGGTCGAATCATCAGTAAAAATAGCCATATGGGAAGGAACACGGGATTCGATATAAAACTATGGAATTCCTGTATAACTGTTGCAATGGAAAGGGACTTGGAGGAAAAAGCTAAATGTAGAATACAATGGGAGGATTGGAGAGATCTGCAAAATTGAAAGAAAAGTAAGGGAGATTGTTATAAGAAATTGTACAGAATAAAAAATAATTCAGCCACAAAGCAATGTGGTCTAGGATAGGAATTTTCTTGGGAGTAAAACGCCAGTTTTGCAGGATATATAAGAAGGTATAAGTCTAGAGTATGATTTTACACAAGAAACGATATCCTAAATAGGATCTGTGGATGAAAAGGGGAGGCGAGTTTGATTCAGCGAGAACTGCTGGTATTCGAGAAGACCTGAGAGCGCCGAGGCAAAGACAAATAGAAGAATTTTGGATTATATCCAGCTTGGAAAAAAGAGATTTTGAGGAAGAGCCATAGATAAAGGAACAATAATCGAATTTGGAACGGATAACAATCATAAATCCTAAATTCTCAGTTTGACAATTAAATTATACGGTATTCAATTTTTTTTTTTTTAAATAGTTAATTGTGTTTCGTTCAGGCAAACTTGCATAAATTTCACTACGCCTAAAATAAAAAAATAAAAAAAAACTATTTTGAAACGTAACTGTGCTCATTATTCTCGCTTCTTCCTTGCGGTATTTGCCATACTTGACCGCGGAAAATGTAGACGTATCATTTTGTTTAAGGGGGAAGAAAAAGCGTAAAACAAAAGAAGAAACTTCGTTTACTACCGGAATTCTATATATAAATAGGCACAGAATAGTTCAGTACCTTTTTCATTAACCGATTTCCTTCTTTTTTATTTAGTAGCTATTGACGATTTTTAATGTTATCAGTGAAAACATTTTGGAAACAGTTACTGTTTTTTTTTTTCTTATTTAAATAAAAAGCTAATACAAAAAAGTGAAAAAATAAATCGCTATAGCCAGTGTAATTCTTATTAAAATGTTTTAATTTTTCTTCATAATCAACATTATCGGCTTTTTTATAGTGTACTAATAAGTCTGAAGGTGTCACGTTTAATATCAGTAAATTAATGGTTTCTAAATTGTGTTCTATCGTTATTTTATTGAATTTGTTTTTATTCAATTATAATGGTACTGAACTGTTTTGTATTTACAAGTACATACAAAAGTGTATATTCTCAGATGTATACACAATGAACGAATGTATAAGAGTAGAAAAAAAACTTTTGGGATTATGCCAGATTATATGTTTTCCTCAAATTTTTAATAATAACTATAGTCTAATTTCGACCAATGGGCGAACACTAGTAATAATAAATAGACGCGGAACACTTTTGAGACCAACCGAAGAAAGAAGAAGGCTGTGCACGGTTTTAATAACGTTTAGTAGAAAATCTCACCAGTGTATTATTATTTCTTTTTACTACATATGTCGGTCCAACAAGTGTGGAGTAGTGAAAATGCTGTCACTGCCGTACTGGACGAAAAATTATTTATTTAGAAGAAATTAAGGAAAATCGTTAGTTTTCGACACGTTGAAAGACTCGAGAAGAAATATGCAATTCTAGAGCTATATTATTTTCGTTATATTATCCGGATTACTAACGATATTTTTTTTATTTATTTTTTTTTTTTTTGGAATATTTCTAAGCGGACAGATGGATGAAGTGCCAGGAAGGGGAAAATATTAAAGGCAGTAACGCGTTCACCGAGCCCGTTTGAAGAGGATCTCAATTAAATATGAGAAAGGCGAAAGCGAAAAAGGGTCGTCGGAATAATAATAAAAGCCGATCGAATTCGGCTATTTAGAATTACTTTCAAGTACCTTCGATGAATATTAATTAACCAGCGCGCTAAGTAGACTAGGCGGAGAATTAGTTGGAGCGTTTCCTGATTTTTTTTCTCATATACAGACAATAAGACTGTGCTACAGAGGGTAGAACAATTCCGTCGGTTGGTTCGATCATTCGGTATTGTCTGCACATCTTTTGCACAGGAACCTGCAATGGGGGTCGCTTCTCTTTATTACGATGTAGTGCAGGTCGGAGATATATGCGTGTGTGTGTTGGTCGACGCGAGTGGGAACCTAAAGAGAAGCTGAATGCAACTGAAAGGCATAAATCGTGCTGACAAAACGCAGTAAAGGACGGAGGCATCGAAAGGCCGCAGACAAAGACTTGCTATTCATAAACGAATGAAGTACGAGCGTTTAGTTAACGTACCGGAACAGGCAAAGACATATTTTCAAAAGTAATCACAAGAAAAGGCAAGATGCGACTTATTAAAAATTTCCGGGCGCTCGCTGATATTTGCGAATCTGCCGACAGCGCCTTCAAAAATAAATAACGTCTTTCAATAGCCGCATTTGGGAAACAAACGACATTTAAATTCACCGGAATGCGGATGCATAAGAACAGCGGCTGTTTCAATGCCGCCACGGAATACAATTTCGATGAAAGTAATTAAAATACTCGAGCAACAAAAGCGTTAGATTTTTAATAATAAAATTGATCAATTTTAACGACAATCCGTTCAAATGCTAAATATGTATATTACGTTCCAATGAAGTGTATGTAAAACTTTATTTTAATACGTTTCAATTTCACACGGTTAATAAATCAAAATTTAGAAAAATTTAATTATATAATACGCGGTTATTTTTGATTATAATACGTAATAATTCTAACATAAGACCTTTTCGATGTGCATTATTTCATTCGTAAGAAATTTATTAAATCCGCCGAAGCATTAACTGTGTTACCACACGCTCAAAAATCTATGTCAGATTTGAAATCCCGCGTTCTGTCTTTTTTTTTTTTTTTGTGGATACCGAAAAAGGCCGCATTTATTAATCCGGGGCGCCGATTCTGTTCGTATTTCGGTTGAGATTAAAATGCTTTTTTCATTTTATTAGAAGATGTTGCATCGCTCAGCTGCAGCGAGTATTTCGCGATATGCGCTCTGCCTGTCAATGTTGATCAGGCTAATGCACAGCGTAATGAATTTACGTGAAGTCTGTAAAACTGTATTAGGAAATATACAGGAAAAATATAGTACGTCTGGAGTGCGCAGAGACATTGAAGACAGAAGTATGGTAAACTCACAAAGTATCCACGTAATCCTGGTTGTTGCGAATAATTTTTCGTGAGCTTTTTGCACTGTAATTTGGGCGAATTTATTATATTTCTGTTATTTCGACGTTAATTTAAAAATATTTGTCACCAACTTCTTTCGGGGAGGAGCTTCACCACGATATTTTTTTCAAAAAACACGCAAACGTATATAAGCGGAATAGTCGAGAAACGGCTGATGGTTATGATAAGTAATACTGACCGCGTGGGAAAACCAAAAAAAAACCATATTAAATTTGATGATATTAAATTTGATGATATTAAATTTGACGATATTTGTTAATTTCTACACGTAATTTTGCTTACTGCGCTGGTTGTCGATTATTTGTTTTGTGAATACAATAAGTTTGTAAGCATAAGCTAAGTAACTGTTTCATTTAATTAAATTAATTATCTGTTTTTACACTAAAGAAAAGAGAGGAACAAATTAGGCTTATGTACATTAGTTTATATTTCGTTACTTAAGCAATTATTCAGTTAACTTTAAGTGTATCCTATTCTGTGCAATATGGTAAATATATTTTGATTTGATGTGATTTGATTCGAAGATGTTTTCGAAATGTTCTTTTATAAATTTCTCGTCAAAACTTCAGCGCATTATAAGTAATATAGGTTACACGTAAATTTTAGTACGTTTTTTACGTTCAGAATGAGTCCGGTTACCGCGGTATAGATTTCATTCATGTTTTAAATTGCTGTCGTTCGATAATTTTTACTCCTAATGTGTAATATTAATCTCACTTGCATCATTGTTATTATCATTCGTTTAAGCAGGCAACAGTTTGTACACTTCTAACATAGCCACTGTTACAACTGAGTAAAACGCTTTTAGAAAAATCTACTGGTCTACTAGCTCTGTTCACTAAAATTGCAAAAAAACTATTTAAATATACACTTATGTAATAATAATAATAATAATAATAATAATAATAATAATAATAATAATAATAATAATAATAATAATAATAATAATAATAATAATAATAATAATAATAATAATAATAATAATAATAATAATAATAATAATAATAATAATAATAATAATAATAATAATAATAATAATAATAATAATAATAATAATAATAATAATAATAATAATAATAATAATAATAATAATAATAATAATAATAATAATAATAATAATAATAATAATAATAATAATAATAATAATAATAATAATAATAATAATAATAATAATAATAATAATAATAATAATAATAATAATAATAATAATAATAATAATAATAATAATAATAATAATAATAATAATAATAATAATAATAATAATAATAATAATAATAATAATAATAATAATAATAATAATAATAATAATAATAATAATAATAATAATAATAATAATAATAATAATAATAATAATAATAATAATAATAATAATAATAATAATAATAATAATAATAATAATAATAATAATAATAATAATAATAATAATAATAATAATAATAATAATAATAATAATAATAATAATAATAATAATAATAATAATAATAATAATAATAATAATAATAATAATAATAATAATAATAATAATAATAATAATAATAATAATAATAATAATAATAATAATAATAATAATAATAATAATAATAATAATAATAATAATAATAATAATAATAATAATAATAATAATAATAATAATAATAATAATAATAATAATAATAATAATAATAATAATAATAATAATAATAATAATAATAATAATAATAATAATAATAATAATAATAATAATAATAATAATAATAATAATAATAATAATAATAATAATAATAATAATAATAATAATAATAATAATAATAATAATAATAATAATAATAATAATAATAATAATAATAATAATAATAATAATAATAATAATAATAATAATAATAATAATAATAATAATAATAATAATAATAATAATAATAATAATAATAATAATAATAATAATAATAATAATAATAATAATAATAATAATAATAATAATAATAATAATAATAATAATAATAATAATAATAATAATAATAATAATAATAATAATAATAATAATAATAATAATAATAATAATAATAATAATAATAATAATAATAATAATAATAATAATAATAATAATAATAATAATAATAATAATAATAATAATAATAATAATAATAATAATAATAATAATAATAATAATAATAATAATAATAATAATAATAATAATAATAATAATAATAATAATAATAATAATAATAATAATAATAATAATAATAATAATAATAATAATAATAATAATAATAATAATAATAATAATAATATACGTGTATCGTTAAATTCGGGCTGGTGCATCATTAGCTCTCAAATCTGCGATAAAGAATATATTTAAAGTAACAAGTCGATTGTACGGATTAGGGAATATCTGGTATACAATTTTCATTTTAAAGACGGAAGAGTCAAAGATGTGAAGAATTTGTTATAGTTTTCAAAAATGGAAAATTCATCGGTATTAAGCGTATTTTTTATTTTACCGTTATTACCCTATTATTTTTTCGTTCACGTATTAGTTTTACTATGAATAATTTAAGTATTCATACACTATGTCAGCAGTGTATGTTTTAATTTTGCTCAACGATCGCCACGAGTTCATCACTCTACTACACATAATAAACTTTATCATCAAATTAATGTCTTCGTGGACTCTTAGCTGATGACGGACTGGACACCTGGAAACTTTACTAATACCGGTCCCGTTCTTTTAAGAGCAGAATTTTCCCGAGTGTTTTTACGTTCGAAGCGTTCTGATGTTAAACACGTTATGATAATATTACCGACGCGAGAAATCCTAATATGTGTACCATTCGATATTCACTGTAATGATAAAAATACTAGGGCACTTTAAGTTAAATTAATTCGATCACTGCAGAAGTAATTCGCAATTTTTTGCGAAAAATAATAACAGTAACTAAAATTTTTACTGAAACCGATTAGTAGTGCTATGTGTTTAATTTTTACGTACCAACCTGCATTAATCTAATTTTAAAGTTTATAAATAATTATTTCGATGTTACGGTAATAATTTATTACGTTCTTAGTTCCTCGTGAACTAATATAACAATATGTGTATGTATTTGCTATAAAAGTAAAAAATGATAATCGATTCTAAAAGTTTTCCATTGTAAAAACCAAAATTCACTTTTCGCGACTTGCACAGTCACCATACTAGAAATTACAAATTATTTTCGAACTTGAGAATCTTATAACAACAGAGTTTTGGAAAACTTGTCTCCCCACCATCTACTGTGATTGCTATTGCTAGGTTAGATGCTTACTGCAATCCATCCGTTCCGGTGCAAATCTTCCAGTCCGAGCTGTTTGATGAAACTAACTACAGTAGACTAATTATAGCTTTTCCATCGATTACAGTTTCGGTACTTTTATCAGCTTTCCGCATACGATCAAACATGATGTGACATTTTAAATTCAAGTGAAATCCTTTTTTTGAAATTTTTACACTAAACAAGAACTCTACGGTCTGATCGCCTGTATATTAAGCAAAAATTCCCATAGATCTGAATGAATATTAAACAGTGTTTACATCTTTTATCGACTAATGTTGATATTTAGCGAGCGATTGAAAAATTCAAACACTGTCGCTTAATTATTCTTCCACTAGAGTGGTCTTCGAAGGGAGAAAATAACCAGATGATAAGACTCTTTAGAGACTATAGGATAACCGTTTTTATTTATTTCTCCCTGCATAGAAGAAATTGATCAGTATTACAAATACGATAAACACACATTTGCACCTTAAAGAACTGTACGAAGATAATAATTCGCAGTTTTAATTAAGCTCAGTATCGTCGGGGAAAATCACTAAAAAGGATCATAAATATGATTCGGTTAAAGTACAGCGGCCATATTTCGAAATGGCATTATTAGTGTAAATACGTCATGCTAGAGCACGTGCACAGTAGAGTAACCGACATTTTCGGCAATGCCTAAGATATACACGATCATCGATTATTTCAGAATTTTTTAGTTGTCATTTTAATCATCGGAACGTGAATTATTTTCTAAATGATAATGAGAAAATAACACAAAATGAATATATTATTGCTGCTGCTATTAGCGCATGTTAAAATACAGTTGCAGAATTTTTTAAATTCCTATGATTTTGTATTTTTTGCTTTTAACAAAAATAAATTGTCGGTCTCACAAGAAGTAGAAGGACACTTCTCATCAAGCAAGTTCCTATTTATAAATATGAATAAATGATAATGTATAGAGAAGTACACTTAGTATAGAAGTATATAAAATATTAAAAAAAAAGAGGGTTGCAAATGATTCTCACGCACTTAATGTTACCTGTCGACCGTTGTTTAATTTTTTTAAACGTTACGAAGTCATCGGGGATACCCCCTCAGACAAGTTTTTGATTACCACTGTCTCGTCGATATTATCAATTTCACGTTAACACTCGATTCAGTACCATTTCTATTTTCATTTTGGTTGACAGTAGGAATAGAAGACACTTTACGAAGAAGATATATTTCATTATTCTGTATCCGCCAGCTGGAGAATTAGTATCTACACTGTTTTACTATCGGGACGTTATTAAATATTGATTTCGCAGTTTGCGAAAATACATAATACATACATATATATCTTGGTTTACTAGCGAACGAACCGATTTTTAAGTTAATTCATTTAATCCTACTAAATAAAAATCTTGAGGGGAAATTTTAAGAAATTTGTTACAAATTCAATTTATGAATTACGACTAGTTGGATGATTTTTTTCTTTCCCTCTTTTCTCAGTTTGGCTTTCCAACAGTTTGGCTTTCCAACAGTTTTTTCATTTACAAAATTTTTTTCATACTACTATATTATTATAATTTAATCCGGAAAGATAGAAGCTGCTTTTCCTATCTGTACGATAATTTATATTCCATTGTAATCGACATAGTTGCGAAAATTGCGTTCCATTAATAAAATCTGCGTACTTAATATCACGTGTTTTAGTATTTCCCTAATAATAATAATAATAATAATAATAATAATAATCTAATCTAATCTTTCAAATCTAATCTTTATTATTATTATTGTTGTTACAAAACCCACAAATGCGCTATATAGCGCGAGTAGTGGAATTTGAATCAAAAATTAAAAAAAAAGAAATTACAATAATCAAATACCACAGAAATAATTAGAATGAAATTTCTGAGTAGTTAAATGAAATAGCACTTACAAAAAAAACAAACAAATATATGAATAATATGAATTAAATAAAAATTAAAATGAAGCTATCATAAACGTAACGAAATTAAATTTATCAGAATATAAATCTATAGATTAAGTTTAAAATTTATATATTATTAACCTTTCACCAACGCAGCCCACACATTCTTACAAAATTTCAGCTCTAACATGTACTACAGTTGTAATAACCAAATAGAATAAAATAAAATAAAAGACAAATAATAAATAAATAAATAAATAAAATAAAAATAAAAATAAATAAAAAAATAAACAAAACGATACAAAATAAAATAAATTAAAGAAATGAATAACGAAATATGATGAGTAAAATGAAATGGTAACCTTAATGTAAACCCATAAAAAGCATACATTAAAATTTAGTACCCAAATAACGACATATTAAAATTTATTAATATTAATATTCTAATTTACAAAACACTTGACTAAACCTCGGTAGTTAAAAAAAATTAAATACAGGAAGATGTAACTCTGCTATTTTAATCTGTTATGTAATATATAATTAATTATTCGCTTACGTCTCTTTTTGAAATTTATTAAGTCAATTTTTAGATCACGAGGTAAAGAGTTAAATAGTTTGGCTCCATTGTATATAGTTTGCATGCGGGAGTGGTATTTATTGAACCGTGGAACAAAGGCAGAGTCTGTATTGGTTGATCTTGTTATTGAATTTGTAGTTTCTACTTGAAATTTAGTCTTGTATTTAAAAACAAAGTTTATAGTTTGCAGGGTATATAATTCTTTCACACATAAAAGATCTTTGTTAGAAGGGGAACCCACTATTTTAATTACCGCTTTTTGTAAATTTTCTATAGCACATATATGAGCAGACGCTGTACCTCCCCAATGTATAATACCATAACCAAGCACAGACTGGTACAGTCCTAAGTAGAGTCTCCGCAAGTGATCAGATGAGAAAAATTCTCTTAAATAATAGAAAATATAATTTAATCTCCTCAACTTTTTTTCACAATAAGAGGTGTGCTTGTGCCACGTGAGTTTGCTATCTATTAACAAGCCCAAGTATTTTATTTCATGTACTCGGTTAATAGTAATGCTATTGTTATGTGAGATTCGGAAGTTTTCCCATACATTCGGAGCTTGGTGCGTGTAAATCATAAATTTGGTTTTGTTTTCGTTTAGAACTAATTTGTTATGCTGCATCCAATAAAATATTTTATTAACATCCTGCTGTATTGACTCTTGTAGTTTATCGGGAAAACGTGAGTTCATAACTAACACTGTATCGTCGGCGTAAGTAAAGATTTTTCCATTTACTTGCAAGTTACACAAGTCATTTATGTATATTAAAAATAAATAAGGACCCAGAATACTGCCCTGCGGGACACCAGACTCTTGCATAATACTGTTGCTGTAGGTACCATTTATTTTTGTTACATTCTTTCTTTTAGTGAGATAAGATCGGAACCAGTTATATATATTTCCTCTAAATCCGCAAGCATAAAGTTTTTTTAGTAATATGTCATGGTTGACTGTGTCAAATGCTTTTCGTATGTCGAAGTATACCGCTGAAACAGATCTGCCCTCTTCTAAATGTTTAGTAATGTAAGTAATATGCTCAAAGATGGCTACATCCGTTCCTATGGTTGGCAAAAATCCATATTGGTTAATACTAAAGAAGTTTTGATCTTGCAAGAAATTTAAGAGAATTTTTTTTACACATTTCTCAAATACTTTCGAAATAGTGGAAGTTATACATATTGGCCTATAGTTTGACATTTCTTTTTTATTACCACCTTTGTATACCGGTACTAAGATTCCCGTTTTTAATGCATCAGGAAATATCCCGGCATTAATAGATTCATTAAACAAATAGCATAGCGGCTTAATGAAATAACTAATATTGTCTTTAATTATTTTTACGGAGATCCCGTCAAGCCCGAAGGAAGATTTATTCGGTAAAGATAATATAGCAATTTTGATATCGTCCTCTGTGAAATTAATAAAAGCAAATGAGTTTAGACTTACAGAGGAAAACGATTCATCCATTATCGGACCACTGTTGTTATAATTTTTAGAAATCTGTTTTACAGATTCACTGAAATACGTATTGAAATGTTCAGCAACTGTATGTTCATTACCATTTACTTTTATTGTAGCTCCTTCAACTGCGATATCTTCAATTCCATGAGAGTCTCTTCCAATTGTATTTTTAACTACATACCAATAATCTCTTTGATTCTGTTGACATTTATCTAAAAGACCTGTATAATACTGTTTTTTACTTCTTCTAACAGCTTGTTGAACCTTTTTAGATGCAGTTCTGTAGCTATTTAATAACACCTGATTATTTGGAGAATGTTTAAGTAATTCATAAGCTTCATTTTTAATTTTAATTAAACGTATTACTTCATTTGTTACCCATGGCGAACGCTTACGCTCCTTAGATTTAGAATTTATGTCTCTTTTACAACGGTTTATAATAGTAGAAATTTGATGGATGAACCAATCAAATTTTTCATTTGCCGAAGCAGAACTTAAATATATTGGAGTAACGTTGCATTTATATAATTCTTTTTGGAAAAGTTGTTTATGGAAAAAGTAGTTATTGGAACCTTTTAGTTTTAATTTAGCGCTAGATTGCAACATGAACTCTACACTTACGCCATAATGGTCAGAGAAGTCAAAATCAATAGTTTTTAATGAATAGGTCGAGTTAAATAAATTACTATTAAGTCCACGAATGAAAACGTGGTCCAAACATGATGTATAATTTTCCCCAGGTCGTTTATAGGTTGGTTGATTTACAACACTAATAAATCCATTGGAATATAATAAGTTCAGATAATCGTTACAGCTTTGATCATTTAACAAATTTATGTTCATATCACCCGTTATTATACAGTTATTGGATAAATTATCAATGATTTTAGTTAATTCCGCGATGAAGTCTTGGTACCTGGAATCACAAAATCTATAAACACAAATAATTGTAATGTTACTTTTGGAAGTAGTGCAAAGAGATAATCCTAGTATATTGCCAGTCTCTATAGTTAGATTGATAGTATTATATTGAATCCAGTCGGCAACGTAAACAATTACATCTCCCGATCTTCTGTCTTCATTGCACTGAGCTACTGCTATGTAACCCGGGATATGAAGTCGACTTACCTCTTCACTATTATAATAATAATAATAATAATAGTAATAATAATATTCAAATCGAAATCATTTATTATTATTATCGTTATGAAAACCACAAAAGCGTTAATTAGCGCGAGTAGCGGATGCAAAATTTAAATGTAAAACGCTAAAGTATAAAATCCGACAGAAAATGTAATAATACGTTCATTCGCTTCCATATAAAAATAGTCGGATATCTGAACGAAATGATGAGGTAAAAAGCGGTCAAATTCAACAAATGCGGCGTATAAATTTTTTTTTTTTCCTTGCATTCGTAAATTCCAGTATACCTTTCCCCGTAGCATATTTTTCGACTGCTCGAAACGATTTCACGTTTCACGTTTCGTCGCTTTAAGTAAAAATTAAAAATATTTCCTGTTTAATATATCACATTATCAAAATAAATGGAAACCATGTGTAAAACGAAACGTACCACCACATTATTATTCGCAGCGTATGACCTCAGAAAAAATAAATAAAATAAAACCATGTAATTCACCGGCTCTATATAATGAAGGCAGATTTTTATATATATACACAGATACATGTGTTTAACGTCGTGAACTTTCCGCGAATAATTCTTAATCCGTAATTAGTCGGTCCATTAAATATTTTCATTTATTTTTTAAAATTAATGATAGCCTGTTTTTTTACATCATTTCTACTTCATCTAGAGCATCGTATATTGTTATTTACACAATTTTGTAAAAAAATACATAATTTTTGTCTACTTTGTGTCTCTTTCAAATTGAATTCCTCATGTTATATTTCCCTCATTTTCTGCGATGAATAAATGTCTAACCCTTTTCCTCCCTCTTTATTCATGCACTTGTTCTTAATGCGATATTATTTTTTTGGCTATTTTGCGATACTCGTAAATTAAACTTTTTAGTAAAATATATTAAATATTCTCCATTTTAATTCTCATTTACATAAATAATCGATTTTTCTTTTTCCCGTTTTCACTTAATACACCTTCAAAAAAAACAAAAAAAAAAAAAAAAAACATTTTTTTCCGTCCTCACAAACGAAAATTGTTTGCGACGCTAATGGAAAAAAGTGACTTTTACATCATTATTTGTATTTACACCGTTTCCGGGTTTAATACATATTTAATAGTGCATTTATATTCAGAGAAATGTTATTTAAATTTAAAAGTTCCTTTACGGTTGTAAAATATTTTTGGTGCACTTTAACCCCCCCCCCCGGAGCAATATTTATTAAGATCACTTTTTTTTTGTTTTTTTTTTTTGTTTTTGTGTTTTTTATTGTGTAAACGTAGCGTTCGCGTGTACGTATTTACGTTCCGACTAGAAAAAATGTTCTCGTTTGATTTTCGTATTTATTGATTTACATAATTGCCTAATCATTATTTCAGGTAATTTATTTTCCTCCTAACCTGACGAACCTAGACACTTTAATTTTATATAAATTTACATAAACTAAAGATAGAATGATAATATTTTAACGTTGAAATAATGAAATCGTTCAAACAAAGGCAAAAATTATTCTCGTAAGCAAAAATAATGACCGACAATGACGCCAACTATATTACGTGAAATTCATTTAAAGAACGTAAAACACCGGCTTTACTAGATATAAATAATTCATTTTTACTTATTAAAATGCCGACTAGTTTCACATAATCATAACAAAAAAAAAGAAAAATGTGTTTACATTATTAACCTCGGTAAATAATGGTTTTTATTTAAATTTTGAATAAATCAATTCGTGTGTCTTCGTATAAAATCATTACAGGATAAATTTCATAATAGCGTTTAAAAACTGTGTCCTCTCCAGATCAGAATTGGAAATTTTATGACATATTCACGTTTATGGAAAATCAAAAAAAAAAAGTTGAAAAAAGAAGGGAAAAAAAACAAAAAAAACGGCGCGAAGGGGTAGTTGCGTATGTAGGCGGAACTTTATGACACATTCGCGCTTGAACTACAAATGAGCTATTTTGCTACAAAATTAATTTTGATTCGTATCGATGTGGAATCGCGACCATTATATTTTGAGAAAAATGGGTCCCCCCCAGAGGTTTCGGTAATTATTTAATACAAATTTTTCCCAACATCGAACTGTGCGTTCTATGGACATTTCAATTTTCATCTTTTAATAATATATTAACTTTTACAAAACAACTAAGTGTTCAAAAACTCTTTAAACAAATTTACTTAAAATCCAAGTAGTCGCATTCCACACTATACGCATGGAATGGCAGACTTTTTTCAGGACGATTTTACCTATATCTAGCATTATACAAGCATAGGCGCATGCCGTGTGTATCTGCTTAAAAGGTTTTTTTCTTTTTCCGATTTTTAATTTTGATTTTGGAATAATTAAAATAGATAGCTGTTCTACCTTGAAAAAGTTGATCATTTTAATCGTCCAGAGAAGTAAATATGAATAAAGTAGTTCTTCTTTCCGCGTTATTAAAGGCCGCGGTACACACTCCTAAAACAAGAATTTTCAAACGCGCGCGTATCAAAAAATAAGTTGATTATGCGCCATTTCTTTGAAAATTAAATATTTCATAAGAGCGATAAAAAAAAACGAAAAAAAACGAAAAAAAAACATAACAGATTTCGTTAGTATTCGATACGAAAACTTTACTAATTAAGCGTTAGAAAATTCGCACCGGCAGAGTTAAAAGTCGCAGAATATGTACTTTTCTCGACTAGCCCGCATGGCGACATTTATTTGCCAACTAAATAACTTGTAGTTATTTTTAAGCGGAAAATTATTTTAATTAAAAATCGATTATTTGCAAAACATTAAGCTTTTACTATTAGCATCTCTGTTAAGCACACGAAGAGGAAATAATCGATCGTATCAGAAGTACTAAAATGATAGAATACACATATCTCACCAGTTAAACTTAAGGCGCCAAGCGAAATTTGTCAATTCACTTGTTTAGTATAGAAATTAATATGCCTTTATTTTTAATTATAGACTCGATGATAGGAAACAGTACATTATAAACTATTTTCTCTTTAGATTTTCTCTTTTTCCAACCGGTCGACAATAGTGATTTTTTATAATTGCATTAACAAGCGTAATACATATTTCTTTAAATCCGTATACGTTTGTCATTAAGCTTTTATAAAGAAGATTAAGTTCTGTAATTACTTGGACATTTAGCCCCGATGAAATTTCTTCAACATAATTCCGGTCTTCTAAAAGGGGACCACCGATTATCGGAAAACAAATTTTTGAGGAAATAGCAGTTTTTTTTGTTTTTTTTTTAAATTCATTTATTATTAAATACAATTTTACAATAATGGTATTATGGCTTGAGGATCACTTTTTGCTGAATTCGCTTATCAGTGTTCCGCAGGTCATCACAATTATATTAATTGAGTACGCGACTTAAATACCTTATTATTTAAATGTACTTCTCTTTGTTTTTCATTATTTCATTTACATATTCCATCGTTGTTTTTGTGTTTTTCCGGTTGGTAAACCATTTCTCATTGATTTCTTCTATTTTATATTTTATCCTGATTTGACTGAAGTTTGGACAGCTTAAAAAGGAATGATCCGGAGTGTCTATTATGTCTTTTTTACAGTTTATGCATGTGTCTTTTTCTGTTATTTTATATTTTTTGAGGTATTCTCCAAAATTTCCATGTCCTGTTAAAAATTGAGTAAGGTAGAAATTAGGTTCTAGTATCTTATTTTTAAGTCTTTCTTCGATATTTGGAATTAGTTTAAAGGTTCTTCTTCCTGTTTTTTCAGCGTTATACTCCTCTTGCCAGAGGTTGTTATATTTAATTTTTATTTCTTTTATGTTTTCCTTTTTTTTGTTTGTCGGTAATGCTTGATGATTTTGTTGCTTTAATTTCATTGCTTTGCTGTATCTGTAGGTCAATAGGTAGTACTCCTGCAATTACATTGGTTGCAGTATACGATACCGTTCTATATGCAGATATAATTCCCAATAATATTTTCCGTTGCTCTTTTCTAATCTTTTTTTTAAGGAAATAGCAGTTAAACAAAACGAATCGGTAGCGATGCGCGCTCGGGCGTTTATACTTTTTCACTGTTTTTTTGTTTTTTCAAGTTTACTTTTTTTTTTTTTTAATATCAATTTGAAAAGTTTAATATCCAGAAATATCTAGAAGTTGTTTCATTGAAAAGACCGTACTACTGAAAATCGCCAAAAAAGTGAAAATCGATTTTTCGGAGGATAGGTCGTCCCTTTTAGTAGACCGAGTGTCGCATATTGCATTTAGCTATATAAATGTCTCTCTAGTCCAGCGGTTAAACGTAGCCCCTACCGATTATTTATAAAGCTTTAAATTTAACTTTTCCCCGATCACGAAGTTCAGTAAACTATTAATTATCAGTTTTACAAATTTTTTCGCTAAGGATTTCAGTGGCTTCTTTTTACGATAACAAAAGTGAACGATAATTTATAGCGGAAATGCGGTACTATATACAGATAAATAAATCGAAAACTAAATAAAATAAGAAACATAAAGAGAATCATTTTAGCCTCCTTCTTTTTCCGAATAGATCTAGTTTCGTGTTGATGAATTTTTAATTTCTAAGAAGTGATATTAATTATTGAAAATCAAAAAAACACCCGCGAAATTTACTAATTGATTTGCTTGGAAAATAAATTGGCGGTTTTTAATGCTTTATTTTTCCTTCATATATCGCTTAAAAAATTATTTTCTCTTTTAAAGACTTGAAATGCTGATTATATATAAAATCATTTAATTACAAGGCACAATTTTTTTTTTTTTTTTTTTTTTTTTTTTTTTTTTGTTTATAAGAAAAGCAAAAAATCTGCCATAACGGAAATTGTGGCCGAGTTCGACTAATTTTTTCCGAAAATTTCAATTCAAATAACCCGCTAAATGAAAAGTAGTAATCAGCGTTTCGCGTCTTTGTAGGAGGAAATCATTTTTTAAGCTATGTATGAACGGCACAAAAAAAAAAACAAAAAAAAAAAACGCTGATTTATTTTCTAAACAAATTAAAATTACTAATTATTCCGAATTGTGTTATTTCGATTCGATGATTACTTTTTTTTTTTTCGCCTTAAATATGATATTAATTAAAGAAAAAAGGAAATTTACACCAACACTAAATTCTAGATTTACTCGGAATAAGGACGAGGCCGAAACATAGCGGCACCGAAATGATCTGGGCAGAAACGTTGAGACCGAAACGATACGACCCCCTTTTTTGGGGTGTATTTCAGTTGCATACGACTCTGCAAATCAGTTTTAAGAGCTTCAAAAAGAACTTGATGCAATTTGTCAAAGAATTTCCAAAATCAACTAAACAGTTTCCGAGCACTAGGAAAACCTAGCATACAGGCGAATCTAGATTTACTCCATGACGCGTGTCAATTTGAATAGAAAGTTATAAATACACATGTGCCGGAAATTAGACTAGTCCGCCGCCGTAAACGCATCAAAACAGTAGCGGTAGCGACACAATTGTCTATCTCAGCTTTATATTCGGACTAATTATAAAATCAACTACAATCGTAAGTCCGCGATTAAGGACTGTAATCGGTGCAGACCAGCATTCTGTGTCGTCGTGGTAGCGAATGCTGCGTCGAAAATGCGTTTTCACCATTCCGAACCGCGATTTAAAGCGAAATAAAGCCGATAATGAACAAACGCCTCAAAACGAACGGACCGAACTCTAGCGCTAATGATAATGATGATAGATAATAATAATAACGGCACCACGACACACATTGACGATGATAATGATTAATTAGAATAATAACGAACGAACGACCAACGGTCAACGGCGGTAGAAGGAGGTTATGGCAATCAATTGGATATAGAAGGTTGGCCGGCTATCACGCGAATTAGCTATTCGAAGTGGTGCTTAGCCTCGGTTAGGCGAGCTTCTCGGTACCAGCGGTAACGGGAGCGCGCGTTAAAACCGAAAATTGGGGTCAGAGGTCTCGAACAGTTTTTAAGGTGTTTAATGGGGGCCAATCGGTTCAGGAAAATGCAACGCGTTTCTGTCAAGCTCGGTATCCAAAGCGGCGGCGCTCGTGTCGTCTACCCGCGCGTCTTGGAGAAAATGCCGAATTTAGCCTTTGCGTGATTTTCAAAGATTTTCTTAGTCATCAAGGAGAGAGCAATCAATCGTGTTCCGCAGCTCGTTCGCTGGTAGCGTCACGCTGATTTGAATTTCTTCTTCTAGCCGGTCCGGCAGCGTGCTTTTTATCGGTAAACACCGTGACACGTTATTGTTGCGCGTTTCGCGCTCGCTCCGCCATCGGTAAATGATAGGCCGTCTAATGTTTCAGCCGTAACCGTTTTGATAACGCAGACCAATCTACCCCCGAGACAAAACAAAACACTCCCCTTCTAAATTATTCATTGATTACCTTATTATTATTACTACCACCATTATCATTATTATTACTGCTATACTATTATTGCTATTGTTATCACGTTATTTTCAACATTGTTATTAACTATTATTATCAACAGTGTGTATTATTATCGCTGTTATTGTATAGCGATAAATTTTAATAACTGCCTCGCTCATAAATATGCAAATGTCCCGTCAGCGACTAAAATCTATTTCGCAATCTCAGTTTAGATTGCGCTACTTCGGTTATCGCTAAATTTCCTTTGTCGAAGATTAATCTCGCAACAATTACTCCCCGGTTCCTTCCTTGTAAGTGTCGCTCGCCTGCTAGCTAACTGGCAGTATCGAGTGTCGTCGGCCGTAACGTTCATTTAAACTGATAAACGCTTTAATTCGGTAGCCGCGCGCTTCTTTCGTAGAAAGTGTCTAAACGATAAGAAAACGAGAGATGAGGAAAAAGGGTCAACATAAAAAAAGATCCGAAAAAAAATCGTATTTTTAATAAATGCGAAGAAGAAATTAACAAAGAGAGAAATATTACTAAACCAGAGCAACTTCATTAGTCGCTAGTGATGTCGACTTTTTGCAGGCTGGGAGTCACCCGCACCGCGTATAGGTGTGCGTGTCTTAATTATACCTCCGTCGATTCTTACTGACTTCTAAAAAGGACCCGCGCAGAAAAATTCATCAACATCGAATTGCCCGCAGCCCCCCCCCTCCTCCTCCTCCTCCTTCGTTCACTCTTTTTCGCGATACTGGACAAATCTCCATTGTGGCCGCTGTCGTTGGACCAACTGTGACACATTTATCAGTGCCGAAGTTTGCATCGTGCAGGCTGTACACAGACAACCATCGAAGGTGTCCTTTATACACGAAGATTTTTTCAATGGGTTGATGGGCTATGTCAGCGTTTAAATTATGCACACATAAAACACGCCAACGAACTAGTAAAAAGGAACAAATTCGATAAAATATTGTTTTATTGTAGAAAAAAGGAAAAAAAACAAGAATTCCCGTTAATGTAAACAGAATTACACGCTTGAATGAAAGTTCAAAGTTACGAACGTATAATTTTGATTCATGCTTTCTCGTTTTCCAGATGGTCAAGGACGACTTCGAAGCGGCCATAAAACGATCTGTTATGCATCCGTAATTCAATCCTTTTCTTACGATCCATCTTGTATACTCAGTCCATTTGCCCGTACTTGCGGTAAAACGTCGAATAATAATTAATCAGATAAAATACTTCAAGTTCAATGTTACAATTTTACTCGATCTCTTCCGATCATAGTGCGATGCACCGCGAATGAAAAAAAGAAAAAAAGAGAAAAAAAAAAGGAAAACGATAATTTTCATAAAAATCCACTTTCACATTCCTGAGTGCTATATGTCAGTGAAATCGTCGTCTTTTTATAGGAAAATTGAAGAAGAAAAAATTTGCCATTTGCACCCTATGACCGTAGCTAAAAAGTTACGAGTCAGTAGTATCTCTCTTAATTACACAATCGATAATACATTTTTACTCTCCGACAACGTCTACAAAGAACTCAATATTCGAGACGTTTTATTCCCCGATCCCTTTTATTCCGATTTGGTGCGTAGTCCGTGACATCGCCGTTGATCTTCCTGTTTAGGAAAACCTTCCAATATTCCGATAACGTTTTTAAAACCGTTCAAAGGACGAAAGTCGGACGAAAAGAGAAAATTAAATTAAACACTATTTCTTCGTCTGCCCCAAAAAAAAAACAAACAAAAAAAACGTACATTTAATAATTCTTTCATTTCTACTTTCATTATTGAAATTAAATTTACAAACTCCATTCTCTCATTCTTTATTCTCTTTTACGATTTCTACCGAGTTAAGGTTGAAGTCTTTGCCACAATTGTCTCCATTTTGGTCAATTCAGCGCTTCATGCCGCAGCAACAGTATTTGTCCCCTTAGTAATCACTCTTCCGAATCTTCCGTGGCTCAATTAAACAAGCCCTCTTTATACCTTTGCGTCCACTGCGGAAGTAACCATTCGGCACTAGACCGTTCTTGTCCAACTTTAAAGGGTCAAGTTAAAATTCACAAAAAATAAAGAGTTTGAAAAATGTTACATTACCCCCCGGGGGGCGGGGGGAGGGGGGGCTCGATAGTTTCCTTTATACCTTTGCTGATATTTCAAATCCTGCTAATTTCCCGGCCGTATCTAATTCTTCTTCCACTATTAAGAGGAAACGTCAAAATTATGCTAGCAGTTCATCTTCCCATTAGGTCAGATTTCGCCTTAAAAACAGGATCTCCCAATTCTTACTATTCCAATCTAACTTTTAAACGCCGGCATAGAAGTTTACCGCGTTATTCCCAATCACACTTCAAAGAAGTAAACAAACTCGCTTATTGATAAATGTCAAAATTAAGCGATGAAGTATATTTCTATACAATTACACGGCGATTTCTAATAGTACCAGGCTAATTAATACGCGCACTGCCGATCGTTCTAGTGTGTTATACGAATAATTTTAAAAACATTTTTGGCTTTTGCAAAATTTTAAAATTAGTTTCATTTTGTGCTAAAAAATAATACTTCATTGTGAAACGAACGAATCTAACGTAATTGCGCCGTACTTTTTAGTGAAACTGATTAGTGCCCTAATATACTGATCGGTAAATACGGATTTGAACAAAGTTGGATCCCCCCTAGTACAGTAAATGACTATGTGTGCCATTCTTTCGCCGGGAGAAAGGTACAAAAGACGTCGTAGGAAGTGGTCTAATTTTTTATACCGGAAAAAAAAAAAAAAGAAAAGACATATATCTCTTGCTAAGCAGAATAGCTTATAAAAGAAAAGCATTAAAAATTAAACTGACATCGTGGCCATTACGTGTAGACTATAAATAAAAATTTTTAACGAATGCATCGGATTAATGCAAAGATAGTGAAGGAATAGAAATATCGACAAGTCTAAAAAATTCGAAATTTATCGCGAGACTATTAGTTTAATAGAGTAAATCGTCGCTTTTTATGAATAGCGAAAAACTGAATGATTAATCTCTTCCGTTTCAATTTAAATTCAGTAGTGTCGTTTTTATGCATTTAATTAAAAAAAATGAAAAAAACAAAAAAAAGAAACGGCATTTTACGAAGTCGTCAATTGCAACTGACTCATCTATAAGAAAAATTCTCAACTAGGGATCAATCAGTGAGGTGGTGCTGGTGCCCCTCTGATCTAGCAAACTGAATTATATATACATAAAATTAAATATCGAACCGATCTCAATTAATAGATCGGTATTGTTGCACGAAAATTCTCCAAAACTCACGTAGGATATATGAATTTTAATAGGTGAGAGAGAGAGAGAGAGAGAGAGAGAGAGAGAGAGAGAGAGAAAGAGACATATCGTAATGATGTGTTTTATTTATTATTCATAAATTGTCGCGATATTAATGTTTTTTCCCCTTCTTAGATTACGAGTATATGTGAACCAGTTAATCGATTCCAGGTGTTAGATATGTGCTGCGACGATTTGCGCGTATTAACTTCTTCTTCCCTCATTACTAGTGAGGGGAGTCCTTCGATAACTAAAAATCAAATTCGACTGTAAAATCTTCTCTTATTTAATATGCAACAACCTTTCGACGGCGGCCTATTGAAAGAGACAAAGGACTTGATCATCTCAATTTCGTTCTCGTACCGATTCGCGGTGTAAATCTTCATTTGCAAGAAGAATGCGACTACGACTGTGAAAGGGTGGCTGTTCTATTTGTAGCCTATGTTAATTAATAATTCGGGTCACGAGCAGTGATCACAGAGCGTACACCGGTCGGGCGTGGGGCTCGGGCGCGGAGAAATTAGTTCGCCAAATGTGCGACATGCAGAGTGCTGTGTGACATGTTAGCGAGCCTATCCGGTGGTACCGCTTCCGAGGCAGATTACCTGTTGTTAACATTAAGAAGAATCAAAGAGGAGCTGATTTCGCCGTTGCATTCTCTAATTAAATATTCCCGTATCACCGTCGGAGGACACCTTTTTGTCTTGCCGTGTGCCGATGTGACACGATGAATATCATCATCCGTTTAAATAATGCGCCATATTATAAAATACCATCGTCGAGCGGACTAATATATCAGCGTGCTACTTTGTCTTGTTGCAGCATGATCGGTTTCCATTTCATCGCGTTCCCACGATGAGATCGTAAGTTGGCTCTTTCATCTCCGATATACCCCCTCGCCTCCGATGATTAACTAGCGCCGCGCTGTTACATTTAATCGTTCGCCTCTGCTCGTCGCTCGCTAATCTATTCCGGATTATCGGCCGCCCGTTAGTCGAATACCGAATTTATAATTACCTCCTTTCGCTTATACCTTCGGAAGCGCAGTTGTCGCAGCATCCGCTCTTTTGCATATTCCTGGCGCACAGCATATAGCACACTTTTAAACACGTTTAAAGTTTGCCATTTCTGCCTATACACACAAAAAAAAAAAGAACACAAACTAAACTGCGGATAGATTGTGTTTCTTTACCATTGTTTCATCTTATCGAAAGAAAAAACACTGCTCGCAACGATATTTCCATCTTCTTTAGGAAAATTCAGTCGTGGGAAATTCTCCTTGCGGATTTTCGAAAATATATGTATAACGATTGATCTATGCGTGAGTGCGTATCATTGTTAAAGGTTTTGGGATGAAATGGTATTTTTTTAAAGCGCCGTTCATTTCTCGCTTTGTTTTGACGTTATTTTGAAGCCATATGATGTTTTAAGAAACTGTAGTTTATTCTTTCATCACGATATCATATGGATGTGTGCGGGAAGAAACGACAATGGTTTTCCCTTGTCTTCCATCGGATTTTCTGTTAGGGCTGACTCCGAGGTACTACTGCTGGCGACAATCAAGAAGCGCCGGGTGAGCTATCTGGGGGGCATGTCATGAAAGGCGGGAAGTACGGACTATTTTTGAGTGAAAAATTTGCGGAAAGCGATCTCCAGGTAGGAGACGGAACTCACAGATCTGCGTCGTTGGCTGCAGCGCCCCTCCGAGGAGATTTTCAGAGCAGCGGTGTCGAAATCTTACACCGTGTGGATCGCTAATCTTTGTTTGGAGACGACGTAAACAGAAGAAGTTTATTCTTTATATATATTTCCGAAGAAATTTTATTAATCGTATTCTTACAGGCTTAGTAGGGGAAATATAAGACACGGAAAAATAGTAAGTCTAGCCGATTCTGAGCTAATCGCAGAATTTATTACTTGATAACACTAATTATGAAGATTAAACAACACCTTTTTCACATACACTTTTTGGAGTAAGCTTTGAAATTTCTCACTTTTTTCCCGGCTCTTCACCGAAGACGATAAATATGAAAAAAGCGACCCCGGTTAACGCGGCATCTGTGGCATTAATACGATTGTTAAGAATCGAAACACTGCCGGGATAATCTTTCATTTATTCGTGAGATCGAGCTGATCATCATCGAAAGGAGTCTTTCAACCGAATTTACTGTAATTAACCGTGCAAATTTGACGGTTTCATATTCAAACATGAGAAAAAACCCAAATCGTCCAAAAAGAGTCGTTAGTTACAGTTGTGTTACGCTTTAAGAGCCACACTACTATGTTCATTCTACTCGGGGTATCTGCCATATATATCGGACAACGGTCATCGTTAATTTTACGATTATTTTGGACAGTTTACCCTCCCCGTAAAAAAAAAAAACAAGAAAAATTATATACATAACCGTAATATTCTGCAGCGATATAAACAGTCGCTTCATCTGTGTTGTCATTCTGTGTACGATTAATTTTTTGAAATAACAACATTCGCGTTTTTTTTTCCTTCAAATTATTCAAAAACCGCTAGGCCAAAATTAGCTTAAAATTTTGCGGCTCCATATACAAAAAAAAAAAAAAAAAAAAAGGTATCGAAATGAATCGGCATCAAATTGCTTATATTAAAGCGCAAATAGGTCACAAAATGGAGGTTTGGGGCTAACCCCGCCGCTCTCCTATTAAAGATTCTTGTGAAAAATGTTGTTGCCAAAATTACTTTTTAAAATATTTTATCAACAAAATTCCAACGTAAATTCATCGACATATCTGTGTTGGCACGGTAGCATAGCAGTTAAGGTGCTTTTAACTAATATCATAGGTTTTCGGGAGTTGCTTTAATACACCTTATATTGAAATTGAATACCGGTTATACGACAATTAAATTTGGTCAAATAAAGGCTGATCATCCCGATTAGGCATAGTACATTATGAGAAGCTTAATGAAATAGTCCACGACCGGACCCACGTTTATCAAGAGTAGTATATGGAACTTACATGTTTATATATTATAATACCAGTATATATATATATATATACGGCAGGGCATAATTTTCCGCATATCCGTTTTGGTATATAAATATGTCACATAGACCGCCTTCATTGATTTCAGGTAGTACGTTAATGCAAACACGTGCAGATGAGCAATTTTTCAACATAAAAAAAAAAACAAAACAACAACATCAAATGTACTCGAAAACGGGGATAGCTTTCGTAATCTTGTGCCAACTATTGCTGCATTTTTCACCGCCTGTGATACTTGATCTGCGACTGTTCACCACAGAGTAGATCCGAGTAATGCCCTCGACTGGCAATAGTTTAGTCAAGAGTGAGAATAAATATTACATATGTATATGTAATTTCGAAGGTCCCGATGCAATTTTTTTTTTTTTTTTTTTTATTTAATAAATAAGTTGTGGGTCTCACATGGGTAATTTTGCCCGTTGCGTGAGTGCCCGACACTCTTATTATCGTTTATTCTAGTAAACAAAATTACAGTTAATCATTCTTACTACCAATATCGAACGTATTAATTCAAAAAATAAAAGTAAAATGTATAACAATCGACGCAAATATATATATATATATATATATATATGAATAGCATAATAATACATTCATACATAAGAACCGCTTACATATTATACGTCACATATATTAATGTACAGGAAAGAAAAAGAAAGGAAACTGGTAAACAGATGGTCTAAAAGAGCCCTAAAAAATGCAGCAATAATAATAAAGGGAAAAGAAGATGCAGCAAAATTCCTTAATCTTTGCACCATTCTTCCTCACTTCCCTCTTCAAAAAAACAACTTTTTTTTCCCCTTTATTATGTGACTATGGTACTCATTAATTTAATTAGAACTCGGTAATCATCTGTATTGCCGATTCGTAGATTTACCCCTCTAGGATGAATAGGTATTACTTTGATTCCTTGTTAGTCGAGTTTTTGGTCTGGAATAGGAGAGGGTTTCGAAATCGATCGGTCAAAGATAGGAGAAGATCTATTAAAAAGGAAGAAATTTTGAAGGAAAGGCGAAGAAGAACAGTATTTTAATATGTGATGATCACTTTTATTTAGTGTCGTTAAGTGAATGCTTCCACATTTTCGGCAAATGCGAAAAAGAGAGAAAAAAAAATCGGATCCCGTAGATTTCAAGGATTCTGCAAAAGGTCAAAGAAGCCAACTGCAGGTAATTCGCTGCAAGCGATTACGGAAGCTTTCACAACTGGATGTTATTGTAGTTCCGATCATATGCAACGTAGTATAGTACTGTTTTAAAAAAAGCCAGAACGTCGTTTGATTCCTCGCTGTTGTGTTTTTTTTTTGGGAGCTATAATTTTTAGAAACTAATAATCGGCGGTCTTGCACGACGCATCCGAATGCAGTAAAACCTCTCTAATTCTGAGAAAGATCGGGGTCGAATGAGAAGTCAATAATTAGCATATTAATAAAATTCACGGAAATAAATGGTCGCCGGTTGTCGCTGATAGTAGCGATGGATGGAAGACAAAATTAATCTCGTAATTTACAACGTGAGAATTTCGAAAATGTTACCCATACAAAGGCGCGCGGGCGCATATATGTCGAAATTTACAGGTATGCGCGAACGTGTAAATCCGTACGTAGTCGAACGGTTGCCATTTTCGTAACGATCATCGTTACGAAATGATTATCGATTAATAGCGCTGTCGGCGATCTGAAAACTAATAAATTAGCAGAGCCGCTGTTTACGTGGCCAATGCGTACCGACCGAGGTGGCCGATTCGAAAAATCCAAATCCCATTTTTATCTTGATTTATCGAACGCTCTAGCCGATTCTGATGACAATCGTTGCATCGACGTAACCTTTAAATCCAGCACCGCTGTCGCCATTTATCACAAACGCAACTGGTGATTTTCCTGATACTTTCATCGTATTCGAAGTTGGTTTTTTTTCTTCTTCTTCGAAACCGATCTATTTTTCAGGATTATACCGGAGAGACGTTTAGCCGGAACCGATTACGGTAATTATTAATAGTATAGAACCGTGTCCGGTATTTGATCGCACCTATACGCGCTCACCTACCATCCGGATAAATCGCTACCGACCGAGTTTGTCTTTATAACGGCTTTCCTTTCTCCTATCACGCCCTCTCATAAGAACTCGCGCTTGATGAACAGTGTAAACTATATTCTATACGACGATAATTCATTTTTATAGAAAGGTGATGTCAAATTTCTCTGCAACACTGTCGTCGCTAGCATCTCATCGGTAGCATCACCGGAATTTATTTTTTTTTACATTTGAGGGAAAATTTTTATGTATCAAGTATGGGTGTTTTAGAAGAAATCCTTAAATGTAGGTGAATACATGCCTGTTTGTTAAAACTGTATAATAAAAACAAACTTTAATAACAAACAAATACCTATAAGGGTAAAAATAATTTATAACAATAAATTAAATAACTTATTTAGAAACGTTTTCGGGTATAACCCATTATCAGCTAAAACTAACTTAATCAAAACTTAAAACACACCAGAAAGAATATAAGGAATACATGCGTATAGATAGTAGATACATAGGAGGAACAAACGTAGAAGGTATAAAAATCAATAGGGTGAAATTACTAATACTTACTACAAAATATAAAATAAAATAGGAGGACCTAAAGTTAAACTTTTATATTAAAAAGTGTATTATTATTATTATTATTATTTGGTAATTGATCATTTAAAATATTATTTTTATATTTATTTATGTAATAATTTTCTGCAATATTCATTCCTTTGTCATAAGTGGTGTCAAAACGGTTACAGTGTTTTCTAGTGAATTTGGTTCATGTTTATTTTTAATTAAATGTTCGGCATATGTTGATTTTTCTATTTCATTATTATTATTAAATGATTTTATGTGTTCTTTATATCTACAATTAATTTTTCGCCCTGTTTGACATATACCCATGTATTTCTTATATTCTTTCCAGTGTGTTTTAAGTTTTGATTAAGTTAGTTTTAGCTGATAATGGGTTATACCCGAAAACGTTTCTAAATAAGTTATTTAATTTATTGTTATAAATTATTTTTACCCTTATAGGTATTTGTTTGATATTAAAGTTTGTTTTTATTATAAATAAATTCTTCGCTACAGTTTACGTAACGAGTGTTTACGAAAAATATACATATATGCCATTTTTTGAATAACTTCTATTATTTTTTTTCAATGTCCTACAAGTCTAGAAGTAATTCTAAAAGTGCATCGTTTTAATCTGTTTTTTTTTTTGTTTTTTTTTTTTATAATTTTTATTAAAATAAACAAAAAAAATATGAAGAAATATTTTTGTATATTCAAAAACATTTTATATAAATAAGAATAACCGAGCGCATTACATTATTCTGTTTCATATCAAACTTACGGTTACACAGCAACAAGAACAAAAACGTAGCTAATCAGCAGTAAAACGATACTTTGCCTTTTTTCCCGCCTAAGTATGATTCCCCCAGTTCTTAGTGTGCTAAAAACACGTTCAAATGTCCACTAAAATATAATATCAGAGAGAATATTTAATTGGAAATTTTCGCTGCGAGCATTTATTGAATTTCTCCGACAACACAAACATATTTTGCGACATAAATTTTTCAAGGAATTTTAAGCATCGATAAAGCGGTATGCGTTAGATCCGAACACATTTTTTATAAACACAACACCCTTCACTAGGGAACTTGAATTTTCAAAATTGCCCAAGCTAGAGTATAATAAAATAGATATATCGCAAATTTTATTTTAATGGTTCTAATCGTATTTAATATCAAGATGGAGTAGGCAAATAATATTGCTTAAGAGCATACACAGAGCACGCAAACACATGTTCCAAAAAAAAAAAAAGCAAGGATTTCGAGATAATTTTTCTGATCGATATTCTTGTCAACCGAACCATCATGATACACGATCACCGGAAGCATACTTTCTTTAATTTTTTTATTTAAAATGGTCGCGTCTATCGGAATGCCGGAAAGCAAAAAACTGAACTTCCATTAGCGAATTTTATAGAGTAAGGATATCTTTTTAGTTAAGGAATCGTTAACGAAAGAAATTAGCTTAAGAAATGGGAAGCAGGAGAAAAAAAAGATTCCAAACGTTATAGAGAGGATAAAAATAATTCGAAGGCAGAAATAACAGGAGCGAACGAAAACGAGAGAATATAATTCAAACATTTTCAAATAAAGCACGGTATCAAGGTCACAACAATATGTGATCCGATGATGAAAAGGAGGTACAAAATATTAGGTAATTACGTAACAATGCGGATAACAGCGGGTAGACTTCATCATGATTGACGCGCGAGATGTAAGCCGAAAACCTGAAGAAGAAAAATCCGTAACCCTTTCGCTTGCCTGATGTCGCGAGTAGGCTACAAAGGTAGCGAAGAAACGAGTTGAGATTCAGAGGGAAAATGAAGAAACAATAAAGAAGGGATTTTGAAAAAATTTCAGCGAATTAAACGGGTAACAGGGATGAAAGTACTTCTTGTAGCGGAGAAGATAGAAAAGGGGGAAAAGAATGTCTTAACTGTGACGATAGAGAAGAATGGAAGAGACGAAAGGCAAAAGAAGAATGATTAGGGGAGGTAATTTTACGTGTGAAACGGTGTAAACAGAAGATGAGAAGAATGCAAGAAAAACCGTAATTCTCTACTAAAACTTGGGGTATTCTCCATATAACAGTGTTTCTTAAATAGTCTTTTTCATTTGCGCTTCTGTCATTCTCGAATTATTTTTATCCTCTTTCCCTTTTTTTTTTTTTTTTCTGGGGAAGGACACGTCAACTGCGGACATTAACTCAGTAAAAGCGAAATTTTCGGAAGTTTCAATATACGACAGCACGAAACATCATTGCCCAACAGTAACTGGTCTGTCCTTAAACTTAAGAATATAATTTTTATTTCCTTCTTTCTAATTATTTCGATAATTTCCTAACAAGCCCATTTAAAATATATAGGTATATAAAAAAATAAAAATAAAAAGAACACACAGGTTGTTTTGTTTATTCCGCTAAATTGTCTAAGTGTTTAATTGGACTTCCAGTACACAGCTGAAAAATTTTACAACTTTATAAAACACAAAAATCTAACGCGTTTCTTTTTAAAGCAATTTTCAAAGTCATTTTTCAGAAAATTATTTTAAAAACGCGCTCGAGTCTAAATGTAATAGTTTAAAACGTGCTTTTCACCTGTTTTGCTGCGCGTGAGTTTGCAAAAATTTAATTGAATATTAAAAAATTTTTCATATTTTTCAAGTTGTTCATTCGGAGAATTTTGTCAGTCGACACTTTATTTCTTTCGAGTTTATAATACACCGCCGTGTTGTTTCCATTATTGCTAAAATTCATCGATTATTGCGATGATTAATCTTGTTTTTATCCGACGCAACAATTTACCGTCTCATGAATGTCCGACTAAATTTAAGTGGCCGTGAAAAGTAGGTTTTTTTAAAAACAAAAAAAAAAAAAACATTTTCGCTAATTTCATTTTTAGTTTAAGTTATAATATTAGCTATCTCACGATATTGATTAGGGTACGCAGAAAGGTGGACAGTCTGATTCTTGTAAACATTACCAAAGTTGCTTCTAAATTTTTTTTTGCAAACTCGTGCGTAAAAATCAATTAAAAGCCATTAAAAAACAAAAAAACATACGTAAAAATAGTTTGCTGTTTTATTTTCTTGTACACAATGTGGTATTTAAAAGGAAGTAAGAGTTACCGTGTTTGAATTTTGATTAATAATTTTGTAAACTCGTTGAACTTTTTCGGTTAGTGTTTTACAGGAAAATCTCTACATTCTTCGTTGAATAAATTTCTCTGCGCAGCAAGACCCAGAGCAATTATGCATAGTTTAGAGATTTTTACGTACACAATTTATTCGACTGAAAAATAAATGTACTGATCCGGCGAATGCAGTGTACAAATTTTAAAAAAAAATAGGAAAAATAATGAAAATTACGTATATCTCCGGCAGATTCATTCAGACTCAGAGAGGGATTGTGTGTTTCCCGGTGTACTTTCTGATCTTATTAACCCCTTAACATGCTATTTCAAAATGAGAATTTTTGAAAAATATTTCTCAATTACATTTCATACATCATAAATAGAGTAATCCTGAAGTTTTATTAATTTACTGTAATTAGCAGTTCAGATAATAGGTGATCTATAAATAGATCGCTGGGCGCTACTGGTAATAAAAAAGCAAATAACTTTCCTCTGAATTTATATTTAAAAAATAGCGAATTTAGTAAAAAAAAAAAATGAAATTTTTGAAAATTAAAAACAACTAAAGAGATTTCAAATAAAAAATCTTATTTTACTGATCTAAACTTATATTTTTTTTTTTTTTTTTTTTTTATATTTATTATAACAAATTACAACTAGTCCTCATGGACTATCCAGTAATTATGATAAAAGGAGAAATATATATAACGTGAAGAGGCTATCCATCCGGTGACAGAAACCTCAAAAGAATATAAATAAAATGATAACTAAATAATATCGTTCAGATTATTTCGTTTCAGCCTTCTTGTGTTGTGTACGTTATCTAATATCGCCATTGCTTCTGTATTTGGATGCCTATGTAATCTATCTATATGGCGGAGTGCATATCGTCTGATTTCTGCTATTACGGTAGGAACGCATAGGTCCTTATGCAAGTCATCATTTCTTACGAACCAGGGCGCATTCGTTATTAGACGAAGTATTTTATTCTGGCATTTTTGAATAATTTTTATGTGAGAAGTTTTTGCACAACCCCATAACTGAGCTCCATAGCTCCAGGTTGGTTTGATAATTGCATTGTAGATTAATAATTTGTTATCTATTGTTAATGCCGAGTTTCTTCCAATAAGCCAATACATGGAAGCTATTAAACGATTGATCTCTTTCTTTTTAGAGATGATGTGCTGTTTCCATGTTAGTCTCTGATCAAGTAACATGCCCAAATATTTGGTCCCACTCAGAGTTGGTATTTGCTTATGATTTATTGCGACTGGGGCACTGATCATTTTTCGATTTGTGAATACTACGTGGGCTGATTTGTTTTCATTTATACTTATTTTCCACTTTTTTGTCCAGTTATATATTTGATCTAGAGAATTCTGCAAATTTCTTGTAGCAAGGTTTACAGAAGTATCCGAAGCTAATACAGCGGTATCATCTGCGAATGTTGCAGTTAGTGTGTTACTGGTAATCGGAAGGTCAGCTGTATAAAGTATGTAAAACAGCGGACCCAGAACACTGCCCTGCGGGACTCCAGCGCACACCGGGTGTAGTTTAGATTCTTCTTCCTGAACTTTTACTATGAAAAATCGTTCGTTTAAATAAGATGAAATTAGTTTATACATATTATAAGGGAGAATCTTTTTGATTTTGAAAAGCAATCCATCATGCCAGACCTTGTCAAAGGCCTGAGAAATATCCAAAAATACTGTAGAGCAAATTCGTTTATCTTCAAGGTCGTCTTCAATTTTGTTGACAATTCTATGGACTTGATCTAGGGTGGAATGTTTGGTTCTAAAGCCAAATTGGTGATCCGGTATAGCTTTCAGTTGATCAACAATCCCCATTATTCTTTTCATAAATAATTTTTCGAAGACTTTGGATAGCACAGGCATTAGCGATATTGGTCTGAATGACGAGACGACATTAGCAGGCTTACCAGGTTTAAGCACCATAATTATTTGAGCCATTTTCCATTGTATTGGCATATGCTTTAGTCTGAAGATAGCATTAAAGATGTAAGTAATGAGCAATATACCATTCTTCGGAAGCTCTTTTAAAATCTTGGCTGTTATTAAATCATGTCCTGGAGCTTTGTTTGTTTTTAAGGCCGTAATTTCGTGCCACACTTCTTTTGGGGATGCAGGTTTAATGCACTGTTGGTCATCAGGGATATGTGCCAAGAACTCTGAGATCTCTTGCTCATGCTTACTATTTGTATCGGATGAGTGTGGTTGGAACACGTCTGCTAGGTGTTGTGCAAAAATGTTAGCTTTCTCGGTATCGCTTCTTGCCCATTGCCCTGCTTCATTTTTGATAGGCGGGTTGTGCTGTTTTGCACATTTAACTTTCTTAGTTACTTTCCAAAGGGAGTAGTGCTTGTCGTGGGAAGGACTAAGACTCTGCAGAAAACTCTGCAATTTCTTATTTCTTTCATTTTGCAATAGCCTTCTTAATTGCCCACTTATTCTGTTATATAGAGTTTTATCACTGGTGTTGTGCCATTTTCTGCGGGCTCTACGTTTTTCAGCTATTTTCTCCCTAATTTTTACAGGGTAGCTGGTATTAACATCAGCATTTAATGTTTCAGCTGGCGTAGAATTCCATGCTGCATTTTGAATGGTTTTTGTGAGAGAATCGACAGTTTCTTCCAATTCGTTAATAGTTTTAAGCTGAATTCTAAGATTTATGTTGTTTGCAACTAGCATTCGGAAGTTCTCCCAGCACGTTTGCTTGTTAGTAAGGAATGGCGGCGTTTCTTTCCTTATAATATTCGTACTTATTGTAAGGATAACTGGTGAGTGATCGGATGCTATATCAGCACTATCTTCAACTTCGGTGTAATGTAGCGATACCCCCTTAACTACAAAAAAGTCAAGTAAGTCAGGTACTCTATTGATCTAAACTTATATAGTTACATTTTTATAGAGAAAATTTGCAATAATTGAGCGTGATATAACGGAAAACATTCCACACAAAGCGTTACATTTCATTTTGTAAAAAACGTAAGAGGTCTTCCTTCACATTTCTGAAATTGGCATCTTCTTTGGTTTTGTCTTTTACCTATAACATGGCCTTTTCTATCCAAATGCACAGAGTCTGTCACTTTTGATCTAGATGACATCATCGGAGGTCTTCTAATGCTTTTTGTAGAATGTGTTCCTCGTTTGAGGTAGGCAACAGCAATATATCTTCGGATGTCTTTTATACTTTTCTTTTCGCAATTTGTTAAATTGAACAGAATATAAGTATTTACGACAGCCATGTCAATAACTCTTGTAAAGATTGGCCAGTACCATTTTTTTCCACGGATTTGAATTGTATGTTTTTCTAAGAGCCAGTCAGCTGGTCAACACCGCCCATATTTTTATTATACTAAGCGATAAGTACTAGGTTGCAAAATTTGGGATTTTTCTTTCAAACCGTTTTGATGCTTTGAAACTTAGGTTAGAGGCTCTATGTAATCAAAGTTTGTTGCTGCTGTTACACACTTATTATCTTTCCATTTAACCTTAGTTATTTCGTTCTTTTCGTCGAAACAGTAATCGTAAGTACCACGATTTTTATTTTCTAATATCTTATCAAGCATTAACGGGCAAGAAGCAGTTCTGTTGTTTCTAATTGTGCTCATGGCTCGGAATCCGTATGTTTTTAATTCCACCAGCAGATCATAAGAATTAAAAAAATTGTCAAAAAATATGATGTGGCTATTAGGATCAGTTACTGGCTGTAGCATTTTTTTCACCACTCGTGTTCCAAGTGATTCTTTCAAAGTTTCAGGAGTATTTTCAAAACTTTCCATACCACAATATAGATTAAAATTATAACAGTAGCCTTTTACTCCACACATGGCCCAAAATTTTGTAGCCAAATCGTATGGGTTTACCTTTAATAAATTGTTTGAAAAAATTATGGCCGTAATATTTAATCATCATTTCATCAACAGACAGAAATTTATCAAAAATTTCAAATTTTTGAAAATTGTGATTAATATGCGTGATTAATTTTCTTATTTTGAAAGCCCGATCTGATTTTTGCATTGCTGCATCATTATTGTCGGCGAAATGGATTACAGATTTAATTTCTAAATTTTTCCTTCGTGACATTGTATTTTTTGCTATCGGTACCATGAGATCTTCCTCGTCAGACCAGTAATCTCTTTCACTGGATAAAGTGTGGTAGCCGGAGAAAATCAAAAAACCAATAAAAAACTCTTCAAATCATCAACCGTAACTGAAAATTCTGGCTTGTTTTTCCGCTCTTTTGCATATCTTTCTGTTTCGTTTCTTATGAATTCGTAAAATTCGAGAGTTAAAAATTCTTCGAAAATTTCAAGTGGATTCATATTTCCTAAAATATTTAAAATGCTTTCAAGATTTTCACCGGACAAATTACTTTCTTCGTTAAAAGTATAAATAGGGTTATTTTTGTCCAATTTGCTTTCGGCTCCTTTTTTGATTTTTTCACGCATTTTTTTTGATAAATTCGAATCAACCCGTTTTTTATTTTCATTATTGGCGCTAGATGGCTGCTGTTCTGTAATTTTAGGGTCAAAATCATTCATGTTTTTCGATTCATATTGTTCCTTTTCCTCCATTTCTTCCATCGGTAAAAAAATTTCTACTTCACCTGACAGATCTTTCACACTGATGGAGTAGTCATTTCATCATCATCAAAACACTCTTCGTCAGTTAATTCATCCACATCAGGCGGTAAGGCAAAATTATATCTTATTCAATTTCCTTAGAAAGCATATATTCTAATGCTTCTTCGCTGGTGTGAAACACTTTACGCCGAGACATTCTGGAAGAAATGAAAAGGGAAAGAAACGATATTACTTACCACTAACGCCCAGCGATCTATTTATAGATCAGCATGTTTAAACTTAAATTTCAATAATAAAAACAGTTATTTTTTTAATCTAAATAACGCAGAATAATTAAAGAGGTATTGAAACTTTTAAATTTTTTCCGTTGGATACAAAATTGAACACTGCACTATGACGCTTCGAAATGTCAAACTTCAGACGTTAACTGCTATACTGATGTGGAAAAGAATGTTTCAAAATTCGTTTGGCGGTATGGCACATGTAAGGAAACCAAACAATGACGATAAAAAGTGATAAAGGATTTCGTTTTCAGTGGGCGTTCAGAAAAGTAGGTGATCTATAAATAGATCACTGGGCGGTAACGGGTTAATTTAGTAACAAAAATTTTAATATTTCTCCTTTAGTTAATAAGAAACATCTGATTAGAACACGACTTATTATCCAAAACATGCTTACGATAGAAAAAAAGGAACCAGCAGTCATGATCGTTCGATTGACACGAGAAAGTGTCTTAATATTTTTCCTTCAGGTGTGCATGAATAAATTTTACGACGTTCTCGCAACCTGTGTCGTAAGAGCAGCGTGAATTTTTTTTTTTTAAATTTCTGACACTTTTTCGATCCTACCATACGATAAAACTGCAATATTTGCCAACGATTTTATTATAAATAAACAGATAATACAGGTGTGTGTGTTGCCTTAAAATCAATAAATATATATGTAATATTTTTTTTTCGATATTTCAAAAATCGACCTGTGTAGATATTTTTATTGGACATTTTAGCCGAGAAAATGTTAATGTTGAAATATGTTTACCCTCGTGCAGGTTCCTTCCTTCGACGAATATGCGTCCCGCTGTGTTTTTACGATCTTTCTACTTTTCTAGCGCAATCGGATAAAAAGTTGTTTTTTTTTTTTTTAAAAAAAATAAACAAAAGACTTAAAAGCGTAAACGTCCACCCAGCAGGAATACATTGAAAATATTTAATAAGGCCACCGTAAAACCGACGTTAACTGTTTTGTGTACGTTTGCCGTCGGAGACTATTAACGAAGAAAAAGAAAAAATTGCCGTAAAAACCTCACAAATACTTTCAAAAATAAACCAAGTTTATTTCTAACACTTAATTTTCCTATTCTCTTAGATTAACCATGTGACGGTTTTTTTTTTGTGTTTTTTTTTGACTAAATCGGCCTCAACAATTCTAGTAAACCCCTATCTATAGAAGAACATGATTTCTCGATAAGAGGATATTAATCGAAACGGATCAAAATATGGAATGGAATGCAGAGTTGCTTCTATTATTCTTTGCTTCTTTCTTCCCCTGCACTTTACAATTCTTTCCGCAGAACTACGCTCCATCAAATTGACTACCACACACGGATAGAATCGCTACGGATGGAAACAAACCATATATATTCTCTAGATTCTCTGGTAGGCTTTTAAAAGGTTTCTTCATAATCTCAAACGAAAATACCAATAACGAAAGGAATAATTTACACCGTGGCAATGTCTGATATTCGAGAGGGGTATTTATTTCATCGCACCTTGATATCACTGGAAGTGATCATCCCCGACTGTCTGCACCAATCAGTGATAAAAAGATCCAAGATTCTCGGAAGCTCAAGTGTTCAGCAACGCCATTATCCCCGATCTTGGCTGCGTGACATGTATGACTCTCTACATCTCGCTGGAATATTCAAAAATGCTCGCTCGTCTGCGCCCGGGTCACACTTTGGTTAAAAATCACACCTGTTCCCATATCTGTTCACACTGTAATTTTACTTCCTTAAATATAATTCTCACGGAGCAATTCTCGACCAACACAATCCCCGAAACAAAGTCTCAACGATAATTTACCTGTAGAGAAGTTAGTTGGCAACGAATGTTGTGTGGCGTTCACGTAGTACCTTCGTTTTTCTTTTTACTTCCTTAGTAAAGGAAGTATTATAATCGCGAAAAATATTTAATTCCATATTTCAACGGATATTTCGACCGACCCTGTTTAATATGGAGGAAAAGAAGTACTACATTTGGGGAGTATTTTGAATCTCACGTTTCAATAAAAATGTCCATTTTAACCATCTCTGAATCCATTTTAAGTCGCTTTTTTCATGACGTCTATAATGTATGTGTTTATCACACAGAACTCAGAAACGGCTGTTGAAATTTTGTAGGTAGGACCACCTTGTGATCTAGTTGTGGTGCACAATCCCTTTTTGCTTAGAATGGTTGGACGGAGGAGGAGGTACTTCCCCTATAAGCTGCAGCTGTACATCACGCGTGAAATTTATATATTTTATGATTTACTCTTTAAAATATTTGTTTATTTTTTGAATGTTTGTAATTTCAGGGTTTGAAGCCACCTCCCTTTCACATATACAAGGAAGTATTGTGCTTGGCCACAACAGATATTTTTTATAAAAAAAAAGAACACCGGAAGGACATTTTTTCTTTACGAAAACATGAAATTCAAAACACTGTATAATAAACACTCCTAGTTATAAAAACGGGGAATATTTATTAATAAGTCATTAGTGGAAAAGGGAAGAGTTTGAGTTTATAAATGCGCACAGAAATAATTGATCGATAGGATAGGATACGGACAGCGTCCGTAAACGTATTATTGCTGATAGATAATCATCGCAACTCGGGATTAAGTCGCGCGCGAATTCGCACATTATCTTCCGTAGTCGTAAAACTGACGTTAGATCATCGCAGACGCGACCGATTTTACAATAACAAGCCGCGTTTTTCATCATCTTTTTTTAGAATATCTGCAACTTTACGACTCTCTCTCTCTCTCTATAAGCCTTTAATAGTCTCGCTAATCGAAGAAATCGCGGCCTTGTTACACGATTCAGGCTGGCCTATTTATGATTATCGCGCAAAGCGCGCTAGCTATTTGTACCGAATTCGATAATTCCCCTCGATCTGCAAACTGAAATTTCCGTTTTATGGCGTCTGCAGTGATCTCTGGAGACATGACAGAATCATTTCCACGTATCTTCGCTGCGAGCTTATTTGTTTCATGATCGAGCTACCATCAGAGCGCCTAGTCTAGAAAGGCGCCTGAGATACTTTAAGAAGCGAATTTATTTTCAATTTTTAAACTTCCTGTGTTTTCGAAGTTTCATAAAATGGTTCGGATTAGCGTTATTTCGAAGTGTCTAATTTTCATTTTTTATCATTGTGCGATGTTCGCGGTAAAACCGGCGTGATATTCTTAATGACAAAAATGACGATTTCTTGAACCCGGAAGCTTCTTGGATGGCCGCTAATTGCCGGCTAATATTTACCGGCGGTCACATTGTAGCGTGACGGCGCAGGGGGTCGTTCTTGCAACATTGCGGCCAGGTGAAATGCAAGGGCCGCCGCGAGAGGGGAAGTTGCGGTCGTTCGTTACAAAAGAAGTAATCGGCACACATTGTGTACCCCCGTAGGGAGGTAGTAGTGTACACCTTAACGATTTTTCCTCGCAAGTTTGTCCGTCGTCGATGTTTTTGCTCATTAATGCAAATTAACGTTCGATGATCGTAATAAATAATTCGGAGAAAGTCACACGGCACGTGCTAGACCGATCATTAAATGCAAATAGAGGAAGAGACCAGCGAGTACGGTGCTCCGAGCCGGACCGTCCGCGACAAGAGCAAAAAAAAGAGAGATAGACCGGACGGTGGACGCGATGTGTGTTGTCATCGGAGGATTGTTGTAATTATCGGAGTTTCTTTTTTTCGGTATTGAATATGTCGTAAATTCAAAGTTAATTTCCATATTTAGTCGATTCTTTCAAACGGCCGGCCGCCACAGGTATTACCAGCGCATGATTGATGGACAATATATGCATAATGGACGAGAGCCGGGCTGTGCACGATGACGGGCTCCGCGTATCGGATTTTGTCGTGGGCGGGCTACTCCGAAAGTACAAATAGACGACCAGAGAAGAACGACTGGAGAACGACCAAGTAAGTGCTGATATATAAATATAAATGAGACGCAGATTAAGAACAAAGCGGGAACTGTCACACGGAGTACGCAATATTTTCTCGTCTTCATCGTCGCTTTCCAGGCCGCTTGCACCTCTTTTCATCGTTCGGTTTCAGTATTTCCTCTCCGGCGTGCGTTTCAGCAGTATCGTGAAGAAGGCAAGACGCGCTCAGCGGCGCGATTTTGTAGCGCGCGCGCCACTCGCAGCTTACTTCCCGAAGACACCGGAGGCCCCGAACGGTCTGGGCAAGCAGCGCTGCCGATCGTTCGTGTGCACGGGGCGCGCGTCGCAGCGCGCTTATGAATATAATGCGAGCAACATCGTAGTCCGATAGAAGCCGCGCCGTCATCGTCTTCGTCGCCAGCTCGGCCGCGGTTGCAGCATCGGTCATCTTCTCATTGAGCAGCGGCTGCAGTCAGTCTCCGGACGGAAGATCGGCGGTGCAGGTGTGGTGCGATTCGTGTCTGCTCGCTCAGACATTGTCTGCATTATCATTATCGTTCAGGTCCGCTCGGTGCACACAGACTATTTCCGTCTTTAAGCGCCTCGCGTTTGGTAAAAAGACCAGCGCGCAGAAGAGACACAATAAGTGCTCAAACACCCACTCGAATCTTTCATCAAAACCAATTTCAATCAAATAATGGAACAATACGAAAATCCGAAAACACCTCGTTCATTCGCGCTCTCCCTGTCTCTCTCTCTCTCGGGCGCGGAGGACCGGCTCCCATCCAAATAGAGTGCAGGCAACGCGGTCGCGCACCGCATTTCCCATTATGAAAAACGCATCTTGAATATTTAATTTTCGATCCGATCAGATCGTTCGCATTTTAAAAAACAACAATAATACCATCATCGTCATTCTCGATCGATTGTTGCGTTCAGAGACCTCTGTCTTGTTTATCGCGCGGCAATTTCAATAATCTCCGATATTACATATACCGTGCTGTCGAACAACAACTGGAGTTGTTCGCTGGATTCTTCTTTAGACTCAGCAGCGAAAGTGGTTCGTCGCAGCATTCGGAAATCTCAATAAGCGAAAAAAATTCTGATCCTACACGAACAATTTGATTCTCTCGTCGTCTTGGTTGTAGCAAGCCGAATTTTCCGACGCCACTATAGTCTCCTCGGTTGCTACGATAACTCTGAGAGTGTAAATAAACTAAACATTAAAAAAACTTTCAAAGACCACAGGTAAAAATCATGATTTTTACCTTAATTAACAATATCAAAAGACATAGGTAGGCCCCCGCTCTGTACTTTTTGTCCTTATCTCGAAGAAATGTTCAATTCTAAAACATTTACACTGGACTAAAAGCAGCAGGACGTGTCTACTCTCTATGTTTTCACGATATTGCGGAAATGGTGTAATGTTATCTCTGGAGGCATGTTTGGTACGGCCCCGCTACATGTTAGCGAGTCACCCGAATAATAACAACTCTGAACAAGACGGACAACCCCAAACCCCTCTCCCGTTGATGCATGCTCGGATATACACATAAATTTCGTCTCTTTTCGTTACGAATTCAAATTATCGAATATATATATATATATACGAGAATGGTAACCGTTTCAATGAAGACGTTTCTGTAGGATATGGACGCGAATGAAATTCTTTTTTTTTTTTTTTTTTTTTTTGTTCCGACCCACAGAGGATGTGAAAACGTTGCTGTTTAACACGATTTTTTTTTTTTTTTTTACGGTAAACCAGGAATCTCCGTTTCCAGTATAAACGAAACACATCTTAATACTTACGAATAACATCGTCTTAGGAAATGTGTTTTTCAAGATTTTAAACGTTGAAAGCATTCGAAAAATCCTCTTCATCGACATGTGATGTTCGCGTATTTATTAATTAATAAAAAAAGAGCAACTTCAGAGTTAACGCTAACGCGGTGAAACTGATGCTATTGGCCGTTATTTAAAAAATTAATTGTTCCGATCTTTTTATCATCCGCGGTTAATACGGAACATTATCTGGCTGAGAGCGTTCGTGCAAAGAATACTTAATGTAAAAAAAGAAAAAAATGTTACGAACCCGTTTGATATATATTTTTGCAATGCAACATACAGTTACTCCGATTAATGCGGATATGTCATCATCACATTCATAGAATAAAGCAGATAAAAATACCTGCGCTGACCGGAAATATATTTAAAACTTCAAATAGATCACTGCGACATGTTTCGAATAGGCATATGGGGCACATTGCACAGTGTACGAAAGCTACACACACACTGCTACGACGCGTGATTAATAACAAACGTTGAAAAATAATCATAAAAATAACCAGATGAATTAAAATTTTAGTAACTCGTAAAAAATTTAAAAAATAAACGGCCGTATTTTTTTTACTTTTTTTACTTTTTTCGAAATAAATCATATAACGATACAAAGTACTGCGCAGTCAGTGTTATTACACGACCGATAATATATGTATTATTATACGGAGGATATTTTTAATTAGTAGTCGGTAAGTCCGTTTATGCCTTCAATAGAATTTGTTTCAAAATAACGAGAACAAAAAAGAAAGAAGAAAACTAATATGTACTTGAAATTTTTATATTTTGAATATTTCTCACGCTATTTTATATCGATTTCAGATTTCCATATATCAACAGGAAAAAAATATATCGTATTCTTACCGGCATCTTACACCGTCATGAAACGAGCTCGCGAAAGGCAAATATGTCTTTTCTACAAAATATTAACGCGTTCTTTTCTTGTGCGCACATCTTTTATTCTCCAATTGCAGTCTTAAGATTGATGAAAAATTACGAAACAAACACTAAACATTTTATGAGCGTGGAATTTTCAGTGTACGCCTTCTGTGACCGTCATATGTTTCTATGTAGGCAGAAATAGAATATGAAATAGGGAAGGGCAGGAGAATTTGAAAAAGATTTCAAACAAAAAAACGAGCTAGTTGAAAAATAATCTTCTAGTGGCCCAGAAATAATAAAAACTTATAATGAAAAGTACGTGTAGGTAATTTTTAATTGAAAAAAAAAAAAACCCGATGATAATAGAATAACGTTGTAAGTTTAATTACAGTAAAGAATATATTAGTATTATGTGGAGAATTTTTTTCTCTCATGTATTTATAAGAAATTCACGTTTTCCTAGAATTTTAGATTGCTACACTATTTCCTGTCTGGAGTGTGACCACCCAAAATTTTCCCCGGCTACAAGCAACCTAGTCAGAATTACCGATAGGTTCCATTCTATTTCTTTTTCGTTTCGTAATTTTTCTTTGTAGGATCTTATTTTTTTGCCCATCCCTTCCCAATGGGTTCGTCAGCATGGACATTGGCCCAAGTTTGTCCCGTTACTCTTCACCCATGTACAGTTTTTTAAAAAAAAATATTACCATTAAGGAAAACCGAAACATTACGCTTTATGTTGTTTTGTTGTTTTTTATTTTCTAATTGGCCTACTTGGACTCGTCACTAACGGAGATATTAATCGAGCACTTCACTCTAGATTAAAAACACCGCGTCAGCTAATGTACTAACGCAGTTGTGACTATGTAAAGAAGTTACTGCCCTCAACGAGCGTATTATTATTGGGTTTCTTTTTTTTTTTTATCGGGACCGGTTTACTGGCGCTTATTACTGCGAGCTTTTTTAACGCGGCGCGACGATAAGGACAGAAACTCTTATCCGCGCCACGCAGTGTAAATATTCTGTAACATTATTACCGGAATACTTGTCGATATCAATGACGTGAACTGAGAAAATTAATCAGGAAACGATAATTATTAGGATCGCGGAATGAAAAGCACGCAAAAGAATCTCAAATTACTACATAAACAGGTTCTTTTCGACAGAATTTTTTTTCTTCTTTTCCATCGTAAATCGCTATCATCTGAAAGGCATCGATGTTTCGCGGCATCTTTGAAGTCGTATGCACGCGCGAAGGTTTCCATAACTTTTTCCGTGCCCGAACGTAGATTTAGATAATTTCACGGTGAAAAAGGAGAGAATGTCGTGAATATGTGTGCAGATGATTACGAATGACATAATTAAAACGACGGTTAGTTGAATAATGAGTGAAGGCTGACAGTGTGCGAGTAGTTGGCCACAAACGCTTGCAGCTCCCCCCGCTATTGAGATGCAGCAAGAGTTGACGCGGAGCGAGCCTGCTGGCGCGGGCAAATCGATTCCGACGTGGTCGCGTCGTTGTTCGAAGCGATCATTAGGAATCGATTAAACAGCAAATCGATTAATTTCGACTAATTTATATCATCGCCACATTTAGACGGCGGCGGCTTTGTCGATCATTAATTCTTCGACCAGTTTCGGTCGATCGGACGTCGCGGCTGATAATGTTTATTTAAATGACCGCGATGGTTTGTGTTGCGACGACCGCGGCACCGATTCCGGACCGATCGCTGCCGGCCGACTTCAAAGAGCAAATGCGGAATCTATTATCATCATTATTATTATTATTCGGAGGAATTCGTTCCCGCGGCCAAAATTAATAGAAGAAGATTCCCTGAAGTGATAAGGCAGCCGAACCAAATGACGATGTATCGATCTGGCCTCCGATAATTCGCCTCCCCCCACCTGCGCCCGCGCCCCGTCACAACCGCCGTTTCTGGTTCTCTCCCGATTGATGTCATCATCTGGTTCGTTCGCTGTAGCCAACCGGCTCTCGAGCTTCCTTTCCATCCGTCGAATTCCTAAACAAACCGAAAAAGCGCCTCTGCACTCTCGTAAATACGGGCTAGCTGCCGCGTGTTCTCCATTCTATATGGGCAACTGTCACAGTGCCTACATTCTTCCCCGCATTATGCTTAAACGGAAAACGCCGCTAAATCTGTTATTCTCCGGAATTATTATTAAAAAGCTCCGTGGTCCGATTCCGAATTCGAGACGCGCTCCTGCCCGCCACGCGGAGGACTTAAGGAATCCGAAAGGAATGCGTAACGGATTGTGCCATTAATCAGTTATCATTGTCCGGCGGCCACCGGTTTATTTTATCGGTTTCGAAATTTACGCTATCGATACGCGCTTATTCGACTGATATAATTAAAACTCACCTTAATACGTATTAATCGGATAAATCGGACTCTAATGATGGAAAATCACATTCTTATTGCGGCTACGCGCGGTCGGCAAGCAACTTCGTCAGACTGGCTAAAAGTCGAAAGTTGAAAAGATTTTCCACTTTGAAATGAAAATCTTTCGTTTTTCTTACCGTTATTTATTTTTTTTTTTTTATTATTTATTTTTTGCGGTTAATCTGAACCTTCTCGGATACCTTTCCAATAATAATTTGTTGGAAAAAGTCACTTCTTATACGTTCACGTTTCCATTATTCTTCTAGTTGCGGGCAGAATAAATTAGGCACGATCAATGACTTTGGGAGCTGACGGAACTTAATACTGTAAAATAGCCGTAGAAGGAAAATTTTAGAAAAAATTTGTGATTACAACGGAGATGTTTCTCGACAAAATTCCCCCAAATACGCATCAAGGTATCCAATGAACAGTTCTGTTTCTGTTTCATGTTGTAGAAAGACAGAGGTGTCTTAGGTCTCTTAGTGGGCCATAAAATGAGAAAATAAAGTAATTTTATAATTTCCTATGTTATTTTTTGCCTTTTTTTTTTTTTTTTTTTTTTTTTTTTTTTTTTTTGGCGACATCCCAAGATGAAATTTGAAAACAAGCGACTCATTTATCAAACCATCATAAGACCGATTTGTACTTATAGGATAATGCAGATGTGGCGATGTACCAAAACATCAAACAGAAACATTATTCAAATAGTCCAAAACCAATTCCTCTGTATTATAACCAACGTTCGATGGTTCTAACGGAACGAATCTTTACACACTGATTTAAGAGGGTCATCAAATTGGTCGACGAAATCGTCACGAAGAAAGACTTCATACCCATTTCAACCCGGAAGCATGCTTACTACTCAAGATCTAAGACGCGTCTTAAACGTTTTAAACCGAACGGCCTAGTCGTATTGTAAAGTTTTATTATACGTATATATTATATCTATCTGTCTATCTATCTATCTATTATATATATATATATATATATATATATATATTATTATTTCGAATTAGCCACTGATGGACTACGTTGTCAACTGGTCCTGCCATTCTTCTTCGTCTCTTTCCATACTGCTTTCATTCATTCACTGTGTCTTTTTTTTCTTTCTTCGGTCCACAGAATGCCAATTCTTTCTTTTTGTTTTTCCGCGAATCTTTTACAGTCAAATAGTTTCTTCTTTAATGGTGATCGCTGTTTTCTATTTCTTCAGGCGTATTATTCAGTTACTCCGGGTCTTTTTTGGTCTCTGTGTACCACGTGCCGTTTATTTTTAGCTTTCGCATGTAATTGAACAACCTTCGGGTGAGCCTGCTCGGCTCCATCCTTTGCATATGACCGTAGAATCGAATTCTTCGGTAGTAATGCTTTCCACATGTTGGTATATTTCCTAGTTACTCATTTTTATATATTTTCCACCTTGTTTCACTGGTCCCAGTATTCTTCTTACAATCTTTTATTCTGCGATTTCAAGTTGCTCACTTCATCCTTTATTATTAGACTTTCCGCGATCACATGTGTTTATATAGAGCAAAAAATAAATAGTTGTCTGTTCCTTTGCAATATGTTAATTCACTTTCAGAATTATAAATGTTACTTATTTAGAAATAATTCTAAGATTGTAATAACCATACAGTTCCCTTAAGGGGCTGTTTTATATATATGAAAAACAAAACCCCCTTTTTTTTTTCAGTTTCTAGTTTATATTCTACATTGGGTTTCACTTTTTTCGGTATTTTAATACATTATGAAAGAATTTTGCGTCTTATTTAATAAACCCATATGATTTTCTTGATCCGCATTGATTGATAAATAATTACAAAATATAAAATAAATAACAGGCAAAAATAAGTATAAATTTACTGTAATAAAGTAAAATAATAGCCTCAATTTAAGGAAACCTTTTTCGGGGCTATATCATCAGCTCTAGCAACACAGGGAACAATCAAATAGAACTAAAAACATAAATATTGACAAACAGGTTATTTTATTCACATATATTACTAATAAGTAGTGAATAAATGGCGACTCTAGGAAGTCTGACGTCACAACCCCAATTCCTGTCCCGGAGGCGAAAAGTCACCTAAGTATTTTATTCGGGAGGCAAAAATTCACCCAATTTTTTATTCCGACGCTGAAAATTCACCCAAGTTTCCCCCGATTTCCCCCAATTTTCCCCAATTTTCCTCAAATTTTTCCAAATTTTTTGCAAATTTCCTCCAAATTTCACCCTACAGGTCCCGCTCGTTTCCGATAAACCGAACCGATTATAAATTAACCCAAGTATAATGTTTAAAGCCCGAAACTAACCCAAGTCCCCACTCTTCCCTCCCGCCCACAGCGATACCGCGATTTTTCAAAATTCTACGTGTAAGTATAAAAATTCCGAAATTAACCCAAGTGTAATATTTAAAGCTGAAAACTAACCAAACCCCTGCTCGCCCTCCTGGCATATCTCTAAAGCGCACGCGCCGTTCCCGCGCACGCGCCGTTCCTCCGCATTTCCGATAATTCGATACGTTTAAAAATTAACCTCAATATAATATTTAAAGCTGAAAACTAACCAAACCCCTGCTCGCCCTCCTGGCATATCTCTAAAGCGCACGCGCCGTTCCCCCGCATTTCCGATAATTCGATACGTTTAAAAATTAACCTCAATATAATATTTAAAGCAGGAAAGTAACCTAAGCCCCGCTCGCCCTCCTAGCATACTTAGAAGGCGCACGCGCCGTTCCCGCTCACTTGTCGATCGTTCGCGATACCGCGATTTTTCAAAATTCTACGTGTAAGTATAAAAATTCCGAATTTAACCAAAGTATAATATTTAAAGCCAGAAACTAACCTAAACCCCCCTTCTTCCTCTTTTTCCATTCGTACGTATTTTTTTATTTTTCAGGGCGTAATTATTATAAAATTAGCCTAAGATTTTTTTTATTTTTTTATTTCAACACATTCGCTTCAACCATCACTATATGTGACGTTGCATGCAAACACTTTCAAAACCGTTGAAACAGGATCTTAATATTCTTATAATTTCTATTCCAGTCGATACATTATTATGGAACCACGCCCTACATGTACACACTAACGCTCTAAGTATATTTCTCATTTTCTACGGTTCCAAAAATTTTTTCTTTATTCTCCGATCGTTACAAAAGCGTACTGACTAGTGATGGGAAACTTCGAAATGTTTCATTCGAATTATTCGATTGTTCGATAACTTCGAATGCATTCGATTGTTCCACAGTTGCATTCGAAATGTTATTTCATTCGTATAATTCATTCGTATTCACATCAGTCATTCGAATTAAAATCATTCGAATCAAAATCATTCGAATTAAAATCATTCGAATCAAAAATCATTCGAATCAAAATCATTCGAATTAAAATCATTCGAATCAAAATCATTCGAATCAAAATCATTCAAATTAAAATCATTTGAATCAAAATCATTCGATTGTTTTTTTGTTTTTTTTTTTTTTTTTTTTGACGATTGTTGATTGTTTCGATTGTAAAAACATTTCGAAATCGCACATCACTAGCACTGACAGATCACACGCTTATATCTACCATAGTGTTAGCCACCACGAAAGCGAACCATTAGATCCCGTGCACACTCTGCTCTCGATAGTTTCCCTATCATTCATAATAATTTTTCAAAGCCTAAGTATCATAGAATTAGTGCAAGTATATTTATTATTTTTTCTCACTTACGATTATTTTTCCGTCCGTAAGTATTATAAAATTAGTCTAAGTATATTTCTCATTTTCTACGGTTCCAAAAATTTTTCCTTATTCTCCGATCGTTACAAAAGCGCACTGACTAGTGATGGGCAACTTCGAAATGATTCATTCGAATTATTCGATTGTTCGATAACTTTGAATACATTCGATTGTTCCACAGTTACATTCGAAATGTTATTTCATTCGAATAATTCATTTGTATTCACAACAATCATTCGAATTAAAATCATTCGAATCAAAATCATTCGAATCAAAATCATTTGAATTAAAATCATTCAAATTAAAATCATTCGAATCAAATCATTCGAATGAAAATCATTTGATTGTTGTTTTTTTTTGACGATTGTTGATTATTTCGATTGTAAAAACATTTCGACGCACATCACTAGCACTGGCAGATCACATGCTTATATCCACCATAGCGTTAGCCACCGCGAAAGCGAACCATTCGATCCCGTGCACACTCTACTCTCAATAGTTTCCCTATCGTTCATAATAATTTTTCCAAGCCAAGTATTATAGAATTAGTCTAAGTATATTTATTATTTTTTCTCACTTACGATTACTTTTCCATTCGTAAGTATTTATGTATGTTTTCCCCGGTTCTAAAAAATAAATCTATCGATTTCTCGCCCCTCAATGAATGCCCACGCATCATTCTCGCGCATGTGTCATTCATTAGTGTTACCACTTTTTTTTCAAAATTAGTCCAAGTATATTTTATTATTTTTCTCATTACGATTATTTTCAGTCCGTAAGTATTTCTGTATGTTTTCCGAGGTTTTAAAAATTAATCCGAACAGACATTCAGACTGTTGTGAAAGCATACTATCTATCAACCGCACAGATTCTACATTATACGTTACTCTATTACGAGTTCTTCAAAAAATTGATTCGAATGTGTTTTTCATTTTTTTTTTTTTTCAATCCTAAAAATTCATTCTTTCTACCCCGCCCCCTCACATCTAAAATTGCTTATCTTTCGTAATCTTTATTTATTTTATCGATTCTAAAAATTAATCAATGGTTCACTCGAAAGCGTACCGCACATTCCCACACACTTATCTTCTATCACGAATTTCCCTATTGATCATGAACATTTTTTCAACGTTAGACACAATAGCATATCACATTGGTCTCGCATACACACCACATGCAGTTCTATATGTCTAATTTTTATTAACGATCTTTATTTTTTTTTGTACTGGTATTACTTTTTCCTACACAGTCATGTCATCATATACACTTAACATTGTCAAAAATAATTTTAACCTTTCGAGAAAGAAAAATCTCCGATCAATAAAAAATATTTATTAACATCACAATTATTTTTAATATTATTCGCTTCGCTATAAACATAATTTTTTTATTTAATAAACTCATCCGCATCATCAATCGTTTCAAGACATTATTTTTTCGAACGTCAATACCTGTTTTCCAAGAATCGATAACCTCTGCAGGTATATATCTCGTCATCGCAACAACCTTTACCTGCATGACTCGCATACCTTCAAGACCACTTGTACATTGCTCGCACGCTATTTCCCATTATTCGGTACAAGAATATTTTTCACACTCCCTCACATATGCGTATACACTCAAAGTCCTCGATTACTTTGTTTGTATACAAATATATTCAGCTTTCTCCGACGGAACAACATTTTTCTGACGTAACATTTCCACTGCCACAACCGATTCAAAGGTAGCTAATGAGATAGACTATCGAACGGAATCATTCAAGCGGTCAGTATTAGTTTTATGATAAACATGTATATTTTGTCGAATCTGTGTTCACGCATTATTAAAAAATTTACGTCAACGTTAAAGAAAATAATTTCCTATGTTTTTTCTCTTTTTTTCTCTATCATTTATTTTTGTCTTTTATCTTTCCTTTTTCTCTTTCTTTTTCTCTGTATTTTTTTTAGTGAAAAGTTTGAAATACATATTATTCAATCATGAACGCTAATATAGTTAACATAAGCAGCAACTCAAAATCAATTAAGCACGCTGAATTTATTCAGAATTTATTTGCAAGTGATAGCGACTCGTATACGTCTTCGTCACTTCAATTACCGCAATCAGATGATGGTTATTCTTCAACAGAATCAACATCTTTTGCACATAAAATCGTTGGTCCAGTATTATTGTCAGATCAGATGGATATAGCGGAATATTTTGTAGATTTCAGCTTCCATAAGGATTCTGATTATGGTTTTCTAGTAACCGAACTAGCGATGATTGAGATGTCTGGCGGGAGGTATTTACATACGCTATACAAGCCAAGCAGAGCATGGTCTGCATCAAAAATGCCTCATTTACAATGCTCTTCCGTGAGTCATTACTTGAAAAACCCCTCATTATTTCCCTGTCGGGAAGAAATATTCATGGCACGCGATATATTCACAATATTGTCCGAAAAACCGAAGGCTCGCGTATATATTTTAACCACTTATGCAAAACTTATATTATGGGAACTTAACGAAAAGTCTGAATTGTTGCGTGACTTGGACTACGAACTCGTTAATATGGAGAAAGTCTTTCGAGTACCTAGTATCGATGATTTATATCAAGAATACTCTGGTATAAGCAATTTGCTAACTTGTAAACACCATTATGAGAATGATATTTTTCATTGTGCGGTGAAAAATGTTATGGTGATGAGGACATGGCACGATCACGTTATCCGTCCGCTGAAGCTTATGAACAATCTCAATATAAATGATTTAAGCCAGTTATTCATTACAGCCACCAAAGAAATGATAATTACATTATTTCCAAGTTGCATCGGGGACATTTATATATTTTTACCGGACAGATTAAAACAGGATGATACGATAAAATCATTTCTACCATGCTACGATCACGAACATGATAAAGAATATTATATCGACGGTGATACATTACGCAGGAGTACTCGAAATTGTGTCAAAGTAAAAGATTGCGACGACTGTCAACATTCAATTCATACGGATTAAAAATTCAATAAAAGGCGCGGAATTTGAAAGATGGAGTTGTCTAGATCCTACGAAAGTTGAATATGAACATAACAATTACCTTTCAATGTACCAAAGTCAGCTTTCGCGCAGTATGTATAATATGTGAAATAAAACCATATTTTTTTCTTTTACTCGCATTTTTATTTTTATTATTTCAAAATCTTTTACATTGTTTCACATAAATTATAATGTATGTATGTATATATGTATGGAATTTTAATATGTAATAATATACATTTCCTACATTTTATTTTATTTCATGGTCATATAATTACTTTAAAATTATTTAGATACACCGCAGATATTATAGTACCGAACACATCATTTATTATTTCATTCTATTTCAATTAATATGTTGTATGGATGAAATCACATCAATTTATGTAACTGTTTATTTAAATTTAAATAATCTTTTTCTTTTTTTTTTTTTATCTCTCAGCATATGCATGCGTGTATATGCTTACATATACAAGTATGAAAAAAATTATTTTTTTATTTTTTCCTCGATATGAATGGTAAATCTACGACTTTATTTGAAAAACGGTCAAAACCTAATACATAGATTTCAAACTTTGATGGAAATTTCCGTAAAACGTTCAATTTACACTTATTATCTTAAAAAAAAAAATTTTCATTATTATTATTCATATCATTTAAATAGACTGATACGACAGAGAGAGAAAATAAAAAGCTAAATTTTTACACGTGAGGGAGGGAGCTGATGAAAACGTACGAGTCTTATTATTTGGAATACAGATTATGAAGGAAATTTTTATTCAATGTTTCGTTCTAAGATTTTTCATTTTTTACATTTAAAATTTTTCAATACGAAAATATTTCGAAATCTACAGGAACGTCTATGAATAGTCTTCGTCATTACAGAACACCTACAGATCATGTATCGACACTGCATGCGCGTAAGGATGAGTAAATATGTGTAAGCATGTGTGTGTATGGTATGTATGCTTGAAATGTGCGAAATGGCTAATAAGAAACAACCGTTGAATCGCAACGACAGGTAGAGATCCGCTTATAGAATAAGAGAGTGAGAGTGAGATAAATTATGTACCTTTATTATTGCAGAACTGCACTGCAGTGGCAGACATGAAATATCCGTTAGCATCCTTTTCGAGGCAGTTTTATAAAAAAGGCCGAAAATTAGCTTTAAAACTGGATGAATGAGATAGTTGATAATAAACATACCATTAAGACCGGTATACATGTATGTGGGCATGTGTGTGAGCGCACGGTTAAATGAATGACAAAAGATTATTAACTGCATAGGCATTGTTAAATACAACTATACTGATTTATCCGTAAAACTAACAAATTTTACCGTTGTTTTCTTTCCTTTTTTTTTTCTTTCGCGTTTTACAAAAAATTCATGTTAGTTCTAAAAATATTGCTAAATTCAAATTAAATCGATCATGTTATTTTATTTTTTATTTTTGTTTCTTTAAACAATGTGTTACGATCGTATTTATCTTACTCAATCTTTTACCTAATATTCTAACGGTTTTAGACAACAGCAGAAATATGCAAGTTACCTTGGATGTATTATATTTTATTCGTGTATATGTCTATACACGCTTTCTATACAAGCACATGCAAACATCGGATGCTGGAAATGTATGATAATATAATTTTTAAATCAATGATTAACGTATTATTATTATTTTTTTTTTTCACCCTGTGATATACAAAATAACATCATACTTGCTTTTACAACAATATTTAAATTCTACAAAAATAAATGTCCCCAGGGTGGGGAGTAAAAATATCATGAAGAATCACTGTTTTTTGTTTTTTTTTCTTTCTTTGCTTCACAATCTTTTTTCTTTATATTATTTTTTATTTCAGAGATTTTTTAAAATAGTTTTCTTTACACTCCAATATGGAATCTGTTAATTTATTGTACATGTCATATAATATGATAAATGCTAAAATTCGGAAAGTTTTTTTAAAGAAGTAATTGACAGAAGAGTATACTTTTGAAAACAAGAGAGTGAAGAGGCTATACATAAAAAGCAATATGATGCATTAAACATAACGAAAAAAAAAACAAAAAAAAAACCAGAAGAAATGTAAACACAACGACTATTATGTTTTTTCATTAATCTATTCAATTACAACTTTTTTTTCATTCATCTATATTCTAAGTTCCATCATAAGTTTTCATTTTTTATATGATGCCTACTAATTTCTATGTTTACTTAATTTATTTACTTTTCCACAAATGTTTTTAGAATTAAATTTTGAAAAAATTAAACATATTTTCGCACCTGCGTCAACTATCACATTAAATACATGTAGAAATTTTCATTTCAAACACCGCCGGAAAATAACATGGGTTTTTTTTTGATATTTTTTAAAAATTTATTCATACTCTCTCTAATTATAGCTATTTTTACTCATTTTTATATTCTACATACAATGCTTGAGGTATTAGATGATGCAAATTCTAAATACACCATATTGCTATCACTCTGTTTATTATTTTTTTATTTGTTACTCGTTTTTTTATTATTTTCTTATGTATATGTATTAAAATTAGTGATGTGCGATTTCGAAATGTTTTTACAATCGAAACAACCGATAATCGTCAAAAAAAAAAAACAATTGAATGATTTTTGTGAATACGAATGAATTATTCGAATAAAAACTGGAACCATCCGAACACAAACGAATGAAGTATTCGTTAAACATCGCCTAGATTCTTTCGAGAGAAATAACATTTCGAATGATTGTTGCAAATAGGAATGAATTATTCGAATAAAAACCGAAACTATCCGAACACAAACGAATGAAGTATTCGTTAAACATTGACTAGATTCTTCCGAGAGAAATAGCATTTCGAATGATTGTTGTGAATACGAATGAATTATTCGAATGAAATAACATTTCGAATGCAACCACAGAACAATCGAATGCATTCAAAGTCATCGAACAATCAAATAATTCGAATGAATCATTTCGAAGTTGCCCATCACTAATTAGAACCCATATGATTTTACAATAAAGAAAGTGTTTATACTCATTATTGAAGTTGAATATAGATAATATTTACATTTAAAGGAAAAAGAAAAAGTTATTTTTATTATTCCATTCGCACACGAAAAAAATTATGAAATGTAAAATATATATATAATTCATGTAATATATTTACAAACGATTAACAAGAATAAAAGAAAATTAATTTAAAAAATAAATAAATATCACAAAAAATTTAAAGATGGAAAAATTACAAGATTATGATTCGTACAATGCTCACAAATTGACTCCTTTGATCGGGTTATGTTGGAATTCGAACAAACTTGCATGGTTGCATTGCGGACAATCTTTGATTAAGGTGGGATGTACTACACTGAGTGGAAAAGAATCTGGAATATCATAGCTATGATGTTTAAAACATGGTAAGAAGCGTTTGATACGTCGATCATTCTTCAGTGCTACAGGTAATTTATTGTAAAAATCGCAAATTTTTTGAGGGCATACATTAATTAATATCTCTGCAGTAATATTTTGCATCAAGTCGCACGTAGAATATTTTACTAATGATAATATAGGTCTAACATTTACATTGTATCATTTCATCATCACATATACATTCTGCAATGAACACCTATGTATGTTTTTATCCGTGTGTGCATCACATTTTACAACTCTTGATATTCCTTTATACATATTATTTAATTTCCTTAAATTGGGTATACCGAATTCTTTTTCTAAATTAATAATCTTGAATCTTGAAAGTGATGTTTCAAATAGTTTTATCCATATAGTGGTAATTTTTTCATTTCCTTTAACGTAAATATTCAATGGTTCCAAATCTTCCAACACATTTTCTATATCACCAGCAATAGATTCGTAATTGTAATCTCCTGCATTCCACAGAATTGAATGACAGTTTTGAATTATCCTCATGTTTTCTTGTTTTTTATTATTGGATAATACATCCCATTCGAATGGAGGCTTGTAAATTCTATAAAATTGAATTTCACCATCGATACTTATTATTGAAAGTTCCTTAATGATGTACGTATCATTATCATATTTAAAACATTGAATATCGATAATTACCTCACGTGCTACTATCATTGTTACAGTTGTTATTAAAGAGAAAAGAAAAAAAAACTAAAACTTTTAATAGTAACTAAAATTTAAACGTGTGAAGAACACTAATTCGTGAAACTAATAACAAGCGAGCGAATACAGTTATTCAGAGAGTTGACATAATGTCTACCTTTGAATTAGATGCATTCGATGAAATGTTGCATCAGAAAAATGCCCTTCAAACGGAGAAAGTTGATTGCATACATTGATGAATGAAGTTGTTAAGAACTTGTACATACATATACATTTTGTTTGTGGTAGTGTATGCATGTACACATGAGATCTTACATATAAGTAAGGGTCAAGATCCGGTTTTAACAGCTGTATCAGACGATCTTAACATGCAGCTATGTACATGCAGGGATAGACTTTAATATAATCATTATCGATGGTAAACGAGAACATTAATTCATTTTTAAATTTTAATATATCGTCTTCCATCACTAATAAGATAACATAAAAAACTACTAACTTAACTGAATATATCCTTCTTCAACCAACTTTTCCTCAATCATTCGAATTTCATCATCTACACCAGCATTTCACACTTTTTTAGATGTATGCGATAACAATAATCACTCAACCAATTCATTAGGATCGTCTGAATAATCGATCGGTGTATCTTCATGACATACTCCGCCATCAGCACAATGCTTAGTCTTTGCTCCATCATAGTAAATTTTTACACTTGATCCATTAGACTGAAACATCGGATGTATTATTTTTCTGTATTTAGGAAATGTAGTACCCTTTAATACACCAGTAGCATGTAAATGAGCTCTAGTACACTCAAGTATTTATTTATATAGATCTAAATCATTATTTTGTATATTTATTCTCATCTATATGCGATACCATTAGTAAATGAAAGAGTCTGGGTATGTAAGGAAATTTTATTTGCTTACTTCCTTTTCCTAAATAAATTTCACCATATTTGCAGTCCCAAGAAATCAATGTCGATCCTATCAGATACTCATCAATGTTTGTATCATAGTGTATTCCATATACTTGATCATTCGGAACAAGTTCATCAAAATCTGTATGAAATGAATCTACTTCACTTATGTTAAACGACTTAGCTTTGAGTTTGTTTTTTAATATTTTCATCTTTAATTTCAAACTCAGCGTCACTTCTCTGTTTACTATTAGACCGTTTTTGACGTTTTTACCATTGATGTATCATTTATTCCATAAGAATCTATTTTAATCTTTCAGATTTTTGTAATGCTTCATGAATTTCCAATAATGGTTTCATAATAGGTTCCAATATGGCGGCTGAAGTACTTGTAATTGTTTTCCACTCGGACTTCAATAGGTTATATTTTTACATTATATCGCTACATATCCTGTCTAGTTCATTTTTTCAATCTTGCTTCCTTATTCATTCCATTATTGTTGTTATCAGTATTAACCAATGATTTACTCTTTGATAACAACATTTTAAATAACTAGAATTTCATCAAAACTTGTGAGTAAATCTTCCTTTATACATACATTTCACCATATATATCAGTCACTGTGAATTTCATATTATTTTAAATACTTAAAATATACTTCATGTTATATATAAGTTATTAAAATTCAATATAAGTAGATAGAGCAGATTTTCTCTAAACGTAACATTGGCCTGACAAATTTCTGGACTGAAAGTAAATCTCACCCAATACTCTTGCTACAGTTGTTATGCCAACAAAGGAGAATAAAATATCGAGATTTCAACAACATAAACAGCAAGAATTTGTATCATTTGTTATATTTGATGATTTCAAGTGTATCCTACAGCCTCTTAACAATGAATCACTAGTGCATGATTAATTGTTAAGAGGCTGTAGGATACACTTGAAATCATCAAATATAACAAATGATACAAATTCTTGCTGTTTATGTTGTTGAAATCTCGATATTTTATTCTCCTTTGTTGGCATAACAACTGTAGCAAGAGTATTGGGTGAGATTTACTTTCAGTCCAGAAATTTGTCAGGCCAATGTTACGTTTAGAGAAAATCTGCTCTATCTACTTATATTGAATTTTAATAACTTATATATAACATGAAGTATATTTTAAGTATTTAAAATAATATGAAATTCACAGTGACTGATATATATGGTGAAATGTATGTATAAAGGAAGATTTACTCACAAGTTTTGATGAAATTCTAGTTATTTAAAATGTTGTTATCAAAGAGTAAATCATTGGTTAATACTGATAACAACAATAATGGAATGAATAAGGAAGCAAGATTGAAAAAATGAACTAGACAGGATATGTAGCGATATAATGTAAAAATATAACCTATTGAAGTCCGAGTGGAAAACAATTACAAGTACTTCAGCCGCCATATTGGAACCTATTATGAAACCATTATTGGAAATTCATGAAGCATTACAAAAATCTGAAAGATTAAAATAGATTCTTATGGAATAAATGATACATCAATGGTAAAAACGTCAAAAACGGTCTAATAGTAAACAGAGAAGTGACGCTGAGTTTGAAATTAAAGATGAAAATATTAAAAAACAAACTCAAAGCTAAGTCGTTTAACATAAGTGAAGTAGATTCATTTCATACAGATTTTGATGAACTTGTTCCGAATGATCAAGTATATGGAATACACTATGATACAAACATTGATGAGTATCTGATAGGATCGACATTGATTTCTTGGGACTGCAAATATGGTGAAATTTATTTAGGAAAAGGAAGTAAGCAAATAAAATTTCCTTACATACCCAGACTCTTTCATTTACTAATGGTATCGCATATAGATGAGAATAAATATACAAAATAATGATTTAGATCTATATAAATAAATACTTGAGTGTACTAGAGCTCATTTACATGCTACTGGTGTATTAAAGGGTACTACATTTCCTAAATACAGAAAAATAATACATCCGATGTTTCAGTCTAATGGATCAAGTGTAAAAATTTACTATGATGGAGCAAAGACTAAGCATTGTGCTGATGGCGGAGTATGTCATGAAGATACACCGATCGATTATTCAGACGATCCTAATGAATTGGTTGAGTGATTATTGTTATCGCATACATCTAAAAAAGTGTGAAATGCTGGTGTAGATGATGAAATTCGAATGATTGAGGAAAAGTTGGTTGAAGAAGGATATATTCAGTTAAGTTAGTAGTTTTTTATGTTATCTTATTAGTGATGGAAGACGATATATTAAAATTTAAAAATGAATTAATGTTCTCGTTTACCATCGATAATGATTATATTAAAGTCTATCCCTGCATGTACATAGCTGCATGTTAAGATCGTCTGATACAGCTGTTAAAACCGGATCTTGACCCTTACTTATATGTAAGATCTCATGTGTACATGCATACACTACCACAAACAAAATGTATATGTATGTACAAGTTCTTAACAACTTCATTCATCAATGTATGCAATCAACTTTCTCCGTTTGAAGGGCATTTTTCTGATGCAACATTTCATCGAATGCATCTAATTCAAAGGTAGACATTATGTCAACTCTCTGAATAACTGTATTCGCTCGCTTGTTATTAGTTTCACGAATTAGTGTTCTTCACACGTTTAAATTTTAGTTACTATTAAAAGTTTTAGTTTTTTTTTCTTTTCTCTTTAATAACAACTGTAACAATGATAGTAGCACGTGAGGTAATTATCGATATTCAATGTTTTAAATATGATAATGATACGTACATCATTAAGGAACTTTCAATAATAAGTATCGATGGTGAAATTCAATTTTATAGAATTTACAAGCCTCCATTCGAATGGGATGTATTATCCAATAATAAAAAACAAGAAAACATGAGGATAATTCAAAACTGTCATTCAATTCTGTGGAATGCAGGAGATTACAATTACGAATCTATTGCTGGTGATATAGAAAATGTGTTGGAAGATTTGGAACCATTGAATATTTACGTTAAAGGAAATGAAAAAATTACCACTATATGGATAAAACTATTTGAAACATCACTTTCAAGATTCAAGATTATTAATTTAGAAAAAGAATTCGGTATACCCAATTTAAGGAAATTAAATAATATGTATAAAGGAATATCAAGAGTTGTAAAATGTGATGCACACACGGATAAAAACATACATAGGTGTTCATTGCAGAATGTATATGTGATGATGAAATGATACAATGTAAATGTTAGACCTATATTATCATTAGTAAAATATTCTACGTGCGACTTGATGCAAAATATTACTGCAGAGATATTAATTAATGTATGCCCTCAAAAAATTTGCGATTTTTACAATAAATTACCTGTAGCACTGAAGAATGATCGACGTATCAAACGCTTCTTACCATGTTTTAAACATCATAGCTATGATATTCCAGATTCTTTTCCACTCAGTGTAGTACATCCCACCTTAATCAAAGATTGTCCGCAATGCAACCATGCAAGTTTGTTCGAATTCCAACATAACCCGATCAAAGGAGTCAATTTGTGAGCATTGTACGAATCATAATCTTGTAATTTTTCCATCTTTAAATTTTTTGTGATATTTATTTATTTTTTAAATTAATTTTCTTTTATTCTTGTTAATCGTTTGTAAATATATTACATGAATTATATATATATTTTACATTTCATAATTTTTTTCGTGTGCGAATGGAATAATAAAAATAACTTTTTCTTTTTCCTTTAAATGTAAATATTATCTATATTCAACTTCAATAATGAGTATAAACACTTTCTTTATTGTAAAATCATATGGGTTCTAATTAGTGATGGGCAACTTCGAAATGATTCATTCGAATTATTTGATTGTTCGATGACTTTGAATGCATTCGATTGTTCTGTGGTTGCATTCGAAATGTTATTTCATTCGAATAATTCATTCGTATTCACAACAATCATTCGAAATGCTATTTCTCTCGGAAGAATCTAGTCAATGTTTAACGAATACTTCATTCGTTTGTGTTCGGATAGTTTCGGTTTTTATTCGAATAATTCATTCCTATTTGCAACAATCATTCGAAATGTTATTTCTCTCGAAAGAATCTAGGCGATGTTTAACGAATACTTCATTCGTTTGTGTTCGGATGGTTCCAGTTTTTATTCGAATAATTCATTCGTATTCACAAAAATCATTCAATTGTTTTTTTTTTTTGACGATTATCGGTTGTTTCGATTGTAAAAACATTTCGAAATCGCACATCACTAATTTTAATACATATACATAAGAAAATAATAAAAAAACGAGTAACAAATAAAAAAATAATAAACAGAGTGATAGCAATATGGTGTATTTAGAATTTGCATCATCTAATACCTCAAGCATTGTATGTAGAATATAAAAATGAGTAAAAATAGCTATAATTAGAGAGAGTATGAATAAATTTTTAAAAAATATCAAAAAAAAACCCATGTTATTTTCCGGCGGTGTTTGAAATGAAAATTTCTACATGTATTTAATGTGATAGTTGACGCAGGTGCGAAAATATGTTTAATTTTTTCAAAATTTAATTCTAAAAACATTTGTGGAAAAGTAAATAAATTAAGTAAACATAGAAATTAGTAGGCATCATATAAAAAATGAAAACTTATGATGGAACTTAGAATATAGATGAATGAAAAAAAAGTTGTAATTGAATAGATTAATGAAAAAACATAATAGTCGTTGTGTTTACATTTCTTCTGGTTTTTTTTTTGTTTTTTTTTTCGTTATGTTTAATGCATCATATTGCTTTTTATGTATAGCCTCTTCACTCTCTTGTTTTCAAAAGTATACTCTTCTGTCAATTACTTCTTTAAAAAAACTTTCCGAATTTTAGCATTTATCATATTATATGACATGTACAATAAATTAACAGATTCCATATTGGAGTGTAAAGAAAACTATTTTAAAAAATCTCTGAAATAAAAAATAATATAAAGAAAAAAGATTGTGAAGCAAAGAAAGAAAAAAAAACAAAAAACAGTGATTCTTCATGATATTTTTACTCCCCACCCTGGGGACATTTATTTTTGTAGAATTTAAATATTGTTGTAAAAGCAAGTATGATGTTATTTTGTATATCACAGGGTGAAAAAAAAAAATAATAATAATACGTTAATCATTGATTTAAAAATTATATTATCATACATTTCCAGCATCCGATGTTTGCATGTGCTTGTATAGAAAGCGTGTATAGACATATACACGAATAAAATATAATACATCCAAGGTAACTTGCATATTTCTGCTGTTGTCTAAAACCGTTAGAATATTAGGTAAAAGATTGAGTAAGATAAATACGATCGTAACACATTGTTTAAAGAAACAAAAATAAAAAATAAAATAACATGATCGATTTAATTTGAATTTAGCAATATTTTTAGAACTAACATGAATTTTTTGTAAAACGCGAAAGAAAAAAAAAAGGAAAGAAAACAACGGTAAAATTTGTTAGTTTTACGGATAAATCAGTATAGTTGTATTTAACAATGCCTATGCAGTTAATAATCTTTTGTCATTCATTTAACCGTGCGCTCACACACATGCCCACATACATGTATACCGGTCTTAATGGTATGTTTATTATCAACTATCTCATTCATCCAGTTTTAAAGCTAATTTTCGGCCTTTTTTATAAAACTGCCTCGAAAAGGATGCTAACGGATATTTCATGTCTGCCACTGCAGTGCAGTTCTGCAATAATAAAGGTACATAATTTATCTCACTCTCACTCTCTTATTCTATAAGCGGATCTCTACCTGTCGTTGCGATTCAACGGTTGTTTCTTATTAGCCATTTCGCACATTTCAAGCATACATACCATACACACACATGCTTACACATATTTACTCATCCTTACGCGCATGCAGTGTCGATACATGATCTGTAGGTGTTCTGTAATGACGAAGACTATTCATAGACGTTCCTGTAGATTTCGAAATATTTTCGTATTGAAAAATTTTAAATGTAAAAAATGAAAAATCTTAGAACGAAACATTGAATAAAAATTTCCTTCATAATCTGTATTCCAAATAATAAGACTCGTACGTTTTCATCAGCTCCCTCCCTCACGTGTAAAAATTTAGCTTTTTATTTTCTCTCTCTGTCGTATCAGTCTATTTAAATGATATGAATAATAATAATGAAAATTTTTTTTTTTAAGATAATAAGTGTAAATTGAACGTTTTACGGAAATTTCCATCAAAGTTTGAAATCTATGTATTAGGTTTTGACCGTTTTTCAAATAAAGTCGTAGATTTACCATTCATATCGAGGAAAAAATAAAAAAATAATTTTTTTCATACTTGTATATGTAAGCATATACACGCATGCATATGCTGAGAGATAAAAAAAAAAAAAGAAAAAGATTATTTAAATTTAAATAAACAGTTACATAAATTGATGTGATTTCATCCATACAACATATTAATTGAAATAGAATGAAATAATAAATGATGTGTTCGGTACTATAATATCTGCGGTGTATCTAAATAATTTTAAAGTAATTATATGACCATGAAATAAAATAAAATGTAGGAAATGTATATTATTACATATTAAAATTCCATACATATATACATACATACATTATAATTTATGTGAAACAATGTAAAAGATTTTGAAATAATAAAAATAAAAATGCGAGTAAAAGAAAAAAATATGGTTTTATTTCACATATTATACATACTGCGCGAAAGCTGACTTTGGTACATTGAAAGGTAATTGTTATGTTCATATTCAACTTTCGTAGGATCTAGACAACTCCATCTTTCAAATTCCGCGCCTTTTATTGAATTTTTAATCCGTATGAATTGAATGTTGACAGTCGTCGCAATCTTTTACTTTGACACAATTTCGAGTACTCCTGCGTAATGTATCACCGTCGATATAATATTCTTTATCATGTTCGTGATCGTAGCATGGTAGAAATGATTTTATCGTATCATCCTGTTTTAATCTGTCCGGTAAAAATATATAAATGTCCCCGATGCAACTTGGAAATAATGTAATTATCATTTCTTTGGTGGCTGTAATGAATAACTGGCTTAAATCATTTATATTGAGATTGTTCATAAGCTTCAGCGGACGGATAACGTGATCGTGCCATGTCCTCATCACCATAACATTTTTCACCGCACAATGAAAAATATCATTCTCATAATGGTGTTTACAAGTTAGCAAATTGCTTATACCAGAGTATTCTTGATATAAATCATCGATACTAGGTACTCGAAAGACTTTCTCCATATTAACGAGTTCGTAGTCCAAGTCACGCAACAATTCAGACTTTTCGTTAAGTTCCCATAATATAAGTTTTGCATAAGTGGTTAAAATATATACGCGAGCCTTCGGTTTTTCGGACAATATTGTGAATATATCGCGTGCCATGAATATTTCTTCCCGACAGGGAAATAATGAGGGGTTTTTCAAGTAATGACTCACGGAAGAGCATTGTAAATGAGGCATTTTTGATGCAGACCATGCTCTGCTTGGCTTGTATAGCGTATGTAAATACCTCCCGCCAGACATCTCAATCATCGCTAGTTCGGTTACTAGAAAACCATAATCAGAATCCTTATGGAAGCTGAAATCTACAAAATATTCCGCTATATCCATCTGATCTGACAATAATACTGGACCAACGATTTTATGTGCAAAAGATGTTGATTCTGTTGAAGAATAACCATCATCTGATTGCGGTAATTGAAGTGACGAAGACGTATACGAGTCGCTATCACTTGCAAATAAATTCTGAATAAATTCAGCGTGCTTAATTGATTTTGAGTTGCTGCTTATGTTAACTATATTAGCGTTCATGATTGAATAATATGTATTTCAAACTTTTCACTAAAAAAAATACAGAGAAAAAGAAAGAGAAAAAGGAAAGATAAAAGACAAAAATAAATGATAGAGAAAAAAAGAGAAAAAACATAGGAAATTATTTTCTTTAACGTTGACGTAAATTTTTTAATAATGCGTGAACACAGATTCGACAAAATATACATGTTTATCATAAAACTAATACTGACCGCTTGAATGATTCCGTTCGATAGTCTATCTCATTAGCTACCTTTGAATCGGTTGTGGCAGTGGAAATGTTACGTCAGAAAAATGTTGTTCCGTCGGAGAAAGCTGAATATATTTGTATACAAACAAAGTAATCGAGGACTTTGAGTGTATACGCATATGTGAGGGAGTGTGAAAAATATTCTTGTACCGAATAATGGGAAATAGCGTGCGAGCAATGTACAAGTGGTCTTGAAGGTATGCGAGTCATGCAGGTAAAGGTTGTTGCGATGACGAGATATATACCTGCAGAGGTTATCGATTCTTGGAAAACAGGTATTGACGTTCGAAAAAATAATGTCTTGAAACGATTGATGATGCGGATGAGTTTATTAAATAAAAAAATTATGTTTATAGCGAAGCGAATAATATTAAAAATAATTGTGATGTTAATAAATATTTTTTATTGATCGGAGATTTTTCTTTCTCGAAAGGTTAAAATTATTTTTGACAATGTTAAGTGTATATGATGACATGACTGTGTAGGAAAAAGTAATACCAGTACAAAAAAAAATAAAGATCGTTAATAAAAATTAGACATATAGAACTGCATGTGGTGTGTATGCGAGACCAATGTGATATGCTATTGTGTCTAACGTTGAAAAAATGTTCATGATCAATAGGGAAATTCGTGATAGAAGATAAGTGTGTGGGAATGTGCGGTACGCTTTCGAGTGAACCATTGATTAATTTTTAGAATCGATAAAATAAATAAAGATTACGAAAGATAAGCAATTTTAGATGTGAGGGGGCGGGGTAGAAAGAATGAATTTTTAGGATTGAAAAAAAAAAAAAATGAAAAACACATTCGAATCAATTTTTTGAAGAACTCGTAATAGAGTAACGTATAATGTAGAATCTGTGCGGTTGATAGATAGTATGCTTTCACAACAGTCTGAATGTCTGTTCGGATTAATTTTTAAAACCTCGGAAAACATACAGAAATACTTACGGACTGAAAATAATCGTAATGAGAAAAATAATAAAATATACTTGGACTAATTTTGAAAAAAAAGTGGTAACACTAATGAATGACACATGCGCGAGAATGATGCGTGGGCATTCATTGAGGGGCGAGAAATCGATAGATTTATTTTTTAGAACCGGGGAAAACATACATAAATACTTACGAATGGAAAAGTAATCGTAAGTGAGAAAAAATAATAAATATACTTAGACTAATTCTATAATACTTGGCTTGGAAAAATTATTATGAACGATAGGGAAACTATTGAGAGTAGAGTGTGCACGGGATCGAATGGTTCGCTTTCGCGGTGGCTAACGCTATGGTGGATATAAGCATGTGATCTGCCAGTGCTAGTGATGTGCGTCGAAATGTTTTTACAATCGAAATAATCAACAATCGTCAAAAAAAAACAACAATCAAATGATTTTCATTCGAATGATTTGATTCGAATGATTTTAATTTGAATGATTTTAATTCAAATGATTTTGATTCGAATGATTTTGATTCGAATGATTTTAATTCGAATGATTGTTGTGAATACAAATGAATTATTCGAATGAAATAACATTTCGAATGTAACTGTGGAACAATCGAATGTATTCGAAGTTATCGAACAATCGAATAATTCGAATGAATCATTTCGAAGTTGCCCATCACTAGTCAGTGCGCTTTTGTAACGATCGGAGAATAAGGAAAAATTTTTGGAACCGTAGAAAATGAGAAATATACTTAGACTAATTTTATAATACTTACGGACGGAAAAATAATCGTAAGTGAGAAAAAATAATAAATATACTTGCACTAATTCTATGATACTTAGGCTTTGAAAAATTATTATGAATGATAGGGAAACTATCGAGAGCAGAGTGTGCACGGGATCTAATGGTTCGCTTTCGTGGTGGCTAACACTATGGTAGATATAAGCGTGTGATCTGTCAGTGCTAGTGATGTGCGATTTCGAAATGTTTTTACAATCGAAACAATCAACAATCGTCAAAAAAAAAAAAAAAAAAAACAAAAAAACAATCGAATGATTTTGATTCAAATGATTTTAATTTGAATGATTTTGATTCGAATGATTTTGATTCGAATGATTTTAATTCGAATGATTTTGATTCGAATGATTTTTGATTCGAATGATTTTAATTCGAATGATTTTGATTCGAATGATTTTAATTCGAATGACTGATGTGAATACGAATGAATTATACGAATGAAATAACATTTCGAATGCAACTGTGGAACAATCGAATGCATTCGAAGTTATCGAACAATCGAATAATTCGAATGAAACATTTCGAAGTTTCCCATCACTAGTCAGTACGCTTTTGTAACGATCGGAGAATAAAGAAAAAATTTTTGGAACCGTAGAAAATGAGAAATATACTTAGAGCGTTAGTGTGTACATGTAGGGCGTGGTTCCATAATAATGTATCGACTGGAATAGAAATTATAAGAATATTAAGATCCTGTTTCAACGGTTTTGAAAGTGTTTGCATGCAACGTCACATATAGTGATGGTTGAAGCGAATGTGTTGAAATAAAAAAATAAAAAAAATCTTAGGCTAATTTTATAATAATTACGCCCTGAAAAATAAAAAAATACGTACGAATGGAAAAAGAGGAAGAAGGGGGGTTTAGGTTAGTTTCTGGCTTTAAATATTATACTTTGGTTAAATTCGGAATTTTTATACTTACACGTAGAATTTTGAAAAATCGCGGTATCGCGAACGATCGACAAGTGAGCGGGAACGGCGCGTGCGCCTTCTAAGTATGCTAGGAGGGCGAGCGGGGCTTAGGTTACTTTCCTGCTTTAAATATTATATTGAGGTTAATTTTTAAACGTATCGAATTATCGGAAATGCGGGGGAACGGCGCGTGCGCTTTAGAGATATGCCAGGAGGGCGAGCAGGGGTTTGGTTAGTTTTCAGCTTTAAATATTATATTGAGGTTAATTTTTAAACGTATCGAATTATCGGAAATGCGGAGGAACGGCGCGTGCGCGGGAACGGCGCGTGCGCGGGAACGGCGCGTGCGCTTTAGAGATATGCCAGGAGGGCGAGCAGGGGTTTGGTTAGTTTTCAGCTTTAAATATTACACTTGGGTTAATTTCGGAATTTTTATACTTACACGTAGAATTTTGAAAAATCGCGGTATCGCTGTGGGCGGGAGGGAAGAGTGGGGACTTGGGTTAGTTTCGGGCTTTAAACATTATACTTGGGTTAATTTATAATCGGTTCGGTTTATCGGAAACGAGCGGGACCTGTAGGGTGAAATTTGGAGGAAATTTGCAAAAAATTTGGAAAAATTTGAGGAAAATTGGGGAAAATTGGGGGAAATCGGGGGAAACTTGGGTGAATTTTCAGCGTCGGAATAAAAAATTGGGTGAATTTTTGCCTCCCGAATAAAATACTTAGGTGACTTTTCGCCTCCGGGACAGGAATTGGGGTTGTGACGTCAGACTTCCTAGAGTCGCCATTTATTCACTACTCTAATAGTAGAAAATATATACAAAAAATAAAATAAAAAAAGGAGTGCAAGAATTGCTAAAGTAATCATTTTTTGCGGCTCGAAAAATTATAAAATAAATTTCGACACACTAAAATTCAAAATCACATCACGATGACATTCATTGCGATCTTCAGATGCCATTCGTCGATGATGTCATCAAAGCCTACGCCAAGCAGCATGAGAGGCGGCTTTGTGACAATATGCGGAAGCAGTTAAACTTCTCGATACTCAATTGGATACCAGACGTCTTAAGCGTAACCTACCTCAAGATCTACTCTTGTAAAAAATAAGTATATGCAAGGAACCTTTAACCACTGGGTTACTTGCTCCACACTCGTTTTTATCATCCACCAAGATGCGTTTTGCGTTAGATGATAATCATGTTATCAACAGAGTTACCTATTTAACGCTTAATTAAGATTGTAACTAGCATATTATATAACTAATGTATAATGAAAAAAAAGTAAAATAAATTTTACTGGCCTCCATTCTTATTTAGGTTTGTGTTTGCTATTGAGCATATTATAAAGTTTATTTTCTGATTTTTAAAGGGTTTATTTTATTTTTACTCATTTATTTTATTAAATTAATAGAATTACTAACGAAAAATTAAGGTGTAATTTCAAGCTTTACTTGAATTTGGGCTTTTGTGAGTTTTTTTTTTTAAAGAGAACGACGGGAGAGAGAAAAAAGAATACTTCCAATAGCACATTAGATATTTTTAATATCTTTTTAAATTTCAAATTAAATATCTACATAAGGTTCTAATCAATTACTACATACAGTCTGTGTCATTGTACGATGTTAAAGCGTGTAAAGGATGAATCGGTAAATCGTTTGGTAACCTTCGAGATGTGAGTCATTGCATGTTCGAAATTACCTGAACAACGAAGGTGTCAAATTCAGCAGTTTTAGGCTAAGCCCATAGTGACACGTCGAACAGAGCTGCGATAGTAGCGAAGCGAAGATAGCGTCAGTGAGAGAGTATTAACAGATAGTGACGTCTCGAGTAGTGAGAAGAACGATAAACTGTTTCAGACAACGCACTAATATATTTGGCCAGCTGACGATAATTAAAAAATGCACGTTGTTTTGACCGAAAATTACCTGAATTAAAAATATTCTATTTAACGAAAAATAGAAAAAGTACCTGGATAATGCAGGCCCGAAATAAATAGAAATGGAAGTATACATGGCGAATTCCACATCGTTTATATGGAGAATTAAGAAGACACCCGGCGGAGGAAACATTTTATTCGTATTTACGCGTGAATAATTCAACATTTGATTATGCACACTTTGAAGATATTTTTGTGTCGGAAAATAATTTCGAATTAGTTAGATAAAAAAAGGAAAGACAAGGTTCATTATCAGAAAAATTTAAAGCGTATAATTAATTTTTAATCATCAGCTTGAAAATATTTAACAGCTAAATCATTTTTGAATGAAATTATTACAATTCTTTTTGAGAAAATGTAACAGTTTATTGGTATGTACGAGATAAAATTAAATAAATTGATGGTATTTTTCGTTTTTTAACTCGATTTAATCCGATGGGTGGTAGTTTGATTAATAAATTTATCTGCTTATATTCTTTATAAATATTAAACATTTTTTTGAAGACTTATTTTTTACTCGTATTATTGTTGACAGATTCTGCAAATAATTAAATTATATTCAGTTGTAATATACATAATTTTTTCGTCGTTAAATTTAAAGTTCGTATACTATAAAATATTTATAATGTCAAATGTATAGGACCTTATGATAAAATAAATATGACCGCTTCAAAAAAATAAATATTACGGTAACTATGGCAATAGAAATTTAATTTTTAAAACTAGTCGTTCTTGTTTCTAAAACATTTAACACGATAAAAAGTTTTTAATGTCCCGGGCATACACATTTTCCCCCAATATGGAAATTGTGTTATTAAATCGTCCATTTATAATTTATAATTAGAAAATAATATTTACGCAAACGTTTTTAAATCAAATTTTTAATGTATACATTTACTTGTAGATTTAATTTCATTAGCTACTTCATCCCCCAGGATTTATCTAAATTAAAGCGGTTATGGTGATCATCATTTTGTTGATCTCAAAGTGGTTTTCGAATGAAAACACCACTAATAAGTAATTCTCTGTTCATTTCCGTATAATTTTAGTAAAAACATTATAAGATTTGAAAATAATTTAAGATCGCGGCTATTAAGTAATAAACTGTGTGCCGAATTTTTAAGAGAATTATTGACAGCGAAGAAAACTGATTTGTATGCAGATATTATAAATAGTGCGTTTCTGGTTTTCTAAATGATGAATAAGCAAAGATCGAATAAAAATAATTCCATAGGGGCACTCTTCTTCTTTCAAAAACACATGTGTGCCCGGGGTTATTTACGAGATGTATGAGAATTTCTACCAGTCGTCAGCGAACGGGACAGCATGTCGCAGTATGCTGGAACTGATAATCCGGTTGTGGTATGTGTATAAGAAAGGAAGGGATTAACTCTGAGCAGCGAGAATACTTTAACGCTTAATAGAAAAAAATCGAACAGCCCGTTTTTCCACAGGTGGATAATTCAGCAGCACTCGAAGCAACAAGGTTGCGAAGGAAGAACATTTGCTATTACGATTCTTGCTATAATGGAAAATAACTTTTCTTCTTTTCATTATCATTATTATTATAGTCCGTTCAATGAAAATGTGCCGATGGAAAAAGTCGATATAAATCGATATTTATTATCCGTTTAGGGGGCCTCGTAAGTGGATAATAAATATCGATTTATATCGACTTTTTCCATCGGCACATTTTTGTTGAACGGACTATAGTATTATTGTCGCCCAAAATATCGAAGATCCGAAGAGTAGACTTTATGGTACATATTAGATGATAACATCGTAGAAATTGTATTAATTTAGGATCCAGGCCGAATCGTTCTCCGCTCAAAAGCATTGTAAGGCGGAATCGAATTTCTCAGAGATTTCGGGAGCAATGTAATAGAAACCACCGGGATAAAAATAACACCGTATATGACGCAAGAAACAGAAGAGAGATTTCAAAAGATATGCCTTTAAGATTTAGCCAATACGGAGATCCAGTTGGGCCTGTTTATCTGTCAGCAGGCTGAAAGTGTCGTTTGCGACTAATCGACTGGTTAGTCCATTGGAAGAGTGTAAGGTGTAGAGACATTATCATAAGAATGATGGCAAGAGTGGAAACGTAGAAATTACACGGTATGCGAAAAGTTAGTACCACGTGAAAAAAGCGTTCTAAACGATGGGAATTTTAACGTGACGAAAGATTAGTAATATAAAGACTACTTCGCGGATGATTCGCAAGAAGTCAATGAAATTAATGCATCAGCTTATTATAAATGATTGCCATTTTTGCGCTACGGATGGAAATTTTGTATCAATTACATGTAACACTTTTGTGTAACGGAAGTGAAATGGCGACAATTAAAAAGGTTGAAATTAACGAAGTTAATTAAAATCGGCTATTAGAATTATATAAGAATATCATCTAGGGATCCAGTGGTATTCCCATGACAACGTTCGAAGAATTGAGTTTATATAAATATCTTATATATGTATATATATATATATATATATATATATAAACTCGGCCACTTTGGCCTCGCAAGGGGCTGTGCCCCTTGACCCCTCTTGCTTTTATTTATGAATCTTTCTCTTCTATACTTTGTATAAAATGATCAAAATTTAGCAACGTAATTCTTACTGGCATCAACACACACAAAAAATAACATTACCACAATAATCCTATTCTAACATTTACCTTCCGTTATATAAAATTAAGACATTTTTTCGTTACATTTTTCGTTACATATTTCATTACATAAAATTGTGACATTTTTTAAATAACAATAACAAAAATCTTACAAAATATAACAAACGTTACATAAAATTGGGACATTTTTCTGGGACATTTTTTGGGACATTTTTTCGAATGGGGGGTAGCCTAAGAATTACGTTGTAATTAATATATATATACGTGTGTGTGTGTGCGTGTTTATCAGTGTGAGTGAGTGTTGTATTATATGTATATATATATATATATATATATATATATATATATATATCTGTGCCCCTCCACACACACACATATATTAATTACAACGTAATTCTTAGGCTACCCCCCATTCGAAAAAATGTCCCAATTTTATGTAACGCTAAATGTCCCAAAAAAATGTCCCAGAAAAATGTCCCAATTTTATGTAACGCTAAATGTCCCAAAAAAATGTCCCAATTTTATGTAACGTTTGTTATATTTTGTAGGATTTTTGTTATTGTTATTTAAAAAATGTCACAATTTTATGCAATGAAATATGTAACGAAAAATGTAACGAAAAAATGTCTTAATTTTATATAACGGAAGGTAAATGTTAGAATAGGATTATTGTGGTTATGTTATTTTTTGTGTGTATTGATGCCAGTAAGAATTACGTTGTAAATTTTGATCATTTTATACAAAGTATAGAAGAGAAAGAGACAGGAATGAAAGCAGGAGGGGTCAAGGGGCACAGCCCCTTGCGAGGCCAAAATGGCCGAGTTTATATATATATATATATATGGCGTAACGATTATGGATCCCCAGTCATTCGTCAGTGACGCAGCTGACTCTTTAGCTCGCTCTGCTGCCCGCCTTGATTCATTCCTCAACTATTTTCCTGCTTCAGATATCCTTTCCTTATCCTCCTCCAATCACACCAGACTTTGGTGGAATATTTATCCCTTCCTATTTTCTAATCGTCGTTCTTATTACTGCCTTATTCAACTGATTCCTCATTCCCTGTCTTGGTTCCATTCTATTCTTTTCGGTCGTCGCTCCTGTATCGCTCCCTAATTCGTCTCCGGATCAATCATTCTTTACTCCCCTATTCTCGCTTTCGATTTGCTTTGTCGCTGTCTCCTTATTGTTTTCTTCACGATTGTGATCCTTTTCGTACATACAATGCTGATAACCTTTTCTTCGGGCGTCCTACTCTTCTTTATGAACGCTCCCTTTTATATGGTCTTGACATTAGGTTTCCCTGCTCCCTAGAACGCTTCCTTTATCATCCCCTTTACTTTATCTTTTGTGGTGCCTGCACTGCTGTCTGTTGTTGTGTCTATTTCTGACCGTCTAGCTATTTAGTTTTATAGCTTGGCTTTTCCTGTTGCTGGGTCAATGCCGCTGGCGCGTCCATAAAAGAAAAATTAAATTAAAAATAACAGACAGGTAAGAATGAAGCAGTCAACTGAAAAAGATTTTTTTAAAAGAAGTTTAGAGAAAAAAAATTGTTGGACAGATGGACTCGCCCCTTCGTAGAGCCGAAGGACAGAGTTTATACATATAGCATTTATTTATATGTATATGTGAAGTAGTGAATTTGTAAAATACTGCTGCCACTTGTCATTGCTTAGTTGAAGCTGAAAATCGAATTATAATACGATCGTTCTATTTCTGCACAGCTCAGGTGCTACTCAAAAAACTACTTAAAACATGTTAATGATGTCTTAGTAGATTTTGACAAACCTCTTTCTATTACTTTTAGTTCTATTGTACTTACCTGTTGCATGAGGTATATATGTGTATTTATATATATATATATGTATAATATATATATATCAATTATAAAAATTCAAAATAACTGATAAAAAGCCTATAGCTATACTATTTTTTAATGGAACCTATTTTTATCAAAACAGAGAAGAAAATTTAAATTTCAAGCATCTATTATTATTTTTTTTTCATTTAGTCTCCAGGCCGAGTATAATATCTAGACTATTATGACCCAAGAGTCTCCGGTTACAAATTTTGAAAAATATATTCATCTAGTTTTAGGATTATCTGTAATATGGAAAACATTCTCACTTTTTCTGTTATATCTGATGAATCGAAACTTTTTAGTAGTCGTTATAAATGAAATAAAATTTAGAATATTTCTCGTACTTATAATTTTACAAGTTATTTTGTATGATACGTGCTTATTTGTAGACTAATAAAAAATATATCATCCATATATGTGGAACGCGAAAGGTGCATCACCGCAAATTGAGAATTAAAAGCTTTCCAAGGTTACATATATATGTATATGAATTAAATTTTTTTGTTTCTAAATGACTGATAGTAACGTGAAATGATAGTATAGCCATTACATGTAAAAATTTCGAAAAAGTGCAAAAAATGTACAAGTCCAATCAAAAAATCTGAAATATGTTATTCCATGAAAAGTACAAGGTGAAAATCGGAATTTTGAAAGTTCGATTTTTGCTTATTTTACAAATAAATATTGTATCGTATCGAAAAATTGTTTGAGCAATGCGATTTGTTTAGATCGGGGGGAAAAGAAATAGTGCCATGGAACTGAAAGAAAGAGACAAGTAAAAAAGTGCGACAAAGTAAATTAGCCTGAAATAAACTTGTTCGATTGCTTAATGAAAATGAAAAATATGCGCTGTGTATAAAATTACATTTTTGACTTCGGTTTCGTTTCGCGATTTTTTTCTTTACAATTAGTTCGCGCATGATTACGCTTGTATAATGTATATTTGAATTATTCGTTAGTGTAATTTTAATTATCAGTCGCAATCAAAAATACCTGAAATTTGTTTGTGTTTTCTTGTTATTTTTTTTTAAATTTATTATTTGTTTTAAATTTTATATTGCGCAACAATTAATCAAGCTGGAAAGCACATAAAAAATATTTTTGTAAAAACTTTCGATATCAGCATAGTCTTCAAAATTTTTCCGTAATTCCTGCTATCCCTTTTCACGCCTTACAGATTTAACTGCATCCACAGAATCTCTGTTGATCGCAATGCTCAGCTGTCAGTTTAGGACATTTTATAATGGTCGTTAATTTTCCCATCGAGGCTTTTCACCTGTAATGCCGAGCCTTTGCGGCATTATAACAAATGAAACATATTCCGATTTGTCTATTAACATTTATAAAAAATCCCGCTCGCACATATCAGAGAAAAATGTTCCGCTCAGTGTTTCCCCAGTCGAGTGAACCGAAACAGCTTCCATGTCAAACTTGCGCACGTGGTCAACTCGACGTTTGTTTATGTCGAGTGAGCACATAGAACGTCCGGGGATTACTGTGAAACCTCTTAATGCCTGGGGAGGGGGGGGAATTTATAGATGGCCAGCAGTTACGTTAAAATGCCGATCGCATACTTCAAAGTGGTAGCGAATGAACCGACTCGAACTCTCCGTATTTAGTCCGGTTGCGCTGAAATGCGCACGGGCACTTTAAGCGATCTGACTAAAAATTACCGAAACCGGATGGTACGTCACTTATTCAGAGTCGGAGATTTGGTTCCGTAGCGGCCAGTGTGCGCCGTCATGTGCGCACACGTACACACGTATATGTTGCACGCGTGCGAGACTGATCGCTGTTCATTTCCGCGTTGAAACTGAATTTTCCGTTTGCTGCAGCCCGGGATGATTGATGGCTTGATACGGACGCGCAGAGATGATAGATAAGAGCGGCGAGCGGACCGACGGCATGCGGGGCTGCGGGCAATCAGTCGTGCCGAGAAGACAGCACTCGCTAATCAGAATTTCGAACAAACAACAGTCGCGGGCTGGAACGCTGCGGCGGCGGCGGCGGCGGCCGAAAGGTAAACACAGGCAGCAGCAGCTGAGAAGAAGCGGAAGGAGATGTCGTTATTAAGGATACTATCGAAAGAAGGATTATATTCGTGTCGGCAAGTGTCTGGCCGATTCGGAGAACGTCTTCTTCGGATGAAGGAGACAAGGACGATTTGTCTTTGCCGTTGTCCTTCGGAGGAGGCGTACAGAGGCTTAAGCTGCGCAAGAAATCGGCTAGGCAAGTCGGCTTTCTTCCACTCATTAAGGTAATAAGAAGACAGGAGTAATAGGGCGCTGCTGGGGTTCCGGCGAAATAGGCCAGTAGCGAGGTGACGGACTTGTGACTTAGTCTTGATGCACGCTCTCTATACGAACATGACAGACCATATACACAGATAGGCTGATTACTATTGTCATTTATACATGTGAAGCCCGGACTATCAAGACAGTGGACAGATGTTGCTCCGTATTAAGACGTTTCGCTGTCCTTATTTCGCTAGACTCAGCTTCTCGCAATTATTGCCGCTTCAGCGTTATTTCGGCGCTATTTCGGCGTTATTCTGCCTCTGGTCCGACATCTATTTCTTATTATTAATGATTCGCCATTGCCGGCACCGCGTCCTAGCATCATCTAGCCGAGTCAGTGTCTGAGCCGCGACCTCTGGCAGTCTGGACCGTAGCTGAAACTTCGAGCTGGCTACGTTTCCTGCGCCAGCCTCCCGCCTGCCTCCTTATTTCCATATAAAATTATATATTATTATTGTTGTTCTATCTTCTTTGTATCGCCTTCTAGCAGCGGCGCTTTCCGTTTACTAACCATTAGTGTAATGGCTTAAACTCGAACTAAACCTTTATGTTCATGTGTCGGCTTAAAAGCCGGCCGCCTCATGTGACACGTTTCTATTTCGCACTAACATTCCGTTTCCGGATGAATCCTTTCGTCCGAAATTAATTTCGCTTTCGTTATCCGGGCGAATTTAAGCTTCGGATCAGCTTTTAATACACCGACCGCTCTCCTTGTCTCCTGTCCGGCGAAATATCATATAATTTTTTTGTTTTCACTTCCCCGTTATCAGCTCCTCCTTTATAAATTAATATCGCGTTCTTTTTTTCTGTTACCTTTCCAAAATTTCCAATAAAACCACCCGTGTAACTTTTACGAAATTACGCAAGTCCCAGTGGGGCAGGTCACCAAAACTGTCGGTTTCCACAAAGTATGTAGTGATTTTACAGCATATACAGCTCAAATCCAGCTCAAATCCAGCTCAACTGATCTCTTCACAGTATTAGAAAAGAAAACAATAAAACACGTACTAGCGTAAAGGGATGTGTAGCAAAGTTCTCTGAAGGAGACTTGATATATTGTATTGTATCCATTAACGTGCCGTGTACTGCAACATTGGCCAGTGTAAATGTTATCTAGGATATTGCATGATCTCAGAAATCTGAACAGCAGCTGGACTTTCTGTTCATTGTGTTCGAGAATTTCAGGGGGGGGGGGACTGGACAGGTGTAATTGGGACCGGAGTAGGTTAAATTTCGGGCAGTCTAGCAGAAGATGAAGAATGGATAAGGAAACAGAGCATACGTCACAAGTAGAGGGATCTAATTTATTTAATGAAAAGGAATGAGAGATTTTTGCGTGGCCAATGCGTCAGACGGCATAGTATATTCTTTGCGGCCAAATCTTGATGAAGTACTCCAAATTCCGGTATTTGAGCGGATTGAAGGTGATTTATTCGAAGTAGAAACTTCACGTCGATTCTTCGACCATTTATTTTTTTGAATTATCGTACGATGTGACTTTTTTCGTTGTTAATCCCCGGTGATCTTTGTTGATGCCAAAAAAAAAAACAAAAAAAAAACGAAAAAACGAAAAAAGACAAAAAAATTCTAATTTGTCAGGCGAAAAAAGCGACCAGGATTACTTTTCATATCGCATTAGTCGAAACAAATTTTTAGCGATTAAAATTAGAACACGTAGATTTAAACGCGTATCCACACTGAATTAGTGGGACAGTCAGTTGAATTAGTCATATTGTCAAAGAGTTTCCATTAGTCAAAACGAATTATTAGTGTCCATTATAAAGCTGAACCGATTGGTATTTTTCCTCTTTTGCGATTGTCGTTTCATTTTTTTTTTTTTATGGAACGCTAAGCAAATGACTCATTATCTAAGAATTAGGAAGAAGCGAAAGAATTAAATTTCAATATACGGGGAAATGGAGGAAATGAATAAAACCGGAACATGTATCTCTATAGTGAAGGAAAGGAAAGTATGTAGGAAGTACAAAAATAAGTAGGCAGCTTAAAATGTGCAAGAACTTAATGAAGAGAACATTCAAAGAGACAATGTGAGCCACATCACAAACGCAGTGGTGATCTGAGAGATAAAAATGCAATAGAAACAATAGAAAAAAGGAAAAAGAGACGAAATTATGATTGAAACGAAGACACGTGTTATGAAGGAAATAATGGAGCGATTGGAACCAGGACAGTCAGCAAAACCGCGATGAGGGATGAGGCTGTATTACTTTATAAAAGAAATAAGGATTAGAAAAGAAGGTAATGTAGGTAGAAAACCGTGATTTGGAGTGTGCTTGCTTAAATGGAAAAATTATATTGTTAGCAGGAAATTTATTGATAAACTGCCCGTTAGAGGAAGCAGAATGAGCAAACGAGTCAACTAGATTGTTGCTATGACTAGAAATTGAAAGAAGATCAATTTGAATGGAGCGAACTAGGAAAAAATTGGCATTTAAGGAGCGAATAGGATACAATGTAGTGGTCTATGATTGCCGAATAGTACCAATAAATGGCGCGTAATATTTTAAATGAAAATTAACAAAACACAATAATAATAATAATAATAATAATAATAATAGTAATCAGGCAAACTCAGCAAAATACTCTATATTCCGATATGAAAGCGATTTTTTCCGACGGTTTTAATTCCAATATTCGGTATATGCCTTTTATGCGTGTGCAGTTGATATTACGCAATATATCTTCGTCTTAAGTTCTGTTATTGCGTCATTGGTGACGTCAAGCGATGCGATATCAGCCTTCGCCCCGGCTGATCGGAGGATGAATTATAATAAACGGTCGTCCTCTGCATTATTCGAGGAGGAAATCGTAATAATAATAATAATAATAATAATAATAATAATAATACTAATAATGATAATAATGATAATAATGATAATAATGATAATAATGATAAGGAAGAGACAAGAAGACGCGTGAACCGAATATTAACTATAATATTTCCATGTAGGTAAAATTATTCTTTCGGAGATGGGATAGTGTCTCTAGGAAGGCAAGCAAAAGCTGAATGAAGGTGAATAAAAAGACGAAATAAACAGCAATGAAAAGAGAATTCGTCCGACAATATACAATCTATTATGATAAGTCGTTCGCAGTCTGAGAAAACAAAAGACGGCCATCGTCTATGTCCTCACCCGTGATCGTGTAGCAGCAGGGTGTGTTCCACACAACGTTCGTAGTTCACCTTATATCTTTAGATATCCCATTCGGATACATCGAACCGGCGTTATTGCCGTAATTTATGGAAAGCCGACACCATTATGTTCTCGACGGAAGAGCCGATAATTCACAAACCCGAGCAATCGATCGACAGAGTAACGGAGATCGAACCGGACTAAGATAACTACCAAGCCGAAAACGCGCAAATCTCTCTGTTCAATAGCGCGATGACAAACTTCTTGTATTTTGAAATTCCACCAAATCCAGCGTCACGGAAATCGATTTTTACCTGCAGCATTTAAAAAATTCTAACCTATTTTTTTACATAAACTTTTAATGAATCGGCGACCTCGGTCAAACAGGAGGTCAAAGCGTGGTATGATACGTGCACCGTTTTTCGGACAGGCTACTTCCATTTTCTCTGATTGATTATTCTCACGCACTGGAACATTTTTGCTGCAGGTTATGCATGCCGAAAAGTAAGTGAGCACTCGTGGCTTTAAGCGGTCCCGAAACGAATGGTCCATACGTAAACAGCGCGATGATCTTACTCGAATAATGATATTGATAGGAAAATAATCGTTACGAACAAACGGAAAATGGACACTGAAGAGAAGTTTTGTGCGAAGTGTTAAAGTTTTCTTTTGAGTTCGGAACATGAATTTTTTTGATATACTGTACCATCACTCTGTAAGTGCATTTTCTTCGCAAACTTTAGGTATAATTTTAATATGCAGCTTGTTTAGAAATCGTAAATGTGCACATTAAAAAGTGATACGTTAGTCGCTGGGGGTCGTTAGCTTCGATCACTTTCCTAAGTTTTGGTACCGTTTAAATGACTTTTTTCCTTTTTCTTATCGAATGCTAGTACATAGTTCTACAATGAAACGCGCAATTTTAAATGCCGTTAAAGATATTTATGTTTTTTAGGAAAATTATTTCGTTTTCAACGTGAAAGCGTCATTTTCTAAAATTTCTTGTGATGGTTTTTCCCCGAGGCTGATTGGATGAAATTTTTTATATTGTAGGAAAAAAGGCAATATATGTGTATTTAATGTTTCCTTATTATTATTCTTTTTTGTACTTTACTAAAAACGTAAATCGAGAGTGTTAACGATTTTCCATAAGAGTGCCCCATGCTGCAGTATTCGAAAAATTACATTTTTGTAAAATTTTCGTCTTTCGGTAGAAATACAAATTGAGAGCGGGCGTTTGTTTATAAATAATAAATAGACGCCGATTTTGAAAAATTCGGTCGGAATCGTCGGTTCAAGTGCAGCTTGTGAGTATTAAGATAGTGTGTGGGCGTGTTTCCGCAGTCATCGAGCATCGCTGGACAACTGTTAGATGTTCCAGCAACTTCAGGTCTGCTTGTGTTTTGCTGTTTCGCGAAAGTGCTTAAGAGATAACACGGATGAGTTTAATTTGCGCAACTTTTGCGAGAAATAATTTTCATTTCTCGCTTACAGTTGGTCCACTTGCGCGTCTAGAGAGTGTTGCACTAATTATCTCTAAACTCTAAAATTAAAAATAATTAATAATCCCGCGTGCTGCTCCGACACATCGATTATTAAACAGCGTTAAACTACGCCATCGCACTTATTTTTCTTTTACAACAACGGCCGGTTGCTGCTCAAACGTCGTGTCCACCAAACATCGTACGGCGTGACATGCGCTAGTTTTGTTTCCTTCAACGGCCATAATAATTTTGCACTTTTCGATTCCTATTTTTACACGTGATGTTTTTAAGAAACCGAGAGAAATCAGAAACATCCGAGAACCGAAGGAATTGCTTTATCTACGGAAATTCTTCCAAGTCTCTTCTTTCTAACTTAGATCGTATTTAAAATATCTATCTTCATCTTTTCTTTGGTGCTTCGAGATCAACCCCCCCCCCTATATGGGAACAGCGGAAATTGAAAATGAAACAATTATAATGTAATAGAGATATCGGAGAGATTCCCCCTATTGGAGAAATTATTCCCATTAGGAAAATTCCTCCTATTAAAGAGATTTCCCCCTATTAGTAGAGATTCTTTCTTTAGGGATCAGAGCTTTAGATAGTTCGAAGTATACCGTTTCAGCAAAATCCAATGATTGGGATTCGTTTGGCTTAAATAAAATGACAAAAACGGGAAAGAAAAATTACATACATACGCTATCGGGTTATTATGCAATAAATGTGAAATCGCAAATAGAAACGAAATTGCTCGTCGTCCGATGGAAGTCCTTCATGGTTAACGTCGAAAAAGCTAAATCAGCCAGAACAAAAAAAACCGGAAATGACAACGAACGTCTCTGACGATTGGAGCAGATAGCCAAGACAACGGGAGGAATCGTAGTGGGAAATTTTAAAGATCAGAATAGATTTCTACTTTGGAAGAATGTTGCTACAGAGGAAGTTAATAATATTATTTGGAATGAATGGTCGACAGTGCCCCACGTGTCTTTCGAACATAGCAACTTGCGAATTTACACATATCGACTTCTCGGAGTGATAAGACATTTTTAGGTTAACGATTAAGATTCACAACACTGACGTGTAAAATTGCAGGCTCACTTGATAAATCAGGTACGAAGATTAAAAACTATAGATTGAAAAAAAATAGAAAAGGGGGAAGCAGAAAAGGCGCTTTTTAAAAGCGTTCAATTCTTTTTTTTTTATCGAAACTAGTAAACGGGGGAAAAAATGAAAAAATCTTTTTCGTATTTTTTTTCGGTAATTTCACTAGTTTTTTCACCGAGTGTATATACAATATACGTAAGTATAAATCTTTTCGATTTACAAAATGCAATAGGAGATCGAAATACTGTTACGGCTGCAAATCCCGATGAAATGCCTCTCTCGGCTTGGACATCGAACAAATTGTCGCTATAGGGGAGAGACGCATAAATTTATATCGTCTGTCGTCATACGGGCAACTGCGATCTGGCGTATAATTGTAAACATACATCTTCAAAAGCGATTTCGAACATTGCTCACGCTGTGTCTCTGACCAGAAAGTCGCAGCGTGACATTGTGTCCTTTTTCGCCAGTACGCACACATCGTGATCATAAGTCCCCACATAGCTGCCCTGGCGAACGAGAGAAAATAAAAGATGAAAAAGGTGATGACAATAACTCGAATAACTGGTTAAAATAATGCTCAGATCATTGGCAACACTGATCAGAATTGCCAGTCGTTTGATATCATTACAGGAACTCGAGCCGCGTTCTCTTCCTTTTCGATATATCGCGCTTATTGTTCTCCCCATCCCCCCTATCACCTTTCCCCCCCCCTGTATTTGAATAATATCCGTCGGCCTCTCGTTAATTTCCGCCGTCCGCATAAGACGGGCAGCACTGCGGACCGCGCGCGCGGCTATAATAATGAAAATAAATTTAAGCGACGCACTTATAAATTGTGCCGGGTAAAAATGGTAAAAGTGTACCATAACTGGTCAGCAGACAGAAGATGAGTAAACCTCGCATCGATTTACATAAAATGATAATGCGAACGTAATATTTAGCGCTATAAAACCCGTTCATTAAATGCGCTTCGCTTCCTCCGACTATCGCGTACAGGTTTGTCGAAGGACTACATTAGACTTATAAAAAATAACCACACCTCGCGATATTTATCACCCTACTCTCCTAGACTTTTATTGTTCTCCGCTCGCTAAGATACCGGTAAATGCGACTTCCACATAAATTACTCATCGATGCTTAAAGGTTCTGGTCAATATAACTGCCCGCAGTTGTTGCCCGACCGCGATCCATTAAAATATACATAAAGATCACCTTCGGACCGTGATACGATGGCCCTCTTGCACTCCCAGATTTATAAAAGAGTCCGTTTCAATTGATGTGTCATTCTTCGTCAAATAATAAGGTTTTTTTATTTTTCTATTTTTCTATTTTTTTTTTTTTTCGTGGCAGTCAAAAAAATTTAGAACTTGTAATTCTTTTTTTTAATATATATATATATACATACATACACTCTGGTACTGAGTTTATTTACAACGGTTTTTACGGTACGTGGATGTGCAGGTTCTTGTTTATGGATAGTTGTCGCTACCGTCAATGAAATGTATAACGAATGTAATCGCAGTCGGAAAATTCTCAAGAACGCTATCAACTACTGTTTTTTTAGTTATAAATGAGGGCCGATGGAGTGAGAGTGCGGAACAATCGCAAAAAAAAATGTGGAAAGTAGAAGGGACAACACTCTGGTAACACAAAGATCAATTCGTAGGCTCTTTTCGAAAAACAAAATTACGCGACAAGGATGTGTTCCCTGTGCGCGGGCGGCTTAGATGCCTTTTTCTTTTTTTGGTCACCACGGGGTTCGATTGAGCGTTTAATTAGCCTTAAGAAGGCGTGATAAACGTTTTCCACGAGGTAAATTAAGTCCCATACCCTTGATAAGGTTTCATGGATTGTGAAGTTAAGCTGTCCATAATGGTACTAAGAGCCCAACGGCACTAATTAGATTAAGGGGTCAGTTCCTTTTTCTCGGCCGCCTTTACCTTCCCAGATTTCTCTGGTACCCAATTATTTCGGATTAGGTATAATCTTGAGAGCGACTTCGATCCGGAACGAGACAAGTCTCGATAACCTATGACAACTCTGGTTTGGTAGCGAAGCACCGTAACCACTAGGACGAGAACGTGAGGGGTAATTCAAAATTATGTTCGATAGATATGGTGGTGGAGGGAGATTATTAGGCACTGCTGATCGAGCGGACGAATCGACGCGTTCATTTGCAGGAATCCCCTAGCACATAAAATACTGAGCAGCCATAGAAGTGCGATAGGGCATTCTCACACCTATCCGCTGGGTTTGCATGTTTGGTAAGAGGAGATTGAAAATTATCGATAAAGATGAATCAGGCGTCACTTTCCAGACGGAAGAATATTCCATAAATTTTCGAACACCTGTCATTAAGTCATACATCTTGTGTTATGAGCTTCAGATGAACAGGCAATTGGACAAAAGAACGGAAATTAAATGATATCGGAGTACTTTTAAATTGTTTCCGCTGTTAACCGGACAATATTCGGATGTAAAAGTTTATCAAATTTTATCAAGGAGAAATCGGCGTTGACTAGTCAAAGAGTTCCCCGTGTGGGGCGGTATTAGTCAGTTAAGGACTAGATCGGGGAAGGAAAGTATGTATTATGATGCGATAAGAGGGCTAAAATTTATGGCAATGGATATCACTGGTGAATTCTGAAGTATTGGAAAAAAGTAATTTATATCAATAGGAAAGGAACGAGACTACGAAAAAGAAAACGGTGAAGGTTTCACGCAGACAGTAAAAGTCTGTGAAGCATTACCTAACAACAGGGCGTGTAAACTAACCAACGGGAAGGATATGTGTGCAGCAAATATCGTGCGAAGAGCCGTGCAGTGCACTGAATTAAGAGATTTAAGTAAGGAAAGATGATTACGCTTTGGACATTGATTCTAGAAAAGACTAAAGTTTTGTATATGGAAAGAAAACAGTTTTCGGGGCTACATTATAGTTTACGTTTGACAAATATCTAACGATAGGTAGAGAAATTTATGTAACTTTAGTAGCACGAGGAACTTAGCAGTGGAATAGAGACGAAGCGGAGAGTTTTCAAAAATTAACGAGATGTTAGGAATGGTTTGACTCTCTCCATAGAAGTCGACACAGATTGAAAAAAGCAAGACCGTTGTTATGATACTAGAATTACAATTTGATAATAGTTTTCTTTTCTTTCTTTTTTTCTTTTTTTTTGGATTTTTTGGATTTTTTGAGCATTTGTCAGAAAATAGGAAAACAGGGAAATATTTAAGTCGCCAAAGTAAAGCCGAGGCGGAACGACACACATTTAGTTATATCATTGATATATGGAAATTAAACCAAATTGTACTGAGGGCATTGTGGTGCGCCATTCTCAGTTTCAATGGTTATCGATGTTGACGAAGCAATCTTAACATGGAAACGTTATCCGGCTAATCGACCATATTTCCAATTATGCTAGCTGATGCCGGCTTAAATAGGAAACCATACTGCCATATTCTATCAAACGCCTTTTCTGCATCGAAAAGGAACGGAATGTACATTTTAGTGTCGGTGATGTGCTGTTGATATTTTCCTCTGCAGGCTAATAGATTAGCTGTGGTGTACATCCTACGTCTTCTGGTTAATGACGACGAGGATAGAACATTATTCTGTTCGAGAAAGAAAAAACAGTAGTTGCCGATCAATTCCAGCATAAGGACACTTAGGCGCGATACGGGTCTGTATTTTTTGGGGAAAGAGGGTCTTTATTTTTTTTTTTCAGGAATAACCGCTGCTAATTTCCATGGCTCCGGAATGAAACCGGCAAATCAGACTCGTTTGTAGATGTATAAAAGAAGAGTTTTTGCGGAGAGGTAACTATTTTAACATAAAAGGATGAATAGAATCGGGATTGGGTGCTTTGTTTGATGTACGATGTATAAGCTGATAGTTCGGACATGGTGAATTGGCAATTGTAATATGGAAAAGCAGAGATGATAGTTATTAGTTGTTGTTCCGTGGAATATTATTTCGGGAAAAGACCCGGGGAATATGATGAGGAAGATAACTCCGCAGAAACATGATTTGCAAAAACATTTGCGATCTCTAAAAAGTCAGATATTATGGAGCCATTTTTATTTAAATCGAAGTTAGAGCACGATTAAAATACCATTTAGTGAGTTTATTTTTTTTTAAATTTTGGATCAAACATTATGACTGGAAGTAGTATAAAATGCTGCCGGGGTTATTGTTTTTAACGCCTAATGAGGGCCCTCACAGCTCTGTTCGACATTTTTTAATTTCATTAAGTCGAAATATTATCCGGTTTATTTAAATTTCCTGAGGACTTATCTATGTTGGCGTTTTTTCATATATTTCGGGACACTACCATGGCCTGAAAGATGGAATGGATTTTCTGGATATTGATGCTAAAGCAGCAGTCATCGATAAAGGTGCTAATGTTGTCAGATTAAGATTTAGATGGTGTTTATTGGGAATATTTAACTGTAAACGTGCCCCAGTCCGCCTTAGAGACTTAACCGGAGTAGTTTGTGCAGAGGAAACTTAATGTGAGCTCAAATTAAGGAAACAAATGCTAGGTCGCGATGATCGAGAATAAATTAAACTGGGTGTAACATGGAGGAGGAAGCAATATTAAATGATTATGTAGGGTAAGTAAAGTAAAGTGAGTTTCATACCCTTGACAGGGCGTGTTGGGATTGCGAAGTTAAGGTTCACAGTGTACTAAGCCTAATGGATCTGATGAGAATATTGGGGCCAGTTCCTTTCTACCTGGGATCCGCCTTTACTTTCCCAGATTTCTCTGGTACCCAATTATTTCAAGCTGGTTAAGCTTGGGAGCGACTTTGATCCGGGACAATTCTCGAACCCGTGACCTCCGACTTGGTAGTCAAGCAAATAGAGCCGTACCGGTTTTCATCGGGTGATATTAATGGCGGACTGATCTGAGACAGACTGACTGTAGCATGTGTGAGCTAATAATATCATTTGGAGGCACAGATTACATAGAGAATTATTGTAGAGTGCAGATATTTGTGGGAGGTGAACAACCACTGCGACTATTTGTAAGGATGTGTGGTTAGATTTAACTGGATTGTTGGAACAGAGGAGTAAACAGTAACATTTACGCTACACAGTAGTTTGGCACCACTGGGTTACTGCAGAATTTCAGGTAAGTTTCCCGTAAAAACTCGGTATAACAGAGGAGTAAACTAAAGTTGTTTTAGTTCAGCAAGTTAAAGGTAAAAAAATTCTCTACAACTCCACTACAGGATGATGCCATTTCGAACCATAGCCATTATTAACTTTGAGATATAGTTAATCTTCAGAATATATATTATTAAGTTTGTTTGTCAACTGTGTGAAACGTGCAGATGTTGAAGGAATAGAGTTATCTGAAAGTATCTATATGTCTTTAGTGAAAATGGCTGCTCATCGGATTATGTTATTCCTGAATCTTGTTCATTAAGGTTAAAGACTGTAGTCTTTGTTGGTAACGTTACTTTCTGCGGACTTTCGGAGTCCTGTAGTAGGTAATTTTTGTTTTTTAAGTTTTGTCCATGGGGGGGGGGGGGTTATGATTTGCGATTTCTCAGTCTCTCCCGCATTCAGATTTTCTTTATTTCATGATTGTCCTGTTTCAACTTATGGGGCGGCGGAGGTTCTGATGAAACTTCTCCTACGCTATCGGTAAAGTTGGACACTGCAATCGTCCGGGAGTTGCTTAGTTGCTACTTGAGTTTCTTCAGTATTGTCTACAGCACTATTTTCTGAGACTAGGGTTTTGGTGTCCCGATGAAGACGGTACAACTGGAGCAGTACTGTTGTCCGCGTCTGAAAAGGCACTATTTCCTGCGAACGGAGCAGTAGGCGAAAAATTATTTGCTATTTTCGTTCATTAAGAAACTATTTTTGGAGAATCCCCACCGGTAGGGATGGACGGTTAGCACTTTCAGCATAAAGCTGTCTCCTACAACTAATTATGTAGCCAAACTCCGGATCATTGGACTTTTAACTGGAAGGAGAAAAATTAGTTTTAACAATCCCTCAAGGTAGACTTTAACAAAACGAAGTTTGGAATAGCGGGCGATACGTTAGACAGCATAATTTTTTTTAAATGGGGACCTTTTGCCGCTAAATGTATTATTGTTTACAGTAAAAGCTGCTCCGTTATTAAAAAGCTCATCTATGATATTTTTTAAACTCAAGAAAACAGGTACTCGATTATTACTGCAGTTACATGTTTGGGGATCTCCTACTCGGTTTTTAAGAGAATAAAAATAATCTAAAGGATTCCCAACAATGAAAATAAAACAGCTTGATCTTCTGAAGGAAAATCAAATTACAAGTGAAGTGTTTTTTTCCAGATTTTAGTTTATCAGAAAAGAAAACTGAGTCGATTACTAAATTCGTGTTTGAAAAGATATCTCTCGGTATTTGACGTTAAATTAGTCGAGTTGTCGTGCTTATTTTTGTTAAATTTACAGGGGCTGGTTTATTTCCTTTGCGACAGATTTTTATTTTGAATTCTGTGCATTAGAAGTATTTAGAATGATCTTACTCGCATATATTCGTTAAAGAAGAAACATGTTTGTCTTTCCTATCATCGGAAATGTTGCAGATTTAACCGTCCGAGTAGTTCATGTGTGTATAGTGATGTTGCTACTGGCTTTGAAAGTAAAATCTGCGATGGATGATAAGCCAGCTTCGCCAGGTATCGCTAGAGTTTAATTTACGGTTTTTGCTTGACCGATGTCTATCGCAACTTTTGTTAAGGTACTTCCTCCGTAACGCAGCGCAAACACAGAACATGCTACTTAAGTAACGTAAAAACGCAACGGAATTTCTTACCGGTAGCGTAAGAACGATATAACCATTATTAGCATGTAAAACTCGACATCCTACGGATAAACAATAGAGGTCTTTTGAACTTTGTGAAATGAAATGAGCCCCCTATAAGCGTGATACAAAAATAATATTGAACGTCGAGATTTCATTGATACAAAAACGTTGAAAACAGTTAATTACTCTTGGCACGAAAATCACACAATCATTAACATACCACAAATATATATATGATATATGTATATATGTATATACATGATATATGTATATATGTAGGGGAGAACATTAACATTGGCGAAGAATAGAATTCTGAATGAAATTTAACACTTTTTATTTTCAGATGGGAACAAAAAAAATCTAAAAGTGAATTATTTAAAATTTTTAATTTCTATCGATGCAATATTATAATTGTATGCAGCTAATAATGGGAAGGCATCACAAGTTTTTCGTAAATTATTTTCCGGAAAATTAATACGATTATTTTAAATTTCACGCATATTACAATTCATCATTTGAATTGTAGAAAAAAAATTGTTAAGAAATTTTTGGCATGATTAAGTAAATAAAATAATTAGGTTAAAAATATATTATATCTCAAAGAAAACCAAAAGAAGAGAAATTTGAAAATTTTCCGAACTCGATAGCGTGGAAATCGTGTAAAATCATAGGAGGGGAGAGATTTTTTCTCTTTTAAATATGGTTTAAATCGGCTTCGAACTTTTACAGTACGGCTGGTGACTATAGACCGGGCGAATTATACGATCTGGTCGATGGAAAAACGGACCTTTGGAAATCGAAAATAAAGAAGGGTTATATTTTAGAGTCTGGGCTCGAAGTAGAGTAGCAGCGCACTTAGGATGGACCATTAACGATGAAATTTATGCTGTATTTGAATTACACCGAATGTTAACGAATTTTTTATGTAAATTAAAAGTAGTTACAAATATTTCAAAAAAAATTCTAATAGAAGTTCCAATAATAAGAACAATCCGGGGAGCTTCATCGTGCGACTCACTCTGCGGGTAATTCCTTTGAAACGGTATTAGGAGAAGGCGTATCGCGTTCGGAAACTTTCGGTCAAAAAGTATCGTCTTATCACGTTCAGTTCGCGACGACGAGCAATAAAAGCGGAATAATCGGAAAAAAAGTAAATGACGTTAAATTTTAACGGCGAACCGCGCGTTAAGTATCCCGTGTAAGGAAACAATTTCCTCCAGACCGATTCGAATAGAGCGAACGATATCATCCGATATTATGCAATATTACGAAGCTAAAAGTGCGAATTATCGCGGCGAAAACCTGATTTTCCGTTTGCGGGAAATTTAATTACCGTTCGACAGCAACTTAAAATTTACCTATAACAAATCGTTGTTTTTTGGCGAGAAACCGCACGCATCATTTCCCGGCAAAACGCTTAAAACTGGTCCATTCCGACAGCGGAATGGATAGCCAGCTGGTTACGATAGCACGATTTACCAGCACTATCAGATTACCGCGTCAGCTGAACTACCGAATAATGTAGTTGTCGACAATAAATGTTTGATAGCGGTTATAACCTCTTAATAACCGCAATAATGTTTTCCTGTTTATTTGCCTATTACCCTTTTTATTTTCTTTTCAAAGTAACACTTTTGTTGCTTTTTCTTCGTAGGACCGCTTGCCGAAACTGTTTTTCAAAAAGATGATGTGCCCTGAGCTCACTTTGACTAGAACTAATTCGGCTGCTGACGGAAATGCGTGTATAAATTGCGAAAATTACTACAAATTAAGCGAACGTCTTTAGTAACTATGTCCCGTTTGATGTCGTAAGGCCTTCTTTTGCAATTTTCTAAACATCAACTACCGCTCACTCTTCGAAATTATTTACAACTTCAGCAACCTGTAATGTTTTCAATAAAGCTTAGGCCAAACATACTTTTTTTTTTTTTTTTTTATCGTTCTTCGCGTAATCTGCGAACGCACTGACGAAAAGATTCTATATAATAACGGCACCATATTGACGCAAATTAAGGCGAATTACGTACTACATTGTACATGCCGGTTTTCTGGAGAAGCTATAAACGCAGGAACATTCACACACGCGCAGGGCTCAGTGTACATAGTGGCACTGGTGTGCAAGCGGTTTTACCTTGTTTTGTTGTTTTTTTTTACCTTTTTTCTGCGACAAGATTACTCTCTGAGTGGGGTTAGCTGACCGGGTGAAATTAAAACAACAAAAAAGGGTAAGGAAGAAGGTTAAATTTTGAAATGATTTACGGTTACTTGTCAAGTGGAAGAAGTATTGGAGTGCAGAATCTGAGCAACATCTGGCAGATTCCGATGCAAATAAATCTACTTTCAAACTTGGTTCTTGCAGCTATACTTTTTCCATTCAACATTGTCGTCCAGTTGACAAAGCAGGCGAAACCGGCTTGTTTACAAAGAACTCATACAGCATTCAGTCGATTCCGAAATTTCTCTCTTCTCTAGATTTATGGAAATACGCAGTCAGTAATATTAAATCATACGTTGCTCGATAGCATTTTTTTTTTTTTGTTTGTTTAATTTAAATTCGTTATTGGTTTTTTAATATTTGATTAAATATTTCAATTTAATTCCAAGAGCCTAATTTAAACATTATGTGATTTAGGAGACATATACGAATTAGACAAAATACACTTCTTTATTTGAAACTTCACGTTGTTTTCTAAATATATACATATATCAGATACATGTTTACTGAAACCAGCGTTAATTTAGTTCATATTATCTTCCGAATTGTTCTCAGTCGTATTTTAAGAATTTTGATTGACACGTTAATTTAAATGAAATTAATTTGACATTAAAAATTTTCATTAGCTAATTCTGTTCGAGTGGTTATAATTAAATTTGCAGCCACGGGGGGAGACCCCCCTATAAGTGATTCAAACTTCCCCCGAACTTTTCCAAAATATTTTACAGAATAAATAATAAAAAAAAATGTATGCTGCGTAAAATTTTAATCATAAAATATTGCGAGAAATTTGAAGATCTACTTCCCCTAACAATTGTTCTGTAAAAAGAACAACAGATTACATGGGGTGGACTTGTAATCTTTATTTTTATAAAAATAGCAATAGAGCGTAGAAAAATCTGAGTCATTTATTTGAATACTTAACTAATAAGTGGTAATATTTGTTGCCGTTTTATTGGACACTATTTAAAAAGGACCATGACGATATCATGCTCTCTGAGTCACACTAATCGCCCGTTCAGATTGTTAATTCACGGGGGCCCGACTGTAATTAATACGACTACGTAAATTTTCTAACGATCACGATGCTTCGAATAAAAACCGGTAAATACCGAGTAAACGAAAAACTCGATCTACCGACAACGTTTTAAACGTGAAAATTAAAATACGAACGGAAAAATCGACTGCCATTGTTGAAACTCATCCGAACATGTAAATCAATAGAAGCGGACACCGTACTCCGAACAAACAGAACTTCTTGCAATCAGATGATTTCTCATATAAAGAAAAAGGAATAACATCGTTAGACGCGTTCGGCACGTTCGGCGTGTGCTGTTTCTACGTATTCTGCCGTGCGCATTTTGTTTATTTCGGTATGCGTGGGGGAACGTTTTTGCACCAGTCAGTATCCGGCCTAATCGTGCACATGGCATCTTCTTTAAGGAAATAAAACAACAAAAGAGAAAAAAACTTATACAATTATTAATTTCGCGAAACATTAACCGAAACAAAATTCGCTTCGCTGTTGCTGTCTATCGCTCTTTGTGAATTACCAATCTACAAAAGACGATGAAATATAATTGCGCTTCATATTGCACATGCAACAGGTGTGACTGGCTACCGTCCGCAGTTCGCAGTTTCCAGCTGTTTACGTTTCGTTCATTCGAAGAAAGTGTATTCTAGAGCAAAAATTGACGAGTTCGCATAGTTGACTTCGATCTGTAAACAATTCAGTTCACACGCAGAAAATCGCAAAAACTGAACGGACACAGTTTTCCTTATTTACGCTCCCTATTTGATTTATTAAGAAATGTCAGCGTTTTATAAAGATCGTTACAGAGAGAGAGAGAGATAACTGCGAATTAAAATTTCGAATTTTAACGATTACGGATAAATTCGAAAATACAGTTACTTCTTGCTCATAAAATATTGGTGAAGGTTTTTACAGTATCTGAAATTACTTTCCGACCGAAATAGAAAATAATCCGCGATAGCTAAAATTAATATTTCTCGGTAAAAATCTCTGACGTTTGAAACAGTGTTTTTCCTATTAATGCTGTCCGGTGAAAAATATTGAAAGCTTAGCGGAAAAACGGGATCAATGTACCCCTTTTCCAGGGTTCATTAATTTTGCGGGAACTTTGCGAGAAAATTTGCCCACCGTACACACATATTGTCGGATATTGTCACACCGACGGTTTCGTCATTATAAAGGAGTGTTAATTCTAATCGCATTACTGCATCGCTCACCAGCAACGTGTGCCACTAATATCCGAACCGCAAGTTATCGCTAATACCTTTGCCCAGCATTACTACTATATAGAGAGACTTCTCTTCCTGTTCCTATTGACGCACTTCTTTTCCCAGTAAAAAATCCGTACAAAAACGAACGCCAATAAATTTGAATTCCCTAAACCCGTATAATTGCAACTTTACAATGTCAGAGCTTAATTTCCAATCAATATATACCGCAGTTCTAATAGTGTGCACTCGGATCGGATTTTAAATACATTCATTTGTGCTGAAGTATTTCTCGCTAAATACAAAATCCTTTCTATTCCACAGTTATATAGTCTCAAATATGGACAACAGGTAATATCCCAGACTGTTGGAAGTTAGCCACAATAATTCCTATCCCAAAACCAAAGTTCCACACTTCCAGCGAAATATATATATAGACCTACAGATATCTCTTTTAAGTGTCATTGGCAAAGTTCTAGAAAAATGGTAAATTAACACCTTCAGTCTCCTAGAGGAAAGCAACATCTTGTCCTCGGCCCAAGCCGGAGGGCGTAAAGATCTGTAGTCAATCATTTACTAAGCCTTTAAAGACAAATATTAACAAGCTTCCAGAATCAACGTCTCTTATATGGCATTTTCGTCCATCTTAGAAAAGCTTTTGACCGAGTATGGCAACATGGATTATTAAAGAAGCTAACGTCCGCCGGTATAATCTCGGAAATACGGGTCGGCCGTTCATCGACGATCTAAACGTATCCTTATCGTTTAATAACGCCCGAAACATCCTTCAACAAACGATCCTTAAAGTACAATCCTGGGCCGACGACAATGGCCTGGCGTTCTCCTCTTCCAAGACTGTGTGCCTAGATTTCTTTAGAAAGCGTCAAAATACTCATATTCTTAAGTCTTTATAACTCACCTCTTCCTATTAAACCAAATGTCAAATTCGTCCGTCTCCTATTTGACTCAAAATTATCCTGGCATTCTCACGTGACTAGCTTAAGAATAGGATGTGTTATCTTAAAATACGTATCCGATAAAAAGTACAATATTTGTCCTAAATTACTTCTCGCTATATACGAAACTGTAATTCTATCCCGAATCAACTATGGGTGTCAGGTGCGTACACTCATCTGATAAACTGTCCTAAATTCTCTAGATCCCGTTTGTCATACTGCCCTCAGAGCAATTTTCAGCCATTCGCAGAATTTCTCCGTCTCTTAATGTGCTCTGTTTGGTGTCCTACCTCTTTTTCCTTTTAACAGAAACTGCTATTCATATATAGATATACCTTTACTTACCACATATAGGCAATAAATCTCACTCCTGTTCCACAACCGTCCTCCTCCTTATGCTTTCCAAATGATCCATTATCATTTTCTTGCACCAAAATAATATCAAATTCTTCCATATAATGCACTCAATTAATCTTTTAGCATCATGGGATCATCTAAAAATTGACATAAATACAAGGATATCCTTACTTTTCTACGGTTAAGCAAACAATTCACGTGGATATACTCGAAAAAACATTACAAACTATAGGTAGGTATATTGAATATGTGCTAGCATATACTAAAGGTGCAAAGGCGGATACAGTATCACTGCAGGCGGCAGCAGCGTATTTTTTCGATGCGTTTGGCTCGGTCCTACGCTGAATTTATCTTGTATTGTTCACTCTGCATATCTATCTAACTCCGCAGAAAGTTCTTATAATTACAGACTCAATTGCATTTCTCTATTCCACACACAACTTGCAACCTAAGGACTCACCAGTTTGTCAAATCCAACCGATCATTATGAACCTCATGAAGGAGAACTGCAGGGTGTCATACTTATGAGTTCTTGGCGATATCGGCGTACCTGGCAGTGAAAGGGTAGATGATGTGGCCACACATGCAGCAATTTACTGTCTTGCGGCCCCAGATGTAGCCCAACCACCTCGTCATTAAAGACCCTATTCCAGCATAAGTCTAAACAAGAATGGAGGTTACACTGTGGGCTTCTCAACAACCGTTTTAAAATCCGTAAAGCTATCACCTGAGTTTTAGTGGCCACCAGAGGGTATGTCCCGGCACGACTTTACAATAATTAATCACTTGAAAATCGGGCACATTTCTTTGCCTTATAATTACGTTTTCGACAAGATTTCGCCTCTCAAAATTTTCCCTTTTTGTTCCCAATTATGTTACCACCGTATACTTTCAACTTGTGCTAAATTTACAACATCCCACTTGTCAACCTAAATTTTCCTTTACAAAAGCTCCAATGCCCCTGCAACGGTCATCCAAACCTTGGCATATATTAAAACAAATTAGATCGCCCCAATCATTTAACCATTACTAATTGCTGCATACCGTAATATAATACATGGTTCGTGGTAAAATAAAAAAAAATTATTCTTTTCGAATTCTTCCATTTTTGTTTTGGCACCCTTCCATTGACTTTTTTACTTGCTGATTTTATAGTTTCCTCGGCCACTCTGTACTCTCCCCGGATTCATCCACAGTTTACAATATTATAAAATCAGCGACAAGTTCTATTCAAAATAAATATAACTATAAGCAAGCAAAATCTGTCCTTAACGATGTTTGAAAATTCATACGGCTGATGTCAATTTCTAATTGAAAAAAAAAAAATCCTGAAAATTTCAACTTGTAAAAAGAATTACTACATAAGTTTTTAAAAAAATGTTTTTTTTTTTTTTTTGATATTTATTTTATTATCACTATTCTACTGAATATTTATTAACAATTTGTTTAATAAAAATTATCGCGATACGTCAACGTTAAAATGTGATTTTTGAACCATTTCCTTTCTTTGAAAAAAAAAAAAAAATCTTTCGGCCGCTATATTTAAATATGTTGCTTTCGGGTATCAACCACGAACTGTTCACAGAAAACTCCTTTCTTGTATCGCAAAATTTTCAACGTGTGATCTATTTGGTGTAACGTAAAAATAAAATAATTCAGTTTGCTGACATTTGGTCTTCCTATTCTATATTGCGCCTCTTATGTCCTTTCCCTCTCCACAGATTGTTCCTATTATTTGTTCCCTCCTCCTAACAACAATTGATATCGTATGAAGGATTCCTTTCTATTCTAATTGTTTCTAGGTAAAGGTTCCCGGTTGACAGGCCCAAAAAAAAAAAAAAAAAAAAAAATCAAAGCTATAAGTTAAAAATTTCAATTAACCGACATAAATAGGGAAGAAAGGATATTGAGGTTATTAGTAAAGGCCAGTTTTATGGAGATTTCACATTTTTCTCACATTCTTGCGATGGAAGTTAATTTACGAAAACAATTAACATTGGAGAAGCTGTAACGAACTACGGAATTTTTTTTTAAATTCTTCGCATCATCTCTAGATGTATACATTTTTTATGCATTTTTCGAAAATTTATAGAATTTTGGCGGCTTTTCTATATTGCAACGCGTGTCGATAAAAAACAAAGAAAGGAAACAAAAAAAAAAAACTCGAATAGATCGAGCTATGGACTTATCCCCTCCTACGCCCTTTTTTTTTCTTGCAGCTTTACATTTTCGGTTCCGCTCTTAACAAGTGGTTGTAGTGCAAACATGGGTAGTTCTATTGAAACCGGTTCAACTGAAGCTTCTGCGATCAAATCAAAGGCCCTGTCGAAGTTCAAGTTAGAGAAATATTTCGATTTCAAAGAGCACGTTGGTTTTTATCGGTGATTTTATGGTATGGATTCCTAAAAGAATAAGTATGCGTATTGAATACATACTTTTTATGTTTGGTGTATATGCTTAACTAGAAGTGAAATCGTATGTTATTATAAATATTTATTAGACATATATTAATTAAGGCGTATTTATTTCGATTTCTTTCAATAATCACGAGTAATTTTGTAATGCGTATAAAATGAATAAACGATAATAAGAGTGTCGGGCACTCACACAACGGGCATACTTGTCCTGTGAGACGCACAACTCATTTTTAAAATAAAAAAGAAATAAAATAATAATATATACGTAAAATATCTTTGTAATGATTGACATGAATTAGGATTACTAAAAAGCTTTTTATATTACTGCAAGTATACACATTCGGGTAAAAGTGAATTTTGCTGGCTCATGGATTTTTTTTTTTTCAAGTATTCGAAAGATAAAAACAAAATACTTCACATTTAAACGAAATTAACCGAATATACGGATTTGAAAACACGAGAGAGAGAGAGAGAGAGAGAGAAACAAATGCACAAATGGCCTCCGAATTAAGAAAAGGAGAAAAATGCTGTAAACACCCCCTGCCCCCCCCCCCCCCCGTATATTAGTTAAGAAGTACTGAAATTACGTACTACTAAAGTTGAAGTGTTGAATGGGATTTTTTTTTTTGCCCGAATTTTCGAATAATAATTCCACAATATATTTTAAGCGGCGACCGGCAAACGTTCCGCGTTGCATCGTCTTCGGTGCGAAATAGAATGGTTCAGTGACATAGGTGCATGATCTTACATCATCAGACCGTTCTAATTCTAAACGAGAGACCGGCAAATCTGTCGGTCCGATTTCCTTCGAAATGGTAACACTTGCGCTAATGCGATAGATGTACTAAATAGAGGAGTGCGCAGCGCCGTGTAAGCGTCGTTAAAGAGAAGGAAGAAAAAACAAAAAAAGTAGTGTAATCGTGAACGGTATTTAAATTATAATTCGTCAACGATGCTTGTGTGAATTCATTCACTAAACGAGCTAGACGAGAGATCCGGGCGAGGAAAAAGCGATACCAGGCGCAGAGGAGGACGAGAATAGGACATTAATTAAAAATCGTGCAGCCTCGGATCAGAGTAGGCAGCGGGCTCTGTGACGAAGGAGCCTCAGCCAGTTTCGTATACGGGAAGGAGTCGCAGCTAGTCCGTGTGTAGATATGTATATATAATGAAGTTAATTGGTGGGAATTAACTGGCAAATATTAATTAACACTGGCTAGATTACTTTATTACTAGAACGGCCGTCATCGCTATTTCCACTTCGGTTCTGTGAATGAACGGGCCAGGCCAGGCTAGGCTAGGCCAGGCCAGGCCAGCCGGGCCAACAGATGAATATTATTACGATCATAATAAATAGACACGACGGTCCGAATGAGGATGGTGACAAGCGTGAAAGGAAGTTGCGAACGGATCGTACACATACGTGGGCGTCGCGTTATCATTGTTGTATGGGTTTCGTGTTTTGATAGTACGCTGCTCGGGCTTTTCTCGGCGAACGCTGCGTGCAGCCCTACTATCATGCAGCATGACATGTAAGAAAAATTCGAGATACACTGCCGGCATTACGAATATCGGTTTACGTTTTAGCGCACAGTGCGCTTTGTAAAAATGAGAGCGGACTCCGGAGACTGGTGTGCCTGTGTGCGCCAGCCCGCCCGTTCCGTTCCGTTTTAATTGATTCTTAGCATATTCTGATATGCGCTGGCAGCGAAGCTGGTCGTCCTGCTAGACGATTAAAAAAAAGCCAACGAGCGATGCCACCGATACGTAGTTATCATCCGGCCACCACGCTCCAAGATAATGTACAAAGGAAGAACCAGTAGCTAGACCATGATGAGGATATGATGTCGGTCTAGTGAACGACGATTATCAGTAATGTGAGGCAGAGCGCTCGCTCTTTCAGTTCGAGTTATTTTCACGAGATACGACGGTCATTATTGGTTCATTTATTCACATCCTGTTGATCGCCTCCTATCATCTTCCTAATTAGCCTGTAAAACCCGCGCTAGCCGGCGCACATGTGTAGGACGCGCGGCGATCTAACCGCGTCCACATATTATGACCACCGACCAACATAGTCGCCACCGTGTGTCCATAGTTTATTAGAACCGAAATGACATCATGCGTTGCCCGGCAGCGGCACCGCTATTGTTCATTTGATCAGCGCCGGACATTTAATTAGTGATCTACGCTTATACCGAGAATTCCTTAATATCCATCCTACATTACCCTGTCGTTCGTTCATTTTCGAATTACCCTCGCCGACCCGCTATCCTTCCCAATCCAGATGACATCCCCCAAGTGCCAAAGCTCAATTTTACGTTTACCTGCTTATTTTCTCGCAAGCTCTGCTTCATCAACTCCACAGCTGTTGTTCGGAGAACTGTTAGAGATACGATTCAGCTACTAGAAGAGTAGTATGTATATATATATATACATATTGTGTTTTATTATTAGGGGTACTAGATAAACATCTTAAGATCGAACATTAAAGTATGCGTTAGTACTTGTCAGAATCATCCGATCTGTAGTCTTTTGGGTCGCTCTTTCCGACTTTTTACTGATGGTCGCCGTTATTTATTTATATTTTTAAATTGCATACTAAGGGTATTTCTACATTTCGAAACGTTGGCCGGGGATTTCATTCTAGAAATATTTGAAGCGGCGTCTTAGCCCCGTTTCTAGGCGTCATTATTATAATTACTATTACAATTATAATTATTTATTTATTAATTTACAAACCGCCAGTACAACAGCCCGAAGGCCGATTACTGCACAGCACAATACAGATAAATATATACATATACATATATATGCTTAAAAATACGAAATAAATAGAAAAATAAGCACGTGTACACTATATACACATTTACCCATACACACACATACGTATACGTATTATATATATATATATATGCTCACACACACGCTCTCTCTCTCTCTCTCTCACATGCACACGCACACACGCGCGCGCGCACACACACATACAACATACATACGCGTATATGTTAATATAATTTACAAATAGAAGCACACGTAGGAAAATAAGCATTCTTCAAAATTGAATTTCACATGCATAAATAAACAAACGGATAATTTACATTTTATCTGTTATCGATAAATACACATAGAAAAGTAATAAAATTAAAATTTACAGTTATGTAATATATTCCAACACATAGACGTAACAGTTTATACTTCGAGCAACCCTACATTCCTATTGAAAAATATCCTGAATAATTTTTAAAAACTTCCTAAAATTATTACTATCAAAAATTTCAATGTCACCGTGTTCCTTATCTATGTTATTATATAACACTAACAGCGAACGAAAAGGGGAGCATGAAAATTGCTTCGTTTTGGTCAAATCTTTTGCTAAATATCTCGCTTCGACGAACATTATGGGCCGGAACCCTTAGGATTATTTTCTTTAAAAGTGGCGAGCAACCCAATTTCCCATGGATTAGTATATATAAGAAAGAAAGTCATGCTACCTTTCTGCGTCCCTCAAAACTCCTAATCATCAAGACTCCTAATCATCAAGACTCCTAATCTTCAAAACTCCTAATCCTCAAAACTCCTAATCCTCAAAACTCCTAATCCTCAAACTAGTCAATGCTTGGCTATATACAAATTTGCTCTCATACGGTTTAATAAATATGTACTGCAGATACCTTCAAAATTGCTTTTACGCATTCTCAACCATATTTATCATTTCAATAGAGCCGGTAACCCAAATTATTGATGCAAACTCCAAATGTGAGCGGACTAAGGAGTAGTATAAACACATAAATAAGTTTCGATGTGCATGAAATTCCTGCAGTATCACACATCCGAGAATTATCCTAGTTCGACTGACCACTTGGATAATATGCCGCTTTAAAGTGAGTTTAGTGTCTAAAGTAATTCCTAGATCTCTAGCCATTGTTTCTTTCTTCAAAACAAAACCATCAATATTATATTTACGAGTGAAAGTAGTATAATAACATTTCGACTTATTTACTAGTAAATTATTCGCAATGCACCAACGAATAAAAATATTAATATTCTTTTGCAATAAATACACATCCTCGATAGTATAGGAGAATTTTTGAATGCTGTATTACATTAGGTAAGTCGTTAATAAACAACAGGAATAAAAATGGCCCTAAAATGGAACCTTGTGGCACGCCTGACCGGACACAGAAAGATGGGTGATCTACAATATTTAACCTGGACATATCTTTTTCAGATAACTTTCAAACAATTTTATTAAATTATGTGAAAATCCAGATTCGCTTAATTTCCTTAAGAAAATTGAATGATCAGCCTTATCAAATGTCTTATGAAAATCCGTGTAAATCGCATCGACTTGAGATGACTTATCTAGTACATAGGAAACATAGTTGAAAAATGTTACTAAATTTGTAACAACGGATCTGCCCTCCATAAAACCATGTTGATGTACAGAGATATGTGATGTTTGATTAGCCGATATATGCTATTATAAAGGATGCGCTCAAATATTTTTGCAGCCTGAGGCAGCAACGATATAGACTTAAAATTTGTAATATCGTTAGATTGATTGCTTTTCGGCAACCGGGGTAATTCTTGATATTTTCCAGCTTTCAGGAAAAATGCAAGAATTTATAATGCAATTATAAGCATGTGTAATCGGTTCGGTAAATAGATCGCGTTGACATGCTTTAATATATATATATATATATATATATGGTGGTATATATCAGGACCTAATGTACGTTTAGGTATTAAAATGTCTTCAATATTTCGTATACTTCAATATTTTTTATTGTTGTGTGATTTGATGAGCCGAGATTGTTTCCCATTTCCTTACAAAACCTGGAAGCTCTCACTGCTTTAGAATACGCCGAAGCAAAATATTCAGCAAAAGAAGATGCAATCTTTTTAGGATTTCGCAATATTTCTCCGCAATGTCCAAAAGTATTGCTGTTCAAAGACGCATTTTTTCCTTTACCTTGGTTAACGTAAGCTCAGAATCCTTTAGGTTTAATTTTTCATTCTGCGTTCTACTTCAGTCTTAAACCTGGTATCTTTTAGCTCTCATTTTTTATGTAAGTTGTTTACGTAAACTCTGGGAATTCTGTTTAAAGTGTTCCTGCCTTGTTCTTTTTATACTTTAAACGATTCTTTTCTTTAATCAAACAAATTATTTCCTTAGTAAACAATCGCGGATACGAAGTTTCACACCTCATTTCTAAAGGCATCGTTTCATCCAGAATTCTTTGTAACTGTTTATCAAAATAAAAAGTAGCTTCATTACTGTCTCGAGTTTCATACAGTGGTTTCCAGTCTATAACGCGGAACAGATTGTACATAGTTGAAAAAATTAGCTCTTTTATAATTTCTAACAAGTACACTATTTTGACGTGTATAATAATTATAAATATAATCATTATTTGCAAAAATAAGTATCAGTATCTCAGATGTGTTTCAACGTTTCCACTCATACACATTTTCATTTGATGCACCTTATTTCGAAAATTCGCTCGATCGAAATGAAAATACTGCTTTTTGAGAGAGTTGATAAATTAACGATTTCACCGGTAAAAGGAAAAATAAAATCGAAATGGTGCTCTTAACCTTTTGTTGGTCGCGCTATGAGGATATCTCCGCCTTTTCATTTTTAAATGTAAATATTTAACAAACTACTTATAATTTACATAAAATAGTTTAGCTACTCGTGTATTGAAATATCATAAGTCGATCTAAAATATTTATATAGTTGTAACTAGTTTAGTTTCATTTTTATAATCATTTTTTATTGTGAGCAGACTGTGAAATTACGAGGATTGTCTCACTGTGCGACCCCACAGTCGTAGGTAAAATTTAGTTCGCAACGTTGCCAAATATGTCGAAAAATTCTGTCGGCTGTTGAAACGGGTAAAATAATATGGCGGTTCACTGTAAACAAATAACATTTTTATTCCCATTGCCCTCAATATTATTTATTTGATTTAAGAAAATGTAGCCTAAAACATAATGATTTAATTCAAATTAGTTGTAAGATATTGTTTAATTTATAAATTTATATACACTAAATCCAAGGGGAAAAAATTAATATTTAGATAGTAACGCAAGTATGTATGTATTGAAGGCTAAACACTGTTTTCAATAAAACGATATCAATTATAAAATGTTTGGCGACACTCGAATTGCGCACCGTTGTTTACCTGGCCGACGACGGTTAAAAAAGGGTCTAGTAATCTAAACACTCGAATTGCGCACCGGGAGTTTGCCGGTATGAAATATAAAAAAAAAAAAAAAACGAACGAAAACGGCACTCGAATCATGATATTTGCTGGACTCCAAAACTGATGTCCGCTTTATAACATTTGAATATGTTCCGATGGCTTTCAACATTTTTACGCATCATTGTATACTTAAAAAATAGCCTATTTTTCGCAAACCGTTAAGGAGGTTTCTTGTCTAAACAACCGACGAAATGTGTTATTCCAAATAGCAAACGGTCCCAATGGGGTTTTGATAAGACATTTTGGAAATCACTGAAAGAAGAACGACACACTTTTACTGACTTTTTAAGTCCTTCGTCGATTTTATAAAATCCGGAGTATATTTTTTTAAAGCGGTGCGCAATTCGAGTTTTCAGCAGGCAGACTATTTCGGGTCGGTGCGCAATTCGAGTCCGACTTGTCATTGTGTAAAGTGTTGGTGCGCAATTCGGGTGTCCCCAAATGTTTTGATTATAATTAATTATTATTTTGTCGAATTAGTTAAAAGTACAGAATAATTAATTATAAAATAAACTATAAAAATAAATATAATTATAAAATTATATCGAAAATTAATAACATTTTTTTATTTTTATAAAGAAGTTACTTATTGAATAAGAATTTTGAAAAACTCGCCTAATTATAAAAAAAAGTTTCGAACCTAATTTATCTAATTTAAAAATGATAATATAAAATCTCATTAAATAAAGAAATTTTATTTTAATAACATAACTGATTTTTGATTTATTATGTTGCTATCCAACTATCTTTTAATAATTGTTTCAAAATTCCGTGCGTAAACTTTAAATTTGACGTGGCAACGTCGCAGTAAATTTTACATTGCGGGGATTCCCTCACCAAGCGACAATGACGTTTAACAAGAGGTGGACTACTAACGAAAGGTTAAAAGAAAGAATGCGATTTTTAAACACCGTAAATAAAATCCATTGCGTTATTTTTTATTTCATTGTTTTTGTTTTTCTTTTGAAAAAATGAACATTTGCGAAAAATCAAACATTCCTCCCCGAATTTTAAATGTTCAATCAGCGCGGCGAAAGAAATACAAATATTTTTATTCTTTCTGTAACAAGTTGTTTTGAAAAAAAATTTACATCGAATTTATTTTTATATACGTAAATCTGAGAATAATCCATATTCGTCACTTTTGTAGAACGTAATAGAACCGCGCTACACAAGACAACTTCGACGTAATTAAATATTTTCAATTATCGCATTAATAGAAAATTACGAATTTTAAATAATTAATTTAGCGCTATGTCGATTTTTTTTTCCATCTCGCAGCCTCTGAATAGATGTGATTCTATTACACCGGGTTCGCGCATTAAGCACTTCATGCGAATCTCGAAACCGATCTCTATAGCATCTGTTAAAATCGCAAATGTTAATCATTACATGCAACACGTTCTATGGCCGCGTATAATTAATAATATCCGGCTACAGTGCTTGATTATTTGATTAAAAGGAGAATTAAAGGGCTCTATTTTTTTTTAAGGGATTGGCATTTCTGGTTCCTGCCGGTTTACGAAAAACGGAAGTTTTTAAGAATGAAAACCGCTCCGAAGTGAATTTTTCGTTTCTGAGATTTTATAAAACTCGAAACAACCAAAAATAACCCACCCGCACGCGGTATATATACGGAATGCGAAAATTCACCCAAGTCATCTGAATGATGATGATGATGATGATGATGATAATAAAACTAAAGGCCGATGATTCCAAGGAAAAAGCAACTGGCGCTTACGAACAGCTTTATATTATACAGCTGATTTTTCGTTAATCACTCCCAGAACTCGATACCGGATTTATTGCCTTTATTCAGTGATGGAAAATTTTTTCGAATTTCCCACGACAATCAACGACGGCGGCCTCGCACACCTTCCGGAAAGCGGAAATTACTTTGCATAAAAATGCGCGACACTTTCTTTTGCCTTGTTTTCTCCCCTTACCTGTAACATTAAACGAGCTAAAATTACAATTAAGCTTTCTTGTCGGATGATCGTGGCCGAAAATTACGAGGCCGCTGTCGTTCGAGAGTGTGTCGGAACGGACATTTTTGGCGGACGTTTGGTGACCGACAATTGCCGCAGACCGTGTATCGCAAGAGGCGCTGTGCCAGCTGTGCTAAGGAGTTGTTGCCGGTCGACTCTGTTTAATTATCCGATGGCATTTTCCGGGAAAGAATTTTATTAATCGATCAGGCTACTAAGTAAACGCGGAGCGTCCCGAGCAGGAATGCTAGGCGAGAGCAGATACAAATGATTCGGCTACGGAAAGAGAGATATGACCGATAAACAGAAATGATTTAGTAGTGAAAAATTGTAATATTCCGAATGTGAGCGCGCGCGATAATCGCGACTCTGTGCAGCAGCGGCAATATTACGCCTAATAAGTAGCGAGCCGTCCTAAGGCTATTTGACGGTGGGCCCGTCAACCGGGGGCCTGATAGATTGCAGCCGCCGGGGCCGAGCGGCGGGGCGGTCCGTAATTTATGGGAGTCATCTCGGCGGGGGTCCTAATATTTCCAGCGTACTTATTGAATATCGGGAAAGATACAAATGTTTTCGATCACTTAAGATTTACGACCAAATTTAATCGAATCTTCATCTTACCACTTGTCTTACCGTTCCGTCTTGGCCTCCCATCGCACACACACACTCCTTCTTCCGAAATAATTCCGCATCTGATAATTTTAATTTTATATAATACCTGTATACATATAGAGGTGCACACGTCTACGTGTATGACGTGTACGCTCCTTGCCAAGTGTTCTTCGTCCCGTCCGATTTTGACCACCGTAGCTGAGATTGCCGAACGCCATAACTCATCTTCGGTTTCGGAATTATTGGAAATACCGGAGGATCATCTCTAGAGCGCACTCTATCTCCCCGTTAAGGTACTTTGTCAGCATCGCTTTGACGACGTACTACTTTTTTCCGACCTTCCCCGCTTCCACTCCGAAAACACTAAATCATTCTTTTCAGTGTCAGCGAGAATTCTCTTATCATCGCGTGTCTTACGGAGCAGACTGACCAACAAACAGGTACCACAATTATATTCTTTTTATTTTCTCTCTCCCTTTCGCCATATGTTTCCCTTTCGAGCAATATCTCTTCTCTATTTGTCAAATAATTAGTCTGTCCACCTTCTTGACGTCATCTCGAACGAGAGTTCTACGATTATTTATTATTACGTTCAAGTACACAACACTTTTTTGGTATATCGCAATAGTTCGGATCAAAAATGGAAGCTTCCGCTACTACTTATCATTGTCGAAACTTGGACAGGGTCGCATTTCAAGTTACTTTGCAACGATTTCTATTTTCATTATCAGCAGCGTGCATGTTATAAATAAAAAAAAAAAAACAAAAAACGCGCGAACACGAAAGAAAGATGAAAAGGGAATTTCTGAATTCGGCAGATCTTTTTTTTTTTCATATTAATTGGAAGCCGGACAAGGTATCGTTTGCGGCAGTTCCAGTGTTTTTCGTTCTGGCCGAATTTTCCGGACTGATCCGTGATTGTCGTGTGAAAACTTTCAAGGTCGTTTAAAATTTCTTCGCGGCGAAATTTTTTTGGAAAACGCAGCGGTCTAAAATAAACCTTTCCCGATGTTTTACTGATACCATCCCGAAGTCTTAGCATTTAAAACGTGCTCAATGTTCGGCATAGCGCCTGTGATCTATATAGCAAGAAGCTATTTGACGAAGTAGCCAATTGTCGCTTCGTCGGAAACGACTCTCGTTTAACCTCGCGCCAGTTGTACGACAATTGGATTTCTGATATACGCAAAAACGCGATTTATTTTAATTTTCTTTCGTGATAATTAATATTTCTTCCTTGTCTGCCGTTCCTGTTTTAGCTTTCTTTTATAACGTTCTGTCTTACACATACTAGACTAAAATGTAAGACGCGCAAACCCATTTTCATCTAACTCCCATACGTAGCTTGATTATTTGGGCTACTGATTCTAGTTAGCGGTACAGGGGGGAAAAAAATAAAAATAAATAAACTTCGAAAACAGCACAGTCTCATCAGACGTACGTGTACAACTGAATCTGATTTACATTGCTTTTAGACTTTTTGCCGAAATAATTTCCCGATGTTAATGTCTACACTTCTTCAACCTTATTTCTCGATCTTTTTCATGAATAGCACGATTTAGGGTGGATAGATTTTCGAGCTGGGAATTCTGTTTTTCGAAAGAATTTCGGTTAAAAGTCCGTATTATAAAACACGCTACGTAGTAAACGAAGATAATATGAACATTTTCACACACACACACACACACACACACAGTGTGCTGGTAGTGAAATTAAAAATAATATTAATAGAAAAATTTAAAGAAAAACTGTTATTTGTTAATGCGATGTAAATAAGAAAAACAGTTTTTGCACGTAATCGAATTGGGATATTTTTTTAAGTAGTAATATAAAAGCGTCGGTCGCGATATATGAAACGTTTAAAATTCTAGACCAACAACGCCTTTACTTCATTCCTATCAAAAAAAAAAACAAAAAAAAACATCCCAATTCGATGGATCTGCAAAAATTATTTTTCTTATGTTTATAAATAAAAGTCTTTACTTTTAATTTATATTACAATTTTTAGTTAAATTTGTGGACGATTGAGGACGCAAAAGAGAAACGAAAAATCAGTACGAATGTTGTGTTATACGAATAGAAGAAAGTTAAAATGAAATTTCATACGATTTCACCATTAAATAACGTGATTTGCTTGATAACTAGAAGTAATATAATTGCTTGGATTTTAACTTTATTTGCATACTTCTTCATCAGTTCTTTTCCAGAACCTTAAATGTATGTAGATATATCTGCAAAACAAAATAATCAAAAGCAATGTTTTACGGTTGTTTTTTTTGTTTTTTTTTGTTTTTTTTTGCAAACTTCCCTTAAAATTACACAATTACCGGATAAATTATATAATACAAAAATTGAGATTTAACGGAATGCGATTTGAAAATTCCTTTTGAAAAAATCAAAATACACCCCCATTTGTTGTAGCGTAGATTATAACTATGGAAAAAGTTTTTAGATTTTCAGGGTTATAAGTAGTAGAATCAAATTAACCAGCTACCGCGCTGTGTTGGACAGTAGTATTTTGTTTATCTCGCTATCGCACATTGACATTTCCAAAAAAGTAAATATTAAAACAAATTAAATATTTCGGAGTTTTCAACCATTGAAGTATTACGTAATTAGGGCGCTATAATATATGAACATAGCAAAAAATATAGTAAAATGTTCCGCGCCGGAGAAGTTGCGAATTTTTCGAAAAGGAAAAGTCTTCGCTTTCATCCACGGAACGGGATCTTCTAAAATTCGACGATCGAGAATCTGCACGGCTGAAAGGGATACCGCTCAGGAGAGAGTTGCAGACATTTTATACTCTCCTGGTTTCTGGGTACATTACCTCCGGAACACCGATTAAATTTTTCGTCCTAAATTTAACGGTGTACAGTCCGGAACTGGTTGGAATTTCAACCGAGTTAAACGAACTTCAAATCAGACAGCGCGATCATTCTTGTAGGCGATTTCAACGTGCATCTAAAACTATCGGGCGGACAAGAATTTCTGTCACGTTCTAGACCTACACGATTTTGGCAACAAAGAGTAGTATAACGGTTAGTGATCAGTGTTGAGGTCTCTAACATTTGACTCATCCAGCATTTGTACTTTTCATTGTATCAACGAGTTTGCCTTTCTTGAATCGATTACCGGTATTATAATTAGATCATTATTACACTTTCTTAAAAGAAAAAAAAAAAATGTAAGAGTCGGAGTTGGCTATATGTTCAGATAATTTCCTATTCTTCCGATAATCATCGGGGACGTTGTTCTGGGTTGTTGAATTTTCAATACACTACCATTTGCAAGTGATTTATATTCAGAAGATTGTGCAGAAATGCATATTGGATAATACCATTAACAAAAATTGATGGAGGTCTAAAGAACGGAGTAGTGTTGGCTTCAGCATTATTATCCACTTTGATTTTTTATCAGAGGCAATAGGCTTATCTCATTTACAGCTTACCGGAATTTCTTCTCTTAACAGCGCAGCTTCTGGTAATAGTTCTTCAGCTTTCTTCTTCTTCTTCTTCTTCTTCTTTGATGGTTTTTCAATTGTACTCATAGCGTATGACCGATAATATTCGAAGTAAGTATGTATTAAATGATGAAAACCCCGTTGACATCGAATGAAACGAATTATGCTACACAGTTGGCAGAAATAAGCGACAATAGGTAAATGATGGATGAGAGGTTAACATACTATTTATAAAGGTGACAAAAGTGATTAGATCTTACCGAAGCAGTTAGGAGATATACATACATATATAATTAAAGAAAAAGAGATAGTCACGAGATACAAGACAGATTCGAGTACACTACACTATGATGTCCTTATCGCGATAGAACGCGTTGACTGATGTTAAAAGATACGTGTATTCGGTTATGAATGTCGAAAATTCCACAACAGTCGATTTGCTCGTGAACTTCCATCGATTACCGCAGACCGTTGCACAGCGAATAAGACGAGTCAAGTTAATTCGATTAAAATTGCATTGCCGTTCGCGCGTTTATGTTCATCTCTTTCTAAATTAGTCGAATTGGTCAACCTAGTCGTCGTTGAAGCACTCTAGTCAGTTAGATAACGATGTGAATGTTCTACTTGTTGCTAAATAGCTACGATAAATGAAATGAAACTTTTCTAGCAGTTATATGCAAGAGGAAAATGTTGAAAATGCAGCGAACTGCGCTTGTTAAAAATTACTAGCACGCTAAATTCCTTCGTGTAAGTTAATAATAACAATATACGATTCAAAGACGATTTTATTATTAAAAAATCTTTTACCTACATTATTGGTTAATTGTAATAGTTAAAAACGCTGTGATTTAAAATGGTTGATCGGATTACATTTAAATAAAAGACTTATTATTTTACGAATTAAAACAAAAAACAAGATAATATACGATCGTTCTCCAGCAGATGTTGCCCTTTGTTAATTTTAGTTAAAGATTTTTTATTTATACTATTAAAAGAATGAGCAGCGCGGCAGCCTAATGATTAAGGTGCTTGGCTGCCAAATCAGAGGTGTCATAGGTTATCGAGACTTGTCTCGTCCCGGATCCAAGTCGCTCTCAAGTTTATAGCTAATCTGAAATTGAATTGAATACCGCCATCTGGTGGAAAGTAAAGACGGATCACAAGTAGAAAGGAACTGGCCCCAATATTCTCCTTAGATTCATTAGACTTAATGCCATTATGAAAAGCTTAATTTCACAATCCATGATACTCTGTAAAGTTTTTTGAGTTTGAAGAAAGTAACTTAAATTTTTATATAAAACGAGCGAGATTATTAAATAATTTTATTAGTCAAATTATACTAATTTGGAAACATATCGGAAGTTTGAACATCTACACAATGGAACAACAATAAAATATACTGAGTTAACGGCAAAGCATTTTAGCCTAAAATATAAGAAATTAGCCTTTTCTTATATATATATATATGTATGTATGTATATGTATATATATACCTATGTATATATATGTATATATATAGGCAAAGACAAAAGAGTTCAGTACCTTTTTCTCCTCTGTTTATTAACCGATTTTCTTTTTCTCTTTTTTTTGTTTAGTAGCTATTGACAATCTTTAATTTTGAAAACAGTTTTCTTTTTATTTAAATAAAAAATCAATACAAAAAATGAAAAGACCAGTTTGTCTGTTCTTAATAAAATGTTTTAATTTTTTTTAATAATCATCACCATTGGCTTTTTTACAGTGCACAAAGTCGTAAGATGTCATTTAATATCAATAAATGAGGGTTTTTAAATTGTGACTTACTGTTATTTCAATTTATTTTTTATTCAATTATAATGGTACTGAACTGTTTTGTATTGTAAGTACATATAAAAGCGTAGTTCTCAGATATACAATGAACGAACATATAAGTGTAGAAAAAAGAGATTTTGGAAATGTACAAATTCATATATGCTTTCTTCAAATTTTTAATAATAATTATGATCGAATTTTGTCCACTGGGCAAGCACTAGTATGAGTATAAATATATATATTTATATAACTCGGCCATTCTGGCCTCGCAAGGGGCTGTGTCCCTTGACCCTTCTTGCTTACATTTCTATCTCGTTCTCTTCTATACTTTGTATAAAATTATCAAAATTTACAATGTAATTCTAAATCGGTCCATATGAATATAATAACATAATCACAAAAATCCTATAAAATATAACAAACGTTACATAAAATTGGGACATTTTCTCTAGGGGGGTAGCCTAAGAATTACGTTGTAATTAATATATATGTGTGTGTGTGTGCGTACTAGTTGTTACTCATAGCTTCGTTTTTACATTATTACCTATTTAATCCGAATGTAGAAATTAACAAAAAAAACATTTTTTGATCCAGAATTTATGTATGGTATTGTAAAAATGTTTTAAAATCTTTATTTTATCTTACCTTTTAATATTCGTTAAAGTCAACTGAGTGCCATTTCTGAAGGTCCCGCAGCATTCATCATTGTAATCATCTGCTTTTTATTCCTTATTTTCCATTTTCATTATATCATTCACTTGTTCTATAAATGGACTATTTATTTACACGCTAGCCGTCACCCGTCCACTACCGCATTTAATACTTTGTTTAGTTCTTTAATTGTTTCCCTCCTTTTTTTTTCAGGTGAACTCTGTATTTCCACTGAAGATTGATTTCCTCTTTTCAGTTTTCCTTTCTTTTTGGAATATCATTAATTTAATAATTAAAACAAACTTTAAATACATTTCAAAACAGCAAACCGCAGTAATTGAGAACGGTTCAAAATTTGAATGTTAATAATATTTCCAGTAGCAACTTTTAAAGTTCATATTGTACGATTCTTTATTAATTTATCCATAATTTTAATATATATTTTTTTTTTTCATGGAATGTGCATTAAAATATTTGATAGAAATTGAAAAAGATTAATATTTAGGATTATTTATGATGTGACGTTTTTGAGTAATTAATTATTTGCGAATATGCATTATTCCGTACTATATCTACGTTGTATGTACAACTATTTCCCGTGACTTCACCTTCTTCAATGAAACACTTATGTATTAGAATCAACTGAGTTACATTTTTGAAAATCACACTCATTTCATCACTACAATCATTTATTTTTTACCCCTTGATCATTCTCTATTTTCTTCATACCATTTACTACTCATTCTGTAAACTGTAAACTGTCTAATTTCTATTTTCTTCCTTGGGCTTTAGATGTGAATAATGTTTTTTTTTCCTTTTTTTTGAGAGGATTTTTAATTAATATATTTATGTAAAAATTCTTTCGTTCCTTAGGAAACATATCTATCACCGTTCAAAAAAAAAGAAAACAAAAAAAAACACGGTCTTCACGTTTAGCTGAAGATCTTCCATGTCTGTCACGATCTAACAAAAATTTATGATCACACACAACCATCATTTTAAAATTATCCGAAATCAACCACTGACACATAGTTCTTTTTACCTTACATACCGGAATAGTAAATCAGTTTTATGCACAGTAATCTCCTATAATTACATATTTAAGAGAACATTTCACAAAAAAGAATTTCTCACCGGAAAAGCAAATTATAATAGTTAGGCAAGGGTTTAAAATTTAAATTTAAATAATAAATATTCCCGAGAGAAATTGTTCTGTTGCAGGATTCTCTATTTCTCTGCAAAAATTAATAACACCACGGGCGTAGGCCTAAATCCGCCACTGACAAGAACCCCACAAATTCAGTGATTCTTTCCGAATGAAATGATTCCTCATCGGATACATTTTAGACAATTATTACGCACATCAATATACTGATCTTTATATTATTATTATTATTAATTAATTTTGTAATAGCTTTAAAAAAAATTGTTCCGGTAATGAACATTAGAATTGGCTAAAAATGCCTGTATATTTATCGGCCCGTCAGACCGGTTATAATAAATTATAATTGCAATTAGTCTAAATTGTGTTTCTTCGAAAAGCTATTCGTCTTGCGAAAGTTGGACAGTATGCTGCTGTGAAAAATTGAATACCCGGCTAATCAAATTCCATTTTCCATTTATGGCAGCGTGACGCTGGAACGAGGAAAACGACTCTGGTCGCGGATCCAGTGTAATATATCCGTTTTCTGGGTATCAAATTTCTCGTTTCATTAATAAATTATTTATTGTCGAATAATAAATATATACATATAATATCTATGTACATATATATATATATATATATATATATATATATATATATATATATTTATATATATACAGACAAATATTTGTTTTCATCCCAGAAATAACGAAAAACAAACGATAAAAAAGTCCCATCTTGCCCACTAATTTCCATATTGGCCGGAATTTTTCGTTAATCTTTCTTGGTTCTCGGAATCCGCTTTTGGGCGTTTCTTTTTTTGTTTTCTTAATTTTTTGTTTCTTAATTTTTCATTCGCTCTTCGTTCGTTCGTTCGTTTCTTCAATTCGTCATCGTGAACGTGTCATCGGGCATTTTTCTCGGCATACGCCTTTTGTCCGAAATGAACGTAAACGATAAAATGCTAAATAGAATCGGTAGAGAAGGCACGCTATCGCAAAACAAAACCGCGCAATAATATCGAATAGATACGTTATAGACTCGGCGGAGCATTGTGTGCGAGCAGAGTCCACGAAGAAGTTCGAGAAGGTTAAGTTTTCCGCTCGCATCATCGGTCCCGAGCCGTTTCTGTGTCTCTCTTTTGACAGCCGTCAATCCATCATCCGACCAACTCGACGACTTCGGAGTTACAAAACCACAAAAGGCGCGCTTATAAAGATAATGGGAAAAACAGAAAGATCTATATAGATAATAAGTGTGTCTATTGGACAATGCGAGGGCCGTTCCTGCTTCGCGCGGGATATTGTACTATTTCTCGACAGCAGCGGCGACGACGACAGGAACGGTTTAAAGGTGAACGCTATGTGGCTATCCGGCTGAGACGGCCTGGAAGGATAGTAATACGCGTCGTCGTTATTGCCGATAATAAGTTACTCTTTCAATTAGAACCATCAGCGGTTGAGGTTTTTTTGTTGGTTTTCGTTGTTTTTCTCCTAGATAAATACACGAGGAAAATGTGGTCACGAGTAATGCAGATCGAAGAGTAATTCGTGCGCGCTGGTAAATGGCGCGGTGCGCGCTCGCTTGTTCGGCTTTCTCAGTTTCAACGATTCAGAGTCTTCAGAAGAGCTCGGTGTTCTATTGAAAGGTTCAACTAGTTTTTCTTTCTTCTGCTATTGGCAGAATGGGGCAGCAGTCGTCCGCTGGTACGTTACTCCTTTCATCGAACTGCTCGGCAGTAATCTGTTCATTTCGCCGGTGCCGCGCTATGTGCTGCTATTTTTTGGGAGCAGAGGTTACTCAATAAAGAATCATATATCATCGCAGCAACGCTGCCATTACCCAATGCGTCTCCTCCGAAAACTGATGACTCCCGTCAAAGAGGGATTATAATATCCAGTCTGGAGCATAGAAATCGTTGAACAACGTCACTGATATTTTGCATATGAAAGAAGAAACCAGATCGAATTAGAGAAAGAGGAATAAATAAATAAACGGGCAAGGAAAAAGAGTGAAAAAGTTCGGTCCAGCAGCGGGCCCGGTTAATCGAATTCAATTTATTATTATTACTATTATCAAGTATAATGGAGAGGAGTCCGCCCTCCGCTCGCTATGTCGAAGCCTTTCCGAAGCGAACATTTTTTTTTCGGGGCCCTACTACGTTCCATCGGAAACTGGTTTGACGGAATTTCGTAACGCTCGTCTTACGACAACGCGTATCACGATAACCGGCAGCTGCGAATTTAAATATATCGAAACTCGAAGTGCTTTCAAATCGATCACACATCGGTCGCTAAACTCTTCGCCACTTCCTTCGGCCACTACCAGCGATTTCCAAATAATCAAAAGGCCCTCCTCTAAGATCGAATCGGTTTCGTCACGATTTTCGTTCCGCGCGCGAAAACATAAAAAATAACCGGCTACCACCATCACCAACACAGACGTACACACACACACACACACACACACACACACACACACACACACACACACACCTGTGATGACAGAAATGTCTGAAAACAAGCGCTCTTGAGCCCAAGGGATGAAAAAGAAAAAAAGTGAAAAATCAATTATAAACGAAGTTGTTCCAGTTGTAATCAATAACCTCCGCTAGTCCGATAAAAGTCAATAGCGGGAAAATTTTTTCCCGTCCGTTCTGTTTGTTTTCCAAAAGTTTTCTCCGCTTCAGCTTAATTCATTCTTGGATTGCACATACAGTTCGTGCGTATTCGGCCAGTAACCGAACCTGGCGTGACTACAGCAATCGCCGAACGCGCGCCCATGTGGCAGTACTTTAAAGTTATCATTGTCATACTGATAATTTTTGTTCCGTTTAATTATCAGTTTAATGAGGTACATTCGTAATATCATATATACTACCGGCATTTCTCGGTAATGTGCTAGTTTTTAATGATTATTCCGCGCTCATTTTACAAATAGAATATTTCAATTTATTACATTTGTTCCGGATTTCCGTATTGCCGAGCTGCCAGATCTTTCGGATCGGGCTAATTTTTAAATCTCGTGAAAAATTCTCAACTATATTTCCCCTTTGTCTTTTTTTTAGTTAATACTTTTATATAAGAGATATTTTGAATTTAAGAACTGGCGGATATTCTTTTATAGAGAATCCTATTTCATTTTTTTTGTTTTTTCTTACAATTCCTTCACTGGCATTTCGTAAAGAAAAAGACGATTGTTGTGTTAACGGCTTTTAATATCTTATTCGCTTAAACAATGGCATTAAACTAATTGTCACACATTTTATTAATATACTGACTGGCTTTGACTAGGCAGATTTAAGTACCCTTTCTCGACATATTAGCAATATGCAACAACGATTAGAACAATTTATACACGATAAATACATTTATGACTATAAAAGACCCGTGTAAATAAATAAATAAGTTCAACTTAATCGGAAACTCGTTTTAATATTCCTTCGTAGTTCCCTATAAAACTTGTTCGATGATTCTAAAATTCTGACTGCTTGTTTTCTTTTCTTAATCGGCCCTTATTTCTTTTGTTTCCATTGTCGAAAATATCTTCTTAAATTTTAAGCAGAATAAGATAAGAAAATCGAACCGACTAGTAGGTCCAAGTTATATCTTAGTAAATCGCGCTGATAAGCAACCTGCTAGTGATAATACACCGAGTTGTCGATCGACGAGATTCCCTGAGTAATATATATGCAAACCCAGAGAGAGAATCATGACACAATATTCTGTAATTACTTTTTTACGTAAAACAATTTATACTAAACTAGATTACAAAATTATTATAGATGGATAATTATTCGAGAAAATAAACAATAAAATAAAATGCAGTTCCGGAAATTAGTTACTTTTTTGTAAATTGTTTATATAAAATTTTTATTATTTAATTGTTTAATAAAATGTTCATACTTATAAAACACGTTTCAACACCGCTTTTAATTTTATCACTTTCTTACATGCGCACAAAAATTCACTAACCCAAAACGAACTAAATACAAAATGAACTAAGCCCAGAACGAACTAAATACAAAATGAACTAAGCCCAAAACGAACTAACTCCAAAACGTACTAACGCGAATAACAGAAAAGATTCAATTTTGCCAAAGCCGTCTTTGGGGCAACGTGTTATTTATTTTGACGATATTTATTTTAAGAATGGTCCCTGTAATAAAGTAAGATGGTATAATTTTAAATTTATTAAATCTTCTATTTATTCGCTGTAAAACAAAATATTAGAAACGTTTTTTGTTTTTTTCTTTTTATTTTTTAATGTTGAGTTCTTCCTTTCCATTCTTAATATTTCATACATACACATATATGTTAGCAAATCTTGATTTTTCCTCCAGTAAAGACAGAAAAATATTGTAATGAATTAACTCGACATACAATCGCACACACTACTGCACACACAAAAATAGATGAAGCGTTTTTTTGGTTTTTTTTTTTGTTTTTTATTTTAAAAGATAAAAAATTAAATTTACGTAAAAATGAATATATAAATTTTGATAAAGGAAATTAACAGATCCACTACAAATAATTCACACGAACAGCAAAAAGGAGTAAAATATATTTAAAAGGAATTTTCAATTAACTTTTTAAGATCTATCTATCTATATATATATATGTATATACATGGACGTAGGAAAGGAGTGTTTAGGGGGTCTAACCCCTCTTAATTCCCACAAAGAGACAAAAATCTAGCTATAATGAACGCACTAATGTTTTTTTTAAATTTTTCCAAATTGAAAAACTGGATATCACATTTATATTAACTAATAATAACTTCAAACCTAAACCTATAAAATGCTGCAGTACATTCATTCGCAGGCAGTGAGTAGATAATACTAAGACAGATTATTGTAGTTGAAAGATTATTTTCCCAGTCTCCGGATAACAGCCTTTGCCCTTTTTTTCGTGTTAAAATCACCTGATTTTCCGATGCACCATTTACACAGTTTGTAAGACTCGTAAGGCTGATTGTTTTAAGAGCTTAATTAATAAGAATTATTTACGAAGTAGTTTTTGATGATGACTGCTGACGAGCACTGGCAATCGTGCCATTGAAAAGCAGGCGATCAATCAAGTGATCTGATAAGCTGAAGTTTTTGTTGTATATTTTCGGGTTTCAATTCAAAGGAGACCTCCTTTTTTGGGTTTCTTTGGTTTTCTTTGCATGATATTGTATTCTTTGCATGATTTAAGGATAAATTTTCCTTCGGTATTATCTTGGTACTGAGGTTTGTGGCAAATTGTCCTTCCTATGCGGCCACACACAATTAATATTAAAAAAATTTAATAAAAACCAATAAATTATGAATTGATCTTAATAATTTAAAATCAACATAAAATATTTAAAATATATTTATAAAATGTTTAATTTAATAAATAATTAAATCATAATTTATGTTTACAAAATAATCTTAATTTTTTAATAAATAACTCATTTATTTTATAAATTATTTTTCTATTCTACTCACAAAAAAAAAAAAAATGACTCAATGTTATCCTCTTTTTTCCATCATATGAAGAGAAAGGAAAATTGATCAGTTCAATTGGAATAGTCGTTCCGAGAACATCTGGAAAGCAAAGGGAGGAGACTGCCGAAATATACTATCGTCAAGAAATTTTTTACACTTTTATCGACCATGTGATCAGGGAACTGGATGGCCGTTTCAAGCCACATCATGAAGCAAGCCAGAGAATACAAATGCTCCTATCAGGAAAGACACAGATAATGCCCGAAAACAATAGATATTTTTTTGGGCGAAAGTGATGCGAAGGAGTTTTCAAATGAATATGAAGTATGGCACAAAGTATGGCAATCTGAAGCGGAGAAACCGACCACTGCGATGAAACTTTTTTCTCATTGATAAAAAAACTTATCATCATTCTGGTCACTCTTCCAGTATCGACTGCGACTCCTGAAAAGTCTTTTTCGAGTCTAAAAAGATTAAAAACCGATTTAAGAAACAAAATGAGCAATGAACGACTAACTGGTCTTGCTTTACATCGTGGTCCAGTGACGAAGCTCAGTTCCATTGAAATCACGGAGGTGTTGGTGCGGAAACGCAAGCACAACATGTTTTAACAAATTCAAATAAATACATTGAAAATATGTAAATTCATAAATTATATATGCATTTTTTAATTCTAAATCTCCTTGTTTGTCATATGCTAGGTCCTACCAAATCACTCGCAAAGACATTTTTTTGAAAAGGTTGTTTTTTTTTTTTAGTCTGAACCCCCTTCTTATGAAATGTTTTCAGTGCAGAGCGAAGAACAAACAACACGAAATTTCTGGAATAATACGTAAATTTATTCAATACTGTGAGTATTGGGATATTGATGCGGGCATATCATTAAAAGAGGGAGTGACCCAAAATTAATATGAAAGAAATCGAGAGTTATGTCTAGTGCATAATACTAATTCAGGTCGCATTAATATTTATAATAATTCCCGATTGGTGAAATTCTCTTTTTCAAATCACTGTAAACAATGAAAATGAATCAACTTTTCATTTGTGCCTGTTGATCCGAAAAAGGAGATTACAAAACGTTCTTTCTCGTTTTTTGCCCCTGGGGTGGTTCTTTATTTTCACGTTCAGCATAAAATCGGACAATCTCTCCGAATATATAAATACACATATACACCTTTGTTTTTCCTCACAAAAACCTACAAAATAAAAAACAACAGCAAAAAACCACAATTCCTCTAAAAATAATACGCTTATTTTTTATTAAAACAGAAAAATTGTATTTTTCTATAGTTTTTCTTTTTGTTTTTATGGCCCGATAAATGAATATTCTCGGTACATACACATTTTTCTTCGCTATTAATATTTCGGCTCATTACAGAATAGGTGTTAAAATTCTGAAATATGTTTTTTTCATATACTCGTAATGAACAGCGAGAAGCGTAGAATGTGACATTTTTCGTTTCATTAGAAAATTCTCTTCTTCGAGTTTTCAACGTAAATCTGGCTCTCACAGTGAGTCACCGATGAATGCTACCATCTCTGAGTTCACATTCGTGAGAAGAAGGAAACCCGAAATAATTCGCAACAAGTCTATAAATAAATTTCCTATTTCTATAAACAGAATGATTTCGAAAAAATCGAACTAGCCTCAGTCATTTAAGGAGACATTTCTTTTGAACTGAACAAACTATATTTTTGCATATGTTGTTAGCCTTTGATTAACTTTTTTCTTCGGATTCTACCCTTAGCGTTAAAATTCACTCGTTAATTAATTACCGCCGAAATTCACAAAAAAACATAAGAAAATACGTTTTTTTCCTTCGTTTTTTTTTTTTGTTTTTTCGTTTTTCGTCTCGGTTTCCTGTTCTCTGGCGTACTTTTAATATCTAGCGGCTGATCAGTGTGTTGAAGCCGGCTCGTCAAAGAACGTGTTTCTATCCGAAGCACATCGATTGACAGGAAAAATAGTTCACCCGGCAGATGAGCTTTAAGCGATTGAAATTCGGATCTCACTTGTATAACGCCTTGAAATTGACAAGCTATAGAGGAACTGATAGCGAACGAGAGAAGGCGCAACGAAAAAATAGGAAACGGAGCCTCGTAATAATTCAAACCGATATATTTGTCTCCTGATTACGAGCCGAGATAGTATTACGCCCGGCTCCGATTAAATTATAATTCATTTTTATCCGAGCACTCATTAATCATTTTTTATTGGAATAAGAACAAGAGATGCCTTCGAAAGTCTAACAGTGGGTGACTGGCCGTACGTGAGCATCACGTTGAAGTATCGCGCTGCAGCCAGGCAACCGCATTAATTTATTTATAATAAGTGCGACGATGATAGTTCTTTTTTATTTCCTACCTATTCCTTCTCCTTCCGTTCGGCCAATAAATAAACATCGTTGCAAGTGAAACGTTCATATGCACTAGGCGTGAACTGATCCGTGCGTGTGAGCGCGCACGCGCGTGAAATATATCGTACCGGTGTATCCGAGCGAATGCGCATTTACACGTGTACACGGAGCTCTGACCATTTCAGTGGACCACCACCGACAGATTCCCTCTCGCTCCCACTGCCGCAGCAACTCGGAGAAAATACTGCTGAAACGGGTATATTTCCTTCCGAGGAAGAATTACCTGCGAGAACTGTTTGAGAGTTAATAATTTGTACGAAGCTGAATCGGCAGTCGCTACCTGTTTGTCGAAAGGTTTGTGCGCAGATTCGCGACTGGAACACTGACCGTGCCATACACAGCGCACCGTCAAGGCATCACCACTGCGCTAACTGCACACGATTACCTTTAAGCCGGGCCCGATATGATATAAGATATAAACGTCTGTAAACGCAAACCTAGTGCGACATACAAACCACGAAACTAGCGCTCCAGTCTTGACGAGATGCCGCTGGTGTTGACGGAACTGATAACAATTCGTAGCCGCCGCGATCGCGGACAATCGAGTCGACACTTGTTTTTTTAGTCCAAGTGCCGATTTTGAAATTGATCTAATTCAACTGCTGCTCTTGGTGTTCCGAAATGAAAACAAATTTCCTGAGACACGGGTTGTTGAACGACGATACCATTCGATAACGACGCCAATACCTCGCCATATTCTCTTCTTAGTAGTCCATATTATATCTATAGTGTTTTTTTCGAAACCGGTTTGCAAAAGCAAAAGAAAAAAAATTTATGGTTAAAATATTGTCATCTGCCTAAGAGTTTCCCCCTTCCCGGGGCTCTCTGCCCGCATGGGTTTAAATTTTTTATAAGCCACAAATAGTTACCGATAGACGAGCGCTATAAAATCGTCAGCTTTACAGGCTACATTTCGGGATTTCATGTTCCTTCGGATTGCTGACAATTACTGTTGCATTAGAAGACATAATTACTAATTTTTTCATTTTGTGCACAATTTTGAGAATGATACCGGTTTCTAGTGCATATGTGCTAAACAATGCTAGTGCATTATGTAAACAAACTGCGTTCGAAATAGTTATAACTGAAAAAAAAATGTAACCGATAAACGCAAATTTTTTTCATTTTTAAATTAGTTGTGGGTTTCGTTGAGCAATGCTGCCGGTAGACACTCTTAATGATTAAAAAACAATATTATAGGAATATTCTTAAACTAAAGAATAGAACGTTATGTACACTAGTTTTATGTAACACAACATCCAAAAGGGGGATACATATAGGGGTGAATTATTAAGGTTTACAATAAATTTATAAACTAAAAGAAAAAACAATTACTTAATTGCTTCAGAAGATAAGGATATAACAAACGGAGCGAATATGTACATTACTCCGTTTTTACACCACTCCATTAACCATAACCAAGAATCTGCAGAGCAGATCGATCTCGATCTGGTGTAGGAGGAAAATGTCACGGATACCGAAGCGTATGAGAAATATCACATAATCGGAAGAGGTAGAAAGAAAATTTGGTATGATGGAAAGAACTTTTTAACTCCAAGATTGAGATCACTTTAAAAGAAAATAGCTCGTAGAATAGTAATAGATTCCACATAGAAAATCGAACAAAAGGGGAGGGGAGCTTACAATATTTTCCGAATATTTCGAGGCGGGACGAAAAAAGACAGAACCAACCCCATTTTTGGAATTGTCCGTATCGATAGTGGTGTGTGTGTAGGAAATAGAGAACCTAGAATTCAACTCTAACGACATGTTGAGGAACGGATTTAAATACAAACCCAATATTAGTGATCGTAATTTTTCAAAAACCAAAAAAAAAAAAAAAATAAGTTATTCGCTCGTGCAAAATATTTTTGGCATAGTCTTACGAAAGAGTGGTTTTTAATTGGCCGTTCGATTTTCAAACGCTATACGGAAGAAAACGGAAGAAGCTTACATCGAAATTAATATTTTTCTATCGAAAGCAGATGCAGTTTGCGATCGGACTGAATATGGCGTATCTCTTTTTCCGGCAGCGTAGTAATATTTAAAAAATCGATTATGTAATATGTCGCAATACTAGCGAGTTTTTATTGAAATTATCGGTGCAATTGAAGGAAAATCAAATATCCTTTTTTTTGTCAGGGAGAAAAAGTTAACCGGAAATATATCGCCATTGATTTTCCCGAGTATTGCTGGTAATAATGTTCCGATATTAAAAGAGCAGCACCGATGTACTCGTGCGGACATGGTATAGTAGAAGAGCCGGCTGTCGACAAGAACAGTCTGCTAATAAGAGGAACAGTGAAAAAGAGGAAAACACAATTAATCAGCGGATGTGATTTGTCGCTGAATTATTCCGACTGCAATGGCATTTGCGTTGGTTTATGCAGCAGCAACGTGTGCGGTAGAACATTGGCTGTATCGGCATTAATTGTAATAGCAGCGATATGTGACACATTAAAAAAACATTAATTCGCTCATTAACACCTTCGAGAGTTGTTCTTCGCTTGTCGTTTAATAGATTTTCCTGGTTAATGCGATCGGTGACAAGCAATAAAACCGACCAATATATGTCGTCCGCTTTATATTTCGATAGGCTCTATTTTATCTCTCGCACCGATGATATAGAGGCGTCGCATCAGATGGCTCGTCGTTATCACAACAACCATTGACCGCCGCGTCTGACTGGGAGTCTGATAAATTGCCTCTATCGGGAACGTTTCGGTGCCCCCTCACTCTTTTGAGCGATAAATCTATCCGCTAGTATTCGATACTCAGGTTAAAACTACCGTTTCGATAATGCTAACATCTTGAAAACTCTCCGCGCAGAGGGATACCTCTATTTGTTGTTTTTCATGTTTACTTCGCATTTAACTGTCGATAAATGACCTCTGAAAATTTTAGTTCAGTTCGAATTCTCTATTTCTCAAAAGTACACGCTCGGCCACGTAATCGATTACTATCGACGAAACGTATCGTTTTAAAACTGTAAAATCGCAACTATCGCTCTGACAGTCTTTCTTCGCGACCGACAGCAGCGTTTAAAACTAAAATTAATCAACAAAATATGGAAGTAGGTCCTTTACAGCGCTTTCTACCAATTTACCAAACCGTGTAGTTGATTAAGCTATATCATATTTTTATCAATGCGTCTCTAAAAGGTAAGCGTTACAAAATTACCATTGCCCAGGGTAACCGCCGCCGAGATGTGACAATGCAAAGTCAAATTTTAAGATTCATAAAGCTGAGATGGCATTTTTATAAAAGCGGTTTGAAGAATTTAACCGATTTAATTATAATTATATAAGCAATAAATTGACTAGAAAACATTATGTTAAAAATTACAATATATTCCGGAGGTGCTCCATAATCCTGGTGAATATACAACTAAAATTATTAAAATATAAACAATATAAATATCTATTTATAAAGTTGAAGAAATCGTAATAGTTAAAATCAAAAATTTTACACGTTAAAAGCAATAAAATATTAATGTACAAATTATAAAATTATTATTTAATATATAAAAAATTTACAATAAAATTCAGTTTTGTTATTGAAATATTTTAAATAAATATTAGGTATTTGTATATTATTTATAAATAAACTTCAGCGAAATCGGATATCTTTTGATCGTTTAATACTTCTAAACCATTTAATTGATATGCATGATTATAATATGTTTAGCAGTGTGTTATTATATGTTTGACCGTGGTTGATTTTTCAACGTAACCATATCTAATTGCATATCCTTATGTCGAACCTTGAAACTCCTACGGGTCTGCCCTTATATTACTATATGAGAACTAAATTTTATATACTCATTTTGTGGATTTTTGATATATTAGATAACAGTTTTATTTTTATTTTATAATTTACACATTAATATTTTATTGCTTTTAACATTATATTAAATGATTTCAATATTTCAATTTTTTCAACTTTATATAGATGTTTATATTGTTTACATTTTTAGAAATTTCAGTTGTACATTCACTATGATTACGGAACAAAGTGCCTCCGAAACAAGTTGGTGTTTTAATTTTTAATATATTAATGTTTTCCGGACTGTTTACTGCTTATGTAATTATTTTAATTTTGAAAACATGTTTATAAAAAACAACTTTACATTATTATTAAAATTATGATTATTATTATTATTGCCGACAGGTGGTGGGATGGTTGACCAGTATCAGAATTGATACCGTTTCTAGGATACATTTTGTTCAATCGTACTCTGTGCATCTTGCCTGGAGGCTCATCCTATGTCCGCCTAATTATAATTATGCAATAGAGATTTTTTTTTCAGAGAAATTTTCAACCGCTTCCCTACATTAGTGATGCGTAATCGATTTTTGCTTTTTTCCGTATTGATGTCATGTTTATTACTTGGCGCCGCTTTTGAACGATATCGGCTTTCGAAAGGCCAATCAATTTTGTGTTCGTAGGCCCTCTTTCCGGTAGCGATCATCGATAATAAATTCTCAGTGAAATCGATATGGCGAAATGATTTTTAGTTTGCATTCTGTTAAATAGTTAATGGAATAATGATCGAATGTTGATTAAAGCGTCGTGTATATTACTACTCGATTACGTCGGTCTTTGATGGTTATCATTGTTATCTGGTCTTCGGCCAATGCTGACTGTTATTGCGAGCGCCCTTCAGTGTTCGCGATTCCGAACTATGGAACTGTAGCACTTTCGCGACCGTGATCCAAACCTGTCTTTAGTCCGTTAGTTCAACGCCAACAACATTCGATTATCGTTCGTATCGCGATATAAATAAAAATTGCCAGTGTTTCTGAACACGATGATCGATCTTCTTTTAAAATGTTTTCGCTGTTAGAGTCGATGTTACTCACGATGATCAATAACGAATATTAATTTTTACTTGTCGACGCTGGTATTGCCGTTTCAGATTATTAACTAAAATGGGGGGATTTTGAGCCTGATTGAAAATAGTCGAGAGCCTGAATTTTCACGCTCGGAGAATGTCGGCAATGTAAACACACCGGAGGAGTTACGGAGCGAACTATACTCAATGTTGTGTTATATTCGTGAACAATCTGAGACAGTCTCAGCCTCAGCCCGGTGCACGAAAAAAGAAAATTAAATTTCGCAAATAGCAGACACCTTGCAAATAACACACACAATTGTTCGGAAGACATATAGAAAAATACCCGTCGTAAGAGGACACCACTCCGGTCTGGACTATATGATGATGATTTTTTAACGCGACTGCTTGAAATTTTTGAATATATTGTAAAAAAAGAAAACAACAAAAACACGTCATCACTATATTTTTAGGTAGCCCGATTGACCTGCAGATTACCAGTGAGACTGCGCATTTCATTTATCGACTAGAAGCCAGCAGCGAAGAATATTCTCCAATTGCTTGAAACAGCATAGAGAGACAGGGACAGCTTAGCGCGCCGAAGAAATTTCGCAAAGTGATCGGCGGTGTGTATAGTTCCTCGCTCACCTGGAGACGGCTGTTGCCCGGGCAAGTCAAAAAACGGCCGGGGGTCGGCCTGCTGCAGGTAAGGCGAAAGAAAGTTTGCCGATGCGCGGTTAATTAATACTCGCACGCGAGCGGGGCAAAGAGTCGGCCGAAAATTAGGAGGAGCGAAGTCGCCAGGGTCATTGTCGTCGCCGCCGCCGCATCTGGTCTTCGTTGCGAGGTGCTGGAAGACTAATTTAAATCTCTATCAATCATTCGCGGATAAAAAGCGGCCGTGCCGAGAGCAGCGTTTTAACGGCAGATTGAAGGAGGAAGAAAAAGATTTGTCGGCGGTGCTCGATAAGGAGGCGACCGGCGATTACTCCGTCTCGTTTCATTTGACCAGCGCAGCTTCGTCAGCGGTCGGAAGAAGCACGCTCCGAAGCGAGTCGGCGTCGCGCTGAAAAAGTTGCCGCTTGGCGAAAGTTGATTGCGTTGCCGACTTTTTCAAAGTTTCCAGCTTTAATAATAACAACAACATCGTCAGCAGCAGTCATACGGAGGCGGCCGCTGAAGAAGCGAAAGAAAAGTCGAGCTTGAAAAATTTCCATTTCGCTGTGCACATACGACGGCCCCCCGCGCCAGCGCCTCCTTTCACAGTTAATTACCGACGAGCGACGTTCATTCCGCTCCGATATCCGAACGTCTCCACCGTTGGCAAATCCGCTCCGGAAGACCGGTGCGCGCTGGTGTCAAGAACACGCACTTTCGACGTCGCTGCCTGCCGACCAGATAACTTAAAAACAGCTGCTCAAAACTCAAACTTGTCTGCGCGTCTCACCGCAGCAGCGATCGCTATTAAAATTTCTTCCTCGGCAGCTCAATCTCGCTGTCGACGGCCGTTCCCTGACTGATAATATCGCCGGTGGACCGCTCTCGTTTTTTTTCTACTTACATTTCCCCGGCCCACACCGAGAAGCGAAAAACAAAAAAACACCCGGCAAACCGCTAATTAATGAAACTGCCGGGCAGCGCGCCTAATTTAAGCAACAACTCGCGGATTAATCTGTAAAGCGCTGGTCCGCGATATTTATAAGAACTTCCTTTTCAGTACTCGAAATAGTACCTCAGTTTGGAGATCAAAGTGTTTCGCCGCAAACTCGCTTCGGAGGGGCACTTTTCTCTACCGTTTAAAGTTGTAAATCTCCGAAGCAGATTGGGCTACTTCGACTGGAAAGTTGCTTTTTGAGGTTTTTTGCGAATTTCCAGACGGTAGCGTGCCTTTACGATTTGGAAAGATCGCCGAAGAATTCCCCGGCATCATGTGTTTAAAGCTTTGGCGAAATCTATTCTGGCCGGTGTGAAGAATTTCGAAGGAAACGCTAAAACGACCGGATGCTGGAAAATGTGGCAACCCCCGCCCCCCAGAGATCTTTGAAATTTGAGAACTAAAAATTACTACGAGTAAAATAGGCTTTTTTTTTTTAACCGAATCGCGTTTACCTTAGAAAATTTAAAAAAAAAAACATTAATAGTCGAATATATATAATTTTTACTATACGTGTAGTGTAATAATCGACATATTGCAGCTATTTTTCAGGCTCGCTATTTCCGATTCTACAGCACACACGAGTACTGAATGTAGTTTTAGCCGATTGTGTTGATTTCTTCTCTATTAAATCAAATAAAATTTTCAAATTTGTATTTAGCTTACGCAAACATTAATAATACAGGACGTTTCGCAATTTTAGCTGGTCATTTGTCGGCGACTTTAACGAACTGCCTCAGCCGGTAATTACTCCATCCATCTATTTAAGAGCCTTGTTCTTGTCGTTGCAGCTAGACAATCATCTTCTTCCATTCCTTCCTGTTGCTATGTTCTTGATATTTTTATACGTTATTTGCGTTCTTATTTTTACTTGATCCATCCATGCTGCGGCTAATTTAAAAATTTCAAAATCACGACAGTATGCTGATTTTCAAAATAATAATAATTCATTAATTACTACTAATAATAATAATTCTTTATATTTGAGTTGTAAATAATATTATCCATTTTCTGTTATTAGTTTATTAAAAATATTATAAAAAACGTGTACTACAGAAATTATATTTTTAATATTTTTAAAATATAATTTCTGTAGTACACGTTTTTTTAATATTTTTTGTAAAATAATAATAATAATAAAAATTGCACCGCCGCAACAACACTAACACCTATGACTGCTAAAAATACAGTCTTGTTATTTTTTTTTTTTGCGCCGACCACATCAGCTGATATTAATTTTTGAGTGTGTTACCTGTTCATACTGAATTAATCGAGTTTATAAGATCCACACCCACACACACACACACACACACACACACATGCGTGCACACATTCGGTTAGCCTAAAAATATATAAACTAAGCAGCTAGGAGTTCTTTCTAGCGCAACATTTCTACCGTCCGAGGCGAGAAATATGCCGACTACACAACTACAAACTTTCTATCGTCATTCAGAAAAGTGTCAAAAAAACGTTGTACCCGGAGATTTCGATTATTTCCGGATCTTGCAGCTCCGATACAGTATTTAGAAAGTAAAATATTGCAGAAATATTTCGTACGTAATAAATATTTTAGTTTTTTCATTATTTTGCAGTTATAAAATGTCTTTACGATTCTTCTAGTTTCTATATATCGTCCGTTACCGCGTTAGTGTCGTAGTAACGTTATAAGAATATAACGTGAAAACAACAGTTTTACAACCTTCAGTCTCGCCATATATCTCTCATTCATGATAAGCCACTGTACTTTACCTTTTTCCTTCACCCGATTAATATCCTTTTTTATAACTATCACCCCACCAGAACCTCGTGTGTCACAACTCGATCGGAATTTTAAATAACCTCTCTTTTCTACATTTCCTTCATGACCTTCACTCTGAAAGTTGCTTCAGCTTTCTTCTGTTCTACCCTTAAGACAATGGCGGCCCCCTCTTTAGGCTTTTTTTCTCGTGCTCAATTTTCTACGCCGATTCTACCGTATTTGAAGCAGCAGTCTCTTTTTTTTTTCTCCGATCTCTCAGAATGTCCTTATTATATATCAAGTTCTCAAGAAACCCATCCCATCCCTTTTTCTACCTCTACCGACTTAACTTATATAAGTTATCTGCTTCATAACCATTCCCTTAATTAACCTATATTTTCGGTAGATTTTAAATTGGCACAAAATCGCAAGGCCACCATAACACACAGTATATGCTGCACTGACAACATAAACCGGAAGTAAATATAATCATTTCTTTATATAAATGTATTCACAAAATTCAACCTACAGCACTCAAGTATGTTTGGAAAACTTTTTTTCTGTTTGTTTTGATCCTGCATAATTTGAAATATTATACGAAATGTCCAAATTCGAGGTTTTAATGAATACTCATATACAAATTTAAATATATGAAAATAATTATAACGCTTTTTATTTAAGAAATTAAGGGGCTGAAAAGAGTAAGATTCTTACGCGACATTTGTAACGGTCGAGTAAATTATGACTGTTAAAATGTTATTTAAAAAATTACGATTATTCGAATGCGTTATGTTGATGTCGTCGCAGATCATATTTAAAAGGCAGAAATATTTCAAATTTTATTAAATTAACTTCTCTGTAGTAATTTTAATCTTCAACAGCTAAGGTCATACATACATTATATATATATATATATATATATATATATATATATATAGTATATTGACTTTAAAAAATTAAAATATGCAATTTTAATTATCTTGTCTATTTTCAAATATAAGTGTGTTATTATGCGATTGTAAAGGATTATTTTATATTTATAGTATTTTGTTAAATGCGGATTTGCAATATTAAGAGCAGATTATTTATTTATTTTTATTTCGATTAAATTGGTTTTATCCCTGTTTAATTGCATTTCGTATTTACTTCCATAATTTATTCTCAGTCGGTTATTTTGACCGATTTAATTGATAATTTTCGTTTATTGTATATATCTATTTCAATTATCTGTGCCGCTCAGTTTTTAATTGTTCCAGTAGTATATTATATCTGTACTTCTCTCTTTTCAGTCGCTCCACAATTTAGATGACATGTCGTCTACGGTTCGGTCATACCCTGCTTCCAGTTTCCCCCAGGATCGCTTTTCACTTGCCCCGAGTTCACACTGGTCGCTGCGTACTTTTAATTCTTCCTTTTTATAGGTGACCTCAACCATATTTTGTTTGAGTGCTCTTTCCTACCTACCGAACAGATCACTTTGTGTGCACACCTGTTGGGACTGCTGCTTCCTACTACTCCCTATTGCGTTGCCCATGTGTTGTTGACCTTTCCTTCTGCAAAAGTTATCTCAGTCTCCTTTCTTCCTTTACTATATCAATATCCCATCGGATTAGATTCTAATTCCTCCAACTAAAGCTCTGTGTTTGGGTATAGTCTCCGTTGTTGGTTACAGCCGTGTATATACATTGAAAAAAAAAAAAAAAAAAGAAAGAAAACAAAAAGCGTTCCGTTAATTGTATTCCCAGTTTTAATTGTACTTTTAAAATTGTTTCTTTTAGTTCTTTTCTATATTTTTTCTTATAATCCACTTCGTTATTTCAATAATTATTTTCTTTGTTACGAGAATTTTTCAATTTATCGCGCTTTGGTTGTTGCGAAAAATATAGTTTCCTTTTTTTTTTATTCTTATAACCATAATCATTGGTGCGACGTTATTTTTATTTATTTTTTTTTGATTAAATTAATTTTGCGATCGTTTATAGTTCTAATTTACATTATGCTCCACGTCGTGAGACTAACGTCTATTTGTCATTTGAGTAATTTACAACAAAAAAAAAAAAAAAAAAGAAAAAAAAAAGAGAAAGATGACAATTTAAGAAAAATTGTAAAAAATAAAAAAATTAAAACGTAAAAAAATATATAAATAATGAACGTTTTTCAATTCGTTTTATATGGTATTAATTATAGATATGCCGCTGACTGCGCATACGGAATTATATAAGTATTAAATTATAAAGTGTTTAAACGCTGTAGTTTAAAAGAAAAATGATAGTTTTAACTCTATATTTTCAAGGATATGACGAAGATGGAATATCCCCAAAATCGTTTAATTTCATTTATTTATTCGTTGTGTTACTTCAAAAGAAAAAAAATTCTACTGACAAAAAAATTTATTTCTACTAACAAAATTACTATCAATATAACGTGCGATTGAATTTTTTTTTATTATTTTCGATGTCTGCACCGGAAAATTCGATTATATAAAATTCAAAAGATGATGATATATTCCCGTACCCTTAACAGAATGTGGATCACGATTGAAATTTCTACCTTGATATCACTATTTACACGATGGACGACCCTTTCATTCGTCATACAATGTACCGTGTACGAGGTTGGGGGGTAAAGGGAGAGTTGACTTTTTCGATCGGAAGAATTATTGAAGCTTGACTGATCGAAGTTGATTATCGACAAAGACGAATCAATCCGAAAGATGCGTTATCGGTCACGTCTGGCGAACATGAATCGGCGCTATTAACAACATTTTGTGCACCGCTCTGTAATCGGCTACAATTAATGTCGGGGTTCGACTCGCTCACGTTCTTCTAATCTCTTTCCACAGACCACCTTTACAATTTACCACCATGATCATTCACCCGTTTTCGACGAGCAACGTTCACGGAATATAGAGATCTATCTCCGCACGCAGCTGTGTAATTAGCTTCCATGCTACGAGATATTTCAGAGCACGCACGTGAGAACTATCACGCCGATTTAAAGTCAATACCGACAAAAAAAAAAAAAAAAAAGACAAAAAAAAAGAAAAAAACTCCCCCGGAAAAAAGGAAAACACAAAGAAGAGGAGTAGATCGAACCGATTGTATATTTCGAACTCCTAATCGCTCAAAATAAATGATTTCATTTTTTTTTTAATACTATTATTTTTGTCCGACCGTTATTGATTAAAACGATAACGGAAACAGGCTGTTTATAATGCCCATGGAAAGAATCAAAAAAGCTCATTTTTAATCGACGAAAAAAGTAATTTCTTAACATCTGTCTAGAAATAATAGCAGTTCGGCTACATAGAACGAAATATTATGTTGTCCCAGCGTCGAAAGTTCAACTGATGATGACCATCAGGGAAAGACTGAAACATTCCCCCGGTATTTTCGGAGTGTCGATGCGAAAGTAGCCCATGCTGACTACACGACGCGTCACATATTCTTGTGACACCCCCGACTGGTCGGATGATACGACACAATCGGGATTCACAGAATTTAGTTGAACAGCAACTAGATCTGAAGCTTTCATTTTGAACTGAACCACGACTACCGAGAGCAGAACAGTCGTCAGGCTAATTTTCCTCGAAGGAGCTTCTTTGTTCTAACCTCCTGGCGCAGACGTTAGCGAGCTCGCTACCGGCTAGGGACTAAATCGCATGGCTACAATAGTAGAATTACCCTGTTCGCATCGGTAGTTTCGCGTTGACTTCCTACGGGGTGAAGGCAATTGCGGTTGGTGACGTGCGCTTTTGCAGACCGTGTCATGACGGCCGCTTGCATTTGCCTTCGCCACGGTTTTTAGAACGAACGAATTTTTGATGCTTATGTTACCGATGATGTGATCATCAAGAGGGAGATCTCGAAGCCCGTCACGGTAAGGACTTGCAATCAGCGGATTCTATCAGCACGAAATCTGTCCACTGTTTCTGTTTTCAAATTGTTATAATTCAAAACTAGCGCACATAAATACTTTTTGCTAATCGTACCCTTTTTATGTCCTTGAAATTGTGTATCTCTAATTGCTAGGTTTTGTATATGTCAGCATTTTTATTTTCATCGCGTGGGTTGGTTTTTTTCGAAATTTTGCCTTGCGCAACTGCCGTTAAAATACCATTTTCCACTTACATATATTCGGTATGTAACAATATTTAATTTTCTCATCGAAATTTTCTACTTTAACTTTATAACGTTCCTATTGCAGTCGTTCATATTTCTGATAATCTTCGATAGGTTCCGTTTATTTATTTTTTCCATCGAGACGGACCGGACATAGCGCATGAACATTCTTGTTCATTTTTAACCTTATCATTTTCTAATATCTTGTTTCTTAAAAGTCTGCTTGCCGCGATTTTGATCGTTCGTTATTATTAACTCTAAATTTGCGCATCACTCGTTTCCGTTCGCCAGCATTCTCGCCTTACTTTTGCACTTTTGCTTTCGGCAAATCTCACCATCTGTCCGCAAGCTTTTCATTCAGAAAATCCGATATAATAGTAGTCCTTTCTTCCCCACCTTATTAACGTAAACGAAAAAAGTAAAATTATTCAAAAGTCCCTTGGTACCACCATCGGCGTACATTGCGAATCTCGCCGATGGAATTTTTATTATTTGCAAGAGGTCCTGGTGCAGATGTAGAGAGTTGCTCCAGCGTGTAGAGAGAGTCCGGGCGACAGAGGAAACGAATCGGTGACAAATGAAAAGACGAAATATAATATAATAAGGCAAGCAATTTCGTATTCAGAATGGCTTTCTGATCCGTCAAACGTGCATCAGAACTTGGCTGTTGCTGAAGCCGCGGATCAGGCCTCGAAGGAGGACAAAGGCTGCAGAGATTTAGTTGTTATAAAATAATTAGCGAGGCGAAATTAAGTGCGGCTGTCGGTGGTCCGTGAAGTAAAATTGGAGGACGCCGAACTGGATGCAGAGGCAACTGTTGTTGGTGGCTGGTTGGACGGATTAGCGGCCGAAGAAAAACGAGCAATTGTATGAATAATAAGAGCAGTGGGGCGGATGGAGCGAGACGGAATGTGCGCGCACAATTAAACGTCGGAAAAGCGACTATTTTTAATCCTTTACCTAAACAGACGGCCGCCGCCTATGACAAGGAAATATCAGGCTTAGGAAAGCTGAAATTCTGCGAAATTAAATCTCCATTCGGAGTTATCATTACGGTGTAATACGCGACGAATCGGCCGAACAGCTTTAAACCCTCTGCAATGCCGGGTCGCCTCCGACCGGCTATCTCTATCGACTTCCATATAATTTGCCGCTCCCGACACTTCTTCGAATCGTTTTTCCTCCAGCTCCGCATTCTGGAAAACTCTCGCACAAGGAGCACACGGTAAAAGAGGTTAAAAAAAAAGAAAGGGAAAAACAGCGACGGTTCTGACGAATGTAAATTCTAAATTAAAGTAGGGCTTGATTAAAAATCGAGAAAATATCTGTCGCCTAGTTTTGAAAATATTTTAGATTAGTTCGTTTAAAACGATTAATAACTGTATTCCCGGGCGTGAGATGTTCTTTGAAACATACGGATTGGCAGCACAGTCCAAGATTTATCGATTACGTGGATTCACCTTATAGAATCACCTTACCGACCTTTGCTGCTCGGATCAGCACATCGAGAGAACTTGTTGTTACGGTGTTTCGATCAACTTATAGATGTAGCGTATAAGAAAAATATGCCCGGTTAATTCGAGATTTTTTGTTATTACATCTGTAAATTGATGCCGCGAGATCCGAATCGATTGAAATTTAGCGACGTGGCGCATGCGGAAAAGTATACTACGATGAAAATGATAACACTTCTAAATGAGCAAAATTACCCCGGGACCGTATGTAGACGAGGAAAATCATTTTCCACTCGTCTCTACTGAGGCCATCATAGGCATTTCACGTATTTAAGCAGGCCCCCCTAGTCAATGCGATCCTCTTTCGAAGCTTTTCCCGAATAGAATAAGAAAAAATAATTAAAAAGGTTACTGCATGAAATTAATAAGAAAATATTACACAAAACTATCCTACTTTCGCCTATTATGAGAAAAGCGGTGGATTTGTATTTTTTCGGTTTTTATAAAAAAAAAAATAAAATAAACGAAAATCAATTAATTCAAAAATCACAGATTCGTTTGAATACTGTCGGATTATGTAATTAGGAGATACTAAAGTAATTACGCAGTTCCGTCTTAATAAACAGTTTTCCAATCGTGAAAATCTCTGTGTAACAGATCTTTAAGGGCGTCCGGGCCTCCTCCGATGCGCCCTGATTTAATGTATTTAGGGACGCCTGTTTTTTTTTTTTCCTATTTTCATGTCACACATTTTCTACCACGATGAAAAAAATTGGCCAAGTACATAATTATTACAAGTTGCTTTGTTCTAGGCAATTAATTGCGGTACGCCTGGAAAAAGTATTTTCTCCGGTCTAGAACCGGGCGCTATTAATCTTTATTTGTAGTGATATTTATAAAAGCGCAGTGTCCATTTATCGGTAATAAAGATAAATAAAATAAGCGAGAAAACACGAGATATTAATATTCGCGGGATAAAATTAAACCGGCAGCTTTCGCGCGCTCCATAACTATACGGCTATTAATAACAACGTTAACTATATTATTAATAAGCAAAGCATGTCGTTCGTTTACCTTGCGAATATTAAACTATTTATTTTTTTCGCGTTCAATATTTTTTATTTTTAAGAATCGTTTTGTCATTTCTGAGAATGGCCCGAGCGAAAACCACCTCCTAACTTTCATTGGATTCTGCAAACCATTTAACTACTATGCTCGGTCTACTTAAGGTTTCGCAAAGTAGTGAATTTTGAAAACGATTCGACCGTATAACGGAAAATTAAATAACGTAAATAAATAAATAAATAAAAAATACGGTAAGTAGAGAAGTGAATGATAAATAAAAAATAGTTTGTCGACCAAGCGAAAACAAAAACACACCGACTAATATGACAGAGAGTGCCGTAAGGGTGTCTGGTAACGAACCAACCATTGGCGCCGAGGAGGGTCTTACCTATTCAAAATTGTGCGTGACGACACTGGTTTTATTTCTGTTTCAACTTATTGATTTTATTATCGACATTAATAACCGGTGTAACTTTATTCGTATTACACCATTGATTCCTTTTACTTTTAAACGTAGCTTATTATTTATTTTTTTTTAATACGTCCAAATCAACCTACTAGATTAGAATACGGCAGATTTTAATCCGTTGCACGAATAGATAGAATAAAGGAGGCTGGAACAAGATATTGCCGAAATTGAAATAAAAGAGAGAAGTACGAACATTTAGAGATTGATTCGTATTAATGAAGAAAGAATCACTGGAATGAAGATAGGATGAGAGGATAGACCGGGGAAGGCTGTCTGAAACGACGGCAACACATACAATCAGGAAACAAGAAAGAAAACATGTAAAACCAAGGAATATAAAAAGGAAAGATAGATCGAGGTTGGAAAACAAAGAGGGATGAATATTTCAAAGTGAAAACGTTTCGATAGATTTGTGAGTAGAACGTTTCCGAAGTGACCATTAAGGGTGTTTAAAATTAATTACTGTACAATATAAAAGAAACAATGAGCGGAATAAGTAGATGTAGCATTAAGGATAAGTCAAAGAATCGTTTTTTTTTTTTTTAATTTCTTTTAATTTCGTCACGGCTGGGAAATCAGAACAGGCACCTTTTTCAATAGAACGATCCAAAATATAAAAAAATCGAGCATTTACGATGGTGAATTTAAAAATTAAAGAAAGGCAATTAAATGCGCGTATAAAATATAAAAAAAACAATCGAGAGCTACAAAGCGATGTATAAGACGTACAATCTTTATTATATTTTTAAAAATTTGTACAAATTTAAAGAGTGAAAACCGTAAAAAAAAAACTTTCGGTTTCCCCTGATATTGTAAAATTGTTTTTTAATATAATTTATTAATTAAACGGTTTTGCGTAGAATTTTCTATTGCAATTTGCATAACACACTTCTGCAACTTTAATTCCAAAGCGACAAAAACGTTTTTATACATTCTGAATAACAACGCAAAAAGGTGACCGAATTTTTTATTTCTGAATGACAACGCATACACACATATCATAAATATACATACATATGTATCACTTTTGATTTAGCGATTATGAAAATTTCTGCGCCTACTATGCACATTTAAAATCAACAAATAAAATTTGTAAGTTACGCGAACACATTATTTTTAAAGCATAAATACCTTAAAAGAATACATATATTTAAAATGTTCTTAATCTTGAAACAACACAAAAATTATTACGAATAGTCGAACACTGATTTTACCTTCAAACAACTATTTAATTATCCGGCTGGCGTCATTTTCCCGTCTGGTTATATTTTCCTTTGGGGGTACCGAGTAGGTTTCCCGGGAACACTATTGCAGAGTCCATCGCTGAATCAGCTCATGCTCACTTGTCTCCCTCCAACATATCGAAACTTGTTAACAGTTACGTGCGCGGTCCCGTCGGAAGCCTGAATAAATTTTCTTCCCCGACAAGTATTGTACTTCATTTACACACAACTACATTACACGTCTACGCACTGGTCACAGGTCTCTGATCTACAATCACTTCCTACATATCCTTGCTCCTCTCGTACACTGTTCCTTCCTTACTCCTGCTTTCTCAGTAAATCACTTATCACTAGAGTGGCCTTCCTTTATTCTTCAACGTCGTCCCGATTTCCCCGATAACTATAAGCTAATTACGAGATTAGATTTCTTTGGGCATTTTCAAATTTTATTTACGCGTGTTTTTACGGAACATTTCGGATTATCAGTGCGAGCAACAGCATCCAGCATTTCTTTCATTGCGCTGAAATCGAAATAGCATTGCTGGGAATTTTAAAGGTACGACCGAGAAAATTAGTCGCAAAAGGGCATAACTGACGGCTGATTGTGGTCGAGCATTTGCAGGAATTCAGTTATAGTTCAATTTTCACGTCGACCCGTTCAGTTTAGAAAAATATACCGGAACGCCGAAATTCAGAGTGATACTATGACGCGTGTGCAGCCGAGCTGGGCAGAGAATAGGACACAGGGAAACGAGGTAGTGGTTCGGGCTGAAATTGAATATAAATTTTGTCCGGAATCGCGTTCGTTCGGGACGTAATTAATTTTCGTTAATCCTCTTAAGAACTGCAGCATCTCTCGGCGGAGGATTTATTCGCCGGATCCGGTTCTTTCTTATCGGTCTCGTTTCTTTCTTCGCCAGAGGCGCCTGAGCAGTTTCGTTCGTTTGGCCAATTTTAGTCGTGGCAGTGGAAACATATTTCGCGGCACGCGATAAAAACCGACGTGCTAAATGTTCGAATACACGTTTAAGTAAAACAAATATTCTTGTAGCGTGCCAACAGATTTCGTCGCTGCGGTATCGGTATTTTTAGTAGCGAAATCGCTTCTAAATGCTGACTAATGAACATTATCCCCTTATCGAAATGCTCTTAAATCTCCTGCGCCCGCATTGCCAAAAGTGAAAATAACAAGATTCTCCTTTTAGCAATCGTTTTATCACCGTTACTAATTACTTATCATCATTATCGTCATTTTATTAACGGGACTAATACAGCGCATTTTGAAATTGTCTTAAAATTTAATAGTAAATTTGTTACATACTCGTATATATATTTATTTAAATTTATTACGGTTTTCCTTAACAACCAACATCGAAATCTTGATACTTGTTTAGAGAAATTCTTCCTTGTGTTGAGCAATTTCGCGGTACTTCGACACTCATTTTAATTTGCAATTACGGAATGTAGTGAAATATTCACATAAAAGAGACGAACAATTCTCAACATATTGCTATTTCAGTGCTGCGGCGAAACTGTCCGGATCTAAAACAAATTATTATCCCCATCTGGCGTAGTGGAAAAAATATTTTAACATTTTCGTTAGATCGGGCAAAATTTATATTTACAAGGCGAGGAAGTAAAATGTGCTTTTAAAATCGCACACTATAGCAATGTCAGGAACAAAATTTCTGTTCCATAAAACCCCCTCTTCTGAACTTGCGCCTAATTGATTAGACTATTACGGCCGGAAAGCCAACCGCCTAATTAAAACACACGATTGCTGATAAAAACACTGAGACAGACGTTTTTCTTTTCTTTTCGATGGGTCAACTGTGGAACTTGGCGCAAGTGAAATTTTGGTATATTTTCAATATACGGGAGTGGGATACAGGTTCAACCAGGGCGTAATTAGCTAACTAACTGAGCTATGCTGAGAGAGACGTTAAACGTTTGTGTAGAAGAAAATTCACAAAGTCGCAATAGTCCAAAAATTCATGATAAGGAGAGGCTACGACAATATTAAACATAACTTTAATAGAACTATAAGAAAATACACTGGACAGCTGAACAATTCCGAAATAATTGCTGCCTCATTGACTTAATGTAACGAAACGTCTTTTACGTGTACGAAATTAGAGTAAATACACGCTAAAAACGAATCCACCGACTAGAAAAATAAATATACCAGCAAGACATGAAATTGTTAAAACAAAAAAGAATATCAATTTCGAGATTTACTGTGATAAAAACGCGCTAAAAGAACGAAACATAAATATATATATGATAAAAGAGAAATCCAGATATATGTTTTAAGAGGATAATATTGAACGATATATTAATACCTTAACTAGAGCGTCGACGGACACTCAATTCGCAAACTGCAACAACAATAAAAAAAAACCATACCGAATATTTGAAATGTCGGAAATATTTTTTAATATTGTATTTTAATTGTTACAATAATGTTGGAGTAACTCGAAATTAAGGAAATTAAACTCTGAATTGATTGTGTAGTAATTTTATTTTTTACTTTTTTTAGCGGAGCTAATTTCGCAAATCCGTAAAAGAAGTGATTGCCAATTATCCAGCTTTACACTGTGAACAGAGAATTAATTGGTAATCGTATCAACTTTTTACCGGTCAAAATTCAGTGCGGAATTGTTAATTTCATTTGTCCAGTTTAAAAGGTTCGGATTTTTTAATCATCTTTTTCCTTTGTTATCTTCCTTTTATCGTTAATAAAAAATCATTAATTACCCCCGGTGTCTCTTTGAGAAATAATTCAAACAACTAGAAAGCCAAACGGCCTTTTTTCATTTCGAATTTAAAAATCCGAAGCCTATTGACCACAACCGAAAAACAAAAGATGGCCGATTTCATTCTTTGTTCCGCTTCGCCTTTTTACTTTCGAATTTTATCCCCTCCGTAAAATGAAAATAGTGTCCGAATATTTAGAGCCTTTTTTTTTTCTCTCATCCTCTTATTTGGGAATTTACAAAACGAACAACAGCGATGCTTAAACCGGAATCGCTGCAACAATGTCCTCCAAAACGACTTTTTTTTAATGGGAACTTCAAAAGAAAAAAAAAACCCTACCCAAAATTTTTAACCTTATCATCGATGTTGTGATGGCATTGATACAATTCAATTGGCAATAATCTGTGTCGAAAATCTACGTCGAGCTCGGAAAAAAAGTAAATGAAATAAAAAAAAAAAAAAAAACAACAACAACAAAGACCTACGAAAAAGGCAGCCTCATTTAAATAAAACTGCGCATAAATTATACAAGCATATTAGCTGTTTACCTTCTCGAGTTTAAATGAAACGAATGTAGTTGTAATATTTTCAATAATAAAGTACGCAGGCGTGTATTATTTTCTAGGACCGATAAGTCGCTCGGCTTGATCCTCAAACATGATCTGTATGATTTTTAAGAAAAGAGGAAAACAAAAACGATGGTAACGTATAACCGAAATTTCTTAAGAAAACATCTCACTCGTCTTTTTAATGTCGGACCATCCAATTTGGACGAGCGACATTTTTATAATTAAAACGTTCTTCGATAGATTTATTTTTATCTATTTATTAGACATTACAATATATATAATATTACATTTGAAAATTATGTAAAATTAAAAGCCTATATTTTGGACAAACCTCAACCTTGTCCATTGTAATGTCGATTATGTAAGAATTTTATTATTTCGTAATTTCCTATTATATACCAGTCTTTACATAGTATGTCCACCTCTCATCCTTTAACCTTGCTATATGTATCGAGAGCCCAGTCTCACTTTTTCCTTTTGTATATGCATTAACAAAATTTATTGTATATTTGATTTTATCATCCCTAATAATCAATTGTGTTTACGAACTTAGTCCTCTACGTTTGATATTTAATGTAGACCGCGATGCATAGCGTTTTAAATAGTCTCAATTTTCCTTTCTTCCATTTTTGTTATGGACCACGTTTGAGAGCCGTTGAAATAGCGCAACTATTAAATATTTCACTTTTTGCTTTCATACCAAAGGGACTACCTTTAAATATAGTTTTTTGGCGACCAATACTTTCTCCAAGCCTGCGTTATCCTTTTCTTTACATACTTTTTTTAGAGTCTCGTTTTCAATCTTTATTCTTTGACCTAGATAATTTATTTAATTTACATATTCGACAATTTTCCCGTTTACTTTTGTTTCCTCTACGCTGTTCATCGTGATTTTTCTTTTGTTTACGCTCATACTCAAACCTGCTTTTTTACTCGCTTCATTTAGCTCTTCTACCGTGATTTCCAGTTTTCTCCGTAACTACCGTATCGTCCGCAAGTCGTAAATTATTTAAGAACTTTCCGTTAATTTTGATATATCTTTTTTTCCCAATTTAATTTTTTGGAAATTTCCTCGGGAGCGCAAACAAATAAAGCCTGCCCCATACTAAATTCAGCCCACGCGAACCTTATTCTGTAAAACATGTATTTAAATGAGGTACCGTATAATATTGAACCCAGCCCATGCGTGAGTCGCCTCCATGTGAAGAACAAAGTTTCGTTGGTGTACGAGTTACGCTGTTTTAAACTCTTTAGTTGTCAAAAATTTCGATTTCTTCGTTAGGTTTCGCAAGCTTTGGTTATGAAAAATAGTGATAGGGAATCCCCTTATTTTACCCCCCCTCCCCTTTTTTTTTATTTGGAAGTATTAACCTGTTTTTTTGGTCACTATTTTTTAATTCTAATATATTTGGCACAATACTTATTTTTCAATTAATCGTTAGAAAACATTACGCCATTACATAAATATGATACACAAACAAAATTTATGGTTATACAGTTGTTTATATTTTATTAACATAACTTCGATATATGTATAATTTATTTACTCGGTAAAAAAAAAAAAAACGACAAGCAGTCAACATAATCACAATAACCAGATGTATAAAACAAAAAACTTAAAATATAAATACAACAAAATAAGATGCAACAATATTATGCTAGACAAACGAGAGACTATGTATGTAGAGATGGTTGGTTACATGTGTTAACTTGGTGGGTTTATATATACATTTTTTTATTTATTTTATTTTTATTTTTTATTCCTTTTTATTTCCTTTTTATTTCCATTTTATTTATTTATTTTTTTGTTTTCGAAATCGATTACGTATTATTTAACCTTGTATAATTCACAATATGTACACATTACATTGACATATCTGCAAATATACACAAATATGTACACTCATGCATACATTCACTAGTATGGATACATACGAAACTGGAAATTTATAAGCACAAACACACACTCATGCTTACACATATACGCACGCATGCACGCATACATACATACATACATATATATATATATATAAATAGGTAGATATTCACACATACATAAATGTATTTATATACCTACACACATATACATATAGACACGTACATATTCAAACATTACAAACATTTATATACCTTCACATACATATCTAGCTAACTAATAATTAAAGATGATATTTTTAATATCATATTATCACATGTTTATAGCTTTTTATTATTTTGCTTACTTCCGTAATGAAAATCTATGAACTATGTCGTGTACAAGTATGAATAAAACTATTGATTAAATTTAGAAACTATGTAAGTAACCCTTCACCAAGCCAACTACTGCAGTGATAAAAACCAAAGTAATAAAAAATAAAATAACTTAAATGGAAATATTAATTAGTACATTATTAGGAATATTGCAAAAGAAGAATTTGCAATTATTAATCGTTAAACAATAAAAATAAAATATAAATTTTACTGGAAATGGTGTCTAATATATTATTAATAATATTACCTGAAAGACATTATAGTCAAGAAAAATTAAATAGTATTCTGTAGACATTATTTAGATTTTCTTAAACGTTGGCAATATGTATACATGTATACAATGCAAATAAATGTATTTTCTTTCATTTTCCTTCTTTTTTTTTTTTTCATTATTTATATTTGATATGCTATATTTTATCTGCATTTAAATACTGAAGTATGTAAAGTGAAAGATCAAATTTGTCTACACATCCCTGCCCAGATGCGTACTCTTAATCATAAATATTCCAAAGCATATCAACTTGTTAATAATGAGGTAATAGTAAAAGTATCGGGCCTGAAATGTACTGAAGCAGAAAAATTTTCTATATTAAATAATTACTCTTTTGATCCATTGTTTAAAATGTAATTAATCAGTTTTTTCTGGCTTTTCTTATAGTTCATTAAGTGTAAAGAATTAAAATCTTTAGAAAAAGTTTGACGTTGATGTTAAAAGTGTTAAACGTGTGTTCTGTGTTCGTTTAATAAGTTAATCAGTATCTGCCTGTAACCGTTCGGTAGGCAATTCTAAGTCGGCCGGCCAAGCCGACTTAAACAATGGAAACCTTATCATCTACTTCACTGATAACGGCCAACTCAGGTAATAATTTCAATTATGTCGATACCACTAACCGTTCCTCTAACAACCGACGTTCTTTCGCCGACGCAACTAAAACTAAATCTAACAACAGAATATCTCCGCTAAACCATTCTACATACCCCAACGAAGACCAGGGCCTAATATTTCCATATATTCAAGGTTCCACTCTTAAGGACTATACTTCGTCTCGTTAAAACCATCAATCGGCTCAGCAAAGAACATTATAGCAGCTTCTCGAATAAGCAACAATAGAGTTCTAATCTTTTTAAACTCGCCGCAAACTGTCGCCGAATTTATGAATTCTCACGGCTTCATTATCGTCAACAACACTAAAATCAATGCGAGGAAACTTCTTACGTCTGCTAAAAAAATCGTACTATCTAATGTATCAGCAGTTATCCCTAATGAAGCCTTTCAATCGCACTTAACCGAGAAACTTGGATTTAAATTAGCCTCGCCTATCTCGATCCTCAGAGTCCAACCACTTGACGAAGAATTTGGCCACATCGTGAGTTGGAGACGCCAAGTCTACGTTTCGAATCTGGAAGACATCGAATGTCCTCATTCCTTTCTCCTTCCATATAATGACCGGGACTACCGCATTTTCATCACCTGCGATGACCATGTCTGTTTCAAATGTAACTCGACAGGTCACAAAGCCTCCACATGCCCCTCAACTGACCAGCCATGGAATATGCACAACGTGGAAACTGAAAAAAAGATTTCTGTTCCCGCCGATGGACCACCGAATGAGGAGAGTCTTGACATGTCCGAGATACAAGTGGCTCACAACGCCCTAGGAAACCAAGCCAGCATAGATGAACCAGACAATCAAAGTATAAATACTCAACAACTCTCTCCATCTTCTTCCGCAGAGGGCGACAATCAATGTAGCATTCAAGCCTCTACAAAAGTTCCAGACCTTATGCTGGAAAACAACTTGGACTTACAACAGCGATCTATCAAAAGGCAACTCTCATCATCCTCTTCGCAATCTTCTGATCTACCTCAACTCCATCCGGAGAATCTTAAACCTCCAAAGAAGCCCAACAAACGAAACAAATCAGTTGTCCCGCCAGATCAGCCTCAGACTAACAGTCCTCACGCCGAGATAGACGCAGAAGGCAGCGCTCCGCCCTCGATGAAACAAATATTCCAACCACTGGAGGAAAAATTTATGGAAAAAGAAGGCTCCTACCCAATATCTTTTGTCAATTTTCAGCTATTTGTCGACATGTGCCAAGGGAGCGCCTATACTTCAGGACATAGCAGCTGAATTCTCCACAGATATTCCTGCTGTTATCCAAATGCTTCGGGACAATCACCCCTTATTAACGGACAGATCAATGAAAATTCGTTTCACCAAAATAATTAACAAACCTCAAACCGAATTGCAAATCGTAAACAATAATCCATAAATCTGCGATCATGAACTCCCTTATATTGAATTGGAACTGCAACGGAATTTTCGCTCATTATGAAGAACTAAAGTTGCTTATCTCTACATATCATCCAGCAATAATCTCATTGCAAGAAACAAGGCTCAAAACAAATCAAATACCAAACCTAGCTTCTTATTCTGTCCTGAAGTCCCCCCTACCAGCTGGGCGCAATGCCCACGGGGTTGTCCTATTAGCAATCCGGAGAAATCTGTCATTTCAGCACATCCGACTTAATTCAGAGCTTCAAAATCTATGTATTCGTGTCCATCTTGACCAGCCTTTCACTCTATGCTCTTTCTATCTCCCTCCACAAGAAACTGTAATTGTAACTGATTTCCTCACTTCAATTCAACAACTTCCGACACCGATAATTCTCGTTGGCGATTTCAACTGTCATACTCCTTGTCTGGGCAGTAATTATTCCAATCCTAATGGTCGCTTAATAGAAAATCTACTAAACACTCTTAACCTATGCATACTAAATCCACCGGAGCCCACGCACTATAGTTTCGCGTTTCGTACATGGTCTAAACTAGACTTAATCATTTCATCCCCTCAAATAGCCAGTTCCTTAATGGTATTCCATCATGCTGATCTCGCGGACAGTGATCACGTTCCCATGCTGGTCAATAAAATCGTCAGCTCAGCGTCATTAGGAACTCATATAACTCACTGGAATTACAGAAAAACTGATTGGTCTCGCTACGTAGCCCAATGCCGCACTATTTCGCTGAACTTAACCAAGGATATTGATTTCGTAGTGGATAACTTCACCTCAGCTCTACTCAATGCAGCACGGTCAAACACCCCAGCGCCCAAACAACCCACACGGAAGCTAGTATACCATGGTGGACGACCGAATGTGCTACTGCCATTCGCCTCAGACGCAGTGCACTGAGAAAACTAAAATCGGCCCCCACGATTGAACTCCACACAGCTTACAGGAAAGCTCGTGCAAAAGCAAAATGGACAATCAAGCAGGCTCAGCGAAAAACATGGAGAGATTTTACCTCTACAATCACAGCATCAACACGAGCAAGCCTACTGTGGTCAAAAATCCGCTCTTTAGACCATCTCTCATCTAACATATTTCCCGCAGCTATCAAAGTCAGCAACTTCCGAACAAGCGATCCTACCGAAATAATCTCTGCTTTCGCCGATCACTATGAGCATTCTTCCACTGGTACAGATAACTCGCACACTGGGGAACAGCTTATTTCCTTCGACTCTAATTGTGATAACGAGCCATACAACCAGCCCATCACTCTCCAAGAACTATCCTCAGCTATCAAACGCACAAAAGAAGCTGCTCTCGGTAGTGACAATATACACATCTCCATGCTCAAAAACGCTCCCATTGAAACCCATCAAGTCTTACTCCAAATATACAACAAGATGTGGACTGAAAACACTTTCCCCTCGGTCTGGAAGACAGCGATTATTACTCCCATCTTGAAATCTAACAAAAATCCTGCACTCACAGAAAGCTATCGGCCAATATCACTAACCTCGGTGTTGTGCGAAATTTTTGAACGAATAGTTCTCTGCCGTCTGAACAGAATATTAAACTCGGAAAACCGACTACATAAATCACAGTTTGGATTCCGGAGCGGGCGTTCTACGTTACACCCATTGTACATTCTTCATAATGCTATAATAGAGTCGTCAGCTCAAAAAACTCACCTGTTAGCTGTTTTCTTCGACCTTACCCAGGCGTTCGACAGAATTCACAGATCAAAAATTATGGCTCAGCTCTGCAAATGGGGCCTTGGAGGTAACTTAGCATCGTTTATAAGTAACTTCTTATCCGAACGGAAATTTATCGTTCGAATAGGAAAGCACTCTTCCTCGTTACGCTCACTAAAGAACGGAGTCCCACAAGGCTCTGTCCTCAGCCCGACCCTATTTAATATTGCTACCAGTGATCTTCCCTCCGCTGTACAACCGCCGGTGCAGTGCTCACTGTTTGCTGACGATCTTACCATTTTCGTGAACTGCAACACCATAAAAATTGGAGAGAAAGTATTACAGAGAACAACATCAAGAATCTCCGAATGGTGCTATCAAAATGGCCTCCAAATTTCCATCTCAAAGACCAAGGCTATTCACTTTTGTCGGATTCGGAAATGCAAACACAAAATTTCCATTAACCTGGATAGTAATCATCTGGTCGCAGCTTCCTCCGTTCGTTACCTCGGTCTACTTTTTGACCAAACTCTATCGTGCAAACCCCATATAAAGCAATTGAAACAATCCTGCTTCCAGAAAATTAACCTATTAAGAAAACTCGCACACACCACTTACAGATCAGACCGTGTCTCGCTACTTCGAATTTATCGCGCAGTAATAAGATCCAAATGTGACTATGCCTCGGAGATATACTCAACAGGTAACCAGAACTACTTACGATCATTAAACATCATCCATAATACAGCTCTACGGCTTTCTACAGGAGCATTCCGCACTACTCCCATCGATAGTCTACATGCAGAGACGCCCGAATGATGGCCCCCAAATATTCAACAAATGGCTCGCTCGTCCAACTTTTACATCCAATGCATCGCCTCAAACTTCAGACCTCCGCGTGTAATTCCAATTACTCTTCAAGCTAGAATGGAAACAGCCGAGACTATCCTCTCACATTACCAGCGGATATTATCAACCATCAACATTAGGCAACCACAGTTAATCTCTCATTCAGCCGCAGTCATTTCACCATGGGACCACAATCCAGTTAAAGTGGATCTAGATTTATTAAATTGCAGCCGCAACGAAAATATTATCTCCGTGGAGGCTAAATCAAAGATATCTTCATATGCCCGCAATGCATCAGTACTCTTTACGGACGCGTCTATCTTCGACACTTTCGTAGGGTGTTCAGCGATAAAAGGAGATGCCGCACTAATTCGATACTCACTTCCTGAATTCTTCCCCATCCTCTCGGCTGAACTATACGCAATACTCTTAGCACTACAGTTCTTCTTGAATCAGGAAACAGACAATTCAGTAGTAATCTGTTCAGACTCCGTTGCGGCTTTGAATTCCATATCCGATGTCTATAGCGATAAACAACACCCCATTGCGAAGGAAGTTGCCAATCTACAAATATCTGCCCCTGCTCGCGCGATATCATTCCTCTGGATTCCAAGTCACTCGGGAATTCCTGGAAACGAGCTGGCCGACAGAACAGCAAAGGAAGCTGCAAACGATTCTCCCCGTTCCAGACATTCCGGTACCAGCTTCAGATTATGTCCGCCATCTCAAATTGGCTTTGGCCACACTATGGCACCAGCGATGGCTGGCCGTCCCGTGTTCCAATAAACTTCGCCAAATCAAACAAAACGTTCGAGCGTGGACGACTCACCTAACCCGACGAAAGGACGATGTAATTGTCACCAGACTCCGGCTGGGACACACACAAAGCACACATGGCCATCTGCTGCAAAGGACTCCGGCTCCAACCTGCAATATTTGTAACACTAATCTAACTGTTCTCCATGTCCTCATAGAATGTCCTCAGTTCTCCTCCCTCAGATTTTCACATAACCTTCCCTCCTCCTTATCTACCATTCTCTCTGATGACCCCATAATCCTTTCGAACTTAATCCGCTTCCTACATCAAGCAAATCTATATCATACAATATAACCTCACTCCTCGTTAACTTATTATATTCGCTTGTAATTATCCGTGCCTCTAGCCAATAGTTGCTGAACACGGCACGCTAATTCAAATAATAAATAAATTAATTAAAATCTTTAGCGCCATCATATATAACTTGAATACCGGAGAATGCCGGGGCACAAAAGCAGTTCCTGTATCTAACGATCTGGTTATTGATATGGTTCATTTTACACCGAATTTAGGTTTATATTTAAAAACAAAATTTAATAATTTTTCGGTAATTCATTTATCATTAAAAGATTTTGAGTAACACTAGGAGCATATTAACAACTGTTTTTTGTAAATGTTTTATAAAACATGGACGAGAATCGACGCTGCACTACCCGAAATCTATAATACCATAATCAAGAACAGACTAGTCCTGGATGCAGCCTACGCAAATGTTCCGAGGAGAAGAAATCTTTTAAATAATAAAAAAGTATAATTTAACCTTCTTAACTTCCTTTCACGGTAGTATAGGTGTGCTGTTACTATTTAACCTTGAAGTCCAAAATTAAACCGAGGCATGTAATTTCATAAACTCGGTCAATTAGAAATATTGTTATCATAGCTTGAAAGTTATTGCGTAGATTTTGAGCTTGATAAGTGTAAATCATAAGCTTAATTTTTTTTTTCATTTAAAACTGTGACTTGTTATAGCGCAACCATCGAAAAATATTATTAATATCTTTCTAACGTTGTTCCCTGCAATTTTTCTCGGAAACGTGATCGCCCAAAACTGTGTTGTCAGCATAAGTAAAAATTTTACCATTTACAGTCAAACTACATCATTGATATACATATATATATATATATACATATATACATATATATACACATATATATATATATACACATATATATATATATACACATATATATATATATACACATATATAAAGAATAAATAAGAGCCTAAAATACTTCCTCGCGGGACATCAGATTCCTGTAGAAGTTTACTGCTAAAAACTTTATGTTACATAACTTCTATCGGTCAGATATGTTCGGAACCAGTTATACACGTGTTACCTCTGAAACCACAAGCATAAAGTTTCTTTAGCAATAAATCACGGTTTAGCGCGTCAAAGGCTGTTCGCATGCCGAAATACAATATTTAATATTTCATTTGATTACCATTATTATTATTATTATTATTATTACGAAATACAATCAAAATAACTCTTTCAACGCGAAACGAACAAATTCATTTGTGACAATAGAATATCGAAATTAGCCGAAACTCTTTGGAATGATTCGAGACCTAATCATTACCGGTTATTTTTTTTTGTTGTTGTTGTTGTTGTTGTTTTTTTATCGACGTAACAAAAAGAACTTCTCTACGAATTTTCCGGCTAACTGAATATTGACTTTAAAAATGCTGATTGCCGCGACGAAACGTATTACTTTCGGTTTCGTCCGCGTTTATCATACGCAAGAATATATCGATAAACGTTGAAAAAGAAGAAAATTAAAGAAAAATAACTCGGAACCGGTATTTGTGAAGGTCAGCTAGGGTAAAAATGCGCGTATATTGTACAGATTCTGTCAAGGTTTTGAGGAGTAAAAAACGAGAACATACGCTACGAAGACGGAGGACCTCTTTGCGTCAGTGCTGAGCACGAATCATCTTTGAGAGGTAATCGATACCGATCCGAAAATTCCACACAACGGACACAGATCGAATTATATCGAATTATATCGAATATACAGAGACGCGATCATACGCAACAACACACAAGGTGTATAACGCACAACAGGTCGAGCGGAAAAATTCCTGTAGAGTAATATTTAAATAGTTGCAAGAGTGAAACAGAAAGCACATATAAGCGTATCAGCTGCATAGACATCGGATGGAGGCGCTGTATATTACGACGGTGATTTGTTCAATTGATCCTTGTCAGAGGGCGCCACAGGTAAGATCGTCTATTCGCGATATCGGATGTTGGTCGCTCAACAGCTTCCGTCGGACGGCCAACGCTCTCTCTCCAGCACTCTGCCGGACGTATTTCTGGAAAAATACGACCGGTTGCTCACAGCTGGTAGTAGTGCCTTCTCTCGCTGGAACTGCGTTGGTCTGTCAATATTATTCGTAGCGCAGAAAAGGAAATATATTTATAAAAAACAATCGTAAAGAAATTAAACCGAACGAAATAAATAAAATTCCTTAATGAACACTCTGTACCCTCGATGCTGCCCCCAGCCTTTACTTCTCCGCCTAGTTAGTCCCGTAGGCGTACATTATTTATAGTCCTCGAGGTTATGCCAGTTTTTTTTTCTTCCTCTTGTCCTACGCCCTCCTCCCCTTCGGTCTATAATAATCGCTCCATAAAATTTATCCTTTGATTAGGAAAATGATATATAGTATATATACATATATATATATATATATTTCTTCCTTTTTTTCTCCGGTAAAAATCCGTTGATTAACGGAGAACGATTGGGGAATTTTTAAATAATAATGATTTAGTTGCACGATTAAATAAATGGCATCGTCCCCGAGTTCATTAGAGACATGCACACACACGTGCGTACGCGAAAACGCATGAACTTTACTTGTTACGTCAAAGTCTAATACGACTGCTTCTCAGTTCTCTTTGTAAGTCAGTTAGCGTTCGAAATTAGACGTTCATAAAAATATCCGCTTACCGTTAGAACCTTTAGATATTAGCTTTTTAAAATATTGTCTAGCAGCCGTTGTTGGTGATTTTTTTTTTTTTTTTACGAGAACGTTCGCTTCAACGAATAATTTTTAGTTATATTATACGATTTATTTTTTCTTCCTTATTCAACCGCCATCACTTGTAGATTTAAAAAAAAAAAAAAAAATTAGTTAACAATTTTATTTGACGTTCTATATGTTTACGTGAATATATTTTAGTAATTTAAAGAAAATGTATTATTGTTTCTACATCTATGCGTACTTTTGCAACTCCGTTTGTGAGAGATGTATTTCCGATGTAGCGGTTTGCAATCAGAGTGCAATTTTAAATAGACCGTAAAAATTTTATCTCGTAATAAAAACAACACGAATTTTTGGCTTCAGCCTCGGCCAGTTTGACCAATTTATTTCGCCCAATTGTAAAACTGTGCAAACTTTTCCAATTACATATTCAAACCTTCTGTTGAAAATTTTTCAGTTTTATGAAAATATAACAAACCGAAACCGAAGAAATTCTCCAACGGTTTATTTCATTTCACATTCGAAGAGTATTAGAAACGAATATAATAAAATACTTTATATAAAATTATCAAAATTTACGTCATTCTTACCGGCATGATACATTTTTTTGTTACAAAATCCTAATGGCTGCACGATTAAGAATGACGTTTTCATTTAACATTTAACTTTCGTTACGTAAAATACTGACATTTTTTCTCATGGGGGCGGCCTAAGACTTACGTCGTAATTAACATATACCTATATATATATATATATATATATATATATATGTATATTATAATACATCGGTTATTCTAATACGTATGGAATGTTATAAAAATATTGAATTTAAATGAAATATTGAAATTATTTATGAAATATAACTAGTTTGATAATACTCCATTGTTATTAATTTTTTGGATATTTCCGTATATCTCTTTTTTTCGTATTGCTCGATAGCGTCATGATTGCTTATTTGTACATTCTAGTTGTACAGACATAGGCATAGTTGTTACATTCAAAACGCTAGTGTACATGCAAAACTTCATACTGATATTCTGCATGTAAAAAATACACACACTTCCTTTACTACACTTTAAACATTATATAATTATATAATATCATAATAAGGGGCTTCTTCCAGATCATACTTTTCGAGAAATTTTTACATCATTTACGAATAGAGCTAATGTTTTATGTTCATGTCCTAGTTGTTTAATTTTGTCTCTGTTTGGTCGACGCTAACTTTCATATTAAAGCAAATATTTTTATGAATTTTAAATCTGCTTTGCTTTACTTCATTTGCAAGTGATTTCATTTAATCCAACCTAAATTCAGTTAGAAAACATACTTTTAATGTAGCAATATAACTGAAGAAAAATTACAGTTTTAAAGTGAAAATATTTTCTTACTGATAGACGCGCGCGTTAAACAAATCTCAAATACAATTATTATATGTTTTGATTTTTTACGTAAAAATACAGCATACGTAAACAATTTGATGTATGTTTTTTTAGACATCTGCTCTCTTGATGAATTTCATAATTTGCGTCTAAACTTTTCATTTTTAGCTTTAAATAACGGACGAAATATATCACTTTTAAAAGTCACTTTTTTCCCAGATTTCCTCTCCACACACTGTCCCCGTCATGTGTTCATCTTGAAGCGTTCTGCTTTGTATTCCTGTTAGTTGAGGCTTCCTACTCCTTATTGTGCTTCTTATGTCCTGCCTCTTCCATCTCAAATTAATTATTCCTACTATTTGTTATCAAAAATTTCTGATCGGATTAAAATATAACCCGACTTCTTTCCTTTCTATTTGTTTCTGGGTGAAAGGTCTTTGGTTGACGAGTCCACAAGTTTTAAAAAATAACTTTTAACTTTTGCAACGCACGTTTGAAAATAAAAGAAGTATGTTAAAGTTTTTTTTTAACGAGGAATTGTTGATCGCTAAAGAAAAGAACAAATGCTTTTAAATAATAATATGATTTAAATAATGTATTAGAAAAAATACTGATAAAATAAAAAACAAAAAAAAAAAAAAACAAAAAAAGAGTTTAATAGGGGATATAAAACATATAAGTAGTATAGTAATTTTAAAAGTAAAAAAAAAACGAAACTAATGAATTCGATTTTATCGGAAAATTATCATTAACGTCGTTATTTTTTACGTTCGGTGACGGTGAAAAGGTTGATTCACGCACATTCGTGACGTGACAGTAACGTACACGGGACGTGGCTGGGACGTACGTCGGCTAACGTGAACCACAAGTGATTTTAATTCACACCGGAAAGTGTTCTATTCGTGCAGTGATCGTGTTACATAGAATGGCAAATTTTTCAGATGACGAACTTATTACGATTGCTTTAATTTTGCATGAAGAAGAAGAGCAAGTTAAACGTAAAAGAAGAAAATGGGGGTTCATGAAGCATGGAAAAAGAGGGGGGTTGAATGGGAATTCGTGTATAAAGAGTTGGGGCAGAAGATGGATCAAAATTTCACGAATATTTTCGAATGACGGAAAATTCATTCAATTTATTGTTGAGTAAATTAGCAAGATTACTTTAAAAAAGAAGATACACACACTGGAGAAGAGCTATCTCTCCTAGAGAAAGACTTGCGGTAAGAGTTCTCAATAATTACGATGTAGATACTCAACATAAGTTAATTAGATCCCCTCAAGTTTTGAACCTATTTTTACTAGATTTTATAATTCTATATTTTTTTAAAAAATCTGCTGATAATGTAAGAGACACAATTATTCCGCTGCTTTTCCGTTGAATATTGTGTATTTACCGAAAATTTTTATTCAATATAACGGGCGCCAATGGGGCACATCACGGCGTACCACGACCGGAATAACTCTACCGTGCAGAGCAATTAGGCTTTTTAGAATTAAAAAAAAAATATATAAGAAAATTCGCGCAAGGAGTTTAAACCAAAAAAAAAAAAAAAATGAAAATTAATTTCATAACATATCATTTGAACAATCTTCTCATACATTCTCACATTTATACGACCGAATTTTTTAGAACATTCTAAACTATTTAGGGCGGTGTTTGTCCTGCCTATCGGTTATGGTGTTCCAGCCACGATAGGGTCGACGAGAAAATAAAATTTATTGTAAATAATAAAAATGATGAAATAGTTTAAAATACAGGCGAGAGAATTATGTTGAAAATATATATAAATTTATATTTGTTTTTTTGTAATAATTTGTGAGTATAGTAGTGTAAATGATTGACAAAACCGAAACTGGCCAAATAAACTGTATTTGTTCAGGCCAATAAAAAAAAAAAAAAACAAAAAAAAACCCCGAATTTAGATGTGTATGTTTAATCATGTTTTGTTAATCAGTGTACGTTTTTTATGCAGCTGCTTCATTTTAAATCGTTGTCGTGTATAATTCAGAGATATAGATATGCAAGAAAGTTTTGTTCAATAGATATTTTTTTGTGAGTGAGTAAAAATAATTTCCGGAAGACCGAGGGATTCTCGACAAGAATAGAAATAAAAAAAAAAGTAAATTATTTTATAACACAACCGGCTCTCTCTCCGCGAATTATACCATTTTTCCGTTTTTTTTACAATTTCTCACGCCTCGACATAGCTTGCCATCCGCGCACATAACACCAAATCGGCATATTTTCACGCATCATTCAACACACTACGAGCCCGATCGCCTCCTTGACGCCGAACAAATTTCTATACTCTGTGTCCATATACCGTGCATCAGATTGATCATAAAGCACAGTATATAATTACGATCAATTTTTCGTCGTTCATCATTACGAACCAACTCGTTCCGCAATAGAAAACACAAGAAATGTCGTCGTCGTCACGTCGTGAAAACGTAAAAATATCGTCGCGAATCATTGTGAGATCACGTCACGTTTCACGACGAGAGTACTTGCCGGCGCCGTCCCGGTCTCGCACCGAACGTGTGTGAATAGCGCTATCTAACTTTGCAACGAGAAATGTAGTTTTCCGCCGGCGACAATCTCGTTACGGACACGTCACTGTCACGTCACGAATGTGTGTGAATCGACCTTAAAAATGTATAAAAGTTGTACATGCAAGGAATTTTTCTTTTAATATCTTACTGATATTGTGTTAAAATACATGTGTATATAGAACTCGGAACCCGGTGGTGTGCACAATATCACCAAATAGAAGCCCCAGACCCCCCGTGAATTAATCTGTTCTTTTTTTTTCTTCTTTTATGGAACATTAGCTCAATTTATCACTATCTATTTTTAATTCTTCTACGATACTTACTGAAAATTCTGGACAAGAATAAAAAATTATTTTAATATTTATCAAATGCATTTCCTTATTTATTTCCTGTACACAGATTTCCAACAAAAAAAGAAATAGATCAGGTCGACTAATTTTTTTTTTTCATGTTCGGACCCCCCTCGAATTAATGCGGTACCTTTAAAAATCCCTGAAGTAACACGAATAATTCAAAATTAATTAATGATTGTCGACAAAATTATAAGTTCTACGCCTAAAATCTGACTAATACTATTTTTTAGATAAACAGTCCTTCCTATCGATACGCTATACTCGTAATGACAAAGTCATTCCAACGTCTCGAAAGTAATATCAAAAAGATCGCGTTATCTGTTCCGTTACGTTTTGCAATAAATTGCAGCGAAAGCTGTAAGTTTTTTTCTTTTTCAATAGTGCGGTCGATTGCAATATACTTTTTTTTTTTTTTTTTTGGGTGCGTCAGCTATGGACATTAGCCCAGTGCAAATGAAATTTATTAAAAAGCTTCATGCGGGTAGCGGAATACGAGAGCCAGGTCCTACCTGAATTTAAATAACTACACCATGGAAGCTGGCTTACTTTTCTGTATTACCGATAAGCTATCATCTAGGTGTATTCGAATAATCGAGTTTTTTTCATGTAGGTACATACATACATATTAATTACAACGTAATTCGTAGCCCGGTCTCCATTAGAAAAAATGTTCCAATAAATGTCACAAAAAATGTCCTAATTTTATGTAACGTTTGTAGAACTTTATTTTTTATCGACTTTTAAAAAGAAGAAGGTTACAAGTTCGTTGCATATTGTTAGAATTACGTTGTAAATTTTGATCATTTTATACAAATTATAGAAGAGAAAGAGACGGAAATGTAAAACAAGAGTGGTCAAGGGTCATTGCGAGGCCAAAATGGCCGAATTTATATATATATATATATATATATATATATATATATATATATATATATATATAAAAATATAGATATATTAATACAACGTAATTGTTTGGCCGGTCCCCACTTGAAAAAGTGCCCCCAAAAATATCCCAATTTTATGTAACGTTTGTAATATTTTAATTTTTACCGCCTTCCAAAAAGAAGGAAGTTACACGTTCGTCGCATACTTTTTTGTTTTTATGTTTATTCGCAAATAATTCATATTTATATGGACACCGATTTTACTGATTTTCTATCCATTAGAAAGAGCACCATTTAACTTAGATATCACGTAAGTAAATATGAAAATCGGTGAATATAAATCGAGTATTCGTTAAAAAAAAGGTAAAAAATTGTGGTTCCTTTGGATAACTTTTTTTTCTTATTATTTTTTATTAGTATAAAAATGCTATCAATTTGCAAAGTTACCATGGAAGTGTAGCTTTGTTACCGACTTCCAAGAAGAAGACACGTTCGTCGTGTTTTTAGAATTACGTTGTAAATTTTCATCATTTTATACTATGTATAGAAGAGAAAGAGACAGAAATTTAAGCAGGGGGGGCTAAGGGCCACAGCCCTTTTGCGAGGCCAAACTGACCGATTTATATATATATATATATTATTATAACATTACGAAAGTATTAATCGAAATGATTGGATGAAGGAGAAATTAATTTTATTATTTTAAGGTGATTATAGTAGTTTTTATAGTGAAATAATTCTGATTTGTTCAAATGATTCACTGCTATTCGCATTTTTTCATCTCTAAAATAATAATGCATGAATACATGATAGTTGCGTTCGATGCAGCAAAATAACCGAAAGGGGTACTTAGCTCTGGAATTGTTGAGAAGAATCGTCGCAACTAATAAAACATATTCGTTATAACTTTTAACAGTTTAGCTTCTTTTTTTTTTTTGTCTCAGCAGAACTCGGTGAATAATTAGTATTAACATTCATGCATCCGTGCCAAATTTTAGCCGGTAACGAAACAGTAACAGCAGCAGTCACACATGGTGGCGATAACGGTAACCGAATTTCGACCATCTCGGAACATCTTATTCTGGAGTTTGTTCGCTCATTCTAATACAACTCGGTTGATTTAACGACAGTAGTATCGCTTAAGGCAGTAAACCCGCTCTGGTCGACTATCGCGTTAATCTTATGGGTGCACTTCTTTTAATGTTGATTGAAGGGAGATTCGCATATCAAATTTTCGACCAGCGTGAATAATATAATTGGCATTCCGCGTTATCTAAAGAAAATCGCCATCGAGTGCGATTAGCAGCTGGTCGAAACGAAAATCGAAAATGGAATTTTAAGAAAAATCTCAAAACATCAGAGAAGATACGGGAAGGTTAACATTTTCTGGCTATTAAAAATACTCTGTTAGGAGATGCGACCGATGTAAAATCTGTCAAATGCTGGACCCAAGTCTGTCTCAGAGGTAAAATGGACCTCTCAGAATCTGTAATTTTCCCTACATTATCCTGGCACGACGCCGCCGAAACCCGGATCCCGCTAACGTCCGATATGTCTATAATTTTTTTATACGCACTACTTTATTATCACTAATTGGGGGAAAAAAACGGAAAAAGAGTGATTCTGATAAAGGTAAAAATGTAACTTTTTAATTGAATGATTCTATTTAATTATTGATATTAATTTAGCTTTTTAAAACGATAACGTAACGGTAGCGTACTAGTCGGTAGCTATAATATCTGTGGTAGCCGGCATTTTTAATCTAACTAGCATATTAATATTAGGGTTATTCTCAAATTGTTGATTTTCTTTCGCACCGGATTTGTCGCTTTTAATTAAGAGTACTTATTCCAATGTCGCCGTTTGTTTGCTTCTTTTATCGCGTCTCTCTTGCCATTGATTATCGATCGGATCTTCGAAACGGCCCTCCTTTGAGTGAGGACTTTGATTTTATACCACATTGTTCTCGTTCTCGTTTCTTGTCATAATAAACTCTGTAAACAAATCGGTGCTTTTTCGCGGTTTTTTTTTTGAACCGTATAATAGTTATTTGGCATCCGATGAATAATAACAGGTTTTTCTGAACTCTTCGTTAATATTGAAACTTTTTTTTTTTAAAAAAAAAAAAAAAAAAAAAAAAAGTTTCAATATTAACGAAGAGTTTTCCAGTTATTATCGATACTAGATTAATCTGTTATGTTTTATAATTTTGTTCGCAAAAAAAAAAAAAGAGAAACCCAGAGAATTGTACTACTACGGGTTTAAAACCAGTCTGTGTGAAGTTACGTTTGTCAAGTACGTGTTTCCATATTTCCCATATGTATTTTAATAATTGTTCATTCGAAAGTGTACACCATTTAACGGTATTACCACAGGAGTACAGCGTTTGAGTATCGCTTAGGTACTCATTGTCAGTAGTCATCAAAAAACATGAAAAAAGTGTCACCACTTTAAATAATTATTTTTAATAATGTAACCAACGCCAATGACACTTAAAATATCATCACTATTAAGCATGGAACCGTAAAATGAACAATATTAAACTACTTTATGTTAACTAACACGGATAAGTATATAGATTCGAATAAAGGAAACAAATTTTAGACCGCTACATAGTTTCACAGGATTATGTCCCTTTAAAAAAAGTTGATTTTTAGCAAGAGACAAGAGAAATTCAACTATTATGCTAAAAATTATGAAATAAAATGTTTTTAGGAAAAATGCGCTAAAAAGTTGATAAGAAGATAATGTTTTTACAGTGAAATATATTTTACATGGCAATAATACTTGGAGTTTTGATACACAAAATTTGCAATGATAATCAAAAACCGCATTAAATATATCCATTTAATATGGTTTCTAGATGTTTTCCGTGCCTTCTCTGATTAAGGTACGAATACGGTATGAAACAATAATACCACCGTAAGAGCTATATTTCACCGTAAAATGCCCATTATTTATGGAATAATTATTTTTTATTGAATAGAGCATTTTTCGGTGTTTTTTTTCAGTTTTTTTTTTTTTTTGTTATCATTGTTAATTTCGTTTTTCATTTGGAATTCTACGGATAGAATATTTGTAGCGTTGTGGAAGACGGTTTTTTTTTTATATACTATTGCAAAAATAGTTCTGTTTTGTCGCGATTTACTTTATTTCTTTTTGTTTAATTTCCGGTAAAAAATAATACTTATCAATTAACGATCTTGAAATAAATCGCGAAATTTTCCTTTAAATTTAAAAATTAAAACTCTATAATTTAGCGATATTTCTTTTTAATTTCATCTAAAATGAACGTAATTGTTAAGGTTCACAACTAATCGTAATTTTTTTTTTTTTTTTTTTTTTTTTTAACAGCTTTTTCCATTAGAAAATTGATAATTTTTTCCAGTTCCTTTTGGATTTTTGGTTTATTCGTTTCCACTGATGCTCTATGTTAATTTTTATCGATCGATTGTTTTACTTTTTAAATCTTTTTACGGACTCCTGTATTAGCCGCGTACTTAATTAGTTTTATGCCGTGTTTTTAACTGCCGCTTTATGCATTTTTGTCGAGATTACTAAGAGAACGTTGATCAGCTTTAACGGTATATTTTGTAAGCCGTTCTTTACTATAAAATCTTATTCTCCGCTGTTAAGAAGCTTTTAATTATGCAAAAATCTGCTTTGCTTTTAAAAAATTTTCAATTGCTGCACTTATATCGAAATCTAGACTCGTGCTGTATACAGCTGATGTTCGTGCATGTGTTTTTTTCTGTGTACCGAAATCGATAATAGCCCTTCATTTTTTCTCAATTTCTGCTTTGTGTAATCTTTTTTTTTTTTTTTTTTTCTAAATTAACCAGTAATGAGTATTTTCTTCTGCCGTTATTTATTAATTTTGCCTATGGGTTATGTCGTCAGAGCCCCCCCTATCCAAAAAAAAACAACCAACTTTCCCTATTTTCTAAAAGTACGGGAACCTTTTCCCACATAGCACAAAACGTCTTAAAGACGTCTTTTTTTGGTCTTTAAGTGTTCTAAACGTCTGACGATCACAAAAAGACGTCTATAAGACATCTTTTAACGCCCTTTGTAAGACTACAATATATTTTCCACTTTAACCGTGTTTAAATTTTTAATTAATATTTATTTCCTCTCTACGTTTAGCTCAAATGTTTAAATTAGGAATATTTTTATTGTCTTTCTTACTTCAATGTTCTGCTAATTTCATTTATGTTAAAATTATTATTTTTCTTTTTAATATTTCGAATTATTATTAACTTCAATGAGTTTCATTTATTAATTTTTTTATTTACAATACCGGTAAAAATTATATTCCAAAACATGCCGGTGCTTTCAAGTTTTATAACTTTTTAAAAATAATTATCATCATTATACATAAATATATATATATCTGTAAAAGAGCTTATTATCTTGTCTTATTTATAATTTAATATTTATTTTAGGCTTTATTAATGTACAAATGTATGTAATTATATAGGACACGGTAGCATCAAATGGTTGTTTATTTAAATTTTGAAAACGATACATTCGGAAAATTGTATTATACGTAACGTGCAAAATAATTTTGGGTATATTTATTGTATTTTGCAGAAGCAATAAACTCATATATAAAAGTTTTATAAAGTTTAATTTGTATGTCACTAGAATATCCTGAAGGCGTTATGCAAGATTAAAAATGAAAAATGTAAGCTTCCTGAGAACGTCTTTTAAATGTGTCTATAAGAGACGTCTTAAGGACGGTTTACTTTGTAACATTCGGCCTTTAAAAGGCATCTTAAAGACATCTCTTGATCAGAAAAAAAGACGTCTTTCAGACGTATGTCTTAAAGAGATCTTTGTGCTATCTGGGAATTCAAACAGTCATAATTCTTGGTCAGGATTTAGCGCGCGAAATTGTCAGATGAATTTTCCGTTGCGATAGTTTTGGATAGGTAGCGCAAGCTTGAAAATGGAATCGTTTTTCCTAGAGAGAGGATAGAGGTCGAGCGGTGAAACTATCCGGTGCACAGGGGAATCCTTTAAAACCTGTAAAAAATTCGATACACAAAAGTATTCTATTACGGGTCGCTTTAAATGCGTCGTCGGCTTCCGTCAGTTTATGACGTTGATTTCGTGGTTTACATGTCGTAGAGCAATGAGGTTTTTTAATTTCCTACAGGTATTTTTACACGTGATTTTTATTTAAAAAGTTTCGGCAGAATTTTAATTATTTCCTCTCAGTTACACACCGAGAATTACGTCGACAGCAACTAATGAATGTAAAAAATGCGGAAGAATCGTTGGCAATTCAAGCGAAGTTGTACGACTCGCACATTGCCGCAAAGATCCAGCGAGAGAATACATTGTGTCTTCATTTACGGCGAATAATGCAAACATTGCGGCAAATTTTGTATTGCGTGCTACATTTTAAATATTACCGTCGTTTCAGCTCCGAAACAGGTCATTTAAAAGAATTCAATTGTTATCAAAAGCGCCGTACTTTTAAGCTTAATTACCGCGCGACAAAATTATTATTAAAAAGTCATATATGTACATGTTAATATTAATCACACGATACATGCATAAAAGGAAACATCTACTACCCCGAGCTGTTAACGTCAGGTGTCGGCAGCCGGGATTGCAACCGAGTTTTACACGATTACTAGATACGTATGTCAGAAAAAAAACGATACTCTCTTCTTTGGGGCTATTAGGAAAATAAATTCCAAGTCGGGAAATGTAGAACTAGCCCGAAAACCTTAAAAAAAAGGAAGGAAAAATTTCCTAGAAAAAAAAAAACACCATAAAAAATACATTAACGTTTTCAATTTTCCATCTTATTATGAAAAACTTTTTTTTTAGTTTTTTTTACCTCAAACTTCTACGATCTCGTTTCTCAATTTCTTCCTCACCTCTTCGACAATTTCATCCGGATGAACCTTCCATTTGCGGTGCTAACCACGTCTTCTTCTTTGAATGCCCCCGTCTCGTTTTCTTGAACGGTCTTTTTCCTGCCACGATTTATTGCAACTCAACCTCCCTGCTCCTTACAGTGTGCTACTTTCATACTTTCCCTATAGCGGTGCCTATCTTTGTCTGCTATCTTCATAACCTCCAATGAAGTAGTACCTATCTTTGTGTGCCACCTTCGTAACCTCCAGTAAAATTCCGATCTAGTAATTCCTTAACTAGTCGTTGGGTCAATTTGCGGGTGAGCCCAAAGAAAAAAGGGAGAAAAATTGAATATGTATCTTAAGAAGTGAATTTCACAAGTTTCTAAACTTTACTTGAAAGGCTCAGTCCGTGAATATGTTATGTGACGTCAGTTTTTACGCATCTTCGTCGTGCTAGCGATATGAATGATTTCGAAATATATCGTCGAATTTTTTGTTTTTTTATAAGAACGATTTAAAAATTAACAAGTTTTAAATCTACGCGGGCTATTGTAGTAGTCAAGATACACGAGTATCGAATGATAACGATAACTAGTGTTCGTCCATTGGTCAAATATTACAAATTTGAGGGAAACATATATAAATTTGCGTATTTCGAAAAATGTTTTTTCTACTCTGATATACTCATTCATGATACATCTGAGACTTTTACATGTATTTAAAATACAAAACAGTTCAGTAAAATTCAATGAAATATCTAACAGTAAATCACAAATCCTCATTTATTGATATCAAATGACGCCTTAAGATTTAGTACGGTGCAACAAAGCCAATAATGATGATTACTAAGAAATATTAAAACATCTTTTTTCATTTTTCAAAATAAGAAAAAAAAAATAATGTTTCCAAAATTTTTTTACCGATAACGCTAAAGATTTTTTTTTTTTTTGTTTAAAATTGCGATCTGGCTATAATGTAGCCATCCGCGTTGCTTTACCAGTCAATCAAACCGGCGGGGAAGACCTAGGGGCATATAACGATTTAGTCTATGATTGTCGTTGCCGGAGTCTAATAAATCAACTGCCAGCGGGTTTGGGTGGCCTACTAATCTACGCAAGTAACGCTCGCTATAATTTTTAATTACTTTACTTACCTCCGGTACATTTAGATTCCGATGTAAATTATCATTGCGCATGCACTACCACGGTGCATTGGCTATTATTTTCAGTATTTTTGACTGGCACCGCTGCATAATTTTAATATTAAACGCTGATGTTGTTCTCTCCAAGAAGAAACATACCGTAGGTCCACACCGGTTTGATAGCTGCATTATGTAACAGCAATTTTGACTTCAGCGATAACACGGAAGTTTTGCCCAGGAACCAAGTACATCTCCCTCAGCTTCAAATTTATTTCCTTGGCTTAGATCTTAATATGCTCCTTCCAGGTCAAACGGCGATCAAGCCACATGCCCAGGTAGCTGGCTTTATTTCCCTGTGGAATGGGACCATCAAGATCAACAGGAGGACATGTACTGCGTCTGGTTGTGAGTGTAACATGCACCGACTTGGACGAATTGATCTTAATCGTCCATAGTTGTGCCCATTTCTTCAGGTCATTCAAACCAGCCTGCAAGTTCTTCGACGCTGCCACCGGATCGTTGTCCCTCGCAAATAGTGCTGTGTCATCGGTAAATGCTGCGACCTCCACATTGGACGTAACTGTAAGGTCATGTGAGTAAACAAGAAAGAGGATCTTGGTTGTAATACAGAACCTTGGCGAATGCCAGCTTCCAATGGAATAAAACTCGGATACATCGTCGCCAGATTTTACTTGAAAGTACCTATCTGTCAAGTATGAAGACAGTAGTGGGTAATAGAAGTGTAGCAGGGGTTTTTTTTTTATATTTTTGAAAGCAATCCCTCGTGCCACACTTAAGATTGTCAATTAACAGGGGGGAAAATGAAGAAAATCGGTTAATAAACAGAGGAGAAAAAGGTATATCTGTTCTTTGTCTTTGCCTATTTATACATAAATAATCGAATAACGGTTCAAGTAAATAATCGATCGGAATCATTCGCAGAGGGTGCAGAAGTGTCGAAAGCGTCAATTCTGGTAGTTAACTAAAAAATAAAGACAATTCTCTTGCATTCTTTTTTTTGTGGACAGAAGAGGGTGGAAGAACAAAAAAAAAAACAAAAAAAAACACAGAATATTTAACAAAAACAACGGGGAGTTTCGACAAAATTAAACTTTCCATATAATTTTATTCGTACCGAGTTTTTTTTTAGGTGAATTTCTTGTAGCGAATATCGATGTTCCGATGGTGTTACATTTTCCATCGGAAACAATAATAAATCGGATGAGAGGTACAGTTTTAATTTCGAAAATTTTAAAATAATTTTCAACTATTTCGCAACGCCATCTCTACGGATGTTCCTTTTAAATTATTTCACGTAGTTGCGCGTATTTTTGGCTGACATGTTTATAGCGGCAGAAAAGAAAAATGCATTTAAACCAAAAAAAAATCTTGCTGGGGAAACGAACGAAAAATAAAATTAAAAAAAAAAAAACAAAACAAAAAAACAAGAGGGGGAGGTAATAATCCGTTCTAAACAAGTTTCATCGAATTTTCATTCGCCAATTCCGTTTTGATAATATAAAAATAGAAGAGAGAGCGAGCGACAAGAGGTATGGCGGAAGGGGGGGGTGGGGGCGTTGAGCTGGCGTCGCGTTTTATTTATGTGGGACGGTGTTTTTTAACGGTTCGTTGAGTACGTTAAATGGACGAGGTTGCATTGATTAACAAAAGACACGCGCGTACAGAAGCTGGCAAAATGCGAAAACTTGTGACGCCGATAGACGGTCTCGTAGATGCCTAAAAATTTATATAATATTTTAATCGTATTTCGTTAAAATATCTTCTTACCCGTTGCCAAATGATAATCTGCGAGGACCACCTTACTAGATAAATTGTAAGCCAAAATCGCCCACCTTCAAATCGGCCATCTGCCCGACACGTCCCGCGTTCCTAATTTCTCCTTTAATCAACTTTACTCCTTATTACCGACATTATCATTCTGCATTTCTCATCCAGCGGGACCTTTCTTTTTCGTTTTCTAGCAACAGATGAAATACACGACGACGGAAGCAATTTGCCGCGAAAGCGACCAAATGAGGCTGTGTGCTTTCCTTGATGTATTGACGAAACACACATAACGCACATTCTACAAGCCACCTTTAACGGGGCCGCCTTGCTTTTTTCTTTATTTTTTTATTTTTTTATTTTTTTATTTTTTTATTTTTTTATTTTTTTATTTTTTTATTTTAATTTATTATTATCATTATTTATTTAGGTCCAGAATTTGGTAAATAACATCTGATTTATTAACGAAGAAGAGTTTTAATCGTGATTGTGCCGTAGACTTGTTAAAAGGTAACTTTAGTCCGGTGTTAAAATACAATTATCTTCTAAATGTAATTTCTCTTCTGTCATTCCCTCGAAGTTCTCTTTCAGAGTTGATATTTTGCCTAATCACTAACCACCACATTATAACTATTGTACGTTCACCACCCCGTGGGCCCGCAGATGATATAATTCTTATGGAAGAGTTGGTTCTAACTGATTATGTCATTCTTCGTAAAATTACAATAATCTTTCTTTTTTCTTTTCGTAATAGGAAAAAAGTAAGTAATAATAATAATTTACCGTTCGTGTAGGAGTATTAATACAACACATAAACGTTACACGTAATCTGTAAAAAGAGAGAGTACTGACTTGGAGATTTACACTTTGAAAATTTAATAAAAAAGTCGCTAAAAAGTAAAAAATTACTCGATAAAATTCACAGTAATATAAATATTCAAAGGGCCTGTTCTGCGGTAATAGTACTATTCTTAAACAACATTAATACTTAATAGCGTCTGGAACAACTTCACAAACAGCATTAATTAAAAAACCATATTAAATATTTCTAATGTTTTCCGGTTTGCAGATAATAAATTCATTCATTGTAATTTTTTAGTTTTCTATATTTCTAAGTAATTATAACTCTAATGCATTTGTATAATTTATTATTTTGTAAGCTTTAATTAGTTTATGATATTCTGTGTATACTCGCTAAAAAATTTTTTCGAGTTTATTGAACTTTAGCATATCCTTGTAAATAATACTACCGTATAATAGATTTGATAGTATTATTTTTTTCATGTAATATTATTCTTTTTTTTGTAATTCATCCGATCGTTATTGTTGAACAGCTTCGTGAATCAGGCCTGGATTTAGGAGTGGGCTAGGGGGGGCTGCAGCCCCGAACCCCGCCTCATAAAGGGGGCCACTAAGAGTCTCCCAGCTCCGACATAGATGGTTAAACGTGCAATAATAGATGTTTTTCCAATCATTTATATTGCATATATAGAATATTCGCGCAACTAAACCGATTCTAAATTGTGAGGCGGAAAGATTTTTTTCGAAATCAAAAAAGAATAAAAAAGATGTACAGATCGACCATGCTAGATGATAGATTATCGGCATTATCAAGTTTAACGATTGAAACAGATTTTCTCCGTTCAGTAGACTTTAACGATATTATACAAGAATTTGCAGGAAAAAAAACACAAGAAAAAAAAGTCATTGTTTAAAATTATACGCCTATAATATCTTTTTTTTGGCATCGAAAATTCTACCCATTTGTCTATATGATATTTAGTTTCGTTTACATTAATAATTATATGTTAATTCGTGGATTCAAAATAATATAATTAAATTAAATTGAAGAAAATTTAGTTATTCTATAAAACTGATAATTTCGTCAATACCAAAAAGGGCCCCTAATATTTTCCCGGGCCTGTCGTGAATGTGCTAATGTAATTTTACCATCATTTATGTACTTGCAGTGATTGTAAAATTCGAGATATTTATCTATTAGAACGCAAAGGTATTTTAATTGATCCTTTAATCTGCAGTCCGTATTTATTTAAGTTCAAGTTAATTTTTCTATGGTTGAATGCCAGCAAATTTGTTTTTCTCATATTTAGATTATGTATTTCTAGAAGCTCTTTTATATTCTTATATATACGAGTAGTATTGCTATTTTGTTTTCTAACTTTTCTGTATTTCTATCTGCTACCATAATTTACTGAATCGTCTACAAATATTATAACTTTAACATCGTTCGGTAATTATAATTTATAGATTTGTGCAATCAGTATATTCCATAAATATGGACTTTAAACCGCTCCTTGTAATATATCCGTAACCACGTGTACCTTTTTTTTTTTTGTAATTGTTCATATTGATTTCACTATATATATCTTTAATCGTAATATTGATTTAGAATCTCTAATAAATTATAGTCTAATTTTGATTTTTCCAGTAGTTTTATCATCTGATTTATGGTCAATGCTATCAAACGCTTTTTTAATGTCTACAGTTAACATTACCGTTTTATATGATTTATTATTGCATTCTTTAATAGTTCTGTACATATTCCAAATTGCTAATTCTGTCGATTTCCAATGCTCCATGCTGGTCTTTATTAATAATATTTCTTGTTACACAGAAGTTTTTGACTTTTATACTTAGGATGCATTTTTCTTATAAATCTTACTGAAATTTGATAATATGTTAATCGCTCTGTACGATGTAGATTCTTTCTTTGGTTTACCGGTTTTATGTGTTATTGCTGTTCTAGATAATTTCCATATATCTGGATAGCAACTTATTTCAAATAATTTACTTATATACTTTGTTATTACTCCTGAGTACTTTTTATTGAATATGTTTACGAATGTGTTAGATATATATATATATATTATGCTGTTTTCTTGTTTAACTTTTTAATTATTTCATTGATTTTCTCTTCTTTCATTTTTCTTGCGTCTTCAACACATTGTATCTGTTAATCGGTTTACTATGTATGTACAGTTTTTCCGCTAATAAGTCAGTATTTTCTTTGTCCGTTGTCGTCCATCCATCTAACACATTCGTATTTCTAATCTAGAGTTTCTATTCATTAATATTTTGTACTTTAATCCAAACGGGTTTGTTTGTTTTTGTTAACTTCTTCTATGCTTCCATTTTGGCTATTTCGATGTTGTATTTGTAATTATTAAATTCTATTTTGTAATCTTTAAATAATAAAACTCTTTACGCCTTACATTTTTACATTTTTTATACTTTTTATATCTTGCAATTCTTATTATTTTGTAATTTAATATTCCATCAATATGTACTTTTTCCCCCTTCTGATACTGTACGATTTATTTATCGCCAAATCCGCATATTTTGTAAAATTTTCTATATTCATTTTTGTCTTTACAGTTTACATTTAAGCCTAGATTTACCTACTTCATTTTCTATGTTTTTGTCGAGTATTTTATAATTGATATATTTTACGTGTACCCTTTTATCTCGTTAATTCGCTATCTTGTCTGATACTTCCCACTCATTTGTCTCATTTGTTATATTCGATGTTACAATTGTTAGATCAATTACACTTGTTTTATTATTCCTGTTAAATCTTATTCATTATCATTAATTGTAAGTTGTACGTGTCTACTATTTTTTCTGTTTGTCTTCCCTTTATATTGTTTTTTTTTTTTTTTTTTTTTATCCTGTCTCGTATTGCATGAATTTAGATCTCCTAGTATTATAAATTTCTTAAAATTTTTACTTTGTAAATATTGCGTGATGAAATTAAAATATTCTTCAGCTATTTCGTTTGGTGGTATGTTTACGTATAAAATATATTTCACTTATTTTAAAAACTATTATATTTAATGTTTTGTGTGAATAGTGTAGATCAATGCTTATTTTGTTATTGTATATGATAATTAAATTATTGTTTATAATATTTTTATAATGTTTTCGTATATATCCTTCATTATATTTGTCTGATATTAATGTTACATCTATCTTTTTGTTTGTAATTTCTCCCAGTGTGATTTTCATTGAACTGCAGAATTTTAATCATTTTTACTATCGTTTGTTTCTTTACTGTTATCCTTACTGTCTGTTGTTATCTTGTTATTTATTTTGGTTACCGCTTTTTTATTTTCGTTGACGGTTTTAATTATATTCACTGTTTGTTTGAGATTAAGAATTCCATTTTTTAATGTACAGGAGTGTACCATAATGACTTATAATTTTAATATTATTAATTGTACTATGCGGTCTCTATTTATATCAGGAGACGCCATATACCAAGGAGTTCTTGTAACATCATTTTGTAAGGAGGTGTATCTTTTACCTTTGTCCTCTCCTACTGTTCGATATCGCTTACTCCATTCTATATACATGATTTCTTTAATCCACGATTTGTATTCTACCCAGTCTTAATCTTTGGGTATTTCTGGCTATAGATTCAACAATTTCGTTTCCCCTAATATTCCGAGACATGAGTCGGGAATCCATATGATTGTTACTTTATTTGTAAGCCTAAACTGTATAAGATATTTCAACTAATTTTTATCTACTGGTTTAAATAATTTCGAATTATTTTTATAAAATAAGGCTTACAAAAAAAAAAAAAAATTAAACTTCGAAATTTTAACCTAGCGACATTTATCCGATAAAAACAATTCAGAATATTGAACAATTGAAATTATTTTTTATTTTATTTATTATATTTACAAGTCGCTTTTGGACTGCAAGGTCATTAGCGACTACGGTTTTACAGAGAATTATAAAATTTTATATTGAATATTTGAAAATGCGCGAAACAAAAAATAATCAAAAAAGTCAGCTGAAGGCTGAGGAAGTTAGATCAGTTGGAATACAGAGATGTCTTTGAGGAAGGCTACGATTTTTTTACACTTCTCGGCGTCCGAAAACATCTTTGGAAGGCCGTTGGTAATACCCGCTTGTTGTCTGGCCTGCTGGTAGTGATTACACTCGATCAAAAGATGCCTCACCGATGATATAGGCATGTTGCAGCGTTGACACAGAGGTTGGGCAGTTTTTTAGATATGAGGAACGAATGGGTCAAGTTTGATGCGGATACGAGTTAGGACACACTGCGCTCGTGTCTACTGAGAGTTGGCATGTTTTCGTAGGTATCTTTTCTAAACTCGTGGAGTTTGCTCGGCGTTTGGAGCCAAAGGGTGTTCCAGTAGTTTTTGACTGTGTTGCTTATCACCATTTTAGCTTCATGAGGTGTCATAAGTACTTCAGGCGGGCAATCTTGTGTCGTCGCGGTTCTTGCAGCTTGGTCCGCCAATTCATTTCCTTGGATTCCTGTATGCGCCGGTGTCCACATAAGGCTGACCTGTATATGCTTTGATTGGAGCTGGTCCAATTTTAGGTGGATGCGTTGTATGATAGGGTTTTCGGTAAACTGATTTTGGATGGCTCTTAAGCAGGACAACGAGTCAGTAAATATGGTACAGTTTGTTGCGTCTTGGCGCAGTAGGATTAGTTCTAGAGTATGGAGAATCGCCTTAGCCTCACAGGTGAAGATTGAATTATTGTCGTGCGTTCGTTGTGCTGCTAACGTGATAGAGTCAGAGACTGTAACCTGTTTTGCCGTTGAGAATTGAACCGTCTGTATAGTATTCCGTGCATGGCTGAAATTTTTCGAGTATTTCAAGGAAAAGTAATCTAAACGTCTCTGAGCTTGTGATTACTTTCTCGTGCTCACTTAGATCAACATTTATTGTCAGACTGGGTTGGCACCACGGGGGTAGGAACCCTAGCGATCGTTCATAAACCGTTGGTAGTATTATTTCGAGTTCTGCTGTGTATCTGCCTATCCGCGATCTGAGTGGTTCTGCTGCCGAATAGTCGGGGTCGATATTGTACACAGGGACCTTGAAGATACTGTCATAAGCTGGATTGTCCGGTGTCGAGGAGATTGTCACCGCATATTTTAAGCAGAGCTCTTTTCTTCTGATAACCAGTGGCAGTTCTTTGGCTTCTGCGAGCAAACTATTGACTGGACTCGTTCTGAACGCTCCTAAGCAGATACGGCATGCGGAATTGATAACCGGTTGCAGAGTGTCCAAGAGTGATTTCTTGGCTGCATCATATATATAATGGCACCGTAATCGAACACGGATCGGATAAGACTGCGGTAGACTTTTAATAGCGCTTTCGTGCTACTTCCCCACTGTTTGTTGGCGAGAATTTTGAGTATACGCAATCGGTCAAGGCAATTCTTCTTTAACGCTTTGATGTGAGTTTTCCACGAGAGCTTTCGGTCGATCTCGAGGCCCAGGATTTTTATTGAGTCCTTTTTTTTTCAAGACTTGGTCATTTAGATACAGTTGGCAGTTCCTCGCTTCGGCTTGTTTCTGGCTGCCTATTATCATGTACTCCGACTTGGTGGCCGAGAACTTTAGACCGCATTTGGCGGCCCATGTTTGGAGGTCTACAAGAGTTTTTTGAACGATGTGGAAGGTGAATTCAATATTTTTCCCCCAGCATGATATCGTGAGGTCGTCAACGAAGAGTCGTCCCCGCAACGGAGATCTTAAGATTCTAAGCGCATGATTAATTGTCACGATGAACAGGATGACACTTAGCACAGATCCCTGGGGAAGCCCATTGATGAAGACCAATTTGGACAGGATTCCCTGGATCCGGACTCTCATGCATCGGCGATTGAGGAAGTTGTTCATAAAGGCGATGATGTTGCCAGTAAAATTCAGTGACCGCATAATACTGATTACTTCAGAAATCGAGGTTGTTTCGTAGGCCTTTTCGATATCCAACGATACCAATAGGAGGCGCGCTTGGTCCGCCAAGGCGTCGCACATATCAGCTTCGATGCTTGTGCTCGGTAGTCAGTCGTTGATCTAAAGTTGCGGCAACCAAACTGATGTGGTGTAAGCAGTTCTTCTTTTTCCAGACGCCATCTTAGACGACGACATACCATCTTTTCCCAAACTTTACAGAGGTTGCATGTAAGTGAAATCGGTCTGTAGTTGGAGGTATGGGAGCGATCTTTGCTCGGTTTGTGTATTGGTATAATAGTTGCTTCCTTCCATTGATCGGGGAAAGTCTGCGAAAAAACCAGAGGTAATTAAAAACTGCCAAAAGGTATTCCAGGTAGTCGTGGGGAAGATTCTTGATCATCGCGTTCGGGATGCCATCCGGTCCAGGGCTGGAATTTCGGGTCTTCGCGATGGCGTGTAACAGTTCGGCAAGAGAGAACGGATTATTGATAGGATCCGGCTCAGGAGGTGCGTGCTGATGTTGATGAGCTGTACTTATTATGTCATCGCTTAAGTTTTGGTTAGGACTACTTGCATTTGCGGCAAATGTGTCTGCAAAGATATCGGCTACAACTTGGGTATTATCAATAAGATTACCAGCATGGTCAGAAATGGTAGGTGAATGGAGAGGCGGCCGTTTCCCAGATATGGATCTGATTTTATTCCAAGCAGCTGGCGTTCTATCGTCGACTGATGAAGTGAAGTTGTTCCAGCAGACATTTTTGCTTTGTTTCACGGTACGGCGGGCTAAGGCTCTGTTTTTTTTTTTAAATCAATCATATTCTCCTCAGTGGGATTTTTCTTATACTCGTACTTGCGGAAGGCTTTTTTGGAGTTCTTTATAGCTGCGTTGCAGTCGGGAGTCCACCATGGCACAGATTTACGTAGCACTGCTCCAGTAGATTTGGGTATTGAGTCGTTGGCCGCAGCAGTAATAACGCCGGTCAGTGATTCGATGATATCACAAATTCACAAAAAAAAAAATGGTTGGGGGGAGCTGTGGCGACGTAATCTAACAAAATAATAATGTGCGCGAATACGAGCGTGTTTATAAACTGGTTCCTCCCATTATCGTCTATCGATTATGGTAGTAAAAAAAAAAAAAAAAAAAAAAAAAAAAATGCGAAAACCAAAATAAGATAGTTTTTTCTTTTCCATGTTTTAGCTGTATTGCCTGCGACTTCGTCCGCATATTGATACCCGCTTAGATATTTCATTTTATTTTTTTTCGCATAATGAAGTGTACATTAAAAGTCTATTTTCTACGTTTTCATTTGTTTCGAGCACCTTTGGTGTAATCGGCAACATAGTTCAACGAAAATTTAGCATTTGAATGGAAATAATATTTCCAGAAGCAGTAAGCAGGATATTCTTTAATAATTTCGGCGCAATTTCCATTTCTAAAATAATCCAATAAAATTAATTAAATATTAGCAACTCAAAACGTAGTTACAAAATTGCGTAGAAATACGTGTATATCAGGAATTTTTTATTATAGTCCGTTCAACGAAATGTGCCAATGGAAAAAAGTCGATATAATTCGATATTTATTATCCACTTACCTCACACCCAATAAAAATGCTGTGATGTTGCCAATAGTAATTATGGTTTCAAGTCAAAATTAAATGTTCATTTAAATCGTAGGAAGTTCATTTTTTGTTGTTTTAGTTCATTTAATTAACATCATTTTTAATCATAGAAATTATTAAAATTAAATTGTGAAAAAAAATAAAAATTCCAATTTTAATTTGAATATAATATTCAACATCAGGCAACAACGCTGAAATATCGAATTATATCGACCTTTTTCCATCGGTACATTTTCGTTGAACGGACTATAGCACAAATTAAATACGGTAATTCAATATTGCTTCTATAATTTTGCGCATCTCCGACTGTAAATAGAATAAGCTCTCACAGTGTTAATCTTCAATATTCCGTTGCATTTTCTATCGTTTTTTTCACAATTCCACCTTCCTCGAGCCGTCCTCTTACTTGTCTGCTTCCGTGAACTTTAAATGTAATTTTTATTTTTACATTTCGCACCGCTTCTTTGCTGAAATATTTATTAGGGTCAACCGAGTATTAATTCTGACAACGCTTTCGCCATTACAATCATCTCTGGTTTTTTTAATTTTTTTTTCATGATTTCATTTTTCTCATTTAACTTATAAATTGTTCATCTATATATATATATATATATATATTGTATGTACATATATATCCTCTTCGTCCGGCTTTAAATGTAATTTTTATATTTTATTTCTTAATTAATATAGTAAGCGACGAAACCCTCACGGCCATAATAAATAATAATAACATTACTATTAATACGAAGCGAGAGAAATGTGATATACTTATTGCTGGATAATGAAAGGGAAGTATTTAACCGGGAAAGCCCGTTGCCGGCGTACGGTAAAAATAGGTTTTGTCGAAAAACACGCAAACATCGGGAAAACTAATCTGTGCAAACAGCGCGTTATTTATTAGGTTGAATTTTAATAGAGCGACAGAGGGAATAACTAACGGAAGAGAACATTAATAAATCACTTGAAAAGTTGGCGGCGGGGGCAGTGGCAACATACGCGCAATAAGTTAATAGGTAACGAGAGATTTGCAATTTTCGAGTGAAATAGGAAAAAAGGGAGTTTCGAGATTAGAAAGCGCACGAGGAGCGGGTGCGAATGCAACTCTCGATACGATTACCGGTGAGAAATAATAATTTAGATGTAAAGCGGATAAAAAAATGCCCGCTAACAAAGAAGGACCTTTGCTCGATCAAACGGAGCTTTTATTTATGGCTGACAGCTGGAACAACTTTAAATTAAATCATCATCGTCGCTTTTATGGCCACTTATCACATCATCCGTACTTTACGAGCGAAGCTCGGCTACCTCCGCCCCCGGACGCGACTTTTTTCCTAGTGCCACCGAAAAAAAAAAAAAAAACAAAAAAAAAAAACACAAAAGAACAGCAGAAGCACCACGCAAATCGTTCGTCTGACCGTAAAATTACTACAGGTTCCAGTTAATAGCAATTTGCTATTTTACGTGTAATTTTTGAAAAAAGGAACAAGAAAAAAAAGCTTGTAACACTTTCAAAAAATAATCCCGAACAGCGAAAGTTAATTATTCTGAAAATACGTGGAATGGAAAGAAGCGTGTATGTGGCTCATTTGTAAAGAAGAATTTAACGGGCCGGTCTACTAAGACGGCTTATTTTCGCACTGTTTTTGTATAAGCGTGTTCACTTATGCTAGGATCGTAAATCCTAATAATGTAAATCAATCGTGATAAAAACGGCGCTTTTAGCAGCTGCAGCTTTTACCGAAAGTAATTTGCGTTTACGGCTGACGACGACAACGTGTAATTATTGCGCGTTCAGAATAATACGGTAGAGTCTACATTGGCTTATTGTCACACATTCGGATTTTTGACTTTAACAGGCTATAAGAGCTTTTTGGCTTGAAGACTGGTACGAAACAACTGGTCAAATCGAGCAGAAAACGTACATATTTCTGTAAAAAAACATCGAAGCATTTCGTTTTTTGCTGTAAAATAATGTCGTTACAGAGCTGACAAGATTTGAGATGTCGCGTCAGTTATCAATTATTATCGATTATAGCATCAAACACAGAGATACCACCGTCTGTTGAACTTAATGCACCGATTAGGAAAGAAATTTTAGACAGCCCGCTCAAAATTAATTATGCAACATCTAGAATTTTAGAAATATACATATATGAAAAAGCTCAAAAAAAAAAACCATCGAAAACGGTCTAGAAACAAATAGAGTCTTTTATCTTCTATACGATATTATTAAAAAAGAAAGTCGATTTTTTTCAACTTTTTCTCGCCATGAGCTCACACGTTAATTTTTAAGACGCTCGTATGTACAGGCTGATAAGAAAATTAGAAAAAAACCGGGCAAAATAGAAAATTTATTGAAAAAAGTCCTATTATCTTTTTGTTTTGTTTTTTTTTTACGTTAAGAAAGTTGCAATGTGGATTTTCAAATTCCACCACCGCTGTATGTCAAAAGGATCATCCTGAACTGGAAAGCTCGTCAAGTAAAGGTGTACCTCTACATTAGTTTTATTTTAACCCCCCTTGGGTTTGCTACCAGAAAGCATTAGCCCAGCAAAATGGAATAGATGCATGGAATATAGAAATTATATTTTTATTTTGTCGACAATGGAATCAAGGAACACCCCTAGAACAGGAACAACTGAGAGAATGGTTAGAGAAAGAACATAAGCGGCGTTAAAAGGAGCAGCAAGCTTTAAAAGTTGATAATAAAGTAACTCATGCTCGCGAGATAAACCAGAACACTCGAAAAGCACGTAATTCGCATCACAAACATACTGGGAACCTTCAAGATCCAATGAACAAAAGGGAGATACAGCCAAGGAAAAGCGATTTAGAGACGAAGGAGGAAGACTATGCGAGAAAATTTAGTGATTATGGACCGACGTAAACTAGGGAAATCATAGAACCAAGAACGAGAAAGAGGAAGAGGATTAATCAAGAGATGAAAGGAATTAGGGGATAAGCGAAAAGAGAAACATAAACAGAGTGCCTAAGACGGCAGGATTTAGTTGGAAGAAGAATATTGTTTGCTGGAACCCTACTAATAAAATTTCTATTGGAAGCGGCAGCTTTAGCAAGGAGGGCTATATTTCCATCAATGCCTGAATGTCCGGGAATCCAAAGAAAGTCAATCTGGGTTGACGTCGATGAGGATAGATCATGGAGAAGAGAACGAATAGAAAAGATGATAGCATCAGTGGATGGAGAAAGGGAAGTTGGAGATAGCGCCGGAAGAACACTTAAAGAATCAGAAACAATAAGGAATTTGGAAGGACTTGCAGAAGAGAAAATATAAATGATGGCTTGTAAGATGGCAACAGATTCCGCAGTAAAGACAGAACAAAAGAACGAAAGTTTAAAGGGCTGAGAATGACTGAACTGAGGGCACAAGAATGACGCCCCAACTCCGCTCGGGCTCTTCGATCCGTCAGGGAAAATTAAATAGCGATCGCGAAATAGAGAATTTATTGTATTATTAAATTACACACTGACGATATGAAAGGGAGAGGATTTAAGGAAGCATATGGCATGAAGGTGATATTTGGTGGCTTTAACAATTTCGAATAGACGTAAGAAAAAAATGGAAGCTTGTGATGAGAAATGACAAAAGGGGAAAATTTAGAAAGGCGAATAGATACATGAGATAGTATAGGAATTTTATTGAAGGAAAAACGCCAGTGTTGAAGGATAAAAGAATAAGAGGTACTGATATTTGCCGTGGAAGTGGAAAAACGTTTGATGAGAAAGCGATAACCCAAACAAGCTTTCTGATATATATTATTTGATAAAGTTAATATCGAAAATGAACGTCAACTAGACAAATGGCAACTGAAATAATAAACAGAACTGGATTTTACTCGCTTAAAAATAAGCAGCTGTGTGGAGTGTCTGATTTTCGGTGATCAGTTAAAAACGGAATAATAATAATAGATTTTATTTATAATGAATATGGATGTTATTTTGTTGTTTTTTTTTTGTTTTTTTGTTTTTTTTTTTGTATTGGTCACGACCAATACTTTAATGACCCGGTCACGCTTACGCTGGAGGTAATATGAAAAAAATCCTCTTATTATCCTTTTGCGTTAAGAAAGATTTTGGCCGGCTTTTTGGATTCCTCCGCAGCCGGATGTCAAAAGGATCATCCGGAGGAGCTAGTGAAATTATTTCGACCAACGAATTTCAGCAGAAAAAAAAAGAAAAAGTTCACACAGCGGTGGGGAATTTCTGCAAGAAATGATTCTCGCAGTTCACTGCAAGACCGAGTGTAGTTGTTCAAGCGTTTTTGAAAAAAGTTGCGTGAATCATCTTGATTTTTCGCGGGGGGATTCGTTTCATTTTCGAGTCACTCACAGATTGCTTTACACTGTGTGTATTTAATGAAATTAGCGTTTGTAAGTTCATTCAGCTCATTACACGGTTCATCGATCGCCGATACGGATTCCAATGAAATACTCGTCGATCCTATCGTAAAAGATGATTTTATAATTTCACTTTTTTCCCTTACTTTTTGACAATAATGTGATACTAATAATAAAACAACAACACGAAAAAAACGACAATAAAAAAAAGCGAAAATGAAAACGAACAGTTCTCACAGGAAGAAGCGAGGCTGAGTGCCGATTTGGTCGCGTGTGCTGACAGCAAGGCGAGGGGCAACAGGTGTCCATGCTCGGCGGCTGAACTGCAAACGGTAAAAGTCAAGTCGATAATGTTATCGGATGAGAACTGGTTCGATTCGGAATTCAATTGTGTTACGATGATGGCGCATCAGCGACCGCCGTGTGGATGCGCGGCAGAATGAAAAAATTGTCGAACAGTCGAAGGTGCAAGGAAAAAGGCAAGAGTTCTTGTGTCGGTCAGTGAGAAATCACGGCTGCAGTCGGTTCTCACCAGCGCAATTCGGTGCCGATGCCGGTGCCACAGTAGTCGGCCTGCGCTTCAATGAAATCGTACCCTGCGATGAGGGGGGAACGGGGCGACTGGCGTACGCGACAAGCCGAGGAGCTGCCAGGTTCAGCACAGAGCGGCTGCAGATAGAAGTTGGTCGTCGCGACGATGAAAAGATGTGAATGGACAGGCGAGCGCGAGCAGCACGGTGTTTGACGAGGTGACGGACGGCGGCGGACGGATATGAATGAATCGGGAATAATAATGGAGAGCGGTTGTCGAGTGAGCATTTCTATGTTACGTGGGAGATTGCGCGTTGATGAGATTGAGATAATCTCATGACTGAACTCCGATATCGGCCTGTTCGGTCCCGGCCAGCGAACAACAGAGCTCGCCCCGAACCTCTAGCGTCGAAGAACAACTGAGAACAATAATTCTAGAAGTCGCAGAAGGAGACTTTCGGAATTTTAAAAATCAAATGACTTATACGCCGCGGACGATAATCACGTGTGAAAATATCGCCGGATTCCAGTACATCGGTGCATGATAATTGTGACGCACACGAGATCGTGTGTAACATCATTTCGTGTGTTGTGCGTCCCCCCTTCCCCCCGATGGGGCGCCCCGCCGTCCGCGCTACTAAACCCATTAATAATTCATCCGTTCGTCCGCAAGAACGAATTCCAGCCACTCTGACGACGATAAACTCTGCTCGGACCAAATACTGCGCGTATTAATTATCAAATATTATCGCACGGCGCGCTGTATTTTTAACAATAAAATAATAATTCGGCACTGCCGCCAGTCCCGCTGCCGGACACAAAAGACGCTTTTCCGAGGCTCGAACGATGCCAACAATTCTAGCTATTTCCAGTGACTTCCTGGAGAAAACCGTTCGCCGTGTTCTATCGCCGATTTTTTGAAACGGCGCGACAATTAAGCAGCCAACGTCCGCGCAAAATCCCGCTCCGTTCGTTGCGTTTTTATTAATGACGTATTATCACTCGTGTGCCGCCGCTGAGAAACCTATTAAAATTTAATTATTCCACCGCCGCTACCTTTATTCGCGTTGTCATCGAAATTATTAACTACCCCCCCCCCTCTTCCTGCTCCAGTTGCTGCATGGCTGGGTTCAGCAGCGCTGCCTTAAAGGCCGGCAATCTTCCCGAAGAAATAACAATAACAAAAAGAAAATATAAAAGAGCACAGATGTTTAATTAATCCGCTGGAAATTAAGCGTCGAAGGAAAATTTAAAAACCGCTTAGGATAATCCGTGAAATAGTCACGTGTTAAAATTTGCAAATTTGAATCAATACGGGCAGGTTATCTTTTTGAAAACCGCTGTCGACTGACGAGTAGCTATCGCCAAATGTACACCTAGTCTAAATTTTTGAACATTTATTTGGAGTCACTGAGTGCTGAAAAAGGAAAAATTACTTAATATAAACTTGTTCCATTACACAGGTATCAGGCCCGTGCCCAGAATTTTGTAAAGGGGGGTTTTGAAAATTTTCTTCGCATATTTATTTTATAAATAAAAATACATTTTTCACTAATATTCATGCTATTAATAATTTCCATCATTTTGATTTATATATTAATAATTTACATAAACGAATTACTGTATAAACATTAATAAAAATTACATATATTATTGATTATACTCGTAACAAAAAATTTTGCATAAGATATTAATGAAGTACCTAAGCTATTTCAGTTCTTATGGGGGGGGGGGGGAGTTTAACCCCCAAAACCCACCCCGTGGACACGGCCTTGACAGGTATCATGCTAAAGTGGATGCGCCGAATAAATCCTTTGGCATAACTTATAGGGCAAAATGCACATTACATACGCGTTCAGATTATTGGCCAGCAAACTTCATAGCAGCAGTGTCTTTATCCGCAACTTTCGGAAAAATAATTTAACATCGTACTACACTGATATTTTTTGGTGTATTTATATCATTCACTCCCCCCGACTCCAGTATATAACAATACAAAAAGATGATAAGAGTCGGCCAAAGTACAACCGTTTATTAAAAAGATTAGAAAACAAGTAATTTTTCGCGAATAAATAAATCAATCTTTACACGGTTGGGAACAAAGGGGAGTTGCTATCGAGAAGGCTTGCCTGTGATGAAAATTAAAAGAATACCGAAAAAAAAGGAGTCGGTTATGAAAAAGCCGACAGTTTTTGTCGGGAATTATGATCGGAACGGAAATAAATGGAGGTAGAAAGATACGGCAACAACGATGTGTGGCGAAAACAGTTTTAGGACAGTCTTATTATTTTATATATACAAAGCCCCGTGTCCATGGTTGGGAGTGGAACAATCGTTGTTGATGATGCATGCTTCTGTAAAAGCACGACTGTACAATTAAAGACAAAAGCACATTATAAGACTTGTAAGCGTAAGCACTGCGCTTCGTAATTATTCGATAAAGGAGTTTTCATTATGAGATTCCCGTAGTGAACAGCAGTTCTGTTAATTATAACAACACCAATCTCTCCCGGATGGATATGAAAATTCGTTCTTTTAAATTAACATATAGTAAAGGAATCGTTACACGTAAAATAAATTGCGAGATCAAAATTTCTAGATTTAGTGGATCTTCAGCTACACATAGCCATAATTATTATTATTATTATTCGCAATAGAGATTAGCCATCGAAGAAGCACGTTAGAAAGACTGAATAGAGTGACCTACATCGCTAGTATGATCGAAACTAATGTGAGTTTTCGCTCATGGTTATTTTCAAAAAAGCAGACCTGAACAAAAAAAAAAAAAAATTGCATCCTACGCTTAATTATCCTACACAGTTAATGAGCAAATTTCATATGAAACTATATCGATTGAGAAGGCGCAAATTTTGAAAACTCTGAAGTAGGAATTTCAGGTAGAAACGAAATGAGTTCAAACAATTAATTTTTCTGCAAAAAAAAAAAATTTAAATTATTCCCCAAATGTTGTTGACGTATAGCGTTTTATCCAGCCCGCAAACAGATGGTCCATTTTACCAGCAGCCCCAAGGAAAAATTTATGATAAAGGACGAAAAATTTTGTGTTACACGATTTTGTTCGTATACACGTTCAGTACATGACTCGAAAGATCAATATTGCCGGTGAACGTCAAAAAAAAAAAAAAAAAATACCAGCTACAGAAAAATTTACTAGTATACAAAAAAAATCCTCTAATTCCCTTTTGCGTGAGCAAGGAGCAGAAGAAAATTGATGGGGGAAAAATAAGACAAAATTTATAACAGAATCTAAAAAACCGTACTTACACAGAACCAGATGCATCCGTTTTATTTCCAAATTTGAGCAGTTCAACGAAAAGTTCAATACTTGGCTACCTAGTAAATAGTTATTATTAAAAAGTATTTATTTAGAGCACTATCACTACACAATTACAAACACGTGTGTACTACATTTGATACAATTACTTAAATTTTATTTCGCATTTATACAGGTAGGAATCATTGCAATTACTTTTGTAAATATTCCTGATAGCACTGCTTTATAATTCTAATTGATTAGAAATTCGCCAAGAGATGGAATTACTGCAGAAACATGCAAGAACAGAGCTGCTCAGATTCTGGTTAATATTATTCAGTTTGCCCGCAAACAGCTGAGTGTACCATTGGCAATTGTACAGCCTACTTTTTGATTGCAACTTTATTTTCACGCTATCCATGTTTTAAAGAGATTAGAACATGCAATATTTGTCAAACGAATGGACTACATGAGAGTAAAGTAAAATTACCGCTAGCTTACCGACCGAAGATATTTAATCTTTCTTTCAGATGTGATTAACGCAGTGGAAGAGCTTAAATTTGTTTTTATTATAGCGGCGAAGGGAAGTGTACACAAATTTTTCAATATTGATATACAATTTATACAAAAATTGTACACAATTCTACGAGATCATATTTTTTTGTAATTTCACCTTGGGGGGCTACCATTCTCTCCAGCTCTCCCCCAGATTTGTTTTCATTATAGCGGCGAAGGGGAGTGTACCCAAATTTGGGAACGTTGATCCACAATTTACACAAATTATACACAATTATCTGACACTATATTTTATCATAAATTTTTCCTCGGAGGTGTGGGGGGGTGGGGTGAAATGGATCCGCCTGCAAACAGGAAGGAATTCATTTTCCCGTCACATTATCAATGCGCGGCATTCGTAATAAAACCGATTTTTTTGCGTAAGCTTTTCAAATTTGTAACTGTCTTTTATTTACAGATTTTAACCCTTTTCTCTCGTTTTTTTATTAAAATAAAAATAATATATCTATTCGACAATTAATATTTTACCCCGATTTTTATTTAGAATTTTTATTTTTTTTTTCTTGTTTTTTCCCCTTGTGCGCTACGGAATAATGTATTTAAAACGCTTATCGTGTTCAATTAAAAATTAGAGAAAGGGTAGTAGAAAAAGAAGTAACGAAAAAACCCATTAGCAATACGTAAATAGCACTCTGTGACGTATTTAAAATTTTTTGAATTCTCCTTTTCCTGCAGTACCATGTTAGACTAAAAGTCGTATCAAAATCAAATCCTTCTGAAAGGTACTTTTCTAGCGGGACAGATGTGCGTTCTGTCATTAAATTATTTTTATTTATTCCGAGCTGAATTTATCTAGCAAACTTCAAAAGTGCGGTGGAATTTGGTTTTGTTTAAAATTCTTTAATTATCCAACGAACCGCCTAAATTGCATGATGGTTAATTCGCTCTTTCTCGCACTGGTGGTATATTTTTTTTCTTTTTCCTACTCTTACTCTTTTTCCTACTTTTCCGATTTCTTTCTAGTCTAAAAAGCAGAAAAAACACACGGATTTTTAAAAAACGAAAAAGGAAAATTTTATTTAACTGATCTTTTTTTCATCTTGTTCTTTTTGCCGGGAGTTTTGTATTACTTTAAATCAGATTAAATGAGATAATTACAATTTTAAAATAGTATTCAGTATAATATTATAAATACTTTTTTTTACTCCCTAAACGAATTTCAAACAAACATTTTTAATTTATCAAAAAAAAAAAAAAAAAAAAAAAAAAGAAAAGAAATGAAGGAACAAACTTTTTTTTTATTTAATTTTTCAAAGTTGAAGAGCCGCTCAAAGGGCTGTTCTAAATTCAGCGAAATTTGTACTAACCTTTTCCGAGTCGATTTTTTTGTTTTTCGAAAAATACAAATAAATTCGTTAATTTCTAAAAGGCAGCTTCATCTTTAATATAAACTTCCTATTAATTTTTGAAGTGTTCCTTTCGTTTATTGTTCCCTTATTTATCTTATTCTTTTACTTTTTTGCTTTTTTATTATTTTATTTTATTTATTTTTTTTCCGGTTCAAATGAATTGACTTTTCGTCCCTTTCTAATTATCCTACACCAGGGGGTTTGCTAACACAATTTGCAATATTTTAAGTTAAACTTTGAAGATTGTTAAAGCTAATGAGGCCAAAACTGGACACATTTAACAGAGGTATTAATGCGGAAACAAAAATTGCTCAGAGTGCTAAACTATTGAATGACAAAAATACTAATACATATAAAGCTGACAACCGATTTATATTCCTGTTAAAGTATAGTAGCTCGAAGGCATGTACTGTTTAGTACAAAAAATGCTCATATTTTGGCCCCATATTAATCATAAATTTTTTAATATGATTTGTAAATCGAAAATTTAAAAAGCAAAAACCTTCCGAAGTAATTTATTAAAAACGTAAAACTACTTTTTTCGAGCGTTTGTTGTTTTTGTTTGTCTCATGAATCGAACTACAGACGGCGGCGCAAGGTGCGCTATTATTATCCGACAGTCCAAAATTGAATTTTAACTTGAGAAAGCTCTCATTAAATTGTGCTCCATTTCCGCTTATTTATCTTCACACCCTTCGCTACACATTTGGAACTTTTATTTGCCCGACTGAAGTAATGCTAGACCCTCAAATTCAAATTTTGATTTAAAAATAATCTCACTTAATTTTTTTAAATGTACGCTAATCCACGCCACAAACCCCGCAATTTTTATTCACTGCCGTCTAAAAATTCCCCTCCAAATTCTGGTCCTAGTCCCCGACTCAAAATTATGTTTTTAAAGTGGTCTCGTATAATTGCGCTTTACGACTGTCTATTTGTGTTCTAATCTTTGAAACTTGCATTTATTCCGTTCCAAAATTACTTTTTCCCCGATCTAGAAATTAAAAGAAAGATGAATTTCTGTTCGAAAATGGTCCCATTTAATTGCAGTTCATTTCTGATCTATGCCGTAAAGTTTAATTTTTTTTCACATCGTGTTTTTTTAACATTATGTCCGAACAAACTGTTTGTCTCTTTTTTTTTTTTGATTTTTTGATTCTTATTGTTAAAAGTAATAATTTATATTATTTACATTAAAAATTTTCTAAACAAATACATGTATTATTTAAGTTCATTTATGAAAACATTAGCTTAATAATTGTTACGTATGCGTATAAACTTGTAATATATATATATATATATATACATATATGAGTGTGTGTGTGTTTATAATAATAATTTGATGAATATGAAAAAGTAAACAGATTTTTTTTTTCTTTTTTTTTTTAAAATTTAATACGCAATGAAGACTGTGCCAGACCAAAGAGACCACATTTTTTTTTTTACGTTTTTTGAAAACTATTGTCAGCGTTCGCTGATTTTCATCGGAATTCAAATGACACCGCCTCTTGCACTTTCGAATGAACAAAGAACTATTAAAATCGGTTCACGTGAATGCTAAGAACCAAAAAGAAACACAAGTGACGAACCTCTTTCTTGTGAAATTGGTAAAAAGTAAATTTTAATCCAGCCTGTAATAGAAAATCATAATTTTCGGAGACAATTCCTTATTTTCCCTCCACTCCGTAGAGCCATTTTTACCCGTTCCCCAGTGGGGCAAAATTAGTTTCTAGCATCTTCACTGCAATTTGTGTATTTTCTTTAGCTAGCCATCTTTTACTTTTCCCTACACTTGTATTTCGTATACAATTCTAACCATAATTATAGTTCTGTAAGGTAAAGTAAATTTCAATCTGTATATATATGTAGCGCCGGAATAGTTTGTCTTATTTTATTGCTTATTTTTTCGATACGATCTTTCCACGACGATGCTTTAAGCCAAGATATTTATATGTGGTGACCGACTCTAAGCGATCACAAGTACAACTGCGCGTATTTTTATTGCTTATATGTAAACATTGTATGGAGAGCAGTACCAACTTTAGTTCCCGTACCTCCTAGGGGAGTTTTTAAGCACATAGTTCTCGACTTCGTAACTTTTATTGTTATATTTCTATCATGATCTGCTTAGGATATCAACATCTTCTTTAAACAGTTATTCGGAAATATTCGAATGCCCACAAACGTTATATCATAGTGGAATTTTTGATGTAGTCTGCGAGTGAATTAATATAAATTAGAAAGAGTAGTGGAAATAAGACCGTATCTTGGCCTATATGCTAAATTTATTTGTGAACTTAGTTTTCGGTTAATTTTAACCATGCTTTTCCTTTCTGCAAATAGTCTATAAACGACTTCCTTTTAGTTCTGTTTTATGCCAATTGAATGCCTCAGTTAAATCGATGAAAGAAATTAAGAATTGGTTCCCACTCGCTGGGCCCTTGTTTACCTGTTTTGCCATTAATCTAGGCAAAGAAATATTAGATTTATTTTTCCTAAAACCACACTGATTTTCACATAAGATTTTATTATTTTCTAAATAATTTCTTAAATGGTGCTCTACATAATGCTTCACAACTTTAGCAGCTGATGATATTAACGTTACAGGTCTATAATTTTCATGTTGTATATAGCTGCCTTTTTTTCTTTTTTTTTTTTTTTTGTAGATAGATCTGATAATTCCAATTTTTAGCCCTTGGGGGACCTTACTACACTCTTTTATGAAACAATTAATTAAATTTGTGATCAGAGGCGAAAGTATTCGTTTATTATATTTAATGTCTTTACTCCTTATACCATCCCATCCACTGGGGCCTTATCAATTTTTAGTTCTTGAATTATCGAATCAACACAATTTATCGATGCTTTCGCAATGTAGAATGTTATCATCTCATTCCGGTGATCTGTATTAAACTTTAACCTATACAAATTCATGTTTTTTTTTTTTTGTTTTTTTTTTAAATAAAAATAATAGTGAGGATTTCCATGCGCTGTGTTTAACTACTGAGGCTATTACAGCACATGGAGCCTACTTAGGAAGGTTAAACTCTATGGTATAGGCCGCTGCTACGCACGAAAGCGAACATAGCTGCGACCGCAGACGGAACGTTCGATAAGATCTTAGAGATAGAGGTGGTAGTGAAATAGGTGGATCTTGGTGCCGCAAAAGAGAAACATTCGAGAAGGAGGTGAGATGTAGACGGGGCGCTTGGTTGACCACAGAAGAAGCAGACATTTGGGGGTGCTTGTCCCGTGAAGATATACCCGTGCGAAAGGGTTGTGTGACCTGTTCGGAGGCGATTCAAGACAGAAAAATCTCTGCGAGAAATTTCGTCTATGGGCCACCAGGGTTCTGTGGTTGATTTTATGCTTCGGAGGAATGTACTTGCGGATTTCCATTCCTGCTGCCATTCTTCTCCAGTTTGGTGCATAAATAAATGGGCCATTGTGGGGGGAAGAGGGGGATTACATGGCATTGGAGAGAATTGTATGGTTTATACAGTTTGTATAATATTCTCGAAGGTATTTGCAAAGAACTTTGCTACGACCGTATCTGCAAATATCCTATTATTCATCAAGCTATTTATTATTCCCCAACTCGTTACGCTGCCATTAATTGCTTTTTCAATTTTGTCTTTTGTAATCTCATTCCGTTGTTGGTCATGCCTCGATATTTTTTACATAAATTGTTGTACCTTACATTGGCTGGGTTATTTTTAGAGCGTTTAAAGTAGATGTCTCTTACGTTTTCCTATTGACGTGTACATTTCTAGGCCTATATTTTTATTCTCTAAGGTGTTAAGAAATTTTTGCGCTACTACTATCGTATATATCGCTAAAAACAGATAGGATTATATACTATACGTCCAATCAAATACGTACTTTCCGGAGTACGAAAAATATGTATGTTTACATATTAATTATGAAATGCTTTAAAAGCGAATAATAATGCAATTAATTTAGTGGACTGGATTCACTACGAACAGTTGTCAAGTTGGTAGGAGAACGTAACATAAACGAAAAACGGGAAGAAAAATTATAGTCCCAACTATTGCCTTTAGAAAAAAAAGTAGTGACTGATGAAGAATAAGCAATAGTAGGTCAGATTTTGAATGGTAACATTACGAAAGACTAAGACTCGGACCAAAGCATTATACATTGAGTATAATATGTGTACCTTTACCGTTGAGCTGACAATGGTTAGTTACGCCGATTTTTGTGAGGAATGATTAATAATTATAGCACCAAAGGGTATAATATTTAGATTTCATATGCGCAGGCGTTCAAACTACATAATTTTTCCAAAAACGAGAATAAGTTGTTCGACATATATATATATATATATATATATCGTGCTGATACATCAACGGAAATAAATGTTCAACCGTTTGTTATTACTTCCTAAAAAAAATTATTTACTAAAAAAAAAATACGTACTAAAAAAATTATTTCATTCCCATCCTTCATTGTTCAGTACTTTTTTGGAGGAAAAAATATATACACATACAACAATAGCAAAGTTATACTGGCAAGAAAATTTCTGCACATTTTGAAAGATGTACTAAAATCATTATTAACAGATGTTGTGTAATTTGGATTTTTGTAGATTCCCGAATAAAACAAAAGACATTTGTCAACGGAAGAACATATTTGTCTGCTACACACTTCAAGTACATCCACTGCTACTGTATTCACTGAGTCGTCTGAAGTTTCACTGCAAATTGTCATTTCAAATAAAATAGAGGTGCTTTGGCATAAATACCGCCTACTTGGACTCGTCGTTCTCCTGCATTCCATTACGCAAAGTTGGTGATTCCGTCAGAATGGATCGAGTAAATATGACGATTTACAGTAGTCATCATAGTACGTAATACAGCAAAAGTAAATGAATTCCTGATGGCTTTATAAAAAAAAATGGTTACGCGCATACGTTTATTAATATGAACATTTTTATTTTTGCCCCTTTTTTTTTTTGTTACGTGTTAAATTTAGTTCTGTAAGAATAAGATAAATTTTACTATTTACATTGCCACCTCATCGGTGCATTTTGCAAAATTGTTTCTGTTTTATATTTGTAACAAATACCATGTTTGAAGTTGTCTATTCCCTTTTTTTGTTTTGTAATAGCATTTTAAAATATCTGTTTAAAATTTCTTCGATGGAAGCAGTAAAAATCGCGCTGTGAAGGCTTGAAAAAAGAAACTATTATTCTCGATGAAATGTTTTAAAAAGCGATATGAAAAAAAAAAAAAAAAAAAAAAAAGTGTACAAATAGATATAAAAATTAGCTGAAAGTCTCACTATTTTCGAAATGAAATTTAACTTTTTTTTTTTCTTTTTCTGAATAAGGGCTAATAATGGACCATTTTGAGAACGGTGTAGGTATAGGGTTTTGCAAATTGCTGCACACGTAAACACACACACAATGAGACTACTTCAAAATTGCAATTTGGCGGTCGATGTCATTTTTAGACGGGAACGAACATAAACTGCGGGGTTTGCAGCATAAATAAGCGCAAATCAAATTTAATTTAATGAGATTATTTTAAAATCAAAGCTTTTCTCCTTCCAACTTTTTTCACACGCACACACGCAATTAGCCAATAAAAAAGTTTCAAACATTTAGAAAAGAATGCGAGTACGATAAAATTTACGGCACAAATAAACAGAAATGGGCTGCAGCTAAATGAAACCTTTCTCAAGTAGAAAAATTTGATTTTGAGCGGTTGGGGTAATGGGCCTCTTAACGTCATAAATTACCATTACGGCGCTGCGTTAATGTATCATAATTTATAAATAATTTTTCATGTTCGTAAATTGCTTAAGAGATCGTGTATTTTTTTTTTTTTTTTTTTTTTTTTTCATTGCACGCATTGAAAAGCCACTCTGCCTAATAGAAGAAAAGCTATCTTTTAAATTTTTGAACGAATTTTATTCTATATTTCACTTACTTTTTAGTTAAAATAAAATTGTAGGAGAAAATAATGTTAACCCGGTGATTTATCACGATATTTTGTCATCAAGAACTATCGAAAGTTTCCAACTGGACTAAAAAAGAAAAAAAACCTGATTGCAAATCTTTGGCTCTTTCTATAATTGCCTCGTCTAAACTCACGGTCGAAATTATTACACGGCGGCGGTCAAATATCGGGAAGTTTATTAACTCTACCTATAAAGTCTAACTGTTTGAACTTTAACAAAGAATACCTGTTACATACACATCTTAGAAGGGTAAATCTACGAATCGACAATAAAGATGATTCGGTTCTAATTAAATTAATAAGTACTATACCCAATCACATATTAAACGAAAAACAAATTGGTGTATGGAAGAGGGAAGTGAGGAAGTGGTTGAAAGAATGGTGCAAAGATCAAGGAGTCTTAATACGTTCGATTTAGGTAGTAAGAATGATTAATTGTAATTTTGTTTACTAGAATAAACGATAATAAGAGTGTTCAGCGCTCACGCAACGGGCGCAACTTATTTATTGTATTTATTTTAAAAAAAAGCAAGCGAATACATATAATAAATTGACAAATTTTCAGTAGATAAAAAATGCCGAGAAATATAATACACGCAATAAGGATAATTTAGGAGAAGACTACAATAATCAACCGAGTCCTTTAATTAGAAAAAAAATAAAAAGCAAATGAGATTGGAAATGTGTCACGGAGTATCTGAGAGAAGATGATTCGAAGTAATGGTAGTTAGCAAAAACTGATGAGTGTAGAAAAGAAGGCAAAAAGACTGCAAGTGTTAACGGCAGAGTGTAAAGAAGAAATTCGAGAGAATGCGACTGCGCGTATGTGGGTGTCGTGATTTCCTAAAAGGGACTCTGAAAGAACATAAGAAAAGTTAATCATCTTTCAGCCTAATTCGTCTTATTTCAGTTTACTCGATTTGACATGGACCTCTTTTCCAATACGGTTCTCCATCGATAAAATTAAGCTATTTCGTCAATTTATCGAACGGAGTTAAAATCTGACGTGCTAAATTTTTATTTTTCCAATATTAAATAAACAGCATTTTCTTCTAACCTGTCTAAAAAGACCCAAATATTTTTTATGTAACTTATGTATGTGATACGTAGTAAAAAAAAAAGAAAAAAAGTTATTTATAATATATATATATATATATATATATATATATATAAACTCGGGCATTTTGGCCTCAAAAGGCCTCTTGACCCCTTTTGCTTACATTTCTGTCTCTTTCTCTTCTATACTTTGTATAAAATGATTAGAATTTACAACGTAATTCTTAGGCCGGTCCCCATTAGATTTTATAACGAAAAAATGTCCCAATTTTATATAATAAAAAAAAAAAATACAATCAATAATTTATATCATAGATTTTATTAATCGACCGAAACAACTTAACATACTATTATATAAAAATAATACTTTTTTTACGTTTCCATGGTATTATTAAATTCGCATAATATAATTTTTACATGCTTCTCCCTGTTATAGTGGGACTTCTTATTCATCAAACTGCACACAGTAATATTCATCAACCTGCACACAGTAATAAGAAGTCTATTCATTATGTTTCCAAAAAACGAAAACCGCTACCGAACGCAAAACGTGAATTGCGGTAACGAAAAGCGAACGACGAACTGTGCAATGGCGAAGAATTTGCCACATTTATACACGATACGCCTTTTGGTTCGAAAACGACAGGTGTGGAAAAGTTTAAAACATTTGATAGCATTTTAAGTCAACCGCCTCTCTGTTATATTAATAAAAAATAATAAGAAAAAAAAAATTATCTTAAGAAGCTACATTTCTGCACGTTTTTTGACGAATACTTCAATTTATGTTCACTGATTTTCATCATTACTCATCATATGGTACCTAAGTTGATTTCCAATGGACAAAGAGAATCAATAAAATCGGCCTATATAAATACGAGTTGTGCGCGAACAAACGTAAAAAGATAAACATACGTGACGAACGTATAAACAACTTCCTTCTTTTTCGAAGTCGGCAGAAATTAAAATATAACAAACGTTACATAAAATTGGGACATTTTTTCTAATGGCCTAAGAATTGTGCTGTAAATTTTGATAATTTTATAGAAGGTGTAGAAGAGAAAGAAACAGAAATGTAAGCAAGAGAGGTCAAGGGAACAGCCCCTTGCGAGGCCAAAATGGCCGAGTCTAAATATATATATATATATATATATATATATATATACTATATATATAAATGAAAGTTGAAAAATCTGTGTGTGTACAGCTAATCTCACAAAGTACCGAACTGATTTTGTTTCAGGTTTTCACCAGTGGATAAATTGATTCTTGTGGAAGGTTTTAGTGCTTATTTCATGAGCTTCTGGTGTGATTTAGGCGAGCTTTGGGTATTTTTGTCAATGAAGCGGAGAAAATAGGTAAAATGATGAAATAAACAAAAAAAAAAACAATTGGATAAAATGTTTACTATTGTAAATGTTTTAAATAAAATGATTACGGTAAATACAAATTAAAGATAAGGCCTAGGTAACATTTTAATAATTTCTGATGTAAGTAAGGGCACCACCGTGGTCCATCTTGCATTCCTAAAATCATTGAACCTCTTTAATAGGACCTAGAAGACGCGCTCCTCGCCTAGCTACACGGAGTGCGGTAATGTAAAAAATTTTTAAATATTTCTATGAAAATACTGTAATACGTAGACTAAGCTTAATATTACTGACCATGTAAATTATGAGACCTAAGAAATTTTAATCAGAAAGGCCTAAATGGGTCTAATGATTTCCCAATTTTTAATTATTTCTATGAAAACTGAACACAGTCGCAACTACAAAATGCAGAATATTGAACTATTGTACGTATAATATTTCTGACTGGAAAAATTATGAAGTCCGAAACAGTTATTAAACATAAATTTTTAAGCATTTCTACGCCAATCGAAATACACCGCAATAAGACAGAGATCTAAAAAGCCCGAATTTTTAGTGGCCCCCCTACACTCATTAGTGCCGTTGGGCTTAGTACATTGTGAACCTTAACTTCACAATTCATTAAAGAGGCTCCCTGAATGTTATTAAATTTTTTACATTTTTAAGAAAATCGAGATGTATCTTAAAAGCCATATAATTCGAATTTTGTGCGTTTCATAATTAGTGGATAACTAGAAAAATTATCAAAATTTTTTTTGAATAAAAAATTTCGAATTTTTAACGGTAAAAATTAAAAACGCGTCATCATCTGTAGACGACACATATTTCCCTTTAATATGTAATAAAAATTTTATCAAGTCTCGGTAATTTTAAATTCAGCTTCGTAATATACAATAATTTTCGAAACTTTGAAATCGAAGAAGAATTCGAAATAATCTTCTGATAAGTTGAAATAATCCTTATGGAATATTCGGGGCGAAAATTATTTTATTAAATATGAAAACTGCTACCGAACAAACAGCGGAGCGTGTAAAAAGTCCAAAAATTCAGGTATCAACTAAGGGATAATTTTATTCATTTAGGAGGTGCATAAGAAGAAAAGATAGAGAATTGCTAGTAACTTTTGCGTATTGGCCAATATCACAATACCATAATACTATGTATGAATTATAATTAGAAGCTAAGTTTTATTCGATTGCAAGAAAAAACGGAGGAAAAAAAGCTGGCCCCTTAAGAACAAACATATGTTATTATGCGCTTCTTAAATTTAATATTAGCTTAAATATCCATGGCATCTGAGCACACATACATGCACGCGTTGAGGTATACACTCAGACACACTCATACTGCATTTATGACTTTCTGATTCACCTCGATAGATTGTGCTTAAGCCTTTTGAATTTAGTATACATGTACTCTAGTCGCCTGGGGTCATAATTCCTAATTGCTCTAAGACTACAGTTACGATACAAGCGGCGAGCGGCGAGCGGTGAGCGGTAAGCGGTAAGCGTTAAAACGGTGCCAGTAGTTTATATATTTACACGAAATTAAATGGCTATGACTTTTCGGTGGCTACAATAATGCACAATCCAGTCATATATTTTTTACTGCCGCTCAAATGACAGTTGTTTCGTGTAGAATTATGATAAAACAAAATTAACCGATACGATAACTGAAATGCTAATATCAGAATGAGTACAAATAACATTCCCGGTGTTAGTAGATATTAAAAATTCCGTTGAAATGATCACTGTAATGAGTACAACTAGACTAAGAGAACGATCATATCATAGAGGTTTGATGATTCGTAAAAAGTGAAGTAACAGAACGTGGTGCTTTTTGGCCAGAAGGACGTTGTAATTTGGACCGAGCCAAAAAGAAAAAAAAACAAAAAAAAACGCGGTGTATTTACTTACGCCAGAAATTAATAAAATGTCATCTAGAGTTTATTATTTACCGTAGTAATTATTTTAATTTTTACGTTTAATTTTTACTTACCACGGTGTAATTATTTTATTTAAAATTTTTATGAAAATTATACTTTCTTTTTATTCGTCCCGCATACATTTCTGTACCGCTCGTCGCATCTCAACTTTTCCGGTAGATTTTCCTAAAATTTTCTTTTACACGCGACAATTACGAACACAACAATAAAATAATCAACCAAATCGGTCGAGCCGTTCTGAAGTGAGGATCTTTTATTTTAAAACGATCTGCAAGTAATCGAAGTGATGTATTTTCAGAAAGCAATAATAGTTTTAAAATATCGGAAGACGACATAATAACAAATGAGCCATTAACTATTATAAACACTATCGTTAATCTGTTAATTACCATTCTACCACTAGCCGCTTATATCGTAGCTACGGCCTAATTATTTCATTCGAAAATATTGCACGCAACAGAAATATCTTATATTGTAAAAAAAAAGGTTATCAACATGTTTCGTGACATTATGATAAGTAGGGAAACGGGTGATATCGATAATTTTAATGTAGGAGAGAATTACGCATAGGTGAAATTTCATTCTTATAACATTCTAAGTTAGCGATAAACGGAAAAATTATTAAATCGACGCATTTTTAAACGGATGCAACAAATTCTCTTGCTCAGAAAATTCTAATCGTTTTACTGAGAATATTTTGTTCACATTGCATATACAGAGATGTATACATATATAGTTTTTATGATTGTCAAATGTATATTTAGTTTTTTTTCCATTGTCAGACGGATAGAGCTAAGCAACATTTCTGCACAGCGGCTGCGCTTAACTTCTAAGATAAATAGGAATGAGTGTCCCGATTAATGGTTATAAATTGACGAAAGTTAAATAAAGCTAGGCCGGAAAAGTTGTATAAGAAGGAAAAGAAAAAAAAAAAGAAATGTTTTCCTTCGAGGAATTGCAAATTCCTTTTCCACTTGACTGTTCCCTTTTTTATTTTTTAAACCAGATAAAAATATACAAAAGAAGCAAAAGAAAAATTGATAAATTAATTCCCCGAAGTTAGTTAAATGTATATATTTTTCTTTTTTTTTAATCTGCATAAACATAATGTATATATATATATATGTATGTATGTATGTATTTATATAGGCATTTTATTTATTAGTCGTTTTTCTCATTTCGAACTGGGAATCGGAATATAAACAGCTGAGCTTAATTCTTAGCAGACAATTTTTATCGCTGCCTTCGGTGACGTAATGAATGAAGTTATTGATGACGTTCTAAAAACTACTTGAGGCAACTGCGTCGGGTTAATGTTCCGCTTTTTTTTATTAGTGTATTTCCTCTTTTGCAGCGGCCTAATGAAAGGGTTAACGATATAAGCATTTGCGTTTAATATCGTCCCGTCCCTGAGGAAATAAATTATGCGCCTTCCGCGGCATATCTATATAGGCGATAAAACGAGAGAGGGGAGAAAAAAAGGAGTCCGTAAAGTATCGGCCAAGAGGTCTCTCTTAATAAAAGGCTAGTTCTGTTCATTCTTTGTTTTCCCTCAAGATAGATGCCTTTATTTTCTCTTCCTTTATTCGGAAAAAGACCGGGAAAATATTACGGAAAAAAAGAAAGAAAAAAGAAACAAAACAAAAAACGAAGGAGAAAAAGCGAAAAGACTACACACACCGGTAGCGCTCCAGCAACACCGCTTCCAGGGGAGGGAGGGGGTTAACTGGTTATTAGAAAACAAAAAGAAAATTAAGGCAACAAAAGAAAAATATCGGGCGATAAATAAGACGTAGAGAGAGCGTTCCCAGACCCTACGGACGAGCGGTGCAATTGAGAAACAAACAATGAAAAGAAAGTCTGAAAAAATTCCTGCAAAAAAGGGTTCAGCGCTGGCAGTAATGAATCAATTTCCAATTTCGGCGAAGCCGTAAATTTTTTTTTTGCGTTCGCGCTTTGATTAGGGCCAACACGAAACCGGGAGATGGCCGAGCGATAGGGCCCGGTTGCGAATCGGCCGGTGCTGCAAATGAATTTATAGATCGTGCGGGAGACACAACGAGCAGGCGATGATTTCGGCGATGGCGCGCAAATGAAGGGTTAAAAATTATCGTAGTCTGTGGTCTCTGAAGTAAATTTCGGTGGAAGGGGTTAGTGCCGTTTGAAGTTTTTATTGTTGGCTTAGAGCGGTGCATGATAGCTTGTATTATTTCACGGCTGATTTATACGCGCAAAAATGGAAACGAAATGAAACGAAATGAAACGAAATGAAACGAAATAAAACGAAATAAAACGAAATAAAACGAAATAAAAAATACACTCTTCGTTAACACTTTTTGTTGCCGGGTTTTTGAATTGGCCGCCAACTTTTTCAATTCGACGTTTTTCCTCGTCCGAACGTGCCCAAATCGCGCCTTTCGCCGACTCCGTGCCGTTTCCGTCGTAATATTTTTCGATCAGCCACTACGAACAATTCTCCGTACGAACGCAATATGCTTTTCCGCATTATTCTCGGCAACGGGGACACTGTATCGAAAGACCATATAAGTATGATCACGTCAACAATATCGATTGGACACAACTGTCGGTATTGCGGTTGCTTCACCATGTACACCCCGGTCAGTGATGATGTTGCTACCTAGTGTTACGCTAATTTTTTTTTTTTTGAGATCGAGAATGTGGGACCAGGACTGCGCTCCATTTGCAGAAATATTGCAAGTTTGAAACTGTCGTGCTGTTGAACATTTAGAACCTAAGTATCTTAAGACTAGGACGGAAATCGCAAAGACGTTAAATTTATCTCGAATCAGCAGCAAGGCCCCGTATACATGTCGTGGACTCTAAGAGCGATTGCGGAAATATGCTAAAGCGAATTGGCAAAAGTTCTACTTGCATTACCGGTGTTGCGGACGTTTTAATGACTTTAGCGGCTAAGTAAGGTGAAGAGCTCCGGCAGTGTCCGGAAGTTTCCGGGTTCGCACTAAGATGAAAAGTGTAGGGTATGTTGCTCTAGTTATATATCGAAGAAGTGCCTTCTGTTTTGTAGATGCTAACATCGGCTGCCTACTACCAACCGAAACTGAATTTCGTCGACTCTTTGACGCGAAATATCCGAAGCGTTCCTTTCTAAACTGCATTTTCAATAGTGACGTCGTCGGGAACAGTTTTTAAATTCTGTGCTAAGGCTTTCCTCCGACGCGGTAAAGATCAAAAGCAGGGATTGATAATTCCTCGAAATTGTTGCGCGCGTTGAAAAATTACGGCGGGAGGCTGAGGATTTTCGAGGATTTTGCGTCCTTTTTTTTTCATTCGTCTTCCTCTCTTATTTAATTTCATTTCATTTCATTTAATTTTAATTTCATTTCATTTAATTTCATTTAATTTTAATTTAATTTCATTTAATTTCATTTAATTTTAATTTCATTTCATTTAATTTCATTTAATTTTAATTTAATTTCATTTAATTTCATTTCGTTTCATTTAGCGCATTCGGCTGACAATCGCGCCGGACACAATTAACGAGATCGAGTCTTCGTTCGCGTTTTGATGATTTTCGTCGGTCGTTATTTTGTTTACCTCCGCGGCCGATTATTAGCGACGCCGTACGAACCTTATCATTAATACGTCATTAAGGTCGCGCTCATTGTTTTTAGGGAATTTTCCTAAATTTGTCAAGCAATAAATAAATACGCGCGTACGCCGGCCGCCGAATGATGGCATTATAATAAGTAGGGCTGCTGGCTTCCTGTTTTCTTTCGTCTTATTATTATTTATTAGTTAGTCACCCGGCGAAAGGAATATTCTGAGCCAAAGGAACGACGCGATATTTCGCTACCGCTAACGAGCGCTTATCTCGCTTCTCTATCGGGCCCGTCTCTATTTACATATATGTGCTCGTTAAAATTGTCCATTTGAAGAACCGAAATCAGTAGCTATCAGAGGAGCGGTTTCAAAGATGAGCGCTCTTCTCTTAGTTATATCCTAGACGTCGTCTGCTATAGTTAGTGAAACTAATAATTACCTCGCTCGACTATTCCGAGGCGTATTTTGTCCGCGTTATCAAAACGGTCCGACTCCATCCGCATTCACTTTTAATTTTTAATAAAAATTATTTACGCCCGTTAATTTTTCCCGGTCCGATCATCGTAATTTCCTACTTTTCTTGCTAACCTGCTCCGATACCGCTTCTTTTCTTTTCCTTTTTATTTTTTACATAATTCGGTATGACAGACTAAAATTTTATTATCGGGCAAAACTCTCTACACTTAATTTTATATACATAAATCTATACTCATATTAATGCCATGCTCCGGAAACAAAAAAAAAAAAAAAAAAAAAAAGGTTATGAAATGTGTAACATAAGTTGTCATAGAAGTTCATCATAGTGAATTAAGTTGAAATTTACCTTTTTTTATGTAGAAAAACTACCGTCCAGCGCAATGGTTGTATCTTACGATACACATAATCCATTATTTTTCTTTTTGTTATTTTATTTTATTATTACTATTACCTCTGACATTTGTCGCTTTCCATTCTGAATAAACCTACGTTACTTGATCTTTAACCGCGTATTAAAATATTTTCGTCGCGCTGTTTTTATCTCGTGTAACCTTAATGTTTATTAGACCAAATCGCGCGTTGACAATACTTCAAAAGGTAGTAGGTGAAATATTTGTAATTGGTTGTGATTATATCGATAATTCGGTGGGAAAATTAAGTAAACGTGTTTCCAAAATTATACTTCTATTTTTGTTATTAAGTTAAGCAACGCTCCTCTCTCATCGTCCCTTTTACTTGTAATTTATAATTTTAGTAATTATAAACTCCGAAATTATTAAAAATGTGATAAAATAGAGCGTGGACGAAGAATGAAAAAGTCGCAGGAGTGAGTAGAAATAGACATGGTCTGGAGAGCACTCGTGTGGAATTCGGAACAACGGAATAATTGGAAAAGATATCAAAAAAATAGGAAAGTCGTAACTTCGATAGCAAAGATAGTACAAAAGGAAGAAGGACGAAAAAAGATACAAGTTGATAGCAGAGAGGGTGAACAAAAATGGGCTTTGAATGGGAAGTAGGGAATTAATTGTGCTCAAGAATTCTTTGCACAGCCACTGATCATGGAAAGGAATTTTTTGGACGAAAGAGATAAATAGAATAGCTTAGGACAGTGAGAAAGGTCGCAGTAGGGCAATTTTGTGACGAAAATTTTCAGTGACAAACTACGTCGCCTTGAAAGACGCGGGATTAAGTGTTTTTTTCTCTTTTTGTAATTTATCGTTAAACTCATGAGAAGGATAAATTCACGCAAAAGGATAAAAAGGATAAATTTATGCGAAGGATAAAGTCGTTAAAGAAATTTTCACTCGCATTTGAAACCGCACTAATACTAGATCGGAAAACGCTTTAATTTTCTCTACGTCTACATCGCAGGAACTTCTTCGACGCTTCTCTGATCAAATACACCGGGTCAAGAAGTTTGACCGCGGAGTCTGTTCTATGTATACATATATATTTTTTTTAATACATTTCGTCGAATTTTTGTAATTGGGCCGAAAATATTTTACAGTTGTTCTCTCATTACTAGCCCGAAAAATAAGAAGAAAACATGTCAAATCAAGTGCGAATTCACATGCTGCGAATTGCAAAACGAGCATTTTAAGAATGTCTAACCCGTATTATTGAATGATGAAATTTTTGTAACTTTCCTCCTCGAAAATAGCTCACAGAAAATTTAAGTTTAAAAAAGATACACAACCACAATGAACGAAAATTCGTCAACAAAAATAAATTATTTATGTAATCTTTATGTATTCGCATTTTGAAAGTTTTATAAGCTAATTTTCTATCCGTGGAAATACATCGCAACATTCATTTTAACAATACAAAACGGAAAAAACGATTTCTATGAAAAAAGTAAACAGAAAAATTCTATCGATTTTCGACGAAAATATTACCGATATTATCGACGACTTTTGTTTGACTGATGGAAAACGCTTAGAGACGTGAGACTGATCTGGTATGAAAAGAAATTTTTTTCAGATTTCTCTTTAAACGTTTTAATCGACTTAAACGGTGTCACTTAACATTTCGACTTAAAAATCTCGCCTAGAAACTTAGTCCGTCACAAAAAAAAACGCAACTAATAATTTTCAGTGTGTACCCTTAAACTTTTGAGTAAGCCGTTTTTGAGGTATCCTACTAGGTCCATGAACAAAATAAATGTTGCGGACGATTAAAATCTGAAGCGGCCCTGTTACCAAAGAAATTCCGGACTGTTTACTATCTGACAGAATTTCGTAAAAAGTGAAATTATTTCGTCGACTGAACGTAAAAAAAAAAAAAAAAAGCGGGAAAAAAAAGCGCAGCTAAAATCGAGGAATTAAGCAAAAATTCGGATTTCGTAAGATAATGGCGAAATAGCGGGGCCGGCGTTTAAGTGCGTCATAGAGAAATAGTTTTTAAGGTAGCGGAAACGAAGAAATAAATGGGCTAATAAGATAACTGTTAGAAGGAACGATTTCGCTCAAGTCATTACCGGTGACCTTTGTTATTGTTGTTTGCGATGTTAATTTGCAACGATAATGACAATCGTAGCCGGATGACAAGCTATGATGGGCGACATCGATAGACATTTTTAGCGACACTAGTCAAAGTGGGTGTCGCAAATTACCGTTGCCTTATTAGCGCTAGAAAACAGCCGGAAACTCCGAAGAACAAATCAATTTTAATCTAGACTTTTTCGTCGCGATTTCCCCTAATTAACGGCAATTCGTTTTTCGTTGTAATATTTTATCCGGACACACGGACACCGCCAGTCGAATAAAAGTTGACGCACCTTAGCCGATTAGTATTTCTCACCGATCGCAGCTAATATTTCTCAAAGGTGCATTGCCGAAATTATCTTAAAAACTGGTTTTCCGAGACGCCCCGGTTGCTTATATTCAGAGACGACTTGGTAATTTTTCAATGACCATTCTTCAATAAGACACGGCACTAGCGAGAAAAATCTTGAAATTGTTTTTTTTTTTTTTCGGAGTTTTCGGGGCATTACTGTTACTCGAGGTGATTTCAGTTCACACTACTAAACGTAATTAAGCGGATTGTCCGAAAAACAACTGATCATTTTTTCTCCTCTTCTTCTAGCCAAATTTACCGCGATCCAGAGACAAAAGGCGCATGTCCATCGGTTCGAACGACATTTCCCTTGGTGGGAATAGACCCAGCATCCGGCAAAACGCTGGACTTGTCGATTGACACAGTCTCGTTGATTCTAGCAAACTCCCGGATAATACCCATCTATTTCAAATCTCGATGCAGATGTATGTCACACCAGCTTGCATTGGTCACCGGCTTAATAATTTCATTTTGAGCTTTTCTATATACTACTATTTTCAGCGCCGAAGTATGAATTTCATGATAACTTTATATATATATATATATATATATATATATATATATATATATATATATATGTATATAGGTGAGACACACTTTATATGCTTAGCTTTGAACATAAAACAGGATACAGAGTTATCTATAACTTTTGCGTTTATTTGCTCTCGCTTCGCTCTGATAGGCGGCTACCAAGTGTTAAACGAGCACCTCTAAGTGGGTGTTTAGCTGATTTAGATATTGGTTCCCGCATGCGGTTAATACTAGACAGAACGTGTACACTGGAGGAACATGCTCTTCGAGCACACCGCATCCGATAAAATTTAGATTTCGTATTCAACACGGAACTTCCTACACCTGTGCGCACGGTAGAAACCCACTTATGACCATCTAGCACCGGTGCTTTATCTATCTGGAGAAGTCTGCTACTTCTGACTAATCGGGAAATACTTGATGTCCACACACACGCACACACACAAAGGGACAGAGCATGCAATTATATAGAAGTGAAAAATATCACAATGGTCTTTGGATATTGCAGTCTCGTTTAAACTATCTTGTGATTGGAAAACTTGAAAAATCACTCTATTAAACAAAGAAAGAAATTGGAATTGTTTTAGGAATCGATCACATGTTTTTTGATCGAAATGTACTAAGGAATTAAAAATTCAACGGTTCGTTGAATGAATGTGCGTAACTGTCTTCTTGACTGTCCGGCTCAAAAAACTGAACACGCCAAAAAATAGCGGCGTGCGACATTCCGAACTTGAAAGTCGGGAAAATTAATGCCAAGACGGGACGAGGAGTCAGGATTTTCAATTTTCGGGATTTCCCGATTTTTCCAGATTTCCCGGATTTTCACGTTTCTTTTGCCGATTATCTTCCTGGAATCTTTCAACTTGTTCCATAATTTTTACTAAAAATTACTAAATCAATAAACTATTTTTGAAAAAAACCTATGATTGTAACTTGAAACTACTTAAATTCTCATTTTTACACGTTAATTTTCCGAAAATGAATTTGCTTTGTGGTTGAAAATGACGAAATTAAGTTATCTTCTTTTTTTTTTTAGATAAAGGTCATTTGTTTGTAAAATAATGTATGACATGTGTAAAATATTGTTATTGTGTTTTGGGTATATGCAGTTGAACAGAAAAAATTGTACGTTTGTTTTAGATTGCAATGCGTATTTTTTCTCTCGCATACTTACTATTTAAAAATAGCAGGTAAATTATTTTTGTTGCTGTTATAGCATTAACATTTTTGTTTACTCAATTATATATAACACTTAAATAAAATAATTCGTTACATTATTGTTGTAAAATTGTTAATACGCTTATAACGTTACTAAGTATAATCATGTTATTTTAATTTATAAAATTGCATATTTGTTATCTATTTTTTATATTTATATAAAATTGTTTATATAAATAATACACAACAAAAGAAAAAAAGAAAAAAAGAAAAAACAGGATACAGTTATTTAGCGTCGGTTTTTCTATACATTTTAGTTTTAAAAAATCTAGAAAAAATTGAGAAATCCCGAAAGAATCGAGAAACCCGAATAAATCACTGAATTCCGGTAAAACTCGGCAAATCCTCGATAATCGAGAATCCCGAATCGTCCGGTCCCGAAATATCGGAATCTCGCACAACCCTCTACCAGAAACCCCTTAATAACCCTGCGGAGATAAGGGCCAACAAATTAAAGACAGGCGTGGTGCTGCAAGGAGAGTTTGACACGGTAGTCCAAAAAACAAAAACATTTAATTTTTTTTTTTTTTTTTTGAACATGTCGGCTAAGGACGTTACTCAATCCAAAGGTATGACAGCATTAATGATTATAAAGGACAACTATTAGAAATGGAACATATGGAATGAAGCTAATAAAGGAATAATCAAGAGAGACGGAAAAGAAAGCATTAAGCGCTGTAAGGCGTAGGATAAGACGCAAAAAATCGGAATACACTATCGCGCGTTCTGAAGAAATGAAAGGACATTCAAGTAAAATGTGATTCGCATCACAAGCGTGAAGTTTGTTTCTGACTGATCAAACGGATAAAAAAAGGAGACTGAGTAATGGAGAAACGGAAGAGCGAAGCAGGAAGCAAGCTGTGATTTAACCGAAGTCTAATTACGGGTGAGATAGTTGAACGCCTCATGTTGGGGAAACATATTCAATGGCAGTATATAAACACTCTCAATCGCATATGAAACAAAGGAGTGTTGAAGAGTACTTGGAAAATCTGAGATGCTGACAAATAGTGTACCTTATGCAATGCGACACATCAACTTCAGAAATCTGATGTATAAAATTACTTCCTCTTAAAGATGAAAAACTGAAAAAGCCGAATGATAATGGTATGTCAAACATTCTATCTTCCGAAATACAGCTCGATATCGGACGGAGAATAATTACCCGATCCACAAAAAGTTCCAGCTTTTTGTTAACTTTTTTTGTAAAATCCGTCATCGCCGATTATATACATACGTACACGGTGCGTGTTTTTGCGCATGGAATTCATCGTTTTAACTAAACAAGTTCGAAATGTGTATCAAGATATAGAGCAGAGTCGAAAAACAGGTTCACGGAGGATTTCAAACTATCCGGTACAGTGATGCAAAAAACTTATAATTGGTCAATAAAGAGATACACACGAGACGTCAAAAGTAGCAGCATTGAGTGTGAGCAATTCCGTTATATCGAAAAACGAATTTATATTCAATTTTTTTGTACATATAAATACTTATGAAGTTTCGTAAAAAAGGTTAATGAGACATTGGAAACTATCTGCTGAAATATTTTAGGATCGCCTAAAACGATAAACAACTTAAACCACCTGTAGCAGCTGGCTACTCCGGAGAATATTGTAGTAGGGTGTTTTCCTTTACTACATCGACACACACAATTTTAACTACTACCAGTTGATTAAAATTTAATATGAAAAATTTTAACAAAACTAATGAAGATATAGATTCACGAACTAGGGGACCACGAAGGAGAATCAGAATAAGGGAGGGGGGAAACTCGCGATTGCCCTTATAATTCAATCGCGATGATCCGGTTTTGCCGCATTTTTTTTTTTATGTATCTTTACCGGCGCGCATAAATAATTTACAAGGAAACAGTCAAAATATTGAAATAAGCCGATAAAAAAAACAGTAACTAAAAAAATATAATCGGAAAAGTAGATATATTATTTCAACGGAAAAAAAGCGGTCTTCTTTCGGTTAAAAATATATTTCTAAATAAATTTTTAACCTATATTTTATGTCAAAACTAAAAGTTTATTTTAGCATATCTTGCAAACTGGTTTAATATGCGGGTGAAGCTTCGGAAAAATTTTCATCTTTACATATATTTATTTTTATACACACACACACACACACATGTGTACATGTACGTGTAAGGAAAAATATTAAAATTAACGAAATCAAAAATACGGTAGCAACAAACCGAAATATTTAGCATTTCTTTAAGAGAAACGAAGCGTACTGTATTACTACTGCGTAGTACTAGCACACATTAATCTACAACAACGGAATTAATAAAATAGATCAAGGAGGAACCTCGATATATATATATATATATATATATATATGTATGGTATTTATGAAAAATTACAAAGAATACATTCGGAATGTGAAGCAAACTGAGGAAATAAGCTAAAGGGATATAGTCCATTGTCACTAGAGAAATAATTAGCCGGAATAAGAATTATCATCCGTTAAGGTATTTTGCAGACTGTGAAGGAGTTTTGACACACCCTACTGAAGTAAAACTCTGTCGAACAAGGAGTGAGTAATAGAAAATTATTATCGACATTAGAATAATTTAGCGGAAAATGCGGGGAAACACTGTAGGAGAAGGTAAAATTGTATTACCGCAATTAACGACAGTTTCATTAGATTAAACCGGCTCGATGCAGGAGATCAATTAAATCTCGTAAGATTTGAATCTATGATAAAATCATCTTGATGCGGAATAAACGGTAAAGCAATAAGAAGACAAAATTAAAAGACTGAGACAACGTTGAAGATATCAAGCCGGAAAAATGATATTGAAAGTAGAGTTAATAAATATGCAAACTTTTTTTTTTCTTTTTTTTTTGGTGTGTGCACGAAGGCGGTAAAGAAAATTAGGTAAATTACTGGAAGCACATGAAAGCGAGAAATTTAATCAGTTTACGCAAGCTCTAATTGCGCAAATTATTGTAAAGAATGTCCGAAATTAATAAGGTAATTTAATTTGTAAAATAATACGAGTCGATATTTTAATTAAGCGTTATTATTTCTGGCCTCTGTGGTAACTGGGCCCCAAATTTTTTTGATTACGTAAAAAATTTGCTTCTTAGCATCTTTGTAGTAAAAATATTTGACGTAATCGATGTTACCAGCATTATGACGTATAAAATTGTACAACGAAAGATCGATGGAAAAAGAGGACGCGGAAGAACACACATCATGATGCTACGGACCGGAAGAATAACGATAAAAGATTTAGATGAAGAGCACTTGGCTAATAAATAAATAGTGGTCTACGCGCACGTGTCTGCGTATGGCAATGAAACAAGCAGAAGATACGAAATTTCATCATAATTATATTATTATTATTTTTAATTCATTTATTTAATTACAACAACTAGTACTATAAACTGCTACAAAGTAATACCTAGCAGGACCCAATTCCCTTGTAGCTGCTTAATGTATAATAGTAACACGTTGGAGTTTCGTTGCTAGACCAGCGTCTTTTAGGAATTCAAAAGGATACGATAATGAATGCCGAGGAAGATGGATCACAGCGATGATGGAAAAGGCAAAAGATTCCGGAGCGGGAGAGATGGGGAACATTCAAGAAGAATACAGCGACAGTAGCAAAGAGAACATACAGGAAGATGTTCTTCTTTAGTGTTGAACGAGGTACGTCCTGTAAGAAGACGAAAGAGTATAGGATCTCGGTTTTCCGACAGTCCCGTGGATATGACTATGGGTCGGAGTTAGTTTGTGCCGGGGGATAATTCCTTCCATCGATGGCTCCACAGTTCGGCATTTATCACTTTCATCCGTTACAATTACGAGACAGAAATTGCAACCATCGCGGCGGAAAGAGCAGCTACGGAACAATCGATAATGGTGCCATCTGTGACGGATTCTTTTATCAGTTTTCTTTAATCTGCTAAAATGTTCGGCTACGACGTTGATAAATTGCGTTCCCTTCGATAAGTGTCGCCATTTTCGACAAGCGTCCGATATGATGTAGGTTAATTGAACTTTTGAAAAATTCCAGAAATCAGTATGAAGATTAATAGATTTGAAAATATGAGATCACACGTGCCAACTGCCGAAATTTTCACTGAAACGTTCGGTTTTGGTCGCAAATTTTGTCCAGATTTTTTTCTTTTCTAAATGCATCATTGACAGTTGTGAAAAGTTATTTTCAAACGTACGAAGATTAAAAACTTGTTCGAGATCATACACGGTAGCAGTCGGGTATAAATCAAAGAGCTACTACCGTCAAAATGTTCAAGAGGAAGTTCTACAAACTCGAACGATGCGTAGCCAATGATTCACGAATCTGCGGCGAATATTCGAACATCAGTCGCAACTGTCTTAGTTTACATTCCTCTTTCTCTCTTTATACTCAATCTTGGACTACTACACACACACACACACACCTATACATTAAATTTTTGTACTTTGCACCTGTTTTTGCTATTTACGTTTCGGAAGTTTTCGTGATTACCCTTTTTTGTATTTTCCTACTTTGTTAGATTTGCGTGGTCGATCTCATTTCGATTTATATTATAACGTCAGCATTCCGATGAGAAGAAGTCGCTTGTTTACCTTCTGTGTAAACAGCAACAATTTCTATCTCTTAATAAAAATAAGGAACAACCACATGTTAAATTATTTCAGGTGGAAATTCTGTCGTATTTAATAGAAATTTTACATAAATATTCGCATTATCTTAATTTTGTCTTATCTCGTATTTTTCATATTTTATACTCTCGGAGGGATTACAATTTAAATTAAAATTATGTTATTTTTGCTCCTTTTTTTTTTTTTAAAAGCCTCCGGAATATTTTATTTTTCAGGTCGGCGCGCCTGTATTTTAAAAAGTGAAGCGGATGTATTTAAAGAGAAAAACTTGCAATAATAACGCTTTATTATCATCTAAAGTTTCAGAGATTATTTTTAAAACTGAAGTCAACTAAGAGTTAGCTGAGTGCGAAATTTACGAACGCCAATTGCAAATATTGATTTCTCTTTTCGAACACTTAGCGAATACAAGCTGGTCTAACGTCTTCGTTTTTCTTACCGCGGCAGCTGGCGAGAATTTATTACGTAAGGATTCATTTTCTCGCAAGTAGCCGATTAAAAGGTACCCCTCAAGTAGCTGTTTCTGATTGACCGTTGACAATGTTTCTCTTCGTAATTAGATTTCAATAACTTCATAAAGTAACGCGGTTGCGTAGTAGTTAAGGCGCTTGGCTATTAAATCGGAGGTGTCATATCGAGACTTGTCTCGATCCGGACTCGAATCGTTCACCACCCAGACTGAAATTAAGTTGGTTATTCCAGAGAGAACTATCTGCGAGAAAGTAAAGGCGGCTAATCCAAAAGTAGAAAGGAACTCCCAGTATCCTCCTTTTAGATTCATTAGATCCTTAAGTAGATTATGAAAAGCTTAATTTCACAATCGCCGAGACGCCCTGCTAATGGGACTTGCTTTACTTTTTAACTTTATAACATTTACAATTGTTACAAATTGAAGATTCTCTCCGAAAATATAAAAAAAAAAAAAAAATAGCGACGTTTCCACATTACTTCTACTACTATTAAAGTTTCGTAACAGACTGACGAGATTTTCATGTAAAATTAGCGATTTTTTAAATTTTTTTCTCATTTTTAGGCGTTGGCAGTCTAAATCAAAACTTCTTACGCAATAAATGATCGGCCCTCGTCACTTGAATTTCTTTCACGTTTCAGCCCAAAATTACAACCTTGACATTTTACTACATTTTTAATCTCGAAAGAACTAAAACCCGATGCAAAATTTGTCCCGGTCAAAAAACTTGCCCCCTTCAAAAGTAAAATGCCGACTGAGAAAGAAGGAAAAAAAAAGTCAGTCGGTTCGGATCGGGAGAGAATGTCAGCGCAGTCAGCTCGATAATTATAGTTAACGGTCGTCGACGAAGTGTGCTGATTCTTCGGAAAAACGATTGGAAGATGTTCGTTTAGCGAACTTCTCTTCAGCTACATATAGTAGTCGGCTAGTGCGGAAATTACGAATGGAAAAGAAGGCAATTAGTGATCCGTTGTATGTTGCATGGATCGTATCCGGCATCGTGTGTACATATCCTGTTGGTAGGAGCGATTTTTCTTCTTTTTTTTTTAACATGCGATGCTCGAACGCCACTCTGGCCGGGTCACATGGAGTCGGAAGGAAAGACGCTGCGCATTGTGTGGAGCAGTTGAAAGCTTCCGAGTCGAACTACAATGAAGTTACCACGGCAGTAGTCGGCAGTGGAGAAGAGCAGTGTCGGTATCTTCAAGACGCCCTCTGAGACTGACGATCCGTCAAACGGCGCGCACACACTCGCCTCCTAATGCGGATTTTCAAAGGCGAACAGCGAGCTAATAACATAATATCTTAACATCGACATTCGGATCGACCACCGAAACTGTGGCTCGTCATGCAGAAGCTTCGACTTGATCGGCTCGTTCGGCCGGCCAACATAACCTATCATTAGGACGAGCGCGACTTGTACCAGCTACCGGATGCGTAACACACGGCCTGCTTCTGATCTGCCAGAGGAATTCAGTTAGTGGCACTCGAGTAGTCGGACAGTTACTCGACCACTATCTCTTCAACGGTCACCACATAATAATCATCGCTTCTCCTCTTGCCGACAACTACGCCTCTCCACTATACTCGCGCTAATAATCGCAATTGCTCTACCGCAATAATCAACACATATCGCCGGCCGCTTTTCGGCACATGCAAATATGCCGACTTGCTTCGCGCCGTCTCTCCATCGCCACAGATTACACACTCCAACGCTAATGGAGCTCACGCATCATCTCTCGCCGACTGTAGATTAATAAGTTAAATCTGCTAATTAATGAATAAAATCAGATCGGAAAGAAAGTATTCAGAGTATTCCTATTAGAAGTGTATCCATTAAAAATAAAGTAACCGATATACGAGTGGAGGAAAATGGTACGAAAAGAAAATATCAAAGTTCGAATTGCCGAAGAAGTAATGTGAAAAAGTGAAATATTTTATTTTTATTTTCATTTATTTAATTTTATTTTGAAGGGGATTTTCGTATATATTGCAAATTATAAGTATATATCGCGTAACACGTTTTTGCAGTTGAGAGTTGACGTCTTTCGATAGGTGGAATGATTACTTACAGCGGGGGTTGCGCTAACGTCAGTATTATCCAAATAATGAATAACCGCAGATTTTATTGTCTTCGCTTTTGTTCTATCCCGACATGATTAAATGTTTTCGACTCTGTGCCGGCAGTGTTGGAGCATCAATAACAACGAGAAAATGAGACCGCCAGTTTAGCGTATGAACGCGTAGAAGAATCGGAAAATGTTTTCTATAGCATTCTGGCGAAGGAAGAAAAGAAAAAAAAAGTCCACAAAAATGTTCATACTGCGCTACGATAGACGTACAAAAGACGCGTATTGTAAGGTCCAATTTTAGCCGGAGCGGTGAAAAGATGTTGAGTATGTAACAATTGGTTGTATCGTACGCCTTTGCAAATGTCGAAAGAACCAATCTGGCCTGAGGCACACGGCTGGTTAGAAATAACGGAAGGCGCGTAAAATTACAAAATAAATTAACGGAGTTACCGGAAGAAAAAAAAATTCACATTTCGCGGATAATTTTTTAATTTTGAAATTAATCGAGACAAAATCGATGGACCATTTTTATTTGCTTTCACACGTGTATACATGACGCCCGTAAAAATTTTTTGAACTTTTGTAGCTGATGGAATTGGCGATTTTTAATTGCAGCGATATTTTTAAAATCAACGATATCTTTGAGATTTAAAATCTGTCCTATTAATGATTTGATTAATAAACGTCAACTGTATAATAGTGTATTTCAAAAAAAAAAAGAAAAAAAAAAGAAGCGATATTCAATATCTAAAAGAAAGAAAAAAAGAAGCGATATTCAATATCTAAAAGAAAGAAAAAAAAGCACTTCGGAATGTAATCTTTAGCAGAATTTTCAGAGTAAAATTTTTGTAAACTTGAATATTTCAAAAAAAAAAAAAGTTATTTCGTACAATTTTTTAATTAAATCTTTAAAATTCTGTGGGATTTCTTAATTTTTTTTTTTTTTTTTCTTGTTTTGTCGTAAACAAATACGAAGAGAGATATGCGTGTTCGTTTTCTGTTGTCTTTTAATTTTCCTCCCAATTTGAGCACCTGCGGAGGCAAGCGGTTCTCGTAACTATTTATTTTTCTTTGCGCTTTCTCAACGTCTTCGTTAGTTTCACAAATTTCGTATAATCGAAGTACGTTTACAAGTGTGTGTATACCTATAGGTATATAATATAAATATATGTATGTGTATATGCATTTGTATGTGCGCGTGTGTTGTGTACATTAAGACGAGTATGTAAAAGTCGGTGTTTCGTGTACGACGATGAATAATGTTTACCGATGCGATGTAAAAGGCGTTCGACGTTCGCCTTGCAGCATTTCTTGCCGCTGTCGCGCCGGCGAAGATAAGAGGGTGGCGAAAAAACGGCTTTAGCGGAAGCAACCGAATGAACCGAAGTCAATAATGAAAGAGTAACGAATAAGTCGGGAAATCTATAGGCCGAGACACACATATCGCGCGCAAAAGTTCCGCTGAAAAAGACTGAAAAGTAGCGAGCCAAAGAACCGAGCGAGAGCTAAAAATCAGCACATCGTTTTACGTTAATTAAATTACAACACGCCGGCCCAGCCGTGCTGAAATTTAAGCAAATTCCCCCGCTGCCGCCGACCGACATTCGTCATCATCGGGCCCCGATCGCAGCCCTTTTTAAACCCTTTTTGGTGCTCCATAGAGTGTGCCGGTCTCCTTCTGACATTTTCAGCCGCAGAATAAAGTTTGAACGTTTCGCGCAAACAGATCCTTTTAAGCCGAGTAGAAAAACATTTCATAACATATTGCAGCTTAAATATGTTCACCTCGCGGCCAAACGTGTAAACAATTAAACGACGAAGGCAAGATCGCACTGAGCGCTTTTTTGCTAATAAAGCACCAAAAAGAAAAAGAAAAAGAAAAAAAAAAGCCTATATCGAAAATTAATCAGATCCGTATCGATTATTGCTCGCATTCTCCTAGTGCAATCTATAATATGTCCACCGAACAGCTAGAATTATCAAATACAAAAACGCATGTGCGTTTATTCGATATTCTACTGTTCCCTTTTTGTTCTTATATTTTGGCCGTATTTGTATTTATCCTTTTTCCAATTGTTTTTTTCCTTCCCACTTCCCGTTGTTTGTCGATACCTTCGTATTTGATTGTGAGACAGCATATAGGAAATAATAGTTAAATCCGTTATGTAAAGCGTAAATAAAAATGCTTCATCGCGAAACGAAGATATTACGTATTTATATATTTCCATTAATTTGTAATAATATTATATAACTGGGCTCTCAGATGACATTGATGAAATTCAGGGATTTTTGGAGGTCAAGATCTTCGGAAGGGAGGCAATCTGTTTCAATGACCGATCGTCATGTAAACATCATTTGTAATAATATTTCTTTTGGTTTTTTTTTTTTTTTTTGTTTCTTCGTCATAATTCGTCACAAAATCGAATAATGTAATCTATACAAAAAAAAAAAAAAAAAGAAAAGAGTTATAACTTTCTTTCATGTGTACGAAAATACTTTAAACCGTAAGTTCGGAATAACAGCCATCATCAGATATAATTATTTGCAAATGCTATAAAAAACCTCAGGTATCGCTGGGATTCTGTGCGTTAGAAACGAGATGGTTAGAAAAACGAACTACTGTCTGCGATGGTGTGTTAGATATAGACTTATTAATTAGGTACAAAACATTTATTTGTCAAATTATTGCTAAAATTTTAAAACGTACGAAGGGACACGACAATGTCGGTAGTTACTGGAATAAAGTGTGAATCCTCTCCTGTGCGCATACACAGTAGTTTTACATTCTCGCAACACACATTATGCGAAAGCAGTTACAGTTTCAAATTTACTTTTTCCAAAAAAAAAAAAAGAAGCATTACCTATACATATATATATATATTAATTGTATAATATTAAATATTTGTTGATTTTATATTATCACGATGCACCCCTATTAATCAATTCAGGCTCGATTTACAACTTTTTATTTACAAACAAACCTAATTATTTATTTTAATTAGTTTTTAATTTCTCTCTCCCTCTCTTCCCCTTTAAATAATGGGGCAGAGTTTGAAATATTCGAAATAGGGCTTCCGTGTTTTTTTTTAGGGGGGTAAAAATGAAAATTGGGATACGGATATTTGGTAAACCTTCAGAGTTATTGGCAGCTCACCGATATCAAATTTTACGACATTTAACTAAGGAAGGCAGTACGCATAAAGAGCAGCAAACACTAAAATCAGGCCGAATTTCCTGGAGAGCGTGCAGTATTGTCAGAAAAAAAGTCGCGTTATTTTTTCCGATATTCGCGAGATTGTTTCAGTTTATTCAGATTCAAAAAAAAATATCGCACCCAGAAAATTTCAACGTGTGTTAAATTTTCAATAGTTGCGTTTAACGGAGGAGGCTAATAGATAAAAATTAATAAAATTATCAATCACTCGAGCAGTGGTTGTACATAATTATGGAAATAAGCACAGAAATAATTTTTACTATTACAATTACTCATCGATGCGCAAATTTGCGCGAGTGATGGCTATCGTAAAGAATAACAATTTCTAACATTTTTAGAAAACTAGAAATAAAACAAATAACCTTCTCGAACTATTCATGAATTTATCAAATGTACCATCTATGCTCATTAAACAAAATAAATACACACTCACGCACGCGCACGCACAGTGTGTGAATTAATATCTAATTAAATAACCGGACACCTCCAAACACGTATGTAACACACATGACATACATGCATCAGACACACATACACACACACACAATCGTTCATTATACGTAGGGATTCAGAATAACACTTGCCAACACAGTGCCAATATTAAAAGGGAAATAAAAAGAAATCAAAATTTAACAAGCTATTTTTTGTTTTTGTTTTTCATTTCTCTTTTTATTTTTCCTTATCTGTGCTACAGTTAAAATAATAAGTATGATACAAGAATTTTACGGCAACTTTTATAATTTTTTAAATCTATTTTTAAAGAAGAGGGTAAAGAATTAAAGAGTTTAAAACATACGTTTATACATATATATATATATATATATATATATATATATATATATAGTTTGATTTCGGATATGGTATTTGTTAGTATTTGGCAATTCTGATCATTTTTCACCTGCTGATCTAGTAATATCCCGGAGCATTAAATTTTGTTCTATTCTTAAGAACAAACATAAATAGTTGCAATTCATAGTTTTTTGAAAAATGTAAAATATTATAGTCAACAACTGTGTCTAGATTTCCGTGAATTTACTTTATAACATTTTTCTGCAGTTGTATATAATGTTCTAAATGATAGTCAGTAGTCTTGTCTCAATGCATGATTTCATAATATCCATTAATATAATGCATTGCTCGTATATAGTTTACGGTGATGTACAATATTAAAGAATTTGCTTAGACAGGAAAATATATAACTTAATTTGTAATTTTCGGTGCGGGATAAATTGGATATTTTATCCCAGAACAGTTTAGAGTCTAGGTGAACACCCAGATATTTTATTTCATAAACTCTGTCCAGAGAAGCATCATTTTCCAAAATAAATTTAGAAATAATAATAATAATAATAATAATAATAAACAACAAACTTCCCCTATTATATATAACTAATAATAATTGCTTTAAGTAATTGGTATAAGAATATAAGCAAAAAAAAAAAAGAGATGTATTCCACAAATGCTCATAGCTGCGCGAGTAGTGGGATTACTATTATAAAAAAGAAAACTAAGAATACATAGAGATAGTAAACCTGGATACAATTACAAAACCCACAATAAAATAAAATAAATATAATGAAGACGATGCTAGAAAATAAAATAACAGAAAACACAGCGCCAATGCAACGGCCAAACAGCTATTAAATGAAACTATAATGGGTATAATGAGAATGTTAAATAAATATTAATATTATTTGGCCATTGTTTACACAATTCAACCATATCCAGTGCAAGATTTACGCATAGGTACATTATAAATCGTAAGTATCATATAATGGGGATTTACTATATTTACACATACACATGAACTGGTAAACGAATAACAATGTCACTATTTTGATAATTATATGTACGCACTGTATCTACATATCCTATAGTACACCAGATTTTATATACATTCATACACCTGTAATTACTCCCAAAGGAAAAGCAAAGTTTACCCATTCGTCAGTGATACTGAGATGCTAGTCCAGAATATGATAGTACCCAGCGTGTTATAATCATTTCCATTACAGAAATTTTAATTAGTAACACTAAAAATTAAAATAATAATAATTTTACAGATTTACAAATTGGATTTATTTGGATTTATATTTAAAACAAATCAAGTGTAATATGGGAATTAAGCTTCTAAGCCTTAGTTAGGTTTTTAACTTTTTTTACCTTCTCTTGTAATTTAGTATTCATATATTATACGCATATGTACACAGGTAGTGTGCATTGAATAACAGTCATCCGTTATACCGAAGCTGATGTCTGGAATGATACTTATGGAAAGAAGAGATCTTAGCGACTATAGTAATATATTTAAGTACCTTGTAACTCCTGCTTTGACGGACAAATTGAATTTACGTTTATTTTTCACCGTAAACATTAACTGATTCTAGGTTATATATATTTACTGTTTTATACTCAATAGGTAATTTTCAATATTGTTTAATTTGTTATTAAAAATAATTCTAATTACTCGTACTTCCTTTTGTAAGTATTCTAACGGTTCAATGTAGTAATCTGTAGCACCCCCCCCCCCCGGTGTATTATACGATAGGATAAAACTGGCTGGTATAGGGATCGGTATAAATGTCGCAGCTGACTATAATTAACGAATTGTCTGGGATAAAAAAATATTTAATTTACGTAGTTTTTTGACTAAATGAATGGGTTATTTATTCCAGACTAACTTTTAGTCTAATTGTAATCCTAGATAATTAATATGATCGGCTCTCTCAAGAGGAATATTGTTGTCACCAACCATTACTAAATCATCCCAGAAGTTTTGTAGGTATATCAAAAATTTAGATTTTTTCACATTCAATATTAGCTCATTTCTAGCTAACCGGCCTTATATTATTAGTTTGATCCTTATTCACTAATTTGTGTAAAGCATCTCGATAACGTGACATCAGCGTAACAAAAAATTTTTTTCAATGCACACTTAATTTACACAGATTATTTATATAAATAAAGAACAAAATCGGGCCCAAGATACTTCCTTGCGGTACTCCCCCCCCCATATTTTTGAATGAAAAAAGCTTTACGGATGTCTAAATATACAGCGCCAACAGAAAGGTCAACTTTGATTATTGCTAAAAAAGTCAATTTTATCTAGATAGTTTATTATTTTATGTTTTACACATTTTTAAAATATCTTTGAGAAGGTTGGTAGTATGCAGATAGGTTTGTAATTCGTGACATTTTTTGAATCCCCAGTTTTATATACAAGGCAGTTAGGGAATTTAGCTAATCTAAATGACTCATTAAACCAAAAAGTCAGTGGTTTTAAAAAAAGAGGCATAGACCTCTTTATTAAAGAAATAGAGATCTGATCATATCCAAATGAATTTTTGTTACGTAAAGATCTAATGGCATCTCTAAAGTCATACCCGTTAAAATCAATGAACACGAACGAGTTAAAATTTTCCTCTCTGGTGTACGGATTTGGCGTTTTCATTGTACTGAAACTTACACTCATTTTTAAGTTGTCAATTTTTTTTATAAAAACGTTTTAAAGTAATTTGCAATTTCGTATTCAGTTCCATATGCACGTTTAATTGAACCATTTACATTGATATCTGTTACTAACAAATTTTTATTTCCGAATACACACGTTTAACAATTTTCCAATAATTCTTTTGGTTTCCATGGCAAGCATTTAATAGATTTGTGTAATATTCCCTTTTGTTTATTATTATACTTTTCTAAAGTTTTTTCCGGAATATAATAATAATAATAATAATAATAATAAACAAACTTTTCTTTATTATATGTAATGAATGTAACAGACATTTAATATGCAAACATATAATATACATTTTTTTTTTTTTTACCCTGTACCTGTATGTATTCATACCACAAACAGTGGTGTTTGTAACATATTATACAGACCAATTTTGGACAATTACTGTACAGCCCAATCTGTCCATTGAGAAACTTGGACGTGTAAATGATTCATTTCTCTCTTACTTATTATGTCTAATGAAAAGGAAAGTTAGGTAATTGAAATTGCATCTCGGCATCCATATAATATACATAAATTACAACTATGAAATTGCCGAATAGTTTCTCGGATATTACGAATAAACGAAGACTGCGACAAACGATCACGAGAAATTACAAGAAACTTTACCTATCGATGGCGCCGTATGCATTACATTTATATTTTATTGATAATTAATTTTAATACTTTCCGAAAATGGAAATTATTATAATCAGCTTAAAAATTTGAAATATTTTCAAAGTTTTATTAAGATATATTTTCTTTTTTAAATATAAAAGAAAAGAAAAAACACCTGTTTCTATATTTGTATGTCTACGCGTCCATATGTCCGTGCACAATGACAGAATAATTTTGTGACATTTGAAAAAATGGTGCGTCTAGTACTAGATTCGGGTTACAGTTTTTTTTTTTTTGTAGTCTAAAGAAAAGCACTATAATTTCGTTATTTAACTGCAGTGGTAAACGGTGTCATTCTAAAAATGCCTTGACTCAGCAAAATCCGATGCAAAAAAAAAAAGGAAAATAATTGTAAAATACTACGCCCTGGATTATCCATTTCCTGTATACAAACTTGTTTTACGGTGATTTTTGTTGATTTATACATCGATAAATCCAACTTCCGCATCAACATTGTCCCGCGTATTTTTAAATGAATGCAAACAAGAGTGGAACAATTCCAAGTGAATCTCCCAAAAAACTTTCCGTTAAATTGTTAATCTTATTCTATTGACTTTTCCAAATAGCACCAGCAAGAAGGAGCACTCCATATATCGTCTCCGGACGGGTTATACGTATCGCGCAATTATTTCATATACTGACAGCCCTTCACCAACAAACTGTCCTCTATGGAGGCTTGAATCAATTATGACACACACGCACACACGCACACATTTAATTTATGATTTCCAGAACTGCATACCTGGAAACACATAGGATACAAGTGGAGGTTCCTGTGCACGAGACTGAGATTTTCTCCAACAGTTCCAAAGCAGTAGTCACCGTCTCTCAGCTTTTGCCTACTACGTAAAGTTTACATTACTCTTATATGGTGTCTTTCGCAGTTAAAGGTAGCGCACATATCGAGTTAAAAGAATTAAATCGCATCGTAATTTTCAGTCCGGGAGGGTTCTAGTAATTGTAAATAATATTATCATTTTAACACGGGAGTTCTTTATTATTAAAAATAATCACATTAATTTATCACGTTTCTGAGATGATCAGTGTTCCATATAATAGTAATATATGTTAATTGCTTTTTTTTTTCGTTTGTATTTTTTTTAGGGAGCACGTTAACTACAGACATTAACCCAGTGAAATTTTGAGGATCTTAAGTGTGCGGCAGACGTTATTCGAACGAGATCTCGCACGAACGAAACACTATCAGCTAACAGACTAGGTCACGGTAACTGGTTGAAACAGTGATATATAAAATGAAGTTAAAAATGTGAACGATAAACAAAATAAATTATAGAAAAATACGTCAAATCGATTTTTTAAAGATGCATCACGCGTCGAAATTTACAAATTAAAAAAAAAAATGATTGCAAATGAAATATTAAATACATACATTTTGTCTCTCTCTCTCTCTCTCTCTATATATATATATACATATATTATAAGTGTTAATAAAAATATTTACTAGATTTTAAATTAATTATATATTAACGTTTAATAACGCATTATTGTTTAGTTTATTTATAATGTTACGAGTTTGTACATTTTTTGTTTTTTATTAAGTTAATATAATTTAAATATTCACTAGGTTTATTAATTAATTATACGTTAATATTTAATCATCATTAAACATTAATGTGTAATTAATTTAAGACGTGCGAATATATTTATATTTTGTTAGCTTAATAAAACACAAAAAATATGTACTTATTTAATATTTAATGTGTATTTTTTATCGATATGTAATTTAAAAAATCGACTTATATTTTTGGTTTGTTCTGTTTACACTGTTTATATCTTCAACTTTATTTTATATACAAATATGTTACAGTGTCCCACGTGATTTCCGAAACGTATGTGATTTTTTTAACAGTAAAAAATGTTTGTGTCAAATGTTTTAATTACAATATTATTTACAGAGTTACTCACCGGAAGAAGATGTCAGATATAATAAAAATTTTGGTAAATTGTTGACTTTTTTTCGATAATTTATTCCGTCGGGAATATCGATGGAAATTCTATTAAAAAGAAAGAAAAAAAAAAAAAAAGGTGAAATACAGTTCTACCGTCGTCCGCTTAAAAACATCAAAATTAATCCCCCTTATTTAAAGTATCGAAAAAATTCGGTAGAATGTTATTAAAATAAAGGGATTTGAATAAAAATCCATCCCTAAAAAGGGGTAAAGCAACAAAGTGCGTAACGTTTTTTTCGTTCGATACACGCAGAAATCCTCGTGTAGATTAGACGGGATTACAGGTGTAGCGGTGAAAAAGACTTAACCGAATTATAAATCGTGGGAAAAAGTTAATCTCCGATAATGGGAAATGGATGGAAAGAACGATGTGACGTTGAGATCAAAACGGGAGAAAAAAAAAGCAGCAAAAAAAAAAAGTATAAAGTACAGACCGCGGATGGTGCGTAAAATTACAGAGAACCAATGTCGGGGCATGCGGCGGAGTAACGATGAAAAGCTATCGGTTTTAGCGAGGGGTGGGTGCCGGACCGGCTTTTATGGACCGCTATAGGGGGTGGTCACGAGCTGGAAGTGTGAAAAGGCGAGCAACAAGTGCAGAGCTTGCCCTTTCTTATCTTCGGACAAGGCGACCTATCCATCAATATTTATTTTAAGGGTATGCCGTTTAGAGCGGCCAGAGGTGAGTTTTTCCGAAATTTTGGGGTAAAATGTATCTGTATCGGGTCGCGGACGATGAACAACAAGAAGCGGAGAAATCAACGAACGATGTCAGATTTCGGGCATCTCTGTGTGTACGTTTATTGTGTTGTCGATGATTTTACGCCGTATTGGAGAGCTATAAAAAAGACGGTAGCACCGAAGCCAAAAAGGAAAAAAAAAAACCGAACAACGAATGGGGCAAAAAAATCGTTAACAAGCCGACAAGGCTCGGTCGCCGAACGATCTGGAAAACTTTTAGTAGAGCCCCTTTTTTTATTATTTATTTTTATCCTTTTTTTTTTTCGCTTTTAGAACCCGCTTTTAGGGGAATTTACATCCACTTTGTCGATAAAGATTAATTCCGAGAACGACCCCAATAATTTACCTTATCGTTTTCCCGGTCGGTAACTGCGCCAAATCGTTTAAACAGTTTAACTACGTCGCAAACCACTTATTATATTACCCTTTCGACAAATATGTCGCTCGGTAAATCTCTATCTAATATGTTACCATCGTGGTTCGCGCTTTTTTTTTCGCTTCTTTTCCGAACTAACTTAAGAAATAACAGTCGATATTTTTCCTATTTATGTGAGAGAGAACCACGTCATATTAGGAATATCAATTAAGTGAAAAGACCGCGTAAAAATTGAACTCTTTCCGTTGTTAAAAGAATATGTTTTAATATCGCGGGGGAGCATTTTTTTTGTTATTTCTATTTTTATACACTAGTTGAGACAATTTCAAAATTTGTCTTTGCGCAGCAGTTTCGGTTACGGGCGATTAAGTTTTCATGTTTCTCCTTCAAATTTACCGAACTTTCTATTCATTTTATCAGATTCTTTCGCTGCGATAAATAATCCGAAGAGAACGTATAAAACGGAGTCGAATATCGGGGGAAGTTTGACTACGAAATTTCGTAGTAGTATTTAAGCGGAATCCCCGGTACTTTGAGAACGAAATGGCAAAACAAGACGAGGTCGTTAGTGGAAAGTTAAATTAGAAGGGAGGAATTTTAAAGGGAAAATATAGACTAAAACTGGAATAGGCAAAGTCATCTAGTGAAAAAAGTGAAAAACTTACAGTAATGTTTGAAAGATTCATAGAAACTAGAGTGGTCTAAGAATGTAGAGACGGATTATGAAGATTTCCAAATATCATTCTACACTCCCGCGAAAATAGTTTTAACCGCAGTAGATGTCACAATCGCGATGCGGAGGATGCACCGGAATGCCGATGATACGGGAAAATCTCATAAAAACAAATTATTACATCGCGGAACTGGTTAATTCCGCTCTGACAATAGAGTGTAAGTATTTCCACGAACATAAGAAGAACGGAATATGAAAAAAAGTAAAAGAATAAATATGTTCGCTTAAGGAATATCTGCGCGCGCGTCTAAATAATTTTAATAAGATGTTTAGCGAGACGCTGAAACGTTTTAGTCTCTTTAGAAATGTGGTGCCGAAAGGACGTTTGGTTTTTTGTCTTTCCCGTTAAAATAAACTGAAATAGTTCAATTATTCGTGCGTATTTCATTTGTTTCCGTAAAACTTTGTACAAATGTAGCAAAATAAGCATAATTTTTATAGTCATAGTGACTGTTGAAGTCGTCGCGATAACGCGGTTGCTGGAGCGCTCGACTTCCGTGTGTTCGATGCTAGGCTACGATAAAAATTACGAAATAAATAATTAAATTAACCGCTAATAGAATCATACGGAAGGCAATGACAAACACGCATAACACACCACATAAATTGATGCGCAGTAGAAAGACAATCACAATATTAGTTTGAAATCTTACGTGTCTATATTAGCGTTTTGAACGTGACAGTTTCCTAGAATATCTGTACAGCTAGAATGTACGAAAGATAGTCGCCAACGTTTAGAAGCTGACTATGGCACTACGACAATGATGAGTAGAGTTGTTGCTGCACTTTTAGGATTATTTTAAATTTTAAATGCACATTTTGAATTTCTGTACGGTTTTCCATGTCATATATATATATATATATATATATATATATATATATATATATATATATATATATATTGTATAGAAAGTACTTCGGCCGGCGAAGATCGGACACTGCTGAGCAGTTGTAGGGGGTTGGATGATTGGGCATGCCCACCGGAACTTAAATAATTCCCTGAAAACAGAAAAAGGGTTTCTTTGTTTTCTTTTCTTTTTTAGTTCACTAGTTTAAAACTCGAAACACTCTTTTTTAAGGGCACATTTAATCCTCTACTGAGGAAGTTTCATTACAGTTAGCTCAGCCGCTATTTGTGTGCATGCGCATAAAGTCGCTACTAGTTGGATGAAGAATTTCAATCGAAGCCGCTTCGTAAAACTCTATCGTATTAAAAAGTTTTGAAAATATTAGCGTTTGCTGCGATTTTATTATAACTCAGTTTTCGTTAGGTAACGAAAGCAGCTTTTATTTGATACCTATTTTCTATTAAATTTAATTACACAAAGAAAAAAAAAAAAAAAAAAGAGAAAAAATCGTTATATTGCCTTTACGAATTCAACTAAAAACCCCCGGTGACACTGTCTTCGAAACAATTTACGCGCGAAACACCAGTGAACTTTCGAAAGTTCTAGTTAAAAATGATTGTCTACCGATACACATATAAAAGCTCGAAGAATGCAGCCTAGTCGTGTCAGTGCTCCTACTCCGCGTGAGAATCACAAACGAGGTTCTAAATACGTTCTAATCTTCGCAGAATAAATCACGACTGAAAATTTTCGACCACTTTGTGCGCAGGGTGTGACTTTTCTACGGAGTAATTTGAACCAGTTCCATCTGATAGTTGTCGAAACAGTTCACCGTACCGTCTATGATTAATTAAAAAACGTTTTTTGAAGGGAAACATTCGATAAATTAGGAAAATTCGGTGAATCGGAAAAACCCGGAAAATACATCCGGTTTTGTTACCGCTCGTGTTTCATCTGTATTTCGAGCTTACCGTATAAAGTTTCTACCGTGAACGAGAAAAATTATTTTTTTTTTATTTTTTAATTTAATTTAATTATAATACGTGTTAGTACACTGATAATTTCATCGAAAGCAATTCCGCTATACATGGTCCGCTTGATGGGAATAACCCCAGTTGCGCTTCCAAAGACACTCTCTACGGAGTTAAATGCGAGAATATCATTAGAGTATGGTGGAAAAATTTTAAGTAAACAAAATAAAATCTCCGGCCCCCCCGCCGCCGTTTGGTGTGTAGAAGCTGAAAGGAACAGAAAATACTTTCTTAATCGCTAATGGGCACCCCCCCACCCCTCTGTCTATCAGCAGCAGGAAGTGCTAAAAAGCTTTGCACACAATTGGAAGCGATCGTGCGAAGTAACAGTAGTAAACTGGGTGACGACCGTTGTGTGGAATTGTCGATGCCGAGAAGTTTTGTAACGAAATCAATAAAGAAATAAAATTTTAAAACGATTCTCCGCCGGAATCAATAAAAAGAACACGCACACACACATCGGTAAAGATAAATAAATACATTCCTCTAATAAAACGATATAACGGCCGAAGCGCGATCTCTTTTAAAGCCAATAAATTTCCATACCTATAGCCGGCAAGTGTGTATTTACATGTTTTATTAGCCGTCCCCGAGCACCGTGGCTGCACAATCGATAATAGTAATAATATACGCATTTATTTCTTTGTCTATTAACAGCTGTAGGCAGAACCCGGTTCAGCCAGGAACTTGCCAGCAACCTGCCAGGCTTCCGAACGTGTTTTATAGCGCGCGAATAGGATTCCCTTTAATATTGTATAACACATCGACAGATAGTATATTATGTGTCCGAGGAGATAACTATTCGTTCTTGTTTCTCCGTCCAGGTGTTCGCAAAGCTCCGCGGTGGCATTATTTCCATTTATCATTTAAGAGTACTTCACTGTTATCACAATTTTCCTCGATAATGGCTGGAAGTAACTCTAAGCATTGGTCTGTCTTGAAGACAAATCTTCGGTAGACTTTTCAGCGATAAATAAATGCGCCACTTTTGTATTAAATAGATGCAACGGCAACGACGTGCTACTACAATTAGGTGTTGGAGTTTTGAAGTTTTCCATTAAATGGCAAACAATTTAAATTACTCTGAAACTCAGGGATTGTTTGCGGAGAGACTGTAAGGTACAAAAAAATAAATTGCTATAGATCCGAGTTAACATTTGATGAGAACATCGGCGATGCGAATGCTATCTTCTATTTACTTGAAAAAATCATTAGCGCAAAAGTCCTCAATGTTATTGTAACTGAAAATTTTGGTTTCCAATTGTCTGTTTCCAGTTGAAATTTATGCAGAACCGTTGCTCAACCGAGGATGTTAAAAAACTTTTTAATGTTTACACTTTTTGTGTATGAAAATGGTTTCATATGACCGCCGATGATGTGCTTTCATTCCGTCATCTGCGGCTTTTATCCACTCCAGACATGTATATTTTTTCTCGACCGCAAAACTATCCTAACGTCATACATTATAAGATTTTAATGTATGCTTATAGTCACGGAGAAGTTAAATAAAAAATAAAAATAAAAAAAAAAGGACTTATATTCTGATTAGCTTAGAGTTCCGTTCATATTACTTCGGTCGGGTGATCCGTTTCTGAATTGTCGGTATTTGAACATTAAAAAAAAATAGACACGAGCAAAACTGTCCCGATAAATAGACTGCTCTATGTAATTTCAGCAATAAATGCCAGACTAACCGTAATAATTTACAGAATTCCTATTTATTAAATTAAACTTATTTCTTCCTATCTGTATATCAATGACCGCTGGCGCTTCGTTCCCCACAAAATCCCGGTTCTTGCGCACATAGCTGCTCGGGTGTCTAAGTTTTCTCCTTATATCTTTTCCCGCACTGATTTCAATAGAATATGCCACCCCATCTCATTCTGCTCTCTTCCTCTTCGCGTTAACTCTACTCCCTAGAGTACAGTGGTCAATGAATATGTCCACATCTTAAATTCTTCATTTCCCCGTCATGTAAAATTCCTCACTGATGGTTCCAAAAATGATAACGGGGTGGACGGTGCTTTTGCAGCCCCCTCACTTAATCACTCAGAATCCGTCACCTTCCTTCTGTTCCATTTTTTCTGCTGAAGCAATCTCCATTCTCCGTGCTGTCTCCTTTATTTCCTTTTCAAGAGGGATCTGTAAATTTCTCATTGTTCCTGATTCCAAATCTGTGCTGCAAGTTATTTCTTCTCCTCCTTCCCACTCGTCTAATGATATTATTCTTTTTGTTCGTGCCTCTATTTCCATCTTACGCTTAGCACGTTCTATCCTTATTGACTTTTTATGGGTTCCTGGTCACTCTGGCATTGAGGGCAACGAAGCAGCTGACTTCGTAGCTCGCTCAGCGTCTCTCAATGGTCCATTCCTCCCGCATTTTCTTGCCTCAGACATCCTTTTCCTCTCCGCAAGTATGCCAGACTATGGATTGACATCTACCCTTTTTTTTCGCCAATCGTTCCCTCCTCTTACAGCCTATTCCCAACTCACAGCCCTGGTTCCAATTTCTTCAATTTTCTCAGCGTTCGGCTATTGTTTCATTAATCAGACTAAGACTTGGTCATTCTCTCATTCCCTCTTCTCGTTTTTCTTTTTCTCTTTCACCTTCTCCCTTTTGCCCTCTCCACTCTACTGATCCTCCCTTTATATGCGATCCCAACCATATCCGTTTTGAATATCTTGCTCTTTTTCCCGAGTGCTCTCATCTATACGCCGAATTTTTGGCGTTGGATCTTCCTACCCCTTTCAGTGCTTCCTTTTTCCTTCCCATCTCTAGCCGTTATTCCCCTCTAGCTTTCCTTTATACTCTTTCTATGATCGCCTCAGAATCTGAGTAGGTGATCTAAGCTCATGTAGTTAGGTCAGTGCTGGCACCGAACCCTTTAAGAAAAAAAAAAAAAAAATTATTATTGTGCCAATATAAATATATTTAACATCGATTTCAAAAAGAAAAAGTTTATATGTTCTCATTTTTGTTTATTTATTTTTTGTTTTTCTTGCGTGTTATATAAAAGAAGCACGTTAAAATTCTCAGAATCACTCAAATAAACGGTAAAAAGGGTTTTATTTTTTTGGAGAAATTAACTTACAATGTTATCGGTGCGTTTACCGTGGAAATGTAAATTGGGGGAAAAAAACCAATTAATTTTCAATTTAACCAGCCAAAAAACTTGAAATATTATCTCAGTGGTAAAATTACACCACAGATAAGTGTAGATTCGAAGTAAATTGAAGAGCCCCATAGCGCCATTTCTCATCTCACTGATCGAAATATCACGTACCTTAACATCGCTAGAACCGGTCAGATCAATAAATATCGGTGATTATTTTTACTGAGTAGTCGTTGAAAAAGTGTTAAAAAAAAAGGAGTTTCCTTAAAGAATATACTTTTTTAAATTAGTGTAGCCAGGCGAAAATTGTCCGATTCTTTTGATTTTATGCTTTAAAGTGAAGTCCACGTGTTTCGCGTTCGTGTTTCTCTCTCAAAGTAATAAAACAATAATAGCTGTATAATAATAATCTTATCTCTTAATTTTCGACTCTCGCTATTCCATCGTGATGTCGGATTTAATCATCGGCGTTATCAATTACGCCGGTCGGCATGGCCGACCAGCAATTATCTAACACTACGGCAACGTTATCTACGTCACCGAGCATGAACGTTCAAACCAACTCATCTTACGCTCAGATAGTTAAAACCAAAATTTCTCCGATCACGGAAATTCAGCATCCAAATGAAGAACTAGTTATGGTTTTTAATTGTATAAACGACTATAAAATACGTGATTACCTGATTGCGTTAACTAAAACCAGTATAATCGAAAATCCTAAGAACATCATCGCGGCGTCAAAAGTCAGTAAAAATCGCATAATCATTCATTTAAAATCAAAAGAACTCGTAGATAAATTTTTTGATAAACATAAAGGATTCGAAATTGAGTCAAACTTCATTAAATGCTGTAGTAGACTGTCAAACCCTATGAAAAAAATAATTTTCTCGCATGTCAATCCAAGTATTCCCAACAACATCCTAGAGGATTACGTAAGAAATGAACTAAAGTTGGAAATAACCACCCCGTTATCTTACCTTAGACTAAACCCGCACGACCTACAGTTCGGTCACATAATAAGTTGGCGACGTCAATTTTACACCAATACTGAAATAGATAAAGATAAGATTACGAGTTCCATCTTAATTCAATTCAACGGGCAAAATCATCGTATTTTTATCACATGCGATGAATTCTCATGTTTCAAATGCCACAGCAGAGGGCATCGAGCCGAGAATTGCCCAGAAGACGAAACAGTCCCAAGTGGTCTGGAATACTTCGACGCAACCCATGATGTAGAAACAGATGAATTAAGTGCTGATCATTTCGGAAATTCAAATTCTAATTGCCAATCGAACTTAGTCATACGTGATAACAATTTAGAGGCCACACAATTTCCTCCATTGCAAACGGAAAAATTCAAACGACCTCGTCCTGAGTCATCTACTTCTCACTCGACGAAAAGCAATGACGTTGCACACCAAAAACCGGATAAATCGGCCAAAAAGAAACGAAAGCCACACAAATCAGCTCCAAACCTAAACGAATCTGATTCGCAATCTGATGAAGAAACTGAATCAGAACCTGAGCCTGGTAAATCGAAACCAACTTTAAAAGAAATTTTTGCTCCGCTTGAACAGCACATCACCCAAAATAAAAATAAATACCCTCTCAACTTTCAAAATCTAATGATTTTCATTGACATGTGCAAAGGACCAAATGCACAAAATGTGGCACAAGTAATAGGACGACATGCAGATTAGCGACGTCCGCCCACTGATTCAGATGTTGAAAGAAATACGCGTTCCTCTTACCCATAAAAGTACCAAAATTAAATTCACAAAAATTATCAAAAAACTGGAGCATGACCACTTGCAGAATGGCACACCCAGATAGATTTATTATGAAGATTTTAAATTGGAACTTAAATAGTCTTCGGAGTAAACTTCCGGAACTACAAATTATAATCGCTCAAAATAACCCAGATTTCATCTTCCTACAAGAGACTAGACTGAAAAAAAATGAAATTTATAACTTAAAAAACTTCACTTTATGTCGTACTGACGTAGCTACTGATACAATTGCTAACGGTGGCGTGCTTATTGGTGTCAGAAATAACCTATACCATCACATATTAACCCTTCGAACAAGTTTACAAGCAACGGCGATCACTATAAGAAGTCCACTCAAAATTACTCTGTGCTCTTTGTACCTTCATCATTCCGACGATATTACAGAATTCAGCCTAGACCACCTAATAAACCAATTACCGACTCCATTTATAATCAGTGGGGATTTTAATGCTCATAACTTTATATGGGGCTCGGAGTACACAAATGATCGAGGAAGAATCATCGAAAAAATTATAGACCGTCACAATCTAACCCTGCTCAACAATGGAGCCAAAACTCACTTCAACTCTTTCAACAGAAGCTTGTCAGCTATAGATGTCTCAATATGCAGCAGTGCTCTAGCTCCGATGCTGGCAAACTCTCCCCACTCTTTTCGGAAGCGACCATTTTCCCATCTTAATTTCTATACAAACGGTCGTCGACATCAATCAAAATAAAAAATACCCAACATGGAGAATCAAGGATGCTGACTGGCCTAACTTTACCAACTCCATAAACCTACAGCTTCCGGGAAATTGCACAGATGCCAACGAGATGAACAATGTAATCGTAAATCAAATCATCAGTGCTGCAGACAAAAATATTCCCAAAAATAGTTCAAACATAATAAGGAAACAAACAATCTGGTGGAATAACGATTGCAAATTTGCAATAAAACAAAAAAACCGCCTTCTCACCCGTTTTAAACGTCATCCTACGGAGGAAAATTTAAGTAAATTTAAAATCGCTCGAGCAAATTGTAAACATACTATTCGAGAAGGAAAAAAAAGCAGTCTTGGATCAAATTTACATCCTCGTTTAACGTCCATACACCGGTAAAAGAAGTCTGGAATAAAGTAAAAATGATTTCAAACAAGCAACATTTTACTTCGATCACGGTACTTAAACCAACCTCACAATTTATCCAGCAAAAGCAAGACATAGCCGAATGCTTTGCGAATCATTTCTATCAATCATCATCCAAGGAAAATTATTCAATATCGTTTCAAAACAAAAAACAGGCCGCCGAACAACGAGAAGTCGACTGCATCGAGACTAGTCCTCAGGAATACAATTTGCCCCTCACCTATAATGAACTCTTCTTCACTTTAAAACATATGAAATCGTCGGCAGCTGGACCGGACAATATCCACATATAGAAATGATCAAAAAATTGAATGTTGGTTCTCTTCAAACTATAGTCAAATATTTCAACTTTTTACGGAGTTCGAACCAGATACCAGATAGCTGGAAAGTTGCTCACATTATCCCCCTATTAAAACCAGAAAAAGACCCACTCTTACCAGCCAGCTATCGACCTATTTCATTAACAAATACGCTATGCAAGGTTATGGAGAAAATAATAAACAACCGGCTAAAATGGACACTCGAACAAAAAAATCTTCTAGACCCTCTGCAGTACGGTTTCCGCTCAGGTCGGAATACGATTGACCATCTTATCAGGCTCCATCAGCAAATCTGTGATGATTTTGTGACTAATCAATTTACTATGCTGGTAAGCTTCGATCTTGAAAAAGCCTTTGATCGAATATGGCAATATAAAATTCTAAAAATGCTGGAAGAATGGAATATAAAAGGAAATATGCTGTACTTCATAAAAAATTTCTTATCGATTAGAACATTCCAAGTAGTACGGATCCAAGACATCTTATCTTCCCCGAGAATTCAAGAAAGTGGTACACCACAAGGATCGGTAATCAGCCCTACCTTATTCATCATAGGTATAACAGACATAGCTAAGCTTGTTGCACCACCAGTTAAATATCAAGTATTTGCCGACGACCTAGTCATCTATATGACATCTTCGAATTTATGTAGTTTGAACACCGCTTTACAAAACACCACCAATAAACTGCAAGAATGGGCTCTAGCTAATGGGCTATCCTTCTCAACAAGCAAAACCAAAGCGATTACATTCAGCAACAAACGTTCTGCTCCTCCCGAATGTAACATCAAGCTAAACAATATTCCCATATCAATCTACGAGACCGTAAAAATCCTTGGAATGACATTTGACCGCAAGTTGTCTTGGAAACATCATTTACAAAACTTGAAAATAAAAACTTATAAATCCCTAAATGTACTAAAAATGGTTGCACACACAAAATGGGGCGGAGACAGGAAAACATTGAAAAACCTATATACGGCATTGACTTTATCCAAGCTGGATTATGGATCAGTCATATATAATAGCGCGAAGACAAATCATCTCGAAAAATTAAATCCAGTACAAAACACCGCTCTACGCCTCATTGCAGGTGCATTTCATACCAGTCCTATCGCTAGTCTACACGCTGAGAGTAATATTTTACCCTTAAAACTCAGAAGACGTCTCTTGTCGCTAAAACACTTCGTCGTCAAATTAACAGCTAACACCGCAAACCCTTCCAACCAAAAGAACATGTTTCCAAACTTTGTACAACAGTATGATAAAAAATCTAGAATCCAAAAGCCATTTCCGATACAGTGTATGGGATTAATTGCAGAATTGAATTACACTCAACCTATTTATACCATCCACTCGCCAAATCACCTCCATGGTATTCTACCTTTCAACTCGCTAATTCTTGCATCAATAAGGCGAAAAAAGAGGACAAGTTGTTAACCAAATCAATTAGGAAAATTATTCAGAAAAAATGGCAAACCGAATGGCAACAAACCCAAAGTTCAAATAAATTATTTCTCATCAAAAAGGAACTCCAACATTGGGAAACATCGTATCGAACCAATCGACAAGAAGAAATCGTTCTAGCACGTCTCCGAATTGATCATTGTTCGATAACGCATAAATACATCTTAGAAAAAACACAAACTCCTCAATGCCATACTTGCAACGAAATCATTACCGTACAACATCTACTGTGCAAATGTAAAAAATATGTGGAACATAGAAAAAACTGCAACCTCGAGGGGAAATCGCTCTACGACATTTTGAGCGATGATGAATTGGTTTCTAAAGATCTCATAAAATATTTAAAGTCAACCTCTTTGTACTGTATAATATAAGATGTAAACTAACTTAAATTTAAATCTATCGTAAAATCCTATGAAATATTTAAAATCAATCGCTATGTAATCTATTTATAAGATGTAAACTTTATGTATTCGTCGCAAATAGCCAGAGTTGCTGAGCGACAATAAATAAACGTATTAAAAAAAAAAAAAAAAAAATTGTCCAAAAAATGTTGTTCATTAGAATACGGGGAAAATGTAAACATCCAAAACTTTAAAATTAAAAAGACGATGAATTCGCATGAAATTATTGTCAATATCAACGATGGTTTACGTAGGTTCGAATAAAGACGATTGAAACCCTTAAATATTTACAGGCTCATCACAAACGAAATTTGATCTAGCTATCCGAAAGCAGCAGCATGTCGATTTATTCGTAAAAAATGTTTGCGCTTAAAATTGTAAAATAAAATTGGTTTTCCAAAAAAAAAAAAAAAACCAGAAATATCGACCTCGAGATTTACTTTTATTATTGTAATGCAAGTGCACTAAAAGGTAAAAATAATTAGCCGATAAAAGAGAATACGTCTTACACAGGCAGATATACCTTATTGGGTGTATTATGCTTAAACAGTATTTTCGGTACACTAAATTCAAATTACAACAATTTACAAACCTCATCAAACGTTCCTGACGTTTGCAATACTCGGCATTACAGAAAAGTGAGTGATTATGTTGTTATTCTAATTTAATGTGGTTTTTGTAATTGTTGTAATTTGAATTTGGTGTGCCCGTCTCTGATAAGTATTAATATTGTTAAGAATAATCGTCTTTAAGTATTTTTAAATTTTTTGGCTGTCGATTTTTTTTTAGAAAAACTATTTTTTGTTTCTATAGAGATATTTCTTTAGGGTTTTTTTTTTTAGCTTTTATTTTTTTCTATTCTTTTTATGCATTGCGATGTCGTATATTAATAAATACAAAATATAATAATAATTTTAATAATGGTATACATTATTACATATATAACAGTAACAAAATTTGTGAAAATCGATGCTTACTGAGCAGACCTGTGTATATTGGCAGCGTAAAATTACAATTCCATTTTGCTAGTAATTACTAAATGAGAATTCCGAAATTTTATCAACACGCAGCTCGATGGATTTTTCTCATTTTTCAACTTTCAATTCATACTCGTGTATACATGCATGTGTATTATACATATATGTATTAATTCGATATCGAGCTAACAAGTGATTACAATCGGTTCCAAGTGTAGTCTTTTGAGTCTACACTTACATTGCAAATATAACAATTGCCTAGAACACGCTAGATCTGCACAGCTAGGATGTACGAATAAGTAGTGGCCGACGCTCAGAAACTGAATATAACAATACGGTGATCAGATGATGGTAGTGATACCTCGTCATAGCGAGACCAACTGGATCTTCATTTTAAAATTTTTATAGAAAAGTTTTTTATTTTGATTGACTATTTGCGGATTGATTATTGAAAAAGTGCGTGAATATAATATCCCAGCTGTGCTCTGTTTCATCGATTATAAAAAAACTTTCGACTGTGTGTATTGGTCGAAAATGTGGTCGATAATAATGGATATGGGCGCGCCAGCACATCCAGTATGGCTGATCAAGCAGCTATATGAAAAAACTTCAGCAAAAGTCCGGATAAATAATGGAATTTACTCGGAAAAGTTTTATCGCGCGCGGGGTGTACGCCAGATACCCTTTTACCGATACTTTTTAACTTATACAATGAATTCACAATATACGCAGAATACTGCAAATCGATAGAACAAACGGTGTACAGTTAACTGGGATGGAGGTATCTCGGTTGGTGGGATGTACATCTCTAATCTCCGATATGCGGTTGACATCACATTAGTAACAAAAAACTGGGGAGAAATGTCATATATTCTGGATCGACTAGTAAAAATCAGTGCAGAATATGGCTTCGAAATTAACAAAGCCAAAACCAAAATAATGATCGTCAACCGTCTAGAGAATAACTGCCGAACCATACGTGAAACTGAGGGTATTGAAGTAGTAAGCCGCTTTATATATTTAGGCTCTATAGTGGAAAACAGCGGCAGATGTAAAAATGAGATACGCCACAGAACACAGATTACACGAAACGCAATGAGCCGTTTAAAAAGAATTTTGGTCTGACTCCGCTGTTAGTAAAGGTGTAAAGATTCGGCTAGTGAACTCCCTCGTCTTCTCGGCGTTTTTATATGGTGCGTCGATGACCAGCGCAGACAAAAAATGTATAAACGCACTCAAAATGTAGTGCTGGAGGTGTATGCTGCGCGTCCCATGGTACTAAATTGTAACCCGAAGAGGCTATCATCTGTAGTGCTCTGCGGAATACTGCGGTATTTTGGTCATGTGATCAGAGCGGACAATTTGGAAACGATGCTCATCGAAGGAAAGGTCAACGGAAGAAAAAGTCGAGGTCGTAGGCGGTGTGCAAAGCTACTGGTCGTACCTTTCAGGATTGTGTACACATCGCAAGGGATCGGAATTGTTGGCGCAATCTGATTAACAGATCATGGTCACGATATCCCTACATGGAGTGAGACGATTCGATAATAATTCATCGCAAAATGAAATGCCTCATAAACGTGACATTATTTACGTACATTATAAAATATTAAAATGTTTAACTTGAGAAAAGTCGTAAAAGCAGACCTAATTAAAATTATTCAACATCCTGGTCAAATGAGTAATGCTTAATAGAATTTATACAAAAATATTACTCGTAGAAAATAAAGAAACGTTGTACATTAAATTCATTAGAAGTATGGTGTACATAAAGTGATTCCTTAAAAGGTATGTAAAAGTGCAGCGAGAGTACACAGACCCTCGGTAAGGTATCATTATGGAATTTTACTTTCCATGAAGTACTCTGATCGTAATGGATTTTCCAGATAGTACAGACAACTATTTCAGGCTAGGTAAACCTGGGAGCGATTTGAAAGTCAACGAGATAAATGTCGAACTTATGACACCTCGAATTTAGCAAGAACCTCGGTTTTGCTAAGCAACCGCGCTGTATAAAAATGGAAATTTTTAAGAGCTAAAGTGCGTATTCAAAGCTTGAGTTTCAAACATTTAAAAACTTCCGAACAAGTCAGCTTTTTTTTTTAAGCGGACATCCATTAATTACGTGAGCTGATTTTCTTTGAATTTGGTCCCCTCAACCCACCTTGGTGAGATTTAGTGAGATTTGGTGGGACCCCCTGCTCTTTGCGTGAGTTTTACGCTATAATTGTTAAAGGACTAAATTTATTTTCATAAAGCAGAAAAATAATACAACATTAAGATATACATTACGACGAATTTATTTAAATTTAATAAAATTAAAAGTAAAAACAGACAACATCAAACACCTTTTCTAATTTTTCACTCATTCCATGGACATTCCTGCATTTTATACTAGTTTTTTTTGTTTTTTTTTATTCCCGAAATAAACATTTTCAATAACCATGAGGTTTTTTCAGATAGGGCACTCCAAATTTAATAATTTTTTTTTATTATCTGATAATAATGTATATTCTTTAAAAGTTCACAATTCACGTAGTTAATGGATGTCCCCAAACATGTATTATATGTGGGAATACGAGATTACATTTGAAATGACATATTTCGATTATTTATCTCATTTATTCGTTTATTTCATTTCTTTTATTCACATTTTTCGTCTATGACCTATGATAATTCAATTTCTAATTAAATTTGCATCTTTTTAAGGGATAAATTTGTTTCGAATATAAACCTCCGATCATTTTATTTTAACACTAGCACAGCAACTTCGTTCTGTTTATGGGGAAAAGAAAAGCCATTACTAAATGTTCCCGGATTGCCATTATGTAATTACCGGAGCGTAAATAATCCGTTGTTACCTTTTTTCTTCTTCAGTCTAACATTTAAAATCTCTCTCGGCAATTAATAATTTATTCGACAATTTTAATTATAGAAATAAATCGGAAATGACAAATTTTAAATTAAAAACGTAATATATTGCGCAGGAAAACGCAGAAAGAAAAACGGAACTGAATAATTTAAAATTCCCATTATTTATTAACGTTCTAAAAGTAAAATCGCATTGACGATGTAACGATGAAAAAACAACAAGGTTATTTCCCACTTCTTTTTTTTCGCTACTTCATTACGGAATAGCTCTCTAGACGACGTTTGGTGATGAATAAAACGTTTATTATCAATTGATGTAATTTTATAACAAAGCGAAGTTAATACTTTATTTCCCGTCCATTGCCAGCCGTTATTTGCTGCATCAACGTGTAAAATCTCGGCGGTATCCTATTGATTTATCAACGATAGTTCTTCATCCATTTTCTGCGGCTTGGCCATAAAAATAACACGGAAAGAAAGATAAAAACTATATCAGCTGGGCGATTTATCGGTAATTTTCTCTTCGGAATTCGTAGTAATCGCTGATCGAAACGACATATTTTCGCTAACCTTTGAACTGTTCTGCTTAATAAGAGGTGAAGGAGGGTCGTCAGCCGGTGACAGTGATAACGAGATCAAGGTATCGATGATAATGAGTTGGGCAGCGAAAAGAGAGAATTCGAAAAAAACCCAAGCAAAACAAAATATGAATATCTAGGCTGTGCCGTTCAAACGAAGTGAACAATGAAGCGTCAAAACCGTATAACCTAATGAAGAGAGATAAGCGACTAAGAAGAGAGCTCAGCGAGTCAGGTTTAGAGGAAAAAGTAGGTTGGACCGAAAACGATTGTTGGCAGAAATTATCCAGCCAATAGGGTTTTGCAAATTAAAACCTACGAGGGTCATTTAGAAATCTGCCGGAAGCCAATATAGGCGAAGTGAAGCGAAGAAGCAATACAGACGAGGTAAGAATTTAAAAGGACAAAAATGTATGCTACCAATCCCGTCAGCAATTTTGAGTTTCGAACTATGCATATAGAGTTATGTTTGTTTTTGTTCTTTGTTTGGAGTTAGTTGAATGGTAATCAAGAGCCACCTGTGTGTGTGTGATCCATGCAAACTGCGAATAAAATAGACAAACTATTTTTTATCGAAGGGTGTTAGTGCGTAATTTCGCGAAAGTGCGAGTCTATACATATATAGGAAACGAACTGGCAAATGGTGTCCAACCATGGAAAAAAGGGATATATCATCTGTACTGAAACATTTTTTCCAAGGTTGCTTAAAATCTCTTTTATTTTTTTTTTTCATTCTGTCTACAGAATCACAATTGTCACTAAAATTTTTTCAATGCTAAAAATAGTTTATTTTTCTTTGCGACTTCGTCTTACAAAAAACTAAATTCCCTGTCGCGGAATCGATTAATCGATTCTAATTGATATTCTGCCGATAATACTAATGTGTGTTATCGATTCTTGTACAGTAAACTATTAGCTATTTTCATTTTCTTCACTCACCGTACTGCTTACCTTGAAATAATTATTTAATATGTAATTCACTATATTTATCAAAAAGTGTTGAATGTTCTACTAATATGTTTTTTGTCCTTTCAGTTGCATATCTGCGCAATTTAGAAAACCACCGTTGTTTTAAAATCAACAAAAGGAGGCAAATTGTAATTATTAGAGCAGTAGTAATTTTAAAAAAAATCAACAGCGTAAAGTAAAACAAAACAAACCAAAAAAAAAAAAAACAAAAAAAAAACAGTGCCATAAGCGGTCAAAAACAATACAACTATTTAATTAAGAACGATATTTCAAATTTTTCAGTCGATCGGATGCTTTTTTCTGCATCGTGTCGAAGAACCGAGGGCGGTAAATAGAAAATTAAAGTTTACGAACGAGAACAAAACGAATGAATTGTAAAAAATGTTTAATCCGGCGATAGTAAAAAGTACCAATAGCGAACAATTTTTAAGTTCAACAACTTGAATTGGCGAGGGAAAGAGGAAAGGTAAAAAGGAGACGAAGACAGAAAATGTGACAGGCGCGTGAGAGTGGGAGAAAAGGAAAAAGACGGAGACGGTAATAAATAGCGAAATTTGCGAAAAGAGAAAAGACACAAATGAAAAAAAAAAACCGGCGGAACTTAACATTAGCGGTGGAGAGGGGAAATAACCGGGACGCGACGAAAAAAAGGCAAAAACAACAAGCGAGAAAGGAAAACAAAAAACAAGAGGACGAACAAACGTACAAAAGAAAACGAAAGGTAATTAATTAGGGACCCCGCGGGGCGCAGAGACGAGAAAAATTGGAATGTTCAGAAGTAAAACAATAAAATGGAATGGCAGCACAGGCGAAGCATGAAAATGAATTTTTCAAAGAAAATAAAAATTTTTTAAATAAATGAATAAAAATTCGGTCCGGATACAAACAAAACAAATGAAATTTGAATAGCACTGTGCCGCGGCGAGCTCGTGTGTAGACGGGTAAGACGGTCTCGCTCGGGTAATAGGTAAACTCGATGCCGGGCCATGGCGCGGCGCGGGGTCCGGAAAAAAAGGTTTTATTATTCTTTCATCTGATTTCCTCGTCATTTTCTAATCCTTTCCCCACGGCTTCTTCCCGACCCGTGGGTCTCCGTCCGTCTGTCTTATCTGCCCGCCGGTTTTTCCATTATTTCGCCCACGTATCGGACCAGAGCCGGTGCCCCCCCCATCCGTGTCCGCAATAAAACATTTTCGAATCTTTCCGAATTTGCCTCATTGCCGTGGCCGCCGTTACGTTTACCGTTACTACCAGTACTACTACCACCAGTACTACCACCAGTTCTACCACCAGCTTACTACTACTACTACTACTATTATTATTATCGCGTAGCCGCAGGGCCGTCATCCGATCCGGCCGTAGGTGCCCGATAGCGGTATAGCGCGCCAGTACTGAGCTACGGCGGTAGTCTACAAATGAACCGCCGAGCGCAATCCGAAATTTTTCCAGACGAGCGACGTCCGATGAATAGGGACGACAAAGAAATTTTATTAAACGGCGCGCTGCTCTCTAACCGGACCGTGGCGACCGAACGTCCCGCGTCATTCGTCGGCGCTGCTCCGCCGGGAAAAAACTAACTTTGCCCGGAATTACGAATTTAATTGAAATCAAAAAAGAAAATCCCGGGAAAATTTTTCCATCGTCGCGCGGTAAAAAATTCGCACCCCGAACGGGGGGATTTTCCGGCTGGTCCGTTTCGTTTCGAAGATCTGATCGCGTATTTTACCCGTTCAGACGCTTTCTCGCGTATATACGCGGGATGCAAAGGCGAGAGTTGGACTTGTCAAACTTGACCGTGCTATAACTCTTCTCTGTGGACACTTGCAGACTACACCGTAAAAAAAGCAGTCTGAACGAAGACACTACTACGTTAGCGACTGCTGTCACTATTTTCATTAGGAAATACCTAGAAACCGTATTGGAAGGCGTATAATTCCGTCTATGCGAGTCCATTGATAGTTTTAGACATGTGTCACGTTCTGTTGTAATGTGCGTAATAAATTATTAACAATAAAAAAGATGAAAAGGTGTGCGTGTGTGCGAGGAGGTGGTCCTGTTGTCGGTGAGAGGTAATTCGATCGTCGAGATATCAAAAGACCGACTAAAAGACTCGCCGAAGGATTCTCTTCGGAAAAAGTCTCAGTTTTTCTCTTCCGAGGTAAGGAGGCGAGTGTGATTTTGTCATCTGGTGTTATTATCAAAATTAGCCGTTTTCTCCGTTCGACAGTTCAACAGTTTAGCTTCGGTCAGAAAGAAGGGGTTATCTCAAGACGCGTGATATTAACACCTCGTTTGTTGATTAACTTTCGGTATTACGAATTCCGAATAACAAAGTTAATTCGTTTTCCCGAGCGAAACTATATACGGACGGCGACTTATGGACGAAATCCCCCTATAGTTTATCAACCCAAGCCAGAGGCGCCGCCGATTGCTTATCGGTACATTGACTTCAAGTCACCTTACAGACACAAAGATATTATTAGACATTAATCTTTATTATCCGCGCGATATTTGTATATAAATCTATTAATTGTTTCGTCGGTCGTTAATAAAATTTCGCCATAGTTTGTTAAATATATCCTTAAAAAATCTATAATAGTAATCATTAAAAACAAAATAGGTGTTATATTTCCACGGAACCAAATGGCAAAACAAACTAACGCTAAACGTTAATTTGTTTTAATAATTACAAATAGAATATTAGAAACGAATGTAAATAGTTTTATTTCAGGATCGTTTTCGGCAATATCTTTTCGCAGCCATATATATACATATATATACATATATATATATATATATATATATATATATATATATATATATATATACATATATATATATATATATATATACATATATATATATATATATATATATATATATATGTATATATACATATATATATATATATATATATTATGAGGTTACATTTTTACATTTTAATTTTAAGGCAATGCTTGTCGTCGAGAAATCCTTCATCTACTAAATGGAAAACCCGGTTACACCTGTAATACTTTAATTACATGTTTCATCTTGAAAATAATTCGATATTTTATACAGTTTTCACAATTCAGGAAGTACGCGATTGGTTGGAATCGATTCTTAAAAAGCCGAATTTTAGACTCGTCCAAATGTATTTGACGATACCCTGGATGATGGGCGAAAAACCAAACTTGCTATTGCATTTAAATATAAAATCAAAAGGGAACTTTTTCCTTGCGGCGCTTACAATCATTAACGGTTTTTAGTCTACAACATCATTAGGTGTTATTAGAGATTATGTCATTTTTACATCGGGAGTAATATGAAAAATCGTACTGTTTTGTTTTATTTTTTTTTCCATCGATTAGGTGTAAAATTTTATGTAACTTTTTGTGTATCGAACGTGTTTAATTAAATCGACTCTTCCGAAAAAAATTATACAAGACTATCATCATCGTCCAAGCTTTGCAACGAGGTTCGAAAGACTTCTTGTAGTTATAAGCATTTTTATAAAATTATACATATGTTTAAATAAATAAAAAATCCGGTTGAACTCGAATTATAAACTATGTACATTTTAAAACTAGAAATACACGTAAATAAAACTTTTTTACATTGTAGTAGAACTAAACGATTCTGCGTTTATATAAGCCGTTTAAAAAATCTATCTGTTTCTTACATCACCGAGTTGTAGACTAAGGGGCACCATTTCGGGGCATTGGAAGGAAGAAAGAGTAAAAGAGGATAAAGATGATAAATTGCACGATAAAAACTTTTGCCTAGAAAGAGCTTTTTCAGGAAAGGCAAAAAAAAAAAATCTTCGCAACACTGAATGCGCACTTGCAAATCAAATTGCTATTACTTTTAAAAGCCAAAAGTAGACAAATTCTTCTTCAGCAGAAGAAACGCCGATACCGCCTTCAAATGAAAAAGTTGCCGATTTTAAAAAGGTCATAGAATAAAAAAGGCCAAAATCGACGATGTGTTCTTTCTGTACGTTCTCTTTCGATATATGCTCGTCGTCGTCAGCTGTCGGAATAGAAAACTTCTCAATTAAACAGAACGGCACTTATTGCCGTTATTATCGTCGAACGATTAAGTGTCTTTTCACATATTCACCGATTTTCCTTCTTCCTCTACGAATTGTCAATGAGCAATTGTAAAATATTCCATCGGGCCTACATATATTTGTGGCTATTTGAAACGCTGCTATTTGGCAAACAGAAAATATGAACAAACAAATACAACTCGGATCGGGTAATATTGAATAATTTATTCCGAAATTTTAAGTACACCTATATAATGGTATATAATGGTGTAAATAGTAACGCGAGAGGGGTGTGTGTAAAGGAATGAGAGGAAATTAATTAATCTGTATTATAAACGCGCCCGGCTCGAATGTATTTAAACTCTAATAATGGCAGTGTCCGGTTTCGAAGCTGTACACATATATGTTGCAACCAGGTATATATATATATATATATATATAAATTTATGTATTATTCGTATAATGTATGTAGATAGTTTCGTTTTTCTTCAAGGGCAGCCGCTATTCGCATATATTGTATTTTATACGAATATTAAGCGTTCTAATTATTTCTTTGTGTCAATTGGGAAACGTTTGATTGTCACTTCCCTCGTTCTATATGACAAGAGGAGACATGTGTTATTAATCATTCCAGTGTTTGGGTTCTAGTTATTGTTGTAGACCAATGAATTTTAAAAATTCTTTTTTTTTTTTTCTTTATGGGATTTCTATTATGCAAAATCGACATAGAAAGTGACAATAATAATAATCATTATTATTAATATTATTAATATTATTATTATTATTATTATTATTTGGCTTCGTACGTTTTGTTATTTATTAAAATAATCCGAATAAAACGAATTGCAAAATTCTATTAAACTGATTTTTTTCGTCCAAATCTACACGAAAAAAGTAAAAAATATCGTGCAGACTGGACCGGATTCTAAAGAGATCGGCGAGAGTGTGACCAATGTGGTGGTGCCATTCGAAAATCTTTAAATACTCTCTATCAACTGATTTTTGCTCAATACAATCTGCGTTAATTTAATAGGAAAACCGGAGAATAGACACTTCCGTTAAATCTGTAATTCATTTTTTCACTCAATTTTAATTTAAGAAATTTATTTTACTAAAAATATTATGCCAGCAACAGCGGGGTTATACTGTTTAATTAATTTTACGATCGGGAGGGTATTATTTCTGTCGAATAATTATTTTTATTCTATTAAAATAATTTATTACCGACTTACAAAAAAAAAAAAAAAAAAAAAAGACGTACGTTTGTCGCGTGTTTTTTTTTCTCGTTTGTTCCCGCATAATTCGTATGAACCGATTTTACCGGTTCTTCGTCTATTAGAAAGTATACCACCGAATGATTCCCAATGAAAATCGGTGAATATAAACTGTGTATTTGTCAAAAAAAGGTAAAAAAAGGTGGTCCCTTTTTGGATTATTATTTTTTTCTTTTTGTTTATTATTTTTTATTAGTATAACAGAGGCGATTGATTTGACTTAAAATACTATCAATTTACCAGATTACCATGGGAATCCTGTTATTTTTACCCGTAGAAATGCAGTTCAAAATAAAGAAATCGATAATGGAGAATAATGTAACCAAAAAGTTGATTTTTAGCAAGATTAAATGTAATGATAAAAATTGTAAAATAAAATGTTTAAAAAAAAAAAACAAACCGACTTGAAGGTTTTGTTATAAAAATTGAATAAAAAAATGCACTAAAAAGTAAACAAATAATTACTCCGGATAAGAATATATATTTTAAAGTGATACTAACGTAATTCTTATACAACATTAACTTTTTATTCGATAAAAAATTTTATTTCAGTAAGTAGTGATTTTTTTTTGGAAGATATTTATGTAACATTAATAATACCTCTTAATTAGCGTAGGCATCAAATTCATTTTACAATATCCCGGAACAATTTAATGAATATCTAATACTGTTTTAAATTATTATTTTAATACGAATTAGCTGTCTACATTGTAGACAAGAAAAACTAAAAAATGTGATTTAGCGTACACTTTTTAAACTATGTATCTTTTTTTTGAAAGACTAAAAAATAATCGGAAAAAACAAGAGAAAAAAAATTTTTTTTTTTTATTTTGTCAAATTTTTAACGTCGGCTTAAAAAGTTGCATATCTAACAATTATTTTCGATATTTTCTGTTCAATTTGCTTCATTTTACGCGAAATTTTATAAGAAGTTTTATTAAGAAATTATCTATATATTATTTCTCCGTTAGTTCGATTTAGAGAGAACTACATTAGTAAGAGGCGCGATAACTCGACGTTGTGCGCCCCTCAAAAGGGTTTTGTCCACCGGGATTCCCCTTTACTCTCATCTGCATACTACGAATGTAAGTATGAAAGCACGGTGCATGATGCTCTGGCTCAAAACGCTGTTCCGTCTACAATCCGTAAAATGATTTAAAATTCTACGATTTCGATTTCAGTAATTTAGACACTGCCTCCGAAGTGTGTGTGGCCTTTTTAAGCGTTCATTGTGAGACGTGCCGTTTAAGCGGTTAATTTCCGACGCACAGGATTTGCTCTGCACCAGGTGAAAAGTAGTGCTAGTGTCGACACATTTCATCAGGTTGCTTCCCGCCAGCCATTTTAGGTCATCGCAAGTGCAAAAAAGGTAACAAATCTTTATAAAAAACGAATATTCTATAGAGCCGATGATTGTTGAAGTTAAAACTTTATTTTTCGTACGCAATATTCCGTTACGTTTGATGAACAATTTTAATATTCGCGTCTAATTGTGAACGTCTATTTTTTTTTTCTTTTTTTTTATCAACACCCAGACAAGATTTAAATCACGGCCCCGCAGACATCATCGCTTAATCTCATTAAACATATTTATGTGCGAAATAGTGCGAGATGGGTTGTTTACAAAGACCACCATCAGGGATTGTGGAATTTAGTTATTCCTTTTCATTCTCGAATGCTGATGTGTCTATTCAGCCGGCATTCCCTAACCTGTTCAACTCTCTGTTTCTGGCCCCCATTAGGCTTTGGACACCACAGTCTGTTCCTCTCATCGCCTTTTTTCTTACTTCTGTCTGATCATATGCTATTTGAAAGTTATTCCATCGCCGATTTCCTCTTTGAATTTCTCACTTTTGATCTTCCCATTCCCTATAACGCGTCTTTTATGTTCTTTTTCTTCTGTCACACCGTGAATCTTTTCAGTCTGCTTTCTCTGATCGCTCAAATATCTGTGATACTTTCTTCTAGTTCTTAGATTGATGCCTTTCTTTCAAATGTACTACTTATTAAGTTGATTATAAATGAAATGCAAAAACCGGATCATCAGAAGGGAACGACGATTGACGAGGGTCTGTGTTTTCGGGGATATTTAATTAAGAAAATATTTGTGAAATCTCGGTAATGCGCATTACATTGCAATCGGCTGAATGCGAAAGAAACGATTACGCCTTTTTTTGCGATAATTTCAACTTGGTAGAACCCGGTCGGACAACATCGACAGTTACCGAAGCCTTTAAAATTTCGCAAGTTTCATTTCAGGCTTAGCTCGACAACGGAACTTGCCCCACTGGAGCGCCTTAAAATATATTAACGAAAGCTCCTAACTGAAAAATTCCACTGCTATTTTAATCGTATATAGGAAATTTCGCTCAGAATTTTAAAAGTTAATCGGCAATTTTCAAATCGTAATATGTCGCGTCTCTTTCTGTCGAACGAGGAAGAAAATGTATACTTTTTGCGTGCGGAATTTCGACCTTTCGGCATCGGTCTACAGATCGACTTGGTGCTGGAAGAATTGCAAATTCTGCGGCAAGGACGGTAAGGGGGCTGCGGAACCTTTGAGGTGGTCAGCGATAATGGGAAAAAGGCAAACACAAAGAGCGTAATCTGCGGATGCAAACGTCATTTTTATTATTCGGTTCTCGGGTTAAACTGCGTACAATCTGGCCACCGTCATCGCGTCGTTCGGTGCCTCCTTGATTTTCCTATCGAGATATCCCTCGTCTCATTTGTCCCACTGTCGGAAAATTCTATTTTCTCCGAGCCGACCGTTTGATTTATTTTCACGGTCGCTACTTTCCGACTTGTCTACATATTTCTTTCAACTTCTCTCGCTCCCATTCGCAGCAGCCCGATAATCCGATTCTTTTTTTTTTTTTTTTTTCCCCCCCTAGTAGCAGCAGATCCGTGGCCAAACCGTGTCGTTTCCGCCGTTCAATTATATCTTACCGTGTCTCTTGGTTTTGTTTGTGTTTCCCTTTTTTGTTTTGTTTTTTTCCGCTACTACCAGGCCCGGTTTTTTCTCTGATATTAAACTAGCGAGGATTTTCCGTCTTTATCGGGAATTTCCATCTTTTGCACGAGCGGATGTTATTTGCATTGTCGTTCTTCTGTGAAATTTTATTTCTCCTCTGTTCGCCGCGGAAAACACCGTAAGGGTGTGGTATTTTGACAGAGCTCTCGATTCGTCGTTTAATTTTCCCTTCAACTCTTTCTATCAAACCGCTGCCGCTGCATTGCATCGTTGCATTCTGATTTTCCGCCGCTAATTTTAATTCTTTATACGAACAAAGAGTAATTAGTCTCATTCTCGTAAATCTTACACTCCCAGTGAATTTAATTTCGCTCAAAAAAAGGGAACAACGTGGAAATTGCTGCATTAGAACCGTTTTTTGTAAAGTATATATTCGGTCGACAACCGCCCAAAAAGAAAAAAAAAGAAAAGAAACAAATTGGGAAAAAACGCCAGGTGGGGTTTGTTTTAATTTCACATACGACGCCCGAGAAAATGCTTCCTTCCCGAATTCGCTATGAAAATCCCTAAAGAATATCTCGCCTCGGGCGAATTATAGTGAGTAAGCCGTTCAGCAGCCTTGATCAAACACTGCTGTTATACTGCAAGACTGCCTCCGAACCGCCATCTATTCTTCCGAGCGAGGTTTCGAATACTTAATTGATTGGAAATCGTGTACCACACTATTAGCATTCGTAGAAGTGAAAATTGCTGGACTGTTTACGTATAGTTTTCCACAGTAAGTAGCGATTCAATCCCAAAAGTGGGAAAATATACTGAGGTCAAACCCGCAAGGTTCTCACTCTGATAACACAGCCTGTACGGAAAGAGATTAACGAAATTTTCTAAAACACTAGCTTGCATTGAGAGCATTATGACTATCGTGACCCCGCGAAGTGTCCTACCTTCTCTTATTGTACGAATGCACCAATTCCGTTTGCAATACAGAGATTCTAATTAGAATATTTTGATACAAAGTGCGCCGCAGTCGAAATGCTTTAACCGCATCATACGTGCGTGGTGCCGTCGAATATTAAACAATTGTTAATATTTTTAATAATCTTCACTCATCGCCGCTGATAAAGTCCGATATACCTTTGACAAGGTATCGTGGATTGTGTAATTGAGCTTTTTTTCGTAATGTTAATAAAGCCTAATGGATCTGAAGAGAATATTAGGGCTAGTTCCTTTCTCATCCTACACTTTCCTAGATTTCTGCGGTATAACCAATATTCAATTTTAGATTAATACACACCACTGGCGACTTGGATGTGGAACGAGACAATTCTCGAAAATCCATCCGATTAGCCAAGCATCTTAACTACTAGGCTACCGCGCTACCTGTTCGAACAACTATCCGCCCCGATATGCGGTCGATGTCGTAAATATAATTTAGTAGTGCGCCCGTGCGTATATACATCTTCGAGATGTGTGAACTCATTTGTACATTTCTATGTTCAGCTGGTTCGTAATCTGATTTCGTTTGAAATGTCTGTATTTTTTTTTTTTCAAAATCAAGCGAAATGGACCTGTAACGAAAATGTCTAAAATTATATTAAAAACAGGCAGCCAAGCGGGCAGGTAAACTTTGCTTTTATTCCTAGCTTACATTTTTCGCGCGAAAAACTTTTTTTTAGCTAATCGAGAGTGAACAGAAAAATTAAATTTAAATGATATAGAACAATTTAACATTAGCCGACTAAGTGACGTAGTTGGTCAGGCGGTGGTGGACAAGAATTCCGATTCCGTAAATTAACTATACGGCGAGATAAATGCCTGTTATACCGGGTTTATATTCCCTCACAGTTGCCTGCCTAAATAAAACAAAAATAACAATCCGATCATTTTAAGAGAGATTAACGGTAGTTATACCACGAGCAGCAGACCCTCTCCATTTTTTACGCGACGGAGCCCGTCCTGTTTGAAATCTGCCATCATTACGACGTCAAATGATCTAATACGTACGATTCGGTTATTATTATTGTTACTATAATTATTATTACTATTACTGTTATTAATTAGGATTGCTACTGTGTGTTGTTTTCCGGTTTTATCATATTTCGATCTGTTGTTTACTATTGCACTGGTTCGATCCCGAATACCGTATAATTAGTGAAATCCAGAGTTTGTTTAAAACTGACGACGATTCACAAATAGTTAGCAGAAATATTATTGAATTCTTATTTATAAAGAATTAACAGTAATCAATAATTGTTGCTATCGGTTATTTTAGATTAGTAAAATTACAATCTGTGTTTACTAATTTCTGTTAACGTATACACCGTGTGTGTAACTGCACTGTGTGTGATAAGAAAGTACACCAGAAGATCACAAACTGAATTTGATATTGTCGAACTACAATACTTTTTTTAAAACAGTGTACCAAAAATAGCATCAGTTTAGCTGTTAGCCATATTAGCGCTGAAAAATTGTTTAAACTAAAAACTGAAATTACAAGAAAAAACTCGACTTTAATATTTTTGCTCTAAAAATTTAATTCTACTAGAAAATTAAAAAAAAATAATTAGTCGATAAAAGATAATACAGTAAAACATTAAAGCCAGCCGCACATTGAACCCAGCCAACATTCACGCCCACGTTTTTGTATATGAAACATGTGAAACGTAACGAATAAATCAAAATTTGCAAGAACCAAAAAAAAGTTTAAAAACCAACCAACGCAACCCACGCACCTACGAAAACTGTATTCTTCGCACAGACAACCTACGCGTGGACGTGGGCTATGCGTGGACCGGGTTCAATATGGCTTAACACCTTAATGAGAGTTTCGGTACACCAAATTCAAATTGCAACAATAATTAAATTTCCGGCATTTAATTTGTTATATTCATTTAATATGATCTCTAATTATTGTTGCAATTTGAATTAACCGTTAATCATCTCTCCTTCTTGAGGTTACTATGAAATAAGTTTTTATCAAATAGTTATTTTTAAATTTTTAATGAATTTTTTAAAAGTTTTTATAGTGTAAATCTTATAGTCGGTATTATTTCATTTGAAAAAAAAAAAAAAAAAAAAAAATTTACTCGTGTAACACTATGCTCATATTTAACATGTAAAAAATCATGTTTAAATCCGGAAAAATTTTTATAGCATAAAAATATTTTCTTGAACGGTTCGTAAAATGTACACACGGTGATTTACAGATCTTTTCTTTGGAGGATGAATATTATTTTTTATGGACAGTTTCGTAAAGCACATTTTTCTTAACATATTTGAAAGGAACTTAAATAGTACAATTTTATCAAAAGACGATTCCAGTTGGTGGGACATAATAAACTACGACAGGGGATACGTGAACTGCAATTCTAATACATTTCACCAAAAACGGCAACTTGTAAATAAAAAAAATTTTGTTCTGTCAAATGTTAGATTATAGAGAGACACGTTTAATGACGAAATGTAATAAAAAATGATTGAAAAGATGTAAATAGACACAACAGTGTGTTTAATTATTACGTGCGCAGTTAACCGGGCAAATTGCAAATGCCAGATTTCAATTATTGAAAAGTAAACGAAAGCTCTGTGTATCAATAACCATTACTTACCGAAAGTATATAATATTTGTTTTTTAACCAAAAATGAAAATTAATGTTTAAACAATTTTATATTTGTAAAATTAGCATATTCTGAGTTATTCTTAAATAAACCGCCATACAAGGAATATTTTTAATAGAAAAATAGGTGTGTATAATTTATCGCGTTACCAGATTTTGCTTTTGAAAATACCTGGAGATTTTAAAAACGGTTGAACATCGAAATGTCGAACGCAAAGCGGTTATTCGAGAGAGTTGTTTTTGTCCAATTTTTTATACTTTATACCTGTATAAGTCTGATGCGTAATTCCGGTGCGGAGATTAATGGATTTTTTTTGAATCCTCAACCGCCCCGGAAAGCGATAGAATTCCGGTGTTGTCTTATAAAAGACCTCTAGGAAACAAGAATTATGTGTAACCAAAAAACACTGATACGGAACAAAGAACGGAATTTACAAAAATCGGTTTACAGATTAAAAACGACCGATGATTATAATTTCGTAAGGCAGTTTGATCGTTTTTGAAATTAAAGAAAGTAAAAAAAAATAACATAGCACACATAGATATGGGGTGATTCAATTTTTGCCAGGCAATTGCAATTTATGAAATTTCGTGTTAATTCGGTACACAATACAGTGCTAAAATTATAGGAATTTTGAAATAAATAGGGAATTAAATGGCATTCGCATCACTCTATCCGCAGAAGTGCTAAACATTGATCTCTTAAACAGTGCCCGTAAAGAATTAAATACCGCACTGAAAATTTACTGACCGAATTAAAATCTATTACATATATTTATATCTATATCTATCTATCTATATATATATATGCATAAAAATGATTCCCGTATGAATTCCTTTACCGCTAGACGGAACAGGCTGAGTCGTAAAGGTGCACACGTTGCCCCAACGAAGGTTTTAAGATATGACACAGGGTCTCCTAACCCCTTTCCTTCAAGAAATATGAGGTTTTAAATAGTTAAGCAAATGATCCGTGCAGCGTTAGGGGAATGTGTACCGAACAAACAAACAAACATTCATTATATATATATATATATTAATTACAACGTAATTCTTAGGCTATCCCCTATTAGAAAAAATGTCCCAATTTTATGTAACGAAAAATTTCCTAATTTTATGTAACGTTTGCTATATTTTATAGAATTTTTGTAATTATGTTATTATATTCATATGGACTGATTTAGAATTACGTTGTAAATTTTGATCATTTTATACAAAGTATATAGAAGAATAAGAGACATAAATGTAAGCAAGAGGGATCAAGGGGCACAGCCCCTTGCGAGGCCAAAATGGTCGAGTTTATATATATATTTTATATGTATATATATATAAAAAAAATTATTTTAGTAAATATTTTAAATAAAATGATTACTATGGTGAATAATAAGCTTTAAATAACATATTTTATTAATTTATGGCGTAAGTAAATACGCTGCATTCCGATGCTTCTCTTTTTACGTCACCGAAATCATTAAACCTCCATGACAGCATTTAAATATACAAGTCGCCCTCCTAGCCCAGCTGCTGTACTCAGAGCAAAGATTTAAAAAGAAGCAGTAGTTTCTGTTAGTTTTTACAAAGGAATAAAAATCCTGCAACAGAATTGTTAATGGTTGCTACCGGAAATGTTATTTATACTCAAATTTGAAATTCTTACTCAACCACTGTAATTAGTTATTTTTAACTTACATACTGTATTTAATATTAATCAGCGACATTGGGCAACTTGGTCATTCGCGTCATCACTGTAAACTATAATTTATTATAAATATTACATGATTTCAGGAAGTTTAGTAAGGTGTTAATATTATTCGCATTATCGGCTAATATATAATTAATCTTTAAATTGTTGCGATATTAATAGGTTCATCTTTCTTTTAGGTATTTACGACAATGTAATATGTGGTGTATTGACAACTGGAATTCTGAGCAGAGAGGCGGTTCGGTGTTTTGAAAAAGATAGTTATGCGTCACTCTGGTATGTCCCAATTCTTAACCGAGCTATTGCGACTTCCCCGTGCGCCATTTTGACGGAATTCGCTAGTTTTAACGGCAGCGGTTTAACAGCATATAGTTTGGTTCCACAAAACGCTGTTCCAATTCTGCTTGCCAGCGATCCTTTACTTTTCTTTATAGGTCGGCGTTGATGTATTTTAAGGCGGTACTGTTAAAGAGTTAGTTGATGGTATATTTCCATATCTGATGTGTCGCATGATGTTTAATTCGGCGCGCTGTTGTGATAATAAATTAATTTTAATAATACGCTCGAGATGGAAAAGTCGAAAGATGTGAATGAAGACAATGTTCTCTTTTTTTTTTTTTTTATTATTTTTTTTTTTCTCTTAAATAAACGTAATTATGGGAGATCATCATCGTGTACATATCTCGCCCCCTTTAAAATGACTGCTTTGTGTACTGTTTAGTTAAGTCAAACTTTTCTTTAGATCACAACAGACAAATTTTAGAAAGACCGATCATTTTCGGCTGAAACACCATTTTTTGTTAGCCGGTGGTAGAAAGAACGAATCTTTAACATGAATATCTGAATTAGAAACCAAAAAATAAAAAATAAAAAAACATTTTTCACATAATATAAAGTCTACGAATTAAGGGGGAATATAGGTGGGCAAATTATAATGATATAAGGAAAATGAAGAGGTCAAGAAGGAGTAAAGACTAAAAATGATTGTAGTGAAGAAAGCAATTTGATTTTCAGATATGGAATTCAAATGACTTTAATAAGAATTTCAGTAGAGAAGACGAAGTTGCAGTAAGCAGCTTTGTAACGTGGACATATTATTGAGAATTACTACGTAATTACAAGTATTAATTAGGCAAAAACAATACGTTATAAAAAATTCTTTAAAGTATCTTTTTTTTAACTTTCTTCAAATAATTTGGTATACAATTTAATTTACTATGTAGCGAATTAGAGTAATGTTCTACAAAAAAACATATTGAAATTACAAGCTAAATATAAGTGAATTACATGATCGAAATGGTGAATAAGGGGAATAACAAAGCTATGGGACCCGGAGATAAATTGATTCTAACGAATATTTTGCAAAAGATGTACAAATTTAAAAAAGTGGGATAAAGTAAATGGAAGATTTAAAAAAAATGTTCACTATAATGTGAATTCGAGATAGAACAAATTTTTTAAATTTTCTTATTAATTTCCAAGTACAGATTTAAACGGGTACTAATATACGGGCGAATATGTAGTAGAGCTAGTGTGATGTAAAAATGTACAATTCAACCACGGTTACCGCGCAGTAATTTATTTTCTGTTAGACAATCGCAATTTATATAATTTCGCGTTAATTCGATACGAAATTTATGTATAAATATGTGTTTGCGTTGCTAGCGATTAAACATTTTCGCAATAATTCTTTTTTGGAAAGACGGTGGTCCGAGTGCTTTCGTTTGCAGGACGGAAAACGTGTATAATTTTTTTGTTTTTGTTTGCGCCCGATGTAACTTGGTTCACTTAGTCGCTTATTAATTCTAATGTCACTGCTATCATCTATCGCTAATGTACTCCCTGTGTAGCGATGTGTGTTTTAGTACTGTTAAATGATATCCTTTTATTTTACATTTGTACTTCAGTTACGTGAGCTGTAGAGAGTACATTGAGCAAATGAACCGTTCAAAATTCTGCAGGGTTACGCAACGGTGTTATACAGTTCGTGAAACATGCGATTTTTCGCTCATTTCGTGAACTACATCATTATCGCAGCGTGCCGCCGAAGGGTAAGAAAGATCGATATCGAGATAAGCGCCTATCGGGAAGCTCGAATGGCGTAATCAAGGGAAACTTCGATGCGGATCGATGTCCCGGAAGAAATAAGATGTCAACAGGCGTACAGGAATACGGCGAAAATGCGAGAGATTAAGTTCGCTGTGAGAATAATTTTCTTGGAGCGCGCCTAGCGTTTCGAAAGGAACCAAGTGGGTGTTCTTCAAAAGGAAAGGAGCTGGCCATTTTGTTATTATATTAACGTATGATTTATTATATTTCCGCGAAGGATTTACGACCAGCATAGAAAATGTCTGTACGCGTTGTTGTTTTTTGCCTCCGTGTCTAGATTGCCAACTAAACGTTACTACACAGTGATAATTATTTATAAACGCGTGTTCTAGTCCACTCTATCAGCTCACCCGAAATTGTCGCAACGTCGCTGCCCCTGTACCGGCTCCGCAGGTGCTAGCCGATTTTAACAGTGAAAAAAGTAGTGGCATTCAAAAAACGCCAAATGCTCGCCTATGATTTATTTTCGAAACCCATGCAGCATAACACACATAGCGCGAGACCGCCACCTTGTTGCATCGTCGTCCGCATTGTACGTTCTATTCTCGAACAAAGACACATCGACGACCGAAGATAGCACAATACGCGAGGTTTTAAAATTCTGCAACATAATAATAGCTGGCAGCAGCTCCTTTATGAGAAATCTTCTTTTTTTTCCTTTTTTTTTTCCTTTTTTTTTCCTTTTTATTTTAATTTTATTATTATTATTATTATTATTATTATATTTTTCTTTATAACCAACTTTCGTTAATTAATCGTTGGAAAGGTTACAGAAGCGAATTCTTGAAATTCAGAAATTACGGGCTGGTTTGAATTTTACTAAATCGTTATTTCGCTGTTTGTAACGAAAATGATTTTTAACGAAAAAAAATAAAAATGCAAAAAAATTTGACACACTTCAGAAATAAAAACAAAAAAAAAAAATAGAGCGTTAGTTATGCACTCGCGACCGAGGTGGAATTTTGTAGTGTGGGACTACTGTGTACCACCTCGTTCAGTTGTTTATAACGAAATATCGTATACGCGGGAATAGGTGAACGATCGAAAAAGGTAATAAAGTAGGACGAAGAAGAAAACGATTGAACTGTATAGCCTATTTATTTTCTTATTCTTTTTGTTTTTGTTTTTTTTTTTTTTTGTTTTTTTTTCGGACACATCAACAGTCGCGCAGAAAAACAATACGGAGAAAAAATAATTTTCGATCAAAGATTGACACATGAGGGGAGGGATGGAAACGACGAAGTAAAAGAAGCAAAATAGAATGTAGGAAGCCTAAATATTAGAGCCCGCGAGAATAAAAATAGAACGTTCAGTTAATAGACATTCAAAGAGGATGCGGTTGAAGTCACAGAAAAATTTATCGCTCGAAAGGATGTTCAGTAGTCCAGCTTTTTTTATAAATGATAAAAATCGATTATGTTTTCATGATCCGCAATAGGGCGATCGAGGTAATTCGAAGTTGGTCGATCTCCTTTTGGAATTTAATTTTTGCTAAAAAGAAAACAAGAAATAGCCTTTTTGTTGCGTGTGGGTGTATGGGTGAAGGACAGCAAACCGGCCCATAAAAGAACGCGTAAAATGGACACGGTGAAATATTAAGCGTAAAGTACGAAAACAACTGAGAGCAAAATAGTAGAATTGATGCACGCGAAATGAAAGAAATTACCGATAGTTAGAACACTGACTGGAAGTGAGCTACATGAAGAATGCATGATGGTCGCAAACGATAGTTAAGTTTCGGCTACGTGCGATACTGTAGTACTGAATAGAAATTGTGCTAACCAGCCACCACTACAATTAAGAAAAGCCCACACTGCCCTTTAGGAAGATGACAAATTAAGGAGACTTCTAAACTGTTCGGTGCTAGGTCAGAGTATGACAAACAAACAAAAAACCCAAAAACGGATAGTCGAAGAAAGCATTAGTAAAATAATATGACTGTATTGTCTCAAAAATGGGTGCTGTTATCATTACTACGAGTATTAAAACGCGGTTTGTGCTGAGGCGGTGTGGCCGCATCCACAATTAAGAGGACCCCAGTCTGGCCTAGATGAAATTCGTTTCTGCCGACTAATCAACAGTGATCTATAGGGTCGAAACTGTATAGATAAGTTGGAATGTTGTGTGAAAGCAAAAATGTGTGCATATAATGAAAAAAGCTAATACCCGCACGAACAACCTGAAATCGGATCGTTTTAATAGCGTCTAGGCTATATTGTTTTTAATCTGGATTGTTGGGATCCGATTTAACTGTAGCTTTCCCCGATGGGAATTTACCAAATCGATGAGGTCTAAGTGTCACAACGTGGACAAAGCAACACACCCTTTAAGCAGTCAGCTCTGTGTACGTAAGAGACCACCGATATACGACGAAAAAACATTTTTCGTAAATTTTCCTCCCATCGGCATTTAGCTGCTTGTACACTTCAGAGTGTCGCCAGCGATGAATACAATTTTCCGTTTGATATCGTGTTAGAAACCTTTTAAGCGGATATTGATGGTACCGGTATAATCCTTCGCTACCTTACTTCTCTTTTATCTGCAAGTGGTTTGCGATCCACATAAGTGTTACGTGCTATTTGTTTAACTGCAATGCGGTTAGCGTTGCGCGGAGGACGGATTAAGTTAATCTTATGGCCGAAAGAGAATCTGTGTATTGATCGGGGTTGATTATTTGCTAACGATTATAATCGATACCGCATTTATTTCAGCAGAAAGTGAAGTTCGGTGGAGAGAATTTAATTGTTACCTACATTTCATCTTATTCATCTTATTCATCTTCGCGCATTCTGTTTGGTCGATTGTTTAAAAAAGCCAGCAGTCCCATTTAGGAGATCCTTAAAGGGTGTGTATACGGGTGTTCTCGCTTATTTTTATAGTGCTCCATGGTACCCCGATTAGACGGGGCTATATTATAACTCCGCAGCCGTATTGTATACGGCGGTTAATAACTGGTTCCCGTATTCCAATGTGTGTATGCGTTGGTATTTATTAAATTCGTAGCTTAAGCATTTATTTTTTATATCGTATATTTGCGTTTTGCGACCCCTAAAAAATGACTAAATCTCGTCTTCGTTCTAAAGAAGAGCTTCTCCGCTGTCGATCTTCGCGGAAGCTAGATGGCAGGGTGATGTATGTATATAGAGCAATTTTAAAATTTACGTAGCAGCTCTAGAAAGCCAGAGGTTTCATAGGTTATCGAGATTTGCCTCGTTCCGGATCTTCCGAGGAATAAATCCGATCTGAAATTAAATATTGCTCATACCGGAAAGTTACCTGGTGGGGAAAGTAAAGGCGCGGATCCCAAGTAGAAAGGAACTCGCGACTCTTATTAATACCGTTGGACTTGGTACATTATGAAAAACTTAATTACACAATCCGTGATACCTTATCGAGGATATATGCGACTTACTTTTTCATATTTCGAAATCTTACGAGGGCTTTACATGCTGGAATTAGTGAACTTCTAAACGATGCGCTATCAAAAATTATACATTTTCGTTTTAGAATTCCGAGTGTGAACCGATATAAAGGGATAACTCTGTCTAATGCTATAGAAAGAGTTATGCCGTTGAGATTGCATGTTTTTTAACCGGGAGGTTATGGAGAAAAACTGAAAGCGTTTTCGATATATATATATATATATATTATATTTTATTTAAAGCGTTTCGAAGAATTTCTGTGTTTAATTCGCACTTTAGCCTATAATATCATTCGTCTATCGAGAATTATTTTTTATTTCGGTGTTACTTTTTCTTTCAAAAACTTTCATTCGAATACGGTGAGATTAAAAGAACACTACCGTGAAAAAGGAAAATGTCTAAACGTAAAATATTTCTAACTGGCCGGCGATAAATTGTACCGATTAATTCCTTTTTTACCCTACCTTTTGAACGTTCCGAATTCCGATTAGAAGCTTCGAAATGCAGAAGACAATTGTAAAAATAGTTTTTGCGAAAAAGATAAAACAAAAAAAATTTCTACTACAAATTTCGAAAAGGCTCTATCGTTGAAAGTAATTCTATATGAAGAGATTGTATATAGACGGACTTTCAGTTTATAGTGGAAGCGAATTTTAAGTGAAAAATTTACTTTCACTCTGTTTTTGCAACTACTCCGAGATGTCAAATACGTGACGCATTATTAAATAAAAAATGTAGCAAAAACGATTATAAATAGTAGTAATAATAAGAAAAAAAAGAAATCGTGGTTTGTTTTTAGAGGGGAGTGTTTTTCGGTTCTAAAATATTTGTCGATTCACATTATTCTTCGCAGATATTTTCTTACGTGTGATATTTTGTAATTTTAATTAGTAAACCGAATTAATTGAATTATAAAGAAATAAAAAGAAGAAGGGGAAAAAATGAGAAAGAAAGAAGAGAAAGAGAGGAGATTGCTTTAAGTAAAAACTAATCGAATTAGTTTCCGATCGGAACGCTGATAAAAGAGGGGAGCAACGCTCCGCGTATGTATTAAAGAGCTTTTAGTGGGATAGAAAATGGAAAGACAACAATGGCACAAAATGCTATAGGAGAAACGCGGTCGTATTAGCAAAGTCGCTGGTGCGGGCATGAAGCAGCGAGTTCTGAAGTCGGACGAAGGGATGATTAAATAAAATTAACAATTTCGGGCGAAATAACTCGAATAGCAGACACACGTAAAGAGAGTGAAAGAGAGAGCGAGTGAGAAACGGAGCGGTAAATTTATACAAAAACCGGCTAGTAGCGGATTAAGAAGTTTCACGGAACGCGTCGTTCCTGATGCAAAATCAATGGATACTGATGATGAAAATTAAAATTATTTCCCGCCCGACCGCCGACACTGAGGGCGGCCGGGCGGGAGCAGTGTGCGGAAAGAATGCAAACAGAAAGAACGAGGAAGAAAGAAACTCGTATGTTGTCTTTGGAACGACGAGTGGCTCGCGCTCTTTGTAGAGAGGTGTAATTACCACGATTTTCGGGCCGTTTTCTTTAGAAAGAGAAGAGAAGGAGGGACAAAGGCAAGCGGCACTGCCAGGTGCCAGCAGCTATAGCGACAGATGAGATGACGAGTTCGAAAGGGTTGTCGAAAATGGAAATTAGAATAAAGGAAATAACGGAAGAAGAAGGTGTTAAAATTCGACCCTGACAGAGAGAAATACTAAGAGATAGAGAACGAGAGCTGCTGTTTTATCGAAGAGGTATCATCTAAAAAACGGCGATGAGAGTTGATCACGCTGAAAGAGATGGTGTGTGCTGGTGGGCTTTTGTTGCGGCAGCGGCGTATGTGTGCTAGCAACCGAAGGAGAAGATGTGTGGGGAAAGAAGTTCGATTCTGCTTTTGACTGTTACGAAAGACAATAAAGATAACAACAATAATAATAATAATAATAATAATAATAATAATAATAATAATAATGATAATAGTAATAATGATAATGATAATAATTACTATTATTGTCATCATCATCGTTGTCGTTATTGTTGTTGTTGTTGTCGTTGTTGTCGTCGTTGGAAGAAGAAAAATCAACAACACGCGCGACAGAGAAAGAAGTCGGCCTTTGTTTCGGCGCGGGAAAAAAGAGCGAAGGAATGCGGTGGCGGTGAGGAGGCGCGGAGGTTCGGGGCGAGTTAAAAAACAAAGATGAGAAGCGAATGATCTGTTCTCGGCAGGGTGAAGTACTGGAATATTGAGTTTTCGGCTAATCACATTAGCTAATTATTCGCTTAACAAGTGAACAACGACGAGAACGAGAAGAATCTTGCGCGCGAGCAACTCCGAGCCTTGCCGATAAAAACGGCGCGACTGCTATCGGCGAGCGGATCGGAAGACGCGCGTTCGGATCGCAGGTGCGAGCGACCGAGACGGAAGAGTTGTCGACGAAAAGGGTTAACCGTTCGAACGTGTATGATTGTAAATTCGGTCCTGTTCTCCGAGCCGCCGGCCTAGCAACAGTAAGCTTTTGATTCCTCTCATTAAATAGCAGCTTCCAGAAGAACCGAGTGCAGCGAGCTTTTTAAAGGCTCCCGCTTCTTTAATCGCGCCAGCCGCACCTTAGTCCCCCCCCCCACCGCGTACCGCTGCTAATCCGACCTCGCCCGCGACCAGCATGAGGACGAGGACGGCGCCTGCGAAGGTAAAAGCTCGGTTCGCAGTTTTTTCCGCTCCCCGGGGAGTAGCGAGCAAGAAACGTTTTCCGCATTGTCGTCGATTACGGATGATAATGCGCGCAATTGGCAGTCCACTTTGAAGCAAACGTCGCCGAACGTCCGATGTTAATAGCGTCGTGTCGTCGGGATTTTAATTAAAACTAGCCGGCGACAAAACCGTTCCTTCGAACGCGGATGCTTCGGCGGACGAAGCTGCGAATGCCGATTAAAAATTCCGCGAGTAATGAAAACGAACATTTTTCACCCGTATACATACAAAAGAGTGCTCTCCGTTTGAACTACCAACAGATCATCTTTCTGGTACAGGTGAAATTTCTATAGAAGACCGTACACGATCGTTTCAAGGACAAATCTATGTGAAAAGCATTAATGTTCCGCTAAACTTTCAACGCTTCACTACATTCTTAATTAAATTACAACGAACATCGCGATAGATATATATGTATTACTTATTGCGTGTTCTCCAGATCCGATGACGACATGTGTGGTCATCTGCACCGTAATGATTAAAGATTCGAAGTGTGCTCTTAATATCCATACCGAACGTTTTCAGTAAGAAGCATACCCAATATACAGCGTGTTTTTTTCTTTTTTTTTTTAACGTTTGCACGAATATTAGACCAAAAACTCGGAAAAGGAAGAAGCGCGGACTCAGAGATAGCAGACGGAAAGAACCTAGAATAATAAAAGTAAAAAGAAGAGGGGGATGAAACGGGCATTGACGGTAATAGAAAAATGAACATGCTATTTCAGATTTCTATGGAAAAAGCAAATTGTTTAACACCGAAAAATCCTTTTACTGTTAAACTGAAAATTTTAATAACCAGAAAGGTACCGTTATTCTTCGGACACCCTTTTGAATAAGAATTATTTTATAAGCACGCTTGCTACGAACTACTTCGCAAAGACCAGTTTTTTTTAACCGACTTCAAAAAAGGAGGAGGTATTCAATTCGACTGTTTTTTGTTTTTTTTATTTATTTATTTTTTTATTTTTATGTGTGTTACCACAGAACTTTCTTCTAGATGAACCGATTTTGATGATTCTTCTTTAATTTGAAAGGTGGTGTTTGTCATGTGGTCTCATTTAAATTTGATCAAGGTCTGACCGATAGTTTTTGAGTTATCCTTAATAGTAATGCGGGAGATTGAAGCTTTTTGGATGCTTTTCATTCATGATTGTTTTCACCGTCGGATTAGATTTATTGACTTAAAATACTATAAATTTGCCAAATTACCATGGAAATGTAGCTTTTGGTGTTTTTACCGTGGAAATAAATGTTTTAATTTAATTGAATAAAAATGCACTAAAAAGTAAAAAATAAAATGCTTTTTTACAAAAAATACATACCGATACTTGAAGGTTTATTATAAAAATTTAAAAATGCACTAAAAAATAAAAAATAATTACTCCCGATAAAATATATATATATATCAGAGTGATATAACTTAAAATGACATTATCGTAATTCTTATACAACATTAATTTTTTGGAGTTGAAATTAAATTCATGTTAGAAACAATTTAATCAACATTTAATGCAGTTTTTAATTATTCTTTTAATATGAATTTGATGCCAACTCCAAAAAATTAATGTTGTATAAGAATTACGAGATATCACCACTTAAGGTGTTATATCACTCTGATATATATATATATATATATTTTATCGGGAGTAATTATTTTTTACTTTTTAGTGCATTTTTAAATTTTTATAATAAACCTTCAAATATCGGTATTTATTTTTTGTAAAAAAGCATTTTATTAACATTTCATTTAGTAATCTTTTTCTGCTAGTAACTTATATCTTATTAAAAAATGCTCAGCAGATTTAAAAATTTACCCCCCCCCCCACTCTCATTCATTTTGCTCGAATTGAGATATCGCGAATTCAAAGCAAAACAAGAATGCAAAGAACGTGGACGTTTTGAACGGAAATAAACATGGATTACGAGGTAATTTTGCCGATTAGTGTTATACCCCATCGTTAACCCGATCAAAAACATGAAGTTTTTTTTTTTTTTATTCTGCATTACAAGAAGACGATCAAAGAAGACAAGTGAGGGGGAGGCGGAAACGAACGAAAAAGGTCAAACCGGTTTATCATACGGAAGTATACTGTGACACATATATCTTTTAGATAATTTTAGTAGCGACATAAAAAAACTATTGATTTCAAGTTGAATAAATTTGTTCACTATAATGTAAATGTAAATTATGTTGTAACGCTTTTTCGTTACGCAATTTGCGAAACGATCCCCAATATCCATGGCTACGAATTATCCGAAAAGGCGAAAAACAGTCCTCGCTCATTATCTTCAAACTATACTCGTAATACAGTTCTCGAATAGTATTATTCAAAAGCAGGAATACGGAGAACGTAAACGTTTCCGACAGCAGCTTACTTTTTAATAAAAACCGATTGGCCTCACTTAAGCTTGATTTTGACTTCGCAAATTTCGTAAATAAACTAAAATTCTCCCGATCGCGTCATCGGTTCGTATCTGAATAACGCCTCTAATAATGCGCGCGGACGTTTTAAATTAAAATACGACCTATAAACCATCTTTTGACCGAGTAATGACAAATTGTTCCAAATACTCGACACTATTGGCCTAGATGAAGCGGATAAGCGTATAATAAAAAAAAACCTTTACTTACACCAAAACGCAATAATCTCATTAGAAAACAACAAAATTTCAGATCCAATTAGTATTGAACAGGGAGTAAGGCAAAATGTATATTGTCTCCTTTGTTGTTTAATATATACGCGGAAAAGGCCTTCAAAAAAGCCCTTGATGACAGAGAAGAAGGTGTTAAAATCGGCGGTGAAAATATCAATAGATATGCGGACGACACAGTTTTAATGGCTGAAAGTGCAGAAGACCTAACTATATTAACAAAAGCGGTGGAAAAAGTATACAATAAATATGGACTGGTAATTAACGTGAAGAAAACGAAGGTAATATGGCCATCTCAAACGACCCACACCCTATCGACATAGTGATAAACAATGGCAGACCAGAACAAGTCGATTAATACAAAAATACCTCGGTGCCTGGATTAATAAATATGATGACCCGGACGGAGAAATTAGATGTCGCATTGAGCAAGCGCGTTCTGCCTTCATAAAAATGAAGAAGACACTCACAGCTCATGACTTGGACCTTGATTTAAGATTCAGAACTCTGAAATGCTATGTCTGGTCGGTATTATGGTGGTGAAACGTGGACATTAACGTCCAGAACATTTCACAGATTAGAAGCCTTTGGGGTTTGGTGTTATAGACGCTTACTCAGGATCCCGTGGACCAAAAAGAAGACAAACTCTGAGGTACTACAGACGATGAGAAAAGAAAAGGAGCCTGATCGACATTGTCAAAAGAAGAAAAATAGAATGCTTCGGCCATGTGACGCGTGGGCCGAAGTACAGATTACTGCAGAATATATTGACGGGAAAGGTGGAAAGGAAAAGCGAGACAAGTTGGTCTTTAGAGGGATTGGAGCCAGATGAGCAATTGTACTGTGGGTCTCTAAACGATTTAGCCATTTCCCAGACCTTAAACAGAGAAGAGGTTCGGAAAAAAGATGAACAGAATTTCCTCCGAGAATTTTTCTTGGCAGTATACCTAGCTCTCGCGTTAGCCCTTTTATGAGCGAGAAAATTAGACAAAGATGGACAAAAGCGAAAGATGTTATAGGATGCCGTACATTGGAGCTATTTTACAATCGTTATTCCACCATAAAGAAGAGGTATTTCGATGCTTCTTTCTCGCAGAATTATGAACCGAAGGAGATGACAAAGTGCTGAAAGAATAGCATTAGAAAATGAACTGTATTGTTGTATTGGACTTAAATTGGATTGAATGCTTGTAATAGAAGAATAAACTAGAGAGCGAAATTTAGCCCGATCAGTTTTCGGAAGATACCATAAAGAAACCTATAAAGGTCTGAAGGATTATTGAAGAGAGAGAGAGATTGTTGATGGAAATAATTATTGGTACATGATCGCTCCCACAGGTGCCACTTAAAGTTTCCCAGGAGCAGCGAAGACTAATATTAGGAGAAACAAAGGATAAGTTAAGAGAGCTGACTATTGATGGACTTTTAAAGTATGTTGAAGAACCGTCGTTAAGGAGGATGAGATTGTTAGGTAAGATTATGTCTTCGAGAATTGCTCCATTTGGGTTGTGTCTATGGCCCCATAGAGAAGAATGAGAATTCCAATCGCCATCGATTACGAATGGGTTTGAAATAGAATTGAAAAAGGCTTAGAAGGGGAAATTCTTAAGATCAAAATTTAGTGGAACATAAATAGAGACTAAATTTATAGGATGAGGAAGTAAGCTAGAAATGGAAATTATCACTGAATTCGGTTCATGTGTATTAGCGGACGACATAGGAAGAGGAAAACTATGGGAGAGATAAGCAATGTCGTTCCTAATTAGGATAGCGGCTGTTGCATATCCGTCTTCGCGGTCTGACCGGACAATATTATTATAACCTCTGATTTTAAAACCGATACTATTTTTAAGTCAGCTTTCTGAGATTAACGCCACATGCTGATTTTGAGCTGCTGCAATAGATTCTCAAAAGCGTTTTATTATCCCTGATGCTTCGCCATTGTAAGACTTTACATTTTCGAAGTATTATACCAGCGATAAATAATGAAAGGGGAAGAACAATAAGTCGCCATGGCAATGATGAGAGGGGAAGAGCAGTTTTGAAGGAAAACAACTAGCATGGAGAAAATTAAAGTGTAATCGGAATATAAAGGAAGGAAGCCTTATGTTTATGGATAAATAAAGAGGAAATTTCACACTAGCCATGAGTTTATGTAATGACCATGACACTTTGAAAGCGATATATAAGCTGCGCTTATGAATTTCATCATGAGAGTTTGTTGTTGCTTAAGGGAGCTCTACACTCGAAATTTATATCGGATTAAAATATAACCGATTCTTTTCTAATTATTTCTAGATAAATGCCCCCGCTTGATGAGCCCGAAGAAAAAAAACAAAAAAAAACTATAGCCCTTAATTAATTTATTATCGGCTTGTTCGCCTTTTTATATTGTGTATTCTTACGAAAACATTTGGGGGACGCAGAATTTTAAAAATGTGTCGAGTATATTATTTTTCTACAGGCTAGCAAGACCGAAAAAAACGACAATTTTTCTTGTTCATAAACAATTTTCGAAAACTGCCCGAAATTAACTTTTAAAAAAGTACAATAAGAATAAGGAGTTAATTAAAAATATGCATCAGAATGGACTTTATTCATCGTTTTTGCAAAAAAAAATAATAATAGCTCGGGCCTTATAATCATAATGTTTTGTGTGCGCTGTTATAAAGAAAAACAAAAAAAAAAAAAAAACTTAAGACCCTGTGAAATATTTTATAGGCCCATTAATTTGAGGATTTTAAATAATTCCTCGTTTAGTGCTTAACAATGTCTAAAAATAAAAAGCCATTCAATTCTACAATATAACTGAACCAAGCATCGCCATTCTCCTTCTTCCTAATATAATAGTTCCTTTGTTAGCCTCCTTTATCTCCTCAATTTCTAATCTTTATCCTGTATAATGTGCATTTATCTGCGTTCGGTAAGTTCCACTGTTGACGTGTCCCCAAGGAAAAAATGAAAAAAAAAAAAAAAAAAAGGAGCATGTCACTCAGCGAATATATGTTAATAAATGGTCATACTACCGAATTTCAAATTTTTCACCGTCAGTATGACGTAGCGGTTTATTACCGACTCGGCCGTTTCATTTTTACTGATGTTTTCTCCTAATTAACGGACAGTACTTATCCTCCAGACGGATAGTTTATTTCGCTGTAGCAATGTTTAGAATATTTACTCACGCGCGGTGGTAATTCAAATTTAAAACGTAGTAAAATACAATAAAAATCTGAACAGTTTCAACCGTGGTCAGACTAATGAACGGTAGTTTTAAATCGTTCATTAGACAATTTACCGTCGAAACGAGCCATAATAATCTATATATTTTAAATTAATTCGCGCAATAATTTTATGCAAATATAAAAATTAACGATGCCAATACACTAACGTATGTTTTTCTCTTTTCGTTTTTTTAATGTTTTTTAATATTTGTAGTTTTCTCTTCCAAATGACAGTAAAAAAAGAAGAAAAAGCAAACACATTATTAAAATCGGTCGCTTTTTATAAGAATCATCGCGCGATATCATCTGATAAGAATCATCGCGCGATATTTTTATTACACGATATCGCGTTTACCATTCGGCGATAGCGGTGCTAACTGGCTGAACAGTTGCCTTTCTGTGTTCGGTCCGTTTTTCTGTGAAATTACATATATCAATTACCTGGGCGAGTAATGCGACGAGCTAGAAGAAAACGGAGGGGGGAAAAGAAAAAAATGTTCGTGAAAAGCGTGTTTCTTCTGCTGGTTCTTTTCGACTTATTATTCATTTTTACAACAGTCATAATTTCCGGACTGGACGAACGACGAACAAACGAGCACGAAACTCATTCACTCATGCGATATGTCATTAAAACTCGCGGGCACGCTGAAAGAAATGGCTCTGCGACCGGCTATGGACAACCATTGATCTATGTAATGCGCTGATATAAAAATGACGACGGTCCTTGGTGCGCCCGTGTGCGTAAACGACCGAAAGGCTCTTATTAATAGATGTAGTTAATAATAAGATAAAATTTCCAGGCAGTGAGCTGCAGCGATGCTGTTCTGCTGATGAACTGTTTTAATTAGCGCGCGCCGGGCCAGCCAGAGGTGGTAATTATCAGATTAAACGCAGTTAAACTGCTTGCCGGACAACACACACAGCGACGACTGCTGGTCGAACAGTGTAGAAAAAACGTAATTACTTTAATTCATTTAACTCGCTCGCATTGTTTTTATTATTCCTTATTCGTCGTCGCCCGTCAACATCGTCTAAAGTTCACTTAGAATTTCACCGTTCGCTTTCTTGAATCGCTAATGGTCGCCACTGACATAATTGTCTCCTTTCAGTTCACCACCTTTAGTTTTTGTTTTAATCGACCAGTTCTAATAGGCCAGATGCAGGATCTGGACAGCGGGCACGTTCGTCATGATGAGCTCTTAAATGAATCCGCGGAGGTCTCCGATATTTTTTATTTTTCGGCCACTCGCCGCTTTTTTTAATTAGTGCGCCGACGAAAAATGAACGCATCCAAAGAACTATTAACGGGGAGTACTAATAAATCGCAAAGAACTGCGCGCTGCCACCATTAAGACTTACTCGGGGAGTGGACTATGCTGCTTATTGCGAAGCCGCTTTCACCGTGCTGCACGGTGGCTTTTTGATAAAATCGTAGTTTGTGTCAATTTTTGTTCCCCCCCCCCCCCCCTAACTTTAGAATGATTAGAAATTTTTCGACAGACCTCAGAGACATTAGCATCTCTTTTCTCTTTGGACATCCGAAGAAGCAAGGGCGAAATACGATCATCATCCGACAAAATTCAGAGTATGGTCATTTGACGCTTTTCAAGAAAGAACTGAGACAAAGGTGTTCATCGTATCCGTATATTTCCAAAAGTATCCTAAAAGTGCAAAGAAGAAAGCCTGAGTTGACTCTTTTTTTTCCCAATTAAGTTTAGGCATTTATTACCGAATTGACATTTGCAGACCAGCGACGAATGCCCCTGATTTTTTCCGCGTTATATACAATCGCACGCACCGCTACGCAAACAAAACCAAATTAAGAAGCAGCAACTTTTATTATTGTTATTGTTATTATTATTATTATGTAAAAAAAATTTAAAAAACTCGCGAGAAAATTAAAATTTTCGTGAAATAATTTATGCGAGCAACGAAAACGGGTTAATTCGAAAAATAAATCAATTAATAAATATTGAAACTTTAAAATAAACGTCAAGAAATTCATATAAGCCACCAAAATATAATTCGAAGGAGTCGAGAAATATTGAAAAGATGTTAAGGAAAAAGGACAAGTTGTATAAAATGAAGACTCGTTGTTTTTAGCAGCCGCTGCGGCCCATGGGGGCTAAAATCGGAATTAAAAAAAAACAACAAAAAAACAAAAAAGGGTTATTCAATTTAAGAACTATAAAATTTAATAAGGCGTCCTTCATTTGATAATCAATTTTAATAAAAAAAAAAAAAAAAATCAATTGAAATGTATTATTTAGAAGAGAGTTAACGTTAAAAAATGTGAATATACTAGTTAAAGTGCCGATCTAGTAGCGGCACCATCGCTTCTGTACGGCTTTTTGTCACAGTCGACGGATTTTCACCGAGCTTTTATTTGTTAGTTAGGCGTGTGATCACTAAGACTTTGTTGCGTCCATTTCGGACTGCCTAGTTATTTAATTTTTTAGCTCCGTTTTCCTGTTGTTAAAAAAAAAAAAAACGCTAACTTTGCGACAAAAAATATGCGCAGTAGATTACGCGCATGTAGCAGAAGTACCTGGTTACTGCTGTTTAAAGGTGGATACGGTTCTCCCTTAGCGGCTCGCTAATATCGCACAAGTATTCGCAGTGCTTGGCGCACAAAAAGGCGATTAGATCGCCGTAACTAGGATGACTGCCGTTTTGCACATTAAGCATTTTTCTGCACAACATCCACTTCTTGGATTTCTATTGCTAAACGCTTTAGCTAAATTGAGAATTACGGTAGATTTATTTTTCAACTTTGCTACTTCGCCGCATGAGACTAAGAGTACCGGGAGATCTGATGCGGCTATTTTAAATTACAAAATAAAAGCGTCAAATTATCGCGGATTTTGCCGACTACTATATATAATCGCGACACGTATCACAAAAGCACCATGATTGCGGATTTATGTGAAAGTCAGAAGCGAGAAATCTGTGATAATTTGTTTTATTATTATAACAAGTCTTTTTTGGTTTGTTTAATGGTAGCAATTATTATGTTAGGTACGAAATGCAGATTTTTTTAATTCCGAGAAAGAAAAAAAAATCACGTTAAATTCGGGAGAATAATAAAAAAGATGCTTTACTACTATCGCTAGTTAGACATTTTTCCTATTTTTGGGGGCAATTTACCATGTCGGTAAATATCTCATGCATTCAGCGTGCCTCACTTTTTCACACCTTCGTACGAACGAAGGCATCAGCAACCGCGTGGATGGAAACACATGATGATCGGAAGGAGCCAAGAAGTCTGCAGTGAGTAAACTGCGCGGACTAGAACGTTTTTAGTCCATCGTGTCAACCGGTTTAGTCGCGTGTGATGGAGTACTGTCGTGGAGAAAAATAACAAAAATGACCTTGCGTCACCTTATTCGATATTCTGGTCTTTTTTTTTTTTTTTTTGAGCTCACCAAACGGCTCAAATCCATCAATTGTGTTGTCAGTAGCGTTTGATGTTTTTCACCAAACTTTAACAGCTTATAATAGACCACACCGTTGTTTTGATGGTCAGCAAACATAGAGCATCATCGCCTCCTTGCTGATTAGGTCTTGCCGTGGATGCGGATGCTGTGTCTAGGCCCATCTTTTTTGGTCGAGAAAAATAAATCTACTTTTCATGCCCCGTATGTGATGCAAAAAGAGCAAAATTACACGCTTGTTTTCGCATCTTTTCATCCGCCTCTCGATCAGCTCACGAGGTGGGGAGGACCTTTTGAATCTTTCCCATGTTCCGTAGGCGACTGAACGTTGACTAACGCCTAATCGCTCTGCGAGTTGATTTTGTGTTATTGTCTTCGTGCCGAAATACAATTATACATCTTTGTACCTTTTCGAACCATCGTTCACACGTCGGTATGGTCCGGCAGCAATTTTCTTCAAATAAAAACAAAAAAGACTATCCGCGAGTGTTACAGCAATACTATACCACAAACACTTTATCAATTCATCACTGAGACGCGTTAGAGATACACGTGTTGATGGCGCAACACGCATATGTGCCAAATCGTTATGCTGTGTCGTTTCGTTTCTCAGATACGCATATTCATACTTGTCCGCAACAACATTTGATAAAAAATTCACAGAAAAATCGTTTAGCGAATAATACGACAGTAATTATTTATTGCTATTCCCCATGTTTTTAAATTAAGGCAATGTTGTCGGATATGAAATAATTTATTTTTTTTTTGCATTACAAATTCCTTCTGCTTTCATGAAAAATCCGTGAACGGCGATCTTTTCCGTACTCTTACAACTTTATTCGCTGAAAAATACTTGCATTTTTACTTAATCGTGTAATGTGTATATCACTTGTGTGCGAATGTACACAAAAATGGGTTAACGGGGCTCATTTCGGTGAAATTTACGAATTAAGCGTTTTTAGGGTGTTAGATAATTCGTCGAGATTAGTCGAGGTGTTTCGTTTAAGCGAGCAATTTTATTAGAGGGAGGTGACATTTTTAGTGTTTATTAAAAAGCAGGCAAATATATCCTTGGTGTAAATAATAATAAATTTATTTACAATGGTAACCCGAAGAAGAAAAAAAATGGGTTTAAATATTGTGTCAATGTCCATACAGATGGTGATTTGTAGTAATATTTCTGACTCACGAGTTACTATATATATATATATTAATTACAACGCAGTTCTTAGGCCAGCCCCCATTAGAAAAAATGTACCCCCAATTTTATGTAACGAAAGTTAAATGTTTGGATAGGATATTTTTTTGATTATATTATTTTCTTTTTGTGTCGATGCCGGTAAGAATGACGCTGTAAATTTTGATCATTTTATACATAGTACACAGAATGGTAAGCAAGAGGAGTCGCGCTAGGTCTGTATCTCGGTTTTAGGTTTATTGGGATTATGCGAAGAGATTTTTGTTTTGGTTTTATTGCATTATTTCTCGTTTTTATTAGCCTTTTTTTTTCTTTCTTATTTTATTGTATTGTATTATCCAGGAGCAAAGTAAAGTAAATCCGATACATCCTTGATAGAGTATCATGGATTGTGAAGTTAAGCTTTTCATAATGGTATTGAGCCTAATGGATCTGAAGAGATTATTCGGGCCAGTTCGTTTTTCTCGGCCGTCTTTATTTCCCCGGATTTCACTGGTATAAGCAATATTAATTTTCAGATTAAGTATATACCTGGAAGCGACTCTGATCACGAGACAATAGTATCGATAACCTATGACACCTCGGATTTGGTAGCCAAATACCTTGACCACTAGCCATAGTTTTAGCATATAAGATTGTGTACGCTAATATTATTATGCACTTGAAATCGTTACGTCAACCAAATAAACGATAATAAATGTCTGAGCACCTATACAATAGTTTTCGGCCTTGTGGGACAACCCGTTACAGTTATTTATAAAAAAAATACATTCGTGTACTTATTATTACTCCTAAACTTTTGGCTACTTCTGAAACATAATAATCCGCAATGGTTGATTTGTTAGTTCAGATCCAATCGAAGCCCGGTGGTTTATATTACAAGCGTAATTCTGAGAAATTTAAAATTCATGGATTATTAGTAGACGGTTTTCTAGAAACCGATTGCGCTGGGAAATAATGTAGACCGTTCGTGTTGGCAGACTTGTATTTTGGGATTTATTAATTGTTTAACCATTCGCTCATTTACCGATTTAAATGAGAAATTTTACGATGAAACTTTGTTCAAGATATTTGTTGATCTCAAAATATTACACGAACCAATATGCACTAATTCAAAATTTAAAAATACTGTTTAACACTTTCGTATTAGGCGCGTATTAGTTATATTTTAAGAAATGCACGAATACAATCGGGTCAACAAGTTTGCTATAAATCCGATCGGTCGCCGGGTATTTAAATCCTATCAGGAAAAAAATGAAAAAGATGAAAAAAAAAAAATCTACCCAAACATCGGTAGAACTCAATATATGAAACGAAGACGTCAAGTACAATTTTTACAACCCAATTTTTGTATAACGACATAAGTATAGAAGTATTTCCTGAATTTACTCTATTAGTAATAGACTACTCGGTAGGTTAACGTGGAATTAAGCATTTCTTCACTGCGTCTGTATCTGAAAAGAGAATATCCCATCTGAGCCACCCCGACGCAGGTATCTAACTTGAAATCGTACATTGAATGCAAATACGTAGCTGAATTTTTACTGAAGGAGAGACGCGAGAATGGTATGCTCGACATAGCAGATTAAATGGATTATTAGCCTAGCAGCCGTAATCAATTTTTAAAAGAGACATCTTTAGATCGAATATATACGAATTACGTTTAAGTACGGTTTTTGTGGTACGTTTCAATGTGCAACCGTCGTTGAAAAATTTCCGGACATTTTTCACACCATCTGGAACGTATCTGTTTTTTAACGACTATAATTCGCGTGCTAACGACAATTCCGACCGGAGGTATAAATCAATAATGCTTAGTAATGTATTGAATGGCAGCATTATTTATAGTGTTAAAAATTAAAAGATTTAAGAAAATGTTAAATGGTTAATTATAAAGCTAATAAATTCATATAGGAGGATAAGCCATCTAGCAGTATTGGTTATTGCGAGACTTAAACCGATCGATGTGGAAATTGAAAAACATATTACATTGTTTAGTGTAAACAAAATAATATCAAGCTGAATAACGAATTTAGTAACGTATAATATATATATATATATGTATGTATAAAAGCGTGTTGTTTAACTATATCAGTTAATTAACGTAAAAAAAAATAACAAATATTTTGGAAAATTATTACCTACATAGATCAATTTCAACAAATTCGGAATAATTACAACGGTATGGCATATCAGTATTTTCCGGATATTACAGAAAGAATAAATGATAACATTTTTACCCCAACAAACTTCTTTTTTTTTTAATGTGCAGTTCATAACCATGGAATATTTAAGGTGTATAAATATTGAATTTGCGGGGTAGTCGAAAAATTGTGTTAGGTGCAATTTTCGGGATAGTGTGTATAATATTTTACAGGGGTGCAATAATATAATTATTGAAGGTACTACGGAACAACTGGTGACAAATAAATTCAACAACTTTAATAAATTTACCAATAAAAGAGGTGAAAAATCGTAAAAATAACATTAATTTATATTAACAAAATAATTAACAATTCTACAGTTACAAATTGTAAAACAGAATTAATGTGACCCACTTAATTGGATGATGAGGCACACTAATTTTTCTTATGTCATAATTATATATGTATATACGTAACTAAAATTGAATAATAATAATAATAATAATAATAATAATAATAATAATAATAATAATAATAATAATAATAATAATAATAATAATAATAATAATAATAATAAATAATAATAATAATAATAAATAATAAATATATACCGTTGTGGAATTGCGTTTAAGTATGTTTTTTTTTCGTACGTTTCAAAGCGCAATCGGCGTTGAAAAATTTCCGGAAAGTCTTTACACCATCTGGAACGTATAGTGGCCCACCCCCCCGCGTTTTTTAACGACTATAATTCGTGTGCTAACGGCGATTCCGACCAGTGGTGGCTCTACCGCACCGCAACCAACACACATTTATACAAATGGGGTCTGCCGATTGGGAGCTAGAACTGTCGATTACTGAAAATTTCGGTATGATCTGAGAGCCATTAAAACTGACCCATAAAAACTACCGGCCATTACCGAAGATGAGAAGAACCGATTACGAGAAATAGTTTCAGTTCGATTGCGCACGCGGAAGAAGGAAACTTCGATGCGGTCCTCTCTTGATCGTTTACTAGCTGTCCGAGTGAACTGGGCCGGACCGTTATATCGTACGTCGAACCGTGCAGTGGTCCGCTACTAATAATCGTCGGTACTTGGAGTAAATTTAAAAGTAAAAAATTACGACGGGGGTCGCTATTTTCCCGCCATTAATTAACAGAAAGGATATCAACATGTGGCTCTGGACGAGGAGGTGGAAAGAGCGAATCGGCCAGGCGAGAACAGAGCACAGGCCCCCCACCGCTGGTCGTTAATCGCTGCAACAATCGCGATATAATAAATTATAAACGGTCTCTCGCTGCTGCCGGATGCGTTAACTAGAAGTAACTAAATCGGTGCACGTATAGTAGAGAATATAAGTTGGAACTGATGAATTGGCCGATTGCGGTGTGCGACGCGCGATGTGCCCCAGTCAGTCACACACGTTACGAACAAATTCGCGCAGCGTTCCCGATGCCCCGGTACATGCGGTATAGAGAGCACACACGTAGGCCGCGGTGGGTGTGTGTTTGTGTGCGTGCAGACTTGAGGAGGATAGGCGCGCGTGCATATCAGTCTTGTTCACTGTCGTATAGGTATGGGGTTTTTCGTGGCAATTGTACAGTTTCACCTTCTAATTATCGTTAACGCTTCATATATCAGCGGAACAGCGGCCGGCCGGCGATAAGAAGACTCTGAAAAAGTGGAAAATAATAAAAAAGAGCAGCGAGGGGATATGGCGATGCGATGCTGGCAATAATAATTAGGTATTACTATCGTTATTATCGTTATTCAGCGGCGCGGCGACGAAGAAGAATTCGATGATAAACATCAATCTGGGAAGAATGGCGAATAATACGCTATTATTCCGTGTGCCGGCCGTTAGCTGCACTCCAACTCTATTTTCTTCGGATATTTTCCTATTTTTTAATTGGACTATACTGCGGCGGCGCACGCGCTCTCCTCCCGATCCCGGTACCAGAAACGAAACTTCCCCCCTACGCCACTAATTAGATATTTGCCCGCCCGACCGCCGCCATTCGCAGCCCGACTCTACTCATAATTCGTTAATTGTGCCATAAATCAGTTTCATCCGCTAAATTAGAAATGTTCTTGCCAATTACCAGCGGTCATCATTCCGTGATCACGGCGCGATCACACGAACTCAGTCATTATTACGTTCATCGCCCATCAATCCCCGGTAAAACTCGATTCTCGATATGCGTCGCTTCCGCAAATTTCCTTAGCGTCGTTAAAATTTAACGCGAACTTTTATTATTCCATTCGCCGCCTGAATGCCCGGACTCTGAGAATAACGCGCCCTGGTGTACGCCGGTTATTCCTAACGCCGCTGTCCAGCCGAGTCGCCATCATCATCCGCGCTCTCCGTGCATGAGAAGACTGTGTTTTCTTCAAAAACAGAATCGAAGCTCCTCTGTGTGACCGTTCGATGTTTTATATAAGAAACATTATTAAGCCGAGCTATAATGTCGCCGTACCAGTGTGGTAATTAATATGCCGCGCGCAAAAAACAATCGAAAACGGATGCATCTCTGAAAAACTTGACAACGAAATACTCGATATCTCTCGACGACCAAACAAAATACGTAGTCGCTAGACTAAATATATTAACGTGGATTTATGAACACACACAAGTTCGCTAATAATAGGAGAGACACTATTGGATAATCGGTTTCCGGTTTGTTTGTTTTGTCTTTTGAATACCATCTGAGAATTAAGTAAAGTAAGTCCCATACTCTTCGCGTCGGAAATTGTGAAGCTTTTCATAATGTACTCTAGGCCTAATGGATCTAAGGATAATACTGGGGCCAGTTCCTTTCTACTTTTGGATTATTCGCCTTTACTTTCCATCAGATAATTCTCTGGTATAACCAATTAAATTTCAGATTGGGTATATACACCTGGGAGCGATTCGGATCCGGAACGAGACAAGAAGTGTCTAGGAAGATTGAATTTCCTTAAATGATTGGAACAACATCTAGTAAGGGCAGGTGTGTAAGAAGCGCAATAAGAGGTCCAGTTTAAGATGTAATCATTTTAGAAAAAAAAAAAAAGAACATTCAAAAAGAGCACAGCGTCTATGAGCCGGCACTGGAACCACGAAAAAGTGATAAGACATATTACTACATAAGATTACATATGTCGGGAAGTCCGCTAATGGCGGACACCTGAGGTTTTCAAAAAAATGAAATAAAAACTACTTCGAGAAATGTAATTTTATTTACGGATTAATTTAAAATCAAAATAAATAAACAAAAATGATGCAACTTCTGCATAAACATGTAAACCTAAATCAAACTTTGGTAAATAAAAATGCAATCACTACAAGTGGCCCTAATACCAGACAGATTTAAAACTTCGACTCCAAACACCGGACATTTTCAAAACATATCAATCGTATATGTAGGTATCTGCACATTCAGGAATATCTCCAGGGATGCTTCATGAGCCTACCCATTGCAGCTGGACCACTACTGTTTTCGTCATGCTCTACTAAGCACACTAGGCAAGTAGTTCTTCCTATGTCAGGTATTTGAGTTTTTCTTAGCTCTATCTCTCCACTTTTCTTTTGTCCTTGGTTTGTTCCCCCGTCTTTTCTATTGCTGTTCTGAATTTAACTCCCATTCTTTTCTTTTTCTTCTTAATTCTATTTAGTGATGCTGGAATTTCACATTTTCTCTTCCGTGATCGTTTTTTTTTTTTTTTTTTTTTTGGCAGCAGCTGGTAATGGCGACAATTTTTTGGTTGCAGCGTCACTTCTCAATGGTGGTCCAATGCCGATGTTGCATCATGTAGAGACTTCTCTCAAAGTCATTTCTTTGTCATCTATCGTAATTTATAGTTTTCGTTGATTCCATTTTCTTTTCTTTTTTGTCTCTTCCATTTCCATTTATTCTCATTACAACAATTATTATTATAATAAGTATGAATACTTACGAGGAAAAACGACTTGTTCGCTGCCCGGTGTTACAACTTTGTGTCCGGTACTAGTAATTTTCCCTCCCTAACAAAATTAACAAAAGCTTTTTACGGTAACGAATAATAATGGAGAACGCTGCCTTTATTAACAATTACCATGAACACTTTCAAAAAAAAAAAAAAAAACTTAAAATTGCATATCTAATGTGATGCAGCGTTTTCAAAAACAGCAATCGACCGCTCCGGTCGTGGTCTTTGGCGTTACCGGCAAACCGTGTTGTCCCCTAGTCCTGTATTGCTACGCTTTCTCACACCTATTTAAATCGATTTTGAATCGAATTATGACTTGCTGAGATAGTACGATTATCCGATGCTAGGTGCCGTCTGGCGTTACGGGACTTCTCGCTCTATAAGTGTATTCCCGGTTGGTACCTAATCTGAAATTGAATATCGGTTATACGGCGGAAAAATCTGGAAAACGAGAGCCCAGATTCTCGTCTCAATCTTAAGAGTACATTACGAAAATAGCTTCATTCAGCAAAATATTCAATCAATTTCTTTTCCGCGCAATCCTCGGATCTGGCGAATTTGTTTTGACAGAATTCAAGATGATCAACACCCGTCAAGTCTAATAAACGAACCATTCGGTACTAAAACAATCAGACTGCAGCACGGAAACAACGGAGAAGCATTTTTGTGTTGTACACGCATTATGCCCATGTGATATATATAGGTGTATATATATATATATATATTTTTTTTTTTTTCGTAACCAACGCCCTAGAAAGCGTAATTGAGGAATTGATTTTATCGGGAGAGTAACGACTCGTCCGCGTTGCGTGTAGGCACGAATGGAATATTAGCAAGGTCATTTTTCGAAAGCTGTGTGAGGAAAAAAAGTAACGCGATATGATGGGGCCTTTTCGATTTAAGACGAAAAGAGCGTTGCGTATGTCTGAAAGGATAGAAAAAAATACCACTCGCAATGAAATGGGCACTTTTTAGAAATATTACGAAGCTCATCTGTTTGGCAGAGGTTTCTCTAGACGGACAATAAAGCAAGTCCGCCTGTACGGAGATTTCTTTTAATAAGCTTGAAAGGGAAAAAAAAGCGACCAGGACTATGATCGGCGGTAGTCGATGTTAGATTTTGTAGGGGCGAACGGTAAATTTTTTTCGATGGCCAATCCCCGATATTATTTTTTTTCTTTTCAGAAAAAAGGAAAAACTATTAAAAGTTTGTGCTGAAATTACAACACTAATTACACAATTTGACAAATTAAAAGAATTAATAACAAAAAAGGGAAATTATGTAAAAATCTTAATTATATGTCAAAAATTTTTAAATAACTGTAAAACATTGAAATAAATAATGCGCGTACGAATTTTAATTAGTAGTTTAGTAAATTTTTAAAATTAATATTATCTTTCAGTGTGTGTAATTTTTCGTCAATATCTGCAGAAAATTCGCGATCAATGTGTAAACTACAAATCGGGTTCAGCATCTTGAGATGAATTTTTTTTTTTTTTTCTTATAGAAAAATCGTTGACACTCGGTAAACTTCCCGATTTTGTCGAATTCTGCACTAATCGGCCAGTAGTGAACCGCTTTGAAAAGCTGGAATTTAATTAAAGTCGAGAAAATTAGCGCGATATCTGTGATATCGAAAAAAGCCTGCCGAGGAGGAGAGAGCCTTGGCCTAAAGGATGAATTTGCTGGTAAAAATCGGAAAACTAAGCGGATTCTATACAGTAAATCGAAATAAACGGCTGAACGATTTTTTTAAATGTATAATTGTTTTTCGAAAGATCAGCTGGATTGTAAATTCGACAAAGATTGGTTGGCGGTGTAAAACTGTTTTGCGTTAGTTTTCGATTTTGAAATGAACTAGAAGAAAACCGAATTCCGATGGGGGGATTTTGAAGGGTATAGTGTACGGATTTTATGAGATATGCGGAAGGTTTTCCGTCGATTTCCATTTCTAAAGTGTAAAGCGATGTCGCGGATAGTCATCGAAAGTACATAGACCCCCCCCCCCCCCCCCGGTGGTAATATAGGTGGAACGAAAATAAAACGGGATTTGGAACCGGTTCCCCCTGTATAGCATGGTAAAGGGATCGCGCATTGAATAAAGTAAAACAAGAGCATGGTTCCTCATAAAAATGAGTGTATCCCGAGGCTTCTCATATCACCCTTTGTAAATAACTGGCAGATCCCCCAAGAAAGTCACATCGGTTTTATGTCGGAATTGTTGAAGGTTCTCCGCGAGAAGGGGAAATGTCCCGAGTTTTAACGGCCGTATTTTCCAAACTACATCCAAAAGGGGTTCACTACATAAGTGATCGATGTGATTGAATCGGATTCTGTGCATACGATTTCAGGTTTTCAAAATAAGGCTTTAACGTCATCCAACTAATTATTCACCGAACAGAATCTCCAATGTTTGTCGGTTCGTAAAAAGATGTGTAGGCAAACCGGTTAGTTTTTAGCTGTATTCCTCAATCGTTGCGATAAACAGCGGCACGACAATGTCGCGTTTCAAACAATTTTAAAATTAGTTTACAATAACGAACGAAACAGTTTAGACTACTTTCATCGTGCACACTACTCGTATAATACGGTCAAATCTTGCTGATTTTGTGTCTCCGTCTGCCGAATTATCTTGTGTAACTCTGCAACTGCGTCTGTCTTACAGCCCCTTTTTGCCGAATCACTTTAAGTCCAAATGCTTAAACAGCTCTTGAAAAATTAGTAATCAACCGTGGTCCGTCTGGACAATTGTGTATGACTTGACAAGGCAGCATTACTGGGTTTGATCGAATCGGAACTTATTCGCTGGACTCGCATCAGACGGAGGTGATGAAACCAGTTTAATTTTTTTTTTGGTTCGCGTTTCTTCAGTTCTAAGTTGTTTTCACTGCTAAATACATGTATGTGCTTTCGGGGGGCTGATGGAACGTTTTAATAATGGCCGAGGTGTACACTAGTGTGCTTTCGGTTTTTCTTTATTTTTACACGACATTAGAATTTTCCGATTAATTTTTGCGCGCCAAAAATTTGTCGAGTAGCTTTTTCATTTTCTCCTTTAAACAATTGCGCGCCACCCTTTAGACAGAATTTCTTAATTTCCTACTATTTTTCCATCTTTTTTTTATCGGTACAAGCGTGCCGCCGCCGTGTGTCTCAAATGAATGCGACAATTAGAAACTGACTGCGCAAGCTTCTTTCATTGCGACAGAAAATGAAAGTTAAATTAAAACGCCTAATAAGAAACGGAATAATAAAAAACATTCAACATGAACAAATTGAAAAAAAAAAAACAAAACGACAGTTCAGAAAAATATAATTTGACTACTAACGACACAGTTAGTAATTCGCTAATAATGCTAATTAACGGTAAATTGTCTGACAGCCTTAAAAGAAAAAAAAAAAAAAAAAAAAAGGAAGGAAGAAGAAGAAAAACAATAATAATGATAAATAAAAATGGTAATTACCGAGCGGCGATGTAGTGGCACAATTAGACTTTCATCAGCGCCAGCTGTTTAAAGATCATGGTAACGTCTCCCGCTTTTCGAATACGAAATGATAAAGTTCTCCACTTTGATCATCCACCTTTTTTCTTTGAAAGCTTTCCGATTCTGAGGGGGGGGGGGACGATTTTTATTTCGAGTTTTATTTTTTCGAAAACGGGTGGCATCTCAATCGAACTGTTTCGAAAAAATACTCTAATAATAGTATTTACTAGAGTCGCAGAGGCTGTCGTCTCGTGCTCGCATAATACCGCCTTTCAATATTATTTTTAAAGCTTTTTCAAGTTAAAAACTAATAGCGAAGCGAAACAGATTTTCTACTTCGTGTTTGACGGGAAAACGAATGATGAAATGATTTTCAAAAATTTTAAATCTTCACTGTATTAATACAGCATTTTTCGATTAAGTTCACTACCGTAGAGTTAACTTTGACTGATTTGAGACGTGTCAGCACTTAATAATACGTTGTTGCTGTTAAACTCTTCATCTCTCTCTCGGGGGTAACGAATTTATTCGAAATTGTTGTTTACATTTTTCACAAAAACTCGAATCGTTTTTTTTTTTGTTTTTTTTTCTTTCCGAAAATCATTATAAATATCGCTGTTAAGATTTAGGCGGCGGTGATTTTTCATTACCGTTTCTCTCGTAAAAATATGCAAACAAAAAAGAAAGAAAAGTCCCCAAACGATCAGCACGGAAAGTAATCGGAATTTATCCTGGTCACTTATGAAGAAGTATCGATAACAGTTATTAAGTTTGGAACTTGAAATATGCGACTAAGTTTCGGTTAAGTTCGGAAATTAAAAATCCATAAAACGTACCAGAAATTTGTTTCAAGGTATAACGAGTCAAGATCTACGTTTTTATGTCTGTATGAATGTGTACGCAAATTTACACGCGCAATGCACACTATCCTTTTATGCAAATCTTTGGTTAAAATTTTCTGAAAAACTCATTGTTTAAAATTATATATGTATATATATATATATATATTTTTTTTTTGGCATCGAAAATTCTATCCATTGTCTATATGATATTTAGTTTTGTTTACATTAATAATTCGTTAATTCGTGAATTCAAAATAATATAATTAAATTAAATTAAAGAAAATTTAGTTATTCTATAAAACTGATAATTTTGTTACTTCCGAAAAGGGGGCCCCTAATATTTCCGCATATCATACACTTAATCAGGACCTACTTGCGAGCTATTCTTTCGAGCAAAATATCAACGGGGTGGCGGAACGCTGACGAAAAACCTCTCTCTGCCTTCTTGGAAGTCAGCGAGTACGTTATGAAAACGAAATATGACGTTTTGATAAGCATTACAGAATTATTTATTTCAAAAAATCTGTTTCAAGTACTTCCGAGGTTATTCCAGGAACTACTTCTGCCAAGCCCCCCCCACCCCTCAGTTAGTTTAAAAATCGCCGATTTAGCAGCAAAAGTAGAAAACATACAGACAGAAAATCGCGCTGTCTGTGCTGGCAACTTGCCATTTCGCAGTAAAATACCTAACCGCGTACAGGGTGGTAGTCAACGCGTACGATTAAATTTTTCACTCGCAAGTCCTGTGCACAATGCGTATAATCGGAGATGAGTTTAACGAATATAAGAGATTCCACCAAAAACCGAATCCGAATTCATTGCTGAACAGTTCTGCAACTGATTATTAAGAATTACAAATATTTAACATAGAATACCTATTACCCGAAAACTGAAATATAGTCGACTAGTGCGATTCTGCGGACTCCCTACAGCTTTGCAGGAAACCTAAAGCAGCTAGAACACAATACGAGAACAGTTCTAGAGATCTAGCCACGCAAAAACCATAATGCTGCCAGATACTCGTTGTACAAAAATTCATCTTCATCAGAGATTGATCCAAAACCAGGGAAAAGTAGGATATCAACAACAATTGGCGAGAGCAAATAGAAATAGACCAAGTACAAATAGACCAAGTACAAATAGACCAAGTACAAATAGACCAAGTACAAATAGACCAAGTACGAATAGACCAAGTACGAATAGACCAAGTACAAATAGACCAAGTACGAATAGACCAAGTACAAATAGACTATGTAGAAATAGACCAAGTAGAGGACGCATACCTTCGCATCAAGGTACTTATCAGAAAGCTCCGCCATATGTAGCGTTCAAATGACAGTCACCGATTGGATGCGAAAAAACATGAAAAAATTTACAAATGATATTTCAAAAATTACACGATGACCGTCAAGGAATAGAACAAAACTCGTAATTTTTTCTTTTACAATAACTGGCATTTTTGGTTTTTAAAATCACTAAGATTAAGCGCCCTCCAAACGAAGAAGAAAAAACTCAATCTATTTCCGTGCACTACTGCTGCTCTAGAAAGAAATACTTTAATATTGCTGTTGCGTTGTAGCTGATAGGAGCAACGAAAGCGGCTGGTCAGCGAAAACGACCAGGCAGGCAGGCAGCAGCGGAGTGCGTTTTGGAAAAGGTGGAGACGGTCTGTCGATGGCTGATCAATCTGTCGACAAGCCAGTCGGCATAATTGCTGGATTTTCGCATGAATTTCTTCACATATCTGAAAACATTGCGAGCCGTGACTGAAATAATGACGACGGCGATAATGGTTTCCCGCTGTCGGTAACGGACACACTTGGTGGCCAGGCGGGTCGCGGTTCGGGCTGCGCTCGAGCCTCTCGCTCATTAAAGTAATTTCGTTGTAATTTTTAGCCGGGGAGCCGTTCTCCTAGCGCGCTATTCCGTTTTCGTTATTTTTACCTATTTCCTACCGATTACCGTAATTCTCTGTCACCCTGCGCTCGCCGCGACGGAAGAGGAAACGGGGCCATTAGGCGCGAGGGTCCGCGGTCGGCGCGGGCCCACTCGTACGTGTACGGATGGATGATGCGCAACGAATATTATTCCGTGTGTTCTTGATTACAATTGAAGATAGCAGATAAAATTATCGCTGCCTCGCCGCCGTCGCCGTTCGGCAGTTTCTTCGAGTGCTGGTCGGGAAGGGCGGCGGGGCGGTTGGCGGTCGCGCTCGTTCTTATTATTTCGGCGGCCGGGACGAACGCGGGCCTCATATTGTTAGAGGATATTTTCTACATATTCCAGCATTTCCAGCATTTCCAGCAGTTTTACGGGTCGTCCGACGAGAAGAAATTATCGCCAGTTCCAATTGAACAACAACGCACTACGCACACTTTGCACTATAGTTGGCGGTTATTATAGTTTTTCGTTAATTGCAGAAGAGTCAAGACTCGGCGGCGGCGGCGGCGGCGTTGGAGGCCGGTTTTTTCTTTTCCTTTTTTCGATTTTCCTTTTTTCTTCTGCTTTTCTCAGTAATTACATGCCTAAAATAACGATAAATAACCGATCCCGCAGACCCCGACCTGCTACCGATCAAATCATTAGCTGCGACCGACTGCGAACCGCTCCGGCATCGCTCTACTCGGGCCGGCGCATATGTCGGCCCGAACCGGACAACTTCTCCTACGTATGTGCTTTATTTTTTATCTAGCCTTCGATCACACACAGACCGGCTCCTGCGAAACTTATCGGCCGGCACCGATCATCGCCTCATCTCTCCGTTCAACTTTGCCACAGCCAGAATTTCCCCATTGTTTTTTCCACGCTTCGCTGATTTCCCAGCATGCACACACACACACACCGCGCCCCGCCCCGCCCGGCCCGGTGCGCCCGCTAATCATCGTTTTTCCTCTGCGCGCATGCACTCGTCATCAATCGTCATTAAGTGAAAACACATAATAGCTCCACTGGAATAATGCAGATAACGCGATCGCAGAAAAGCTGCTCTACGCTCATGTACGTGCACACCGCCTACTATCTTCAACGTTTTTATTCTTGCGTATTGTTAAACTTTTCAATTAGATCGAAAATTCACGCTTTCTTCGACGTTTTCCAGTGCGTCGCCTCTCACGATTTCTGGGACACGAAATAACGTCGCCACATGACATTCTTCTTCTTCAAATGCAATTCCGATCCTTCTTCAAAGCATCGGAAGAAACCCCGCGTCCCCTGGCTCTCTAGCCTTCCGGCGCCGCGTTCTGTGAAACATTATCACGCGGTTACGGGCAGACCCGATGAAAATTCCAAAAATTCTTGCTTCCGCAGTTCGGAATAGTGTAATGATTTTTCAATAAAATTCCGCTTAATATCAGAAAATCATCCGCTCTCTCCTCTCGCCTAAGCCCACTTATCGGACTAGCAGATTGTTATGCAGCGAAATAGGAGAGCTATAAGCAGGATTAAACATATAGCGCCTAATCGGGGAACTCGAGCGCTACCGTTGCCATTAATGAAATATTCTCGGGCACAGCATGAAATGAAACCCTACTCAAAATAACCGAAATACTAAAATCACAGCTACGTTTAATTGGCACAATGTAAATTCGCATAAATTAAATAAATATAGTTCATCACGAAACGGAGACATCCAGCTGTTACGATGCCATGGTAAATAAGCCTATTGTCACATGTTACACCTAATGGGGACCCTATATATATATAAACATATATACATATATATGTTAATTACAAAGTAATTCTTAGGCTACCAAGAGAACGTCTCAATTTTATGTAACGTTTATTAATAGGATTTTTGTTATTGTTATTTAAAAAATGTCACAATTTTATGTAATGAAATAAGTAACGAAAAATGTAACGAAAAAATGTCTTAATTTTATATAATGAAAGTTAAAAATGTTAGGATAGGATTTTTGTGGTTATGTTATTTTTTTTTTTTTGTGTTGATGCCTGTAAATTTTCATCATTTTATACAAAGTATAGAAGAGAAAGCGACATAAATGAAAGCAAGAGGGGTTAAGAGGCACAGCCCCTCGCGAGGCCAAATGGCTGAGTCATATATATTTATATATATTTATATATATTTATATATATATATATTAATGTTTCGACTAATTTTTGTTATCGAATAAATAAGCCAAATTAGAAACGTATTATTTAACAAGAAAAAACCAACGTTTCGTAGCAATATTTTATTTATAAGAGAAAATTACAAAAAAAAAAACCATTAATAATTAAAAATTAATTGACACTCCTTTAATTTTTGCATCGAATTTAGACATAGTAGGAAACTTTTCTCGTTTTGCTGCTTGCGCACATATTAATGACTACGTCATTCTTTTACGCGGAGCTTTTTTGTAGCATTCATTTAAAACGTTGTATCTGACACGTTGAATTACAATGACGTATTTTATCAGTTTAGCCATTTTTGAATAAAAATTAATTACCGCCTTTTGCTGGTTTAAAAGAAGCGAAAAATGGTGTAGACAAACACAACTCGCCTGGAAGCATTATACGAGTAGGTGAACTAGTATGTTGGATCCTGGCTAGGTCTACCGAGTGCTATAATATATATGTATGTTTGTATGTGCGTGCGTTTGTGTAATATTAGGAACCCAGAACGGATAAAAAGATGCCAGGTCGGAAAAGGCAGAGAAAAGTAAGCAAAATGTTAGAAAAAAGGTCGGTCGCTATGTCGGTCGGGAAGATGTTAACTATGGGTGGTGTACGGCACTTCGACTTGGAATCGGCAGAAGCGCGAATTAAGCTTCTCGGTGTTGAGCTAAGAAATGTGTGTCCGTGCTTCGGTGTGCGAGGAATTCATAGGCGACGTTCGCGGCTGCCGCTCTAATAATTCGGTGAATGGAAAAAATCCTTCCGCGAAGAAAATTTTATTGCACGCCGTAAACGTGGAAAACGTTTTAATAGTATATCGGGCGTTCGCGGTTTTCCGCCACGCGGGGAAACGCGACGACGACGACGACGACGACGACGGGGAAATTGCTGGAATTTTCGCGTCGCCTCCGATCGCGGGCGTAATACGAATTTCTAAAAGGTACTGCGGGATGTGACGTAGAGGGGGGAGGGCAACTAGAACGCGACAAAAAGCCGACTATAGGCCGGGCTAAAGCTAAAAGCGCGGAAAAAGGAGGAGGTGTTCAGGCGGTTTTTAATTTTCTAAATGCTGTCGACGCGGCTCTTGCGATTCTTCGGAAAATAATAATAAGATGACAGAACCTGGAGCTGATGGCTAGGTTCCGCGGAAGGGGACGCGACAATTCCGCGTGTATCGGAGGAATTTGCGGGGATAATAGCGAGAGAAGAGAAATCGAGAAATATAACGGAAGAAAAATGGACACGGAAATAGGCCGAGACAGACAGCGCCCCAGCGTCGGATGCTGAAAATTCTCGCCGCGGGGGTCGCTCGCCGACGGCCCGTAACCGCTTCGGGCCGAAAATTTTTTCAATCGCCTCAACGCGATCATATCCCCATTTCTAAACAGGCCACGTGACGACAGGGAAGTAGAACTCCGGTTCACCGTGCATGCGCTTAGAGTCACCGTCCTGTATTGTAGGCATTGTTTTTCGGAAAAGCAGAAAAAAATCAGAAACGACGAATTTTTCCTGCTCGCAGACGAACAACTGCGCGCATCAATATGGCCGTATTAATCTTCATTAAAGCGCACGCACACACATACGATGATTGCCAATTGCCGTTTTTAACGCAAGAAGTTGCTCGTCTCGTTGCTCGTACATGTGTACCGATGACGAATCGGTCGGCCTTTCGTCGACGACCGGGGAAACTTTATAGAGTGCCATTCTTTCCTAGAACGATTTCCTTCTGCGAATCGGCCCGATGACTTTTTCCGCCAAATGCTGCGCGCTGGTAGTGGCGCGCTCGCGCTCGCACACCCGAACACGGAGCCTCCTACGGTAAGTCTTGAGCCAGCGCTGCCGAGTTGCTCGACTTCCCGTTAAATATTTAATTTATGGTAAGTGTTTCCGCTTGCAATAGGAGAGAATACATTTTATGTTTTCCGTTTTCGAAAAAGCGAATCTGCAGACCGCCTAAGTGAAACTGCTGCAAAAGAAACGCGATAATGAAATAGTCTCCCGAGAAGACAAAAGTGCGCCCTAGAAATAAGTTGAGCCGGTTACATCGCTCCTAGCCGCTCCCCGGCGTCACGTGTTGTCGACTATCTTCTACTACTGTTGCTCGAATCACCTAGGCTGATTAAAGCGTGATATGTGTGTACGTACTTTTTTTTAATTTGATTGCCTGGACGTAATTTTGGACATTCCCGAAAGCGGCATCGGTGGTTTGTGTGTGTGTGTGTGTGTGTGGGAAGGGGCAGCGCAAAATTGTATTGGAAGAGGAAAAAACGAGATAAGCGTTCACTATATTGCGCGTTCGAAGGATTTCATTTGAATTTTCGAAAAATACCAAATAAAATGTAAAATTAAGCTATTTCTTTTCCTCTGTTCGTTTCGAAATCGGCCGGCTCTCTATTTTAATATCGAAGCAGCGGGCACCACTTTCTTGAATGTGGTTTCCTTATTCTCGGTTAGTTGTAACGGTTACGAGATCATTTTATCTTCAGTGCCACCGTCGTAAAATCGCAATAGCCTCCCAATAATATCCTTAAACTGCTGCACCTCTTTAATAAAAATGATAAAAATATTTTTCACGGAGAAAATGGGAAAAGAAAGCTAACAAAATATATATTAATTCGCGGGAATTTATTCGAATTACATATACGATAAAAAAAACCGCGACTATATATATATGTTATATATATTGTACATCCATTAATTTAAATGAATTCCCGCGTGGCTAAGACCTAATTACACGATTGATTACGTGATAATTTTCACAAATTATCGAATACACATTGAGGCCGTTTATGAGAGGCATTGCGAGCGGGCGAAATTTTGGTTTCCGTGAGTGTTATTAGAACAGCGGCTGCCGTGAAAGACATAAAATCCTACTTTCGTAAAGATTTCCAACGATTTATCCTGATATAACAAAAACTGGGAATTTGCTCACTTCCATCCAGAGGGGGGTATGCTCCCGACCGACCGGGATCTATTATGTAATAGAGCGGAGACAAGTCTTCAGATACAAATAAAATTACAAACCGCCCGCATTCTTGGCGCCTTTTCAACTCTGCGTGATAATTGTGCTGCTGTCGCGAAATTGTCCGCGTCAAAAATACCAGCGAAAATCCTGTATATCTCGATGTTTGGTGCGCGCATCTCGTTTCTTTTCAAATGAAAGAATTTCAATAGGTAATTGCCACGTTTCGTCGCGTATTTCGCAGTTGCGTTAGAATCGAACGAGCTAGAAATGACCATTTTTAGCCGATTCAATACTGCAATGGTGGCCCGGTGTTCATGAATAGGGCCGCCGAAAGAGACAAAGTCCGAGAAGGTAAAAAGAACGGGCCTTAACGACACTCGTTGGAAAATGACGCAAAAGTTTGACCGAAGTTAAGCTCAATTTTCTTTGTGAAAACTTTATTGTGTTAATATTCTGTGCACAGTTGTATAAGGGCCGTTTAAAGGCTTTTATGCATCGATATGTTTGATCTTGGCCACGATTAAATTGTTTAGGGGATCTTTAGCAACCCTGCTTTCATATAAAGTTAGAAAACGAATTTCGAATAAAAACGTTACAAACGTTTCTTCTTTTTTTCCCTAATAAATCACTTTATTAAACGCGCATAGATGATTCAATTTTCCTGATGGGATGACGTCTTCCTGGCGGATAAAAGCAAAGATAATTTAGAAAAGCGCGTGCAGATCTGGAAAAATAGATTACAGGAAAATGGACTTCAGCTTAACATCAGCAAAACTGAATACTTGGAATGTGGAGCACCTACAGATAAGTCTATCAAAATAGATAACACGGGGTTCAAATATCTGGGCTCAAATATTACCTCAGAAGATTCCCGCGTCCAAACAGCATGGATGAAATGGATGCAGCTAACCAGGGTAATTATTAGACCTGCAATGCTATGTGGAGCTGAATGCTGGGCGACAACCACAAAAATGGAACAAAAACTTCATGTGGCTGAAATGAAAATGTAACGCTGGTCTCTCGGGCACACACTCCTCGATCATATTAAAAACGAGGATATAAGGGAGCGTATAGGAGTTGCACCTGTACGTTTGAAATTAGGGGAAGCGAGACTCCGATGGTACGGTCACATCATGAGGAAAACAGACAATAGACCTGTAAGGATGTTCACGGATTATAACCCTGGAGGAAAGAGACCACGAGGAAAACCGGGAAGACGGTGGATAGACTCCATCAACAACGACATGATGGAAGTCGGTGTCGGGATAGAGGACGCCGAGGACCGTAGAAAATAGACAAGAAAGTGCCATCAAGCGGACCCCGCATCGGGAAATCGTTAGGAAAGAAGAAGAAGAAGATGCCTATTAACGATTACGTCATTCATACACCATTGTTATGAAATATGGAACGTTTATTAATAGCTAAAAATTAACCGCGATATCTTGCTTTTTTTTTCCTTCTCCTTAAGAATGGCCGTAGTCAGTTGGGACTCGGCTATAAATATTTTATAGAGGAACTAATCATCTACATGGCGTAGGGTCCAGTTAATTCATAACCTATACATACATATATATATATATATAAACATACGGATATGAGCGTGTAACATTGGATTAATCAAAAATTTATGACTTAGTACATCAGTTCGAATTTTCTTCGTTCCGGCGGGAATCGCAGATGAATTCGTAATTGGCTCATTCGTAATGCAAAATTCCATTCGCGTAAGAACGTCAGAAAGCTTTTTTTGAACTATAGCCTCGCATCGCTCGCTACAAGAAAAATAGCTTCATTGTAATGAATTTCGATTGTTTAATTGCAGTTTTTTCATTGGAGTGCGCGTTAATTTGTGATTAGTAAGCGTTGACGTCATAAAAACCGGCGGTGGTCAACGTGTTGGAAAGAATATTCAAAAAAAAAAAAAAAAAAAACGAAAATGTCGAAAATGTAACAATAGGACAGCACAGATTGACGTAAAAGAAAAATTAATGAAAACAAAAACAGACTAATTTTTCTCGCAATGAAATTTTCTATAACTGAGCAATGTAATCGACGCATTCATTTTCAATTAACGAATTTTAATAATTATAAAACGTACACAAGCGCGATAGGCCGGTAATTTTTGAAAGAAAAATCCGGTCAAAATGGAAGCTGTAAGTAGAGCATAGTATATGGAAGCTCAGACGAACGTTTATACTCGTGATACTATTGGATAGGGCGTGCTTCGGAAAATTTTATGAAAAAATTTGCCTGTAAAAAAAAAGCATCTGATCAGTTTAAGATTCGGTCATGTTTTCGCTTAACTAAGAAGTTCAATATCGTTTCTGTCGCAGTGAAACATTTCCTATAAAAATACTTCTTCGTAGGGGTCGCATATTTTCCCGGTTACTTTTTTATGCAAACAGCCATCCAAAATCCTTATTAGTAAGTTATATGTGTACGAAGAAAATGCCTTCTTCCGCGCCCATAAAAAGACGACCTAGTTTCAAAGTTTTACGCATTAAGTTGCTCAGGAATCCCCATGTATTCAAAGATGAAGGTAAGGAACAACGAAAAAAAACAAAAAAAAAAAAACGGAATAGAAATCCGAGTGAAACGAACAGATTCAACATTCGAGAGCGACCATCCGGTTCTCTGGAATACATTCAAAATGATATTAAAGTGTTTGCCTTTTCTATACTTAAAAGTTGCGTGTCGAAGAATATTTTTATTTTTCATCTATCACCCTTAAGCGTAAACTAAAATAAAAAAGACATGAAAAAAACCAAATACGAGAAGACAAAATTGAGGCTCATTAGAGTGAATTATTCCCGCCAAAAATTCCCGCCAATCTATCGCACGCGGCTAGACGGACAAAAATACGATTTCTCTGGTTCTTGATAAGCGCGGAAATTGCCATTATAACATCAGCCAGGTGGACAACTACTAAGTTACGGATACAGGGGCGATAATTAATTAGTGACAAATAAAAGATTTCCACTCTACACAGGTACCACAGAACTGAATTCGAACAAAAATACCAGGCTGACGATTCTAATTACGTCGTTTCAGCGATTGTGGTATATCCTCTTCGAGCGGCACGCCGATCATCGTATAAGTAGAGTTGTTATCGGACATATGTCTAACCGCGGTCGTCGCACAGAGCAAATCCCGGGAACGCGTATTCGCTGCGACCTGGTCGAGCAACAAAGGGGGAACTAGACGGTTCGGCGGCTAATCGGAAAACGTTTATTGGTCTATCGGAGGCAACCAATACCGCATCGGACGGAAAATGGGCTGTCGATGGAGCCGATACTCGCTTTTCCGATAACGGCCCGGTCGCGCAGAGGGCACGTTCCGATATTTCGGGGAACGGGGATACGCATCGAACCGTGCACGGTACGGGCGTACGGGGGACGCACACAATTCGGCAGAACCAATCGAACGTATCCCTTTGTTCCGATATCCGACCGCTCGCCCTGCCGCCAGCGCCGCACTGCGACCGAAAAGTTCCGCGCGCCGCCCGCACCCTACCGTGTAACGACGACGTCGTTCCAATCAATCAGCCAGCTATCGAGAACGGCAAATCAACCGCTCGCGCGGCCCCATTTCGTCGCAACTCCGCTCGTCCGGCTCGTAAATTTTCCACCCGTTGCGCGCGGGCGCGGGCGCAAGCGCGCCCGATCCCTTCGAAATAAAATTGGGGGAACCCGGGAACCGCTCTTCCTATGCCCGGATAAATTTCTTCTCGTTATTTTTATCGACCACCTCCGGCCCGCTCGCCGCGACCGTCGCACGCACACGTCTAACGCGCCGTTTTTTTCCCGTGTCGCGCGACGCACACACACGCGCGCCTACACCTCTATACGTCCGTAATAGAGTTAACCGATTGTGTACGCAACTCTTTCGATACTCTGAAACTTGGCCGCCGAGGAATCTCTCTATCACCGTCGCTCGGTCGCTCGCTCGCTCACTCACTCACTCACTTGCTCGCGCGCGCGCGCGCACGTACCCACGCACGAGCGCGGGCCCGCTCCCAGCTCCGGCGCAAATTTTCTCCGACGACGCTTCTCCGGTCGTCTATATCGCATCTCTCTATAGTTCGCCGTTCGTTCCCCCCTCGGTATTTCTAGTAAATTTTCATTTCCCTTCAACCTCTCATCGATGAACTACTCGCTCGTTTTATCGCCAACCTTTCCAAAACCCTCTGCTCCGATCGCTCCGCCCAATTTCCAATTATCGACGAATAGCGAATTGAATTCTCTACCTTTGCCATCCCTGTATCTCTGCCGCTGCTGCTGCTCTTGCTGCTGCTGCTAATATATTTATCTCTATCGCTAATGCACCACCAACTCCACTTCGGCGCAAAGTTCAAACTTTTTTCGCGCGTAATCTCTCCCGACGACCACCGCGCTACGACAACTTCGCTATTTTTATCGTTCCCCGTCTTCAGTTTTATTCCTTCGCCTTTGTCGGTCGCTTTTTTTTTTCCCTTCTCTTCTCTTCTTCCCGATTTCATCCGTTATCCGCCGTTATTTTTTTGCTGCCTTTTTGTCTTCCCTTTTTTCTCTCCTTCTTCCCGGACCCTTCCGGCACTCTTCTCCGGTCACACTAATATTTATAAACTTTCTTCTTCCGGGAAAAATATAATTTTCGCAGAATTTCCTCGGAAACGATAAAAACGTTTCTGAACGCCGCGTGTCGTTCATCGTGCGACAACACGCCGTAATGTTACCGGCTTCCTATTCACACGCACACACACACACACACACACGCATACACACCCTGACTAACCCACGAGTATGGCGCGCTTTTTCATTCTTTAATCCTTTCCCATTATTCTCTAACCGCTCCCGCTGTTTTCCGAAAATGTGCATAGCCACCTTCTCTGCTGCTGCTGCAAAAAAAAAAAAATTACTCGCTACCTGGCCCTGCCGCGGTAAATAATACTTCTCTCTTAGATATATTCCTTTTATATATATATATATATATATATATATTGATAAATTTATTTAAATAATAAACCGCGACAAAGTTGTAACAGTTTTTTTGTTATTATTTATTTGTTCATTTTGGCTCGTCAGCTGCGGATATAGATTAACCGTTGAGCGCGAGTTGTGACAAGTCTATGTGTTACTTTTTATGAAAAAACATCAAACGAGTGTTTGTATTATAGGGAAATTGTCTCGGATGTCAAACTGACGTTAAACACGATTTATCTGAAATCAATATGCTACCGAGGAATTCGGAAAATACATAAACTACAAGAAATCAATATCAATACCTGGAGACTGCGTAATGCTCTAAATTTTCTTTAGGCGTAATCTAACAGTTCATCTCCTACAAATGAACACTTTCGTTCGCTCGGCTATCGTAGCACGGCTTCATTCTATCTTGCCTCTATGTTCCCTCGCGGTTGAGTCTATCGCTGCGAGTCTGACTGCTTGTTCGCGTTTTAATTCGCTTCAAAACATCCAGACAGAAACCTTCATCTAAATCTGTGCGCGACGGGCAGGTCTTTTATAAATTTGTTTTTCCCGCGTAATAAATATTGTGGATTATTCCGAAACAAAAACAGTTGATGAATTTATAGAAGGAAAGTGTAGTGTCGAAACTGATTAAAGGTACCGTATCTTTTTTTTTTTTGTTTATTTGCGTAAGTAAATTTTTTCCCTCCTTTCTTTTGCCTCTTAAAGATGAATTCTGTTTTAAACAACAGCTAGAGCGATGATGGTGCTTTTTTTCATATTTTTCGATTTTCCAGAAAATCGACAATTCCAATATTTCTCGTGAAATATTTTCATACCGATTCGTATAATTCGCAATGGAGATCTTCGAAAAAAACTATATAGGTCAATTTTTAAGAAATATTCGAAGATAGAATCAGCAAAAGTGGAAATTTGTGTTTTTTGCCGCCTGGCAAATACGAGTAGGTTCAATTTTCGCTATGTGCCGGAAAACCCGGTATAAAATAGAACGAGCTTAAAAAAAGTAATCGAATTATTAAAAGCAAAATTTTTGATCGGAAAAACTAAACCTTCAAGAAAGAACTCAAAAATATAATCACTATCGACTAACGCATTAATATAATAATTATAAGAAACAAAAGTGTCGGAAAACACCGGAATTTACTTATATGTGTAGGTAAGTACATCTTTCTCATTTTACTGACGCGTTACTGACGCTAGAGCTCATTAAATTAATTCAAATATTCCATTACGTAAAGAAAAACTCCAAAGTGACGTATTATTATTATAACTGCAGAAATGAAAAAATGCGAGTATTAAAAATGTTGCATTTAACGCTTAATCAAATGTAAAAAATAGGGGAGGGGGAAAAGAATTAAAAATAAAATTACCCTTATAGGACAAAAAAAAATCCAGTTATGATAAAGTCATTATTTACACCTCGCTCGTGATATGAATTTTGCAGTAGTAATATAAAATCAGAAATTATTCAAAGAGCATGTGAAACATTAGTCAAGCGAATAAAAATATCTATAAAACCGTTTAAAAGGAACTCTAGACATTACGCCTGTCATTACTCGCAGTAAAAGTCAGTATGAGAATTTAGTTGTTTTTTTTTTTAAATGAAATCTATCAAAAAAGATTAATTTGCTAGAGTGTAAAAATTTTCGCATTTACCGAATTAAAACTACTGAAATATTTTGAAGTTTCCCAATTTTTATTCTGACTTCTATTACCTGTGAAGTACAGCAAAAAATTAGCACAGAGATAGATTTTATACTGAACTGATTTCAAGATAGATCAGTCTTCACACGAAATTCAGCAAAAGTAGTAAATATAAATTCGGTAACATCAAACAACCGCCGCAAATGACTCGTATTACATAAAACTTGACAAGAGCAGTAATCGAATTTGATAACAGAGAAGAATTCAATATGCTATTCGCAGAAGATGCATTACGGTATTAAATAAAAACCAGCTCGCCATATCCAAAAGAAATCTCTCTTCTATTTCCCAAATTTCTTGTCCCGCGCGATGAAGAAGTATTAAATGTATAAAAAAAGAAAAAATTTGAACGGAAAATTATTTACCGGAACAGAATAGTTTTCTATCTACATTTTAAAACGTCATGCGCGTCTATCTCATCCTTTCCCTATTCCTTATTGCGTCTCCTATACCCTGACATTTCCTTCGTTGTTCATTGTTTCAGTTCTTTCTACATTCATTCTGTCAATCTCTGATCATGACCGTGTTCAACTAACCATTTCTTATGTCCTTTGCCGACGTGCTAGAAAAAAAAAATTTAAAAAAAAAAAACATATATCTCATCTGCATGCAGGTTAATGAAAAAAACCCTCATGGTTCACCCGTTCCAGTCTGGGACTCTGGAAATACAAAAATATTTTCTCACACTTGTGCAGTTTGCAACGGGAAATTCTAATTTAACAATAGCCAGCTCATGAAAACTTTTTGATATCTAAAAAGGGCATGTGCCTAAAGGGATGATGTATAATCGTACACACAGTTGCCCATAAAGATGAGCATGGATGGTCTGCTAAAACAATTCGCCAAAGTATAATCCGGTTGAGAAAATCATAAGAGTTTCTTTTATCGAAAATAAAGTAGCGTGCCAGCATTGGTTTCTCGTTTCAATAAATACCGTTATCACCGATTACAGCTAGACTTTTTTCAAATGATTCCGAAATTTCATTAAAACGTCTGGCAATCGTGAAATATAAATTACTTAGATTACGTACATCAACAACTGACTCTAAATATCGATTTGCCAATTACTCGACATCCTCAAAATGATGAGTAACAAGAAATTTCACATTACTACACATATACACCCATATTTTCACTAGACTGGCCATATACACATTTGCAAGTGTCAACGTCTTCGAGCATACTGAAGATACAACTCGAAATATGCTATACTTTTCAACTGAAAAACTTCCGGTAACTAAACAAACATTTTAATAGCACAGAAAATACTCGTTGTTAAATACGCTATTACTCTAGTCACCGGTAACATTCAAATCGCATACACAAACATACGAGTATACAAACGATTGGACCGCAACTGCCGCTAAAAAGTGCAGTATTATAAATAGAGTACCAACTGTTATTCTCAATGTTCAATGAAATTTCCAGCTGACATTAAAGCGGGGGGGAGGGGGGATAGCTGAAATGTTATAAAATGTATATGCCCGATGTGATTCTCTGTGTCGTCACTATGGGCGTGCCAAAAATATGATCAATAATTTCGTAAAAGCTTATTTGTGTGTCTGTGTTTTGACAGTCTTTCCTGCCCTAATTAGTAGCTATGCTATATCAAAAGCGTTGACCTTGGAAAACCTCCACAATAGCCGGTTCCAGATCAAATACCGTTTAATAGACAAAGGAATTAAATTAAAATAATACCAGAATAACCTTTGTTTATTAATAATCAATCACGATACTGTTCGTCGATGGCTAATATAAACTTATTATTTACCGACTACAATCGGAGGACTCTAATCATGTTTTGTTCGGAAAGTTCTCAATTATTGTGGCATTCCATGCTCCGTCATCAAGTATTCTCGGAAACATTAAAAATGAGCATTACCTTATTCACTGGCAAGGCCTGCTTGTCGGGACTGCAGACGGCCGGTAAATGGAACATTGTATTTCGGACATACTCGGATTATGTAATATTTTCTACGCATCACTAATATTTCGCCGTAACATCATCAAAAATGCGTTGAAAGTTCACGCGATAACATACTAATACGAACAACCTAAGAGTTCCCGCCATTTTTTTTTTTTTCATTAAAGACGAAATTTAGCAGTATTGTGTAAGCATTACCATATCAATTAATGCGGAGTCATGAAATTAGTAAAAAACAAAAGCAAAGAGCCCTTTATATTTATGATGTATTTCTGTTTCTCTTCGTTAAATTTATACAATGATCGAAAAGAAGGAATAGTTCTTTTATTAAACCACCAAATCGTCGTTTGTTTATTCTGGGGGTTTGGGGGGGGGGGGTCTGCTAAATCGATACATCCCCGTATGCAACGGTGGTACTTTCTGTAGAGAGTTATTTAAAGATACGTTGAACATCGTTGTGTCGTCAAAAGTGCTGTATCATATGCACCATAAACGGAATCGATTCTGAATTTAGACAGAGCACATTATAACTGGAGAAAACGCAAGAAAATCGCAAGAGGTGCTAGGGGACCTATTGTTCCTATTGATTGTTACACAGATCCATTACTCGTATAGTTCTCTAATTTTACTCTAAGTTTACCGTTCGTTCAACTCTAACTGTAAACTAATCTCTTGCCATCGTCAATTCCCGAAATTCCTTTATGATCCGTTTTGAAAAATAAATAAATAAATGAAAAATATTAAAAAACCTTCACAGCAGATAAGACAGTCCATATTTAAAAGTGGATAATCCCGCGAGAAATACATGAAGTCGTCGAATAGAGCAGAATATTATTCGTCCGAATACCCCAAACCTGCTGCCAATTCGAGAACTAGAAGATGTTTATATTCTTTCAAATATGTGTGAATGTAGAGAACAGGAGGAATACCTGTCTGTATGAATGTATCGGGTTTGCAGATTACGGAATATAGAAATAGAACAAAATTGCATTAAAGGAAATCATTCGGGATATTCAGAGAACAGCTATGGAATTATGTCGATTTTTGAAAATCAACAATATTACGATCTTCTAAATAGAAAACTTCTTCAAGGCGTGTTACAATTATTTCGTCGAGAAAGTCATAAGAAACGTTTAAAACGGATTTCCAGCGTTACATTTGTTATTCGACTAAATATCAATGCGATTACCGGCTTCCTTTGCGTAATTATATTTCCGTTAGTAATCATTCGTGTTTCATCAAATGACAAATTTCGATTTACAGACATTACCGCGAGACATCAGCTATTCACTAGAATGAACTATCGCACACCGATTCGTAATAATAAATAACACTTCTTTTTGCAGAGAAGTGGAACCACTCGTACCGGTGGTGAAAGAACATTTTCCTCTCTTATCTCCACTTTTCGCGCTTTATTTCTTTCTTATCATTTCCGCTAGCATAATCTATGTCTCTTTTTTCTTTTTCTTTTATTTCTTCAATTTTTTTCTTCTAAATATACTTTTTCTTTACACTGACTACCGCGTGTCAAGAATTCCCGGATTTTTAAATGAATTTATTCCTAGTATTGGATGTAAGAAAATTAACGTAACGTGCCATTTAATTTCTCCAGGAGATATTATGATTATATATCATGAACGATCCTTGAGCCAACACATTTTTCCGAAACAACTCTTCGGAATAGTTCGAACCATGTCTGAATCCTGTTCCCCAGTTAAATGTTTATTCTACAATGTATTGTTAACATAATCAACCTTGTTTTTTGTTGTTTTTTTTTTGGTTTTTTTTTTAAGTACTGCTGTCGATAAATAAAAAAAAAAAAAAGAAAGGAAATTTCTGGTCTTACGCGCGAATAAAATTAAGTACCCAATAATAGATAATCCCAGTTTCCAGTTGGCTAGGTACATATATTTAGAAGACTTGTTTGTTTTTTTGGATAATATTTATCGTAGTGTGCAATTGCAACGTTTAATCGTTGTAAAGAATAATATGACCATTTTTTTAGTTTTACAGCTACTCTGTGTTTTAAAGAGAAAAAAAAAAAGTAAAATTAAAACCTCCTGATAAACCTTGGTCCCTCAATGTCTAAAATCTGTTAATATTTTCTGCCGAATTAACTGTCAGTGCCCGGACATCTCTTTTCATCGACCTCTAGGCGTAACGCTCGGCACGATCAATCTCCCGTTTCTCCATCGTAAGTTTAGCTCAACTGATTTTCATTTTTCAATATAACTTTCGCTCAAAGTCTCTCTAAAAAAGTTCTCGAAGGTACTGCTACCGACGGTAAAAGAAACACCGTTCCAAAATTTAAATACTTACGTTGGTACACACCTATATATTATAGATGCCCGGCTTAAATTACCACGCTCTACCGGCATACAACGAACATGTCGTGATACTATTTACAAGTGTCAATAATAAAATGACACCATGCATGATGTGTCCAAATCACTGGTAAGCAGTGGTTGCTGTTCCTCTAAATGATAGTTGTACCTTAGAACAAGCGCTATATGGCGTTTTAGATTACAAAACTTCCGGACATCAATACCACAAATATAAAAAAAAAAAAAAAACAGAAACACATACTAGTATAAACACACTGACAATGCAAATTCTACACTGCGTGCAGTAAAATCGAGTAGGAGCAAAAATAGACATGTAAAGATTATTCCTCTGTGAATGATCTCGAGTCACGGGGTCACACACGCTCGGTCATCTTATTAGTCCCCACAACGTCCCCACTCCTTTGCCATTTTTCTCGCACCTATCTGCGATCGAACTTGGCAAATATCTTTGAAGCATAAAAGAATCTATCGACCACATTCAGAGAACATTTTCAATGCTGCATCGTCTCCGAACAGGACAAGTGTACTGCCTAAACCGTATGCGGCACACTCTATGACCGTCAAATGTATTCGCAGCGTAGTAGCGGCTACTGCATAGATTACGGATGCACTGTTTCGACGAACGGTGGGCGGGGGACGGGGGGGGGACGGGGGGGGGCTATAGAGAGAAAGCGATATACAAAACTAAACTAGGCTGTTTATGCTGTAATGATAACACAGCCTTTAGAGTCGAGAAGAACGGGCAAATGTGCGCGACACATGTAGCGAGAGAGAGAAAAAAAACCTATTAACAAAATAATACGAATAATGAAAATATACAAACGACAAAATGATTAGCCGAAAAGAAGAAGATAATTTTATGGATATTTAACTAAATTTCACGATGTAATATCACGCTAAAATACGTAAACTTGAACCGCGATCTTGGCGAATGTAGATCACGCGAACGCGATTTCCTTCGTGAAACTGTACAACCTTATCTGCCGTTATTATCTAGCTCAATTATCTGAGCCGAAAACGTCTTCGCCGAATCGAAACCGCAGCCTGTTACGCGCTAGAGATGATTATTTTTATTCATTATTTGTTATTATTATATTCTAGTTCAATTTTTTCAAGAAAGATTATTTAATGAAACATTGAAACGGCGCTCAAACGAGAGAACTCTTTCGTTAATTAGTAATAATTCGGAAAAAGGGGTATAAAGAAAAAAAAGGACTACAAAAACTGGTCTCTACTCAAATATACTGACTTCCGTTCTGTTTGATTTTGAATAAGTTTGAAAACGCTGAAAATGTTTATTCGCATTGAAAAGTTTGCCAGGTTTTCACGGTAGAAGAAAGTTTTCCGAAGTATAAAGAGACGCGCCGCCGGAGCGATCTTTCGTTATCCCGTTTTAAGTAATTAGATGAATCAGAATCTGCTGCCGTGTTTTCCAAAGTGACGAACTACTGCTCTGACGTAGATGAGATAACGAAGAAATCGCCCCCGAAATCACCGCGCGCACACCGCTAACACAAAAATGGAAATTTTAAACGAGCTGCGCCCCGAGCCCGGTTTTGAACTAGTTCTTTTTTTTTTTTTCGAAAATTTTCGTCTCGAATGAACGATTCCGAGACGAATTTTTAAGAAATCGCGCCGCCGCGCAAGAAGAGGTATATACAATAAAAAAGACGGCTCTAAATCGGATTTTTCATGTAAGAATAATAGACGCGCAGGGAGACGACGATAAAGGTGGGGCAGATAGTGGCACGAGCAAGGCCGCAGGGAAAGAGGGAAAGAAGACGGCGGTGTAAAGAGATGAAATGGCACGAGATGTGTGTCGTTCATCGACTTTGTACGTAGCGAAATGGAGAACTTTCGAATAATGTCGCTCGCGTTCCGATGACAGTATTTCCGAACTTTCCGAGCTCACACGAAGCGCGTTTTACGCCGTTTTCAAGATGGTCGCGCCAAAGGAACGATGGCAATAGTAAAAACTATTGGGTGTTAGGGGGGCGCGCGGGCGAGGGTACGGATGGATATATAGTAGGATGGCAGAATTTAGGTGAGAAAAAATCGAATACCGATGCCCTAGTTTGAGGAAATCGCTAGCTAGTGTAGCACATTTTTCCAGCACGCAGACGAAATAGACTGACTTCGTTCCTACTTCAATACTTTCCCGATAGCATCCGCTAGTATTACACTATTTTCTAGCAGTACATGCGACAGCGTAATTCAACGTGTAATTTTTAATTAATGACGTCATATTTTTCTTCATCGAATAACCGTTTAACGGAAAATTCCAACGGTAATTATAAATACTTCTCAGAAAACAAAAGCTAAAGCGACCAAATGGATTCGGTGGCAGAGAGTAGGCGAAAAATTAGAATTTTAGAATACAATTAAAAACAATTTTTTTTTTATTTCTTCAAATCAAATTGAATGAATTTAGAGAAATTCAATGTCTAATTTCAGACTACCGCGATTAAAATTGGAAAAATTCTCGAGAAATTCGTACGAACTGCATCAATTTAAAATTCGATACAAATTACCGCATTTTATATTAATTTTGCTTGTGTTCTTAATCTGCCTCGGACCAATTAAAATTAACACGCTTTTATTATTCTACAGTGCTTCGTACATTTTTAATCCGACTAAAAATTCTCAACCACCGTGATCCTACTATTTTTTTTTTTTTTTTGTTTTTTCCCCCCAATGAAACCGACTTAGCTTAAAATTAAAGTATATAACGGAAGAAGCTATTATTCAATAATCAATATCGGGCTTGAATTTCTGGTATAAAGTAACGTAACTGGGAGATTGTCAGTATGTAGAAAATGAAGAATTTTACTTAAAATCGAGTAATTTACTGAAATAACAACGAGATAATTTACATAAAAATTACTGTGTTGTGATAAAAATAACGATTTCAGGTTTAAAGAGATAAATCTCACTGTTACTCACTGTTTTAGGAGATGTAAGAATTATGTACGCTATACGCATGCAAATGGTTTTAATGATAAATGGTATTATGCGTCACATTACTGGTCGTAAAGCAAATGAAAAAAAAAATATTCTGCAAATTTAAATTATCTTGATTTAGTACACATTAAATAAACATCTGTGCATATGTACTAAAACACACGTTCATATTATGCCATAATCCTTGTATATGTTAGTAAATTCAATTCCGTTGTAAAGAAGTCTTTATTGATAAAACGGATCTGTAAAGGAATATTACTTCAATATATATATATATATATATATATATATATATATATATATATATATATATATATACATATATATCGGGAATGAAAATACTCAAACATGAACAACTACGAGTAAATATATATGTGGTAATACGTGAGCTCAATATATTTTCACAAATTCAATGATCAAGCTTTATAGCTTACAGAATATATAAATTATATATAGTAAGAACACATCGATACAATTTGCATCAACAAAGAAGTTTAACAGTGTATCATCCAATCATTGGTTTTTTGTTTTAGATAATTACACATTCTGTACCATTAGATTATATATAATGTAAAAACATATATATACACAGGTGTTCATAATAATGTATAATCATAGATAACTGTAAATGAAAATCTTAATGAGATTTCTCTGGAATTTCATGTTTCACAACAAACAGAAATGATGTTTTAGTCAGAAACTGTAATGATCATACTTACCCTAATTTTGAATTTTTTTTATATTTGCACTGAAAATTTTAAAAATTGTGGTTAGGTTTAGGAGGGAAAATCGGGGATTTCCAGGTGGAGGAAAAAAATAAAATAAATGAAAATAATTAGGTTAGTTTTGAGTATCAGATAGAAAATTTTCAATTAGCTTTTATAAATCACACTGGCTCTTGCACGCTCTTAAGTTCTTATGGCATCCCTTTATGAACCAGAATCCTCGTTATTACACTACTGGAGCATGTGTCTTTTTCTATTAGAATATATACTCTACACTTTTCTATTGTTAGAAACTATCATTTTACCAAAAAAAAAAAAAAAAAAAAAAAAGAGAGAAAGAAAAAAAAAAGGCAACTTCACTGTTTTCAGATTATATAACACTAGTTCAGGGTATGCAGCTCAAATTTTTAAAATATTGGGATTCCCAACTGCACAACAAAGTAAAGCACTTTTATTTTTTATTTAAAATAATACATGTATTTCGGTTACCCGATGAATAGAAGAAGATTGTGTTATTTACTCTTCTTCCATATAATATATATATTTATATATATTTTTTAAATTTTATAAATGACAATTTTTCAAAAAATTTGTTTAAACAATTTTCATATTAGTGAAAATTTCGTAAGAATTAAATTGCTTAATCTGATTTCTTTTTACTAAAATCTAAAGTGAAAGCCTATCGTCACGATGAATCCTAGTTAATTTTCGAAGAGAGGGACTTTATTGATACACCATCACAGATGAAGCTATTACATCGGACTAAAATCGAACTATGGTCTATTAGAAGACTCCAAAGAATATTAAGGAATATGGCTTTGCTCGTGCACTACATTGACACAGTACATTATACGCAGTTTTGTAGATTTTAATGATATCGACTGTTGATAGTTGCGCATACTCGGTTGGCTTACAGTTGGTAGAGAGCTCTACCATCCAGTTATCGGTTTGGTAGATCTGCCGCATATCCAATAATGTCCCTGCGTGCGGTGTCCGAAATGGAAATAAAGAAAACCCAAAAAACCCTTGAACAAAATTGTTTTTTTTTTCTTCAAAAGGTTTTTTTAGCCTCTGTCCGGTTGATAGAATCCGTTCATTACACGTTATCATTTTACCTTGCACCTTGGTTTTGGCGGTCAAAAACACTGTGCTACACCACTGGTGGTTCCTATTACGATTACTGAATGTCTCCTCAGACATAACCGGATAAATTGGCTTTTATATGACAGCATCTCGCCATATTATGCTTATTATAAAGAGGGGGTCGTCATTTATTATAAACCCTTGATGGGATAAATGTCGTCGTCGCGATTTGACTTCCATTATGGAGGTCACGGGTTCGATCCTGGGCAACGACAGAACTTATTACAAAGAATTAAATTAAATACTCGCTAATAATCACGTGGAAGGCAATGGCAAACATGCATACCATCATATGCCTCGCTAGTTTAGTACATACAGCAGACACACGCGGGGCTGCACTTGTAAAACGATGTAAATCAAACGATTACTAATCAGTTCCGAATGAAGTCTTGCTCGTGTACACATTCGTACTGCATATAAACAATTGCCTAATACACTATGCTTATATACCTGTACAGCTGAGATGTACGATTAGGTAGTCGCCGACGCTCAGGAATTAAGTATGGCGCTATAAGAAAGGGAGATAAATATTGAAGAAACTATAAAATGCTGCTCCTACATTTCAACCAATACAAGAACACACCTGTAGATACAATGGTTTTTAACATGACGAATAACACGATCGCACTGCATACAGCGAGGAAATAACACGTGGCGGAAAACCAATAATTCGCTCAAGCATCGAAAAGCTTTATTAGCACCGGCAATCATCTTTGTAATGAATATTGTTTATTACAGTTTTACTCGGATTTTAAAGTAATTAACCGCACTTCTTTACCATAATCAACAAACTCCTCCAATTAGTTGACTTCCGGTTGATTGTACACAATAATGACTTTCTATTTTATATTTTTTCTGTCTGGGTCTTATGAATGGCCAAAAAATGTTCACAGACTTCCATTTGACACCACTCTTAACATTAACCGTTTACTGACAGTATGATTGGGGTCAAACGGTTCAATTTAATGTTTAATTTATGCTAAATAACTAGTGATGGTCTATTACGTAACAGTTGCAAGTTCTATAGCCGGTGAAAAAAAATATTTGGAACGGTAAACTCGTTCACGTTGCCATATAGTTTCGAATACAACTTCTGTGTCCCAATTGTAATAGTGATGTTTTGCTTTTTTTTACTCGATTATTACGATTATTACGAATATTACGAATATTACGATTATTACGATTATAACGTCTACGTGACATTCTGAATAACAATGGAAATATCGGATTACGTCTTAACTGATACAACGCTGATTTGCATTGTTCCTTTTATATTCTTATTTCTTGCGGTGAAAAATAATTAAAGCGAGAACTGCTATTTATACATTTTTAAAAGACATAAGACGTATACACTATCATTGTTGCACTTTCCTTTTTTAAAATTACAATTCGTATTAGCTTCAATATTTCGTTCAGTCACGTGTACGAATTATACGTTACTTACAGCGGCGGCCGCAAAAATTATAAATAATCTTCACTGATTTACAATTCAAAATTAACGCAAAATAATTAAACATATTCAGTTTTTTTTTTAAAAATATTTTTCGTTTCTTTTATAATGCATTGGAATTTATAAAAAGTGTTTACAAAATATCTTCGATATCCCTAAATCTGCCGTTGGTTATGAGGTAAGTTCAAAAGATGCAAAATTTAACATATACATAAGAAGAAACGTATGTTTATAAAACGAGTATTACCGAAAAGCTTAGGTGCGTTTCAGTTTTACAAAAATTTTTCTGAAAATAATTCATTTGAATATTTTCTATAAACAATTTTCGATTTTAAAGAAACGTTTCAGGGAGGATGATAATAAGAATATATTTAAGTCTACCGTTGAAAATTTTACAGGAAAAATAAACAAAGTGTAATTTTTATTATTCTCAAAATGTCGGTCCCACAAGGCATACTGCCCGTCTGTGGGTGCTCAGCATCATCATCGCCTATTCATAAATATAATTACAAAATTTCTTAATACCTACTTTACATTATACACAGTACGCGTATCTATACTATTTCACTCGACGAACATCCGTCTTAATTATATACATATTATCGATTCTCTACCATTATATACAATTACGAATTAACTGTGACTTATTTATGTTCTCTATCAGCCACTGCTTAATTATTAGTTTTCCTATCTCTGTGTTCATCAAATCTTCTGGAATTCGTAGTAGCAATTTATTTAATAATGCCTCATCAGTGTTGTCTACCTTCCTATTTATACCTTTTGATCGGGTACAGTACACTTCCCTATAATTCCTAGCTGTTCTATCTCTTTTCGTCGACGACAATGGAGTATTATTAGTTTTATACTCAAGTAGTCGGTGATAATAATAAAACATCTTTGGGGATATTTCTTCTTTTCTCTCTCCAGCAGCTAATGTTACTACTGACCTGATCTTTTTTAGGGGGGGATTTATCTTTATCAGTTACATTGTAAAGTTCTGTAATTTTTAGTTTAAGTGATTGTAAGAAGTCACGGTCGGGTTGTACCGGGAACTGTCGCAGTGACGTTACATAAAATTAACTGAAACAATTCACTGCGCTGCATGTTGATGTAGGTATAATCAGAAGCTTTGCAATCGGTAGTTTCTCCATTTCGAACTAATAATCATGCACGATTGTCGCATACCTTCTGTCGTTATTTTCACAGCGTCGCAGGCGACTCGTTCCTAAATTCACTGTCGGGATTTCCGTAATTTACACCCGTTCAACTATATTGCCCTCTTTGAAGCCTCAGCGGATTTTGAAGAAGTCGTCCCCAGTTATGCATTTTGAGTAGAGGAAACATTTTTGCAAAGTTTGTTGATTAGAGATTTTTGTTCTTACCGCTCCAGTAATAATAGCACGTTTATACCTTGCAGAATACGCATCAAGGGAGTTCCGAGCGATGGTCGCTTTTGAACATCGCATTTGTAAGTTTCCGGCGCACACGCTGCTACGATGAGTACACTGCACATACCGATGCTTTTAGTTGACGTGTACCATGAGCGGAGACCTATCGAACAAAAAAAGAACGGATCGACACTTTTTGTTTTCGACTATATTAAATTTAATACGTTGCAACCAAATTCATTAGATAACTTTATAGCAATTATTATATATCAAAAATTCATAATTAAAATAAATGATTTCCTCCGGTCAGTTCAACGTTTGTTACTGATTCTAGTACGAAACAAAATTCCAAGCTGCCCCAACTAATGCTTTAACATATACGTTTGCTGTAAGTTAATCGTTCCTTGATTTAATTACTAAGTAGTAGAAAATATTTAGCAGTTGGCGACAGTTTAAGTGGCCTTACCGCGTTCAAATTTGCTGACTTTAATCACGTTTGTTTATGTGATGTGCGACTTAAATACCTTAATATAACTTTGAAGTAAGTAAAGTAAGCCCCTTGATAAGGTTTCGTGGATTGTGAAGTTAAGCTGTCCATAATGGTACTAAGCCGAACGGCATTAATAAGAGTGGGGGGGGGACAGTTCCTTTTTCGCGGCCGCCTTTACTTTCCCAGATTTCTCTGGTACCGAATTATTTCAAGCTGTGTAAACTTAGGAGCAACGTGGATCCGGGACGAGACAAGCCTCGATAACCTATGACACCTCCGGTTTGGTAACCAAGCACCTTAATCACTGGGCTCCACGCTGCCTTAACTTTGAAGGATGGCGTTTTAAAGTTTTGCCGGGGACCGCGCTACTGTGATAAGGGGGATCTTTTACCATCCTCTTTTGTTCCACATTCGGACTACTTGTGTCGTAAAACTAAAAAAGACGACAATTTCCTTTAGGTCGGCTGTATCCATAATTTTGATGTTTGTACTCACCAGTTCTTTAATTTCGACGAGGCTGTTAACACTATTTAATTGCGTAAAGCATGACTAGAAATCGTTTTTTTGATGATTTAAATTCTTCCGCAACCTTCCCATAATGTATTTTATTATCTTGAATAGATACTAATATTATAATCTGATTCAAATATTTAACAGCGGTATTATCATTTAGTGATTTTATTTCTCTTGTTTTCCTTTCTTCTTTCTTTCTCTCACGTAAAAAGCTTCTTCTTAATTAAGGAGATATATCATTTTCCTGAAACCCATTATAAGTAGTATTTTTCCCATTTTAACTCTGTATTTTTCGTAAGTTACCTTATTATCTACACCTCTTATTATGGCTCTAATAATCGATTCTGTCGAAAATTTAGCGATGATGCTTCTTATTACGTTTATTTAATCATAAAAATTCATATTTTCAACTTTTGCTGCTCAATCGCGCTTCAGTGCCTATTGTCTTTCCATGCGGCCAATTTTAATTTTCCGCTTAACTCGTTTTCAGCATATACTCGTAATAGTATTGCGGCCATTGTTCGAAATACTATATTACAAACAAATATAAACTTGCCGTATTATTTCAGCAAGCCTCACTGATTGTCGAACGGGTCAACATGAGCTTTTTTTTTTTACATCTTTTGCCTTTTACAAGATTTTGTTAGTGGCCATTTCACACCAGCTGAAAAATACATATATACTTATATATATATATATATATATATATATACATGTATATGTATTTTTTTTAATTTTTAAGAAAGTAGTTATTAATATTTTTTCGAAAATTGTACAAAAACCGGATTTTAAATGTTTGAATAAGCGGAAAAAATTAGTGCTGTAGCAAATTTTTTATCAAAAATTTCACTAAAATAAACTGAGAAATAATTTTTGATTTTTCGATACTTCGATTAATTAAAGTGGGGATAATTAACAAGATGATTGTAAATCATGATCCTTAAAATTACCATTTTATTTAAAATGGAGTTTAAATTTCATTAAAGTTGATAACTGAATTTTGTTATGCGGTTGCACTAAATACATCTCGAGATTTTTGTCTTTCCTTTTTACCGCTGTTATATTTGAAACATATACCAATAATATTAAAACCCGAACTTTCAGCAGGGCATCCCTTCCGCTAAAACGGCCAGACTTTTGTTATCTTCATAACGACATTTTTAAATATTTCATTCGTTATAGTCACCGGTCGGGGATTAATAATAATTATTTGTTGTTTTTCTTTTGCAGGGGGCGCGTCAACTATGAACATTATAATCCTGTATAAGTGAAATTTTTAAAAGTTTCAATATGCGAGATACTCGAACGAAACACAATTAATTAACCTAACGCCACGGCAGCTGGAGCTCGCACGTTTCTTATTTTATGGAAGTTTTATTTTAATCATCTTACGGAATTCCCCAAACCACAGAAAAGAAACGATTGCAAATTGTATAGGTATATAGCCCGGAAACCCTCAGAGGTTTTAACGTAGGTAACGTAAAGAGACGCGTCGAGAAACTTCATCTCTCAATATTTCTAATACTGATAATTATATAAAAATCACTATTAACGCCATTTTTAAAGAATGCATCCACTCGTATTTCTTTATTTATTTGTATTTGTTCATTTACTTGTCATACGCAGAAACTAAAGCTAGAAACAATAAAGAAAGGCCAACAACAGCAGGATTTCCCTGGTGGTCATCATCCAATTACTATCCTGGCCTGACATTGCTTAATTTCGGTGGTCAGTCGAAAATCAGTGTATTCAACGCAGTATGGTCGTTGGCCTCCTATTTTTTAATTGTGACCGATTTGTCTAAATTCTACTAATGTTAATTTCGGTATGATTTCGGGCGGGAAGTTGCGATTTATCTTCGATTACCGAGATTGTTTCTGTGATAAATTTCCATGCGGTCGAAGAATATAAAATATAGAGAGCCCGGTACGTATCAGTTAATTAAGCAACATGTCATCACGTCTTGAACTAAACCCGGAAGTGATTGCCATACAGGAGAAACATACAGAAAATGATGAAGACCTTACAAGATTAGTAAAGAACCTCCGGTAATAGAGACCTATCACGACGGGAGTGGTGCAGAATACAACAAGGTAAATGTGCGTGTACACGTTGAACAAGTGAAAAATGGCTTCAAGTCCCATGTGCGAATGCGAGGAAGTTCAAACTTTCGATCACTTGTATAACTGCAAAATATTTTCAAATAGTAATAGAATTAATAGACATGATGTGCATAACATCACGAATAACGCGATCCATGTATATCTGAACTGCCCGTAGATATTTAAGTTTATTTTCTAGCTCCATACGAACGAACGAATAATTTTTCCTCGAACAAAAACTTCTTTTTTTGTTGCTTCGAATTACTTGAAAATTAAGCGTAATTTTTAATTTTATTACAATTTTTATTACAGAAAGAGTGTTGCGGTGTTATCGTGAATTTCTGTACAATACAAAATGAATTATAATTGTTCCGGCGGATGAAAAATGCAATTTCATTTTTACGCCGAATAATTCGGGGCATTTAACGTCATCGATAAAATTGTAATTCGTTTTATTCCTCCGTCGGTTCATTTAAACGCTAACAGTCGTATGACGAAATACACGTAAGAAGGCCAACAAATTAGCGAAATCGAAACATGTTTTCCAAATTATCAGAATATCCTCTATTAAATGAGAATTATAAGATGCCACTTAGGTCTTTGTTAAGGATCGCTTTTTTTTTTTTTTTTCGTGAAATACCAGAAAAAAATAATGGCACCGGAGGGAATGAGGTGGGTTGTTTTAATTGAATCAGTGGTTAATGGGCGTGAGTATTATATAACTCGTGTACATACCAGCATTAATTTTCAGGTGTTGGGTTTTAAGAAAAAAACCATTTTCCTTTTTTTTTTCTGTTTTTTTTTCAGTATCCTCATGGGGGAATGTTACAAAAGTGGCCTGATAAACGGCTACATAAGGGCAAATGTAAACAAATCGATACAGGTTCATAACAAAGAAGGAAAACTGTCCACCGATAACGTTCAATAGTAAAGTTTTAAATCAAGCTGTTACGGTCAGGTGTACCTTGGTTTGAACACTCATAAAAAACCAAAGTGGAAAGAACTTATTACAAACAAAAGAATTAAATTGAAAATTTTCGTGACACTGATTGAGCATCATTGTAGGCTTTCAGTTAAATCCAAGCTGTTAATATGTGAACCTATAATGACACCTGGACCCATCCAGTTACGGGCTTGTACTTTTCAACTCTGACTTGTTGGTAATACAAAAATTTCAGTGTACTACCACATTGGATACGCCTTTGTTTGTTATAAATAAAACCAACATCGGGATGTTAATGTACGAGAGCCCTTCCCTCCCATCTTTTACGAACAATTCTGAAAACCTAAATACTATCCTCATCTGTTAATGGCTGGTATGAAAAATTCTGCTCATACCGCGTAGGGTTTAAACCGCAAGATTTGGCGAAAAAGTTCATTTAGCCGTTACTCGTAACTAAATATTTTCTTTAAGGAGTGTGCTATTGCTTCATGGCATTTCCGTTCACATCGTATCTCCGAACACAATACTTATTGTCCCATCTTTGGGATGGATTGTAATATAAATAATATATATATATATATATAGAGGATATATATATATATATCCTCTATATATATATATAAATTAAGTGTATACTCTGTGTTGTTGGCTGATGGTCTAGCCCGAAAAAGCATGTTTCCAAAGTAATTTACCTTAATTTTTCAAAGTAAATTTATACTGAATAATCTTTTTTCATCCTGTTTGTTAAATATATAAAATAGTAAGTTAATAATAACAAATATAATAAACAATTATAACAAACTAATAAGATAAAATTTTCTTACTTAGTAACGTTTTCGGGCATAGCCCATCATCAGCTAAACCAATATGTGAACAGATACAAATTCTAAATCACACTGAGGTCAACAAGGGAATACAGTGGTTTATATATAGGTTTAAAATAACAAATATAGAGTCAATGGTCATAACTATTAAAGGGGTAAAGTACATAGACTATAATAAATAATATTTAAGAAATTTAGTGATCGAATTTAAATAAATATAAAAATATATAACATATATTTTAAAATTTTATATTAAATAGGGGGTTATTGTTATTTGGGATTTGATCATTTAGAATATTACTTTTGTGTTTATTTATATAGTAATTTATTGTTTATTATATTTGTTATTATTAACTTACTATTTTAAATTTATACTGATTTTTTTTATTAAGGGGAATCTTGCTGATGCTCTTTCCATAATGGTACTAAGCCTAATAGATCTGAAAACAATATTTTTGGAGCTAGTTTCTTTCACCCGGGGGCTCCTTTGCTTTCCCAGATTTCTCTGGTATAGCCAATATTCAATTTAAATATGTACCACTGGGACAGAGTAACTTGGATTCCGAACGAAGCAACTTCCAAAAACGCATGATACATCTGCTTAGCCAAGCACCTTAACTACTAAGCTAAGCGCGCTATCTTCATAATTCTATAAGTATTAGAAAATAACTATGAAAATCCAAATGGTGTCCCATAGCATTTGGACCACGCCATTCTTAGAAGAAGAAAAAAATAATTTCAGGTTTGCGTAGGAGTTTCTATTGAAACTTATGTGCCAGAGGAACGTTATGTTATAATATACAATCATCTAATGTACCGACTATTAAAATATAAAAGTAAATTGTAATAAATCCAAATATAACAAGCAAATTTAAAATCTATAAACGATTATACTAACATAGAAACGTTTCAACACAAACTATGTGATCAGAACAAATTCTAAATCACCCATTTCAGAATTTGTTCTCATACTTTGTGTTGTTTCATAAATTTTAACTGATGATGAGATGGGCTATAAAACGTTTCTATAATAATCGTTTATACATTTTAAATTTGTTACATTCGTATTTGATTATAATATCTTTTTTTCTTCTTACTCTCAACGCAAGAATGACGGTCATTTTTAGTTTCGTTTGTTCTACATTTCAGCCCTCAGGGATGCCAACCACAAGGTCCTAATGAATTTGTGGATTTAAATATAAATTTATTATTTATGATCGTTATTATTATTATTATTATTAATTTGCACGTAATTAGTTTTCTCAAATATATTGATTAAAAACCTACACCTAAAAAACACAATTTATTAAAATAACACAAATATAACAACAAAACGACGATTATTAAAATAATTAAATATGATACATAACTCTGTGGTCGGCTGGGTGATGCGATATCGTTGCTCTGGATCAATTGGATCGGTGGCGGAAAACTTGGTTCGCGATTGGTTTAGGTATTTTAACATCTACGGCCAATACTTTTGTGGGATAACGTTAAATGATGGCCCCCGCTGTATTAGACTAAAAAAAAACTCGAGTGGCCAAAAGAAAATTTGCTTTAACTGACTGGTCCGATGACCGAGACTGAAACTGTTCCGTACTGATCTCAACCGCGACAAAAATCAGACTGACTCGAACCGTTTTTAGGCGGCGGTTTCGCTAGCACTGGACTCCGATTCCAATCGTTCTGTTTCGTTTCCTTGTTTTACCACCCTGACAGCGGAACTAGTCAGAATGGAGGAAGATGAAGGAGACCGCGGAGATTCTTTGATCTATTCAAATTGCCGTGCGTTTTCGGAATCCTTAGAAGCTGGGATATTCACAGGCCTCATTTTTATGATTCGTACGATTACATTTTGCCGAATCGTCAACCGTGGGTGGCGAGACAGTATTCCGTTCACCCCTAGCCGACTACAGGATTACACATATACGCACACTTACACTCGCACCATTTGTTCGATAATTTATTAAATTTAATTATTAGTATTTTATTTATTTATTTATTTTTTCTTTCTCTTTTAATTTATTTGATTTTCTTTAGCCATATAATGGTCGCATTACAATACATATTTACGTTCTGATCGCGCTTTACTTGGAGGATAATAGTAGCTTACTCGGAACTTTTGCAACTCCATAGCTGAGAAATATTATTATTACGGTTTTACTTAATTTACTTTTTTTTTACTCGGATACGGTTAATTTTTGGTAATTATGCAAGATAATATTGTTAAAAATCCGTGAGGGGACGGGGAGGGGGTGAAAAATATAAGCTATATCGTTACGTTCAATCAATCAATCGTGGCGATATCCATTATTATCCGTCACTTGAAACATCAAACTGCGCCAGTAATCTTAGATGGACGAAAATAAAAGTTCTCATTAAAAATCGTCCATCTTTTATTTTGCAAAGTAACAACTGGTACAGAAATAATTATTGCCGTCCGAAGAAACGGTACCGAGTTCAATGGAGAACGACTTTCGTCGAAGTTTTTCAAATACCGAGCTTTCTTTCGATTAGTTATACTGGTAATGTTTTCAAAAACACGTAAAAAAATAAAGTATCTAACGAATAAAAACTACAGACGAAAAATGTGGTAGCCGGAAGAGAAATCTAGTAGATGTTATAGAACAAACGGATAGCCTAACAGATAAGGGAACATTATCGGATTTTGCACGGAAGAAAAACGATGCAGCATAAAAGATAAGATTTCGGCTGTGTCGGTGACGTTTGAAGAGGAGACATTCAATCGAATGATACGTATGGACACAAACGGACAAGAGAAACATTCCCGACGCCGTATGATAAGAATTGGCGCTGAACAGAGTTAACGCGACCCGGTTCGTTCTGTCAAAACTGGGACAGCCGTGCGTGGATTTTCACGCAAACGGACGACATTTCGAAGAGCTGCTAATCAAATTTGTTTTTTCCCAGAATCATCGGCTTTTCCGGCTCCCTTTATTTCCCCTTTCCCTATGTTCAGTCGAGGTTCCATCGTTAGGTTTTTCTTCTGTTTGTTTTAAGTTACGGCAGCGTCGAGTTTCCGTATAATGGCCTTTTTTGTTCTTTTTTTCCTGTAGGTATAGCTGGAGAATTTTTTCTCCGGTAAACTCTTGTTGCGACGAAGCGACTTTGTCGAAGCCAAGAGATCGGGCACACAGAGTCGTCGGCGCGCAGTAATTATGAGGATGAGCGAGAGTGCCGCCGGACGGGTTCGAGGGTGCGCGGCACGTATAGCGCGCGGTTGGGGTCGGTGCTATACGGTGTTCGCATATACAATTACTAATTACCCCGTTTGTAAATATCCGAAAAATCCTTCGAGCGCGCTTTTACATAATCCGTAATTACATTTTTAAGGCAAACTTCCCGCCGTCTCGCTATTGTGTGTCCTTCGCCGCCGCGGTCGCGCTGCTATAAAAAGTTATCCAGCGAAGAGGACGTAACGCGTTCCAGACAAGGAACGCAACGTATTATTATTGTCGCGATCGTGTGCGTGCCGATGAGTCGGTCTGTGTGTTCTGTTCTACGCATGTGCTGGAAATGTAAATATATCTCTGGAGCTGCTGCTGCTGCTGACACGCCGGCGAGGAGGAAACTCCGCATGTCCCGGAACCGAACGAAAAACCTAAACTTCGGTCAAACTTAAATCTACCTCGGCCCGTTAGCAGCGGCTAACTCGCCAGGTCCGACGTTAGCCGTCCGCCTTTTTTCCTTCTTTTTCCCCCCGCGCGCCTATACATTTCTAGGAATTTAAACAAATTTTTCCTTCATCCTTTTATCCGGGCAGCGCGCAGTTTTCTTTTACATCTCGTTCCGCACGCCGCCGAAGCCTCACTGCACGCGTGAAAACAAGTGCACACGCGCGCACAGCGGTCTCTCGCGGAGGATATATTCAAAGGTCGGTGGCGGCGGTCGCCCCGGCGGAAGACGTTGCACGAAGCCGGGCCGGGATATATTTATACGGTCCGGGGCCAGCTTAGAAGCCGAATCCCCGGGCAAGTCCAATTGGAACGCGGTAATTAAGCGACGGCACCGATATGTAAATGCGAATAGGCCCCCGCTAATGTATTCAACACATGCTGCTCCGGCTAACCGCGCTAGTGTAGCGCCGGGTTATTGTTTTTAATTCGTCGGACGCGCGACGTCCTTCTTTTGTATTTTTGTAATTTCGGTCGTCTTTTAAGTTTTCACTCGTGCGTGTACCACCGGCATCTCTGCATTACCGAACCGGACCGCCTAATATCTTCGTTCGGGCCTCCGCTTCAAATAAGAACCGGAAAAAAACGCGGCTAACGTGCGGTCGTTTCGGCTACACGGGCAATTAGCGTCTTTTATTCGTACCCACCATTGAACCTAATCTATTTTACCTTTAATGAATTCCCGGACTAAATCCTTTGCCCCCCCCCGCACACACGAGCACAACAACCGTATCACTGCGACAGCCGTTTCACCGAATTCCCGTTCCCAGGCCGCTCCTTTTGGCAACTTTTTTTTTCTTCGCAATTCGGCAAATATATATCGAACCCCCCCTGCACCGGTTTTCCCTATCCAGAATTTGACAAAAATGTAATACCGGCTACTAATTCTTCGGACGGACTCTACTATTGTTGTTTGCTTCTCTTTTCTTCCTATTTTACTACTGTCCTGTTTCCGCTACACTTACGCGGGGACTTTGACGCAAAATAAGAGAATGCGATTAATATCTAAATAATCAGCGAACTGTGTGTTTTCGATTAATATGCACGCTGAAAATAAATGTGTGTGTGTGTGTGTGCGTATATTAAAAATAGGGGCATTTTCTAATGTACTAAGCGTAGGTGAAAATTGTTCCGAAGAAATGAAAAGAAAATTTTTTTTCGTGTAAAAATTATAGTCCTGGTTTATTTAATTTCGCAATTGGAAGGTTGCGCTAGACTGTCTGCAATTCTGTCGATTTAAACGATTTTGACCCCCTTTGTCGATTTATTATTATACCTGCACGAGAATCAGTTCGATGTTGCACTGGGATTTTGAGACATTAAAAGTTTAACAAACGCGTGACAACATACGGCTAAAGGAGAAGTTAAAAATTCGATCAATTCTATATAAATCAGCTGATGTGTACATTTCAATCAAATTCTTCCCCGTCATTCGGTGTAAATGAAATTTATATAAACAGCACAATGCGTTTAAAAAATTTAGACCGACTTGAAGAAAACCAACTGACCTCGTCACACCGTTATCTTCACTGGATAAAAACTTTTATTCCGGTCGAGAAAATGCGCTTTTATGTTCAGCGCAGCCTGTAGACTTTTTTCGGTGTCTTCTAGTTCCGTTGAACAATCCTGAAAAAAGCCGTCATCGAGACAAATCTTAAGATTCAACCGAGAATAATTGGTATCTGGGCGACGAAAAAATATGTACTGCGTCCAAGCATCTACAGCGTGATCGTGTTTTTGCTTATGAACGATTTGCTAACGTTCGCAGCTATGATAATAAAGGAAAAAAAAAAAAAACTCTTTTCGAAACCCTAACAGAACCAATATTTATTGTCCAATTATAGTTTGCATGAAAACGAAAAAAAATCCTTAGACGGTGACGAGAAATTCCGAAAATTCACAATCCGGAATTTTTATTCGGCGAACAGTTTCATATTGTCACCTGCACATTCCATCTCTAAAGCGCGTCCTAATAAATGTAGTTTTCCGTCCGTTCCGGGTTACATTCTGACTAAAGTAAGATTTTCCCTTCTCCAACTTCGTCTGAAGTGTGGTACCTTCTAAAGTCTCTCGAACAGCATTTTCATTAGACAACACGTCGACTATGCTTTCCGGAAACATGCCCTTTCTAGGTGTATCAACGGAAACCTCTCCCGCTCCTCTTAACGTGCGCCATGCACCACGCCGTTAAGCTCTCTCGACGATTTTATCTCGTGTGCAGACACGGAAAGGTTTTTTTTACTCGCAGATAATAGTGCTAACGAAAGAAAAGCATGTAGAAGAAAGAAGAAAAAAAAAAAAATTGTAAAAAGCAATAAAGTTTAAAGCCTTTTTTAGCCTAGTCAAAGGTTGAATAGGCAATAAAAGTTGAATTTATTATCCAGAAAAGAAAGGTCAGCTAGCTGATTAATAGCCCCAATGGTGGTAATAAAACATCCTTTGGTAGTCGAATATGATCGTCACTGGACAGAAGTCTTGCAAATAAACTTTCTATTGACATTAACGACTGAGAGTTTGACCCCCTCGTCCTTCATCAACCACGTCCGAATTCTGATCTATCTGCAAAAAGTACGGTAATGACCAAAACAACTTCACTCCAAATGTCTCTCTCTGCGTTGCAACTGATATACATATATACCTATACATACATATACAAATATATATATATATATATATATATATATAAAAACGTTGTTATATATTACACACACACACATATACATATATAAATGTATATGCATAAATACTGCGTGCTATTTTATTATGTTCACTCTGTAAAAGCTTAGCGACCAATCGCTTCGGACAATCATTAATGTCTGTTTCTATTTGCTTGTGAATAAGCGTTTGCGACAAAAGCGCCTCGCTCTAGCAGCAGTTGCACAATTCGGGAAATGCTGTTTAATGACCCGCAAATGAGAAAACTTATCCGAGCCACCGTAATTCCTCGAATTGTTCCTTCGCTAGAAAATCGCCCTTCTTCGGCTCCCTTCGAAATGATGTCCTCCGTGTAGGTGTACCATTATTGCTGGCCGAAGAGTGTGTGTCTAATTTACTTTTAATACGACAGAAATAATTTCGCGCCAATGTGTTCGCAGTTTTTTTTGTTTTTTTTTTAAAAAAGGTGTTCGAGCACGTGTGCGTTTTTTTTACATATGAAATTGCCGCGAGTCAATTACTGTGCAAAAATTACGCCGAAAATACATCCCTTACAGTCGTAAACTGTGAAAGAAAATAATAAAAATTGTATCGGAAAGTTTTAGCAAAGTCGTTTTTTTGTTTTTGATTACTTCGATGCAACAACTAAATTTTCGATTTTTCTTCGCACATCGAGAATAACGAAAGCCATTGATATCTTTGACCGGTTCGAAATTCTTAATGTTTTGCGAATAAAAAAAAACTCTCCAGTGATTTTCTTTATGCGTGAATAGATGTCGACATTTATTGTGGAGTTTTTTACGGCCAATTAAAGAAACATTAAAATAAAGCCTCAATGACAAATTTCGCGGTCTCTTCACAGCCAAAAAACGCCTCTATTCAGAGAGAATTACGAGGCTGTAGTTGTCGCCACGCGAGCGGCGGCTGATTAAAGTAAATAATCGCTGATAATGGCGTGAAAGACGATGGCAAAAGTCACAACGTAAAGCACGATATCGATCTATAGACCCAAACACAGTCCGAACTGCAAATATCGGTCTAATGAGCGAATCTTGTGGTCACCGGCGTTGCATATTACCACGATAAGAACGTACACGAACGGATAATGTCCTCCGGTGGAAACCGCAGGACAGTGTCAACGCAGAAAGAAGTAACGAACGATTTCGGAAATACCGAAACAGGAGGTGGGCGGAACATTTGGTGATGTGTAAAAACAGCGAAAATGCGGATTTAGGCGGTGTGTTTTGAATAATAAGGCTAATTGCGTCTGTTCGACCCGAAGTATTGCAAAATAAATAAATAAATATGGATTTTGTAAAGTAGTTCATCTAAAAAGTCACTATGAAAATCAAAGTCTCGAGTGAAAAATCTGAAAATAAATAGATAAGAATTAAGACGCCAGCTCAACTTATTTGTTGAATATAAATTGTTTCTGATGAAACGAATAATCCTACTAATCTTATCGGTCAATCGGATACTATACGGCGAGCAAGCAATTATACTGAAAACGAAATCCGAGTTGCAAACAACCAAAAAAACATCGTTACAATTTTAAGATTTTTCAGTTGAAAAGAACGTCGTTTACTCTCGTTGTAAATCAGCAATCTCCATTTCAACTAGCCCCATGGAGGCGACTCGTACGAAATAAGAGATGAATCTCTCCAAAAAGTTACGAACAGGCTATAGGAATTTGCATATTTCGCATTCATTACAAATTTTAATCGAATCGAAATCGAAAAGAAGTACAAATATCGTAAAAAATCTTTCAACCAGTCAGTCTCCGCCAGCTCTGAAAACATACATAAACAGTAGCTCGGCAACAATTTCTTCTCGGAAGATGCACAGTTGTTCCAACGGTAAACAGCGTTTTTTTAGTTAAATGTTGATTTCTTGACGTGTGCATTGCGGATTTTTTCGACTTTTTTTTTACCAAATTCATTTTTATCAGTTCATCTTCATTAGTTCATTTTTATTAGTTCGTCTTTATCAGTTCATTTTCATTAGTTCATCTTTATTAGTTCATTTTCATTTCATGCACTTAGAGTTCATTTTAAACTATCGCGATATTGAAGACGATATTACTAATCCTGCCGCTTATTTTCTCATGCACCGCGCTGACCTTGGTATTATATAGTTTCTCATTTGCATGCGATCAGTTAATAATAAAAGTGACATTTAAAAAATTGAATCGAAAAGAAAAACAAACAATAGTAGTACACTACTACTAGCACCACTAGTGGATATTTAGCGGATCGCGTTGAGAATATTGATAATTTCGCGATGTGATCGGTTTTAATTATGTAAAATATATATATATATATATATAGAGAGAGAGAGAGAGAGAGAGAGTGAGAGAGAGAGAGAGAGAGAGACGTACGGCGGGTTTTATTTAATACGCATCGGACAAAAAATCGCAGAGGGTAAAACCCGTTTGACACGGTTGTTGCATAATTCGCGTTTATTATAAATCCTGATTATTGTTCCGATAATGTAAATAGCCGGCGCGCAATCATCTCGACAGCGTAGCTGTGTTGTACGCTGCATAAGGAGTGTGGCCGCCGCTGATAAAATAATCCACCCGAACCATTAACGAAAATGTGTCGATAATATGTAAATTAAAAACCCGCTTGTGTTTTTTTACCGATGATTCGCAAAATGATAAAGTAAATGTGAAAGAAAACGCCGATAAAGTTATAAAAATACCGCGAGAATTTTGCCATCAACTCTTTCTCGTAAAAAATGAACTAATAAAAAGTGATCGGTACAAAGAGGAAAAAACACATTGCCGATGTTCGTTACAGCATATAGAGTATATTACAATGCGATTTCGAAGTAAACTGTCAAAATAAATCGGCAAATTTGTCTTTTTTTTTCCTTTTTTCAGTTTTTAAAATGGGAGTAAAAGGGGAAAAAAGGGAGAAAGTCGTAGACTTATAATTTAATACGTCAGGAGAATAAATGGTTTTTAAGGCGCCGGTAGAGGTCAGAAAATCGGGATTAGGCATACATATGAAGAAAAATTTCCGTTTTTTCCTGGAAGATGAAAATCTTCAGTCGATAGCCTGTTCCCCTGTTTAGCGAATTTTAACGTTTATTATTCATTTTTTCCGGACTTACGGCGACACTAAGAGACTACGCTTGTGCATTCCGCTTCAATACGGCCAGAAATGCCTTTACAGGAGGGGGTATGTTAAAATTCCCAGTAAAGCTGGAAGGCTGAATCGAGATCTGAACTGGAATTTAACGAATACCGATAAACTAAAACTGTTCTTCTGCAAAAACATAAAACAGTTGCAGCTTTTTGAAGACGTGAGCCAAATGAAGAGAGCTGAGAGATTTACGAATCGATATGTCTTTACCGATTAACTGTATACGCGGAAAAGACAAACTATATTATTTAAAACTTTTAAAGAAATAAACAATAAGCGTACGAATAAAAATAAAAAAATTAAATATACGGACAAATTTTGCCGACGAATTAGGCCGCCATTTTACCTTCGTTTTAAGCTTGCCGATCATTTAGACTTAAAAATGAGACGGCAATCGAAAGTTAACAAAGCCACTTGCTGCGCTACGATTCGTTCAGCACTGGAAATATCGACTTAAAAAATATTAATCAAACGTTGTATATTTAAGAGGGCTTTTTTGTCGTTTTGTCGATTCGTTTTTATGAAATTTTACTTGGGTCAACAGATTCCCCCTTTATAGAAACAAACAGTTTCTTTGAGAAAGGATGTAAAACTATTCGACAGAGAGAGAGAGAGAGAGAGTTAATCCGTCGACTAGTAGTGAATTTAAAAAGTTACAGGCCACATGCTCCGAAGATGATTGTGAAGAATTTTTCGATTTCGAATAAAATCTGATCATTCACATTTTCAGCGCAAAATTATAGGGTAGAATTTATTATCACCCCCCGGGAGTTAGTAAAATAAAATTGTAAATATATAAACGTCTCAGCGATGAATACACACAGGTACAGTTAGAAATCAGCGCTTAATTCCTCTCTCATTACGCATTCTCTATCTTCTATTTTTTATTTCTCCTTTTGAATTTTCTTATACGGTTTTTACTCTTCGTCGTCCCCCTATAATCTCGTTTTAGTCCTAAATCGGATGCCTCTTCCTCGTGTTAATTTCTTCCGCTATCTCGGTGTTTACCTTAATTGAAATACTTATTACCAAAATTTAAATGGACAGAGCTGAGATCCTCTGTGCTCATTTCCTTGTGCAACTCGATTATTCGCTCCAAATTTGATTACTGTTCATTTATCTAGGAATATGCTCTTCCAAATCTTTTTCCAATCGGATAGAAAACAGAAGAATTACTATCTCCGTCAATGCCTCGGTGCTCTCAAATCCTCTCCCATTTCCTAATACTTGCTGAATCTAGTTACCTCTAATCTCCGACTATCGAATACCCTTCAGGCTATTTTACCTCTTCCTTCTTCCTCTTCCGACTTTGTCATTCTTCAGATACGCTCATTCGCAATCTTTCTTTTCATATATACGTTAATTTGCGTTGTGGGTTTCGTGGTCATAGCGGCATCGAGGGTAACAAAATGGCAGACGCTTTGACTCAGGTTTCCTTCCATCTAGGCCTTAGTACTCAGAATTTCCTTCTCTTTCATGTTCTGTTATTGCCTCCGTTATTCGTCTACGCTTTAATCTCAACACGCTATCGTCTCTCGCTCTTTGGTTTCCTCTCCATATTATATCTTCTACATTCTAATGAAGCAGTTGTGTCTGTGGTGCTAATCACATTTACTTTCAGTGTCTTCCTGCGGAATCTTCTTTTTATTTACTCTTCTTAAAGTTACAGCTCTCCGCTCCCTATTGCGCTTCTTACATCCGGTTCTTTGCTTCTCAGTTTGTTGTCCCTACCGTTGATTCCTTTATTACAGCTATTTCCGATCGAATTAAGTTCTACTTATAGCGTTCTGAATGGAGGTTCCCTTGGATGACGATCCTTTTTCCGGCAAAAAAAAAAAGCAACAAAACAAAACAAAACTGCGAAATATCCCACTGTAAAGACGAGAACATCAAAAGCAGACCTAAATTGAATGACCATCGGATTATATATGTAGAATACGCGTACGATATTTCTAAATGTGATGAAATATCCTCTCCTTTCTTCAGCTGAAGGTGATATAAAACTTTTCCGACTTATATACAACTCTCTATTTAATACTTTTTTCTTACGATGTCATTCGGAATTATTCGTTATTTCAATTTTATTTGAATGAAATTAACACGCGTGAGCGATGCGCATTATTAGAATTAAGGCACACCAGAGCCGTTACGTTTTTTTCTTTGCAGCGGATACCTGGACGATACTTGAGAGATCGCCTAAAATCGGGGCATCTGGCTACTAATGAGGATTCAGGAAAAGAAGAAAGGACGTGGTACAAAATCCGTCCGTCCATATCGAATGTGTGTCGCATAGGAGAAAGCTCGCGATTTCGGGGCAGCGATTTTAAAAGTGATAATTCGCGGCGAGACGTAGATAAATCATAGGAGAGCGGTCTCTGCAGGATGCCGTTCGATAATTTGTTGAAAAGGCGCGTACAGCGATGCAAGAGCCCCGGCGGTAGTGTATAATTTATAAATCATCCGGAGACTATTAAACATTAGCATACAAAGGATTATATTGTGGCGGTGCGCCCGTTGTTCACGGGACGTAAAGGGAAAGAGGTCCGGGCAGCACGATAATTAGTGGCCGAGGAGGAACCGGGGCAGTTAGAGGTATTCGAACGTGGCCGAATAGGCGGCAGGTTGATGATGATGTCGAAGAGGAGCTCTGGTCATCGAAATAAGAAAATGAAACAAAGTAGATTAGCGGCGGAGCCGGCTAATAATACGGGCGGCGCGCGTGTGCACGCGTCACGATTAACGTACCACCGGGCGGCGAGCGTCGACTGCGAACGAGCGCATAGGCAAAGAAAAGCCGTTAAAGGCGGCAATTAATAGCCGTTAGTAGTTTGGTTTTCGTTTAATACGGCCCAACGACTTCTTTGTTACTGGCGCCTAGCACCGCGGGGTAATTAAGAGAAGAGAGCGCGCGGAACTCGGAACCGATGAACTATATATTATGTAAAGGTGGTGCGGCCGGCCGGTACCCGATATGTCGGATATCGGTTCGAAGAAGCAACGGGTAACGGCGAAATACCGATGGACATTATCGGAAACGGCCTCTAAGATGCGCCGCGCAAAGGTCCGCTCTCTCAGTCTGCAGCGGGCCCCCGGCCGCCTCGCCATATACGGTCGGGCACTTGTGTGTTCGGTGTCGTATAATTCGAAAATTAACCCCCGTAAACATTAAATTTCCGAGCCGAGCGCCACTGGACAGCAGTCGACTGGAAACGAAATTAAGTTGCACGAAAGCTGACCGGCTAGCGCGTGGCGGGCAGTTTCAAACGATGTTGCCCGGACTAACCTATGAAGCGTAAACCGGCTTCGACCGTTCCGTATAGGCATCGCCAAAGGCCTGCGCGCTGCTAATGTCCAATAAAATGCCCTACTAGCGAGAAGAAAAGACCAAGAAGAAGGTCAACGGTCGGAGGTGAGCAAGTCAAAGGTCAGCCGGCCCGCCGCTGGACTTGGACTGCCGCACGCAGTATGCCGCTGCTTCTGTTCATTTCAAAGACAACTTTCGCCTCTGTTCGCTTCCTACTTTGCCACCGCGGCCGTTCCTTTAATTAAGAACTAAAAATAATGCCGGGCCGTGCGGCACCGTCGGTCGCTCCCTTTAAAATGCGCTTCCGCTAATTTGTAATCTGATGAACTTTACCGGAAGAAGAAGAGCAACCTCTGTTCGCATTATTTCCTCTTGTCCGTCCGCAGATAATTCAATAAACCGTCCAAGAATTTGTCGCTGTTCACGCCGAACTCGTCAAAAACACATCGATTTAAAACCGGTTTCAAATGTCGCGTGCGGCCTAATTATCGCCGGGTAGGTGTCGGTGATTTTTCGACCACCCTACTGGCCGAACATAAGGTGAACTTTACGACACGTTCTACTTCATACTACATTCCGATATCGGTGTTTTTGTGCTGTTATCAGCAAGGCGGTTTGCGTACACGTAGCGCCGATCAAACAGTTGATCTCCCGCGCGACTACCTTCGCTTATTACGCTATATACTCGGATTCTATACAATGCTGTTGGACAATACCGGAATGCTCTAGCTGTTTACCATCATTGTAAACTATTCAGATGTGTCCGTATTGATTTAATAAGGTAGCGCGCTAGTCCGCTGGTTAAGAGGTGTTTAGCATGTCCCATGATTATGTCCCGTTACTTTCTATATATAAGATTACAAAGATTGATGCTGTACAGTTGCTAAATTTTTTTTTAATAAAATACGGAAAAAAATGACGTGTCAATTGAAAACGATTTTTCTACAAGAATTTTTTAAGAAGAAAGATTAGTGATCCAGGTTGCGTGGGCCGAACGGCGAAGTTTATACATATATTAATTAAACGTAATTCTTAGGCCGGCCCCCATTAGAAAAAATGTCCCTAAAAATGTCTCAATTTTATGTAATATTTTCATTTTTACGGACTTCCCCAAAAAGAAGGAGGAGTTATATATGTTCGTCTCGTATTTTTTTTTTCTTTATGTTCGCGCATAACTCATATTTATATAGGCCGATTTTCCCCCGTTCTTTGTCCGCAATTCACGTTTGCGTTCGGTGGCGGTTTTCGTTTTTGGAAACGTAATTAATACACTTCTCATTACTGGTTGATGAATAAGAAATGTCACCCCATAGGGGCCATGTAAAGACTATATTATGCGAATTTAATAATACCATGGAAACGCAAAAAAAGCGTAGTGTATGTTAAATTGTTTCGGTAGTTTCTTCTTCTTCTCGTTTCGGCCAACTATGGACCACGGAATTTCAGTTGTCGTTCTTTCTTTTCGCCTTTATTTGCGCCCAATTTTATTCGTTCACTGTGGTTTTTCTTTCTTTAGTTCAATAAAACTTTTTTTTTTTTTTTTATTATGTAAAATTGGAATATTTTTTCGTTATGAAATCTGATGAGGGCCGGCCTAAGAATTGCGTTGTAAATTTTGATAATTTTATACAAAGTATAGAAGAGAAAGAGACAGAAATGTTATCAAGAGGGGTTGAGGGGCACAGTTCCTTGCGAGGCCAAAATGGCCAAGTTCTATATTCTGTCTCTTTCTCTTCTATACTTTGTATAAAATTATCAAAATTTACAACGCAATTCTAAATCGGTTCATATGAATAACATAATCACAAAAATCCTATAAAGTATAACAAACATTACATAAAATTGGGACATTTTTTCGAATAGGGACCTAAGAATTACGTTGTAATTAATAAATATATGTATATATATATATATGTATGTAATATGTATATATGTGTGTGTTGACGGTTCGCTACACTCACCAGCTGTTTTGAATAGTTTTACGTTTGTAAACATGGTCCACGAAATTATTATCTGCGCGAGAGTAAAGAATATGGTAAGCCTCTAAGGGTTTTTGACGCTTCTTCCTTTGAACTAACTTATTCGTTATGGTTGAAAACAGCCTAGGCCGAGGGTGCTAACTTTTTTATTTTACTTCAGACGGAAACTAACAGCTGGAGGAGCAGCATTGTCATCAGACTCCGGCAAGTGAGTGAAAATTTTATATGACAGCCTGAAAATTTATTAGAACAATGGCAACTAATGGAGCGATGAAATTAAATTAAAACGGAAGAAATTCAGTATCGAAGATAATTACAATGTACACCAGACCGAAAGCGGACTGAATGGTTTTTCTAAGGGATTCGGGTGGTGGAGGTGGGGGCAAAAAAAGGATATAAGGACGGACAGTGGTGAATTGCTGGAACAAAGGGCACACACTGATTCGGACGCGATGGCTTATCGGACAGCGACCGAAGACGATTAAGGACGAGTTAGGCGAGTTAGGTGAATTGGGCAAGTTTGAGGACAGTTTCACGGTCGAAATTTATCGGGAGGCTGCGTTAATTAAACGCAGGGATGGGCCAAACTGGAGTCGGGTAATTAATTTCGAGACGGACTGCTAGGACTGATTAAAATTGTAAAAATGTCGGCGAGAAGCGACGAGCCGCAGTTGTCAAAATGCAAACTAACTCCGGTACAAGTTAGAAAGGAGTAGGCAGAGTACGTGCCGAAGAATGAAGTGATTATTACGAGCGAATGCGGAAGAGATTGGTCAAGTGCCGCTTTTCGACTGACGGCGAGCTAATGAGCTTAGGAAGCTCGCAGCCAAACGCTCATTACCACTATTGCTCATTGAACATTTGCTGGCTCTTTCAAGAACTCTCCGTGCAAAAGCCCCGGCCTCGCGACATTCCGCTATTTTCATTTATTTATTCCTTCTTTTTTCGCTTCTCGTCCCGAATTCGCCTTTTAATTGTCTTTATTCCGCTTCCGGCACATACGATGACACACTACGTGAACAAAACAGAACGCGAAAAAATGGTTAGCGGGCTAATTTCGAGCACGCTTCATTGTCTCAACATCACTTTACGTTCGCCAACTCCAACAACTTGCAGTCCCTAAATCACTGTAATCCGACATCTACACCATTGCTGCGAACGCTGCGAACGCTGCGAACACTGCATCATTATTATTATTGTTGTAACTACTGCTACTGTTATTAACTCTATTTATTATTATTATTAATTATTCTTTTATTCTTTTATTAATTATTCTTTTATTCTTTTATTTTTGCGTTTTGATCTGAAATTCACTATGACTTGTGATAGTAGCCGACTTTACTTTTTTTGTATATGTGTGTAAGAAAGATCTCTTGCATTTAAATTTAAAAATTGTACAACATCTCGCGCAACTGTTTGTGTATAGTAGTCCAAATATATTATAATAATAATAATAATAATAATAATAATGATAATAATTAATAAACATTTCATTTCATTAGGTATTAATTAATTATGTTTAATATCATTATTGAAATTTTACAGAATTGTTACATTTTTAGATTGTCATTTTTTTCTTTCGTGACAGCGCTGGTGATGAAAAACATCGTTTTTTTTTTTTGTTTTTTGGAGAGATTTGTTCCGACCATTTTAGATGTTTTAGATTCGTTCATTTGTTTCGCTAAAATTCAATTCTGCGCGAACAAAGTACTCAAGTATATCTTTATCAGATGTGCTCAATCCACCATACGAGGGCGATTGTTAAGTAACTGATTAGGAGTAATTGGAAATTGCAATGAATGAGGGGCAAATGTAATCGGGAAGAAGATGATTTTTAAAATAAGAATTATTCATTGGCACTCTTTGATGCCCGTCAGTATTATTAAACGGGTGTAAATGGAACGTATCATCCAGCAGCCAATCATAATCCTCAAGCTGATGCGTTCTGACCGCTAATAAATCTCTTTTAAAAAATAACAATCTTTTAGTCCGTCAATCGTGAATTATAAATGAGTTTTAATAATTCTTCGTTCGCTGCCGAAATTCCAGCAGCGACCTACGTTTTTTTTTTTTTTGTTTAACGTAAACGCATATCGCCGCGGGTTAGTTCGAAATATTTTCAGATCAAATAATGTCCACATTTTTTGAACAGCAAAAAAACGACGACGACAAACGAAAAATTCGATAACTAAGGTTATTCTGCCGATACATTTTTAAAAAAACTTATTATAAACAATTTCTTACTACGACACTATTAGGCGTTAAAAAATTTTTCTTCAGTGTAACTTTTTTCCCCCTAAAAGTAACACACATACACACACATACACACACATACACACACATACACCTTGTTATCAAATGTACAGCTCATTTCACCGGAACCTCGCTAAATATCGCGAATCGAAAGCAAAAAAAAGACGAAGAACATTTAAAAACGTCTCGAACGGGAATAAAAAGCGACGATTTCGAGTTTTTCCCGATCATCACTACGATCAAAAGCATGCAGCATTTCTTCGCACACTGGAAGAAGTCAATCAAAATATAAAAGCTCAAAAAGCAATCCGTAATTACACTGCGCGTGTCGATATGTCTTTCAGCTGCTACAGCATGCTCTATAATGAAGTATACAGCATCAAGTTCAATTTCTTCTCTGTTTCAACATGTGTAAAATACTAAGTAGAGGTGATGACCAAAGTAAGGTGTACTTTAGTAGGAATTGACGAGAATGTCTTCCGAGGAAAAGTATTGTTATCAAACGTAAGAGTAGCACTTTGTTTTTCGTTTGCTGAAAAATCATCAAGATACACTTTTCAGTGTAGAGGTCAGTCTTATCGAATAAAATAATGGAATACAAAAAATTTGTGTTTGTAACGAAAATAACGAATATTATTAAATATCAAGAACAATATTTTAAGACGCTGGCCGGTAAAAAATTCGAGTGGTTATTATTAATTCTATGTAAAACTTTTGAATATTTTTAATTATTAATTCTTTTAAAATATCATTCGATCGCTCTTTTCGGTTTTTTAGGTAAATAACGAAGCGCGCTATTATTATTTGTTGTTTATATCGAAAAAATGCCGATTATTGTGTATGGTTCGCGTAACAATTTTTAACTATACCACACACACCGACACACACTTAATGCTACCGATTCGAGGATTTTTCATTAAGATCGAGCAACTCCTTTTACATATACGAACAATGAGCGTGTTTTTTCGTAGAAATATTAAAGAGTGTAGAAACGCGACCGAATTTCCCATCGCCCTTAGAATGTAAAAGAGGAGTCTCACTTCTGTGTGCTGAAAAAGTGATACGCACTAATCTCATTATAAAATTTTGCAACAATTCTTCCTCGGAATCCTCAGAATTTTCCCTAATAGACGAAATTCAATTAGATCGATTTTCTTCGTGACGGAATAAGACGTATTCAAAAAGGCAGAAACGAATAAAATACATTATCCGAATGAGTCGGAACTGTCGAAACACAGCCATCGTCTCATATTATTTTCGTACAGTCCTCGAATAACATCAATTATTCAAAAAAAATAAAGAACATTAAAAACGTAATTTGATTCGATTTTTCCGATCAACCAAAAATAAGCTCGCGTCATTCGATTTCGATCATTCCTGCAGGTGATATAAACGGGTAAATACAAAAAGCCTTCTAATGAATATCGGGGGGATTTAGTGTGCCAGACACAAACAAACTAAAATCAATTAAGAAAACACAGTCGTTTCGTGGAAAACCTCATTCCAAGAATCGAGAAAGGACAAAGTAACACTTTTCCGCCTAAAGTCACTTTTCCTTAACGCATGGATACATCTTAAATAAGCAACCGCGAGTCCCAATATGTGACACTTGCAACATCCCGATATCACTATAACCGAATGTGCTCGAAATTTTACAGTCAAAAAAATTTGCATAACCCAAATGAAAAACTCTCGAATCCGTGTACTGTACTCGTACGACACTGTCAAAACCTCAAGCTATTTTCATATCGCGAAGTTGCTAAAAATGAATTAACAACCACAGTGTTTCTAGCCAAAAGGCTGTACAGGACGCTATAAATAAAATAAAATAAAATAAAATAAAATAAAATAAAATAAAATAAAATTAAAATAAAATAAAATAAAATAAAATAAAATAAAATAAAATAAAATTAAAATAAAATAAAATAAAATAAAATAAAATAAAATTAAATAAAATTAAATTAAATTAAAACCTAAAGGAGCAGCTCGTATTTAGTAGTTTATCGAATTTACGCGTGAAACGTGTTCAACAAGTTTGTCGTCGTTCGGTTGTGATATTTCCGCGCGTAATACAATAATTTGTTCGACTGGATTAGAAATCGGCACATTGGCGTCGCCGACCCCGGTTTACGATTGCTTTTCCGGATATAGGGCCACGAAAACCGTTGCAACTCTTTTTTGCATCTCGGGCTCGTGTTGTCGTAAATTACTTTGGCGAGTGAAAAATAAATAAGCGAAGGGTGTGCAGAGAAGTTGGCAGATTTACGGTGAGAATTGCGCGCACATCATCTCTTCTGTTTATCCTAATTTGAATACCATCAGCACAGCCTAAGTGGTCGTTGCCGAGTAAAATAAAGAGTAACCCGGTCTGCGGATGTTTCGCGACGCAGATCATCCTTTTGCACGGGGACTTCCTTTGCAGAAAGGATCACAGTCTTGTGTCGGTTCGCTCTCTACCTCTCCGGCGGAGGGGAGTATATTCGGAGAGATGACGAGATAGGTAGGTGCATACCGATGTTCGGCTTATCTATGAAGGAAAATGTGTAAGTGCCCCGTATTAATTTGCATGATATTGCCAACACACTCTGCGCGCAACGGCAACAAAACAACGGTAGGAGAGGAGCCGCGCAGGGTGTTTCATCGACAGATTAACCGCGGGCCTGTAGCGATCGGGTCGCCGTCTAGGCGCGTATTGTTGGTTCGCGAAAACTACCGAAAAGGGTACGGCTACCGGTGATTTGCATATTAAAAAACAGGTAGATGGATCGAAAGCCTAGTCTTGCAAAATTTTCTTTTCGGCTAGATGATTTTTACGTGCCGCAGATTCGCGTGAGATATCCAAACAAAGCGGTCGGACAAGATAATTGCGCCACGAAGACGTCATCGAGTGTAGTAATAACGATCGATAGTACTGCGCTACCCTCCCTCCGCCCGGAAGTGACTTTTTACTACTGCCTCTGAGATAAATCTCGCCGACAATCGCATTCTCATACGGAGCGCGTTTTTATTTGTATTCTCTTCACCTGTCAGCGTCGCTCCATATCTTCGAACCTGTTTTCACTAAGTTTAACTTTGGACACAATTTTGAGCGTATCAAAATGATTTTTTATTAATGACTTTTTTTTTAACTACTCTCGCACTAAATTGACTTACTGCATAGCAAATAAAAATGCTTCCTCTTCTCGTTCTCTTCTCTTCCGGTGTTTTCGCTTCTTCCAGAACGTCGAGATTTACAGAAATGTTGCATGCCATCCGAACCTCCAGTCAGCTACTTTCATATATTCGTGGAATGTTTTAACATGACGTCAATAAATGAACATACTACACTGTCGGAAACCTGAAATAAATACTATGATATGTATGCATAATTATCTAATATACCGGGCGATTCAGAAGCATTTCGACATTCAACGGCTGTCAATTGTTCTTCCTATGTCTTTCGTGCAAGTGAATTATCCCCCATATCAATTCTGGATAATTTAAAACTTCGGGAAACTATTATTATCATTAAAAATTACGCTGTTTAATTCTCGATCTAAAACCGGACTATTATTAATTTATTCGGTTAAATCTCGCGTCCGAGTTTTTAACGGTTCTGCGAAAAAATAGATTAGTAAATTTGATGGAAATTTTGCAGTTATTTTTTCTCATTTTTATACACCTTGATAAGGAAACAAAAGGGTAGTTTATTTTTTTCGCGTCTACTTGTTTTGCGCGAGTATTAGAGTTGGTAGCAAGGTATTTCGCAATAAGGTGAAGAGAGCGGTCAGAATGAAATTAGCTTTCTTCAAAGAATAAAAGCTTCTATTCCATATCGCGGTACCCTTGGACAAATGATTTCAGGACGGACCACCTTTCGACAACTATAGACTATTTCTTTTTAGATACTACTAGAGGAAGCATCATTGTCGCAACATGTCTTATCCTTATATATATATATATATATATATATATCCTTATATATCCTTATAAAGTAAAGTAAAGTAAGTCCCATACCCTTGACAGGGCATCGGGGATTGTGAAATTAAGGTTTACAAGGTACAAGGCCCAACGGCACTAATGAGAGTAGGGAGACCAGTTCCTTTCTTTCGGCCGCCTTTACCTTCCCAGATTTCTCTGATACCCAATTATTTCAGACTGGGTAAACCTGGGAGCGACTTCGATCCGGAAATATCCGTATATATCCTTATATGTCGTCTGTACGCTAATTATTTGAATGTCTGTCTCTCCTTTTCATGAATGATCTCTCTCTCTCTCTCTCCTCTATAATCTCCGTACGATGGCTTATTATCGTATCTTCTTTCACCATCATTTAATATATATGGTCTCCAGTCTCGCTTTGCATCTGCAATAAAATTCCTGTCTAGTCCTTTAACTTTGATCAGTCTTGCCTTCGAAAATGCAACAGAAATATTAATATTATCAAGCATATTTGTTCAAGTGTTTATTTTTTCGTCCTCTTCGTGTATGTGTTGGTCCGTGCGTGAAATCAATACGATTAAAAACTAATAATAATAAATAACATGAAAAAAAACGAAAACTATCTTCTACACAAATTACCGCTTAAAATTGGTATTGTATCGTTTTAATCATCTCGAAGCAATCCGGCTAAAGAGTCTTTCGAATAATAATTTTTCTGGTCGATTCCGATTGCTTCGTAATAGATTTAAACGGTGCGCGCAATAGCCGTCAATGTTAAAAATCTTTTAAAAAGGTTCGCTTCGGCGCGTCCTAGTCTTTCTTAATCGACACAGATTTTCGACAAAAATCACACGCCTCAATATCGATATATTAAAATATTTCGGTGTTTACGCTGATCCGTTTACAAAAAGTAAAAACTGTACCGACGTGTAGCGGGAAATATTTCGTAATGGTGTACGATAATTTTTAGGGGAATGGTTTAGCGCAAATTTTATGCATAGTTTGAAGCGGTATCAGAGTAGTAGCGAAAACGATTAAATAAAAAAAAATTAGCCTATTTTTCGGAAATAGATTAAAAATTCAAAAATTGAATTTTTAAAATTACGCAAAATTTTAAACTATCAAATATAATTTTTTTCAACTACGAATAAATCGCGATACATTTTTAAAATTAAAAAAAAAAAAAAACAACAATAAATCATAGTATAACATTATTTGTCAATAAACCAGAATAATGTTCTACAAAGGTGCCAATCGTATCGACTTATTAAGATTTTAAGATTTTCATCGAAAAACACGAGGTATGATAATTTTACGCGCTTCTTTTTCGTTTAAATTTTGGTTTTTATTCCTTTTTTTTCTTTTCGTAAATCGGTAACGAGGTAAAAAAAAAAAAATATGAAAAAAGCTAAAAAAGCACTAGGCGTTATAAATTGCACGAAAATGTTGAACGACACAATGATGCATAAATCAACTTTACCGAACTTGTCCGAATTGTATGATGCCCCGTATAAGAGAAGAAGAGAAATTTAAATCGACTTAACATTTACCAAAAATTCGAAATTTGACCCAATCACCACCGTGTTTTATTATATTGATCAAGGAAAAAATCGTCTTATTATTCGGTTAGAAAAAAATTTCATTATGGTTCGGTCGGAATGCTATTTAAAATTAGTTGATCGTCATCGAAAAAGGCAATGCTTATAACGTGTTCATTAGATTTCGAAAAAAAAAAGAGGAAAAAACTGCCTCAGTATCGTCTCAAAGTATACAATATAGTATGTGTGTACGCACGATGTGAGAAAAATAACTCTAGTATCGCTGATGATTCCTCCGGTAATAACAAAAGACCCGGTCGGATTCTCTGCTTGAACTACCATTTCGAAGTGCTCAAACTTTGCTTATGATCTAATGAGCCGATATCGAAAAGTGCGCAATTTTCAACGGGCTATATTTCCTCAAACTTCGATAGATTACCCCATAAAGAGTTCACCTCAAATTCGGTTTTCTAGCATTTTGTAAAACTCCATTCATCCTTGTATTTTTAGAAACGTTTTATCAGAACTTGATCGAAATCCAGAATAGATGATCCCCGCCCCCCAACGATCGCAACTTTTAAGAAATTAAATTTATCAAGTAAAGCCGGATAATCCAAAAGTAGAAAGGAACTGGCCCCCCTACTGATAATTAGTGTCGTAAGGCTTTTTAGTACAACATTGTGAACCTTAACTTCACTATACCTTATCAAGGATATATGGAACTCACTTTACTTTTTACTTTACAGTTGCAGGCACGCAGCGTAAAAGAAAACTCGTTGATCCGAAATTGTTTACCATTTAGACTTACAATTAGAATGATCTAGTTCAACGCGCCCTCCAATAAGTACTTCCGAGCACAATTGGCCCCTACTACTGGGTAATGTCGAATTCGAAGCAACCTAGAAGCACTCCGTTTCTGCTACCGCCTTTCCGAAACTAATCGCCAGTTCGACGGCTTTGTCACAACTTGACGACTTGCAAGGAACTAGAGCGATTTAAAAACTGCATTAACTCGGACCGATTTCAGATTTCAGATTTCAGATTTCAGTGTCGTCCAGAACAGAGAAACGCTCGCGCAGCCTTGGATATCAGCTTGTACTGCTTGATAGCAAGCACATTAAAATAACGAAGGAGCGGAAACATTTGCTGCTTATACATGTACGGTGGGCGAAAAATATTAAAAACCTTTGCCTCCACCTGTGCCCGGCATACCTGTTTATCCACCAATGCTCGTCGTAGCTGGAAATAATCTCCCGCGAAAAATATAAGAGAATCGCCTCGAAATTAGCACGGCATTCCGTTGTGTATTCCAACGAACGTAATTGGGAAACAACAAAAGAGTCATACACGGACATAGTCAAATGGAAATTATCGTATTATCGCGCTCGGCATTTATTTCATCTTACATTTCGTTTACCGGGAGAATTGATGGAAAAATAGAAAAGGTTCAATTGATGATAATATACACTGATAGTAATAATAATAATAATAATAATAATAATAATAATAATAACAATAATAATAACGACAGTAATAGTAATAATAATATACATCCGCGTAATGCGTAATGAAAGATTAGGCAGGAGTCGGGAGATGGGAAGCTAAAACGGAAACGACCAAGGTACTAGTGGCTTAATGATTATTGTTGATCGTCGAAGACGTCGACTGGACTGGCGGTAGTCGTCTTGTCAAGTTGCCGTCTAGATGCATCCAAAACACTGGGAAGCTGCCCACCACTACCGCTACCGCTGCTCCTAATAATAATATGTGTTGTAATAGTGCAAGTCATTACCGCGATTGGAGATCATTATTTTGTCATCACGATGTCCACCACACAATTGTGCAGAGCCGAGCCAGCAGCGTAGCTGTGTGCGAACAATGCCGATCACATCGCTATAGACGTTTTCGATGTTGACTGGTCTACCTGTTCCGACCGGCTGAACGAGAACCGTTCCCTCGATGGTAAACAAAGATAGAGCGCCGCTGCACTGAATAAACATCACGGCAGACGAGAAGAATGGGAATCAACCGGCAAGCCGAGATTGAACCGTCTCTATCCGGATTGACAAGCGTTGCGTGTTGCCTGCAACACACTTAATCATGCATCAACAACGATGTCGCGTCCGGAAAAACCGATAAATAACGCGGCCGCAGGATGCGAATTGAACCGAGATTTCCCGCCAAACTGAAACTCGTCGCCCAAAAATTTACTTAAAAAAGAAAATTCAGTTGCCCGACTCAGACTTAGGGACATAGACACTTTGAAAACGAGCTTACCTCGTATCTTTTCCCTATCGCAGAATGTAGCAAAATTTCTCACCGCTCATCTCTCCCCCCCCCCCCGTTCTCCTATATATGTATGTATGTGTGTCCATAGCTGCAACAGCGACGGGAGAAATTTAAAGACATTTTTCACACTCGTAAAAACGTGTCAGCCATTCCCGCGCTATTCCGAATTCGACGGCCGATCGTGTAATAATTAACAATTTTTAAGCATTTCCAATGCCGAAGAGCTGAATGATTCGCAGCGATTGGAAATTTGCAATGAACGCGTTTAAAAATTAGTCGAGAAATCATCGTCTATATTTTCTGTGAGGGACGTACTGTATATATCTTCGATGAAAATTCAACACAAGTCACTGTTACGAAAAGCTCACTAGTATGGGTTTTTAATCGTGACCCCGCGTTCAAAGAGAAAACAAGAAATTGAACCGTCACACTGGTTAATATATCGGAACTCTTTGTTACGGATTGTGTCGTGACTTTTATTACGATCGCTGCGATTTCTAATAGCTAAATGTATATTCATTTTATTTTGAATCACCGAAAGCGCGCAGCAATTATATAGGTAGTTTTAATTTTGATCTTTTATTTATATTTTTAAATGTAATTTTTATTAGTTTTCAGCTTTGTCGCATGACCTTTTAAAAGATTCCTTTTTTTTTTTTTTTTTTTGAAAAATGTGAACATGTAGCAAAATTTACTGCATGTCGTTAGCTGATGACCTGTCCCGAAAACGTTATTGAGGTACTCGAATTCGTTAAAATTATTTTATGCTAATTTTTGTTCGTTAATAATGGGAATGTATATTTTTATTCTGAAATTACCGTTCAACGCGAAACTGATAGAAAGTCAATCAAGTAGCTCGTTAGTTTAATGAAGAACTATATATATATACGCTTCACATATCTTTCTATTCTGCAAAACTGGCGTTTTACTCCCAAGAAAATTCCTATTCTAGCCCACATTGCTTTGCGGCTAAATTCCTTTTTATCCTGCACAATTTCTTATAACAATCTCCCTTACTTTTCTTTCAATTTTGCAGATCTCTCCAATCCTCCCAATGTATTCTACTTTCCTTTTTCCTCCAAATCCCTTTCCTATCCAACAGTTATACAGGAATTCCATAGTTATATCGAATCCCGTTTTCCTTCCCATATTGCTATTTTTACGGATGGTTCGAAGGGGCCTAAGGGAGTTGGAGCTTCTTTCATCATTCCGAGCATTAATTTCTCTGAATCTTTTCGTCTCCCTTCCTTTTGTACTATCTTTACGGCCGAGTTAATGGCCATTTTACGCGCCATAATCCATATTTCCTCACATCGTTCTTCTTCTAAAATTTTTAATTGTCTCCGACTCCATGTGTGCTCTTAAAGCTATTTCCTCTCATTTCCCCTCTCACTCCTCTGACCTTTTCATTCTCCGTATTCGCTCTCTCGTTCACACTCTCTTCTCACATCACGCTATCCGCATTGAAATGCTCCGGGTCCCCAGTCATATGGGGATAGAGGGTAACGAAATGGCAGATTCCTTGGCTCAGATTGCTGTATCTTCCCGCTTTTTTTTCTCTAAAATTCCCGTTTCGAATTTACTCCCATTGTGCAAAAAGTTTCATGTTAGATTTTGGTCAGATTTTTACGTCTCCTCCTTTTCTAATCAACCTTCCTCTTAAATTTTTCCATCCAACCTAATCTTCACATGCGGCCTTGGTTTTACGATTTTCCTTCGCTTCACCGCTCCGTTATTGTCCCTATTATCCGTTTACGTCTGAATCATACTCTTCTTCCTTCCTCACGTTTTCGTTTTCATCTCGCTCTATCCTCTTAATTATCCTCTTCATTCTGACGACGAAGCCGTCTGTGATCCTGACCATATCCTCTTTGAATGTCCATCCCTCGTGAACGAACGTACCTCTTTGTATTCCAATCTGCTGTCACTCAAACTCCCTACTCCTTATTGTGCCTCGTATATCTTATCGTTTCCGTCGATCTCCGTTATTCCTATCCTTAGTTCTTTTATCTTATCAATATTTGACACCGACTATACATCTAACTGATCCTTCTCCTTCCTTTCGTTTCTGGGCGAAGATCCTTTGTTGATATGCCCAAAGGGGGGTTTAAAAAAAAAAAAAATATACGTATGCAACCTCTTTTTCTTTATGTGACCTAATTGTAGCGTAGCAATTTCGAAACTCCCTCCTTAGCGTGTATTTCTTCGCTTCCCGTTTTACCTAATGACTATGATTTTTACACATCCAGAAGAAGAGGAAAAATCATGATGCGCGATATTTTCGTGTAACATTTTTGTACCGATTAAATCTGGACGAAGCCGATTAAAATCGCGACTTTTCTCTAAGCATTCTCAAAAAATATCATCATTTGTGGGGGGAAGATTCAGAAGATTAACACAGGATCCAAAGAGAATCATCGAGATTTATATATGCATAACGTTTTTACTACGAAATTTCATACAAAGCCCTTACTTAATGATACTACTCAAATCATTCTATCCCGAATTATAAATCTAAATTACAATCATCATTAATAAATATAAAACTTTGAATCCGGTAAAAGAATACTTCGAACTCTTATTATGGCTCAGTCTCATTTGTTATTAAGTTTTTCATGAATTCTCTTATTGATCATTACAGCATGTGGAAAAATTTAACTTATAACAATGTATTCGTTTTCGTTTAATTTTCGAATTTATCGGTATAATAAACATTTTCGACGAATAAACAAGCGAATGCGTCACCCTTCATCAATTTTGATCAGTCTAATAAGATATTTTTTTTTTTTTGTTTCTCCTATAAAAAGATATACAAACTGGTTGATGAAGGAGACTGACTGAGAAGGGTCAATCAGGGGTACGTTCTTAATTTTTTCACGATTTTTTGATGCCACACTAGGCCTTGCTTCACGAAACAGCGATGTTGCCTCTGTGCAGAGATAACTGAACGAAAATTAATGGCACCGCTTTTTGACTGTTTATAAAAAGCATTATATATCGATTAAGGGGGAGCCGAAACGCTTCGTATCATTTCAGCGTGTATTTAGCAGATTTCAACGAAATAAAAGAAGTAACGCAGAACATCAACGAATAATATTATCGGCTAAATGCGGCATATAAAAGATTTTCTTTCAGCGCTGTGTAAAGAAAGTAAAAATCACTCGACTCGCTGGGAAGAAATACTTCAAAATCCAGTGAAAATTATTACTTCCACCGTTATAGCGGAAAATGACCGAAGAGATTGCATTCGAATAAAGAGAAAACACGACGCCGATTTTTGGTATGCTTGAAAATTATGGCATTGAAAAAATTCCGATAAACGAAAAATTACAATATTAAACAATTCAGATTACCCAAAAATTGTGATATTCGAGAAGTGAAAATGTCGAAATATTGTGATTATCGCCATTTCAATAAAAATTATAAAATTAATTTTTACAAATTAACTATAATGTATGTAAAATATCGTCAGATTTTATCCGCGTTAACCGAGCAAGATGTACTTAAGCAGCTTGCTTTGGCACGGGATGCATATTTATTCGCTTGCACGGTATTCAACCTTAAGCGTCAAATTTTACCGGCAAAAAAAATAATATAGAAAACATACTTATCGACCGTAATCTAAAATAACCGCAGTTATGACTATTATAACCGATAACGAACTTCTATTATTGCCTATTCTTTATTACTACCACTATCATTATTGTTACTATTACTATTACTGTTATTTTTATTATTATTATTATTATTATTATTGTTCTTATTATGACTATTATTATTGTTATTAATTACGGTGTATTTTTAGTTGCTATCGATAAAACGTTGAATAATTTTGGAAAAATAACGGACAGGTTAGGTAAGAAAACAATTCTTTTATTCCGAGTGTCCGGTTCCCATGGACGATGGGGATGAACGGGCAAAGGAAATGGAGGGGGATATTTCTTCAGAAAAAACAGAAATTATACATCCTGTTTTGTGAAAGACAATTCAGAAATGACATACATTTCTTAACTTTGCCCTGTCAATTCGGCCGGAACAAAAACCAACACCGCGCTAGAGAGCTCGAATCGTTCATGCATGAAACGATTCTTCCAACAACGGACAGCTACGATAATATACATTTTCATCAGCATACAACAATGTCGTTGTAATCACCATCGAAAATGAAGGGAAAAGCACGAAAACGGGAAATATTAATCGATGGCTTGAAGAATATAACACAGTCCGTTGCCAACAATAACGTCTCATTAACAGTTGTTTCAGCCGCACGGATTTCATTAACAACAAAAAAATGGAAATAACGATATAAAATCGAATAGTTAACGATCCGAGTGAAAATATGTTAAATGCGTTCGCGTCAAAAAAGGATGTTCACTTGCTTAAAGGACTACTCGAAGGAGGAAAATCTCGAATGCCTTATTTAAAGTGGCACGTAATATATCGAAAGGAATTTCACTAATTCGAACATAAGCGATATTTATTAGTTTATAGCGACGTTATTCTTTACGAGTAGCACGTGATTTTTTAATAACCCCCGAAGTAAATGATTAGATCTTCACTTTTATTATTTATTAACAGATTGTTTTTGATTTCAATTGTCGAAAATTTTAATTTCTGCTTACGTTTGACATTTCCATTTGCTACGAATTTTTAAAAATTTAACTTAAAATAAGTACTCCGGTAATTTATAATTTCTCTCTATTACAGGAACAATAGGTAAGGGTGTGGGTGGCGGCTGAACGGACGGAGCAAGCACGGGGCAATTAAAAAGTACTTCCGAAATGGAAATTTCGGAAGCGCGGCGAAGAAATTCGAAAAAATATTCGAACCGACCAATACTGCATAGAAAACGAAAGGCGATAGTACACGAATATCCCCGCAGTAATAAAGCAAACCATCTAAAGGCCTTATAATAATATCGGGAACCGGCTTCGTTATAGATCAGACTCTGACAATATAGCCGGGGGGGATTTCGGAAGCCAAATCATCGGAAGATGCGCCGACTAACCGAATGGCTCATGGCTCACGGCTCACATATTTTGCGTAGACCCCCTGTATCAAACAGTGGAATCTGCCAGGTCCAGATAAAATGATGAAAAAACAAGAAAAAATACAACGCTTACCGATTCTTCGATTGAAAATAACACCTAAGCGCACCCCTTCACGTTCGGTTCCGGAACATCCATATGCTATCAGTGGTGAATTCTCCGTTACTTCTACAGTGCATGCGGCAAAGCACCAAAGAAAATTAAAAAAGAAAAATTTTAATTTATTTTTTTTTTATTGTAAGACAAAGGCGTGCAAAGTTAAAGAGGTACATTACTTAATAATGATTTTATTTGTGTATTCATTTTACACCAGTCATCTAAATTATTTTCTTTATTGAAATTTAAATGTCAATCTTTACATAAAATATTTTATTTCTTTTGACATCTAAAAAAAAAGTAACTTCTTAATTTTCTATATGTAGCAGTAATGTCGTCCAGTTAATTTCATTTCTCTCTATCTTAAATACCAGAGATAAAATCAAAATACGCCCCTAATATGTATATACAAATTTATATACATGACCACGTCATTCCTAGCCCGGGGTGTAATTTATTTTTTGTCCTATGATTGCCTTGTACAATTGCTAAGATTTTTTCTTAATAAAACACCAGAAAGAATGTCATAGTGTCATTTCTAAAAGAATCGTGAAGAAAATAGATAGGTGGTCAAAGGAGCTTTATGTAAAAGATCAGTTTTATTTTTATATATATGTATTAATATCAACGTAATTCTTAGACTGGCCACCACTAGAAAAAATGTCCCAATTTTATGTAAAGTTAAACGTTAGGATCAGATTTTTGTAATTATGTTACCTACCTTTTTTTTTTATGACGATGCCGATAAGAATAACGTAAATTTTGATATTCTTTCCTACAAAGTATCGAAGAGAAAGAGATAGAAATGTAAGCAAGAGGGGTTGAGGGGCAGAGCCCCTTACAAGGCCAAAGTGTCCGAGTTTTTATATATATATATTTATATCTACTAAGTCAGGAGACGCACGTTCGAGACTTGTCTTGTTCCAGGTCCGAATCACACCCAGGTTTGCCCAGCCTGAAATAATTGGGTACCGGAGAAATCTGGGGGAAAGTAAAGGCAGATCCCAAGTAGAAAGGAACTGGCCCTAGTATTCTCCTTAGATCCATTAGGCTTCGTACCATTATGAAAAGCTTAACTTCACAATCCATGAAACCTTATCACAGGGTACTCACTTTACTTTACTTTATATATATATATATATATATATATATATATATATACATTTACAAACGTATAAACGATTATTCAATTAAACCTAACTTAAATTCTTTGCTAAATGATCTGTTTTACACCCAGAGCTCCGGCAAACTGCCGTGTGAAACTGCCCATCAAATTGTCAGTTTCATCTTCAGGTAAGTTGGATCTTTGAAATTTGTAGAATGCCTTACTTTAAGATCGGAACTGAGCTTGTGGTGGAAAAAAAGGGGAGGTGAAAAAGTAGTATATCGGAATTAAACGACTTTATTAGGATCGTCGGAGGTTGCAAGCACACAGCACAGTCGGAATAGTAGACGTGTACGAGGATGGGTGGCTAAGCAGGGCTGCCGGAAAGATGTGAAAGGAGAGCGGTAGATTTTCGCTTAATTGCGGCTAGCGGCCAGATGAAGAAAAAACAGCGGAAAGATAGAAGAAAAGGATTGAGAGGGGGCCACTGGCGGCGACGGCTTACCCGTCAGCGGCTTTTATTCGGCTAGATGTGGCATCGAGCTTGAGTCGCCGAGTGCTCTAGGTATGCAGCGAGCGCCTTCAACGTTTCGCTGGCAAGCATGCGGAGGCTCACGCGACGCCTCCGGTACTTGTATATTTTTCAGCCCCGCTAGCCGCTCCAGCCGGTCCGTTTTTTTCTTCGGAGCCGCTGTTCATTCTGATTCTTCATCGCTCGCGTCGCACTTGAGAGCACTGTCTGCCGGCGACCAACGGAAGCGGGCACGGCGTTATTTTATTCTATTTGCTTTCATTTCGTTATTATTATTTTCGAAAGTAATCTCTTCTGGCCGACATCTGCGAGCGAGCGCCGGTCCTCGCATGTCGAATGCGCTAGCGCGTTCGGCTTTTGTTTCGAACAATTAAAAGTTGTTATGTAACAAATTTTCGAGATGCCTAGTGTGACACCGGCTGCAAAGGTACTTGTCACCGCATGCGCGATCCGGTCACAATAAAAGTCACGCCGCCCTCCAGCCATAATAAGAAATGTGTCGTACAAAGGACACTGCCCGACCGCCACTGCCAACCTACCCGCTCTTTTTCCGAACAGCTCTCCTTTCTTTAAGAACCTTTGATTGTTTTCTGATTCTCCTTTCGCTCGTTTCCTTTTCTCAATGACGTTGCACTTGTCTCTCCGGAATCGCCGCAATCAGAATATTCGTTTGATACATGCGGGTTCATTCAGTCTCGCCACAGTGCTGCTGGAAATTTATTTCGATATTACTCGCTATTATTACGTGCGCGCACGTCGATGATTATAACCTTTTTACCCTTGTTCCTCTTAAAATATATTTTTATTCTATTATACATATATATATATATATATCTAAAACAACTCAAATAGAAAAAACCCTAACAATATAACCTCAAAAAAAAAAAAAAAATACAGACCCGCTCGTTCGATAGAAAAGTGAGTTGTCATCGCAGGCTGAATCCCGGCGACAAACAATCAATCTATATTTATTAATCGTAAAAATCTGCTCTCAAAAAGACATAACTCTAGTTAAGCTTAGATTTTTTTTTTTTTCGAGAGAGAATTTTCTGTCACCTCCCTGTCATGGAAATTTTCAAACGACGGCATCCGCTAATTTAAATCCTCCAGTTCGTTGTACAGAAATTTTCTACGCATTTCGGTTATTACAGCCATTTGATTCGGTCATGACTAGAGTCTCGTGTGCCTTTTTATTTACATTCGCTTTAGTATTACGAAAAACCTCTAGACAGCTTTTAAACTTTCTATATTATAATACAGCGGAAATTCATCTTCGATAGCGTTTTAATCGCACCTTTTGCTTTAATCACGCTTTTCGTATCCTTCTGTTCACGTTTACTTTTTAAATTACCAGCCAACCGGAGCTAATGCGCGCGCGCGCGCGCAGAAATTACCATTCAGAGACCGCGAAAAATGCTGAATAAATAGAGGATAACCGCAGAAAAAGAAGGAGAAACGAGCCAGCGCAAACTCCGGATGGACTGGAATCGGCGAAATTGGATATCGGCGTAGTTCAGTGCGGTTTCCTCTGCGCCCGGCAGGTGTTTGTTTACATTTCGGAGCGACATGTCGCGCTATTTTTAGATCGCGCTAATGAACGGCCAATTAATTATCGGTCTGCGTCGCAGCCGCATTACCTGCGCGCTGCCGACAATCGGCTAGCGGCCAACGCCGAAAGTCACAGCAAGCCGGAAATAGCCGATACTAATGCGGCATCCAAGCGTGCCAGGCCGACGTCGTTACTTCGACTGATTACTCAATGAAGCGTGTGCCGCCGCTCTCGGCTCTTCAGTCGAACGACGACAATTAGCAAAGGTGTACCTCCGACCGTGTGCGTCTCCCCGTCGCCCGCCGCAGACAACCACTTGGGACACCTGTGCACCGCGCTCAATGTTCATCAATGGCAGAATCACATACGGATCTGCTACGCTCGCATCAATGGGCAGCATCGCGACTCACGTAATTCAATGACATGTCCTCGCGGCCGCTGGAAGCCGTCGCGATTCAACCTTTAATCATATTCTATTTTTATCCCGACTGTTTCTTATCTCTGTTTCCCGCCCTTTGTCTCTGCGTGCGTGCGCCGTTCGCTTCGGCCGCTGCCAATTGTCGTTCCGGCCACGGACCGCGTACGTTTTAAAAAACGACGCTCGTCGAACATTACCATTATATTATAATACGTCACGTATTTGTCGCTGCGAACGCGACTCGAAAGATGATTAGCGTTTGCGAAAAGTCGTCCGAAGCTGTGCAATTGACAGTCGAATTCTCCGATTGTTCGTTGCCCGGCTATTCGGCGCAGTGCAGTTCCCGCGATTGCCTGCGATCGGCGCCGAAAACTCCCGCGTCCGTACGAGAAAGACTTAGAGCCATTCAGAAATATTACGCGCACCTGTCTCTAGAATGCCGCCTATTCAAAAGTTCCGATTTTCTGGAGCTTTTTTAAATAAACCACAGTCTAACACAGACTTCGTAACTCTTAATAATTAAATAAACCGCTAAAAGCCCGAAATTAACATTCAGTAGCTCGATGGTTGCCTTCAGTTTTCGCCTATGTTAACGATCTTTGCTGCCACCTAAAATTTTTGAACAACCGCCACTGGGCTAAAAAAAAAAAACAACGAATCAAAAACTGCATCGTATTCCTGCGTCAGATGTAAAATTAACGAACACCGATTACGAATTTTAATTTTTCCCCCTAATTTGACGAGACTGGTCGGTATTGTATCGCACCTAAATCCGTTTTGCTTCAGCTGTATTCGAAATTTCGTATTTCTGATCTTTCGGCCGGAACTACTAAAATATCGTAGCGAGTTAAATAAAACCAAAAATACATATCCGAATAGAATTGATTAAAAAAACCCTGTAAATTACGCATAACAGATTTCTAATGTATATAACAAAGTAAAAACTACCAAGATGTTTCACAGTGGCGAACTATTAATTGTATGTCACGAAACATGTTGGAGATTTTTTAATTGTTTTTCTGTTTGAAGTATAATTTTTCCACATTTACATATACATATATATGTATGTATAAAATATTAATGACGTCAACAGGGATAAAAGTGTGTCTACGCATACACCTATAATAGTGTAATATAAAGTTAAATGCAATACTGTCGGTGGCACTATAGACACATATATATTTCAGAAAATAATCAATTCACAATATTTTGCTGAATATAAATAATAAAATTATCATAAAAATTTACCGAAAAAACATACAAATCATATTAAAAAGTATTAAAAAACATCGACTCCAGTTCCGTTCGCCGCACTTCTTTTTTTTTTTTTTTTTTATTAGAAATTTTGAAAATACTTTTCGAGAAAGATCCGCGAGGTAATGAACCGCTGATACATTTTTTTTTTTTTTGCTTCCAATCATATGCTCGCGTATTACAATATAACTGAAGGAATTACTACGACACGCTGAAAAAGTGAAATATTACAAAATTTGTTGACATGTAAAAAAAACTTCAGACCAACACCTGACCTGGTTCGATTTGGCAGTGTACCTCTGTTCAAAAATGGGCTCCGCGGTAAATGAAACTGCTACTTCTCGAAATGTGGCGCATGTAGTGTGAAGTGTTCCGACTATATAGATTTCAAAGAATTTTTTGCTAGACAGTTGAAAGTGTTCTTCTTCTTGATGCGCTTGGAAAAGTTGCTTGCTGTCAGCAAGACAAAATCCACTTTTCTTTCATGTTCCTATGCAAAAAAGAAATCATTTCCGGACCTAAGAGGCATCAAATCGAGAAGATGAACCGCTAAATCTACTCCCATCCGTTTCTGGATATTCCAAAATGTGCTGTCACGCTATAGATTTTTCCGAATTCCTTATTTTAAATAGAATTAGTTTTTAAAATAGAATTATTTAAACAAAATTATTCGAATATTTCCACAAAGAAAACGTGTTGTCCCCTGAAAATTTTATAACTCGATTCGAATCCGAGTAATCTCTCTATAATCCGATCGTGATTCGGAACCGAATCGTCACAGTTAACTCCGTTTTATACGAAATTTGTCTGATATTTGGAGTAATAATTTCGTTCCTTTCAAACATGTGCACAACAGTGTTGCTTTAAACCAACATTAGAATGATATTATTGTATATATTTAACTAATGGAAAAAAAAAAAAAAACAAAAAAAAATATTTTTTAACATTTTACTCTCGTTAAATATGAAGTAAAATTTTTCCAAAAGCGAATCTCGAGTAAATTTTTTTTTTTTTGTGCTATATGAAAACCGGCGATTTTTATCCAATTGTGACTTTTTACTTTGAAACGATCCCGGAGTTTGTGGCGTTATCCATTAAAAAGAAAAATCCCGCAAAAGCGAATTTTAAATGTTTCTTTTTTAATACAGCGATGCGAAGAAACAGCTTAATTCGTAATGAAATCTACACATAGGTGTAAAAAATATGAAGTAGGTAAAACTTTTTCGCGTAAAAATTGAGTAGACGAAAAATCTTTTTTTTTTTTTTTAAAACGCACTATCACCGAATTGTCCTAGTCCTTTATTTGGAAATATTCAAAAAGTTTCCATAGGTTTTCTCTTAAGGGTTAGTCTGAAATTTGTATTTTCTTACAGCGCGATGAAGCCTGAAACCCGAAAGAAATATTTTTTATCCGCCGTTAAACACTTTCATTTCTACTGACCACACAGTTTAATGTTGTGTGCATATAAAATTCCGTATTCGAATATACTGTTTTTTGGCCACTCCGGAGTCACCATATATCGAAACCAAAAAGAAGCAAAAGTAAAGCCAATCTCCTTACCGGCTTCATCATAATATCGGATGTTGGCTTCTAGACGAATACGATATTTAAAAATATCTGCCGCTTAATTACACAGACGAACCGATTAAAAATTTGTAAATTATTATTAACTTATGATATAGAATTACTTATAAATTCGATAAAAAAAAGTATAGGCAAAAAAAAAAAAAAAAAAATGGAGGCGGTCAGTGAAATACGGCATGAAAGCTAATTTTTTGGGAAGTGCTCTTAGAACCAGGGGAATTTATCGCTTTGTCGAAATCGTTTCCATTTCGTCGACGTAATCTCGTCCGGCTTGATAGAAAAGAACCGCTGTGCACCGGCCGGGGACCACAATGATTATTGCAGGACGAGAGGTTTAACGAGATGACCCTCGGACGACCCGAGGATAACAGATGGAAACAACTCAAAGCAATCGGCCCCCGAGTTACTTATCGTTAATTTTTATTCTTTCATCCGGATTGCAAACGCGTATCTTCTCAGCTCGTTACGAAGCACCAGTTTAATAACGACGATTCTGAGCCCGAGCCATTCGGCCGGACACAACACCATTTAGTTTCGAACCAGGGCAATCTTCAATGTTCGGAAAACTAGCTCCGTTCTTAATTGGTTTTTCCTTTTTGCTAAATAATTCCAGCTTCCAAACCGCTTTCTATTATCAGCATGTTTTTATCCAGCTGATATTGACCCGGTAAAATTAAAATGTTCCCTATAATAATAATAATAATAATAATAATAGTAACGACGCAATAAAGTTGTTATAAACTGTGCAATAGCATCCGAACAAAGATTGAAAAAAGTTCTAAAAGGAAGTTGGCTCGAAAACCAATTTTTTGCATAGTGTCAAATTACAACCGGTTTTAATACGCAAGTGCGGTAGGTGGTTTGAGATCCGCCTCGAAAAAGTAAACAAAAAATTTAAAAAAAAATTTTTTTTTAATTGGAATTTTTAGAAAAATTTGAAATACAGGTTTGGTTTTTAATTCAATTTCTGCGTGAATTTGAGCGTCCATCGATATTTTCCGACCAAACGATTATTAAACATATGAAATTGCTGCCTTTTTTTTTTTTTTTTTGACCTGGCGAGAAACCATTTGGCCACTGACTAACAAATGGATCTACAAGAGGTTATACCAAGATATTAATTTTTACAATAAATTTGTATACTGTAAATAAGTTGACCAAAAGACGATGCAACGTGTATGAAAAATGTTCCTAGCAATCAGTTCTTCAAAAAAAAATAAACCTATCATTCTCAAATCTATCGCAACGAAACAACAACTAGTGGTGTTAACATCGTTCACAAAATCGATATGAACAAGGTTTCAAAGCTATGCAGGAATGGCCCATTTTCAATCTGCATATAACAAAGTGACAAACCTACATATGGAACGAGCCGAAATACTTTTGGAAAGGGAAAAATACATTGAGGGCTGAACGATATTATAAAACCTATCGGTGGTCTGCGACTTTCTATATTCAATCCAATCAATGTGACTATTATATTTTATCTTCTGGTATTGGCGGGAGGAGGGAATAAACGGAGGAACTTTATTTTATTCGAAGCCGCTTCTTTGGCTGCGCGGTATACTGGATCATTCAGAGTGTCCAGGGATCCAATAAACAAAAATCTTCTCATTCCTATTGGTAATCTCGTGACATTTATATTTGATTTTATAAACTAACGGGTTACATTTAAAATTAAACGAAACAACTTTCCAACTTTGACTATTGCTGTAAACTATAAACTTCCCGTGAGCACCAATGACATTCAGAATAAAATCACAGGCCTTAAGTTAATGGCCAATAATGCCTCCGGGGGAAGCATAAACTCCTGTTAAGTAATATAAGCACCGAATAGTCGGGCATGTTAGAAAAAAATCATCTAATCGGTGTTTTCATAAATTTTATACCCCCCGGTAAAAACAAAAAAAAAAAGCTTGAATCTCAACGCTTCCATCGGTACATATTAAAATAAAACAAAATCGGAATTGTTTCATATATCAGCGCATCAAAATCTTTCCGCCTACCGCAGACTAGCTTGCGTATCGATAGAAGCGAAATTTTACATAAAAAAATAAGACGACAAAGTGAATCAGAGAATGTATTCCGTAATAGTGTGTGTAATTTTAAGACTTCTCCGCGAGTCTTGCCTCTTTGCTGCACATAGACAAGCGCTTGGTATTTTATTGATTTAATTATTACTATAAAGTAAGTAAAGTAATATACCCTTTTAGCAAGGCGTCGGCGATTATAAAATTAAGCTTTTCATAATGTACTTAAGGATCCGATGGATCTGATGAGAATAAGAGAGCCTTTTTCTACTTGGGATCCGTCTTTAGAATAATAATTTTCAGAATGGATATATACCTTCGGAACAATTCGGATCTGGAACGAGATAAGTCTCAACCCGCGTACTCTGATTTAGTAGCCAAGCACCTTAACCTCTAGGGGCTACTGCGCTACCAAAGTTACTACTATACCTTTGATAATTACCTAATCAAATTGAAAATCTTTGCAATTCGACGATAAGTTTACAATATTATTTTATGGATTTCCGTTTTTTTTTTTGTTTTTCGGATTTGATGTTATACGGAATTATTAAACAAAGTACAGAAAAACTGATTTGCTTTTATGCAATATTTAGTATGTTTCTATCCTGTAACTCTTCTACTTGTTATACACAAAGTCGCTAACTTCAAATTTAACATATTAAATTTTTTTTCTTAAAATTTGAAATACTCTTAAAAAAGTTTCTATTTTTTCATTAGCGGTATAAATTTTTCTTTTAATTTTAAATAATAATTACGATCAATTTTCAATGAAAAATTTGAAAAAACCTCAGTTTGGTATGACAATATATACTTTTTAAATCTATTTTGTAATAACATCTTTGCTATCGCTCGTGAAGCAAGACGAAAGCACGACAGAAACACCAATCGCATGCGTATAAAATATCATCTAGGATCAGCTGTATGAACCGGTACTATTGAAACTGTCTAATTCTATTATTACCGGTGACTGAAATTATTAAAAGAAAAAAGTCGCGAGGAATCGATTTACCGCGCTGGTAGAGGTGATACATATAGACACACACGAGCTGCAAAAATCGCACGAAAATCCAAGCCGTTGTAAATTATATAGCAGACCGGGCATCCTTAATTCGTAACATAATCAATTTGTAATTCGACTTTTATGTAAAACATCATGTGCCGATCGAAGGAACATGTTGCTTCTCTTCATCGCGCTGACACGCCCAGTGTCCGTTGACTACATTCCTAATCGGTGTCTTTCCAGCAAAGTTATCTTGTTCTGCCAGTGTTTTTCTTTTTTCACGACTCTATACAAGTTGCTTCGCTCAGCGATTTACATTTTGAGAAGGTACTAAAGCGAGTTGTTCAATTCTGAAATTGTCGTAAAACACGGTATTTAGTTCAAATAGAAGTAATAGCTCATAGGCGTTAGAGCGAGGTTTAGCAAACCGTCAAATTGTCGGAAATAGTATCCGAATTTGGAACACGCCTTTTTTTTTTTTTTCTTTTGTCTGGCGAGAAACCATTTGGCCACTGACGAAATTCTATTCTATGAAAAAGTTAGAAGCTGGATAATCTGTATATAAAGGCAAATCGGATCTGTCAAGCAATTTTATGTATTTACAATTTAGTTCCAACACAAACATGGCCGCAATGATTTTTAGCCTACGAATGTCGAAAGGGAACGAGTAAAAAATTCTAAAGTGACCATATTCGAAGTCACTGAAGTGCGACTGAACAGCAAAAGATTAAAAAGTGAATAAAGCCGAGAAAAGATTAAGGAAAGAAATTAAAAGGAAACAATTCAACTGTTCCAGTCCGGTAGTCGGAGGAACAAATCTATTTTCGGGCAGCGTATCAACTGAGTATATAAGTATGCGGTTCATATTTACAAATTTGAACAAAATTACTAAGGTAGTACACGGTCGTCAGCGCATAGCAATAAATATGCATGCAGTATGGCGGATATATTGCAACAATAGCTAATTCATCACAATTAGAGTGATTATACAAACCAACGACAACTAAAAAACAAATGATTAATAATGTACTATCTAAAACTGGAACTCGTATGACTGTCACAATTTCGGTACAGAAGACCTACTACAGAAAAGTTTTCGCGACACCCTTGCCTTTGTGTCAATAGCGGAGTTGCGTAACGACCGAAAAATTAAGTTCGAACGGGGATCCAAGCAAAACTACTTGCCTATTATGATATATTTTGACGAATCAAAATATACCGCTAACTGAATAATCGCAAGAAATTCAACGGTTTTATCGGCTAGTATAAATTACTTTTTTTTTCGTTTAAATTTATTCCAGTTCCGCAGAAACCCCCCCCCTATATTCAAGAACCCACTCAGCCAGCTATCGTTTAGACAGCGGTCTGAAAATGGGTGCAAATTCCGAAATGGGGCATTATGAAAAATGACCGAGTTCTCGGTAGAAAAATCTTAAACAAATTGTCCCGTTACAAGAAAAAAAAATTTTTTTGGGAGGGGGATTGATGTGGGCCCCGCTATATATGTTTTTTTTAAATATATTTTTAAACGATGAAAACTAATTTCTGTACTATATAAAGAGAGAGCTGGGTATGGTTTAATAATGTTCAAATTGCGTCAATAATGAATAAATTACATTTTGGGAGTTCCAAATTCGATTATCATTGCTGGGTGCTTGACCAAACAATGTGACAAACTAAATTAGAAAACTACATAGCCAGGCAGTCAAAAATGAAAGGCGCGACAGTAACGAGAGAGCAACAAAGAATGATGGAAAGGATACAGGTTGCGTTATAAGGAGTAGCAAAGCCAAAAGTTGGTCTATAAAAGGGAGCGTTTGTCGAGGAGAGCCGTACGTTCAAGAAAGGATTAGAATCACATACGCAAAGGAGGATCGTAGTGAGGAGAAGACGGTAATCGAAAACCGGGAAGAGAGAGTAGAGAAAACGATTAATACCGAGCCTAAAATAACAGTGGAACGACGGCAGACAGGAATATAGAATGGAGCCAGTAGGCAGGGAATATAGCCATCGAATTTTAGATAAGTTCTGATAAGTCGCCACTGATGATGTAAACAAACGAAATGAAATAGCTGGTAATAATATTTCGGAACAAAGGAATTTCTAATTTTTACGTGTACATAAGATTTGAACGATATATACATGTATAATTTGTGTGTGTGTGTGTGTGAAAGCTGATTAATTCCGACTTTTCGTAATTTCTACGGCAGAATCGGTGTTAATTGATGATTTTTCGGAAAAATTGAATATGTGAGCCTGTTATTTATTTCGTTACAAGAATTTCTTACGAATTCATAATAAAAACGTTTTGCAGATTTTTTCGTTATCGCACCTCAGTCATTAGGAATTACGACGTAATTTTCGCAATTATAAATTTTATTTTCCATTTCAGAAAAATGATTATTACCTGCGGAAAAATTAGAGTAATACTTTTCATATGACGCGTGTATAAAAATTCGTAATCAGCTTAATTTATGTTCAATCATTTTCCGGCTAGGCTTTTATTTATTTCTCTACAATAACCCTTAATAAAAGTCGATATTTCTGTTCAATAGGGTATTTTCGATTTATTACTTGTCTTTTGCCATATTTCCTTTAATTGTTCAAAAAAACGTACCTGAAGAATCCTTTATTTCACAGCTTAACATATTGCTAACGTGTAGACTTTTCTTAAAAAAAACAAAAAAAAAAAAAAGAAAAAAAATCCCAAAAAACAAAGAAAATCATTAGCGTTTACAAAAATTCTCTATCCAAAAAAAAAAGGGAACATACTTTATTTAGTTGTATTCCCGTAATTCATATTTCGTCAACTTAACTACTCTAATGTTTCTTTCGGTTTTTCAAAAATTGTTTTAACTCTCTCTCTCTATTCATTTTGTTGTTTCGGTTATATTTATTATTATTATCGAGATTATTGTGACAACGTCGCGGAAATAAAAATATAAAAACTTTCGCTTATTTATCATGTACGTATTCCTAAACATATAAAAAACAAAAAAAACGAAAACGAAAACGAAAATAAAACAGATTTCTTCTTCTGAATTATTTTGAATTTCCAAGGTGCTGCTAGCGAATTATTCTCTTTTTCAATAATAAGATATACCTTTAGAGCGAATAAATCGATGTAAGCCTTTCTATAGTTTTGTTAACAGCAGCAGAACCCGGGCCAGAATAGGAGACGGTTATATTTTGTAAACATTAGAGACAGCGAACCTTCTCAAGTACCGGCTTAAAAAATTACCCGTTTTGTCGGCCTACATTATTGAGGTAGAGTTTATTTGTAAAAAATCGCTCGCATTGACATATCGGAAGGGTAGTGGTAGCCGATTTAACAGACGTTATTTCCGATAATGCAACGAAAATAAATACACACATCGGCATAATGGAGGCGATTATGTGTAGAGTATCGAAGAGGCTGTCTCCGTACGAAAACGGTTAGCACTACTAACTAGGGGAGGAAATGCGTGTCAGGCGAGCGGCGGGAAAATTTGAATATTTTACAAACATTCGCGCATACATAAATAGGTTAGAAGCATCATCCGGAGACGTTGCCCAGAATAATCGAGTGTCGCTGTCGGCTTCGATCGAAAACTGGAATAGCTCGAACCTGAGTTTTTTCGGCGCGCACCGCATTCTCAGAGGCGCTCTCACCCCTTTTGCCGTCGGTTCGCCGCCTCTACTCTTAAGTAGATCGGATTTGCATAAATAGAGGTTCCTTCCTCGTCCAGCTCTCCTTACAGAGTGAGAGTAATAATAGATCGCCGATCTGCTTACCGTGATCTCTTCGGCAGGTCTGCGCGCAGATGCTTCTCGCACACACACGCTGCAATCGGACTGCTGCAAGATTTACGACTATCGGATCGGCTGAAATTATTCAATAAAGCCGGTTCGACCGCGACCAAAAAAAACTCAACTGCCACCGATTTTCATTAGGCCACCAGTTGCTGAAACGGCCGATTTCAGTTTCATCGCGCTGTTATAATTGTCGCATTTTTCAAAAAACCCCACTCCTTTTCCCCCCTTCTTCTTTCATCTCTCTTTCTTAGCTTTGGCCTTTATGCCGGTCCAGGTGATTTCCTTCGACTTACATTGTGCACTACATTTGCATTAGTTTCGGCACATCGTTAATTAATTATTATCATTGTTTCGTCTCTTTTTTTTTTCTACGAAGAACACTTTTCAAGCCGGTCTCGCAATTAACCATTACCAGAAAGGTTTCTCTCGTTTTCATATTCTTACAAATCTTAGAACAAGGCTAGGATCTCGGAAACGGCAAGGCTAATTTGTACGAAAATTGGCGCACCAAAATAGGTAGTGCAAACGATGAAAGGTAAAAGGAATTGATTAAAAATTTCAGTCAGTAAGAATCGGCGAATTAACAACAACACGTTCGTTTAAATTGAAATTAGATATGGTAAAATTTCGGCCATATAATGAGAAACAGAAAATATGAACTACTCTTCAAGTGTTAGTACAGGGCAAGATAGAAGCTAGTCGCAAGCGTGGCCGACCGAGAACAACGTGGATGGAAAATCTAAGAGAAAGTGGTTCAAACTAGATACTATAGAAATATTCAGGAGAGTCACGGATGAAAATCAAGTCAAGCAGATGATCGCCAACGTCCTTCGAGGGCAGGGCATATAGAAGAAGAAGAAGAAGGAATGAATCAAAACAGACAACCAAACGACTGCAGATGGTGGTTGGCCGTTGGATTCCCTTATGACCGACTTAACACGTTCATCGTTATTTAGCCTTATTTAATGAATGCCAGGGCCACTACTTATTATCGACGCATCTTTATCAGACTGCAATGTCTTCCCCTACACAATTATATTCTAAGATGTTGTTGCACTGCTAGTAGCGTAAACCGTTTTCGCCCGGATTTTGTAGGGTACAAATGTAAAGAACTGACGAAAAATTTTGTTAATCTCGAATGAAAAGCAATTCTCGAAATCCGGGAAATCGTTGATTTTGTAATTGTTTCTGATTCGGCGGATGTTAAACATTTTCGAAAATACGTTAAAAGCCGACACCGGTTTAAGATTAGAGTTAAACGTCATTATGACGTTAAGAATCGGAATGAAAGGGCGACCTCTATTTCACCTTTATAAGAACTTGAAAATTGAGAGATTACCGTAGGCAGTCTCCGAGCAGGCCGTCAATAATACTTTGTTCTGTAGTACTCCGAATGAATTTAATTCGGTGAATAAACGGAATAATTTATTTGCAAATGTGCCTGGCTATTCAAAAAAAAGTTTTCGTTTTCCTGGAAAATCCGCCAATAACAACATCGTTGCACTACTCTATGTGTGTACGTGTACACAATCCTGAATATTCTACAGACACGCTGCTGCTGCAGTGAGTCTCTGAGATAATAACGAAAAATTCGCGCACGATTCGGCCGTGTTTTAAATAGAAATTTAAAAATGTCCGAGATTTTCCGCTCGATCAAAGAAAGCGGTGCGAATGGTGTGTCGTCTAGAGTTTTAAAAGTCTCTGCAAAAGAAGTACTGATATCATGGTCCGGTAAAATAAGGCCTTGATCGCATTGAACACGCTCAGATTTGGTCCGTCTCGTACCTTGCTGACTCGTTTTAACCCCTCGTTTTTCCAGAAATGCGACAAGACTCTTATCGTTCCAATGTATCTACACATGACTCCCCCAGATTCATTTGCAAATAAAACATACTTTTTACAAATCCTAAAAAAAAAACATAAAGAAGAAAAATGCTCTTTTTCGTCATAATGGATCAAATGGAAAAGGCTGACTTAATTGATTTAGTGTTTCTTCTTCTTCATTCTAAAGGCTTAACCTTGCCGGTGCGAATTTTAGTTTCCATTCTCCTCCCTCTCCATTGCCATCCTCTTCGTATCTACATCATTTAAATATGTCGGAATTTTGAAGAGAAAAAGAAACGAATATTAAACTCAATTTCAAAAATGTTCGATTTTAAAACTTTGGTTTACAGTTAGGCTGGATTTCAGACGAGGTATGTACTTATCATCAGGTCAGCCGAGATAAGAGGAAGCAATTTGTATTTTTCTGTGCGTCCTGACGCGGACGCTTCGTGTAAATTTGATCTATTAAAACCGTCGTCCCCTAATCACAGCGTGTCGAATATTTTTAGCATTTCGTTCCGTTGTTAAATTTTAACAGTATTCTCTTAAATTCGTATTTTCGTCCACTCTGCCGCCACCGTCCTGCAGCAACGTGAATGGCGACGAAAGGCCATCCGGACAAGTTAAACTTTAGCTTAAACGAGAAATCCGATAGTGGATCCCCCCCCCTCCCCTTCGTAAGGTTGTGGAACAGCGCGATAAATGTCATGGTGCGTGCACGAGCAAAGGGACCATGTGCAGAACTAGCGCAAAAAGAAAAAAAGAAAAAGTAATATTTTAATCGGTTTAAACTTAGCTTTTTGCATTGGGATTATATTTAGTTTATTGAAGAATTTACCCTCTAGTAGAATTTTCATGGATCTCAAAGTGCGACTTCTCGCGAGATGTGCTCAAGGCATTCGATGTTGCCACATAAATCGCTAGGCCATTTTTTCAGATTGGCTAGTCGTGTGAACTAGTTTTTTTTTAATACAAGTATGTACTGATTTTAGTCCTTGACTTGTAATATCTAATGCGGACGCGAGGAGTAAATGTAACCGATCGAGCTAGAGATCCAAATATTTTACACGCTTCGAAAAGGAGGCTGACGATCTAATTGACGGACAAGACCGTTTGGTGCAAATTCCGTCAGATCTTGTCGTCGTTTATTCTTATTTTCACTTACCGGCTCATATTTTAACTCCGTCCTGACGCTGTTGTAACACGTTTGAAGCGCAGCTAGATTACACTATTGCGAATGCGTCATCTACAAAAATGGCAATAAATCCTTCAAAACACAGGACGGATTAAGAACGACTTCCCTGCGGAATAGAAACATTGTGAATTGTTTAGATGAGCACTGATTTTCACATGAAAACTTCTGTAGCGTGCGATTCAAGAATTTTATATAGATCTCATTAGATCAGCCAGGTAGTCTAGTGGTTAAGGTGCTTGGCTACGAAATCAGAGGTATCATGGATTTTCGAGGAACCTTTTACTTAACAATCCATGATACTTTATAAAGGATATGGAACTTTACTTTTACATTAGGTACGTTACACCTCATTTGAACAGTGGTCCCCCTTGTGACACATTCGGCTAAAAGACTCCACCACATTCACGAAAATTATACACGGTAATATGGTCCAAAATTCCGGTGATGTTAGAATGTTGCTTCCTAAAAACTTGCGATCAGGAATTAAATGAGCGTGTAATGACGCTCTAAATTGAAATAGTTTAAAAATTCGCTTAAATAAATCATCTACATATAAATTGGACAAAACAGTTCGGTACCATTTTCTCCGCTGTTTATTAACCGATTTTCTTTTTCTTCTTCTTTAGTAGCTATTTAGTGTTACCGGTATAAAAATTTTGCAAAAAACAGTTATTTTTTATTTCTTATTTAAATAAACAATGAATACAAAAAAAAGAAAAATCAGATATGGAATTCAGGCATGGGGAATGACGAGAAAAGCACACGTGGGGAAAATAAATAAACTCCAAATTAAATGCTTGAAATTAATCGCAACTCCTTAAAAGGAGAGACTGAAAGTGAAATAATTAAAAAAGAAGACGCAATGAGCATAAGAGGAAAATGTACTTATTACTGAAGATATGGGAGTACACATATCAGCAGAAAAGAAAATTGAATTGGAGGAAAGAATAAACACAGAATACGAGTTGAGGGAAAAACTTTCGTACCAACTGCCGTTAGCAAAGATGGGGGAGCAAACGGATAAATATATTATATTTCAGATGTTGAATAAAATATCCAATAAAATAATAGAGAAGGAAAAAATGGGTGAAAGAAAAAGAAAAATAAAGGAATGCCTTCAGGAAGAAGAAAATATAAAAAATTATTAAATTATTAAATTAAATTTTACGTGCCATGTGCAGCAACTATGGCTAGAGACACGGGAGGAGAAGGAGGATTAGATATCAGTGAGTAGAGTCCGGACTTATGAAGGAAAAGGATTAAACTAGATAATGAAGAGGAGTTGTCTTTAAGGATGAGGTGAAGAGAGGAAGGTAGGTTGAAAAATTTCTTTTCAAAGGAATATAAAGGGCATTCGGTGAGGATATGGTGAATGGTGAGGGAAACACTGCACATGGTACACTGAGGAGCCTCGAATCCATTTAGTAGGTATCCGTGGGTGAGGCGTGTGTGACCCAATCGAAGTCTAGTGATGATTACGTCGTCTCTTCGATTTGGAAGTGATATGTTCCACGGTGATATTGACGGCTTGATTACACGAAGCTTATTCGTTTCTGATGTTTGCTGCCATTTCCTCTGCCATAGGGTTTTTAAACTATGTTTTATATGAATTTTAAGATCGGTTGCCGGAACAGGAATGTTTGGCACTGGCAGAGTAACAGCAGCCTCCTTTGCAGTCGAGTCTGCCAATTCGTTCCCTTGAATACCAGCGTGGGCAGGAATCCACATGAACGTTACTGTCCGATCTCGTCTCGACGATACTAATTTGAGAATTTCTTTGGCTACTGGATGTTGATCGTGGCTGAACACGTTGGACAAGGCGTTGAGTGCTGAGAGAGAATCTGAACATACTACGGACGATTGATGTGAGTCAGATCTCATGAGGAAATCGACAGCAAGCCAGAGAGCATATAATTCGGCGGATAGGATGGAAAACGGTTCCGGCAGTGAGTAACGGATTATAGCGACGTCATCGGAGACGACTGAGCAGCCAGCAAACGTATCGAATTTAGACGCATCGGTGTAGAAGAGAGACAAGCCGGAGGTTCGTGTTCGAATGTTTTCCTCTAGTTGTTCGATGGATGCGCAATCCCTTCTCAGTGCAACCATTGAGCGATCTATGTTGATTGGATTGTCATCCCACGGTGGAATTAATGCATTAGAGAACCTAAGTACTGGTATATTAGGAACGTTTATCTTTGACATGATGTTGTTGAAAATGTCCCCAAACCGATTGCGATTGCCTTGGAGAAGGCAGGGTCGATGATGAAAACAACCGTGGTGAAGAAAAACCGGAGGCATTAGATTGTACTGCAAAGTTGGCCAAGAGAAACCAGCGGCGAATATCCAAAGGCCATTCCGATGATTCAGAGTGCAAACTGTCAATTGGCGTAGTGCGAAATGCACCAGTAGCCAACCGGAGGGCTGAATTCTGCACAACGTTTAGGGAGCTGAGAGTAGAAGGGTTCGCTGTGGAATATAACGCAGCTCCATATTCACTTTTAGACCGGATCAAACAGCGATAGATTCGCAGTAGAGAGGTTCGGTCAGCACCATAAGAAGTGTGAGCCAATTTTTTTTTTAAATGTTCATTTTCCGAGTACAGGCTGATTTAATGTGGTTCAAATGAGACTTCCAAGACAGCTTTTTGTCTAAAAGCAAGCCAAGGTATCGGACTGATGGGGCGTTTCGAAGACGCGTGCCCTGAAGGTTGATGCGTATTTCATGTGTGCAGTTACGAATGCGGCAGAAGTGCATTGCGGAGGTTTTGTTACTTGAGAAGCTTAATCCATTTCTAGAGCACCAAGTAATCAGACGGTCCGTGCATTCTTGTAGTACATGTTCGCCGGTAGATACAGTTCGACAATGAATGAAGATTGTCAGGTCGTCAGCGAACAGTAAGCTTCTGACTGGAGAACGAATAGTATCTGCCAAGTCGTTGATCGCAATATTGAAAAGTATCGGGCTCAACACTGAGCCCTGTGGAATACCAGTTACCAAAGGACGTAAGGAAGATGAATTTCTCCCCATCCGTACGAAGAAATTCCGGTTGCTAAGAAAATTATAAATAAAATCTGTTAAGTTTCCGAAGAAGTTCCAACTGAAGAGCTGACTCATGATTTTGTGCCTTGGTATCTTATCAAAAGCCTTGGATAAGTCAAAGAAGATAGCTAATAAATGATAAAAAAAAATAATAAACATAAAATAAAATGACAAGGCGCAACAAAAAAACTGGGAAATAAAACATTGAATATAGAAGATAGAAATAGATTATTAATTATTGATAAGTAAAAAGATAGAGATTAATACTACGAGTAGTAAATTTATTACACGATTATGTATAAAAGTTAATTTAAGATGGTAAAGTGTGCAATAGGATGATTCGTCGACAAGCGTTTTAGCTTGACGAAAGTTTTGTATGTAAAAAATAATAAATACATATTTTTCAAAAAAAGAAATAAACAAAAAATGAATTGCTATAGCCAGTGTAATTCTTATTAAAATGTTTTAATTTTTCTTAATAATCACCATTATTGGTTTTTTTTACAGTGTACTAAATCTTAAGGTGTCATTTAATATCAATAAATTAATGATTTTTTAAAAATTGTGATTTACTGTTATTTTATTGAATTTCGTTTTTATTCAATTATAACCGGTACTGAACTGTTTGGATATTGTAAGTACATATAAAAGTATACGTTCTCAGATATACAATGAACGAATGTATAAGAGTAGAAAAAGCAATTTTGGAAATTTCGTAAAATTTTTAACAATAATTATGGTCGAATTTCGACCAATGGGCGAACACTAGTATACACAAAAATGCCACGCAATACGATATACAAAAAAACATTAGATAAAATAGATTTACGATTAATACGAATAGAGGTGATCGAAATTTGGTATTTTTGATTAAACATGACGGTAGTCTTTTTCAGTGATTATAAATTGTTTCTTAGGGCAGTTTAAGTATGTGAACGTTAGAAATTTATTAAACGATTGTCTTAAAGACGAATAAAGAAAGAGTGCATTTTCTTCCATAAGTTGTATAATCTAGCGTTAGGCTAGTTTATAATAATAATGATAATAATAATTGTCAGACAAAAATGGAGTTCCTACTCTATGATAGCGATTTATAGCGAAAATTATAAAAGAAGCAAATATGCCGGATAAATGTAGAAGATGTGGCAAAGTGTAGGTGAAACAATAAAACGTCTTCTAAATGCATGTGAACCACTAACAACGCAATTTTATCACAATAAAAATTGGTATAAAATACGGATGAATTAAATCTAGATAACCACGTTACAAATGTGCTCCTAAAAGGATGATAGAAATGGAAAGATACAGTTTATAAATAGGATGGAATTAACGGATAAAACAACGCGGTATTATCACTACTTAACAAGAAGAAATTAAGTATTTTTGTATATGTTGCCATGCCAAAATATTTAAGGAATTTTAAAGATTAAGTTGTGTACGTACACATTTAAAATAAACGGGCTAATTATATCGAAAGTAACATTGATATTATATCGAAAGTAATATTGATATTATATCGAAAGTAATATTGATATTACACCGAAAAATTCAGTCTGTAACGTAAGTAAACTTTTGACGCTGTATATATCGTGCCACGAGAATACTTCAACATACGAATAATGCAGTGTCTACAAGAAAATATAGTTTTCATATTCATATTTCTGCTAAAAATTTGACCGTTTATGAAACTTATTATTAATCCACGGATTGATTTGCAAATTCATCTGAACGAAGTTCGGTTAATATGAATTTTATTAAATGAATAATCCATATGTATATATGTGTATATATATATATATTAATTACAGCGTAATTCCCTCCATTAGAAAAATTGTCCCAATTTTATGTAACGAAAAATGTCCCAATTTTATGTAACGAAAAATGTCCCAATTTTATGTAATGTTTGTTATATTTTACAGGATTTTTGTGATGGTTATTTAAAAAATGTCACATTTTTATTTAATGAAATATATAACGAAAAATGTAACGAAAAAATGTCTTAATTTTATATAATGAAAGTTAATGTTAGAATAAGATTTTTGTGGTTATGTTAATTTTCTTTTTGTGTTGATGCCAGTAAGAATTACGTTCTAAATTTTGATCATTTTATACAAAGTATAGAAGAGAAAGAGACAGAAATGAAAGCAAGAGGGATTAAGGGACACAGCCCCTTGCGAGACCAAAATAGCCAAGTCATATATACAAATATATACATATATATATTTGTGTATATATATATACATATATATATATATACACACACATATATATATATATATATATATATATATATTGGGACATTTTTTGGAACTTTTTCGTTACATAAAATTGGGACATTTTTTCTAAGGGGGGTTAGCCTAAGAATTACGTTATAATTAATATTTTAATAAAATTCACCAATTAGTAGGCAGTTTTTTAGAAACCGATGCTTCCAGGAAATGGAAGCCAAAAAGTTTAACAATTTGCCAATTTACCGATTTGAGTGGGAAATTTCGCAATGAAATGAATTTGTTCACGATTTTTGTCGATATTGAAATATCACGTGAGCTAAAATATACTGTTCCAAAATTTAAAAATACTGTTTAACTTTCGCATTAGGTTCGTGTTAGTTGTGTTTTTAAATGTTTCCGAAACGCACGAATACACTCTAACCGATCTGTGAGTTTGGAATAAATCAGAATGATCGGTCACCTACGATATTGACTACATCATTTTTACGCCCGAAAATCAGTATTAATAAATACCGACACAAACACAAGCATTGGTCTCATTTCATGGGAAAATGAAGAAAAGTTGCTTTGCAAATGTATCATCCGTATTACAAATAAAACTTGCGAAGCATAATAATAATAATAAATGAATAAATAAAAAAAATAAAATAAAAACGCATTTCAGGGAACAAGTTACTCGTGTTGTCGAGGTATTAAAAACCTCCATCGATTATAATAAGGTGTGTAATGTCGAACTGATCGGGAGAGTTAGCAGGTGAAAAAATTCATGTACGGAGAACCGTATTTATATAATCACTTATTTTTTTTTTTTTCATTCTTTCTTGCTTTCTTAGTAATTACGATATGTGTCCGGTTTTATTCATACCCCTTCATGTCTCGGTCATGTTAAAAACTAGTTACATCCGAAAGAGGATTTTCGTAAGAGCATAATTTCAGAATATTCATCATTATTTTTGTGCGGTTAACGACAAACGATGGTTATAATTATTCATCGTTTGAGAAAAATCGAACTAATATCAATAATTACCTGTAACGCCGGCTGTTACTGTAAACAATCTCCTTTACCCAAATTTTGCCAAATTAATGGCTCCATCGATATTACTTATCAGCTAATTTCCTCTTACTCGCATTATTATTACCTGGTTCGATTTACACGCAGTCAAGTTTTCTTGATCTTTTATTCGCTAATTAATATTAAAAAATGAATTAACATCCGGCCCTATTCAGTGATGCCAGTCAGCTCTGGTCGACCATCCGATTTCTGATCAACGCGTACAACTCATTTGGCCAGCTCTTTCACGATGGTCGAATTTTAAATGGAAACTAGCCGGCAATGTGTTTGTATCGTGGCGTACAATTCGTACCGACCAAGCATCGGAAACCCGCATGCTGTACCCGGATTGAATTTATGTTGTGGATGCAGCAAAGCTGATCGCGATGATAAAGATAACACGCTAGAAAATAATTTCTAACCCAAGAAATGGCCAAGCAACTCTGATATTTTAACTTTTTCCCTCTTTTATATATATACATATATATAAACGCGGCCATTTTGGCCTCGCAAGGGGCCGTGCCCCTTGACCCCTCTTGCTTACATTTCTGTCTCTTTCTCTTCTATACTTTGTATAAAATGATCAAAATTTACAACGTAATTCTAAATCGGTTCATATGAATATAATAACATAATCACAAAATCCTATAAAATATAACAAACGTAACATGAAATTGGGACATTTTTTGGAAACTTTCGTTGAAACCTCAAAATTAAAACCTTTTTATTCTCGTAAACGTTTTATACTTTATGTCGCGCGTGCCGTCGCACCCTGCTAATCCCTTTAATTATCTACATTTTTTCTCGCTATTCAGCGCACAATTTTGGTTCGGATTTTCAGTAAAAAAATTCCAATAAAACACAAAATTCCACATACTCGTATATGCAAACCGCGAAGGTTGAATATCTGCTTCATTTCTATTTCGATGTTATATTCCTCAAATTCGTTAAGATTAGAAAATGAAACAAAATCGATACAAGGGGAAATGCGACTGATCACTTTCTTCGGGGTGTAATGTAAAATTCAAAACAGCAAAAAAGAACACAAGTATCGAAAGTGACCCGTAGAAATTTCCATACTTTTGTTCGCCGAATTGCGGATACGACAATAAAAACAGGAAATCGATTGATGTTTCCTTTTTCTTTTTTTGTTTTACATTCTATATCGCGTTTTTCTGGAATAAAAATTTTTCCAGCGGACATTAAACTGGAGACTAAACTGGTTGCGCGGTCGCGAAACAGCTGTCAGGAATATGTACACAATTAATTAAAACACAACGCCGTTTAGGCATCAGTCCGTTTTCACTTAATCCACCTGACGGAGGTTGCTAATCACAATACTGCTTAGCGATGCCACCTGCACAGAACGGCCCAATACACTCCTACACTTTGATCACCTGTGTACGTATCTGTTATCGAAGGTTGCTACATAAAAACCCATCATGCGACAACTGCATTTCTTTAAAAAAAAAACAAGCACGTTCTCGTTCGATCAGCATTCTACGAAGTATCTTAATTGCAGTTTAGAATTGAAACACAATAATCGTTGTCTGATAATGCTGGCTTGCGTGCTGCTGTTTGGTATTTGTGGGAAATTAGTTTGCGCGGAAGTTTATCTTGTATATGTTTGCGTAAGGTGTTCATGAAAATGAATTACCAGAGCAGGACACAAAATATTACATATAAAACATTCTTGAGACTGAGAAAATCATTTTCGCAATAGTCGAGTATAAATAAATTGTTGAGCAACGCGCTAAGCAGAAACTTGTATTCAATCGGCGAAATATTAACTTATTTAAACAAGGTCAGTCAAACGCTCAACATTTTCCACTTATTTTCGGTTAAGAATTACTCCGATTTACATTTATATACTGTACTAGGAAATATTTCCGAAATTTCAACATTACCTATACACACACATATGTATATATCTTAAATAGTTATAGATTATTTAAAAATTTTAGACCGTTGACGGACATGTTATTTTTTTTGCAATTTTTTCAAAAATTTTCAAAAACTTCTAATGTTATATCAAGCAATGAAAATGTAGTTTCTTGCCTCAAAATAATGAACCTTGTGAACCGACACAATAAAGTTCAAAAAAGAAATTATTTTAGGGAAAACCCTTTCGGTCCTTAGTCCAATTTTGAATTTAGAAATGTTCCCATGTTCAAACCAGGTAATTATCCTTTTATAAGATTGTTAAATAATTTTAACAGTCCTACTTGTAGCATAAGCATTTTTCTAGGTTTTTTTCAAATCGTTAAAGAGTCGAAACTTTTCAAAAATATACGACACGTTCGAGGAAAGAAATATTTTTTTCTAATCATAGAGAGTTCTTTTAAGTTCCCCACCTATTCACCAATAAGAAATCCGTTTTTAAGTTATAATATCGGCTGTTTGTTTTCTATAAAAATGTACATTTTTACTTTCTGTATTCGTTAATTAATCCGTGTGTCCGCTTTTGGTTCAAAAATACGTTTAAATCGACTAATTTGCAGAAATGTTGTTTTCTGCAATAATGTGTTTGAATATTGCGACAATACATCGTAAATTTTACATTTAACGAGTTACGGTAGATTAGAAATTTTTCGAAGTGATTTCTCGCCAAATTCTGCATTTCTTCTGTTTTGTATCAAGTGTGTAGCATCGTTACCACAAAATGTTACGATTTTCGGAGCGTACATATTTAAACGATATACCGTTCCAGAAATGATTGAATTTCATTTTATTTTTTTTTCATTTCCATACAGGTCGTTCTGTACACGATTATACGAGTACAGAATCCTAAAAATCGATCTGTGTCAGAGTGACGGTTACTAAAAATAAAAGGTTAAAACGGCATTAGTTGTGTCAAAAAATTAATATGAAAACTGAAGTTATTAATAATATCAAGAGGTAAGTCTCCGAAGATGATATATTCATTATATAAACTTTAAAAAAAAAAAAATACATTATTTATTTCAACAAAAATTATAAATATATTCCGCTGCTGTAAAGGAAATAAATAAATAAATCTGGAGACAGTATCGTAGACGGTGAGGTTTTCAATAGCACCGTTTAATAATTGTTTCTTGACGTACCAAAAAAAAAAAACAAAAAAAAAAAACAAGTTCAGTTAAGCATGATGTTTTATGCGCTGAAGATTCCGTATGTTAAATTAACGATAACCATAATATTTATGTTTACATAACACTAAATTCAAAAAGGGGAATCTGAATTTTCCCACTGCAAAGAGAAGGAGAGGCACGTACTTCCTTGCGATTTTTTGAAATTATCTCTATATTCGAAAATTTTTCGTTAAAAAAATGAAATACCGTTTCGTTTTCGACTACTAGCGATCTTTGCAACGTGATCATGCCCGGAAAAAAAAACTTTTTTTTCTTCAAAAATTTCGAACTTTCGACGCCCCGTGGGCCAAATTTTAAAGTTGGAAGCCCGGATGTTCCAAACTAGAGAAATATTTGAGGATGCGCATATTTTTAACCTTGTTCAAAATTTTTAGCTATAATACTCGCGGAGTTAAGGGGGTACACGTCATTTTTTGAGCTTTTCGCCAACTTCGAAAGTTTTGTTGAGGAAATAAAATTCGATTTCGTTCCCGACTAACAGCGATCTTTCCAACGATATGTCACATGCCCGGTAAAAAAAAAAAAAAATCAAAACTTTCGAGCTTTCGGCACCTCAAGGGTCTGAATATAAAGTTGTAAGATTGATTATATTTTTCCTATGAAGCGGTCCTTTGTGCTTATGTTTGAGATACGTTCTGGATTCTCCAACGTTTTTACTCGGGCTATTACTTACGTGAACTTTCCTATTTTTGCTGTTTTTGGCCCAAAAATGGCGGGGGGATTAAATAATTTTTTAATCGTAATTTTTCGATTTTATGAAAGAACTTCTGCGATTTAATATTTTGAATTTCACTTTTAATAGGTTATCTGGTGATGAGTTATGAATTTTTTTAAATTAATTTTTAAAGTTGTTTTAAATTCTAAGCTTCGGATTAATAGTAATTCCCATGGTGTTGATAATTTTTAAAATTGATAAAAAGCCTTCATTTAAAATGCAAAGAGCTTCATAATTCTTTGTAAATTTCAATTGTGTGTGTGTGTTCTTGCATGTACACCTGATTTTAGCGGAATTTTTACAATCTTCCCTCGACTCGATGTTACGGATGCGCTCAGGCACATGTTATTAGCTTTCGACTACTATCACTCAGACACCAACGCAGTCTCTCACGAACGTGCACGGGGATTTTTGGTTCTGGCTGAATAAGCATACTTGACGGGACCATATAGCGATGATGAATTAATGAAATATCAGGGAATATATCCTAGCTCGGACACCGCCAAAAGATAATGCTACAAGTACCGAATAATCCGTTTCACATTTTGGCACGCAAAAATGAACACTCAAAACGATTTATTTGCAAACTGTAAGCAGCGTACGTATGTCCACGTTTCTTGAAGATTTAAGCCAAATTGAGCCAAACTGTGAACACCGAACCCATAAACGGTTTTTTTGAAAGAAATACGTTGCTCTTCGGCTATTTAAAGCGTTTGTGATTATACATATTTATAGAATATCGTCATACCAAAAATGGTCATAGGTGCTGTGCTACTAAAATAGCTATAGAAAAAGTAAGTCCCGTATTCTTGATAAGGTATCATAGATTGTGAAGTTAAGGTTCTACAAAGCCCAATGGCACTAATTACAGTAGGGAGGTCCAGTTCCTTTCTACTTGGGATCCGCCTTTACCTCCCCAGATTTCTCTGGTGCTTTCAGGCTGAATGAACCTAGGAACGAACCCGATTCGGAACGAGACAAGTCTCGAACCCGTAACCTCTGGTTTGATAGCCAATCGCCTTAACCGCTGGCCTACTGCGCTAGCAAAATAGCTATATAAAAATCCGTAAATTATTGGAATTTTGAAATTTCCTCTCGAGGACATGTATAGAATACCTCCTTAATTTAATCAGTCCGATCGCGCTCTCTCCGACCTTCGGGTAATTTTTAAGCCTGCCGTCACCCTCTACGCAGATTTCGGCTAAATCGATTCTTTCCGAAGAGGAGACATCCTCTTTCTATAACTACATCATAAAAGCCACACCAAGCGCGCAATCGGCTACACGTATTTTTTTTTCTACAATATCTCTTTATTACAAAAGAACTCTTTAAACTCTGCCTATTTTCTGGCTCGCGCTGTCGTCGCCTGTCTTGCGCGTCAAATTTCAACGTACTAATCTAAATTTCCATTTTTTCAGTCTTTTTGATGATTTACACGAGAAGCTCTTCGACTGAACGTGAAGACATGAAAATTTCTCCAACAGCTGTTACTCTCGACCGCAAATCCGATTTCTTTATGTAGCCGACACTCATTGTGTCGCCGCAGTTTTGTTCTTTTCGAGTCACCTCTAGCTTTTACAACGTCGTCCAGCTCTCCTCGCCCTCTCTATCCTTTTTAAGCGTGTTCCGCGGAGGAGGTCAATTATTAATGGTATATTGTTGCGCGAAAATATACCATTGATAATTGACCTCCTTCGCGGAACACGCTTAAAAATGATCTGATTTTGAGCCGTTGCGTAACTCGCAAGAAATTCTGGAACCGGCGCTATAGGTCTATCAAGATTCCGTTCGTTGCGAGTGTGTACGCACGCGGCTCAGGGTCAAAATGGTAAAATGAACGATTTAAATAAAATTTGACGATGGGTGGGTGGGTAGAAGAAGCGCACGATTTTAACGCCGGACGCACACTACTTCCTGGAGCGAATTTTCAAAATTCGATATTACTCTTTTTCATACAGACGACAGAGCGAGATGTGCTGACGGACAAGCGCTCGCTCGGGGGGGAAACACGGTCAAATTAAGAGTTGCCCACGGACGGGACTTGTGTCGTGTTTTGCACTGGAGTCGCCTGTCGTCGTTGTAGAACATTAAGAATAAACGATTTCTGTTAATGAGCTGACTCGGACCGGTGAAGTGATTCGGTCGCTGATACGGATGGCCCGACAAAAACGATTATTTCGATAATAATTCTTACCATCATCGTTGCGCACAGTAGCTCGGATCCCGTCTCGCCATTTATTACTTTCTCCTTCGCTTTTCTCGGTTACTTTGTTTTGACAACTCCCAAACTGCTCGGGTTAGAAGAGAATTTTCTTCGGACCTCTCCGCTTCGTGCGCCGTCCACGTTGACACAAGTTTCGGAAATAGAATGAAGATTATTCATGCGGCGACCATATACCGATGATCCGGTGCGCGGTGCCACTTTGGCCAGCGGCCAAACTAATTTTAATTCGTTTTTGTACTTCTCGTTCATTATTTCGCTTACATTATAAATTCGTGAAAATGTATATAAAAATAAATAACATGTAAATTAAAAAGAGAAAAACGGCATTTTTAAGAAATGACACGAATAAAAAAGAGCCGAAAAAGAATAAACTGCCGGAAAATATCGGACAGATTTATTGCATCCGAAATTGCGCTGGCATTTCTCTAATTCCGAATTTAAGCAGAGAGCGAATTACTAATATGCTCGTTGCCTTCGCTTAAACTCTCCGTGATATATACCTTTTTCTCCCGACCAGTATTAAAACTTTAAGCATCCGGCGCGGCGATTAAAAAATCACCCCGGCAACAACTCTGTACGCGATACCGATTAAAGATTAGCCCGAAAATGCTGGCTAGCCTAGACCGCTTCGCATCGAATTATCAAAATTAATGGGAAACGGTTAAAAACTAAATTGCTCCTCCATTTGACATTTCTTGAAATTCAGGGCGTTCTCCCCGTTCATTGACGTGTGTGTGTACCTTCGAAAAATATTTCGCTCGTGCAACGAAAATGACACGCTCTACGACCATAACATATTGCTAATGTTCTCGGCTAGATCCCCGGCCAAAGGTAAAAACCGTTTTACTCGATACGGGACTAGATAAAAAAGTCGCACAGTGGTTGTGAAAATGGCGCGAAAAGTTGCATAACTCGGTTCCCTTTGGATCTCGCTAGGAACGACCCCCCTCTCGAATGTTAGTTCTATAATATTATAAAGAGCGGAGTCGGTTTTGGGCTAAAACACACTGTGTCATATTCGTAAAGTGAACTTACAAAGCGCGAAATCGAAATCGTTGCTATATGTAAATATTACTGGTATATAAATAATAATCAGATCATGCGGGGAGAGTTCATTTAGTAGCCAGATTTAGGAATAAAAATTGACAATCGAACGAGAAATCGAAATTCGAATTTTTCACCTTCAAACGGTTCGACATCGACGTGTCGATAATTTTTGAAAAACTGCTCTATATAACTTCAAACAAGCAAGCGGAAATATTGTATTCAATATTTTTTCGATAAAATTCGAATTCTTCTAATTGTATAGACACACGTTCTAAAAAACGCACCTTTGTATTTTTCGCTACTAAAACTAAGCCTCCTTCACATTAGTAGATTCTGGGCGCACTAGCAAGTACCGCGCCTGTAGGAAAAATGAGTAGTACCTATGTGCCTGATAGCTGCAAATTAGTTAAAAAATATTTTGGAGCGTCGTGTTATTTGCCGTAATCAGTTTTAAGCCAGTTATGTGCAATTTTTGTAAAATCCTTTTGCACTTTGGTGTTAAAATGTGTGTTATTTTGTTTTTTTAGTTTTTTTTCTTCTAATTACTCTTATTATTTTTCTTTAACTTTTTAACGTAATAATATAAACTGCTAACGATATTAGCGGCAACAATGTATTCTAGTATTGATATTAGGGGCAGACGCCAACTGGTAAATATTCTAGGCTGATAAAAGTGCGTCTCCGAATAAAATTGGTCAACCGCTAAATCCGGGACCCGAGCGTTACTGTTCGACTGGTAACTAATAGAGGACCACCTAAATACTCAACAGATTTTATAAATTACGTGTGATTTCCTCCGTAATTCAATGTAAAGTTTAAAAATTCAAATAACCTTAAAGTACGGTTACACAGAGCTATGTATTTTATTACACGAAGTGAATAATTTCGAGCCCCCTGTGTGTGTTTTCAACTTTTTCTCTACCCCCTACGCTGGACACCGGCTAGGCAACGTAAACTCTTGCCTTTTTTTTCCGGAACCGGTAAAAGCTCTTGAATAAGTATCGAACAAGATGACACCGTTCGAATTTCATCATTAGGCTGTGTCAAAAAATACGAATTATTATTATTCACTTTCACAGGAAAATATTAAATTATTAACCGCATCATCGCTGCTATTTTATTTACATGATTACGAATATACGTTAATCGTTTTTATAAAAGAGAACATTTATAAATTTAATTTATCGATCGGAAATAGAAGAATAAGAAATAAAAATTAAAATTAAGCAATTAAATATAATGAAAATCAATTAAAAATTTACATTTGCATAATGATAAATTCAAAACATTCCCATTTTGAACTTAAATTATTATCGTCGTGATAATTTTTCTCGTAGCATTAAATATATATAAGTGCTCGAAAATGTTTACGTCATTATCATCGCTCTTTCCTGAAATTTTTTTAAAAAGCTCAAAAAGTATCCCTTCTTATTGGTTATCAGACGTATTCGTCTTCATCAAAAAACTCCCACAAAGAAAAAAAATCGCCACGATATTGTATTTGTAACGATCCCAGATCTCAAGCTAGTTTAACTTTTAGGCCGTCATCTCATTTTACAAAAGGAAAGCAATAGACAAGTGCATGCTAACTACATATCGATGTTCCTTATATGTATATGTGTACATTCATATATATATATATATATATATGTTAATTAGAACGTAATTCTTAGGCTACCCCCCATTCGAAAAATTGTCCCAGCCCCTTGACCCCTCTTGCTTTCATTTCTGTCTCTTTTTCTTCTGTACTTTGTATAAAATGATCAAAATTTACAACGTAATTCTTACTGGCATCAACACACACAAAAAATAACAACCACAAAAATCCTATTCTAACATTTAACTTCCGTTATATAAAATTAAGACATTTTTCCGTTACATTTTTCGTTACATATTTCATTACATAAAATTGCGACATTTTTTAAATAACAATAACAAAAATCCTACAAAATATAACAAACGTTGCATAAAATTGGGACATTTTTCTGGGACATTTAACGTTACATAAAATTGGGACATTTTTTTGGGACACTTTTTTGGGACATTTAGCGTTACATAAAAATGGGACATTTTTTCGAATGGGGGGTAGCCTAAGAATTACGTCGTAATTAATATATATATATGCGTTAATATAAATATAAACACGGGGTCAAGATAAAAAAATTAGGAAACAAAAGATATTTTCTTATTAAATAAAACTTTCGTATTAAAAGAAATGATGGTACTTACAGTCAGCGGGTATTAAAAAAATTAAACTAAATTTTAAGCGTTTTTGTATAAATAGTTTCAACAGATATCGCGATAAATATGCGTGTGGCATTATATAATAAAATTATTTTTGTCATGTTTTCTTATTTGTCTTAATCAATACTAGTGCCCACAGGGGTAAGCGAGTTATTTACCGGTCAAGATCAAAATAATCAAGTTTTTACATAGTCGGAGCTCATGATAAGGGAAACGTTGAGAAGTACTGATAAACAGACCGTCGTCGGTGATGAGTTGGCCTATGTATTACCGTCGCAAAGAAATTACTTTTTCGAATACCAGTTAACGTGTCTTCCTTAATTACCATTAAAATTTAATTACCAGTTGAACAGTTCCCGATAGAAAAGTTGTTAACTTTGGTTCGTTTGAGAGGAGGCGCCAACTGTGAACATTAAAATCCGGTATAAGTGAAATTTTTGGAAGTTTCAATGTGTAACAGAGCGATAGCCGAACGAAGCACAATTAACTAATCTAACGCCACGGCAGCTGGCTATATTAAACACTGTTAGAAAGAAAAAGTCTGTCGTCGGACGAACCGAAGTCGTGAAGAAAAAGTTAACGAAAAGAATTCTCGTTTCGTCATTTCCAGAGAAACGAAATTTCGATACGGCCTTATAAATAATCCCGATTATTATATTACGCTAAATAGAAATAATTTTATTACCGAGTGTCTTAGCCGATATTATCTTCGAACAGTATCTAAATTTAAATACCGTCCTCCACTAAAACCGGATAACGTTTGTAATTTTCAGTACTTGGAATAGGCGTAATTTTCGTTCATAATAATAACACAACTTGTTTTTATTTTTTTTTATTTTTGTATCTATCATTTATATTAAAAAAAGAAAAAAAAAGTTCATTTTTATCTAATGTCCCCTTTTAACGCTCATTTAAGTTCATGTTCGTTGGACAGAATCCGGTCTTTAGTGGTCATCTAGGGTACATCGTTTTACCAGACAAAACATAACTCATTTTTTTTTACAAAATTTTATGCTTCGTTTCCACATCATATTATCGTCATAATGTCGTAATATTTAAATTTTTTACTTCTGCAGCTGTAAAAAAAATTTCATTTTTTTACGCTTTACAACTTATTAAGGGAGAAAAAATCGAAATAAGCAATAACACGTGTGCATTTTTTAGTGCATTTTTAGTGAATTTTTAGTGCATTTTAGTGCATTTTTAGTGCATTTTTAGTGAACTTTTTAGTGCATTTTTAGTGCATTTTTAGTGCATTTACGGCCGGCAACAATCCAGTCTTGTGTTAACGGTAGCAAACTAATTCTTTTTTTTTTTAGCTCTTTTTATCGTGACTTATCAGTGTTATCTACCGTGGCGTCATTGGGGTTAGGGGAAGTGGTGTTTTGTTCGGGTAGGACCTGGTTCGAATCTGGTTGTAGCACGCTGATACTTAAAAAAAAAATGGTTACTTGCGCTAGGTTGTGATGTGCATTTAACACCCCCCCCCCCAAAAAGACTCAATCATTGTTATTAAAATTTCTGAAAAAACTATACTATATATCAAAATTAATATTAATGTGCTGAAACCTTAAAGGAAAGCGAATGTAATAATTCCTCGCGGACATATTATTAAGCTTTCTGTAATGCACTCTAAACATAACGGGTCCAAGGAAAATATCGGACCAGGTGATTCTTCAGATCTGAGGTAAACCTTAATGACCTGAATTTGATCAATTTGGATATCCACAATATTATGAGAAAAATTAAAATAGATACACGCTGCTGAGTCAGGTTTAACTTACGAAAAGTCTGGAACCGTGTATACGAATATCTCAACTGCTCCTTTCACCTCTGTTCCTTTCACTGTTCCGCGGCATACATGTCGAATTGCGAATTACAAAATTTTTAATATTTCGGACATTTTTAAATTCGAATCAAGAACATCCGGACGATACTTATAAATGTAGTCCCAATAAAATGAAGAAATAAACGGTATCGCGACTGACGCGTTCAAGAGACACACTGGCAACGCTACTACTTCGAGCGTAGGCTCGAGCAAGTCATCTTTTTGAACGTCATCGAGAAATGTTGCAGTTGGCGCGAGCGAAATTTTTCATCGCGGCAGTGATAAGAGCGTTAAACAGCATTTTAACGTCAAACTATAATCAGAAACTGTCAATTCGGTCGAGCCAAAGTAGCTTTCGCTAATCGAAGGAAAAATGCATTTCCTCTTTATGAGAAACTATCTCGATAATGTGAAAGCCACTTCTGGATAAATAACTCAAACACTTCCGACGCACCTATGTCGCTTATCAGCCTTCCGCGATTAGCTTTACCGGCGAAGCGAACATGCAGGTCGTAAATTACCTTCAGCTCGAGCGTCCCTCAGGTAAAGCGCAGTGTGCGCCTGTCACATGCTCGTAAACATCGTGAACCTAAGTAAAACAGATATCGGCACTGCTGCGCCACTTAACCTGTACTACTCTGAAGACAGATTAACGCGTAAAAGATGGATTTTACTTTTTCATTATTGAACTTTAACGCTCGCATGAACAACAGCCGGGCACAAAAGAAAACTCGTCCTTCCATTTGAAGTCTGATATGATAGGATTTCTGGAAGAAATTTTTTCCTCAACGTCAAAGTCTCGATTTAACGATTACACCGACGAAATTAAAAATTAAAATATCTGCAGCAAATAAACGTGTAATTATGTTTCTGAAATAATCCAGGTATGTGTATGTAAAATATGCTTGCTCCGAAATCCAACTGGCTGGTTGCAACAACGGAGAGATAGAAAACGGTTTATTTCCCTTAGTTCGGCTTCCCGCACATTGTGTGTAATTATCGTACTATATTTAACCAACGACATTTTTTTTCGCGCCGAAATACCGGTCTTACAGGTGTAAATTAGTGAGGAATTTTAATGATATTCTTGCCGTTTGCAATGCGCACGTAGGAAAATTGCTCGTGTCTTCTTTCTTGGAAAAGTCTACACATTTAAAAAAAGGATAAAAAGAAAATGTTTTTAAATCTTTTTCAGTTTGTACTCTGTACGAACACCAGTTACTCGTAACGGCTTTTGTGTCGCGGTAGAAGTGTGACCGAATATATGTAGTATTTTTGTACGGACAAAAGCGATCGAGCCACGAAGTGACCGCGAAATTCGTTGTTCGGTCGGAATAATTGTTTTCGGCTTTATATCGAATTGAAATTCAGTTTTTATCGTCGCCTGTTCACATTTTCAATTCTGCGATATTCTTGTATTTTTTTTTTTTTTTCAGTTTTGGATATAATTTCAGTTGAAAATTTGAACTACTATGTAATACCGGATCTTTCAAACAGTTTTTAATAATGTTCGGAAAAGTTTGTTTTTATTTTTCTACCGACACTCTCCATTTGTACTATTTTTTTTTTTTTTTTTTTTTTTTTTTTTGACATTATGTATAAAGAGTATTATTTGTAAATATTTCGTCGATTTTCGTATTTTTTCGCATTTAATCGGGCATTTGAACGTTCCACGGCTGCTCGGTGGAGAATATCTAATAAGCACTGCGATGCGAAGAAGTGTCCCCTCTGCGTGTGTTTGTTTATTTTTTTCTTTTGTTGCCTCATTGGCTCAGTCTAATAATTGAACAGGTGCACAGCGAGTTTCTCGCAGTATTTTCGATGTAGCATGGTAACTTTTTTTCTATTACGACTGTGCGTTTATGTAGGAGACTGGATTTAATATGCTCGTATTTTTTACTATACGTTTATCGACACACAGCTGAGCTACAGTTCACAAAGAACTGTAAATCGCAGTTTGGACACTTTTATCGTGTAGAGTACTGCTAAAATCAGTGCATATATTTATTCGGGTACGTCCGATTCGATGGGTATTTAAAGCTTTTCATTTAGTTCGATCGCATTTGTTTTGCTGAGGCAGGACTCAGGTGAGTTTCGTCTTTTACGAGGGGAATGCCGGAAGAGATTTTAATGGGCTTGAGGACGTCGGTGGACGATTTCGTAGAATTTCGCTTTTAAAACGCGAACTTTGAATTTCTTCTGTACTCGCTTAGTTCATCATTTATTCGAAGGAAGGGGATAGATTTGTTACTAATTTTTTGAAATACTCTTTTAAAACGTTTTTGGAAGCGCTTGGTTTAGTCTGGAAAATAGAATCTGCTTGTTGCTAAATTGTGACAATAAAAAAAGGAAAAAAAAAAATTAAACAAGCCTTTTTTTATTTCAGTGGTAATACACGTTTGCCTCCACAAGAGCTTCGCGTTTTTAATGTGCTACCTCAGTTTCGAGGACCACACTAAGGTCTAAAGACACACTGCGAATATAATCCAACCTGCTCTTCGTGTATAATTGAGAATCGATGTTTTTACTACCGGGGCGAGCGTAAGAAATTTCATTTTTTTGATAAAAATTTGTTTTTAATTTATTTATAAGGCTGTTTTCATTGCATCAGAATGCTAATTCTAACACGTTTAGGAGAACGCACAGTGCTTGACGATAATAGGGACACAGTTAAGGGGATATTTTTTATTGGTTCAACTGAAAAAGAGAGATTGTTCTTCTATGTTCGTACCGAAAATCAATCAAATAGAAAGAAAATTATTAAGAATAAAAATTTACGTAGGTAAATCGTCGAATGTTTTCATTTAATTAACTTGCGAAAGAACACAACCTAAGCGGTACATAACTTGCTCTTCCAGCACGTCCGAATGGTTCAATTTATAAATACACGTGTTGCGATTAAAGTTTAAAACGTAACATTTTACGTAAATATTTCTCGTGCTGGCACGTTGCTACTGACAACAGTGAAAATTCTTCCGAACGATTAACGAACAACTCTCGAAATGCTACTTGCCTGAAAATTACATTCCTAATCCGATAACAATTTAAAATACATACATATATGGATAATACATACATCATCATCACCATCATAGTTGCGTCTCTCGAGACAAGAGATTGCATGCATTATTAAATATGTAGCTATGTTTTAAAATCAGTATATACTTATGCAAAAAAAAAAAAATAAAAATAAAAATAAAAATAAATAAAACTGATATTTGACCGACATAGACGTGTGTCTGGACACACAACTTGTAACATTCTTTGCACGAGTAAAGGTTTTTATAAACCGTATCGGCGGAACAGAAAAAAAAAATGTACTTTTTACAAATTTTTCCGCATTCTTTCATAAAGATTTTTCTAAATACTTGAGACACACACACACACACACACACACACACACACACACACATACCGCGATTTATCATCATGCAGCGGTCGAGGCTGGATGAATGCGTACAATATCGGGTGGTGGTCAAATGGTTCTTCGGCATGAATTAAGGATTTGAGGGCGTGGCGCGAGCGATGCACCCAGGACGATCGGAAAACGTATCGGAAAATCGCGACTGAAAATTTTACCAACTCTAATGGCAATAGATTTTTAATAGTAGTGCGTATTAAAGTTTTCACGCTTTCCATCGGCTCGCTTAATATTTGCAATCGCTGCTGCATCTTGAACGCCTCCTCCGCGACGTAATGAAAATCAGTTTGTTAAGTTTTCCTTCTTCCGATGTGAAGGGAACTCTACTTCCTCCTCAAGAAGAGGGATAAATCGCACGCTATGAAATGCGTGATGCTAAACGAATCCGGTTAAGCTTCTGCAGGTGGCACGGTATGCCGAGGGGGGGGGGGCAGAGTGAAACTCCAGGAGGGAAGAGAATTTCATTAGATTAGACGACAAGCGTAATTCTAATACGTAAATTGTAAGTGGAATCCGTTCAACGTTTACCTGAAAAGGGAAAAATTTATGGTTCATTTGAAAATTCCGTCCCAGGTCAGCTGATCAATTGCGCGCAGTTTGAAAATCGGGAAAAAGAAAATCGGAAGAAAAAAAAGTTAGGCGCGCCAGTTATAATTAAACATTTATTAATTCGGGAAAATAATTGATCGATACAGCAGCGTCGGCAGATTGTTTTCTGTGTGTATTGATGGGGATAAAAGGGGTATCGTTGTTTGTCGTCTGCGTTTCTCGATAATTATCGCAGGGCAGACGATAACGATTACGTCGCGGAGAGCAAAGTGTCGTTCGCAATTAATTTCCCGCCGTCAATGTCAAAACTTTTTTGCATCGCGTATCGTCTGCTTTTATCGAATATCGAAAGCAGAGAAGAACCGCGCATTGCGATCGATATCAACAGCCGACCGCCGCCGCGGGGTTATAATTTCGACTGATAATTGCGATAGGTCGATGAATCGTAACCGATGCCACTAATTGACCGGAACTAAATGTCGTAATTAATTCGGATAGCGCTGGAAATGTCTCTGTGTGTCGTCGGCGGGTAACACTGAAACGTTCAGGTCTGTGTCTCTAGAGATGACTGAAAGTAATATAACTTTTCGCAAAGTCCGATTTTAGCCGGGTACCGCTGCGAAGTTAAATAGTTTTCCCCGCAACACGTACTGGAAAGTCTAGCGGATTCAGACTACTACGAGTACAGTTTTTACTTTCGCTTTCCGATTATTTCAAATACACCCCCATACCTGCGAATACCTTTCGTTGCATTGCAAACACTAGACGACATCCGCAGAAACATACTCGCCAATATTCAGACTTGTTCAAAAGATAGACACATTCTTCGCCGAAATTTCAACCTTAAAGAGGAGGCAAATATCGGATAGCTTAAAAAAAAAAAAGCGAAATTTGTACTAAATGTATATTAGAGTTTTAAATGTCGCGGTTGTCCACGTAACTTTATAAATACGGTATTAATTCGCAGAACGTACTAAATATTACGGTTTCCGATTTTAGAGTATGGAACATGCTTCAGCCGTGACTTAACCGCCCGAAAACGTTACGGGGGGGGGGAGTGTTACGCGGGAATGGAGACGACAGTAGCGCTCTTATAATAAGAATATCCCACTGTAGTAGGCCAAACAAACTCACACCCTGGCGAAATTTTACAAAAAAATTCGTTACAACTCGACAGAAGCGTGGCAGTAAGCGAACAGTGTGCGATGGTATCTGCGCTATCGAAAGCACTATCAATGGTCAGCGAGCATTGATTGTAACGGTTTACATTTCACCTGGCACTAGCATATTGACGATATTGAAGATTTCTTTGAACTGAATTTGATGGCTTACACACACCTAAAAAAGGGGAGCAGAGATTTTCAAAGTTATTGAAAAAAGACAATACTCTATATCCATCATTTTGTCCGGCGATATAAACCTCATTCTGAAGAAACCTGAAAACCGCCGATTGATTCAATTTTATGGAAGAAACGTTCGGATTACAGTTCAAAACAAATCTCGCTCTATCGACTACTCGCGTGGTAGATCGTGCATTGATACTGTATCAATGGCCCCACATTGAAATGATCGATTCGAACAATTATTTTTAGTTATCATAAACCGGTGTACCGATACTTCTAACGACCATGTAGAATAAACAGAAAAATAAAACGATTATCCAACTTTTCGTATTTCTTCATTTTTTTTCATTTCTTCATTCATAATTTCTCAACAGAACAACAGCAGTTACAAAGTCGGTATTCAGCAAATCAGGCTTGTAGACTCTAAGTAAAGTCGCAATCGCCGAGTTTTCTTTTATTTATCTTCGATTTTTCGCATTCACCGGTCGATTTATCTGATTACTTATAAATGTTCGATATCCGTGTAATTCCTTTATTCGAGCACACCGGTTCCAAATTATACGTTAAAACTGCATCTGATCACACCGCTATTGCCCCGGATGATAGTTTAGATTATCAGATCAAATTATTCTTACTGCCATCGTGTGCCCTATGATCACCTTTATGTTGATTTATTTTCCTGGTACAGAATGCGATAAATTCTAACACCCAAATATCGCGCAGCCAGCACGAGCAGCGCCATATAATTCAGAAATATACTTGGATAGCTTAATTTTCCACACCAAAAAATTAGCCCGCCACCTGTACTATCTGCTCCTTTGAAGTTCCCGAATGTAAGTCACAAGTAGTATTAATGATAGTTGTGCCATCATCGGCGCAGAAATCTACGTAGTATTCTCTCGCTGGAGGAGCGTGTCTCAAAAATCGCTGCCCCCACATATCCTTAAAAATCATCATCATGACGAAACAACCGCAATGTCATATAAGCCGCCCGAGAAATTGCGTTTTTACAACTAGCCATATCCCCCCCCCGGAGGGGGGAATCTATAAGTCGACGGATCTGCAACGTATTTTCACCTAAGCATGCTTTTCCTCCGGCACACTATATGTTTACAGAAGCTTCGTTGTTCCGTTCGTGCTCGTGACAGGAAAAATGGTCCTCCTCCTGCCGAACCTTTTTACTTTCCGTTAAACTAACCCCCCGCAGGGTGACCCAGAGAAAAACACCTCCCGTAGACAGTTCGTCTCCTTCAGCCTTGTCCTCCTCCGGTAGTATCTTATATTAATCCAAACTACTTCCCCCACAAACTGCCCTTTCGTCTTTCGAAACATCATCCCTTCTCTTTCCCACATACTTTGCGAATACGCAACACTCAGCGATCCTCTTAGCGTGACACACACCGTTTGTATCTTTCTCTAAATTAAGTAGAGTACGTGTGACAGCGCATTCGTGTCTAGTTTCAGTCTGTACTTGTCTTATTTAGGACGGATGAAGATATTTCAACTTTTCCTACATTGAACGCATTAAAACTAAATCAAATGCTTACAACGCTTTTATTGCAAAAAAGGATTACTCGCTGCAACCGGTTTTCCTCAATGGTGCGTATAATTCCGAAATTAATTTATTTAGTTTCGAAAACCGACGACTTATCATCGGCCATTGTTACGATTGATGTGTAATGATTAATCGCATTTTGAGCGCTCTGCTAACACACTAACTACGGACGATCTAGCATTTAGCAGATGAGGCTGATGTTCGGTTCATTCGCTGTTTCGTTTTATTTATTTGTTTTTAAAATGATACATTAGTTTTACGTTATTCTTCCGTAGTACAGAGAACGCATTAACCCTCTTCAGCTGGTGGCAATTGCGACTTCAATTAATCCGAGCGATTTTAAGAAAGTTTTATTAACTATTTTCTAGCCTCGAAACGATACCAGACTACATTATTAAATAGGATGCTTTTGGCCATTTATACCGTAATTATTCCTCTCTATAAAACGATGCTAATAATATTTCATCGAAAACCTAGAATAATAATAACGATAATTTGAATATATTTCGAATGTATCGAATGTATTGAAAAATATGTTATTTCGGCACGTGGCTCACTCGGATCGACGACAGGTGCATTTTCCAGTGTAACCTGTTTAATCCAAACACATTCGTTCACTTTTCTTTGTGTAATACGTACATACACACACACATATATATATATATATATATCTATAATATATTGTATATTGTATGTGTATGTATGTATGTATGTATGTGTACACATAAATAATTTTATACGTGTAGTTTTCAAGTTTTATTATTATTACTTTTTTCTTTTTTTTTAGTGTATTACATGGGTACGAAGATAATTTTTTTTCTCCTTCGATAAATACCTTATCATTCGATCACACATCCGCCGTCGAAACTGAATTTAATTATCAATTATAATTATTATTATCGGAAGAAATAGCCTTGAACTATGCTTAAACGTACTGCTTGTACATTTTTTAAGAATAATTACCCCGTTAAAATAATAGGAAATAATAAAGACGAGAAAAAGAATAGCAAGTGAAACAAAAAAATAGAGGAAAAAAAAACGAAAAGAGGAATAGAATATACTGTAAATTAATAATAGCTAGTTGCTACGGAATTAGCGGAACAGGAAGCGTCATTAGGTGCTCACCGCAGACAGTTAACTACTCGGATAAAGGACGTTGCAGGTAACAGTATAAGAAATGTAGCAGAAGAAATTTTTTCTTTAATAATAATTGTAACAATAGACATTAAAAGTGGACGTTAAAAACTGATGTTCATCTCTAAGCGATGACCGTTATTTTTTTAATTTTCTTAAGCTAATGCTCCCCTATTCTTAAAACCGGAGAACCTAAGTAACGGAGCTTTCTTAAGTAACGATGTACAGCTTGTTACAAACCGTCGAATTAAGAATCGTATTATTAAATTGCGATGACGTTGTAAAAAGTCTTACGGAAAGAGATATTTATCGTCGGAATATCGGGCAGAGCGGCGATTTTTTCCATCAGCATTTTTCGGAAATTTTGAAATCGGTTTGAAGTTTAAATTGTTTCGACTTGCGATAAAATTTCGGTTATCAAAAAGAATTTAATGCAAGTTACAGTACTGAGTAGTCGGCGAGTAACATAGAAAAAAAAATCAATACTCGCAATCAGTATTTACAAATTTTACACCCTCCCAAAAACATGAACCCCTCTTAGTAGAACGCTTTTGCACAAAGCGAGTTTCAAGTTTATCCCGCTGTACGTAAATTTCGTTCTGCAACTGCCCACCACGAAATTTTTGCCTTGCCTAAAATTTATTTATTTATTTTACTTCTATTTGTACATCACGTTTCTGGAATTCTGGAATTTTCAATTTAATTAAAGTGGTCAGTGTAAAAAAAAAGAAAATTTCACTATTTCCAAAATAAAAAAAAAAATAGAAAAAAAAAAAAAGAGAAAAAAAAAAGAACCCACTATTAAAGAGGGTAGTATTTTGTAATTATCAAAATACAAAAGTAATGGAAGAGGTAAAAATTGTTTTCGTCGCTATTATAACGGGTTTCGCGAAGAGGTTACCACTGTTCCTGATCGAATACATCGTTCGGAAAATTATCCTCATTTGACAATCCCTGATGAATTTTATTCGGCTACTGTATGAAATTTAGTTTTACATTTGCTGAGATTTAAAAAAAAAATTAATAATCAGCTCGTTACATTTAAAATGTGATTTTAGCAAATCTTATCGCATATGCCCAACATGCCGGAACCTTTAGTATCTTGAAGCTGGTCGTTGCGTGGAAAACGCGATATTTTATCGCGCGGTACGAAAGGTCGCTAAACAGAATTTAAGGTATGTTCACACAGACAGTGGCACACTGTTTACGCATTGTTTACGTACATTGCGTATAATATGTACTTTTTTGAAGTCGCCTAAACTATATACAATATTACGCTTCCGTTCAAACCTAAAAATGAAATTTTTCTCTTCCGAGATTGTTCCTGCCGAAAATGTTGTAAAAAACACCTGGAGCAATACTAACACTCGTAAGAAGAAAATCTTTGTGCATTTCAGTTTTCTTTTTTTATAAAATTAAAGAAATACAACTTATCCATTAGCAAGTTTAAACTTAATTTAACAGCAGACTGATAAACGGTATATAATATGATATAACGGGTGGGGGTGATAGGGTAAAATTACTGAAACTCCGACATAATAAATAACAATATGGTTTTGTTATTTTGTAAACGATGAAGATGCGATTAAATAAATTTGAAAAGATTTTTTGACTTCTGAAAAACTGCAATTTACTCCCCCCCCCATGATGATAACAGTACCGCGCTTAAAAAAATGTAAAATTACGCGTCACGGTACAAATCGCCCTTAGAGTCACTACTACCGTCTAAAACTAATACAATTTTCCCGCGTCGCTATCCGGCGCTAGACAAAATTATTCAGCTATCTTTATTGTTATAAAGTTTATCGGAGGAGATGAACAAAAACGGTGTAATTAGCTTATTTTTAAGTGTACCAAAAAAGGCAAATTGCGTCTATGAATTAAGGGATGCCAAAATATTTCGCAAAAATGATTCTTACATTTAAAAAAATCCACATTGTTAGCAGTTTGTTTTCGAATGGAGTATGTTCTTTTAATGATTTTTTAGCATTTACGTTATTTTAGACTTATCCACTAATAAAATGATCAATCGCGCCAACTATCGTGCATTTACGAAAACGTGCATTTACTTAACGACCTAGTTGCCTATATAAATGTAGTAAATCCTACAGAGACCTCCTCGATACTTCAAGAAATATCATTATTGTCATGACAAAGTATCTAATAAGAATATTATGACAATTTGGTTTCTTCCCCATAATTTCTCCAATTATTATAAATACACATTCCGCAGTAGATACCGTTGTCAAAATTAAATAAGAGTTAATAAAACTTTTATACGTGGAAAACTATTTTCGATAATACACGTATTCTATAAAGGTAGGATGACATGTTATTTCGAAAACCCACTTCATAAATGGTAGTCTAAAAACTCTCCAAGCATGTCCACACTTTGTCACTAATCATACGATCGGGAATAATTTTAAACGTTTTATAAATTCGTAACAACAGAAATGTAAAATTTCACGATTAAGATTTAATCAATGAAATTATTATAGAAAAAAACAAAAAAAAAACAAAAACGAAGAAAAGGATGAAATCTACAAAAAAGAAAGCGCCTTAATCATATTCAGTTACCTTTAACGCGTTTTCGTTGAACTCCCTTAACCATCACCTCCATCCGAATCGCAAAGCTGTCTGTGATCCCCCAATCAGATCTTCTTCGAATGTGTTCATACTCTCGACTGAACGAGCCATTTTTATTATATCTTAGACTTCCCCTCTGGTCCTTATTGTGCCTCATGCGTCACTTCCCTGTCCATTAATCCACCTCTTCGTTTCTTTGGATCAATATTTTTAACTGATTCTGTCTTGCCGCTAATGAACAAAGGTCCTTCACTGACGCCCCCCACCCCCAAATAAATAAAATAAAATAAAATAAAAAAATAGATATATAAATTTCTATAAGTCACATATTATTGTTTCTTAATCTCGTTGCAGTTTGTGAATTTCGTATACTGCGACCCTAATAAATATTAATGTTTTTAAGAATTGGTGTTTTTTACTTTTTAGAGTGCATTTTTATTAAAACTTTAAAGTAAATTTTGAAGTCGTTTTCTTTTCGAATAATTTTATTTCGTAATTTTTAATGCAAATAATTTTAACTGATGATACAGATAGACCCCAATAAACGCTGCTACCTCCTGTACTCCATAAAAATAAAAAACTAGAGGTATCATTCAAAAGTAATAGCGATTCGTGCAATTTTTTTTGTTCGAAACATTTTCGTGCGAAGCAAACGCGTTCATATGATTTTTGTATTCGCGTTCATCGCGCCTTTTTAATTTTTTGAAATGTTGGACTTGAGTTTTAAAATTTTGACGGTTCGTATTCTTTTAACGACGAAAACAGTCGATTAATGAAAAAAAACGACAATTCTCTAACTGTTATTGAACGAACTGTGGAATTTTTTACAATTCCCTTAGCTAATTTTTATCTGGCTATATTGAAAAATTCGTTAAAAAAAAAAAAAAAGACATAATATGTTGCTGGTCAGTCGCGTTTGTTATATTCTAAACCCTTTTTTCAACGTTTATTTTAATGACTACTACAACGAGTATTTCACCGATGCTGACCTATATTAGTGATCGGAACATTTTCGAATAATCAAAATTGGTCTACATAATCAAAAGCTGCCCAGAGACAAACATAAGAAAAAAGGAAACGTACATGGCGAACGTGAAACGTGTTTTTTTTTTTTTTTTTGAAGTCGGAAAAAATACTTTTTACCGTTGTTTACGGAATTCACGGTAAATGCATATTCTTCCGCTTTCAATTTTATTCTCACACTTCTTTTTTCATGCCTCCAGATCACACCGTACGCTTTTGGTAGATAAGAAGAAGCTTCTTGAAAAAACAAAAAAAAAAAAAAGATACCAACTCGAAATTCAACAATTGGTCCTGGTTCATAATTCCTACTAATTATCCGCTGATTAGCGAATAAACCGGTTTTCGAGCAACTAAAAGCGATATAAATGAAAATCATCGTAAATTTTAATTTTCGAATGATGCCTCTAATACGCGCCAATAAAAATAGAAGTAAAAAAAAAAAACCGAACAAAAACGAATCAATGCTTTAACGATGACTAGAATTTTATGCTTTGTCGTCGCTTTTCGCCAACATTTGGGTTCAGGGCATATGTCTAGTTGAAATTACGTCGCTGTACCTCGCAGACGTGATCGATTGGCGATAATGTAGTACCGTTTTTTAGCTTTTGAAACGAAATTCCCCCCATTGTAGTATTGACAAAGTTTCCTTTCAGGTATGAACGTTATCCATGAAATCGAGGAACGGCCGTGACAAGCCGTGCCGCCATGACATGTACCACGTACACTCGAACACTATCACAGAAGACAAACATTCGCCGTACACGATCGCGTGTTGTCGTCAGCATTAAGTTTGAAAATAGCTCGTGTCTCGTAATCCGATAAAGAAGATGAGAGCCGTTTTAATGAACGCGCGCGCGAGAAAAATTAAGAAGACAGACTCGTGGATACCAAAACAGCAGCGGTAAATGTAATAATAAAATCGGACGTTTACCAAATGGGGAAATTGAAAAATTTCATCGCGTCAGATAAGTCGGTAAAATTCGAGGAACCTATGAACTAGTTCGCTACGAATTAATGTTTTTAGTTCGATTTCGGTCGACCGCTTCAGGTCTGATTATAATCCGACGCGCAACTGGGCCCCGAAAGCAAAACTGCGTTTAGAACGGCGTTATTATCAGCAGTGTCGGATCATCGAGCCGTTTACACGTTGCTACCGTTGGAAGTTGAGCGCCTATAATAGTCGGAAGAGACGAATAGGGCTGGGGGGGAAGCGTGAACTGTCTGTCAATTGTAGCGCATTTCATCAGTCATCTGTTGGTACGGAAAGACATTTGATCGGTAGGTCTGGCGGAAATCGAAAGATGGTCATTTCCTTTTCGATCGACTCCGTCTGCAATTATCTCCTCAATTCGTCATATTTTTATTCCTTTTCTCGTTATTCAATTACCGCAGAGAGGACGACCGATTTCCATAGCATTTCTTCGCATCTATCGAAATTTAACGAACGAGTCAGTCAGCCAAGACCGGCTACAATTCGTTATTTTCATCTAAACGCGCGATCACCTTTAATTGGAACTGTTGGCAGAACAGACCGCCCGTTGACTTCCAAATAGCTTCTTTTCTTTCATCGCTGAAAAGTACTACACTAAATGCGCTGTGGCTGCTGTCGCGTTCGCCTCTATTATCTCGTCCTTCTTACATAAACTGCAGCCACAATGGTAATAACAATAATGTTATACAAATGAATAATGCCTGTGTCCCGCACGCAGAACATTTGTTATCGAAATTATTACAGAACGTATCGATCGATGTGTCTCTATATCATTTTCGATGTTACGTTGTGAAATAGTGAACAATAATAATATCGATGTTTCACAGCGCGCTGCCTGTCTTTCCCGATCCGTACACGCTCTGAATTAGATAGGAGGCTGCGAATCGATACGACCAGCGCCCCGATTACGTAATAGCAGCGATGGTAGAACCATTGAAATTCTCGTAGGTCTCACTATCGCCCGAAACAATTAAACGAGCACAAACCAGCCTTACATAAACAAACTGTACACACAGAGCCACCTTCCGTGATATCACACATCCAGTCTAATTTTTTTCTTCCTTCTCGTCTCAGTTCAAAATATTCATAAAAGCCGGAAGTACTTCTCATTAGCGACATCAATTTTTGTGTTGTCAAAACGATTGTCATACGGCCTCTATTTAAGAAGACTAAACGCGCTCATTTTGATACTGCATCTTGCGGTTTCAAGCTGGCGTACAGAAACAGAAATTTTTGCAAACTCCTATTAAAAATCTCGAGCTAATTTAATCTTTAAACAATTTCCCCTTCTTGTCTGCGTATCAATAAAAATTAGATCTAAACTAATGTGTCTCATTTCTATACAATTTATGAATCTTCTTGCATCATTTTGACGAGCAATTATGTATTGTATCCGTGAAAAAAAAAATTTTTTTCTTTTTTTTATCGGATTAGTTGTGTAATTTCACGTCATGAATAAAAATTGAATTTGCTTTCATTTAATTTGATCCCCCCGTGTAGTTTTTGGCATGGGAAAACTCGTTGTTAATCGTGTACCCGTGCTAAATGTGTTATTTAATATCGGACGCTCTTCGTAATTTAATTAAATAGATTTTGTGCTCTGTGTGCGAAGCAGTCTACTAATCAAAATTTAAGAATTGTTGCTTTAGTTTTTATTTTTATAATTTAACGAAAAAAACTGAAAAGAATTACGAAAAAAAAAAAAGTGAAATTCCATTTTTCCAATTTTAAAGGACATACTCTGCAAGGGTTCTTCAGTATTTCGCAGCGCCTACCAATAGGATGATAACTGAGTATATTATTTGGATAGCTGTGTTTAATCCTTGGTTAGTAACGTAAAAAACACTAATTTGTTTAGTGACGTCAGTGGTGACCGAATATATATATATATATATATATATATATATATATATATATCTTCTTCTCTTCGAATTTGGCCATGTATGGACCGCGTGAAATATATATATATATATTTTTTTTTTTTTTTTCCTTTAAAATTTCTCGCAAAATACGTAACACTAAAAATCACTATAACAGGGAAAACAAGTGTAACATTCGTGAAATCATTTTACTTTGCACGAATGTGGCAGAAGTGAAAAGACAATCTTACATTAATGCATATTTCGTTTTCTCTTTATTTGAACCACAAAATTTCCATCAGCCTGCTCGACCGAAGTGTGACCGTTGTATGTGTAGGTAAACTATACTTTTAAATAATATCGTTCTGCGAGACCATACGACACCCCTAACGAAGGGTGTTAACAAAAAATTATGTAAAACGCATTATTATGGGAAAGTACGATAATACACAGCCCTTGAATGAAACAAAAGCTGTAAATAAAAATTCGCTTCGTTAAACTGAATTTTCACTAAGAACGCTACTGATGTTTAATAAATCTTTAATTCCTAGCTGATTACGAAGAAGTCTGCGACCGCTCTAGATCTTCACTTCCGTACTGAGGGATACTGCGGAACTTACAAATATTTCCTTTCTTGGCACACTCTGCTAAGGTTCACATGACGATACTCGTAATTTGCATCATCTATTACAAAATTTTGTATCGGAAGTGTATCAAATTACACGCGGAAAACCTAAAAAAAAACCAACGAAATCCGCCCTCAAAAAAAATCAAAATAATTAAATTTCCAATGCACTGTTAATTCGTAATTTTCATTAAAAAATGGTAAAATAAACCTCACCACAGCTCTATAACCTACTCTTCAGAGAATACACTGTTGTGTCGCTCTCGGTAGTATCACAAATGGTTGAAATATTGTAAGCTTGAAAATGAAAAAGTATCGATATTTACCAGAAGAAAAGGTAAAATATAGTTTTGAATAGTATCGCTTTGCGTGACCGTAAACGACACCGAACGAGAAGGGTTAAAAATGTGAGAAACGTGTAACGCATTATGGGAAAGTATATGCACTGGAATAAAATGAAAGTTATAAGTAAAAATACGTGTCGTTAAACTGGATTTAAGAAAGTTCTCAGCAGGAATCGGGCCGTGTCAAATTTATAATACTTGTTATCTGCTGAGTGAAATATTTACATAAAACCGAACTAGTCATGAATTTAAAAAATATTTCGTATAATTTTTAAAAATTTTTCCAACTTCTTCTCCTTTTCGATATCTCAGCGATTGACAAAGTTATCGTAAAAAATTATCGAACGAGCAAATAAAAGTCTGATAAATTCAAATCGAAAAGAAGTTTAAAAACAAACGCCTGTTGTTATTTTTTGCTACAACAGTGGCAGAGGAAATTAGCGGCCACAGCAATAAATGCATATTTCTCCATTTCAGAAACTCATTTAAAATGCAATTGTCTATTGATAGTTCGAGAATATTAGCTTAGGAAAGAAAAAAAACCCCATTAAACAATAACATTTTCTCCTGCCAAGGTTACTTTACCATTAATTAATTTATTGATTTTTATTTATTTATTGATTTTTTCAAATAAACAGGGAGATCTAAAACATCGAATAAATAAATATTTCGATTTTCTTGAGTTTAAATGGGCGCCAGTCATTGGGAGATGGATGACAATAGAGAGCAGCCCGTTGCATCACTGCAAAGTTCCGAAAATGCAATAAAAAAAAAAAAGAAAAAGTACAAAACCGTTATAACAATAATTCATTGATAAGGTATAAATAGATGATAGGGACAACAAAAGGTTTAGTAATAAGCACGGCGTGTCGGCTGCAATTAATAATAAATATTCGCTATCAATCATTGACGATCGCTTCGGGAAAAAATAACAAGGAAGTAAAACATGAACAAACAATAATTATGCAGCGACTTTCCTAATTGCATCACCTGCTTCTTGACGTAAACCGACTACTGCGAATAATATTTCTATATGTCTATCGTAAAACAGCGGACGAATTGTTAATTTCTGACCAATGCGCCGCCGATTACAAAATTCCGTTTTTTAAAAAAAGAAAAAAGTATCAATATAAGCCGAAAATTGGGATGATGAAATTTATGTAATAATTTTGTTTATTCGAATAAAAAACAAGTTTTTTTATATAATTTTATTATACTATTAGATTTTAAGGGCTAGAGATTGCTTTATTCGAATTATTATTTGTATTTTTTTGGCGTTAATTTTGCGCCTCGATGGGCAACAGGAAACGGATTTTGCAGGAATTTTAAGATTCGCTTTTTTGTTATTCAGATAAATAGGCAAAGGGACGGAGCTAGCTCTAGGAAGTATTATCTGGAGCGTCGGGGAGGAAGTAGTCGAGAAATCGGCGATTTATACGAAGTACCAGTATTATAAGAAAACGAACAGGTGACGGAGTATGGGCTCTGAGACAGGATCGGAAGACGATTATAAAGTTGGCGATGAAAAAGAATCCGGAGAAACAGATTGAAGCATGCAAGATGGGTCCAGGAATATTGCCGAAAGATTCGGAAGAGAACTGAAAAAAAATTCGGGCCCATTCTCCGTGATGTTAGGAAGATAATTAACCGAAAAAAGAAACGCTTCAGGTTCTGCCGGAGGATGGACTACGGAAACGAAGGATATCCTCTTGTTCCGATGCAATCAATTTGGAGACGCGCGTAATGAGCACGGGTGAGCAGCAAAGGCTAATGTGAATATAGTTAAAACGGGACTAACTGATTTGGAAATGCGTTTGTAACCCCTACAGGAGGGTATATTATGCATGTACATTTCATCTATTATTGAGCTTAAACAAAAAAAAATTAAGGATCATATGGAATTTAATCATTATCACGATTTAATAAAAACACAACAACAGTTGCGCCTTAATCCGGATGGTCGCGCGAATTCAGATCTCTAATTTGTGTAAGAAAGCGCGCCCCCCAAACGTTCTCAATGAGACATTTCTCATAAAACGCGTTCAACGGAATCCCCCCCGGTTAGTAAAATATTATCCGCCGACCATGTTCCGCGTTTCCATCAATTTTATAGGTCACTCTTAGTTTACCTTTCATGAAATCAGTTGGTTTTTTCTCTAACCCCCCCGCCGTTTAAATGTGTTAATGTCAGAAATGGACGTCACTTTTTTTCAACAGATTTCGATTAGTTTCACGGATAAGCGATATCTTTAACGTCGATTTTTACCTTTTTTCTTTCTAGAGGAACTGTGGCACAATCTATACAGCAGATGGTTTCACATCTGAATTAAACGACAACAATCTGCGCAAGGACAAACAGAAATTATACTTTATCCGTAATCGAAAGCGGGATTTTATTTTCCATTTCCCTAAAAATTTAGATAAAATAAAACTTGCAATCAGTAAACATAATTTGAAGAAATGCAATTTTACTTCAAGAACCGTTTTATGTTGCAAATATGTCATCGCACAGAAAGCCGAAATGCATCAACCCAAATGTAACCTACCCAGTGTACATAGTCTAGCTTTCCGGTACCTACCACGATTGTGTTATCCGCCGAAGGAATGAGTGTAACATTTTTACCTGATTTATCTAGTTTACATGACAGAAATCTCGGATAAAAGTGAGACTATTCGGTATAATTAGTTCCCAAGAAATTAGCGTTTAATGGTAATTTAGCAGATTTATAGTATTTTTTTAAGTCAATAAATCTAACCCGACGGTGAAAACAATCATGAATGAAAAGCATCCAAAAAGCTTCAATCTCCCGCATTATTAAGGATAGCTCAAAAACTACCAGTCAGATCTTGATCAAATTTAAATGGGACTACGTGGAAAACATCACCTTTCAAATAAAAGGAGAACCATCAAAATCGGTTCACCTAGAAGAAAGTTCTGACGTAACACACATAAAAAAAAAATAAAATAAACAAAAAAAAAAAATAAACAAAAAATAAAATAAAATAAAAAAATACAGTCGAATTGAATACGGAGTCCCTTTTTGAAGTCGGTAAAAATGGCATTTAACTAGAAATCCAGTGTACAAGTCATTATTAAATAGGAAATCCAAAGAGCTTAGTTCATTAATTAGAAGTATTAAAAACGAATCTTTTCAACGCTATTTGCAAGAATTATCTCCCTCTAAAGCCATTGACTACGGTCTCTGAGGAAGGAAATTCAAAGTCGTAATAGGCGAACACGATCTTTTCCACCGATCAGAAATCCCGATAGCCCGTGAGCTAGAGCTGACGAAAAGAAGGCTGAAGTGTTTGCCAAATATTTTTCAGAAGTTTTTAAGCTAAACCCCGGAATTGACGATTCCGAAGATATAATGTGACATTCTTGAATGTTCCTTTACAGACGAGCATCGTCTCTATTACGCCAGCGTTTCCAGGAGTATATGCCCTAGAAATTAAATAAAAGAAGCCGTGGCTTTGATTTAATTAACACCTAGATTATAATACTACCAGCCATACATAAACTAGTATATTTACATAGTACACATCCGTAAAGGAACACACAGACAGAGACACACATTTATACAAACAAATATGCAATCATTCGTACACACGGATGCGCATACGGTGAAAAGAAACAAACAAATGCACACCAACACAACCCACCACAAATATAATTTAAACAGTTATACTGGCTTCTCAGCAGTCTCTCTGGAAAATAAACTTTTAACATATGAAATAATATTAAAGCTCGTATGGACATCATACGGCGCCTAATGTTGTGGAGCTCCGCAAAAAATATTCACATCAATAAGACTCAGCGATTCCAAAATAAGGCCATTAGATTCCTCATCTCGCCTAGTATGCATCTAACTGTACATTACATCGAGACTTTATTATCCCTTATGTTAAAGATGAAATCAAACACACTGCTGAACAGTATATAAGGCGCTTAGAATCTCATTCAAATGCATTGGCCATCAACTTGCTTGATAACAGTCTCGACGTAGGCCGATTAAAGCGAACCAGGACTTTCGATTTGTCTTAAATTTTATCGGAATTCACTGGGGAGCACTAATAGGTGTCGACAGGTACACTTACTTCGTATTTCAAATAAAAATTTCTGGATAGCCTCTCGGCCAGTTGTAATTTAATAATAAGAAAAAGAAAATAATATGTGAGCCTGTGTCGATGGGTTGAATTTTCGACGCCTAAAAAAAAAAAAAAATATGTGCGCCTGCGACCCTAAAAGAGGGTTTGAAAAAAAAAACGAAGTGAGTCACATTATTATTATTGGGACATCGTTTATGAATTTTTTTCAGATACAAAAAATAAAACAGTTATATTCTATTTTTTTTTTTGCGAATAAAATAAAATGGCAAAACTTTCCCGAACAGATAATTCCAAAAAATAGAAGATAACACAGACTAGTATTAAAAATCACGCGCCCGAATAATAGTAAAAGTAAAATTTTCACTTCTTAATACAGCTTGCATAGATTCCGTTTTTTTTTTGTTTTTTTTATGGCCCGGCTTCAGTTTACTATCAAGCCATTCGATCCCATTTTTGTTTTCTTTTTCCTACTAAGTTAAACGTCGCGTATCACATCGTATTTATATTTATTAATTTAGTTATGTAGTAAGGCTCGTGTCGGTACACATATTATTGTAGTTATAAGCTGTAATGTTTTATTACTTACGGAAAAATAAATCCTTCTTTCTTTCTAGATCTCCGTATGTCGTGGAATGGAACTTCATTGCGAAGGTAGAGCCCCGTGCATGGAACCACCCTTCCAGCGGATGTGTTTTCATAGACGGTTTCAACTGAATCGGAGGGAAATTTTCCAATTCAAGTAATCCCGCAGATTTCCAATGACACTGTAGTCTGCAGTCCGGAAACTGGAGCGGCGTTTTTAGGAATTTTTGACGATTACACAACAGCCAATCTTGTTCAAATTTTTAATTAAATTTTTCTTTGAAATATCTACAGATTGTGTCACCGTCTTTTGTTCGCTGGTAAGGAATATTCTTTTTGTTTTCCATCTTTAATCGCTTAAATAACTTAATTTTTTCTTTTTGAGCTAACATACTCGTTGATGACCCAACCCTTTCAGAAAAAAAAAACACACACGCGTGTACACTACAGATTCATTTAAGCCTTATGTTGTTAATACCTCGGGGGAACCCACTGACCTATATTTACACGATTAAAACTGGAAAAAAATGAAAATTGTTTTTCGAACTTTTAAATCGTCGTAATTTAGTAGTTCAAAAGCAAACAAATTATAAACTCAATTTATCCATTTTTAGTAGCGAAAAATTATACTAAACTTAAGCCATCACTCTGTTAGCACCCAGGATACCGGGAGGTATCCTCGATATATATATTTTTACTTAAAACATTAAAAATTACTTTTTGTTACGTATGTAGAGCAATTTTTATTTCAAATATAAAAAAAGACAATAATTATGTTTATAAAATATTGTTATTTATTACATTTAATATATTTTACAATATTTGCCTAGTGTTCGTCACAAACAGAAAGTTGACATTCGGTGTAACCTGGAGAAAAAAGTTACCTAGTATTCCAAACTTGGAAATTTCTCAGCAAAATTTTAATATCGACAATATATATATTAAAGAAGTTTTTCTTTTCATACATATTTAAGATTTCGGTATTTTCAACTTTGATTACGAACACACATAGAATCAAAGGCGCACTTGGGATTTTTTTTTGGTCGGGGCTAAAATTTAGAAGATGAGTTAGGGGGTGGGGTAACTCGGTACCTCGACTAAGTACCTATCTATTTCCGTGGTCTGTAAATTAAAATAAAAAAAATAAAAAAAATAAATACAAAATTAACGAATATTATTTTTTTAAAAATTACAAAACTGACGAATTTTATTTAAAAAAAAATAAAAAATAATAATAATAATAATAATAATAGAAACGTAACATTCTGTTTGTAATAAGCACAAATTAGATAAGTATACGAATTTTATTTTTAAAAAAATTAGCTAAAAGAATATATCATTATACTTGTAATATAAGTAAAAAGTAAATATGTATGTTTTTAAAAAAATTAATTAAGTAAAACAAAACAGTACAAAACGAAATTAAGATTTCGAAGATTTTTTTGGGGGAGCAAGGGCCCCGTGGCACCCCCTTGAGTGCGCCAATGCATAGAATCCCCCTTTTTTTTTTTATTTATCTTTTGTCCGGAAGAGAATTTATTAGTTATCGAAAATATTTATTTTTTTGAGATGCCATTTTACTTTAGATTGTTGTTACGTATTTTAAATTACACATTCGATAGGTTGACGGAGTTGTCTTATTTTTTAAATAATTTCTTTTTACTCAAATTACGCTATGTGTCACCCTAATTTTTTAGCGCACGGAGTAAAGAGTTATCCTTAAAGACGGCGCCTTAATCGTAATTTAATTTCAACTGAGTTAAGACTATGGTTTTCGTCGGTTTTTTGAGCCAAAAAAAAAAAACAAAAAAAAAAAGCAAACAAAAAACAAACTAGTATTTAATGAAGGGTATGTGTCTAAGAATTTTGGCTAAAATAAACGGAGCGATTTGGAAATAACCCTTTCGAAACCAAGTAACAACTACTGAGCTGGATTAACAACCCGGTATTACCTTCTATTGCTACCCAATTACTGCGCGCATAATATACAAAATATCTGAGCCGTGACTATATATATATATTATATTTCAAGGGTGGTGGAAATAAAAAAAAGATTTATAAAATTATGAATTAGACGAGAGGCGAACGTGTCTGCTAAGCAGTTTCAAATTTCGGCCACTTCGATTATTTGTCTAGAGAACCTATCGCAGCAATTTTAAAGCGACCAGGACGCCTTTCTAGTCGTTTCTAAATGAATTAAAAAAAACAAGTCATTTCGTTACTTTCGCACAGTATGAAGCATCGGTTGATCAGCGGGGCCGAAATAAAAATGGCGATTATCGAAATTAATGACAATGTCATTGGCATAGATGAAAAAACCGTTATGAAAGTATTTTAACGGTTTTCCGTGGCGTCCAGAAAGGAATGTACATTTAACTACGGTTATTTCTCTTTTTTTAAGAAATCCGAAAAAAAAGCCACAAAAATGATCTAGTCAATTGAACTAATACTAATAAAGAATCGTTCAACATCCTGTTTGTTAATTATAAAATATAGTAATTTATTACAACTATCGAAATATAACAAAAGCCTTCTTCATTTTATTCTTAAATTTGTTTGTTATAATTGTATTTGTAATAAATTCCCGAAGTAACTCTTCTATGAGCATTACAGATGGACCAGTAAGACCCCCCGGGAGAGAGAGCTGAGAAGGACAGAAATTTTATATGTAGCGAGCGAGACTTACTCTTCTGTAATTCCCACAGCTGAGAGTGTCAGTTTTAATTATGCGAGTTTTACGTTATTTGCCAAATAACGTTTTATTCGACGCGAAAAAGACGACGTTATTCCGTTGCGGGATTTTCTTATTCGTCCGAAGTTGTTAACGTGTATTACACATATAAAGAGTCGGCGCGCTGCAGGAAAACTCGGCAACTACGCAAATTGAGATGTTTCGAAATCGTTTCAATGACGACCGGAATCGATTGACGCAATTTTGGCGCGTTACGAACAGAGCAGACGCTTACTGAAGCGTGACGTGCAGACGCACCGTGGAAACACGAGAACCGGAGTGGAGACGGTTGGTTAACTTTTCTCCGGAAAAGGAAATCGTGGAATAAAAAGTCGAACAACAGGCGGAGAAATAACTCTTATCGACCGGCGATAGCTGCGAGTATCGAATAGGGAAACAGGTGCGCGGGTCCTGTCGCTGGTTCGAACACTCGACTATCTGTCGGATATCTGCGTGATCTGGACCGATCGATGAGGTCGATTCCAGCGAATAGATATGTAGATGTAAATACAGATCGAATGCGAACGAAAAAAACAACGAGAACCTCCTCTGATCGAACGGCCGATTAGGAAAGTGTGACGGAATCGGTCGGGAACGAAGGCAGGGTCTCTGCTGTCAGCTAACGCAAACGTCAGAGAACAATCGTCTATCGGAATAATGGTATTCGGTGTCCGAAATATCCGGTTCGATTTACATCGAAATGATACTATGAAACGGCCCCGGGGTCCATTTATTTCCGGCGCTATTTCAACTATCGGACAACGGCAGTCGAAATGGGACCAGCTGTTGGATACGAGCATGTGTGCGAGCGAATAGGAACGAGCCACCCGGGTTGTGTAATTGCGCGCGACGTGCACCCGCCCTGACACTGAGATGTACACTAAAAAAAAAAAACACAAAAAAAAACAACGAAGAAGATGTAATTACAGAAATGTTTGGGCTAATAATAGTGATAATAGGACGCTGAAGAATCGCATGTGTTAACAACGTGTTCTCCGTAACTGATAAATAATAAATAAAAATCGAACGAAAATAACAGTAAAAATAGTAATAGTAACAGTAATATAATAGTAACAGTAAGAGTAGTAACAGAAAGAGTAGTCATAGTAAGAGTAGCAATAGTAAGAGTAATAATAGTAAGAGAAACAAAAAGGAAGACATTGAAAATATAATATTGTAACGAGATACCTTCGAACACGGCAGGTATTTTACCTTTGAGAAGCAGTGTTCGGTTGGCCAATTCCGAACCGTAACGTCATCGTAAGTAATGAAATTTGTTCGTAACTCAGTAGTTCGTTACGAGCAGATTATCGGGTCCTATACGTAACTTTTTTATAAACTAATTCCTTTTTGGTATACGAATTTAATATAACTGCGAGATTATTGATGCCCCCCCCCCATATTTTATTAAGCGTCGACGGATGCAATGAAAACAAAAGCATTCTAGAGCTCGCCTAATATTTTCTCATTTCGCTGTAATATTCACGGTTGCTTCCTTTTCGTCACGAGAAGGTATTTTTACATATATCGACTGGCACTCAGACTGAGATAAAATAAAAATAAAATGAAAAAAAAAAAAAAAGATAGCAAATAAAATACGTTGCCCGTCTGATTAGATACTATTCTAATAACAGAAAGTGTTTCTTGAATATAGACACATCATTGAGGACGTTAAAAAAAAAAGCGGGAAAAAGCAAAAGCCGAATTTAACTATTTTAGCGCTGCTTTAGGATTAGCACAAGTCGTAATCGAAATAAATCGGTAATAGTACCGTTAGAGACTTGCGAAAACAGCTGTGAGAGGTGGTCGACATGTTTTCGAAAAATTTGAGGGTGCCTTGTGTTCTAAAAAATTTTTTTTATGCTTCGATTAGCAAATCTCGTATTGGAATGATTATTTTAGAATTTAACGAGTGTCCCAGAATGGATTTCTTCGCATATTAGACATTTCATTTGGAGTAGAAAATCCGTCAGTGTGTTCGAGGGAAAATTTTCCGGTATGTAAAAATAAGCCACACCTTTTTTCGAAATAAAGAAAAAAGCAGTTGTAACGAATACTAACGTTGCGCAAAACGGTCTCTAATCGCGAAGAAATCGCCGATTTGTTATTTCACATTAAGCTAAAGGCTGAAAACGTTCCTTTATTTTTTTTGAAATTTGGTTTAAAATTTTATGAATTATTCATCACCTTTTTCGAAGTTCGTCCCGTGTGTTTAAATTTTTGTAACCGTCTGAGATTGCGCATAAAATTATTCGGCATCAGGGTACTGATGAAAAATGACGAGTGAGCTTATTATGTGGTTATGGGGGATTTTCTTTATCTCGCGATAATAATTAATGGTGATTTAAGAAAGTACGGCGACATATTAAAGATTTTCCTTTTTGGCGCAAGAATCAAAAAAATTAACCCGTTTCAAGTTTAGAAGGACCGGTAAAAATTTGACAAAAAATTTACAAAAAATTTTTAGACGAGACGACAGAAAACATACTTGAACTTCGTACTGGGTGGTGGCACCGCTGGAGCGTTCACCGATGACGCTCAAGCGGGAAAAGAGTTTACTGGCGAACGCGATGCGTATGCAGGTTATATTTTGACCCGGGGGTACACTCGTGTTAATTTTCAGTGTACCGAAGCAACATTTTAAACTTATTTTCTACAATATACTCGATCGTAGATAATTAAGTTATCGAATTTACGGTAAATATCCGCACGCACGAGTATCGAATCTCGTCTGGAAAAATTAAAAAGATTTTCGGAGGAAACAGGAGGACATGTCAACGGAAATAGATGTTTCTCTTCTAATCGCGATTATTAATTGCGAAACGATAAACATAGGCCGGTCGACTTCGATAGGTGTGGTCAGGTGGCAGATCACCGATTCTTCGTCTTATTCGTACCTCCCACGCTGTAGCTAATTACCGTTAAACGCAGTTGAGTAAAAATTCTATATGTACCTGTATACAATATAATTGTTAAGTTCGAATTAATGATAGTGCCGTGGTAAACGCGTTTTTCAATAGGTTTCGCATTTAATTGTGCAACGGCGCGACCACGAAGCAGAGAGGGAACGAGACGACCGGCGGAGGAAGCAGAGGTACGAGTGTTCTCGTTAAATTGGTGAAGAGCGCGAATGATATGAATGGGAAAGCAGGCAACAAGGGATAAAACTGGACGCGAGGCAGCAGTCGGTAATTAAAATTACGTAGCAAGCCAGCGCGAAAAAGTAATCAACGATACACTTCCGGTGGTCATCATCTGGAGAGGCTGGAATTAGACTGGAATAGGCAGAGAAGATTCCCATAAATACGGCTATTTAGAGGTCTCCGCGTACCCGAACGTCCGCTACACTGCCGCCCGCAAGTATCGTCCGCGTTCAGTTCAGAAATTATCGCTTTATTAATTAGCAGCAGCTCCGCGCAGTGTCTAGGAGCGTTTCCTGCGGCCGGCGAGAATTCAGTCTGTCGCTCGGACGGCCCTAGCAGCGCTGCTCAGATTTGGCCGATGGGCGGCCGAGTTCGATGATTTCAGCGCGCCCGCTTGATATCTGACCGTGTGTGTTAGGTATGATTAAGTCGGTTTCGTGACAATTAAAAAAAACGGGTTCCGCGCTTGGCCGGGGATTAGATGAGGATGATGCCCGGATTATTAAGAAATAGTCGAGCGAGCGAACGGAAAATACGAAAGGGAACGATGCCGATAGACAATATGTGTAGCGCTGCAACAGTGCAGCGCCGGAAGGAGCGCGGACGGAAGGGGACAAATTAGGAAAGAGAAGATGATGGGATGGAAAAAGAAAACGAAGAAGAAGAATAAGAAGAAGAAGAATAAGAAGAAGAAGAAGAAGAAGAGGTTGCCAATAATTAAGAAACGGCAACGGACAACCAAGAAGAGTGGTCTGTGAAGCTTATCGACGCCATCTTGTTAGTGAACGCGTCGTTGTTATTGTGCATGTAATCAACGATCCGAGCAGAGGAAAATATTACCGACTTTTTTAGAATCATCGAAGCGTCTAGTCGATGATAATTTTTAAAATCAGCCCCCAAACACGCAATCAATTAAATTATGCAAATCAATATATACTAGTACACATGCGTTGCACAGAAGAACGAGCAGCACGGTTCCCGCCAAAACCGTCTTTGGGAAAACGAAAAAAAAACAAAAAAAAAACAACTAAACACACGCACGAAAAAAAAACAAAAAAAAAAAAACGCGAATACTCTAAAGGTCAGAAATCATTAAAACGTTCGTGCGAGTGCCTAAAAAAGCAAGAGAAGGCGAGTTTGGTAGAAATTATCTAATATTTGATGGCAGGAGGTGCGTAGACAATTCCCTAAATGAGAAAACGCTCTTCTATTGACGAAACGATTATTCGAAGATAATCAGAAGATATCGCTTTAAATGTCCTTCGGATTGCTCACACAGTCGATCTGAAGAGTAGACGAACGCAATTAGCCTACTCTCTCGCTTGCACTGGAAGAAATGGAAATGCCGACTGAGCTACATCGAAGTTTAATAAACGACGGTAGGATAAAAAAATAAAAACAGTAGGTGAATACTTAAGGAAAAACAATTAAAATCAGCGACTTCTATGTTGCTGCGAAGAATTACGAATGAAAGTCAGCAACGGGCAAGGATAATAATTGCCCGGAATATTCGCTGCATTCGAAATGAAATTACTCCGAGGAGGAAAATAAAGAGCGTCTGTTAATTTTAGAACTAGGCTTTATTAAGAAAAATCCCGTTGTCCTCGTCGAATCGTGAACTGATTCGAAAGAAGATGAAAAGTTTCACCAATCGTTTTATTGTAACACAGTAGATTAGAGTTGAAAAAGCGAGCATCATTCGAAAGAAGATGACCCTCCGTGAAGTCATCCATTTTTCAATCGCGTACGTGTACAACTTTTGAACGTGATGAAAATAGTTGACATTTAGCTATCGAACTTTCAGCTAAACAGATTCGTACAGCATTCACCAGTTTTCAAATTAACAAATTAACGGAATTGCCTGCATGTGACTCACTGTAATAGCGTTAAAAGTATTCACAAAAAGTTGCAACATTCCTATCAAACTCTCCGGCAGCGAATTTAACATGAACCGAGCGACCGCTACAAAGTTCAGAAATTATAGACTTGCAAGCATTCGAAACGTTATCGAAAATAATTTTTTCCAGAAATTTTTCGTCTTTTTTCAGCTCTTAATTATAGAAAAATATTCACTTGTTTAAACTTTAAAATCATAATGAAATTGTAAAATATAATCTTAACAAGATTGATCGCAAATGAAGTGGTTTTTTCGATACTTCGGAATCTGCAAAAATCGTTTATTGAATTGTCAAATTAAACGCGTATACATTCACAAAGTCCGCAGTTGTTTCTGCCTGTCGATTCCGCATTTAAAATACAAGATGAGAAAAAAATTCGCATTCTTTTTGTTACACAATACATTTCCCCTGTAATAATATACGATTTGAATTACATTATATTCTCCCTTTTATTACTATTATTGTTTAGACTGTAACCTCGCTACTTTATATGCACTCTTTTAATTTACTTTACTTTGTTTTCATGGAATATTTTTATTTGAGTTTCTACAAGTATCATCTAAGAAGTTTTTCATATTTGGTTTGTTTCCGTATATACATATTTATTGTCACGTGTTTATTTTTACACACCACTACTCGCGTAATTATACGCATCTGTGGTATTATAGAAATAAATTGAATTGAATTGAATTGAATTGAACCATTATCATCATCATCATTGTTATTATTATTATTATTATTATTATTATTATTATTATTATTAGTTATTAAGCATTATAAGTAAGTTTCTGGTCATCCAAGGCTTTTTAGAATTACAAATATACATTGAACCATACATCGGATAGAACTTAATCTATTTAAATATAATATATATACTAAGTTATAACAAATAGAAATACAGGGTGCGGTAGCATAACTTCCTTTTTTAAAATGCGCCACTTTTTTTCTACTAAATTTTTTAAAGAAATAATAACAGAGTATCGAAATAACAGGGGCAATATGTATGCTTCTTCCATTGCAGTTGTATTTCGATTTTCTGTTATTATTTCTTTAAAAAATTTAGTGGTAAAAAAGTGGAGCATTTTAAAAAAGGAAGTTATGCCGCCGCACCCTGTAGGTATAACAAACAAATTTAAGTATAAAATGATTGCTTACTTATGAACGTTTTTAGCTGATGATGGGTTATAGCCGAAAACGTTCATAAGTAAGCAATCATTTTATACTTAAATTTGTTTGTTATATTTCTATTTGTTATAACTTACTATATTCTATAATTAACAAACAGGATGGTAAAAGATTCTTTATTAAATTGACCTTCTTCCGCACCTCTCTGCATGACTCAATCCGATAATATCTGCGCACATTTTTTAAATCTTCAGAAGTATTCTTAGTGTTAATCGTATTCTATTTTTCTCTTTCTTAATACTCCAATATGCTGCTAGGTAAAGCCGTGAAAAAAGAAGGGACTATCGACAAAAACGAAGAGAAAAATTGGTGCATAAGAGAACATGTCGATGTTTTGAGTACATTTCATCGTACTTCTACTCTGGAAAATAAAATTATAGTTCTGGTCCCCAGCTCACCTCATGAGTGTAGTTTTCCGTAAAATCACCCATTCATCTTTTCATTGCCTTCTCTCTTCTTTTGTCTTGTTCACTTCAAAAAACACCTCCTCCGAACTTGTTTTCGTATTTTCACTCTTATGACTCTTTGTTTTCCGCAATTGCCATGACTCTCATATTTCTCCTTGCCTCTCATCACTGGTCTTGTGCTATCATTTCGTAACACACTGGACTCCTCTCTTTCATGTAATCCTACAAATATAGATCCTGTTCAGTCTTATAACTCATTTACACAGTTAATTAATTTAAGTTTGTCCTCCTCTTCCCTAACAATCAAATTTCCTAAAAATCCTAAGCACGTCACTGCTCTATCTATATGGTGGAATAGTGAATGCAAAGCCGCTTATGATGCTAGTATATCTGCCTTCAAAACTTTCCGAGCTTGTCCTTCAACCTCCAATTATCTAATTTATAAACAGATAAATGCGAAGGCTAGATTTGTTTTCAAATCGGTCAAAAAAGATCCCGGGGAAAAATCGTGTTCCTCTTTCTCCCGTAACACTCCTTTTTCGCCAATCTCTTCCCAATATTTTTAATTCTATTTTATCCACTGTCTCTCCCCCCCCCCTTTTGAAACTCCGTTGTGATTATTCCAGTCCCTAAAAAAGATCCTTCTTCCTTCCGTCCAATATCTCTTGCTCCGTGTCTAAGGAAACTTTCCGAAAGTATCCTAAATAGACGTCTTATTTGATGGCTGGAAATTAATGATTTGCTACCCGATAACATGTTCGGTTTCCATCCTGGCCTTGGTCCCTCCGATCGCATTAGTCTCTTTATTTCAGATATTTATAAGTCATTTTTAAATGAAAATTATACTCTAGCTACATTTTTTGATAATCCCAATGCTTTTAATAATGTGCATCTTCCGACTTTACAAAATAAAATGCTTTCCATTATAACCTTCCATTCCAATTTATTTCAATTCTTATTCGGCTTTTCCAAAATCGTACGGCTCATTGATTCTACTTGCAGAACTGTGTACCATGGTCTTCCGCAGGTCTCCTGTTTAAGCCCTACGCTTTTCAATATATATATATATATATGTATATATTCTTAATATAGCCTCCCTCCTAATAAGGTCCACTTCCCTTTTCTTTACTGATGATATCCTCCATATTCCACTTCTCACGATCTTACCTCTGCAAACGAAGAAATGAATAATTCCTTGTCAGGATTAAATAGCTCACTTTCAGATTTACACCTTTCTATTTTACCGTCTAAATCCGTTTGTATTAATTTTACTCGTTGATCTTTTAACTCTTGTTTAGTAAACCCTACTGTAAATAACATTTCTATTCCGTTAGTTAATAATTTTTGTTATCTTGGTCTGTTCCTAAATAATCGCCTCTCCTTTTTTGAGCACATTAACTATCTTCACATGTCGGTAAACAAAAGACTCTTCAAATCTATTTCATGACGAGGTGCGGAGGAGATCCTAGTACCTTAATTGTCTTTTACAAATCTATAGTTCGTTCCAAACTAAATTATTGTTCGTTTATCTATAGTAACTTCTCCAGGTCTCCTTTGTAAACTGGATCGGATCTAGAATTGCTTCCTTCGTTTATGTCTAGGAGACCTTAAATCAACTCCTATTCCTGCAATACATGCTGAACGTAATGTTCCCTTCCTTTATTAATTCGTAGATCGTACTTGGGTTATCGCGCTACCTTTTAAAGCGTCTTCCAATTTCTTCTTCAAAACTTATTTCGTCCTACTCATTCGTACTTCAGAATTGGCGATTCACTTCCAAAAAAATTCTCCTTCTTTCTCATATGTCACATCGACTTGCCAAATTTCTTCCACAAATTATAACCTTCAACATTACCTTTCATTTTACAGATTTTCTCTTTCCTCCTAATTTATCTTTTTTAATTAAGATTTCCTTAATACTATTAAATCTCTATTTTCTTTTCATTCTCTTCTTTATACTGACGGATCGAAGGGTTCTCCTCATGGAGTTAGAGTACATTCTTCCTATATTCTGTTCATAAATACTTTGAAAGTTATAGACTTCCTCCAACTTGCTCTAGTTTCTTTGCACGGTCTGTTGCGATATTAAGAGCCATTCTTTACATATCCGTAGTACGAGACAATAATAAATTTCTAATCATCTCTGATGCTAAGAGTGTTTTACAAACTATCTTATCTGTTTTTCCTCGTCCTTCTTGTGATCCTATCATTCTTCGTATTCGTTCGATTATCCATAACCTTTTCCAAAGTTACCATGTTGGCATAGAAGGAAATGAAAGGGTTGATCAGTTGACTCGCGGTGCAGCTGTTAATGGACTCCCCATTATTAAGTACGCTGCTAATAACTTTTATTTAGTATCGTCTAAAAAGTTCCATTATAGGTTCTCTGATCAGACTCACATACCCTTCCTCCTTTTCTAACCAATTTTCCTCTTAAATTTTTCTATTCAGCCATATCTTCCAGTTAATCCTTGGTTTCATAAATTTCCGTCTTTGTAGTGCTATTTTATTTTCTCTTTATGTCGGTTGTGTTTCGATCATAGCTTACTAGATCTCGCTATCGAGTTTCCCTTTCAGACTCTCCTTAATTTCATCCTCCCAATGATATCCGCGAATGTAACTCTAACCACATCCTTTTCGAATGTTCCACTCTGTCGCCTGAACGTTTCCTTCTCTACTCTCAACTTCTGAAACTTAATATTCCTGCTCCCTATAGTGCTGCATCTGTTCTCTTCTTTCCTTCGCTATCTGTTGTCGCCCCCTTGTATCCTTCATTGATAGCTCACCGCATACGAATCTAAATAGTTAATTCAGCGTTACTTATCCAACATGGGTCAATGCTCTTTGTCAGCGAGCCTAAAAAGAAAAAATAATAATAATAATAATAATAATTCTGCTTCTCTATTAAAATATTAAGCAACTTTTTTTAGCTTTCTCCGTCTTTTTGCTCCTACCATTTCAATGACCCTCGTTCTATCCTTTCTTCACACCGTATTATATCGAGCTTCTTATAGAGATATAAAACGGTAATTAAAACGGCTGCTGTATTTATATCGTTACTTTAATTTCGACATGTTTCAACCGGAAAGTTTTATTCCAGATTGGGATATGTAAAACCTTTCTTACTCTTGATTTCTTTGCTTCCTTGACTTTTCGTTACATTTAATCACCTTCAGTTCTTTAAACTTCTATTTCGTACCATTTCTTGCCGTCATACGTTCCGCAAGTAGACGGAGCACTAATATTTGTACTCCATTCGGTAGAAGGTAAATTTTTTGAGCAATCTTTATGTGTCTGTTTCCAATCGGGTTACGGGTAAATTTATGGGAACAATAACGATAGAAGAAGAAGATTCAGCATAAATTAACCTATTCCGCCACAATCAGTGTGTGTTTCTTTTCAAAGAGCATATTCTTCAGAGGCAGAAGACTTTTCGATGGAAATGGACAAATGTTTCGCACAATTGAATCGAAATAAATGTGTAACGACTCTCTAGTAATATACTACTATTACTTACTATTATTAATTATGATTATTATTCCTATCGTTAGGATGAATATACCGATGGATACACACACACACACACATACACATATATATATATACAATGTATATTATATATTGTATAGTGTCAGCAGTAGGAGAACAGAAAGCCGTTTATGATTTCGGTCGAATGCAATTAATGGAAAAAAACAGAGACCTACGTGGCGCCTGAGAAATATCTGTAAAAAATGAGGAAAAAGCGAAAAAGAGAGTCGGTAAAAGTGGAGCTGTTAATATGAGAAGACGACGATGAAGGAAATGACGCGAAATAAGAAAACATATATGCAGATGCGCGTTATGGATGTTTATTGGGAAACGAAACGGCGGGAAATAGAATAAGTCTAGTTGTGATATACATTGACTAGAACAAGTCCGATTGAACAGGCACCTTCAGTCATCACTTGGTATTTTAATGAGAAAGCAGTCTTTACTTATTTCCTGCATCTGGACACTGCTCTAGTCGTTGCTACATAAACGGCCATCTGCGTCCGAGATGGTTATGCTACCCATCGCATACAGGACCGACAACAGCATAATTGGCCAGAAAATTTCTATATTGAATATGTAATTGGCGCCTGCCTAGCGTGCACCTAGAATGTGCGAAGGCTAGCGCCTACCGGTTGTCGTCCGAGCCGACCGAATGTTTATCGGAGAAACAATTTCAGTGTCGAATTTGGTAATGCGGTTCTAATTGAAATATTAAATAGCGTATCCGAAAGCCGACTTGTGAGTAATCATTTCGTTCGATTCGAATATTAACACACCTTTCCCGGACAATGCGATAACCTACATCACAGAACTAGGCTTTGTTCCGTTACATTACTGGCCTTTATCGTGGTCGCGAGTAGCTGCGTAAAACTCGCCTACACTAAGAGGAAGAAATGTGCAGCAACAAACACACCGAATGTTTCGTTGCTCGGGCGAAAACGCTACTATAGTTTCGCACTGTATGAGGTAAACCAAGAAGAAGAGACCCAGAACCGATTTTCTTAATGATTCTCAGTGATTCTTATAGTGTCGGTTATCATTAGTTCTTAGTGACACTTAGGTGTGACAGATCGGAAGACGTTCTCGGAGCGAAATTTATCGACCTGAAAAGTGCTGAATCTTTTTTTTTTTACTATTCAGGCTGGATTATAGGCTCTAATGTTTCAATTAAAACCGTCGGTGTAGTGTCTCAGCCCGCCAATAGCTGTTTGTAATTTATTCCTTTTTAGAGAATGCGTTCATTCGTGTGTTATCAAAATAATCGCCGGCAAGCCGGTTTTATAGCATAACTTGCAGACTTACTTAAATGGCACTTCCCGTCCGGACTGTATGTTATAGCGAAGCTTGCGATGTGATCTTTTTTTCCTACGCCATGACACACCGAGTGCCACCGCTTTTCAATATCGGATAATCGTACTTGTTTGCAAAGGCTCGTAGTTTCGGCTAAGAAACTAACGGCGCATATCGTATATCTGTTGGTACAAAGTTGTAATAGAAATGTACACGGGTTTAACGTAAACGACGGCCTTTGTTGAAATCACTTAGAATAATGCGACGTTGTATCTTGAGCGGCATTTTTTTAACTATCTGCATCTTTTGTGTCTTATATTTCGGATGTTCGAGGTCGTCACCATTATTCGAGCTCGTTTACTCCTATCGGCTTTTACATTGTACACAAACAGTTTCGTGCTTATTGCAATCCATTTTTATCCGGCCTTTTTTAGCTCTTTAAAATGGTGTCGGTTTTTCCCCATCTTCAACTTCTTTGACGTTGTCGCGAAATAACTGCCGTCTCATCCAGGCTGAAAAGTTCTTAGCGTCTAACAAGGTTTTCGAAACCATCACAGCATTTTTTTGTTCTCTCTTTTCACTTTTCCCGCGTCAGCTGTTCTATACTCTTTCCGACCTTTGCATGCTGCTATTGTGTTCTCTGCATTTTACGTTTCCGTTCTTGATATATGTCCTCCTAGAGAGAACTCTGTGCAAGAAACGTACGTGCCCCATGTAACCGCAGAATTTCGACGCGTAAATTAAGGGACACATCCCGTCTAACGTTTATACATATTATTGTCCGTAAACACCAAATCGAAATATTTTTAGGAGTGACAACTCTGAGATGTAAAGTGTATTTTTTGTAACGAAATTGAAGAATAGAAATACGAGAGTGCATAGTAAGGAAATGGAGGAGGATAACAGACGAAAGAGAATATATAATTTTTCGTCGAATAATTATTTTTTACTTTTCAGCGAATTCTTATTAAATTTTTATGATAAATCTTGATGTCGTTTTTTTTAAAAAAATAAAAAAATTAAATACAAATATTGAAATATTTTTTAGCATAATATTCAAATTTTTTGTCTCGCTAAAAAATTTTAAAAGTGAGACAAGCGTTTTAATTACGAATCTATATTTATCCGTGGTAATTAACATTAAAAATACTTTTTTTTTCCAAGATTGGATAATATTTTCGAGATAATTCTTTCTCTCACAATGTAGTCAACTTCGAATTCCTTCAGCTGCTGCGCTCTTCTTTCCCTCCCTATGTCTTAATCTTCACGGATGGTTGCAAGAGAGATGGGGACGTCGTGGCTGGTGCGTTTACGTCTTCTACGTTCCTGCACTCTGAGTCCTTCAGACTTCCTTCTTTCTGCTCCAACTTCTCGGCCGAATCGATCTCAATTCTTTGTGCCATTTATTTTATATCCTCTACAAGCGGGGTTCATAAATTCCCGATCATTTCCAACTCTAAAGACGTTCTTCAAGCCATCTCCTCTCTTCCTTTTCATTCCTCTGACGGCAAGGCCGTGTCCACGGGGTGGGTTTTGGGGGTTAACTCCCCCTCCCCCATGAGAACTGAAATAGCTTAGGTACTTCATTAATATTTTATGCAAAATTTTTTGTTACGAGTATAATCAATAACATATGTAATTTTTATTAATGTTTATACAGTAATTCGTTTATTTAAATTATTAATATATAAATCAAGATGATGGAAATTATTAATAGCATGAATATTAGTGAAAAATGTATTTTTATTTATAAAATAAATATGCGAAGAAAATCCCCCCCCCCCGGTCAAAATTCTGGGCACGGGCCTGTCTGACGGTACCATTCTCTCTATTCGATCTCTTGTCTCCTCTTTGTTCTCGTCCCGCGTTCTATTCTCATAGACTTCCTATAGATTCCTAGTCATTCCAATATAGAGGGTAATAGCTCAGTTGACTCTTTGGATCGTTCAGGCCCCCACAATGGTCTTTTCCTCGACTCTTTCCCTTCTTCAGACATTCTTTCTCTATCACGCTCTAATCATTCCAAACTTTGGTTGGACATGTATCCATCTTTATTCTCCAATCATTATTCAAACCACTGTCTTATTCAACCGGTTTTTCCTGCCCTGGTTTCATTCTATTCCTGTCTGTCATCGTTATACTGTTGTTTCCTTAATATTAGACTCAGAATCAATCATTCTCCACTTCCTTCTTCTCGCTTTCGATTCGCTTGGTCCCCTTCTCCTTTCTGCTCTCTTCACGCTTCTGAGCCTCCTTGTATTTGTGACCCAAATCATATCCTTTTTCAAATGTTCTGCACTCCTTAACGAACGCTCCCTTCTTTACGCCTAATTTTCGGCTTTAGGTCTTCCTACTCCCTTTAACGCTACCTATTTCCATCCTATTGACTTCAGTTGTTCAGCTGCTGCTGTTCTTTGTGAGTTCCATTTCTAACCGCCTGGATATTTAGTTCTACTTCTTGATTTATCATGTTGTTGGGTCAAGACCGCTAACGCGCCCAGGGAGAGATAAAAAAAAAAAAAAGTCACTTACGTCTATTGTATTAAAAAAAAAAAAAATAATAATCTAAAGGGAGCTCATATTTCTTCACGTTTTTTCATGACAACTAAGTATCTAATCGATACACAACGGTGTACTTATACGATAGCACCGCTAAGTGGTGCACTTTCTAATGAACAAAGAATCATTAAAACCGGACCACATTGCGCCAGTTGAAACATCAAAAAAAAAAGAAAAAGAAGAAAAACACAAGAACGCGGTCAACTTACAAACCGATTCCTTTTTGAAATCTCGATAATAAATAAACAAAAGTTTGACGAAGTTTTTAAGTATTTCTGCCGATATTTTCGTAATAAACCGAGCAAGCGCAGTACACCAGACCCGCGTGAAGATTGCAATTCCGCTGAGTAAATCTACGTTTGCGGTAATTTTCATAATTTTTAATCTATATTCTATTTTTTTTTTTTCTTTTTTAATCTATATTCTATCTTCAGAATACATTTTCAGAAGCATTATTAGAACATTCGTAAAATACACTGTACCTCGTAACGATAAAAAATTTTCACAAACATAATAACAATTGAATATACACTATTATTCTAGTAACCTTTTCGAGAATATCCGATTTTCAGCTGGGAAGAAAGAAACAGGAAAGTCGCACTAGTAAATATACACCTATAAATTACGCCACGTACGCGTTGTGAAGCAGATACTTTCAACGAAGGAAAAAAATCGAATTATTAGATAGATATCAAAAAAATTTTAATTCTGATATCATTTTTTTTTTTTGAAGGAGAATATTTTTTTTTTTTTTGTAATATTAAAACATTTAAAATTCTAGTAACGAATATTTCCCATCATCGATAAAATTTTAATTATTTTGCAACGTTTGGTTTATTTAAAAAACTATTTTCAAAAATAATTTTGCCTGTAAAAATATTAATATTTCTTAAGAACAAAAATTAAAATTTCTAATAATAAGCTTCAAATGATTTCTCCGAATTATTACGCAAAAAATAAAAATAGTAGTCCCCCTCTCGCTAAAACTTATTTAAATGAAAAAATATTTTCAACTTTCACTTACACACACCCTATATATATATATATATATATATATATATATATATATATATATATATATATATATATATGTATATATGTATATGAGTTCTGACAGTTACGTAATAAGACTGAGTCTCTAAAAATCGTATATTTAAAAATCATTCAACAACAACATGATCGCAGTAGTTCTCTTGGAACATATCGATTTCAACGATTTTTCCATGAATTGCAGCAGTTCTGGAACGCTTCAAATGGAATGTCCGATAGTACCCTCGTCATGGCCTTTTGTTCGTCGTTAACGGATTCAAAATGCCTACTTTCTACCACTTCTTTTAGCTTGGGGAATAGAAAGAAGTCACATGGCGATAGATGCGAATACAGGGGGGAGGGGGGGCTGCGGCAACACTGCAATCTGTTTAGAGATTAAAAAATCAAGGCGCATTGGCATGATGAAGAATCCACGTTCTCGCAATGTCTGGACGCATTCTGTTGATCTTTTTTCGAATTCTTTCTAGTGCATTACGGTAGTAGACCTGATTAACAGTCAGTCCAGCCGGAACGAACTCTTTATGGACCACCCCGCGGCTGTTAGAGAAACAGATCAGCATGGTCTTCACTTTTAACTTGTCCATGCTTTGTTTGGTCTTGGGGCGCCCATAGACAACCACTGTTGGCTTTGGCGTTTCGTCTCGGGTTATACTAAAAAGAACAGCTTTTGTTGCCAGCGTAGGATCGCGTTCTACCTGTTCCAAACAATCTTACGCAATTGACATTCGATGGTGTTTTTGCTCCCCAGAAAGGTTCTTTAGTACAACAGCTTTTTCATCACAGAATCATGGCTTCAAATCTATCTAACGATTTCGCGGATGATATTTAGTTCGTTAGCTAACATTCGAACCGTTAAACGACGATCTTGGTGGATTAGGGTACGCACGCGTTGCGCAGTCCCGTCGGTCCGCACTTCCGCCGGTTTCCCATTTTGCGTCTCGTCCTCCACGCTCTCACGGCCGTCTTTAAATTCTTTATGCCGACGAAACACTTGCGCGCACGACTCATAAAGTCACTACCATATACACACACACACACACACACACTTTTAGCGAATCGTCCAGTTTAACGCAAAATTTAATTGCGACGCGTTGCTTGAAATTTCGCTTCTCCATTTTCGTAACGAGACTTGTATAAAACACATGACACAGCTTGCGAAATGAGGGACGTCTAACGATATCGTCTGGAAATGTCGGAGTCGCAGTATTACTACAAGCGCAATTAGTCTCATAATTTAATTGTCAGACATCTTAAAAATAAATACGAGGTGAAAATAAAACTTTTTATTATTAAAGCTAGTAATCAAAACTTTGTAATGAAATCTAGAATCCGGATTGATTTTGATTTCCGAATGTGCCTGCAATTACACATAGTCGGGAAAATTGTTATTTTTTATGAACGCGAAAAAATCATTATGTTCTTTAAAAAATCTTTCACGGTGCCCGGAAATTATTGCCTATATTGATTAATTTTTTATGCAAATTTTTAATTACACACGCATAACAATTAGCAGTTCGGTTCTTTTTAAGAGAGGAAATCATCTTTTAAAGCGATACACGAGTAAAAAAAGTATCGAAAACACCGGTTTAAAAACGATTAATTCATTATTTCGCGAACAAATTAATTACTAATTTCGCGCGGGTGTTTTCCCAACTTGTATTTATCGGTTGAAACCGATTCATCGAAAGATACTTAGTGTAATTTAGCAGTAACGAGTTTGTCAAGGCCCGGCCAATTAAGTTTATGATAAAACTCGCATACAACATGCGGGACCATTTTATATCTGATCTTGTAATAAGCCATTTGGCCACATCGATTTAATATAAATATGTACACGTTTTTTTTTTCCCTCTCTTCTATATATGTCATTTCACATCTTTGTAAATACGTTAAAAACATTAAAATGCTTATCTATTATAACCCGGGGTAAAGCATTATCTTAGAATATAATATTATTACAGGGGCGCATCTATTAACAATATTATGTTTAATATTGGTATACCTATTTCCAAAATAACTTTAAACATCCCACGACCGGATGTAATAAATTTTAAATATTAAAATAATTTGCTATAAATTTCTTACTTGTACCGATTTCGGAAAAAGCAGCCTGTACACTTAATTATTCGTTTATTTAGGATCGATCTTAATGATTCTCTCTGATTACAAAATGCGTCGGACAGCGATGCTACCGATATAAAAGTACACCGTTGAGTAGAGTATGAGCGAATAAACGTTAAAAAAAAAGCGACGGATTTAGAGAACTTTTTTTTATTAAACATAACAAAAACACGACTGACTTAAAGCATTACTCCAGTTTTACTCATCACGGATGAATATCGATTGGGAAGAAAACGGAATTTTTGATTCTCAATCGCGGATAAATATAGATTCGATTAAAGAGAGAATGTATTATTTCAAAAACCCCATAGCACGCCATTAAAATCTGTCGGCAATATTAAGCTTTTAATCGTTGACCATCTTGACCCCGATAATGCGACCATTGTTTATTAGGAATCGCCTCAGTCAACAGTATCGCGATAAGTACCGATTAAAAGTAGTAATCATCAGGTTAAAAAAAAAAAAAGTGTCTTCTTAGACTCACTGTAATGTAGTGTCGAATAAATCTGAAATAGCCGAATTTAATCACTAACCGGAAATATTACGCTCGAACCTTATTCTATTCTCGAACCAGTAGTCAGCTCATTATAGAGTACGGGCAGCATTATTTACTCGTAATAAAATAGTCAAAAAGAACAAAAAACAAAAACTTCGACTTTAAGATTTACATTAAAAGTGTAATAAAAACGCCCGAAAAACGAAAAATCAATACATTAACACCTTAAGGAGAGAGTACAGCAAAAATTCGCAAATTGCGACAATTAAAAAACCACATTAAACATCTCCGATGCTTTTAATACTCGGCTTATTATTGTTATGCTCCTCTAATGCGATGCCAACTGTTGCAATTTCGACTCTGATTAATGCATGAACGATGTTTAAGCATAATACATCCGCTTTACGTATATACTACTCTACAACATATAATATACGTTACCGAGAAATTCTTTTTTACTTTTTAATGTAAATCTTAAAGACGGTATTTTCATTTTTTTAAATAATTTTTGGAACGCGGTAGGAAAATTTTTATTAGCCTGTAATTTTCCCACATAAAATTCATTATTCCTTTAAATTGCTCGGCGATAACAAACTTTTGTTTCCCTTAGATAAATTCCCATACGTTGTTACATATAAGTCTTATTACATATAAGTGTTGTTACATGTACGTTGTTACATAGGTTATTAATATTATTTTCAGTTGCTAATTAACGTGTTTTTATTAATTTCCATTTCCAACGGATTTATTCTAACGTTTTATACGCTTCAATTTAGTAGCTACTCTATGAAAACACCCGAACCGCTTCTCATTGTTAACACATCTTTTTATATAATCAGACAACTATCAATTCGACGATTATTGTACTCTCTTTAAATACACGACGTTAATCAAAACGAAAAATAATCACTGAACTAAATCTGTTTTGGTTTTTTTTTCCATTTTCTTTTGGGAGGGGGGCGTCAATTTAATCTAGTATAAATGAAATTGCCGAAAATGTCAGTATGCGGCATACCCGAACGAAACACAATTAAATCTAATCAATTATGACGCAGTAGTAGCTATGGCTATTTTAAAATATCGGTACGTATGTTCCGAACTATTAAGCGATAGCTCTGCTTTTAAAATGGAATTCAAAAAACCATATAAAATTCGCCTTAACATGCGCGCGCCAAAGACTGATGTATCGATGTGATCAATACAGCTTTACTTCTATTTCCTTCTTGTAGACTAGCGGCGGTCACCATATGACGCGATATGAAGCTTTCGTCCGTAAAAACCGGAAGATTCATCGGTCCAGTAGGCGTTACCTAATTTTTTCACGAGGAAGATATGTTTTAATTTCAGCGAATAATGTGATTTTTAAATACATAATTTTCGGACAATGTTCAAATTTACCGCAGACGCGAATATCAAGAAAAACCCGATGCGAATGAATTCATTAATATAATATAATGGAGTCGAGTTAAGTCGATTTTTTTTTCTTTGATTTTTTCTTTTTTGCAACCTCGCAAATCGAATTACACTTCTCAAAAAATTGTATAATTTAAATTAAAAATTCTGCGATGGTTTAGAAATAAAGAGAACAATAATAGCCGGGCAATGGTTATAATATCTTAATTGCGGGAACACCAAAAAAAAATAATCAACCGGAAATGTCTTCTCCTTGAATATTTTTTCACTTAAACGTGTCCCCAGCCGCTACGTTTGTAGTAAGAACGCGTGAAATATTTTAACATTTAAATAACGAATTAATATCGACATATTGTTACAACAGGAACGCTACACAATGTTGTAGGGCGGCTACGTCTCTCTGTTATGTATGGTCAGTGGGTGAGAACCAATATAACATTGGTTGATAAGAAGTGTGTCAATAACAGAACAACCGGTTTTGACGCTGCTGACGACAGTGTGCATCTAGAACCAACGCGCAACGTGTCACACACACACCCACCCACACACACACACACACACACACACACACACACACACACACAAACACACACACACCGATGTAACAACTTCAATGTGACGTCGCAAACAAATGGTGTAAACTTTGGAAAAAAGTAATGCATACTTTTGACGAAACAGCGAAATAAGATGGATTTTTTCGGGCAATTTCACTTGTACAAGTATGTTGTGAAATCATATTTCACTCGGCTGTACGCGAAAACGTGAGGGTTTTATCAAACGGATTATTTAGACAGACGGCTATCGTAGCCTACAAATCAAAAAAAGGTTAACAAAGTTTATGAAAAAAAAAAAACTTTTTACATCTTGCTTACCGATCTCGGCTGAGCTTACACACATTCTTTAAATTTCCGCTTCGGAACGAAAGCCGTCAATGTTGCGAAACATAGGAAAAACAGTTAGGGTCGGTTGCAGTTTAGTCTAAGATGTTACAAATTAAGCGAAGAATACAAAAAAAAACACCTCTATAATCGTTACGATATTTCATTCTCTCGTTAAGAACATGAACCCAATCGAGAATGTTCGCAAAAATATAGAGAGACCTAATAAATTCGAAATTCGCAAACGGGAAGGTAACCGGAGACATCTTCCTTAACGTTATCGGCCTTTGCCATTTTTAATTTTGAAATAGCGAAAATTTGTTACAAGTCAAAAGAAAAAAAAATAGCAGCTCGTCTAATTACGGGGAAAACGGTATTCGGCTGTGCGCGGCGTGAGGGTGCGCCTAGGTTAAAGTGTTTTCATCGGGAAATGAGGTTAGTAGTGAATTAGCCCAGTAGTTAGTGGTTTTTTTTCTTGGCGGAGGGGGGTTTTGCTTTCGTTTGCTTCTTTCATATTAGGTAAATAGGGGCTGAAAAGTTGCTAGTGCGTTCGAAGCTTTTTCTTCAAGAGCGTTACAACGCATCAACACGCCGAAACAATCTATACCGACTGACACGGGTAGCCGGCAACAATGTATAGGCTTTTGAACACATCGGAGCAACCATCAACAAGCCGCAGCCCTTATCACGCTGTTCTTCATACATGCCCGGTGCATCCTAATCTCGCTCGGCTATTAGCTGCACAATGGCCAACGATAAAAACTATCCCCTCGTTTTCTTTGTACCGTTCTTGAAATCGCGTACAACAATTGCGTAAATTGCCTTACACTGCGCACTGAGGTGCCCTATTAAAAACCCAACACACACATATAATATATATATATATGGGTGTGTGTGTGTGTGTATAACAATGCATAATAAACCTATGCATACATATATAATATACCTAGTTCTAAACCACCGATGAACCGTCTGCCGACAGTTAATCGTATAAACAAAGTCCCCCCTTGTAGTAAAGCGTAGAGACTCTCGAGTTAAGTAAACTGATAAATACGCTATTAAATCCTTTCACTTTATGTAATATTATATCAGAAGTAAATGTTACATGAACACGTTGCAACTACTAATCGGGTGTGCAGCTTTTTGTTGTTTGGAGATTTCGTGTTGTCCGCGCTTACTTCCAAGAAATTCCTTTGAAGCGGTAAATCGAGAAAAAAAAATTGCTCATTACCGATTATCAGTCAGACAAATAAATAACGGCGAAAGAAACGCTCTTTTATTTAAAATTTAACAGTTTTCCAGCGGCAACAAAATTCTCTACGGAGCCTGCCCAGACTGTGGCAAGGCTCACACACGTTGTTTTTTTTTTTTTTTATTAAATATGCTTTAATGATTGATAACAAAAAATTTGCGCAAAAACGGAAATTACGATATTATTTTTTTCTTTCTTTTTTCCGTTATATAAGGAAATAATTTCAACTTAAATTTTATTGCGCCCGAAGAAAAAAAGGATGTCCTACTTAAAGGTCGTGTGAAAAAATATAGGCACATTAGTCAAAACGTAATCATTTCTTACAGGTAGCAAAGAAATGCCAAGCGGGCTCGGTTCCGGTTTCTATATTTACAATTGCCGAAAGTGTCAAATTGCAGAAGCTGTGTAGCCCCGAGTAAAAAGCCTAATCCGATTGCATCACAAATTAAACCTCGTACGCTAATATCTTACTATTATAATTTAGCCTTATTTTATACCAAGATGTTAACGCAACGGGGACGAGATGGAAATAATGTGAAAACCAGTTAAAGTGTTCTAGTTGATAGTGGCTAAATAATACCATTGAAAAATATGTCAGTTCGAACAATTTACGATTGTCGCCACGGAAAAAACTTTACAGTGGGGCGGCACATCGTATAATCGTTGTTTCACGTAAGGACATGTGCTGATTTGTTGATTTTTTCCGCGTATGGGTTACAAAACTATCATAAAACTTAACGCTAATGTCACGCTGGCGGAACTAACTGCTGGTGAAACCCAGAAAGTTTTTTAGGGCTCAAATATGATCCTAAGGAAAGTCATTAAAATGGCGAAATTCTGAAGCTGCGTTTATATTTTCCGCATCTACATAGGAAGGAGTATATTTTAAGCGTTTTTCGGGACCTCAATTTTATCGCTGCAATGTCGATTTAAAACGGGGGGAAAATAAATATATAAATAAATAAATAAATAAATAAATAAACCGATCAGCTAATAAATCCTTTCTGTTTTTATCGGCTAATCCAGGTTGCTCAAAAAATTTCAGTTCTACGTCCACTCTAAAATTCCGGTAGGTCTTTCTGAAATCCGGTTGCGTCCATATCAACTGCAGTTCTGAGCGCTTGTTCAGTAATTGAAACTTTTGACCCCCCCCCCTTGGCTGCGTCGTTCTTCGGCCGAAAATACGAATTCATCGGTAATCTTCAAAGTCTTCTCCCCGCAATAATAAAAGCGCCAAAAAAAATCACAACAAATCGATTAATTACAAAGCCGAGAACATTCTAGAAATGTGAGCCGAAACATGAATCAAGTAAAATACTCGTTTAGGAAAAAATAAAAAAAAAAAAAAAAACACCCTAAAACGCTGCGACAGACAGCGAAGGATCATGATTTTGTCCGGTACATGGAATGGAGGAAATCAGAGACCCCTCGTATTTAACTCGCAGATCGACAAAAACCTCCTAAAGGTTTCTTACACTATCCTGTCCTTTCCCTCTCAGTTTGTTGTTCCTGCTATGGGTTCCTTTATTTCAGCTGTTTCCGATCGAATTTAATTAGTTAACTTCTCTTCCGATCGTTTCTGGGTGAGGTATCTGGTTGACGAGCCCCCCCCCCCCAATAATAATAATAAAATAAAATAAATAAAGGGTCGAAACAATGCTGATTTTTTGCCTAATTAAGAAAATAATTTATCGATTATAATTCAAGCACTTTTCTCGACAATTACACGACTGCTTGTTTGTTGATTTTTTCCGGCGATCCTGATTAATCTTGGCCCGGCTTGACGCTGAAGAGCCTTTTTTTAAAACCGCAATTTAAGGCTAGGATAAATACGCAATTACAAAAAAAAAAAAAAACGTTTCGCAAAAAAACAAAATTTTAATATTTCAAAGTCGTTTCAAGTTTCCCAGAGCACACGCCTATAGATAATAAAAAAGCTGGAATAAGGATAAAAAAGAAATGGATTGCAAATACCAACTGATGTAATTGTAATTATCAATGCTGCGATGTGCCTTGTAAGAATTCCGCCAATAAGCAATAGCATGGCGTAGGAAAAGTTAAATACTTTTCTTTTAAACTATATTTTCATTTCGGCAGAGAGCTGTCTATAGTAGATTTGGAGTGTAGAAACCGGTATTGTCACGAGTTTCGAAGAGCCAGAAAAACGGGTAGTTAGCACAGAAGCTCGCTTGCGGGTAAAATTAACGAACATCGGTAAAAGTCGGCCAATTACGTAAAGATCGTAATAATTCTTAAAAAAAAATTAATAATAATTCACAGATTTAAAGTGTATTAATCAATTTTACACACGTCCCGAAGTAAGAATAATAGTATGTAAATTTTCAACGGTTTTTTCAATTTACAAACTATAGTACACAGATAAACAAACACGTCGGAAAAATACAAGTAAATTCCTAACGCGAGAATGTTATAATTTTTTTTAAATTTTATAATTATTTTCGCGTGTTACATAGAAGTCGATGATTTTTCCGAAAGTCGTCGTAATTTTAAAACAAGCGGGCAGTTTTATTAATAGTATCCGGTTTTTTTTTATTCATTTTTTTGGTAGTATCGGTGCAAAGATATTATCATATTTCCGCTGTGAAATATCAAAAAAAAAACAAAAAAAAGCATAAAATTAATAAAATATTCGTGTAAAAAAAAAAAAATCGGTTGTTAAAAAAGATTTTTCGACTGGTAAATTTATCTTTTACAATTCGGTATAATTTGGTTAAAAGTGTGTCTTAGTCGGAAGTGTTGGGTTCTATTTCCTTTTAGTCTTAATAGTAATTTTTAGTTACACAAAAATAGCTTCTTTTTTAAATTTTATCCGTATTTCACGTCTTTGAAACTCTGTCAGTTTTGTTGTACACGGCGAGGATATATAGTTTAAAATCCGAAGCAATACGGCAAAGGAATATCATCTCTAAAAAGTCTTAGACGGTATACTTCAGAAGGAATTACCGAACACACGTAATATCGCCAGAGTTCTGGACTGGATATTTTGTTAAAACCGAAGAAGTTTCTTTAAAATCTGTTATGTGAACCTCCGTTTTATCGTCTTTTTCATCAAATTCGTCAGTGTCACCTTGCAAAATTGTACACCATCGCGCGCTAGTTTTCTTATTTTACAACTCCCTATGTCATTGTCGTTTGTCCGGGGTTTTTCCTTCTTCACTTTTGTTGTACCTATCATTTCTTTTACAATTAAGGCATTTCACAGTGCGAAGTATATTTTCAACTACTCAAGAGGAGATTAATTCGCCGTGAATACAGTTTTCTCATAAAAAAAAAAGAAAATCCCGGGAAAAGCTTATACACCGTCGTTTCCTAAAATTATGGGAAATAAAATGCGCCAACGACGGAACCTGTTTTGTATGGGTTCGCGACATTACTCAAAAAAAAAAAAAAAAAAAAAAAAAAAAAAAACTTTATTGAAAATTTTCTCCTAGTAGAACTCTAAAATCGGTATTTATCTATTTTTATTTTGCTTTTAATTTTTAAAAAAATGTAAAATGGCCGGTCAAAGAAAAGCGTCGTTTAAATTTAACCGGTTTCGAAAAAAAATATTTTTGAAAAATTCTAAAAAAATTCGCCTAAAAAAAATTTAAAAAAAAAAAGGCGAACATCGGAAGCTTAAAATTAGATTATCGGCCGAAAAATCGATTATTGAGCAGCTGTCGAAAAACAGGAAAGCCTCAAACAACCGATTGACGTCTTCTACTAGTGGGGTTCTGTAATTTAGAATGTCGCACCGCAATTTGCAACATTCGGAAACGTTCTGCGATGTGAAAAAAATTTGTTTTATTTACTATAAATAACCGAATAAAGATCAGGCGGGATGCTCACGCTTCAACAAATTTCTGATGATAATTGATGATAGTACTTTTTGCTTTTCCCATAAGACGCATTTAATCGAAATTCATGAGAAAGAGTTCTTTATCAGAAATAAAACATCAAGGAAATACAAAAACCAACTAAAAAATTAAACCAAATTATAAAAAAAAAAAAAAAAAAAAAACGGTATGAAAAAGAAAAGTAAATAAAAAACAATAATTAAATTAATCGAGCTGGTAATTAACGGATTACAATTTAAATAATAAACCGCGAACGATTTTCAGAGTAATATAGGCTTTCCGCATCTTAATTTTGAAGGGAGATGAACAATAGATATATTTTTCGACTGCGAGTCATTCGATTTTGACACTGTAATACTCCAAGAATGTTCTTTTTTCAACAAACCTACTCGCGTCGTGCCCTGCAATTATTATTATTATTATCATTTTCTTTCCACTGTTCGCGCTATTTTGCGCATTTGTGGAATTTGTGATAATAATAATAATAATATTTGATTTGATTTGATTATTTTTCCGTTAATAAAAGAATCAAAACGATCCGACGTAATATTCCGGTGTATTGAAAATAGTTTTAAGAATTATTCTGCAATAGATTGTCGGTAACTGATTTGGCGTTTTTACCGATTAGAGCTAAAATGAGGGGCGAAATTAAAGATTCGGGAATTAGAGGCCAAAGGGTGTAGGTATTTCTAAAATATATGAAATCCTGGGTCAGCCAGCTACCGCAATGCGTAGTTAGTTAGGCAGCGGTATTTCGCTTGATCAGGACCCGGTTCTATTCCGGCTCCGTACACTGCACTCAAAATGTTCACCTGCGTTAATGAATTGATACGCCCACAAATAAAACAAAATAAGAAATCTCGGGTTTTATTATTCGTTGCTGTACGTTGTTTACTATAAAGCCACCACTGAAGCGGCCGGTGCTGCCAAGTTCAAAATTAGAATAACGGGATAAATACACAATTATGCGATCCGCCGCGCTTAAAGAAGTGCAAAATCCTTTTCTAAAAAGTACGCAGTAACATTTAGAATCGGAGATTTTGGGATTGAATTCCATCAACTAATATACATATAATATAATATATACCTATATGTATGTCGTACCTACTCGTGCTTTGTAACATGGATCACATACTCTACCGTAATATATATATAGGGCCATATCTAGACCAAAATTTCGGGATTATGAAAATATTTTTATAATTATACTATATATATATGTGTGTGTGTGTTTTATCATGAAATATATTTATTTATAAATAGTACACTAAAGCCTTGTAGTGAATTATTGTATATGCCATATATTTGAACACTACAATAAAAACAAATAAAAAATGGTCGTTCCATAGAATTCATAAAAATTTTAATTTTCTTTTCTTTTATGAAAAATTGAAAAGAAATAAATTTATTCTGAATTTCGGTCTATCAGACATTTCGGGGGGGGGCTTTGAATCCGGAAAACCCGCTCCTCAGATACGGCCCTGTAACAGATTGAACAATGTGCATACTGAGGCAGCAATCAAGAGAGGAGTGAGGCAAGGATGTAGCCCCTATCTCCTTACCTATTTAATTTATATATAGAACAAGCTGTCAAGGAGATGGAGACAATGGGTGCTAAAGGAATAAAGATAAACGGAAAACAAATAAATATGATAAGATACGCTGATGACATTGCAGTGTTGGCAGAAAATGAAAGCCAGTTAGAACAAGCACTAAATCTAACGGAAGCCATAATGAAGAGATATAATATGGAAATCAACAAAAAGAAAACAAAAATCTTCGTATGCAATAAAACAAAATTAAACACGAAAATCAGAGTACAAAATTATATGATAGAACAAGTAGAAAACGTTACTTATTTGGGAAGTCAAATCTCATGGGATGGAAGATGCTCAACAGAAGTTAAGAATAGCACAAGCGAAATCAGCCTTTAATAAGAAAAGAAAACTATTAACATCAAAAAAGCTTGATATAAACCTAGCAAAGAAGTTTGTAAAGACGTACGTGTGGTCGATATGCTTATATAGTGCTGAAATTTGGACGCTGAGGAAGACGGATATCGCAAAGCTGGAGACCTTCGAAATCTGGTGCTGGAGGAGAATACTCAGGATAAAATGAACAGATAGAATTACTAACAAAGAGGTTTATAGCAGGATAAAAGAAGAAAGACAAATCATTAAAACCAATTTCTGAACGAAGAAGTAAATGGATAGGACATCTGTTAAGGAACAGCGAGCTGATAACATCGTTATTGGAAGGTAAAATAGAAGGAACTCGTGCAAGGGGAAGACCGAGAAGGAGATTCATACATCAAGTTATAGAAGACATGGGAATAAATAATTACCAGCAACTGAAGCAGAAGAAGAATAGAATGGAGAAGGATCACACAGATCTAAACTCTAAACTTTAATTTTTAACCGTTTCGCTTCTATTAGTAAACCAATCGAAAGATTGATACTACAAATAAAAAAATAAATAAATATATATATATATATGTGTACATAAATAGGGGTTGATGAAAATGACTTGTGTTTATATGTTATTATTTTTGAAGTTTCTATTGTATTTAGTTGCTGTTTAATTTCGTATACATATGTATTTCGCAACCTTTATGAAAACCGTAAATAGCTCGTAACGAGCCCGGTGAAGTGGTTTTTATCGAGGGGGCCATAAAACTGCAAGCTACGTTTGTCCGCAACAGTACACCTTCTAGTTTTACTTTTTAATTTTCAAACGTACGAAAATCGGAAATTGCGCTCAAAAATAAACACTGACGACGAAGGATACTCGGAAAAAATTAAAATCGCAGTGCCATGCACATCGGTAAACTATCGGGAAAAAAACAAAAAACAAAAGCCGCTTGGCAAAGCTGTAAAAAAGAAAGAAAAGCTCTGAATAGAAAATTCCTCCTTCGGTAAACGCTTCCGCGAACGAGGTAGGCGGTCGGGGACGCGGGGGGCGTCGCGGATTGCGGCAACGGAAAATTTGGCACGGGTCGCCTGGTGAAGTGGGGGGGGAATTGGAAAAGGCGCGCAAATTGCGTTCGGAAGGCAATTTTTTCGTTCGGGCGCGATTGCGTTTGACCGATCGGCGAAAAGTGTCCGAGGACCGGCGATCGGGAAGAGGCCGGTCGGCGGGTGCCCCGCCACGGCGGCGCGGGCGGTCGCGGCGAAACCGATTCGGCCGATCGCTGTCTGTCGGAATCCGTCCTCTTTCCGAACGCTGCCGAACGCGGACGACCATTCGAATCCACCCATGAACGGGGTCGCCAGGCGCGCGGAGACCGGAGGGGTCGCGCTGGTTGCCGAACTTGCCGGTAGAGGGCAGCTCCGGTCGGCCAGCCCGGACGCGCTCGTGTGTCGGTGTGGGTCGGAAGGTAGCCGAGCGGGAAGACCTTGTGACCAGCATACAGTCGCAGATTGGCATCCGTTGTGATTTGTCGTGTAGTGTTCGAGTCGCGCGCTCGTCAGCCCATATATATTCCACTTTGTCGTCTGGAACAGAAATTTTTTTTTTGTATTTACCTTTTTCTTATTTCACCTTTTTTCTCGTTTTCGTTCCGATTTTATTATCGACAGCTCGCGTTCGTTGATAATATACACACACACCTATATAAATATATATTTATTAATATTTATTAATATATATATATATATATATATATATATATATATCTAAATATTATATTTAAAGAGAAGGAAATAATTGTTCGACTTCCGGGCACATAAATTTTTATTTAATTTTTTTTGTGTCGTCTCGCGTGTAAAATTAAAATTCGTCCTGACGGACACGGGACGCGCGTGATAAAAAATTCCATTCGAATTATATGTTACATATTATTTTCGTGCGATCTCTCACAATCGTCGCGAATTTCTAATAAATATATGTATATCGGCCGGCGCGTGCCGTATCTTCGAATACTGCAATTTGCACGAATTTTTGCATCGGTTTCGTGAAGAAAAAGTTAAAACGTGATAGCGCCGAATTCGAAGCGACACGAGACGATCATATCATGAAAATAATCATCTGTCCGGACATCGTCGTCGTCGTTGGTGAGTTTTTTTTAATCAAGCTTTTATTTTTAAAACGGTTCGCACTGGTTAATTTTTTTTTTTTTTTTAAGTTTTCTACGGCTAGATATAGGTTGGTCTATGATTTATATTTTTTTTAATTTTAAATTGTTTTTTTCTTTTGATTTCCTTTCAGAGGTCTTTTTTTTTTTTTTTGATTTTTTCGAAATTTTTTTTTTCATTTCATTCTCGGTCTCGTCACGCGGGAGCCGGTGGTACCAAATAATTTTTTACGCGCTTCTGATTCGTCAAACTACAGTCAAAATTGGTTATATCTACTTTGGAGAGGGATACGCGGAGTATATTTTTAAATAATTCCGTCCGAATTACAAAAAAAAAATAAATACGGCGTCGAAGGAGTTTATTTTGTTGGTTTTTTTTTTGTGTGTAAAATTGTAAATAATTTTGAACAAAATTTTATTAATCTTCCGGTAAGAGTATTTTTCCGGTTTGAATTTTTCCAAAAAAAAAAAAAAAAAAAAACATCTTTAGTGTTCTAAAGAAAATGAGTTTATATACAGCGGCAACATACGTCCAGTATTTTAGACTTTGGCGACATTTTGCTCTGAAGATTGTCTGAATAGAACCGGTCAACGTCGATTACCATTTTTTTTTTAAATCGAACGCGAGTTGCGGGGTTTTTTTTCACATTTTCCTAATTTTTTCTCCGAACTGCTTCTGTTAAAAAGAAATTTTGTCCGAACTTCAACTAGCAGCGCGTTAATAAAATGAGCCGGCAGGAACACATGTCTGTAAAATTCTTCGAGTCGTTTAGCTCTTACTTATATTTCCAGACAGTTCGTTTATTAATTGCCGTCTTTTTATTGAATACGTTATGTTTACCGGGAAAAATGTAATCACTGTTGATGTTGATTTAAGGAAGAAGTTTTGATTTTAATGGGAAAAAATGTTGCTGAGTTCAGCGGAAATTTAAAAGTATCGAAAATGAAAAAAAAACTTCTGATAATGTCTGAAAAGTATAATGCGTCAGAACTTTTATAATCGGAAATGTTGAATTTCAGACATGAACCGCGCAATAATCACGAGATGTGTCCTCCGCACAACTGGTCGAAATTTCACGCGTAATCAGGATTAAGTAGAACGGTCGCTACGGAATTAAATTCTATTATCCCCACGTTCCTTTAATGTCATAATAATTATTTCCAGACATATTTTTAATTTACCCTGCATTGTTTTCCATTTAATTTTGTCGCTGACATACATCTTCGACCGTCTCTGTGTCTACACACACATCTTTCGCACTGACGAACATTATGAATAATTTTTTCCCCGCTGATATCAAATTTATTATTCTTTATGCTCCTCTTAAGCGCATTTTTAACTTTGAAAGATTAAAAACGGTTTTATCTCAGAATAAAATGGCACACTATCCCTTTCAGTAATGGGTCTTAGCTCTGAGTTTGTAAGTAAAAGACGTTCAAAATTATAGCTCCGGAGACACGGGGCTCTGCGAGATCATTCAAGTACGCGTACATTGTCAGCATTACATTCGGCAGTAAATGAAAATCTCAAGACGAGGCGGAGGTTAATTTAAAAAATTTGGTTATCAGAAATGTAAGGAATATCCTGGCGTAAAAATTCGGGGCAAATGGATTTTATTGTTTTTTTTATTTTTTTTTTTTTTTTGTATTAGTTTGGCGAAGAAATATGCTCAAAATTAAACCGAAATAAAAAATTTATCGAAACCCACTTTTTTCCACATTACACACTAGAAATCCAGAGTGGTTCACTGCAGCAAAATCATCTTCGGACCGCTTCAACTTGACCGCGGTCCGTTTAATTTCATTCGGAAAAAAAATAGGTCAGTAGGAAAAAATCTCCATAAATTAATTCGTTGGAAAAATTAAATTGATACGCCTAATTCTAAATCCATATTAATTCGGATTAATCATTCGGTTAAAAATACCAAAAAAAAGAAAATAAAGCTCCTTAAAGAAAAGCGCTTAATTTTTGTTTAAAATTACTAAGCATAGCTATGTTACTTTTTTACCATCTTAAAAAATTACCCAGCGCGCGGTGTTTACAATATTAATATTTACTAACGCATTAATTCGCGACTGGTCACTTACTTTTTACGCGATTTTTGATTACATTCGTTTCGCCGATATCAAAATTACGCTAAAGAATATTCGGACGATTTCGCAAAAATTACCGATATCGTATCGTTTTTATAATTTTTTTTCCTACATCGCAAAACCTATTTTTAGATATCCTCAGTTTAGGGGAAAAAACGCCAATTTGAATTTTTTCGCGTATACTTTTATAAAATGTGCAATACGCGAGAGTTCGTATTGCGATATTTTTGGTTTTCTCCGTTAGTATCACGTATATTTTTAAAATTATCCGTTTCCAATTTTTACAATTATAAAGTCATAATCTGTACTATTAAACATCAGATTTTAATCAAATTCTCACATAGTTGTGATTTAAATTAGAGATTTTAACGATTCTCCTTTTTCTTTTCCCCCGAGTGTTATAAAATTTTGCTCACAGCTAGATTGCACCTTCGGTGATCATTTTTACGCTCGCATTTAGTAAATATTATGAAAGTTTATATATACATTTTTCAAATGTAATAACGGTGCTTGTTAATGCGGTTGATTCGGAAATATTCCATCAGGATAAAAAATAAAGACGATTACAATTTACTTATCCTCTCTCTGAAATGGACATAAAATAAATAACGCGAATTATCGGTTTGATTTGAAGGTAAAAAAAAATCTGTACCGGTATTTTTAATACGTTTTCGATATGTGTGTGTGTGTGTAAAAAATATTTGGAAATATTTTTTTACATAACTCACGAGAAATTCGCTTCATAAATCCCGGGAAATGTATCAATAATCTTACTTAATTTGATATCAAAATAAACGACGCGAATTATCGTTTGATTTGAAGGTAAAAAAAAAATCTGCACCGGTATTTTTAATACGTTTTCGATATGTGTGTGTGTAAAAAATATTTGGAAATATTTTTTTACATAACTCACGAGAAATTCGTTTCATAGATTCCAGGAGGTGTATCATTACTTAATTAAATATCAAAAGTTCTCCCATTTTTTTTATTCTGAGGTTGTTTGTTTTTTGTTGTTGTTGTTGTTTTTAAAAATACGCGTCCCATATAAAAAAATCACGAAAATGATTAAAATCCCGAAAACAATGTATTTTTTTTCCAAAAAATTCGCAAAAGATCCAGTTTTTGTGTTACAATTAGTATTACAGTGTTTCCGCCTATTATTTTAAATCCTATAACTAGTTGAAAAGTACAATTCAAGTGTCGGTTTCGGATTAATTTTACTTGAATTTTTTTTTTTTTTTTTTTTCTAAAATAATAATATAAAACTACTCATAAAATTTAAACTAATTGAAAAGAAAAATCCAATAGGAGACAAACGCGTCAACAATAAAACTTGCAATCTAAATAATATACACTTTCGACACAATAAAGCTTCCTTGTGATGGAAAATTACATAAAATAACGATGTCGACGGTTTTTGCAATGATATCGCGAAATTCGATCATTGATATATATTTTCCGTATTTGCTGTATATTTAAATTTTCTGGGTATTTTTGAGAAGTTTTTATTATTTCTCGGGAATCTGCGCTTACGCTATTCGAGAAAGCCGGCTTTGTTCACAACGGTGCCGGTGAAACATTTTTGGTTTCCTTTTTTTTTTTTTTCATATTCTAAAAAATTGTTTCGTAATTAGTATTTCTTCGTAATCCATTTTTACACATTAAAAGCTCAAAATCAAATAGAACGCGCAATTTCATTTCGATTTCTTGCCATTAAATGGCTGAAGTACTCACGGTAAGCAGAACATTTCTTGCATAATTTATTTAAAAAAAAAAGAAAAAATATTTGTTTTTTCCTGTTTGATATTGAAATAAAAAAAAAAAAAAAAAATGAAATCCACCCAATTAATGTGAAAATACATTTCAATCAGACCTAGAGAAGTTAATTAGTTTTCCGCGTTTACTCAGGCGTATTCCGTTTTAATTATTTTTCGATAGCGGTAAATTTTCATGTTAGTTGTACCGCTGACGAAATTGATTTCCAAACTTGAGCGACACGTTGCATAAAGGAAAACCATAAATAGACACACACGCAGGTGCGTGAATTTTTATTTAAAATTTATACTAGCTAAACTAATCGGTAATTTCGACGTACTTTGTGTATTACTGCGTTTTTTACGTTGTTTAAACCGGGGGTGGTAATTATTATTTCGATCGAATAAAAAAATAAAAATTCACTATTTTCTGAGGAATATTATTATAATAAAAACAAAAATGACACCGTGTGTTTAGTTAACATACACGCTCAGGAAAATATCGAAATTGTAGAATAGTCGGCGTGTTCTGTGCCATATCACAGGTGTGTATTGTATTTTAATGCTACTATCAGCCGTTAAATCATATAATATTTGTACGCGGATTTAGGACTAATGCTTAAAGTTATTGTAAATGGACAATCAGCAGCTTGGGCAGGTAGCGGTGTTTGGTTCGGGTAAGACTTGCATTAAATCTCGCTGTTGCACCTGGAAAATATCGGGAAAAAAAATTTTTCACACACCAATGAAAAAAGCGTAATGGTAATTGACAATAATTGGAAAATTACATATATATATGTATATATATATATATATATATATATATCGTGTTGCCATCCTCTTTAATCATCAGCGAAAAAGTTGTAAAGCGAATTATTTATATTACTATTACATTAACATTTCAATTTTAATCAGTAACACACACGCCGTTCACATCCACATGGTCGAACTCAGTGCCAGTCGAAAAAGGAAAAAAAAAAAGGATAATTTTTTTTTCCTCGGGATTATTTTATACCGGGGCGGATTTCGTCAACTTTATTAAAGTTGCAATGTAAAATATAAAAGGTCACGTTTAATTGCGGATTTAAGAAAAAACATTATATTGCACTGCATTCCGGTAAAAAAAAAATCGCCCTTTTTTATTCAATTACGGTCTCTAAAGCGCCAGGACCCTCCTGACATTTCCGTATCCATAATCTATATTGGACACGCGTGAGGGTTGAAATTTCAAAAAAGAAAAATAAATGAGATCGAGAAATCTTTGACGCTAAAAACTTTTTGTGGCTATTTTATATTCAACGCGATTTATGCTGGCCCCCGCTGAAGTATACATACACGCAACACATATATTGCTACTGTCCTTTGTCCTCTCCATTTCTGACCGCCTGGTTATTTAGTTATAACTGTTAATTTTTCATGTTGTTGGGTCAAGGCCGCTGGCGCGCCTAGGGTAGGGAAAAAAAAAATAAATATATATATATATATATATACATATGTGCTTATACGGAGAATCCCCTTCACGAGGGGGAAACCTACTAGATTCTCGGATATTAGTTCTAAAAATACTTTTGATTTCGATCTTTCGTGACGGAAAAAAATAAAAAATTACTATTTCCGAAATGTATTTATTTTTCTCGCGACATATAAAAGTAAACAAATTTTATCACCTGCAGCATAAACATGCGGCATAACCATTGTAGAGAATTGTCGATGTGCACAAAAATAATAATTACGACCTTGTTCAATCTTGCTCGATGGAGAAACTTAATCATTTGTGGCAGAATATCGTGTGGACCGTTTTGCAATATGGAGTGCCAAGCAATATCCGAATTTTGTTTGTGCGGAGGAATATCCCCCCGGTGAAAAGTGAATAGTCAAAATCTCCGAATAAAGACTTCTTCGGCGAAGTTAATTCGGAGGTATAATGAAAAATAATCACCTTTTACACGGTGTCTTCGAAATTGGAATTAATTAAAAACTTTGCATTTCTAGCAACGTTCCCTTTTTTCCCCGTGACTAATAAACCCTAGGTCATCTGAAGGGCCTTTTACGTTCGGGTACAAGTGGCGATTGAGTGTTTCCATTAATCCGTAGATCAGAGAGAGCTTTAGGGTAAATTATTTCCGTATCCGACGAAAAATCAGACACATTCTATCAAGCAAGTTTTCGATAATTCCGAAGATCTGATATTATACAAAAATGTATTATACACTTACGTATATTGAAAAAGAAAACCAATCCGAATTATTGGGACTGCGCATCATAGATGGCAGTCACTGCGGTGAAAAAAGATCCGTTATAATTTAGATTCCTAATATAATAATAGTAGGATTGAAGGCGAATTCATAATCTTTTTTCTTTTTGTTATACTACGTGAGTTAAAATCAGCTTCATGTAGTGGCTTTTATTCATACGTAAGTTTGTTGTTCATTTATTCGCCGAAAAATATTGATTTATTAAAGCCAAATCGAAAAAAGAAAAAAAAAAACGATTCTCGAACGTTCAGAACTATCATTGTGTAGATTTTCGAGTACTTCTTCTCGCTTTTTTTTTTTCGAATCACGATTTGTTTGTAGTCGTTTCTAACGAATAAAAAAAAAACAAAAAAAAACAAACACCGATGAATAAAAATAAACAATAAATGATGATTCATCACATTAGTTCATTGAGAAAAAAATTAAACTCGTCCCGTATAAAATTAAATGTAACCCTGCGAAGTAGAGAGAACGGTTTTTTTGTTGGTTTTTTTTTTTTTTTTTTTTTTGTTAACCAGCTCGCATATCAGTCGAATCACGTACTACACCGTGGCTGTAGTACGGCGTGTTAATGCATACCTTGTTGGGATCGTTTACACATCGCAGAAGTGTGTTTAATTTCAACTGAGAATTTCGTTTGATCGAATGTATTCATGCTGTTCGGAAAACAAAATTTAAATTTCACAGTTAGTCGCTAGATCCTATCCGTTATATTCGAGTGATTCGAATAAAACGATATTATTATCCGATGGAAAATTATATTCAATTAACGGTCAGAGACAATTGCCCTCTCCCCGAAGAACACCTGGGAAATATCTCTAAAACCCCGACTATGTAATTACTTGCGGTAGGATTTTAACGCATATTTGGGGGGGGGGAGAGACTCGATATCAACATAATTTTCTGGTTTATATTGAATGTGGGAAATTTGTGTGTTTTTGTTGTTGTATTTATTTATTTTTTTTTGGTGTTCAAATTTAGTTTATAATAATTATTTGATATAATTTCCGATAATTATTTGTACGATTACTTTTTAATAATTACAGCAAGATGTTTTATATTTCCGAACCTCTGCGCTGGTGTGAATTGGTTTTCTCGACGGTAACGGGGTGATTATATTTTTTGGAAAATTTAGTTAGGAAATGTTTGAATTACCTAGAGGATTTTCGAGCCTAATTTTGTTCATTTTTTTTTTAAGTTAAAATATATATTTGATGTATTGTATACGTTTTAAAATGAATGTCAAATTTGGAAATATCTACGCGCATTTAGAAAAACGTTACCTTTATTTTCGCCTCTCTTCCGGACATGTCCGAACAGGGGGCTAGATAATAAACATTTGTTTTAAATCGCATTCGTGAGACTGTTAAATAGGTATCCGGATTGTAAATTACCACCTGAAGGTGGTGTGTAATGGATTTTTATGGCTATCTTTCAATGGAAGGAATTAAATAATAGAAAATGACAACCTCAGTGTAGCATTTGCCAGAAAATCCCTCGAAGCAGCTTCGCCAGCGTGACCTGTTACGTAAAAGAATTTTTGCGCGCAGAAAGTCTTAGTTAACTGCGCTCGTGCCTCCCGTAACCTGATTAGAACACTTTGCGCCTACTTTTAATTAATTTTCACCGACTCTGTACATATTTTGAATCTCGGTCCGAGCTGTTTTAGGGTTTTAAGGCGTTCTTAAGTGCCTTCCCAAAAACCTTCGACGCTTATTAATTTGATACTGGTAAAATGAACTTCCCACCTTCCAGATAATGACCGATTTCTCGGAATTCCAAGCCACACGTTGCTGGTACTTTGAAAATTTCTCCTTATGTTGACTTATGACCGGCCACTCCGTTTTGAACTTTTCGCATAGTTTAACGAATTTGCAAAATACTTATAGTAGCGAAAAATATCATTGCCATCATCTCATTCGAACTGCGCGCCACTTCGCACTTTTACACACCATTACTGTCGCGCTACCGGAATACAATTTGTTCTTTGTTTCGGCTAAAAATATAATAATTAGACGGTATAGGCTGGCGACGGCGCGGTGTTCAAATTTCAATTAACATAATGTTCTTCCGACAACTGTAGATGTGTGAACTATGCGTGTAGATTCGTAATAATGACGATGTTTCTACTTGGTGGCGTCTTGCTATTGGTAGTTTACACACTGGTAGACAAAGGGGAAGGTAATTTATGCAAACACTTCAGAGAAGCACCGCTGCCCGGCCGAGAGAGTATCGGACTGACTACTTCCTTCTTAGAATTCGGTAGGGGTTAATTGGATCAGTGCTGCTGTACGACATCGCGCGTTGCCGAAATTGTTTCTTTTTTTAATTCTTATTTTTTCCCTCTCGGAAAAATGTTTATTTCCTTTTGTCTTTTTTTCTTTTCCTTTTTTTTTTTTTTTCTGATTGAACTTTCTAAAAAGTTTAACCGTGGTTATTTACGGTATCTCTGGATGTTAAGGGCTGGAAACCGGTTTGCGAACTTGGCCAGTATGTTAAATTAGAAATGTCATTTCCGAAATTTTAATTTTGACGCGCTTGCAATTTTATTAGTATTATTGAAAAACTTTAATTCAGCGGCATAACGCAAAATCGGCCAGAATCGCGCAGGGAACGGAACGAACGCGGTTAAGCAAAGTTGTTACATTGTGCTCTCTGAGAGAAGCAAACAAAAAGGCAAACTGCCAGTAAAACGACCTAAAGCCGCTGAAAATGCGGTTCGTGCATGAACCGACGAGTTTCTTTTGATGTACCGACGCCCCGGACCGATCGTACAGTATATTGCATTTGCATTACATATTACGTAATTCGTTTATATTCGATTTGCGGTAGTTGGCGCCGCGACTTTTTTCATAAAAGTACCTGAGAGTTGTAGAATAGCCCTCGATAGGATAAAGAAATCATCGATCTCTGATAGAGTTTTTGATAATTAATAACACAAAACTTGTAACTTGGTGTAAGATATTTTACCGTTAGCCGTCATGTGGATCTGTATTCGCGATAGGAAGAGAACAAGGAATGGGTAGAATCGCTGTGAGATTTGTTCGGGAAATATATTCTCTTCTGTGTTACGACACACTTATCGAATCTCTGCGTCCATTGTTTTTATTTACGCCAGTAGTTCCAACTGGTCTAAACTTCAATTAGATCCCTACAATATAACAAGCTAGTGGCCGCTCCGACTAGAACACGTTTGAAAACTTTCAAATTTCCATAAATTTACCAAAGTGTCTTCACGAAACGCATTTATTATATGTCATATACACGAGATTTTTCGTGCTTAAACAATTTTTCGCCGATCGCGGATTGTATTTAACGTGTAAACGAACCGCTTTCACGATTGCAAAGTACACCGCAGAATCTTTGTACGGCGAGATTGTCTGACTGCGTGAACACAACAGTTTTTGAAGATACCCGCTGCTACCATCTTTTATGGAGTACTTTCTTTCGCCAACCCAAGTCGCTCTTTGTATTTTACCGCATACTTGCTACATAGTGTTTTTTGTACAATAAAAAGCTTTTCGAGGAATCGCCAGTATGTCTGTTCAGTCATTCTGCCGGATCATTCGCTCGTACCACACGTCTGACCGACTGGTTAACGAGACATCTTCAGAACTATATATATATATATATATATATGGTTAGAAGATATTCCTCCGCCAAAGATCCAAGTCAAATCTTAGGCTGTCGCTTCCGAATGAATCGTGTTTCAGGTAAAATGCTTGGTCGGCACCAGTTACTTTTCCATTCGCATCCAAAAATCTGGAATGTAGATATCGACTCCGTTCCTTCAGTTTAGCTTCCCGGACGGTCCGCTTAGCCTGAATGGCGAATTCGCTCTTGGGCGCAAGACTATGTTTTCTATAACGCACTCCTTATTCTTCTTCGGTCAGTAGAGTACTGCTCTTTCCCGTACCACCCGGTAGTCTAGCGAGGAAGCATTTCCGCGATAGCACACAGGGACTTCGGCGTTGTCCCTGGTGGTCTTTACGCTGTCCGTATTGGATGCCAACATTAACAACAGTAAAAACGCTGAGAATGACACGAATGATCGGGCGTCAGTTGTAAGCAACTTCTACCAAGGTATTTACAAAACTGTGCCAAGGGAAAAAAAAATTCCGAAAGGAAATTTGGCTACATATTTTTCTTTCCTTCTATATCGAATTAAGATGGTCAAGCGGCGTTCATAAATAATAAGCGAGATGTTTACGCTTTAAATTCACGTTTTTTGTTGTTTTTCGGATGATGAAAAATATAAATCGGCACTTTCGAATAAAAAATAGCGGGCCACCGCGGCGTAGTTGGTTGGTCAGCGGTATTTCGTTCATCCCCCTGCGATACATTGAAAATATTCAAAAAAATTTCACTTGCACTGGGTTAATATTCATACTTGACGCACCGAAAAAAACAAAAAATCCCCTTAAAAGTGTCAGTAAAGCGAGAAATGTTCAAACGAGTTATTTGAATAATTATAAACATAATTAGAAAACATTAAGGATAAATACGCTAGAAATGTTTTTTTCCAAAATATCGTCCAATTTCTTACTGGGGCAGAACAGAAATCTCCGTTTTCTCCGTTTCATGCTTATTTCGCGTAGGTTTTTCCATTATTTTTTGTCATCATTTGCTTTCCATTATTTTTTTGTCATTATTGGTTTTCTATTATTTTTTGTCATTATTGGTTTTCCATTATTTTTTATCATTATTAGTTTTTCCGTTTATTATTGAAAGTTTTTTTTTCTTTTTTTCCCCTTTGGGCGTGTCAATTATGGACATTACCCCAGAGAAAGTGAAGTTTTTGGAAGTTACAACGAGCGCAGCGGAATTCGAATCCGATTCTACGCGGACGAAACAGTTACCTAACTAACTACGGTAGCTAAGTTCGTTAAATTTTCTTATTTTTCCAGATTTTCCCAATTAATGTTTTTTATTTTTCCCCGTTCAAACGATTAAGGTATTCTTTGGATGCTGACCATACTATATAACTCTACCTTAATGTGTAATGTTTAAAACTTGCCGAATGATCGCTGCTCATCTTAAATAATTTAACATAGTTGATTTCCACTTTTCCGGTACTAAAAATGGGACATATCATCCCTAAAAATGTTTCTAGCCCAACTTATTTATTTTGAATATCTTTTTTTACGTACGCTTCTGATTATTCCTTATTTCAATTGGATATATACATAATTTTGCGTATTACCGGTCAATTTGCACACGACGTGATTGCTACTGTTTTTTTTTTTTTTTTAGTAATTATCGGCCAGTACTATTCTTTATTATTATTATTATTATTATTATTATTATTATATTAAGTATTTCTGAAATGCAGCGAACTGGTTTGCACTTTTTTCGAGTTGTGATACAAAGTAGCGCATACTTTCTGTTTTTCGGATTTATAAAAACATATTTTTTTCCCCCTGAAAAATCCAATTTCAGTTATTCAAGGGCAATACTACAGTATGCTAACGTTAATTAGTTGGTAATAACGAGTACGTCCTTTTTTTATTTTTTTTTAATCTGAGAAGTGTTGTAATTTATGCCTATAATGGTCGTTAATGTCGTACGACGTGTCAGTTGATGTTTCGTAACAAAAAGTAAAGGCATTCTTGGAAGTTCGCGCACGTATCGTTATAATTTAAAGAGATATTGCTTCATGAAATACGCATTTTTAATTGAATTATGATTATTTCTATTTCTTTGAACTAATGTTAGTAAGGGGAAAATAACAGATTTTCGATTACCGCAACCTTGAGGTTTCAGTTGGCATAGTGAGAATAGGAAGGATGAAGAGTTCTTGCCGAAGAATTTGAAAGAGAATAAGCTCGCTTTATAATAATTTCCATAAATTTAATGATTTAACATTTCCGGATATTATTAAATTTAATTTTTCGGCTCTGTTAAATTTCGATTCTACGACAGGTGCGTTTTCTATTTAAATTTCTGCCCCGATATTTTTGGTCAGTTATTTGGCAACAATAAAACTACAAATACGACGCTCTTACGCACAAGAAGGGTAGCCTTTCTTTATGTATATATGTATATATATATTTAAAAAATACTTCAATATATATATGTATATATGTATATAAATTTAATGAACGTTTGTAGGTTGCGGTGTACCATTGTGGTCTATTTCATACAATGTTGAAGAATTATTTAGCGCAAATTAATTAATTAATTAATTAATTGGGTCAATTACATCTTCCTATTTTCCGTTGTTTGCTAGTTCCGTCAACTTGATGGGCTTTTTCTTTCGCCGCAGTAGTCAATTGTTGTGTCTACTTATCTATTTTTCTTCAATTTCACATTATCTGGGAATTTCAGAACAATTCGTATATTGCGAGAATAATTGTCTTCAAGATCGTTAATCTTCCTCTTCGTGTATTATCACTTTTTTTTAACGTCTACGGACGGGACAAGGCGCTATTTTTTATGCGCTGCGCCAAAACACTGTTTATTCCACACCGCGTACTCGGAACGAACGAAAAACAATTGTCTTAATTCTGCTGGTCATCGTTCGCGGTGATTCAACCACTTTTGAATTCCCATTCAAATGTCTAATTCGGCTTTCGAGATGACTCTTTTGTATCGTGCTACAGAAAAATTTACAAAAGTCGAGTTCGCATGGTATCCTCCTACAAGCAAACCGCCGAGTAGTCGATTACCAAACCTGGACTTCACACCAGTTCTAATTTTTTTCGTTCCGATAAAACATAGTATAGAGCGAACTATGAAAACCTCCCTATCGACACCGGCTATAGTCAAGAATTTTTGTTTTGCCGGCGCGAGTTTTTTCTGCAATTTAAACGATACAAGATGTATTAAGTTTCGACCTACAATAATACGCAAACTGAGTTTTAATTATGACGGTACATAATATTCAGCTAGACCCCCCAAATTGGATTGAATTACTTACATGTTGCCGAGTGAAATGGATAAAAGGAAATTTTAAAATTTTGCGAGCTGATGAAATTAAAGTTAATCGGCGGCGTCCAGTTGTATTCGATGTCTTATTGCATTTGAACCCATTTTTCGTTTCTTCACTGCGAAAAAAAACAAAAAATTTATACTTCTTTCTGCGCGTGTGCACTGGATTTTGGATTTAGACGTTATGACCAGAGCTCGCCAAATTCTTCGTTTGATTTGTATAATTTCAAATTTATGCGGTTGTTCGAAATGAAAAATTTCAAACTACGATCAATTTTCAGGCAACTTTTGTTACTTTTTCTTAATATACATAATTACTTTAGAACCGTCCGGGCTTTTTTTGTTTTTTCAAAGTGTTGGCAAAGTGTGCCTATCATCATTTTGTTGTCGATCTAGAGAGTCTAGAGGTTGTGATATCGTTGCAAACACTTTTTTTTTTCTTTCGTCTGTACGTGTATGTGTGTGTGTGTGTGTGTTGGCAGCCGGCGTGATATTTGGCAGATCGACTTGGGCAAATGAAAAATTTAAAGTTCAAATATTAATTACCGGAACGCGGCGCGATAGATATTACCTTTGATTTCAGATGAGTCACGCTTCAAAAATAATTCGCCATCATCGACTTTAACGGGAGAACAAAAAAACTACACCGATATAGTTTGTCGATTATTTAAAGTCTCCGCACATATGTTATATCGCGTAAAGATGTACGTAATTAATTTCCGGTAACGCGAGGGAGTGTGCATTTAATGAAATTGTTCCGCGCTGAATTTCAGCGAATTATTGCCCGAGCATGGTGACAAATGCGCGCACGAGAACCTGGATATAATAATAAATTCGTTCGCCGCGTGTGTGTTGTAAAATTAATTTTTCGGCGCTATTGAAGGAAAATAAAGAAAAATGACATTGAATTAAAGCGGTCGATTTTAATATTTAACGATCGATTTCGTGTAGTGGCCGCTGAATAAATAAAATATTTCGCTTGTCATAATATTACGTCACGCGCAATTATTAATAAAACCCGATATACGTCGGAGTAGGCGCGCTACATATAGAGTCTCACATGTATCGAAACTCTGCCCCTTAATTATTTCCGAAAATACGTCCGCCGATCTGCACCCGGCACATCTCCGATCCACTTGTTGCGGACACATTCTGTTACAGTCATCGCAGCTGTAAATTCTTTTTAAATGTATAACGTATGACCAGCATGTTTTAACATTTAAAATGCGATGTACACTTAATGTGCGTACACGGAAAAAACTATATTTAGATATACATGTATGTAGATGTATATGAAACTGCAACTGATCGGAACAGAAATTAACTTTTAAGATAGATGCGGAAGTGCACCTGACGACTAGCTGAGGTTTAAATAAAGTCTCCGACTGAAATGAGTCCCACATTTCCCGTTTTCTTTTTGTGTCGGCCAAACAGCTTATGATGGAAATCTCCGCAAAACAAATTACCAAAAAAAAAACCAATAACGCTGCAAGTTAAATATTAAATGACTAGTTTTTTTTTATTGCTGTTTCCATACTTCAGCTACCGTGATTATTCAATTTTGCAAACGGTAATCAAAACGATCTGTTAATCTGTTAGCTGGGAATTACGAATAGTAATCATTAAATTCTACGGGTTTCTTTTTACAGTCGCTATTTTTTTTTTTTTTTTTTTTTTTTTTTTTTTTCTAATTTCGTTACTCGTGCCATATTTAATATTTAGCGGTTATCGAAGTGCAGTTATTTTAAAGTCCGCGATAATTGCACCCAGAGAAGATTTTAATCGATTATTTCGTATACTAATTTTATAAAATTATCGTTGATTTTTTGATTATACGGTGTCTTTTAATTTCGGTAAACTTATTAATAAACACCTTTAAGAAAATTAATAAACTTTACATATACAAGAAAATGTAAATATTTTTCGAATTAAAAAATACACTTCTATATAAGTATACATATCCATATAAAAGAGCATAACAGTCGATCTTCAGACTCACTCTATGTGGTGATCCTTTGCTAAAAGCTAATGTTTTCAAAAATGGTCTTCTACTCTCGTTAGGTGTGATTTGTAAATGGGAGATGTCGAATTGGTTCCCGGGTAAGATTTTTTTGATTTTCAAGTTAGCTAGTCGAATTGGTTCCCCAGTTGTTCTATTGATGTGTCAAATCTATCCTCTTTAAGAAGGGTCCTTTTTTACCTGAGATGAAACTGACCAAGTCTTTTATCGCTGTTGTTATTGGTGTTTGTTGTTGATGTTATTACTACCGTTCTTATTCTTCACATATGACCATTATGAGTGTCATAATAGAACGACTGTTTCTCATTTGTATGCGGATGAGATTGTTTTCCGATGTTATTCTTAATCAGTATTCGGTCTTTTGATACAAGGTGTTGCGTGTATTATTTGTATTGTGTTAGTTATCAAAATATTTCTTATTCACTCCACTTGCGATACACCATTATAAATTCGGTTATCAAAATTGAAAAAAATGGGCAGATGGGTTAGGAAGATGGATTTGTACCAAACGAAAAGGAAAATGTGGATATCGAACAGTTCTTAGTGAAAAAATCATCGAAAATTATTCGCAGCGAAATTATTTCAAACAGCAATGATGTGATTCGCTGAATGTGCATGATTTGGATAGGTTACGGAGAAATCCGCGTACAGCTAAACAGAGACAAATGCCTACGTTACCAAAAAAAGCTTTAATTACTTTTAACTATGGATATGTATTTAAAACACTTTTCTTTCGTTACTTTGCAAACGATATGCGAGAATATCTATGTTGCAAGCTGTCTTCAATTTGTGTATTATCTGTTTTAAAAAAATTTGAATTGTAAATGGAAAAGTAAATAATTGTAAACTACATTTAGCACTTTTATAATACTTTACCAATAAATGAATTTTCACACAGCTCAACACTCCTGTATACTTTTATTCACGATTTATATTTCACGTCTGTATGTTCAAAAAGGAAAGAAAAAAATCAAATGCAATCAGGGGTAAATTAAACTTAATGTTATTTCTCATGCGAAATTCACCACTACTATCAAAAATATATATTTCTTTTTAGTGAAATATCACGTTTCAATAAAGTGCATAAACCTCAACTGATTCATCAATCATTCTGGTAACAGAACCAATTCGACCAGCTAATGTAGTAATTCCAGTTTATTATGGGAACAAATTCGACCACATCCGCGTAAATTGTGTCTCGGCATTTATCCTCACCAAATTCTCCCATCAGTGCGAAAAAATATTTCCAAGGCCACCCCCCGCTTCGACATTTGTCGACAGTGTACCAACACGCTTATTTACTTCCTACTTTTGTTTTGTGGCGATTTCTTTATTTTTTTTTTTAATGGGCACATTTAATGATTCTATTGCCTATAACAACTTAAAAAATGAATGAAAAAGATACTGATGTAAGGAATAGAATTTTTGTTAGTCACAAACAATGAATTATAGGGTAAAAATATTCCTTAAATGTATATACCGATAAATTTACTCGTGTGGGGTGTCGTTGCGGATGGTATCGTTGCAATCCCTTCGCGATTTTTCTGCGTTCGAACTGGAAACTTCATACAGGCTCGAAGGTTGCTTTCCAACGTAACGCCGCGTGACTGCCTGAAGGTTAAAATAAGGAAATCATCAGTTGTTTACGCGGTTAATTCATCGAATTTCAATTAAGTATTTGGAAACCGGAAAAAAAAAAAAAAAAAAGGGGAAAAAAAAGGTCGGTATTAATTTAAAATCTACTACAGCTGTACTCAGAAAAATCAGTATGATTAATTACACGTGATTTTACCTTGAATACATCGAAAAATTAATAATGCCAAAACAATAACACAGAATCAACTAAAATGCACATATGAAATACTCGATTCTGCAAACGTGTTTTCGGCTCCACTGCTATGGAGTATCAGTCAGATATCACAGTATGACGAATGTGTTTGAAACATGCTTGTTTCAAGCTTGCCCGTCACGTGTTTACGTGTTCTTTGGTTGATACGCGATGATAGTCCCGAAAAAGCGTTTCCACAATCAAGTATTTCCCGTAATATGTGGTGCATTATTTTAGTTGTTCGTTTTTATTTACAATATTGATTTATTTTCTCTTTACAAGGCCAAATAATTACTGGAAAAATGAACGGGAAGAGAACAAAAGTAGACGAAGAGCACGACCAATTAAAATCATTAACTGGTTTGAGCCTACACGAGAGGCATTAATGGTCGTCCAAGATAGACCAACATGGAGGACTGTGACAGACGCGGTATTTTCGTAACACCACCACGCCCTCCCGAAGGTACAAAGAAGAAAAAGAAGAGAATTTATTTTAAAAAGAGATTCATCGCGTTCCAAAAATATTAATGACTGCGAAAACTGTCGAGTTTCGCAGAGCCTAAAATGTAAATAAACTCTCTGATCAATTCATTAACGATCTGCTCGGCTGATCGGGAGATTTTAATGACGATACATTTGATAATAAATGTGCTTCCCTTGAAAGGAAATGCAGAAAAAGGCTTTAAATATTTATATATCCTAATTGCCCCTTTTTTTTTTTTTTTCTGGAAAATTTTCAGTTTATTTTACGCGCGTTCCATTGTGGAAAATCCGATCGTTTTTGTTTTAATTTTATACGTTTTTGTCGGTTTTTTTTGAACCCTGCTGCTTTTCAACATTTTTTGTTTTTTCAATAGATTTCTGTCAATAATGAAAATTACTTCTTAAATTTAAGTGATTTATTGAAAATAATTAAACCGGAAACAAACAAATTTAATTATTATACTCGAGAATAATCTTTTTAGCTGCACAATATCGACCCAAGGTGATGTCGATTGCCTATGGAAAAATCAGCCAATATGAGAACACAGCTGGTTACGAGATTTGGGGGCGGCCGCAAAGGAGGAGAAGGCTAACTGAGATAGATCAGGCTTTTGACGAGAAGTTTGAAGAGAAACGAAATGAGTTAGTCGCGTGTTGCACATCGTTTCCTTTCGGCTGGGGCTGTTGATGATCTAGGTTGCTTGATTAATCTCGAAATTGCAGTTCATTGTTTCTCGCATACAGTTCACTGTTCGGCGGAAATAGGATGAAATATGCACTGCCCTGTTGAGTAGGTGAAGAGAGGTCTCTGAATAGGGGGGTGGCGATTACCGTCCTATCGACTAAATCAGCTTGGTCTGTGGTCCTGCGCGGCCCGGGATCTATAAAAATTTGACGTTGTCCCGTTTGACGGGGAGCATTCATTTTTGTAGATAAAAATTAGACGGGTTATTTGGTTTTTTCTGCCGATAAGGATTTCTTCTGATGATAGGGCGGAATTTAATTAAAGGAATGAAGACGAGAACAGTTCTTTAAAAAAAAATAAAGCAAGTCCCATTGGCATCGGGGATTGTGAAGGTACGCGCTTATAATGGGAAAAAAAAAGTTGAAACGAGGAAAAAAATTTTTCGATCCAAAGTCGTAAAACGGTATTTTTGAGAGGAGGGCGCTTAATAGTTACGAGATGGAATGCGGTAGTACGGGAGCAAAACCGTTTTGAGTTTTGACATCTTTACAGACGCGCGGGCTTTGCTTTCGAATAAACGGAGCCGCGTTGTAAGTGACATTCAATACTATACTAAAAACGCACTCCGGGTCTTAGGAAGGCGTGCCAAATTAATTATATTTCGCCCGTATGAATAGGCGGTTCTCGTAAGTAAATATTTTCGAAAAGCCGCTAATTTCAACATTTAATCAATCCGACGACTGGTTACGATGAATGATTTTTAAACTGATTGTTTTTTCTCACATTTATTACCATTACACCGACATTTTGTTGTCTCATTAATTTCAATAAAACACTTCTCTCCTCCCGATGATAACGGGTTCAAAGTGCACCAATGATTAAATATCCAAAGTAGATCATTTGAAATTGACAGGCAGAAATTTTATCACTCGAACTATCGCGATCTTTCGACACGATTGATAATCCGCATTTCATATTCTGGACTTTTCATTTTCCGCTCATCTTCATGCATGTCGATTTTTTCCTACATTCTGTCCCGTTTTTCCTTCGCTCTCACTATGTTGTCATCGGGATATTCACGTTTCAAATTTTCGCTTCATTCGCTATTTATAGTGTACTCGTACTCGTTCATTTTAAACATTTCTCGTTCGTCCTGTTTCTTTCACTTGGCCGTGCTACAGTCGATTCCTATTTTGTACCCTATATTCTTCTTCTTCTTCTTCTCGTTCTTGATTTTTCGGCGATAATTTTCCTTCCTTCACATTGTTCCCTAAACGATACAGTTATCTGAAACGATTATCGTCTGTTTGTTAAGCGTTCATCTCTTTCTACTACCTATGGCTGTATTCCTATTTGCTGAGGCTTGGTCTTTCTGTTCCTTTTATTACGTATATTCTGTCTTTTCCTTCTCGTTGCAATTTGTTCTTTCTTATCAATATCGGATTGAAATATAATTGACTGCTTTACCTTTCATTTTTATATGTCTCTCCAACCAAAAAAAAAAAAAAAATCAAATATTTACTCGCAGATTTTAACGTTCTCCGTGTTTTAATCTGTTTGCACCGCATTCTTTAGGGGGAACCATATCATTCTGTTCTCTTCCTTGTTCGGATATACTAAGCTCTTCGTGATGTACCGCTTTCATAGTATACATTTACCACTCAGGACCCTTGAAACACACACACACACACATATATATATATAGGTCGGATTCAAGTTGAAGTATATACCTAATTTGAAATTGAATATTATCGGTTATACTAAATAAATATCTGGGGAAAAGTGAAGACAACTGAGAGAAACGAATTGGCCCCTAATATTTTCTTCAGATTAAGTATGGATAAGTTTAATTTCACAACTCATCATACACTTTATCATCAAGGGTGTGGGACTCACTTTACTTTAATAATGGGGCAATCCCATCCGAAAGATTTTTGTTTTCATCCGATACCTTCTTAAAAGTCCAGCGATCCTATCAAAATGTTATATTTTGTTATATTTCTTCCTTTTTAGTTACCTAAATTTTAACACTTCTGAAGTTGTTTTTTTTTTATTTATTTATTTTTATTTTTTTAAATTCTATTCTTTTGTAAGATAAATTAGAAGCAAGTTTATATTTGAAATATCTTTATCCTTGTCACGACTCGTTAGCTGCATATCAGTTCTCATCAATACCACAAACATCCATCAACTGGAAGGAACACAAACTATAACAGTATCTTAGCGAATTAATAAAAATTTTATTACCTTCGCAACGGTAAAGGCTTAATCCATCGCTGACCGCAATGCACGCTTATTTTTTTCATTATTGTGCTCATTATAACATGGCCGTTTTCTCCATATCGCGCGAATTCATTCGAAGACCTCAAACTAGCGTTCGCAATAACTTCGTGACCTGACAAGGCTCTTTTAAAAAGAATTATTCGAGTAGTAGTACGTCGAATAATTAACCTTCAACTAAATGTGACACCCGTCGAAATCGCAAACTTTTTGAAATATGATTTTAATGCGGAGAATTTTTTGAAAATTTTTCGTCGTTGCTTTTTTTTTTTTTTGGTTTTTTTTGTTTATATATATCCCCGCCTTTGCCTATCATAAATCTAATTTCTAAAAGTCCCGCTGTCAGACCTCTCTCGAATTTCTTATCGAATTGTATCGTTCTAAATTCGTCGGAAACATTAAGAATTAGAGTTACAGGAGATTTTATTAAAATTTCCTAAAATTAACCAATACCAAAAAACCGACAATATTAGTCAGAATGCTAGTGACGTGTCTCTTAACGAGAAGAAGAACGCTAATGATTCCAGCGTTTCATGTAGCTGCCAACATTTACTTTAGGGTCAACTCTGTCGCGTGTAAGAAATAGGAAGTAATATTTCGTACGTGTTCCGTCTTTTTTTTTGTTTTTTTCGTTTATGCTTGCGCCGCTAGAGGGGCGAATTGCCATCATCACATCTCCGTAAAATGGGCCCTCAAACGTGACATTTGCCGTAATAAGGAGACAGATTGACTATCGGACGAGTCTGATTTTAAAAATTTAGCCGAATTACTGTACAATTTGAAAAAATCTTCGTTCGAAAAAGAAATATAGTTCCCGTTGCCATCACTCTATACGGGCCGACAAGAAACAGATTATTTATAGTCAGTTTTATACGAATTTTAAACTGTCACTTTCATATACAAAGATTTAGAGTAATTTGTCGTCGCCGGTTTATTAGGCTATTAAGAAAAATCATGAAAAGCAGTTAAATCTCTATACATTTGCACACGGGGTTACATCTCTATCGAGGAATGCTGCAAGGTGATGGCTCTATTAATGGCCAGTTGACGCATTTTATCATTGTCATCAAAATGAGTGTGTTCGCCCCCATCCCTAAAAAAAAAAAAAAGGACAAACGCTAAATCGCTTTTTCTTCCAATTCATTTTTAGTCATTTCCTTTATTTTTTATTTTATCTCGGTATTCCTTTAAAAAGGATGTGATATTGGAAGCCAGGAAAATAGAAGAAAAAAAAAAATAGAAAAAAAAAAAGAAAGAAAAAAAAAACTGCGAAGGAACGTGAAAATATTTTAACTAAAACAGCGGGCTAGAGGTAACGTTTGAAAAGGTAACTTGCGGTATTATTTTGAAAAGGCGTTTTCGCCGTTTATGAAGTTTTTTTGCGTTTTAATTGAGTAGTAGTTGTTGCACGTGTGGTGTAATAAAAAAATTCAGTAATAAATGTTTCCACTTTTAATCGAACCGCGTTGTATTTATTCGGTGCGACACGGAGTAAACTTTAATTTTTATGAATTTCTCGTACGAAAAACATATTCGCAAGTTACTTGAACATTTCAAGTCGGACAAATACTGCCGATGACGGTATACGAAGAGCAAGAAGAATAATTCAAACGAACCGACTTACTAATTTTACGCGGCGAATAATTAAATAATACCGTAAAAATAACGGAAGAGAAAAAATGAAATTCCACTGATTTCCCTAAGATTTTTAAACAATAATATAAGAAAAATAATAATATAAAAAAAATAATAATATAAGAAAAATAAAAGAAATAAATAATACAAGAAAAGATGTTAAGGGAAAAAAAAATCAAAATTAAAAAACTACCGTAATATCGGGGGGAGGGGGAATTTTTTTGATTTTTACAAAAATTTTGTTTGACAAGGTCGACCTTCATGAATGGCGAAATTAAAATTTCGGGTAGGTCATCAGCGAATAAATAAAACTTTTGTAATGTTCTCTCTTATGTATGCTTATAATGTGATTGGAGTTTCAAAAAGATCGATCGAGGATATTTTATGAGCGCTGAAAATTACAATTGGATTTTTTCACTTGGACAAAATCGATGAAACATTCTGGATAGCTTGTTGTGTGGATTCTTAACAACTTGTCCACCTTGTCTCTTATAATGAAAAAGAAGAAGAAGGCGGGGGGGGGGGGGGACTATAGTATAAACATAATCAAATCGGATTTTTTTTTTTTTTTTTTTTTTTTTTTTGAAGGAATTTACAAAAAAACGAGAGCGATGAGTGGTAGACTGAAATTCAAACGAGGAGCGACTTTTACGCAGACAGATGCGCAGTGTGCGAGCTTAAGACTTATTTTCGATATCGGAATGCGCGTATATAAATTGAAGTTTCCTTCGCTGGACGGAGAGACATCATAGAGGCAGATGGACGAAATTAAACGATGCCGATTAATAGTCGAGTCGGTTCGCTTCGATTAATTAAGTCTTCCGGTAATAACTACGTACATGTACACCGGGCTACCGCTCTGTACGCGTGTTCGCGGACGTCTACAATGGTGTAATTATCGGTAGGAGGATTTTTTTCATTTTTCCTATTTTCCAACTACCAATCAGAGAACGGAATTTTATCAATAGGCGTGCTGTTTTTTAATAAATTGGATAAGATAGTAAATATGCCGGATAATCGCCATCATTATCATCAATAGAGAGAGTCTTGCTCGGTAATTACGTCTATTCCCCTAACTGATAATAGATGAGTTCGAAGTGATGGAATAAGTATATAAATTCCTTTTTAGCGGCAAATTCCGAGTACCCCTAGCCGCCTCTCCCGTCAGGCTAGCAGGGCTACTGCCGCTAGTATCGGTGCATGTCGAATCTGGCGCGTGTGCGAGCTGGTCCGCGTATCGCTTGCGCAAATAAGTGTCTTTTCCTCGTCGCCGACATGGTTCGCGCTGTCGTCGTTGTCGGCGGGATCTTGTAAAAAGGTTAAATATAATTTAGGATTTATGGCACGTATTTTTCAGCGGAATTACACGCTGTAAATTATTGGTATTGCTTATACACAGCCGTCGTGGCGCAGGTTAATAAATAGACCGTGTAAAAGAATGCACATCCCTCGCCGGATTGATAACGACTAAATACAATAACGGCAACCGTGAGCGCCCTGATAACAATAACAAAAATGGCAGCCCCGTTACACAACGCGCTGCAAAAGCGACCAGCTCCGACCGTTCTAATTACTTTGCCCCGATAAGGAACGATTTTTATTGACTTTATATTTCACCTTTTTGACAGCTAACCCCGCCCGTTATTTATTAGCGGCTGTTTGTCGTTCGCCTTAAATGTTCGTTTTTATCTGCCGCTAATTGACTGTTGTATTTGTTTTAATCGTAGAAATCAGTCGGCTTCCTATAGTATGCTGGGCGTCGCAATATTCTATCATTCGATGTTGAGATACGAACGCCGTTATCAGAGAACCGGCACCGAAACGGAATCTGACTGAGCAGGATGCTAGATGATGACAATCGATTATTTCGGAAATTATAACGGAAAATCGCTGCTAGTTGACTGCCGTTAAGCGTTTTGTAGCGCAGAAAAGAAGAAAAAAAAAATGGATATCCAAGCGATGCAGTCGATGGACTGGTTGTTCAAGAAGGAACGCATATATCTGCTGGCTCAATTTTGGCAACAGGTAATAAGTTAATAATAATAATAATAATAGCAATAATAATAATAATAATAATAATAATAATTTCAAATCAAATCAAATTCTCTTTATTACTCAAAGTTAATTAGTATGAACAACAAAATGTATATACCACAGATGATTTGCGCGAGTAGTGGGATTATTATTGTATAAAATACTGAATAAAAATCTTGAATGTACAGTAAAACACGGTACAATGGCCCATGGTTGTTGAATTTGAAGTGTAATATATTCTGCAACAAATTTGTATAAAAGCGTCAATCACCTTTGGCCACTATTTACAGAATTAAATGTATATAATTTGTTTTAAGTAAATTTACATGTTACTGAAACAGTCATGCTTACACGTATTTTAAACAATCACATTATCCATCTACACAATCATATAAATACTAACACGCATTCAAAGATAACAAAGTACGAGTAACAATTGTACATGCATCCATATCATACCCTAGCACATACTTAAGCTTACATTCATCTTAATAGATATTTAAAACTATTTTTAATATAGAAAAGACGAGAATAATAATAATAATGATAATGATGGAGTCTTCAACATTCGTTGTGTGTTTTTAAAAACCAGCCACCGGTATTTTTTCAAGCTTTTTTGCCGTTGCGTAATATTTTTCTGATATTCTCTTTGCGATTCGAATCGTTTTTACTTACTATGGTTTTTTCAAAACATATATATTTTTCCCCATTTTAATTTCCTACTCTCGTTTAGCCCCCCTTTCAACACTGTAATGTTATTTACATATTCTCTATAAAGTGCGTGTCACACTCTAAGCTTCTATCGAAAGGAAAATCTTTTTCTTATGAAGATGTACAGGGCGAATCGAATCAGAGCGGTAATACAATTTCGGAGAGATTGAAAAAAAAGGATATTTCGGCTAAAGTCCCCCGCTAAAACCGCGAAATTAATGTCTTATTTAATCCGGGTTTAAAGAATTTTGAGATTTACATTGAAAATATTAAAAATTGCGTTTTATCGGTGCTGCTATAATTTCTGTGGAATTCCGTTTTTTTGACTAGTTTCATTTCGACCCGTGTGGTAATCGGCACTCGAATTTTTTTGATTATTTCGTAAGGAGTTGTAAAAAGAGAGAATACTTTCTTGACGTTGTCCGCTTTTGGGAAATTTTTAAGATATGTCAACACAAACACCTTTGTGCGGAATCTTCGCCAGTGTAATTGTAATAATAGCCGCTTAATTTTATCGAGTCTTCCGCAAATGAGCGCAGAGTTCCTCTTCCGTACACAACAGAGTTTTTAATTTTCCGTTTTTAATCTTTATAGCACCATCATCTCAGGTTCTCGCCGTATATTACTAACTATATCGAATACTGTGAACTAAACGTCACGCCGGAAATTGTTTTTAAGGGAAATGTGCGCGTCTGGTCGTGGTGCCAAAGGTTTTTTACGGAGCCGGTTAGTGCACTAGGATTTTTATGTGAAAAGCGGGGATTTTCGGAGAACTATGAAAACAATTTCTCGATTTTACGCGCGAGACTGTTACATATTTCGCGTTATATCATGTGGAGAATATCGCCATTTACAAATTGAACGGAGATAGATCGTTCGTTGTTGATCCGATGTGGGAAAAAAACAGTAAAAGCGCGCGAATGCGGTAGTGTGGGGTAGGGGGATTCTATCAGCCAGTAAAGTCGTGTATCAGAGGCGTCTTTATATCGGGGCGAATAGTTTTGGCAGACAGTGTACGTCGCTGCTTCGACTATTTACAACTAGTTAATATAAAAAGGCAAACGTCTCTAATTATTTATTTTTTATTAGCTAAAATAAATAATAGCAGCCTTTTCAACTTACTATCGCCTGCGTGTATATACAACACATTCTGCCAAATATTAAAATGTTCTACGCGGGAACGATGATTTTTCATCGTGCCCTATCCCCGCTTCCTTAATGTTAATGGGAAAAAAATGAAAGAAAAAACGATGAATAATAATATCAGAGGCGAAAGCCAAAATTCGGATATCGAGATATCTTTTATGTATATTTACGTGTGTAGGACAGTGACAGACGACCGTATATACTTCTTTCGAAATATTCTTATTGGGCAACGATGTTTGTTTGGTATATAGAGGATATTTGATAATAGCGTCGTTACGACTATTTTTAAAAGCCCTTTTTCTAATACGAACGTGGCAGGAACGCGAGCGGGGGAGGATTCAACAATTACGCTTTTTCATTTTTAAGCAATTTATTTACCTTTTTAATTTTAGAAAATGAAGCGAAATGATCGAAAAATAATATTTGGATCAGCTTCAAGTTGTCTCTTTCGTTTTAGTGTTAATTCATTCGTTAAACTGCAGCACCCCCTTCGCACGTCACGAACGAGTAATTGGAACGTAAGAAAAGAGAAACGAAAAGAAAAAATCAAATAAATTACCCCGGGAGATAGCATAGAGAGTAGTATTCGGGGTCTCGGTACAATGATGCAACATTGGCAGTTTAGCCGAATGAGTAATTGTTGTCTGTTTCGAAAAACCCTCTCACTAGTGACTGAAGACGACTCAAATTCTGCTGGACATCCGCGTATCGACTCTTTATGCGAACCTACAATTATATACGGTACCCATTTTTCCCCCAAGTTCCGTAAATATTCCCAGCGCGGCTAAACAAGTATAATTATTTTCAACGATTGAGATTACTCGGCTAATGTTTATTACTTCGAATAAAATTCATTTTTATCCTTGCTCCATACTACGAAATTATAAAAAATTTAATATTTTTTTCCAATCCACGGTGGTAAAGGGACACGCAAAAAGTTTTTAACATTGTATGAGATTTTTAAATAAAGATGAGCCAGAATTTTCCTTACGCAGCAGTTTTCTGGACAATTTGAAATATTCAATTAAATGCCACTCGAAAAAAGTCACCTATGGAAGAGGATTTATTTTTATTTCATTTAATTTATTTTATTTTGTTTTATTTATTTTATTTTATTTTGTTTTATTTTATTTAATTAATTCTCTAATACAAATTTAATTTTATCAATTTTATCTGAACATTGTGCGATGTTTGAACGGTAACTGCTGAACACCTGGAGGAGCGCTGAGATAATCGTTGAAACTTTTTCCTTTTTTTTTTTTTCAATACCTCAAAATGTAATTTACGCACCAGCCCAAAAATAGAACTTAAATATGGCCCAAAACGATAGATACATTCGTTGCGCTTGAATATCGTCAGATGAAAAGTCTCGGCAAAAAGGGGTTTTCTCTATTATTCTCTCAATACAATCGGTAAACTGAATTAAAGCTCAGATGAAACGTTCTATCTCTTTTGATCTTCCCTCGAATCCGCCTGACCGTGTTTGCTTGTGCGGTGGTAGAAAGTTGTTAGGTACTCCTTTCGTGTCTTCTACACATACATACATATATGCTATAATAATAATAATAATAATAATAATAATAATAATAATAATAATAATAATAATAATAATAATAATAATAATAATAATAATAATAATAATAATAATGATAATAATAATAATAATATAACTTTGGTTAGAGAACTTGGTGGGGCAAATGAGAGCGGTTTTATCGCTCATCGATTCGGGTTATTAAAAGACCGAACTCGATTGACGTTTTTATGGAAATCGATAAGAAATCAATTCCGCACATTTCCTTATTATGAAAAATAAATGTGCGCCAACGCAAATAAAAGTTCCGCGCAACAGAAACACACGGCGGTTCAATGTCGCTGAACCAGTTTTAATTTTAAAAAATTGTCATACCGGCAACGCTAGTAAGAATAATACATACATACGGAACGGACTTTTTATTATTGAACGTGTTAGCTTTGAGGAGGAACAAATCAAAAGGCCATAAACGTGTCGGGGCAGGTTCAATAAAAAACACATATTAATACTTAACCCTCTTCGCCGAAGCAGCCTTATACGAATCATTTCTGTTTAGAAATATACATGTCTGTAGTAGGCAATAATCGAATTTAAATCTTTGATTATTATGGGCACAGCTCGCGGTAATTTATAGATCCGCCTACCGACAATATTCAAGGTAAAGTTCATCTGACGTAAACGCTGCTTAATTATCCTGCTGATCGGCGGTGAAATTTTATAAAATAATTATTATCGATACACGCAATCCTGATTCCTTTTGGGGTGCCGTTTATTTTTCACTTTTCTCGCCTATCACCATGTTTAAAAATAAAAAAGAAAAAAGAAACAGCGAATTAAATTTGGCAGAATTTCATTCTTAGTATTTTTGTGGCATTTCTGAAGGGGGTACATCGTCGTTCATCATCGAACACAGAACTTGTTCATCCTTTCGAAACGCCAAAAATGAAAATTCAAACGTATCCGAAAATTATTTGAGATAAGTAACGCGATTTAAGTGTATAAATGTGCATAAAATGTTTCAGCTGCATGAAGTAATTATTACCTAAATTAGCCTCAATGTGTCATTATTAAGAAAGTTTAAGTATTAAATAAATTTTTATTTATTTATTTACTTATTTATTTATTTACTTATTTATTTATTTACTTATTTATTTATTTATTTATTTATTTATTTATTTATTTACTTATTTATTTATTTACTTATTTATTTATTTATTTATTTACTTATTTATTTATTTATTTATTTATTTATTTATTTATTTATTAATTTATTTACTTTTTTGAAATTCTTTTGGGTGGAGGACAAGCCAAGTAAAACACATTCTCTATGGAGGTTGAAATTTTCATTAAATTACCGGGCTGGAAGAGAGTCGACCGTTGTGCACCTTGAAACGGTGGAAAATTCGTGTCTGTGCCGGCGGTTTAATTGAAGAGGAAAAAACTCAGCGAAAACTAATGGACAGACGACACTGTGCACACAGTCTGCGACAGTGTATGTGTATGTGTTAGTGTGCGACACGCTGACGTTTCCGTCGGTACCGGTTTGCATTATCGACACAACTGTCGCTGCAGGGGGCAGTGCATAAAATAACATCGGAGCTGTGAAATTTTATTACGGCATCTGCGAAGGAGACTTTCGGAAATAATCGACTAATATAATTTTCGATCGAGATGATAAGAAAAATCAGGTTTATTAAATCGTCGAACAGCCAGTTCAGTCGTGGACACGAACACATGCAATCATTTCCAAGAATTGGCTAGACTACCATATACACAAAGTATTTCACGCATCTTTTTCCCCGCTGATCCCCAATTAAAAATTAAATATTAAATCAGCGCGGATGCTGATTTTTAACTAATTCATCTGTTCGTTTTTTTGTGTTTTTTGTGTTTTTTCTTTTTTTTTTTTGAAATCCGAAAAAAAAAATAAGAGGAAAAAACGTAATTAAAAAGTTTACTAAAAGCTTACTCTGATTTATTCAACGGAATACTTTAATAATCATTCTAGAAACAAACATTTATTTTTTACCAAAATTACCCGTTTTTTTTTGTTTTTTTTTTTGCTTTTTTTGTTGTTTTTTTTGCTTTTTTTGTTGTTTTTTTTTTTTTGTGTGTGTAAACACTTATATAGTCTAAGTAAAAGAATTTTCATAGTTCATTAAACGTTTTTGTTAATTACAATTAAATACACGTAAGCCATATAACGATGACATTTCCTGCTTCGTATTTTCGTGTCCTTTTTTTTATTTATTTTATTTTTTTTTGCTCTACGCAAATTGTTGGCGCAAAATAAAAGTGCTATATGTAGTAGCAGTATTGGGTACTTTTAGGAAAATTATATCGGAATTAGAATCGGCTAAAGAGATTTTATCGTCGCTGCAAAACACGGATTAATGACACACATCGAGTTATTTTTTCTGAAATGCCCTCTATATGATGCTCCCAGTAGTCGATTAAAATACTAAACGCTCGGAGAGTTGTTACCACCACCTTGCAGGGTTTTTTGACCGGCCGAAGCTTTTTCTAGACAATGACGTTTTGCGAACCTAGATTTTAAATTACATTTCAATGCAGTCGGATATGCGCCCTTTGAAGGATAGAATTTTAACGGTAAGGGATATATAGAAGCAACATAGAAAACCAACTCGAGATACAAGTGGAAGGATATGAAATGGTAAAAAAAAACCAAAAGAGCAAATACGAGATGATACATTCATGAAAATAGGGGGGTATCGTGTGGGCCGCTGTGTGATCTGGTCGGCAGAACTATTTAGATCATAATCCATCGTAATAGCGAAGAAGGAATATAATAATAATTAATTATGTATCATGTGCACGTACTGAAACCGGGTGTGTTGTGGCGCGCGTTGCCGCTTGTGCGACACCATATATTATCGCAGAGTACACTTATACACGGCGATGATCTAAATTTAAATTGTCGCCCCGTTCTAACACACATGTCCGCGCGCCCAAAATATCGATCCCCCGCCCGAGGCTAGGCAACTATAGGATCATGCCAAATTCTATAAAACGGAAATTTATGTTTTTTACCGTGTATCATTATTATCAGCGCTTTGTCGACATTATCTTCATTTCTCTCATCACGTCTTGGACTTAAAAATTTACCCCCTCCCCCGGCCCAGCCCGCCCCGCCGCCCGGGGGTTCTGGCCATTGCGCTGTTTTGACAACAGCAGCGCGCGAACGCCGGCTCCCCCGACAGATCGCTATAATATAGATAGAAAATCGGTATAAAGTGCAGCAGCAGTTTATGAATTCGTCTTTTATTTATCACGGGCGCGCGAGCGGGTTCGAATCCATTTACGACCCGGTGCCTATCGTACCCTCGCGGCTGCGTTTTATGTATCCGCCCCGTAGTCGCTTCCCACTTAATAATCCGCGGCGACCGAATAATAAAAATAATGCGCGGTACCCCACAAAATCACACATCCGTCTTCGACACTTAGCTGGCTCCTCGGCCCCGCCGTTGACTTTTACGGCCTACTGCCGAACAGAGGCGGCGAGCATTTACGCATTTATTTTTATTCCGTTCTATCCGGTCTCTATCTGTTCGCGCCATCTTGCTCCCTCCTAATCCCGGGAAATTCTGTTCCATCTTTCGGCACCCGACTTCGCGCTGCGTTATTATTTTAATAATCTTCGATGTATTAATCATGCCGATGGCGACATATCCATTTGCAAGTCTCTTCTCCGTGTCTCCTCTTCCAGTGGCAATTGTTTCTCGTGCTCGGATAATAACATTTTAATATCATTACTCTATTTTCCATCATCGTCATACCGCACGCGCTAGTCTTCCTCCCCCTAACCGAGTGCTATTTTATTACTTCCCGCTGACGACCGACTTTTCTCCGTGTCTCTTTACTCCGTGCTGCCTCTTAACTGCTGCCGCAATAAACACATCGATTTGACGACGTGCCGTCAATTTACGGGCTACCAGCACAGCAGAACCGTCGTAATGGATTTCTTAACTTCCTCCTCTTTCGGCGCAATATCCGATGCTTCGACGAATATTTCACCCGTTTCCACTAAATATAGTATTTAAAGGAGGCGACGCGTGCGGTATGTTCGTTTTTGTTTTTCAACGGTCGTAGAACGATGCGACTCCGTAGCAATCATCAAATGTTGCGACTCTGGAAGAATTAGCGCGGATAATAACGATCTGTGATATTTGTGTGTTCGCTTATCCCCCCCCCCGCGCTCTCGCAATTACCTCGGGCAATTAACTAGACCCAGAAGCAAAAGGAAGGAAACGTCAGATTTATATATACACATGTTTCATGATATTCAGTCGGATATTGACAATATCAGGAGACACCGATATAGAGTAAGCATAATGAAAAGGAATAAGGTGTAGGTTTAATAAACGGGGTAATATGGAAAAAAGCGTTCGACAGAAAGGGAACAGTAAAATTGTCATCAGCATTACACAGATGCTTCATTCGGATGGAGATGGTAAACTACGAAACTAGGGAAAAACATGATAGAATACTTGTAGCAGAGTAACGACCGAAGAACAAATATACCTTCACCACCGGTGATTTGATTTGAGCGGGAACCAAGGGAATTGGGAAGATTTTAGATGGTCAGATAACGATCGTTTATGAAAGGAAGAGGTGTGTAAATCGCCAGCACCGAAATTCAATACGAGAAATTTTTTTCGGCATAAGATCACGGAAAATTAGACATAATTTTTTAAAAGAAAAACAATCGAGTAGAAAGAAATTTTTACATATTTTTCCGTTCACTTCCATTTTTATGCGACTCACATTGATTTCAGTTTTCTGGGTTTTAGTCGTTTTTCATTTAATGACTGTAAATTTAAATTTTCTAATTTGCGGCAGTGTTACAATCGTCGTATAAAATTTATTTTATTTATTAAACGATTCTTCTCCCCTTTTTAGCACTTGTGCAAATCTTAATTATCACGTTGAAGAGGTGAACAGATTTGATACGGGGGTGTAATCGTTTTTATTAAGAAAATTTCCGAGAAACCTCGAGATTTTACGCTCTCCAGAGAAATGTCTCGTGTTTTGTAGCTAATAAATAAATGTTTCAACACGTTTGTACTTTTTTTACGATCCATGTGTTGGCGGCGCGAGAGTAGTTTCTTCCCTTAAACTTTTGAAAATGTTGCATTTCTTTTCGAAAATATCGATTTTTCTGAATTTATCCCCCGAATAACGGAGAAGCGGCAATGGAAACACTTTGCTTGAAACAGGTAAACAACGATCCTGTTCCGTTCTCTATTCTTTTCATAGCCGAGCAACATTCATCTTGATGTTTCGTACTGCGTGTGACTCTGTAGAATCAAAACAAAACAGAAAGAAAAAGGTCATCCTTCTTTACGCAGCGCTAACATTCACAGAGTGCATCCCGCAGCGGCGGATGTGTCGTGTGTTGAACATTCAAATTTTCATCCGGCGGAGAAAACTCAGTGCCACACCGCCGTACTCAGATGATTTTGGCGCTATTTAATTAAGCCGAAGATGAAGCAGACCTGAAATATACTATACGAGACGTCCGTATTGTAGTTTTGTTATTTGCACGTTCGCAGCACAGGCATCAGTGAGAAGGGCGTCCACAACGGGGCTGTGTGGTCGCCCAACTGGGCGCTTTTCACTTAACAGGTCCACCGTGTAATTAGGCGTACAATGGTGAGCGATGCCTCGTCTAGCGCGCACCGTGTGCCCACTTGCGTCGGGCGTAGCGTTAATCGACTGCGTGCCCCCCTCATTTAAATCTGAGTTTATACGTTTTTCCTTTCTTTCTGTCTATTGACATCCTTGTAGTATTGTCGAATCGTGTAGATCATAAAAATGTGGCGGGAGATTCATGAATAGACCAATTTGTTTTAATTGACACCGAGATTGTTCAAGATCGCGTTGAAGTGTGTATTTTCTTTCTCCCTTTTTTTTTTTCAATTCCTGCCGGACTTTTAAAGATCGCGATGTGTGTTAATATATTTAGAGCTCATCAGGAGCTTGAAGAATACGCGGTTGTGGAATTCCTGGACAGTAAGTGTGACGAAATTTGACGACAGGACGCGGGTAGTTGCATACAGTTCTTTAATAATATTATAGTTGGAATAATAATATATTCATTCGGACGTGCCTTGGGAAAAAAACTTAAAACGGGTAGTGTAAAGCAGGCCAGAAATTGATGTAGCGCTTTTTCCGGGGAAATCGGATCGTCCGAAGTGTAGGGTTGCCGAGCGTAATTGATTTTAAAACGAAACTTATAAATGAAATTATTTTAAAAGGTTCAATGATAAAAGAGTTGTTCGATTTTTTTCATTACCACCTGCTCGTTTAAAAATAATAGTATTTCAGATTATAAGTAGAGCGAGTGCGGACCACCCTTGAGATAATAAGGTAATAATGCGAGAATTGAGCTCTTCATATAGTGCGCTCTCCGCGTCTCTAGTGGTTCTGAAGAGAATATTTTTCTCCTTCTAGGATTCGCCTTTATTTTCAAAGATTTATTCGGTATAAAAGCAACCTCTTCGATTTCAGGTATTACAGCAGTGAGGCAGCGACCGGAGTCTGCAACGAGGCGAGTCTCGAAAACCTATGTGATGCTTTCATCGAGTTTAGACGCCATTACTGCGTGTTACTGATTTAAATACAGTTATTATAAATATATTACGTTTGGATTTCCGAATGATTTGGTATATACGTAAATCGTTTCCTTTCTTTTTTTTAACTACAGAGATATCTGCAAGAACGTCGTTCCTAATTTACGTCGAATAATGTGCGAAGTTGTAGGCCCCGCGCGTGATGTTTCGCCTTATTTTCAGCGTAGTTTGTATTAGGCACACGAAAGAAGCAAAAGGAAATTAACAGAATAGCTTTTTACCAAAACCGGGACAATAAAGGCCGCTACTAAAAGAAAGCCCGGTTCGGTGGAGGGGGGAATGAACGTTGATGATAGACGATAATGTGTGCTGTTCGTGTCAAACGATAGCACGGATAGTACGTTACGGGACTCTAGTTTGCGAACGCCTCGAGACACGGTTGTGTATCGTTTTTTGATGGCCGGGCAGACTTAGTTATCGTCTTTTAGCAGAGAATATTATTATTAGAAAGTAACACCTTTCCGATTTGAATAAGGGTTCGTTCGAGCGAGCCGCACACACAGGGCCACACTAGCGGTTGGCCTAGAAACGGCCATCGAACAATATCGAAAAATTAAGTACCGACCGACAGTGTGTTAACATTTCGAGAAACGGAACTAAACCGGAGAGGGCCCACAGCAACCGCTTCCGTTTCGGTAGCATATTTTTACACGCTGCCGCATTAGCACAACCCTCCTCACTAATATTCCCGGTGTCGTTACGAATTTCCGCGCTCCCCTTGGCGCGATAATCACACACTAGTACTAGTACTAGTACTAGTAGTAGCAGTAGTAACAGTAACAGTAGTGCCTGTACCGTTCTTCGTCTTCGGCCCTGCCACCAGCACATGGCCAGGTTTTGATTTGGGCGAATTTTTTCCTAACGGCCGCAATGACACAAGACCGACTTGGTATTTTTGGTCGCGACAGGTTTCCAATCTCGCATTCGGACTTCCGGCCTTCGATATTAGTGGCGCCGTTTTTTCTCGGTACCTCGCTTAATTATAATACATGCGTATTCGCAATAATACTGTTACAATCCGCGCTGTCGAACTGCCCCGTAGCGACTGCATTCTATTGTGCACGTGCGAACGACGAAAATAGAGGTTTGTGTCACAGTTGCATCGCGCAAGTCGCACAGGTCGCGCAAGTCGCGCAAATCGCGCCGGCCGACAGTTGGCAGCCGAACGGAAGCCCGGTTAAAAATGGATTCGGACGGAGATCGCGACAGACGTTAACGGCGTGGGAGTAGACGAATTTGCCGAAGATTTTCGAGAATCAGAGGTGCTCTCTAGCACCGTCGTCAATTAATCAACATACGCCGCTGCCGCAGCCAACATATGTAAGCTCCATTAACTAAATCCGCCTCTGGACCGTGCACTGTAGCGGCGATAGTCTGCGCATGGTCCGTAGCCGTTCGCCATATCTTCATTCTTCTTCGCCTATGCCGCATCTACCTCAAGAGCCAAATGGCCCCGCATTAAATAAAGCCGTTTGTTCGGCGACCGGCTTCGACGGCGCTGAAGCAAATCAAATTATCAGCTCCTCGCTCGCCAGCGTTCACGTTGAACAGAGGCGACCTTTGTTCCGGCCGCCGCGTCGACGTTTGCGTCACATATCGCAAAGACGCAACGGTCCACTGTTCGACGCATCGCACTTTTTCCTCCTCTTGTACTGTCGTCGGATTTTTCACAATTAAACCACCGACATACACACCGCGTTCTTGGCACCTTGCCGCCGTCCCGCTATACATAATATACAATTATATTACACACGTTAAACATTAAAATCTGTCGCGGTACACGTGAAAGTAGCCCGCGAGCGAGCGGCCCAGCAAATAAAAATAAACATCCATTTTTCGGCCTGCCACGACTTACAGAGAGACACCTTTTCCTTTCGAAATTCCCTTAAAAACCACCGGCGACACGACTAAGTTAACTGTGGAACAAAATTTACCTTTCTCGTTCGGGGCCAATGGCGACAAACGGCTACTACGCCGTTTTTTCCGGATCGAGAGAGGTACGTAGTACATGGAGGCGAATACAGTTGTAAATTCGTCCATGATTCGGCGGTGATGTGATAGACGACGATATTGTATTGCGGACGAAATAAAGCACATCAAAGCTTCAATCGGATTTGAACATCTCGCTAAGGATCGCTTGATCCCTGATACGGCTAGTTTGCCGATAGAGCTCAGTTCGTTAAACCGGGAGGAGTCGGGTTGCCGGTTAAATTTGCGCAAAAACCAAAAGTGTAACACATTTCCCCAACAGCAGCAGCTCGCAACTATAATACTGTTCGATTTGCTATTGCTTGCTAGTCGGGCGTTTTATATTCGGGTGCAGTTATTAGGACAGAGTTCGGCTGCTGTCAGAGATACCTGTCAAGCCGGGACATTGCCAAACTCAGCGGGCCTAAAAATCAACTCAATACCGCATCGAGGCTGCTGCGTATGGTCAATTCTAAGTCCGACAAATGAAAATTAACGACCGCAGTTTAAATTCTAATAGGCCGTCCAACTCTCGTCGTTATAGAGATCTTGTGCGAGGACCGTAATGGTGAATCATTTCGACTTCCCAACATCCGTCCCTCTGCGGTTGAACCGGACGCGAACAATGTAATTGAACGTAGGCGCGATATTTTTAACTAGTATCTCATTTTTTGAATCTGCCTACACATCCATTTTTAACGCGCACTCTTAATCAGCCAGACTTTAGCAGTGCTTTTCCCGCCAATTTGATAAAATGATAAATCATAATAATTCTGTGTACCATAGACCGGCCACAACACGGTTTTTTCGTAGTAAAAAAATTAAACATTTCTCTTATCACAAACTACCGAATTATTTTACCGCGATCATCCCTGTTATTTGCAAAAAATCAATTTAAACACGAAGAATAATATACGAATAAAAAATTAGCAAAAAAACAAAAAACTATGCAAAGTTTAAAATTGTTTTTTGTTGTAATAATAAATAAATAATTAATAAATAATTAATAAATAAATAAACAAAAAAAAAAAGAAATTTAGCAGTGGCGAATATTGAAAAGAAATTTTAACCGAAAGGTTGGTTTTGTCCATGTTTATTTGCTCCCAACATTATTTTTCTCCCACATCTCTAACTTACTGCTACCCGAATTTTCACCACACATTATTGACAGTTCTATTTGTAATAAAATTTTTCACAATTATTTAAATCTTTTTTCTTCTTCTTTTTAGTATACTAGTACTAAATTATATATCTCTACTTGTATGTGTATATATAAGTGTGGGTACATTTAATTTAACACGGAAAATGGTGCATTATCCCAGTCGACAATTTGTATTATATTGCGATATTAAGCGTTGACTTCGAATAAGCGTAAACACCGATATTTAAAAAAATTCAACCGCCAAATTAAAAATTCAACATTAGAAATTGCTTTTAGTTTTTTAGGTGACAATTAATTAAAAAGAAAGTAAAATTGGAAAAAAGAAAAGGTAAAAAAAAGGGGGGGGAATACAGCCATGTTTTTAGAGGTATGTGTCAGACACTAGACATCCCGTTCCCTAACCCGGGCAAATTTTTTAGTTGACGTTTTTAGATAATTTTAAGTACTGATTTAATATTCCGCTCGAATTTTCGTTTCAGTCGAAAGATTCGTCACTCAACACTGGTAGTAGTTCTGATTTTGTTCTTTTAATGGATTATAAACGTTTTCCTTTTTTGAGTTTTGCATCGTTGTTTGTAATACAATTGAGCTGGAAAATTAAAGAAAAAAAAAGAAATACCAATATTTTTAATCGACGTTTATAAATTTTATACCCCCTCTAAGCAATTACCTTATAATACAGGTATCTAGTAAAAACCTCAGTTTTATTACAATATTACTATTTTTTTTCTTTTTTTTTTTTTTGGAAATTTATGCGGTTTCCGTCGCATAGGAGCACGGTGTAGTACTACCTCCATGTAGCAACATGAACTCAGCTGTGAACAAATTCGGCGAATTCTTTCAAGGACACCACAGGTATATTCTGGCGCAAGCGGAACGTAGAAACAATCATTATTTTTGGATTTCATCAGCGACGACGTTGTTGCAACGTTCAAAAATACTTTTTATCCATATATGTTTATTTGCTGTTTTTTCCTTCTCCAAACGTACATAATCTTTCCTATTGAAAGAGATCAAACGTCAATCAGGATGGGCGCAAGTGTTCGCAGGGAGTTTCTAAGAAAAAGAATTCAGAGAACTGCCAATGCAATTTACAAAGTATATAGCGAAAATACCGTGCATGTCTCTTTGTTCTTCACAAGTAGTTAAGCAACTTCTGTAGCACGTTTTATCGGTGTGTTTTTGTATGTCTCTCTGTGTGAATGCAAAATAAGCGCGGGAGCGTTCGTAACGACCGTACTCGGCACTCGGCGTCGATGTTGACATACTCCAAATTAACGTCTTCATGTCCGTCATTTATTTTGTTTTTTCAGTTTTGTTTTTGTTATTTTTTCGTTAATATATTTGTGCGCCTACTTGAAGATGTTTCGTTTTTTCTTTTGTTAGTATTACAGTGTGTCGGGGTAAAGTCTCTCCATCAACAACGGCAGTCGTTACAGATACTTTCCTGTGACAGCTGTCTATTATCGGTACATCGCAAACATATTAAGTCACCTAATTTTAGAATTATTCTTTTTCTCATTTATATTTCCATCGAGCGACTTTATATTTTCTTTCCCGTCTTTTCCCCAAACACAAGACACAAAACACAAAACATTTTTCGTTTTCTCCTTAAAAATTAAAAAATAATCGCTCTTAAAATTAAAAACACTCGCCATTACAACTATATAAAAATTTAAATAATTTTCTTTTTTAAATTCGCTAATAATATTTTATAAGGTTTTATTTATTTTATTTTTGTTATTTCTATCGATAACATTACTAAGTTTAAAAATCCAAGTTAAAGAAAAATAAAATTAAAAATATTGTTTTTTTTTTTGCTTTTTTGTTTTTTTTATTGGGGACTACTAGACATTTAAAAACAAAAAACTATCAAAACTACTTCCCTCCGGTTATAAATTACAGATTTTTTTTTTTTTTTCCGTTTTACATTATTGGAAAAATTAAGAAAATCTTTGTACATATTATAAATGAATATATATACATATATATATATGTATATGTATATATATATATATGTATATATATGTATATGTATATATATATATATGTATATATATGTATATGTATATATATATATGTATATATATATATATATGTATATATGTAGTCGACGAAGGGCCTAGCACATTTGGTAAGCCCTGTGTAAATTGTTTTTTTTTTTGTTAACCCATTTTTTTTTTTAGTTAACACTGTGAGACGCTATGAAGATGGTCTAGCAAAAAATATTTCGCGACAATTTAACTAACTGCTGTGAAATAGTTTCAAAAAAGAAAAAAAAGCTTCTGAAAAGTGTTATTGAAAGAAAAAAAAGCTTCTGAAAAGTGTTATTGAAAGAAAAAAAATACTTCTTATAAATGGAGGAGTTGTTCTCATTTCGCTAAAAATACTTCAAGATACGTGTTCACATTGACATGTTGTAAATATAAGGAAAAAATTTGATGCACAAACTTTTTTCTCTAAAATTATATTTGCTCGTCACTCGTAAAAGCGTACCACAGAAAAAATCACAGCGATTGGCACGATATGTCGGTGACGGTAAATATGGCGGTCGATTCGCGCGTGGTCTGTCGCGTTAACGGATGCGAAGTATCGGAAAAGGAGGGATCCGGATAAAGACGGAGCGAGAAAGCAGCAATTTCAGTGTTCAGATTGGGTTGTATTGAAGCAGCGATCGGAGACTCGGAATAGCGCGCAACTATAATAGAAGAGAATTAATCAAACGTCAATGTACATTTCCAGCATTTACTCGGCGGCACAACCATTGCCACTACGAGGTGGCGATGCCCTCCTGGCAACATCTAGCTCCGCACAACCGGTTCCGCTGTATTTCTTCCAGTCCGGGCAGCCCCCCGCCATCCGGATCAAGGCGATCATTTGCATCTTGTTCCGAGTGAAGCACCGGTTTGGACGGTCGTTCGACTAATCTACGGCCGATCGACCAAGAGCCGGGGCGATCTCGGATCCGCTCCTATTTTTCTTGTTTGCCTTTCGAAATGCCTATATTGCGATCGCAAGCGCGCGTACACACATGCGCCTGTGATTGAGGCGAATACCGTCTAGTGTAAAACTTTCGTGTAATAAAGCTGTCGTGTAATAGGCGGTTTGTTGCCGGCCCGGCTCGGACTATTTGTTTCTAGTCGAACGATGCCCGCGTGTCTTTCGACGTCTAGCAGAACGTGTGCTGTTCTGGTGTCACTGGAATGAGTGTTGCTGGACGACAGCCTTTTCCAATTATAATATATAACTTGCTGTCTGTTCCGTTTGATGATATAGCCGTGATGAAAAAGTGAACGAATGCAAAGCAGGAAAAAAAAAACGAAGCAAGTGAGAAACACAAAAAACCGTGGGAGTTTTGATTCACGATGAGCCACGAACACACTGCACACACTCTACCCCCACACCGCGAAAAGACATATGGCTAACTATGAGTGCGCTCATATACGCATATATATATATATATATATATATATATATATATTTATATATGTATTATATTATACATATATATTCGGTATATGATAGAGATAGACACCGCGTCGAGGCATGTGACAGACCCGGCCGTCTATAGAAAGCGAACTGCGGTAATTTATCGCTGAACATATACACCAGCAAAGTGTGCAGACATCAAAATACGACCATTATGAATCAAATTGTTACGATCGAAAGCAACGCCGAGAATATACACACTGTCGAATAAAAATTTCTCGGCAGCGACTGATTCACTGGAAACGATGTGATCACCAGCGCTGTAAAACAATGTGTGGTGATCATCCTCGGTTTGGATTTTACGTTCTTTTTTATTTTTCGCTGGGAAGTATTAAATTTCTAAACATTTTCTGATGTAATTTTAAATGTTACGAAATTGTTTAAAATTTACGCGATTAATTAGCAACTCCTGTATTATTTGATTTTAAAGGGAACAAATTCTCGAAAATGTACGAAATTAGTTCCGTATTTAATCGGTCATTATTTCGTAAATCATTTTGTAAAAAAAATGACTAATTCTCGTTTTGGTCGTATTAATAAAATGTTTGAGATGTACAAAATTGGGTTCATTATTATATATTTCAAATTAAATGTTAAAAATGTTTCGATTGTTTTTTTTTCTTTGTGTGTATTTTTCTGTTTTTAGGCGTACACGAGATATATTCAATAAGTGTAAAATATAATTAAAACTTACAAATACCGGTAGGGGAGTAAATTTGAATTGCCTAAATATTACGTCAAACACGTTCCAAATCAGACTCCGGTTGACAGCCCCCGCCCCCCCAAAAAAGAGAAAACAAAAAACTAAATCCATAATATATATATATATATTTATGGTTTATTGTTCGCACCTATTTCGTTTGTATGAGAAAAGAAAAATTAAACTCAATACATTTGTTGAGATAAAATTCACCTAAAGAGAAATCATAATGTGGTTTGACAGATAACCGAAAAAATGACTTTAAAACCGTAATTACAAATTATCAACTAACTCTATCCATTTAAATGAATAATTGTTTTCTGAAAATTATATACATGTATATATTTTTTTTTTTTTTCTTCTTTTTTCGTGCGAAATTACTCAGGAAAATTATCATTAAATAAGGTTTTCGTCAGCGAATGTAAGGAGAGAATGATAGATGGAAAAAAAAGGACCTTTTAAATATCTGCACCACGCATAATTGGATGAAATTAAGAAGAAGAAATCTGAGTTTAGGAGGAAATCGATTTTTAAAATCGATCACCAAGTGATGCAGGAAGCGCAAAATTGAACATCACTAGAAAAGTACTGCTGGTAAAATTATAAATTTGTTGGTGTCTGGCTCTGCAATGTTTAACCATAGGGGTGGGGTGGGGGGGGGCTACATAGTTGATTAGTTATTCGTCTGGTTTAATAACACGCCGAAAATTCAAAAATTTCACTTACACCGGATTATAATAATGCGCTTAGTCGACGCGCCGAAAAAAACAAACAAAAAAACTCGAAGGCCCGATTAATGGAAGTGCGTGACACGTTCAGCTGTGATATTAAGTAGGCGAGAAGGGGAGGTTTTTTCACTCACCAACTTTCAACGGATACATACGTACGAATTTCTCTCTTTCTTCGCCTTTTAATCGGCAACGGCCAACTTTATTAATTACAAACGTCCGATCAAATTAAGAACAGCGGTCGTCGTCGCGTATTTGCGATGTTTTCATTCTTATTTGTGTCGAGTCATTGAAGATTGAGGCGAGAGAGAAGTTAAAAAAAAAAATGCTATACCTATATTTAGCTCTTCTATAGACTAAAATCGGTTCGAAAAAATTCCTGTCTTTCGAATTACCGATTTTCTGTATGTGAATTAATTTCGAATAGATAGAAACAAGAAGAAAAAAAGAACGCAGAGGGACGATCTCGATCTCGGTTTTCTGAATAAATGCGTAGATTTTGATGGTCTGGGAGCCGGGGAGAGACAGCGCGCCGCTTCCGGATCGGAAACTCGATGTTTCGATTATTCGACCGTTACAAAGCGAATGGAAAATCGAGGCTAGAAAAGTTGAGCGAGCAGATTGGTTCGTACGTCTTTCCGTGTGCGCGTGTGCGTGTATGTGTGTAGTCTGGCGCATCCTGACCCGAACTGCCGATACGGAAGAAGAAGAGACAGCCTTGTCTGGTGGCGACCTCGCATCGCCGCTACAACCTGACAATGAGGTTTCGATACTTTTTCGAACAAATTATAGTCGGCACGTTATCGCCGCAACAATTCGGGCCGCGCAACGGCGGGCGATACGAAACCGACCAACCGGAACACGCGGAATCGACAAATACACCACGCCCATTACCGATTGGCGCTGATCGACTCCGCCCCAAACTAATAACCGTTCACGCCGAAAGAAGGAGGATCATCGATTCCACCGATATTCGACCACCTATCGATGGCACTCTGTGCGTCTGTCGTTACGACGGCCGTCTATTCCGCCGATAATTAATCTTACACCTGCCTCTCGCTCCGGGTCCACAGCCGCCACCGAGCTTGTGCATTTTATACTCGGACTTAACAGACTTTTTTCTCTTTCGATTTTAATATTTTCGTGCGCGTAACCTCGTTTTTTTTGGGTTTTTTTTTTTTTTGTTTTCTTCATTATTTTTACCGTTTGCTTTATTGATTTTTTAAACAACGTCCTCGCTCTTAAATAAGACTGACTTTTGGGTATTATTCTTGAATGTGGGGCCGATAAACTTTTTTTTTTTTTTGTTACCCGCCGAATGTTTTGCTATAGGAGCTGACAGTTGCGTGACACAATCTTTAGCGTCATCGGAGCAAAGTTTTTTTTCACAGTATCCTCTAGGGGAGGGAGGGATTCCGTTTCGATGTTGCACACGTTGTTGTCTATTTAAATCGACGGGAAATTATTGCGAAATAATATCGTTGAAGGTTTTTAATTTGTATTCTACGTGGATTGCGTTAATTTTATAGCTGCGCAATATAAACAACGTGTCGTCGTGGTAATCGTCTGAAATTAAAATAACTTTATTTACACCGTGCACGCGGATCGAATATTTTTGTGTCGATAAAACATTATTTTAAATTTTCGATTCCTGTTTAATGGCTCCGCACTCGCTTTCATATGTTTAATGAAAACGGTCAAATCCAGTAATCGTATTATTTTATTCTCGAGTTCGTCAACTATAGACATTAACCCGGCCGAAGAGAAATTTTTCTGTATTACTCATATTAATTTACAGAATCGGAATCAGAATCTAATCTTACTCGTAGGAAGCACCGCCGCTGTGGTGTCCACTACACTACACCACGATTATACGATAAGGATTTCAGAACAACAGTTGAAAGTTTTCTGTAGCAATGTTATCTGACCATATATTAATCTTAGAAGTGCGTTTATGTGAAGTAGTATCAGCCGGAAATGAAGTACTAAACTATTAACAATTCGAAAAAAAGAAATTATAAGGCGGCCTCGAGGAAACTTTATGGATTGTGCAGAGTGGGATATTTTTTAAACCATTCTAGAGGATATAAGAGTTAGGCTACCAAAAATTTCCTTTATTGATTGTTCGTCATTCGAGCGCCATTGAAGTCGGCGAATTATTTTCCGCATCATCATGCCCTCAAAATCAGAACTACAAAAACCAGAATATCGTGTTAATAACGGACGTAAGTTTAGGCCTTTTATTTAATACTCATCCTAATGAAGTATTTATTTCAGTTAGCAAAGTATCTACGGTTTAACTTGTTTCACAGCGAAATATAATAGTAGGAGGAGACAGTTGTTTCCGAAAATTATTTATTATGAGCTTAAAGAATGTTAAAGATGAATTCACGATCAGACTTACATTTTGGTACGGTAACAAATCTATCCGGCATGAAATTAAAGTCGGTGAATGCACTTAAGAAAATGAGATTTTGAATGATAATGATGATAAATGCGAACCTCATAACAGAAATACCGTCTGGAGCAGGTACGCTAATGTTACGAGATCTTGTGAACGAAAGCTGTGTTTGTCGTATGTTTTTAACGCGAATATGCATGCTCTGTCCGCTGCAGATATATCTCTTTATTACGAAAACAATTTTAGAAAGCTGCGTTTATATAGTTTCGAAATTTGGAAAAACTACAATATCCGCTTTTGCCTTTAACGCTGGACTCGATGAAAAATTACCGACATCTTTTTATAATTTTTTGTCATACAACTGACGACCATTTAATATTATTCTAAATTATAATCCTCGCATTAGAAGGTTCTAAATATAGTATTTCTGTTAGATTTTCTTTAATTACACCAGCGTAGTATTTTTGTAATTATAAATGTAATTTAAAAAGTTAAACAAAGCCTAGAATGAAATTGTATTAATTCGGTGAACAGCAGCAGTCTCATCTTTCAAAATTTTACGTATTTCCGTTTATGAAAAAGCTTCAACCGGATTGTTATAAAAATGAAAAGAAACGAACAAAAATTCATTTACCTATTTGAACCGTTTACTCTTCGCGTAATTTTATTTATTGTTTTTTTTTTTTTGAAATCATATTCAGAATAGAAATTTGCTACGTAAACAGCAACTGAAATCCTTACTCATTTCTTTTGCCTAATATACATATTTATTTAATAATGAACGTATTTTTTCATTTTACACAAAAATAATGTTTTTCCATTTCTGTCATTTAATAATCGAATAAAATGTTTAATACTAATTGCCATGTCAATTTTAACTGATTTAGTATATTAATACATGGTGATTTTTTTTTGTAACGAGCAGTTGACAATTTTAGTAATGAATTATATTTATCGCAACTACAAATAAAACAGTATTACCCTATTATAGCGTTGTCTATAACATCTGTATGTAAAGTAAGTCCCATACATCCGTGGTAAGGTATCATGCATTGTGTAATTAAGCTTTTCATAATGTAGTAAGAAGCGGATCTGAAGTGAATACCGAGGCAGGTTCCCCTTCAGGTATAGTTTTAACTTACCCAAAGAACTATAAATTAACCGAAGGAATGCCTTTAATTGAAACTCCGCTTCAGGACTGAACCGACAATTTTGTTGCTTCCTCGGAGTTGATATTTTAAAAAATGTTAATGTTCGGCGATTTTTAACGTGAAAATGTATTTCCGCGTTAATTTTTAATTTCCAATAACAACGCGATTATTCTTTTCCCCTTGGATTCGAATGTATCAACACCTCACAACATCAGCTAGTCTTGAAAAAAATTTCAGCTATTTTTCACACGCCCTGCAAAATCCAGCCAACGTGTTTATATTTATTACATGTATATATATTTATTACATGTATATATATATTAAATAGAACATTTGAGGTGGTAGCCGCTGACATTGAAACGAGAATAAACATTTCTATGAACAAAATACCTGCACGTTATTCTCTTTTGTTCTATTAAAACATATACAAAAAGTGTTAACATTTTGTCGCATATTTTTAAATTCTATGAAAAATATTTTTATATCAATTTTCCATTAATTGTTATAAAAAGTTTTCAGTCAACTAAAACGGATATAAACTAATAATTTGCAAAAAGGATTTTTCGTACGCGCTCGACTGAAAACTAAGCCAATCGCGTATTGAGGAAAATTGATAGAGTTTTTTTTTTTTCTTTTCATATAATATATTTATTTATTATTCAGAATATTGCCATAATGGTGGTGTTGATTAATATGTTCCATGCAATTAAGTTTTTGGTGAACCGGTGGACTCTTTATATATCAGTGGCTGATCTCTGAGACAATCTGGTTTATTTCTCCATTCACTCGTGAAAGGCGTCCTACAAATTCTGTCCTTTCGCATCCCACTGAAAATAAACCACAAGGAGGAAATCCTAATTCTTTCGAATTAACTTTCTTCTATCGGCTTGTTCACATTCTGCATTCCAGTATTTTTTTATGTTTCTTTTATTATACAGGTTCTACTGTTTGAACTAACATACGCCTTTCGATATAATCGTTTCAAATTATCTGCATTTATCGAAAACATTGAAGAATGACGGAGCTTCAATGAAAAAGATCCGCAAAAAAATAGAGTTCTCTTTACTAAGACGAATTAGAAAAAGTTTCAAAAGTTTAAACAATAACTGACGAGTTTTTTTTTTTTTTTGTTTTTTTTTGCCACCGTCCAAAATAAAAGGTGTAGTTGCAGGCGGTCATGATGCGCGCACTAAACTGACATTGCTGTACCTGCCTGATGCCCAATATACACGTAAGCTGCTAATAAACATCGCGTCCGCATTTGAAAATAAAAAATATGGTTAATTACGAAAGAGAGAGAGAAAAAGAAACAAAGGAAATCTCCATTATTTTATGCTTAAGTTCATACACTTCGTCAGTGACACATAAGTCTCCGCGTATATTTATAAAACCTATTATTAATTACCATTATTATTATTGTTATTATTATTATTGTTATTATTATTATTATTACTATTACTATTACTATTATTACCATTACTATTACTATTATTATTATTATTATTATTATTATTATTATTATTATTATTATTATTATTATTATTATTCACAATCATTATTATCGGGGCTGCTTTCGTCCTCTTATAGATCAGTTCTTCTTCCTAGTGGCTGTTACAAGCACACTGCCGCTCGATAATATCTGTGCGCGGCTTTCGCTCGTGCGTGCGAGTGTGCATGTGTGACCTATGTGAAGTCGATTGCGGACGGCAGCAGTGTCTCGGATTACATTAAACGATTATTTCTTCAAGGACCGCTTTCGTGTGCACATGGGAGAGAACGATAATGGCAATTACGGAGAATAATTTTAATGGTTCGTGGCATGTTTACACCATTCGCAACTGCGACAGTTACGTTTACATGATGCGAGCGCTATTATTTCCATTGATACACGCAACTTGCGCGCTCAATTGAATAGAGAGGTGGTACGATCGTCGTCGCGTTACACAGTTAGTTTCATCAATACGGCAATCGCCACGATAATGATAAATAGAGAATTATTGTCTTATTATTAGCAGCGTTATTTTCATTAATTATTATCGTTATATAATTGCAATTATTTTTCCGTCTGCGCTAGTACGTGCGTGCCTGCATCATGCAACAGGTTCCTCTGAAACATTATATTAATAATTCTCCGGCTCTGATATCGATTACGTAAATATCCCAGCGTATAGGTTTTCCTCTTCTTATTCTCCTTTTTCGTGTTTTGTATCTTCCTAAAGGGGAACCCTGAATCGTTCGACTGTGTACGCTAAACGGGGGGCTCTACTCTCTGATGTCGACGGTGACGGTCCAGTTAGAAAACAGAATAGAACCTCCGTATAACAATTAGACGTATATTTTTCCCCTCTTTTTCTTTCATTTTCTGTTTTCGCTGATTTACGCTATATCTTATTACCGGTGGCAGTACACCGTGCCCAGCAATGATATGTTCTAGAGAGAATGGAAGCGACTTCTCGACCAGTTGCAGTTTTCACAGTTTGATGGACGGAGCGAAAATACAAGAAGGTAAAAATCAACGCGAATCTTCTTCTTCGTGCGATTATTCTGTTGCTCTCTTAATAGGGCGTGATCTGGTGACGGGGGGGGGGGGGATCGCCTTGCGCACATCTGCTTAGGCAATCATTTTATTATTGTTGATCGAGAACAGTAACCATTGTACTACTGGTATGCAATAGCGGACAACAGACGAGCATAAATAAATCATCGTGCTGACGATGATTATCGAACGCATCAGCAACTCGACTTTGTTTTTCCCATAGCAAAGAAATCATTGAGAAATATCCAGCCGAAAGAATTAACACTATCCCAGACGGAGCTGGACACTGCTGATCGAGTAACCAGCAAACGAATTTCATCTGTTCAACAAACGTGGCAGCTCTGGACAGCCGTGTCCTCGTCTATGTTGTTGCTGCGTGCACATGAGCTTTTACTTTAATTAACCAGCGCGCCTCGTCGCTAATTACAAAATAAGTAAAGCGTTTTTTCACTCCTGCCTACGTCTATACAACAATTGGGTTCTTTCTGCCGAGAGTAAAATGCCAATTTTTTTTCCAATACATGTACCGAGCTTGTTCATTTATTACACGAAAAAAAAAAAAATAAATTCTTAACACCTCCCCACATGACATGTATATATATATATATATTAAGAATTAAGAAAATGACCTAGAAATATTTGCGGTATCCTAGTGGTGAAATGAAAACGCGATTATTTTATATATTTGAAAAAGGAGTTTATATTTTTAGACAGTTTTTGTAACAGTTACAGATTTTATGAAATAAAAAGGTGTTAACAATTTGCTCATTATGAACATCGGGGCTCAGAAGCCAATAGTCGGCTCCCGGGATTTTTCGCTTTTGATCAACTTGCAATTGCGAAAAAATAAAATTCACGTTTAATATATGCGCTTCTCTCGGAAAAAATATCTATTACATCTTTTAGGTAATAACTGAAGAGCGATCCTTTATATTTCAGTGGATTATGTCAATTTTAGGGGGAAAAAGAAAACGATTCGCCTAAAGCAAATAATAAAATATATGGTAGGTGTTCAAGATTTACTCTGAAAATTAAAAAAAAAAGATGCACTAAAAAGTAAAAAATAATTACTCGATAAAAGTTAATATACATGTTATGCAGTAAAATACGCTTAAAGAGGATTTTATAATTATTTTTAAACAATATTATTATAATGAGTTAAAACGATATTAAAAGAGAGTATAATAACGCGGTCATTCGTTTCTTGTAAGCCAGGAAAATATTTAGTGCAGTTTTTTAATTGATGCAATTTAAGTTTGGTGTACCTACCGGGATTCTAATTAAAGTACTAACGTATAAGAATATATACTTATAATATAATATCCCCTTTTAAGGAGAGGGTATATTTTACCGTATAATATTATCTCTTACGGAGTATTTATTTTTTACTTTTTAACGTTAGAGTAAATATTCGATATTTTTTTTATTTTTATAAAGAACTATTTTCACAACCTCTGGTACAAATATTTCCGAGTGATAATATACACTTAAAATTCTTAGTACGGAAACTCCATAAAAAATATTGGTTAAAGATTAATGTTCGAATTCGGTCTGTGATGCGAAATCGCGGTTTTGGGTTTTCGAAATTGCTTGTATTCAAATCTACATTTCTGCATAGTTTAATAATATCTTGCCATTCGCGTTCATTGGCCCTTTAATTATAAAATTTAGAAAAGTCATATTTTCTCTATATTCTAATGAGAACTTTTCGGCTTATTTTTTAATAGAGATATCTGTGAAGAGAAACCTATCTCTTTTTTTAATGTCATTTGACGATCCTCAGCGATACTCCTTGCTACATTTGTATTTGTATTATTTAATTTTTAATAAACAAATGAGGATACCGTTGCAGTCATTTGCGTCGATGATGAACTTTTGTATGTGGCGCATGGCGGTTTCAAATTTTCTTTACTCGAATTTATCCCTGGTTAAGATTGGTAATATTTTAATTTTTTGTCCTATTACAAATAAGGTTTTCAACCTACGTTTCTTTGCTTACTATATTGATAATAGTGTCTAAGATTCTTCTGAAAAACTTCTCTAAAGAGATCCCCCCCCCCTTTTTTTAGTGTTTCTTCTAATAACCGTTGTTGGTGTACTTATTTCGAATGAGCAAAAAGAATCATTAAAATCGAGCTGCGGACAAAATAGCCTACTACTTTTTTTTTGAATTCGGTACAAATAAAATTGAACCGAAAAGGAAGAGAAAAAAGTGAAGAATTGCAAAATACTCCGGCGGTGGTGGCGGTGGTCAGGGCACAATCGTCAGATTTGGTTGAGTGTAATGTGTATGGTTTACACGTCAAAATTGTACACAACCGCGCAGCTGAAAGGGAGGGAGTACGTAACGCAATAAATCTTTTTTTGTATATTAGCGGTCGAATTTGATTTAATTATAGGGGTAGGCGTCGCATTTCAGCCTAAATGTTTAGTATGACACGGGTGGACGCAATTACAAAAGACACGATCATCTCGGACTCTTAGAGATAATTTTCTTCGGTGTCGCTCGATGGAAGTGGAAGTACCAATATAAAATGTCATCGCATCAATGACAGGAAGATCGCGTATAATGCGTTGTTCATCCGATGTTACGACCGGAACTAAAGTTTGGCACTATTAGGATTTCTACCGGACATAATATATCGGTGTAATGAAGCAAATTCTGTTGTGCAGCAGAGTTATTCATCGGTAGGCGCATGATAAGTGTGATCCGGAAGAATCCGTAACGCACAGCCGATTTTAACTCCGTCTACAATTCCTCAGGTATATATATATATATATATATGTATATATATGTATATATATGTATATATATGTATGTATCCGCGAGAACCAGCGATGGCAAGATGTCACACGGTTCCGCTGTGGAAGCTAAAATATTGACCTTGAACAGAGCATCAAATTCTACGCAATTTTTCCTTTTAATTTCGACAATCTGTTCGGTATCCTTTTTTTACGACTAGTTAATTAATCGTGCAATATACTAAATGAATTTGTTATTTGATTAGGATACCTCCGTATAACTATGTAAGCAATAAATTGACTAGAAAACATATTGATATATTAAAAAACATCAACATATTTCGGAGACACACTGCTGCTGCTCGATCGTGGTGAATAATAGAATAATGTCTCTGAAACGTGTTGATGTTTTTTTTGATATATTAATGTTTTCTAGTCAATTTATTGCTTACATAGTTATATTAATTTTGAGAACATGTTTATAAAAAAGCTCTATTTATACATAGATCTCTGTATTGTAATATACATATATAGGTAAATGACTTGGCTTAATCGATTTTGAAATATATAAATTATAGCTTGATTGCATATTATTTTTTTTCCATTTAAACAGATAAGGTTCTTCGCCGAACATTTGAGACGAAAAAGAAAAAAAACACCTTTCCCTGAATCATTAGCGATAAGAAAATATTTGATTTAACACAAATAGAACTATAACAACAAATTACTATCAGCAATGCGACTCCAGATTAAATAACTGACGTAACGTAATTCAAACGTACATGTATGTGTTACGTCCATAATCAGTGCATACGAGTGTCAGTGTTGCGTGTATAAAGTACATCACCGGGTTGCGATACGAGTCCGATGGATATATGTATTCGGGCTGCAGTAGATATCCAAAAAAAAAATAATAAACGTGACACCCATAATACACTATTGGCGTCGTTTTTTCTTCATAGTTGGTAGTGGTTAAATAGAGTTGTGCCATTCCTTCCATTACGAAATAACTGTCGAACCTTCGAAGCATGAGAATAAATATGTTGCCACAAGAGGAAATAGTTGTTTCGGTTTGATTTTTCTAAAATTCACCGAAGAATAATAATTTCTTTTTTTCTTTTTTTACTCGCGGAATTATTCGCTTCTATTTATTTCAAATCGTCATTATGACATTAATTCGATGAATAATAATAACTTGCCTTCTCATTAGTATTTGGTGCTTTCGCTTACACTATATTTTAATTATTATCGCAAGTTTTTAAAGAAATTCAAAGCGCTTTAAACGTTTTACACGAATAATGTCTGGTTCGAAAAATTAAAAATAAGGAAAAATTCATCCCTTGTGTACCAGCTCAGTATTATGATGGCTTCGTAGTAAACGAGTCTAAAGAAATATAAAATAGCGATATAAGATATACACAAACTACTTCTTCTTCTTCTTCTTCTTCTTCTTCGAGTCCCGACCGTTCTCGATCGTAGGTGACCTTATTAAAGAAATCTTTCGTATGCAAGGTGGACTAATTACACAAACTACACTGGGGGCTATTTTAATATTTCAAAAATGTGCGGCGTCAATAGTAGTTTTCGTTGATATTAAAATTGTAGGGTCGTCCGATGTTAATATTTACATTTTCCCTTATTTATTTATTTATTTATTTATTTATTTATTATTATTATTATTATTATTATTATTATTATTATTATTATTATTATTATTATTATTATTATTATTATTATTATTATTATTTTAATTACAACTAATCGTTATGAACTAACCGGCAATTTTGACGCAAGAGTATTGACGTGAAGAGATGAATCCGGTGACAAAAGCCTCAAAAAAATGAATATACAATGGCGGTTAAATAATATCATAGGGCTTATTTCAAGAGTCTTATTGTGTTGCTCAAAAGAAGGAAAAGAGAGAAAAAAAAAAAAGAAAATGAAAATGTCGACATCTCTTTTTAAAGCCCTTTGTAATTTTCATCCGATGACAAATAGCAACTAAATAAGAAATGGTGTCTGGAATGCGCTTAACAAAGCGTGTTAGGTTATGTTACGCGTCCGTTAGTGCCGCTGTGGCGATAACAGGAATCAGGTGTTTGGGGGAAATTTTCAAAAAATTTCCACAGGATAATTAACCAACTAGAAATACAGAATTTTTAATGATTTTTGTTGCTTTTTCGATGTCTTAAAATACATTACCCACTCAGTGATGTGTTCGAAATATCCGCGTTCGTCGCTGTTATTGTAAAATATCGTAAATCGTTTTCATTTCACTTGCAACCGAATACGATCGAACTAATCCGACAAAAAACACAGCAGGAGTATTTTAAATTTTGTTTTTAAAAAAAAAAAACATATAGATTTCGAAAGAGGGATTAACGTAATTCTGAGTGGGGCGCGCACACGGTAAAGTTAAAATTATTTATCTGATAGAAAAATCAAAAGGTGGTGGTCTGTTCTATATCATTTGGAATACACGCACGGTGTGGCGTGTACGTTATGTAGGGGAAAAAATAAATAAAACGTTCCGAGACGGAAAACTGTCGAGAATTAATTGTAAAGGAAATATCCGAAATGATGCAGGATCACACACAATTATGAGGCACGGACGACGACACGTATTATGATACGAGCGGAGAACTATTATCAAGCTGAGAATGGCTGAAACTGTTGTACGCGAGGCTATGGAAAAAAAAAAAAGAATGACTACGACTACGACTACGACTACGACTAGGACTAGGACTACGAAAAAGCGAATACAAAAATTTCGCCAAAGGGAAATAGTGGTAGCTGCGACGGAGGAGAGCGGTGTAAAAGGAAAAGGTTTTCAATGGATGTGATGATTTAGGCCGGGAGAAGAGTGCCGGCAAGAGGGTAGTAGCAAAGAAGTGGCAGGAGGCTTTGTTTTAGCAGCAGGACTGTCGCCGCGCGTTCGAGTAAATAGGCCGCAGGCAGTGTGTGGCCATTATTCGTGATCGTCGGAAACAACGACGGACCTCCGCTGCTAAAATTCAGCCAGCCTCGTTACCGAGATCTTCTCTTTGGTCGTATCTGAAAATAATCGGAAAAGAAGAGAAAAAAGGCGAAAACGGCTAGAGCTAAACTTCACATTTCGCTCTTTAGTTTTCATGTCAGATCGCGTTCAATGATGTCAAAAGATGTTGACATAAAAAGTTTACGTACATTACGAGCAAAAAGGAGTGCGCACGGTGCTCGACAAGCCGGTGACAATTGCTGTTCAATTAAAACTGCGCGCTACGCAAACTACGACCACCCCATCGTCATCGTCATCGCAGCAGTCCGCGACCAGAGCTCTAGCACGGTTCTCCGGTTCCAGCGAAAATCGAATAATGATCGTTAAACTATCTGCTTGTTAGTTCTCTTGCCTGTAGGCGCTCTCGCTGTCTCTTTAGCTCGCCAGCCCTCTCCTCCTTTAATTAGTACCGGCCGCTCTGTGTAAAATATGCGCCATTTCCCTAGCAAAATCCCACTCGCCGAATATAGAACGATCACTTTACAGCAATCTGTAATGAGGCTCGCGCATTTAAAATTGCGTTATTCTTGTAAATTTCATTTGACAATCCGGCCAGCCTCTACGACAAACCGTAATGAACTCGACACTTTGCGATTAATATATAAATTGCTTAAACAAAAAATGTAGGAAAATGAAAATTTCAATGTTACAGCGCAGTTGTAATCCGAATCATGGACAGAAATGTATCTATGAGATAAATAATAGTCGCGGATTAAAAAACCTTTTTCGTAATATAATATATTGTCTAGCTCTTATTCACTCCCCTACTTGGCTCTCTAACTCCTCCCGTATCCAATGAGAGCTCTGTGTAAAATTTGGTTTTTCCCACACGCCGCTGTGTCTAATAAACATCGTAAATGCAAATCCCTCGCGTAATTTCTATTTCGGCTGCACCGATAAAAAAAGAAATGCGTTATACACTTTCTGCAATGTTTCCAAAAAAATAAAAATAAAAATAAATAAACAAAAAAAAAATTATACAAAATATTTGCAATTTTGCCCGGGAATTATTTTTTCTTAGAGCGAGAAGGAGAGAGAAATAATTTTAAAAGTAGAAGTTAGACATCCGCGCTAATAATTCCTCTTCCGCATGTTATGGAAAACTATGGTGCGGATGCGAGTCGTTTCTAATCGTAGATATCTCTTCGGTATGTTTGTCGTCGCGGCAATTAAAACAGTCCCCGCTCCCGTTAGTGATCGCCACGAAAAACAAATATTACTCGTATAGCCTTGTTGCAGATATGGTATGATCGCTGGCGAAAAAGATTCGCTCTAAACGGCGCTCTTGGTTTACGATCGATTAAAAGGATTCGGACCGGGCACGGCTGTGATTACAAAATTAACGCGACAGTCTCGACTTGTGGATTTTCGCCGAACCAGAGGAATCGCCCCGGACAATATTCTCGTAGGAGGCCCGGGGAGCTTTAGTTTTCTGATGATCTTGTCCACCGACACGTTCGGACATGTGGGTGCAGAACGCGCTTTCGCATCGTCTTCGTTTTTGTCCGATTCTTGAGTTGTGTGCTCTGAGAGGCTGTCGGTCGTTCGCTGATGATGCTCTTTTTTTATTAGATTGCCTGCAGAAGAGTGGGCTCACTGTCACAAGTTGACGACGAGATGACGTCTAATGAACTAAATAGCCGTTCTCGTTCTTCCGCTATCACGGTGGTGGTGAGCTGCATCGTCCGGCGCGCGCGTCTGTGTGTGTGTGTGTGTGTGTAGGTGTTGACACGAAGTCTTCGTTGCACCGGAAGACGATCGTCCCGTGAAAGACTTTCGCCCAGAATTTATCGTGGGAGAATTTTCCAGATTCGAGAAGGCGAACGGTTTTACATGATCGCTCCTAGACTTGCTACTTTGTTGCCGGAAGAAGGATCAACGTAATACAGAGTCGACCGGCTGAGTACGACGAAAAATTCTAATCGGTGTCCTGCTGGCTGCTGGCTTTTCAATTATGCATCAACGGCGAAAAGCCAAAGACGTCTGACACGCACTTTATTGTCGCTATAGAAAAAAAGTACGCTACTGCGCTCCGTCTACAGCTCTCTTAAGCAACATAATAGGCGTACTTCATTTCTCGCGCTATACCGTCTTTCCCTTGTCCTCTTTCTTATCCTTCTCTTTCGCTTTCTAATTAGCAACTATGGCCCCCGTAAACGGCAGGCACCGCGCTCTTCTATTTTGTTTTAATTGCTTTAAATTTGGCACGCCCAGACGACGACGACGACGACGACCGGCGCATACACTGCAGCCAGCATGTATAACTTCCACAGAAGTCTTTACAATAATATACATTTCTTTTTAATTCTTCATTATTATGTTAATTAGCGCGCGCGCATATACATCATACATACGTGTATAATATCATTGCGAGCAGCCTCTGTCCTTTCGGTCTGCGTCCTGTTCGCGTTCGTTATAGAGACGATTACGATCACTTTTGAGCTCCATTGCGCTGCCTCTGCCTCACTCGTCATCATTATCATGCTGCGAGAAGCGATATAATAATTGAGGAGTACGTGTGTAAAGTTTACGAGACGCCCACAACGGCTACGGAAACGTCGCTTGTTCTACTAATCATCGGAGAGAGATACATGCGCGCGGCTTTTTCTTAAATTTTTCTGATACACCGCTTACTACTTTGTCCGATGCGTGGTACACGTCTGCGCGCAGCCACCAACCACAAAAGAATATCAGAATAACAGAGTTAGAGTTATTAACGCGTTTTAAGGTAATTTATTTCTAAATTTATAATTATATAATTCGGCATTCTGCTCAAGTCTTTTTTTATGTATCTCTGAATGCAGACTGACTATACTAATGTTTCGAATGTGAGCTTGGCTTGGTTCCCAACCAAGTTCGAAAAAAAAAAACAAAAAAAAAAACGTGTACAATAAAAATAATAGTTTAGGCTCACAACTGTATCTTTTTTTTTTTTTTTTTTTGGAGCCATCTTTATTTTTAAATGAAATTATTAGTTTTTTGCGTTCATCTGGTTCGTCGCTTTGCTAAAAACACATTTTTCTAGAATGTTCAACAACGACTTTTCTCCCGGATTATTAATATTTATTATTTCGCAGCTATTCGCCGAAACGCCCTGCAGCAATTGTATCGACCTCTCGCCAACAACGAGTATGATAATATATATATATATATATATATATATATATATATATATATATATCCGTGTTTTTCATTACATTTTACAGCTAGACGCATAATTCGGAGGATTTTCGAAAACTGTTGTCAGTATAAGCAACCCGAAATACGAGCTTTGGAGGAGAAAAAACGGCATGTTTTCGTCGCAACCCCTGATTTTGTTTTACGCCATTACTCTCTAGTATAACAAAAAAAAAAAAAAAAAAAGTAAAAAACGGTTTCGGGTTTTTGAATAGTTATCGTTTTTTAAGAACGCTATTATTATGTTACAAAAACTCTAGAAGAGGTCATATTTATTTCCGAAGTACCATAGATTTTGACCGCGATCTGCTATAAATTTCGCCATACGATATTTATAGTAAAACAGGAAAAAAAGTAATAAAGGTGTTAGCCGATTTTTATTTCTTACCTTTCCTTTTTTTTTTTTCTTTTTTATATAATGCGCCTTAATTTTGAAAAATTTGCAAGTACGCTTACTAATAATCGAGCCAATGATAGAAGTGTTACTTATAAACAAAAATTATAAATTTAAGCATATAAGAAAAATGAGAAGCTGTTTACGGTTTTTTTTTTTTGGTTTTTTTTTTTTTTTTTTTTTGAATTCCGCAAATTATCAGGAAACACTGATGTACTTAAATATGTCAACTTATTGAGGTTTTTTTATCGATTCAGTTTTATGCATCTTTTAAAAGTTCGCCTTTATAAGAGCGGCCGCTTATCTCGATTAAATTAAAAACCTATAAAACGCCCGTAATCTTTGAAATGTAATATTCTTTTGTATGTAAAAATAGTTATCTACATGTTCCATTTCGAAATGTTAGCACATTTGTTTGAATAACTCTCATTGCTCGCGCATCAGTAGATGAAATTTATGCAATAATAAAAATAGTAAACGCTGTTTACTCGTAATTTTTATTTGATTTAAAATTACGCAATTTTGAAGTATGTACGCGCCCATATAGTGTTTGAAATATACAGGTGACGCCCTTTTTTTTTTTTTTTTTTTTTTTTTAAACTAATTCTTAAATTAATCCCGACAAACGTTGGAACGAGAAAGGCTGTTTGATTTTGCCGTAGATCTTGCGGGATACTTTCGGGTGCAAAAATTTTCCTGCGGGGGAACCCTGTTACGAAAAATTCAAAATCGAATTTACAATTCGAAATCGAATTATAAAGTCGAATTTATTGCGCAACTCTCAATCTTTCGCGATGATCAGTGATTATATATTTCGGTTGGTCGAACGTGTAAACAAATAAGTTCTAATGGGAACACGCTGACGAATGTAAATGCAAGCCAGTTTCTATAACTGGAATTGAAGAGGCTCTTTTTTATTGCCGATTAAGTGAAATTTCATCGCTCACGAGCATCCATGAAAAAAAGGAGTAATGCAAGAAAATCTACCATTATATGTTGTTTCGATCGATTTGGATTCTTTTTTTAATTTTGTCGATTCAAACAGTAATGCACCATCTTTAACGTCGCGGTTAATCTTCCTATCCGGTGTCATATTTGTGACGCGTAAAATAACACGCGCAATATGCTGAGTCAAGTCACAATTCTTTCCCAGTCCATGGGAATTTACGAATAGTTCGTTTTGAAAAAAACAAAATCCTCAACCCGTGTTCCTCGTCGCCACGTTTATTTCAGTTCAGCTGGCCAATCCGTTTACGAAACTGAAGTCTCGCTTCGAAAAGGAAAAAATTAAAAGGAACAAAAAAAGGGGTTGACTTTTGAAGCAACCTAAGTCGGTCTACTTTATTATATCGTAACTCGATTTTAAATTTTTTTTTTTTTTTTTTTTGATCTTTAAAGAAGTACTCTAGTGCGAACCTCATAACTGAAATTTCGTCAAAAAGGTAAAAGGCAAAACTGTCCATCTTCAATATACGTGATAAGTCGTACACAACACACTGAAGTTTGTAAATCTATTCGTTAAAAAATATATATAAAACATATAAATGAATTTGAACACGCAGAGATCAATATAGCGGGGATTATATTTTTTTAAATGAGCCCCCTCCCACCCCACCCCACCGCGGTTAGAATTGAAATTAAGATAGGAAATGCGAAAAATTAAAGGCATTTCTAAAATAGCAGATTTTAAATTTAGATATATATAGATATACGAAGTGTTTTCATTTGATTATTGGTTGTATTTTTCAATAGTTTTCACGATAATTTCACCGTTTATTTGAAAATTACTAAAATACATTCTAATTGTTACGGAATATTATTATTTTAATTTTATTTGAAAACAGTGCAGATTGAGTTAACATTGATCCTTGAGAGATGTTTAATAACCTCCGGGCTGCGAGCCTGAGCCGGTGGAGACATCATTTTGATTACGACTCTTGAAAAACTGATTGCAACCTTATTTTAAACAAGTAGACAGCAATGTTATTCCTTTTTTAAAAATAAAATCCGGTATGATTAGAAACTATTCTCAATAGTGTATCTTATAATTCCGTATACACGTTTTGTCGGAATACGCATATTTTTTATGACAACTGCTCCACCATTGGTCGATGATTGAGCCGTTTTTTCTTTTAATTTTTTTTTTTTTTTTTAATAAAACTGACATTTTTTTTTAAATTTTAATGTCTCGTATTTTTGCAGGGTTCACAAAAACAAAAAAAGTGACGGCAATACCTATTTGTAATAACAATTGACACTTCTGATTTTCGCTAATATTCGGTTATTTTAATAAATTAAAACAAAAACAAAAAAAAAAAGAAAAAAGGAGCAGACAGAATCGTCTAAAATACGGAGGCTATTCGAGCTGTAAGAAAAAGGGTTCGTGTTCGTTCGTTCATTCCTTCTTTCTTTCTTTCTTTCTTTTATGGGACTGGCCGCAGGGGGCTTCAAGAATTTTTTTATTAATTTTTCACCCTGCGTTACCGGTAAAAAAATCAATCGATAAATACGAAAATAACACGGTAAACTGGTAGAGTGTAACCCCTATCGAATATTCGGAAAATAGTCTTGGGAAAAGCTATCTTTCTGTGTTGGCCGTTAGTTTAGAATTTCCGGCGCTCACTTCGTTAGACTGCCTAAAAGAAATTCTAGTGCCGTGCTAAGATGGTTTTGCATAAAGCCGAGAATGTTTTAACGGCTTGTTTCCAAAAGAAGAGAAACAGATAGGCGGTGTCGATCGATTAATCGCTCAGTTAATCGCTCGGTTAATCGCTCAGACTCGATAATTTTCTCTAATACTATAAAAAAGATGATATTGCAAGTTGTCATCAAAAGTGCAGGTTTAGTTTCAGTTTCTATATTACTGAACACACAGGTTCGTTTTCTTATTAACACCCTCGCTGGTATTGTGTGTATGTGTGCGCGGCGTAATTCAAATTTCTTCTACACATTCGTCGGCAGATACCGTCTCTTAGTTGCACGACACAGCGCGCAATCGATCGTTCTGTTTCAGATAAAACTGCTGTAGAGATATTTCCCGCCTGTCCGCTGATAAACCACTTAAATATCACATTCCGCTGTTCGAGCCAACGGCAGCTCTTTTTAAAAATAACTGGAAACATTTCGGAATCCCAAATTAGGTAGAGTCTTTTTATCTTTTTTTTTTTTTTTTTTTTTCCGTTTACAGACGTTTACACGTCGGATTAGGTAAAACCGGGAGAAAGAGAGAGTTCTCTAGGCCTGTGTAACGCGTAGTCTCTCTCTCTCTCTCTCTCTCTCTACAGATGTCAGGTAAAATCGTTGAAAAAAGGCGGAAACTCTAGAGAAAAAGTTCATTCAAGTCTAAGGGTAATTATGTTAGCAACGAGAAAAGCACCTGTGCATGTGCGTCTTCTTTGTCGTCATCTGACAGCGTTATAGTACATGACAGACGGAAAAATCTAAATGCTAGCAGACGCAAACAGGACGCGATCGGCACTAGGCGCGGATAGATCAAATAGGACGGTTCGGAAAGAGGCGGGGGGCAGACTTGCACGAGAATGTGTGTACGCGTGTGTTTCTGCCGTGGACAAATAGCGCTGCTGCTGCTGCTGCTGCTGTTGTTAGTGCTAGAATACGTTAGAACGACGGATATCGGTGTGCGCATTTATTGTTAATTATAATATTTTCAATGGGCGCGGGGCGGCTCGGCGCGGCGGGAAGGGGTGGCATATTCGGTCGAAAAACAAAGAATGATATTTTTGGCGTAGAGTTCCTTTTTAGTCTCTGGATGCTCTCCTCGTGTCGCTTCGTCCACGCTGCGCGCGTCTTCATTTCTTCTCCACCACAGCATGGCCGATCTTCATTCTTGTAATACCGAACGAGAGTGTACACCTTCTCCATGTCTGTCACTAATCTATACAGCGAAAGGTGTAAGTATACGATGCCAATTTATTATCGTTATTTTTTTTCCACCCCTCCGTTCGCTCCGCTCGTCCGCGCATGTCCGTAATAACTTCTTTAGTCGGAGATAGTTTGCGACTAATTCCAAACGATTCATCATGATATCTGCTGTGTATAATGATCGGTGGTCGCTTTGATCAAAGGACTTTTCCATCGCTTCCAATTGCTTTCTTTCTCGCTGCTCGCGTACGAAATCCCCGCATATAGACGAGCGAGTCACTCAGGCGAAATCTATAGTTAGCGTGTGTGTTTCTATATGGTCGAGACGGCTCCTCGGTCAGTTTTATTTCATTTTCGGTAATTAATGGCAGTAACATTTTGGCACCGAACTAAAATATTAATTTCAGTCAAAACTCCTATCCGAAGAAAAATCTTCAAATATTATTTTCATCGGTACCACCGGCGTTTTTTCTTTTCCTTTTCGTTTTTTTCCCCCCCTGTTTTCTGTTTTATTAATTCTTCTCTGCGCGACAAACATTCTTCGCATGCCAGTAGCCACCTAGACTTTAACGAATAACTCTGTTAATTCCAATCTAAAATCGTAAATCATCGAAAGGTGCATTCATTTTGCTTCCTTTAGACTATTGCAGATTACAACCGTGACAATATTAAGGTATATATTTTTATAAACACCCCTCCCTGTCAGAACTCTCCATCTATCTCTCTCTCTCTATATATATATGTATATAGTGTGAAGTTTCTTCAGCTATACCTTGACTGAACTAAAATAGTATCATTCCCCAAGTTTACCTATTATTATAGTACGTCGTAAAATTATTATTGTTTTTCTCTCTCTCTCTCTCTCTCTCTCTCTCTCTCTCTCTCTCTCTCTCTTCGCTTCTGTTTATATTATTAGAGTTTTTATTCTTTCCGATTTATTTCTCTCGCTATATTTCAATTAACAGCGCTTTATTTTAACCACATCTACATCCTTAACACTTCTGTTACTACGTGGCGTTAGCCTTTTGGCGCTGCCGTGGGTATATGTGCATATGACGCGTATGAAGATTTTGTCTGTAATTTATATCGTCCGATTAGTTCAAGGATTTTTTCTTCTTCTTATTTCTCGAATTATTAATTAGGAGAATAAAAAAAAAGTAAATAACATAAAAAAACATCAAAATATACAAAATGTGCGTATCGAAATTATGTAAATGAAAATATTTTCGGGCATCTAGGGAATTATTGAGAAAAAATTAGGATCGTTTGCCGGTGCGCTTGTTTATTAATATTTTCTTCTTTTATATTCGATTCGCGGACTACACTTGGTTTTTGAAACTTTTCGCTCGATTAATCAAGAAGTTCGAAAAACAAAAAGAAAAAATAGAACCACGACTCGAAAATAGATGTATTTCTAAATATATCTGTTGATATTTTATGTTCACTCATTTTCATCATGAACTGGTTTTACTTTTATAGAAAATAATACGAAAAAAAAAAACAAAAAAAATCATGTAAATATCCCGTGAACATCGCATAAAAATTTCATTTATAACTGATACAAACTTCGTAATTTGGGAAACCTTCGAAGAAACATTCGATTGTTATAATTTTTGGATGTTTTTTTTTTTTTTTGTAAATGGTCAATCGTATTCTTTGCAAATATGTGATTGATATCACCTGCTTAAGTTCACAAGTTGACTTAAAATATGTGAATATATATATTTCCGTTATTTTGTTAAGTTATTTAAATTTGGATTCGGGGAGAATATTCTTCATCTATTCCTCCGCGATTACCCTCTTCGGCACTATGTATACTTTTCCGATATGGAGCGGCCTGAAATTACATTAACTGTGTATTAATCGTAAAATTTATAATGACAATAAAAAAAAAAGAAAAAGAGGAATTAGATTGCTCTAGATTGCTTTTGAACCGTTTATGCAGAGTAGTAGCGTATTTACAATACCAGCGCGTGAATGAGTTGGTAAACAATATACAGATAGTAGGCAGTTTATATGCAAATATATTTAGCGCTTGGTTTTTCCATTCCCTTGGGGGGAAACGATTGTCTCGTTGGAAAGAGGATTAGAATTTTCATGAATCGAATCTAGGGTTCACGACACGCTGCAGAAGGTTTACAAGGCAGAAAAAAATCGGATATATAAAGTTTACCAGAACTAATAAATCGGTTAAATCATTTAGCTCGTCCTCCAGGTAAAAGCCGTTGTTTGCCTCTAAAGAAAATCCCCCCTCCCCCTCTAAGTGCGTTTCGAAACGATTGAAATTCCAGATGATTGGGCGAACTTTAAAGTGTAAACGCAAAAATTTTAATTTTGTTCAAAGTATTTATTGCGCCCTCATCGACAGCGTAATAAGTAGTGTATTTCCGGTGTTGATTTTTTTTTTCGAGTTTCGAACAGAGATGTATATTATTAATGAAAAAAAACTTTCGCTCTATCATTAATAGCACCAACGCAGAACTTTTAATCAAGCGGAAACTATTTTTTGCAATGAAAATGATAATAATAATACATTTGGCTTTTTCAAATAAATCAAGTATTATTTTCGGCATTACGGGGTTGGGTGGGGGCACCTTTTCCTAGAAACTGATTAAAATTAAATTAATCCGCTTTCATAAATTTAATATACGGAAGAAGAAGAAAAAAAAAACAAAAAAAATAGTGGAAGTATTATTTATGAATAATCCGTAAAAACTAAAAAATTTTCGTCAATACAGATCTCTTAGAATTATAAACAAAAAAAAAAAAATAAATATCGCTCGTTGAAAAACTAAATGCGTTAATCGAGCAAGTGTTACCGAAATAAATAAGGAAGTACAAAGAAGATGGGGCGGCGCTTGTTTGATTTTTCGAAATGCAGCTGAGGAATGAAAAGTTCGCGATTCGAGCACATTGATGATCAGCACTTTTGATCCCCGCAGGAGTCTGGAAAAAATCCATTAAAAATTTTGCATTCTCTGCAACTCCTTCGGTAAAATTTTTCAAACCATCCGATAAAAATTTTGCTTTTTAAAAAAACAGAGTCACATTTTTATGCTTTTACTAGTAGTTAGTAATGTTTACAAAAACTATCCGATTCGAAATGTACTCTATGTTGCAAAAGTACGTATACAAGTGAAATTGTTCGCGGGTTTATGAAATTTGCTCTAACTCGCGGAAAACTTTTCTTCCGAATTCGCCGATTAACGCGTACTCTGTGTTCCGGTTGAATGCACACTTTAACGAAAAGAAATTGAGCCAGTATCCGATAGATGGCGCGCCGGCGAAATAATCCCGCTTTCCGCGTATTATTATTGCAGCCAGCCGGTCGCTGGCCCGGCAGCAGGGTCAACGACGGTTAATTATTGTTTCAGTCGACTTTTACACGTAGCAGCGAGAGGGTTCGTCCGTAGCACTCCGAGACCGATCGTCCCTCACCCTAAATTATTATTTTCGCCACTTGCTGCTCTAGAAGGAGAAACCGAATTCGTGTTTGCCTCTGCATTTTATTCTTCTTCATCATCTTCTTCTTGCTCGTTCCTCCCGTACGAGGTCAGCCGAACTCCGGCAGCATCTTTTGCTGCACATTATATGCTATCAAATGCACATTGGTCGCATATCGGAAATAGGCTATACATCAACTACCACCGGTCTTATATGGACACCGACCACAGCAGCAGGAACACTTAAGCGGCCCTCCTCTGCAGCGAAGCGATCATCTTTTTTGAACCCTTTCGCGGAGTTCTTCGAAAGCTATGCTCAAGTTGATTACATTTATGCGCGCACAGCCGACCAAGCTCTGAGCAGGGAGCTGGCCGATCGTTCTGATGGGTTTTCATTAATTAACTTAGTAGTAGAAAAAGATGGACCCGTATCTCGGAGCAGCACACGCGCAGTTCCCGCATAATCCTTTCCTCGGTGCGTTTTTATCGGTCATTCGCACACTCGAAGGTGATTAATGAAAGATGAATGCGTGTTTTTTCGGCAGGGACCTTCTTCTCTTTGCCCTCTTCAATTCTGAACTTTTGTTTTTTCTTCAAATCCCACCTTGTGTTACGTTACATAGAGAGTGATTGTTAAAGATGCACAACGTATGTCTAAGTTCCCATTAAACTGCAACATTTGTGTTTATTTTTCTTACCGAATTTATTTACTTCCCTACTCTTGTACGTTTTCGATTATTATTTCAACCGCACACACATTAATTCGATTTCTTTTTTGAACTGAAACTCATATTTATAATACACGGCGAATGTGCTAAGGTCGCGATTGTTGTGTGTATTAATTATCTAAATACAAGTGTCGACGACTTTAGATATATATATTTTACGCGCGTTGAAAACTATACACTTCAAGTAATAATTTCACACCGACCTTGTTCGGAAATATATAATAGCGAGATTACGAAATAGCCAAGTGTATTAATCGTAGGAACGTTTTCATGGATGCGCGATAGCCCTATTTCATTTGTAAGTAATTAAATTAAATCGTTTGTTTTAAGCGCTAAGTAATAATGAAATATCCGAAAACCCATTTCATATCGAACCGAAGTGTAATCTTGTACGGAGTTCGAAAGCGCGCGATACCTGAGAAGACTCACTTTTGATTAGGAATCTTTGAAATCAAACTTTTTCTAATAGAATGAACATTTCTAGAACCTGTTTATTTAGCTGGACAATCAACGGTAGAGCTGACCTTCGGTTTTTGATAGCTCTTGAACTATCCCACGGAGTGGGATGGGGGGGGGGGCTAAATCATTTTAAAAGTTTTTTCCGATTAATCTGTTCGATGTGAAAGTACACTTACACATTTACCGGGGGGTCGATTCGGTTGGCGAAACTTTTTGCTGAGGTGGAATTAAAAACGTATACAGGATTCCCGGCAAGAAACGATAGAAATCGGACAGCGTTTACGAGGAATGATGATATTTTTTCGAGGGCCGCTAAATTGTGTCCGGTGATGGAACGAGCGGGACGAGGCACAAATACTATAAAGTGGCGGGGGTGGGGGGCAGGGAATATGTAGGCGAAGTAATAATTTAACTCGAACCGTAATTAACATTCTTTTTGTTTCGTGTATTGTAAGAGAACATTGTGAAAAAACGTGTTACACCATCGGCGGCGCAGCAGATACTCTATTCGGCGGATTCTTTATTTCTCTCGTATTCTTCTTGTTCTTCTTACGGATTCTTGTAAAAAGAAATTGCCGAGTGAAATATATGTAAAAACGGAGCTTAAAAAATTCATCGCGGCGCGAAGGAAAAGAACAGGTTAAATAAGGACGGGTGAAATGGAGAGCGCAGCGTAGGCGCGGACGAGCAGTCGAAAACGTCGGCGGGGGTGGGGCGGGGGAGTAAAACAGAAGGAAAAAAAAGTAAATATAAATAAGACGCAGGGAAAAAGTAATGTAAATAGGGTCATATATCAATTCACAGGTAGTACATTATAATGTTGTCAGAGTGCGCGGCGGGAAGGGGGCGCGCGGAAGGGTGTTGCAGAGCGGCTCGGACGGGCGGGGAGGGTAGCGTGTTTTCTTTTTTCATTTATTACGATATACAATTATTAGACAATGTGCTGCGGCACAGATGAAGACGGGATGAACTGCGGCGGCGTTGTCTATTATTTCCCAGCTGAGAGTTGTCGCGCGGCGGTGTGCTGGTGGTAGGTTCGCGATTCCGACAACTCCGGTTTTTAGTAGTTCACGACGTGTGTAAGTTTCGTTCATTGTTGGCTATCTATCATTGGCCTGATTGTGTCCCGGGACCGCCGGTGCTGTAATTCCCTCGCATGCGTAAACCCATCCATCCCCTACACGTCGTTATTTCCGAATCTGCATAGTCTCGTCCGCGCCCGTTTTTATCTATCCATCTTACGTTTCCTCACCTATAGCGCACGGATATTTAGCCGTTCCGTCTGCCTTTCGCTTTTTTCCCAATTTCAGAGTCGCTCTCCTCGTCTTTGCTGCGCGTTTTCTTCGTCGCATTGTTCTCGAACCTATCCAGCGTCGACGGTGTGCGCGTCTCCTCGGCAGTCTGAAAAGAAAACGGTCCGATGGGCGACGGCGGCAAATCGAAAAATGACTAAGAGCGCCGCAGAAGACGCGAATGAATAAAGATTGGTTTTAGGTCTCTGACGCGCGGCTTAATAATACCGCGAATATGGAGAAAATGCGGGACGATGGCGTTTATGGCAATCTGCATACGACCGCGAGGGTGCCGAGCATTCATAATCAGCCCAGTCGTTGGCCTGCACCCGCTCTCTCGTTACGGTATGTTACGACGGCAATAAGATGAAATAGTCCTGTCAAAGGATGCAGGCAGCCTATTTTATCAAGTGCTGCATTTTCCGAGCCTTACCATACACTATTTTTCTATATGCAATGTGTACCAAATTACATATACATATATATATATATATATATATATATATATATATATATATGTGTGTGTGTGTGTGTGTGTGTGTGTGTGTGTGTGTTTATCTGTATGCCGTTAATCGAGTAAGATCACGCGCGATCAGCGGTTAAGCACTTTTGATATTGATCGGAAAGATCTGTTTTCTCCGATTTTATGTCTTTCTTCTAGTCGGGCTCGTCTTTTGCTTTTGTATAATATTACCGATGAGAAACGTCACGAAGCACGGACGGAATTTTGTTATCTCTTAGAATCCGCCAAAATCTGATGCAGGATTAGCGCGGAAATAGTCAAGACTGCCGATGTTTTGATCACCCGTTGTTATATCGAACACTATCTCGCTAGTTGTACAGCGTTTAATTCACGTGACGGATGTTGTTAAAGATTTCTCTGAAATCTGACGTGAAAACGATCTGTATTAACCAAGTTACATCGAAATTCGATCAAACATTTAAAACGTGGTTAACATTATTATTAACGATTTGTATATTTCTTAGACCAGTTTAGGACTAGTCTGGTTTTGCGTTACCCTTTTTTTGTTTTGTTTAATCGCTTAGCACGAATAATTTGGCCGTTTGGGAGAAATTAAATATGTGGTCGGTCGTATTTACGCTAGTGCGGCTCTGACAGTTAGCCCACTTCTCTGACCTTTCTGATCAATTCCATCGCAAATTTCAGCTTGTTCGATGCGATTGTTTACTCTCCTCCTCGTCCACACCGTTGTACGATAAATTTCTTTTTCCTCTGCCCGAGGTGCCGGTTGCTACGTCTTTTCCACGTTTAGTTTTTCTTTCGTTAGTAATCATCGAAAGTATGCACTTTTGAATTATGGTTTTTATTTTTTATCAAATCGTGAATGCAGACTATACGCAAATCTCTGGAATTTGGGGATTACCATTCTCGCCGAATATCGTATTTGACCGTCGTTAATGTCCGTCATAGGAAATGGCATAAATGATACGACGAGGGCTTTAATCGATCACGTAGAAAACAGTTTTTTTATCAGCTGACACGACACATTTGATCATTAATTAAACATCGTCGAAAGTATAAGAGACGTAACATTTTCAGATGGTAACTCTTTTCTTTTTTTCGTCAGTAAAAAATATCGCGCCTCATACGGATTTCTAATCAGATTCTGGAAATAATTCGGCTGATTTTATAGGAAGTGTTAAAATTTCAGCAAGTACCGCTGTACAGGGAAGTGAAAATGTGTTTTCTGCCGATGAGAATGGAGAGAGGTAATTGTAGGTTTCAATTAAACGTAGGCAAAAGTGCACAAAAGAAGAATTGAAAATTACGCTGAGTGTTCGTTAAGAGCCAGAACGCTCGTTGTACGACCTCTCATGTATTCTTATTTCTAGTGCTTTCCGTTCTTTTCATTATCTTTTTTTTTTTTTTACGCGGCCTTTCCTTTTGTTTACGCTCGGATTACGCGGTGTGTTTTGTGCGGATATTTCGTTTTGCTTAATGAGAAGAACGCGAGAAAAGAGGAAGAAGAACAAGGAGAGGAAAAAAAAAGACTGAAGCTAACGATGCTGAGAGTTGTCGATGATAACGCCTTGTTCTCTATATAAGGGTAGAAGTGTTTGCGAGGAACGTGTTTGATTGTGAAGGGTAGTGTGCGTATGCTGGTGCAAATTCGAGCAAATAATAGAAATAACAGTAATTAAGGGCGAATCGAAATGGATACACCGCCAGCCCCTTGAAAGAGGGATATTAGCTCTTTATTAAAGGCGCGAATGTGACAGCACGTGAAAAGATGATAGCCTCTCATCTAAGTTAGAGTTCCAATCGTATTCGTCTGTTTTCAGTGTTTTTCATTAAAATTAATATCTGTATATTTTATCTATACACACGCGCGCGCGATATATATATATATATATATATATATATATATATATATATATATGTATATGTATATATATGTATATGTATGTATATGTATATGTATATGTATATGTATGTATGCATACGTGGACAGATTAATGTTTTTTTTTAAGGCGTACAGTTTACGATTATTTATTAATTTTCTTTTAATATAAACATATAGAAAAGCTATGATAAAATATCGCTCTTGCGGAAATCGAAATTTGAAGATGAAAACGTTGTTTCCTGCAATAATTGTCAGTGGTCCCAAGTGCGTGAATAAGTCGCTCTGAAAAGATAAAACGGTGTTCTTCGGGTACAATTTATTTTTAACAAATCTAAAAAAAAGTGTAGTATCTGTTGTTATCAAAAAAGGGTCGTATAAAATTTAAGATTTGGTATACTCAAGTTTCAGTTTAGCAAAGGCAAAAATGATAAGAAACATCAATAATAGCTTCGGATTACTATGATTTTTCAACAATTTTTGATTCTACCTATATGTTCGATTCAATCAGAATATGAAGTAACTTTTTTCTCTCTTCCCCGTCCCCGCTTCCGGACCTCATTATTTAGCGGAACTGATCTTAACAACTTCATTAAAGGAAACACAAAGTTTAGCCGGTTAGAGTTAGTTTCCAATTTTAATGCAATATTTACCGAAACGAAAAATATTATGTCAGCTCACTTTTAATAGAATTTCGTACAGAATACTGTCAAGATGATGTTACGATTTTGCATACGGGTTTTGCAAGTATTTTGCGACTCTACTATTCTGTTTCCGGTCAAAAGAGGAAGAACGAGAGAGAGAGAGAGAGAGAGAGAGCCTACGATTATTATACTAACACGATGAAGCGAATTTTATATCAAAATCTCGGAGGTAAGTAGCGGCGGTTTGCGGTCGTACCACCGGGGGGAGGGGTTTGGTCGAGCGCAATTCAGTGCAATCCAGGCCTATTGTCTCGATAAGACTAGCGTCTTTTTCCGACACGGAAGCACAACAATACCGTACTGTAGTAGTGATCGGTGTGGTAAGCTAAACGAAAAGGAGTCTTCCGGAGGAGGGATTTACGCTAGAGATCTGCCTACCCGGTAATACTTATAACGTGCAAAAACCTTGCCTGATGTGCCAAATCTCGCAGCAGTTCTTGCGATGTACAGTGCAAGAAAATGCTGTCGCTTATCTTTAGCGCGAACTCGGCGTGCAGACATTTGGAATGCGCGATCGGTTCTCTGTTTCACGCTGAAATTATAACGAAGGAAAGATGAAAATGAAGAAAAGGAGAATAACCGCGATGGCCGCGCGGTTTGATCGAGCGAGGAGCCGTACTTTATTGTGGTTTTTTTAAGAAGCGTTCACTTTCGTAGAGTGACGAGCTTCTCTTTCTCAGTCATCGGTAATTGCCTATTCAATAATTAATGCGCATCGGGTTGTTGAAGCCAGGCGCGTAACAGGAGAGACGCACATGTGACACAGCCGGACAAGTTGCGCGTTTGTGCTCGATCTGTGGCCGGGGCCACGGTTGTGTCTGTCGTTCGAACCAGATGTGTCGTCGCTGTATTGTAGACAAATTAAGGGATAATACACGTAATTATTATCGAGCGCGACAGAGTTGTTGTGAGTTGCACAACAATAGCGTAAGCACACATGCAAAAGCAGCCCCCACACCGACGCTGGGCGGCCGGACGAGAGGACACGCCGTACGGGATTTTCGTGGGAAGTTTCCAGAGAGGATACGGAGTCTTTTTTAAACGGGCGCGAGATGATCGTCGATAAAGTCTGCAGCGAACGGTGGTTCGAGGACGAACCGCGGCGACCGATGACGGGCCATTAGAGCGAGCGGCGCTGCACGCAGCCGGAGAGATATACGCGTAATGGAATATAAATACAAAGAGAGCGATTCTTCTATTGATCCGGCAGCGCAGGAGAGCGGCGCGACGATTGCCTGCAGAATGGATCTCGAACGTCCGTCATCGTCTTTCGTCTTCCGTCTTCCGAGCGCTAAGGGACCGGCCCGCTCATTCTACATAAAATGCCAGCACCCCCGCACCCCTCGCCGCGGGTCGATTCCGCTTCGCGCTCATTTCATTACGCTCGATATTCATTTCGTCTGTCGTTCGCGCTGCTAGCACAGTGCGCGCGCGTTATATTATTACGTACTCTTGTAATGTTATTATATCATCGTCGGTGGTGGCAGACCGGCGAAGGGGTAGCGGGCGGTTGGACTATTCGTTGAAATGATTTATTAGTGAGCTTCCTGTCTTATATCGCCATTGTCGCCTACAGACCAATGCAAAGCTGAAGCAGCGGACCGGCAATACACTTGAAATGGGCCGCCGCCGCCGCCGCCGCCGCTACCGCTGCCGGTGATTAGAAGCGACCAGTGTGCACAGAGGCTCAGTTCTCAGAGTAGCGACAGGATGGTTTCCTTTAATTTTTCTCCTAGCAGCACACCGTTCAGCCGAATTCTCCTTGGCCCGGCTTTCTCTGTCGTTCGGCTCGGCATTATTGTGCACGCGTGTGCGCGCCTAAACTGATAATGGTGCAGTGATCACGACAATAAATGAGAGGAATACGGTGATTTCTATTATGATTGTAATAGCGATAGTTGCCCCGGCCGGATCTGTGCTTCGCCGTATGGATGTGGTCGCGCTGGTGTTAAAGGATTTCCGAAGAACAACTGATGATAACGGCCACAACTAAGAATTATCGATGATGATGCTAATAACGAGCAGCGTTTTAACGGCTTTAATGAATTTCATGAACGCCGTTCCGAGCGGTACGGTCTACGCTCCGCCGGCACAAAGATAGATCCGTCTGTCTCTGGTCTCCTTTTCTCTTCTCCTTGTCTCCTTTTTTTCTGCTTCTGCAACCGTCTTCGTTTTCGGTTATAATCTATTCCGCTCTCAGTGCCTCTATTCTTCGAAATCCGATAAAAAATCATCACGATTGAATCGATCCGAGAAATTATTCTACACGATCGCGCAACTATTTAACAACCGCCCTTCCGCTCGTCCTCCCGGCACTCGGCCATTATTATATTTCGGTCGAACGGCGCGATCGCTTTTTATGAAATTTTCACCATCATTTCCTTCTGCGCCATGCCCCGCCGACCACGATCTTTCCGTTCGCCAGTCAATCGGACGCGGCCGCGTAATTTGCATCATCCTCCCGATGCTGCTCGTTCCCTTCAAATGAAAATAACTCGACCAACCGTGACATCCTGTGCGTCTGCTGACAGCCACCATCGTTTTAATCGGCTTTGCCGGATTGAAGTTTTATTTATATTTCAACGAAATCTATAAATATTTACGCGACGACCTTTTTTTCTACCTGTGAAGTGCGCGCAGTGCGCACGGTATATTGTCGTTCACCGGTGCTACTCTCTATTAAGGGCACATCATGGCCGGTTCTGTTGTCGATGACACGCTTCAAACAACTACTGCAAGCCTCGAATTTCGAAAGGAAGGATTAAAAACGAAAAGAGGCTTACTCACCTAAATATATTTGCAAACGGAAGGAAGTGACTTAATTTCCAACGATTAAGTTCGGCCGGAAAGCAATGGCCAGCCAGTGTGTATGCAGGCAGCTGCTCCATGTTGACACGATCATCAATTTTGTTCTTTTATTCGTTCATTTAATTTTTAATTAGCAGAATAGTAGCAACCAGCGTCAAAACTTGGGGCTGCACATATTTTCGACTAAATCTCTAAATCGCTTTCTTTCGGCAACTTCTACATCCAGAATTATTGCAGAGAAATTATTAACCTCCGGATCAGGAAGATTTTCTTTTTCAAAATAAATAAATTATATCTGTTAGCGAAAACCCTAATTCAGTCCCCGTTTAATAGAAGCAAATACGCTTAGAAGAAGGAATGCCGCCGCCGCCGCTGTTTACCCATCATCGCCCCAACATCGTTTTACCGTTCCAAACCGTGTGTCGCAAATCTCGGTCGCTCCCGGCTTACGAAAACAAAATTTTCTATACGATGTTGGTGCTCTAGCCCCACAGCTGATACACAATACCCTACAGATCAGTTCGTTCGCGGTAACTTCCAGTTAAAATTAATCGTAGACGAAACAAAAAAAACAAAACAAAACAATATATATGTTTATAAAGTCTGCTTCAGACCGAAAAATGAAACATGGTAATGTTTAGTGAAGAGGCGACTTTGTATCGAACATCTTATCTCTATTACCTGTCGAATAAATGTAAACATAATAATAAGGGATAAATTATATTGTAGTCGTAATTGTATTTTACGGTAAGAGTAATATTGTAAACATTGAAGGACAAAAAGGGTATTTATCTTCGCTAACTTCTTAACGATGTTGCCACGCGACGTATCGAAATTTAAATAGAAAAAAACCTGCGACCAGCACTTGCCAAACCAGAATGGGGACAGCTGTGTAATTGTGTGCGTGGCAAAGCATAAACCAGTCTGTAAATTGATAGTTTGTATATGCTTTTTTCGACTTTTTCGGCTATCTAAACATCGGAGACGACCACAGTTTCTTTCCTCTCTATACGCGCGCACGCACACATATGTAATATTATGTGTATTTTTTATCAGTGCAGGTACGCGTATATTTAAATAGTATTCAAGAGTTCTACGAATTTCATTCAGAACTGGCCAATAAACAACCGAGATGACAAAACCGATAATGAGCCACCATGCGAAATCAATCGAAATCTTCTTACCGTTTCCCGCCATCTTCTTAAAAAACGCGTCAAGACGCACAGTAATGCGGATTAATATGAAAAAAATTAAATTTTTTTTGCCCTCTACGTTCAACTTCGCGCGTTATATTTATTTATGTTTCCAGTAAGCACCGTATACATTACTTTTTACACACCCGACAGGCACACATGCCTATGCATAAAATAAATTAACTGTCTCTCCGGTAGAATTGCGATAAAAATTTTTTTCGGCTGCCGGTTTTCTAGTATAGCGTAGAGGAGAGGGATAATGTCAGCGCCCAACTGCTGACGCGGGGACCCTCCTTCTGATGATTGGCAATAGCAGAAATGGGAAGCGAAGAAATTAAAGAGAAAACGAGTTTATTGGCTAATAGCGAAATGTTTAATGTCAGGCAAAAAAAATCGAAATTTCAAAACACAGTTTTTCTTTTAAATATTTATAATACCTATTTGTGTGTACTTGACGAAAAAAAAAAAAAAAAAACAGAAAAAAACGCTAGTAATGTTTACACTAATAAAAACTGTAACCGAACAATTAAAAAAAAAATAATAATTTACTAAAAAATAGGTAATTTTTCCCGAATGATAATTTAAAAGGGAGCTTTTATGTTTTCTTTTAAAATACATTTCTTTAAACATATTTCAGTTTGATTATTGGTTTATTATTAAACATTATAAATTGTTTTTTTATAAATAAATGAATATCGTAAATGTTTAAGAGCCGAATTTAATTTACCATTTAGTATTATTATTATTGGGTACAATTATTCTAAAAAATGTTTATAAGCTGTTTGCAAAATTATTTTCAGCAAAAGAGATACTGCGTACAGCACCGAATTTCGTCGTGAACAATTTACGCAATTTGCTTTTATCGATTTTCTCCGATTAATCTAAATTATTTTAATTAACAGAGGGCCACGCTAGCGGAAAAGGAAGTATCGGCGTTGAAGGAACAGTTAGCAGTAGCAAATAATTCACACACCACGCCGGATCAACAATCGCCATCTAATAACAATCAGTTAATTTCTTCGGACAGTTGCAATGCGGACGATCTCAATAACCACCGTAGGTCATCTTCACTAGAGGCTGAACTGTCCACCAAGGAAAAAGAGGTAAATTTACGTTTTGCTAATGGTTCTTTTCATTAAATTAAAAATATTAACTTTTATGGCTTTCTTGGTACCTCTTAAGAGCAACCGCGTTCGATACAAAACGAAATACACTACGTAGTACGTACCCCGAAAGCCAGTGATTAGTGTTTCGAACAGAAGGTTAAACTGGCAATGACACGTAAAGTTGCCTATCTTAATCTAGTAAATCTTAATGGTCATACGTCTTTTGCGGTTAGTATAGATTTTAGGGCTTGATTTTTTCTTTAATAGAAAGTAAAGTGAACGAAATGAATTTCACATGGTACAAAGAAAAAACGCGGAAAATACGTAATTTGCAAAGAAAAAAATATACTTTTAGTTTGGAAGACCAGCTTTTTTTATATATATATCAGTAGCGGATCCGTGGGGGGAATACGCCCCCCCCCCCAAAAAAAAAACCAACAACAACCAGAACCTTACTTTTTTATTCTATTTTAAACAAAACTGTCCTCGATCTTTTGCCATTTTTATTTGTTTTTAATTTTTATTTTGTAATTTTAATTAAAAATAGTTCAATGAGAAATATATATATTTTTTTTACTTTCTCGTGAACATAGAATTCGGATCGGATTATTAATAAAAATAAAAAAGAAGTAAAGTCTAATAATTATTTCTAAACTACCATTTTAGCTGGAATTTTATAATTTCGTTTTATTTTTCACCTAAAAATAAAACAAAATTTAAATTAAAAATTGTAATAATTATGTACTTTTAAAGCATTTTTAAATTTCTATAAAAGTCTTGATTTTCTTTATGAAACAAGGGGTATTTCTCAAACCTACTGCCTACCGTAGAAGATTTTACGTAATTATATAATCCCCCTCCTCCCAAATGTTCTTCTCGATCCGCCCCTGATATATATATATATATATATATACATATATATGTTTGTATATATAAAAAGTCCGACCGAAGAAGAGATGTCGCAATTTAGGCTGTTCAGTCGAAAATTATGTTTTAGAAATTCGATTAGTAACCTCTTTATAGATAATTAATCTTTATAGATATTTAATTGTGGAGTTTATCGTTAAAAAAGAAAATTAAAAACTAAATCGATATTTCAATATTTCGTCAAATATTCGGATACTTCATAAAGAAATGCGTTACTATCGTTATTTTTATTATTATTTATTATTATTTATTATTATATTTTTTTTACGATGATTAGATTTGGACTAGTTACAAAAACTATAAAACTATCGTTAAACCTTTCGCGTTTAATTGGTATTAAACCTTTTAAGTGACTTCCTGACTACGGCTAAATACCGTTTCGCTGCTGTCCGGTTAAATGCTATTTACGAGTCGTTTTTTTAACATAGTCGCAAAGCATCGCGAAATGACCAAAAGACGATTTTGTCTTCGTTTTCAAAGACCCCTCTGCGATATTTCCAGAAATTGGAAATTAACGAATTTTCCAGGTAGAGAGCTCTCTGTAAGTGTAGAAAAACGGAGACGATGGGAGTGGAAGTGACCGGTGTCTGACTGATGGCTGAGGCCTGAGGCGGGCTTGAGCAGCGAGAGCGTTTAGTGGAGCGTTCGATTTCGCAACGGTAAGATGCGACGGCGGAGGTTGCAGTTATTGTTTCTGAAATAACGGAAATAGTTGGAAAGAAACTCGGCGATAAGAGGAATGAAATTATAGAGCTGCTGCCTGTTGGTAATAACGATTACGATGGATGCGTGGCTGCGTCCGAAGAACCGGCTGCCGCTCAGAAAGTCTCATGACGTCTGACAGCGATGCGTGTTGACACCATTAACCCATCCATCCATCCAAGCCATCCACGCGATTTATCCGTCCATCAATAGGTCCGTTTTTCTTATGAAACGGAGAGCCGCCGCAACGTGCTCCGTTTAATTCCTTTACGCTTTGTTTGTCGCGCAACATTTTTCACAATTAACATCGTTGCCGCCGTGCTCGTTTCTGCGCAATGTCATGCCGTGCATCGGCGGCCCAACGTTCCGGCCGTTTTTCGCGTCCACAATCGCGCACCGCCAGACGCCCAGCCGAAATGTTGCAAACAGAAAACCCCTTCGCCCCCGTTCCCCGCACCCCGCGACCCGCGACCCGTCCTGCTCTGCGCACTTATTCGCAACGGACTCGTAAAATTCTTTCACATTGCGCCGAGACCGTCGTCGTCGTCTTCTTTTTCCTGCTTGTCACCACATTAACGGCGTTGTTTGTCTTGTCACTTTTACATTTGTTCTCTTTTACAACGCCAAAACTATCTCTGTACGTATATATGTTGCGATCGTGCAGTCGTGCAATCGCCTATTAATCGTGTAATCGTGTAATCGTTTAATCGTAAAGACAACATACCGCAGAAGAATAGAGAACTACTGTCATCGACTTTCGCCCGAATGTGTTTATCCTGCAGCGGACCCAATGCACAGCTGCAAAGTGATCGGATACTCTTAAAAGTTGCTGTTGAACCGTTCTTTCGTTTAATTGCCGCCCAAACGAGACTAACAAGACGTAGAAAAATTCTGAACACTGTGTCGATTTTTGCATCGAACATCTAGCGAAGCGGCCGCTTAGCAAAGTTGTTCTCTGCATTGCTACGCTGCTCTTGAAATGTCTGCCAACGAAAACACAGTTTCGTTTTTAAATGTATCCTTTTGACGGAGGACAGATGTTTCCACATCTACCATATCGTAGCTGGATGAAAGTTGGATTCTATGCGTCGTACAGAGATATGAGCACATTTCTAATCATTGAAATCGCTTCGGGAAGAGAGGGATGTTCGGAATGAGGTTGAGACTATTGATTATCAGAAAATAGGTGTATGCAATGCAGAAAGTTTAAGCCGTGATGCACGTAATCCAGATGCTTCGTCATTGAAAAACTCAACTTTGTGAAAAGAAACGCACGAAGCTCACGCTATTATAACCAAATAAACTTAGTTCTTATTAAAAAATCCACATGTATACTTGTATGTGTGTGTGGAGGTGATGAATGGTTTTGTGATACGATTCTTAGTTAGAAAAGTTGCACAAGCTTAGCCGACGTGTGTTTTTAACGACAATTGATTATTATCCGCTCCCGTCCATCAGAGAAGGTCGCCGATGACAAAACCCGCCAAGTCAGGTTCGAAAATAGAAACGTAATGCAGCAAAACTGCCATCAGAACACGTAAGAAAGTTCAACTGAGCACAAAGAGTAAAAGGGTAGTAAGTAGTAGATGGCAATTCTGTGAGCAAAGAGAGATGATCAACGAAATTCACACTTGTTATTTGCTCGTGTGATTCTTTCTCGGCCGTTGAAATTTCAGCTGCTAATCGGCCAAATTCCGTATTCCAGATTTCGAATTGCGAATCATATGAAAATTGAGACCTGGCTCGAATCAGCGGTTGCGCTTTATCTGTGCGAAAATCGCGAAGAAGTAAAAGTCGCGCCTCGTACTTGCCGTGCGTAGGCTCTAAACTTTAGTCTCGCCTAAAGCAAACGGTGCGACGTAAATTTAGCAGCCTCAGCTTAAAATTCTACCAACAAATATCGCCGAGAAATTTTTTCCTTCCTTCGCCTTCTGAACACGACACGAACTGTAATTACACCATCCCTCTTTGCTCCGATTATTTCGCTAATTAGTCCGCGGTTTGTCTGTTGTCGAGCGTACAGTGGAATTTCCTTCGAACCGACCACGGCATCTTATTCGTTTTCTTCTTTGACCGGAGGCTTTCTATCTCGGATTTATCTCTCGCTATCTTCGTCTAAATTATCTTCTAGCGCGATGTTTTTCTTCCTGGCCGCGGTAGACGATGATTCTTCCAACTAGAATCATCATTGAAGCGGTCGATAGACAAGATTTCGGGCATACCGCCGTTTACGATGACAGTCGTCATAATAATAAATCGAAATCAGATGGTGAAAAGTTGCTGTTTGCTGATGCTCGTCACTCGGTGTAGCGCGTTGTTATTAGCCGAATAAAAGATGATGTCCCTTCGACCGGGGCTACATCTGCGCAGGAAAAAAATGCGACGAGCGAACGAGCGACGTTCGGCGGGTTTTTATAAATAAATCCGTATCCGAAAGGAAGAGAGAGCATTTGTCGTGGAAAAAGTCGAAATAAAAAATGGATAATGATATGGCAGCCGGGATTAAGGCGGTCGGAGAATCGGAGTGGCAGATAGGAAAGTGGCATTTCGGTGGGTTGACTATTTGCTCATAAATCTGTCCTATAAAAATGTGTAATACACATTTATAAATATACACGCGTACTGCACTAGCAGCGCCAGCATTTATACGTAACCGCCGGGCCACCGTCTCATATTATTAATGTTAACTATCGTCGCTTCCTTTAAAATCTGCTCTGCCCCCCCCCGCTCGCCCTACCTCCTTCCTGCACTTTCCTTTCGCGTTTGTTTCACTCTTTATTTATTAATTTATTTATTTTTTGTCGAAATAATTGCTCTATAACTTAGCCGAGGATGCGGCAACTAGGCAGCAGCCCGACTTCACCCTCCCGCTATATTTAAGCTACTTGTCGCCGCCGCGCTGCCTGCTCTCTTAACTGCAGCACCAGACCGGATCATCCTCGTCGCTAGTATCATTTTGTATCATTAAACACTTCCAAATGCTCGCGACTAATCATCGAATACCCCCTCAATTATTAACTGTTCTTATTTGCGGAGCGGAGTGGTATTTTTAAAATACGCCGCTTCCCCGACAGACGAACCGGCAAATGACGCAGTACCGTGTGAAATAAACTCCGGGAAACGAAACACATTTCGCCGGTCACTTTGAACGCCAAACGTTGTGATAAGCTCGAAGAACGTGTCTTCTGTCTCGCGATATTTTCCCGATCGCCGAGGATCGACTTTAATATTTCAACTACATATATATATATATATCGCGTTTCACAAAAGTTTCACAAAAGTTTCACAAAAGCAACCAGATATTCGGCTGCCCGATAGAGCTGAGTAATGAGTGAAGTTTTTTCTTCAAAGTAAAAAATGCCCACGATTTTTAGCTCTAAGCCGAACGTATTGAATGAGGCCCGCTTTTAAGCGTGCGGCTATGATACGAAACAGGAAGAAGAGTTCTCTTTTCGTGATCATTAGCCAGATTACACTAAACCCATATTATTATTTATTATTCGTGGTATGTATTCTCCCCCGACCGACTGCAGAATGTACTTTCAGGAATTCATTAAAAAACGGCAAAATAGCTATATATCAAAAAATAGGGTCGTTTGAAAATTGTCCAAAAGGCGGGGAAGCCAAGTCATGAAAAAAAAACAAAACATTAATCGCCACTGTTGTTTCCCTCGATAAAATTTATTAAGAATTAAAATTTTCGTTTCACAGTCTCTTATTTGCGAAGATTGAATATAAATTCTGAAGAATACGGGAGATTTAGCGCTGTGGAGAAAAGCCTAGGCTGAAAATATAGATTATTCACCTTGCAACAACCCATTTTTTTTATCCGTTTTTTTATTATTTCTTTAATATCGGTATATTTGTCGATCAGTAGAAAATAGTGCAAACAATTGTTTCTTGGAAAATCTTTTAGCTTTCTTCATTTATAAAAGTTGAGTATTCGAATATTTATCGGGCTAATTTAATATTGATGAGCACTGAATTATTACGTAGAAATTAAAAATTACTAATTTTCTTTATTAATTTGTTAATTAATGATAATTATAAACCATTCTTGAAATGCCAAACCTCATTGTGCGTATTTGTATATACACACACACACACACACACACATATATATATATATATATATATATATATATATATTGCATAGCGAACGTTTTCGAACGTATTTCATTAGAATACAAATTTTTATATTTCATTTATTTCAGCGGGAATAAAATGAACTACAGTTATCCACAACTTTTAAGCGATCTGTGAGAGTTAAGCTGGATCGAACAGCGTTAAAACATGTTACAAAATCGGTAGGCACATCGTATGAGGGCGCATATCCATGTACTGAAATATAGCGATTGAATAACAAATATTTAGATAGTATTCTTCTGTAGTGTAATAAAGCATAGATTTGTATTATATATGAACGCTAGATCTCTAAGTAATGTAACCAGTAGGATTAATTTATATATATATATAAATAAATATATATATATATATAAATAAATATATATATATATAAATAAATATATATATATATATAAATAAATATATATATATATAAATAAATATATATATATATAAATAAATATATATATATATATAAATAAATATATATATATATAAATAAATATATATATATATAAAACTTGGTCATTTCGGCCTCGCAAGGGGCCGTGCCCCTTGACCCCTCTTGCTTACATTTCTATCTGTTTTTCTTCTATACTTTATATAAAATGATCAAAATTTACAAACGTAATTCTTACTAGCATCGACACAAAAAAAGGTAACATAATCACAAAAATCCTATCCTAACATTTAACTTTCATTATATAAAATTAAGACATTTTTTCGTTATATTTTTCGTCAAATATTTCGTTACATAAAATTGTGACATTCTTTAAATAACAATAACAAAAATCCAATAAAATATAACAAAAATCCAATAAAATATAACAAATATTCAGACATTTTGCGTTACATAAAATTGCGACATTTTTTCTAATGGGGGGTAGCCTAAGAATTACGTTGTAATTAATATATATATATATATATATAAGATCATCATCATCATAGTCAGCTGTTCAAGCAGTATTTCACGGTAAGCTTCTCTTCTTGAATTTATTTCAGGTTACTTCCTTGTGATTCCTGATGTGATGTCTGTCTAAACTCAGTTTGTTGGATAATTCTAAACGTTTACGTCCCATCTTTATTTAGATATCTCTACTCGTCAGATGACAGTTATGCTAAAAAAGAAGGCAGTAAAATTATAATAATACAAACAGTCAAATATAATTAAAAATAGTAATTTTCCTAATTTATGAACTACTATATAACTTTTTTGACCAATTGGAATATAAATAAAACTATTCGAAAAGCCCCTTTTTAACATATATTAGGAAGCTTAGCTCTCTGCTCACTTTAACCGCACTCACGTATAGAACTGTCAAAAGTGCTACTGAAAAGTATTCAGTACTGAAATACTTCACAGTTTCTATATTCAAAATTAAAATCAGGAAAAAAGAAAAAGACATGGGGCAAAATGAAGAATTTTTTTTAATATATATATATAATATATAATATATTATTAAACAAAATTATAACGAATTGGCGGGCTACTAGTATTGAAATTTGATTAATTTTTAAAGACTAAAGTTTTTTTCTCGAGTTTGAAAGGAACACAAAGTGTTCATTTGTTGAAATTACTTAATTTCTTGTTCCGTGTACGCTGGTATTTTATTATTCTTTTTCTGCATTAAACGGGACACATGGCAGAAGTGTGGGAAATGAAATACGAATAATTAGCGACATTCGACTATTTTCAACCTTGTTAAAAAAAGGAAAGTTCGTGTTAGACCGGCGCAGTCCTACAGGTGTTACACATTCGGTAACACGGTCTAGGATAATGGATTTAACTCTGCGTTATTCTTTAATCATTTTATTATATTATCTTCAATGATATTATCTCTAGAGTTAGTTAGTGTGCATATGTATATATGTATTATGTGTACGTAAATAAATGTCGCTGGTGCACTTAGAGATTTTTACGCGTGTTGCAATGACGTACCGTTATGACAAATGGTTTCGTTGTTTTTATTTTTCTTACAAAAGTAATAATGCAAGTATTTAGCCGTGGCCGACTAGAACGAGATTCTGACAGAACAGTATCTGCCGTTCGAGTTTCTACATTAATATAACATAGTTGTCTTCTAATAAAACGAATATCTTGTTTTGTAAAAACGAAACGAAGACGAGAAATAAAGACAGGTAAAAAAGTCAGAGGCCCGGGTAATAAACAATTAGAAATATTACGTGGCCGGTGCTGAAGAGTGGGTGATGGATTAGTCGAGAAGGTGACTGTTTCGTAGTAACATTTTTTAGCACTTTATGACACGGTCATTTCGATCAAGAGAGTTCTTCGCCTGAAATACCATGCGCCATTGTGAGAAACCGATAAGCGTTGTGGGAAATTGTTTTCTCAGTTTTGCTTGTATTCCAGCTTTATCGAGAAGATATACTAAAAAAAACAGAAGCGATTTTTATCAACCAGTTAGCTTCTGTTCTTCAAGCGGTGAATAATTTTCACGGTAAGGAACTTGTCGGGCCACATACATCGTTTTAGCAGCTATGTAACTGCATTATTATTATTATTATTATTCTTATTATTACCGTTTTACATTACATGTATGACTATCGTGGTGAAATGAAAAAATACATAAAAACCATTTGAAAAAGTTTAATTCGAAATGTTTCGGCCGATTACCACCTCTAGTCATAATTGCGGGTAGTAAGACCGCAATTAGTCGAAACATGTGTCAGTTTTTGTCTTTATTTTTTTGATGCTTTTCTCGTCCAGTTTCAGAGTTATAGTATGTAAAAAAAAAAACAAAACGTCCGCTCGATTACGACGCGTTTATATTTCACTAAGTCCTTCTTATATCGTGTTTATTTTCTAAAAGTTTTTTACCTTTTTTCTCATATAATAAACACCAATTTCATGTTAATTATTTTCGATAATTTAATTTAATAAAACCTTTACTAAATACTCTGGTTTAAATATTATACATATACAATATATAGATATATTTAAATTCGCCTTTGTTCTTTTTTTTTTTTTTTTTAATTTAACAAAATCAAAAAATTCAATAAAATAATTATTTTCTTAATACGTAAGGGCAGTAGTTCTATTAACTTTGGACGGGATTATTAGTTACATTGTCGCAGTACCGAAAATATATTTTGCTCGTGCATAATACGCACCCGTGCAAGATTTTTCGCTTAAACTGCTAATTATCAAATCCTCAAGATTAATGAAACAACTAGGGGCTCCTTTGTAGCGTGAATTTTTCATCCCGAAAACGATCAATCAGTTGACGGAGGATAGTGATTTTATAACCCCGAACGCTTACTGAGATTTTTACTAGAAAACATCGATATGTATGAAGGAAAAACGATTGTTAATTTTCTGTTGCACCAAACGGTTCGTCCATAACATTCTTACATCGTTTCATTATCGTTAGTTTAAACGGAATTATTAAGCATAACCCACTCCTTTTCGGAGCTCGCTGCAGCCTCTGAAGGTCTTCTATAATTCTGATATTGATTTTGGTTTCAACTAAGCGCGCCATTCTTCGCAAAATGAAGAAATGTCTTATAAAAAAAAAAAAAACACCAAAAAAAAACGTCAGATTTCGTGACAGGACACTACCGAACCACATGATTTTCTTATTATCCCCGCGTAGTTTTATCTGAAGCGGAGGTTTTTGAGGCAGCGACTTTTGCGACGTTGTCGGATTTTTAAAGTTCCGGTTTCTTCCTAGGAAAGGGACCCCCCCCGTACACTTCAAGCTGATTGGAGCAGACAGTATAAAGTTATTTTATCGGAATGTGTGTAGAGCCGTTGGTAGAAATTTAACCGTCTATCACTTCTATCTAGTATTTCCTTTAGCGGAACACTAGTTGGAATATCCGCGCGGAAAACTCTACTTCCGTGGCTATAATTCTGCAATATTGTAAGTTTTCCGACGTTTCCGCTGAAAGTGGGAAAAAGTGAAGCAGTCGTTGTTATAGCATTACTGACGTGTTATAAAATTGTCTGCAGCTGCCGAATGATGAAAATAGTGTTTTATCGTTAATACGGAGGAGAACGGCTTTTCCAACAGCGAGTAGTCGTAATTAGAGAAAAAGTTTCGCCTGTTAACTGTGTCCGTTGTTAAGCAACGAACAGGAAATTAGAATATTCCCACAAAAAGCGAACAAAAGGAATATTAACAAGAACAGTGGTTGGTGTCGCTGTTATTAAAGACAAAAAATGACTTAAAAACGCTACCGAACGGGCCTATCGACGAAGAGGAGTGGACTGAGTGGCGGGCACACAGCGGAGACGCGCGTACTAATTACGAACGGATAGCGAAATATTAATTGAAAATATGTGTTTTCAGAAAACCAATCGTCGTACGTTTTGCTTGGAATAAAAGCGGGTTGCGGGGAAACGTTTACCCGCTACTGGGAACACAGAAAGAATACAAGAAAACACAATTTAACCCGGTCGTCCCGGCTCGGTTGGCGAACCGCGCCGCCGTCGTCTATTGGCGCATAGTGCAGCAACGTATCTCGATCATTGTGAACGAGACTGCTCTGGGCGCTCATGCGACCCGTTCGCTTATCATTTTATTCAGGATGTGAAGGAGAATATCATCGAATTATTGCAAAAGCACACAAGTCCCCGGCTGCTAGTTGTAGTTGTTATCCATCAATACACGCAGCTGTTGCTACCGGCAACTCTCGTATGATATATTATAGTTCCAGAACGGCAAATGAGTAACTATGAAAACTTGGTCATCGTTGAAAGTTCTTCGACCACCTCTGTACGAAACTGCATAGTTGACTTTCTGTACGATGGCGCCGCTTACGACGTAAGGTTTTCGTTCGCGGTGCCCGAACGCTATTTATTAATGCGCACCTTTAAAATGATATTTGCTCTTGCTGCAGCGAAAGAGTTTTAACCTTCCTCGGAATCTCGATACTTGCATATTGGTAGCTTTTTTTTTTTTTTTTTATCACCTTGTCAGAAGGCAGTTTTCTTTGCGTTACCCCCGGCTAGAAAAGAAAGCGGAGATTTTAACGATGAAATGAACAAAACACAACAGATTAGAATGGAGGTTAAACCGTTTCGTCGAATTATGGCAGGAAAAGAATGCTCCGTAGCACACATTTTTTTATAGTTGTCGCGCGTGTCGAAAGCGATACTACTATTAGTAGAAATCGGGATTTATACAGTTTCAAGAATATTCCGTGACTGGGCGGAAGCCGCAGTCATAACTTTTGTAGTCGCGTCGAAAGAAATGCGAAGAAAATAATGATGTTGCCAAGAAAGTGGATTTCTGGGGAGCAAGCTGCGTACTACTGGATGGATTATATTAATCTAGAAGAGCTGAGAAGAAAATGTTGGCAGAACCGGCCTTATGTCATTATCAGAGACTTTGTATCGGGTAGTAGAGGGTAAAAATATTCAGTCACATGAAATTATTTTCGTCGTAAGACCTTTATTTCATTAAAAAAAAAAAAAAAAAAAGAATAAGTTAATAATCGTCTTTTCTCTAAGCACTATATAATTGATTAGCGTCTAAGGTCGAGAGATCTTTTCTTTCTTTCCCTCTCGGTAATGAATGTCTCTAGGTCTCGGGGGTAATACGAAATTGTAACAGGTCCTTGCGTCACATATCGCGTCTAATACTTAACCTTTTTTTTTTTTCCTGTTACCATACACTCTTTTTCTTCAAAAAAGGATAAAAGACTCAAGTGGTATATTATTATAAAACTAAGAGGAAAAAAAACAAAAACTATATAACTTTTCAATTTGTAAGATGAACAAAACAAAAGTTTGCTAGAGCTGCGAAATAAATTGTATATGGGTCGTTACCGAATCGGTATTCGAAATAGTTGTAAATGTCATAAAATTACACAATTACATTTACAAATGTAGTGCGCGATCGGTTAAATTATTTGAATAATAAATGGCGAGGCAGTAATCACGTTTAAAACACATATATATATATATAACGCTTAGTAGCGAATTATATCCTCACATCTACAGAGCTTCGACGAAGATAAAAATGTAAAAATTGTTAGCGCAATTATTATTCGGATGTGAAATTACCCTGATCTCGCGTTAAAAAGAAAAAGGGGGTGCGTATCAATTTCATCGCTTTTAGAAATTTAACGTCATAATATCATCGGGTAAAAACCATCCCGCTTATAATTCTAAGGTGTGAATGATGTAGAGGGGGGGGGGGGGGACTCTTTGCCAGAGTTTGATATAATATATAACTGATATTAAGAATTGCATAATTTCTAATGAATAATTACTGAGTGCAGAGTTAAAAAATCATGACGTCTAATAAATGCATTTAAGATCTTCAAGGCAAAGGTTGAAATGGCAAGACTTCTTTGCAGTTTGTTTATATACAGAAGAGATGTACCTATATACTATAATAAAAAAAAAAGGGAAAAAAAAAGGAAATCACTTAAATACTTGATGCGAGAATATTATCAATGGATAAACTGTGCGTGAATTGTTAAAAGTTATTATTTCGACACTTTAGAAATCCGGTCAAGTTGTTGCTATATCTTCGAAACACACCGTGTGTATTTAAATTTTATGTATGTAAAATAGAGAGATGTATTCTTCAAATCCGACTATAGATTCTGAACATTGTTTTAATAAATTCCAGAATTACCTGCAAGATAGTACGCGAATTATAATTACGACGATTGTATATTGTATATAATCGCGGATTTATTATAAAATCGGAAATTATTATAATTTTTAGAGTAAACATAAAATTCGCTTTCGAATTTTATACTTATATATTTATTTAGAAATACAACTGTGTGTTTGGCGCGCTTTCGGTTTTTGTTTTTTTTTTTTTTTCATTTGGCCAATTTCAACTTTTGGGCGCCTTATTTTTCAAACTCCGTCCACGGGAACTATTTACCGGTCATTGTATCGGGGTTCTGATCGGATGGCGATAATAATAAAAATTCGATAAGAGTCTCGTAGGCGACAGCGTAATATGTTTGCACATAGAACGCGGTTTTCAATTTCCGGTTATGAGCATATTGGTCGGATTAATAGTGTGTAGCAGGAGCGCATCAGGTCATCTAGCGTATGAAGCGGAACGGACAGGGAAGGGAAGGGCCGATGTCGGCAGGCGCGCGGTTAGCCAATCTGGTCCGGGGCTGATCGTTTGCCGTTTAAGGATGATTGATACGATTCGGGAAAGGCGGCGATGTTTTTGTGCAGACACAGACACGAGCTGTTGCGGCAACAGGTGAAGTTAATGCGTCGCGGCCCCGACTGCAGAGGAAAAAATTCGGTTTATCGGAAATACGGTTAACATAGGTCAAAGCGAGTTCGACAGGCGGATTTATTTTTTTCCCTCCTTTTCGCCCGACTTTTCTTCTGTTTTTCCCTTTTTTTTTTTTTTTTGTTGGCGGTCGGTCGGGCTGGCTGATTGTGTCTTTCTTTTTCCAGCTTTCGTAAAATGTAAGCTTCGGATGAAGCGCGCGCGCTCGCTGTTCGGAAAAACGTTTGGCGCCCCATTTTTCGGAAAACCCGGCCCAGCCGATACCCGAGTTTCCGGGAAATCGAAAATATTTTTATTGCCTCTAGCGCGCCCGCGGCAACCCTCTTTATTTTCAGCGTCGCTTCCGAATAGCCCATATTATACGGAAGAAGCCGGCTGGCGGTGATTATTTTTTAGCGGCTTCGTCCGATCCGGAGAAATTTTCATCGCGTTCAAAAAAAAAACAAAATACAAAAACAAAACCGGTTCTTCTTTTTGATTTTACCATTTTCGTGCAATATTTTTTTTTTAATCTATTCCGCCATAAAGAGTGCATGTGTAAAAGAGAGGGTGTGCAGTGACGACGAAAGTTGTTCATCAAATCAAAACTAAGCTTTTTTAGCCTGGCAACGGATTTAGAGAAAATTTAGTTTAGCTTTTAGTAATTTATCCGAGAAAGGCGCTGGAAGAAATATAAAAATGTTGGCGACGGATATGATATTTCGTCCGTACGGTCGCATGAAACGGCGCGAATCAACTAGGTGTTTACGCGGCGTGTGACTGATAAATTTTCCAAATTGAAAGAAAAGAAGAAAAAAAAACAGAATAGTGTAAATCAACAAACGGTGTGATTGCGTTATTTTTATTGATAGTGCGTACACGGGGTTTGTCGAATTACCGACTGTCAGCTAGAGCGCTTTTTCGTTAGAAAGATAAGATATTAATTTTGTACGGAACCTGCGCTTAATCGTAACGGCTGCTCAAAAACGGAAGTGTCTGGCCAGTGTTTAAGGAGTTTAAGCAGTTTAAGGAATTTAAGCAGTTTAAGCAGTTTAAGGGTGCATGTTCACACACAGGTGGCGCGTTGAAGGAGTTTTATTGCAGCGCCGGTGTAGAGGACCGGATTTAAGTCATAAAAAAGGAACGAATAGGAGGGAAGTCGGGAAAGTGCCGCGGGCCGTGATAATATAAACTGATCGTTGTTCGGTAGAGAGTGCAGAGCTCCGTTGATATCGCTAAATCAACACGAAAAATCTAGCGACCATATTCACAGTGCCGAAATAAAAAGTCAATGAATCGGCCGGATATAAGCAGAGAAGAGAGCAGCGGCTGTTGCGAGTTTTATCTGGAGACGACGAAAATCCGTTCCGTGCCTACTATATAATAATACTCTCGTTTATACATGTCGCCCATTCATAAAATTCTCTCGCCTTGCCCGAGTTTTATTTTTTCCGCTCTACATTTTCCTTATTTAATTTCTTTCCGTCGACTATGTTCGCCGGTAGGTGCTATCTGCTGTAGGCCGCGATGGTTTTCAGGTAAACAGATAAAGTAATCAGCGCTGCTGTATAATTTAAATGGCGGCTTCGTAATAATCCTTTACTCACAATGAAGACGGCCACGGTGCATCGAGCAGCCTTCAAACGGAACTGTGGTAACACTCCTGAAATTCAGACGACATTATTATCGGAGTTACAATAAATCACTGAGCAGCGCCGACTCCATCCCGAGTGACACGTGGGTTGTTCACATTGCCTTGAAACAAGTTGGCAACGGACCGCGCGACCGGTCTGCTGTTCGGAGTAAAAATTGAATCTGGTATTTTTGTTCTCGATTAAAACGACTCTAAAAATCTAAAATCGGGGTGATATCAGAAACGGTTTTAATTATCTTTTTATTTACTTATTTTTGTTCTGAGATTTTGTCCAGCTTCTAGTAGAAGTTGCTACGACATTTGGAACGAATGCTTGAGATTGCCTTTATCTCTCTAAGTATGAGAAGATGAATTTTAGTTCGCTTTACCTAAATTTCGTTACCTTTCATTAGCGCGCTTGTTAAATAGTTTCCCGAGCATGGACGGTTTGTACGGGGTGGTCATCGTCTAATATAGCAAAAGAGAGACGTAGATAAAAAGGCTAGTTACAAACTCGATATTGTCGGTACGATGATAAGGGAAAAAAAAACGACAAAAGAACCGGGAAAAGATAAAAGCGAGTCCAAAAGGTGGGAGAGATTTCCACGTGACAGGTGTCATAATTTCGTCGGCATGCGTGTTGTTGGCACGCGCGCGTACCGAAATGTGATTAGCCGTTTCCGTGCGAGATAAAAAGAGTGCGGTGTCCTTTATCGGAACGCGTTCAGAGGTTCTGCATAGAAATTAGCTAGAGTGGTCGTCCGGTCGTTGTCGGTCGTCGAACAGTAGAGAGGGCCAGCACGACGCTGGAAGAGCAATATTACTCTCTTAAGGAGAAAAACAAGCAGACAATGGTGGCGGTCGGACGGGCTTGCGTGTGCCGATAGCGTAGACGGGGGTAGGCCGAGGCTGTGCAACTTTTTCGGGGTCTATGTCATGTTAGAGATATGGCGCGAGCGAAAGGGTTACCGGCGAGGGTGGACGTGTTCTCGAAAACCGAAATGAATCAATCCACTTAATGAGTAACGCCAATCCAATATCCAATCGAACGCGCATACGAAGCGGCCGAGCGAGGATTGCGAAGCGAGCGCGGCCTGCGAGAGACGAAGCGGACGCAGATGTGCTCGGCTGATAACAAATGAAGAAGTTTAAAAGGAAATGGCGAAGTGAATTATGATAATCTCTCTTTCAGAAGCAGCGGAATTTCCTTTTGGTGCTCTATCTGCCAGCGGCGGCGGCGGCGGCGGCGAACCCTTTCTTCCCTCTGTTGCGACGACCGACAGCCGTTACATTTCGCCTGTTCGGCACTGCGCTCCCGAAACAATAGACGGCCGATTGACGCGCACGGCCATCTTTCGCCATATCTCTGCTCAGTTGTACACCTATGCGAGCGGGCGCGAGTCAGAACGTGCGAGCGAGCACGTCTCCGTCTTGGACGGACTGGGCCCCGTCTCCGCGTCCGGGCCCCGCGTTATAATTTTAAATACATCCGGGTATCGATTAGCGCGCACCGAGTTTGTTATTAGTTTCGGCCCGAACTCGGGCAGCAGCCGCATACCACCATCCGGTTGTTCTAATTATTTATTCTTCGGACGACCGGTCGCCTAGATGAATTTCCAAACGAACGATAAAGAGACGCTCCGCTTCTATCCTCTTCTAAATGACAGATTCGCATGCGCGCCGGAGCTGCTGTTCGAAAGCTCACTTATAGCAGACGCATCAATTGATAGCTTTTCTCATCTTGCGCGCCGATAAGATGCAGGCGCGACGGATGTCGGTGGCTCCTTCTTTTGCCGATATCGTCCTCATCCATTACGCGGTTCCGTGTATAGGCGAACGATTAATTTTCCCCGTCCAACCCCCACCCGCCGTGTCGGCAACTTTCATTAAATTCTGCCGTTATTTTCTGGCAGAACGCGAATTACTGCTCCGACGGCACCGCCGCGGCCTCCAAATCCGTCGGATTAGCCGATGAAATATGTAGCTGCTAGCCGCCCGCTGCATATCCTGTCTCTCTTTTCTAATCAGCGAATTCCGTTCTCCCCCTCCCCCCTCGCTCTACCGGTATCTATGCCGCTATTAATATTAATTAATGGAAAAAAATCCGCCGTTAATCCAATCGAAATTTCCCCGCCGTGTCTCGTTCCGTAGCGCTCTTCGAAGATCTCGATAGGGGCTCACGCTTTTTCACCTTTCCCGCGCGCCAATATTACTTTAATTTATTAACAGTTGATTGACGAGAGAGACGAGGAAAGAGTGGGAGTAAAAACTTCATCTGTAATAGGTGTCTTTTTTTCTGTCTTTTCACACGGCTCGCAATGTTTATTATTTATGTGTTTTTCTTTATTATTATTATTATTAGTATTTCATTAAAAAGCGATTAGCTCGGTTCATTTCTCAAAGTTTATTATTAGTTGTTAAAACATGCAACTAAAACTGGTCATTTCAAATAACCCCCTTTCCCCCCTGCCTTCTTGTTTTCTTCGCGATTATAAATATTGTTTTTTTCTCTTCCGATGATTATTCGACGAAACAGGATTCCTGCGCAATTCAAAGACCGGCAAAAATTAAATTTATTCACGGCCATTCAACAATGGAGGCATACTTTTACCGTTTCCTTAATTTACAGAATCATCAGGTCTTATCCGAAAGAAACATCGTACTCGCTAGTAACCAAGTATGTACGACGCTATCAACTTCATTTTCTTCCTCTTCTTCCGTTTCAGGTTTTAATTCCGAACTAATTTAAGTATATATCGGTTGGTTGTTTGGTTTTTTGGTTTTTTTCTATTACTCGAAAGAAATGTATCCATCTTGCACAAATTGGGGAAACAACCCGTTTTGCCTAATTTCTCCGTTAATATTTCGTTGTTATTTTCATTTTGACATATTATTGAGAAGAAAAAAAAAGAAAATTCGAAGTAAGAGAAAAAAGTGAACGGGCAAATTCGGTATTTAGCGAAAGAACCGGGGCAGTACGATGGAACAGAGAGCTATTTCACAAGTCGCTCCTCCGGTGATTTATGCACAAATATTTAAATATCATTTAACGATTTTGAAAGCGCAACTCCGCTGGGTCCAATTATAAAGACACACGCCGTCGAATAACAATATCATCATCTGCGCGCCGACTCACCTATTCGCCGTGCGCCTCTGCAAACAAATCTGCCGGCACCGCGAAACTTCTAGCGTATTTCTGCTGGTTTTTTTTCCCGTTCACATTTAGCTAGTAATTATTGTTTGGTTTTTGCAGACCGTACATACAAGTCGCCCCCCCCCGCCCCGCTTCTCGTATTTACACTACAGTTTATACTAAACAACTGTGATTTCCCCGTTCCTATTTTCCCCTATCATCGGAAAAAACTGGAGCAGCTTCTCGATGGCGATTTTTAACAATGAAACAAGCTTGAGCACAGTTTCTAAGAAAAAAGTCGGAAAATGTAAAAATCCGTATGTAGAACGACACTCTGCCCAGCAAATTAACCAAAAATTACAGACAAGATTACTTTCGAGGCTATATATATATATGTATTATGAAAACTCGGCCATTCGAAACTCGGAAGGGGGCAGGCCCCATTCACCCTTCTCTAGTTTTTCTATTTATAGAAGAGTAAACTTTTTCATTGGCTACGCTGTTAAAACAAAATTTTTTCGTTACATAAAATTGTGACATTTTTTTGGGACAAATTTCGTGATAGGAGGGGACATTTTTCTTGATGACCGCTGGCGTAAAAATGGCCTAGCCATTAATATATATATATATGTGAGAATGGAGCTGTTAGTCCGAAAAAGAAAAAAAAAACAACCAAAAGAAGCTATGAATATCGTATTTTATTTTGTTTAATAATAGAACTTTTCTTTGGTTGACGCTTTTTAAATTGTGTAAAAATAACGAAAGAAGAAGAAGAAGAAAAAGTAAAAGTAAAAGAGATACCGGTGAAACAAATTTCGACTAACGATAAGGCTAGAATTAAGGGGGGAGCAGCAGCAGCAGCAGCATCGGGTGGGGATGTGCAATCGCGCCGGGTAGCGTTAAATTTTCGATAGTGTTCTGCACCGTTGGGACGACACGATCTATCTTTTTCGGGCGGCTGCCTTTCCGGCCAACGACGAATGTGGTCGCGATGAAGCCCCGAAACAGATTGTCAAAAATCGCGCGCACTAGCCGGCTCTTCTAATAGATATATCGGAGAAGGACGCTGAGCGTTGCGGTCGCATTTAATAATTTAGGTCGAGTCGCGCTATTCGTCTGTGCCATTACGGCGTCGGAGACGATATGCCAATGTGGCAGCAGGACGTTGTCGACGATCAGGATGTGACTCTGTGCACAGGGCGGCCGGAGATAGCGTGCTAGATTAGTGCGTCTCTTGCTTAATGACCGTTATTAAGGCGAACATGTCTGTTCGCGATGATGGCTTATAGCCGGCGAGAAGAGAACCGTTGTCGAAGTAACGATGTTTGGGTTTTTAGTGGAATCGGAGAAAGAAAAACAAAAAAACCGCGCTCAACGGCGGCAGCATGCGCAGATAGACAGACAGACAGACAGCTGAGTCGATCGTCGTTATTATTGCCATCAGCGTCGATACCGGAAACTGGAAGGCGCCTTTGCCCGGGCTTTTTCGCCATATGCGCGACATCTTCGGAGATCGTGCGATCCCGCGGGATCGTTGATCGCCGGTCGCTCTTGTCTCCTCCTCTAATGAGTGACAAATCATCGTTTTCTCATTAGGAACCGTACGGAACGCAAACACGGTTTTACTCTAAGCCGAGACTGGCCCGCCGATATGTGCTTGTCGCAGTGCATAATATTTCACCTAAGTGTCATCTCGCAACGCACACACCGACTATCGAAATACTATATCGACACATTGCTCGCTCTCTTTATCACGGAAATATTACTTCTTCGCATATGTACACTATATCGAATTACTTACTACTTCCAATTCCCAACGAAACATATGCTCGGCGAACCGCGCGCGCCTCTGGAAACGATTTTCCGATAAATTCGCCGTTAGTTCACATATGTAGACTATCGCTCGCTTTTGACAATTTTAATGAAAATAAAACGAATTATCTAGAAAACATTAAAATTACGCTTCCGGAGCCGACCTACCGTTTTCCTTCCTCCTCCTCTCGCATTTCATGTTTAATTACATGACTCTGTTCGTTAGCCTTATTTTATGAAATTCGAATTATGCTCGGAAATTGCGCTGTTTTTGTCTTAGCGTGCTTTACATACCTGTCGATGTGGCTTATTATGGCGCTCGAACTTTTCACAAATTCTCGGCTGAGACTGCACAGCGAGAAGCAAAATATCACGCGATAAATCAACAGGGTTGGTAACTTTAAGGGTTTAAATTTAATCGAATATTGCGAGCGGCAGGGTGTACATCAGAAGTGTCGAAAATTATTCTTAGTTTAATCGTATCTTTTCGGTAAACAAGCCTATTTAAAAAAAAAAAATTAAACGATATCGGAAGAAAAAAAATGCAAAAATAGCCAACTGCAACGCCTTAGCGTTTTCCTTTTTTTCTTAAATTTAGGCTCGCTCATTAATTAATTAAGGGGGCGCGCATTAACGCAATGTTAGCGTTTTACGAACATGATTTAAAATTAGTCGCAAAATAGATTGCTCGAAACTGTTATTTTTCCCAACGATTGAACTCTCTACTCTACTAATCTCTATTTTTAATTAATGAAAAATTATTTATCGTTTCCTGCTTACTACGATGAATGAAAGTATTACAAAAAAAAGTTAAAAAAACCCTTCAGTCACACTGCTCTTTTCGAGAAGTAATGTGTAAAAATCCCCCCCCCCCCAAAAAAAAAAGAAAAAAAGAAAAAAAAGAATTGGAAATGAACTAGTAAAAACTTTTTCTCTTTCGTAATTTTCGGTCTGTTTGAAGAACGAAACAGTCTTTGAAAGAGGGAAAAAAAGTTAATATTATTTTTTTAAAAGAAGAATGCCAGCAATAAAGACTTTCTTTCTTTCGAGCTGGCTAGTAGAAATTATCCACACGAAACAAACGTGAAATAATAAAAGTTAATATCACCCACGAATGGCGAGGACATCCTTTGGTTGTTTTTCATTTTTGTTTTTCCATCTCGCGAATATAAAGTTCTGTGTGTCGTCGTTACAAACAATATTCCCGTAATTAGTTTCGATGATGTCTCACAAAAGTCGGCGCTTTCCGACAGCAGATCTTCTCCGATTCAGCGGTCTAAATGCAACTTAAGGAACTAAAACAGTGCCCGAACGAACTAAACACATTTTAATAACAGACTTTAGTGTCTTAAATTTAATCTAATTTTTTTGTACGAACTCTGCGATCATTTTTTTTCTTTTCTCCTTATGTTTCACCCTGCTGTCAGGTTGCACACTGTTCTCAATTTGCGTTGTTCGTCTTCCGTGTGTGGTCGTATAAATTCTATTGAAAAAGTATGTTTTTTTGTTGTTGATTTTTTTTTAATATGCTTTTATTTTTAGCTGCGTTGCGAAGTATTAAAAGATTTGAAATTTTTTTCTGCGTTTTTCTAATTGTAGTCAGCCAAAAAATGCGCAAATATTATTATTGCTTAAATAAATAAATATATATATATATATATATATTTAAAATGTTTTCATGTATTATTTTTGTTGAACCTTAATTTCATTAAAGCCAAAAAGAAAACAACAAAAAAACAATATTTCAAATATGCGCACGTGATATACATATGTATATGTGCATATGAAAATAAAAGGGAAAAAAAAGTGGTTTTGAACTTTATTAATTAATTTCTCTTCTAATTTAAATGAAAATTTAAAAGCGTTTAGTGAAACTTTTTTCGGAATGTAGGATTAATTTTGATCGCATGTGTCCACGTATGATCAGATAAGTCAAGATCTGCGCGTAACAATATGTCGTTGCGAAGGTACTTAATTTTTGTTCACTAGCCGGTTAGAGATTTTATAATCGGAGAAAAGATTCGAAATTTGACGAATAGATCGATAAGGAAAAGATTGTCGACACACACGATAGTGTTAGCTCAATATAAATAACCCAGTACAAAAATTAAAAAATCTTTCAAAAAATTATTTTACAAAAGCGCGATTGGCATGATACCAGCGGGGTGGGGTTAATCCGGCATAGAATAGCCGATCAGCAATTAAATTGGCATGAAGGCGAACACGATTTGAAATTCCGATGATATGTCTGGTTTGTTTAAGAGTTCGCGCGGGTGGTAGCTAGAATGCGAAACACGATGGCATAAGCAGCTTTAGGAAAAAAAAGTTACAGATCTTCTCGTCATCTATATAGCATTTCTAAAGGATAAAATTCTGTACGCGTGTTTGTTTACATTATGATGTCGCGTTATAACTTTTTTGCTTTCCGATCTAATTCAGCGGTCCCCTATATATTTATTAGTGCATATATTTGTGCACGATTATATATTTACAAAAGTGTACGTAATATTATTACTAAATAGTAACAAATCGTAATATTCGAATTAATTAATATATCATTAATAACATCATCGAGCAGCGTTAATTTCTAGGAAATGTAATTGTTCCTACGATACGATTGGCATCGTTTTTCAAGTATCATCAAAGTATTTTCGCTGCTAAATCTGAAATAATACGATGTAATTTGACAGTGATGATGTAAATAACAAAGCTAACGACTTTATTTTGCCAAAAGATATATTATAGAGCAGGTGGGGGTACTTATTGATTTCCTTTTCATTTTAAAATTAAGATAATATCGGTTTTCGGACAAATACTTCGAATAACTTCATAATTTCCTCGCAACATTTTTCGTTTACACTCCCCTAATCGTGTATGTACCATTGTTGTTAATAAGCGGATTATTTTTGGTTTATTTAGTGACTTTTTTTTTTTTTTTTGTAAAACTGGGCTTGCAAAGTTCTAACGTGGAAAAAAAGTGTGGTATTTATATTTTTCGTATTGCAAAAAAAAAATTTTTTTTTTCATCATCGTCCTTTATTTCTTTGATTTTTCTTTTCTTTTTTTTGTGCGATTTTAAAAGATCTATTTACAGTTTAAATATTCAAGTATCACAGCTTATGAGCTATTTTTACTTTTTCCTTATTTCTTTCAATTTTTTTCCCGCTCCTGGAAAGGTTTTGTTTAAAACATTCAGCGATATATTTTTTCAAAATCAACCGCATTTTTAATATATCAACGATATATGCTTACTTTTTTTTTTTTTTTTTTTTTTTTACTCCACCCCCTATGCACAAGAAGATTATAAGAGAATTTTAGATAGTAGCTTCGGAAATTATATAGAAAGTTATTTTCTTCGTTATACATTTTCAATGCTCTTTTTCGCTAGCGGAATATATTATTATTATTATCATTATCATAATCATCATCATCATCATCATCATCATCATCATCATCATCATCATTATTATTATTATTATTATTCAGCGAAGAGTCTCTTGAGCCAACGTGTAATAAATGCGAATCGGCGAGATTAGTTTTTTGTGTGCGAACGTTGGGAAAGGTTTTTTTTTCCTTCTTTTTTCTCGGCGTTATCGTTTTATTACCAAAGTCATTTTCCAGTTTATTAATTTTCTCAGTGATATTTAATCGTAAAAAAGCGTCGCAGCACCGCAGGCTCGAACAGATAGGCCGCAGAATAAAAAGCTGGATCTCACAGAATCGCTATAAATTGGAAGTTGGTAGGGTCCGGTAGTTCTGAAATCGAAAAACCGAAAAAGCCTGGCGCGATTCATGGACACGGAGCAATTGCCGGTGCAAGGACGGCGGCAGCGAGTAATGACGAGGAAGAAGAGAGGGGAACAATAATTTACAACATGCCCGACAAAAATACACCACGTCGAAAGAAATGTAATAATTTCGCGACGAAGAGACAGAGTGCCAGAGCGGAATGCAGACGCGGAGGTGACGAAGGAACGGCCAAAACGGACAGTGATAAATAAGAAAAGGAAGGGAACGCGGTGCAAGTTGGCCGCAAAGGGGGGCGGGCGAAGGAATAAGAAAGGACACAGATGAAAGAGCAAATAGGAAACTGGTGAAATATCGTTTTTATCTGAAACTCGTAATATTCAATGTAAAAGTAATGAGTTATAACGCCAGGACGCCCCCTTGTGTAATTAAGAACCCCCCCTCCCCTCACCGCCGAAGCGCCGTCGCCGATGCTCGTTAGTTTAGGCCTTTTCGCGGCCGTTCGCAATGTAACGACTTTTTAATGCAAATTATTTCCAATTCCTCTCTTTAGCCAATCCGGCCCCCGCCGCCGCTATCCGTCCGTAATTTTTAATATCCACCCGTCCATACGCCGTCTGCTGTATATGCATAACGAAGAAAGAGGTTATTACAACAGCACCGCGCTGTATTTTTTTATTGCCTTACTTATGTTTCTTTTTCTTCTTCTTCCTTCTCTCAGTTTCTTCGTATATTCTACTGAAACTGAATTTTAATTTCTCGCGCGCATTTAGCAGCCAGAGAGAGGATGAAGAATAAATAATTCACCCCGGAGGAATGGACGACGCGACTACTTGAAGTAATTAAATGTTTGCTAGCATTCAGTTTTAGCGTACGCGGAGGAGGCCTTATTTAACTGGCCCTACTCAATCCGGGGGCCAAGATTACAGATGAAACTGCGCCGCCGGTTGTGTGTCACGGTTTCCGAGTGCGTAGAATACGATCGCCTGATATCGGATTTTTCAACAACGCTGATTAAAAAACATCAGCGTAACATTTTTCTACGCTCGTAATTACACGGGATAAAGGTTCATATCGTCTGCGGAGATTAAGGGTAAAAAAAGTTCGCGACGAATTCTCTTGTCTGTCATATAATACGGTTTTATATTTGATAAAAAACATTTTCGACATTCGAGAACTTTCCCGTAAAAACTAAAATTATCGATTTACTTTTACTGGAAAAAAATCACGATATACCGAAGTAAATCAAAAAAATTCCTTAAACTTTCCCCATAAAGTGACAAAACGACAAAAAACAAACGGACGAATTTCTGAAAGGTTTTCATCTTGCAAACTACAGGTTAAAATTTTTTCCGGTAAAACGATGTTTGTCTGCCGTCAAGGGTACACATGTCGTCATTCTTTCGAAATTTTATTTCACGTGGTACCAGCCGCCGGCAAATGAACTCTTAGCGGCTGCTTTTAACGTCGTTGAGGAGAGTTTTGTCCGAACACCAGACTCGAATCAAATTGACTCTTCGAACTTTCTACGGAATTGAAATTTATTTAATACGTAACAACATAGAAATGTAAAAGCCAGCATTTTTCCAGGCGAAATTCACGGCCAGTCTGACCATGCAATTAAAGTAGCAGCCTTACGCGCTATACGTTACATGTAAATGCGCTGATTCAGCTTGTCGAAGAGCAATACCGCGCGCTCCTGTCCATTTTGTGTTGCACCACTTCGAAATAAAACATACAGTGGTATATATAACATAAACACGCTCACCTGATGAAACTGAGAACCGGTCCCTTTCAGCCGCAGTCAAACCCTGGACTTATCCATACAGCTCGATGCGGAATAAAAATCGCAACAGCAAATCATTTTCATTCTTCCTCCATCACATTTTCGCGGTGCTGCCTGTTTTCCGTGTCTTTTTCTTACGTTTTCCTGTGCGACTCTAAAAGCTATTTTTACCCAGTACAAAACGCCATCGGGGTATACATTTGTAGTAAAAATAAGCTTAAAAAGAAAAAACAAAAAAAAAAAAAGGTTAAAAAGCGAAGGTGATAAAAGGGATATTTTTGAAATATTTAAGAATAATTTCAGCACACAGAACATATAGATATATATTACACATGTAAATAAATAAATGTATGTGTGTATACAGAGATATATGTATGTATTATTAGCCACCAGCGACGATTCGAATATGCAAATTTACGGTCCGCAGCGGGCAGAATTTATGAATAACGCGCGGTGGTGGAATACAAACAGGAGGCGATATCCGTAAGAGAAATAGTTGGGGGAAGGGAGTGTGGATGTTTAAGATACGGGCCGGAGGATATGATTTAGACAAGGAGAATTGTTCACAGCGTATCTCTGTAATAACGGATGATATTTTAAAAAGCTTCATGCAGGGGTGCATAGGGGTGTGCAGGAGTATTTTCGGGGTGTACGCGGGAAAAATCTTTGCGCCAATCGATCGGAATTCGATGGAGAATTAGAAGGGGTTAGACGTAGTGTACGTGTATATATACGTGTCGATAATATATCAGGGAAAAATGGTAAGACAGATTCTGTGCTTCGAGAGCAGGACAGCGAACGAGTTCTACGATTCGGAAAGAGCTGGTATATAATAAGGGTGTGCTGCTGCTGCTGCTGCTGCTGCTGATGCTGCTGCTGTTAGTGTTATTAGTAGTGGTGGCGAGTGAGATTTATCGATGGTGGCGAGCGGGCGGATTCGATGCCGGCTGTACACTGTTTGAACTTGAGCGTATCTGTCTAATTGTCAGGAAGAGGATCGAAGCTTTATCTATATTGCAGAGTGTCAGCCCTAGCTGGAAGTATTATTTTCTTCGTTAGCTATGCATTGACGGGCTTTTATTTATAATGCAGAAAGCCGGTCGGCGACTGTGTAGCCATCCTTGTCTGCAGCCGAATGGGATTATTAGAATTGGTGCGTGCGTTCTACCGATATATCGAGAAACTTAATGATTCGATGAATTTCTTAGCGAACACGCCGCGCACACAGACACATCCCTAAGCGAACGGAAATGGCAAGTATTAAGAGCGGTCGCGCAGCAACCGACGGCATGGTCGCAGAATCGGTCGGGAAAAGTAGACGAGTCTCGGTGGTCTGTGCCTCTGCCGTCATCGGTTCTTCCGATAATCAATAATAATTGTTTAAAGAACAAAAGACAAACACATAAAGGCAGAAGCAAAGGCTTTTATGATGTGCGGAAGCGCCGAGCACAGGATCGGATTGCCGTTTTTAATGTTGGCCGTCGATTCCTGGCGCGGTGTGTTCTTAGCGACTGAAACGTAATGACAAATGAACGAATCGAGCAGCACTCGAAAGATGAAAGCGAAACTGCCAGACTACTGTGGAAGCCTTTCAATCCCTTCTCAATTTATCTTTCGGCAGCCGAGATGCATTTTAAACGCGCAACCTAATCAATTCCCAATAGGACTCGTAATTCCGACACCGATATATAGACGTGTCTGCGTGAGCGCGCTCGTCTCTTTTTTACGCGCACGATGCCGCCGCCTCAGCTCGTAATTATTTATCAACCGATAGACGTAATTAGAAAACATTCATCCTCGTTATCGGCTTAAAGAATCGCGCGTTTCCGTCTCTTTGGCAGCCGGCGAATCTAGTGCGAACGCTTTTAGCGCGCCACTTTCTTCCGCCTAGAAAAACGTTACCTAAAACAAACACGCTCCTTCCGCATCAGCGGAGGATCGTCTTAATTTGCTCTATACGATAGTACCATTACCGTAATGTAACGCGTTTCTGAAGTGTGTCGCTGCAGGTATTTTGAACTGAAATAAATATTTTTAAGGGCTCCCCTTTCTTACCGAATTAGTCGAGATAAAACGCAATCATCATCGGGCGGCGGTAAGCCGAGAGTTTTTTTTCCATATTTAGGGCGTCATCATTATTGTTAAAGTAACCTCATATATGTCGGAAATTGTGAACATTGATGAGTGTAGGGCTGTTCAATCATTTTGTTAACTTATTCAACTAGTATACCTGATGATCACGTAAATAATCATTTTAATATGACTTGTACTAATCTGACCGGAAATAGGCTCTGAAACGCTATTAATAAACAGCATTTTTTTATTTATTTTCTGTTTGATGATTTTTATTATCTTACCCGTCTGCGTTCCTCGTTTTCATAGATCGTCCAACGAACAGTCTAATTGGACGCTTAGTTTTTCACCTTTTTCTGCCATTTGTATTTCGCGGTAGTTTCCACATTGTACCGTATTCTTCGTTGGCAGTAATTATTTCCATTCGTCAATTTTTCTAGCGTCAGCGATACATGCGCGGAAAGTTGGCCAGGTTTTGATTGTTACCTGATGATCGGCGAGTAATCTACGTAGGTAATTATTTTAGGCACTATTTCTAAACATTAGTTCACTGTGGCAGTTCTCGTTGTATATCACACATCATGCCGCTTTTCGAACTGATGCCATATCCTAATATACCTTCTCTGGCACAACACGCATGCGATATCTCTTACTTTTCATGCCTCTTACATCGTCTGCATCTACAAGTAGATATTGTGTAGCCATAACAAAAAGTCGAAGGTCGCTCTAATTCCCACCGAATAATATTTCTTCGTATTTCATTTTTCAGTCGATCTTATCGCGTAACGCAGTCATTTGCAATATGTTTTTCCTAGTAAATAAACAGAGAAAACGCTCTTTGTTCCGCAATCGACGTTTCACCATAACGTCAGTTACTCTCCTATTTATTCGTATTATTATTATTTTTATTAAATGTATCACGCTCGGTTTAAATTTTGCAATGAGTAATTAAAAATAAAGATCTATTTAATATATATATATATATATAACATATGCTGATACGGGCAATACACGCAGTTCAAATACTGAAAAAGCCGAAACTACCCCTTTCAACAAATCACACGAATTCAAACTATATACGCATATTATTTAATTCCCTAACAATTCTATTGAAAGAAAACTCAAAATTAAATCTAGCGGTGTTGATATCTCTTTAATTATTTATTTTATTTCTTCCGTCAGAATGCATTTTTAATCAGATGAGTCCTTTGACGCGATTAGCTTATTATTATTTGGTTTTATTTTATCTCAGTATTATTATTTCTTATTATTATTGTCATTATTACGTTTACAATAATAATTATTCCAATTATTTTATTACTACTATTATTGTCATTATTTATATCAATTCAAATATATGTAAAAAATAATTTATCTGCAGTATACGTATGATTCGTCGGTATTTAGAAAGTCTTAAAATAAAATTTAATAATAATTCTGTTCAAATGTATTTTATTATAATCAAAATTTTAATATTATAATTACTACTATTTGTCGATATGTGGATAAAATATACTTTTATCTAGATGAAAATGCGTGATTTATTAATTCATTACCAATTTTCCTCAATATTATTATTATTATTATTATTATTATATCGCTCGCGCAAATATGCGCATAGATGGATTATGTTGTAATGATAATAATAATAAATTGATTTGATTTGATTATTATTATTATTATTAATTATGATAAAAATAAACTTTAACACTTCCCGTGAACATGAAATGTTTGCTTCGAAACGCGTCGGGGATTTAAAAATTATATATATAATTGTTAAAAAAGTGTTAAAGTTTATTTTTATCATAATTAAAATGTTAACAATGTGTATCAACAACAAATACAGTGAATACAGTGATTATTATTATTATCATAAACCATTACCACCAAATTCCTAATTTTCGGATTCCAAGCACTGCATAGGAAATTTGTAGTCAGCTAAGATAATGATACAAACATATGTTTTTATAAATTGCATGTTGGCTTGTGTATACATGCATATATATATATATATAAATATATATAAATAATATATTAATGACAGCGTCATTCTTATCCCGATCACCACTAGTGTGAGCGTGTGCCATACTTTGTGATGTATGCATAATTCAAGTTAGATATAGGTAGTAGAGTTGGTGCATATCCACTGAGGTAGTTTACATAAATTTATAGCAAGCATAAGAATACTTGATTTATAATATTATTTCTAATTATTAAACAGTGAATAAGAAATAAACGCACGTATGTAATTTCTTAGTTGTATTTTTTTTTTTATATAACACCTTCTAGAGGGTAACTAACATATTTTTAAATTTTATATGTCACTAGATCTCACAACTAGTAGATGACTTACATAAACTGCAGTCTAGTATGGGCAAACTGCAAGAAACCACGGCTACTCAAATAGCCAGACTAGAAGAAGAACTGAATCACCGAAGGCAACATATTCTTCGCTTGGAGGCTCGATTAGAAGCGCAGCGTGATTACGAAGAAGTTAAAAGGCAACTTGGGTAAATAAAATTTTATAAATTGTGTTTTCAGCGGAGTAAACGATAGCAAAATAGCGCCGCCTTCTTGTGGCTTATACTGAAATTTTACAAGCATAAAATTCGCTCTTCTCCAAAAACTTAATTTTTATTTTTGCTAGAAATATCGAAATTTTAAAAATAGACGGCGAAAGTTTTTTCTGTGCATTTACGCTGAAATGACTATTGAACACAATAAACTCGGTTTCGGAGCGGGAATAGGAGACTGCATTTAATAGATAGCCGCAGCGATGTTTTCGATCGGTGCCGGCAGTTTATTTTATAAAAATTAACACGGCCAATTCCATTATAATAAAAATAATCAACAACTTATTCGCCGTGTATTTGAAATCATCGTGAAAACAGAGTCATTAGTTATCATTAGGTTATTGAACGTTGCTATATAATGTGATCGCTATTGCCCATCGTTTGATGCTTTTTTTTTCTAAAACATTTTTCCTTAATTACCACCCGATTGAAACAAGCTCGTCGCTTGCTCGTTTCTAATAATGTGATATTATCGAAGCTTTTTAAATGGAATTTGCATCCGTAAATTTCAAACATTAATATTGCAGAAAAAAAAACAAAAACACCTTATAGATGATCCTGTACTATCGCAAAATTATAAATTAAATTAAACAAATTGTTCACCACGTGGTAAATTATCTATAAACAAAGGTCGAAGAAAATTGCATAATTCGGCTTCGCCATGGGGGTCGGAACCTTTGGAATGATTATTCTCTAATAGCCGTAGAAGATAGATGGGCAATTGGCTACTTTTTGCTTAGAAAAAATAGTTAATTTACGGTTTGCGTTGTAATTTTATAACGATTTTTAATGACGTTTTCATTACTATATATATATATATATATATATATATATATATATATATTGTAAATAATAAAAAAAATGATTAGCGCGTATTCAGATATAAAACATTACAATTCATTAAATTAAGAAGTAATAGAGACTTTAATCGAAATCATGCATGGTTTATTTTATTTGTTTATTGAAAGATTTATCTTGTTATTTATGCTGAATATGGAAAGTTCTCTCATTAGATATTCGCCGGTACTTAGATATTGAGTGTCCTAAACGGGGTTGCTCGCTTTTTAAAACCTAGCATATCTAGTAAAATGAAGAATTCAAAGTCTCACATTAATAAATTGACTCTGCCACATCGAATGGAAATATTTGAACTGCTGTTCACCGATATATTACTTTTAGACTTATGTTCCCTCCTCCGAACGGTTTGAAACGTTGAAGAAAGGACTCGGCTGTATCGGAAACAGTTAAATACCGCGAATTTGTTGCAACTGCGAGTTTCGTCAGTTCGGCACTCGGCTTCACCAAGTTTTAAGTCGCGGCGATCATAGAGAACAATTAATATTTTGCACAGTTGAGCGCAAGAGTGTTCCTCGTTGTTTTCATCGAGAGATTCTGTTTTTTCAGATGCAGTTTTAAAAACAAATTTGAACAAATTGCGGATAATCGGATACAATTGATCGTCTGGTGTGAGATTATTAGAATCATTCAATACTGCGCAGACAGACCTTCCATTTTTGTTAGAAAATTTGTCCGGCTCATAAATCAAGACTCGGTTCGACCTTAATTAAATGAAATGTTTCTCGGAAGGTGGTTTAGCAAGTACGGTTCACTTCACTATCCGCCTCGCTTACCGGACTTAACCGTTTTATACTGTTATTTACGGAGAACATTAATATGTCGTATACGCAGAGAAACGTACAACAAAAAAGATTAACCTATTATTCATCAACTGAAGAAATTTTTCAGCGTTGATTCGTTTTTCTGACGGGAGTTCTGGTTTACATTAGGCAACGTGGAGCTCTGTTTGAACATTTGTCAATCGATTTGTTTAAATGTTCAAATACATTGTGTCATTCGTTTGGAAAACATTTCATACGTGTCAAGCAAAACTGAAATTTCGGAAGATATTTTAGGCCTCGTTAATGAGGGTTTCAAGAAAAAATATTTCAAACAAATTATTTTTATTTTACAGTTGGAATCCGTACTAAAAAAAAAAAAAAAAAAAAAAAATACTCCTTTCCATTAAAAAAAAATTAACTTTTGGTCTGAGTAGGCCATTTCCGGTGGTGAGCGCGAATCAAAAATATTTCCATTCGACGGTATGGCGCAGTTAATTTAATAATATGCAGCTTTGATAGATAATGTAGAATTTAGAAGGGCTAAAACCCCCCGGTGTGGGAGACCCTCTTTTAAATTTATTTGAAAATCGACATCAGTCTGTGAATTAAGTTCAGATTTAAGCTGTAGAGGAAAAGCATTTTTGGAAATCGTTTAAATGAAAATCACACCTGTCCTACGAAAACGTGGATGTCAATTAATATTGCATTAGTTGAAACTGAAGTATTGTTTGTAATATTTGAAGAAATTAGCGTATAAAAATCGATTTTATATATATATCTATATCTATCTGTGTATATATATATATATAATATGCATGTATGTATAATGAAATGATGATTACTCGGCGAAATTATCTACCTTCGGCGCTAGACAATGTGTACGAACATAAATTCGAGATGTTATTAGCGATCGATCAGTGTGACCTTTTGCAAAAGAGTTTATGAAGCGTGCGATAATTTCTGTTAGGTTTCTTTTGGCTCATTCCGATAATAATAGCCGCGCTGCTTAAGCGATGCGGAACAAATTACTTGCGAGCGCTTCTACCGCTTGTACCCTATATCGATGACCGGACTGATCATCGAAACTTCGCACTGCCGAATTCGTGCGTCATCCGGTCGCTACGATTTTTTCAAATTCCCCGTCGCAATTAAAACGACAAGTTAATAATCAAGAGCTCGCCGCCGATTTTCCAAATATACATGTAAGGCGAAAAATTTGTAGCGGTGGGAGCTGGAAAGGCTGTAACGGAGGAGTGATCCGGCAGTCGTTACTTTTGACGTCGCATGAGAATTAACGTTTGCGCTGTTTTCTTTACAGTTTGCTACGTTCAGTCGAATTACGTCCGGACAGTAGAAACCAGTTGGCTTGTCGAGCAGACTCTCCGTCAATTGCCGGCACCCTAGTAGAGGATAGATTGAAACAGGACAACAACGGTACCGTATCGAAGCGTTCTTGTAGATCGGCATCACCGTCGGATATGCAAAGTAAGCGAATCGGATAAAAAGAAAAGCTCGCTAGTTTTCCGCCTGAAAATCCTCTTACGCTTTTACTAATCGATGTGATTTCGTTTTTGCAGCCGAAACGACAACCACCAATGGCTTCACCAGTCATCCTCAATCGGTTTCGCTGGCAGCGACCGACGCCAATTCCTCCTTTCCTTCCAACGCGTTGCAGAACGTCGAACAGTTCGGTTCGTTTTTGGGCGAGGAAATTGTCGCCAACTGGAGAAAATCCTTGGAGAGGGCCATCATCAGTCAGTCCTCCTCGTCTGGCACGTCTCCACCTCCAGCGACCGCCATCATGTCCAATATAACGCTTCCGACCAGTGTCGCTACTAAACCGTTTCAATTACCATCTTCGTCTCCGTCTCCGATGCCGGCCAATTTATCGTCACCGGGTTCGGTCGGCGGAGCGCGATCACCACCACCGCAACTTGACTCGTCATCTCGTAAAGTAGATTATTCGACCGAGTGTCAAGAAAGCGCCGACGAAAACGGTACAGTCAATTTTTCAAATTCTTCAATTTACGCACCAAGTTAAAACGGGGGACGTCTACCAGAGACAAGTTCTGAGCGAGGAATTATTTTAACATAACCAAAAAAAAAAACATAGGCTCGCGCGTTAAATGTATTTTCGTGAGAAAAAAATAGGCCGATTCTTCGCTACCGCGCCTAGTATTATGCTGTATAAATTGTGACGCTAGATTCAGCGACTGACGTTACAATTTCAACAGAACAAATTATTAAACAAATCCTAAAAGGAAAAAGCGCTAGCAATTATTGGAGAGTTTGAAAGAATTCAAAAACCGCAGCTGGCTGTATAAAAATACGTCAAGGTAATAATCGGGGTCACCTTGAAAACTTGGCGCCAAAAAATATTTTTCACAGTTTTCGATATGTTTAACGAACCGATGTAAGATTAATTTAAGAAAAAAAAAAAAATCTAGTAAAAAGAAAAAGTTTTAAACTAAAAATGAAAAACATAAATTTATACTTGAAAATTAACATTTTTTTTGTTTTTTAATAAGGAAGAATGAACGAAAGGTTTTATTTAGGATAAACATTTGCGCAATGATAGCAAAAAGTATATTTATGCGTTATTGGGAATTTATTTGTAGCGAAGATAAAAGTAGAATAGGGTTTTTTACACTTCTCTACTATGAGCGTGTACGCACGGAAGTTAAAAGGATGAGAAAAAAGAGTTTCTAAACTCTTCGTTATTGTCAAAAAAAAATTACGTATCCGGTTGCAAAGGTAGAGAGTGTTTATACACGTGTATATATAGTAACGGAAAGATGAAAGAAAAAACAAAAATAAGGAAATATTAAAAATCGATTTAAATAAAGAAAAATATTTTTGTAAATTGCCGGAAAAAGTTTTATTTGCAATGAATATCGGATCTAAAAAAGCAGAAGAAATTGAGAAAAACCCCGGAAAATTGTTTAATATTTGAAAGAATTGTTTGCGTTGCGTTAGAAAATTATTCGAATAAACACGGTCCGTTTCGTTGATTTTTTCAAATAGGACACTTAAAACGGAGCAGCAATCAGAGCGATATATCTGATCGCGAATCGGCTATAGTGTCGTCGAGAGATAATACGCCAAAGTCGCCGATAGGATCGGATTCGGCGGTCTCATCGATTGATCAGCATCAAGGATCGAATAGAACGGAGCCGATAACTCCGTGTAAGTCACCGGCCAGCGGTAGCGAGTCGGAAATTACAGCTAGTCGAAGTTCACCTACGTCTATGATGAATTCATCGTCGATACCGGCCGGCCTTACCAGCGGAATGATTAACGGCCTGTGCGGCCTAAACATAGCCGGCTTGAATAATAATTTGCCCATCGGTTTCGACGTACTGAAGCCCCCTTTTCGCATGGACGACATCAGACCCGCTTACAGGTTTGTGATGAAATTATTGTTCGTTATCTTTAATATAGATGCAAACGATTAAAACATTTTTTATACTCGTAAGTCTGCGCTACATTAATCGAACGAAAAGGTGTGGTGAAGCGTTGCCGTAAAAAGTTTGCATTACGAATGAGTAATTAAAAATGTGCTGTGGAACACAGAATAGTGCGCGTACAATTCACGCGTAGGTTTGTTTGAAAAATTCGACGAGCGCGCGTAAGGGGGTACCTTGTTTAATGAAGTGAATTAATTGTCAGTCGCGATGATCTTTATATTCGATCGACCGGTCTCGACGTATTCCGAACCGAAATATTATAATGAATGATTTTTGTTCACAGATTTGCTGATGACAGTCCGGGGGCGATGGTTGGCAGATTCGGCGAGTCATTGATACCGAAAGGCGATCCGATGGAGGCCCGATTGCAGGAGATGTTGCGTTACAATATGGACAAATACTCCTCGCAAAACCTGGACACGTTGACGATAGCTAGAAGAGTGCGCGAACTACTTTCGATACACAATGTCGGTCAACGACTGTTCGCCAAATATGTACTAGGATTGTCCCAAGGCACCGTTTCCGAACTGCTGTCGAAACCGAAACCCTGGGACAAGCTGACGGAAAAAGGTCGAGACAGCTATCGAAAAATGCACGCCTGGGCTTGCGACGAGAATTCCGTTATGCTTCTGAAGTCGCTGATTCCGAAAAAAGGTAACTTCGGACGTGTTTATTGTGCTTGTCGCGTAAAATTAATGATAGTTCACATAGAATGCATACCACGTACACGCGTAATGGCATATTTCGTTCGCGTCACACTTAAACGCAACTCTCATCTGTCGCATCACCTATTATTTTAGCGCGCACGGGAAAAATAAATCTAATCGTTAACGGGAAAATTTCTCATATCAAACACCCTGTAACGAAGTTTTTTCGAGGTACTCAACTAATCATTCTGACCCCGGTTTTTTCGTAAATATTCGTTTTCTACGCGAGTTCATTATTTTCAAATTCTATTCTCGAAAACTAGAATTATTATTATTGTTCCCAGAAAGAACTTTACGAATGTCCTGCAAATAAAACGCAAACTGATGTGTCTGTACAGTGTGAACCTAATAACGGAATTGTAAAAATAAAATCAGCAGAACGCGATAATAATAAATCAGACGTGTGTAGATTTCTAACGTTTTTCTTAATTTTTCGATATCCATTCGTTTCCTTTTTTGATATACAGATACACGCACACACATAGACGCCGGTAAGAAATTCTTATTTAGTGTGTATTTCTATATTACACGGGTCAATAGAGTTATTAATCTGACGCGCGCACGTAAAGTAATTATCGAATTTATTTTTCTCGAATAATTAGAACTAACGGTGTAATTCTTGTTTACTGTCGAGCGTGTAATTGTTTTCGCCAATTAACTTCATCGAATTTACGAGCGCGCGTGACTATTAACGGCAGACTTACGACACGCGAAAAATGAACGTAATAAACAATTTCTGGCAAAAAATCGGTTTGTTTTCAATTTTTACTTTAAATATTACGAATAATTATCGAAAAATTCGAATAAACGGATATTGCCCGTTAAATTTTTCACTACGTTGTCCGCAATAGGCGAGTCTGAAGAAAAACCAATCTCACTACTGGAAACAGATGTTGAATTAGCGTTAAAAAAAAAAAAAAAGAGACACGTGCGTAAAATGAAAACAGACACCGAGAACACAGGTAAAGCGGCAAAGCGTGCCTCCCCTCCAATTGAAAATTAATATTGAGGAAAAAAATTTTTCCACAATTCGCTCCGAGATCTAAATTGAAGAATGAGAGAAAAAACCATCGGGTCAGTCGCCTTAGCGTAGGGTCAATCGATTAAAAAAGGTAAAATAATTTTTACACAAACGATTATCGGTTATTAATTTTCGATTTATTTGAAGCGCTATCTGGTGATACTTTGATGAACTTTCAGTTGTAGCATCGTAATTCAGTTAGCGCCACTATCGCATTATACTCAACCGTTCCTATAATTTTTGTAATCGTTGACTGCAGTGTCAAAATTTTTACATCTATCATCCGGTTTTTCGAAAAATGCTCTCTTAAAATAATTTTTCATTAAATGTAGGTGAATACATCCTGTTTGTTAAAATGGTATAATAAAATAAACTTTAATAACAAACAATATAGATCAATAAATTAGATAAATACCTATTTAGAAACGTTTTCGGGCATAACCCATCATCAGCTAACACTAACTTAAAGGAAACTTAAAACATATGTTTTAAGTTTCCTTTAAGTTAGTGTTAGCTGATGATGGGTTATGCCCGAAAACGTTTCTAAATAGGTATTTATCTAATTTATTGATCTATATTGTTTGTTATTAAAGTTTATTTTATTATATAATTTTTCATTGTACTAAACGGGGTTTTTGGAAATTCTTTAGAAAATCAGTAATCGATAAAAGTTAAATCTAAACCGGAACAAGAAGAAAAAAGAGAAATTTTATTAATTTGCCGGCTAATTTTAAAAAAAATAAATAAATAAAACATAACAGCGCTAGAAAAATTTCGATTTTTTCCCCGTCAGATACGAACTTAGAGGAGATTACGAAGTCACGTTCGGGTGTTACCCTTCTAAGAGCGAATTTTCGCATTGGCCGGCGAATGCGTGGTACGCTAGTGTTGTGTTAGTCGAGAGTGTGTGTCTACAAATCGTGAAGTTTATCATTTTGATGCGTGATATCCGAAAACTTTATTATTATTTCTTTCGTTCAGAATAGCAGCTGAGAGAGAAGGAAAGAACAGAGAAAGAGTAAAGAACGATTGTAACCGCTTGCGTGCTAATTATTTCGCGTTTAGTTTACTCGCTCGCGTACGCGTAAACGAATGGCCACACAGAGACGTATAAAAATACAGAGTCAGTTCGGGTAATTTATATTATTATGGCGGTCGCTTAATTTTCAATTTTACCTCAGAGCGTGGACGCCTTCGCAGCCTCATGACGCTGATTAATGCGTGTTCGCGACTCAATTTAAAAAACGGCTGAATTTTATTTCTCGTCGATTGCCAATTTTACACGATCTTCTTCCAACCGATTAAAATATATTCCCGCGGCACCGGTATTTCAAGAAAGGAGACAGTGTGCTATGCCGACATGCATAAGAAAAAGTAAAATGCGCGATGGCAGGTCGCCGTATGATGTTGGAACAAAGTTATGACATTTAATGGCCAAATCGTGTTTCTAGAGAACATTATAATAATGATCGTCTTCAGACCGACCGACCGACCGACCGACCGACCGACCGACCGACCGACCGACCAACCAACCGGTAAATTAATTTTATCATACAGAAAAACCGCAGTATTTTAGGGCGCGCGCGCGCATGGTGTCTCTCAGAAGTATGCGAGTCAATTAAGATTAACTTCTTTTATACGGTCGAAAAATTAAAGAATCGAGAATTAGTCGTGTTTATTTTTACAGTTTACAGCAGCCGCGCCGGATGTAAAAATGCGAAAAGGAACAAATTGTGTAGTCGAAAAGAGGCGGCTGTCCGCATTCGCGTTAGAAAGAGATTTACAAACGTTTTACAAATTTCCTTAATTAACAGCCATGTTTTAACCACGAGCGCTATGCGAATTCAAATCTGGTCACACACTTGATATGGCCGTTTTATTTTCCTTTATTAATTACTTTTTAATTTTTTAATTAAAAGCCGAAAACGACGATATTATTAACGACGTAAAATTAAATTTAAAAAAAAAGAAAAAAAAACCGTTAATTCGTCGCACGCGCTATTTAATGTGAAAAATTAAATTACGCACTCTTCGCCGTACAAGCCACAAACATAAATGCTGACGGATCTCATATTTTCACCAATAATTTTATAGTGCGCTTAACGCTCGCTACTTTTCAACTTGTTCGGCGGCCTGTTTTTCGACTAAAGACTCCTTTTTTTTTTTTCTTTTTTTTTTTTTAAAGACTTCCCTGCAAATATAATCTATAAAGTGCAGCGAAGAAAAAATTTAATACAATTAAATATGAATAATCGAGAAAATTTTCAATTGATTTGGAAAAAATTCAAGACATACCACCAGTTGTGTGTAGAAGTCTTGAAATGTTTCGCGGCTCTATCTCCACCGGATTCTCCGTATTCCTGTCAATATCCGTTTAAAACACATAGAAAAAACAACTGGCAGTCTTAAAACAAAAAAAGATATAAAAGGTAGATTCCTTTTAACGCGAACTATTTTAATCCTTCTGACGGAGAAAGAAGAGAAAATAGTAATAATAATTAAAAAAAAAAAAAAAAAGTACAATCGTATTATTACATGTGAATCCGATATCTAGAAAGAAGTCGTCATCTATACTACTCATATTTGCAGATTATTTAAAGAATCCCAATGATCTACGCCCAAGAAATTACCCCTTCGTCATGCAAAGAGCATAATAATAATAATAATAATAATAAAAGAAAGAAAAAGGAACTTAAAACTTCAAAATGTGCAAACATACGTGGAATTTTGTTAGTTTTCGCTTTTTTTTTTTTTTTTTTTTTTTGGCTTTAATACGAGACAACTATCAGAAGATTCTAAGTTTTTCCAGTCCGAGATTAAACTAGCATCTGCGACATATCAGATTTGTCGTTAGTCCTTGCGCAACATTAGGCCAACATTTCAATTTTAACTCAATTAGCTCCTAATTAAACGACGACATTGTCTACTCGCGTACGTATATCTGGGTTATAAGAATGCCGTTTTCGCTGGTTGAGTAGGTAGTGTTATACTTCTTCTTTTAATTGAATATTTTCCTTATTAAACACGATGATCAAGTTGTTACCGAAGAACCGAATTAGGCCGCTGATTGTCCTTAGCGTCGTTGCTTGATTGCAAAACTGTTTATATAATAATAATAGTAGTAGTAGTAGTAATAGTAATAATAATAATAATAATAATAATAATAATAATAATAATAATAATAGCGATAAGAGATGCAGAGGTAGACTGGAGATGCGACCGGTAAAGGACGTTCGCCTATTATGTAGGAGATTCGATGTGATGGAGCGGCCGCGTAATTTTTGTAAACCTTGCACGCGAAAATGGTTTTTTAATGAGGGTGAAGCGAGCGATGGCCGGCCAGAGAGGCAGTTAGCATTATGATTTAGTGGATGACGGATTATCGGACGAGAAGCGAACGCGAAGTGAAATTAACAGTAAATAGAGCGACGATGTTTAGCTGTGGTACAGTGCATAAGGGCAATTCCGCGCTAGAGACGATGACGTTTAATTTTCATTCAAACATGGCCGCGCCACATCGAACGTCGCTTCGTTCGAAATTGTCGTCGCACTCGCAATTTACGAATTAATTTATTGTCAGGTAATTTAAATTATGCACGTATTACGCGCAGAGCAAGAAGCGAACGATTAAAAGATAACGCGCGAGACGCTGTTCCGTGCCAAACGTTGCGGCCATCCCGCGCACACCGGCTCCGACTATGTCGCATTGCCTTTATTCAATTTAGCAACATCATCGGCGCTACGATTTCTTCATTAAGCCTAATTTTCTCGGCCGTTAAGCGATTATTTAAACGATCATTTAAACGATTATTACGTAAAGAAACCGTCACCGTCGTTCTTATCTTTCAATAGAACTCAAATGCAACCGGTACTGCTAATCGACCGATCGGAAGTACTTATTTATCGGTCGCGGCTACAAAGAACACTAACCTTTTTCTTCGCTAGTTTGCGATTTCTCTGCAAAAAGAAACACCTGCCCGATAATGTAATTCGACCCTGCAATGCTAATTATTTCATAATTGCGCGTACAATTTCTGCATAAATGAAATTACCTAAAAAACATACTTGACGGATTTTTTTTTTTTTTTTTTTTTGATTAAATGCATTCGCTTTCTTTGCCTATTTTCTTCTTCGTCCGCGCTTTAAGTTTTTGTTTTTTTTCTTTTACGCGCTGTGTCGAGTTTTGGTTACGTGACGTTATTAAGAAACGTTTAAACTTTTTTTTGAGTGAACTTGCGTAATTTGATATAACTTTATTCACCCGCAATACTAATTGCGTCACACTTTGTCGCTGCTCCTTGATTGCCGTTGGCTGCAGTTTGTTTGTTTTTTTCTTTTTTCCGAATGCCAACTAGGGCCGACTACTCAGACTCGGAACTGAAAATTGGAAGTTTTAACTTTTAATTCGATTGAAAAGTGGCAAAGGAAAAGGAGAAAGGATCGGAACAACTAGTACCGAAAGAAAGTTTAAAATGTAAGAAGCACTCTATATCGGGAGTAGGAAATCCAAGCCTTAACAGGCGGGTATAAAAAATATCGGCTTAAAGAAGCTACATGCAGGATTGCCAATAAAGGAAGAATCAGAAGGTTGCGATGAAGGTGGAACAAGAAGAAAACGATAGTGAGAAAAAGAGTGTGGTCAATGCGCAGGCGATACATCGCTGACATTGAAGCTGAGAAGAAAAGGGAGAGTTGTGCTATGCTCGCATAGTGCCCACCTAGCTTATTAGCACACTCACGTTTTCATGCGATCTTAATTTTCGAATCTTTTCCCTGGACCACCGTTTCTCTTGTCTATTTAATGATTCTGAAGTTTAATTTTTAATTGCCTTGTCAATGTCTAACCTATTTTGCGAAACAGACGAAATTTATTTCTGATTGATGATGTTTATTTTGTTTTCTTAATTAATCTTACGGCGAAGTATTGTCGAGCGGAAAAAGCTTCTTTTTAGAATTGTGTTAATATTTTTTTAGCGGCTTTTTACAAATAAAGACTATATAATTTCCCTAATCATTTAAGCTGCTGAAGATTTCCGAACTAAGTCGTGGCTCCTCTGTCCACTTTGTTTGTTTGCTTCATTTTCCCTTTGAACTTTTCTGGATAATTTCGGTGAACTTGAAACAGAGACTATTTGAGTAGTCTAAAACACGCGATCTCTGGTACTCTCTACCACGTTAGCGCGAAAAATTTCTCGTAATTTTCCTGTTCACTAGAGTGATCGTACATTTCTCGGAGACCGTGAGTTCTGAAGATATGAAATAACACTATTTCATCGCTACTACTACTACTAGTATTATTATTATTATTATTATTAGACTCGTACTGTTCGTGTTTCCTGGTATTTCGATCAATCGATTGCCGGGTAACCATTTGATATATAAAGAGAACTAGGGTACTTATTTTTTTAGGTAAAGAACCGGGAATGCAACCTGTTTTTGGCGGCGGAAGGACTGATGCGGATATCACGGACGAACGAATAGCACATATTTTGAACGAAGCCAGTCATTTGATGAAATCGTCTCATCCGTCGGGACCACCGGATCACGACAGTCGTAGTAATGACGATAATAAATCCCTCAATGATGGACAGGTGAATATGTCTTTTTACATATATATTTATTAGCGAGATTGTGTCGTTGCTACGCCAGGAATTATAAGAAAATCACGTTTGTGAGACATTTCATTTTGCGAAAAATGGCATATAGTCAACTGAAACCAATTTTCCTATGAGAATAATTGAATCCGGGGATCGTTGTCCAGAGGGAGTCTTTTCATGATAAAAGTCCGACGGGGACTCCCTTTTATTTATGTATGCATATGTATATGTGTATATATATGTGTGTGCGCACGCGCGCGCATGTACAGATTGTTAAATTTTATAACTTTTAAAAAACATATTGGTAGTAATTAGGCAATTTTCGGCATTTTTTAAAAAAAGGTTTTTTGACATTTTAATTTTTTTTAATTTCCAGTTTTCTTTTTTCTTTTTTTTAATTCCGTTATGCTTGCATAGAAATAACGTCTGATAATAAAATTTCAGTATACGAAATGCGGACGTTTTGTGTTGGTAACAATACGAATGAAGTTTCACATTCAGAAACTTCTCGATCGTTCGCAGTTCTCTACCTTTTGAAGAAAAAAAAAACAAAAAACTTTTGACTAATGAATAAAATTATAGCTTACGAATTTTCCAAAAAGTTTAAAAATAAAACAGTGTAGAAACAGGTGCTATGTGACTATGCTGTTTCTGTTAAGGCTAAATGAAATATTTCGCGGTGGATTTTTATTAAGCGGTTTACAGACGAAAAATTACAATTTAGTAGCTTTTTACGAAGTTATAAAATTCAAAAAGGAGGCAGCAAAAGAAATAAAAATGATCGAATTAGTTTTAATCACTTTCTATTACGATTCACTGCTAAATTGTAATGCGTTAATTTTTAAACAGAAATTGATACAATTAAATGTTTGAGCGTAGTTTTAAAGGATTCTTTCTTTTTTTTAATTTTTTTTTTAATGATTCTTCTTCCTTTTTTTTTTTTTGCCCTTACTAATTATAGATTTACATGTGCATATAATTGAACGAATATGTGTTATTAAATTCTTTGCAGTGTCCATCACCAGTCAGTCGAGATGGATACGGAAGTAGAAAATTCAGAAAATACGAACATGACGACGTATCGCACGATCAAGTAATTCGAATTTATCAGGAAGAACTGGCAAAGTTGATGGGCCGACGCTTAGAAGAACATCCATTCCCGGGGTAAGCGAACATTGCACGAGTTTTTATCGAATCGCGCAGCGTCTCATCGAGCGTTCGGTTAAATACTAAACTGGTTAAAAGCAAAACATTAGCAGCCGAATATTTTTTAATTCGTAATCTGTTGAAATTATTTATATTTCTATAAATTTTTTAATTCGTAATCTGTTGAAATTATTTATGTTTCTATAAATTTTTTAATACGTAATCTGTTGAAATTATTTATATTTCTATAAATTTTTTAATTCGTAATCTGTTGAAATTATTTATGTTTCTATAAATTTTTTAATTCGTAATCTGTTGAAATTATTTATATTTCTATAAATTTTTTAATTCCGCGCCATCAAAGTGTGTAATTCAACAGTAAAATAATCTTTGATAAGCTTCTTTTTTTTCTTTTCTTTTCTTTTTTTTTTTTTTTTGTGGTTTGCATATCAAGCTTTTACTGGTTGCTATAATATCTACAATTACTTTTTATTACGGAGAAAATCGGTAATTTTAAATATTTCGGTTCGAGTAAAACAATACGAAGTGCAGAATTTCAGAACACGCCATTGGTATTTAAATTTTGCTCATTTTCTTTTTTTTCTTTTTTTTTTCTGGATTTTACACGGCAACAACCGAACGACAGAGATTTCTTCGAAAAAATTCTCGATCGCAATGATCTGTTTAACCGATTTTCTCGTAAAAATTAAGTATGACGGATGTTTAAAGTTTAACTTTCTTACATTGTAAATGTCGGTGTTGCGGCATATCGCCTTCAAGTCTACTCATAATGTAGCCAACACAAATCACCATACTTTTGAGCTAGACACGAACTCTACCTTGTCTCTCTAATTTTATCTCTCCACTTGAACCGTTACAGACTCTGTCGATTGTTTTCGAGGAGTTCTTCTATTTTATGCCGCGGAGTTTATATTGAAACCTAACCGTCGTGTTCAGTACAATATAAACGAAATTAACTTTTACGCGCTAAAATGATGTTGAGACACGCGGCTTTTTATGGTTTCATCGGCCGTTTCAAGAATTTATATACGCGTACAAATTTAAGAGAAATCTGACGCAGTTGATTTTCTTTTTTAGATTTATTTTCCCGCCCTTTTTCGGAAATGCCACGGGCGCGGTTGGCGGTACTCCGACAAATCCGGAAGACATTCGCATGACTCTGGACGCCTATCACAGAGAATTAGCAAAATTGCAGAAGTGCCCTACGAATCAAATTAGTCAAAACGTATCCGGTCTCTTGTCGATGCAACAACAACAGCAACAGCAACAGCAGCAGCAGCAACAACAACAACAACAACAACAACAGTCTTCGTCCGGCGGAGGCCTGCAGAACGGTATCATTCAAGACCTGAGTGTACCGAAAAATGACCGGAAATCGGAGACCGGCTCGTCGGCGATTAAACTGACAAACGGCGATATATCGACGACCATAGCAGAGCATCGGAGTAACGATTCGAAAAAGGAGCAACTGCTGAACAGCGTCTGCTTAACGAGTTCCATTAGAGCGACATCGAACGGCACGGCCGAACTGAGCTCGGAATCGGCCAAACATGCTGGAAGCGCATTTTCTCTCGTCAGACCAAAAACCGAACCAGGTATATATCACAATGATGATGTCTCCTTTGAATGTTATTTTCGGCATTCTTTCGGTGGTACGCTTTTAAACTTACATCTTAACTTTTTCGTAATATTAAAATTACGACCGTTTTCGCGAATATACGAAATGTTTAATTATACAATGTCGGCGAGGGAAATATTTTTCGGAAGAAGTTACTGAAAATCTAGTTTTTCAAAAAAATATTATTGAACTTCTTTTTTTTTTCTTCTTTTTTCGTTACAACTATCGTTACTACTTTTGGAATTTAGATCGAAAATTCCACCAATTGTGCGTAAACCTTTGTTTACTTGGATGATTTGTTTTTTTTTTTTTTTTTACCAGCTTGAACATTAAATTCTTTACCGACATTATTGGGCGTACTTTTTCTACGTTTCATTTCGTCCACTGTGAAAATTTACGAAATGTATATTAACATTCTTAATGAACTTGCTAGAACATCATCTGGAAAAATAGTACGGTTAAAGTTAAATTCATTTAAAACAACATGTTCCGTATTACATTCGTAAAAGATTTTACATCTTATACAGTATTGTTTGCTATTTTAAAGTTACATAAAGAAATTTCAAAAATATTCCGCCATCAGCTTCAAAATAATTCGGTATAAACTTCTTGTTTTACAATCTTTATAATATATTCGGAATTTTTTTCGATTTTTGTTAATGCTTTTTCGATCTTCTTCTGAATCACTTCTGACATATAAGTATTTCGCATATTTCTATGATATTCCGTTTTTTTTTGTGTTTCTTTTTGTCTCTCTATTCACCGCCATCAGTTCTGATACTTTTTTATTGGTACCGTGTTAAAAGGGAAAAAAGGAACAAAAATAACATAAACCGTTAAATTTTCCCGAAGATATTTAGTTCACAAATCTGCTTTAACTGAATCTTCGTTTTCAGTTTTTGCCGCTGCAAATTATCATCGAGATGTGTTAATTATCTCAACTTTGCTGGAGTATCTTATTTTTTGTCCTATTCCGTGAAAATTATTCTCCTTCAAACTTCGCCGTCTCGGTATAATAATAATCTGTACTACTGTTCGCGCAATAAAATATGGAAAAAAACGAGTGATTTTTTTCTTTTAAAATTTTTTAGGTGTAACCTCAGCTAGCAGTTCGCCGCTAGGCAACTCAATTTTACCGCCGGAAGACTTCTCTCCATCTGCTTCAGTAAGTCCATTGCAAAGGATGGCTTCGATAACAAATTCGCTGATCTCACAACCGCCTTCCACGCATCATCATGCTCCGTCTCAAAGGCCGCTGAAAGCCGTTCTGCCGCCTATAACCCAGCAGCAGTTTGATCAATTTAATAATTTAAATACGGAAGATATCGTTCGTAAGGTAATTCATACCCTATAATGATAAAGCGATAGCAAAACAAGCAAGAATTACCTCGGTAATTTAAATTACTCACCCGGCAAAATAATATCTCGCGCCAACAGAAACATTTAAGTATTCAGTGAAATTTAAAGATGCAAATGAGAAAATGTTACACAAACCTTAAATTGCAAAAGCTACATCGATATCAAAGAGTTTTTTAATAGTTGCCGAAATAATTTGCGGAGAGCGAAAATTAATGTCGCAACTTACCCGAATAAAATGACAATTCCGCGCTTCGTTTAATAAAATGTCATTCATTTATTGTAGCGAAAGAAAAATAAAATATATACAATAATAAAAATTAAAAATTTAAAAAAAAATGACACTTTATTAGATCGATCAGCAGAATTTTGTTACTAAAAACTGTATGAAGAAAAATTTAACTAGAACATAAAACGGATTAAATTCAGATAACCGCGTAATTATGTACTTTTCGGTTATTTATATAAAATGTTTTGGAAATATTTTTAACACTGGCCTGTTTTTTTATTAATGGTAAAAGGCAATATTCACAAAATACTCTGTTTTTTCATTTCCAGCGATAATGGAAAAAATGGAAATTTGTAAAAATATTTTTTAGTCTCACTGAAAAGATCTTTATGACGGGGAGGGGGGGGGATTTCGAATCGCTTTTTGTATTCATAAAGAAAAATTTGTTTCAAACAGTGAAAAGGCATCGCTCACTTCGCTATTAAATAAAGAGTGCTCTCTATGTAAATTCGAAGAAGAAGCCGAAATTTCACACCGAACCCGAATCTACTTCCGATGTAATTGTGTAATTTATATTTGAATGCGGTGCGTTTTCTTGTAGTTTGCGAAAATGCGGTTTAATTCATTTCAGAGTTATCGCGCATTTATTCCCAATTTTGATTATTGTCTATACCATATAATTATGGAAATAACTATCGATAATAGGCCTAAAAAGAAGCGGTTCCACGATTATTTCCTCTTATCGGACAAGTCTTTCAAAAGAAAATTTTTACTTTTTTTTCTTGTTTATTTCAAATTTACAGATGACCGTAGACTGTTTCCTGTTTACTTATCATTTTCGTGCCATTTACCATAACAAAAACCTGTACCGAACGAAATTACTATTCGATAGGTAAAACGTAGACACACTGAGAACATGAATAATATTGAGTTTTGCACTGGAACATTTGCGCGCAATTACGCGATACATTAATGTAATAATTTTTTATATTTATATATTTTATTTTTTCCCCCTTACAGGTGAAAGAACAGCTTAGTCAATTTTCAATTAGTCAGCGATTATTCGGAGAATCGGTACTGGGGCTGTCGCAAGGCAGCGTGTCCGATCTGTTGGCCAGACCGAAACCGTGGCACATGTTAACGCAAAAGGGCCGAGAACCGTTTATAAGGATGAAGATGTTTCTAGAGGACGAAAACGCCGTCCACAAGTTGGTAGCTTCGCAGTACAAAATCGCGCCGGAAAAACTAATGAGAACCGGCGGCTACGGAGCCCCGGCCACCTGTAAGTAAATTTCGCATTTCGCGTTAAAAATAAAATTATTTTCATCTCTAAATGACCTTGTGCAACATTTTCGTTCTCTAGGATACGTCGCCTATTTAACGGCGGTTTTCTCATTTTAGCCCTGGCTCGAGAACAACGCGTTCCGCAAGCCTTCGTAGAAAGTTTATTAATCATGAACCGTGTTTAATGTGTCTTAAACTCACATCTGTGTGACCTTCTTCCGAAGTTCTACGTTGCTCGCTCGATCGATTCTGTCTGGTTAGCAGCAGCTTTTAACTCGTTTAAAGTTTATAAATAAAAGTCGAGAACGATAGATTAATTCAGCGCGAAATTGTTGCAATACGGAACTGACCGAGCGATCAACGCAGGAACTTCATAAGAGGGCTACACAGATGTGTTTATAAAGAAAGGAAGTTATTGAGATTACCACCACCTCGTTTTGAGGATGTAGAAACTTATACAACTTCACTGCAATGCCTGTTTTTTTGAATATTTTAAAAAGAGTAGCCAGATACTTTACCACAAGCCTACGTTAGTTGTTAGTTCCAAACGAACCATGTTGAAAATAAATGCCGACTTTATAAATCGTTACGATCACGATATGCCCATTTCGATCCACTGCTGGATGTAGGCGACTCCTCCCCCGGTGTGATAAGTTAGTTTCATCTCCTGTGCGGGCCAGGCAAATTGGGAGATGCATTTTATACCTCCTACCGGGTTGGCCTCATAGATACTACTACTCGTTAATAGTTTAAAAAATATGCTTTTACGAACTGTCCGAATTTTAATTTTAGCTTACGTTTCCGATGACTTCTAACCAATACGCTACTCACTGTTTAGATAACTTCCGAATATTCAAAATAATTAGTAAAAATTCCCATGGCAATGTTTTATTTATGCTACTTTCCGGTATATTTTGTATATATACATATATAGGTAGCGCGTGGTAGCCTTGTGGTTAAGGCGCTTGGCTACTAAATCAGAGGACATGCATTCGAGACTTGTTTCGTTCCGGATCCAAATCGTTCCCAGCTTTACCTAGCCTGAAATAATTTCGTACCAGAGAAGTTTTGGAAAGTAAAGGGGCGGCCAAGAAAAAGAAACTGTGGGTGCCTGTAGACTTAGTAGTCTGTGAACCTTAACTTCACAATCCGCAACGCCCTGTCAAGGGTATGGGACGACTTACTTTACTTTTTATATATATATATATATATATGTATATATATATGTAAAACTCAGCCATTTTGGCCTCGCAAGGGGCTATGCCCCTTGACCCCTTTTGCTTTCATTTCTCTCTCTTTCTCTTCTATACTTTGTATAAAATAATCAAAATTTACAACTTAATTCTTACTGGCATCAACACAAAAAGAACAACAAAACATAATCACAATAATCCTATCCTAACATTTAACTTTCATTATATAAAATTAAAATATTGTTTCATTACATTTTTCGTTAAATATTTCGTTACATAAAATTGTGACATTTTTTAAATAACAATAACCAAAATCCTATAAAATGTAACAAACGTTACATAAAATTGGGACATTTTTTCGAATGGGGGTAGCCTAAGAATTACGCTGTAATTAATATATATATATATATATAAAGAACGTTGTGAAATTGTTCGCAATATCTAAAATTTAAATGCCATTATTAATTTTATATGTTTAAAATACACAGTTCCGCAGACAAATTGCAATAAATTACCGTCTTCCGGTATGGATCATATCAAATCGGAAAATAATTCGGATCGAAGTTCCATCAGTTCGCACCATAACTATCTGCAGCAACAGCAAACGCCGCAACAACAGACGCATCATCAAACGTCGCATCAAGTTCATCCGCCAACACCGTCACCGATAATCGGCGGCGCCGCTCATCATATGTCGCCGATCGAATTTTTCAAAAAGTCCTACAATCTAGCTGCAGTGAACAATCATCAGACGTGCAATAATGTCATGACGCAGTCGCAACAGCACATGAATCAGCTCAGAAGTATAGGACACCACGTTAGTCCGTCCGTCTACGAAATGGCCGCTTTAACGCAAGAATTGGACACGCAGACCATCACGACCAAAATAAAAGAAGCTCTGCTGGCAAATAACATCGGGCAAAAGGTTAATATCGAACGCTGTTGATTAATTCTGATATATTTCATTTTTTGGTTTTTTTTTTTCTTTTATCGAAACATATTGCAAGCAAATATTATATAGGAAAAATAACTTTTTTTATTAAAGTAAGATGTTCCGTATGAAAAACATTTTAACGAAATTTACAAACGAAATTGACCTTATGCTGCGATTCTCGTCGACCATTCCGTGAATAGAGAATTTCAAACCTACGATGAAAGATCTAATAGAAGAAAACGTGTTATATGTTAACTATAAACTTATATTTCGTTTATTAGAGATGTTCCTTCGCCGGAAACGTCTAAAAAAAAGGTCAACCGTTCGAGGGTGTTTTTTTTCTTTTCCGGTTACAGTTAAATCATTCGTATATTTTAAAGATTCGATTATTCGTAACTTCCCCTCTCTCCATTCGATTAACATTGGTTTTTTTCTGTGATTGTACCTAGAGTCACTCGGGCATATTTGGTAATGAAGAAGCTGATATTCTTTGGTACTCGGGTTGCTGCTTCTCCCCCGCCTTTTTTTTTTTTTTAAATCCATCCACTAACCTCCTATCGATGTGTAAAAGCTTCCACATCAGATCACGATATATCGGGTATTTACGTTTCCTCCTTTTCTAATAATTATTCATTTCATTTGTCTGTTCAGCCTACTCTTCCATCCTATTCATGATTCTTTTTGCATCGCTCTCTTCGAAGTTCTGATGTTGTTTCTGTTGTTCGTATGCGTTTTGGCCATTCTCTGCAGCCTTTCTCGAAATTTCGCTTTTCCCTGATTTCCTCTAGACACTGTGTCCTCTCCATCATCCTGATAGTGCAGTTATTTGCGACGCCGATCATGTGTTTTTCCAATGTTCGTCTCTTTCTGTAGAGCATTTTGTATTCCTATTTGTGTTGCCTACTCCTTTTGTCCTTATTATATCCTGTCTCCCTATTCCTGCTATTTGTTTCTTTTTATCAAAGATTTCTGACTGATTAAAATATAACCGGTTTCTTTCTTTTAACGAGCTCAAGAGGTTAAAAAAATAACAAATAAAATAAAAATCCGATATCAACAGGGAAAAAAAAACAAACCCGGTTGATATGACACAACGGAGTTTCAACCGTCAACGATAATGAAAATGATTTTTTTGAAGAATATTTTTTATTCCGATGTCCAATGAAAAAAGTAAATTTTTAACCAATGCCTTAGTAATTATAGTGGGGATTACTGAAGACGAGGTGTTTCCTCTAACAACATGGAAATTAAATGCAATTTCCTGTTCGGTAATAGAGATTTTATGTTACATTATGATAGAAAAGCGAGCGAAGCTTTTAAGATCCTTTTAATTTTAACATTGTTTTATCTTTTCTTCAATTGGGTTGATTTCATCGCTTCTATCCAGCTTTCCACACCAAATCGCAGCTTTCATAAAACGCCGCGTCACTCTATCATCCGACATAATTGAATCTATCGCGATATTACACGTTCGTTACTCACTTACCTCTCTGCCCCGGGTTAGAAGGAAATATTTTAAACGTCCCTCACCGGACGCGAGTAATTTTTTAATCGTTAATAAAAACGTATAGGCGCATTGCGACTGGTCTCATTGATTTTGTTTGAAATGTGCTTGCGTAGATTTTCGGAGAAGTGGTGCTGGGGCTGTCGCAAGGATCGGTCAGCGAATTATTATCGAAGCCGAAACCGTGGCACATGTTAAGCATCAAAGGCAGAGAGCCGTTCATACGAATGCAGCTGTGGCTGTCCGACAGTCATAATATCGAAAGATTGCAAGCGTTGAAAACGGAACGACGAGAACTGAACAAACGGCGACGCGGCTCCGGACAGGATAACAGTAGCGATACGTCTTCCAACGACACGTCCGAATTTTACGGCAGCGGAAGCGCGAACAGTCCGCCGTCGGCCGCTAAGAAACAGCGAGTACTGTTCAGCGAGGAACAGAAAGAAGCGCTGAAATTGGCGTTCACATTGGACGCTTATCCGAGCGTGGCGACCATCGAATTTTTGGCCAGCGAACTCGGTCTCTCTTCGCGAACGATCACCAACTGGTTTCACAATCATCGCATGCGACTGAAGCAGCAGCAGTCGCCACATTCCGAATCGTCCCAGATCAACAGGGACGTGCAAGGAGCTACCGGCGGCTCCGGCTTCGATCCGGTTCAGTTCCGACTGCTGCTTAGTCAGCGACTGGGCTTCTCGGCACTGTCGTCCTTATCGTTCCCGCACCCGTACTTCCCTTCGAACCCGGAATTCGCGGCCGCCCTGATGTCGCGAAATCTCATGCCGAATAGCGAACAAATGTCCGGCCTAGATTTGAGCTTGAAACGCGAAGACGTCACCTCAGAGGATGACCAGGAGGAGGAGGAGGACGAGGACGCGGCGCAGGACGACGAGAACGATAGTCACGTCGATTCCGAAGACGACATCAGCGATCTAGCGCCCGCCGCCGAAGTGACGCCTCGTTCCGCCTCGTCCGCGGTCAACGAGTCGCGGAGTTCCCGACGGAAACCGGCTGCGCCGCAATGGGTCAATCCGGACTGGCAAGAGGAGTCCGCAGCGGACGAAGTAATCATAAACGGCGTATGCGTCATGCAAACGGACGAATACGAAACCGATCGGGAACCGGACGAAGCGCATCGTGCGGTTCTGATTGAGCCGTCCTTGTCGGCTTCTTCCGGCGCCGCCTTGGCTCAAGAAGAGGAGGTGGAGGACGACGACGACGACGATGACGATCAGCCGAACGAACAAGATTGCTCGTTGTCGCCGAGTTCGTTGAATGACGGCAAAGAGGACAACAATAACCGGACGAGCGCCGTCAGTTTCGCTACCAGTCAGTCCAGTCCGGTTATTGTTAAGGAGGATCAGCGGCAAGGCGAAAATCTGTCCGTAAAATCGAAGCCAGATCAAAAGGAAACGTGGGACGACCAGTACTGAACGGTGCGTATTAGAAGCGAATTAGTCGAGTTTCTCTGTTGGCTCGCAAGAAAATTTTACTATAGAGAAAAAAAAAGAAAAAAAATTCCATTGTTCTTCTCGCATCCGAACACACTCACTTTAGTCAAATTGTTCCGCATTCTATATTAGTCATTTGCAGCTAACTTACAGAAACTGATCGATTTTAATCTATACTTAAAATATACTTTAACACTACGTATTCCGAACGGAATGGAGTATGTATATTTTTCCTTTATCCTATATGAGCATATTTATTTAATCTTTATTATAATCTTAGTTCCTATTTCCAATCGTGCATAATTTGACAAACGGTTTCGCTTGCGTTTTCTGAAAAGAGCGGCTCACGAAGTGGCGTCACAGTCCGGTACACTGTTAACGTAAATAACTGTAAACACTAAACTACACACCTATATTATACGCGTACGTTAACATTTAAACACTACTATTTGGTCTTGTAATATGTGCAAACTGAAAATGTTTCTCGGCACATTTATTAGCCATCGCCTCGAAGTATTCATAATAAAAGAATAGCAACGCAGATAGCGTGTTCGTAAAAATTAATCGCCTAGAATGAAATAAAAGTGAACATTAAAAATGTTTAAATTTAAAATTATTCGGTTAGGCAAAATTATTTTCGATCCTACGTAAAAATATTTACAATATTAGTCTCGGTTCTAATCTGATAATTAGATGTATTGCTTTACTCTCTGTAACCTTATCAGGTAAAAAAAAAAAAATTGGCGGCACCTATCTTAAATAAACACATACTTTTTTTAAACTTTTGTATACTTACACACACACCCAGTCGTGCGAATAAGAGTACGAGGATGTTTCGTCAATGCAAACGATTTTTTGCAGTTGGCATTTTTAGAAAATTTTGAAGTACGAGTTTATAGTTTTCGATAAAAATTTCGGATCGGTGTGGGTTTCGGTTCTTTTTATTTCTGCGATATTTTGATTTTGGCTGAAAGACTAAAAGTATAAAATTTCCTTTATAATTTCGGCTAAAACATAAACAGAATTTAAGTAATACGGGGTTATAATTTTTTTAAAACCTTTTAGAACGTTCTCGCACATTATCATTCTGCAGAATACTAACAGCGGCATTCTTTGTTTAATGAATTTTAATATTTTGTAATTTAATTACTAAAATTTATTTCGGATATTAATGCGTTAAAGGCGGCTCCTCTAGTCGAAATTGCGACAATAGTGATATATATTTAAATATATGAAATGGAATAGTGAATAACATTTTTCTTAATTACATTGAAGACGAGTTACATTTTAGTTACTGATAATTCGTATGAACGATGACAGCGTAGTAAGATTTATTCTTCTTAAAATGTATACTTTGTTCGATATCTATCAATATTAAGCGAAATATGATAAAAAAAAAGCACGAATGGAAGTATTATCATTTAGTTCGTTTTTCAAGCAGCTCTTTTAACCGAACAAACTATTATAGCATCTCACTACCATCATGATATTTTATTAGTCTTCCATAATTAATTTTCAAATACGCTTGATGTCTATGTTAAAACAATCATGATCTCAAAAACATTTTCTTCCCCCACCCTATCGGATCTGGGAGAGGATCAGATTTTATTCCTAATTTTTCTTTATAATTACAATAAAAAAAAAAAAAAAAGAAATTAATAACTCATCGCAACTTTTTTATTAATATTATTATTATTATTATTATTATTATTATTACCTTTAAAGAATTCATTTTCTTACCATATGCAATTCTCTGTTCCCTGCAAAATTTATATATATACCCATATGTATATATACATATTTATATATACGCACATATATTCAAAAATACAGACCTGTACATAAAAATCAATTTCATCATAAGGAAAACAGCCGCTTATGACGCCACTATTAAAATACTAGTTGTGTAATTAATTGATAACAAGATTTCGTGCATTACGAAGATGTCAATTGTTATCCGTGTTAAGTAATTGCCCAGTGTTGTGTATATAATATTTTCGTAATTTTCTTAATTGCACCCCGCGATATACGACAAACTAGTCACGTTAAGATATTAAGCTTTCCCGCGTCTATGTATTTTACTTCCCTTCTCTTGTTATAATTCGGAATATTGTAACAGTATTAGAGATTAATATATATGTTCGAATACATTAGAATTAAGCATTTTCGCTGTATTATAACTTTATCATCTACTATTTATTACTATCGAAACGTTTAATATTACAGTTATAGCTATTTTTATTTTTATTATATTTATTATTTTTATTATTGTTACTGTTATCATTATCATTATTATTAATTTCTAATTATTAATTAATTATTAACTAATTTTTATTTACGAAATTAAAGGCTCTTTATACGAAGATGTCTTCTTACCTCTTTTCACTTTTGTTCTTCTTTTATAATAAATTTACCTCCTATTTTATGTAATGTTTTTATGTTTCTCTTTTCTCCTTTTTTTTTTCTTTTTTTTTTTTTTTTTCTTGTTCATTACACTTCTGTTTAACAAACTATATATTTTGTGTAATTATTTGTTACGCGCTTCTACGGATAATTTTTATTAGTTTTTTTTTTCTTTTTCTTTTTATTAAATGTTTTGTATTTTGTTATGTTTACATTTCCGTTAATCGCTGTAAGCGAAATTTTTACTCCGACAAAATTTACATCTGTTAACAGATATCGCCTGAATAATTTTGATATAGTCGACTCTAAATTTAAATACCGAAAAGCTGTTAATTTAAAAAATCTCATTCGTAATTCTGTGTTATACGAAATATTATCAGTTGCGATTCTAGAATTCGTTTAAGCAGTTGCCATTATTTTCTTAGGGTAGCAGATACGGTTTATTTAAGATGCGAAATACGATATTATTTCGACTAATTTTAATAATTTTTACTACAAGTAGAAATGACCGTTACGGTCCACTCTCGGATCGTTAAATACATCCTCATTTCAAATTAAAAAACCGTATTTAATTTTTTTACATTTCTGGTGTTAATATTTAACAGTAAACTTTACGTAATTTAACAAGTCGATTAATTCAATTACATCGACCATACGTATTCTTCCACCTACTGCTATTATAATTCGTCTGGCCCATATTTCAATCGATCTATATAGTACGCGGAAAAAATAAAGGAAATGACAAGTTTATGAACCTGTATATGTATGTATATGTAATGTACGTTTATTTAAATACACGGAAGATTACTCGATTATTGCGACAGTTTAAATCGATAATACAACATAATCGATAGAATCCTCGATTATCACAATAACACACATTCACCTACATACAGTATATATATATATATATATATATATATATATATTACATATATCATCGACGTCAACGTATATAAGTTTAATTGTTTTAAGGCATTTCTTCATATCATTGTTTTTCTTTAGTTAAATAAATTATTTATTATTATGTGTTTTATTAGTTGTTTTTTTTTAACAAAAAAAAAAATTAAAACAGAGATAGCAGTGTAATCTAAATTTTACTGACCCAGTCAGTTCTTCTTTCACCATATTCTCTGTTTACCAATATTCTGCTATTGTTTGTCAGAAAAAACTTACATAGATAAATTTAACATTAAATACTATAATTGTGAGAATTTGTAATATTTCTAAACTGAAAAAATCAAGCTTCTGAACAATTTCAAAAGGTACATACACATTATCTTCTATCTATATATATATATATATAAAAGTGAATGTATGTCTATATGTCCCCTATGGACGCCGAAACTTTCCATCCGGTTTTATTTATAGGGTCAGTGGAAACAGTGTACGCTACTTAAAAGTCAAAAAAAATAAATAAATTATAAAATATATATTTTTTTTTTTTATAAATATAAAATAATATTGTTTTATATATTATCTTTTTTAAAATAAATAAAAATGATCGAAAGTGTGGCCACCTAGCCAAAACACCAATTACCAATATTCCCGACAGATGGCGCCATAGTAAAGAAATTATTCCGGTATGCGGTATTTAGATCGCGGTCGTGAATTCTGTCGTTCGTCGAGTTACAACGGGCTCCTTTAATAGTATATACATATATACATAAAAATCAATTGCGCATCTATAAAAGATCATAACTTGAGAACGGCTCGACCGATTTGGCTGTATTTTTGTTTTTTGTTGTATTTGTAATTGTCAGGACAAGGTTTTTATGAAAGAAAATTTTAGAAAAATCCATCGAGGAAGTCGGAACATTAAAAAAAAATTACAAAAATGGCGTCACGATGTGACCTCTAGTTTGACAGTTCTGCTGTCACATGATTTCATAACAACAACAAATTCCGCATTGAATATTGCTACTTTTTTTGCGGATAAGAATTAAATTGAAAGCGATAGTTTAGTGTGTAATCGGTGGTGATCATATCTTTAGTACATTCGAAACCGTAAAATTCATCAGTTAAAATTTAAATAAAATGATTACTATGATAAATAATAAACTCTAAATAACATTTTATTAATTTTCGGCATAAGTGTAATAAATAATTTGTTCCGTTACTTCCCTTTTTGCGTTACTGAAATCATCAAAGCTCCATGACATGATATAAACAAACAAGTCGCACTCCTAGCCTAATTGCTGTACTCATTGCAGAGAGTTAAAAAAAAAGGTAGCGATTTCTATTATTTTTTACAGAGAAATAAAAAATCCTGCAACGCAATTTTTAATATTTTCTACCGAGAATGCTATTCACGCTCAAATTCGAAACCCTTATGCAACTACAGTAATGCAGTGGTGCTACAATTGATGAAAATGGATCCGGTACTAATGGACATAATTAGAAAACGAAAAACAATTCAGAGTAATCTCCGGATAACACCAGAGCTACTCTTCTTTCGTAATCTGCATTCATGGTCCATGTTTGTTTTTTTTGCCGCCCGTCCGTTACTCGTGTATTATCCATTCGTATTCGTGGTGTAATGTGTGTTCGGTATTTTCACAACGTTTGGTTACGTTCTCATAAAATATTCAAAAGAGAAAAAAAAGGTGAATCGCATAATTTAATTTCTGATGGGCGGCATGATTTTGTGAGCCGAGCGACTGTTCGGTGCGCCGGGTACTTACAATAAAATAACATGACGCGTGATTCGGTTAGGCAATGATGTTTCGTTTGATGGAGCATTCGCTGCTGGAGTTAACGGAAAAGTGTAAACAAAAACGATAGTGCGCGCTAGATATTAATGCCCCGATAGCTGACGAGCCTAAAAATAAATAAATAAATAAATAAGTAAAAACCAAGGGTTACAGGTGAAATTCGTTTGTTGCGATAATTATTATATTATTTTCGAGGGAGGAATTATCTCCAACTAACGATGATCGGTTTATCATATTTAATTTAGGGCTGTAGCGTAACACATTTAGCAAAAAAAAAAACAGAAAGAAAACCTCCACCATACACCGAAAAAGAAAACAGGTATAGCGGTATGATTAAAAGGCTGTTCTAACATTTGTGAATTGTTTTGAACCACATTTACTGTCGTTAAATGGTCGCAACGTTAAATTAAGTATATAATAAAAAGATGTAGGAGAACAATGTAGGCGAATGATTGTTTAGCGAGTACGGTGCAAACCGGTATGCATTTCTCTTAAACACGGTACACCCTAAATCGGGAAAAAGAAAAGAAAATAATAAACGACCCAGTACCACGAGAACTATAAGAAAAATGAAACAATCACACGACTCTGCAATCAGGTCAAGAAAGAAATTTGGGGAGCACAAAAAGATTGTCCTAACAATGAGACATTTATAACAACTGAAAGGTCCTTGATCGAAAAAATTAACACCTGGCGGAAAATCGAAAGATCGATTGCGAACATTACAATAAGTGCATCAACCATTTTTTGTATGTTTTTCGTGTTCCGAGTTATTCAGACCTATTCCTATTTTCGTTTCGGTAAATGTGCTTCATTCGCCGTCCGTTACTCGCGTATTATCTATGTTTATTCGTTTTTAAAGCGTGTTCGGTATTTTCGCAACTTTTGGTAATATTGTATGAATATATTTACATTTGTACGGTGGGTGTCAATTTTATATTTTAGTCGTAAAAATATTGCGATTTATTATTTATCTTAGCATGAAAAAAATTTAAAAATTTTGTAAAAAGGCTATATATAAAAAGAGGTCTATCACATCGACTGCTAAATGCCCGTTGCATTTCAGACTTAAATTAACAGTGGAACGTATAAGCGAATATAGAAAACAACAAAGTATTATTTTAGGTTTATCCGTAGAAACTCAAAAAACTATCTTATAAAGCTTCGAGAAAAAAAATCGTACAGCCCCTTCTATAGTAGCTAGAGAGTTAATTTTTTTTTTTTAATCGGATGTATTTTCTTCGTGAGATCATAAGAAAATCATAAAACCTTCAAAATTTTAAAATTAAATAGTCCAAATTTAAAAAAATGTAAAAATCGATTTAAAAAAAAAAAATATTTAAAAATTTCCACAGCCAGTTCTGTATGATATTGATTTAATTTTTAACCGGCGCACTAAGGAATTCGAAAAATTTTAATATTTAAGGACCGAAATTTGAAAAAAAAACACCCTTAAAGCGAAAATACTGGAAATTTAAAAAAAGTCCACAGCTCTTTCCATGGTAGCTAGAAGGTCGTTCTTTTTTTTAAGTGACGTATTTCTATCACTAGAATATAGGAAAAATAGGAGACTTCCAAAATTTTAAAATTAAGGACCCCAAATTTTGAAAAATTTGAAAATTAATTTAAAAAAAAAAAATTCCACAACCGCTTCTACATGAGTTACGGTACTAATGTTCTATTTAACCAGTATACTAAGGTCTCCAGAATTCGGGGGAAATACAAAATTCGAAAAATATTGATATTTAGAGACCGAAATTTGGAAAAATACACGCTTAAAGCGGAAAGACTGGAAACTCACAGGTCTTTCCATGGTAGCGGAGGAGAGTCACTGTTTTTTAAAATATGGTTCATTTCAATCGCTAGAATATAGAAAAAATACGAGACCCCCAAAGTTTTAAAATTAAAGAGCCTAAATTTTGAAAAATATTTTAAGCTTACAAATTCTGAAATGTTTAGAGTGATGGTCAACAGTGACTTAATGTGTCATTGCTTAGATTCTGATAAAAAAAAAAAAAAAAATTCATCGTTGCATTTAAAAAAATAAATATTGCTAATATCTTACTTTAAAAATAATTAAATTTAACATATTCCTGTCATATATGTACATTACGCTTGTAGCGGTTTCAGGTTTTGAGTTGTTTTAATCTAAATTTCACTTTTTTGATTAATGTGTTCGTGCACTTCTTTTTTTTTTTTTTTTTTTTCAAATAAATATATATGAACGCTGCAGTCGTTATGAAAATTTACCAAGTGAAATAATTTAAAGTCCGAAAGAACGGGCCGCGAAACGCAAGTGGAAATAAAGGAAAATTAAACAATTTCTCTTAGGATAGAATAAAATTAGATTTAGTAACAAAATACAGTGGACGCCGGTTATTCTGATCACGTCGGGATTTCAGGTCTTGATCGAAATAAGCGACGATCATATTATCCGAAAATCGCATAGTCAATAGACTGAATCATCACTTGGGCTTTACATACTGGACATACGTCAGTATGCCTGCGAATTTTACTGTATTAATGAAATACACAGTATGTAGGCAATGGGTTAGTACATAATATGCATCAATAATTCTTTTTTGTCAAGTATTTTTGTTGATTTTTTATTTTTATTACAATGTATAGCATTAGACTATTGATTTTCCTGTAGAAAATTACCTCAAAACACAAAAAAATTACAAAATTACGCGAAAACGTATTCAGCAATATTTAGTCGTATTTTTCGTTTACATTACAGTACACAATAAGCCGTTTAAGGAGCATTTTTTTTTTTTGAAATTAAAGTTGAAAGTTACAAACACATTCCGTTATGATTTTCCTAATTTTAAAAGTTATGGAAAAAGTAATTTATTTTGGTTTGCTTAGCTGTGTCTGTTGTTTTATTAAAAAATGTCTCTATATTGCATAAACTTCTATATTCCTCCAAAGCTCTTCGGATAGTTGTCAGGGATTCGCGAACCTTCTTTTTATTTATTAGCTCTCTGTCTAGCTCTTCCTCTGCATCATCTTCGTTATTTTCATCGCCCGTGCCTTGTGTGTTCTGCATAACTGATTGCGCGATGTCCACATCATTCATAATTTCTGCAACTGGTAATCCACTGTCACTTTCTAGTTTCTATCCATTCACTAAATTGTTCTTCTTTCATATCTGCAGGTCTTTCACGTTCGGCTAGTTTTTCTGTTTCTTGTGGAGCAGATTTTTCCAACCTCTTGAAACAATTTAAAATGCATTTTTCGGAAACCATACTCCACTTGCAATAATTATTTTTGTAAATATGTGTCCAACCTTGATCGTAATAAACGGCGAAATTAAATTATCTGATCGTAAAAACTGATTAAAAACGCATATATTTTTGTGATTTGAATTCGTTTTTCTTGATTTGATCATATTAAGCGGCTGATCAGATAAACCAGTGAACGCAATAACCGGCGACCACTGTAATACCAAATTGTATTTGTATTTTATCATAACAAGTTTACTTGGATTTTTTCTTCTTCTTGAGATCGCAGAGTTTTATCAACAACAAACATTACAGCATTAACTAAGCGATATTTTCATTATTTTTGTGCTTTTACATCATCTCTAACTAACGATGATCAATGTATATTTTATTTAGGGTTGTAAAATAAATTACTGGCCGTCATCTGTTACTATCATCTAACTGTTATTATATGGGACTCATTCAAATTCCAGCTGTGTAGGTCGTAATTTTACGATTTCATTAAATTTGTGGAAAAATTTTAAGTTTCATGAGAATTGAACGGCGCAAGATAACGAAAAATTACACTTATTTTTTGGATTTTGCTTTGGGCAACAGTAGAAAATTAGAATATTGCAAAAACGTTTCCTCAATTCGCTAACAGCAGACAAGCCAACGTTGAGGCAGGACAGCGTCTGCCGGGTCCACTAGTATACAATATAAACAACGTTCGCTTTGCGTTCGTTTACCGCCATGACATTTTACCGCAATATCGCACTTTGTGTGCAGCGACCTTTATTCCATACTTCACACACGGACTACCCTTCTTTCACATCTACGTAAAACGTTAGAATTAATTATTAAGAATAAGTTAAAGCGTTGAATTTATCATTATTCTCCTTACGATTCAGCTTGGATTTCAATCCAGATACTTTGGATAATCTGAATATTTCGAGTACTGAAATTCAAATCAACATATCTTAGAAATTATTACCGAATTGCTACTTTGTAGATACGGTACTAAATTTTATGAAATATAAATTAATATTGTACTTAAATTAATTTATAAAAGCAAATAAATGTAAATTGTAATCTTTCCTTCTTAGCGAAAAATTTTCCAATTACCAAATAGTAAAAAGAATCATTTAACGTTAATCTGTTTAAGAGTTTGTTTGTTTTTTTAAACTGATAATAATGCTAATTCACAGTATCTAAAACGACTAACGAATATTTAAAAATGAAGCATCTAATTCTTTTTCTGTATTAGATAGTATGTACCGCCCAAAGGTGTCGCCAGCTGATGGGGGGGGGGGCAAGATGATAGAAAGAGGATATGAGTTATAGGAAAAATAAAATTTATAAGTTGTAAAGGCTTAATATTTTATTAAACAAGAATGAAATCTTAATTAAAACATAATTTTCGTGGGTTTCTGGCAAATTGTTCTACTACTTTATTATAAAATTATTCCAAATTGTCCATGATTACGCGCCTATGAATACTCATCATGTCCAGTTGATTAAAAAGTTTCAAGGCTCCAAAGGGGGGGGGGGGGGCAGAGCTGAGTGGTTATAATATTTTTAATATTACTTTAGTATATTTATGTTAAATACTCTGATGTTGTTCAGTTATTCAAGTATATAAAATGTCACAAAAGACGCATGTGATATTAATATTAACTTAACGTAAAACTGTTTACGTTAATTCGAACAAAATTTCGGTAAGCGGATAAATAATTATCGCTTATAACCAGGGCCGTATCTAGACCGAAATTTTGGGAGGGGTTAAGAAAATATTTTTATAAATATATATATATATATATATATATATATGTACTAGCTGACCCGGTGAACTTCGAACCGCCTTAGAATCAATAAATGTTGTGTTAACTTATTAGCTGAATTATATTCAGTTTTTTATTGAGATAAAATTAATATTCAAAATGAATTAAGTTCAATAAATGTACAAAAATCAAAATGAAAAGTATTTTAATTACATTAAAATGAATGTAATTCACGTGGCAGCAAGGTATTATTCCTCTTAATAACAAAAATCAGTATAAATTTACTTTAAAAAATTAAAGTAAATTACTTTGAAAACATGTTTTTTCGGGGTATACCATCAGTTAACAACACAGAGTACACACTCAATTTATATACTTTTTAATAAAGTGTGTACTCTGTGCACAAAAAAACGGGTTTCTAACGTATAAAGTAAATTTATACTGATTTTTAGGATTTTGTGCACATATAATGTACGGAATCCCAATGGGATGATTCACAAACGACAAAACTATTCAATTATACAATAGCTCGGAAACGGTTTGATTTATCAGAATTGGATCATAAATTATAATTAAACTTCCATCTATGACAATTTACAACTTTAAGCTGAGCGATTACCCTGGGCGGCAAGAAACCGTCTAAAATATATAATATGGAATTTAGAACGACCTCAAAAATCACCTTTAAAAAATTCATAACTCATCACCAGATAACCCTTTAAAAGCGAAATTCAAAATATAAAACAAAACACAGAAACCCTTTCATAAAATCCAAAAATTACGGTTAAAAAATTATTTAAACCCCCCTTTAGGGCCAAAAACAGGGGGAAAAAATTACATAAATTTTGTTTTAAATTTCGTATTCTGCTATTCGAAGTGGAGACAAATCGAACAAATCAAAGATCATAAAAATCGGTCCAGCCGTTCTTGAGTTATAAATGGTGTAATTAATTCAACTTTGTTTTATATACGGGGTGATTATAATTAAAGTTAAAGTTTCAAAACGCTATAAAAAAAAAAAAAAACACTGATCTGATTGACGTTAAATTTGAACGAAATATTATTGGCCAAGGAAAAAGCAGATGACACAAAAAATAAGTTTTTTTAGTTTGTTTTTTTTGGGGGGGGGGGGGCTCGCAACCAGGGATTTCACCCAGAAAAGGGCTGTACAAGCGTGATACTGTTAGTTATGTAAGTCCTTCCACCACGGCAAGGTCATATCACATCGGATGAGAAAAATCGATTTTTAATTGTCCTGCTGTTTCTCGATTTTAACTTATTGCAGAAAACGGTGGACAGCATATTGAATGGGGACACACGAATTGCGCACCAAACCCTAACACAGTGACAAGTCACACACGAATTGCGTACCAGACCCGAAATAGCCCACCCGCTGACAACTCGAATTGCGCACCGCCTTTAAAAAAAATACTCTGATTTTATAAAATCGATGAAGGACTTAAAAAATGAGTAAAATTCGCTCTTTCAGTGACTTCCAAAATGTGTTATCGTAATGAAACGTTTACTATTTGGAATAATAACCGAACTACATTTCAGTCGATTAAAAAAGACTTTAACGTTTGCAAAAAATAGGCTACTATCCCGTTAGCAGTACGATTGTTATTCGAAATATTTTTAACAATCTCTAGGGAACGTACTCATATTTAAAGAAATGTTGCATAAAATAGAATAATTTTTACACGAATATTATATAAAATAACGTAAATTACGATAATATTTCTAACTGAATATGTAAAATTTTCAGCGCACGGCATATTATGTTTCATGAAGCTTCTATTTCACATTAATACAAAATACTTTCATATCAACTGATTAATGTACATAAAATATAAGTGTGACCATGTAAAATTTTCGAGTTTGACAAATTAGTATCTATTATTATAATATAGAGTTACTTAGAGTTTGAGGGAACCGAGTTTCGGGAAAGTTTCAGTTCAGATTTTATTTTATCCATTAATACTTCAATGTCAGTTATAAATTGTCATTTGAATTAAAACTAAATTTGTCAAAAATTTGCTATTACTTCAAACCGATACATATGTTAAAATTAATAGTTTTCAGCAAGAAATAGTTCCAATAAAACATAAAAATATAAAGTACAAACTGGATTTTATAACTAAGAAATTAGCCCAGTTGCAATCTGGAGAAATAGATAGGTTGCATTTCGTGAAACGCTGTTCCTATAACGCAGATGTATAGCTTCCCTACGTCGTAATAGTTTATTTGTAGTTTTATTTTAAATTTTATAATAATGTTTATATTTACTTATTAGATTAAATTTAATTCACATTTTTATTTATCATACAGTAATAAAAAGATATTATGATTGTACACTATTTACACAGTTTTATTTTGTCCTTCAGGAAATATTTTTTTTAAAAGTTTTTTTAAACTCGTCCCAAATTTTGAAAGTTTTTTTACGAAACTGAAATATGGTTTCATTACTTCCGTGTAATGTTTTCCATTAATACAGAACATGGCCGGGAAAATTTTTTTTTTTTGAACTTTTAAGTTTCCAGCACCCTCCGGTAATTTAAATTTGAAGCTAAAATATCGTTATATTTTTCTTTCCAAAGTATCCGTTTATATATTTTCGAAAACTACATTCGTTTGCCGTTTTTAGATCCAAATGGGATTTAAATTAAGTGCTTATTGGAAATGTTTATTGCGATGCAAAGTTTGTTGTTTATTGTATTATTAAATTTCAGGAATAATATCGGTTTGTGATTTATGCATTTTGAAGTAATTTTTAGATAATTTTAAATTTGTCATATTACATATTCTTAACTCGTTGCGCGACTTTTAGCGCTCATGGGTCAGAAGAGTTGTTCGAACGTTAGCATTTTCTGAAAGAGCATTTAATACTATTTTTGTATATAGCTTTACATTTTAACGTGTAAGCGTCGTCATTTTTCCTCATAAAAAAACATCAAAAATTATCATCCGGCTTATAATAAGTAAGTACATAACAGTAATTCGAAACTGTTTAAATTATTGCTCTATTTTTAATCATAGAAATAAAATGATGTTTCAAAATTGTTATTTTACAGGGGCTTTGTAGAATTCAAACTGTACTAGAAATATTCATCCCCATAATAAAACTATTAACGCTGATAATTGCTTAACATTAATGGTAACACGAAATTAACATTAACGTATATATGAAAGTGAAATATTTTATTAAAAATAATAACTTACAAATAAGGAAAAATTTTAGCTGCCGCTATGTCAAGAGGTAGTAGTATACACGTTTAATCATAAATATAATTCTTTTGAAACTAGAAAGATAAAAGATCACAAATGTAGACAATTAGGAGTAAGCTAAATTACTGAAAGTTGAGCTAACTGATAAATTGCAAAAGCCAGAATCAATTTTTAATGATTAAAACATAAATATATCACAGTTATTTATCGGAACTACTTGTTTTAAGAACAAAAATGGAATTAGAAGTTTAAACAGTTACGTATTTTTAAAATTAATCTGGCGTATTTTCAAATATTTTTTAATAAACCGTTATAAAGGAAATATTTTTAATACATAAACAGATGTAGTATTTTTCATTAGTAGATTAAAAATTAATTGTCAAAAATACGATACGTAAAAATGTTGAAAGTTATCGAACATTAAAAATATTGTACAATCAAGCGACATCAGTTTTGGAAACCCTTAGTCCAGTGAACAGCGATTATGGTCTGAGCGTCGTTTTCGTTTGTTTTTTTATATTTCATGCCTGCAAACTTCCGATGCGCAATTCGTGTGTGGAGATTACAGACCTTTTTTTAACCATCGACTCAGGTAAATAACGGTGCGCAATTCGAGTGTGGCCTATTGAACATGTTTTGCGCTAGTCTCACGAAATTTAAACACCGATTTGATTGATGCTTTTTATGCGGTTTTTGGCCTCAGGACAATTAAAACCCGAGTTTTCCCATCCGATGTGATATGACCTTGCCGTGGTGGAAGGGCTTACATAACTAACAGTATCACACTTGTACAGCCCTTTTCTGGGTGAGATCCCTGGTTGCGAGCCCAAAAAAATAAAAAAAACTAAAAAAACTAAAAAAACTTTTTTTGTGTGTCATCTGCTTTCTTATTGGCCAATAATATTTCGTTTAAATTTGACGTCATTCTGATCAGTGGTTCTTTTTTTATAGCGTTTTGAAACTTCAACTTTAATTATAATCACCCTGTATATAGATGTGAAATTTAGAACGACCTGAAAAATCACCCTTAAAAAATTCATAACTCACCCCACCAGATAACCCTTTAAAGCGAAATTCAAATGCGTATCGTGTCTGCATACGTACAATGAAGAAAAAACGATCTGGTCTTTTAGACGACAGTTTTTTTGTTCGCTATGTTAATTGTTCATTGATAGCCAGATCCATCTTCGTTATATTTTACGATCACACCGATGCGTCGGAGAATATATCCTTCTAACTCACACATATACATACACTCTCTCACTCACTGTTCATATTATGGGACATTAAAAACTTTTCCGTACGATGTTTTAAAAATTTTTCTTTTTTACAAACATTGTCCTGACAATTAGGAACATGATAAAAAAAAATTATCCAATTTGGTGCAGTAGTTTGGAAGTTATGGCATGACCAAGAGAAAGAATTTTTATATATGTATGTAGATAGATAGATACGTGTGTATTAACATGAAATATGTTTATTTATAAATAGTACACTAAAGCCTTGTAGTCAATCATTGTATATGCAATATTTGAACACTACAATAAAAACAAATAAAAAATAGTCGTTTCCACGGAATTCATAAAAATTTCAATTTTCTTTTCTTTTGTAATGGAAACAAATTTATTCTGAATTTCGGTCCATTTACTTCAAGCAGTCATTATTTCGCAGACATTTCGGGGGGGGGGCTGAACCCGGAAAAAACCCTCAGATGCAGGGCCGCTTATGACGATGCAGCGGTAATAAATTCTTGGCGAAAACATTTTCCAGACGCAATATATTGTTTTCGTTTATTTTATGTCGTGAGCGTAGCATGTTAACTACATGTTGTAAACTTAACGAAATCGATGAAAATCTACACAGTAAAGGACTGATAGGCATTTCATTTAGCGAAAAATCATAAATTTATAGTATTTCTTCGCAAGTAGGAAAAAACCAAACTGCATCACTCTCAGGTAGTAATTTCTTTCTCTTCTGTAAATTTTTGCTTTACATTAAGATGAAGAAAATATTCGCTCTTCGCGCTTTTGAAATAAGACTAAAAACATTGTATATTGTATAATTGTCTGTCAAGCGAAAGAAGTTCCTGTTCTCGTAAAACTGCCAAAACGCGCTGTCGCCACGAAATCAGGGGACCACCTCACGGTAACCTTCAGTCCGTATCAGATATAACACTCGCTGTGTCCGTTGGTGGTAAACAGGTCGGGAAAAAAGAACAGATAAACGTACGAAGACGGAACAAAAACGAGGTAACTGCTTCCGCGAACAAGCAGAATAACAGGAGACGGTGTCAATACGATTATTTTTTTTTTGGTAATATTGAAATACGCGTTAAGTATTAATATGCGTTCTTTTGCTGCTGGTACATTGAGCAACATTCACGGCAATGAAACTCGAATGGAGTTCTTTCGCTTGACATCTGTGTAAATATACACGAGCGATTACATAAGTAAATGGATTATTCGCTTAAAGTTATATTCCGTAAAATTTGCGCGTTTAAAAATTATTTATTTCATACCAGATAAAACAACGAACCGCCGCAGTTTTTATATTAGCCACACGCCCTTAAATATCTCGTTATTATAACTGATTATATAAATACACGCCATCTTTTTTATACCTGCCGTCTATGCCTCCTAGAATTAAGATACCGCTAAACCGTTTAATTATTCAGCGCGTTTCGAATCCTAATACGTATGATTTTTTTCGAATTAGATTTTGATTGCCTTATTTAGTTATTTACATATGTAATACGATATCGTAGTATGACTCCAGAGTCGTACAATTTAAGCATATTAACTGACAGTTTCTGAATATCACGAATATCTTTCCTTTTCTGCTACTAAAAGACTAAACCTTTTGAAACCTCCAACCCCAACTACATTATAGATATATATTCATTACCAAGGGCGTCGCCAGCCGATGGGCCGGGGAGGAGCAAGATGAGTTGCCAGCCGCCAGGGGGGAGGGGCAAGATGATAGAAAAAGGATATGAGTTATAGAAAAAATAAAATTTATAAGTTGTAAAGGCTTAATATTTTATTAAACAAGAATAAAATCTTAATTAAAACATAATTTTCGTGGGTTTCTGGCAAATTATTCATGATTACGCGCCTATGAATGCTCATTATGGCCAGTTGATTAAAAAGTTTCAAGGCTCCGGGGGGGGGCAGCTGCCCCCCTGCCCCCCGCTGGCGACGCCCATGTTCATTACTTAAATCGACTACTATTTTCTGTATATGGATGCGCTTCCACGTCTTAATCCAAACGGCTCTGGCTTGGTGTTCTCGCTGAATCCAATACGCGTTGCCACCCCTGCGTTTCTTCGCAGATCTTACATGTTGTAAATTATCACATGGTCACTAAACGTCTTGTTCGCTAAATCCCTACCTTTCCATTTATAGGAGGGGGGTGTTCGACCATTGGGGAACTCATTTCCCCGTCTTAACTATTAATTTCGCTTCGCCTTACTCCATTTTAACTTTACGCAATCTCATGTAATAATCTTTAATACTTTTCCTCCGACTCTGCCGATCTCTGTCATCCTCCTCTCAAAGTATTTTTTTTCTAACTTCACTTGCCGAATCTCTTGCTCGAGCCAATGCTTATATAGGAGTTCCTGCAGCACTATCAGTTTTCCAAATTTTTCTCATTTTCACTGTCGATGGTGTTAGAGCTTTTTTTGTCCCTTCTGATTTTAACACTTCGCTTTCCTTCTTTTCGCCGCTCTAGCTCAACGGCTATCCTGTGATGCGTTATTCTTCTTCCGGTCCCCTCTTTTCCGATTATTTAATTATTTTCCACTCCACGAGTGCCCTTCAAGAGATTTGCTCCCATTTCTGATCACTCATCCGAGATTTTATCATTCTCTGAATACGCTGCCTTATCCAGTTTTCTTCTTTTCAATGAAATTATGAAATTTTTTTAAAAACTTTTAAATAACTGTTAAATTCAGTTACATAAGTTATATTTTTTATTGTTACACGAACATAAACACGTTCAATTTACACAAAAAATATATAACGTCATTTATACAACATTAAAAAATTAAAAAATTTTACATTATAAAGTTAGTCCGACCAATTTCGTCTTCGACATATTCATGGACTCGCAACCGCATCCGTGTTGATTTGCTGCGTGTTCTCAGCCACATAAGGGCATTTCGACCGGCAATGAGATGGCGAGTTCTTTGGCCTTGAATTGTTTTCCCTCTTTTTTTTTTTAAAAAAATCCTCTCCTCTAATCTCGTGCTTTTGCGTAAAAAGAACCTATCCTAAATTCCCCGGGTATCATCGGGGGTTTATTGTTCCTTCTTTCGTATTAAACCTCCCTTCTATATCATCTGTTCAACCAAAGTTTCCTTCCGTTTCCGGATTTCCTGAGTTTTCTTTGATTTTCCGTTCTGATGTTATTTTTCTACTATATTCATTCCTGCCTTTCCTTCTGTTTCACTTTTCCCCCTTGTTTCCTCTTCAAATTGCCCTCTTCGCTCTTTCCCTTAATGAAGCAACGCTATCTATAATAATGCGGATTATATCTTGTTTGAATGATTATCCCCCCTCTTCTGTCGAGCGTTATATTTCATACATCTGCTAGAACTCAAGCTTCATTTTGTACTTAGTCTTTCCCCTCTCCATCAGTTACTCTAGTTATTGATACAGTCTTAACAACATCTGACCGAATTGAAATTTAACTGACGCCTCTTTTCTATGGTCCAATTAAATTTTAAGAAAATTGCCGGATCGTTTTTGGTTTACCAATACAACATTTATATTATGAGTACGTCACGCAGTAATTTGTTTTTATCTTTCGCTTTTTTTTTTTTTTTTTTTTTTTGGAAACAATTACAGTAAGACCTTTACCGTATTTTTTACACTCGGAAAGAAAAAAAAAACTTAACTTAGCCACCGACTTTGAAATATTTAATGGCGCCGTAAGTTTTTTATAACAACGACCTCGCAAAGTGGTAGTTGATTATTTCTTAAACGCAATAAATTTAAATTTATTTTCACGTATATTTTTATTTCATTTTTACCACTTGCATTATAAGAAAATTCATTGTAATTTAATACTCTCCGGCCTTTCTTAAAAACTAGTTTACAGTATGCTGTTCTTGTAAATCGGGAAAACTATTCATTGTCCTTATATTGCACAACTTACGAAATGGTATATTGACGATTAGTGAATTTCGGAACATACCAGAATATTAAAGGTTTACTGCACACACTATAAAAGTGTTCCTAGAGCGTGAAACTAAAGCGGTTACCTAGTGCGAACACGTACGGTAACTGTGGAACACCAAACAATCGTTTTGTGCGAACATATACTGCCTCCACTTGTCGCTCTAACAGGAACAAATCAGGCACAATAATGAAGTCGCAAAAGTATTAGAGAGATTGACTGTGCCGATTTTAGTGAGGTTTTTAAATTTCAGACGATGCGAGATGAGAATTTATAGTAGTCAAGTTAAATACTCGCACATATAACATCGAACAAAAAATAAATACCGATACTTCAAGGTTTATTGTAAAAATTTAAAAATGCACTAAAAAGTAAAAAGTAATTACTCCCGATAAAAAATATATGTCAGAGTGGTATACCCTTAAAGGTGATATCGTAATTCTGATAATTAGAGTAGGCATCAAATTCATATTAAAATATCTAGGAACAATTTAATGAATATTTAATTCAGTTTTTAATTCTTATTTTAATATGAATTCGATGCCTACTCTAATTAGTTTTAATGTTGTATCAGAATTACGATATCACCTTTAAGGGTATACCACTCTGACATATATTTTTTATCGGGAGTAATTACTTTTTACTTTTTAGTGCATTTTTAAATTTTCATAATAAACCTTGTGAAGTATCGGTATTTATTTTTTTGTAAAAAAACATTTTATTTTACAATTTTTAGCGTTATACTTGAATTTTTTTCTTGTTAAAAATCAATTTTTTGTCACATTATTCTCCATACTTAATAATTTAAAAAAAAACAAACGATTTCTTTATTTCGAACTGCATTTCCACGATAAAAACATCAAAAGCTACATTTCTATGGTAATTTGGCAAATTGATAGTATTTTAAGTCAATCGCCTCCGCATTAAAAAAAAAAAAAAATCGAAGCCCCGACGGTGAAACCAATTATGAATGAAAAGCATCCAAAAAGCTTCAATTTCCCGCATTATTAAGGATAACTAAAAAACTACTGGTCAGATCATGATCAAATTTAAATGGGACTACATGAGAAGCACCACCTTTTAAATAAAAGAAGAATCATCAAAATTGGTTCAGCTAGAAAAAAGTTCCGAGGTAACACACATAAAAAAAAAGAAAATACAGTCGAATTGAATACCCCCTCCTTTTTTGAAGTTGGTTAAAAATAAGATTCTGCGCAGAGAAGTTTCTTGCAAAGCGGGAATTATTTCAGATCACAGAACGCTGTAGCAAGTACTTGCTGGTGTAATCGTTCGGTGAAGGTGAGCTCTTCCTTTTATTAACGAACAAATCGGAAAGAAGTGTAGAAGGCTATTCTTAGATATATTCAGAATTATTATTATCCCGATGAAGAGAATTAAAAGTTCACTTTTTTAAGTTTTGGGAAAGGCTGCTTTTGTATCAAAAGAAATTAGGAGCGTAACTCTTCGCTTTTTCGAACAAAGCAAGCACTTGCGCTGGTTGTTTAAAGAGTAAGACAAAATTTTTAAAGAAGGAATTAATACGATGAAATCTGAACGATTATTACGATTAAATGATCAGCTGTTAATTACGGTGAATAAATGAAAGATATCGAAAACTGGGAGAAGAACAGATGTGCTATATAGCGGATGAACGTAGAAAAATTTCGTGAAATTAAGGCCAATTTTTCATTCCGTCTAGATGGAAAAGCTAAAGAGTGCAAATTGGGCTACTACTGTTTTCCCGACTTCCAAAAAGGAGGAGGTTATACGTTCGTCGCGTATGTTTTTTTTTTTTTTTTTTATGTTTGTTCGCGCATAGCTTATGTTCATATGGACCGATTTGACTGATTCTTTATTCATTAGAAAGAGAGTACCATTCAGCTTAGGTACCATGCAATAGCCGAACTTCCGACTGTATATTTAGACCCTCGGGGCGCTGAAAGCTCGAAAGTTTCGAAAAAAATATTTTTTTTTCCGGACATGTTGTAGACAACGAAACCGTACGTCATTTCCTTAACGAAACTTTCAAAGTTGGCGAAAAGTTCAATAAAGCGCGAAAAATGAAGTGTCCCCACACTTTGCGGCGCGAGTATTACAGCTAAAAATTTTGAACAAGGTTAAAAATATGCGCATCCCGATATATTTCTCCGGTTTGAAACATCTGGGTTTCCAACTTTAAAATCAGCCCTTCCGGATTTCAACTTATCCGAATCATTTCGTCTTCCTTCTTTCCGTTCTGCCGTTTTAAACGAATTAATGATCATCTTATGCTTCATTATCTTCATTTCCTCTAGTCGTCTGTTTTCTAATTATTTGGTTATTTCACACTCCATCAGTGCTCTTCAAGCTATCACCTCTTTCTGATCACTCTTCCGATTTCATCATTCTTCGCATACGCTGTCTTATCCGTCTTCTTTCTTCTCGCTACTCCATCTGCGTTGATTTGCTGTGGGTTCCCAGCCGGGTGGGCATTAAAGGTAATTGAATGATTTTGTGGCTCGCGTTGCTGCTTCTTCTCGTTCCTTTTCTTAAGAAAAATTCCGTCCTCTAACCGGAATTCCCTATGTACAAAATTTCACCTTAAACTTTGATCAGATATTTAACCCTCCTCCGTTTGTAACGATCAATATCCATCTGTACAACCTAATCTTCCTTTTAATACCTGCTGTTCTCGAAGTTTCCTTCACTTTCGCGTTCTGTTGTCATTTCTATTAGTCGCTTGCGTTTTGGCCATTCTCCTCTCTCTTCCTCTCGCTTTCGCTATTTCCTCGTTTCCTCTCCGAATTCTCCACCTCAACGAAGCGGCGGTTGGCCACGTCAATTACATCTTTTTTGAATGTCTATTCCTTTTTGTCGAACGTTATATTCTATATTCTTGTCTGCTGAAACTCAACCTACTCCTTATAGTGCATCTTACATTTTGTCCTTTCCCGCGCCATTCATTATTTAATCCATTTTATATTGTTCATATCTGACCGAATCAAAATTTAACTGAACGGCTTTTTTCTTTCTTGTTGTTTCTACTGGGTGTGTAGGTCCTTAGCTGGCGTGCCCAAAAGGGGGAATAAAAAAAAAACTCCTCGGGGCGCCGAAAAGTCGACATTTCTGAAGAAAAAAAAACATTTTTTCCGGGCATTGATGTATTGTCAGAAAGAAAGCTGTTTATCAGGAACGAACTCGTATTTCATTTCTTTGAATAGTTCAAAAAAAAGAAAAAGACGTACCTCTCCTTTATGCCACAAAAAATCAGATTTTTTTGTTTTGAATTTAGTATTATGTAAATTAATTTCTTTCACTAATTTCTGAAAGAAATTAGTTTACGTAATACTAAATTCAAAACAAAAAAATCTTATTTTTTGCGGCAATAAAGGAGAGGTACGTCTCTTTTTTTTTTTTGAACTATTCGCCAACATCGAACGTTCCTTCCAAATGTAGCTATACCGTAGAATACTTCGCATCAGTTCGATGGAAAAAATACGAAACACGGAAGTACTTGGGCGTAGGGGAAAGGCTTTAAAAATCGTAAGAGCAATAAAAACTCGCAAGTTAAAATACCTTTCCCATAGTTACCCAACGCAATACAACTTTCCGCTGTTAATAATGTTGCAAAGAAAAATAAACGGGAAAAAATCACGAGGAAGAAAAAGAAAATCATGGATGCAACATTTGACAGACTGGTTCAATAGCAATTCCACTGATCTATATAAGAAGGTTGCTGACAGACGTTTTATTGCCAACATGTTAGCCAACGTTCGGTAACGGACATGGCACTGTGATGATGATGATTATGTAAACATAAATTATAGTCTTACACACGGGCTCCTCAGAACATGAAACATCATGCTTGAGTGAACTTGTTTTTTTTTAAGCATAAAAGATATGTAGAATAATATAACAAAAAAGTTGATTTTTATCAAGATTCAATTAAAAATCAAAAAAAATTGTAAAATAAAATGTTTCTTTAAAAAAAAATACTGACTTCAAGATTTATTATAAAAATTTAATAAAAATGCACTAAAAAGTAAAAAAAAGTTATTCGATAAAAAACATGTTTCTGAATGATATACTTTAAGGTGATATTATCGTAATTCCTATACAACACTGATACCTTAATTAGAGTCGGCATCAAAATTCATATTATAATATCTAGGAGCAATTTAATGAATATTTAATGCAGTTTTTAATTATTATTTTAATATGAATTTGATGCCGACTCTAATTAAGGTATCAGTGTTGTATAGGAATTACAATAATATCACTTTAAAGTATATCACTCAGAAATATATTTTTTATTGAATAAAAAGTTAATGTTGTATAATATTTACGATAATATCACTCTAAGTTATATCACTCTGAAATATATTTTAGCATGGAACATTCTTTAACCGTGACCTAACCGCCCGAAAACGTTACGAGTGAAGGGAGACGAACGTAGCGCGCTTATAATAAGAATACCGCTGTAATAGGACAAACGGATTTATAGCGAGTCAGCGTATATATTTAGATATATATATGCAGATATATATATATAGATATATATATATATATATATATATAGATATAGATATATATATATATATATATATATATATATATATATATATATATATTCCTCACTCAGAAACGCTGGTAAGCGAGGGTGAGTACACCTTTTTTCCTCTATCACTCCCGTCATTTAAAAATACTACTAAAAGTTTAGTTAAGCACAAATTAAATCAAACAAATAATAGAAAAAGTAATAAAAACAAAATAAAACACAAAGTTCATATAGCTACTCTAAATGTAAGATCACTTAAAAATCCAGAAAGCCTGATTGAGTTAAAAGAGGCATTTCAGAAATCTAATATTAAAATTATAGGATTGTCGAAGTAAGAAGACCGGGAGAGGAAATTATATCTACACACTCAAAAGGGGAACTTTTATTATAAACTTAGGACAAAAAGCAGTCGATTTTATTATTATAAACTCAGGATAAAAAGCAGTCGGTTTTATTATTATAAACTCAGGACAAAAAGCAGTCGATTTTATTATTATAAACTCAGGACAAGAAGCAGTCGGTTTTATTATTAAAAATAAATATATAAGTAATGTAGTGGAGACAAAGGGGATTAACGACAGAGTAGCAATCTTAAAAATAAAACTCAATAAAGTTATACTAATTTAAGTTTATGCTCCGACTACAGCAGCAAAGGGTTGGGAAGTAGAAAATTTAAGAAACATTTTAAATTCAATTAAAATAAAAAACGACAACTTAATCTTTATGGAAGACTGGAATATAGCCAGATAGGGTAAAGAGAGAAAAGTGAAAAACAAAAAAACGGTTATGGGAAACGCAATGAAAGAGATTGGATGCTCATAAGATTCTGTCAAGAATTCAATCTAAAAATAGTAAATAGTCTGTTTAAAAAAAGAATGGGAAATAGATTGTCATGGATATTTCCAAACCAACATTTGAATATATTAGCAGTTTACGATGAGTAAAAACCATGAAAATTCTAAATATTCTTGGATAAACATCGCTAGTCCATTTGAAATAATGGAACTACCGATTTTAACAAACAAAAAATTCCAGAATTTAATAGCAGCAATGAAACAGCTTATTATTTTTTTTTTTTTTTGGGGGGGGGGACGCCAACCAAGCCCATCATCCAGGAATTACGAATAAAAGGATTAGATTTTAACATATATAGAAATAGAAGAAATAAACTCTACTAAAGCTCGAACAACATCTGGTGAAGGAAAGGAAAGTATGTAGGAAGCACAAAAAGGAGTAGAGCTTAGTGTAGGAACGCTCCTGCACCGGAAGAGAACATTCAAAAAGAATATGATCCGCATCACAACAGCATATTATTGTTCGCGATGAAAATAGTTCAATACCGAACAAGTCAGGCGAACGTAGTTCATAACCGAATAACTTTGAGAATTGGAAGTACACAAAATCGGTCTTCGAGAAACATTCCAACCTTTTTTTTACCGACTTCAAAAAAAGGAAATTATATCGTTTTTAGGATTCCGTATACATATAATGTACGGAATCCTTATAAGATGGTACACAAATGACAAAAATATCAAATAAAAATCAATAATTCACGAACGGCTTGACTTATAAACTTCAAATTTGGAACATAAATTACAATTAAAATTATCTTTAAAACGATCTATAAATTGAAGTTGACCGATTAACCTGGGCGGCAAAAAACCCAAAAAACCGTCAAGAATATATAATATGGTACATAAAACGACCTCAAAAATCACTTAAAAAATGATAACTCGTCACTAGATAAACTTATAACGCTGAAATTCAAAATATAAACTACAATGCAGGAGTACTTTCATAAAATCCAAAAATTTTGGCACAAAAGTTATGTAAAGTTGCCCAAAAGTTCAAAAAACCGCAAAAATTGACGTGTCCCCCCCCTTAGCGAAGCGAGTATTGTAGTTAAAAATTTTGAATGGGGCTAAAAATACGCACATACCCGTATATTTCTCTAGTTTGGAACATCCGGATTTCCAACTTTAAAACTGGACCCTCGGGGCGACAAAAGCTCAAAATTTTGTAAAAAAATATTTTTTTTTACAGGCATGCGATATATCGATGGAAAGATCGCTATTTGTCGGGAACGAAACCGAATTTTATTTCTTTAACGAAACTTTCAAAGTTGCCGTAAAGTACAAAAAAACGCGAAAAATGACGTGTCCCCCCCCCTAGCGCCGCGAATATTACCGATAAAAATTTTGAACACGGTTAAATTATGCGCTTCCACGTATATTTCTCTAGTTTGGAACATCCGAGTTTCCAGCTTTAAAATTGGACCCTCGGGGCACCGAAAGCTCGAGATTTTGGAAAAAAATATTTTTTTTCTTGGGCTTGTGATATATTATTAGAAAGATCTCTAGTAGTCGGAAACGAAACCGAATTTCATTTTCTTAACCAAACTTTCAAAGTTGCGATAAAGCTCAAAAAAGCTCAAAAAATTGCGCGTCCCCTAGCGCTGCGAGTATTATAGCTAAAAATTTAAAACATGGTTAAAAATATGTGTTTTCACGTATATTTCTGTAATTTGGTGCGTCCGGGTCTCAAGCTTTAAAAATAAAACTCCGGGGCTTCGAAAGCTCAAAATTTTGTAAAAAAATATTTTTTTTTCCGGTAATGTAATATATCGTTTGAAAGATCGCTATTTATCAGGAACAAAACCTTATATCATTTTCTTTACCAAAAAATTCAAAGTTGCCGTAAAGTTCAAAAAAGCGCGAAAAATGACGTGTCCCCCCCCTAACGCCGCGAATATTACCGATAAAAATTTTGAACACGGTTAAAAATATGCGCTTCCACGTATATTTCTCTAGTTTGGAACATCCGAGTTTCCAGCTTTAAAATTGGACCCTCGGGGCACCGAAAGCTCGAGATTTGGAAAAAAATATTTTTTTTCTTGGGCTTGTGATATATCATTAGAAAGATCTCTAGTAGCCGGGAACGAAACCAAATTTCATTTTCTTAACCAAACTTTCAAAGTTGACGTAAAGTTCAAAAAAGCGTCAGCTCCAATTAGCGGCCCCCTTCTTGCGACGCGAGTATTACAGCTATAAATTTGGAACATGGTAGAAAACACGCGACTCTACGTATATTTCTCTGATTTAAGACAATCGGACCCCAACTTTAGACTGAGACCTGTGGGGCACCGAAAATTCAAAATTTTGAAAAAAAAATTTTTTTTGTTTAGGTTTGTGATATATCATTAGAAATATCGCTATTCGTCGGGAACGAAACCGTATTTCATTTTTTTAAAGAAATTTTCAAAGTTCTGAAAAGTTCAAAAAAAAAAAAAAATTATGTGTTTCTCCACTAGCTCCACGAATATTACAGCCGAAAATTTTGAACGCGGCTAAAAACGTGCTGATCCCCTTATATTTCTCGAGTTTATAACATTTGGATTTTCAGTTTTAAAATTGGACCCTTAAGGCGCCGAAAGTTCGAAATTTTGAAGAAAATTTTTTATTTTTCTGACGCATGTTATATACCGTTTGAAGGATCGCTATCTGTCGGGAAAGAAACCGTATTTCATTTTCTTAATTGAACTTTCAAAGTTTGCTGAAAAGTTCAAAAAATCCAGAGAATTGATTTGTGACGCGAGTATTATAGCTAAAAATTTCGAGGAAAGTAGTAAATATGGGCATCCATGTATATTTCTCTGGTTTGGAACATCTAAGTTTCCAATTTTAAAATTAGTGACTTGGGGCTCTGAAAGCTCGAAATTTTGTAAAAAAAAAATTTTTTTCAAGTGTATTATTATTGGAAAGAGCGCTATTTTTTGGGAACGGACACGTATTTCGTTTTCTTAACAAAACTGTTTGAAATTTACTAAAAGTTCATAAAATTCTGAAAAATGACGTGTAGCCCCGCTTGTAATTTATGTATTGGTTCAAGATTTTGAACAAGGTTAAAAAAATGTGCGTCCCTGTTTATTTATTTACTTTGGAACATCTAGGTTTCCATCTTAAAATTCAGAACCTTAAGCGCCGAAAGCTCGAAAGTTTCAAAAATAATATTTTTTTTCCGGTCATGATCGATGGAAAGATCGTTATTTGTCGAGAACGAAACCATAAGTTATTTCCTTAACGAAACTTTCAAACCTTGATGTTCCAAACTTGAGAAATATATGTCGAAGCGCATATGTTTAACCCTGTTCAAAATTTTTAGCTGTAATACTCGCGGCGCTAGAGGGGAGGAACTGTTTGAAGTTTTTGGCAACTTTAAAAGTTTCTAAATACGGTTCGGAATTATGTTTAGAGACTCCCGTGCAACTGGCTTACGAATTTCGACTGTTACTGGTTGAATGTCGGATGGTAACATTATCTGTTGAAAGTTAATATCCGCACGAACGGATAATATTATTCTCCCACGCGCACAACTAGCAAGCACCGGATTTGATTCGAGAACTTTATAGTTTTTTAGTTTTAAATGTTGGTTTTGTTTTAAGTGGGTTTTTTGAATGCACGAAATAAACAGGTTTGTTAATCGGTGTTATTTTTCTTTTGGCTTTATCGGAATACGAGATTGCAGCGGTTTTTAGAATTTGGTTCGGATTGTTATAATTTTCGTTAGTAGTGTTAGTACGAGAGATAAGAAACGAAACAGGATCGCAGGTTTTGGTTTGGTTATTTTCATTACGAGGTGTGTTAGTGTTGTTATGAACTGTAATGAAAGGAACGGACTCACCGCATCATTGTTTAGGTGGTACGTCCGCCTGATGAAAAACAGATGCGAATAGTATTTCGATTTGTTAATCAATTTAACGACCTATGCTAGTAAATAAATAAAAAAAAAATATTTAATAATGGTCTAACATACGGAGAGAGTCGAAAGAAAATACCGAATTGTTAAAAAATCATCACAGTAGAACGACAGTCTTTTTCACATCGCGGAACTATATCGACCTTTTTTGGTAAAGTAACCAGTTCGTCTTGCAACCGAAAAAAGTTTAATAACAAAGTAACCAAATTGCCTCGAAATTCGGTTTTCCAATTAGTGACATTTACAAAATTCGTAAACTATAATTTCGATTACCGTGTCTCTCCCTCCCATTCGCCGAGAATCCAGGATGCAATCACCAACGTACACCAACCTGCCAGCAGGGAACACCAACATTCTAGCAGCCGCAGCAGAGTGATACGTAGCATCAATATTATTTCTAATTAATATTTTTTGCGTGTTTTCGTTTATATATTTATTAATTATCTTTGACGGTCGGCTATTCAAGAAAGATAGGTGTAGGAATTAACAAAATTACACATCATAAAACCTTAATATTAGTATTATTAAATCTAAACCAATAATTTAAAAAAATAAATAAAAAAAGGATTTAATTAATTTTTCTTCATAACCGTTACATTGCACTTCAAATTAATCTAAGTCTTCGATTCAAATTAGTATTTTGCTTTACTGTTTTAAATTATTATTAGAAAAGATCTTTGAAATTTATTAAGATATTAAATTAAAATAGTAAAATAAAAATAGAAATTTATTCAAACAAATTTTCTTACATACTAAATAATTATAGTTATTGTTAACTTTCATACGGAATCCTCAGCGCATGAAACCTCATGCTTGACTGAACTTGTTTTTTTTAAGTCTGTTCGCAAATAACTTGCGCCTATTTGGACGGATTTTGATGATTCTTTGTTCATTCGAAAGTACATATCGATCAGCGACGGTAGTGCATAAATATCGGTGAACACAGACTGAGCATAAAAAATAACTAGATCTCTTTAAATATTAGTTTTTAGTAATATAGCAAAGGCGATTGACTTAAAATATTATCAGTGTCCTACGGAACCGGAAGTTGAAAAACGAATAATTTTTAATGAGATAAGTAATTAAAATATTATCATTCTCAATCAGAGATAAATATTCGGATAAAGAAAACGGAAACAGTCAGAGCGCAAATTAAAAAGCTCAAATTGCCGGAAACATTTTGCTGTTTTTTGTATTACTGCGTGTAACTTTCGATTGATGCATAATCACGAGTAGCTTTATTAACATTTAATAATATAAAGTGAATTGAACATTTTATTATTTCGTTCACGTTTGTTTAGTTCACTTTACATTATTAAATGTTAATAAAGCCACGAGACTATGTGATATCCGAAACTAGTCGGCTATTTTTATAGTTTTTATAATTTGATTATAATTTTAATTGTGAATATATTTTGTGTTTAAAAGTGTAATTTTCAATTTATTAATACAAGGTGGACCATAAATTCGTTAACATTTAAATCTAACTTCCCGCGCAAACACAAGCTACGCGGGGCACGGGGAGTGGTCTTATCGCTAGTTTGTTTCTCGGAAAGTTAATCGCAATGGATCGCTTTACAGGACCGCAGCGTGCTTTCTGTATTAAACCGTTTTATTTAAATACAATAGTTCGCTCATCATTGTGAGACGCTTATTTCTCGTTGAATATGATGTACACGACTTGAATTCCTCCAGTGGTCCTTCAATAAAGAAATGGGTTAGGAAGTTCGAAGAGACAGGATCGACACTAAATGTGAAACAAACCGGCTGCCCACGGACTTCTCGGAGCGAAGAGAACGCGGAGAATTCAGTTCGACGTAATCCACATTTATCGATACACAAACGTTCGGCTAAATTAGGATTATCTCGCACATCTGTATGACGTATTTTGAAATTAGATTTGAAATTACCCCCACATAAGATCCAGATAGTGCAGGAACTTAATGATAATTAAATTTACGCCAACCATATACCGAAACAATGTTGGATCGACTCGGTAATTTCGATGACAACGTCTTGTTTCCCGACGAAACCCATTTCCACCCTCAACGGACATGTTAACAAACAGAATTGCAGATATTGGTGCAGTAAAAATCCTGAAAATTAACATAAGAAGCCACTTCATTCGCCTAAGGTAAAACGCTGTATGGGCTGCAATTTCAGCAAAAGGAATCAATGGCCCCTACTTTTTTCGAAGATTCTCGTGGCCGTACGGTTACTGTTAATTGTGCTGAATATGCGAAAATGTTACGAGAGTTCCCAGCACCGAAGCTACTGGAATTTGCTGGCTACAATCGTAACACATGGTTTCAGCATTGTCACACATCCAACGAGTCCCGGAAGGTGGTCAAAGAAATGTTTCCAGGAAAGCTGATTTGCTGGGAAGGCGACAATAGCCATCCAGGAGTTATCCCCACCAGACTTATTTTTGTGGGGTTATTTACAGAACCGTGTGTCTACAACATCCATAAACCAAGGACACTGCGTCAACTAAAAGAAAAAATTAGTAAAGAAATGTCTGCGATCTCACAGTCTCTTTGCTGACAAGTATTCTCGAAAATTTCGGTACTCGTTTAGAAGAGCGTGAAAGTCGAAACGGTGGTCATTTAGATGATATTATTTTTAAAAGGTAAATTGAATAAATAATTTCTAATATATGTCAAATGGTTTTTTTAATACGATTTTTTCAAATGTTAACGAATTTGTAGCCCACCCTGTACATACCTTACGAGTGATATTATGGTAATTCTTATACAATATTCATACTTTAATTAGAGTATCGCTACATCAGTTCTCAATGTTTTCACACTTGGCTTATAGAAAACGAGTGATTGTGTTCTATATAGATTAAATCTTTTTTTTCTAAATGTTGTAACTTGAATTTAGCACCAACCATAATAAGTATTAATATCGTTTAATAAAAATAATATCTTCTTGTATACTTTACTGTAAGCTATTGAACCTTCTCAGCGAGTATTTATATTTTATTTTTTGTGCATTTTTGGTAAATTTTTAGAGTAAAACTTGAAGTTGGTATTTTTTAAAACTATTCTCCGTTCAAGTTATCATAAAAACGGAAAAACGTTCGGAAAACATTCATCAAAAATATTTCAACCATTTGATTACATAAATTATCTATAGTACGAAAAATCAGCGAAACAATACCGCTCATTAACAAACCGAGAAGTGTTGAATAAATGCAAAGTCGACAGGGTGCAATTAATGGACGACATAAAAAGAAAAAAAATCCAATTTATCGCGCATAAAATTCGAGAAGAAATTCTTTTTAATTTGGCAGCACAGGGTAAAATTCAAGGAAAAGTACTCAGAGGAGGGGAAAAATGGAACTAACCAACACACACATATGGAAATTAATGTTTTTTTCCAGTTAATAAAATCTGCCAGATGCCGACGTATACTGAGTGTTCGTCATGTGCAACCTGCCGAATGGGAGATGTTACCTTTATGATGATGAACGAACGAGGGCTTTCGTAAAATGGAAAAACTTTTAAAACAAAGCCCGAAGAAGGTCTTTTCGATGAGAATTTCATAAACGTCAAGCTAAACAGAAAAAAAACAAAAAAAACATTAAAATTAAGAACGTGTGGCCCTTTTAATTTTATAATATGCTACGTTGTGGAAAAGACGCGTTCTCTAGGAATGTATGGAGAATCTGAATTCTTTTAGTGCTGAAATTGAATAAAAAGTCTACCTGACGCCGATCGCAATATAGGCGACGTCGATGTAGTATTGGAAATTTCCAAGGTGTTGCAGTGAGATTGAATTTTCAAAATAGTAATTCGGCCAGCTCGGTCTGAGATTTATATTCAAAACACTCAGTTATTCAACGCATTTTTAAACTAGTACGGGTCAGTTTGGTATTGTACTACCTGTTTTCCCTTAATATCGAATTTGACTGCCTACATACCAGAACATCTCTCTTTAAAATAAAGAATATTTTGCTTAATGTTTCGATGTAGTTTTATAATAAAATCTTCTCTAAGTTCAGCTAAGACGTCAATGAACGTGAAGTTGAGGTTCACGACAAGTTCATCCCAACGATACTAATGCAACATTAAATCGAACTTTTTGCTCAATTCAGTTATATTTCAAAAAAAAAAAAAAAAATGTAACATAAAAAATATAATTTCTGAACTTTGTGGTCACGACCGTAATGCTCGAAACTAGTTAGTGATTATTATGTTTTTATTGTTTAATAATATGTCGATAATGTTTCACATCTACTACCTAACGATTATGTAATCAAACGGAAAAAATATTTGTCGTGTAATTCGATGTTTTATTATAACGAGATAAATGATTTTTGTGTTATAGACGAGTTCATTTATATTATATTTTCGTATTGTTATTCCCCGTTTTTATCATAAAAAATCGATTTATCTTAATCGCCAGCGCCATCTGTTTTCGTAATAATTAATTATTAGTACACATTTTTATTGTGCGATTACACCGATATAAAACAATTATTTAATTAATTTTAAATACCCGACGCGTTTCATAGACAAAGCTTCATGATCACGGGAGTTATTATAATATGTGATGACGGTCGCTGAGAAAAGCTACATAGTGTCAGAAAACAAGTTTTTGAGAAAAGCGCGATTAAAGTTTCGCAATATAGCACACTTCTAAGGGGTAATTTTAAACATACAATTACGATTTACAACAGGAAAAAAAGTGTTTTCACCTGTTTGACCTGTTGTTAAGTCAAAACCGCATTTTTGACACACTATATACCTTTTCTCAACGACCGTCATATATATATGTATATATATATATACATATAATAACTGCCATGATCATGAAGCTTTGTCTTCAAAACGCGTCGGGTATTTAACAGTAATTAAATAACTGTTTTATATTGGTGTAAAAATTACTTACTGTACAATAAACATATAAACAATAAGTGTAATAAACAGATATATTGATTTTTATATTCATTGGTTTAGCACAGCCCCAAAGCTACAGCCTTAGGTCCACACTGGTATATTTAATAACAGTAGCGCGCAAGCGTGTATTATCCACAGTCACAACAAGCTATTTCTCTGCCTATAAGCCAGTTAATTTTCTTACTTCGAATATTAAGTTTATTCTTTTTTTTGTATCCATATGTTGCTTCCATGTCAGTCACCTATGCCCAAGCGTATACCTAGATATATGACACTTATTTAGATTGGTATTACTGCATTACAGATTTTAACAGATAGGGCTAATGGGGGGATCTATTTTCATTTATTATTAAGCTCCGTCTTCTGCTTTATTCTACTATTGGCAGTGTTAGGATATTTGTGCTGCACGAAAATAAGGCCGAATCATCAGCGAATGTGTAGCCCCACATGTGCACCTTCCGTTACTGGAAAATCGGCCTTTAATGTTGTCGCGAATTTCGCGAAGCGATCTTGTTTTTCCGAGTATAAATTTAAAATCGACCGCAGGGAGTAACTGCGTTGATGCTGTCGTTTTGCGATTTGCATTAAGTTATTGTACCGTCAGTATTTCGATAAAAGACAAGTAATTTCAGATGAGTGAAAATATTAATTTCAATTTCAGCTTTCGGCTGGCTGACCGTTTTTATATAAATAATTCCGATCAACTATCACGGAGCGTAATAATGGGTTAGGCAACGGTGTTTTAGTACAGAAAATTTCACTGCTGCCTTGGATTCGCATGTTTGCAGTTAGCAATCCCGAATAAATAAATAATAATTAATAATAATGATATTGCGAACAACTCTGAAATTGTAAATCGGAGGAGTCCAGTTCGAGCTATTTCCATATGTTTGCTAAAAGTAATTGCGTATAAAATAATAATTAAAACAAGTTCATTAATACGAAATTTCATTTGTAAAATTGTTTAAAATATCTGTTCCATTTTCATAGCTGAATTATATGTAAAATTTTCATTTCTCTTTCCTTCCATTGCAACGAATTCCATATTTCTCCCGATAGTCTCTAATACCGTCCTGTTAGTTATTTCCTCTTCTCTTCCGTCACCAACAGCTGACTAAATCATTTTGTCTATACGCACTGTTTTATCGATCACTTATTCTAAGCTTATTCCATTTAAACTCACATCCCCCGTTGACAGAGATAATGTTTCTTCATGCTTTTTCCCCATTTATATATATATATATATATATATATATATATATATATATATATATATCAGGTGTACAAGTATGAAATGCGGATTTTTTTTCGAAAAAAAAAAAACATTAAATTTGGAAGAATGATAAAAAGTGGTTTACTCAAAGTATACTCCATCGCTAGTTAAACATTTTTCCCATCTTTCGGGTAATTTGTGGATACCACGCCAGTAAAAATCTTCCCCTTTTGCCACGAACCATTCATCGAGCCATTTTTTCACATTTTCGTGCGAACCAAAGCGCTGCTCAGCAAGTACGTGACCCATCGATGCAAACAAGTGGTAATCGGAAGGAGCCAAGACTGGTGAGTGAGCCGCATGGAATAGCACTTCCCAGCTGAGTGCTTCCAATGTGTCGTGAACCGGTTTTGCCGTATGTGATGGAGCATTGTCATGAAGAAAAATTACCTTGTGTTGCCCTTTTTGATATTCTGGTCGTTTTTTGAGCAGCGAACGGTTCAAATCGATCAATTGTTGTCGGTAGCGTTTGATATTAACCGTTTCACCAGACTTTAACAGCTCATAATAGACCACACCCTTCTGATCCCACCAAACACAGAGCATCGTCTTCCTGCCAAAGCGATTCGGTCTTGCGATCGATGTGTATCGTGCGCCTGCATCTACCCATGATCTTTTGCGCTTGGGATTCTCAAAATAAACCCACTTTTCATCCCTAGTAACGATACGATGCAAAAACGACTTTCTTTTGTATCGTTCGAGCAAAATTTCACATGTGTTTTTGCGCCTCTTCATCTGCCTTTCGTTCAACTCATGTGGTACCCATCTGCCGACCTTCTGACTCTTTCCCATTTCTCGTAGGCGATTGGAAACAGTTTGTTCACTAACGCTTAATTGTTCTGCGAGTTGTTTTTATGTTTGTGCATCGTCTTCATCTAGTAATGCTTGCAATTCTACATCTTTGTATCTTTTTGGCGGTTTTCCGTGTTCCTTGTCTGCAACATCGAAATCACCACTTTGGAAACGCCGAAACCATCGTTCACACGTATCTTGTGATGGAGCATGTTCACCATAAGCTTCTCGAAGCAATCGGTATGATTCAGCAGCAGTTTTCTTCAAATGAAAACAAAAAATTAATGCTGTCCGCGAATGCTCTTTATTTGGCACAAATGTCATCATATTGAACATAGCAAAACAATACTACGCAAACAGTTTTTCAATTTATCACTGATGTACATTTGACACATGTTGATGGCGCAACAAAATTGCATATGCGTTAAATCTTTATAATACACATTGTATTGGTGAACATCTGGTTTTTCAAATCCGCATTTCATACTTGTACACCTGGTATATATATATTTATTTATTTTTTCTTTCGATAAATAAAAAGTACCGAAAATACGGATTAATTGATCACCAATTACAAAGAAAAAAACCGGAATGACACGTTTTTATCGGCAAGCCTACACGGAACACAATTTTATTGTCGTATAAAATTTTCTTTTCTTTGTAACAGCTGCACCGTCATCTTTTTTGAATTAAAAATTGTAATTGCGTAAATATTAGTAAAATTTTATGGGAAATTAAAAAATATAAGTAATAACAAGTTTAGAATTTTCAAGAAAAAAATATATAAGCTGAATAATTTAAGCATTATTACAAAGAAAATAAATCATCTTAAAACAAAAAAGTATTGATTATATGAATATTTATAAAACAATTTAGTTACCAAATATGTAGTTATAAACGAGGCACAAAAAAAAAAAAAAAAAGGAAAAAAAATAAACAACAGTAAAAACAATTTAATCGAAAAATGTTTTTCGCTAATATTTTTACATACTGATTTTTGTATTATTGTTATATTTAAAGACAGATAACTGATTCGGCAACTGAAGGACTTGCTCTTTGATTAAAGCTTTTTTTGGAATCCATAATTTTGATTACAAACAAAATATTTTACGCTCTCGTATTAATAAAGCTACAGGACAAAAAATTGGGAAAAAGGCTCGACGAATCGATTCCGTAGTAGCTGGAGAATTAATCTTATGTAGAGGGAACTCCAAAGATTTTAAAATTTAATGGCTTAAATTGCGGAAAATATTCGCACCGAGTCGTAAAATTAGAATATTAAAAATAAGGTAATATAAAAAATTTAAAAAAAAAAAAGCTTTTATTTATTAATGCAATAAAAATAAGGAAAATAATTTTTATTTATTTATTTATTATTTTTTTTTGGTAGACGTATATTCCCATCGTTAAAATGTAAAAAACATACGAAATACCTGAAATTAAAAAAAAATTTATAGCAACTCTGAAAAATATTCGCATCAAGTTATGAGACGAAAGTTCCTATAGTAGAGACAGAATTGATTTTTGTTTTTAATCTGCGTATTTTCGAACAACCGAGTATTTCAGAGCATCGTACATTAGAAAAAAATTCTGTATAGTAGAAAAGTTTCTATATACTTGTATGAAATCAGCTATTCGGAAATTTGAAAGTAAAAGTAGAAGCGCTTACATTATTTGTTGGTATTAGAAATGTGGAAAAACGCGAAACTGTTTAGCTGTCAAATGTTTTTTTTTGAGCTCACTTCGTTTGTACTAAACTGCCATCCGGAAAACATATTTATAATATGCGGGAAGAGGTACATTACTGAAAATAATGTTAGAAGCGAAAAAGGATATAATAAGGGGAAAAAACAGAGAAACTAAAAATTGCAGACCATTTGAACAGTGGCGATCTTGACGTTAAATGTAATTAATGTAAAGCGTTTAAAATCGTGAAGCGAACCCATGTCTTCACAAATTTTTCGAAACAACCGAGTTTGTAAAGCTTTACCGTTAATAGAGTTCACAATTTTTTTTCTGTAAGCACTTCATTCAAATGAGAAGGTAAAAACTCTTTGCTGCCAGAACTTCGCGATGGAGAAAATCCAATCTGCATTCGGCATTAACGATTTCAATTTCACAATAAGTCCACTTTTGTGTCTAGTCATAGCCTTCGCACCATCGCTGCATATACCGATACGTTTTGTTTCCAATCAATGTTTAAGTCACTTGTGCTTTCTAAAAACATCTCGTGCAAACACTGTCCGGTAGCGTTTGTGGGGAGTACTTTGCAAAAGAGAATCCCTCTTCCATGACGCATCCATCTGCTTCAAAACGAATAAAAGCCACGAATTGCGCGCAGCCTGAAATATCCGTTGATTCATCAAACTGCAATGCAATATGTTCACTGTTGTTGATTTTTTCTATCAACTGCTAGCAAATATCGTCTGCCATATCACTTATTCTGCGTTGAATAGTATTATCAGAAAGTGGTATGCCTAAAAAGTTTGTTTGCTTCTGTTTCGCCAAACATAACCCCAGCCGTGTCTGACGCCGCTGGTAAAATAAGATTTTTGGCAATTATGTGAGACTTTCCTGATTTAATGCAGACCTAAAAATTAAATTATCAAATATTTTTCAGTGGGGCGATTGCTCCGTTGCCACAATGCAAGAACCACCACTGAACATACCCCCTCCCCCCGCTTACATGCGCAATCGGATAAATATGAAGTTTACGAAGAACGTCGTTCAACTTAAAATCTAATTTTTTAAGCGAAACTTTTTTTGGCACACCTTAGCAAAACGAAATGTTGCCGATGAAACTAGTTTTACGTGCGGGATGTTTTTAATTTACCTGAAAGGTATTTTTATAAACGAGATTTTTATACATGAACATACAAACACACACGATGATTGTGCCCGTTTCATTCATTATGTGTGCTATAATCGTGTTTATGAATTCACTAAACATACGGAGACACATCGCTTCAGAAAATGTTTATGGTGTGTAATATAATCGTTCCGATATTTGAATTTGTAAATCAAAAGTTTTAAGTTTCACTTTCAATTCTCTTAAGGTGCTTATTAATTTAAGCATATTCGTGCGTGAATTTTTATTAATACTGTCACGTTTTTGAAACTGAAAACTATCTTCTCTGATGCAATTATTTTTGTGTTAGTAAATCTCCATTGGTCCTCTGATAAGTCGTTTGGAGGAGGTCTTACACTTAGAATATTTGCATCTTCCTAATCGATTAATTTCCTGCAATTTTCTGCAATTAAGATCCAGTTTGTTGTGGGTATGCTGGTGAACAGTGATATCATTTGAAAACTCACCCATTGTTAGTTGTTCAATTGCAGTGATATGGGTCCTTGACAAAAGATGCAGTATTACCTACAAATGGTGCGAGTTTTTTGGCTAACCATTTGGACAAGCTCGTAAGTAGGCGAGTCAGTACTGGAAAAGAAGGGAACACCTCCTGTATTTTTTGACGGGCCGTAAAAGTTCAATATTTTTGGATCACTCTTGTAGCAACGATTTCTTTGTTAAATCCGTTTCGATTCATAATAATAAAAATAATAACCGAGTAACCGAAAAATAAAATATAATAATTAATAATACAAGATTCAAAATGAAAAATCCACTCGATTAACAACGTTGAATACATAACCAAGTAAATTCGGTAAGTTTCTCATTTTGAACCTTGTATTATTAATTATTATATTTTTTCTTTCGGTTACCCGGTTATTATTAACGATTTATTTGTTTGAACATCCAAATTTGTTTTATTTAATAATTCCTTAATTTTCTCGTACTTTAAAGTTGGCTCAGTTTTTTGTATTATCGACAAGACATGTAACGGCCATCATCTATTATTGGTGATCAAAAAGACACTTGACAATGGTAAAACATATTTAACTGTTACATAAAAAAATTGTTATAAAATGTTTGTGATGTGGGGCCGCAAGATTTATTTCGATCATAGGGGGGTCGTGGCATGAAAAAGTTTGAAAAACAACCGATCTAAACGAACCGTGATTAGGCAGGGCCGGATCATAGTCAAATGCTGCTGTAGGCCCATTAATTTCTGTCGCCCTTAGAATAATTTATAAATTAAGTAATAAACGAAGTAAGAAAGGACATAAAAGTTAAAAATTAATTTTCAATTAAAAAATTTCGTACATTTTTAAAACATACCTAAATTTTATTATAATTCTGTACATACATTATTTTTACACGTGTCAATTAAAGTTTACACCTTTTTTACGACGCACTCAAATTAATTTATTTATTATCACCAAAGTTAAAATTCTTTACTAAAAAAGCGATTTGTTATCGTTATCATCACGTTTGCTCGTTCGTTCGGCTCTTATCAGCAATCAATTGTGTTCCGATTGCATTGTTTTCTATATCGGCTAACTCGGTGAGATCGTTCCTATTTGTACTAGTATCTTATCTTCTAATTTTAGTTACTGGCGGTTTTTAATTTACGTTCGATTTATCACTTGTCTCGTAAAAGCTGATTTTTCTTTTCGTTTATTCTTGTTTAATTTTCATTTTATTTTATATTACGAGTACTTAGCCCGTTCAATTTCCTCTGGTACATGAACTCGTCTAGCGGGGGCAGTTCGACGACCTCCTCCAAAGATGCTAAACACGCCAAGTCGGATCCTAAACCCTCAGGTGACGGAAGTTGACGCTTCAGCAAAGCGTAAACCTTCCGGTCCTCTTTCGCAAGGATCTGCGGTTGTCGCAACCCGATTTGTCGACACTTTCTACCTCAATTAACAACAATAATAACAATAGTTGCAATAATAGCAGCGGTAATAGTACTGGCGGTAAAATTATTACTAATAATGATACAGCTAACATTAATACTATTGAAACTATTGAAACTATTGAAAACTTTAACATAAAGTATTCGCAAAACTAGCATTAATAATACTAATAACAACAAGAATAGTGACAACAGTAATATTAACAACAAAAATAACAGTAATAACGACGATAATAATAATTTCTGTAATACAAATACTAACAATATTAGTAATAATAGTTCAAATCAAATCAAATCATTTATTACTATTATTATTATCGCCATAAAAACTACAAATACGCTATTTAGCACGAATAGTGGAAACAAAAATTGAACTACGAAGCAAAATGTTACAAAAACAAAAAATACAAACTTTAACTTAAAATACAAATAAAACAAAATACGGTACAAGAATTTTATGCCAGATAAACCGAATTTTTACTGAAAATGATGACGTTACCTAAACGACATTATACTGAAAAAAAAAAATATTAAATAATATTATACAGGAACTGCTTACAATTAGATGTGTTATATGCATGCAGCGCAAAACAATTGTATTCTCTCTTATTTATTTATTTTCCCCCTTTTTTTCCTTTTTTTTTTGTTTCATTACTCATATTTGACACAATATATTTTTATATACATTTAAGTTCTGCAAATACGTTGTATACTTTCAATAATGAATGTGTTCTGGATCATATCAATTTATTCATAATGAAATTGTAGTAAGAAGTACGGAGTGTTAAAGTTATTGAAGCAGAAACATTTTATATATTACATATTTGCTATTGTGATCTATTGTTTAGAATGTAATTAATTAGTATTTTCCGTCTTTTCCTATAATTTACCAAGTCTATTTTCAGATCTCGCGGTAAAGAATTAAAGAGTTTGGCGCCGTTATAGATAACTTGAATACGGGAATGGAGTTTATTAAATCGGGGGACAAACGCAGTTTCTGTATCCGATTATTGATAAGGTTGTTTTTACACCGAATTTAAACTTATATTTAAAAACAAAATTCAAAATGTTTAGGAAATACAATTCGTTTTACTCTTAAAAGATTTTGAGTAACATTGGACGAAATGCTATTAATAACTGCTTTTTGTAAGTTTTCTATGGAACGTTTAGGAATGGACGCTGCACCACCCCAATGTATGATGCCATAATCCTAGAACTGGCTGGCACAGTCCTAGATATAGTCTATACAAATGTTCCGGAGAGAAGAAATCTTTTAAATAATAAAAAATATAATTTACCCTTCTTAACTTCTTTTCACAGTAATGGGTATGGTGTGCTGCCAATTAAGTTTATAGTCCAAAATTAGACACCCAGATATGTGATTTCATAAACACAATTAATTGAAATATTGTTACTATAGAAAACTTAAAAGTTATCCCACTGGTTTTGAGCTTGATAAGTGTAAATCATAAACTTAGTTTTATTTTCATTCAAAAAGCAAAACTTGTTATGTTGCAACCACCAAGAAATATTATTAACATCCTTTTGAATTAATATCTGCAATTTTTCGGGAAAGCGTGAAGTCATGACCAAAACTGTATCGTCAGCATAAGTAAAAAATTTTTACCATTTAGAGTCAAATCGCATAAGTCATTGATATATATTAAGAATAAGTAGGGACCTAAAATACTTCCTTGCGACTCACCAGATTCCTGTAGGAGTTTATTGCTTAACACATCGTTTATTTTCATTACATAACTTCTATTTGCGAGATATGTTCGGAACCAACTGTACACATTCCCTCTTAAACAACACAAGCATAAAAAGTTTCTTTAACAATATATCATGATTTACCGTGTCAAAAGCTTTTCTTATATCAAAATACACCGCTGCGACTGACCTGCCTTCTTCTAAATTTTGTGTAATATAAGAGATATGTTCAAAAAGGGCTTCCCATAGCTGGCAAAAATCCATACTGATTAGCACTGAAGAAATTTAGGAGAACCTTTTTTATGCATTTCTCAAAAGATTGTTGACAATATACATATTATTCTGTAATTTGAAATTTCTTTTTTATCACCAGCTTTATGGCACTATGATTCCGGGTTTTAATATATCAGGAAACATCCATTCATTAAAAGACTCGTTAAACAAGAAACATAACGGTTTAGTGAAATAATTGATGTTGTCTTTTATTATTTTTATTGATATACCATCGAGCCCAAAGGAAGATTTTTTCGGTAAAGATAATATAGCAAATTTAACATAATCTATTATGAAATTAATAAAAGCAAATAAATTTAAACTTAAAGAAAAGAACGGTTCATCTATTTCCCGATCATTTTTATCGCAACTATCCGAAGTGCTCAGCAACTAGATGTTCATTGCAATCAATTTTTATTTTTATACCGCATCCGCCGTATTCCCTAGACATTGCCCCTTCCGATTATCAGATTGTTCTGGTTGATGGCAGAGGGTCTGTCACCGTAGCGGTTTAAATCTTATGAAGATACTGATAACTACTAAACCAGAGGACACGGTTTCGAGACTTGTCTCGTTCCAGATTCGAATTTCTCCCAAGTTTACTCAGCCTGAAATAACTGGGTACCAGAGAAATGTGGGAAAATAAAGACGGTCGAGAGAAAGGAACTGGCCCCAATATTCTCATCAGATCCATTAGGCTTAGTACCATTATGAAAAGCTTAACTTCGCAATCTCCAACGCCCTGTCAAAGGTATGGAACTTACTTTACTTTACTTCAAAAGATGAAGAGTTCTTCCGACGTAGTATCCGAATGCTGCCAGAAAGATGGGAAAAGGTGGTAGCTAGTGATGGACAATACTTTGAATAAAAGGTAATGTACCATTCTTTCACAATAAATATCAAAAACGGAAAATAAAATTATAGACTGAGAAAAGTAAGTTTTTATCCATTGTTCGTGGTTCGATAAAAGAAGAAATTTAATTTATTCTAATTGCGGAAGTTTTATTATTTCCAATCTACCAGTTTGATTTGATTTATCCAACAAACCAACAGTTACTCAGTTGGATTTCCGCACATTTTGGTCGGTGTTTTTGATAATTTCCGTTATAGTAGGAGTTTCAGATTGACTCATTAACACATTAGATGATTCGGACACTGTTCTTCCGATGTTTTTACTTTAACATGTTTGTGCACTGATTTATCTTAGTCGCATTGTTAGATTTCAAATATTGAGAGTGTTGGTTTGCTGAATCGAAAGTTACTTCTAACAGACTCCGCCAATGGACCAACTTTTCTCAGTCTTTAGTCTTTTATTATTATTATTATATCCTTCAAGGAAATATTGAAGAGAAACGGGGCCGAGGAAGAAGAAGAACGGACTGGATTAAAAATATACTGGAACGGTTGAATATCAGGAAAGTTTCAGAAACCTTAAGGATAGCCAGCAATAGAGAACAGTTTCGTCATAGATAGTCAACCTGCTTCGAGGAGAAGGCACCTGAAGAAGAAGAAGAAGGTGATGGTGGTCAGATTTCAGGCATGTGTCCTGAATGATCTATCCGTTAAAATTATCTCCTTATTTGCAACGGCTTTTTTTTTTTGTTTTTTTTTTTTTTTTCATTTTCTCTAAAGAAAATATTATATATTTTTGTACAATACATATTACCTTTACTGTTTTTTTTTTTTTGCTTGTATTTTCAAACCTTCCAATGTAAAATATATTTCGTATTTAATTATATTCCAGTAAAGTAGGAAATCTTTAAATTAATTTAATCTTAAACTTTACGTAAACATTCATCAAAGAAAGATCTGTTCGCATAAAAGGGTCTCTAGCCGGTTAAGGGGGGTAAAAGTGCCTTTGAATGAAACTTTATAAAAAAAAATATATACATGTAAGACATGAAAAAAAAGTAGTTGATGCTGAAAGTTTCAGATCCCTAGTCCTGCAGAGGGCTGTTGTAGTCCATTTCATGATTTTCGATTTTTTTACGATATTTCAGCCATTTTTCGATCGATTTTAAGAATTCTTATTGAAAGTTAAAGATAATGGAAAGTTCTATAATAGTGAATTTTTTCAGATTTTTAGACGCTAAATTAAAATTTTTAGAAACGTTGAAAATTTTTAAAATGTCACAAAAAAAAATTAAAAAAATTCAGTAACGACGAAAAAAATATATAACATGTATTTCAGTGTAATCTATCTAGTGAAATTTTTTCAGATTTCTAAAAGTGGTGGAAGAGGTTCGAAAAAAATAAAAACCACGTATTTTTGTCTGAAAAATCTCTTGAAATTAATAACAACGGAAAGATATCATTAAAATATAACTAAACGATGGCTTCCGATTTTTTTTCCATTTTATTCACTTTTATAGAGTGTTGAAAAATCTTACGGTTTTTCTTTGTTCTAAATATGACAAATGTGTATTTAAACTAATGTATTATAACTGAAAAATAATAATGCTTTCAAGAAATAAAAAAATCGAGAGATTTTGCACGAATTTAAAATCCACATAATAGCAAATTAAGTAACACAATGACAAATTATGTAACTTAAATTTTTTAGTTTGCTTCCAGTTGAAGTTTCAGAGATTTTTTTTTTCGGTTTTCAGCCAAAGATGACTTTTTTAATTTTTTTGGACTTGTCTCATCTGCTTTAAAAATTTGAAAAAATTCAGAAAAACATTTTATTATAATATACGTAACATATATCTATTTCGTTGTTGTTAATTGAATTTGAAGAGGTTTTTCAACTAAAAACGTATGATTTTGTTTAATTTTTGACATGTTCCACTGATTCTTCCCGTTTCAAAAATCTGAAAAAATTCAGGAAAACTTGTTATCATCTTACGTAATACACATTCCCTTGTTATTAGTTGAATTTCAATAGGTTTTCAGCCAAAAACTCACGATTTTATTTATTTTTTGACTAGTTCCACTTGTTCCATCCGATCCAAAAAATCTGAAAAAATTCAGAAAAACTTGTTATCTTCAAATACGTAACATATATCCTATTCCATTGTTATTAGTTGACTTTCAAGAGGGTTTTCAGCCAAAAATGCGTGTTTTTATTTTTTTTGAACCCCTTCCATTACTTTTAAAAATCTGAAAAAATTTCACTAGATAGATTACACTGAAATACATGTTATATATTTTTTTCGTCGTTACTGAATTTTTTAATTATTTTTTATGACATTTTAAATATTTTTAGAAACGTTCAAAATTTTTAAAATGTCATAAAAAATAATTTAAAAATTCAGTAACGACGAAAAAAATATATAATCGCTGTTTATAGAACTTTCCATTATCTTTATTAACCTCCAACAAGAATTCTTAAAATCGATCGAAAAATGGCTGAAATATCGTAAAAAAATCGAAAATCATGAAATGGACTACAACAGCCCTCTGCAGGACTAGGGATCTGAAACTTTCAGCATCAATTACCTTTTTTTTCATGTCTTACATGTATATATTTTCTTTTATAAAGTTTCGTTCAAAGGCACTTCTTTTATCCCCCTTAACCGGCTAGAGCCTTTACAAAAAGTAAAAAAAAATTGAAATATTAACAATATCCGCGCGTGAGAACAATCAAACAATTTCGGTTATAAAATCAGAAAAATATCGTAGAATTCATTTAGATAAACGGGAAAATCGTGGAGTCAAAAAAGGGAAATGAATTTTAAATATAACATTTAGAAACATATTACGGCTCCTTGGAACGAAATTGACACACTATCATTAGAAAATAAAAGTCCGTTATTATAATATAACTAAAGTCTTAAAACTACATGGACTTAAGTTAACTGGGAAGAGCTCTGCTGAAGAAGGTATAGCTGTAATACACAACGCTATCAAAATAAAATATTAAGAACAATTACAGAAGCTCCGTGTTATTATGCAAGTAACATTGCGCGATAATTTGAAAATTCATCTTCCGAGTCCCGTTGTTTAGGATTTCCATACCACATTCTTTTTCTTTTTTTTTCACTGAGTTTGTCAACGAGGACATTAGCCGAAGAAAGGGGAAGACGGAACAAATAACGTTGTATTCTTTAAGGATAGAGGATAGTTCAAGAACAGAAATAACAGAAGTAGAAGCAATAAGAGAATGTAAGACTAGAAGGAGTAGGAATACCGAGTTTTAGTAAGGAAGAGTAGGAGGGCGATTTAGGAAAGGCCGGGCATTCGAATAAAACATGATATCAAGATCACAAGAAAAGTAAATAGAAGGGCGCGATGAAATGGACAAAATGATGTAGAAGTAAATGAAAAGCGTAAAAAGGATGTGCGAAGGAGACTGACTAGCGGAGGCGACCATATTTCTGTCCATACTGCCACAAATTCTTTCATATTGTCAACATCCGACACGCTGAATTAATTATTTTTTTCTTCCCTCCCGCTGTTACTGGCTGAAAGTCCTTGCTAAGGAATCAACAACAACAGAAGAAAAAATAAGGGGTGAAGAAAAGAAATAGCTTTAATTGGATAAACGCGTAGCCGATTTCTGTTAATATTAACGAGCGGAAAGCCTCATATTGCGATCAATAACAGGTTCCGGTTTTATTCACAATACAGTACAATAATAAACGTAAAAAAAGAAGTAATAAAAGTAATTAGTCGTGCTAACCGTTTTTAATGTAGGAAAAATCAACAGACAGAGATCAATGTCAGTGGGTACATTGGAGAAATCGGCTTTTAATTCTATATCGCGAATAATCTTTGTTTGCCTTAAAATTTTCAGTAGTTGTTGAACAGTCGAGCTTGCGCAAAGTTCAGTTATTTTCATTTTCAGTTTTTTCTATATCAACTATTTATGTCATTTCTGTTTTTCGTTTGTTTTTCATCGTAAATATATATATATATATATTGACCGATTATTTGTAATTTTTGATTTTAACGAAAGGTATAATAATGCATTTTTTTATTTCTTTGTACGCCGAAGATCATTTGTGCGTATCTTTTGAGCGATTCTAAATTCATAAAGACACGTGTACCACTGCGAACGATATCGCTCTAGTAATACATCGTTTTCTTCATTGCAGCTTTTTGAGACCAGGATTGTAAAAATGACGTTATTACCGCCGACAAGCGAGCAGTTAGAAGAAATTTTAAAGGAACTGAACGAGACGAACGATGAAAAATTATCGACCAACATAGAAGCTGTAAAACAGTGGCTGGACAGTCAACCACACATGCCCCGAAATTACGGTCAGTTTTATTATATGGAATTTATTTAGTGTTTATTTATTTCGTTGTTGTTTTTTTTTTCGCGTTTTCTCTTCTACTATCGTTTTTTTTTTTTTTTTTTTTTTTTTTGTTGGGACGCTTTTAATTGCCAGGATTATTGCGCCCATCGGATAAGTTTTAGATTAGGGAGTATAGGTGGGTTTTTTTGAGAAAATTGATCAATGAATTTAATTGTTCTGGGTCATCAGATATTGATTGAGGGGTTATTTTGTGTTGTAATCGTTGGACAGAGAAGGAAGGGCAGGAGAAAAGAAGGTGTTTTATTGTCATGATATCTGAGGAGCAGTAGGTACAAGTGGGGTTTTGTCGAATTCCTTGATATAGGTGACCGTGGGTAATTTTGGTGTGACCAATACGGATTCTAGTAATAATAATTTCGTCGGTCCTATTGAGGCTTGATAAATGTTTCCAAGGGACGACTGATTTTTTGAAAGTATGAAGTTTGTTGGTATGTTGTTGGGACCATTCTAATTGCCTATCGTTCTCGCACTGATGATCGTTAATATTACCGGAAATGGTTAAAAAATAAAGTAAAATTGCATTAACCAGCTAGCGGTGTATTAAAAGATCATTCAGACTAGGTAAAAAAAAAGGGGAACACAGAAAGCGGAAGAAATGGCAGAAGGATAAAAAGATAGATAACGGAGAATATAAGAAGCAGTGGCTGAAGTGTTGTGTAAGGAATCAAGAAGCAAAAAATAAATTTTTCATAAATGCGAAATAGTGTGAAAAATTATAATAGCCCGTATTATTATATTCAGCTAGTAGTAAATATCGAATGCGGTGATTTACTGTAATCTACCGTGAATATGAAATACCATTAAAACATACATTTTCTCGTAAGCACGTTAACATGTTTTTGAGACTGGTGATTATGATGGAGTTTCACCATCACACAAGAGCGAAAATAGAGATTTTTATAGGCTTTTACATATATAACTCGTTTTGTCATTCTGTCTGTCTGCGAGAAATCTTGCGAACGATTTTTCACCTACTTCGTCCCGATGAATTAAAAAAGTGCTCTTTTGCAGAAATGCTTGTTATAGATGGCAATACAATATTATGCAACATCCGGGTTTCCAACTTTAAAATTAGACCTTCGAGGTGCCGAAAGCTCGAAATTTTGGAAAAAAATAATTGATATATCGTTGGAAAGATCGCGCTATTTGTCGAGAACAAAACCATATTTCATTTCTTTAATGAAACTTTCGAAGTTTACGAGAAGTTCAAAAAAGTACGAGAGATCTAATATATGTAACTCCCTCTTTGCGGCGCGAGCATTATAGCTAAAAATTTTGAACAAAGTTGAAAATATGCATATACACGTATATTTCTTTGGTTTGGAACATCCGGATTTTCAACTTTAAAATTAGCCGCTCGGGGCTTCGAAAGCTCAAACTTTTGGAAAAAAATTATATTTTTTCCCCAAGCATATTATATACTGTTAGAAAGAGCGGCTATTTGTCGGGAACAAACTACTCGTATTTCGTTTTCTTAACGAAACATTAGAAGTTTACTAAAAGTTTTAAAAAGCACAAAAAACGACGTCCCCCCCCCGTGTGACCCATTATTTAATAAAATGTAACACAAATTTCTGTAAATGTCCTATAATCAAAATACTGAATAAAATAAAGCAAAATAAAATACAATTCTAAATTTATTTATTTATTTTTTTTTTTGTTGAAATACATGGCAAAAAGTCCAGACTAAAAAATAAAAAAATAGCCTTTTACTTAGCACTAAAAAGTACAACTTTATTATTATGCGACTACTAAATACGCATCTTAACATTAAAATCTGAAACTACAAAATACTATTCTGAAAAATAAAAGCGCGGGCCGCAGATTCATAATTAAATATTAATATTATAATACATTTTAAGCCAAAACTACAATCGCTATTTAATGTTGTTTCATTGTTGTGCATCACAATATACCCCAAAACACACCGAATATTTTTGTAACTACGACCCGCGCTTTTATTTTTCAGAATATTTTGTAGTTTCAGATTTTAATGTTAAGACATGCGTATTTAGTAGTCGCATAATAATAAAGTTGTACTTTTTAGTGCTAAATAAAAGGCTATTTTTAAAAAAAAAATCTTATTTTTTCACTCTCATGGAGAAAAATGGTTAATTTTGAAAAAGAATAGGCGGCAGTCGTAAAACTTTACGTTTTTTTTTTTTTCTTTTTCTATTATCAGTTACAGATATTCATTATTTTTATCTCCTGCAATCGTCTTTCTATCCAGTTTCTGATCATTTCCGACTCCATGAGGGCTCTTCTTCAAGCCATCTCCTCTCCTCGTCCTAATTATTCCTGTGATTTTACTTTTCTCCGCATACGTTCTCTCATTCGGACTCTCTCTTTTCTCCATACTGTGGGTCCTGGCCATTCTGTTATCTCTTGTAATGAGATGGCTGATTCTTTGGCTCGGGTTGCTGCTTCGTCTTCCTCCTTCTCTTCCAAAAAAATCTCATTCTCTAATCTCTTGTGTAAAGATTTCCATCTAAAATGTTTTGATCAAATCTTTCTCTTTTTCTAATTGTCGCTGCTTTTATTTGTCCGTTCAGCCTAATCTTCCTTTCAATCCTTGGTTCTTTCTGTTTCCTTCACTTCCTCGTTCTGTTGATGTCGCTATTGTGCGTTTTAACCATTCCTTACTGCCTTCCCCCCATGCTTTCGCTTCTCATTAGCCTCTTGGCCCTTGTTGCCCTCTCCATGCAAATGATGCGGTTGTTTGTGACGCCGATCACATATTCTTTGAGTGCACCGCTCTTTCAGTGGATTGTTCAGCTCTGTACTGCCACTTGCTTAAGCTGGAGATTCGTGCTTCTTTTTACGCCCGTTATATCTTTTCCTTCTACACTTATTACCCCTCCAATTGTTTCCTTCTTATTAACGATATCTGATCGTCTCGCTATATAACTTTCGTTTTCCTCTAATTGTTTCTGGGTGAAGGTCCTTGTTTGACGAGCCCAATCTTATCCCCACCCCTTTTTTCTATTAAAAAAAAAAAAAAGAAGAAAAAAAAAGAAGAAAAAAAAACCCTCGAATGGAAGGGAAATTTTTAGAAATTTAAATGTGCGGCAACCGGATTCGAAGTAGGGTCTTACCTGAAGGAAACACCACTATATCTGACCCAACAAGCGAATATAATGATATTCGCTAAAATTACTGCATTTTGATATTAACAAAAAACTATTTGGTGGTAAAATAATATCAAAGAGTGTTTCCGTTTTGTTAGAAACCTCGTTTAGAGCGGAATTAGCTTTTATTTTGATAAATAGATTTTTAATTATGTAAACGTAAAGACATATTTATATTCGTTATGAAATTTTTTAAAATTAAATTTAGTATTTATCTTTGAACAATTCTACCATCTGTCTAAAAATTAATATTTTGTCCGATTGGTTATTCTAGCTGCTAGACGTTAGTGTAAAATTAAATTTGATTCATTAATTAAAAACCGTTGCGTGTTAACCATTATTTCTGAGTGGTTCGGTGTCCGAATGAAAGTTAAATTTATGTTCTGCTCTTTTACATCATCATTCAGCTGTACAGACATAGGCATAGTGTACTAGGCAATTGTTATACTCAAAACGCTGGTGTGTAGACGCAAGGCTACACTTTGAACTGATTGCAATCACTTATTATCGCGATACAAATGCACGTGTGTGTCTCTGCCTACTACACATCAATTAGATGCGTATAGATGGTTGTGTGCATGTCTGCCACTGCATTCCACGTGTGACTATTAACGGTTAATTTAATTATTTATTTCGTAATATCTGTCGTCACCTGCGATCGAGCTCAAAATTTCCGTAACGGAAGTCGAATGCTCTAGCAATTATACTATTGCGACGACTCCTTAACAAAAAAAAAAAAAAAAAATAAGCATAAAATAATTTTTTTTTTTAGACTTATTTTTATCTATTAATAAGGGTACTTATTTCTTTTATATTTATAAATAGTAATAAACAAGTATGTGGGGATTTATCTAAATTTAATTTTAAAACACGCTTGGAAAATCCAATTTCGCCGCGGTATGGTGGGGGGGGGGGGGGGGATAAAATTTTGCCAATGCTTAAAACAACTTTTTAGACCGTCAGAATTATACACACCGACTAATTTATGTTGCTTATCAGTTTATTTCTGTCGGCTCATAACGAGATACATTAAAAAAGCAAAATTAAAAAGTAAATTAAAAAGCAAAAGAAAAAGAAATCGTATTTCTCTAATAGCAGTTTCGCGGTGCAGGAAAATCCAAAATTTTTATTGAAAACCGGTCAAACCTCTCACCTATCGGCCGTACTCGCCAATTAAAAAAATCTCTGTCTACATCAGTTCGTAATGAATACTAAAAATAAACACATTTCGCTACTATTATCGACGGATATAAGCTGTTAACGAGTAACGGCAGAGAAAATGCTATCTATTAATCTTTTTCTAATTGCTTCATTTCTTTAATTACGAGACTCTTTCTAAGTAGAACTGTTCCCCTAAGATATACCTACCTTACAACCTCACGAAAAGTCTTTCGTGGTTGCCGCAGAGTTCTCGTCTTAGTCCTACTCGCTGCAACCTTTACTCTTCTGGTATTACTTCTTTCCCCCGTTACACCTTCTAATTTCCTACTTCTTGCCAACCATATTCTACTCAATTGTTCTGTCCCTAAAATTCTCGAAGTATGCCGCAGAATGCAAAACGCTCTATCTTCTTTAGAGAGCTCTTTATCCAAAATTCACACATCCATCTTCTCCCCTAAATCTGCATGTATTATTTTCACTTACCACCCTTACATTCCCGCGTTAGTCATCCCATTTATTTCTTTGGTTACTTTTTTTTTCCGTTATCTAGGAATTCTTCGTGTTAGTCGTTTGTCCTTTTTTGAACGTATTATTCGTTTTCGTTCATCCACCCTAAAAAACGCCTAAATATCCTAAGGACGTTATCTTCTTCCACATTCGGCGCTGAATGTTTTGACATTTCGAAATCTACCGTTATTTAATCTTGGTGAAGGCCAATATCTCTCCCCAATCTATCCGCAGGTTTTATTTAGCTCACCGCTTTCTTAATAAACGTATTCATTCGAATAGCCCTACCTCAGTTTATTCCGTTTCATTACAAAATTAACGTTTTTCCCCTAACAAGTTTCTCATATTGGTCTTATTAAATTTTCCTCCCATGTTATTTCCTTCAAAAAACACTGTTTTTTTTTTTTTTATTTCCTTTTTTTCTGACACCATTCATGAGCCTTTTTTCTCTGTTTCGTTACATAAAGTCACCTCCCCCCCCCCTAATCGGCGAATTTAATCATGTTATTTCGTACCTTAATTTCGGTTTTCTCTCCGCATTCATGCCATAGATACTTCCTTTGCATCTATCACGTTAGAATAGCTGGAAACGAAAGAGCGAACTATTTTGCTCGTTGTGCTGTCACTTCTGTCTGTCCAGTTGGACGGTTCCTTTTTGTCGTGAATTAATTAATATAAAAAAGTTCCAGTTCACTAACGGGAAATCATTTTACCGATGCTCCTTTCCTCACCATTATTTATTCATACAACTCGATCCACCATCCCGCCCATGGTTTTTTGATTTTCCCCACTTACATCGCTCTGCCATTTTCTCCCTTTGCTGTTTCTTGTTAACTATAGCAGTCTTCCCCTGTTTCTCCTTTATCGCTTCTCCATTCTCCAATATTTTTTCGCTGCCTTGAAAACTCATTTTCAAGTGGTTCAAATCATACTTTTTTTTCGAGTACTTCTTTTTATCATTTGAAGGATCCACACTCTATTCAGAACTCCCTACTCTGTATTGTTGCATTATTTATTCTTTCCTTTTTTATTCACCGCTAACCATTCCGATTATTCATTATAAATGTTTTTCTTTCGTAAATCGCTTTTATATTATAAATGTAAATAATTGTAAAAAATAACTCTTAATATGCGGTTACTAATGTTATATTTTTATTATCCGAACGACATTCACAATTCACAAAAAAAAGTATATATCATCATTTATATTGTAATAAACTTCAATAATTTAAAATTGTTCAAAACACATTAAATATATAAAACGAATAATTAATATATATATATATATATATATATATAAAAACAATAAAATAGTCCGACCGGTTTCGTCATTTAACAACAAAATTCAGTCCATGAATATGTCGCATAAATGACGAAACCGGTCGAACTATTTTATTGTTTTTATATGTGTATATTACTCGTATTTATTCGTTTTATGCATTTAATGTGTTGCTTTGAGCAATTTTAAATGATTGAAGTTTATTACAATATAAATAATGTTGCATATTTTGTAAATTGTGAATGTCGTTCGGATAATAAAAATATAACATTAGTAACCGCGTAATAACAGTTATTGTTTACAATTATTTACATTTCTAGATTATTGCTAAATTCCTGTCTTCGATACTTCATCGCATTACGATTTAATTATCAATTCTTCTCCGCCTTGATTCGATCGCATCTTCCGATGTTTTTTCTCTTTAAAATATACCTTTGTGTGATGTTGCAGTTACGATTTTCACAGCGCTTGCTATCATGTTGTTTAATGGATTTATACTTCCGTACGGTCAGCAAATGTCTACTTTGGCTGCGCAGTTGTGGCCACAGTGTTGCATGGTAAATTCCTTCTATCGACTTTGTGAATTCTGCTTTTGCTGGGATGACTATAATGCCTGATAGCGTCTTTCATGCATCAAGTTGGCACTGTGGACTCCACTTTTGCAATAGCGGACATAGTGTTACTGACGTTCGTCTTTCATAATGTACTTCATATAGTTTGTTGCACTTTTAAATTGGGCTGCTTTTTTTTTCTTAAAACTTCGCTAGAGATATGGAAATCGACCTCCCTTTTCTGATCTCATTTTTCCATTCCTTTGAAGGCTCTCTCGGCATCTTATTTGTAGCCAACATATTCTTCTTCTATTCATCCTTCTCAAATTCTTAGATTTCACCCCCTCTTCGCTGCTGTGCCTTTGGTTAACTATCTCTTTCATCCTTTCAAAATATTTTCCTCATGATGATAGGTTAGCATTCGACATTGATCCGGTCGAAATAAGAGGATAAAAAAAGGTGTAAGTTTTTTCGTAAATCGAATAATTCGATTTTTTTAAAATATCGATTTTTAAATTTTTATTACGCGTTCCTCTTGTTTAATCTATCGGTTGCCATTACAAATTAACGAGGTGATAGAGGTAGCGTGTAATTTCACGAAATTCGGTGTCCAATGCGGAACAGGCATCGCCGAGTCTAAATTCGTAGCGCCGTGATCTTCTAACGTGCAGGCTACTCTGGTAGTAACCCTGCTTTATCGTTTGTTGTAGCCTCATCCGCGTAGTAAAGTAGTTGGTCTCTGAATATTTACTAGTTGTTCTGTCCGCTATCTACGCTGTACATGACGGACTTATTGTGTCTGGATTTTGTTTCGGCGATATATCGGTATTTCCTTGTAAGGAATTCCAAAGAGGATAAGAATATTTAGGTATTGTCACCTGGGGAAGCTGGTTCAAGATAACAGTGATCCCGTTGTAGGGAAAAGTTTTGTGCGTAGCCGAGAAAGAGATACATATTTCGTTGTATGAAATATTTCTAAAATTAATAGAGCAAAGGGCAACCGGACAGAGCGCACATGTTCGCAAACGGTGAAGTTTAATACACCCTTAGAATGGTTCTCAAAGTGAGAAGTAGTGCACAGGTTTGAGAAATTTTAACGGAAATTTACTGGCCGAAGAATACATCTGGCAACGGTAGTTGATTCTTGATAGGATCAGAGTGATTCGTAGATATTAAAAAGGGAATTTAGCGTCGATGTTACATTTGAGGCTAGCGAAATACTTCAATATGCGGATAGATTTAGTGCATCTAAGTTTCAGATCAGCAATATGAGGCTTTCAAATAAGTCTGGAGTCGAAGGATAAATCAAGGAATTTGACAGGTCATTTTTTAAGGAAGGGAAAAGCTGTTTACATTTAAGTTTGTAAATTCCAGGCTTGAGAGACATCTCTGGATGGCCAAATTTGGTTATATATATTATAGTTAATCCCGCTGAGTGTCAATGAAACGAATTCGTTAAAATTTGATCTTCACTGTCACTACTACGGGCGTCAATGTCGCGCGTATTTCCCTTTTTCCCCGCTGTCGAATCGCCGACAACTCGATCAGCCCCTTGTTCGAAAAGCTAACGTCAAATTTTTCATAATCAGATAGTCATAATCGGAGGGCAGCGATGTCAATTTCACGATTGTTTTTTGTTTTTTTTTTTTTGTTTTTATTTTCTCTCAGGCACCAGTGGAGTTTGGCTGCAGCCTTTTTTTTCTTTCTTTAGTAAAAGGCGAAAGATTTATTCGCAAACGAAGAGAAGCAAGAGCTGGACTAATAGAGTTATCGCAGCCTTGTATCCGATTATAAATCGTAGATCATACCTGAGTAATGCTAATAAACTAATTATCTATAAAAGCGTCATCAGACCTGTATTGACGTATTCAGCTCCAGTTTGGTGCTCAATTTCAGACTCTAATTTTAATCAACTTCAGTTGCTTCAAAATAGGTGTTGCCGGTGCATTTTAAAAGTCCCCCGTCGGACTAGAATTGATAGTTTGCATATCTCGCTACAGCTGCCCTACTTAAAAGAATTCGTAATCAGCTTGGCTAAAAAAAATTTCCAGCCGTGTCCCGATCATAGCAATGTACTTATCAGAAATATTGGAAATTATAATTCTGAGCAACTAGCCCGAATGTACGTTAGATATAAGCATCGCCGGATTAAACATAATTTAATCAACCAGTGAGTCCACTTAGTTAATGGGCATGGTTTATTTATAATATTGGCGGTATATTTATATAGCTAGGGTTTTTATTTTCTTTTGTTTTGTTTTCCCTTTGTAGTTTTTATTATGATTTTTATTATGTTTATATTGTATTTATGAATATCTATGCATACTATATTATAGCATTATGACATTGCGGTTAAGTCTCGCTGAGCCGGTACGCAATTTTTCATTATCACGTTTATGGTTGTTTAATTTACTTTTGTCAAAATATATGGCTTTCTTTCTTCTTTCTTTCTGAATTTTTCGTTCCGGTAGATGGAAATAAATCGATTTTCTTAATTCAACTTTATTTCAACTGCTTCATTACGAAAAAGTTTCGAATGTCAAGTTCACTCATGACGTTGTATTATAACAGAAATCTCAATTACAAATGCCATCCGTTTATTTATGATATCAAAATTAAATGTGTCAACATTTTCAACAAAAGGTGTACAAGTAAGTTTCTGTTCAGTACCTGGTCGTTGTGGTGCTAGTATGAATGAGGTCGTCAATGCTGCCGCGAAGAGGGCTGCTTTGGACGGCGAATTGTCACCGTTTATTCCTTCATCAGACCTTTATTCTGAGGATGAAAAAGCCGATGGTAGGGCAGAGCGGAATAATTTTATAAACAGTCAGAATCAAGGCAAATACTACCGTACGATACCAGTCAGAGCTTCTCTATACCTTGGTGTTTTTCGATTCCGGAATCGGTCCCTGGCTGATTTGAACAATTAATGTTTTCCAATATTTTTCCTCCCTGCACTGTTCACATAGTCTTCCGCGTCATAGTAACCGGGTACGTGTTGATGTGTTTAGATTCATTTTATTAAACGGCATCTTAGTGTAACCATGTAAATTAATTTTCAATTATTAATTTATTATCCTCTTGGTGATACGTGATTTCCTATCCTAAGTTTCGCTGCCCAATCGTGTTCGGGTGCTCCACGCGTCTCGGACCTGGTTTGGGTAGTTTTCTTTCCTGTCTAATTTTGCGATGTAAGAACATAGTTTTTGATAATGCTTTATCTTTCCTACTTGTGCATTGTTCCCCCGAAAGTAGTACCACCGCAGTTTGCAACCGTGTCGTGTAACACCGTGTGTATACGCACCACATAACGATAATCAATGTCGTCCGGACGGTCAGGCAGATATCATATAAACCAAAGGTGGAACATATCTACATTTTCGGCATCATCACAGCTAGTCTCAAAAGCTAGCGTCACAAATCCGGATTCGCTGCACTGCCCCCCTTTCAAAACTAAAGTTTTTAATCCAGCGAAGGATCTCACTGAGGTCCAAGCAAATATGGGTATAACAATGCACAGTCGGACAGCAGAGCGAAGTTGTAACAAATTGTTTGCACTACCTACGGCAGACTACTCGCAGAGCTGCTCCCTAGACTAAAATTAATTTATTATATTTCGTAATTAATTATAATTGTCATAGTTATTATAGTTATTACTATGAGGTTTTGCTTATTCTCCTACTTATTCAATTAAAAAAAAAAAAGAACTAAAGTAGATCCCATACCCTTGACATTATTCAATTACTTAATAAAAACATTTTCCTTAAATTTTATGGCTTCTAGATCGCAGTTTATTATAATGGTTTCTTAAATATAAAGGTCTCGAGATAGCAAAACGAAGCACCCAATGGAAAAGGAACAGTTTGGTTAATGGGTGGAAAAGAAAGTAACTAGGAAAGACAATGAATATGTCTATCCCGTGTCTACATCCAAATTTGGTAATTAAAAATACTCGACATAATGTTGTTTGAACCAAGGTGAAGGCTGTGATGGCGCAACATGGGATAATTTATGGAGTGGCAGCCTCTTTTGAAAAAAAATATTATTTCGATAATTTAAGGGCCTAAAATCAATGTCGGCTCCTATTAATAAAGTGGTTTGGCCCTATAAAAGAGAAAGGGAGCCACAAAGGAAGTACGAGTATGTCAGGATATTAATAATTATGTAACCTTCAAGTATCTTACTGAATAGATCATCAGCTCAGAAAATGTTTAATTGTCATTAAAGAGTTACTGGCCTTACGCAGAGTCTCCTACTCAGAAAAATATAATGTACGTTAACTAATGATATAAACGCATTACCACCTCACCCATGTTCATAAAAATAATAATCATTGCGCGCAGTGAGTTGGCACTCGTATGTCACAGAGGTACGACATTTTTGCAAAACTGCCGCTTAGTTAGCGGCTGAGATGATAATAGCAATGGTATGAGATAAGCAAGCGTTTCTGATGTGCTGAGGTGTGACCATTTTAGAGGATTAGTGTTTCATTTCTTATGCCTTCGATTGTAATTGTAGAATTTGAATTTATTTTGTCCGTACTAATGGTGTCTTTTGGTTTTTTTTTTTTTTTTTCTTTTTTTTGAACGAGGATGGGAAGGTCACAATATATTCTGACTGAGGCGAGTCGTTGCTATGGTCGATCAGGGGCTGAATGGTGTCTAGGGGGAGCTGGAAGGAATCGCTCTGATTATGTACTTACCGATTCATTCTCATTTCTACAGTTTGGACAAATATGATCTTCTAATTGGGTAAAGTGGTCACTATTACGCATAAGAGAAATGATTTAGGGACCTCTGCATAGTTCATAATGTTCAACATACACCTGTTTTGCCGACTGATTACGTGTGCGAACTCATCAGCTGGTTGATTGATAGTATTGATATATTGGTGCAACAATATGGCATTGACGTGAAGTACGATGAAAGTGTTTCATTTGTTATAGCGCCCGATACGTTTGATTAAATAATTTTGCCAGCTAGATGTATGACTCGCATAGTCTGAATTGTCCGATCTCCTAACATAATTGTTCCGCCTTTAGTAAAGAACGCGTCAGTTATGCGGTCTCGGCTGACGCAATCATATTCAGATTAGTTTAGTTAACTAATTTCACTGCAACGAATGAGAAGATGAGGCGGAATACATGGTAAAATGATACGTTGTTCGTGTCGTGCGCGGTTAATCAGTGGTGTCATTTCCTTTGATTTCACTTTTTCAGCAAAAGACCGTCTTTTGTGTATTTAATGATTTCCACTTTTAAGAGAGGCGCGTGTATGTATTCTTAATTTTTATTAAATAACGAGCTGGATTTCGATTTGATATTATCAGCGGTTGCACTGGTTTTTATTAGAAACATTATTCGCAGCGGGACAGCTGCTCCGTTTGGTTTGTAGCGGATAACGACGACGTTACGTCTGCGACGTGGAATTAGAGCGTTGCGTTTGTGTGCTGCATGGTTGTGTGTGTGTGTATGTGGGGCACTGTATGTGAGAGTAGGTCGCGTGTATGTAATTTTATCTTTATCTGACACTATCAGTAGTTACGTGTAATAGAATTAAAGAAATGAAAACGATATTGTTTTACTTGTTGATGTCGGTGGTTTTGCTGGGTTGTTCTTATCGGCACTGTGGCCGATTTTTGTTCTGGCTTGTTGGCCAATCAACTTTTGCTGGTCGGCTGAGATAGCGATAACACATGCTCAGCTGTTAAAAGCTAGCTTATTAGAGCCAATCAACTTTTGCTGGTCGGCTGAGATAGCGATAACACATGCTCAGCTGTTAAAAGCTAGCTTATTAGACCAATTACGATAACAATTATTCTTAACTCGTTTCAATAATTAAGTTTTCATTACACGTGTATCAATTTAAAATTTGTAATAACTGCTTCGGTAAATTATCTGCATTTTGAACCAACATCCAAAAAACTGACCAACTTTTATTTAATTCCTGTTCCAACCGAATAACGAGTTATAATAACATTTACCGGTCCCCGCGTACAACCTTCTACTCTCTAAGAATGACTTATCGAATAAAGTTAATTAAGTTTCTACTCCATCAGCGCCAAATTCGTGTAAAATTAGTTATCTATATTTTTAAAATTCGTAAAATTGTTTATACGTATGAAAGTGGCACTGCGCTTTAAATGCTACCTCATTTTGAATGTCGTCGCGATAGCGCCTAGTTGTTAGAGCGCTTGACTTCTGTTATGGAGGCCATGGGTTCGATCCCGGGCGACGACAGAATTTATTACAAAGAATTAAAATTAAAATATTCGCTAATAATCACGTGGAAGACAATGGCAAACCACCACTTACAACATCATATGCGCGCTAAGTCAGTGCACAGCAGACACACACCAGGGCCGCATTTGTATAAATCAAACGACTACTAATCAGTTCCGAATGTAGTCTTGCGTGTGCACACATTCGTACTGCATATAAACAATTGCCTGGTACACAACCTATATCCAGCTAAAAGTGTACGAATAGGTTGCGTCAACGCGCTATGTAGCGTACGGCACCTAAAGAAGAAGAATTTTGAAAATAATACATAAATAAGGAACATCGAAGTGTTTCAAAAAAATAAAAGAAAAAAGAAAGAACCGGTTTTGCATTTATAATTTAATTTTATATGTAGTTTAAGGCGACTTAATTTTAATTTTTTTTTCTTCTGAATGTTACTCTTACAACTTTTTTAAAAATAATGTAGAAGTTTAAGAAAAAAATTTATGGCAATACACTACTGCACGACAACAAAATATAGCACGAGTTTAAAAATAAAAAAAAGATTATAAACGCGCACGATTGCGATATAGCACAATTAGAACTGAATTTTTAATATTGTAACATCAGATGTTGTATCTCAAAGTCGTTATAAATAGACCTATTATGGACAAAAAACAGACTTAGTTGCAAAAATCTGAAAGCCGGCCCGTAACGACTGCCCTTTTAGTTTATCTACAGACCGTCAGATCATCAAATTAAGATAGTGTCTATTTCTCATTCGGGCAGTCACGTTAATCCGCATTGTCTGACGTCTTCTATATTTTTCTTTTGAAATTTAAAATGATAAGCGCATAAGAGTAAAAACAATCTTAAAATCTAAATGCAAAATACTTTTATTAAGCCGAATTATTTTATAGGACACGAAAATACATAATGTATTCTAAATTATCATCATCTCAGATGATAACGGGTTGTTATATATTTAATAAATTTTTTATGTAAAATAAAAGAAAAAAAACAAATACAAGCTTAAACGGATGTAATAACAAAAATGATACTCTGCAACACATATGCATATAACGGGTATAACAGCTTAAATAGGGTATTCGATAATTTTCCGTGTTATGTACAAATCGGTTATGAATTTTTTATGAAATTTCATCAACTCTACTGACCGAAATAATTTTGTAAAATTTTAATGAACGTGCAGCCGCCCTCCATACAGTATTTTTGGGAATAGCGAACTACTAAGAAAAACAAATATTAAAAACCCGTTTTATTTTAGTGTTATTTGCAATGAACAAAGTATAATTTGCCAAACGAGAAAAGTCCATTCGTAAAATAACCAAAACACACTGACGTCACGAAATCAGGCGACCACCTCAGAATAACCTGCAGTTTATATCAGATGATAAAACATTCGTTATGTTAACACCACCGGCGGATAAATGACGTGTTCTTCCTGTTACAGATAGAATCTCTAAAAAAATCCTACGTCACTACTGATGATAGTATTGTTATTTTTTTTTATTTTTTTTTTTTTTTTTGGGCTCGCTAACCAATAGCATTGACCCATGTCTACATATATATATATATATTTTTTTTTTTTAAATAACTTAAATTTTAATGCTATTCGCTATTGAATAAAGGAAGGATGCAATTATTGGAAAAATGGCCTGGTTTGGGAACGACAGTATCGACGAAATATTGTAAGGTGCGGGAGCATTGAGTTGTAATAAATTAGAGTATAGTACGGATTGTTCATTGAATAATGCCGAGCACTCAAAAAACACATGATTAGCGTCGTCACAGATGTAATTATTCCCTGGTAGGTGAAGAGGACAAAGAGGAGATAAAGACGGAAAAAACCGGTGTCGTGAATCGGGAAGGAGTGAATGGTTAAATCGAAGACGACATATGGAAACAATGGAGTTACGTTGAAGAACTTGACAGCTATGGAACCATAGTTTACGAGGAATGGAAGGTTGAATAGAAAGATAGAAGGAATGCGGATTGGAAAACGATCGGGCATACATGTCGGACCAAAATTTTGAGTGTAATTTTTTTGAGAAAGAAAGAAGATTGTTGGCTGGATAAAGATTGACGTAATTACCATTCGTGCTGGCTATGTATGCTAACTTGTCGACTCTTTCATTTCCCTCAATTCCAATATAAAAATTCTATTTTGTTAAAACTCAAAACGTTTTATTAGTATTATCATTATTATCAGTAAAACCTAAAATTTAATTTTTAAATACTATAATTTAACTTTTTTTGCAAATTTAATGTTATTTTAACACAGTACCCCTATATTGCTCGTGCAAATCAATAATTCGGTATGACCGTTATGACAATGTCGTCTTAAACTGCTTTTGTTAGGATATTGCTTAAAACAAAATTCACCCACAAACGTTTTACAACACAGCAATATAGCAAGAAGAAATATAACATTTAGACATAAAAGCTTAGTAAATAGGATGATGATCATTCGATCACGCATGCAGTCGAGTGCTGATGACGTAGAATTTGTGGTGAGATTCTATTTGTAACAAGAAGGATTGCCCGAATAAATACACAGAACACACAACGATCCATGATCATTGTGACGTCATCAGTTGTAGAAACTGTATTCTACTTGAACGCTAGCTGCTAATATTTGTTTTTATACTGGAAGTATTTAAATAACGAATTTTTTAATGCACTTTTATTATTCGAGTATAAAAGTAATGAGCTTCGTAAGTATAAGTTTTCTAAATTATTTGTTTTATGTGAAATTCATCGTTTCAGTTGTAAATTAGGTTAAAAAGGCATTTTTGTTTTGATAAAGAGTAATTTATTTTCGTAAAATCGCGTTTTTTCAGAAAATATACCAAAGTAGTGATGAATTCAGGAATCTGTTTCTGGGGGGGGGGCAATTTGTGTTCTGGGGGGGGGGCAGAGATTTCTTTTATATTTTTATTGAGAACATTTTTTTGGAGTATTCCTGAATAAAACCAAATATGTGAAACATGATTTATTACGAACTTTAAAATAATAAAAAAGCAAATGTGAACGATAAATTTCGAGTAAAATAACCGATTATAAATAACAATGTTTTCTTAATTGATTTTAAAATGATTAATTCTAACTGTAGAATATACTGTAAAAACATACCATTGGGTTCATTACCTTTTTATAATAAACGAATACGCCGTGATGTTTCAGCTGTTTTAAATGGACTTTTCTTAGAAATGAAAAACAAGAATAAAAAAAATAATTTTTTTTTTTTTTTAAATAGCCTTTATTAGTGTGCGACTACCAGATACGAATCTTAACATTAAAGTCAGAAACTACAAAATATTCTGAAAAATAAAAGCGGGGCCGCATATTATTGATTAAATATTAATATTATAACTTTTGGTAAACTTCCAATGTTTCCTTAAGAAAATCAAATACGAGTTTACTTCCGACAAATAGGCGCTCTTTCCAACATCATATGCCCGGAAAAAAAAAATATTCTTTTTCAAAGTTCGAGCTCTCGAAGCCCCGAGGGGCTAATTTTAAAGTTGGAAATCTAGATGTTCCAAACCAAAGAAATATACGTGAATGTGCATATTTTCAACCTTGTTCAAAATTTTTAGCTATAAGACCCGCGCCGCAAAGAAGGAGCTACACATATTAGATCTCGCGCTTTTTTGAACTTTTCGTAAACTTCGAAAGTTTCATTAAAGAAATAAAATATAGTTTTGTTCTTGACAAATAGCGAGAACTTTCCAACAATATAATATCATATGCCCGAAAAGAAATATTTTTTTTCCAAAATTTTGAGCGCGTCCCAAGGGTCTCATTTAAAAGTTGGGAGCTCAGATGTTGCATAATATTGTATTCTGCAAAAGGACACTTTTTTAATAATTCATCGGGAAGTAGGTGAAAAGATGTTCGCAAGATTGCCCGAGATAGACAGTTAGACAGATTGACACAGCGAATTAAATAAAATGCTATAAAAAAACAACAGAAACGGAAATGAAGTTGTGTCTATATAGATCATGTCGCTCTTTAAAACAAAAAAGGAATAAATGAAAACCGAAAAGAGAGAACCCTTTTAATACGATTCATTGATATTAATGATAAATGAATCAACGTGAATAACGTGAGAGTTCCCCTTTTAAGGCTGACAAAAAATACCAACTGCAGTGAATACTTTTTTCAGCTCACCAGTATTTTACATCTTTCGCACATTGGCCAATGAAAGCGTATCACAATTTTTTCATATAGAATAACAAGCAAAAGTCAAAGTCATATTTTAAAAGATCATTTTTTTTTTATTGTTATTTTATGAAGTTTCATTTTTACGTCGAAAATAAATCTCTTAATTTTGAAATTTAAAAATATACGACACTAATTGAACTATTTCAAAATGTTTTGGCAGCAACTTTTGACATAACTGTAAACAAAGCCTATAAAAATAATTTTATTTCCAATGAAATTGCCGCATTCGTAAACAGCTTGTATTGAGCTCTGGGGGGGGGGGACAATTTTAGAGTTCTAGGGGGGCATCCCCCCAACCCCTACTGCATTCATCCCTGATACCAAAGTATAATCACATACTTCTTTTTTTTTTCTTTTTTTTTTTCTTTCTATTTTACACCTAGTCTTACCAACTGTTTGGTGTAACCTATGGAATAAGTTAAAATAACATGAATAAGCAACCCATCCAGTGAAGGGTGCTAAAATTAACTTATATATGCATACAAAAAATGCATACACACATATTATTGTATTCTCACGTACACATACATACTATACATACAACACCCGCACCCACGCCCGCACATACACTCTCACATATCACGCACACACACACATATTATTTATACATTTATAATTTAGATGAGATCTTGAAGTCGTTTTCTTTTTTTCTTTCTTTTCTTGGGGGCCTGTCAACCGAGGACCTTTACCCGGAAACAATTAGAATAGGAAGAAATCAACTATATCTTAATACGGTCAGATATTGTTAGGAAAAAGGAACAAATAATAGGAACAATCTGTGGAGAGGGAAAAGATAGGACATAAGAGGCGCAATATGGAGTAGGAAGACCAAGTCTCAGTAAACTGAAGTAGAAAGCAGAGCACTCAGCAGAAAGAGATGAACACTCAAAGAACACATGGTCCGCATTGCAAATCTTCGTTTAAGCGGAGAGGACAATATGAAGAGGCAACCAACGAAAAATGAAAACCGGAGAAAGATAATAAAGTATGGCTTAAGAGCACAAGCGAATAACGGAGACAACAACAGAATGACGATGTGAAGGAAACAAAGAGAACCACAGATTGGCAGGAAGACTAGGTTGGACAGACAGATAGAAAGAACAATTGTTAGAGAAAGAGGAAGCATATATACCCGATACCACAATCTGAGATAAAAACCTTTGCACAGCGGAAGGAAATTGGAAGATGGGACTTTTTTAAAGAAGAAGTGAGAAGAGGCAACAACCAGAGCCAAGGAGTCCGCCGCTTCATTACCGAAGATGTCCGAATCACTAGGAACCCGCAATAAATATCAATATAAATGGAATGGAGGGAAGAAAGAACGTGGATAAGTGGGAGTAGTCGGAGGATGATAAAATCACAGGAATAATCAGGTAGGGGAGAATAAATTGAAGGGCGGTCATAGAGTCAGATATAATCAAGAATTTAGAGGAAAAGTGATTGGAGGAAATGAAAATAATGAAACGTAGGATAGTTATTAATTCGTTTATAAATGTGGAACAGAAAGGAGGCAAGCGAAAATATTCTGAAAAATCTGGGAGGATAAAAGAGGCACTGACACCATCCGGCTTCTTCGGACGATCTGTAAACATGGTTGCATGTGAAGGAAATTGAGAATTGATAGTACTATGGAATTCTTGTCTAATTAGGGCGTATAGAAGAAATTTAGAGAGCTAAAGTATAGTAAACATATTTGAGGGACGGCAGAGATCGACGAAATTAAAAGAAAAATAAGGGAGATTGACAAAGGACGTTATGTAAGGAAAAAAAGGAACTGAGCCGAAGGGATATGAGAGATAGAATAAGAGTTTTCCTAGGCACGAAGCGCCAATTCCCAGAAATGGAAAGATAGTAATGGATAAGAGTAATAGACGTGAGTGGGAGACGCTTAGTAAGAAAACGATAGCCCGAATAAGATCTGCGAATAGAAAGAGGTGGTGTATTAGATTCGGCAAGGATTGCTGGAACTGGAGAGGATTTAAGAGCACCAAGGCATAGACAAAGGCAAGAGTTTTGGATTACATCCAAATTAGAGAGTCGGTACTTAGAGGCACAACCATAGAGAAATGAACAGTAATCTAATTTTGAGCGGATGATAGATTTATATAGAGAAATAAGGACATAAGGATCGCCACCCCATTTGGTTGGAGATAAGGCCTTCAGCAAGTTTAGCCTTTTGGTTGCTGAAGAGGAAAGATACTTCATGTGTTCGGAGAAGGATAACCGACTGCCAAGGAAGATACCAAGATAACAGAAACAATTAGCACGAGAAAGGAATGAGATCGTTTTCTATTCAGCATACATCCCTCGCTTAGGTCACTCAGCAGTTCTTTTGATGTATTATTAAGATATTCTTTCAATCTGGCAGCATATTGTAGAGCAGCAGTTTCTATTTCATTCTTTACAAATTTAACTTCAAAATCTTCATGGATTGTAATGTTGGTAATGTACCATGGAGCAAAGATGATCGGGCGTACTAACTTATTCTGTACTCTTTGCATAATTGAAATGTTACTATTTTTGGCTTAACCCCATAATTTGCAGCCGTATTGCCAGACTGGTTTAAAAATTTACTTATAAAGTAGCAACTTGGTTTCAAGAGATACTATAGATCTCTTACCCAACAGCCAGTACAGTTGTCGCAGCTTGATGTTCAACTCATTTCGCTTTGTTATGATGTGCTTCCTCCAAGTCAAGCGTTTGTCGAGGTATATACGAAGATACTTTACATCTTCTTTCTACGGAATGTCCACTCCATTCATCATCATATTTACATACTTCTTAACTTTATTTTAATCTTATACATATTCACAAAACATAACATATTTTAAAACTAATTTATTAACACATTTATCAATTTAAAGGCACTTCCCATACAACTTTGCTTTTCAATACTGAACGCAACAAAAATGTAGAGGTCCTTGGAATTCACTTTCCGGATGGTTGGAAAATGTTTTCATTGACTTCACACGTTGAATTTTGTGAATATATTTTTATGCGTTTTTTTTAGTAGAAAAATTAATTTTTAGGTATATAGGGTTGCCAGCTTTATCTATCGATTAATTCATTATAAAAACAAATAAAAAGCGTCTTGTAATTTTACCTGTGATCGCGAAACCGAATTTTGCCAAAGATTAGATCTCGACAGATCGATTTATTGGCCGAAAATAACCCTAGTGTGCAAATTTCATCAAATCGTTAGAGTTGTTTCCGAGATACACGAAATAAATTTATATATATATATATATATATATATATATATATATGTATATAAGATTTGCTCGTTTAAAGATATTACATTAGACAGATATGTGTGTAACATTTAAGAAGTTTTTAGATGTACAAATAATGTAATAAATACCCGCAATAAAACGTTTACAATAAAAAGTAGACCGAGTTCATTTAAAAAAGTATTGATTAAACATAAAGGAAATTGTAGAAGAACGTATAGCCAACATTGTGGAATAACATCTTCAAATTATAATTTCTGTCGCCATAATCTGAAAGATCGTAACGCCGTTGTCACAAATGGCTTAATATTTTCTAGTTTAATAGTGAAATAATAATTAGTAATATTGTTCAGTAAAATTTTCTTATTTTCTATACGTTTAAAACTGTTTCTTAATTTATATGGAATACCACAATCCCCAACTCAATATTCATCCCAAATTAATCTCTAATGTTTACAAAGCCTTGATCCTAAGTAAAATAAATTATGGGTGCCAGGTGTACTCCTCAGCATCTCTAAGTAACCTGAAAAAACTGGACGCAATTCAACACTCTGCACTACGAATCATCGCCGGAGCCCATCATCCCACTGAAATTCTATCGCTCCCTGCATACCCTGCGGTGCAATATTCCATTCCTAAAGCTGCCTTATATCCATCCTGAAACCCCCTTACTCGCAGCGTTCACTAACGATCCACTACCAATTCTCACCAAGCTACTTCAGAATGTCAATGTCAACGACTCCACAGAATGTCAGGCAGCAGCCACCAGCTCGTTACATCTGTGGCAACTTGAGCCTGTAGCAGTTAACCTATCGGTTCTGCAAAAGTATAAGTCCTACGGCATGTCAGAGCAACTTACCCAAGACGCGTGTGAAACAATAAGACAATACGGCAACGCTATCCCATGTTATGCAGATGGAGCAAAAGCAGCACCCGTCGAGGGGATGTCACCAACTGCGTGCGCCTTCGAAGTGAAGGGAGCAATAACAACCATCCGTCTGAACCATTACTGCTCAATCCTAGATGCCGAATTATATGCAATGCGCTTATGCCTGAAAATGATCCTGGCGTCCACAGAGCCAATCCATGACATCCTATTGATATCAGACTCATTAGTGGCGGCTAATATGTTGGGGGGAGGGGCAACAAACCACGTCCTGGCACTCATCATGGAGCTACAATCGAACGGATATAATCTAATAGTGTTGTAGGTCCCAAGTCACGCGGGAATCCCAGGAAATGAAAGGGTGAACACAGCAGTTCACTCAACCATTACAGCTCCCAGTCTGCAAAGCATACTTGGGCCTCCTCAAATATCAGAAGCAGTAAAAATACAAATAATGGAACAGTGGAAACAAAAACACATCTCCACCCCGTCCCACCTCCAGAATATAAAGAAATCGGTAGAGCCATGGTGCCCCCCCCCCCCCCCCGGGGGGGATCTTACGAGTTTATTATCGCGCGCTCAACCGTTTACGCCTGGGTCACACGCGACTATCCCACGACTACCTGTTGGAAGGCGCTCACCCTCCAACCACGTGTCCTTTCTGTCGCGCACAAAAGCCACCGGAAGTTGGACACATTCTCATAAATTGCCCTACATTCCAATCCTCCAGAACGAGACACGGATTTGATAACCTCAGCCATGTTCTCTCAAACTCAGAAACGAACCAAAGTGCAGTCTTCCAGTTCGTCAAGGACAGTGGATTAGGAGCATTCCTGTAACCGGAGACTCTCTGGCCGTAATAGTCTAGATATTATACACGACCCGGGGTCTAACCAAGGTTTGAGAAATTAAAAAAAAAAAACAATTATTACATATGGATAATATACTCACTTTAATTACGATAAAAATATATTATTCTTTGATACATAAAATCATAAGATGTTATCGTTAACGGAAAAGACTTCATCAATTTCGACTTTTAAGCGACCGGAAAAAAACGTTCGGGTTCGGGCGCCTTTATAATTTTAGCAACTTTTTAAATTTTGAAGCCCCTCAAATGTTGCCGCCCTAGTCTCAGGCCTCACGGACCTAGGCCTAAATCCGCCACTGATTAAAAACTATTCGAAAAATAATATACGATAAATAAATTATAAGATCGCAATACATTCGATGCTACGAACGTTCCCACTACTTCACACTAAATTTAAAAAATACTAACTGTATGTCGTCACAATGAAATAGACTACTTCGTGTTTTGTACGACATTTATCGGCCTGTGTTAACACCACGTGGTCCGTCTAGATGTATACAGGTCAGAAAAAAAGAACGAATGAACGTATACAAAGATAAAACAAAAACTAGGTTACCGCTTCCGTGAAAGAAAGGAATAACAGGAATATGGCAATATGATCATTCTTTCGGTAATATTGAAACACACGTTAAGTGTTAATACGCACCTTGTTGCTAACTACTTTGATCAGCACTCACGCCTGGCAACGAAACTCGAACGGACTTCTTTCGCTGGACAGATTACAAATGATAAATTTATTATCGCAACGCTATGGCGCGTAATATTTGTACGCTAATAACTATTAAGGTAGAAAAAGGGTGGCGCTACATACCAATAAATTTAATGTTTCCTATTTACTGTAATTGTAAACTATTACCGAGAATGTTTTCTATATCGCATTTTTAATCGTACTTGTGTCATCTATCGACATTATTATTATTATTATTATGTTTTTTGGTAATTGCGTAAATGTATTTTGCTATTTTGCATATGACGCAGTCAAGACCACGTAATACGACAAATGCAAATATTAAAATTCAATACGAATATATATACGCATTTGTTTTTTGTACGCAAAGATTTCGTGATTATTGAACATTATTAAATTAATTTAAAATGATTTTACACGAACACGATTATTCTTTGTGGTGACGGTTGACGATGTTCGGAACGATGAGTGCACTGTTGCATACTGTATCTTTCTCCGCTTGTCCTGTTTAGAACCACAGTCACAATTTAGATTAGTTGTATATTATCCATCGGTGTCCTCTAGCCACGATTTCTAACATATAATCTTGCAGATGAAGCACTCTTTTCTTTACTTACACATTAAATCATGTCTAGACGTGTTTCATTCTGGCTGACGACATTCACAAAAAAAAAAAAAATGCTTATGTAAGAAAACATATACAAACTAAATACTTTATGTTAATCCATATTGGGAAATATCTAAATCAGTAATAATTACAAATAAATAAATACTTAAATATGTATACACTAAAAAAGGTGAAAGTCATTTTGTTCAGGGAAATCATATAAATTTCGGAAATTTCGCGGCTAATAGAATTTAATATTGCTCGAGAACGTGAATGACGGAGATTTTTTTTTATAAGTGCGGTTCCTTCTCCGCGATGCGGGTGATGTGACTGAAAATACCGGTAACGAATACTGAAAGTTGGTCCCTTAACTGTGGATGACAATAATATATAGAAAGGTTAAGGATTAGATCCCCTTCATCACAGGGTCAACGATGAAAACAAAATTTTAAGTTAAATTTTTTTTACACAAATTTTGTAAATTTCTTGCTTTTACCACGTGTTTTGACGTAGCATACGCACCGGGCGTGATAAACTAAATAAAAAAAGATACTCCAGACTGGAAAGTTCAAGTGCGAAATTTAATTAGGGATACGATAAATTTTTATACGACTCGGCAACTAGATTTATGTGGCGTAAAACTAAAGAGACTGACGCGATGAAGTTAATAATTGAAAGTTAACAATGATACTGCAGCGATATAGCGACTGACTAACTTGTTGTAATTGCCCACCACCACTCAACGTGCTCATCGTTCGGTAACAATTCATCTTGCACTGCTCCGGAGCCATATGGCTCCCTACGACCTTCTTCGTCTCAAGCTAGTCGCTAAAGGCTGATCGCGTGATATGTTCCGGAACTGGAGAGAGCGCCAAGGAAAATCCGCTGGACCGCCTCACTGCCGAGCCAATCTGCTCTACTCGATAGCGGCCGTCCCAGCAGTTCCTTGGCCATCGCTGCATTGGTTCGACCCGAGGAAAGGCGAACGTCGACGACATGTTCCACTGTTACTTGGACACCACATTCGCATGACTGTGGGTTATCGTTGAGTCTGAACCTTGTCAAGTAACTTCCGAAGGGGCCGTGACCAGACAGGAGAAATACTTGATCAGCACCAGCTACTTCCTCACCATTCATTCCCGGACATCAAGAAGGTATTGGTACGTGAGTCGGCCAACGGTGTCAGCCTCCTAATTCCTTTGCTATTCCTGAAGAATTGCCTCTTTGAACGCGTCCGAGACCAACATCCCGATCGAAGTTCCGTCTGGCGGGCCACTTCTGAGCCAGTAAAGTGCTGCCCTTTCCCACACTAAAAGATCTAGGGGAAGCACTCCCGATATCACGCACAGTGCAGCAGTGGGCGTCGTTCTGTACCCTTTGCACATGGACAATAGCGCGGATGTTTGGGTCATTCTCATACGATGACGAAGCTTGATCTTTGTTGACCGCCGTGCAAAAATACTGGCACAGTATCCCGCTGTTGCCTCCACTGTGTCCGTGTAGACAAGGCGAGCTGTTCAACAATGAGAGCAATAAGCAGCTATAATCCTAGAGAAAAAAGAGGGAAGACGTTTAATTAGGAAACGGTAGCCTAGATGGGATCTGCGGGTGAACAAAGAGAGTGATTTTAATTCGGAAAGGATGGCAGGAATTGGAGTAGATTTACGTGCACCCAGACAAAGACGAAGACAGGAATTTAGAATGCGGTCAAGCTTTAACAGAAGAGAATTAGAAGCGCTGCCGTATATATAGGAACAGTTGTCCAACTTAGAAAGAATGAGAGACTCATACAATAAGGAAAGAATGTAAGGATCACCACCCCACCTGTACGATGAGAGTGATTTTAAAAGATTAATCCTTTTAAGACAAGAAGTATACAGGCGACTAATATGCTCCTGAAAGGACAGACAGCCGTTAAGGAGCACACGCAAATAACAGAAGCACTCCACAAGAGAGACAGGATAATGACTTAAAGTTAGATTAATTGAGGAAGGATTATATGAACGGAAAGTAAAAACCATGGCCGCGGATTTACGAGGAGAGACGAAAAGATGAATATTGGAAAGAGCATTTTCTATAGCGGCTAAAGACCTATTTAGATCTAAAACAGCATCTGTTATGTTGCGAGAAGAAGAGTAAATAAGGATATTATCAGCATAAAATAGAAACGATGAATTTAATGGAAGAAAAACAATATGAGAAGTATCGATGTTGAAGAGAGTAGGACCAAGACCGGAACCCTGAGGAAGACCACGAAAAACTTTTCTTGAAGTGGAATAACAAGAAGTAGATATATAGATGTACAATCCAGTTTTGGAAGAGACTAATAATAAGGGAAACAACATGGATCGGAAGATGCAATGACAGCATTATATTTCTAAGAGTAGAACGGAATGTTGTCATAGGCTATAATACGTCTTATCTCCTTTTGTCGAAGCCATTCAGGGCAGCGTCGGTCCGAACAACGATGATCCCCTCTGCAATTTCAGCATACGGAAGCGGAATTAGTCGAAGGGCATTCTGAGATTGAATGTTTGTCGCTGCAATGAACGCAGTAAGTTGAAGGACTACGACAAAGGTTAGAGAAGTATGACCAAAAAGATGACACTTATTACATTGAATAGGAGTTCTAAAATTGGGTGATACCTGAAAAATGAATCTAAAAGTGGAGATAAGGGAAGGAAGAACAGAAGAAACAAATTTAATTTCTACCGATCGAGTAGGCAAACAAACACCATCCACGTTTTTAAAAATTCTTCTAACTGAAGCAACAGGAATGGACGAGGATATACCTTTCATGATATTTTCCTCCGAAAAGAAAGTATACACATCAGAAATTATTCCGTGTCGGAAGAAAACATGATTGGGTACGAATGGTTTGAAGCTATTTTTCGTCATAAAATCACGTTCATCTAAGAATTTATTGGCCGTAACCGTAAAGGGGAATAAAACTGATAAGCGGTTCCTACCTTGTTTTTTGATGTTTAAACATTCCGTAGTTGATTTAAACAGCAACTTAGCTATGGCCAAGGAATATGCATTTCCAATATTTTTTTCGAGATGCTCTAAATATATTAAAAAAGGACCAGGGTAGTCTAACGGAAAGACATGTTCTTTATTAATATTATTACTAATTATATCGTTGACATTATTATTATTATTATTACTGTTACCACTATTTGTGATTTAAGAATATTAAAGTTTTTGATTGCTTCAAAGGCATTAGCGTTATTACTATTTTTACTATTATTATTGTGTGAATTATTGTTATTATTTCTGTTAATTTCGTTGGGAAGTTTGGGTAGATCGGACTGCGACAGTCGCAGATCCTTATTGGGGAATGACGTAACTGGCGAGAGGATCGGACGGTTTACGTTTCATGGAAACGTCAACCTCCATCAGGAGAAGAGATAACCCCGTCTTTAACGGTTTAGTATCCTTAGAGGAGGCCGCCTGGCGGCTCCCACTAGACGAGTTCATCGAATAAGCAGATAAATAGGTAAATTAGAATAAGAAATAATTAAATAAATAAATGAACAACTAAAGTAAAGTAGATAAATAAAAAAAAATGAGACGAATTAACTGTACGAAAAAAAATTAAGTTTCTATATTGCAAATCAAAGCTGAAATAATAATCGAAATAGAAAGATAAACGGAACAAACTCACGGAATAATTCCTTATCAACTGCCGAACACGATAAGAGATTAAACACGAGAACAAAAGACCGATCAGTACACTAATTCAAAAGAGTTTATAATTTTAATATACTATTTTTTTTTTTTTTCCTACCCTGGGCGCGCCAGCGGCCTTGACCCAACAACATGAAAAATTAACAGTTATAACTAAATAACCAGGCGGTCAGAAATGGAGAGGACAAAGGACAGTAGCAATGGGATAACTGAAGGCAATGGAAAGGAAAGAATATAGGTAGCGTTAAAGGGAGTAGGAAGACCCAAAACTAAAAGTTGGGTGTAGAGAATAGAGCGTTCGTTAGAGAGTGCTGAACATTCGAATAGGATGTGATTTGAATCACAAATACAAGAAGGCTCAGAAGCGTGAAGAGAGCAGAAAGGAGAAGGGGACAAAGCGAATCGAAAGCGAGAAGAGGGGAGAAGAGAATGATTGATTCTAAGCCTAATTAAGGAAACAACAGTGGAACGACGACAGATAGGAATAGATTGAAACCAAGGCAGGAAACTAGGAACCGGTTGAATAAGACGGTACTGAGAAAAGCGATTTGAGAATATAGATGGATACATGTCAGACCAAAGTCTGGAATGATTAGAGCGTGATAGAGAAAGAATGTCTAAGGAAGGGAAAGAGTCGAGGAAAGGACCAGTGCGGGCGGCTGAGCGAGCTAAAGAGTCAGCTGAGTCATTTCCCACAATATTGGAATGACTAGGGGCCCATAGAAAGTCTATGGAAATGGAGCGGAACGAGAACAAAGAGGAGACAAGAGATCGGATAGAGAGAATGATACCGTCAGAAGTATAAGAAGGAGGAGAGGATATGGCTTGAAGAACGCCTTTGGAATCAGAGACAATCAGGAATTTGTGAACTCCACTCGTAGAGGATATGAAATGAATTGCACGAAGAATTGAGATCGACTCGGCCGAGAAGATAGAGCAGAAGGAAGGAAGTCTGAAGGACTCAGAGTGTAGGAACGTAGGAGACGTATACGCACCACCCACGCCCCCATCACTCTTGGAGCCATCCGAGAAGATTAAGGCATGGGAAGGAAAAGAAGAGTTCAGCAGCTGAAAGAATTCGAAGTTGACTACATTGTGAGAGGAACAATTAGCTCGGACTGGAAGAGAGGAGAAATTGATGGGGTGCCATATGCTATTAAAGTCGAAAGAAAAGTGAGGAAGACTATTATAAGAGGAAACGTAGGGAGAAAAATTGGAAACACGAGCAGCTATATGCGATAAAATCGGAATTCTATGAGGCGCCAAGCGCCAGTGATTTTTGATATAAAGATAGGAAGGGATAATATTGGATGACAAAATGGGGAGGCGTTTTATTAAAAATCGATAACCGAGGAGTGAACGACGAATGGAAAGAGGTTGAGTGGAAGATTCGGATAGAATCGCAGGAATAGGAGAAGATCTTAAAGCGCCAATGCATAGGCGAAGGCAGGAATTCTGAATTGCGTCAAGTTTCGAAAGAAGAGACTTGGAGGCACTGCCATAAATGAAGGAAAAATAGTCGAGTTTGGACCGAATAATCGATTTATATAGAATTAATAGAATGCACGGGTCTCCACCCCATCTGAGCGGTGATAAAGATTTGAGGAGATTAAGTCTTTTGATCGAGGAATTATAGATATAATTAATATGTTCATGAAATGTAAGGCGACTATTTAAAAAAAGACCTAGATAACATATGGAATTAACAGTGGGAATAGGTGTACCAGATACACTGATGTTTATAAAAGCACGATTAAAGGGGCGGAGAGCAAAAATTATACAGGAAGACTTGGAAGGGGAAAGAGAGAGGTGGAGTGTAGATAGAGCATTGCTAAGATGGGACAATGAATGGTTTAACTCGTTGGTGGCAGAGGACAGATCATCTGAGGTGGAATAAACTAAAATGTCATCAGCAAAAAGGAGAGAGAAAGAGGGAATAGGAAGCGAAGCAATATCGAAAGAGTAAATATTAAAAAGAGTGGGGCTAAGGCAGAATCCCTGGGGAAGCCCACGATAGACGCATCTAGAGGTGGAAAGAGAAGGAGAAGATAGATAAAGAGTTCTATGTTGAAAGAGGTTGAGTGTATAAGAGAGATAAAAACCGGTGGGAGATTAAGAGAGAGAAGTTTGGAGCCCAGAGAAGGAAGATGCACATTGTCGAATGCAGAGCAGACATCGACAAAAGAAGCGACAGTAAATTTCTTAGAAAGGAATGATTTATAGATATCTGCAAGGAAGGTACTGATGCAATCTACCGGGCCAAGCCCGGGGCGAAAACCGAACATATTAGAAGGAACTAGATTATTATGCTCAAGCCACCAAACAAGACGGTTGTTTATTAAACCTTCAAAGAGTTTGCGCAGACATGAGGCTAGGGAGATAGGACGGAAGGAACACTGACTTTTTTTCGGAATTGGAATGACGATGAAGTCATTCCAAGACTCAGGAGTAAATCCAGAGAGTAGGAAAGAGTTGAAGATATTCAGAAGGGAGAGCAGCGAGGAAGGAGAGAGTTTTTTAAGAATAGGGAAAGAAAGACCGTCCAAGCCAGGAGCAGAAGGAGAGGTTTTGTTAAGAACGGACAAGAGTTCCTCGTAGCGAAAAGGGGACGATAGGAAATGAGGTTCTGAGGAATTTGGGAGCGAAGGAATGATCGATTCCTCGAAAGTGGGGACATACGGAGGAGCAATAGAGTCCAAGAAAGAGTGAAGTTCAGGCAAAGAAGGATGGGAGAAGTGGGGACGCTCAGAAAGAGGAGATCTGAACGCTTTTGCCATTTTCCATATCTTAGAGAGAGGCGTATCTCTAGAGAAAGATGAACAAAATGATTTCCAAAAGTTCCTCTTGGCAGATTTTGAAATGTACCGAGCTTTTGCGTTGGCTTCTTTGTGAACTAAATAGTTGGATATTGAGGAACAAGAACGAAAGGCTTTGAAGGTAGCGGTGCTTCTTTGGAAGGCAACTTTACACTCTTCATTCCACCAAAGAGAGGAGGCACAAGAGGAAGAACGACCGCGCGAGAAGGAAGAAGGAGGGGAGGAAGCGGAAAGAGCAGAATATAGAGATTGAATGAAGAAGTTGTACTGGGATGACGGGTCGAGAAAATCCAGAATAAGGTAGAGTGAGGAATCCACTAAAGATCGGAATTTAGTCCAATCTGTTTTGGAGAGAAGCCAGTGAGGAGCGTGCAAGGGCCTGAAAGGTTTAGAAGGAAGAGCGTTGTTGAGAGTTAGGAGAATGGGGAGATGATCACTACCAAAAGTGCCGTCGAGAGTTCTCCAGGAGCTTACAAGACCAAGATTCGGAGATGAAAACGAGAGGTCGATTGCACTAGAAGAAGATGGATGTTTGAAGAAAGTAGGAGAACGATCGTTATGGAGAAAAAGATTATGGTTTAGGATGAGATTTTCCAGAGTATTAATATTTTAATTTAAACATTTTAGAAATATTTATTGTTTTAGGTTTTTGTATATGTAGTGATTTTCAGAAGTTATTGGGTAGAATTGGGGATTATAATTTCGATATTCTTTTAATATTTTCTTTTATATACTCAAGAAATTTTTGTTTTAGTTATTTTCATACATAGCGATTTTTAATAGTTATTGGATGTAAATATGTAAAAATGCTGAAGCTGTCGTTTTATTATGTTCGGTAAACAATTTTTTTTTTTTTTTTTTTTTTTTTCGGGCGTCAAAAATTCAACCCATCGATAAACATAATTGTTAGTCTCTAGTTTGTAAATAGTTATAGGTGTTAGATTTAGATAATTTCCCTGAATAGTCCATCGCTCGTGTATCATTGCGCATAGATGGGATTTATGTAATAATAATAATAATGAACACTATTTAAGCACTATTTGATTATTATTATTATTATATATATTTTTTATTATTATTACTATGCATACAATATTAAATATATTTATGTGCAAATACAATATATACTACCCCAATCAAAAAGTTTCAGAAATGACCACCGTGTGGCGTTACCAATCATCCGATTTAATTTTTTTTTCCCATTATTATTTAGAGTTGCCATACTGTCATTAATATTCCCACCAAATTTCAGTATCACAGGTCGACATCTGTAAAAGTTATGCCATTTTGAATACATCTGTTTTGTGCGTGTTTTCGATTTTTTACGATTTTAATAATGGAATTAACCAAAATCAACGAATTTGCATTAAATTTTGCGTTAAAAACAGATTGAACGGAACGAAAACTTTGAAAATGTTAGAGAAGTGTTTCGGTAATGATACTCTATCGAAAACAAATGTTTACGTGTGGCATGAACCCTTCAGAAATGGTCGTTAGTCCGTTGAAGATGACGAACATAGTGATAGGCCATCGATATCGAAAACCGAAAAAAACATTGATGAAATCAAGGAAATGTTGTCCGAAAATCGTAAGTTGACCATTAGAGAGCTGGCAGAGGATATAAATATCACTTATAGATCCATTCAAGATATTTTAGTTAACGATTTAGGCTTCAGGCGTGTTGCTGCAAAGCTGATACCGAAAGATCTGAATTTCATGCAAAAAAAGGAACCGCATTAACATCGCGAAAGGCATGATTTTCTAATCCGAATCCGACCAAACATTCATCGGACGCATCATTTGCTGGAGACGAAGTGTGGGTGTATGAGTATGACATGCAATCCAGATATCAAGTGAGTGAATCGCGTACACTAAATGAGCCCAGACCGAAAAAACCACGTCGTTTTCAGTCGAAAAAAAAGGGTGATGCTTACGGTTTTCATTGATTACCACGGCGTTGCGCACCATCAATTCTTACCAGAACATCAGACAGTCAACAAGGATTATTATTTGGTCGTTATGAGACGTTTGCGTGAAGCAACCCGCCAAAACAGACTGGATTTGTGGGCAAACAATTCCTGGATTTTGCACGTCGATAGCGCACCTCGCTATTCGTGATTTTTTGGCAAAGAATAGAACTAATACTACCGAATTCGCATGATTTAATTCCCTGAGACTTCTTCTTGATCGATCAACTCAAGAAACCGCTCTGGGAAACGCGTTTCAGCAGCCGAGAGGAGATAATAGAAAAATCGAAGACGGCTCTGATGGCCATACAGAAAACCGAGTATAACAGATATTTTGGAAATTGGATCAACTGCAGGCATAAGTGCGTCGCAGTCAGTGGAGAGTACGTTGCAGAGGACAAAATCAGTTTTGATGAATAAACCGGTATTTTTAATTTTCTAAACAAATTCCTGAAATGTTTTGATCAGGGTAGTATATCAGAAAAATTCACAGACCCAACCTACTACCTATTCAAAGAGATTGATTATCAGTTGTCAAAATCAGTTTTTCTTTCATTATAGTATGAAAGTAATGTAGAAGGTTTAAGGAATTATTTCCATTAATAGCTAGGGAGGCATTGGGAGTGATTTTAAACATTTCTCTGAAGTGTCGGAAGACGCTACATTTAAAGATTGAATGCTGAATGTTGTCAACATTGTTAGTTCTGCTTAAGCGGCAGTTTGGCGTACTAACCAGCTTGAATCTAAAGAGGTATTGTCCTGAAATTCCAATGACCAGAGAATATTTGTGCGTTGAAAAAAGTGATTTTTAAATGCTTAATTTTGTATTTATTTTTAATATTGGGAAAGAAGAGATAGGTTATACGGTCAGTGTTACAGTGGTCCCAACAGGATTCCCAGTTACTAGTGATTATGTTATTGATACAACTTTTTAACAGTTTCAAGGTTGGAGAAGTACCCAAATCATTTTTAACGCTGTTATTAGAAAGGTATTTTGAGGTCATGACCAGGTCCAAACTATTTGTTATCCTATATTCAGAAATAATGGCTCGTCCAATGAGGAATAGATCCAATGGGGCTATATTAGCCATTACACAAACAGCAGATAAGAGAATGGTTCTATAGAGTGATAAAATATTTAATATAAACTTTCTCTGTTGTTTGTTGATTTTAGAGAGGATCCTGTTGTTTACAAAAATACTGGAACCATATCCGTAAATAGCTTGAATCAACTTTTTACAAAGAATTATTCGCTCTTTATAGCACTGACTGTAATTGTTGGGAAGTATCCTATTCTGTCTACCAGTTTATTATCTAGTAACATTACAAGGTATTTAATTTTGTCGACCACAGGAATCAGTTTTCTAGAAATTACCTTAAGATTTCTAACATTATCCATTATATTTTCCCCCCGAAATATAATTGCCTCTCATTTCTGTAACGAGAACGATAAACCCATGCTTTCCAAGCTTTTACAAACAAGTTCAATTTTAATGTAGGTTAGTGTAGTATTTAAGATCGAAAAGGATATACAGGACGTCTCGTAGAAAATTAATGTAGTATATAAGTTAGATACCTGCCAGGTCCTTGTAAACCTTGGAATAAAGAACATTACATAAGGTCGGGCCCAGGACAGAGCCCTATGGGACTCCGCAGGAAACTTTTCTGATAAAAGAAGAGTTGTTAATTTGCAGTCGTACATATCTTTCGTGAAAATAATTGATGATAATATTGATGAGAGAAGGATTCATTTTATAGCTCTTCCGAATTCGAATTATTGCTGACCATCTGCAATGGTCAAATGCTCCCTCAACATTAAAGGATCTGACAAAAGCAGATGATCCGCTGACCAAAGCATTCCAAATCGAAGTGACGAACTTATAGACCACATCCTCAGCAGAGTGCCTCGTTCTAAAGCCAAACTGATTTACATATAAAATTTGTTTTTCATCGATTTCCTGCAGTAGATAACAATTTATTATTTTTTCATAAATTTTTCCGCAAGAATTTAGTAACAAGATAAGCCTGTATCTCGTAACTTCAGATGAGTTTTTATTCATCTTTTGTATTAGAATTGTATCAGTAATTTTTCAGGCTGAGGGGAAGATTTCTTTTTTAAGAAATTTGTTGAAAATGAAAGGGAATAAGCTAAGGGAGCGAATATTAACAAGTTTGACGATTTTATTCGTGATTTTGTCTCTAAAAGAGACTTTTCTATTATTCAGGGATTTCATGATGTTCGTAATTATTTCTTGGGTGGTTTTCAGATTTTCGGAAAATTTGAAATACATTAATTTTAAATCAGAAATAATAAGTTTTCTTAATTTTATGCTCTCTGTTATGGTATTCATTATATTAAAATAAGCAATACAATTTTAATATATTTACGATTTTTTGACGTTTATCAAAACCAATTTATGAATGTTGAAAACCATATTAAGTCTAGATATAAACTGGTTTTCAGATAAATATATATGTTTGATCACTTTATGTATAACATAACGAAATGTGGATAATAAATAATTTTGAATAGATAAAAATTAATCAGTTTTCGAAATTACAGATGAACGAATAATACCCGGTATGATTAGAGGCTGTAAACATCAGTTGGTAAGAGTAAAATCAAAATTAGACTACTACTATAGTATTCGAAATACGGTACCGGAATTTTATATCGACAGAGATGTAACATTACCGGAACTGAGGGAAATTAAAGATGTTTTGTAAGTATGTTTTAAAATTTATTAAAATTTGCAATTTTAGTTTATACTTGAATTTTCCTTTTTCAATTACTTACTATCGATAAAAGTGAAATAAAAATTTAGAGAAATGTTCTCCTCGTCGGAAATTTGTAATATAAAAATTTTATGAAAATGCATCGAATTTATCGTACAGATATCATCTTGTTCTTTTTATGATATTTAATTCTTCAATGGTAATGTATAGAAAGGTTATATTAAAAATATACGAGTATATTACTCATTATTCAATGTTTTAATTAAAAGAAAAAATTTCTGTTTTTGTTTACGATAAATATATAAAAATACCAGGGACTGTGAGATAAGTGTTTAGTTCTGGTTTTCTTTTCAAATTCGATTCATTACGTCCGTGTTCACCTCACATATTTATAGCCGTAAAAGAGATGACTCTAGCTTTTCGATGAATCGCTGGTATGTCTGTTCACACCACGTCTTTCCCAGCCACTATCGTCCTGCTCTTATATAAGTTCTTCGAACTACATTTCCCATGAAATATATGGCAACGATTATACTAGATTAAACCATAGATATAGATTATTTTAAACCCCCGAATAAAGACCATCTTCCATAATATGTTATAATATAGAAACATTCTTTCGTCATTTAGATCTTACTGCCTAAATTATATTCTTGTTTTTACTTATAGAACCAAATTTCGAGGAGCTAGCGATGAAGGTGGCTGTGTCTTCTATATTCTGCATATAAGGACTTAAAAGTTCAAACTATCATCAAAGGCGCTTTAGCTTCATTGTCAAACTTACGGCTATATAGCTAAGACGTTTGACTATATTTTGAAAGATTTTTAATATTAACGTCTAATTTATTTGATTTACGTGTCGTCTTAGTGCCTTAAATGCTCTCAGGTAAATTCTGACTGCAGGTATCATTCGGTCGTTCGCGATGTTAAAGAGAAGCACTTAAATATCTTAAGACAGAGTGCTTAGATTTGTAATGTTGCTTATGGGGACATGGCAAATATTAATGCAAAAGATGTAGCCTTTAATGGAGTTAATTGTCATGCATTCCTTCGGCTGATTTGATCGAATTGATGAGGAGGCAGAATAGGGAAGATTAGATGACTGATATCCGTAGAACTTTCCAGTGTGGTGAGTCGAACTACTGCATGCAACCGTTTTTACCTGTTATCTTTCAGTTTTATCGTATTCCTCCCTATTATCTTCCAATACAATATGCTCTTTTAGATTCAGTCTTAATTCGTTGAGGTCGACTGGTATGCCTCACTCACTTTGCTGATAATTTTAGTATGTTAATCATTTAGTATTTAACTGCATCCAATTTGACAGCGGTAGACGTGTTCTCTTGACTGAGCTTGCGCTTAATAATACGCTTAAACCATACAGCACGTATGTGTTGCTCAGCTCTAGTGATCGAGCTTTGGTTGTTGTATCGGGTTGTTAGGGAAGCTAACATTTTTTTTTTACTTTTTTATTTATTTATTTTTTTCATATGTTTTTTAAAAATATTATTTGTATGGTGGTCTATTATCTTATGTATTTTAAATCATGCAGAATCATTTTAAGCTGACACGATGGGGGAAAAAGTTAGTCAAATGGATGTTTTTTCCCAGACTAAAAAAAAAAAAATAATTAAATGCTGACTTTTTTCATTACGAGTAACTGGGAAACATGGTTTTATGCATTTTTTCTTACTGGCGTTATTTCAAAGGAGCACAAGATCGGATATAAAAATATAAAAATAAAAAAGACCGCATCGACTTTTTCGTTTAATGTTTAAATTTTATTACAGTCAAATAATAATATTTCCAAAACTTACGCCGAATGGTTGTCGGGTTAGCTTGCACATACTTAAAAAGGAAACGGCTAATTTGGACTTTAAATATGTAATGAAATTAATGTTGATGATTGGCGATATTCGTATGATCGAAGAAAATGCAATATCCGGAGATATCTTTATTTTTGATTTGGAAGAAGCTCCAAAGCAAGAAATGTTGTTTAAAGTTCTCAATCCTTACGTCAAAAAAGCACTAAATTTCACGCAGGTAATTTTATTTATATTTGTTAAATTAAGTAAATATGTTTTTTCGCACCTTGAAGAAATTAGCTTAGTATTCGAAAATAAAAAAGCCATTTAGTTAATCGAACATTTCGAATCCATTTAACTGTTAAGCTAGGCTAAAAAATAAGGTAGTTGAAATTTTAAAAATAACAACTTTTCCTCCACTTTAAATTTCTCGGCGCATAATGTGAAATTTTAACCATAGAGGTGTAGCCGATTGCGTAAATAGGGAAGCAATCTGATTGGTATCTTTTTTTAAACATAATTTGTTTATATATATTTAATATAATTATGATACATTTTGTAATTTCTTCAAATAATATTTGAAAAATTATTAAGCACTAAACACAGAAGGCTTTATTAAAAATTAAAAGATATTTTTTGAATTTTTAAAATTTTTGATTGTTAATAGTGTTTAGTGTTTAATAATTTTTAAAATATTATCTAATTAGTATTATTCGTTTCTCTTATCTGAAGATATAAAAGCCAGAATTAAAAGCACATTAAGAAAAAAAAACTAGAATGAAGGTTGGAAAATTAATAATAGTAGTAGGTACTATAAAATAGTTCAATGTGGGCTCCCGCTGGTCCCGTGGTCCCATAAGTTGTTCCATGGGACTGATGAGTAAATTCTCTATAACGCTATGTAAATTACTTATGAATTACTGACACATAATAGCTCTTAACTTTGTAGACGGATATACAAAGATCTTGCGACAATCATATCTCAATTAACTTTGCCATTTTAACCACTTTGTTGGTTTAGCTGAAGTAAATATGTAAATAGCTGGGTGATGTTTTACATTAAATTATTAAATATGAAGATTTTTCCAACATATTCTCTACATTATTTATTTTCTGGTAGTGAAAATACTGCACAGCTGGCTGTTAGTTTTATTTTAAACGATAATATAATTAACTAATTTATGCAACGTTAGTCTTGTTTACTTTTTGTTTTGTTTTTTGATTGACGATTTAGATTTAGTTGCAGTTTATGGTTATATTTCTCTTTTCTTATTATTATTTAACGCTATTTTTGATTTGTTATTAGAGCTATACCTGAGTGGGTTAATTGATTTTACATTTGACCTGACCAGGGGGGAAAAAAACTCTTTTTAGCACTCTGCCGTTTGACAGTCGCTTGATATTTCCCGTACATATTAATAGCCTCTCTATTTATGCTCTTAAGAAGGGAAATACAATTATGCAGTCAAAAAAGACGCATTTTTCAACATATTTTTTTATACGGAGCACCTCATACAGATAGGACTGACATTTTTTTTTTTTAAAGTTGTTATTGTATTACAAACTGGCCATCTAGGCCATTTAGCAATGTTCTTAACAGGGAAATATTGAGCATGAAGGGAGGAGTACCCAAATAGTACCTACCCGATAAACTTTACCTTAAACAAGGTCATGAGGTTTCTTACGCTTCAGCCGCCTTCTATCATTAGCAGTATGTGGCAGTTCAGCAGCAAGTTTATTCGGATGACTTTCCAAGTGTCTTTCTGCGTGTCTTCGGGCATGAGTTTTAATAACATCTGCCACATACTCTTACAGATAGGACCGACATGAGGAAACAATACTAGCTCGCCTACGCATAGGCCACTATACACATAGTCTCACCTGTTTCAAAAACAACCGAAACCGACATGTGAAATTTGTGGAGTGCTGGTTACGGTGGAACATCTCCTCACCCCGTGCCGTAAATTTCGATAAGAGAGAGCCGCTTGTTCCAAGGAGGATGCTGGTCTGGCCGAAATTCTGACGGACAATGAAAAGACCTGTAGAAACATTTTCAAATTTTTAAAGCTTACCCGACTTTTCTCTTTTATATAGTTTTAATATTCAGCAGCGTTTGCCTCCTTTCTTTTCCTTTTTTTTTCTTTTTTCTCTTTCTATTGTTTATTTTAATTTCCTTTTTTTGTACTTTTCATGTATTAATCTATTTCTCATAAGATGTAACTTCTCGACGTCGCAAATGACCCTAGCTGCCGAGCGACTTTAAATAAATAAATTATAATTACTATAATGTTCATTATACAGGTACCTTCCAATTAAGTTTTCGGTATCCTAATCAGAGGTGTCATAGGCTATCGGGACTTGTCTCGTTCCGGATTTAAGTCGCTCCCAAGTTTACCCAGACTAAAATAATCGGCTACTAGAGAAATCTGGGGATAGTAAAGGCGGCCGAGGGAAAGAAATTGGCCCCCTACTCTCATTAGTGCCGTTGGGCTTATTATATTGTGAACCAGGTGAACCTTAACTTCACAGTCTATGGATACCTTATCAAGGATATATGGAACTTAGAAAAAACAAAGAAGTAGTAATTTCCTGATTAATTGATTTCATTTTTTTATTTTGTGCTATCAGCGTTATTATTGGGGTTAGTCTTGAAATACGCCGAAGACACTTACATTTACGTATTGAAAGCATTCATTAATTTATTTAAAAAAAAAGAGAAAAACACGATTTAAAGTGTTTAATGTAAATATCAATGATGTCGCAGTACTGCCTTAAAAACGGCAACTCACGCGATAGTTGTGTTTCGTGTATAAATAAAATTATATGTAATATGATTTTGAGGACTGAATAATTACTGGTCTTTTATTTCAGGATGCTGTACCGCAACGAGTTAAACAGATACACATTATCAACAGTTCACAAATGTTGGAATCGGCTGTTAATTTTATTAAAAAGTTTATGAAAGAAAAAATTAGAGATAGAGTAAGTGTTTTATTTCTTTTCTAACAAATATGCGCCCTTTCTTTTCGTCTCAGTGAGCCATCCGGTCAAATTTACGAACGGGAACCACTCTTTCAATTCAGAATTCCAGAAAACACGTCTACCTTATGATCTTAATTTCTAACCGCCAATGAAAACTACAGTTATAGCTCGAAATATAATACGTAAATGGCGGCTTATCTCTCGTTTAGACGAAGAGAGCGTGTTACAGCTAAACATTTAAATTGTCGCCGTTAAAATTCTTTCAGAAAAAAAAGTCTTCTTAGATAACGAAATATATTGATAATAATTAAAATATCCAAACTAGCTATTCAGATATGCTGCTAGCTCATCAGCCGATACATACATTTTTTTTAAGGTAGCAAACGGCATAATTGTTTCCTTTATAATCATTTGCACTTTAACTAGCTGATATTGGGGCAACGTTACTATTTCCGATTGTTCTTTTCTCGTTTCTAATATTAATAGTGAAAAATTCACGAGTTTGTGTATTCATTTTGGCGATAAAAGAAAGACATCCGCCTGATTTCCGTAAATTTCATTATTTCACATGTTATTTCGATCGGTCTATTTTTGTTCTTTTCTTCCTACATTATAGATCAGTTATTTAGCGGACAGAGTGATTAGAGAGCTTCACTAGTATGTTTACGCCGCCCGTGCGTATAAAGGCTGGCGTGTAGTTCGAAGACTTACTGATGAATATTAAAGAATGCAGACAGACTCAGGATGGGCGGAAAATAATGTATTGTAGACGAATGATATCGGCAAGTTGTTTTATGAATTACTTAACTTTACATTGAGATAATAAAGCAAAAATCCCGAGAACCAATCATTTAGAAAGGTGAAAAATAAAGGATGACAAGAAGGAAAAGTAAAATATGCAATGCGGACATGGTAATTAAAAATGTCATATAGGGGCATCGACAGGATGATATTTGTCCTTTTCTTTTCTCGTCAAATTCATTTTCAAACTCATGTCCTATCAGTAAATCAGTTGAGTTTTTCTTTACTATTACTACTTAAATGATTCTTTTAATTAACCTAATTCTCGTCTATATTTTTAGTGAGCGTATGTGTTAAAAATCATATAGGAGCTTAAAAAATTTATTTTAGTATAAACTAATTTTGAGTTGTTTTTTTTTTTTTGTTTGCTTGTGTTTTTAGACATTTTATTAGCACGGTTCATTTTATCATTTAATTGTATTTTACGTGTTTCCCGAAAAAAGTTAATTATCCTGTCGACACATACACACACACACACACACACACACACACACACACACACACACACATACTTATTCCGTTCCGAACTTGGACTGAAATAAGCAGATACCTGAGAAATCTGACAAAACAAAGACAACCATGAAAAACGGACTGGCCTTTTTATTCGCATTACTGCTGTTAGGTTTAATGCATTATAAACCTTAGCTTCATAATCCCCATCTCCCTGCTAATGGTATGGAACTTGCGCCCAGAGCCCCGATACACGTTCGCGTACATGCATGCAACACACGGCTTACACAGCGCTCAATTCAAATTAATATTATTTTTCGGCTAAATTAATTGTGAAAATACTTTTTTTAGTTTCATGTTCATAGCAGTATAGACAGTTTGTTCAAATACATTCCACAAGAAATTTTTCCATCCGATTTGGGTGGTAAAGAAAAACCGTCGAACGTTTTAATAGGTATGTACATTTTTCCGCTGTTACAATTAAATAGCGTTAGTGATACCAATTTTTCTTTAAGGCGCGTTAACGCTATTTCATCCCTTCCATTGACACATTTTTTAATTTTAACATGATCATAAAGTTTCATATTAAATACATTCTATTATATTGTAAATATATATACGTACATAGGAGTAATATACCTTCAAACATTATTATCGAGGTTTTACTATTACTGTTACCTCCGGATATATTAATGTTTTTTTGTTGTTTTATTATTATTATTATTATTATTATTATTATTATTATTATTATACAGATATACACACAAATGAATTAAAAAATTGAGTTTTCAATTTTATCTAGGTAAATTCTGGAACGATGAGATCAGTGATACCTGGTTATGAGTATAAGCGGACGATTGAAAAGTACAAGGGAATGCTATACTTGAGAAGATTTCTAAAGGATTTATTTGATTTACCCGTGTCTATTGCGTGCAAAATCTTTTGAAGATTTTACAGTTCAAATGGAGCTAAAGTTTGAAGAGTGGGAAGCGGTGCGCACTATTTTTTGGAGAAATAATTGTTAAGCAGATCACGCTGGTTTTCCCAAAAATTATTTATACGGAGTGGGGTTTGAGATTAATCTGCTTTGAAAACTGGAAATCGATCTTTCGAAATGTCGAAAAATTCCATATCATCAATAGATTTGCTGAAATTGTGAAAACGCCGATTGTCAGCGCAGCTAAGCAACATAGAACGAGTTAATAATATACCCCGCACCCCGGTATTTTTCCCTTTCCAAAAGTATTTTTGCTCGTTCTATACGTAGGTTCGTCACTATTATATGCAGAATAAAAAAGGGCCATTCCCGCATAGCTTTGAATTTCCATGATTCTTCTTCGCGGTGTAACAGTAACCACGTTCAAAACGATTTCGTGAACGATGTTAACCATTTGTTGTTTCGTTGCGATAGTTTTGAGATGATGGGTTTATGTTTTTTGAAGAACTGATTGCTAGGAACATCGTTCATACGCGCTGTATGATCTTTTAGGTTGTGAAGAGGCCACCTTATTTACAATATTCAAGTTTATTGTAAAAAATAAAATCTTGGTATAGGGTGGGCCAAAAGAACATCCCGAATTTCAAACGCTCGTCAAAATCATACACTGTGAGTTAGCGTGGCATCTGGCGCTAAATAATATGCCGTTTAATATAAATATAGTTAGGGTTAGTAGTCATGATGTCGTGGACGCGTAAACAACGCTCTTTCGTTGTCGGGTACTTTGTGAAAAACGGTGAAAGTGTAATCGCGGTACAACGCGCGTTTAAAAAACAATTTGATTTAAAACGTCATGACAATCCCCCCGACCGTAAAAGTATCCTCAAATGGGTAAAAAACTTCCGAGAATACGGTAGTGTGGTGGCGGTCAACCATCAAGGTCGCCGTCGATCGTCTAGAACCCCGACAAACATCGAAAAAGTGCGCGTAGCATTGTCGCGAAGTCCGCGCAGATCCGTTCGTCGCCAGGCTTCCGCCTTGAAAATTCTTCCCCGTACTTCACTCAGAAGAATAATTCGAAACGACCTCAATATGCACCCATACAAGATACAACTAACCCAAGAATTGATACCAACAGATAAGCCAAGAAGGTTAGAATTTTGCAATAAATTTTTGGATATGCTGGGGGAAGAAGACGTCGATTTATCCATTATGTTTTTTTTAGCGACGAGGCGCATTTCGATTTAAATGGTAACGTTAATAAACAAAACATGCGGTATTATGCTACTGAGAACCCTCGAATCGTTCACCCGGTACCCTTGCACTCCCCTCGTATCACGGTATGGTGCGCAGTCAGTGCGAAAGCGATAATCGGTCCCTACTTCTTCGAGGAGGAGGACGGAGCGAATGTTACTGTGAACGGCGACCGCTACATCCAAATGTTAAACGAGTTTTTTCTACCGGAGCTCAGACGGAAGAAGATTGCATTATCTAAAACGTTGTTTCAACAAGACGGGGCCACATCACATATTCGTAACGATGTTTTGCGGTTATTAAGAGAGAAGTTTCAGGACCGCTTGATTTCGGGAAACTGTGAGCTGTTTTAGCCGCCGCGCAGTCCGGATTTAACACCGACAGATTTTTACCTATGGGGCTACTTGAAAAGCAAGGTGTATGAGGGTAAACCAGCAACAACCGACGAGATGAAATTGGCCATTCAGAAGGAAATTGCGGCGATTAAAAAACCAACTCTTAAAAAAGTAATGCATAATTTTGAGGAAAGATTGCAACAATGTAAAAATCAAAATGGTGACTATTCATACGGAGTATTGTTCAAAACTAATAGTAGTGTACAATAAATGGCGTTCTTTTTGAAGTATTTCAACGTTTGTTTCATTTCCGTAAGTATATTAGTCTTTATTTGACGAGCATTTAAAATTCGGGATGTTCTTTTGGCTCACCCTATATAACCTTTTGTAGATCCATCTGCTAGTCAATGGCCAAATGGTTCCTCGTCAGGCTAGAAAAAACAAAAAAATAAAAAAAAAAACAACAGACGACCTCTTCGAGAGAATTTGTCTAATTCAGTCAATTGTCTAATTAAATACTGATTTATAAAATAAAAAATCAATCGTTAAAATTATTTTTAATCGGATTTCAGGCGCAAAATACATTTAGAACGGAATAATATTCGGTAAATTTTGCAAAAGAAGAAAATGTACAGAAAGTACTGAAATCTATAATACTCGTAATCAAACACTAAATTAAACAAACCGTCTAAACAAAACGTAGAACAGACTAGAGAAGTTTGGTGATATAATAAAACATGAACTTACAAAAAAAGCGAACAATTTGTTTTCTAAATGATTTTATAATTGGAGCTTTTTTATAATTTTTAATGGTATTCCGACTGTTTTACTGATTTTTAAAAAGATAATTTAATAAACGAATAGATCGTTCGAATAATTTTGACTCCTACCTTGGAGTTTTTTTTTCCTTTTTTTTTTTTATTTGACTTTGTCAACGATGACATTAGCTCAAGAAATGGAAAGAAGAAAATAACGTTATAATAAAATAAACTTTAATAACAAACAATATAGATCAATAAATTAGATAAATACCTATTTAGAAACGTTTTCGGGCATAACCCATCATCAGCTAACAATAACTTAAAGTTTCCTTTAAGTTATTGTTAGCTGATGATGGGTTATGCCCGAAAACGTTTCTAAATAGGTATTTATCTAATTTATTGATCTATATTGTTTGTTATTAAAGTTTATTTTATTATACCATTTTAACAAACAGGATGTATTCACCTACAGAAAATAACGTTGTTTAAAAATAAAGTATAAAAATAATTCGAGAACGAGCAGGAATACCCGAGTTTCAGTAGAGACGAGTAGAAGGACGATTGTTCGGTAGAGAAGACCACGCATTCAAATAAAACATGATATCAAGGTCACAAAATAAGTAATTAAAAGGAGGATGAAAAGAACAAAAATGCAGTAGAAGTAAATGAAAACCAAGAAAATGATGCAGGAAGGAGACTATGAAAAAATCGAGCCTGATCCCGCGTTAAGCATATTATAGTTGATATTCCTTGCATTGCTTGATTTTCGATCTTTTTCGGATCGGAATAAAGGTGAATTTTCACAAATCTTATGGAATGATTAGGCGACCCCCCCCCCACCCAGAACTCTAAAATTGCCACCCAGAACTTAATACAAGCTGTTTAAGAATGCAGCAATTTAATAGAAAATAAAATTCTTTTTATTCGCTTTGTTTACAATTATGTCAAAAGTTGCTGTCAAAAGATTTTAAAATAATTCAGTTAGTGGTATATTTTTAAATTTCAAAATTGCGAGATTTATTTTTGACAAAAACATGAAATTTCATAAAATAACAATAAAAAAAAAAAATGATCTTTAAAAATTTGACTTTGACGTTTGCTTGTTATTCTATGAAAAAACTGATATGCTTTTATTGCTAATGTGCGAAAGATGTAAAATACTGACGAGTGGAACTATCACGGTTTTTTTTTGCTTTTTTTTTTTTTTTTTATGGGTTCACGTCGATTTATTTATCATTAATATCAATAAATTGTTTAAACGGTCCTTTTCGGTTTTCATTTATTCCCTATTTTTTTTTTTAAAAGCGACATAATCTAAGACAAACTTCGTTTGTTGCTTTTTTCTCGTTTTTTATTTCCAAGAAAAGTCCATTTAAAATAGCTGAAAAACCACGGCAAATTCGTTTATTAAAAATGTTTTTTTACAAAAAATAAATACCGACTTCGAGGTTTAATCGAATAAAAAATGCACTAAAAAGTAAAAAATTAATTATTATTCGATAAAAAATATATACCTATAGAGTGATATAACTTAAGGTGATATCGTAATTCTTGTACAACATTAATACCCTAATTAGATTCGGCATCAAATTCATGTTACAATATCTAGGAACAATTTAATGAACATGTAATGCAGTTTTTTTAATTATTATTTTAATATGAATTTGATGCGCTGACTCCAAAAACTTAATGTTGTATAAGAATTACGACATCACCTTTAAGGGTATATCATCTGACATGAAGGGTACAGGGAAAGAACCGGGTAAGTCACAAACTTTCGAAACGGAGAAAAACTAATTTTTAAGTCTAAAACGTTATTATTACACTTGTATAAAACTTCTTACAATTAATTTTATTTCATAAAAATATAATGTCAAGTGTAATGTATTGAAAAAAAGTTAAAAAAATAATCATAATATGTATTTAAATACCACTTTTACTCCCATTTATACATAGAAAAACCAGATAAATCATTTGAAACAAAGTTATAATCTATAGCCGATTATTTTTTAAAACTCTGATCAACAAATTGTAGAGTACATTTTATTAAATAATAATCGGAACAATTTTATGACAGACTTACTAATTAGTCATGAGATAATTTACTGCAAAAATTAACAGCTCTTGGGCTATAGAATTTCATAAGGCTCATTATGTATTTGAATTTAGCCTTGGAAATTGCAAGATCACCTAAACATAAATGATGAAAAAGACATTATTTTTCTATTATTATGGTAGTATTGTAGCTATTATTGTTTAAAAGAGAAAAAAAATCGACTTACTATAATTTAATGGTGTAGGTAATTCGAATTCTCCCTTTTTTAATGTTGTTATATTTGTGTTACGTTTCTTGATAACATCAGAAAAAAATGATCCATTCTAAGTACTACGATGGTAAAGCAGACGACTGGATGAAGCTAAGATTTTTTTAATCGGCTGGATTTTGAATGGGCATTTCAACACATAACGGACGTCCAAAAATGTCTTCCGGTCAAAAACAAGTTTTTGCGTTACATTGGTAACATCAAAAAGGATGGTTTTACCCGTGAATTTTTTAATCATTTCCATGAATTCTGTTAGTGTTTCGAATGGATTTTTTAAATTCCATAATCCAACATTTTTATCACATTCAAGTATGAATGTCCCCCCCGCACAGGAAAAATAATTTTAATTTTTTTTAGTCCATGTATTTCGTTTGCAGTTATGAGACCAAATAAGCATTTTGTTCATCATGCGACTTCAATTTATTCAAATTTCTTACTATATTCTCCTTTGCCCCTTTTGACACATTATCAAAACATTTCAAACGTGAACAGTTACAATTAGTTCCCATTTCATGCGTACTTATTCTCAGCTTTTTGTCTGCATTAGAGATACGTCCGGTTTGCGATTTTTTTTTTGGCTTCTAAATTAATTTCGATTTTTTTCTAAATTGGAAGACATTCTGTGTTATTAATGAAACAAAAATCACGACAGCATACAGGCAAAACGAAAAGCAAGATAAAACACAGAAAACGAAAAACAAGATAAAATACACAAAACGAAAAAAACAATAGAATACAAGCCGACTATTATGATAAAAAAGCGCAAATTATTCAACATGGATATACACTGGAATGATAAAATTTAACAGAGCATGCTTTAATATTACTATATTGACATATTCCATAAATATTGCACTAGTCATGATGAAAGTAAAATTACACTGATTGTGCTGCCATCTATCGTCATGTGACAAATATGAATTGAGACTTGCATAGTTCTTCCCCTGTTTTGCTTGACTTAACCGGTTTTTTCCCTGTACACCAAAACATAACTCTTGACAAATTAGGTTTTCTTGCAGTTTTAATACTCTGAAAGGTAGCCTCCGTTAACGTAAACAAAATGGTGACTATAATTCAATTTTGAAAAAAAAAAAAAAAACAGACTTACCCGGTTCTTTTTTTATCGAATAATTATTTTTTACTTTTTAGTGCATTTTTTATTCAATTAAACCTTGAAATCGGTATTTATTTTTTGTAAAAAAACATTTTATTTTACAATTTTTAGCGTTATACTTGAATTTTTTTCTTGTTGAAAATCAATTACGACAACAAATTATCGTTGACTGAAATAACGAGGCTACGAAATCTGTCTTCCGACAATAAAGGCCACATATAATACACTTCAAGCATTACGGATAACTCAAAAACTGCTGGTCAGATCTTAATCAAATTTAAATGGAACCACATGGGAAGCGACAGCTTTCAAAAAAAAAAGAAAAATCATCAAAATCAGTTTCTCCTAGAAAAAAGTTCTGAGGTAACACTTATAAAAAAAAAAAAAGAAATAAATAAAAAAAGAAATACAGTCGAATTGAGAACCTTCTTCTTTTTTTGAAATCGGTTATAAAAAGATAATGAACCCGTTCGAATGTTTTTATAGTATGTTCTTTAATGCTGCAATTAGAATTAATAATTTTAAAACCAATTGAGAAAACATTGTTGTTTATAATCGGTTATTTTACTTGAAATTTTTCACATTTACTTTTTCATTATTTTAAATTACATAATAAATTAATTTTTACATATTTGCTTTTATTCAGGAATATCCCAAAAAAAAAATTCTCCGTAAAAATATAAAAAAAATCTGCCCCCCCCCCACGGAAACAGATTTCTGAATTCATCCCTGTATGTTATATATCTTGTTATATGGTCAGAGTAACCTGAAAGGTTATTTTTGTGTAAATATTTTAAAAATTACGTATTTATTTTATCCGGTTCGATTGCCCTACCAACCTTTGCATCTTTAATCGCTTTTTGGATTTCATCTTTCATAACGATAGGGCTCTCTGTATTTGCTTTTACTACTTCCACAATCTGTTCACGGTCAGCTGCAAACACACAATCTTTCTTTGTATCTTAATTGCTCTTGTTGACATCAATTTATTACTTCTCCCAATGGTGATGTCGTATGATATTTTTTGGTACGTATGCTTAAATTCTTTAATTTGTATGAGTGAAATGAATTGTGTTTTAATTGGAGATTTTCAATTTCTTGACACATTTGCTCGACCCATTTTTTTTTTTTTTATTTATAATTTATCTGTCTATACGGCTATATTCTACTGTATTCTTATGTTTCTTCGTTTATTTATTAGTTGATAAATTTCGTCAGTCATCCACTTTTGTTTATACTATGATTAATAAAAATCGAACTACTTTTTCACTGTTTTTTCACGCATTCTTATAACTTTTGCCATGTTTCTTCTACTGGTACTATTTCTATAAACATCATATTTTCTATATATTGTTAACAAGGTTTATAACAAATTATTTTTTGTTATCTCATTAGATTCCAGTTTACTGACACATATTCTTTTTACCAATTGATTAAAAGCGTTGGTCAAAATTAATGATTTCATTTCGATATTCTCAAATCTAGCTCCCATTAATAAAACAATTTATGAACTGCCTAAAAATCGTGCAAAATACCTTTTGCATTAATCTGTTAATTCCTGTAGAGAGGTTTAGATTATTTTTCACTTTTTCTCAAACTTTGATACCAGACGCTAATCGGTTTGCGACCGGGGGAGTTAATAAATAATTACAATCTAGAAATATTTACATAAAATTCAGTTTGAATTTGAATAAACCCTAAATAAACACGTTAGTGATAATACAATCAGATTAAACACATGTTAGAAAAGCAGCTCTTGTAAATGTACATTAAACGCAGTCTTTATAGCAACTAGAACGATTGAATAGTAACGCCGGTTACTGGACTAATTAGTTTTAGTTCACATCGTTGGCACAGACAGCATAGTAAAAGTTATCAAAATCGTCTCACTCTAGTTATCACTTTCAAAGCATCTCATTAGAAACGTACAGACGAGAACAAAATAAAAATCGCAACAAAGGTTAGTATTTCGGATATTTTGGGCTAGATGAATGTTAATCCTTTAAAATCAGTATGTCCCCTCGCATACGTTGCTACCATAAAAAGAGTTATTGCGGATTAGTTAACAAGGAAACACACAAACCAAAAAGCGTTTATAAAAATGCAAAAACAATTTAGTACTGGTTAGAAAATTATTACATTGGTTAATTATGCAACAAAATACATCCTTAAAGTGAATGTAAACACCCAAGCATATAAACGAGCTTAATGCAGGTTAGCAAAAAAAAAAAATGAAATTGGTTAGTTAAAGACTACCTATTAATCTCTATTTTATTCAAGCACTGTAGCTGAGTGAGGACGTTGATAGAATTTGTCTATAGAAAAAGTATTTGGGATGCATGGAGGCGGGTTGGAGTTTTGAGAAAGGATGTATTTGGTTCATGACGATGTAGACCATAGTGGTATGGTGTTGAACTCTCTTACTGAAGGATGTAATGTAAAAGGGCATAGTCATTTGATGAAGTATTGAACTCTTGACGGTTAAGCAAAAAGAGGCATAGTTATGTTACTGAATACTGGCTTGTGATTGCCTGGGCAGAAGGGGTGTTTTTACATGACTGAAAAAATTCACTTCTGATTGGTTGTAGTGTCTCCGAACATAGTTTTATACACTACTGCTAATTTGGGTTTTAAAAGCTACAGTGGCAATTTTTAATCATTGCACGTTTCGTAGGGGTAGTATTTTATGTACCATTTTGAATGGCTTTAGAAAAAGCGTGTCGATTTTTACCTTGATTCCTGAAATTTGTCTAAATTCTTATTTACAGACGAACTGTGGGGAAAACTTGAAAGTTACACTGATTATTTTCAAAGTCAGGCATCTGTTCGTACGGACGAGTCAAAACGAATTCAGTGGAACGATGGGTTCAACAAGCAGAATGGTGATCTAGAAGAAACCTACGGCTCATTTCATAAATTAAACATCGACTGATGTGATAAATTGGAAACTGAATTTCATTTTACCACGTTCTTCCACATTTCTCCTACTTCTGTGTTTTCCTTCTTTATCGAATTTAACTTTATACAATTGAATAATAAACTGCGTGCTTAATATTAACGTTAATCAAATTTAATCACGTTACCAGCTACTTATTATTTGCATCAGATGTGGATAATTATTTCGCATAATATTGATTCGAACAGAGCAATTTGGAATTTTCCGAAAATCATTTACAAATTATACAAACTACGGTATAAAATATCTACTTCCTGTTTTAACTCTAGCATAAATCACGCGTTCTATGTTTTAACTATAGTATGAAATACGAACTTTCAACTGTAATATAAGGTATGCGCTTTGTGTTTTTTTATTTTAAAATATCCTAAATTTTTAATGCCACTAATATAGTATATTACTTTTTTACATGTAACATTTTAAATCAGTTCAAATAATGTAATAGTTCCGTTTCATATGCAATCGAAAAACTCTCAAGAGCTTTTAATTTCGTAATTCACGCAAATGGTTTTCTTTAACAATTTGCAAGGATTTTAAAATTTCATATACAAAATAACAACGAAGAAGATTTCTAACAATTTTCGCTTGCTTCTTTTTGTTTATAAATTTTGGGCGCGACTTATAGATGGAAGCTAAACAGTAGAATATTTTTGTTTGTATTCGGAACATTTTCAAATAAAGTTATGTATATCTCAGATGCAGTTGCACAGGAAATACTGCAAATACGAAAAACGGTAAAGTTTCATTTATTTAGAGATAACGATCATTTTTTTTCTTTTTTTTTTTTAGGTCTGGATAATTAATTAAAATTGAAAATATACGAATGAATGAATAAAATGAACGAGTGAACTTTTACATACTTTTACACAGCGGTGATTTTTTTATAGAATGCCATTTAGACAATAACTTTTTGAGTAATTATTAAAATTAAATTTACATTTGCATTTTAAATGAAAGAAATCAATATTATTCATAAATTTCCAAGTACCAAATTACCATATTGATATATTAGATTCTAAATAATTTAAAAACAGAAACATTACAAACAACGCAATAAAATTGAACACACATGGTCAATATAATAATATAAACTGACTTTGATAGTTCTTACCGAAACCAATATTTAGGCGGATTACGCGTGAGCAAAAGTAATTTTATTCAAATGAATTATAGATACTCACTAATAGTCAGTGACTATTAGCATTATAAGTTGTATGGATTTAACTAGTAATGGATGTCGTTTACCTTTACGTGTAAAATTTGTTGTTCTATATATGCGGTTATTATGATTTTGTTTTGAATGATTACTTTATTTTCATTTAATACATTAAATATCAAAATGTTTTTTAAAGAATAATTTCAAAATGAGTGCAGTTAGGAAAAAATTATTAACGAAAGAAGAATATCTTTATTTTTAAAATATTACTCCAACAGAACGAATTTCAGTGGATAAGAGAAATAAAACGTTAAACGACATTTCCAAAATTCTATACATGGTTTGTGGTTTTATGGGTAATGCAATATATGGGAACACTTCATTAATTTAAATAAGTTTTTAACGACTTACAAAAAACTAAAGTGCAAAAACATTCATTATACTTTTTTATATATGAACAGATCAAGTTTATCAATTATAATAGATATTGGAATAATAAATAAACAATTAAGTTACAGAAATAATGTTTAAAATACTTATAATGAAAACATTTGTAAAAATAGAGATAGATATTAAATAAAGTTACGGAACCTACATTATTTTGTAGGGCACCAATTAAATTGAACAGAAGAATATAACTCGCAGATTAAATATTTATTGATTGCATAAAAAAAAAAACATAAAATTGACCCCCCAATTTAAAGCACTATTAATTACCGCTAATTTTATAAAAACTGAAAAAAAAAAGAAAAGACATGTATTAAGCCCAATCTCCACATTATTTTACCTGTTTTATTATTATTAGGTTTATAAAATTTCATAATAACAAATTAGATATAATTTTATCCTCGAGTGTGAGCAATAGCTGTTGTAGATTTGAATGAAAAAATTCAATTAGGACTGGAAGAAAAAAAAAAATACCGAGAGGAGAAATAGGATATCAAAAAAAACTTTCAGAATTTTTATACACTGAATCCGGAAAAAATAATATTTAAATAGGAAAAAGTGAATTTTTCATCGCACTATTTTGCATAATTTATTTTTACAGGGTTGCATTTCTATCATATTTAAATCTACTGCATAGTTTTTGTTTTTGTTGATACAAAAAAAATATTGGAAATATAATAGAATTAAAAACACAACAATGAACATTTAAACTAAATTTAAATGAATATTCTAGAAATGTTGACGAAATATTGAACTCTTGATTGATTAAGCAAAGAGGGATGTAGTTATGTAACTGAATACTGACTTGTGATTGGCTGGGTGGAAGGAGTGTTTTTACAGAACTAAAAAAACTCATTTCTGATTAGTTGGTGTCTCAGAATATAATTTTATACACTACTGCAGCAATGACAGTCGAAAATAACCGTTAACAATCCCTTTCTGACAACATAATATTACTTTTAGAAATTGTTAAATTAGTCCAAAACTGGAGGAAAGAGATTGCTAATATCTACATTGTCAGGTATGATGTGTGTGTATGTGTGGTAAAGCGGTTTTTCATCACCATTTGTATATTCACTGTCATCAATATTTTTTTCCATCAGTAAATGAATAAGTCTAGATTTTTCACTTACTTCCTTTTACTAAATAAATTTCACCACATTTGTTATTTCAAAAAATAAGTCTTCATCCTATTATATACTCATCATTGTCAGCATCATATTATATTCCATATATACTTGACCTTTTAGTACAGGTTCATCAATGTATATGTAAAATGGTCCTATTTTACTTATATTAAATTACTTATATCCAAGTCTTTTTTTCAATATCCTCGTCGTCATCTTTACATTTAACTTCAGCCTTAATATCACCTTCCCTAATTATACCAAAAAATTGTAGGCCTTTTACCATTGTTACATCAGTTATTGTGTCAGCATCCATTTTAAATCGTTCTGATTTTTGTAATAATCCACAAATATCTCTAATGATGGTTTTGTGACTGATTTGAAGCACTATATTTCAAGTACATGCGATGGATATGCACTTGGTTTCTAATGAATTCTATTTATTAATAATATTTCTAAACATTTTTTCTAATTAATTTTTAAGATTTATCTTGTTATTTTTTCTGCCATTACTATTATTAGCTATTGCTTTACTCTTAATCATTACCATTATAAATAATTATAAATTCGACGAATTCACATTTAAATTCATTTCACCATCGTCATCAATCACTGAGAATTTATACTTGTATGTTAACCATAATTTAAAATATTTCGAAGTAATTTATTCTCTGGCATTCTACCAAGGATATGGAATTTTCTCGGTTTATGTATATATATATGTGTGTGTGCAAGGGCGTCGCCAGCCGATGAGTCGGGGGGGGGCGATGAGTAGCGCGCCGCCAGGGGCAGGGTAAGATGATAGAAAGAGGATATGAGTTATAGGAAAAATATAATTTATAATTTATAAAGACTTAATGTGTTATTAAACAAGAATAAAATCTTAATTAAAGCATAATTTTTGTGGGTTTCTGGCAAATTTTTATAATAAAATTATAAACGTCTTCCAAATTGTCCATGATTACGTGCCTATGAATACTAATCATGGCCAGTTGATTAAAAAGTTTCAATGCGGGGGGGGGGGGGCAACTACCCCCCTTGCCACTTGGCGACGCCCATGTATATATATATATATATATATATATATGTATATATTAGGAACATGAATATCTTTTTATACCTACGCACATATTACATGATAAAACAGTGATATTGAAACTGTGTCGCTGTTACGTTTAGTTGGTTTCTATGTATAGCAATTATATTATTCATAATATGCCTGTTTATATTGTTAGTAAGTAATCTGAAGTTTTATGAGATAAGTTGACATACAGTCAGATACAAATGGAGAGAATTATAAAACTGTTTTACTCGTTTTATATTAATTTCGGTTTTATTTTTCTGTGATTGTACTTTCATGTATAAAGAAAAAAAATTGGTGTTTTGGGGTTTAAAATTTAGGAAAGTATGTATAGCTATAATTATAAATAAATGATTACTTGTTTAATTAATAAAATAAGTTATTCTGAAAAATAATTTATGAAAGTTTTATAACAGCGTGTGACTGTTCAGTAACATTAAATCTTAGGCATTAAAAAATTCGAAGAACTCTTTACTTGATATCGGTTTTAACAACCAAATTACTCACCGTTTTCAAGGTATTTATAACTGATTCCCACTTATTAAATCAAATTTTAAGGGAGTAATTTATGGAAATCGATCTCTATTTTTTCTTTAATTTCATGTCCGGGCTCCAGTGGGGATAAGCTGCTACACATTTACATACACTCTCAAGCTGTACGAAATAATAAAAATTGGCCGTCCGGCTGGCTACATCTGCCTACCAGTCCCGAGTAGAAATGATGGGAATGAAATAATTAAACGTAAACACAGATCACATTTAAACAATTTCGTTGCTACAGTTAGTCAAGAGATAGCGCCACAAACCCCAATTTATTTTTCCATATATACACATAAACTCGGTCCTTCTATAAATAAATAATGAAATGTTGCGCTATAAATTTTCGATATATGTAAGTAGACGGCTTTAATTAATTTTAATAATTCATTCTTATTCTTACTTCATTATTAGATTTATTGTTAATTTTCTAATAACCATTTCAGTGAAAAAATTTAAGCCCGTGAACGAATCTGAATACGAATAGTAAGATCAAAAATATATGTGTCGGTTGAAATTTTTTGCATTTCCCGAGGCCTTTCTTGAAACGTCAAAATTCAAATTTGAAATTTTAAGATCGGCTACACACATTTAAGATGTACTTTGGGGAGTTTCAGCTCCTAAAGTGAAGCTACTGAAATAAATAATTTCATCGAAATAGTTTAATTTTTGTTAAATAACAATTTACATTTGTAATCCATTTTTAATTTCAAGTTTAAAGTGTGACTTTGCCATCAAGCACGAAAAGCGGCTCCATCAACATGTTAATGTTAAAGTGATCCAGCTGCTTGACACATCATCAGATGTTATAGACGTCTTAAGCGATTAACGCCGAACGATTTAGTTATGTATATAAATAATAGAATTTAGTTAATGAACTAATATTATATACACGTCGTTTAAGCGAATTAGTCATATATATATTGATCATTTAAACAGTAGTTTAAGATTTCAATACACATTTATTAATAATAAAAAAAAAAAAAGTTTAAAGTGATGATGTTTCCGCATACCAATAGCGTGAGATATTTACACACAGTTCGCCTCCGCTTCTTGAATACTTTAGCCGATATAATAGCGTTGATTTTTTAAAACGCTTTAAATGCCATAATATGCTCGATGCCTTTACCCGTGATTTTCAACGCTGGACCCGGATGTTATACATTTCCCGAAATTCAAGTATTCATAATTACGTCTTATAAAAACTAGTTAAAAATGACTGTGTTTACAACGTGTATTACATGTTTAAAGCTTTCACAGTGATACTCATAATAAATGAATTGAACTTTTTTTTATTAAGTTAGCAATTTTCCCTTTTAAAAATAATCCTATTCGAGATGAAACGAATAAACGGTTTGTTTGTAATACTGTTCGTATAGGTAAAAGTTGTAACGATTTCGTGTTTTTAGTGATATACCATATTTTAATTAGCTACGGTAACGCCGAAAACGAATATACGTATATCGGTTCTACTTTTAATTTATGCGATAATCATTACCCAAAACACGCGTCGATATAACAGCTGGTCATCAGCTGGTCTGGCTGACCATCTGGGCATCGATTATTGTTATGTGGTGCGAGTGTGTGCGTGTGATATACGACACAGCTGCAAACCGTGGTGACACTACTTTCGGGAAAACAATGAACAGGTAGCAGAGATAAAGCGTTATCAGAAACGATGTTCTTACATCGCGAACGAGATGTTTTCTCGTTATTGTGTTAGATACCGCGCCGAACACGAAACGATTTTTATGACGTAATTCATGAAAATCCGCATTTTATTCTTGTTAGTTCATTGCTGTTATCATTAACATTTGAAACTTGTTCGTAATCAAGTAGTTGAAACGAAGGTAAATTAAGAAATTCGATTTATTTCCATCTACTGAAAACAAAAGAAAAAAAGGCCTGCAGCCGAACTTCACTGGCGCGCCCGGAAAAATTAAAAAGAAAAAAAAAATCGTGAAATTTACACCGCTAGTTTCGGATGAAAACGACTCGATCGTGCAGTTTTCAAACCATGGGCAATGATGTTATCGGCGATTCAACAGTGGAGAAAGAGCCATGACAAAGTAAAAAAGAAAAATGCACGTATCAAGTGACTATGGTAAAGTTAATTACAACTTTTTGGATATAATATAATATTCAGGGGGAAAAAATTCAAAAATACTAAAATATAAACCTATACTAAAAGAGAGAAAAGTCGTTAAAAGTAAAAAAGGGAATAATCCTATTTGTAAAGAAACAAATACGATATCGAAAGAAATATATAAATAGAGTGAATAAAGGCGTTCGCTGGACTAATATTGCGAACATTATTAAATGATCTTAGTAATTTAAAATTCGCTCTGGCTGTAAGTCTATTAACACGGTACCAAAAAAAAATTTAATCTGATCGGTTAATTGCATAATCTTTATTAGCATATTTCTTTTCTTTAGACGACACTGCTATAGTTTTTCTGTAATTTAACGGCTATAGCTGAAAACAAACTAGTGTTTTTTTATTTTCCACCCACACTAGTGTCAGAAATAGTCAGCCCCGGATCTACGATTTTTTCGAACCGGGGCAAGAACTTGATCTCTCTAGCGTTTGAGATAAATTGTTAAACAAAACTCATAAATACATAATGGGCGGCATTTTTTTGTGATCGTGAGAATTAGTACCCTTTAATAAATTTGTATTCTTTATTATCTATTAGCTAATAACTTTTTCATTTGTGTGATATAAAATGAAATATAGAAAACCTATAACCAGGAAAGACAATCTAATCAAGACATTTTGCATTTTTTCTCTCTAATCTTACTATATATTACACGGCGTACTTTTATGTAATTTAACCGGCGGGATGTGAAATATACAAAAATCGAATGTTTATTCCAAATCAATTTTTATTATCCGTGTAAATTTCGAGATATTTAACATTCTAGGGGCTCTTTGTAAATTTTATTATCTCCGAAAAATAGGTTGTTGTCCTAATACGTTTTTTAGGCAAATTAACGTGTGTATTAAAAATTTGGGTGTGGTGGTGATTTGTCGTTTAAGTAACGATTAATTTTTTAGCGGATCCGATTGTTAAGTTATCTTATCTTATATATTTAAAGAGCCTTGCTCTTGTCGTTGCCGTACGCTACATAGCACGTTGGCGCAACCTATTCGTACATTTAGCTGTACCGATATAGGTTGTGTACCAGGCAATTGTAATATGCAACGCAGGTGTATACACGCAAGACTACATTCGGAACTGATTGAAGCCGCTTGTTATCGCGCTACAAGTGCAGTCCGTTCGGTGTGGGTCTGCTGTGTACTGCCCTAGCGCGCATATGATGTTGTACGTGGTGGTTTGCCATTGCCTTCCACGTGACTATTAGCGATTATTTTTATTTTTATTTAATTCTTGTAATAAGTTCGTCGTCGCTCGGGATCGAACCCGTGACCGCCATAATAAGATGTTATACGATCTTGCGAATCTAACAGATTTTGTTAGAAACATCTGGATTACACAAATCTAATTAATACAGATTAAAAATAGAAATAGACCATTCCTTCGAGTATATACTGTGATGTTGAACGGTGTTACGCGTTAGGAATTTTTGTAACAGATATAATCACCAAATACGACTAAAGCCAATTATAAAAATTGTTACAAAATTCTCATTGCATGATTTACGTAATAAGATTTTACGAAACTGGGTCATAGGCTGTTTCCGGAAATTCTAAGAAATACAACGTAAAATAAAGAAGTTTATTTTACGCGTGTTTTAGCCGCTGTGATTTGGTTTGCATTATTTTCGATGAGAACAACATCCGCGCGTGTCCCTGAAGCGTGTGAATTTGAACAACGCGAAATAAGTAAAATGCTTGTGATTTTAGATGTACTCTAATCATAACGCCGAAAAGAAAACCATTATCTAATTTTTTCACGCTAAGTTTATATTTAAACTCTAAAAATAAGAATAACTTTAATTACGTGTATTCCATGTTTGTAAATTTTTAACAACCGGTTTGTTTCACACGGACTGGGAAATGTGCAAAAAAAAAAAAAAAAAAGGATGACCAGAAAGATGAATTAATATTTGATCATCCGGTGGTTTTTTTAATTTTTTTTTGCATAGCTATCAGTGACTGTTTTTTGTTAACTTGCTTAAAAAATAAATCGAAACAATGAGAGAAATGCAGTATTTGTTCTTACTGTCGACACTAAATATCAGTAATTATTATCTTAATGTTTAAATTAAGTGCGAACAATATAATTAAAATAAGTCTTATATTTATATATATATATATATATATAATAGCTTTCCCTTTATTCGATAAATAATCAAAACCATCTTAACAGTGGCGTTCCTTCAGAAGGGCCTAAAGGTCGAAAGACTTTTCCCTGACGACCAAAAAGCCTATTATTAATGATGCGGCTAGAATAAAATTTTGCAGCTTTTAAAATAGAAATATTCATTTATGGCTAAACGTACACAGTAAAAAAAAAAATCAAATACGATTATAATTTTTTTCCCCCTTTTTTATACGTAATAAATTCAGCGCGTAAAAAATTCAATATACGCGTATATTTTCTTAATCGTATTTAATCAGTTTTTAGCCGGTCTCATCACCAACAAATCGAAATAATGTTGAAGGGATAAACTACTAATATTTTATTACTTTTAATGAAAAATAAAAGTAACGGTAGCAACGAAATTATAATATTGTTTGCTCGAATTAAAAAGAGCGGACAAATAATTAATTATACAACAAGAACAGTTCGCAAAGTCATCGAATTATTACAGAACGTGATTTAATTTATGAAAAATTCAATTAAAGAACAAAGTCAAGTGTTCCACTTTTTTCTCATTTTTTTTTGTTTTTTTTTTACCAAAACGTTGACAAATTCTTCTTCGGAGTTAAATTTTTCTATTTTCCCCCGAAATATTCAACATTGCTAAACCATTTAAACGGATTTTCACTCTTATGTATTTTCTAAGACATATTTCAGTTCGATGCGGTATTGAATATTTTACCTTTCAGCTAATAACTGTGCTACAATGTGCAGAAAATTGAAAGCATTATGCAAACATTAAGATATATATGTATGTAATTTTTTAAAATGAACTAATTGCATCATCTGATGTTGTGGGCTTTGTTTAATTTTGTATCCGTAATTTCCGTCTCTTTTTTGAATTCCAAGTACCAGCGAGTTATTTCTGAAGAAAGTGATAGTGGTGTGCATAGGCGCACTCAGGATTTTTTTTTTGGTCGGGGCTAGAATTTAGAAGAATGAGTTAGGGGGTGGTAACTCGGTACCTCGACTAAGTACCTATCTATTTCCGTGGTTTGTAAATGAAAATAAAAAAAATAAAAATAAAAATACAAAATTAACGAATATTATTTTTAAAAAAATTACAAAACTGACGAATTTTATTTAAAAAAAAAAAAATAATAATAGAAACGTAACATTATGTTTGTAATAAGCACAAATTAGATAAGTATACGAATTTTATTTTTAAAAAATTAGCTAAAAGTATATATAACATTATACTTGTAATATAAGTAAAAAGTAAAAATATGTATGTTTTTAAAAAAAGGAAATTAAGTAAAACAAAACAGTACAAAACGAAATTAAGATTTCGAAGATTTTTTGGGAGGAGAAATGGCCCCGTGGCACCCCCCTGGGGTGCGCCAATGGCGGTGTGTTATCATCGGTAAGTTATGTGCTACATAAAGCAATAATAAGCTGCTCTGTTTCAGTATTATTTGCTTGTTCATCGATAGGTAATGAATAAAAAATATTTATAAATCGATTATTTAAATTACATCTCCAAAATGATTCAACGGGATACGTCGATAATAATCTTTAGAGTTATAATGTTGTACCTTTTTATTTTACTTTACGGTAATGTTAAACACAGCAAGAATATTATTAGAATTTTTAAATAATCCTTTGAAAATTTTATTTAGATTGTTTTCCTGTGCGGTGGTAATTATTATATTTTTCGCTAAATTAAATACGTTAAATATTTACATTTCGTCTGCAGATGCTGACTTCATTGATAATAACTCAACAATTTTTCAACTAGCAGCAGAGAAATTATAAATTCTGAATGCCAAGCGATATTTTACTTGATGAGGTTTCTCTATCTTGCCCGAAACAACGGGATGAAGTAAGTGAACCACTACAATAAAGCAGCATCACGCACCTCTGCATCAGTCAGGTTGGATAAAGTTCTTTTAATGTTTATCGCAGGATTCTTCTATTCTATATGCTTGAGTGAAACAATTTGTTCCTCTTTAGAAGTATTAAAAGAATTTGATATTTTCCAGATTGTTTCGAAGCAGTTGCGAATAAGCGGGAGTTTTGTTGAATTAGTGATTGAAAGATTCACGAAATAAGACGTACACAATGAACAAATACAACGTGGACACTCTGAAATTTACTATACTCGTGTGCACCGTCCTATCTGTGACCGCGTATGTATATTTTAGATTAATATTATTATTTTTTGAATCCAAATAAACGAATATTAACTACAATGTACCGTCCAACTAATATAACTGAAAGAAGTTTTTATAAATATATATATATATATATGTATACATTTTTTTTTATACAAGTGTATTACAATCTTAAGCGTAGCGCAGTAACCTAGTGATTAAGGTGTTTGGCTATCAGACCACCTCGAGGTTTATCTCTTTCCGGATCCAAGTGGATCCCAGGTTTACTCAGCTTGAAATAATTGGGTAACAGAGAAATCTGGGAAAGTAAAGGTAGCCAAGAGAAAGGAACCAGTCTCGATATTCTCTTTAGATCCATCAGGCTTCTTAGTACATTGTGAACCTTAACTTCACAATCCATGATACTCTATCAAGGATATATGGGACATACTTACGAATTTATGTTCGTTGAATTTTATTCTCAACAGCGTTTGGTTTTTTATTCGTTTCAGCTTATGAAACACTCTCAATCAGAATTGCCCTGTGGTGAATTCTTAAAAACTTTTAAGAATTTAATGGTGCGAGGTTGAGTTGTCCAGTCTTCCCTAAGTGAGAGTATTTTAACGCGCGTGCGTGTAGGCGTGTGAGAGTGTATGCACATGGTACATATGTGCGCGAGAGTGCAGGTGTGTGGTTGGATGTGGATATGTATCCATGTACTGATACCTAAGTAAGTAGTGTTAAATAACTACGTTTCGAACATATGTGTATCGTATGTATATTTCTTTATTTCGTAATTTTTTATTTATTATTGTTTGAACATACGTGTATATTGAATTGTTTTTATCGCATTATGCTGTGCAATAATTAACGAAAGCCGTTGCAAAAACGGATATTATACGAATAAATAAATAAATAAGTTTATTTTCACACTGGTATGCCAGTTTTATGAAAAAAATAATAATTTCTCATGTAAATCCGAAATATTTACTTTCTTTAGGTTTTTTTTTTTTTTTTTTTTGCAAGAGGGCTCATGAACTACGGAAAATTTTTATTAAAACGTCAGAAACATTTTTAAAATAAAATAACATTTATTTTTGAAATCTTTCGCGCAGTTTGGAAATATTATACAGACGAGTTTTTTATTTTAGCTGTTTTTTTCTTTTATATTCAATAGTCAAAGCATTAAGTCTGATAAGAATCAACTAATACCCAGAAAGAATCTCGCATCGAAAAGGGTCGGTATCATTCTTCTAGAAGTAGTACAGAGCGAAAGCATATAACAAAAAAAGTAGTGGTCGAAGCGCATCAGAAAAATTCCTCAGATCCTCTTGTTCCTGGAACATCAGGAAAGCCTGCCCAATCGTCAAATAAAGATAAAACGGCAACGGATATAGCAGCCAAAAATAACGATGAAATTAAATCGAATCTTAAGAAAAAGATTTGATCTGCATTAATTATACTTTGCAATGAAAGGTTAATTATTACGTTTTTTTTCTTCTTTGATATGTTTACAAGTTCTCCCTAATTCATTCTGTTCACCTTGTTTTAGATTGTTTACTTTATAGTAATGTACTGAAAGTATGGGCGTCGCCAGCGGTGGGCAGAGGGTAGGGGCAGCTGCCCTTCCCTGGAGCCTTAAAACTTTTTAATCAACTGGCGATGATGAGTATTCATATGGACAATTCGCCAAAAACCCACGAAAATTATGTTTTAATTAATATATTATTCTTGTTTAATAAAATATTAAGCCTTTACAACTTATACATTTTATTTTTCCTATAATTCATATCCTCTTTCTATCATCTTATCTCCCCTCCCTCCCGGCGGCTGAAAACCCATCTTGCCCTTCTGTCTCATCGGCTGGTTGACTTAAAGATTATTATTCTCTTTTTTCTCTTTTCTCTTTATTTTTTCTCTTTCTATTATTATTATCATTTTTTCCCTTTTTTTCCCGTTTCTTGAATTTTTATGATACAGGTACTTCAGTGGAATGCGAGGAGCATTATTTCTAACAAAGACGAAGTCTTCATGTAGATATAATGCTAATTTCTGAAACATGCCCATCTAATCAAAAAGCATTCGGAATACAAAACTTTGACTGCTACCGGGACGATAGGGAAGGCGGTTATGGTGGAGTGGCAATTCTGATTAGACACGGAATTGAACGCCAAATCGTTGATTTAAATTTAAAAAATATGTATAAGAAGTGGGGGATCGACGGGTGTATAGCGGGCATTTCTCCCCAAAAGGAACCAAATCCTTGATGAAAAAATTTTTTGCTGCACAGAAACTTAATTTATACTATAAAAAATTTGTATAAATGTTACCTATGAATTTTAATTATAACCAATATTTAATACTGTTTTTTCCTAAAAGTATTAATGTCAATAAAAATATAAAGTGTTATTAAATAATAAATTTTACACAAAAATAAATATATAAATGAAAAAAGATCTATATATATATATACCAAATATGTTCGACCTCCGTCTTTACATTTTCCTATGTGCTACTCTTTTAGCCCCTCCCCACGCGGACAAATCCTGGGTGCGCCAATGAAACAAGGTATTTCTCAAATTTACTGTCTACCGTATAAGATAATACGTAATTATGTAATTTCCCCTCCAAAAAGTCTCTCTGGATCCGTCCCTGGTATAACAATACCAGGTCTAATGCTATAAGTGTTTCTGCAACTATTGGGAAATTTTTTGCTGTATTTATATCTTATTACCCCCCCCCCCCCCCCAACTCAAAAAAAAAATCACATTATATATATTGATACTTTGTAGAGACTTTAGATACCTTAGATAATAAAACAGTCATACTAGGTGGAGATTTTAATGCATTGTATAGATATTGGGGCTGCAGTCAAAACAATAAAAAAATGAGTGTACTTGAATTAATCTCTAATTTCAACATGTCTTTACTCAACGACGAATCACCAACAAAAATTGGAAATCCTGGTAATCATAACAACCCTATCGACTTATCTCTCGTATCGGCCGATGTGGTTCTTGACTGTTCTTGGAATGTTTTAACGATTCTCCTGGGAAGTGATCATTATCAAATTATTATTAATGTGAACATAGGCGAGACAAATACTGGTAACCATCACCCGCATCAATATCAAAGCAACATCTTACGCTGGAAATTTTAAAAAGCGAATTGGAACATCTTTAAGAACTTAGTAGATCTAAATTTAACAAATATAGAAACTTCAAATGCGCCCCTGGAAAGATACTACTTTTTTCGGGATATCGTTCTTTCAGCACTACAACAATCGGTACCGAAACCGTAATTGTACATGGATAAAAGGAAACCCATCACCTGGTGGAATAATATATGCGACACAAACGTGAAAGAACGGAATAAGACTCTTGGAGATTTCCGTCAAAAAGGTTCCATGGATTCATACCCTGTGTACAAAAAAATTGCAGCAGAGACCCGAAAACTACTCAAGACGTCAAAAAGAGATGTTTGGAGGAAATTTTGTAAGGAGTTTAGTTGAAACACATCCTTAAAAGAACTATGGACATTAACGAAACGATTCAAAGGTAAATACAGACATAGCAGTAAGGTTACTGATGACAGCTGGTTTAGTGAATTTATCCACAGTACGCTCCTAATATAAATGAAACAACAGAACTAGAACAGGCATCAAATAATAATGAAGTACATTGTCTGCTACAGCCTATTTCGTACGCAGAACTTTATTTTGCATTGCATAAGAAGAGGGATTCTTCTCCAAGGTTAGATGGTATAACTTATTCTGTAATTAATAATCAACTGAACAATTTCCCTCTGGCAATAGAATGTAAGTATTTTCACGAATTATTAAGAATAACAATACATAAAAATATAGAAAAGTGAACGAATAAATAGGTTTCTTAGAAGCTGACCAAAAGTCGAAATCCGGGTTATGAAAATAATAAAAAAAAAAAAATCATTTTCAAAATGAACTCAATTTATACAAAAAAAAAAAATTAGTTTCGATGTATTATATGTTTGACATACTTAGCTGATTGAAGAACTGATTGTCAAAAATTTTTATATTTTATGAGAATATTTTTGATTTTTGTTGCGTATTTTAAATTTTGCGTTTAATGAACAAATTGAATGGAGAGTTATGAATTTTCGAATGATCATTTTAGGGATTGGTTTAAATTTCATCTTACATATATTCTTGGAGTTTTTTTACGATTTTTGGTGTCTAGATAATGGAGGATCGTAGCTGTCTAATTAATATTTAATTAATCTAATTTTTGTGAAGGAATCTATTAAAATTTATGAATTTTTTTTCATTAGCGGAAGATAGAACATTAAAAAATTTTAAATTAAAATTCACTGTGAACTTACGAAATTTCTTTTTAATATATAAAATAATTATTATAATAATGACCAGTTTTTCCTATATTGTAAACCGTAATTTATGTAATTTCCCTAAACAACGTCACAGATTAAAACGATGAACATTAGTGAATGAAAAATACAAAAACAAAACTAAACAATATATTTAGTCATACTGTTCTGGTCGGCCACTAAATGGAAATTCCGTATTTCCATGACGTCATGTAATGGAATTTTAAGTTTTTTCTTATATTCCGATTTGCGCTAAATTGGAAGACTGGTTTATATAGTACAAACGTCATTTGAAAGCTACCTTATTGATGCTTCGTGTGCGTGTACAAATTGATTGTTTTTTTTTTTCTTCTTGTATATCAACCACAATAAGTTGAGAGATGCGAGGATTATTTAAAATACGAACAAGATGTTTAGGTTTGATAGTCGCGGTGAAATAAAATTTCCAAAATTTCGTTCTTTCCATCCTCAATCCATCCGGCGGGCCACACAGATACACACACACACACACACACACACACACACAATCACATACTTTTCTCACCTCTGATATTTCTTTGATTGCTGAACCTGAAAAAAAAAAGAAGTTATATGTTAGTCGTATATATTTTTCTTTGGTTTTGTTTTATCACGTTAACATTTTTTTTTGTTTTTCGAGTTCAGAAATCTAAGTAATATCGGAAGTGAGAAAAAATAAGTGTGCGATTGTGTGTGTGTCCGCGTACTCCCGCCAGAGGGATTGAAAATGAAAACAACACAATTTTGGAAATTTAATTTCACAGCGATTATCAAACCTAGACGCCTTTGTTCGTATTTTAAATAATCCTCACACATACTTCAACTTATACGATTGTAAACAAATTTTTAGTAATATAACAAACATACCACGAACATGTAGTTCGTTACTAAGAAACACGTTGGATTTCTTCATATTTACTTTAATACTTATAGTGTATTTTTGTTTATGTGTAACATTTCAATACATACATAACAAATCTATCTATCGAATCGTTTCACCCCATGTAGGGGTATCGTGACCATGATCTGTCACCCGGTTGATCAGACTGCGCCAACAATTCCGATCCCTTGCGATGTGTACACAATCCTGAAAGGTATGACCAGCAGCTGTGCACACTGCGTCCGTCCATCTAGTCGGCGCACGACCTCGACTCCTTTTTCCATTGACCTTTCCTTGGACGAGCACCGTTTCCAAATTGTTCGCTCTGATCACATGACCAAAATACCGCAGTATCCTGCAGAGCACTGCAGATGATAGCCTCTTCGGGTTACCAATCTCATTTATTATGGAGACATTTGTTCTCCTGGCTGTCCATGGGACACGCAGCATACGCCTCCAGCACCACATTTCGAGTGCGTCTATACGTTTTTTGTCTGCGCTGGTCAATGACCAGGTCTCTGCACTATACAGGAATACTGAGAAGACGAGGGAGTTCACTAGCCGAATCTTTACACCTTTACTAACAGCGGAGTCAGCCCAAATTCTTTTTAAACGGCTCATTGCGCTTCGTGTAATCTGTGCTCTGTGGCGTATCTCATTTTTACATCCTCCGCTGTTTTCCACTATAGAGCCTAAATATGTAAAGCGGCTTACTACTTCAATACCCTCAATTTCACGTATTGTTGGGCGGTTATTCTCCAGACGGTCGGCGATCATTATTTTGGTTTTGGCTTTGTTCACTTGGAGGCCATATTCTGCATTGATTTTTACCAGGCGATCCAGAATATATGACATTTCCTCTGCGTTTTTTGCTACTAACGTAGTGTCATCCGCATATCGGAGATTAGAGATGTACATCCCACCAACCGAGATACCTCCATCCCAGTTGACTGTACCATTTGCTGTATCGATTTCCAGTATTCTGCGCATTATGAATTCACCATATAAGTTAAAAAGTAGCGGTGAAAGGGTACAGCCCTGGCGTACACCCCGCGCGGGGTAAAACTTTTTCGAGTAAATCCCATTGTTTATCCGGACTTTTGCTGAAGTTTTTTCGTATAGCTGCTTAATCAGACACACTAAATGTGCTGGCGCGCCCAAATCCATTAATATCGACCACATTTTCGACAAATGCACACAGTCGAAAGCCTTCTTATAATCTACGAAACAGAGCACAGCTGGAATATTATATTCGCGCGCTTTTTCAACAAGTAATCTAAGATTGAGGATCTGTTCTCTTGTACCTCTTCCCTTTGTAAAGCCAGCCTGCTCTGGCGGAATTTGAATGTGCATCAGAGCATACAAACGATCGTATATAATTTTGATCATCACTTTGCTTATATGCGCTGTCAGTGAGATAGTCCGATAGTTTATTCGGGTGATCCTTTCTTGTGCAGAGTAATATAGGTCGTCTGACACCATTCCTCCGGCCACTCACCTGAAAACCAAACGGCGTTACAGATGTGGTAAATTGTTTTTGTAATTTTTTCTCCGGCAGCCTTGAAAACTTCAACGGGGATACCGTCTGGGCCTGGAGACTTATTTATCTTCAGATATGCAATAGCGTTCGCAACCTCCTCTAGCAAAATTTCTGGTTCCGGTTCAGGAAAATTATGAAGTGCAGTGTTAGCGATTTCATTTTCATCCGCGGCACTGTATAATTTGACGCAGTACTTCCTCCATACTTCAGCCACTTCTTCGAAACCAGTCCTAACCATATTGTTTTCGTCACGCAATATCAGCTTTCTCATTTTAAATTCCCTTGCTACTAAACGTATTTTCTTAAAGAGGAAACCTGTTTTATTTTTCTCAGCGTGCGATTGAACCTCCTCGCAAATAGATGATAGATGTTTATTTTTATCTCTGCGACTTAATTTATTAATTATCCGGCTTAAGTGTTTTCTCTTTTCTTCGTAGTGGTCACACCCATGAGCCAAATTTCGTCGTTCTTCAATGGCTGCTATCGTATCCTCTGAGAACCAATGCTTCCATGTTTTGGTTGAATTACACGGTTGTGACGTGTAGTAAGCTTGCTGTATTTTCTGTTTTAACTCAGTCCATTGTTGATCAGGTGATATTCCGACAGGTTGTATTTGGGGTTGCGCTATTCTGTTCAAGGCTAGTTTGAAAGTTTCTGGTTTTGTAATTTTCATTCTGGGATTCAATTTGCATTTTTCTGGCGCGTGGAGTCTTAACCGGAATTCCATCATCAGCAATCTATGGTCTGACCCACATTCTGCGCCTGGTAGCGTTTTCACATTTTTACACGATGACTTCCATCTCTTGTTCACAAGTATATAGTCGATTTGATTTCTATATCTGTCGCCAGGTGATACCCATGTGACTCTCCTACGAGGATGATGTTGGAACATTGTGTTCATAATTGGCATCTGAGAGTCAGCTGCAAACTGAATTAGATCTTCCCCTCTTGCATTACGCTTTCCGATTCCAAACTTACCAACAAAATCACGAATGTGGTCGTCAGCACTTGTATCGCCTATCTTGGCATTAAAGTCTCCCATCACAACTGCAATTTCTCTACGTGGAAGCGAGTTTAGCGTATCTGCCAGTGCATCATAGAAAGACTGAATTTCTGTATCATCCGCGTCAGTTGTTGGGGCGCATACCTGCATCAGATTCATGTTAATGGGTTCTATTTTTAGATTCAACATAATTATACGATTGCTGATTGCTTGATATCCTTTTACAATATAATTGTACCTTTTCATTACCAAGAAAGCCACTCCTTCTCTGTGTGAATTACTGTTACTAGAAGCGTAAACATTAAAATCCCTTGTTTCAAAATGACCAGTCTGGTTATAATGAGTTTCTGCAAGCCCGCAGATTGGAATGTTGTGTCTCATAAGCTCGCTCTCCACAATCCTCAGTTTGCCTGGAGCCAAAAGTCCACGAACATTCCACGTTCCGAATCTATTTATATTTCGTATCTTAAAAGGCCCGGTAGCATATTTCACATTCTGACCCCGGACGTCAGAACGCCGATTGCTAGTCGGATCGCATGGCACAAAATCTATCCGTTTTCTTGACATTTCATGGTGCTCTTGGGAAGATACTGCGGTGGTTTCCCCTTGCCTGCCGCAGGATTTTCTGTTAGGGTTTACTCCCTTAGCCGAAAGGTCCAGCTTGGAGGCGCTACAGAAATGTAAATAATATTAACTTAAAAAGCGATGAACTTAAAAGAGACGAAGTTGGAAGAAAAACGGATTATTAATACACCCAGATAACAAGTTAAAATATTACCAATGTTAACTATTATTGAAATATATATTTAAATAAAGGAAATGAATTTAAAACCGCCTTAGCGCCATTTAAAAGCTCATCGTTGATGGAATAATCACATATAATATTACTAGATGTATAACGGGACCGTTTATTTATTAGAAATTGTTCAGTGATGATCCCATATGGGTACCAAAGAATGTTTTTTTTTATTTTATTTTATGGGCACCTTAGTACAGGACATTCACCCAACACAAAAGATTAGAAGAATAGAAAGACATGTGGAGTGACAGGTTATATAAAAAATACGATTAGAGATAGAAGAAATGAAGGCAGCTAACAAAGGAAAGTGAATGCTGATGTTCAATATTCATTGCAAAAAAACGTTTAAAAAATCTTTGTATGTTTTCAGCGTTTGGTCATAATTTTTTTTTAAAGCTAAATGTGGTTCTGTAGTTCCTACAGGCGGAAGAATTTTCATATGAAATTCCTTTCTTTAACTTTCCTTTTACCGTTTTTTTTTTTTTTCTGTAGACGCAACACCTTGTAACGTGCTTTTTTTTTTTTTTGTTTGGACTCACCAACCGGGGACCTTTCCCCAGAAACAATTAGAAAAGGAAGGAGTCAATTACATCTTGATACGGTCAGATATTGTTAGGAGAAAGGACCAAATAAAAGGAACAATGTGTGGAGAAGGAAAAGATAGAATATAAGAGGCGCAATATGGAGTAGGGAGACTAAGTCGTAGCAAACTGGAATAGAAAGCAGCAGAAAGAGATGAACACTTAATAAACACGTGATCAGCATCACAAACACGCTCTTTGTTTGAGTGGAGAACCAACGAAAAACGAAAATGGGAGGAAGAAAGTATGACTTAAGAGCGCAGACGAACAATGAAGACAACAACAAAACAACGAAGTGAAGGAAGCAAATAGAACCACGGATTAACAGGAAGACTAGGTTGTGTAGACAGATAAAAAGAACAATTGTTAAAGAAAGAGGAAGCATATATACCCGATACCACAATCTGAGATAAAAACCTTTGCACAGCGGAAGGAGATTAGACGATGGGATTTTTTTAAAGAAGAAGTGAGAAGAGGCAGCAACCCGAGCCAAGGAGTCCGTCGCTTCATTACCAAAGATACCTGAATGACTAAGAACCCACAGCAAACCAATTTGAATGGAATGAACGGAAGAAAGAACGCGGATAATTGAGCGTATGCGGAGTATGATAAAATCACAGGAATGATCAGGTAGGGGAGAATGAATTGGAGGGCGGTCATGAAGTCAGATATAATCAAGAATTTAGAGGAAAGGTGATTGGAGGAAATGAAAATAATGGAACGTAGGATAGTCATTAATTCGTTTATGAATGTGGAACAGAAAGAAGGAAGACGAAAAGATTCTGAAAAGCCAAAATCAGGTAGGATAAAAGATGCACCGACACCACCCAATCTGTAAACATGGTTGCGTGTGAAGGAAATTGAGAATTGATAGTACTATGGAGTTCCTGTCTAATTAGGGCGTATAGAAGAAATTTAAAGAGCTTAGGTATAGTAAACATATTTGAGGGACGGCAGAGATCAACGAAATTAAAAGAAAAATAAGGGAGATTGACAAAGGACGTTATGTAAGGAAAAAAGAACTGAGCCGAAAGCATATGAGAGATAAAATAAGGGTTTTCCTAGGCACGAAGTGCCAGTTCCCAGAAATGGAAAGATAGTAACGGATAAGAATAATAGACGCGAGTGGGAGACGCTTAGTAAGAAAACGATAGCCCGAATAAGATTTGAGAATAGAAAGAGGTGGTGTATTAGATTCGGCAAGGATTGCTGGAACTGGAGAGAATTTAAGAGCACCAAGGCGTAGACGAAGGCAAGAATTTTAGATTATATCCAATTTAGAGAGTCGGGACTTAGAGGCACAACCATAGAGAAATGAACAGTGCTTAACTGCGGTGGCTATTACAGTACGAGGTTGCGCGGTTTATTCTTATAAATAACTGCCTATTCCACTAATTTTAATAAATTATGTCACAGGTGAAATTGCACTGGGAGAATTCTCAAAAAGGGTTAGTAACTATTTTGTTATTTATAAGAAGGGGCGAATGAAGTGAGAGTGCTGGATAGTCACCCAGTATGTGGGGAGTTGAAGGGGCAACACATTGACAGCAGAAAGAACAATTCATAGGGGAGGGGGCTCTCTGAAAAATAAAATTATGCGATAAGGATATGCGACCCGCGCGTAGGTGACTAAGGGCACAGAAATCTCTGCGGGAAATGTTTTTTTCTGGCCGCCACGGTTTAACTGAGGGTTTAATTAGCCTTAAGAAAGTTTGACATGCATTTTCTACGAGGACGTGAGATTATTAAAAATTATGTTTGATAGATAAGGTGGAGGAGGGCTATTATTAGGCAAGGAGCAGTATAATGCTACTCGGGCGATGTATCGACGCGATCACTTCCAGGAATCCTAGCATGGCTGGCGCCCATAGTCGGGGTATTTTTGAATTGTAGCTGTTGTTAACTGAACGATATTCCGATGCAAGGGCTTATTTATATTTTATCAAAGAAAAATCAATATTAATATTCAAAGGGGTCCACGATGGGATCGCGGTGGTAGGTGCCAGGTCGGGGAAGAAAATTACGCTCACATTGTGCTGCGATAGAAGAGCTAGGATTTCCGGGAATGGGTCATTAGGGAACTCTGGGCATAATGGGGAAGTCATTTATGTGGATAAGAAAAGAACGATTACGAGAAAAAAGAGCAAGGTATCACGGTGATAATAAAAGTTTCTGAAATACTCTAGTGGAGGGGTACCTAACACAAGGCACATAAACTAACAGACGATGAGGTTCTATGTACGGTAAATATCATACGATGAGCTGTGTATTGAATCAAGAGATTTAAGTATGGAAGGGCTGGTTGAAGGATACGCCTAGGGCCCGTCGTCTATTTTGGAAAGGACTAAGGATTTGTATATGAAAAGAAGAGTTTTCGGCGGTACATTATATTTTGCGTTTGATAAATATTTAAGGATAGATAGGAATTTGTGACATTTAACTTTAAGGTTGGATATGTGAGGACGCCAAGTTAGCTTACGATCAAACAGTAGGTTAAGGAAAGTAATGAAGTGAAGAGTTTTCTAGGTTGAGACGGATGGCAGAGGAGTTTTGACATCCACTATAGAAATCAACAGAGATAGACTTAGATGGAGAAAACACAAGACCGTTGTTGTTACACAAGGATTGTAGTTCTGTAATAGTTTTTGCAGGATTTTTTGAGCATTCATTGGAAAACTGGAGAATACGAAAATGTTCAAGTTGTCAAAGTAGAGCCGGGTGCTAACAGACGGAGCGACACATGCATTTATATAGGTGATATAAGAAATAAACAAGGTTGCACTAAGCAATTCATATTTCCTCGAGAGTTAGGAATCCGGAAGTTAAGACGCTGTAAAAAATGTTCAATTTTTCCATCTAGCAATTTAAACTAGTTTAGACAAATTTCAATCGCCATCAAGAAGAGACCACAATTTTCTATCGGCGTAAACCGTACAACTGGGGAAATTAGGTGACGATTCCTTCAATAACAACAATCACCAAGCGCTATCGAATAGTAATCATTCTCGGAGAAGAGGAAAATACCGTTCAGCTGCATATCCGCATCATCGCTCAATAAACAAATCAAAATTATTAGGAATGTCTTAAAATTTTTCCTCCTCTTTTTTTTTTTTTTATCAGTTTATTCTTAAACGGAGGGATTTTCATCCACATTGCTCGATCTTACACTTTCTGCCATCAATTTTTGTTCGAAAGATTTTAGATCACACTCCCATCTATCTATCCGCGCTTGCTACACTGTTATTCAATCCGTATTTCTTCTTCACTTCTTGCTACGTACCTTGCTCATCTACATTTATTTAGTTCGTTTCCTCTATTATTGTTACTTTAGTTACGTTCTGTGTTTGTTCTATTGTCCATCCATCTCTGTTAATGTAATTTGAAAGGGTGAGTCGTTACATTTTTCTTCGTATTGTAAACGTTTATTCCGTTCCTTTTTTAATTATTTCACCTAATTATAACTTTATCAAGACACCGACGTACGTGTGGAAAATTTTCGACAAGGAATCAGAATCAAGAACCATTCGAGCGTCGCGTATTATCACGAGACAAAATTCGTTCTGATTATATTTATTTGAACTAAAGATGATGTCAAGCATCTTGGAGTTTATATTGAAACTAACGTGAAGAAAACATATCATAATTGAGGTAAATATTGGCTATCAAAGCTATGAAGTCATATATATGATATATATATATTATGAAATAAAACCAGGAAATAAACGGAGTATAATCCTTTATCGTATAAATTGATTTACAGACGTACCGGCTTTAGAGCCGAGAAAAAAAAAGAAGATACAGTTTGGAGCTTTTAAAAAAGTCTAATCCAAAGTCAGTGAAAATAGTTTGTCGGATATGAGCAAACAAAAAAATGTTTTCAGTAAAAAGATATTTTCCATATATCTCCCCGCATATGCTCGTGCAACATGTTATAATTTTAATTACATTTTTGCGTAATGCACATATACCTTTTTTTTTTTTTTGTCAATAAAATGCCACAATTGTTTAAATTGTATTTTCTTCGATGACCTCAGTTCCGTTTTTCCCTAAACCCCACAAATGCTAATTCTAACCGGAACGTTGATGGAAGATTTTTTTTTTATAATTTATTAATTAATAAATGCCGATTATTATTACTTTTTTTTTTGGAGTCCTCGGAATATTTATTTTTAACAATACAGACTAATTCTATTAAGCTCTGATGCGAACAAAAAAAGTAGCTATGCCGGCAAAAGACAACAACTTAATAGAATGACCACACGGTGTTCATAATCTCGAATTCTAAAAGTATTCTGCAAGCTATCAGATCTCCTCTTCTTGCTCCCTTTTCCGATTACGTAATACTTCTCATACACTCCCTCATCCATGATGATCAAGATAGATCTTCTGCGGATTCCTCCTGGTCGCGCATGGGGGGGTCATTAAGGCGGTAGTAGAAAATTTTTGGGCACATTTTTAGCGTACAATATTGTTATTTTTTCCTTAAATGACTTATTTCAAACAACGGCTTAATTCCTTTTTTTCTTCATTTTTTAAACCTGCCTCCTTTTACCTCTCTATTCAGCCATCTCGTCTCCCCATCCGTAGTTTTCTAAATATTTGCCCTCTTTTAAACGTTTCACAATCTCGGCTACTCGTCGTCTTCGCTTTAATCGTAGTCCTCGGTTTTCATCTTGTTCTTTTCATCTGTGATGTTGATCGATGTTTCATCTTTCCTTTTGAAAATCGTACTCCTGAAATTCGCTATTTCTTTCATTTCCTTCTACTTTTGTTATTCCTGTCTTCGAATTATTTTTATCCTCTATCCTTAAATGTTTAAGAATTTTATTTTCCCCTTCTTTTTTAAGCTAATGTGCTCGTTGACAAACCCATGAAAAAAAAAAAAAAGAACCTCTGTTAAAACGCGAGTACCGTATGCCATTTCTTAGGTAAAGTCAGCACAATTAAACCAGATTATTATTCAAACATTAATATCTGAGAGAGATATATACACTACTTTTGTTAGAATTATTTCGATTTTTAATCTCTCCTTTCGCTCCTTAGTCGTATGAAGAGAACATTAAAATTAGTGATTTTTTTTAGATTTTTTCGTCAGAGAACAGTAGAAGATGTATTTATTTTTAAAATTTTAACGTACCTAATTAAGGTCAAAACCAATTGATTAATATTACCGTTTCTTCCGATGTGTAATTTATTGGAAAAATTCGCATTTATTACTTTTTTCATATTTTTTTGTTAATCCCGGAAAGTAATATTTCAAGTTACAACATGTTGCAAAACAAGTTTGTGAAGGTTCTGTGACAAAAACAAATAAAAATGGTACACACGCTGTTTCACACATGTACTAGGTTTGCAAGTTTTTTTCTGATTTGATTTGTTTTTGGGAGGTAGGAAATTTTACAAAAAATTTCTTTTTCCTGTAAATTAATCGCCCGCAGTAACAACAATTTTTGAAAACTCCCGCTTTCAATGTTACACAGTTGTGCTTTTGAAATGGAAAATGATCATGTCGACCAAAAAGTAAACTGACCAATCGACCGGTATATAAAACTGTTAAACATTATACGAGAATATCCGGCCGACCCATAATTTCAAGAAAGTTCGTAAAAAAAAATATACCAATATTTTCGGTTTTGAAAACATAATTTAATTCCTTTATTTATTTATTTTCTTTTTAATTAGCCACGATTATTAATTATAAGCTAAAATTTAAAACGACATAAAAAGTATTAAAAATGGTAAAAACTCTATCGCTGTTTAGTCCGGCCACCGTACACTTACGCAACACAAAATATATTTGGAACAATGGAAAAATTTCCTTTAGACATTATAAAAACGTGGTAGCCTAGTCGTTAAGGTACTTGACTACCAAATCAGCGGTCACAAGTTTGAGACTTGTCTCGTTCCGGATTCGAATCACTCCCAAGTTTACCCAACCTGAAATAATTGGATACCAGAGAAATCTGGGAAGGTAAAGGCGGATTCCAAGTAGAAAGGAACTGGTCCCCCTACTCTCATTAGTGCCGTTAGGCTCAGTACATTGTGAATTTTCACTTCACAATCCATGAAACCTTATCAAGGGTATGGGACTTACTTTACTATTTTTTACTTATTTCGAAAAAAATATTTTTTTTTTTGGTCATGTGATATATCGATGGAAAGATCGCTTATAAATGTAAACAATTTAAATTGACCGTTAACATTCGGTTACTGATGTAGTACTTTTCACATTATACGAACGACATATATGCCATTCATAATTCACAAAAACATACAACATTATCTGTACTGTGAATAAAAAATGAACAACTAATATATATAAAAAACAACAAATATAATAAATAGCCCGACCGATTTCGTCCATTGTTCGACCTATTCATCGACATATTCATTGAATATGTTGAACAATTGACGAAACCGGTCGGGGACTACGTAGGACATTTTAAAAGTAATGCCCACGTGTCGATACGAAAAAAATGTATTTGACAAAGTTATATAAATATTATAATCTTTCAATATAACCACCCTCCTTCACGCGGTGGTTCTGGATGCCGCCCAGGAGCCCTTTGAAATTTAGTTCACGAATCCGTCGGGGGTCACAGCACTATTTAAGACCTCTAAATCCGGAAACGGATTCCTCACATCGGTTCTTGAGTTTGCAGAACAGGTCAAAACCACAAGGAGCCATATTCGACGAACAGGGTGGATATGGTAACAATTTCCACCCGTATTCCACAAATATTGCTCGAGTTTCACCATTGTCATGATCATGCAAGATGAGAACGCCGCGATCAAGTAGTGATGGATGCAATTTTGGGATTTTTGGTTCTCGTGGCCGACACGTTTTCGATACCAGCTGTATGACCTATCTATTCGCTCATCTTACAACGATCTTTATCGATCATTGTTGCCACTGTGGCGATTTTTGTGTTGTCACGCGAAGTTCTTGGACGACTAGCACGTGGCGCATCCTCAACCGACAAACAGCCTCCTTTAAATTTTTTGCCCAGCAAGAAATACTGATACCGTCCTGTCACACACTTATCCAAATGCAGAATGAATTTCTGTAGGCCTACGACCATGAAAAGTTTCAATTTTCACACACGATCGCTGGTCCAGATTTGTAACGCGACCCGAGCGCTCTTCCATCATTACAAAAACACGTTTCTACGCACGCACAACTCACTCAAAACCAATCACAGTGCACACTGCCGTGTTAACAAAACTTCATAGTATACATCCCTTCTGATTTTCCCCTTCCTAGTTGCATACAGACTGCGTAGGAACGTCGTGTGCATTACTTTTGAAATGTCCTACGTATTTATTATATTTATTATTTTTTATATATACACGTATATATATATATATATATATATTAGTTGTTCATTTTTTAATGTGTTTTACAGTATAGGTAATGTTATATATTTTTGTGAATTGCGAATGTCATATGTCGTTCGTATAGTATAAAAAATATAACATCAGTAACCGAATGTTAACGGTTAATTTGAATTGTTTACATTTATAATATAGTGCGGTTTACGGCCTAAAAATACTTATAAGGAAAGATCGGTATTTGTCGGGAATAAAGTCGTATTTCATTTTCTTAACGAAACTTTTAAAGTTTACCAAAAGATCGAAAAAGCGCGGGAAGCGATATTTAGCCTCTTCTTTGCGACGCGAGTATTGTAGCTAAAAATTTTGAACAGGGTTGAAAATATGTGCATCCCCGTATATTTCTCTGGTTTTCAACATCAGGGTTTTTACATTTAAAATTAGTAACTCGAAATTTTTGAAGGAAATATTTCTCTTTCCTGTCGTGTAATATGTCGGTGAAAAGATCGCTATTTTTCGAGAACAAAACCGTATTTAATTTCCTTAACGAAACTTTCAAAGTTTGTAAAAAGTTCAAAAAAGCGCGAAAAATGACGTGTCTCCCCCTTTGCGGCGTGAGTATCATAGGTAAAAATTTTGAACAAGTTTACAAATATGCGCATCTCCGTATACTTCTCTAGTTTGGAACATCTGGGTTTCAAGCTTCAAAATCAGCTCCTCGGGGCGCCGAAAGCTCGACATTTTTTTTCCTGAGCATGTGATATATCGTTGAAAAGAACGATGTTTCTCAGCTAAAGGAAATTGTATTTCATTTCTTTAACGAGACTTTCGATGTTGACGAATGACCTATCTCTCCTTCTTTATGGCGTAAAAAATCAGATTTCTTTGTTTTAAATTTAATATTATGTAAGCGTAAATTATAGTCTTACATTTGGGATCTTCAACGCAAGATACATCATGCTTTGGCTAAACTTGTTTTTTTGCAGATATCTCTCAAAGTGATATAAAATGCAATAACATGCAGCATAAATTTTAATTCGATATTACGTGTCTGTTACGAATTTTTAGATGTATTAAGAACTACTATTAGTTATTCATAACGTACGCTAGCTCGCTCGTTTTTTCGTGTTAACTCCCACTATATGGCGCGTATAAAGAAGTTTCACTTCTTTTGGCCGTGGAATAACTCTCTAAAAGACTACGTCGCAGTGGACAGAGAGAATCAAAGCATTTTTACTGACAGCATCTTTGGGTTCATACATTGAACGAGAGTACTGTTTATTTAAAAAATTACACTTTTGCTGTAAATAATATTGGAGTGGTTTATACTAATGAGTCTGTTCCCATTGTTGGGAACTGGCAACCCGTTCAAAACGTAACTTCAGAATTTCCAATCTACAGAATTTGTGTTTGATTTTTATCGTACAAAATAACTTTGGTCTGCTCCGATTTCTTTCCTTAGAACCTAGACTGAGAATTACCCTGTCTAAACAGAAGACAAATGTTTACTAAAATATTTCGACTAGGAATTTGTATTCATTTAACCGTATTTACGGCACATTAATATAAACGGCAAATTCATATTAATTCTTAACGAGAATATATAATAGTGTACCTTAAGATCGATTCAGCATTGTCTATTCTTCGATTCTTTTTTAATTTCGTACAAAGCAAATTTGTTATACTTAAATATAAATGCATCGCATTTCCGAATATTTGCGCAGCTGATGCCTGCTCAAACTGTACAGGAATCGAAAGTAAAGAATAATATAATACCATGATGTCACTGAAATCGCGAAATGGTTAGAACAATACAATTTAAATATTAACGATTCTAAGTCAACTTACATGTTGTTTAACAAAAACTTAAAGGATAAAAGATTAAATTTGCTCCAATACGGATTAAATATTAGCATGGTTAGTCAAACCAAACACTTAGGTATAATAATAGACAATAACTTAAAATTTTATAATCATTTTCACTATATCACTAAAAAAATAAATACATTTTTAATTATATTTAACAAATTATATAATAATAATAACCGATTAAATTACAAGAAAGGACTAACCTTATATAAAAGCGTAATATTGCCTAACATACTTTATGGTAGTGTAATATATATAGACATTTTAAAAGTTAAACGATTTCAAAATATATTAAACAGTTTTCAGAGAACTATTGCAATAAAAATGATTAAAGCTTATAGAACTACCAGCTACATTGCATGTCATTGCAGGTATTAAACCATTAACTTACGAAATACAGAAACATATTAACATATTTTTAATAAAAAATAATATTAAAAATCATGAATTCCGTAACGTATAGTATCTTCAACCTTACTTCATACACGAACAAACCTCGTTAACGCTTATACAGTTTAAACACTTATATATTAGGTAAGTATTATAATAATAAATTTCAGGCGCAGTGGGACCAATATAATAACGGTATAGCTAAAAAATGTTTTCCAACCATAGATGATAGACTACATAATAAAGTTTTTACGCCAAATTTTTTTAATCTACAATTTCTTACTGGACACGGGGTCTATTTAAAGATTATTTACATAAACATAAAATTGCACACTCAACTATATACCGTGTAACTTTCCTGATAGTAATATTAAGCATATCTTTTCCGGCTGTAACCATAGTAATACAGATTTTAGCAATATTAGCCCTGATCAATTAGTAACTAAGCTATTTACAATATGTTCAGTAGTTTTACGATAGCCGAAATAAATCAAATCACCGTAAAGTTACACCTGTATTTTAATATTAAATTTAAGGAATACAAATTATTATTAACATTGTAAAACAGTCTGTCAGGGTTCCATAAACTTAAATGGACGGGCTCAGGACAGACCTGTTATTTATATAAATTTTCTAAATATATTTACCCCATCGTATTACGAATTGGGGACCAAAAAAAAAAAAAAAAAAAATACCATGATGTCACTCGACAATCAATCCCTTAATAAAAGTATTCCATTTACTTTCAAACAATAAGCAGGTACGTTTTAATGATAACAAAGATTACACGTGCAAGCCATGCTAATGGAGCCATACACGTCTGCATGGAAAGTAAAAGAGATTAGTTTTGCACTTGGGAATAATTTAAAAAATACATAACAGAATAGTGGAACGTTAAAGCCCAAAGGAAAAACATGGGTAGGGGCCCTTTTTCTAGGTATATGTTTGGTTTACTAGTCGAGCTTAGTATAAGGGGAAGGGAGAGAGCTAGGTTAAAGGGTCTGGTCAGGTGACTCCAGCGATGTTAGTTATCTAAAATGGGGTCAATTTTGAACAGAAAATTTTGATTAATTTTTTTAAAAATGGATTCACAAAGTTGGACAGGTTCCGTCAAAAGGGCGAACGTTGGGTTCCTTTCCTGATGTGGATTTTAAGATTAGAAGTTGGGTAAAGTCTAAGTGGCTTTAGGTCGGGGTGAATTTCGGGCTCTTGGAACAGAGTTTGAGAGTCAGATTTTGAAAATTTGTGTAGGATTATCAAGACTAAGGAGGTGTGAGGGGCTTCATATTGGAATGAATTTTAGGTCTCTAAAGGAAAATTTGTACTTACTTTTGAAAAATGAAGTTAGTTTCAGATCTCTGAACACACTTTTAGGATGCGACACTAACACTTCTTCATTCCCTTCGTTTTCTACAAGCTAAGTATTGAAAACTTGATAAATGAGTGTAATTTGGTTTCTTAATTTAGCAATTTAATTCTTTTTTTTTTTTGTACTAAGACTCTAATTAAGATGTGAATGTTGTTTACGAATATATTATAATACCTCTTCTTTAAGGTATATTTTGATATTTGATGTATTAGCTTTCATTGAGTAATTATTTTTTACTTTTTATTGCCTTTTATTTAAGTTTTAGGGTTTGAAGTTGGCCACTCCGGCATTGAGGGCAACGAAGCAGCTGACTTCCTAGCTCGCTCGGCGTCTCTCAATGGTCCACTCCTCCCTCATTTTCCTGCCTCAGACATCCTTTTTCTCTCCTCAAGTCTCCATTCTAGACTATGGATTAACATCTACCCTTCCTTTTCCTCCAATCGTTCCTCCTTCTACCTCCTCCTACAGCCTATTCCCAATTCACAGCCCTGGTTCCAATTTCTTCCCTTTTCTCGGCGCTCGGCTATTGTTTCCTTAATCATAAGACTTGATCATTCCCTTCTCCCCTCTTCTCGTTTTTATTTTTCTCTTTCACCTTCTCCCTTTTGCCCTCCCCACTCTACTGATCCTCCCTTTATATGCGACCCCAACCATATCCTTTTTGAATGCCCTACTCTTTTTCCCGAGTGCTCTCATCTATACGTCAAACTCTTGGTGTTGGATCTTCCTACCCCTTTCAATGCTTCCTTTATCCTTTATCTCTAGCCATTATTTCCCTCCTACTTTCCTTTATACTTTCTATGATGGCCTCAGAATTTGAGTAGGTGATCTAAGTTCATGTAGTTAGGTCAGTGCTGACACCGAACCCATTTATTAAAAAAGAAGAAAGTGGTGCTTTTTTTTTTTTTTTTTTTTTTTGATGAACTATTTAATTTTACAATTTTCAGTGGAAATATTTTTGAGCGATAACAAGCCTAATACGCTGCTACTTTCTGTACCCCATGTAGAGCTGGGTATTGATTGAGGAGTATTATGTTTGAATACCCTCAGTGATGAGCTTGTGAATTTACTTTATTCAAATCTACATTTCTACATGATACACTAACATTATTAATACCTTTAAATTATCCGCCTTTTTCGTCCTTTAATGTTAACATTTTTATATGTTCATTTTTTTTTTTTTTTTTCTATATCTTAATGAAAACTTTTTGGTAATTTTGTCTGGTTATATTAGGCAAATAAAATACATCTCTTAAGGATACTTTAAACATGTTTTTTTTTTTTTTTTAAAGACTACTCAGTCAGTACTTGATAAAACTCGTTGCTAATGGAACCATCCTTAACTGGTACAGATTTTAATAAACAAAGGGTATGTTTGAAGTCATCTGTTATGGTCAAACACAGTAATGATGTTACGATTCGCGTAATATTTCTATCGATGATGAGCTCGTAGATAACGCTATAAGGATTTCAATTTTCCTTATTCGGATCTACTTAAGTCTGGTTGTGTTAAAAATTAATTTTTTTTACAACTTGCATATTTCCACGGTAAACTGGTAATATTTTAAGTCAATCGCGTTTGCTATATTATTAAAAAATTCTCTATAGGGAGGCCATTTTTTTTACAATTATTGATTACTTCTTCGTTCACCGGTACTTATATACTTATATGGTACCATCGGTGAGCGGTATATTCAAAAGTTGTTTGTAAACAAGGATAAAAAAAAACGTAGTGTGAACATGTGACTTCCCCTCTTTTCAAATAAGTGTTTAATTTTTTTCAGCTAGAGTAACAAAATTTTGGAATAAATATATTATTTTACATTAAATAACTTGTTATTTCAAGCATCGGAAAAAAATAAAAAACAATTTCTTCTTTAAAAAAATCGTCAAAATTATTTTTCTTTTGTTGCTGTGGACAATTGCCAGCCTGGCCGTTTTTAGAACCAGAGCTCTGCAAAATCCTAGGTCGAGGGAAAATTACGGTATTTTTTGTTTATTTTACATTTATTTCTTGTTCTTTTTTGAAGACTCTTTAGAGACCTTGACCCAGCGTAAATGAAATTTTAACATGTTTACAACGTGCGCGGCAGCGACATTTGAACCAGGTTCTTTCCAAACGAATTGGCCTAACCAACTTCGCTCTGGTAAAGTAAAGTAAATCCCATGGATATCCTTGATAAGATATCATGGATTGTGAAGTTAAGCTTTCCATAATGGTACTTAATAGATCTGATGAGAATACCGGGGCCAGTTCCTTAGCCTTTACTTTCACAGATTTCTCTGGTATAACCAATATTCAATTTCAGATTAGATATGAACCTAGGAGCGATTCGGATCTGGAACGAGACAAGTCTCAAACCCGTGTCCTCTGGTTTAGGAGCCAAGCGCCTTAACCACTAGGCTACCGCGCTACCACTAGTTGACCGAAGATTCTACTATAAAAGAACCGCTTATTAAAATTTACGAAATATTACGCAATAAATGTTGCTCTTCCGGATTACCGATTTCCCCTACTGCGTAGTTTCGAAAAATAGCGACTAAAATGTTTTATGGAACAAAGCGGCGAATAAGATAATCTTATCAGTGTGACTGATAATGAGAATGTAGTTGGTTTTCTTTCCGGACAAAAATATTTCGTCATTATTGAAAAACCAAACAGTAGATATGTGCGCTCACCCAGCTGCAGTAGTAGGAAAAATGTTAAACGGTCGTCTACTTTAGACGGGAAATTCTTCGCCACCACATAAGACTAATATTTGTTAGTCATTCAGAGGCGACGGAGTATGTAGGTGAAAACGGAAATTTTGACGATAAAAAATCGTCCGATGTATGTTTGTAGAGGAGAAAAACAAGTTTGGCGTATTACGTAGGATTTTAATCGGAAGGTTAAGATCGAGACATTAAAACAACAAACCACTTTTAAAGAACCGGACTGAATTTTATTTCCTCATTTGCCAGCTCGAAAAAGTTGCCACGACCCTGTTTACTTTTTCCTCCATTTCACTTGGAAACGAAATTTTTGCTAATTAATCTACTGAAAATAACAACGGAGCCAACGCTGATTTATTAGTCAATTCGCTGGTGTGATCGCCGTATCTGCACGATTACGAGTATAAGAATTTTAGCGGAAAATTATTGTTGTAATTTTTTTTTCTTTTTTTTTTTTTTTTTTTTAATTTATGAAAAAAATTCAACGGACGTTTTAAATTAAAAATTGTACGTCTCACCCACCGAACTGATCTATTGCCGATAAATGGAAATGTTCATAACAAAATCAACAATTCGGTTACTTTGCACTTTCTCAACTTGATATATTTTATTTGATAGTGCTTCCGAGGATGAATTTCTTTTTCTCCAAAAATTTACTGACTAACGCATTTTCGTCACACTCCAAACTTAAATGAATAACGACACTTTCCCTTTTTTTCTATGCACGCGAAAGAATTCAGTAGCCAGAGTTCATTTTTGCCGTAATTTCAATTCCTCTTTAATTTACGTTTACAGTTCGAGTTTGTTTGAACTGCACATATTTCTAAATAATTGTGAATTGTTTCACAGAAAGTTCACACTAATAACAAAAAGTCCTAAGCGAAAACTTCTTTTTTCAAAATTTTAACTTGCATCTGCTTTCGAGTAATTTTAAATAATTGTAAAATTCTCAAAATTATAAACTATTGCACATGAATACGCTAAAAAGATAGCGAACCAAAAGCGTTTTGCTTCGAAATTTCAGCTTATTCATGCTTGCAAGTGTAATTTTAAATTGTTTTACATAAAATTCACCTTTTAATTTATGCGTACTTGCAAATAATTTTAAAACCGTGAATAATTAAACAATAAATTGTTTTAATTCGTAGAAACAAGCTGAACTAAAGCGGAAAAATAAAATAATGAAATAGAAATGTTTATTTATTTATTTATTGTCGATTACGATTTTAGACTACTATGCGCATAGTTGCGCGAGACGTACTCACTATTACTAAACAATTTCCTAAATATAATAATCCATCTACATATATAATTAAGAAAATTAGATATAGGGCTGACTTTAAGTAAATTGACACACGACGAGATAAATAATGAATGTTAAAAGAAAACATATTTTAAATTTAAATCAAAATCCATCTTAAACTTATGGACGCGCTAAAATAAATAAAAGAAAAGTAAAAGTAAACAAAGCATGCAAAGGGTATCTTTAAGTAAATTGGCATAACAACGGTAAAAAAAAAAAAAAAAAAAAAGGAAGAAACGAAAGTTGGTATATATAATTTTATATAACTAACCAAAGAGAGAGATAAACAATATAATAAACCGCAATAACGAAACAAACCGAAATAGACTAAATTTAATAACTCATGCTCACTCTTGTTCATTTATCGAAATATTCATTTATTTACATTACAAAAATAATGTAATCACCATAATATTCCTCAACTACAATCAGTCCAGAATATGTATAAGAAAATAAATATTGAAATATTTTTTAAGTGTTTACGGCGGCGTTTATAATTTATTAGCAGGTACTTTACTTCAGAAGGGAGGACATTAAATATAATAGCACCAGTATACCTTACTTGGGGCTTCTCGTATGGTATTTGAAACACTTCGAGATTGTGGCGAAGTAGGTATTTTTAGATCTGTGTTATCCTCCTCTTTAGGAAATATTTTAAATTCATGTTTGTTATTAACTATAAAATTCAGCAAACTAGCTTTAAATATTCGGCATCTAGGCTTAATTTATTGCATTTAGGATTCGACTTTCTCAAAAGGCAACACTCTGCTAAGCAATTTTGTAATGCCTTTATAGGTTTTATTTAATTCTGCTGCACCTCCCAAAAAAATAAAAAAAAAATAAAAATATTCCATGTGAAAGAATCGGTTGATATAGTAGAGCAATATATATATAAACGACGTAAATGATGAAATGAGAAGTGCTGCTGGAGATAATAAAATAGATAGTTTAATTTTTTGAGTTTACTTGATAAATAATTTAGGTGTCTACCCCATAATAACTTATGATCGAACAGTAATCCCAAGAGTATTTAATCTCATATACTTTCTCGATAACGCTATTCCCAGATAAATTTAAACTGAAATTATCCTACTTTTCGGTAGATTGAAAAGTGTATAACATATATACTTTGTTTTATTCTCATTTAATATTAATTTATTTTTAATCATCCATTTCACAATTGGATCTAGTCCATCTTAAGATCAATTTTGTAAGATAGGATGGGAACGAAAATTCACCATCAGGACAGTATCGTCTGCATACGTAATAAGTTTAACAGGCACATTTAAATTGCAGGGGTCATCAATATAAATTAAGAACAGTATAGGTCTCCAAATACTCCCTTGGGGGACTCAAAAATGCGGTGACGTTACATTACTGAGAATATTGTTTATTTTTGAAAACATATCTCCTGTCGGACAAATATGTTTTCAACCAGCTATGTATCAATCCTCGAAATAATTCAGCATCATATAATTTACGTAACAAAATTTCATGATGGACACTATCACAAAAGCTTTTTTTTATGTCAAAGTAGATAGCTGCAACAGAACTACCTTCCTCAAAATTTTCGAAAATATAAAAAACACGATTGAAAAGTGCATCATCTGTGCCTAGATAAAAATTCAAATTGGACCACAACACTGAAAAAGCCTACACACTATTCAAAAAACTTAGCATTTTAATTTTGAAACATTTTTCAAATATTTTACTAATATGAGATAAAATGCAGACAGGTTTATAATTTGATGCTAACATTTTATTACCGCTTTTATAAAAGAGGAATAAAATTACTCCTAACTTCAAAATATCTGGTAATTTTTACCGGTATTCACAGACCCATTTTAAATAGGTAAGTAAATGTGGTTGTACGAATATGTTTAGAGATTTTCACGTATAAATCCGATCGAAATACCATCAATTCCATATGAGGATTTATTAGGCAAGGAAGGAATTGCACATTTTACTTCGTTATTTGTGAAATTATAAAAAAGTAAATGAATTACAGACTGAATAGTGTTTGAACCACAGAAATAGTCTTTTTCCGCAGTGATATTACATTTGAATGTATCTAGTACATTGCGTACACTCTCCCTAAAGTAGTCGTTAAAATAATTGGAGACTGAATTCTGATTTCCGGCAACATTCATTATTTGGCCGTGTATACTTACTTGTTTTAAAATAGTCTCTGCCCGATAACTTTTTTGACTACATTTACAATTGTCAAGTATGTTATTGGTAGTATTCCCGTTTAGACTTTCCCTTATCTGTTTTTAAATGATTAAACCTAGATCATTCTTTCGAGATTTTAGCTGTTTATACTACAGGAGTTCTTTCAAATTGATTAGCTTACTTACAGAGTCATTGATCCGGGGATTTTTTCTATTCCATCACTGTACGGAAACAACAAACGCGCCTATTTTTTTACATTTATTTATAGTGTCGGACACAGTAGATGTAAACCAAATAAATTTATTGTCAATAGATGCAGAACCTCCAAATTCCAGTTTACAGCAAGACCCGTGAATTTTCCTTTGTTGAAATCTTTCAAGTTTCTCTATTCGGAGGAATTCATTATAAAAAGAAGAATACGCTATAATTCCCTTATAATCAGAGAATGGGATATCTATAGTAATTCATAATTCACGCTAAGAACTAAACTTTAGTTCAACAACCCTCTTATTAGCACACGATCTAGACAGGAGCTATATCCATTTCTTGGACATGAAAATGTACCCTTCTCTCGTATAATATATTTACAAAACCAAATATGCTAGTTAAGTTTAAGTAAGCGGAACTATTTATGTTATCGAGCGTATTTATATTTATATATCTCCTGTTATTATTGCGTTATTCTTACATAAGCGTAGGATGCTTTTAACTCATCCAAAAATAATTTATGAAATGAATTATAAAAAATCTATATGAACCACAGACAGTGAACATCATCATTTTAAATTTGAACTGAACCCCAACCAAAACAACATTAGCAGTAGACATTGAAACATTAACGTTTGTATAATTTTATATAAACATTAACCCCACCTGAACGCTGATGATCCCAATATTGCGTAACACTATGATATCCCGAGATTTTATAATAAGAGACTTCATAAAGCCAAGTTGAACAGTTAATATTATCAAAATTAAAATCTTGTCCGTCAACAAAAATTTTTAACTCGTCAAAATGTTTCCTTAAATTGCTTAAATTTGAAATAAATTAAATTTGTAATCATCATAAATTAATTAATTTAGTATTAGTAACAAATGTTATTGTTACCTTAAATTATGTAATGTAAACGAACAAGAGGAATTGAGTGAGAAACTTAATTCTAAAATAATCGGGAAAAAAACAAAAGGTAAATATAAACCGCACAGATTATGGACGACGGATTTTTAATAGCAATAATATTAAAACATATTTCAAAAGAAAAAAAAAAAAAAGAAAAACGTACGATGATGTTTTGCATCTGAAAACCGTAAATGCAGTGAGAGTGAGAAGAGATTAAGGCTTTAATAATAAATGTTATAGTTAGACAGGAAAGGTAACATGCTAATATGGAGTTCATGAAGAAAACCGAAGGGAAGACATTTTTACATCGAAGATTAACCGCAAAATAACATGAAGCCTGATTGTACAAATAATGCCCAACACCATACAGCATCACAATACTAAATAAAAGTAGATAGATAATGAGACCTATACCTAAAAGAAAATGTATCAGTAATGTTAATATTTATTAGTAAGGAAGAGAACGATAACAGAAGAACCGAATTTACCAGGAAAGAACTAATAGACCAGCGAAAAATAAATGACCTACACCGGATAATAAACAACCCATTACATAGTTCTTTCTTTCTGCGGGCGACATTGATCTTAAAATGTAATATAAAATACTTATTTTTAAGTTCGACAAAAGCTAAATTAACAAGTCATTTATTTAAACGCATCAATCCAGCACACATTGTTCCCAGAGACAATTCTAACAATAGGCGTACTTTCGGTATTTCTTGCGAAAATCTTCCCGTTACGAACCCCCAGACAAATCGCCATCGTATTATTCTTTAATTGGCGCGCTCTAGAGAATAAGTGCGAATAGATGTTCGTTCATGAATATTCGCGAAGCGGCTAACGCATCCGAATAGCCAAGTATATCTAATGTCGGATGATTAATTCGGCCACACTTATAATGAAGTCGGTGTTTTCGACGATAGAACTTCATCAGTAGAGACGGGTCTTTTTGCCTGCTGTTTTTCGGAAACCGATGGGCAACAGTCAATGTCGTGTGCGTGTACCTGCATGCCGATTTTCGGAACGACACCTTCTAAGTTCTCGTTCGGCTACACCGGTACACCGTTTATAATAGCGTTGTTCTTTCGAGTGTACTAGACTATCCACTTGGCTGCTCAGTAACGAATTTTGTTCTCTTAATAAGCCAATTTCTTTACGCAGAGTCTTGTTTTCTTCCCGTAACGCAGTAATCATACTCAACGCGCTATTTAGCATGTCCGAGTTGACTGTCATTGACGCTCGCATATCATCAAACGACGATAGCATCAGTTTGAAATGAATTAAAAAAAAAAAGAAAAAAATGAACTGCTGGGGTTAATCTGTAATTTTATTGAATTATAAATTTTATATTCAGTTTTTGTGTTTTTTCTTTTATTTCATATAACGTGTTTATTATACCAGTGCGATCCGTCCATTATAAATATATACATAAGGATGCAATGGATACAATGAAAGTAAGATCAATTCCGTTCTCGTGGTTTAAGTATCCAAGTCGAGTCAACTCCTGATAGTGACCCTTCTGGGTAGCCAAACATCTTTAGCTAATCTTAACTATACTATGGGCTACCGCGTCATCCGCATGCAGAACATTTCCATGAATACAATAATCTATAACATAAGAACGTACAAATAGGTGGTCGATACAAAAACAAAGATCTGAACGTAGGATAGGAGCAATATTAGTAGTGGAGTGATGTAAGTACACACACAAAAAATTACGCACGCTATAAACCGAACAGCTGCAGCTGTAAACTTGAAATCTGAATTGCGGATAGATTTTAATTCCAAACACGATGAATGTAAAGATATTCCGTATGACAGGTGTTGCCCATTTATTTTAAATGAGAAGTCTATGTGAAAAATGACGTAATTTATGTACTTAAATTTAATGGAACACAATAAAAAACACAGCGGTATCTTACACTAAAGTAATTTAAAACAATTCCTTGCTAGCCAGGTACATTAAACCGGAATTTCTAAAATTCTTTAATTAAGGCATCATAATATTTTATGCATTCCTTCTAAATTTCGCGATTCTAGTTTACAAGTTTGCATGATTTGGATTACTAAGATAATAAATTCCTTTATTTTTTCCTTTAATTTACTTTCTGAGCTTGAATAAGAAAAATTCTCTTAACCATATTTTCAACTTCTTCTTCTTAAGGTGCCGTAGTACGCTACATAGCGCGTTGGCGCAACCTATTCGTACATTTTTAGCTGTACAGACATAAGTATTAGTGTTCATAGCAATTGTTATATGCAACGCAGGGGTACACACCACGCAAGACTACATTCGGAACTGATTAGTAATCGTTTGATTTACATCGTTATACAAGTGCAGTCCCCTATTTATGCCTGCTGTGTACTGACCTAGCGCGCATATGATGTTGTACGTGGTGGTTTGCCATTGCCTTCCACGTGACTATTAGCGATTACTTTATTTATTTATTTAATTCCTGTAATAAGTTCGTCGTCGCTTGGGATCGAAACCGTGACCGCCATATCGGAAGTCAAACGCTCTAGCAACTCAGCTATCGCGATTTTCAACTTACGGACACCTAAATTGACTAATTTTATAGCTTAATGGAAACCGTTTAAGCAGTAAACTTAAATATTTTTAACAGAATGTAACCAATAAAGAAAATGTTAAATTCGTGTTTTTTTGATTAATTCTTTGTAAGTGGTCGGCTTGAAAAAATCACGCTTATTTAATATTTTTCCGACTTTTTTTTTTTTGTTTGTTTTCAGGGAATACGAAGAAGCACACGTTATGCAATTGATAAAGATTTTTATAAATTTCAATACAACATTTCAGAATTTGCGAATAAATAACTAGCATTCAAATAACGTATATTTTTCTGAGTTCATGTTGTTTTCATCCATCTACAGAGATCGATAATTTTTACAATGACTCTGAGAATTTTTATACAAATATTCTTCTTCAACAGTAGTACATAACGTTGACTTTAATGTTCGGAATTCGAAATGGGGTTGCCGAGCACTATCTTCTGTTCGATCAAATCTATTCGAACGATTCATATTTAATCATAATTGAACTGATATTAATTCACGAGATGGAATTACCTTCTTTGACTCAAACCGTTATAATTGATTTTACTCTTCAAAAAAAAGTATTATAAATAACTGGTCTGTTTGAAGCTATGCACTCAGGTTATGATGCATTCATTTTGAACTGCTTTTGAAAATTCCAGAAGTAAGTAGAGGAGAAATCGTTGTAATAAATTATGAAAAATTCGGATAATACTATGGCACCCAATTTAAAAATGTCAAAAATGCTCAACCGATAAAGAACATATTAGATTTATTTAAATGATCAGCGAAGTACTTGATAATAGTTTAATCACTGAAAATCCGATTACCAATTTGTGATAGAATCCTCGCCTGCAGATTCTGCATGGTATTTTATAAAAGCTACAAAAACCGCGTCGAAATTTACTTCCGCCTAATCAATATCACCATAAGTCACTTTTGATATATATTACACAATTAGGTGTAGATTCAATAATGAAATGAAACAGACAAAATAAATTATAGGGCCAACAATACAAAATCACTTTTAAACAGAAAAAAATCGATGGAGCTTCTTTCCATATGTATCAGCGAAGAGAAGATGTACGACACTGATTTGAAAATTAACCTACTTTTGGATCATTTCTATTCACAAAACACTCCTGCTGAGGTTTCCTTTTCGGGACAAGGATTTGATGATTTCAGCAAGAATTAATAAGACATATGGATATGTTTCTAAATCGGAAATCAAGGAAATTATTCATTCTTCGGTTCCATAAATTGATAAAATTACATATAAAAGGTATAAAAGTATTAAATTATAGACATTCAGATGTTCTACAAGATTATTTATTTCATAATTCCGATTCACTATCTCGCAAAAAGTCTTAAAGGATAGGGACAATTTTAATGATCTCACAATTCTTTTCAACGAATTATTCGATCAACTTGGATTAACAAACAAAAAATAAAAATAAAATTAAAATAGACATTTTAACATTAAGCTTGTAATCATGGACAATTTCACGAAAATTATGTTTTAATTAAGATTTTATTCTAGTGTAATAAAATATTAAGACTTTACAACTTATAAATTTTATTTTTCCTATAACTTATATACTCTTGCTACCAGCTTGCCCCCCCCTCTCTGGTGACTGGCAACTCATCTTGCCCCTCCCCCCCCGGCTCATCGGCTGGCGACGCCCTTGTACACCTTAAAAAAGAATCGCAAAAGATACATGCTGGTATAATGAATAAATATAATTCATTAAAGTCTCAGTGTAAATCTGTTACAAATACTTCTGCTACATACTTGAACCTATTGCAAAGTTTTTATGAGATATTCAAGAAGTGTTATAAAAACCAATGAGATTACAAAAAAAGAATGTAGATACAATAACTGATGCAATATCCATAAAGCAACAAAAATTGACTAGTACTACGAAGAAAGATATAGTCAAGAATATAGATGATGAAATTGAGAAGGGACTCAAATCTGATTCATTTTATATAGTGGAGTAGGCCAATTTGATGTAAATAGTGATGATCTAATATACAGAATATGTGATATAACGCTATTACAGATGATTGCATAATGGGAACAACATCCATTTCATGGAATATTGAATGTGAAGAAATATATTTAGGAAAAGAAAGTATGCAATCAGTATTTCTGTACACCCATGAGCGTCGACGGGAGGGGGGACAAGGGGACAGCTGCCCCCTGGAGCCTTGAAACTTTTTAATCAACTGGCCATGACAAGTATTTATAGGCGCGTAATCATCGGACAATTTGAAAGACTTTTATAATTTTATTATAAAAATTTGCTAGAAACCCACGAAAATTATGTTTTAATTAAGATTTTATTCTTGCTTAATAAAATATTAAGCCTTTACAAATTATAAATTTTATTTTTCCTGTAACTGATATCATCTTTCTATCATCTTGCCCGCCCCCCTCCCTGGCTCATTGGCTGGCGACGCCCTTGCGTACACCTCAGGCCTAAGGCCGCGGTTACTGTTCACGTAAATTGCAAATAAATGAGTGGAAGCTAGTAGAATCGAATTGAGCGAATAACTCATGCGCAAACGAGTAGCAACTAGGGAATAATCGGATTTTCCATAGTTTAACATATTTCATTTTTAACTATCAATCTCGGTTTGTGCGTTAAGATAAATCAACAATGTTTCAATTATTTCTGTTTGAAATATTTATCATTTAAGACACAAATGTTATAAAAAGTTTGAAAAAAAAAATTGAATAATGTAATTTTTAAAAGACGAACAATAGATAGCAAATTCCATAATTTGTACAAACAGTTGTTGTTGAATGAAACAATTTTTTTCGAGTATTACAGAATGTTCACATTTAAATATATTTTGTCTAAAATAGAAAAAAAAATTATGAAAACTGCTAATGACGAGTTGAAAGTAATTTGTTCAGCCGAAAGGCTTTATATTTTATTATGGTAAGTACAAATTACAAAAAAAAATCTTTATTTAGAAATAAATGTGTGCATCAAACTTTAAAATTACAGAAACATATTATATATCTAATTGGTTAAATTATTTAAAAACTTGTCTGGTTTATCCGACACTCATTTAAACAAGATCACAAAGGTGTTGATGACCGAGTATATTTCAAATTCTGCACCCGTTGCAATTGAGATCGAAACTAGCCTACTGTTCATGCATGTACTGTGAAGAAGTGATATATAAACAACTATTGAAATTTACAGGAGCTCATTTGTGTATTACTGGCGCATTGAAGAATATTCCAAATCTAAAATATAATAATATAATAAGACGACAGTTTCAATCTAGTATACGTGGAGGAAAAGATTATTATTAAAATCTTTTAAGGAAGAAAAAACAGAAACATGTATAAAATCAAGAGAGAGCTGGAATAAGCCTCAGGAATCAGCATATCAAATATTGGAATTATCTAAATGAATTGGTTGAATGGTTATTATTCTTGCACACATTTAAACAAAATATTAATACAAGTGTAGATAACAAAATTATTTTTATTAAGGAAGAGTCAGTTGAAGAAGGATACGTTTAGTTACTTTATTGATTAAAAGAAAACAATTCTTTTATTAATAGCAATGTTAAAAAAGATACTAAAACGAAACATCTTCATCAAAGTCATTGTAATGTAATGTAGCCAATGGACTTCATAAATTGTATATGATGGATGAAAAAAAACCTTTGTAAAAATAAATTAAATACAATGTATGCTGATTTTTGTTTTAACTGATATATGGTAAGCCGATTTAATCAAGGACATACGTTTATATTAGCCACAATAAATGTACTTTCTAAATATGTGTGAATTGGTGCTTAAAGAAAAAAGCTGATGTAATAATTGGTGAATATATGGAGAAAATTTTATCTCAAAGAGGTGTTGAGCCTCCCAATCATTTGTAAATAGATCAGAGTACTAAATTTTATAATGCTCAAATAAGAGTTGTTTTAAATAAATATAATATTAATTTATGTAACACATATTCACTGCTTAAAGTACAATGTTTTAATCACACAATAAAAAACCGGATATAGGAAGAATTTATCACTAATTATATTAAATGTTAGTTACAAATTTTACCTTAGCTCATCCAAAAATACATTATATAACAAAATTTGCACCTGCAAAAAGCATTGAAAGCCAAGTTGCAGAAAATATTGCAAAAAGGATACAGCAATGCAACTAAGAGTTTTTATGCTCCTAAGTGTACAAAAAGTTATAAACCTGATATTAGTAAAGTTAAAATATTACTACTGGTAAGTTATTTACTATAAATATGGCGAATTCTACCTTTTCTACAATATATATATATGAATGTTAAAAAAAAGAACCTGTAAACCATTATTTGATACATGTTTTGTAGATAAATTACAAAAAATATCTTATGCAGATGGATATTTAATTGAATGTGTTATTCAATATTAAGGTGACAAATTATTAATTAAGTAGTCAGGATTCCTTAGTTCAGAAAATTCTTGGATTGATAGTAGTATTTTAGTAAATATTTGATGAAGATGCTTCTTCATAAGAGTGGGAAATATACACCAGAAGGCGGTGCATGATCTTCTGAAGGTACAACTATGGTTTTAAATTCAAATGGAAATTACTGTTTTAAAAAAGACAACTATTAATTGTTAGCGTGATATATTGAGAATCGCCAAGTAAGATACAATATTAATCTAAGTGTATTACTTCAATACCAAAAGTATCTTATCACCTTTGCAAATAATTTTTCTGTATCATTATTCTGCATAATTTTATGGAAGTATTCCATCTGTTTTTCATAATCAAAGCTTTCATTACTTTTCCCTCATACGTACAACCCCAGAATTTTATGCTTTAATTCAAAATTAATCAAAATATACTTTTAGCACCAAAAATGTCTCATCATCATCCTTCCATTTTACAAATTAAACATAATTTTTTCTATATTATCACCAATGCAAGATCCTACAAAAGCACTTCACTATTTCTCACATCAAAGTCTTCATCTCTTCTCCTCATGACACAAAACTGATGAAAAATAACTTATTCATTGTAAAATTTTTACCGTTCATACATAAATTTCATTAGCTACTTCATCCCAGAGTTTATCTAAAGTAAAGCGGTTATGGTGATCATGATTTTGTTGATCCCAAAGTGGTTTTCGAACGAAAACACCACTAATAAGCAATTCTTTATTCATTTTCATATAATTTTAGTAAAAAAATTACAAGATTTGAAAATAATTTAAGATCTCGGCTATATCTCTAAAACTAAGTAATAAATTGTGCCAAATTTTTAAGAGAATTATTGATAGTAAAGAAAACTGATTTGTATGCAGATATTATAAATAATCCGTTTCTAGTTTTTCCTAAACGATGAATAAGTAAAGATCGAATAAAAATAATTACATACGCACTTTTTCCTCCAAAAATATGTGTGCCGTTCGGTTATTCACAGGATGTATGATAATTTCGTCCAGTCAGCGAACACGACAGCATGTCATAGTATGCTGGAACTGGTAGTCCAGTTGCGGTATGTAGGGAAAGAACGAAGGGGAATAAAAGCGAAATAGCGGCGAAAATAAATCAGTTTGAATTCTTCGCTTTGCTCGTTGATGATAGATCTGTCGCGATCATCTTTGACGTGCCGTTATATTCACTTCCGTAACGAGCTGTGCTCTAATTTCGTCGCTTTACACTTATATCGCAGCTTTCTTCGACGCGCCACTATGTGTTTGGCATATCACAGAACCTAACTTGGTTAGAGAACTTTTATTCATATCCCCTATTATAAACACTTTACTTCAGTCTTTTTAGAAATTAATTCTTGTCTTTAAAATAGGGCAATTTTTAACCGACTTCAAAAAAGGAGGAGGTATTCAATTCGACTGTATTTTTATTTTTTTTCTTACGTGTGCTACCTCAGAACTTTCTTCTAGATGAACCGATTTTGATGATTCTTCTTTTATTTGAAAGGTGGTGTTTCTCATGTGGTCCCATTTAAATTTGATCAGGATCTGACCGGTAGTTTTTGAGTTATCCTTAATAATGCGAGAGATTGAAACTTTTTGAATGCTTCTTTAAATATTTAATAATGAACTTTTTGGATGCTTTTCATTCATGATTGTTTTTACCGTCGGGTTAGATTTATTGACTTAAAATACTATAAATTTGCCAAATTACCATGGAAATGTAGCTTTTGATGTTTTTACTGTGGAAATATCTGTACTTATTAAAATTTTTAAATTTAATTGAATAAAAATACACTAAAAAGTAAAAAATAAAATGCTTTTTACAAAAAATAAATACCGATACTTGAAGGTTTATTATAAAAATTAAAAAATGCACTAAAAAGTAAGAAATAATTACTCCCGATAAAAAATATATATTATAGTGATATACATATACCCTTAAAGGTGATATCGTAATTCTTCTACAACATTAATACCTTAATCAGAGTCGGCATGAAATTCATGTTACAATATTTAGGAACAATTTAATGAACATTTAACGCAGTTTTTAATTATTATTTTAATATGAATTTGATGCCGACGACTCTGATTAAGGTATTAATGTTGTATAAGAATTACGATATCACCTTAAGTTATATCACTCTGATATTTATTTTTATCAGGAGTATTTATTTTTTACTTTTTAGTGCATTTTTAAATTTTTATAATAAACCTCGAAGTCGGTATTTATTTTTTGTAAAAAAGCATTTTATATAAAATATTAATTGCTAACGTATTTTGCCATCTAAGAAATTCGTCCCCGATTTATATTTCTGTTTTTTTTTTTTGTCGAAAGAAAAAGAAAAGAAATATTACATTTTTTGTTTTTGTAATGCTTTAAAATGATTAATTTTTTCATTAAAAAGCTGAGCAAAAAAATCTACAATTAGCAGATAAATTATATTTTAGTGATAATTTCATAGAGTTTGAATTCTATTTACACAAAAATTATGATTAATTTGATCAAGGCAAATTACGTGAATCGTTTATAAGTCGACCTACATAAATATTTATATGGAAATAAATTAAACGGAAAAATTTCATTAAAAATAATACATCTATTTTATGATGGTAGTCGTGAAAAATAGAGAAACAGAAAAAAAAAAGGCTTTTACCGATTAATAAGAATATGTAGGGGATAGTGGATATATGAATTTACTTGGGAAAGTAATTTTTGTTTTCTAAAGAAGAAAACGGATAGCGCTGCTGGTAGGCGTAATTGCAAAACAAGAAAATGCGTAGTTAGTACTTTTATTTTCCGATAGATGGTGAGGGTGCACGTATGTAATAGCTAAGGGGTAAATTTTTTAATTTTTTATATAACCCGATAATAATTATATATAAAAAAAGGAATTTTATATTTAACATCAAGCTCACATTATTTTTTATTTTACATGCGAGTGTTTTTTACTAATATCAACAACAATACCCTTTTTGAACTAATATGTAATTTTCTTCTATGTAAAATAGTGTAGTTTCTTTAGAGACCATTATCTCGAAAACTGTACCTCCACACTAGAAAATAAATTCTCATTTTTGCCGTTTGAGCCCGCTTTCAAAATAAAAATCAACCGCAAACAGTTTAAATGGAGTACGTGTGGTGACTTAAAAGTTGTTGTTATTTTACTAGGGCTACAGTTCGGTTACACAAAGCATTCCGTTGCTTCATTTACGAATGGAACAGCGAGAATTGTTCTAAAAGACGCGGCTAAAGAAAATATTTTTCAATTCAGAGAGGAAAATTTACGAAAACACAGCACTAATTGATCCAAAAACTATGTTCTTACTTGGTTCTATATAGTTTTTGAAATAAAGGTAGCACTGACGTCATAAAGGTATCCTTTCTGAAGAATTTTTGTTGACTCAAAAACGACGGCAATCACACTATCGTTGTTAATTGGATGTGAAACAAGTGACCAGAAGTAAAACAATTAAAATGCAGGCGTAAAGGCAAGAGCAGAGAATAAGTATAGTGAGAGACGTAAGACAAAAGTTAACGGCAAAAATATGACATACAACGTGAAGTAACAAAAGGGAACGAGTTTGTTATGCGTTGACCCGACGACAAAATTTTAAGGTGAAAAGTATTAAACCAGAAGGATTCCGCAGATAAAATGTAGTATAAACGACGCATGGAATAATGAATATAATCACTAGTAAGGGAAACAATTTTATATGATTTTTTGTGATACAGGAAATAAATAAAAAACGAATCCTGATTTTACAAAAACCCTGAATATAGTAAGGATTATACTGTAAAAATTTTTAGGATGAGAGTTGAGCATGGTCGATCGTCCTTACATCTAAAAAAAACTGCGCATAATTGAGGATGATCATAATGATTGAGTGTGTTTGAGTTCAAGAAATATAACATGCAGAGTAAAAAATTCATTAAGTAGTGCATTCGGCAAAGGACTACGCTGTCAATGTGTATGTTATAGTTTATGGGAAACGCAAATTTCTGTAGTGTACGGAGAGCTATATGGATTTTTTAAATGAGACTATTCTGAAAAAAAAGTTTGTATGAAGTGTAGTATGGTTTTAGTAGATCAATACTTTTTCTTATTGTTGTTTTTTTCTTCTTTTGAATTATTGTTGGTATATAACCAGTCAGGTAGCGAGATAAAAAATAAAAAAAAAGTCAAAAGTGACGGACAGATAATTAATGAAGTAGGTAAATCTTGCACTGTACAGGATTTAAAAAAGGACATTCCGGCGAGAAATTGATTTAAACCATCCAAAAACAGTCCGTGTAAGGAAAAGAGGTGGGAAAGAATAAATTAAAGAGAAATTTAAAGGTAAATAAAGGAAGAAGGTCAAATATTATCAAAAAGCCCCTGGTATGCTCTATTCAAGGATGGAGAACTGACAATTATTTAAAGTGAACAGTCGTGCGCTCTCGCGTTAAATTATTGCTTTTCACGTGTTGCTATAATCCAGTTGTGTATGTGTTAATTTTACCCCCTTCCTTTTTTTTTGTTCTGTGTTTCTTAAGAAATTACCTGCTATCGAAGTCAGGTTTTCTTATCTAATAAATCGACGAGCGTAGCTCATCGAACAATGACAGCCCCCTCCGTAACTGTCGCCGATTAACATGTCAATTGATAATGTGCCTACGTACGCTACAAAAACCAGAGGTAAAATAGCCCGTTGACCATCCTACCGATAAACACAGTTTGGTTTTCAACTGTACACTTAATTACAAAATACGTGATTATCTTATTGCAATAATGGACCTAGTAAAGGGACCACGAAATATTATTACTGCTGCCAAGGTAAACAAAAATCGAATTATTTTACACTTAAAGACTCCAGAAATGGTAGAAGAATTCATGGACAAACATAGAGGTTTTACCATTGAATCGAACTTCATCAAATGTAGAAGCTTGATCAGTCCAGCGCAAAAAATCGTGCTCTCTCATGTAAATCCAACCATACCAAACGAAATTCTCGAGGATTATATCAAAAACATACTAGAACTGAACATGACATCCAATATTTCCTTCCTCCGTTTGAATCCACACGACCAATTATTTGGTCATATCTTTACCTGGCGTAGACAATTTTATACTAACACAGAGATCAATAAAGAGACTCGATGCCTGGATCATTCCTCATTGAATATAATGACCAAAAACACAGAATTTTCATAACCTTCGATGAATTTACGTGCTTCCAATGTCATCAAAAAAATCACCGAGCTGAAGACTGTCCGAACTACAATAATGTAACTGAACAAGAGATTGGGATACCAAGTGTAGATAACACTGCGCAAGAAAAATCACCGAAATTTTCCCACCCCTTTCACAAAAATGTTCCAAAGAAAATCAAATCAAATTTTCTCAAATGATACCTCTCAAAAAATCGCCGCCGTCTAATTTGTCTTCATCAGGTAACTTTTCATCACCAATGGAAATTGGTGATGCCCAACTCACGCCTACAGAAGCGATAGAGCGAACAAAAAAAAGATGCGTGAAAAAACAAAAACTTAAAAAAATTCCAATCTTCCAGATGAGTCTGACGGTCTTTCATCTGATACAGGAACCGAAGCAGATGAGTCTTTCAGCACTCTCAAAGAGGTTTTAAAACCTCTCGACGCATCAATCAACGAAAAATTTAAAGTAAATGAATATCCGTTCTCCTCCACTAACTTTGCTTTATTTGTGGACATGTCTAAAGGAAAATCTGCTTTGGAAATCCAATCAATTCCTGCCGACGAATTAAAAATTCCTAGCGACTCGATGATCAGGATGTTAGCTGAACTTCACCTTTCCATAAAAGATAGATCCACAAAAGTGCACCTAACTAAGATACAGAAAAAGCTGAAAGAATTGCAGATCTCCAGTACCCTTACGACTAGAGCCCAACCATCACCTTAGGATTTTTTTTTTTTTTTTCGAATGTGAACGAGATATGGATGGATCTCAAATGTATATTAGCTGGAACTGCAATGGTGTTTATAGGTATTTAGAAGATCGCAAATTAATCCAGTCTATTTACGATCCAACTATAATATGTCTACAGGAAACACATCTTAAGAATAACCAAACCTTATATCTTCCGAACTACAATATCATATCTTCAAACTACTCTTCAAACTGGGCATCTGGAGGAGTAAGTTTAGCCGTTAAAAACTAACTCAATTTCAACCAGCTTCAATTACAGACAACCATACAGGCTGTTGCAGCAACCATAAAGCTTTCATCACCACTCGCTATCTGCTCAATATATTTACCTCCAAGAGATAATATTACTCGACAAGACATTAGTGAACTCATTTTTGCTCTTCCAAGACCTTTTCTTATCTGCGGAGATCTAAATGCCCATTCCCCATTCTGGGGTAGATTATACTACAACTCTAGAGGAAGAATCATTGAAGAACTTATTTTCAGCTACAATCTCGCTCTGCTACATCCCGAGGATCCAACGCACTATAACTTTTCTCACAAAACATGGTCAATGTTGGACTTAATTATTACTACTCCAGCCATTCTTAACGCAGTTGAAGTCATCAACCATGATGACCTCGCTGGAAGCGATCATACTCCCGTAATTGTTCACCACAAGCATACCAAAACTGTATTCCCATCTCAAGACATAAAATACAGCTACCGCAAAACAAATTGGAAAATATATGGCTCAACCTTTTCACCAGTTACCCAGCTTCGAAGCCAGTCAAACTTCAGACACCAAAAATCTTGTCCAATCGTTCACAAATATTATTGTAAACCACGCGAAATCCATGACTCCTAAAATTTCACATTTACGTAAAAATACTGTCCTATGGCGGACCTCAGATTGCTCCGCCGCTATACATAAAAGAAGAAAAGCACTGAAAAAATTAAAAGCCGCTCCATCTCTGGAAAATCATGTGAATTACCAAAAACTTCGCGCTAAAGCACGATACACTTTAAAACAGGCTAAACGAATTTCATGGCAGAAATTCGTACAAACTATAAATTGTTTCACTTCTACCACTACAGTGTGGAAAAAAATTCGAGCGCTTGATAGGAAAAATTTTTCACACCAATTCCCACTAGTATCAAATTGGATAACTATATCAGCACAAACTTAAACGAAATAGCTTCATCGTTCGCGAAATTTATAGCTTTTCAATCCAGCAACTCGAATTTCTCATCAGAAGCGCTTAATCGCAAAAAAAATCTCGCCTCCGTAAGACTCGATTTCTATTCTGGCAATAAAGAACCTTATAACTGTCTTATTACGCTCGAAGAATTACAACGAGGTACCAAACAATTGAAACCAACTGCAATCGGACCGGGCAGCATTGATGCTTATATGCTTCAAAATGCCCCTGAGCCAGCTATTCTCATCTTACTATCAATTTTTAATCATATCTGGACAACGAACACGTTCCCTGACTCATGGAAAACTGCCGAAATCATTCCGATCCCAAAACCAAATAAAAATCCAATGTTATTAGATAGCTACAGACCTATTTCGCTTACTAGTGCTCTGTGTAAACTCCTGGAACGGATCATAAACACACGACTGTAATGGCTCATCGAATCTAACAACCTCCTGGCCGAATCACAATGCGGATTTCGAGCGAGCAGATGAACGATCGACCAACTTCTTTTTCTCAAACTGTCCATTCAAACATCATTTATTCGTAATAATCATCTACTGGTAGTATTCTTTGACATATCCAAAGCCTTTGACAATACTTGGAAAGAAAAAAATCTAAAAACTCTTCATGGCTAAGGAGTTCGCGGTCACCTAGCATACTTCGTCGAAAATTTCCTACTGAGTCGCAAAGAACGGTGTCACTCAGGGCTTCGTTCTCAGCCCTACCCTCTTCAACATAGCCATAAACGACATTCCGGAACAAATACACCCTCCTGTCCAATGCTCCTTATTTCCAGACGACCTGGCTATATTCATCTCCTGTTCGGACCTGTCCCTCGGAACATCAATACTACAGGAAACAATCGGCAGATTACAAGCTTGGTCAGTCCACAACGGCTTCCATTTCTCCAACACGAAAACTACCGCTATACATTTTTGCAGAGTTCGTTGTTGTAGTCGTGAAATTTCAGTCCAACTAAACAACGTAACCATTCCATCATCAGATACCGTAAAATACTTAAGAATCATTTTGGATGAAAAACTTACATGGAAACCGTACATCAACCAACTAAAAACAAGCTGCACCAAAAAACTAAATTTAATTCGTAAACTGGCTAGCACATTGTATGGTTCAGATCGTTCCTCCTTATTGAGAATCTACCAAGCACTGATTAAATCGAGGCTTAACTCTTTGAAGGGCAGTGGCTAATTTACTAACCACCCTGGATGGTAAGTAAAACGCGCAGTGGTTATCTATACTAACCACCTTCTTTCTTCTTTTGTGCTCATTACCGCGTGGTGGTCAATAGATAAAATCACCTAAATTAGTTCCAATATATGTCATAGATAGCATCAAATAATTCACTTTTTTAGTATCACAATGACGAGACGTTCAGTGGCAATCGTTCTGGTTTGTGTAAGGAAGTAGTATTGTGCTGATTATTTGTTTAAATTTTTGCAAAGTAGTAATTTTAATAATAGAATTTTTGCATTGTTTATAACCTTCACATTATACTAGAAAGAAATACGTAAGTTTTAATGATTTCTATTATTATCATATCAATTTTTTTATTAAAATAAGGTGGTATATTTTATTAACCACCGCGCATTATAAGACAGTGTTCTGTATTAAATAGTCTGAGTAATAATACTGTTTTTTTTAGCGCGCAGAAAACATGAGCAGAAAACATGAGCAGAAAAATAAATCGAAGTGAGATCATAGAAATATTAGAAACCGTTCCTTCTTCTTCCGAATATGAATTTAGTGACGATTCGGCTGATAACCCCACATTTCGGCTCGATGATAATGTATTCAGAGTATTGAAATCTGATGTTTCAGAAACTGATGATTCTGATCACGAAATATTAATACCTCTTCCATGTAATGTGTCAAATTTTGTGATTGATCAGTTGCTGTCCATAAATAATAACACTAATAATAATACAGATAAAAATGTATCTAGTGATTTAATAAATTCGTCATCACAAATAATAGAAATTGAAAATATGAAATGAACTAAACAGCTTACTACGCCAATAGGTTCATTACAACTATTTTCTAATGAAACCGGATGCTCAAATGAAGTAAAGGAGTTAAAAGAAAAATCACCTTTGGCGTTATTTAACTTATTTTTCCATAATGAATTAATAAATCATATTGTATTTCAAACAGGGGCTCTTGCCTCAAAAGATAATTGAAACATCGTTACCCAAAAAACGGAAAGCTGTGGAAATCAGCAAACATAAACCGAAAGTGACGAAAGAAGTTAGGTTACAAGGACTGAGACACATTCCAAGGAAAGCGACGTCAAGGCGATGTGCAAAATGTAACACAAAAAAACATCCAGTAAGAACTATGTGGGAATGTACCACTTGTAATGTACCTCTTTGCTTAAAAGGGGATAAAAATTGTTTTAAAATGTTTCATTCAATAAAGTTGTACAATAAGTTAATTATTTGCACTGTTCTTTATTTTTTGTTTGTATATTTGTTTTATTTTCAATGAATTTTTATTACATAATTTTTTATACATATTCATTCAATATAATATTATTATTTAATTTGATAGGCGGTGGTTAATATATCGACCACCACAAAACTTTAATTTTTCAAGTAAAAAAAATCATTAATAATGATTTAATAAGTTCTATGACACATTTTATTCTATGTCCATAAACATACAAGATAAAAGTAACAAAAAAAAAATTGTATTTTTTTGTGCCCACTGGGGGTACCAAAAGTCTAGAAAGGTTTGCCCCTCAAAGAGTTAACTATGGCGCTGTAATCTACTCTTCGGCTAGTCAAAATATCATCAACTCACTCCATACAATACATCATACTGCTGCGAGGCTCGCTATTGGCGCTTTTCCTACTTCTCCATCTGTTAGCATTCTTTGTGAAGTTGGTATGCCTCCTCTCAATATCTACAGAGACCGGTGCATTTTAAACACGTGGGTTCGTCTTAAGTCGTCGGTCAACCTTCCTTCGCTAAACTCGCTTCGACCATCACCTCATACATCGGTGCCCACTCTCTATAAGCAAGTCACTGAAATCTTAGATTCGATACAATTCACTTTACCGCCGACATATCAACTAACCATAGCACGAACACCTCCATGGGTTAACCTGCATTTCGACATAGATCTTCAACTCCAGCAATTCTCAAAAAGAGAAACATGTCCGAGCATTTTACATTCCGCATATCAATGCATGATCGGCAAATATGATAGTTGCAAAATAGTTTTTACTGACGGCTCCAAAACACCTTAAGGAACAGGTTGTGGAATATTATTCTCCGTTACTTACTTCCGGCACTATTCATTATTCTTTCGGCAGAACTATTTGCTTTAATACTTGAAATAAAAAATGTAATAATTTCCGATCCTCTCTCCTCACACCTCATATGTACAGACTCATTAAACGCGATCACATCAATTCAAAAATACAACTCTCCTCACCAACACCCAATAGCCAAGGAATTTATTTGCACGCTTTGTAGTACAAATATCCGTGTTTCGTTCGCATGGATCCCATCACACGTTGGGATCGAGTGGAATTCATACGCGGATACTACGGCAAAAGAGAAGGCTTATTGTTCTTTCCGGTACCGAACATCGAAATTCCGTCAATGGATCTGAAGGCTTATATAGTGCAAAAATCACTTCAAGCATGGCAAAAACAGTGGACCAACATCCCAAATACGAACAAGCTGCGCTCAATTCGAGATACTATTCGACCATGGGAAACCTCATTATCTAGCAATCGAAGGAATGTCACGAGACTCCGCCTAGGTCACTCCAAAATCACTCATAGTCACCTCCTGTCCAGACAAGCTATTCCACTATGTTCCAATTGCAATTCTCCTGTTACAATCCAACATTTACTCGTCAGCTGTCCCACCTATAATTCATACCGAGCACAAATTCTCCAGTCGTCCAACCTTTCCGAAATCCTGTCTGATCGCCACGACAAAATTGAACGCCTCCTAAGTTTTCTCAAGACCACTAACGTATTCCACTTCATCTAACTCTTACCTTATCCGTGCCTCTGGCCTAGGCGGCAGTACACGGCACGCTAATCAAAGAAGAAGAAGAAGAAGGTTTGATTTTTAAAAAAAGCCAGTAAATATCATTATGCAGGATAGATGTAGAAAAACCACGGGAACGTATTCGTATAAAGAATATGAAATAATGTATGCTAATTTTACTATGAAATAATTGAAAAAGGACAAGGAAAAAAAAAGATAGCAGTGTTGAAAGTTTTTACAGGGGTGGCGGGGGGATATCCAGAATATGGGTGTAAAAAAGAGTAATATATGTAATCGGAAAAGAAATTGATATGAGGGAGAAAAGTTAAATTCGAGTAAAGCTGCTGCAGCAGTATATTTTAAATAAGGGGAAAGTGACGGAAATTAAAATATAAATAGGGATAAAGAGAATTAAAAAGAAAAGAAGCTAAATTATAAGAGACTACAAGGATTATTATTACCTAAGGCATGCGTTCAAGTATGCGGGCTTTCTTACCGAAGAACAAGAACACCGATGCATTAAAGTATTAACGAAATCAAGACAGAGAAATACTGAGAACAGTAGCAGTATATCTAGAAGCTGGGATGTGATTGGCGGGAAAAGAGGATAAAAGTCGATTTAAGAAGAGGCTTAAATTTAATTATCCTAGGGGGGTACCAATTCTGGCGCACAAAGGGATGCCGCCGCGTTAATTAGACTCCCTGGGGTGTGAGAACTAGAGCATATTCTTTTCCGCGGTCCGCTGGTAGCCACTGCCGCCACCGCAAAGTGTGCCGCTGGTTCCCACACACGCATCGGCCGCTTCCGCGTTTTTTTTTTTTTCAAAATTCGGGGGCGTAAGTATTCTAGCCGGGTTCCAAAAATCCTGCTATCTGATCGGGCGCGCATCTCCATACACCCGCATTCCCACTCACGGCGCGTTCTACTATTATACAGGAGTCTACATGTAATATATGTATCATAATTTTTAATTTTAATTTCTGGGGGTTGGGAGGTGTAAAATTTTGGCGGAGTGTTAAAAATGTTCGAAACTCAACACTTAGAACCCAAATTTTGAAGGAATTTTCCGAGTCGCGCTCCGTTCCGGCATTTTTTTTTTTAAAAAAATTTTATTTTTCAAGAAGAATATCTGATGGTTCCAGCGATCGAATGAGGGCAGGTGGGTGTGCTGCTACGAGGGGTGAATTCCAGCCATTCGATCGATGTTTTTATTATTATTATTTTTTTTAACGGAAATTTTTGAATGTTCCAGCAACCGGTTGAGGGCGGCGCGGATGCAGGGGTGAATTCCAGCCGTTCGTTCGATGTTTTTATTATTATTATTATTTTGACGGAAACGTTTGAATGTTCCAGCAACCGGTTGTGCGTGGTGCGGATGCAGGGGGTGAATTCTAGACGTTCGCTCGAAATTAACTACCCGATCATCTTCGCAGACCCTTGACGCCACCGATGGAATCCTGATCGCTACATGTTCACACAAACACATACACACACGCACACGTCTAATATTTTTATTTTTAACGAATATTTTTAAATGCCACCCGCGAGGAATGGCGACTTTTAAATGGCTGATGTATGCATCATCCGGGGGGAAGATAGTTACATCGGTCGATTGTTCACGGCCAAATCAAAGGTCCACATCTAGACGTACACTATTTGAACCTGTTCGACTATCTCATTCATTTATACCCTTCGCGTTGTTCGGAGCGGCCGTGTTTGAGCGACATTGCCAAATACATTGTGATAGCAAGTGTTCGAGAGCCATCTTGAACAGTATGTCTGAGAAGATCTATATTCCCGCGGTGTATAACGCCAATCACTATCGTAAAATTTTCTGTTATTTTCGAGTGTTACAAGAAAGGAATAGAATACTAACCGTGCACTACGCCACCACATTTAATTTATATTCAAACGTCATTCATGCTACATCGTTTTTCAAATTCTAAGCCTAAGTACAGAAATTTTAAAAATTACCCTAAGTATAATATTTAAAAGCCTGAATCTAACCTCAGCAGCGTTCACAACCCACACCTATAGACGATCCTGCATACGTTTAAGTCGACACCACGCCATTAGTTTCCATATCATTCATAATATTATTTTCTACATCTAAGTATTATAGAATTAGCTTAAGTATTTTTATATTTTTCTGTATTCTCCGATCCCTTTGCAAAAGTGCACCGTCCATTGCTACGCTTTTATTCAACATAACGTTAGCCGCCGCGAGAGCGCACGCACCGTTCCCGCGCACGTTTCATTTATTCAAACTACCATGTTTTTTCTTTCATTTTTTTTTTTTTTTTTTTTTAAATATTTAGAAGTCTAAGTATAATATTAAAAGCTTGAATCTAACATAAGTCTCCACTCACCCTATCCCATCTATAGTTGGATCCCACATATATATCCAACATAGCATTAGCCTCCGTGAAAGCACACGCATCGTTCACTCGCACTACCACGATTTTTTTTTTTTTTTTTTAATATTTCGAAGCCTAAGTCTAATTATTTCAAAGCCAGCAGCCTAAGTATATTTTTTACACTTCCAAACATTTCTTCCGACCGTTCATAATTTTTATTTATTTATTTTTTTTCCTGACTCTAAAGATAAATCCGTTGAGGCCTTCACAGCTAGGAATGCGCACACATCTTCTATTGTTAGTTTCCATATCATTCATAATAATTTTTTTTTTTTCGACTCTAAGTATTATAGAATTAGCCTAAGTATATTTTTATTTTCTTTCGCTATACAAACATTTTTTTTTTTCGAGATCTTTTGTACTATATTTTTTCTCAAATATATTTACACACATGCAGGCAAGTTGCCATGCCGTTGATTTCGATCGAGCGTACAAAAGTCAATTCCGAAAGAACAGCTAACAAAACGCTTGAGTTACTTGGAGCCTGGCTAAATGAAGTAAAGCTTAATCTTTCAGTTGAAAAATGCTTCGTGTCCCTTTTCACAAACTCCCTGAAACTAAAAGGGAAAAATATTAAAGTACTTTACAGGGGGATCACTTTAAAAGTAGTCGAACATTTTAAATACCTAGGAGTTGTATTAGACAATAAACTCTCTTTTAAACGACACATAGACTACACCGCATCTAAGTTGGACGCTAAATACTATCAATTACTAGAAGTGTGCAGAAATATATGGGGCTTTCATTACAGACACGAACTTGTACTGTACAAGTCACTTGTTGAGAATACAGTGTGTTACTATAGCTCTGTGTTTTTCCAACACCTAAAAAAGAAAACCCTAAAGCAAAACATCTAATCTACACAATGTGAATACTTAATAAACGTCTGTAGAGCTTATACTCCTACGGGAGTCCTTCCACTAAACCTAAAAATTAACTTTAGATCAATCATTTTTACCATAAAAAACCATAAAAATTTTGAATATATTAACGAACATGTCTATCAAATAATAAACTTTCTACCTCAAATAAATCCTCTTTAGAACAGTTCCTACATGCTAATCCACCATGACTTACATATAAAAATGTCACTAAAACAACTCAAAAGACACATTAAAAACTATTTCATGTTCATATAGCAGAACTCCTGGGAAAGAGATATAGTAGGTCAGCATACCCACAGGCTAATCCCAAATATTAGAACACACTTGACTTTTACACTACCCAACTCTTCACGGACCACGGACAGTTCGGAGCCTACTTAAAAAAATACAAAATGACTGAAAACGACAAATGTGACTGTGGGAAAATTGAAAACGCCAATCATGTAATCTTTCACTGCAGTACGTATGACGACATCAGACACTTCAACATAGAAAACCTCAATTTGAGCAATTCAACTTTGGCAACTAAATTTCAAAAATTCGCGTTCTTAGTTTTAAAACCAAAATTTACTATCAAAAATAACAAGCTACAGTGATTTACATTACTCAATTAAATAAAAAACATTACACTTATAATCTACTCATTAACACATATATAATTTTCAATATTAATACCGGGACAACACAACCTAGCTTAAATGGTAAATCAAACCGAAATAAATTACACGTGTTTTTCAGAAAAAAAAAAAAAAATAAAATAATAAAAATATTATTGTCTATTAAATAAGTACACCCAGATCATGTAGCACTAAATTTCTTAAACCCCGATATAAAAAAAAAAAAAAAGAGAAAAAAAATTTAAAGTTTATTACTTAAGTTTTATTGTAAGAAGGTTCTAGGTCAAGTTTAAGCCTAACGGCGGTGCTTGGCTTGGTGCCTTTGTACGCAAACTCGTATTGTAAAAAAAAGCGCTATTGAAATACAGTACTTAATCAAAAAAAAAAAAAGTCCCTATATTCTTTTACAAGATTTACAATTTTTTTTTATTGTTCCATTTTCGCACTCAGTAATTTGTATCTTTTCCCTGTATTTAAGTTTCAGATGCATTGTTTTGATTTGTTATTTATAAGAAATCCTTTTTTTTCTTTTTAAATTGTATCCAACTTTTATATTGAATTATTCCATCGCTCGCGCAATTTCTGCGCATAAGATGGATTTTGTAATAATAGTAATAATAAATAATAATAATAATTTATTATTATTATTATTATTATTATTACTATTATTATAGAGTTTTTATTATTATTATTTTCTAACAAAAACGTATATTTTATTTTTGTAAATAATTCTTTGTAATATTAACACTGCAGTCTTCCGAACAACTTACAGATTGCTAGTATTATATCGGCTATTAATATTCACTGAAAAATTCCTCAAGAACTACCGATTCCTACATACTCTGTAGAATTCTCCGCATTTCCAGTGTCGTTCGTCCTAACTTATTTGTTACTAATATTTTTGTATGACTAATTTTTTGGCTCTTCACCGTTTTCCGATTAATCTGGTGTAGGACAGAAATTGGAAAAATCTGTGTGGCTAGGCTGAACGGAGTTTGGCGAGTTGTGTGCTTCTGTGAATAAGAGATGATTCAGTACTCGAGTGAATTCAAGGCAACGCGAGTGGTGCTAAGATAAGACAAGCTGGCAAGTCCAGTTTTGCTGCAACCAATTTGTGCTAAACACCTGCTCTCTTACATCTCTGTAAAGCGTGTTTACGTTTATTTTCGTTCTTTTTCGGCGATTATTTTCGTTCTTTTGCTCGATTAAAATATATTTAAATACATATGTGCATGTTTTGAAAAGCGCGTTCGCTCTAAACACTGATCCATACATATATATGTATACATATATATATATATATATATAATATTGTGCAGGTAAATAAAACGACTTGGTTAATATTAATATTATTATTATTTATTTTATTTTTTTCAAATAATTTAATGGCAATAATCTTATTATTATCGTCATTTTTTTAGTTACTTTGCAATCATTTTGCGAACACCTTTCACACTGCAATAATAAAGGTCGCTCTTTATCAGTTATCGCCTTTTAAAGTGAATAGGAAGAAAATTGACCAAATATCTTAATCGCAAAATAAAATTTAAAAAAAGAAAGGTAATCTTAAATAGCGGAATAATCATTATTATTTTATTTATTTATTTTTTCTGGCCCGGCTTCAGTTAACTATCAAGCATTTGGGATCATCATTATTTCTTACTAAAACAAAATAACGGAAAAACCAATAAATTAAATATACATGTATAATGCAGCAATACACAGTTTCTATCGATCGTTTCCAAAGGAATTAGAAAAAGAAGCGATATGAATATACTTATGAAACAAAAGTGATGCGGATATCAGTGGAAAGTGAAAAACGGGGAGGCCCAATATCTTGTAAAGTTCATGGTATATATTAATTAATATGTGCATAAACATTTTTTATTATTATTATTTTTCTATTTTTGTGTTGTAAATTTAATAAATAAAATGTGAGGACGCACTTTTACGTATATTTTTCCTGAGTCATCGTATGTCTAACTTTAACTTAAAAACCGTATCATTATTGTACTAGGTGTATTAATGAATTTTTACTATAGTTTTTAGGCTTTCCGTAATGTACTTTTTAATTATTTCATGGTGTGTCTCACAGTTGAAACAGTTTGTGAGCTTTGTGTCTTAAAATTTTCGTATTTTTCTCTGATAGATTTCAATACAACTTTCAAAAATGCGCTTTAGTCGACTGTTTCATTACGTTCCTTGCAACGTCATTTACTGTTACTTCAAATTTGTTGAGGTAGTCCACAAAGTTCTTGTGCCTCGAAAAAAATTGTATTAAGCTGTACCGAACTTTTTATTATTTAATCTTGTCCTACCTTTAATATCATAGTCGTATTAATTTTTCTACTCTGTCAAGCTCGTGTCCACGGGGGGAGTTAACCCCCCCCTCCCCCATTAGAACTAAAATAATTATCATAAATACGCAAAAATCTGAAAAAAATCAAAAATTTAAAATAAATATTGATGATTTTTTAGGGTGTTCTTACCTTTAAAAGAAAAAAGAAAAAATATGCTCCATATTTTTAGGTACTACATTAATATTTTATGCAAATTTTTTTATTACGAGTGTAATCAATAACATATATAATTTTTATTAATGCGGTAATTCATTTATGTAAATTATATTAATATATAAATCAAAATGATGGAAATTATTAATAGGATAAATATTAGTAAAAAATATATTGTTATTTATAAAATAAATATACAAAGAAAATGTTCATCCCTTCCTCCCGCCCCTCCACAAATTTTTAAATTTTTACCTCTCAGTAAAATATAGACTGCTGACAAACAAAACATTTTCTGCACACTATACGTTTTCCAATTGGAGCAGTTGGAATGTATTCGTACAACTCGTTAGATCTTCGCAAGAAAAAAGTGCCCTTCGGATGTAAATATTTGGTAACGATAATTTACAACCGACTAATGTGACCCCCGCCCCCCGGAAAAGTTCACGTGTATTTGTTTTTGTATGAGGAACTTAAACCGGGACCGGAAAATGGTATAAATACCGATGGGGTGCTTCTACTGTATATAAATTTAAAAAAAAAAAATGAATGCGCAAAACTGGATCGTTTTAAAGTTGTTTTTTTTTGTTTTTTCTGTATATAAAAATTAAAGAAACAAGTTTTGCTTTCATAAAAAATCGTAAAATATCCACTAAAAGTATAAATCCGCCAAAATATAGTAGCGTGGATCGGCATAACGATGCAGCGAGTCGTCACGCAAAAACCGCAATTCTATTTATACCGGAAACATTAATCCGGAGGAAAACCTGACTGCCGATGTGGGGAATATCGGCCTACTCATTTTTACGTTTACCACAAGACAGAGTACTTTTGACACACGTGTGTGCAAGCAGTCCTACCGAAAAAAGGATGTCGGTTAAATTTCGGAGCTGCAGTATCGCGTCATATCAATCGCAGAGAAATTTGCAAATAATCTCACCCTTCCGCCCTGGCGGCGATCGAATTATTATTATTAAGTATCGAAACCCTTTGTCCATGTATAATAAAATAAAAACCAATACGATTGAAGGAAATTTTTATTTATAACGTATTATTAATATTTTATAAATCATAATTTCTGTCGAATTATTGTTGCATTTTTTATTACAATCAAATTATTGTTGCATTTTTTATTACAATCAAATTATTGTTGCATTTTTTATTACAATCAAATTATTGTTGCATTTTCTCAAAACCATGTCGAATTTAACGGCGAAAAATGTATAATTATCGTGAAATTAGTACGAAATGGGCGACGGTTTTTTTCACAGTGAAAATTTACAAAAACTAATTAATAACTCGCCTCACATAAGGTAGAACGGCAACTTTTGCGGAACGCGCATTCGAATGAGTAATTTTTTCGCGCGAGAGTTCTACCAAATTTCGAATTTTAAGGTAGGAAGGTTTTCCGTGTATTGTCAGGTGTAGGATTATAACCGATACCACAAGAGGGCTTAGGAAATAATGTTCCAAATGCTTCTCTATTTAGCACTACTAGCGAAGTCGAATTACTACACAAATTTCCACAGCGGTCGAACATACAAGTTGGCAGATTTCTTTTTCTTTTTACTTTAACCGAAGGCAGAACGAACGTGCTTCGACCTATTTCCTTCTCAGATATTTAGTAGACATCGTAATTCATAGGCGCGTGTAAACGCACGATATATTCGTGGAAAAAAAAAGTAATAATATATAAACATATGTATATTTAAAACACGACATCGTATCGACACAGCTCAGTGAAAAAACTAGACACGTCGAATTCTGCCTCAAAACAGGACAGAGGGGACATGCCAAATTTTGTTTTAAGACGTATTATAGACATGTCGAATTTCGATTCGAAAGACGGTCACGCCAAATTTTCCTTCAAAGAGTAGACATGTCGAATTATCGAGTTTGCTTTTCGAATCGAAATTTGACGTGTCTATCTTAAAGGAAAATTTGACGTGTCTAGTTTTTCCACTGAGCTGTGTCGATACAGATAGCGTTGAATTAGGAGAAGCAAACGATTATTCACCCCGTAGATAATAACGATAATTTTGCACCGTATATGTATCGCAGAAGACATTTACGGTCGTTGAGTACTCAAGTGGTACAAACTTTCGAACTCAAATTGTTTAACTGCAAGTGTCTCTATAATTTTAAATAAACGAGGTAAATATATTAATTTTTTTTTTGTAACATGCTAAAGAGTGTAAATATAGATCCGGATACTTTATCAAAAAGTCTGCGTGCTTTAGTATTTCTTTCGTTCCGGCTAATTTTTTGCCTTTAAAAATTACCCCCTCAAAAGAAAAATTTTTTCGGTGAAGACTGGATAATTTAATAAAGCGAAAGTGTTAAACGCATTTCGAAATTATCAAAAAATCTTCATTATGTTCTTCTTTTTCTTGCTAATAAAATACAAAGTAGCGGCTGAACAATTAGCCGAGCAATGAAGTGCGTGCTGAGGATGCTTAGAAAAAATCGGACATGCCGCTATTAGTTGACCATGAATGTAAATATTAAATAGAAAAACAGCTGTTGAACGATGCTCAGTGCCATTCTGTCGGGAATGCGGCTAGGTGTCGCAACAACTTTATAGCGCTACTGCGACTATCATTATATCGATGATCGTGATAGCGCGGTAGTAGTATCATAGTAACCCGATCGATTCAGTATGATTTTGGCGTGTTATCAGGTATCGTCCGATCACTATCATCGCCACCTCCTCGCATTAATATTCCCGATAATTCACCTTTTTTCCCCCATTAATAACGTGCATTGCCTTCTCCTTCCAAGCATAATTGTTATTCTAGGTAAATCGGATAATTATTTATTACCTCATCGTTATTTATAGGCGGCAGATTTTTTAAGCCTTTTTTTTTTTCTATTTGTTTTTTCCCTTTTTTCCCTCCAAATTAAAAAGGGGGGGGGGCAAAAAAAAAAGAAAAAAAACCGTTAAAAATCGGTAAAAAAATTAACTTTTTTCTATCGTTTCTTCATAGAAAGAGTTTGGCGGTCAATTTTTTCGGATTTTTTATACCGGCGCACCTGGCTGTTTGACATATTTCGAACTAGGTAAAAATTGTAAAAATCTATATCGGAAAAGGTGTATATAGTATTTGGACAAAAAAATTAAAAATCTATAATAATAAAATTTTTTTCGGATAAAGTTTCATCGTCCTCAATATATAATAAGGCGGCACCGGTTTTACAGCGAAATTTCGATTCACGAAAATATACATCATCTATTTCACCGCGGATGGAGGTTAAATTGACTGCTTATCGTGAATTTTCATCTTCGTTCTAAAGCGATCTTTTAATGCCATTTTAAATTCCATATTTCCGTGTATTATTGAGGGTTTTAAACCGCTTTTCGCACTTAAAAGCCCCGCCGGGTAATCAATTACGAACGTTACGCTTTTTATTGTTCTAACGTCTTCGCGTGTAATTGCACGATCGCACGATCCAGAATTATTAAGAGTTTTAATTTTTTTCGCGATAACCACTTTAGTTGTTTTTTTTTTTTTTTACAAAAAAGCGATAAATTTCGCAAGCCATTTTTAAGAAGACAAAGGGATCGCGCGAGATTTCTGATCCTAAAAAAATGTATGTCCAAGAATGCCTTTTCAGTTGCGAGATGATGAAACAAAACCTATACGTACCCGCTGCTATGCTGATCAGCACATATATATATATATATTAATGGCTATGTTATTTTTATACCAGGGTTCATCAGGAAAAGTGTCCTGTCACAAAATTTGTCCCATATATAAGACTTTAATGCGATATTAGCGCTCCTACATTCCCTGGTGATGAAAGTTGGAACTGGAAGATTTTTTTCTGCCGAACGGAATAGCCAATGAAAAAGTTTACTCTTCAATAAGAATTATAGAAGAACTAGACCTGAGGGTGAAGGGGGCTTGCCCCATTCCAAGGCCCGAACGGTGAGTTTATACAATATATATATATATATATATATATATTAAAAGATTGAAAAGAAAAATAATACAATTATGCTTCATATCGGGTCAATAACACGCGGAGGAAATAGTAGAAGAACGTTCGAGCTCCATGAAGGGCAGATTTAAAACGGAAGAACAAACATAAACGGCGTTTTGATAAAAAATGATGTAGAGCAGACGAGAAATAATAGTAGGAGAAAAAACCGAGGTTCGTCCTGATGCTTTCGTGCGGTTTGCCGTGGCCTAGGTGGAAACAACCAAGATGATCGATTTCAACACATTTCCCCGGTCCTAATAATGGGTACCGATGTTCTTCGAAAACGAGCATTTTTCACTTAAAATTGTCGCATATTAATGATAATAATAAAAAAAAAAAAAGAATCCAAATTACCAGTCATCGTTTCATCGAGATATCAATGAAAGTTAACCAGTTGGATAATAACGCCGAAACAGTGGGGATACCTTTGAAAGTGAACGAGGGGGGAAAAGAAATCGCGGCGACACCTACCTCTAATCCGAACAACGCGTGCGTTTAGCACTCACTGGATAAGCCAGCCATCGACCTAATTCTGCAATACTTAATTCGTCCCGAATTAACGAAATATCCGTACTTGTACTATTCTATCAGCGAAAATTTGTGATGTCTCGACGGCGGATGGTGGAACTTCTTGCACGAATATTTATGTCCCACAGCTACGCTTTGCGAATACAATCTAGTCCAAGTAAAGAGCTATACACGCACACACATCGGTATAGGCGTTAGTTTTATGCAACTACGTTCACACGCCGCCTAGTGGTAGGCGTTCTCTGACAGGGCCGTCGGCCAAATGCAGGAGGTGATAAGGTGGCGCGTGCTCGTTTAGATTTAATCAGGCTGCGAGGAACGATATAGCTGAAATACTCTATAATGCCTCATCGCGAGCAACCTGCCCGATAAATAATAATGCGCAGATAAGCAGCACGGGTAAATATGAAAAATCGCCGCCTTGTTCTTGTTTTGCAATCGGTTCTACTGCAGAAATCCCTCTAATTCACTTTCGTTTCGTGCACGAGATATAACCGCAGACAGCGTCGTTGCGTTAATTAATCTCGCCGAATGAAACCCAAAACGTCCGCTTATTTACCTTTTTAATAATTTTTCCCGAATTTTTCGATCCGGACACAATACAGTCTCGAGAGTGTCCATCGTGTAATTTTTTTTTTGCTTTTCGGTTCGTCCATTTCTTCGCTTTGTTGTTAATCGCGTTTTACGTATAATTTAGAGTCGAGAAGAAGGACCGGGAAAAAACAACAAGATGGCCCTGTTAGAAGCGAGCAAAGAACAGAAAGTGGAAATTTTCAAAGAGATAAACGAAACCACCGCTACGAAGCTAGAAGAGAACAAACAAATCATCAAGCAATGGCTTAACACTCAACCTCACCTGCCTCATGATTACGGTAATTATTCGTTTACTATATACCATTTCTCTTTGTTTTGTTTTGTTTTGTTTTTTTTTTTTTTTTTTCGGCGGCGATTTTGTTTCTCTTGCTTCTTCCGTACTTGGTTTATTAATATATTTTCCGATAGCCGAGAAAAACTCGAAATCGGACTAGCGACAAATTATGAATCAATAACGCACGCGCAAACTAACGTAAATGCGCAATAATCCTGGCAATTAAAAGCGTCCCAACAAAAAAAAAAAAAAAAAAAAAAACTAACGTAAATAGTTTCTTTATATATTTTATAATCTAAGAAGCGAATTAGCGTGTTCAAGGACATGACGAAGTATTTTCTAATTTGTTTCCCGTAATGGTTTTTTTGACCGGTACTCAGTACCGGCGCAACATTATCGTCTCTTTAAGAGTGGCCAGATTTCACGATTAACCTGTTGTTTGATAACTCGTTCTCACCGAGAGACTAATTACCGACTGAGCGACCGCCATTTTTTACCGAAAAAGATCTCTCCTATTTTCTCGATGCTGTTTCGCTTTTAATCACCTCGTAACTTCTCTTCCGACTACGTGAAATGATTATCGAGGTGAAAAGTACGGCCGGAAAATTATCCGATTCCCGGAATTTCCGAATGTTGCCACGGACCATCGACGGTAGTAATATGTGGTTTTGCGGTTATTCGTGACAGTTTTTCTTCCGATCACGACGCCGGTTCATTGTTATTAATAATGCGACGTCATGATAATTCGATTGGCAGGAAATGTGCGGTTGAAGCGATGTTCGATGAACCCCATTTCTGCACGATTTAATATTTATTGAAAAAGTTTTTTCGATGCCCAAAAATACAAAAACAAAATTTTTATTTCTAGTCGGAACCGCGATTTTGGAATTGACGTTTGTCACCTTCTCAACCGGAAAAGTACGAGTATAAGAGATGTATTTTTCACCGTCATCGACGAAGTTCTTTATAAGCATCCCGTAACTGACTCAACGGAACTATCCAAGACGATAAAATAATTTCAAACTAGTTCATATGCATCATCATCATATTCCGCTCATCTGACTCATTCGCCTCTATCACTATGATTTTTCATTTTTCTCTTCCGTTGATATATATGTATATATATATTATATAAATTCGGCCACTTTGTCCGCGCAAGGGGCTGTGCCCCTTGACCCCTCTTGCTTACATTTCTGTCTCTTTCTCTTCTATACTTTGTATAAAATGACCAAAATTTACAACGCAATTCTTAGGCCGGCCCCCATTAGATTTTATAAGAAAAAAATTTCCCAATTTTATATAATAAAAAAAAAAAAAGAATACAACCAATAATTTATACCATCAATTTTATTAATCGACCGAAAGAACTTAACATAATACACTACATATAAATAATACTTTTTTTGCGTTTCCATATTATTATTAATTAACAATATAGTCTTTACATGCTTCTCCCTATATGGTGAGACTTCTTATTCATCAACCTGCACAGTAATAAGAAGTGTATCCATTATGTTTCTAAAAACGGTTGGGATAATACGTGAAGTGTGTACACAACAAGTATAATAATAGCAGTATTATAAAAAGATGTACAGATGTCAAATGAAAATTTTAAAATGCATAGATTACTGAGAACCCGCTGGAAAGTCTATTTGGTGGGGACAAACACGCTGATGGTATTAAAAAAGAAGAAGTCAAAGATGAGACGCTAAGAACGGAAAATAAAAAAAAAGTAACAATATTCATCTATAGCGATTTAAAATTAAATTAAATCGCATTGCTCACCACATGCAAAATGCAATTGAAGACAAAAATCAATTAGCCCCAATGTTGCGCTGATTTAGGCGTATTTACGTATGCGAAACATTTACTCTTGAAAACGGCCACATAGGAATGATAATAATATTAATAATTTAGCAAGTAGCAGAAATGTTGCTGAGAGTTTAGATTCAGAGGATCTACCTGCTATTTATCAACGCGCCCGATTTTGTAAACATCACCGAAATCGTGTCATTTTCTGACGTAAAATAACGGATCGAAATGCTTGCATGGCAGCTATTTCGAAATCAATGCTACTAACACATTGGCTCGAATCCAACCCTAATTTTTCGGCAAGCAGTTTTGGATGCATGTTTAACTGGCCATTTTCATGAGCACGTTTGACAATTTGAACATTTTCGTATCTTCCAGTTTTCTAGTGAATGCTCAAAGAATCCTGCAAAAAACTATTACAAAACTACAATCCTTGTGTAACAACAACGGTCTTGTGTTTTCTCCATCTAAGTCTATCTCTGTTGATTTCTATAGTAGACGTTAAAACTCCTCTGCCATCCATCTCAATCTAGAAAACTTTTCACTTCATTACTTCCCTTGACCTACTGTTTGGTCGTAAGCTAACTTGGCGTCCTCACATATCCAACCTTAAAGTTAAATGTCACAAATTCCTATCTATCTTTAAATATTTATCAAACGCAAAATATAATGTACCGCCGAAAACTCTTATTTTCATATACAAATTAGTTCTTTCCAGAATAGACTACGGGCCCTAGGCGTATTCTTCGATCAGCCCTTCCATACTTAAATCTCTTGATTCAATGCACAGCTCTTCGCACGATATTTAGCGTACGTAGATCCTCCTCGTCTGTTAGTTTATGTGCCTTGTGTGTTAGGTACCCCTCCACTAGAGTATTTCAGAAACTTTTATTATCACCGTGACACCTCGCTTTTTTTTATCCACATAAATGACTTCCCCATTACCCCGAAGTTCCCTAATGACCCATCCCCGGAAATCCTAGCTCTTCTATCGCAGCACAATGTGACCGTAATTTCCTTCCCCGACCTGGCACCTAACACCGCGATCTCATCGTGGACTCCTTTGAATATTAATATTGATTTTTCTTTGATAGGAATATCGTTCAGTTAACAACAGAGACAATTCAAAAATACCCCGACCATTTAATTTTTTGTTCACGGATGCCACCAACCCCAGAATCCCCAACTGCCTGCTCCTTTGAAGCCTGCGATGTGATTCGAAACATTCGACCGAATGACAATTTTTCGGTATTAGATGCTGAAATATAAGGAGTATTTTTATGTTTGGAATATTTTCTTTCTGTAGAACCTACAGGTTCTCATCAAACATCCTTTAGCAATTCGAACCCAGCAGGTATTATATGAACTTATTGAGAAAGAGTGCTCCATTTTCTTTTGATGGGCGCCCAGTCATGCTGGGATTCCTGGAAATGAACGTGTTGATACATCCGCCCGAACAGCATTATACGTCCCTTGCCTAATAAAATAGCCTTCCCCCACATTATCTAGCAAACATAATTTTTAATAACATCTCGTCCTTGTGGAAAGCCCATTGATCCTCGTGTCAGACTTTCTTAAAGCTAATTAAACTTTCAATTGAACTATGGTGGCCAGAAAAAAGCATTTCCCGAAGAGATTTCTGTGCCCTTAGTCGCTTACGCGCGGGCCACACAGCCTTGTCGCATACTTTTGTTTTGCAAAGAACCCCATTTCCTATGAATAGTTCTTTCTGTTGCCAAGGTGTTTCTCCCTCAACTCCTTACATACTGCGTGACTGTCCAGCACTCTCACTCCGTCGGCCCCCTTTTATGAATAACAAAACAGTCACTAACATACTTGAGAATTCCCCCAATGCAATTTCATCTGTGACATAGTTTATCGGAATTATTGGAATAAGCAGTTATTTATAAGAACAAACCGCGCATCCTCGTACTGTAATAGTTACAGCAGTTCAACGCGGTACAGGATGTTGCGCCTACAAAAAAAAAAACAACAAAAAAACACGTAAGCAGCTAGAAATTTCCTCTTTATTTTAGCCAACATTACTACATATATTGTATAAGTTGAAGTCGTTTTGGTGAATTCTTAAACGGTACCGTTCATGGAAAGCGATGGGTATTCCTATTTAATAAACTTCCTCGTTAGCGCTAGCAAAAAGTTATATGAATTCTTTTTCGTTGTTCTCAGGGCTGGAAGTCGAATTTCGATAAAAAATCTGTGCTATCTGTAAGTTAAAAGAAAATTAAATTGCATATCGGTTCCCAACATTTTTTTCCCCTATTTACATACGACATTTCTCTTCGTGTTTTCAAAATTTCAGTTTGCAATTCGTGTAACCCGAATTAGGCAATTTTCCCAAGCTCTTCTCTATATATCCACAAGGCTGAATACTCTATACACATCGATATGGTCTTGTTAATGGTTTTATATCTGTACGTTTTTTTTTTCATTTACTCTTTGTATTTAGTACACCGTTGCTTTCAATTTAAGAGGTATGTAAAAAAAATTACAATAATTTTATTTGAAAAAAGATCGTTTTCTTTTATTCATTTCTTACAATAAAGTGGAACGCTATCGCTGGTTAAATATTTATTTACTAGCTGCGTCGGCTTCGTACGTGTATTAATGCCCGTTTAAATTTGTACTTGAAAATTAATAAAAAAAATTTTATTTTATCTGCAATTATGTTTTTATGCAATGGGATTCTTTATCTTTTTTTGGGAAACATGTTTATCACTGTCCAACAAAAGATGGTCTTCACTTACCGCTCTTCTTACAACCTGTCTGCCGTGATCTAACAAAAAGTTTCACTGAACTAAACATCACACACAGCCATATTATTTCGAAGAAGCCAGGTTATTCACACGGCAATCTTCCGTAATTACACATTTAAGAGAACATCTTCTTCACTCGTATCTTGTAACCTCTCCATCTCGAGCACTTTATTAAAATTAATTTCCCACAACAGTTAACTATAGTAGTTGAGTGATCTCAAATTTGAGTACAAATAACATTCCCGGCAGCAAGTATTAAAAATTCCGCTGCAGGATTTTTTATTTCTCCGTTAAAAAATAATAGAAAATACTACCCCTTTTTTTTAACTCCCCGCAATGAGTACAGCTAGGCTAGGAGCGTGACTTGTATGTTTAAATCATGTCATTGAAAATTGATGATTTCAGTAACATAATCGGTGATGTATTTACTTGCGCCAGAAATGAATAATTATCTAGAGTTTATTATTTTACCGTAGTAATCGTTTTATTTTAAAAATTTTATAAAAATTATTTTTTTTTTTTTTATTCATTTTGTATGCACTACTTAAAACCCCATATCTCGTGAAGGAGAAGGGGTGGAAAACTTAGCCGTACCTTAAAACCATCGTTTGATCAACTCGAATATACTCCGAAAATTTTAATATGATCCGTTCAGCGGTACGGGAGCGCATACGGTACAAACAAACAAACATTAATTTTTGTATATATATACAGATAGATTTTAATATTAAATACGGAGTGCAAATTCTACGGATGTAGTTTTTGTTTATTTTTATAATTTGATATTTTTCACACGCGATTATGAAAGATTATATAGATTTTTTGGAATAATAAGAAAAAAAATACCGAATTGTTTACTCTGAAAATTCGCAAAACAGTAATAAATAATTATTCGATAAAAATAAATAGTTTTGAGTAATGTAAAGGAAATGTAAAAAGTAAAACAGGTCCCATACCCTTGACAGGGCGTCGAGGATTGTGAAGTTAAGGCTCACAATGTACTAAGCCTAATGGATTTAAGGAGAATACTGGGGCCGGTACCCTTCTCTCAGCCGCCTTTACTTTCCCTTAGTTCTCTGGCACCCAATTATTTCAGGCCGGGTAAACCTGGGAACGCTTCGGATTCGGAACGAGACAAGTCTTGATAACCTATGACACCTCTGATTTATGTTATGATAATTCTTAAGCAACACTAATACATACGTATTATAATCGGCACTAAATTCAAATTACGATGTCCAGAAACTATATTAGATGAGTATAAAAACACAACTGCTCGTGCCCCCTCCCCGTCGCCCTCTTTTGGGCTCATCAACCAAGGACCTTAACCTCAGAAACAGGAAAGAAAGAAAAAAGGGAACAACTACCTAAAAGGTTAAAATTCTCGTTTTCTATAAACCAATTACTGGAAAAAACAGGAGTATTTTAATTATTATCGCAATTTAAAGTTGGCGTGTATCGTAAGTATTAATATTAAAAATATTCATAATATCACCTTAATAAGATGGTGTATTACTCAGAAATATGTTATTTTTCACTCTTTAATGCATTTTTATTGTAAATATAGTTTTGAGCGATACTGACAGAGACTAGCCTAAAAAGATGCTACACTTTCGGTACTGTGTATGAAGCTCGGGTGTTTAATCAAATCAAATTTTTCTAATTGTTTATTGCTATACACATTTTCCATTTATACCCAGGATTACGCGAGCGACAGAAATTTTTAAATTCCACCAGCGATGGCTGGTAAATCGCGTTCAAGGAGTTTCAAATTCATTATCTTCCATACGGAACATAACATTAATAATAATAATTTAAGCCACCTTCGTTTACCGCCCCTTTAATTTTAATATATTCATATTTCCCTGATATTCTAATGATGATCTTTTTTTTTTTCTGCGGAACGCTCTTTCCTTTATTTACTCCTTTTAAAGTCAAGGCTTCCTGCTCCCTACTGTGCTTCCTATATCCTGTCCATTTCATCTCAGTCTGTTGTTCCTGCACATTGATTCCTTTATTTCTGCCATTTCCGATCGAATCAAGTTTTAATTAGTAAAAACTCCTTTTCCTATTGTTTCTGGATGAGGTCCCTGGTTGACAAGCCCAAAAAAAAAAAAAAAATCTTTTTTTTTCGGCTAATTTATGTGTTGTTATATTATACAAAAACAGTATACTTCTAAAGAGATTCCCTTTTTCTTTTTTTTTAACCTTTATTTTAACGACTACTGACTGAGTATATTCACCGAACTAACCCGATATACTCTCATCTGGAACTATCGCCGATCGGTACAATTTCTAATAAGCAAAGGACATCATTGGAGTCTCATACACGGGCTAAATATATTTCTGTCGGCGATGAGCTTCTAAATCGCGTTAAGGGGCTTTCAATTTTGTTTATTCGGATCTGTACCGTAGCAACTAACATTGATAATATTTTAATTTTTTGTCTTAATAAAAATTAGCTTTTTTTCAAATTACGTTTTCACGCTTAATATTGATGATATTTTAAGTATCAATGGCGTTTGTTATATTACTGAAAATAATTACTTAAAGTAAAAAGGTCGCGTGGTTAAGGTTCGCAATGTACTAAGGGGCGCTAATGGACCTGAAGAATGGGGCCAATTTTCCTTTTTCATGGGATCCGCCTTTACTGTATCCAGTTATTTCAGGCTGCATAACCCCTTCCCCCTCCCGGAAGCGACTTGGATCCGGAATCAGACAGATGCCCCCGATACACTTCTAGATTCGTAGCCGAGCACCTTAACTACCAAACTACTTTACCGAGTACCTCTGTTAATACTTACACTTCCGAATGAAAGAAGAATCATTAAAATTGCTCCACTTGCGGGTACAAGTTGTACGCGAAGAAACACAAAAAATAAATACACGGCGAACGTATTATAACCTCCTTATTTTGTAAGTTGTTAAAAATAATAGGAGAGACTGTCTGGGAGGAGAAAAATTTAGTAAACGCTGTTTTTGATGAGTACTTTTTTGATTTTATTGATATTTTTCCTACGTTTCGACGAAATCATGGAGTAGGAGGTGATTCCGAAACTTGTCGAGTTATGGGTTCGAATCGGTATATCTGATTTGGTAGTTAATTAAATATTTATTACCTATTCAAAAAAGTGGTCTGCGGTTTCGTTAATCTTAAAACGGTGTATTTCTTCTTTTTCCAGGTGTTAATTACCGCCATGCGTGTAATATTAATGCTACTTGCTTGCTAGTAATATTTCCATTTTTCAGTAACAACCTTCTTGGACAATCACTTGAGCACAGTCTAATCTACTCGTAATAAAACATCCGTTTCCGCTCGTGTTTTCTTGCATTTTCCAGCACTTGTCTTTTTTACTAGTATACCGCAAAAAACAATTCCGCTAGTTCACTTATCCGAGTCCGAATGGAGAACAACGGTGGGGGGCTGGGGGGGGGGGCTAAACTATTCCTACTACCACGACTATTTTTTATGTTCACGACTATAGCGAATCTCGTACGAACGGCATTGAAGAAAAGTACGTATTTTGTTAGAATTCTTGCGACATGGTTAGAATGAAGTACGTTTAGAAAATAATGTAACTTGGACGTACAACAAGTCTCTTTTCTGTGTATCGTTTTTCGTGTTTTTCTAATTAATCGCCTTAAAAGAACGCCTATTTTCGTTCTAAAAACTTTATAAATGATTAAAAAAAAAAAAAAATTTTAAATTAAATCTTTAAGAACCCGATTAATTTTGAATAAAAAATATCGGTTAAAAAATAGATTGACTCGACTGATTTTTATTTTTTAGTTTTATGAAATTTTTAAAAATTCTTTTTTTTTTTTTAAAAAAATGAAGAATCAAAGCAAAAATGTATTTATTTTTTTTAAAAAGATATACAATCCGGAAATTAGCTACTATCTTTGTGCGAATATTAAAGTATTTGTCGGCATAACTTTTAACGCGCAATATATTTCTTATAATTTACATGTTAAAATCGATGTACACACTAAGAGTTTATTAAAATTGTATTTCCGAAAGATGTATATACATGAAATTTCACAAAACTTGATTATTCCGACTGTTGCTATTTTCACTGAAAAAATAAGAATAAAAATGACGCAGATGGTTGAAAAGATGTGAAAAAAAATTCAATAATAAGACGACAAATCCGAACAGATTGTGAAATACCTACATTGTCACAGTAGATGTATTTGGCACGCAAATGTGTAATCTCAGCGGACTAGCTAATGATCTGAAGTGATGCTTAATGCGGGAAAGAAACGACGATAGTCGATAATTTCACTTTCTATAATTCTTATCGCAATCTTAAGAAATGGCAGTCTTGAACGAGTTGTCCAGAAATTTTGCATCGGACAACATGTTTCAATAGCTATCTCCTTTTGCAGTATAAATCCGTAAAAGTCCGATTTCCAATATTCTATTCCGCAAACATTTAACGGCATTAAATGATAATAATAATAATAATAAAAAGTGCATTGAACGCTGTTCATTTTCATTTTATTTCCAGTATTATTTTTATTGTTTATAATACAAAATCAACGATATTGCCACAGATACTAAACAGCATCCATCGGAATTCGACACTTTTTTTTTAAATTTTTATTTTGCACCATTGCCAATAACTGATTTATTTACGGATACACTCTGTTTTTATTCGTTTTTTTTTTTTTTAAATGTTACGATGTATGTACATACACATCTTTTTTCAAAAATGCTACGCTTGATGAAACAGTTTTTAATTTTGATCATGTTAAATGTAAAAAAAAAAAAAAACAGAAGAGAGAGAAATGAGATTTCGATTTGTTTCAAGCTAGTTTTGCAGGTAAAACTCTTTTTAAACTGTATAGAAGAGATTTTATTTTTTCCGTGAAATTCAATTTTCCGAGCATGCCGTTTTTCTAGGTGCAAGTCACTGCCCGACATCATGTCCCCTTAAAAAAGATTTGCACTTTTCATTTCCAGCTTTAAAAATTCGTCAAATAAAAAGCCATCAAAGGCAATTTTGTAATGCAAAAAGTAAATCAATTAACGGTAAGATTTGGCCGCCCTTCCCTATACTGAATACTAACTCTATTCATATATCTTGTATAGAGAGGGCCCGAAAAATCTAGAACAGCAAGCCTGTATATTAAATGATTTTAATTTATTCTTCTCGCGATCCTTAAACATTTTTTATCAAAGAAAAAGAAAGAAAAAAGAAATTTCTAAATATTTTCTGGCAATTCGAAATAGTCTAAAGCGTTTTTTTCGGATTTTAAGCGAGTTCGATACTCTCCTCAACAAGCTTTACAATGTACTTCACAGCGACTATTCGAAAAGAATATAATAATCGAAAAACCAGTTTGTTTCTACTTTCCACCGGATAATTCTCTGCTACTCAATTCGGTTTCATGCTGAATAAACCTAGGAACAACTCGAGCCCAGGGAATGAGGCAAATCTCAGATAAGCTCTGATTCGGAAACCCAGAAGAACACCTTAACTACAAATTCGATCATAAACTTTGAAATATAAAAGCAATAGTACTTTAAATATTGAATAAGCAATAGAGTACTCGGCATTTATCTGGCAAAAAATTCAACACGAAAATCTTTCATACTCGATGAAATTCATAGCTGTCCTTTTTTTCCCCGTACATAAATCGGAACTGAAACATTCCTTGTATGTGTTACTTTTTTAGCGCCCACGATAATCCTTAATTGGGGCATGTTTTCACCAGTACAAGTATTCCACTATCGTAAACAGCTTCAAACTTTTCAAAGGCATTCGTCGACCAGTGCGATGATCTGAACCAGAAAGATAACTCTAAACTATCAAATAATTGTAATATCGAAAATGCATCGGCTAAAACTCACCTAATACAATATAGAGGGGTCAGTTGAGCAATTATTGATGGATTAATCGATGAAACCCGCAAAAAATTATGATATTCGTTTTTGAATTTTACTGGAACGGAAAACCGTTCCGGCTTAAGGGACGCGAAACAGGCGTTTGCAGCTAAATTACAACACGTGCTTTATTATACTCGATGACGTTCGCTCTAATCGGCAAAAAAACCTCAAAACAAATCAACTTTAAATCTTATCGGATTTAGGTTTTTGTAGAAAAATATAACAGGTTGAACGTGGAATTGACGGATGCAGTTTAAGCGCAGTGCGTTCTCATTTTCAGGATAGAATATTAATAGACACAAACGTTTCTGGAAAAAATATTTTTTTCCCCTAATATTTATTACGAAAGAAATGTGAATATAAAATAATAATATTTTCCGTTATAGAAATTAACCAATACAACCGAATTGTCACCCTCTAGACTGCTTCTTACGACAAATAATTCGACAGCGGTTCCATTGAAAATAAAGTTCGAAATGTTTCTCTATTACTGAAAAAATGACAAAAAAAAAAAAGTATTTTCGAAAGTTAATTTTAACGGTGCTTTTCGCAGATGAGACTAAATAAACCGATGGAAAAAAAAAAAGATCATTACGGATTATTTTTCGACGCACTCAACAGATCATCCCGAAATGAAAAGAGAATTGATCAGTGTGAGGCCTCAGATACTTTCCTTCTCAGTTTACACATATGCACGTGTACACGTTTGCGGACAGATCGCGGTGTTCTCTGCTAGCGAGACTGCGTCTCGACGCAAGACGACTTGTTTATTTCCAATCTATATACGGTGTCTATCTTACTGCGAAGTAGCAAGTGTGGCTATTGACTTATTTTAAATGCGGATGACCTTGACGTAAAATCGAAACGTGTACGTTAAAGCTATTAATTATTTTTTCCCAAACGCCCGGCAGGTTTGTAATTTTAACGATGACGTTTAACGGTCTATCTTTTTTTCAGAATTCGCGTGTTCCTTGCTATTACATATTTCACATTTATTGCTTTTTGTCAAAATACCAGCAGAACTAGAAACGAAAAAATTACAGATTGAGCGCTACTTCGGACACGGAGAAGAAATATGCTGTTTCTTTTTTTTTTTTTTTTTTTTTTTTTCGGATTTCAATGCTGACCCATCATCCACTAACAAATAAACGAGATGCTATAGAATTTCTATTATACTGTGCATCGCAAATTGACGAATTATTAGCGGGACTAATAATGGTGCGCGAGTAAAAGTTAGCCCCAAGTGTTTTTGTTTTTGCCGATAAAAGCACTTCAGGGATTCTTCGGAAGTATTAGAGCATCTGTTCATTTGGTGCAAGTTCTTTCAGCAAAAAAAAAAAACTCAAATACGAAGACGGTGGTCATTTTCTTATTAATATTAAGATCTCAATCTCTAAGCTTTGTTAAAATGCATACGTAAAAACGATTTTATTTTTTTTCCCCAGAATTTCCGAAATATTCGCGGAATAAATAAATATGAAGTGGACTAAATAAATAGATACTCTAATACTTCCGAGGAGTCTGAAAAGTATCGACAAAAATACAACACTCGGCTAACTTCTAACGCACATCATTATTAATCTCGCTAGTAATTCATCGATTTGCAATACGTCATACATACATATATAATAATAATAAAAATTCTATAGTAAGCAGGTGGTGGATCAGTTTTAAAGTCTGAAGAAAGAATGTAGAAAAATACAACATGTTTTAACAACGTGTTTTTCTATGTCTGAAAAAGTATTTAATTTTTGTGGTTTTTCGTGTCTTTCCTGGTGCTTCCGCGGGAAATATGAAATAATCGTGCGAATATGGCCAAATCAACTGAAACATATCTAACCAAAGGCGCACTCAGGATTTTTTTTTGGTCGGGGCTAGAATTTAGAAGTTATGAGTTAGGGAATGGTAACTCGGTACTTCGACTAAGTACCTATCTATTTCCATGGTCTGTAAATTTAAATTAAAAAAAAAAAAATACAAAATTAACGAATATTATTTTTTTTAAAATAACAAAACTGACGAATTTTATTTTAAAAAAAGTAATAATAATAATAATAGAAACGTAACATTATATTTGTAATATAAGCAAAAAGTAAATATATATGTTTTTTAAAAAAAAATTAAGTAAAACAAAACATTACAGAACGAAATTAAGTTTTTGAAGATTTTTTGGGGGGAGCAATGGCCCCGTGGCACTCCCCTTGAGTGCGCCAATGTATCTAACAGTCATTTGTTTCATACAAATGTACAACATAAACTCGATGCTTCTGATCTCGCCACGAGAACTAAATTATCATCTCTTATTAGCGGCATGTTCTTCCGGACGGAACGCTACCGATTACTGGTACCGTGGTTTCCATTTATTTCTCAACTGAAAAACCTCATTTATAGGCTAGATCGGTAATACACGTGAGTCTTGATGAGCTACATGAAATTCGTTCGTACAACCCACCTAGACTCTGTTGCAGTTAGTGAAGCGGCAGATGTGCTCTATCCATTTATCGATGTATAGACCAGAAAAGACTACCACGTTCCATTATGAAGTTCAAATAGCCATTGTGGCTGTGATCGCGACGAGTCTTTTCGAGATTTCCTAAATGTAACATGGAATCTTCCTAAATACCTTTCGATTCTTTATTATCTGTCAAAGTTCGAAACTTTAGCCATCTCGTTCATTTTCTAAACTTTTTAATATCTACAGATTTTTCCAGCTTTGAACTTTAACAAAAAAATACTCTGTTCTTCCATTATCGCAATCGCCGCTGCTACGATTGGTAACTTAAGTTGTGTTACTACGAGTCTATGCGTTTGTTTTAAATATATTATAATTAATAATTCGTAAGAAAAAAATCAAAAGAAAAGATGAGTATAATGTTTTTGCTCATTACAAAGAAAATTTTTCGAGAAAAAAAAGGAAGATGTAAACTCTTAATGTTCGCATTTTCCACTTTAAATTGGTGAACAAAAAAAATCGGAAATAAACGGTTTTATCAAAATTCTGAACATGAGGGTGAGTTACATTTTAGTAAAAGCGACCTATATATTTGCATTTCTCAGATTTCGACGAAATGAAACTAATCGAATAATCGCTTCAATGTATCAATTTTTACTGTATTAATGAGATGATGATAATGAAATATTTAATCAACGTCTTACTTTGTAATAACTGCATAAAAAAATGGCAATCTGTTGTATTCTTCGAAAGCAATAAATACGATTAATTTTAAATGCCACGCGACGCGTGCTTTAATTCATCTGGAAGAAAGTTCAGTTTAATATTCTTTTATAGCATTTCTTTTTTCTTCTTCTTCTTTTTTTTTTTAGAAATTGGTTTCTAGTAGTTTTAAGAGTAACCTGGTTAAAATAAATAAAATTGTTTTTATTTTTTTCGCCCTCTTAGTCCATTATATAGAATATTTAACATACACGAAGATTTAAAAGGATTTATATATTTAATAGCGATCGGAAAAATTGAACTATATATGTATATATGTATGTGTGTGTGTGTGACAGTCGCTGAGGTACAAAGCATAGGTGTATCCAGGCCGGTTTTCGGGCGGGGGGCATTTAAAAAAAAAGCACTTGACAGAAAAAAGAATTTCATGTAGCACCTTAAAATGCGCAGCAAATAGAGCTCACTTTTCAAAACATTGTTATTTGTATCTTCATCGGCTAAAAATATTTAAATATGTAACCCCGAACCCTCTTACCGTGCCGAATTGCTTAATAAAGTCTTTGAATTATTTCGCTAAATGACATACACAACTCGAAACGCACAAGACGCTTACGTGAAACTAATGTGATTGACATTGATAGCTCACTAACGGTTACTTAGTTTATACGGGTATTTTTAGCTAATTTTAATAGCTGATTTCATGATAAATCACCAAAAATTTCCCAAAAAGCCAAAAGTATTAAGGCATTAGCAGCAAAAGTTAAATCGGCTATTTTAAGCTAATTTAGCGTTAAATCGATTGTTAGGGTTTCCGCTTTTGCCATTTTTATTTTTTGAAAATGTTATTTGCTACTTATACTGCGCATTCTTCATCGTCATTAATACCAAAATTTAAGCGATTTTTTTTTAACATCTGACATACTTTTTATTAATCATTTAAACGTGTTTACAAAAAAATGAAGTAAAATAGGCAACACTGCTCTAAATAAAAAACAGAAACAAGCAAAAATTTTCATACGGAAACTACGTGGTTTTGTTTGAATAATTTTAAGTGATCACTTACATTAGATACTTCATTGTAATTGGTGTTTATCTCAGAATTGAAATACGTGGCAGTCCTGCCTAAAGCACAGAAACATAGGGTATGCTGCTAAATCGTAAAATCAGCTGTCAAATTTCCTACATCTAAAAAAATTCCTAAATTTTTAATAGTACCGTATAAACTAAGTAAGTGACAGACATTACACAGATAGTTGAAATGTTGTTATTACAGGAAAATCACACTCTGCAAAGATTAAAGATATACATATATAGAAGATATTCGATTGGCATTTTTTGAGGCGAAACTATTATGGTCACAGTTGATTTGGACTGAAAAACATCGAAATACTTGAGACGCGATTAGACGCACGCCATGAGAGAGAGCGAGAGAGAGAGAGCTATGAAGAAAGCGAGAGAGAGAGAGGGAAATTTCTCATGATTCGGCTGGGAAATTTTATTGGATATCTTCAATATTTCTTTAAGCTTTGACTCATTGTTTCTTTTTTTTTAATGTAGCTAGACCTAACTAGATAAAAGGACCGCATAGTGTCTTTATTTCGTGTGTGGGTGGGGTGGGGTGAACCCTCAAATCCCCCCCCCCCCGGAACGCCGATGGTACATAGTATTAGAAAACAAGTTTTCGAGAAAAACCCGTTTAAAGTTTCGCAGTATAGCACACTTCAAAGTAATTTTAAACATACAATTACGATTTACAACAGGTAAAAATTTATCTTCACACCAGTTTGACCGATTTCACGTTAAAGAGCATGCTTTTTCAGATGTCCGAAATCGCTGTTAAATCAAAACCGCATTTTTTACACACTATGTTCCCTTTCTCAGCGACCGTCATATATTATATATATATATATATATATATATATATATATAGTTAACATTAGAATTTTAATATTCAATTGAAGACGAATTACCGATGCATGTACACCGAGGCTTCATCTATTTTTGTAGTGCGCTTTGTTGTGATAGAATTAAAAATTTTCTGAAATTTTTCAGTTCATCATTTTTAGATATTAATTTTTACGCAATTACACAGATGCGTAATAACAAACGGAATTGGTTGCACACTCAATCTGACCTTGAAAGAGACGAGATTTTTTGTTTGTAACGGCTATTAATTGCATATAGTTGAATCGTGCGATTATTATCTGTTAATTCTCCGGTACTTTGTAAAAAATACAATTTCATTACGCAGTATCCGTACTATTCTATTTTACCTCTGTCTAAACCAAAAAGTATACCGCTTTTTTTTTTTAATCGATTTTTAACAATTTTTACTCTGCCTCAGGATAACAGCTTCATTATTATTACGTTTTGGTAGAAACATTCTATTTCCGTGTTACTCATACAGAAGACATCGCATATCTAGTGAATAATTTGGTGTTTCGGAATTTAGTGCGTTTACGATTTTTCCTTTTCGAAACCTTTACGGTTTCCCCCTATTTTTATAATAACTTAAATAGCTCTTAATTAAAACGAAACATATACACGAGAATAATCATCGATGGAAACTAATTTTATATGTTAGTATACGAGATAAAAAGTATCACAGATCAACGCAGAATTCTCTATTATTATTGAGACGACATTCGACTATAGTCGGACCAGACACCGTCAAGTATGTTCGATGGTAGAAATGATAAAAAAGTGTAAATAATTATGCAAAAACCGTCACACATATCGCGTCTATCTGTAATATTGAATAAGTACAAGCTTGAACTCTGCGTAAGTCAAGCGATTTACGGTACTAGTCCGAAGTTATAATTGCCGTAAACTCGGTACATTTGTAAAGGAATAGAGATGGTGACGGTGGTCGATGTAAATCGTTGAAGTCGCATTATTTCGATCAAAGAATGGCGGAAGTTCCTTCCGTTTTATTATATTTAAGAAATTCATAAATAATTTTTAAGAAAAAGTAAAAAAAAAAAAAAGAAGCAAAACAACATAAAACTAATAATATTACAAACTTTATAATGAACGAAAATCCCCTGAAAATAAATAATGGAATTATTTTTCGTCGGAGGCTTAAATAATTTATCAGGTATAAAACAACAAAGCATACTTTAGTTACTTTGTGTAACTTACTAAGCTGAAGTTAAGCTCATGACGAAACGTTCCTGCTGTTACTCATGTTTAAGGAAGTTTGAGGCTTGTGTAATATTAGTATTTTAAAATTTTATAATAATAAAAAAGGTAAAAATTTTAATTTATATGAGTTACGCGCACAATTAATTCGTATGTCTGCAACAAAATAATTTTACCGGTGCATTTTAAGTCAAATAATAATCAGTCGTGCTCGTGTAAATAGAAAAAAAAAAAAAAAAATGTACCGAGATGAACTTAAAGGGCTTTCACATCTGTAATTGTTGCTTTTAGCTGGGAAGATTTCAAATTAAACAAAAATAATAAATTGAAATATTTCGCTTGTGTTCCGACTAAACGGACAATTCGAGGCGGACACGTATAATTAGGAAGTACTTGAATTCCGATCGTGCAATGTTTAGTAATTAGAAAAAAGTACTATCAAAACGAAAAAACGGGAAGAGCATTTTATTTACTGTACTACAAGACTACGGATTTTGCTAATTTAGGACCCGGGTCATCTCCCAAGATTGAATTAAAAAACCAATCTCACTTAACTGTTCTCTAATCGTGCCTATTTCAAAAGTTGAATTCTCTGGAAAATGTGATTGTGCTAGATTTTTGTTTTTAGATTTGTGCTTTTAGATTTTTGTTTTTAGATTTGTGCTTTTAGATTTGTACTTTTAGATTTGTGTTTTTAGATTTGTGCTTTTAGATTTGTACTTTTAGATTTGTGTTTTTAGATTTGTGCTTTTAGATTTGTACTTTTAGATTTTTGTTTTTAGATTTGTGCTTTTAGATTTGTACTTTTAGATTTGTGTTTTTAGATTTGTGCTTTTAGATTTGTACTTTTAGATTTGTGTTTTTAGATTTGTGCTTTTAGATTTGTACTTTTACATTTGTGTTTTTAGATTTGTGCTTTCAGATTTGTACTTTTAGATTTGTGTTTTTAGATTTGTGCTTTTAGATTTGTACTTTTAGATTTGTGTTTTTAGATTTGTGCTTTTAGATTTGTACTTTTAGATTTGTGTTTTTAGATTTGTGTTTTTAGATTGATTCTTTTAGATTTGTGCTTTTGTTGGAACCGAAATTTATACAATTTATATATTTACTTTTTACATGGTTGTACCATCTGAAAATCGTAAGATTACTTCTCTGCTAATTACAAAAGAATATCTAACGTCCATTTAAAAGTGACCTCGTTTAATTGCATTTATCTTGAATTTAAATTTTATATTTGTTATCATTCCCACGTTTTTGATAACATTTTGTTTAGAATATTATTTTGGAAGCAATAATAATTATTCATTATATAAAAAAAACTTTTCTTTTGATCCCTCTTCCTCTGTTTTTCTTTTCTTTTTTTAGCTGTGATATGTTCAGCACTTCATTCTATATTAAGATACTCGCGATGCGATAACGATCTTGGAATATTCTTCCGTCGCAATAATAGTAATAATTTCTTAACACATAACGTTTTTTTGTTGTTTTTTTTGTTGTTTTTTTTGTTGTTTTTTTTTTGTTGTTTTTTTTTGTTGTTTTTTTTGTTGTTTTTTTTGTTGTTTTTTTTTTGTTTTTTTTTCCCCCGGGAACACCAGAATTGCGCACCAGATCTTAAATAGCCCGCCCGCTGAGAAATTGCGCACAACCTTCAAAGTAAATTATCGAATTTTAGGAAATCGGTGAAGTAATTAGGAATGAATAAAAGTCGCTGTCTTAACAGTGATTTCCAAACTTGCCACTAATTTCTTCTAATCAAAAATAGTTCAGCATGCATTCAATGTGCCGAATAATCCTACTAAGATGATTTCAGAAATCACGTAAAAAATTAGAACTCAGTTATTCCGAAACAGTTAAAAAATTTGAAATTCTCACGATTAAAACACGCTTTAAGGAATGTGTATATAGTTATGGGATAGCCGATTACTCTGGACGCCGAAAAATTGGAAAAAAGAAACCATCAAGACTGCGTGCAATACCGGACTTAGAAAACTACCTAAAAAATCACCAATAAAAATTCACAACTCCCCGTATAAGTAAACCGTTAACGCGAAATTCGAAATACTTAAGGTAAAAATCGAAAAAAATTTCTTTTCCCTCTTCTATAGTCGTTGTCAGTCCACTGCTCGACTGGTTGTCCTAGAGCTCGTTTTCCATCAGGTTTCCCCATGGCGTTGATTAATTCATTTATCGGTTATTTTCGCTTTTAGATGACCGGACCATTTCCATTTATTAGTTTTAATGGTACTATTGTTACTCCTTTGTTGTTCCCCGGGTATGCTTTTCCGTCCATTTGTCCCTCAGAGTAATACCGAACATTTTCATGTTCTAGTTTTTTTTTTTTTTGTTAATACCCATGTTTCGCTAGTGTATGTTAAAACTTGCTCAACATACTGGTCATACAACATTTTTTTTTTTACTTATAATGTTTTTTAGCGTCTTTAAAGTGTTTATCAGCAGTTCCGAAAGCATCCTATATGTCAAATGAATAGAGACTGCATTCGTCTCGTTTTTTTTTTTTGTATTTTACGCCTGTAAAAGTCTAATTCCGGTGTAGAGCTTAGCGGACCCTTCAAAAAACTCTTCGTCCAGGTAAATAAAAGTGTGCAATCCGGTGTGTCTTTTTTTTCTTTTTTTTTTTTTTTTTGTTTTTGATTTTAAAGAAAAAGAAAAAAAAAGTTGAATATTTTAAATTTATTACCAATGGTTAGGGGGGCCTACGCGGCACCTAGCCTTTCCGAATATAACTAGTACACATTTTAGCTTCAAATTGTATCGTTCTCGATCACAATGCACTCGCGGGATAGCTTTGGCTTTGCTGAACGCAATATCACAACTTTTAGTAGTCGTATTCCGGCAAAAATTATCGCTGCCTGCAAATAATTTTCATACTTGTACAACTCGCGCTGAAAAGCAAAAGTAAACGCTATTAAGGCAGTGCGATTTCAGGTAGCTGTGATATCTGTGGATCATTCAGTTGTCGCAGATACCGTGATCTGAAAATAGCTTCCGAAAAAATACCAGCAGGGCAATTTTTTGATTTCATTTTTTTTTAGTTACTTCAATCGATCGGGATGATATTTTATTTTAAATTAAAAAAAAAAAAAAAAAAAATGGACATCGCAGAATGCACAAGTAGTTTTAAAAAGTGTTGTTTATTTATTGTTTATTCATGGAAGATTACGGAGAATATGGAAAACAGCAAATTGGCAACACACTCGTAATTAAAGATTCGGCTGACCTTTAAACTTATTAAACGGGTTTTGGGTGTATGAAATGTCAATTCAATTAGTGCGCTAATGACACGAGCCTATTATTTACCTTCAAAATAGTTTAATACTGAATTTTAAATTCCTCGCTAGATATGGTTTCGATATCAGTTCATGAAATATCCCCGCGTAGCTTTGAATAAACATTAAACTCTGTTTAATCCTTTTCAAAATTTTTCCTCCCAGTTTTTTCATAATAAAAATTTTTCGATTTTTCTAAAAAAAACTTGAAAAGTATCGCCCACTGCGAATTCGAAATATGATATGAACGGAACTTTGATTGATGGAAAAGTTGAAAATAAAATCAGCCTGCTCCGTATATACTGCATTTCATGAAACAGCTCAGATTGGAAAATTTCTACCGAATTCTAGTACGGGTTGTTAACCAATACCAGAGTCACAGTAACTAGTAGAGAGAGAAGTTTTTCGAAACTCTGATTAAAACATGTGTACGGTCAACTATGTTACAGATTCTCAAGAGTTTGAGAACCTTATCCGTTAAATAGCATTAGAGTTTGACATTTCTAGTGTCACAAAGGACTTTGCGAATAAAAATATACGGGAAAAGTGAACTTTGTTTTTTACGTAAAACTTTTAAGATTGGCTGTCATTTTTTACTTCTATTTTATAGTAAATATGTATTGCGATTATATACATGAAAAACTATCAACAGAATAAATTTTCATGAAAAATTAATCATGCGTAGATTATCAAGACACCTGTTATGTACTTGTAAACTTTAAAATTAAATGAGTAAAAGTGAGATCATATAAAAATTGAGCCTTTAGGACTATTGAAATTTCGAAAATTTTAGTTAATAAGGACCCCGCCGAATTACTGGACGTTGAAATGATAGAATTTAAGTGAACTAATATTTTTATTATCGTATTAAATTTCCAATGTTACACACTTAAGAACGCTCGGCTTACAAAAATAAAATTATATCAGTTACGTTTAATATTGAAATAAGGTATTTCGACGACTTACTTTTAAATTACTTGTGGCGGTGGGGGGAAAATACTGCCCTTAGAGGGGTGCCTCGTCGAAATTCGTCTCTAGGAACGCCGAAAGTACTAAGCCCGGCGTGCTATCTCATATATGGACTATAATTTTACTATTAAATAGACCTGTGCGAGGTGTAAAAGAATTTAACGAATACCTCTGTGAACAGTAAAATCTAACACCTTAAAAATTACGTATGTATGTAGATATATAAATACGCATAATAGTAAAACGTGTAACGATTCAAATGCGCAACATTTATTAATATAATTGTTGAAATGAAAGAGGAAAAGTCAGAAAAATTAAAAATATTCTCAAGACTAAATTGAAATAATTCTCGAGGCGTAAATAATCGGGGAAAATAGGTGACGATGCCGTATGAAAAGTTTTATTGTAGAAATAGAGGTACGTACGCATTGAATGGGACTGATCATTTTTTAATCCATTTCTTTTTTCTAATTTAAAGTTCGAATAAGGGCAAACTTTAAGACGCTCTATACTGCTACAGAACAGAGTAAATAATATGTAAGCTGTGAGGATTACGGTTACGATAAGAAAAATTAAATTTTGATGCGCATTTACCAAGCTCCGGGAACTGAAGACGTGGGTCGTTAATCAAGTATCTCCCGAAACTATTTCGAAATATTTTACAGTATAAACTGAAAGCTATTAAAGCGCCGTACAGAGTTAATAACGAAATTTGAGGAAAATTTGAAGATTCCTTTCCGCGTATAACATATTTTTGAGAGGAAAAATACCATACGGGGGATTTATAATTAAAGCTACTCATTTGGATAACGAACGAATTACGTAACAACAAAATAAGTAGAGTAACGTTATCTAATTTTTTTTAAGCTTTTTTTTGTCGTAGAGAACTCCAAAAATCTGGTTACCCCAGCTCGGCACGTTAAATGAGACGATTTTTGAAGTTGAATTAACTGTTGCAGTGTAATACGTCTAATAAGTATAGACGGCGCGGTTTTTATAGGGTTTTCGGTATACAGGTAAAAGTATATTTTATAGTCCGAAGAGAGGCTGGCTAAACTCGCAAGGCCCGTTAAAAAAGTGGAATACGGACAAATTTCACTGAATTATAAACGCGATTAACCGAAATTCGACTTTAAAATGCTGGGCGCTAGTGTACTTTGCCAGATTAATTTTTCAAATTACTTGAGCGTTTAAAATTCTTCATAGAATGTCGCTCATCTGTACATTCAATCAGATTACTATAATTTACTGATTTCTTGTTTTAGTAAAAGTTTCAATCGGAAAATAATAATCAAATCTTCAATGATCAGACGTTATTTTTAAAATTTTGATTAGTAACAAGTTGTTGATCCCTTTTTTTTTTTTTTTTTTTTTTTTGCAGTCGCTGTTTCATGTGAGTTAATACTAACTAGATATTGGTTTTTTAAAATTAATTTGAAGTAATTAGGAGCGCGCTTTACAAGAACCGACAACAAAATCACGAGACAGGGAGTTCTGGAGTTTTTTGTTTTTTTTTTAAAATAATGAAAAAGGGGAAAAAGATTGGGCTTGTCAACCAAGGGGACCTTCACCCAGAAACAATTAGAGGAAAACGAAAGTTATATAGTGAGACGATCAGATATAAGAAGGAAACAATGGGAGGGATAATAAGTGTAGAAAGAAAAGACAAGATGTAACAGACACAAAAAGGAGCAGGAAGCCCCAGCCCAAGCAAGTGGGAATACAGAGCCGAGCGCTCCACTGAAAGAGATGAACACTTAATAAACACGTGATCGGCGTCACAAACAACCGCAGCATTTGAATGGAGAAGACAACATGGGGAAGAGGCCAACGAGAGGCGAAAGCGTGAGGAAGGCAGCAAGGAATGGTTAAAACGCACAATGGCGACAACAGCAGAATGAGGAAGTGAAGGAAACAGAAAGGAGCAAGGATTGGAAGGAAGATTAGGCTGAACGGACAGATAAAAGCAACGACAATTAGAAAAGGAGGAAGGGTACATTTCCGATCAAAATCTTAGACGGAAATCTTTACACAACGGCAAGAGATTAGAGGATGGGATTTTTTTGAAGAAGAAGCAGCGACCCGATCCAAAGAATCAGCCATCTCATTACCAGAGATGCCAGAATATGGCCAGGAACCCACAGCAAGTCAATATAGATATCCTATGGAGAGAGAAGAAAGAGTCCGAATGAGAGAACGTATGCGAAGAATAGTAAAATCACAGGAATAATTCGGAAGAGGAGAGGAGATGGCTTGAAGAGCACTCATCAGAAACTGGGAAGAAAGACGATTGCAGGAGATAAAAATAGCCATCAGCTCGGCTGTAAATATGGAACAGAAAGAAGGAAGACAGAAGGATTCAGAGAAGTTATAATTTGGAAGAATAAAAGAAGCACCAACATCATCAGGCCCCTTAGAACCAACAGTGAAAATGTTTACATGAGAAGGAAAGAGAGTTCTAGAATAAAACTTTTCAATGCTGGCATGAAGCGGAAAAAGATAGTTAATTACCAGGAGTGAGGAAGCGCGAAACATAGGAAATAAACGGCCGAGAAAAATGAGAAATAAGCGAAAAATTAAACGCTATTTTTGAAGAACTGAAAAATCATTGACCGAGTGAGAACAGTGATATGGTCAAAAAAAAAACGTGATTAACTAAATTAGAAAACATAGTGGAAATAGTCAAAAATTTCGCTAGAACTCATTCGCTAACGCGACATCGCGAATAAAATATTTAAAGAATTAAAAATCAACTCTAGCTGGCACATTTATGTCGAAGATGGTGTTTTTACATGCAAACTCTACCGCGTATATTTACTCAGAATTACGTACGAACAATTCACTTTTAATTGAGGGGACATTTTGTTGGAATAGGTAGCAGCGTGAAAGCTACTAAAATTATTGATCGTTCATCTGCAACTCAGATCGATAAGGTGCACACTATATTACGATTTAACCGCTAACGCCGATAGGAATTAATTAATGCGCTGCAGTAGTTGTAATTGCGCAATTCTCGGCGCACTTTAGACGTTGTTCTAAGACATTGCCGGACGATATTACGATAATTTCAGAGTGATTTTCAACAACTATCGTTTTTGACTAGGAGCGGGTTTTTTTCACTTTCGTTCTTACGAAATATCTTTCATCGACGTTCCATCAGCAGAGTTCTCTTTTCACTCGTTTCGGTAATTGTCCGTTTTAGAAATACGCGTTACGGATTGGTAAATTTTCTGGTTTCTGAGTAGAAGATCTCTCTAGTCGTGTCCGAGCACATTCCGTCGTATTAGCGCGAGTAGAACGGGCGCCATATCGTAATTGTAAAATAAGGCGAAAAGAAAAAAAAAAAAAAACTGAAAAAATACTAGTTATGGAAAAAAATCTAGCCAGACCAGTTCGGGGTTTGTTTTGATTACTGGCGGCGACGGATTATCCGACTTATCGCGTGCCAGCAGAACCGGAGGAGTCGCGAAGAAACGTAATCCTTTTGGAAATGACCTACTATCTATCCCGGTGCTCGGCCGGCTGTTTTTTGCCGAGTGCGTGTCGGAATAATTCGCGAGATACACTTACTGTCGAATTTAGAAATAGAGATTGATTACGGGAGACAGGGCGAGAAATATTCCCATCGCAACCGGTTTCGACATGGCGCGTTGCGAGCTACGAATGCGATGAACTCTGGAACTGCGTCGTCCGTATAATAATAATTATCTATCTATCCACCAACTACGAGCCTATTACGACATTTTAATTATCGCGTTTTGTAATCATTTTCGCGACTTTTTTTTTTCTCTTTTCTCTCTTTTCTCTCTTTTTTCTTTACTATTGTTATACTTTGTATTGTTACCGTTACGATCTTATTAATTTTCTTCGCTGAGACTAATTTCATTGTTGGAATATTTTTCTTTTTACAGACGAACGTATATTGGCCTCTTACATAAGAGGTTGTAAACATGATTTGGAAAGAGTTAAGCGGAAGCTGGATCGTTATTTCACCGGCAAAGGTTTGCTACCGGAGATTTACAGTAACCGTGATTTTACACTGGCCGATCTGAGGCGCCTTACGAAAAACATGTAAGTAATGAAACAAACGTGATGATCGTAAATTGAAATCCAAAAAACCAATTCGGAGATTGTTTCAGCGATAAAAACAGAGTGAAGAACACGTAACATTTTTAAAAAAATTTGCGGATTAATTTGCGTGCAAATTAGGGATTAGGGTGGCTGGATTTTTGCTACAATTACCGAAAGTAGAACTGGAACGGGTCGTAATAGTCCTCTTAAAATACCGCTCCACTCGATGGCCAGAAAATGGAAAATAGTAAGATCGTTCCAGGCGACTTTGGTGGGGCTGTGCGTACTTTCACCATTTTCTCGCTATTTTCCTCACGCCGCGATAGCGCGCTTTGCCATTAACTCTTAACATTTGACATCTTTCCTTTCTAAAAACATCGTTGCGGCTAATGGTAAAATTTTAAAACGTATCTGAAGGGTACAGCTGCGGTTTATATAGGAAATCTGCCTCCGTGGGTTTTTCGCACTTGGCCAATCGTTTAGACATCGAATAAAAATAATTCATCCAAATTTTCAGCTATTTATCAAACGGTTTTCGAGTATTCGAAAAAAACCACCTCGTTTTTCGATTTTATATATTTTTTTTTTAATAGTAAAATTCAAAATAAATGAATAGCGCTTTTTTTCCTAATTCTCAGGAGTAAAAGACATAAAAAAATACTATTACTTTGAATCTCAGGTGGAAAGTCGATTTTTAAGAACGGAAATAAAATTAAAATCAATTTTTTGACCGCGTTTTTGAAAAGTGTCCACCGCCAAATTTTGTCAGGAGATGTCTTTTTTACTCCTTTACACTCGGGAATTTTTTCATTTTTTTTTTTTTCCAAGTGGAGGAAAACATAATGAAAAAAAATAAAAACTAATTTTTTTTCCCTAAATTATATTGTGTTTAAACACACAAACACACCAAAATAATTTTGGCTGGTAGAGAAATATATAGAAAATTAAGAAATGCTCTCCTTCAAATAATTAAAGACATTAAAAAATTTTTTAAATCTTAGTTTATTTTGATTTCCGTTGTCTTCAGAAATTCATTAAAGTCAGTGCTAGATTAACTCGCTAGCGCCATCTACTAGAACCTTCAGAACTATTTTTTCTCTATAATGATTACTTGATTATAGTTAACCTAAAAATAATGATATAACCATCGTTGTGTTTTAATTGTATTAATTTATTTCTCATCTATATGTATTTTCTTTCTTCAATTAATTTCAAGACTATAATTTAAGTTAAACAGTGTTACACAATCGTTTACTATCTTGCTTACGCTCGACATTTAGCTAAAACAATAAGACCTGCCGAAATATCGAGTCGGCTGTTTATAAACGAAAAAGTTAATGCTGAAATGAATGAAGACAGTGACGAAGACTAACTGATGTTATTTAAAATAATAGTTTTTCATATATATCTAGTGCGAAATCATTTCATTTATTGTAAATAATTATTGATACCCTTTTTTTTGAAAATATAAATAATGTAATATAGCTTATTAAATAAAAATTTTCATTTTTATTTATTAACAATGTAAAATTATTATGGCTAATAACACAGAATAATTTTTATTTCAATGAATTTTTGCAGGAAAAAAAAAAAAAATTGAACATCAATTTCTTAATTTTCTAAATACTTTTTATGGTAAAATGTATATTTTCACTTGAAAAATTATTTTCTATATATTTCTCTACCAGCAAAAAAGTTTTGGTGTGTTTAAACACGATATTTTGAAAAAAAAATTAGTTTTTATTTTTTTTCATTATGTTTTCTTCCACTTCAAAAAAAAAAAAAAAATGAAAAAATTTCCAAGTGTAAAGGAGTAAAAAAGACATCTCCTGACAAAATTTGGCGATGGACACTTTTCAAAAACGCAGTCAAAAAATTGATTTTAATTTTATTTCTGTTTTTAAAAATCGGCTTTCCACCTGAGATTCAAAGTGATAGTATTTTTTCATGTCTTTTACTTCTGAGAATTAGGAAAAAAAGCGCTATTCATTTACTTTGAATTTTACTATTAAAAAAAAATATATAAAATCGAAAAACGAGGTGGTTTTTTTTGAAGTACTTGAAAACCGTTTGAGATAAATAGCTGAAAATTTGAATGAATTATTTTTATTCGATATCAAAATGATTTCCCAAGTGCGAAAAACCCACAGGGGCAGATTTCCCATACAAACCCGGCTATACCGTTTTTATTACTTTTTTTTTTTCGAAAAATACTTTTCTGTCTCTAACCTCAACATGCCATTACACTATCTTTGACCTTAATATGCTATTACTATCTCTAACCTTAACATGCGATTACTATATCATTTTTTCTGAGAAAGATTAACTAACCCGCGCGTTTAAACTCTGGATCCCTTCAGCAGAATTAGCTCTCCGAACTACCGAAGCTAAACAGACAGTGGCGCGTCGAAGAGAGCTACGATATAAGAGTAAAGCGACGAAATTAAAAGCACAGCTTGTTACGGAAGTGAATATAGTGGCAGGTGAAAGATAATCGCGACAGATCTATCATCAATAAGCAAAGCGGAGAATTCAAACTGATTTCTTTTCGCCGCTATTTCAATCCCTTCCTTTCTTATACACATACCACAACCGCACTATCAGTAGTTCCATCATACTGCGACATGCTGTCCCGTTCGCTGACGACTGGAAGAAATTCTCGTACATCCCGTGAATAACCTTGAGCACACATATTTTTGGAGGAATAAGAATGCGTATGGAATTATTTTTGTTCCATCTTTGCTTATTCATTGTTTAGAAAACCAAAAACGCACTATTTATAATATCTGCATACAAATCAGTTTTCTTCACTGTCAATAATTCTCTTAAAAATTCGGCACACAATTTATTACTTAATAGCCGCGATCTTAAATTATTTTCAAATCTTATAATGTTTTTACTAAAATTATACGGAAATGAACAGAGAATTACTTATTAGTGGTGTTTTCATTCGAAAACCACTTTGAGATCAACAAAATGATGATCACCATAACCGCTTTAATTTAGATAAACCCTGGGGGATGAAGTAGCTAATGAAATTAAATCTACAAGTAAATGTATACATTAAAAATTTGATTTAAAAACGTTTGCGTAAATATTGTTTTCTAATTATAAATTATAAATGGACGATTTAATAACACAATTTCCATATTGGGAGAAAATGTGTATGCCCGGGACATTAAAAACTTTTTATCGTGTTAAATGTTTTAGAAACAAGAACGACTAGTTTTAAAAATTAAATTTCTATTGCCATAGTTACGGTAATATTTATTTTTTTGAAGCGGTCATATTTATTTTATCATAAGGTCCTATACATTTGACATTATAAATATTTTATAATATACGAACTTTAAATTTAACGACGAAAAAATTATGTATATTACAACTGAATATAATTTAATTATTTGCAGAATCTGTCAACAATAATACGAGTAAAAAATAAGTCTTCAAAAAAATGTTTAATATTTATAAAGAATATAAGCACATAAATTTATTAATCAAACTACCACCCATCGGATTAAATCGAGTTAAAAACGAAAAATATCATCAATTTATTTAAGTTTATCCCGTACATACAGTGGCGGCTCGTGAGTAACAGAAGTGGAGGTTCACAATTAAATATATTAAATATTACACAAATATTTATTGAAAAAAATTTATCAAAAATTATATACATATATATCTATGTGTCTGTGTGTATGCGCACATATTAATAATTTTCAGTTAAAAGTCTTATAAACTAAATCGATTCTTCTATTTTTCTTTAAAGAAAAAAAATCTATAACAGTTTCATGAAAGTTAGGAATATAGTGGAACATTTGTTTTTCAATTGATAACATAGCTAAAGCATTTAACCTGTCATCGCACATTGTGCTACGTAAAAATGTTTTAATTCGTTTTAGTGTCGAAAAACTCAGTAAGAAAATAATTAGCACTTTTATCCTTAAGAAAATTACAATTTTTGGTAGAAACTACGTCACTATTGAAAATATTCTAATGAATATATGCGGTCCATCATTAAAAACTAAACTCTGTTCCCAATGATCGACTGTGTATACATACATGGGCGTCGCCAGCAGGGGGCAGGGAGGGGCAGCTGTCCCCCTCTGGAGCCTTGAAACTTTTTAATCAACTGGCATTGATGAGTATTCCTAGGCGCGTAATCATGGACAATTTGGAAAACTTATGTTTTAATTAGGATTTTATTCTTGTTTAATAAAATATTAAGCCTTTACAACTTATAAATTTTATTTTTCCTATAACTCATATCCTCTTTCTATCATCTTGCCCCCCCCCCGGCGGCTGGCAACTCATCTTGCCCCTCCCTGGCTCATCAGCTGGCGACGCCCTTGTATACATACCTATTCAAAACGTAATTAGTATTTTTAAAAGTGATGTGGTTTCTAACAAAAATTTTAATTTTAATTTTAATAATATGAACTGTGAAAACTCGTTACATATTTTTATTTAAGTACAATAAAAAACAAACAAAAGTTAAAATTTTGCAAAATGTTGGTTGTTATTGTTTTCTAAGTCTATTTAATATTTATATTTTATCATTATTTTAATTTATCAATTATTACAATTATTTTGAATTTGCTTAAAAAGAAAAACAATTAAATTTTTATGCTAAAATATGCAGCCAACATCTTGAACAGTATCAGTTTTACATAGTGCATGTCTCACCAACAAGAGTATAATAAAATGACAAATTATAAGATACAGTAGAAATTAGTTATAAAAACATTCAAAAAGCTGAATAATCTGGTCGTTACATCCCATATCAAATAAAGCATTATAATTTTTTAATGTTCAAAATTTACTACTAATGAACAATTCGTTACGAAAATGACACGAAATATATTATGGCATAAATTATGCTGAATAAGCAATCATTTATTTATAATTATAACTACACATATTTCTTCGTCAAAAACACAAACAACACACTTTCTTTTTTGTACATAAAAGTATGATAATAAAAAAACTTAAATCAGTATAAAGCACGAGTAAGAGAAAAGAAACTGTACCAAAACGGAAGTGGTTTGATATTTTCTTACTTTTGAAAAAATTTGTAATTTTTCGACTTTTTATTATAATAAAATAAGTATAGTAATCTTTTTCTAATATTTTTTGCAATGGTCTTACCACAGGTTTTCATCAATGTTATATTTATAATAAGCATTTTACATGTCACACTAACAAAATAAACAGAACAAAAAATAACGGTATATCTGTTCTGTTTATATAAATTTCATTTCTTCATTGAAAAAGATTAAGGATGATGTTTTTGTTAAATTCATCTGCATAAATCTTTCAAAGCTAAATGCTAATTGGTATGCCGTTGTAACCAATTCTTACTGTATTTCAATATTTGGAAATTGACAAATAGAATCACGGTAATTTTAAACACATAACTGTTTTTAAATGTACAATATTGTACTAACTTGTATATGTATGCAACACAATAACACAATCGATATAATATAGATGCAATTATACGCTTTTCTTATAAAATAAAAGTAAAAATAAGCACATAAATATGCTCCAATCAAACTTTATTTCCTTCAAAATTCAAATATGGTTATTAACAGCAAAACAAAATGTAAACATATAATCGTTTTATGAAAATTTATCGATTAATTCTGTTTATAATCAAATTCACTTCATTAAAGTACTGCCCACCTACAAAATATAATCTTGCAAAAACAACGCCTATCGTTTGGTTCACAATTCCAGTGTGCTCCATCGAGCCGATATAACACATGCACTAATACAACATCATTTTTATCTTTCTGACACACTACTACATTGTACTTACACGGTTTTCGATCGCACGTGCTATAAGTAGCCTTCACACTAAAAGAATTCCGGACATAACTTAATTACTTTTTAAAAATGTAAAATCAATTTATTTTTAACATTAATTTTACTAATAGTGATATATAAATAATAAATATAAATAAAAACATTGGATTCTACTTTTTTAAAGTTGAATCCAGGGTGTTCACGTGCGAATGTGAACACATGAACGAGCCGCCACTGCGTACATACCAATAAACAATTACATTTTCTCAAAAAGAATTGTAATAATTTCATTCAAAAATGATTTAGCTGTTAAATATTTTCAAGTCGATGATTAAAAATTAATTATACGCTTTAAATTTTTCTGATAATAAACCTTGTCTTTCTTTTTTTTATCTAACTAATTCGAAATTCTTTTCCGACACAAAAATATCTTCAAAGTGTATAATTAAAAGTTGAATTATTTGCGCGTAAATATGAATAAAATTTTTCCGCCGGGTGTCTTCTTAATTCTCTATATAAACGATATGGAATTCGCTATGCATATTTCTACTTCTATTTATTTTTGTACTTTTTTTATTTTTTGTTAAATGTAAAATTTTTTGAGCAGAATTTTCGGTCAAAACAACACGCATTTTTTAATTATCATCAGCTGTTGAATGTAAGCTACGGGGGGGGGGCAATATGCTCCTTCCGTTTCAGTGAAAATCTCATTAATTTATTATAACAATTTCAAGTAAAAAAGGACTATTTCAAAATTGAATTACTAAAATTCAGAATAACTCCGGTCCACCGAAATATTTTTGCACGATTGATTAATTATGCCGTATCGTTAAATTCTGGTGAAGTAATAAGTCTAAATTGTTACATTGATCGAATGAGTCAGATTTTTAATGGGTTTCGTTTTTAATAGGGTGGGAGTTCCACTACCTCATCTGCGCCCCGATGGATGCCGGGTTACCTATTACCGTGTGGAAGATGTCGACGCTTCGGAAATCGATACTAAGAATCTAGTCAAAGTGTTTATGATGATCGGCGACATTCGGGTCATTGAAGAAGGACCGATTTCCGGCGATGTATTCGTTTGGGATGTGGTACACTGCAAGCCGTCCCATATTTCTCGCATCTTTCATCCGTCCGTTAAAAAGGCTATCATGTCCGCTCAGGTAATTATTCGCCGTATTTCTTACGTTACTTTTTCTTTTTCGAAACGCCGAATCCTTGCAGTTTCAGGTGGACACGCTAGTACACCGGCCAGATAAGTACAACTGGCCAGCTCGGCAGTAACGTTTAATTGATACTGTGGAAAATGTACCATTCTAAGAAAGCAATCATTAATAGCGAACACAGATTGCACATTATTCAGCAAAATATATAAAGAGAGATGGTGGAAGAAAGTGTAAAACAGAATAATGAGGGAAAAGAAGGATAAATTAAAACGTGTTAAACAATTTGAAGAAGAAAAGTTTTTTTTTATATTTTTTTTGGGTTGATGTTTAATCTCTAAATTCCACCATTTGCGACTTTATCGCTATACATAGTCGAAATTGATTTTTCTTAAATTTCGATTAAATTTAATATAGCGTTTCACGGAACCATTCGTGATTTCAATCACGTTTTACCTACTTATCCAGAACAAATAAAAACCAGACACCAGCGTATTCGGTCTGCTTCGTTATGTTTCGTGTAAGTGACACCGCGGAACAACTTATCGCGATGATAAAAATTGACCGAAGCAGAAAGAATTTAATAATCGGTTTTTACGGAATAATCCATCTAGTTCATTTACAAACGAAGAGCAGAAATTCGGAATTTTCAGATCGCTCCAAAAACGGAAGAAGATTAATGAAGGCGACTAATGATCAGTATCGTCGATATCGATCTAAAAAGAAAAGCTTGACTTGATAGTTCCGAGCAAACTTTCTTTTTTTTTTTTGGCCCGAACAGAACAGTTCATTTGGCCAGCAAACAAGGCCACGACTAGATATTAAAAATTACTAATAATAGAAAATTCAGGAAGAGAAATTTCATTCTACAGTATGGCCGCAACTGCTAGCAGTGCCCACAATGCTCAATGAAACAAAACAAACACAAACAAGATTTTTTCATTCTGGAAAAAGGAGCAAAAGCAAAAATAGATAAATAGATAAATATTTCTATCTCACCTTATGACCACAGTTGCCCGGTAATGCTCACATGATGCATTGAATCTAAACGAGATGATACTGTGTGCGACCGATTCAACAAGACCAAAGATCATTCTATAGAACCCGTCCTATTGGCCATCTTTGGATATCGTAAGCGTCTTATAATCCCCCACGAATTCGCTTTACGCAGATTCGTCGGCTTCGGGTTGTTTTCGTGTTTTTTCGTAAAGCGGAAAAAATGATATGGGGGTTTTTGGTTTTTTTTTGTTGTTTTTTTCGGCCTTCTTCTTCACCGAGGAACAGTATATAGAAGAAAAGTTAATTCGATTTTGTGGGAGGATATACAAGCTATTGTCTGAGAAGGAGTGGTGACAGTAGACGAGTTAGCTAAGAGTTGTAATTTTTAAATAACTGGATATCTTCTATCAGGATACCGTCAAAGCGTGGCGACCAATTTCGAGCAAGCCTTCAATACGAGAGATTAATCCTGTTCCGTTTCATTAGGTTTTTTAAATTTTTACCTTCTTATAATTTTAATGACGATTTAAAAAAAAAAAAAAATTAAGTTGTCTCGCGGGGGAGTACTATATTTTTAAAAGGAAAACTCCGGAAAACAAATAAATTTAATGACCTCTAATTAATTTTGGCCAGCTAACAACGTCTGCGTATTTGCCATATGAAAAATTTATCATTATTTATTTAATAACTGGGAAGGAGCAAAAGTTCAGTATGGCGGGGCTGCTGGTAAATTAATTACGTTATTAGTAATTAGTACGTTTGGAAAGAGCGGACTTGTTTCCCCGCTCTTGTTCGGAATAAAATTGGAAAAGGAAGAAACTAAATTTACTTCGTCGATTGTACCTTATCAGCAGAAATTATTTAAAAAATTGAAACAGAAAATTTTACTGGTGCCTTTGTTTTATAATTATGAAAAACGAATTTCTGAATACCATCAGAACTCATACCTAGTCAAATTTTGCCTGATCATTTTTTTTTTCTGAGCTGCGATGTTCCAAAAAAAAAAAAAAAAAAAAACCAAAAAACGAAGAACAACGTAATGAATATGATAATTATGTGTACGTTTAGAAGGTATTTTTATTAGTTTGCGTGAGATAAGCCGGTTAAACCACATGAGTATATGACAGATTGGTCGATACAAATTTCCGAGCAATTAGTGTATCGCATAGATACAAGTTGCATGTTATCCGCAACTCTCACGTGTATCGCTCTGTGATAAATGTGTTAGTAATATGTACATTAATGGGCACTTGCGTATTGAACGAACGAATTATTTTTCCATTAATTTACCGACCATTAATGTTTTGCGGTAATATTTATTTATTTGCGATATATTTTCGATATATTTGCGGTATATCGAAAATATATTTGCGATATACCGAAAATATATTTGCTTTTTATACCTACTGAATAAATTACCGAACAGTTAAATATCTCAGGAATATTTCGCCAAATCGGCGACTTTATAATCAGTTTCTGGGTCGTCTTACGAAAAGTTAAATGCGATCACGCAAGCCGCAGATTAAAATAAGAATTGAAAAATCGAGCATTTAAAAAGTGCACCCCCTGAGTAAATAAACTTAATTCGAAAACCAGACAGCTAAAGCCCATTCACTAATCCGAGCGCAAAAATGTGTCCCAACTTTTCCGAAAATATACAGATCTTCTGAAAATCTGTTTATTCTCTTCTTCTGTTTGTTGTCGGAGCGTTTTGTTTTTTACGTTTTTCATTGCACCCTCTCATCCGCATCCTATAGACACCGGATTCAAGAAGCGAAAACAGTAATATCGAAATTTAATTTTATCGTTTGCAAAATAGAAAATTTTTCAATTTTGTGAAACTACCGACCGATCTCTTTGGTCACCGGTGTGTTCTTCAAGTCGTAGACGTCTCTGTTTCTTGGATCTCTACTAACGTCCTTAGCTTGATTGTCGGAAATTAAAATTAACAGTCAATCACTTCATTAGCGCGTTCGACAAAAGCGGTGAGTAAATATCCCGAATGTCCATAAAATTATTAACAAAAGCTGTAGCGCGCAATTCCTCTCATAATGACCTTAAGCTACTGCTTCTAAAAGATTTTTCGAATACCATATTCCAATAGGGTAAGATGGGAAAATTAATTTGTAACCAGGCAATATTTTCGGTTGCGTCAAGTATGTAATTTCCAAGTATACGTACTATTTTAAAAATAGTTAAAAAAAAACACCGTTTCAAAGTTTACTCTAGAAGTTCGATAAAAACGCACTGAAATCTCTATCAATTACCGAATAAGAAGATAATATATTTTAGAGTAAAATATGCATACGTCTCATTCTAAAACGGCATTACAACTTGTTAAAATTAAAGCCAAAAATGTTTAACTTGCAACAGTTAAAAAACCGTATTCAAAATTTCCGGTGTTTTCGATACTTCTTAGAAAACGATTTATTTTACCGTTATTATATTCATTTAATATGGTTTGTAGTTTTTTGGATTTGGCGCCAACTCTGACAAGCATTAATGGAATAATATCCTCTTAAATTTCACTCTAAAATATATTATCATCTTTAATTTTTAGTGCATTTTTTTTTTTTTCTAAATTTTTCAAGTAAATTTTAACGTTTTTTTATTATTTTTTCAAACTATTTTATTTCATAAATTTTTTCAGTGCTAGTACAAACAAACCAATATAAACAAACCAATATCGCTGCGCTATCTTCTGCCTCCGAAAAAGAGCAGAGTATTTAAAGAGTGTAATTTCAAACGTACTATTTCTGTTAATAATAAGCTTGTAAATTACGCTACCTGCGTTTTTAGTTATTTTTATAACGCACCTACATTTGCATAAATTACACACTTCCGTTTGTTATCGCCTGTTTAATTAGTCTATTGAAAATTTTTTGGCCAATTTTTTCCCGACTTCAAGGATTTTTTAACGTATTTATCAAATACCGATCGGTGTACTGGGACCATCCTACTACTAATCGGTAGGTTTTCTAACAAAAGAAAATCGTTTGAACTGTACTATCAAAAGTTACCGGCAGTGAAGTTTGGGGGACGTAATATTTCCGTCAATGCGACGAAATAACGTTATCATCGGTAGTTTGAATTTTCTTTAAATTTTTTTGTCTGCTATGTCAAAAATTAGTTATTTTCTCGCAACAATGTTTGGGGTAATATTTTAAATGTCAGTAACGTTCGTTGTATTAATGAAAATCCCTCTAAGGTGACCCTATTTGTTTACTTTTTCCAAAGTCAGCGGATGAAATACTTAATTTTACGTAGTATTGCAACAACAAGATATTTTACTTTTTATGCGATATTCCTGTAAATGTGTACACATAAAAATAACAATGTCGCATTCACACTTTTCGCAAACCTCGAAAATTATTTTAAGAAATCGAAGTACGGTTCCGATAATTCTTAATACCGAACGTTTCATCGGTATTTGGAGAAAAAAAATATGTGTCTATTTTTTTCGCACTCCAAGGAGCCAAATTTAAACTTGCAATATCGCATATAGTTTTCTCACAAAACTTCCTTTCTCGTACACCTTCGACGATGTACTTTGCGTTTTTCGGACTCAATAGCTGAGCAATCACTTGCAAAATACATGTTTCATTTTACTGCTCGTTTTTCTGTTCCAAGGGGCTAGTCAGTTATCGTTAATGTTTTTATTTTCCAAAAAAAAAAAAAAAAAAAAGGGTAATAACAATTCTTAACGAACATACACGCTGTTTAAATTTCACGTTTAGTAAGTAATCGGATGAAGAATTTTTATTACCGGATTGCATGAAATTCGATATTATACTATTCTTGATGTTTTTATTTTACGATCTGTAACGCTCAGACATCAAAGGTCATAATATTTGGACATAAACTATCCCTATTATCGTTCAATAATTTACACGCATATGGAATGCTGAAAATAAAAACGAGAGACAGTTTCGTATTAGAAGCGACAATTGTAATATACATTTAGAAATCACTCGCCTACTCTTAGCATTAATCGGGCAAATAAATGTTCCGCTAATTTGCGACATAATGGTAAAAAAAAATGTTGCCGCGCTAGAAAACGTGTAAGTGTTGCGTAATATTTTAATTTCGGGGAATATTTAATTAGTACAAATTAATTTCATCGTTAGATATCGTACACGACAAAAAAAAAAATAAATAAATAAATAAATAATACCGTATAAAAGAACTGATAACAAATGAAAGAGAATTGGGCTAATGCTCTCATTTACAATGATCGAAGGGGGGATAAAAAAAAATAAGAAAGAATCATCTGGTTGTAATCCACGCGAGTAATAAAATTACAGATTTCGGAAAAAAGCGGCTTTTATTAGCTTATATGAGCGATTAATCTCTAGACAGGTACACCGGTCTTTCGCACAATTATAATTGCCCCCCGTTACTTTCGTGTCTTGTGCATAATTACGATTCCTTCATATAAACACCACATGCTCGACCAGAGTTGTTTTTTTCTTTTGCTTAATATGAAAAAAAAAAAAAAAGGTTTGGATTATTTCAGTTTTTTTTTTTTTTTAAATAGATCTTCTCTTTCAATTTTTTATATTTGCAAGAAAATTTTAAAATTTACAATTTTTTTAAAAATATTTCTTCTTTTTTGAACTCGCCCTTAGCTTTGAGAATGTATTATGTCATAAATTTAGATTCTGAGGCGATAGAAGATGGGAAACACGAAGGATTGAAGTAGGGGAATTGTCGTCGTAAATAGACAGGAAAAGATGAAGGATTTTGCATTAATTGCCGTATTTTCTCTTAATAATTTTATGCGCTGTTTTCGTTTTAAAATTTTACTAAACTTTTCACCCTTTTACGATGTTAAAAATAAAATTAATAAAAAAAACTACTTCTCCGCATTCGATCGATTGTAATTTGTGAATTCCATTGATTTCCGATTTTTAAATTAGGATCTTAAATTCGGAAGTAGAACCTTATTTTAACGCCGAATATTCCGAAATTCGCGACATTGTATTAACTTTTTCTTTCCGATATTTGGGTGTTTAATTTATTAGTAGTGTTGTGATGTTTATAATTAAAGTGTAGGCAGTTCTTTTCTCGCTTTCATGAAATATTTCATTTTATTACATCGGCTTTTAGAATAATCAGAATGACTAAAAACTATTTTTCAAATTCACTTCTTGTTTTTCCGGTATTATTATTTTTTTACTGACTTTTTTTTTTTTTTTGGAGAGGAAACTCACTTTTCATTTAGAAACAAATTGAAAAGGGAAGGCTCAATTATATATTTATATAGATCGAATATTGCGAATGAGAATGAAGCGGGAAAATTACGCATGGAGAAGGAAAAAATAAGAGGCGTAGTAAGGAGTGGAAAAATCAAGTCTCAGCAAATTGTAAAACAAAGTGGCAACAGAAAGAGATGAACACTTGATAAACACATAATCAGCGAATCGAAAACAACTAATCATTTGAATAGAGTGGACAATGTGAGGAGAAGCGGGTGGAAGGTTGTAAAGGAGACAACAGAACGACAAAGCGAAGAAAGTGAAAGGAGTTATGGATTAGCACGACTAATATAGATTGAACAGATAGATATGAATAATTGTTACAAAAAGAAAATGAAGCGTAGATGCACCGAAATCTGAAATGGAAAATTCTATACGACGGTAGAGGTAAGTCGAATTTTTCTTAAGAAAGGCAGCTGGAAGTTAGGCGAGAATCTTTTTGGCGGAGATTTTTTTAGACGTGGATCGTTTAAGTGGTAGGGAGCAAGATTTTTTGGTCAGACCTTTTTACGAATTACCTGTGGTAAGTATCATGCGCTAAATATTATCATTTGTGTTATAGTGAGAAGCATAGCAGATTTATTTCTATGTCACTATGAAACATCCAAATTCCGCGCAAAATATACCGCCATAAATAATCTATTAAAGTATATGTTTTGTGATATTATATACGTGGAAAAACTAAATCGTTAACGAGAAACGGTATTTTCTGCATGGAATTTATGATAGCGGTAAATGGATAATATAGAAATAAGTCTGGCTACAATCTATGTTTCTTACTAATACAAATGATAACGTCGAGCGAATGATACCTGAAAATTGCCGTAATTGAAAGGTCCGAGTAAAAACCTTCACTCGCTACCGCCTAAACGATCCACGCCCAAAAAAATCTCCGCCAAAAAGATTCACGCCTAAAAGAGCTCGCCCCACGGGAAGAAGCGGAAACTCGAGCCAACAGCTGTTTTTCATTACCTGAAATGCACCTACGATAAATCAACGTGTTTGTTTGGAAACGGGTAAAAGAAATAGTGTAGAAAAGTGAACTTCTATACGGAGAATAATAAAACCACAAGAGTGATCAGGTAGGAGAGAGAAAATGGTCTGAATTTATGGAGTCAGGAATAATTAACTAATTGAAAGATATGCGTTTAGACGAACTGAAAATAATAAAACGTAGAGGATAATCGTTAATTCGTTTGCGAATACAAAACGGAAAACAGGACGGTTCGAAGAGGTCAAAATCTGTCAGGGTAAGCACCGACTTCTCCCAGCCAGAATATTTACTATAGCCTTAATTGGAAGAGTCTAAGGAAAAAACTCGGAATCGAATCGTTTTTGTAAATCCGATTCTCGCCGGGTATATTAATGTTCGTACTCGTTTCTAAGATATTATTAGGTTTTTCTTTTTCTTTCAGAACTTACCGCAAAGATTAAAAGAAATTCACATGGTTAATGCGGCACCGTTTGTGGACACTGCTGTAAAATTTGTGAAAATGTTTGTCAAAGATAAAATAAAAGAAAGGGTACGTATATATGTATATTAATTACAACGTAATTCTTAGGCTTCCTCCATTAGGAAAAATTTCCCGGTTTTATGTAACGAAAAATGTCCCAACTTTGTGTAACGTTTGTTATATTTTATAGGATTCACTGTATTTATTATTAAGACACATTGTTAAATATATTCACGGTAAAATAAATTTTTAACACTTCATTAAACAATTTATAATTTTTATATCCCCGACGCATTTCGAAGCGAACACTTCATCTTCACGGGAGTAATTATAAATTATTTTTGATCATTTTATACAAAGTATAGAAGAGAAGGAGACAAAAATTAAAACACGGGGGGTCAAAGGGCATAGCCTCTTGCGAGGCCAAAATGATCGAGTTATATATATATATATATATATGGTAATGTTTGGCGCGCTATTTCTTTCGGCAGTGCACTATCCACAAGTGTTGTGATTTCTTGTATTACATAAACATGTTCACTCTGTAACCAATTTTCAAATATTCGTCAGATTTGAAATAAATTATCGTTCTTACATACCGGTGTGGAGCACTGTCAAAATGTTCGAGTGATTGAAAGAATCTTTGCACCACCTTAAAAATATATGTAAAAAGAGGGAGGAGTGTTAACGGTAACAGTTTTTACTGAAAATCAAGTCGGTATAATTGATACGATTTTCGAATATAAAATGAAACATCGATCTTGTGCTTAAAATTCTGCGGGATTTATTATTACTGAACATTTATGGAAATAACGAACTGATTGAAATATTTTAAACAAAAATCGTGGTAAAAATTTATTTTTAACTCCGCTCATTTTCTCAAAATGTTCCTTCTGGTTGGTTTGTTTTCTGTCTTTTTCGGCTTTTTCTTACTTCTGTAGCAGTTTTAAACCCTCAGTCTTCCTCCCATAATGAAATGATACTAACTCTTTTTGCTATACCTATTTTCCGCAGAACATGCTCTTACATGCAGCTGCTTAGCCGAAATTCTCATCCACCAAAAGAAAGAGAGAGAGTGAGAGAGAGAGGATAAAAAGTAAATAGGTAACTTTGCGGAAATTACTTCTACATTCATTAATTATATATATATATATATATATATATATATATATATATGGCAGCGTGGTAGCCTAGTGGTTAAGGTGCTTGGCTACCAAATCAGAGTTGTCATAGGTTATCGAGACTTGACTCGTCTCGGATCCAAGTCGCTCCCAAGTTTACCCAGCCTGCAATAATTGGGTACTAAAGAAATCTGGGAAAGTAAAGGCGGATCCTAGGTTGAAAGGAACTGGCCCCGGTGTTCTCATCAGATCCATTAGGCCTAGTACATTGTGAACCTTAACTTCACAATCCATGATACCTTATCAAGGGTATGGGACTTGCTTTTTACTCATATATATATATATATATATATATATATATTAGGCTATAAACTTCTAATTTAGCAAAAATGATTAACGGGTAAACACAATTTCCATTGACGGCAATACTTATCCATATACTTACTTATCAGTGTTATCATTCTAGATTAACGATTATAAATAACTTTGGTTTCAGTTTCACGTGCACAGCGGTGTCGAGACGCTATTCGACTACATTCCTCAAGAGTATCTTCCGGCCGATCTCGGCGGCAAAGAGAAATCTGTAGCCGAATTATCAGGTAAACTCTCGGTTGAATGATTATCGAATTATTTACGCGCAGTGGCTTTAGTTCTTTAATTGCTACAATGTTCGATTTTTCCATCGGAAAAATGATCAGATCGTAAAATTGGAAATTGTTTTTTTGTCCGCCGTGAGGGTTTCTTTTAGTCGGGCCAAAAAAATAAAACACCAGAGAAAAATACTACTTTTTCAGATGTCTCGCTGTTAAATTAACTTCGCGAACTGTGTAATTAGATACCGACAGCGTCGTGCTCTACAACCTTCTAGCTTACCGAACAGTACAAAAAGAAAAACTACAAAAACCGGCTGACTGCATTGCCATTGTAAGACGCCCGCGTGTTCTCTTTCAGGAGAAGTGCCCCTCTACCGGCTAGTTCAAAACGAAGACGAATATGTAAAATGAAGTAAAGATCGAGTTCAAATGAAAGACAACGCGTCTATTTGACTAGAACACGGGTCTATGAAAAAATTTCACGGAGCGCACTGCAGTAATGCCTTGAAGAAGAAAAAGTCTGCAATACCCGTAGCGCATGATTACGTACTCGGGACGGACAAGAAGGGTACTTATTTAAACTCAAACGGATGCATCCATCGACGACAGCTGGAGACATCCAAACTATATGTCGTTTTCAGAGACATTTTAATGATTTATTTACAACGACAGCTACCACATAGATCATCGCATTTGTCACAAATGAAATTTTCTACAATTTAAAAAAGTGTCAAATACACCAGTTAAAGTGTGTATGTGCGTGTGTGTGTATAGGTTTACATCTGGAACAAATGCGACATTCAGATAAAATTCTGTAGGTCCTCTCAGTTTAGGCATCATACTCGGATTATTCAATTTTCTTTATTTGATATCGTAATTCAGCCACAAAAATTATGTTTAATTTCAAAGTGGTTTTCTTTTTTTTTTTTTTTCTTCTATAAAATGTGCACTTAACCGAAAGAATCCTCGATGAAAACAATCAAATATTTTGCTTTAAGCAATTTTCAAAAGGCAAAGGCTGTGAACTATCTGAACACGATGCTGTCGCGTATATAATCACGCTACATTATTACCTCGAAAATAACGGCGCATCGAAGTTGACCAAAGCTCTTTATATCGGTTTTCCTAAAGATCAGTATTTTAATCTTCTTCCCTAAACGTCGGTAGAGTCCTTCAACTGGTTTATGAATATAATTGTAAAATGCGTTTTTGAAGAAAAATAATATGCGCAGTAAGCAGTTTTGGTCTGAAGCACTTACTTTTCCACTTTATTAACTCTCAAAAATGTGGCTCGGTGAATTTGCACGTCGAACAGACGTAGCTTTGGCCGGTTCTGCTATCTCGGTCTCAATTAGCGATATAAAAAACTGGTTAGTTCGCTAATTAAGAAATATAAACGTATAAAATAGATTATCCGAACTTATCTATCAGTGATGATTTTAAATTGTCTCATTTGAAAGCTATTCCGACAATCTTCCTAGCCTCGAACTTTAGCGTAAACAACTTAATAATTTATCTAATTATTACGAGTGCCACCTTTAAAACTAACATATCCGTGTTCCGCGTATTGAAAAATAAAATAATATGTACGAAAGATATGCACCTACGTAAATAGCAAATAATTTCAGTATCGCATTAGATCGTGATGCATTCTACATTAATATAAGCGTTTTTAAACAAAACAACCGAAATAACCTAGTTAAATATAGCAACGGAAAAAGATCACCGTCATTATGTCAAAGCAGCTGGCAGCAGTTAGTTTCCTCGAGGCTGATTGATTTTCCTTTCTGATAATCGAAAGAAATAACCTTTCAAATAACTAACTTGATGAAAACTCGACTGCGTTCGATATTTTACTCGAATTAAACCGGATTTTAAAACATTCAAATAAGATAAGTCAATATTTTCGAAGACGCTATGAATTCAGGCTATAATCTGATGACACATATATTAGAAGTAAACATAAAGACAAGGCTGGTCGATTTCATTTAAAATTTTCTTCTTCTAATGTATTAGTTCTCCCTCTCCGAAAGCTGCCACTTTAGATTTGTCAAGATGTGTGTATCTTCTCTGGTGGTTTTTTTAGGATTCCGTACACATGTAATGTGCGGAATTCTAATAAGATGGTTCTGAAACGATAAAAATATTCAATTAAAATATGCATAACTCGCGAACCGTTTGACATTTATAAAATTCAAAATTGTATCATAAATTACAATTAAAATTCTCTTTAAAAAAATGTATAACTTCAAACTAACCCTGGACGGCAAAAAACCGTCAAGAATATATAATATGGAATTTAAAACGACCTCAGAAATCACCCTTGAAAAAATCATAACTCATCGCCAGATAACCGTTTAAAAGGGAAATTCAAAATACAAAAATAGATCGCAGAAACTTTTTCATAAAATTAAAAAATTATACAAAAATCCCTTTTGGGCCCAAACACTGCAAAAAGTTATGTTCACGTAAAAACAATAGCTCGAGTAAAAAAGTAGAGAAAACCAAAATGTATGTCAGATTTAAGCAGAAAGGACCGCTTAATAAGAAAATTATAGCCGAGTTTACAACTTTATATTTAGACTTCCGGGGGGCACTAAAAAATCAAAAATTCGGGAAAAAAAGCATTTTTTTTTCTCGTGAATGTGATATATCCTTTAAAAGATCGCTACTTGTCGAGAACGAAACCGTACTTCATTTTCTTAACGGAACTTTCGAAGTATTTGGCGAAAACTTCAAGAAAGCGCGAAAAATGACGTGTAGCCGTCCTTGCGGGGCGAGCATTATAGTTACAAATTTTGATCAAGGTTAAAAGTATGCGCATCATCGTATATTCCTCTAGTGTTTGGAATGTCCGGCTTTTTCGAGTATTAAAATTAGACCCTCAGGACGTCAAAAGGTCGAAATTTTGAAATTTTTTTTTTTTTTTTAGGCATGTGATATATAGTTGAGTCGGGAATAAAATCGTATAACATTTCCTTAACGAAACTCCTTCAAAGTTGATGAAAGGTTCAAAAGTGCAAAACTTGAAGTGTAGGGCTCGCCTTTGCCGCGCGAGTATTATAATTAAAAATTTTGAACGAGGTTAAAAATACGCACATGTACGTATATTTCTTTAGTTTGGAACATCTGGATTTCCAATTTCAAAATTAAACCCCCCACGGCGTTGAAAGCTCAAAATTTTTGATTTTTTTTTTTTTGGGGCATGTGATATATTGGTGGAAAGATCACTCTATTTGTCAGGAACGAAATCGAATTTCATTTCTTTAACGAAGCATTTGAAGTTGCTGGAAAGTTCAAAAAATCGCAAAAAATGACGTGTCCAGCGGCTGTCAGTATTATAGTTTAAAATTTTAAACAAAGTTAAAAATGTTCGCATCCCCGTATTTTTTCTCTAGTTCGGGGTTTCAACTTCAAATTTGAACTCTCGGGGTGCCAAAAGCTCGAAATTAAAAAAAAAAAATTTTTGTCGAGCAAGTGTTATATGTTGGTGGACAGATTCCTTTTTGTCGAGAAAACAAAATTGTATTTCATTTCTTTAACGAATTTTCAAAGTTGGCGAAAAGTTCAAAAAAGTATGAAAAATGACGTGTCTCTTCCTCTTTGTAGCGCGAAAAATCTAATTTCTTGGTTTTCAATTTAGTATTATGTAAATGTAAATTATAGTTACGTTTCAAGTTAACATACGGGGAATGCTCAGCGCATGAAACATCTCATGTTTGTTTTTTAATAATCTGATCTCTTTTCTTATATTTTATAAATGCTGATTTTTTTTGTGGACAGTAGGGGGATTAAACACTTCGACATTTTAAAAAAACATTCCTAGAATTCCCGTCTTCTTATGTATTGCCGAGATACAGCATTCATTTCGAAGGGCACATGATGGTTTTTTACTCTGCGAACTGTAATTCCCAATCAAACGATTTCTGCAGGAACCAGACTATATAAAGAGAGATACCACCTTTCATCTAAATCTAAATTGACCGGAAGTTAATTTCCGGTACGCCGCAAACAGTCATTCGAGTTGTTATAAGAAGTAAAATAGCTGTTGCGTTGTTATTGTGAATTCGAAATAGCTCTCTACAATTTAGCACGGCTGAAAAAAGGAATGGGCTGCTGTGCTCTTAAGTTTCGGAATTACTGTGTTCCCTAAAACATTCTTGTATACTAAAGTGTTAGTTGGAACTGGAAAGGCGCGTCCCAAAAAGTATATGATGGAGCGTAATTGCTTTAAAAAATATTCCGAAACGATTTAACATTTTTAAAAAGATTTTTACAAACCATGTATAACGATTTAGAAAACGAAACCTTAAAATGATGAACATTATTATATAGAAAACTTTCCGGATATTATTTAACCTCAGAAACAAAAAGAATTGATCAAATTACAATTTCTTCGAATCGCCAGAAGTTCGAAAACGACTCGATCGAAATTTTAAAGTAAGTTTTCTGCATCACCGACAAAACAAAGAAAATAATAGGGCGACTAATACCTGCATTTAATCCGAATGCGTATAATTTTTTCGTATTCTACAATTATGGAAAGGTATCATCGGAGTAGTGGCCCCGCTTAAATTTAATTTAAATTTAACTAATCTCCGGCGTGTCGAAAAATACGAAACTACCATTAATATTTAAATATTTCTCGTTTGAGCGTTTCATTGTTAACGGTTGATGATGACGTTCTAATCTGCTAATTCGCAATGAAGCCTAAACTTGAGGCGTGGACTTCGTTTTATTGTACTATTTTACGAGAAGGGGGCCTAAGGGAGCAACTTTTTAACCTCCCCAATTGAGCAAGCCAGGTTCTTCTTGAAAACTAAATACCGGACATTTTAAAATACTTCGGCAGCTATCATCTTGATTTCACCAAAAAACTCAAAAATACATCGCTACCGTTTAATTTCTATAGGTGACATTGTACTTCAACTGGATTTTTATCGAAGCGGATTGTTGAATTTAATTGAATCTTCTAATATTTTTTAAATCGGCTGTTGCGTTTATTTACGTTAATTACTACTACTTTCTTTTTCATCACAGCGCAATAATTCACGCATTAGATACAATCTTAAAAAAGTTACCCGTTTGTTGTGCAAATCATACAACGGTCTTACGCGATAGAGTTATTAAAATGACTAAACTTTAAACTTTTTTCCTTTTTCTTTTCCTTTTCTTCCTCCTTCTTAGAGCTAGTAAACAAGAGAGAAAGAGAGAGTGACAGGAAAAGTGGAGTAAAAATTTCCTGGATTAAAACTATTTCTCACCAAATTGTCATCCGGCAAGGTGTATTCTGATTTTTTAAAAGCCTGTTTATAATATTCAACTTATTCCCTACATATATTTTATTTATAAAGCAAAAAATCGGGGCCAATTTTTACTCATCTTTTTTGCATATTATATAATTATTAAACTGCGCTTGAAATATCACAAGTTTTTAGCATTTTACTTTTTTTTTTTATCAAGCTATGTATACTTCGGAAAACTTAGTTGTAAATGAAATTGTTTACATTGTGTAAAAAATTAGTTTGAAATTTGAAAACCGATTGATATCGAATATCTCTTCCCTCCAGAAATTAAATTAAATGTTTATCTGTGTATATAATATGAATAAAATAAAATAACAAAACAAACAAGCATTGAAATAAATCAAACAATTAAACAACTAACTGAAATTATCCTTGTAAAGTGTGCGAAACAGGTTTTTTGGCCATAGTTCAAAACGTGTACCGCACTGTGACGATTAATCAATCCAGGGCAGTCACATCTGCGGAATGAGAAGTTCCTTGTCGATATTGAAACCAGTTCACTCACGGAGAGCCACCAGTAAACGTTGAAAAATCACCGAGCCTGTTTATTTAAGTAGAAATTATCTTTGCATATATTCTGTAAGCATTTTAGGTAAATATGAAAAACACCCGATTAAATATTTTCTTACACTTGCACCGTGACGTGTAAAAGTGACAAGAAAATCTTTCAACCGGTTTTTAGAGTTCCCCCCTTTCCATTTGCTCAGAATTTAATCGCTTTTTACGCGGAAATCAACTTAGTTTTTCTGAGGTCTTTTATTTGTAAAATTTATGTTCGGTCAAAATTTTTTTTTTGTAATTTGTCAAACAAAATGTATTAATTGCCACGAATTACCCAATCCAAAAATTTAAAAAAAGAACAAAAAAGCCACTCTACCTGTGTATATACAAGGGAAACAGGAAAAAAGCTAGATCCCCAACTAATTCATTTATACTATCCACGAATTTCCAGCGCGGTTACGGGAAAAATTCTTCTTCTCAATTTCATCGCGCAGTATAGCTCCGATTTTTAACGTGAAATTAGATTCGTCTGATTTTGAATTTCAATTAACAGCGTAACGGCCGAAGAGGTGGTAATAACATGGACTGCACAAGAAGCCTTGGATATTCGAAGAAATGAGTTAACCACTTGTCCCGTGATGTAGCTATTAATGGACCACCCTTCATTGAAAAATACACTTACACTACAAACTATAAAAAGTTCCATTTTAAGTTTTGGTCGGTCTCATGCTCTTCCCCTCCTTTTGAAATCCATTTTCCTTTGTTTTTCCATATAAATATTTTCTTCCATCTTATTCTTTACGGTGCTACATTATTTCTTTCTTACATCAGTTGCGTTTTAAACATAGCCTCCTTAGTTTCGTTATCGTGTTTCACTTCCGGAATTTCCTTATTATCCTTCGCATTTTCCCAGTGACAGCCCGGAATGTAATTTTGATCGCATCTTTTTCGTATGTTCCGCAATCAATGTTCTTTTACTCCTTTTATAGTGCTTTGCATTTTTTTATTTCAATTGCTCTCTGTTATTTCTCCTCCCGGTTCTTCCATTGCCTTCATTATTGCCGATCGCGTACGAATTTAAATAAATAATTCATTGATCAAGCATGGGGGTCGGTGTTTTTTGTTGGCGAGCCTCCCCACTCAGAAAAAAATACGCTGGCTGGCGTATTTACATAAAAATAAACGCGACCATAGTATATGGAAGAAAATGAAGCAGTCGGCAATGGTCTAATGTACCATGTATATACATTTTTAAATTTAATTATATTTTACCGTAATGTTATTTTATGTATTTATTATATGAGTACTCTCGTATTAATTTTTATTCAAATTCGCGCTTACGAAACAAATGAAACATATGAGTTATTCGATAGTATTATATGTCGAACGATATTTTTATCGCGAAGGATATCGTCATAAAAAGTTTACGCCTGAAAAATATTAATTACGAATCGATTGAAAACGATTAATAATCGAATAAACAAAGAGGATGATTAGGAAAAATGTTGGATAGACTGCGATTTTGTTATTTCTCTTTTTTTTTTATGTGTTTCCCTGTAAGTTCTTAAAATATCCAGATTCCATGAAAATATTTTATTGCCTAATGATTTACAATCGAATGTTTCATTATTTGTTTTTCGATCGACGACTTTTGTTTTTCGTGTTTATAAACGCCGGTCCACTCGTATAGCTTCCAATACACGTATATGTAATATGGTTAAAAAAGTTTTATAGGTTAATAATTTATTTTCACTTTTTACAGCTTTTTCTTCAAATTCGCCTTTAAAATTTATTTCAAACTATAAATGAAAAACGCAAACGAGTATATATAATCGGTTCTGCGGCTACCTGTTCACTTTTTACATTAATGATGCAATAAACGAAGTCAACTACCTTAATATTTATTATTGTCCAACTCTGTTCTGACATTTACATTATTACTCTATCGCGCCAGTATGTAATATTCAACGCGACGGGGGTAATATGCCTGAAATTTTCTCGTTTCTCATTTATTCGTTTTATTTTTTCGTGGTTTGGTTTCAGCTATTTTACGAGTTTTTTGATCGTTATTTCAATACAAGCGTAATAATAACAAGCATAGTTTCGAATTAAGATAAAACAGGAACACTCAAATATATTCACTAACGAAAGAAATACGCTTTCCGTTGTACCTGAGTTTGTACCAGACATGCTTTAATAAGCTAAAATAAATATCGAATCATACTGCTCACATGGGATAATCTCTGAGCGCCAGAAATCGATGCAAATTAAATCGATCGTAGAATTCCTTTAATTTTTAAAAATTTTAAATTGATCATTTAATTCTTCGCGCTATGTTTTTATACTACATATATATATATATATATACATATATATACATATATATATATATATATACATATATATACATATATATATATATATATATATATATATTCATGTAGGGATTTGTAGAAAACATTACTAGAAAAGTATACACATTAGTTGAGCAATTTTAGCTGAATATGGTAAAAATTTTATTCCTTTTTTCTTTCCTTTTTTTTTTTTTTTTCGTATTACTGTAATAAATTAAAGGCTAACTAATTTTCCTGTTAAAATATCGAAGGAAAACTCTTCCACTTTTTCGTATTTTTACAGATACCGTAGGTAGCTGTCCGATAGTGTTTACGTCTACTTCTTGACAAGCTATTGACAAATTAAATATTTTTGAAAATGATAGTTTCTTCTAGTCAACCGATATTTTTGATGGATTTTCTGCTTCGTACATCGATTCACGACTTTTTTACTTGTTATTTGTAAAGTTTCTTCTTCTTAAATGTAATCATCGTTTGCCGCCTTTATTCCACTTAAATCTTTTTACTACTTCACCGTGACAAATCAAACATTTTCATTACCAGCAGCGAGCAGGAAGATGAGCTTTTAGAAATTACAAAAACACAATATAAATAACAGTGATCTGACAAAAATGAATAAAAAACAAATCCCAGTAAACAGCTGCAAGAGGAGACATTGCTCTGATTAAAATTGTCATATTCGGCCATTATTAATTAAACAGTACATCGTTCGATTATAACTTATTTCACAGTAATTAAACGATTTTGAATTATACATAAAGTCTGAAACTATTGCTTATTTTTTTTAATCGATAAAATTCAGCCGAATACCAACTAATTCTTCAACTGAAGAAAGTGGGCAAAAAAGGGAGTGCCAAAAATCATCTACTTTCTTTATCTACAGCTAGGTTGAGTTTTCGCCTTTTCCGTCGTTTGTTAAATATCGCTAGGCGATTGACCTTATTTTTTTCTTCAATATTTTTGTACGAATTTCTGATTCGCTTTATTGATTTGTAAATTATTAAAGTAATTTTTATTCAAATCACTCTATTAATACATTAATAAGTATTTCAAAAAAATTACCGAAATATTTTAAAATTAAAAAAAATTAAATTTTGAACATTTTTCACTCATACTTGAATTCGATAATTTCCCGTATAAACCAAATCGTTTTTTTGTAAATACAAATGCGGATATTAATTACCACGATTTTACGATGGATTTTAAGTGATCAGAAACTATATAATGATACCGATAACAACACCGGTGGTATTTGTTGTTGTTAGGGAATAATTTAGCTTTCCTAATTTTAATAATGAGAATTTAAATTCCCCGAGCAATCACGTGATATCTAGGTCGTCATTAAAAGAAGGTCATTCAACGAGCTCAGTTCCTGATGCATTCCATCGGTTTACTGATCTAGATTGCCTTCGTCAAGAAACTTTTTAGCGTGCATCATCATTCTCTACTAAAAGTCACTTATACTGTCTAGTTCCATACGTTCTAAATAATACTGACAACTCGATTTAGAAGCAAAATATATTTACTCAAAACGGAAAAAAAAATGAATTTTTCAGTATTTGACCTTTTATGCTTTTATAATACACATCGCATAAAAATTGTTGTATCTGAGCTGTAAACCTGAAATTTTATATACGTTTTACTTGTATTGTATATATATATATATATATATATATATATATATATATATATATATAAACTTGGCCATTTTGGCCTCGCAACGAGCTCTGCTTCTTGACCCCTTTTGCTTACATTCCTGTCTCTTTCTCTTCTATACTTTATATAAAATTATCAAAATTTACGTCCTTCTTACTGGCATCGACACAACAAAAATAACATAATCACAAAAATCCTATCCTTATTTCCTTTAAATAAAAAATACATAAAATTGGAACATTTTTTCATTACAAAATCTATGCATAGTTGATTCCCTTTTTTAGGAGTATCTACAACAAAAAAAAATTTGAATTCCGTTGTTTACGACGAAATCCAAAAGATACAACCATTTAATATAACGATATCAATTAAATTCATTGTTTCTTGTATCACTCGGTTTCCTGGAACTCGTTACAAATAGTGCCCGATGTTAAATTATATTTTTCCGACTATTGTCTCGGCAGATCGTCTGCTGTAAATTAATTTGCTAATCCGAATGAAGTTCTTCTTGCCGCTCAATGATCGAAATTAAGATGTGAATGAAGAGAGGATATGACTTGAAGGACGTCTTTAGAGTCCGAAATAATGAGGAATTGAAAAGATCGTTTAAAGAGGAAATAAAAGAGATAGCCTGAAGGATGGCGATCGACTCAGTAGAAAGAATAGTGCAGAAGGAAGGAAGCCGGAAGGACTCAGAATGCCGAAGCGATGGGGCAGTAACCGCACCACCCACGCCGTCCTCGCTCCTAGAACCAACAGTAAAGATCAATACATGAGCAGGAAAAGAAGAATTCAATAAATGAAGAAATTCATTGTTGACTGCACCGTGAGAGGAGGAATTGGCCCAAAGTGGGATAGAGGAAAATTTAATAGGCTTCCATAGGCTATTGAAGTCATGAGAGAAGTAAGGGAGAGTGTTGTAGGAAAGGAAAACGGGAGAAAAATTAGAAAGACGGCCAGCAATGAGCGACAGGATTGGGATTTTACGAGGAGAAAAACGCCAGCGGTTTTCGATATATAGATAGGAAGAAATAAGTTTGGACGAGGAGATGGGAAGCCGTTTAATTAGGAAGCGATATCCAAACTGAGAACGGCGAATAAATAGTGGTTGGATAACCGACTCTGATAGAACTGTGGAAATGGGGGAGGATTTCAAGGCTCCAATGCACAAACGGAGGCAAGAGTTCTGGATCGCGTCAAGTTTAGAGAGGAGAGACTTAGAGGAGTTACCGTAGATAAAGGAACAATAGTCGAGCTTGGACCGGATGATGGCTTTGAAAAGAATTAGAAGGATAAACGGATCGCCTCCCCATCTGAGGGGAGAGAGAGATTTAAGGAGATTAAGTCTTTTAAGACAGGATTTATAGAGAAAATTAATGTGCTCACGGAATGTAAGGCGGCTATTCAAAAAAAAGGCCAAGATAGCATATGGAATTGACAACGGGAATAGGAACACCAGATACAATGATGCGAGTTAAAGCGCGGTTAAAGGTAGGTGAAAGGATGAGGTGAAGACGAGAAAGAGAATTGTTAAGAATAGACAGTGAATTATTCAACTTATCAATAGCGGCGGACGGAAATTAATAGAAGTAGTAAGAATAAATAATATTGCTTTATAAATTACTATTGCAGTTAAGCGTAACAAAGTAAAAAGGAGGTAAATAGTAATACTAATAGTAATAACAAAAATGGGTAATAAACGTAAAAAAGTAAAGTAGTTAAGGTGTTTGGCTACCAAACCAGAGGTCACGGGTACAAATCTTGTCTTATTCCGGATCCCAGTCATCCTCGCGTTTACTCAGCCTGACATTATCGAGTACCAGAGAACTTTGGAAAAGAAAAGGCAGCCGAAAGAAAGTTATTGGCATCGATATTCTCTTCAGATTCATTAGACTTAGTACATTGCGAACCTTAACGACATAATCCCCAACGTCCTGTCAAGGGTATATGGAACTTACTTATTATTATGATAGCGTTAATGATAATAATAAAAATAACGATTATTATTACGGGGATGATGATAATAATTATTTTTATTATGATAGTGATGGTAATAATAGTAAAATTATTCACGTATTAAAATGTCACACCACAAACACGTAATTATAAACAGGTGGTAAGCGATCATGAACTATACAATCATGTTTCGGAGTCAGCGATCTGAAAAGGAGTCGTCCTCCGAAATACATCACACATGCGTTAATCACCCGATAGTAGTGATGACGTTGTTAGGGTTACATTTTTGCGTTACGTTCGCGTAACAAATTTTACAGAATGATCCCTACCCATACGATGATCCATATCAAAAACAAAAAAATAGGTATAAATTCAAATAAAAAAAATTATTAAAATTAATCAACTGCCGCGGTAAAGTATGTGTTTACATCGATAGACTGCCAAGAAATTTAAGTAATCGTAAGTAAAATTAGTCTTAAGCACTTGACTTAAGAACTATGAAATTAGGCTTTTTGCAAGTTTAGCGTACTAGATGTGCAAAAAATATTGGTCACAAATTTCTTCGTTACCCGACTCTTACAGTACCAGACTGTGGCGTCACCTTACTGTAATTAATTTTTTGTTTTTTTTTCTGTCCTACAAATTAATTATTTAATCGTATAATTATACTCGATAAAAAAGTAAAATATAAACTGTAACACTCCTCAAGGCACTTTAAAAAATCCGAGATTCTTTTTTGCACATCAGAAATAATTATTCAAATACGACGTTCACGCCATTGGTAAACATCGTCAAGGCAAAATAGGTCCAGTCATAGAAAATCCACTCTAAAGAAGACATCACAACTTACTACTTGTGCGACATCCTTTTTGACGGTTAATTTATAGCGAACTTATTTATTAGAATACAAATTACAAAAACATATTTATTCTCGTCGACATACATACATATATGTATATATATATATATATATTTTTTTTTTCATAACTGATTTTCATTATATCCCTGGTTCATAAATTACAACACTTTTGTTAGTAAGAAATGTTTTTATCGGCGGAGACGGATAATTTTAAATAAGATTTTTTATGTAATCGTTGATTTGTTTTATGCCGCCGGCAAATTTATTAGGACAAATAAGTAATGAAAATGGTATATTGTTTGTTCGTTTGTTTAGAAGACTGGCTGAAGAAATTAAACAACTACGCGAGCTATTTTGAGAAACAAGAAACAGTACATTCCGATGAATCGAAAAGAATTCACAATGCGGATAACATTAAAGCTTACGACGAGCTGTACGGAACAGTCGGATCGTTTCATAAATTAGATATTGATTGAAAAGCGATCATAGTTACGAATATTTTAAGGACGCAATTTGATATTATCGAAATCTGACAATACTTCCGGGTTATCGCTATAGATGGTTATTAATTTTTAGGATTCTCCTTCCTTTCCTAGTCGCATTATGAAGAATTCAGAATATATATACTATGTTAGATTAGCTTATATATTTATTTTTCAATAATAAAAGTTAGTTATAATTGATCGAAAATAAGGAAATATAAGCGTTACTTCTAAAAACAGGGAAATGTTTGATAAAGTGTAAATTATTGCATAATACAGAACAGGTTGTTTAGGTATAATAATATAAATATGCATATTACAAATAAAAATCTGAAATTTATTGCGCTATCTATTCTTTTTATGAATACTGTTACTTTTATTTTAAAAATCTAGTGTGGTACGAGCGCTCGGAATTTAAAATAAAGTGATATTCGCTTACAATATTCTTTACTCAAATCAAAGTAGTTGAAGGTTTTGATAAAAATTGAAAAAATTGCAAAACAAAGAAAATTAGCCGAATTTACACTGTAACCGGAAAAGGCGTCATCAGTAATTCCCCGACTACGTACATATTTATTGCAAATTGTTGTGTACACCGGAAAAACATACACCTGCACAGACTCCCATAAGTAAGAAACAATTTTTAAAAAACTATTACTCTATTTTTTTTTCCATTTTTAAACTTGCCGATTGACACCGTATTCAACTTTATGTTTTGACTAATTTTTATGAAATAACTACACAGTTTTTAAGGGTATCTTCTACTTCTTGCACCTAAACTTATTCAAAATCTGATCTTCCTAATATAAGCTAAAAGTAAATAGCATCATTTTATGACGGTTCTGCTAATGGTTTGCATACGCATATAAATATACAGGCATACATATACAACATATGCATACTTACATATATTTACATGCATACATATATCCGTTCAAATACGCGCGCACACCCATCCACTCACACCCGCATTTAACCCATATATATATATTAATAACAATATCATTGTTACCTTGGTGATAGTAAGAAAATGTTGTAACGTTTTTGAGTTACAGCAATTATAATATAAATTATTACTCAAACTTTTTGTCTTTCAAAATAACGTTCAACCGAAATCAATTCAACTAACATTTTGAGGCCTACGACATCCTGATGATGCAATTATCTGCGACGACAATCATGTATTCTTTCAGTGTTCATCTCTTTCTGTCGAATGTTTTACTTTATATTCCTATTTGTTGAGGCTTGGGCTTCCTACTCCTTATTGTGCTTCCTATATCCTATTGTTTCCTTCCCCACCAGTTATTGCTGCTATTTGTTCCTTTTTAGTAAAGATTTCTGATCGGATTAAAATATAACCGACTTCTTTCCTTACTATTTATTTCTGGGTGAAGGTCCTTGGTTGACGAGTACAAGATAAAAAATAAAAATAAAAAAAAAACAAAAACTCTCCGTGGCAAGGTCAAAAGGACCGATTTATATATAAATACATATATATATATATATATATATATATATATATATATATATAAACTCGGTCATTTTAGCCTCGCAAGGGGCTGTGCCCCTTGACCCCTCTTACTTTCATTTTTGTCTCTTTCTCTTCTATACTTTATATAAAATGATCAAAATTTACAACGTAATTCTTACTGGCATCAACACAAAAAAAATAACAATCACAAAAATCCTATCCTAACATTTAATTTTCATTATATAAAATTAAGACATTTTTTCGTTACATATTTCGTTACATAAAATTGTGACATTTGTAAAATAACAATTACAAAAATTCTATAAAATATAACAAATAAAAATTACGTTGTAATTAATATATATATTATTATTATTATTAGACAGACACTCGTATCCGAGTTGGTCTTATGCATTTCGTAAATTTTACTACAAGTGTGTTCTCATGTGCGAAACCAGTCTTATTCTTGCTCTGCAAACAATCCCCCAAATGGGACATGTTGCTGGTGTTTGTACCAATCTTTAACGTGACTTGATTGCTTTTTTCCTATTTTACAGAATTTTATCGAGTTTATCTGAACATAAATCTCTCCATTGTTCTCTTTCTGCAGCTATGGCTACCCAATTGTTTCCAATCGGGGAAAATTTCATCAATTCTGTAATTTGGTCTTTGAAGCGTCTTCGAGGTCTTGCTTTCTTCCTTTTACCAATAACAAGTTCTCCATATAGTATCTTTTTGGGCATCCTTGAATTTTCCATACACACAATGTGCCCTATTCAACGTAGCTGCGTCTTGCAGATCATTTTTTCTGTAGGCACACAATTTGCATGTCGCAACACTTCTGAACTAGAAACAAAACTCGTCCAGACATCGTAATAAGCGTTGCTGAAATTGTTCAAGTATCTTTATATGCCTTCTGTACACCGTCTAAATTTCCCACCCATTGAGTAAAGTAGGCATTATCACTGGCTTGATATACCGTAAGTTTTGCGCCCAAAAATTAAAATCTTAATTATTAAAGACTCGTTTCCCGAGCATGGACACCGCTGCAGAAGCTTTGCTGCATCTGTGCTCGTTTTCCATATCCAAGAGCCCTGATTTATATATAGATATATATAAACTTGACTCTTGGGGCCCCGCAGGAAGACAAACTCCCTTGAGCACCAACTTTTTTCTTCTAAACTGCATTTAGAAGAATCGTTTTCAATCGACTACGTCATTCTTAGCCGTCTTGTACAAAAAAAATCTTTATTGTTCAATCACATTTTACATGTATACATGAACTAATTATTTAGATTTGTTTTCACTGTCGCTTATCGCGACGGACATTGTAATGGGATATTTTTTGTAGTATATCCCGAAATGTACATATGATTTATTTAAAAAGTTTTTTTTTCGGTTTTCTATACTTAAAAGCATATCATAAAATTTTCAATTCCGATGATTGGAATAATTACTGCAACTTCACCTTTAGAAAGTTAAAAAAGAGAAAAAGAAACGGATTTTCAATGGTTCGTGTAATTGGGTGAATTAGGTTAATTTGTTATGTCAATAGTCGTTCTGAAAAAATATTTATTTATGAGCAATTAAATGCATTGCGAATTAATTGTGTGGATCACTTATGTAATATTTCGTACCATCCGATGAATGCATCTGGATTATAGCGTTAGCTGTGTATTGTAAGTGAACAGGGGTTTATAAACTACAAATTCTACACATTTATCCGTCGAAGTACAATCGAAGATTAAACAACTGAGAAGTGACCGTTAAAAGAATTTAAAAAATTCAGACCAATTAAAAAGATTTAATTAGGCTGTATAGTTGTTTTTTTTTTGATTATGTTTTTATATAGGAACATTGTGTATGATGAATTCAACTGATCTAACGAGAATTCTAAGGCCGGCACTATCATTAAACTTAATTGCTACGCAGTACCATAGCACGTTGCGGGGATGGTTGAAATAAATCGCCCTACAACCAAAAAGCCGTGGTTATCCCCTAGAAGAATGCAGTTAGTTTTATAACAAAAACAATCATTTGAGATAGAATAAGAAATAATAATAACAAAATCATCGTTCCGATTATGAGGCTAAAACGGTCTTTAAATATTTATTGATAGTACCGGTTAGTTAGCATTTTAGCAGAAAAATCTTTCTATTGTAATTTGATAACGCAAAAAATGTTGTTACCGTAGCAATCGGTATTCCGTTTTGGATACTAACACTTCCAGGTGTTTTATTGGAAAAAATGTTTATACACAGTCCGTATAGAAATGTGTAAGTTCTTTATCACCTAAGAACCTGCATTCGCAGAATACTGGTAACCTGCGCGACGTGTGATCTCCCTGTAGACTAGCCAAACACTCATGTGCTTCTTACAGCAAACTAGAAAACAAGTCGGTTTAGCAATAGAATTACGAGCTCTGTTCGTGAAGGTTACAGCACTGATAGTATAATTTTCAACTGAAATTAAGTGATGCAAATGATTATTTTAACCAAAACTTTTGTAGAATTACGGAACTATGAAGCAGTAATGTGATTCGACCCTCATATAAAATTTTGGTGTTCTTAAAATTTTTTCGATTCAAATAAGAATGGTTGATCAAAAAAATCAGCTTATCGAGTATTATTCGAAAAATTAATTTTTCCCTTATTCTCCTTTTAAATTAATACTTGATTGAATAATTAAAAATCAATAAAAAAATAAAAAATAGGACACATAAGAGATTTGGTCTCTTCGATAGTTTACTTCAGATTTCGAATAAATTTAATCCGCGCAATATACTTTATTCAAATTTATTTTATATGTAAAATACGGTTAAAAATTTTTTTTCTCTCTCATCTAAAACTAAGCAATACAATTATTTATTAGTTTTTTTTATATTGTCCCGGGTTAGGAAATCCCTATCCATCGAGGCGAGATCGGTTAACTACACTAAATCGGTAGCGTATCTTCAGCGTTTTGGAACTTTCCGGTTTTAAAACCCTAGTAGCTAACTTACCAAGAAGATTAAATACGATGGTAAGAGAGTTCAGAAAAATTTATTTTAAATCCTTAATAATAAAACTTACATAATCGAGCAAGGAGCCGTATGTTACTACATAGGTTATTACGGCATACGGCAATTACTAAACGTTAACTGACTGGGACGATCGGGTTTGTTTTAATATTGCCAAGGTTTGGGCGACCGTTACAGGGGAATTTGCGAAGATCTTTTGTAAAAGAAAATTTAGTTGAACAAGCGGGATGTTGTAAATTTAGTACAAGTTGAAAGTATATGGTAAACTGAAGAATAACATCGTTGGGAACAGGAAAGGTAAATTGTGGGTGGTGAAGTCCTCTAGAAAACATATTCATGAGACAAAAAAATGTGTCAAATTCTCCAGCAATTAATTATTACAATTTGACGCCCTCTAAAGAAATCTAGGCACACAGTCTTGGAGGAGAAGAAGATCAAGCCACAGTTAGTTTGTTGACATCTGTTTGACGCGTTAAATGGAAGATTGGACAATAAGGATATGTTTAAGTCGTCGATGAACAGCCGGCCTAAAGCGGGTGGTTTGATACAGTCTATTATATCATTTATGTAGAATATGAACAAGTGCACTTACGTTAGAGCCTTGTGGAATTCCATTTTCTGATGGTAAGATCTATGATATCGACGAACCGATTCTTATAATAAATGTCCGATTGTACAAAAAACTTTGTATGTAATTGCCTATATTACCGGGGTTGTATCGGCGGACATTAGCTTCTTTAATAATCCACGCCGCCATACTCGATCAAAAGCTTTTTCAATATTGAAAAAAATGGCACATAAATGTTGTAGATTCTGGAAGCTTGTTAATATTTGTCTTTGAAGGCTTAATAAATGATCGACTGCAGATCATGCTGTACACCGTCCGACTTGAGTCGAGGAAAAGATGTTGTTTTTCTCTAGATTAGAGAGATTTTTTCTAAACTTTGAAAATGACACTTAAACGGGGTATAGGTCCATAGATAGCTCTGAGAGTGTAGGATTTTGTTTGGTTTTGAGATAGGAATTATTGTGACTAACTTCCAACAATCAGAGATCCTACCTGTTGTCCATATTTGATTATAAATGTGGAGTAAAAAGGATTTTGCATTTAGTAGGAGATACTTTAGCATAAATGGATGTATAGAATCGGATCCGGGTGCACTATTGGAACTGTGTTATTTTAAGTTAAGTTCTGACATCATAGAGTTGCAATTGTATGGGATTAGGGAATTTAAATTAAAATTTATTGGCGTCCGTTCTTGTATGAGTTTTTTACTTAAAAAGGATAGGGGCATAACAACAGGAAACGAACTCCGTAGTGTTACAATTTCCTTAATTTTTTAAAATTTCGGGCGCCACTCCGTTGAATCGGAGACCGCAAAACATTTAATATCTGAATATAAAGGGGTAAAGTCATCCTTTGTTTATTAACCTATTTTCTTTTTCTTTTTTTGTTTAGTAGCTACTAAAAAGCAGTTCTTTTTTTCTTATTTAAATATAAAATTAATACAAAGGAAATGAAAAATGAACTGTTTGTTACGATATTTTTGATTTGTTTATGTTTTTTTTTTTTTTATTATATACTCGTATATATTTTTATTGCATGTGTAGCGCATGATTTTCGAACCGCCGTTATGTAACCTCCCGCTGATCGGCTGAGAACCAGGACCGATGCCTTTTTTTTGCCTATTCGTTCCTCGCCCTTGCAGGTATTTGCAATTACCCGCTCGCCTGTTTTGCCTACCATTTGTTTTATTGCTTTGCACTACCAGTATTGACGTCATCACCCTGTACACAAAGACACTAGCAGAGCCGATAATCGACGACGTTCGAAAATCAAAAAATAATACTAAAGGCAGATTATCTATCACATCGTCGTCGAAAGATCGCGCCATTTGTATCATAATGAAAACATTAAAAATCATTTAAAACTCGCAAACCCGAATTTTGCCATGGATTAGACGTTGACAGATCAATTCATTGACCCAAAATACCTCTAGTGTGCAAATTTCATCCAAATCGTTAGAGCCGTTTCCGAGATACGTAAAATAAATTTATATATACATTTTTTTTTTCTTTTTCAATTTCAGCCTCTATGGAGTATGCTAAACAACTAAGTTTTCATTTTACATCTTTTCCTTCTTCCTTCCTTAACATCTTTCATGCTCAGTTGTGAATACAAATGTGATTCGGAAAAATTCCTCCTCAAAATTAGAACCGAAGTTGTGAGCCTCGGAGCTTGGTTGTGTTTTATTTATTTATTTAAATTTAAGTGTGGATTTCCAAAATTTATCCTACCGTATTCCGAATTTTTATCTGTTCATCTTAACTATTGTCAAACTGCTTTAAATGTTCCAATTGAACTGGTCTATGGCAAAATGAGTTTGTAATCCCATTTCCACCTTCCTCGTTAGTCGAAATTTCTAATATTACTACTATTGGATTGGATACCCATACGTTCATATTAGTCAAAGCGTGCAAGGGTCACCACGTGCAGGTGAGGTAGGTGTTGGCGCGGAGAGGCTAGCCAAAGGTTTCACCCCTTTGTATATTGCGCATCCAGCGTCCTTTGACCCTCAAATTTATATATATATATATATATATATATATATATATAGATACAGATATATACAAGAATTTCTCGTTTAAAGATATTAGTTTAAAATAAAAGAAGCAGGATAAACGAGTAAAAACATTCTCTTGCATTTTTCTAGTGTTTAGTTCATTGATTGTTGGAAGTCGTCTTCTGATGCGAAACAAAAGTGCGAATACAGAGAAGTCAATAAAGCTAAAATAGAACACCTTGAATAAAATGCATAGAAGTATAAACACATTTTAGAAAAGGTAACATAGAAGACGCGTACAAACAGCATAGAACATACTTTAGGGATTATAAAAACATATCAAATGGTATTGAAAGTGAAAATAGGAAAAAATTAATAGAAGAAGAAGAAATAACTCAGAGATGAAAAAAATATGTAGAAAAGTTTGTTTTTTTTTTCTTAAGGGGAGCGCTAATGAAGAGCAACAGCCCAATCAACCAAGGAATCTAAGTAATAGCTCAAAAGGAGCATAACATATTAGATTTTAATCTGGTGCGAAATTGATTGAATGAAAGGAGCTAGAACAGGAACAACTGACAAGGAAGGAAATGAGAGAACGTAAGAGTGATTGTATAAAGTAGGAAGACCAAGATCCAAAAGCTGAGAATAGAAGAGAAAACGTTCTGAAGAAAGTATGGAACATTCGAAAAAGACATGGTTAACATCACACAGAAAAAAGGAATGCACCGTGGAGAAGAGACGAGGGAAAAACGAAAAAATGACGAAGGGAGAAAGGTATGACCGAAACGAAGACGGCATATGGCAGTGACCAAGGGACGACAAAAAGAAGGAAACATGTCAAACCATTTGATCAGAGAAGGTAAAAGCTGAACGGAAAGATAAAAGCAATTCGGATTGGAGAAAAGGAAAAAATAAATATCCTTCCATAATGTAATATGGAACTGTTTGGAAATGTGATTAATATTGTAAGCAGGAAATTTATGAAGAGAATGTCCATTGGAAGCTCCTGAGCGAACCAAAGAATCAGCCACCTCATTACCCTCAATTCCAACATAGCTAGGAATGCACAATAAAACAATTTGGATTGAACGGAACAGGAATAATTCGTGAATTAGATTTCGAATAAGGAGAATCAAAAGAGGGCAACGGTGAGGGAGAATAAATCGCCTGCAAAACACTTTCACAGTCAGCTATTAAAAGAAATTTATCCGAGAGGATAGAAGAGGAAGAGATAAAAAGAATTGCATGAAGTATGGCAGCAGATTCAGCAGTAAATATAGGACAGCAGGAAGCAAGTTTAAAGGATTCAGAGTAGTTGTGAGAAAGAAAAACAAAGGCGGCACCAACCCCATCAGCTCTCTTAGACCCATCAGTAAAAATAACAGAATGATTGAGATATAAAGAAATTAAAACCATGTGAAATTCAGATCTGACTATAGAGTGAGAAAGGAATTTAATAGAATTTGACATATGAAATACGTAAGGGGGATGTAAGAGACTGAAATAATTAAAAGAAAAGTATGGAGATTTATCATAGGAGAAAATATAGGGAGAAAAATTGGCAAAACAAACAGAAATGAAAGATAAAATTGGAATTCTGTTAGGTGTGAAACGGCAGTTGTGAAAAATAGGGCAGTAAGCAGCTATAATCCTAGAAGAAAAAGAGGGAAGAAGTTTAATTAGGAAACGATAGCCTAGATAGGATTTGTGGATAAAAAAAGGGAGTGATTTTGATTCGGAGAGGATGGCAGGAATAGGAGTAGATTTACATGCACCCAGATAAAGACGAAGACAGGAATTTAGAATACGGTCAAGCTCTAACAGAAGAGACTTAGAAGCGTTGCCGTATATATAGGAAAGAATGAGAGACGCAATCTGATTGACTCTCAAAATCTATGGCTCAACTTCTCGGATCAAGATTAAAACAATTGAATTTGATAGATAAAAATACGAAGGTCTCATATTTTTGTAACAGACAAGATTTTATGAGTTATTTCACCAGAGACGGTGATTTGGTATTTTGTAATAATACTAAAGGACTTCTACAAGAAATGGGTTTTGCTCGAGGATCGAAGGAATGGCGGCTTTTTATTAATTCGTCCAAAATCAGTTTAAAAGCTGTATTACTTCATAATGGCAATAAATATCCTTCAGATCCCCTAGTACATGCAACAAACATGAAAGAAAATTATAGAAATATGAAGTTGTTATTGGAAAAAATTCAATACTCACAGTACACGTGAAACATCCGTGCTGATTTAGCAGTTGTAGCAATATTAACTGGATTGCAAGGAGGATACACAAAATTTTGTTGTTTTATATGCGAATGGGACAGTCGCGCAAGAGATAAGCAATACGTAGTGAAAAATTTGCCAAAAAGAGCGAGTTTGATGCCTGGAGTCAAGCATGTAACAGAAGAACCTTCAGTTCAAAGTGAAAAAAATTTTTTACCACCACTCCATATAAAGGTGGGTCTTATGAAAAATTTTGTATAAGCCATGAACAGAGATGGTGAAGGCTTTCAATACCCCAAAACCAAATTCCCTCGAATCAGCAACGCGAAATTGAAAGAAGGAATCTTTGTAGGTCCCAAAATACGAGAGATTATGAAGGACTCAAATTTTATAAGTACGTTGAATCAAGTTGAAAAAAGAGGAGCATGGACCGCTTTCGTAGAAGTGTGTCATAATTTTCTTGGAAACAAAAAAAATGAAAACTACCAGGAAATCATTCAAGAACTTCTTTCTACATATAAAGCTCTAAAATGCAGCATGGCCCTTAAGATTTATTTTTTAGACTCTCACTTAGGTTTTTTCCCCGAAAATCTTGGAGCAGTATCAGATGAATATGGTTTTTAGGTTTCATCAAGACATAGTGTACATAGAGAGGCGCTAAAACGGGAAATGGTCAGAAGCAATGCTTTCCGATTTTTGTTGGTGGATTCGTCGCGAAACTCCAATAGAAAATATGAAAAGGAAGAAAACTACAAAGTGAAATACTATTAACAGCAAGTAATTAGATTATCTAATGGTTTTTGATGTTTTGTAACAAATTTTATCTAATATTGCATCATTTATAAAATATATAATTTAAATTTGAAGCGCAAAAAAAAAAGAGTTTTATTGAAAAATTCCATTTAAAAAAGTATATACGTGATTTTCAATTTTTTCTACTATATTTCTATTCAGAAATATCAAATTTGTGATAATTATGCATAAAAATCAGAAGGAGAGAATTTTTTTTTTTGTTTTGCAGACCAGTGTAATAAAGGAAACAACATAGACCGGAAGATGTAATGACAGCATTATATTTCTGAGAGTAGGGAGGTAAACATTGTCAAATGCACTGGAAACATCAATAAAGGCTGCGATAGTAAAATTTTTGTTTATATAGGAATTATAAATGTCAGAAAGAAAAACAGTAATGCAATCGGGAGGACCAAAACAAGGACGGACACCGAACATATTGTTAGGAATTAAGTTATTGTATTCGAGAAACCGGACAAACCGTTTATTTAACATGTTCTCAAAGAGCTTCCTTAAACAGGGAGAAAGTGAGATAGAATGAAAAGAAGAGGAGCTTTTCTTTGCTATGAGTATAACGATAAAGGCATTCCAAGAAGGAGGAGTGGAACAAGAAAGAAAAAAGAAATCATATATACGAAGAAGAGTCTCAAGAGATTGAATAGAGAGGTTTTTTATATGAGAAAAGATATACTATCAATACCAGGAGAAGATTTGGAGGAGGAATTATTTAAAGAAGCTCGAAGTTCATTAAGACTAAAGCTAGAAGATTGAAGCTCTTCGAGGTGGGGACATAGGAAGGAGCTACGGAGTCCATGAATGAAATGAGACTATCTTTCAGGATATTAAGATAAGAAGAGCGTTCCGATAAAGAAGTTCTAAACGCTTTAGCCATTTCCCAGACATGTGACATCGAAGTGGAGTGGAAGAAAGAAGAACAGAACTTTATTCAAGCGGCTCTTTTTAAGCGTTTAAGAACGAACCTAGCCTTAGTATTAGCTCTTTTATGTGCAGAGAAGTTGGGAAAAGAAGGACAGGAGCGAAAAGATCTAAAAGTGTAAGTACAGAGATCGAACGCAGACTTGCAATCATTATTCCACCACAGGGATGAAGCATATATAGATCTATTTTTTAATGAAGAATATTATGGGGGAGCAGATAGGGAAACGGCAAAGGAAATAGACTGAGTGAATGACTGATATTGGGATATAGGATTCCTGTCAACATTAACGAAAGGAAGAGATGAATCGACAATACAGCAAAACTTCGACCAGTCGGTTTTGGGGACATTGAGGAGTATGAAGGAGTTCAGGCTACACAGGAGGAGAAAAGTTGTTGAGGGATATGATTATGGGAAAACATGCTCGCTTCCAAACGTGTCATTTAAAATTTTCCACGAACAGTTAAAACCGACGTTAGGAGATGTTAAGTTTAAGTCAATTGAACTAACCGTAGTAGGATTCCTATAAAAGGTAGGAGAATTATCATTCAGCAGAATAAGAATATTACGGAGAAAGATGTCTTCAAGAATAGCACCGTTATTATTATAATTAGAGCAACCTCAAAGGGGAAAACGAGCGTTCCAGTCTCCTTCTATAATAAAAGGGGAAGGAAGCGAATCAAAAAAAAACCCGAAAAAGGAAAGTTGCGAAGATCAAAATTAGGAGGAATGTAGACAGAGATGAAGTTAAGAAGACAAGCAGAGTTGTTAGGGATGGAAATATGAACTAAATTAGGAAGGAGGGAAGAGGATGAACTGAATAAGCGAATATCGTGAGAATAGAAAAGAATGTCATCTCTAATCAAAACAGCAGCTCCTCCGTAGCCGTCATTTCGACAGGAACTGACTAAGGTAAAACCTCTAAAGTTGATGTCAGAAGATTCCTTTAACCATATTTCAGAAAGCAAAGCCACTTCGATTTCGTGAAGGTTCAGCAAGCCCTCCGAAGCATCCTTGTTAGCTTTAAGACTACGACAATTCCATTGCAGAGTATTAAGTTTGTAAGCTATTATGAATATATACTGTAGATGAGGAGTAAATGAAGATTGGCAAAGACATGATGAGAGCGAGGGTGAGTAAAAAAATGTAGAAAATTTATACAGCGATACGAATAGTGCTAAGAAATATCTACAACAAGAGATTAATGTCAATGAAACAATACCAAGCGATAATATAGGTCCGTGTATAACGAGAAATGAATTTGATAAGGCCCTAAATGAACTAAAAAACCATAAAGCAGCAGGCTGTAATAACATCTACAGCGAGCTTATAAGAACTTTAGAGAGTCTCCACAAACACATATATACCAATTAATCTCAGATATGTATGAAAAGGGAGAAATACCAGACGATTTTAAAAAATAACAAGCTAATGATGATCCGCCGAAGGGAATGGCACAACTAAATGTGAAGAACATCGCTTGATAAGCTTATTGTCACACTGCTTAAAAATACTAATAAAAATACTACTAAGCAGAATAAAACATAAAATAGAGAACGAATTAAGCGAGGTATGGTTTTAGATCTAGAAGAGGAACCAGAGAAGCCATTCTAAGACTCCGCCCGATGATTGAAAAAAAGTTAGAAGTAAATCAGCCGGTCTACATTGCAATGATAGACTTAGAGAAGGCATTTAATAAATGTGACTGGAGCATTTTAGATCAAACTTTAACAAGAATAAACATTGACCTTAAGAGCAGAAGAATAATACAAGAGCTATACAAAGCACAACGACTAATAATTACGAGTAAAAACTTATAAATAGAAGCGAAAGTCGGAAAAGGAGTAAGGCAAGGATGCAGTCTATCATCGCTGCTTTTTAATATATATATATATATATATATATATGGATTAAGCGTTTAAATATTGAACAGGTGGAATGAAGATAGAATCCTTTAGATTTGCGGATGATACGGCTGCAATAGCAGGAAGTGGAAAAACTTTGTCGGAAGCATTGATTTAACTAAGCTCAATTCTTAAACGCTATACATGATAATAAATAAGAAGAAAATCGTGGTAATAAGGTGCAACAAAATGGAAAATAATAAAGAAGTAAAAATAAAATTAGATAATGAAATACTACATTATGTAAAAAAGCACAGATACTTTGGTTCAATAATAACAGAAGATGGAAGGTGTGATCAGGCAATCAGGTCTAGGATAACACAGGCGAAAGCCCTAACATCCGCAAACATAAATGTAGAATTACAGAGAAAAGATTAATAAAAGTATTCGTTTTGAGTGCGCTTCAGTATGATGCAGAAACTTGGACCATAAATAAAGGAAGATAAAAAAACAATTAGAAGCGTTTGAAATTTGATTTCGGAGGAAAATGCAAAAAGTTAATTGGTTAGATGAAATTGAAAATACAGGAGTGCTCGAGAATATTAATGAAGAACGCTACTTAATAAAGATCATAAGCGAAAGGAGATGTGCAATATGTAATAAAAAATAACGGATATTTAATAAGAATAATCGAAGGACACTAGTAAATGGTAAAAGAACAGACCGCGGCGGCAAAAATTCATTACACAAGTAATGGAAGATACAAAGATGAACAAATACACTGGCTAATGAAAGAGAAGGCCCGACAACTAGATACTTTAAAGCGATTCTAAGTAATGTACTTTCCAGATGATTGGCCACCAATCGAAAGATTGAGGAATAAAAGAGAAGACTGTTTTTAGGAAATGTAATTTATTTAAAATTTAATTATACTTCTTAAAAACAATCCGCGTTTATTTATTAACATATATAAAAAAAACAAGGAAATGGATGGTGTAAATATTATTACTCTTTTACTTCTGTTGAGTAGTATTATTGCAGTTGGAACAGATGTGGTCTTTTAGTTGCACGAAGATGCGATGGTCGTGTTCATTATTCTTTATCAGGAAGGATTCTGGTAAATTAGAACAATTAATTTGTTCAATGTACAGCTGTCTTCGCCAACTGATTATATGGCTAAATTCTTCATTGGGGATGGATTGACTCGTAATATAAACACTGGAGGTGTTAATTTCAAGGATAGTATAGATTGAAGATTAATTTGTTATTGGGGATAGTGGCCAATAGTTGGAAAATATTAATTTATTAGTTTGATTTTTGATTCGCCGTGCTGTAATTGTTTGGTCCCCTAAATTTATTTCGGCGCCATTGGCGAAAAACGTGTCTGTTAACTCTTTATTTTTGAAAAAAACTGCAATTCCGGTTTTTGGATATACGGGAACTTGCAATGATGTTTAATAGTCTTCCAACTAGGCCTTTTGGTACAATGTGCGTTAAGAAAGGAACGATTATACCTTGTTCTTCAGACGGATAATTAAAATCGTACAGTGGAGTAATTCTTTTATTAGATTCTACTTTTGATGCGAAGGAAACTTGCGTGGTATTCGTATTTTTATCGGCATTGCAATATCTTGTATAGCAGGTTTTTTAATCAGCGGCATTAGACGCTAAGTTGACAGTATTAGATAACGAGTATAAACTTACTGTTTGCGAGGCCGATGCAGATTCTCTGTAGCGGAAGGATCGTGTGTTGTCTGTGCAGAAATATGCGTAGCGGCATCGCTGGTAACCGCGTTGGCGATTGCCGGCTTTGTAAGTGTATTTTGTGTATGTACGTGTGTGACTTACCGGGTTGGTCCATTCGATCAGCGACTACGATTTCATTGTGTTTTGCGAGGAACAAACAGTTTTCCAATCTAATTAACTTTCTCGGTTTCAATCATTTTAAGTAGATTCGTTAATCGATTATTTAATTTTTAAATTATGTATTTTAATATCGATTTTCTATAATAATATCTACTCGAATCTTACGTAAAACTATCACGGAATTACCGGGAACGCGAAACAAATTTAATCCAGTTCTTTTTGCTTCTGGTTTGAAATGTATTTCTCCATATCCAAAATATTCATTGTCATTAGGAAATTCTTCTTCGTAAGCATATTCGGCTTGTCCGAAATCAGGTTCAATAAGAAAATTATTGTAGCTTTAGTGCATCTTTTTTCTTGTCCTCTGTTTGTTTCCTTCATATTTTTTTTTTTTATTTTCTTTTCTTTTTTATCAGAATTTTTGTTTTTCAACAATAAAATTTAAATTATCTTCACGCTTGAATGAGCTGGGAAGTTCGATATGTCTATCATCACGGTGTCTCTTTATACTGCATCCTGTGTTTTCTCCCAGTGGGAACTATGTCTAACTGTTCAAACAAAAATGCGTAATAACACTTTCCGATTCAACGGATTGATAACGGTAAATTTAAATTTGCTCGTTCCGTTTTCAACATTTGCTTATTTAGCTTAAGCAGAATTTAAGAAATTTCCGAACTTCTGTTTATTTTTCATAACAGTTACGTTTTCGTACATGACTGGTTGTGAAATTAGAGTTTTTCTTTTAAAAAATATAAAACAGCAATGATCAATAAACTACAACAAGTGCGTAGTGTATGGTAAGAAACGATCGTTATTTTTAAATATTTAAAAGCAATTTACAATAACACTGTATACAAAATTGTAACTCGAGAATTACATAAATTAATGTAAATTCCGATTTTTATATAATTTAAGTTCTACTTTATTTTAAATAAAAATTAATTTAAAAGAATATACTTCTCAGTTATATTTTAAGTTTACTTAGTTAAAAACATTTTCGAGATACAAATTAATTTTCTATACTTCATTTTCTTGACACGAACACGCTGTTTTTTGTGTTTTAATATTTTAATACTATCGTTCATGGTACACATAGGTACATTGGCGCACTCAAGGGGGGTGCCACGGGGCCATTGCTCCCCCCAAAAAATCTTCGAAATCTTAATTTCGTTTTGTAATGTTTTGTTTTACTTAATTTTTAAAAAAAAAACATACATATTTACTTTTTGCTTATATTACAAGTGTAATGTTATATACTTTTAACTAATTGTTTAAAAAAATAAAATTCGTATGCTTACCTAATTTGTGTTTATTACAAACATAATATTATGTTTCTATTACTATTATTATTTTTTTTTTAAATAAAATTCGTCAGTTTTGTAATTTTTGTAAAAATAATATTCGTTAATTTTGTATTTTTTTTTTTTTATTTTAATTGACAGACCACAAAAATAGATAGTTACTTAGTGGAAGTTCAGAGTTACCACTTCCTAACCTTCTAAATTCTAGCCCCGACCAAAAAAAAATCCTGAGTGCGCCTTTGCATAGGTACAAAACGATAGACTTTTGTCAAAAAAAAGTATAAACTCTAGAGAACAAACTATAATTTGAATACAGGTAGTCTTGTGTTGTTTTTTACATATATAACCTTTATAAATATTTTTAACTTTTATAAAAGATCTATAAAAAATAAAAAAATCATTTTTATTTATTTAAACCTTCTAAATTGAAAACCGAACTTTTACGGGAGTCAAAATGTAGTACTTTTATATGTACAGATAATCAAAGTATTATAGATTTTAGTGTTGTGCCTACACCTGTACAACTAAAGTGCACAAATAAGTGTAGTCACGATACTCAGGACGTTCGGAATCGAATATAAGTATATATATATATATATATACATATATATATATATAATATTAATAGTACTAACGTACTAATTTAAATAAAAAATTTAACAAACGAGCATGGTACATTATGCCCTAAAAATTCCATATATTTCGATTTCGAGTTACCGTCATTTACAGATTTATTTATTTGCAATAATTCGAACTTATTTCGAACAAGCATTTATTATTTGAAACATGTCGCACGTAATATGGTTACATTAATTAGTAGTAAAACGTGATGTGTAAAATTAAAAAGACAATATTATCAATTAATGAACAAAAAACGAAAACAATAAAAAATCAAAAAAATCTTACTCATGTAGACATAACGTGTATAACTGCATGAAAAAATAACAACTATACACCTATAAATACAAAAAGGTAAACACACGCTGCATGCTAAAATGTAAAATCCGCTGTGTTAATTAATTAATAATTTGAAATTTCGAAAAAAAAAGCTTACTTCCTGTTGATATACTTGCATACATTAACGAAGTAACGCAGATAAATTAAATACGAAATCAATCATGATCTGACATTAATATCTATTCAGGGATGACAACTTAATGAGGAATTGTATAGTCGGAAAGTCGTTAACGAGGGGGCATTAAACCCTAAATTCGTACAGGTTCTTGGTTCGTGGAAACAACAAACTTCTGCTGTCATATCTCGGGACCGTGTAGAAAACAGTAGGCATCAAGTATTCGAGTCACCTACACATCTAGCACCATGGGCGTACCGAAAGGGGGATTTCGGGATTCAAACCCTTCCCGAAATAAATTTTTACGTTGCTGTATTGTAGCTATGCGGTCGTAAGATGTGTTGGTAGCAGGCATTTTGACAGTACAACTAACTATGTATTAGCGTAAATTATTCTCCAAATTAAAATGAACAGAAGTAATCCTAATCTTTACGCATTTAGAACTATTGCACGAGAGATTATTAATAAAATATAATTACTAAGTAATATCCTTTTTTCTATCGAGTGTTTTTTTTTTAAATTAATCGATCTCCCCCCGAAATACTGCCCTGGGTTCACCTATGTCTAGCACCATATATACCGTGAAAAAGCTTTTAGATATGTGTTTAATATTGAAGTAATTGCACGATATAAGGTAGTTCATGTATTTTAGATAATTTCAACAACCATGTCAGGAACTTTTCTAAATTCTCTCAATTATTTTAATGCGTTCATCGTAATAATAAACAAATATTTCCGCATAACAACGCACCAAAATTGAACTTTGAGGGGTACCAGAAGTAGGTGTATATTCTTTAGAACAATAAGCACTACATACTGCGTAAGAGACACACGTGCCTAAAGATAAGAACCAAGTAATTTCAGTAACTACAGCCCAGTAATAACTTCGAAACAAATATTTTTCCTACAATTTTTATAGAATATTTTTATAATGTACGTAGAGTGATTATTAAAAACTTCTAAGTAACATGGAAAACTTTAATTCTCACTTTTCTGAACTTTTCACGAGCTCCTTTAAGAAACTAGATTTAGTTTCGCTGTCTCCAAGTAGCAAGTTTTCCATCGATTCACAACGAATTTCGTGAAAAAGGATACGTTATTTTGAGTAATATCGGCCATATTTGTTCTACGGAGTTCCTCTTTATTTTAAAGTTTTCTAAATTTTATACATTAAATTACCATTTACGAGAACTATCTTTCATCGCTGTTTTTCGTACCGAACAGGGGGCGGGGGGGGGTCTGAATTAAACAATTTTTAAAAATGATCACTTTTTGCGACACAGGGTTTTGTTACGTATTTTAAATTTCACGATTAAAGAGTATATTGAATTATGAATTTTTAAGTGATTTTTTTAGGTTTTTTTAAATTTTATTTTCACGTATTCTTGACGTGTCTATTTACGAAATTTAGTGGTTTATTAATCGATTATACGAATTTTATGTATTTTCAGAAAGCCGTTTTAATGGCGATTTTCCTCGTGCAGAATTTACTGTATAAATGCATAATGGCCATAATTCTTCCCGATAAAAAACATCGAAGCTCATAAATTGTATAAATCTGTTCACTGTGAAATTCCCGTTTCATTATTAAGTGTAAAAGAAAAAAAGCGTTAAGAAACTGTAATTTCACAACGGTTTCCGAGAATTTCCCTAAAACATTTAATATTTTAAAAATATCTTTCCGTGCATTTAAAATATAAAATTATTGACTGTGATGGTTGATCGGAGTTAATTGTAATACGGAGTTAATGTTAAAATATATGAAAATGAAATGTTTTATTTAAAAAATATTTTTTTTAAAAAAAAAAAAATACCGACTTTCAGATTTATTATAAAAGTTTAATAAAAATACGCTAAAAAGTAAAAAATACTTATTTAATAAAAAATCATATATTTCGGAATAGTGATACTATGATAATTCTTATAAAACGTTAACACGTGTTAGTGTCGGCGCTAAATTAAACTTACAGTAATATCTGATACCTATCTTTTTTTTTTTTTTAAAGGTGCGTTGACTATGGACCTATAACCCAGCACAAGTGAAATTTTGGAAGTGTCAATGTGCGGTAGCGGAATTCGAACCATGTCCTATACACGAACGAAAACCACTGTCTAGCCAATTACACCACGACAGCTAAACTTCAGGACTGAAAAGAAAAAAGGGTGTTTATTTAATGAAAAAAAAATTACTTTATGTTGCGTAAAAGATCTCTAAAAATACTTTTTTAATAGTTTTGTTAGTTCACATAAAAGAGAAAATCCAATACTAAAGAGAATAAATTTTAGTTCAATAGGTCGTTTAGTTTTTTTCTTCCTTCCTTGATATCTACAATGTCCATCTTCATTCTCTTTTGGATTTGATACTTTCCTTAGACATTCCAGCTCATTTTTCTACCTTTGTTATTAATCTTTTACTCTGCCGGTCGGTCACTCTTTTTTCTCCTATTCTTCCATTATACTAATCTTTCGTGGATTACCGCAGGATTCCTGCCGTAGCCCAAATTTATTCAATATTTATTTTGTCAAAATCGCTTCTTTGTTTTCGAATTCCTCTTCTCTTTTCTTTGCAGACGACATTCTTATTTATTCCTCTCATTGCAACATCCCGCAGGCTAACTTCCAACTTCAAAACTGCTTAATTTCATTCGAAAACGTCTTATTCAACAACCCGCCAATTCAGAAAAACCGGAAAAATCGGAAAAATGAAAACTCGAGAAAACGAGTTTTGAAGTTTTCAATAAGAGATGAATGTTTGTTTCTTATGCTAATGATCGACTAATCAGCTATTGCTGGTTCCCAAACAGTAGTCCTTCCGCTTCCTCAAATAACAACTCATTCCCTGATGCATTTGTTTGAGTCTACAAGCCGTGCAAGCCCCATTAGCGCTAAGTACCTGGCGCCTGTTCTCCCTTTCGATCCGTTGCGTGTTGGCGGTATCAGCAAACATTTCGCATTATTGGCCAATATTCAAATGCAGCAACTGCGTAGTATTCGAAATCGCTAAATATCCTTCGTTGAACGTACCTGCTGCAGCCAAGTAGGCAGCTATTTCAACAACCTTTTGGGCGAAAAGCAAGTACCAGTGAGTTAAACGACTCGTTTGAATTATCCGTGTGACCGTCTAAATATCTCGTTGAAAGGCCGTCCATTTGATAGTTCTTCATAAATCGCTTCTCAATTTTTTTTTGGTCAATCAATCGGGCAGGATGCTCAAAAGACTACGAATTTATTCGTGCATTCAGCTGTGCGCCATTCACAGCAACACAATTTTCGTGTCGAGAAGGCAATCATTGTAATGATCTGACGTTGCTATCGCAGTTTTTTTCATTTCTTGGACAGAATCAATATTTCTGCTAATTGCCAAACCATCATAAATTGTTAACTTTTTTATTATGTCTTCCGTTAGCCGCTTCTTACAACCGAGCTTCTCTTCCATTCTTTTATGTCGAAGACACCGCTTACCCATTCGTTTTTGTGTTTTTGTCCTACAGAGCACTTTTTGTAACATATGGATTTGTTTTCAAAATACTTGCAAAAGTATTGGAATCGCCGTCGCTGATGTAATTCGTATACTTCAGACCAAATTTTTCTTCAGATCTCAAGAACATCACCATGATAGAATTTCCATCTTCCCTGCTGAGCCTTCATCGCTTGAGGAACATGATTCTCTGTGATTTTCATACCACTCTTCAAATTCGTCATCATCTAATGTTTTTGCTTTTTTTTTGATAAGCTATATGCGTGTGGCAATATGCACATTTTGCGATAAGGTCGATTACTTTACCAGGGTAGTATGCAATAAGAGTTGTTAGACCGTATAAAGCCACGTTTTTTCCAGGGTACATCATCGCCGGACACTTTCAAACGATTTTTCCTTTCCTTCCCAAGCATCGATTTCGACGCTGAATCAAGGTGTTGCATACTATTTAATTACATAAGTTTGATTTCGTTAGCCCTTGGCACAAGTCCATGAGGCCACAAAATACACCGATGCCTCCTCGCGAAATACCAAGTAATGTCATGACAAACGCGATCCGTCCGTTTATTTCGCAACCGGTGTTTAGCAGCGGTCCTAAATTAATTTTTAAGAAAGAAGGGCTGAAAAAGCTCCCGAATCTGGCAGAATGCGTATACATCTGCTCGACGCTTCTTTTCATTTGGCTTTGTATTTGCAAAAGTCTTTCGAATTGACATCTGTAACTTAGTGAACATATTTTTGCATAGATTATCTATCGATTTAAAAAATAAAAAAAAAATCGATTTTTTGATCTTGTAAAGCAGGACCACCTCCCTCCTTAATACTTATTATAACACAGTCCCTCGTTAATCCGTGTATTTGAAATATAACGAATGTTTAATGCGGTTTTTAATTATTACTGCAATTTGTGATTTCCGTGCCTACGATCTAATTTAGGTATGAATTTTTTCTATAAGAATTACCGTAACATTTCCTTTTAAGGCTATTTTTCGCACCAGCTTTTTACTGAATAATTATTTTCTATTTTTTAGTGTGTTTTTATTAAATTTTTATAGTAAATTTTAAAGTCGGTATTTTTTTTAAAACATTTTATTTTACAATTTTTAGCGTAATACGTAAATTTTTTGTCTCGCTGAAAATCGGCTTTTACTTTGCGCTATGGCGGTTTAAAATTCGTTCTGTTCATTCGAATCTATATTTATCCGTAACAACCATCCTTGATGGTACTTGAATTTTTTCAGGTTACGTTTCCATGCTTAATTAACATATTTATCATTGGTGTTTGTTATATTAATAAAAAGAATTATCCAAAGTGATCACATTTTTTCGCGTTTTTTGATGACTACTGTGTTTCGAATCAATATTCAACGCATGGTACCGGTGCTAAATGGTGTGCACTTACGAATGAACAATTATTAAAATCGTCCACATGGTTACGCGCGATGAACAAACATTACAATAGAAAAAAAAAAAACACATACGCGATGAACGCATAACCTCCTTCCCTTTATTTGAAGTCAGTAAAAATAAGTTGTTTTTTTTTTTTTTTTTTTTTTTTATATAGGAAATTAGTATGCCAACTAATTAAAGATTGAGTTATAGCTGATCAAGTTGCAGAAGCCAAAGTGATTATAGAAAGAAAGGCACATAATGTAGTTATCACCGTGTAAACTGAACACAACATCTTACTTAGCTATGTCTGAACTGTCAAGATAAGTGAGATTATTGGCTTGGTGGTCGCTTTTTTAAATTTTTGTTAAAAAGGTTATGAAGTTATATGAGAACATAGTGTCGGATTTGTTTTAGTCATTCTTCAAAAGTAATAAATAGTAAGTTTTTATTTTTAATTATGTTTGTAAAAAAATTATATAATTTTTTTTTTTACTCAATTTATTAAAAAAAGTTCTTACAATGACTTTTTAAGACTTGAACGAATTTTTAACAGAAATTTCTATTAAAACAAATTATAACAACCACCGGTGAAATTTCTTAACTAATAATATTTTTAGATATATTGAAGTCACTTTAGTTAAGATTGTCTATTTATTTAGTTTTTTTCATAATTATACGTTCTGTTAGTACATAAAAATATATCTACAATGGCTGTCCCCCACGGGAAGTGAGAGTAACTTTGGTGTCAGTAGGCAACTACTCACAGCGTGTTCGCCTTGGGCACATCTTAAAGTCCATTTAATTATCTATCGAATGCAACAAACCAGAAATTCACACCTCCCACTTCGCCCGCAGTATCGTTTTGCAAAAAAAAAGTGTTTCGTCAACTCCTATAATTTTGTTCAAGCGTGGCGGGCGGGTTGAAAACGCATCGTAACGGGTCTTGCAATCAGATGACCTTAAAGGCCATTCCATCAGCTGCCGAATGCGACAAACCAAACGTTTCTACGAGCATTATTACGTGTTTTATAGCGGAAAGAGCGAGATGTAAATTGTGAAAACCACGTGCAGTTTTGTGTTGTCCAGATGGATAAGAAAGACATGAAAAGCAAGAGCAGCGTTATGTGATTCGTTATTATTGTCGACGTTAGATTTATCAAAAGGAGCGTATCCTGATGATATTCGACTACTCGGTAATTCGACAATATTTCGATGGCATAGCGCGTTTTCGAAAAAAATATTCGCGATTCTGCTTGTGTTTCTAAGAATTCGGGTCCCAAACTTTCCTGAAGTGGAAAGAGCGCATGGATCGTTATTTGCAGGCCAGAGGTGCCTATTTCGAGAAGATTCATATGAATGATGGTGATTCTGTACTAGACGAGTAATAATTTATGTAAAGATTTCGAAATACAGTTCCTTCCAAAATGTAATTTTTTTGTCTAAAAAAACGGTAGGGGTCGACGAAACACTTTTTTTGCAAAACGATGCTGCGGGTGAAGGGGGAGGTGTAAACTTCTGGTTTGTTGCATTCGATTGATAGTTAAATGAACTTTAAGATGTGCCCAAGGCGAACGCGCTGTGAGTGGTGGTTGCCTACTCACACACCAAAGTTACTTTCACTTGCGGTGGGACAGCCATTGTATGTATTATTGTGAATATTAGAGAAAATTTAATGCAAATGACTATTATTCCTTTCCTGTGTTTAAGCAAAATTAATACTAATTTATGGAAGAAATATCAAAAAAAAAAAAAAAAAAAAAAGTTTTATCCACTGGCATTGTATTATTTTTTATTAAAACCTACATTTAATATATTTTTATTCAAAAAAAAAAAAAAAAGTTTTATCCACTGGCATTGTATTATTTTTTATTAAAACCTACATTTAATATATTTTTATTCAAAAAAAAAAAAAAAAGTTTTATCCACTGGCATTGTATTATTTTTTATTAAAACCTACATTTAATATATTTTTATTCAAAAAAAAAAAAAAAAAAAAACTTTCTTATTTTGCACGCGCACGGAACTATACGTGTATGTAAAATATTTAATTTTAAGTGTGACTGAAAGCAGTTTACTATTTTTTTTTATGTAATATTTTTTTATTTTATTACAAAAAACCAACATAACCGTTAATGGTAATTTTTGATAAAAAATTTTCTGGAATTTAGAAATTTGATAAAAATGTTTTTGAATATTTTATTTACTTTTTTTTTTGACACGGCTTCTACATCAAACTTATAATTTTAGTTTTAGGTTTATAATGTGTCCAGTGCACCAAAGAAAAAGTATTGACAATATTCCGTGTAGAATATCTTTCTTATGCTTTTATTCCATCACCACATAATCCACTTAGCCCATTACGTTTAATATGTAAAAATACATTGACAAATGGCAACACGCAACCGTCAAAGTTACGAACTCATTTAATTAGTACTTTTGGATTATTTTACAAAATTTCACGATGAGTTTCAAAGCATTCCAACAAAAAAAGCAATTGTTTGTTGAAAAGTCTACTAAATTGGATAGAGGTGTGTAATAGCACATCATACAAGATATTTTGATATCTTGCCAAAACAGGAAAACCTCGCACCATTGTAGAGACATTAATCATTGTATTGTCAACTGTTATGGATCAAAATGCATACGAAGTAACTCAGTGTATTCTGTTGAGTAATTCTTCAGTGTCAAGACGTATTGATGAAATGACTTGCGATGTAGAAAAGCAATTAAGTATTCAATTAAAATTTAAGAAATTCACTTTGTAAATAGATGAAATGAGACATTTTTTTGGCATAGGCCAGGTTCATGGGAGAAGTTCGTTGAAGAAATGCTTTTTTGCTCATTTAGTTAAAACTTGAAATACAAGGGAGTCTGCAGTACTTCAAGAAGTAAATAATTATTTTAGGGAAAAAATATACCTAACGAAAATATATAATTACTTGCGCTACGGATGGTGCTGGTGCCGTGTAACAGGTAAATATAAAGGGTTTGTTGCAAGAAGGCAATAAATGCAGTTTTTTGTATTCACTGTGTAATAATTCAGAAAGTATAAGGTGCGGCAGAGAAACGAACCATATTTCAAAACGTAATGGCGCTATCTGTATGTAACGAGTTAGGAAAACGAACTTGATCGCATTGGAAAGAGAAAGAAAGTACACTTTTTTCCGATGTATTTATTTATTTATGTCGATAAGTGTGTAGTCTTAAAGATAATTTAAATGACGACCGTGATTTTCGATACAATTATGAAGTCGCAAAGCGAAATTACCATGAACTTTGATCAACATAGTCGTCGGAATAGCCGCGGCATGACGTCGAATCTCGGCCTTCAACTCTTCCAGGTCTCGAGGTTTCGTTTCGTATATTTTTGACTTTAAATATTCCTGCAGAAAAAAATCACAGACCGAAAGATCCGGCAAGCGAGATGGCCAGACAATCTGCACGTTTCTCGGAATTAAACGGCTACCAAACTTTCGTCCCTAAACAAATCATCGTTTCCCCTGATGTATGAGACGACGCGCCGTCTTGCTGAAACCAGCTACCTGATAACCTCCTTCTCCTTATCAGTTCGGTTTAAACGAATTCATTTAACAGCTGATTGGAACCTTTCGGCGTTAACTGTACCGTCGAAAACATAAGGGCCGATGACACCCCACGTCGCAACTCCCATCTAAGCCGTAACCTTGGGTCATTGGAGGAGCTTTTCGTGAACAATGGTTTCTTGGAAGTTTTCTCGACTCATGCTGGTGAAATTTTTGTTGGTAAACACAAGCTTTTTTACCACTCAACGCGAAACGTTTTCGGAAATCGCGAGCTACTATAAAAGTGTAGGAATCATTATTACGAAAAAACTCATCAACGGCATACGCGACCCTGCTCGACAGACCTGTTACCCATGGTGGTTTGTTATGGTACTGAAAAAAAATTTCTTCCTTTCTCTTTCCAACGCGATCAAGTTCGTTTTCCTAACTTACATACAGATGACGCTATTGCGTTTTGAAATATGGTCGGTTTCTCTGGCGCACCCTATACATTTGATTGCACAAAATTTAGATAAATGATGCACTATCATTCGTTATAAAAACTGTTAATAAAATTAAACCAAATGGTCTCGAAGAGCATTTGTTTCGAAAACTTTTTGTCAGACAATAATGAAGATTTTAAATATTTACTTTTGCATACTGAAGTGAGATATGGTTATCAAAAGGTAAAATTGTCTTAAACGTTTTGCTAACCTTTACAACAGTTGATCATTTCATTTATTAAAGACGGCTATTTTCAAAATCAAATTATCAATTTTAAAAATGGTATATTATACTTATCAGATATTTTTGAAACATTAAACGTTCTGAATAGACAAGAAGAATAGAGTAACCTTATAGCAGCAAAAGAAAATATTCAAGCTTTTTTGGAAATCTAAAAATTTTTCGGAAAAACATTGCACCGTATTATAAGGTCTTCCAGTTTACTGCGCTCGAAATGGAAAAGACAGAAATAACAAGTGACTACAAGTAACCGTGTATATCGAACATCTTGAAAAATTACATAACCAATTGAAAACTGAGTTTTGTTTGGAAATGAATGTTCCAATTTAAGTAATAGATCTCTTCACTCACGGTAGATGCGTCCGATGTTAATGTAACACTTCAAGTCAAAGTTATTGAGCTACAAATCAACTTGGAAGTATATTTAAAAATAACGAGGATAATTTCTAGGTTAATTTCGAGCTTGTAACCCGATATGCAAAATTTTATGAGAACAGGCTCAGGTATTTATTACATAATTTTCAACATCATATCTAGCTGAATGTGTTTTTAGTAAAGTTCTTTTACTTTTAACCAAACAAAGAAATCGCTTACATAGAGAAGACAACTTTATTTGAACCTAACGTTGAAAATATCACTAAATATTATCAATCGCAAGGTTCACATTAAAAATCAAATATTATATTCTTCTATTTTATTTATAAAAAATGTTTCTATTTATTTATTTTTTTTTTTTTTTGCATTTAACATGGTATAATTTCAACCTCTCATTCGTATAAAATAGTTCTTACCATCTTGAGAATAAAAATTGTTCTTTATTCCGTATCGTATAATAATATTGAGAATTCGTTTAGAAAAACATAATAAAAAGACGTGTTGCAAATTTGCTAATAAATATATCTACAAATTAAGGATTTTGTTTTTGTTATGAAGGCTACCGATAAATATGAAATAACAAAAGGGCCTATACACAAAAAAAGGTTGAGAAACACTGCTTTAAACTACCAATTTTGATCTTTTCACAGCCACTGAGTGCGTGGATTTAGTTACAAATCAAATAAAAGATATGTTTAAAATTATTTTTGAAAAGTCACCAAAACACTTGAAATCTATGGGCAAAATCCAGATAATAAATTCTCAGAATGATTTACTTAACAAAATCTATGGAACGTACACACAGCGGAAGAATATTTTCGAAATAGGTACAATTTCACAAAAATTCAGACCATTACAAAAAGACGCTTCCAATTCTTTATATATCCGGCCATCACCTTTTATATACGTATAATGCACTAGAGGTAAAATTATATTCCAAGTACGAATACCATTTAGACTAAATATATTTCCTGTAGATAGTAACTGGCCAGGGGGAGGCGGTATCTCTTTACTCTTGATCGACAAATGTACTCTTTGTGTTCAATATAGGCTAAGAAAAATTGTAGTTTTTAAGTGAAAATATTAATTTACTAATACGTTTTTAAAATAAGAGTTCAATGCAATTCTTTTTTTTTTTTTTTTTCATACTGTTATATGCAAAAGCACAATGTACACCAAAAAATTCTATATATATTTTTTTACTCTTCTTACCGAACAATTATTTTTGGTTACACAACTAAGTGCGGAATTATTTTTATGGAAACAGAAGTGGACTCAATAATCCCGAGCAGATAGACAAAAATGCGCTACTAGAAAGATCATTTTCGACTTCAAGCCGTTTAAAAGCTCATACGAAGAATTTAATTGACCAAGAGTCTTATCTTGATTTACGTCCATAATAGTACGTATAAGTTGATCCAGATGATTTATTAAATCGTTTTGCGAAGGAAAAAACACCATGATATAAAAACTTTTACCGTAATTATCGGTATCATATCTAGACTATATTTAACTCAAGAAAAATATATAGTTCGTTTTATTACCTTTAATTCCATTGTCAGGATATTTATTTTAACGCTTGCACAGATTTTTTCATATGAATGCAATGCGGTTTTCAAATAAATCCGTACTTACTTATATATCCAATTTTGTATACGTAAATAAATTGTAGTATGGTATATTTATTTTATATGTATATAATATTCTTCTTCTTTTTTATGATTAAGAAATATATATATATATATGTTTATGTAAACAAAAGGTTTTGTGGTATGTACAAAATAAATTATAAATGAGTTGTAATTAAAGAATATTTTTATATATTTAAAGTTGCACGGTTTTACGTATTTATATCAACTGCTTTCTTTTTTTTTTTCTATTATGATTTGTTCTAATTTTGTATATGTAGTGATGCACGTATGTACATACATAATAATAATTTTGAGTGATAATTTCGAAATCTTCTTTGTCAGCAAGTTTAAAATATATATATATATATATATATATATTTTAAGTTATGCAATAACAGTTCAGCCGCGCACTGATCACAGTAGGATAAATAGTTACGTGCACGGTATTGGTAATTGAGACAAAATGGACAGTTTTTAGTTCGACAGTGATGATTTTTTGGAGAAGAAATTAATGAAGAATATCTAAAGCAACCGTTATAAGATATCGATCGATAAAATACTGCATTCGTTAAACATAATTGCCAATATAGAAAGAATTGAATAGAGCTAATGGTGTACTTTTTCTACCTACTCAAACAAAAAGAGATCTCGTAAATTTATTTTTCCTTCTTTTACGAAATTACTAAATATAATCACTCGATTATGGCATTTCAGTTTTTCGGAAACGATTCGATCAAGTTGGTTCATAATGTTCCCACCGATATCATCCGGCTCAACAACTGCGTTATAATGAAAATTGCAACGAGTTTAACCCTGACATATGATTCCTGTTGCGCCGATGCTCGGCGCGTTGCACGATTTAATTCTCGGTAATTAAGTGAAAAAAGACAATAAAGAATACATAAACATAATTGCATTGTCAAATTTAGTATAAACAACAATAAAACCGGTGTTATGGCGGAAGTACGTTTTAGTAACTTTAACATTTTAGTCATATTTCGCTTCCTCGTGATCGAACTGTGTAAATGTATTTCATATACTATTTGCTATGTGTTTTTCGCTTGGTCTGCCTCTAAATAAATATGAAACATGTTTTCCATGGTCATTTATATACATATGTATATGTACCCATCTATATTGTCTCGATTAAAACCGTTATCGTTGATGATAACATTAAGTACATTTTATTATTACCGCTACCTTTTCATATTGCTACGTTTTTGCTTTAGAACCTATACTTCTATATCTCATTTTATCGTGAAAGGAAGGTAAAAATTGTTGTTGTCTGTAAACTCATTTTCCTCCGCAAATTTAATCTCCGTTATTATCTGCATCCTAGAAGTGAATGATATACGTTATACCGGGGGAAAAAAAAAACATTTTATTCGATGTAGTTAGCATATAGTCTGTAAACGATTTTTAATAATTAACAGAGCAGTATTCTTGTTAGTTTCGAAATTGGGACCATATCGAATTTAGGCGAAATCTGCGTATCCACTTCAACCAATACTGTAACATATGACATCAGTAAAATATGTTTTACTTTAAAACGTACGATTTTACCAATTGTCGTACACTTTTAACAATTTTCAAGAGACTATTGAACTAAAATTGGATCGCTAAAGACGCTTGAATTTTGAATAAAAAATGTACAGTTAACGCGTTGTTAATCTACCGTTTGATGACATCAACATATTTGATCTTTCCTAACGATATTTTGGGGAAATTTTCATCTTTTTGAAAAATTTTGTTCGTAATTTTACACTGAAAATTTTAACCTGTAAATTATTCCGATGAACAGGATACAATTAAGAGCGTCTCTTGACCGTTTTCTTCGACTATCTTTTCAAACTAAAACTAATAACGAAACTAAAAAAGGCGAAATCCTACCCATAAATAGCACCGTAGTGTTTTGGAGTGGAGAGCATTGACGTTCAATTTAGAAAAGGATGCAAGTTGTGTAGCGGGCGATATAACCCCCCCCCCCATCGTCACATTCATTCACGCCATGATGGTTAAACTGTCTGAATTATTTACAAAAAAAATATTACAAACGGAAACAACAACAAATGCTGAAAAAGTAAGAAAACATATAGGATCAAATTGTGTTCATAATTTAATGGTACAAAAACAATGAAATTGTTTCGCGGAAAAATGAAAATATTATCGGTAGAAAACAGGAAAGCAGTTACAGGTAACTGAACTTTTCAAAAATATTCCCTTAAATCAATGGCGGATCCACGGGTGGGATAGAAGACCCCTCCCCCCAAGAATCAAAGCCTCTATGAAAACATTTGTTGTAACGGAGTAGCATAATTTATACTATAAAAGATTTGAATGTTACTCGTGGATTTAATTATAATTAATGTTGAATACTACTATTTTCTAGTAAAACTATTAATGTTACGTTTTTATTTTATTTTAAACGAAACTGTCATCGATCTTTTGCTATTTTTATTTATTTTAAATTTTGTAATGTAAATGAAAATAGTTCAGTGAGAAATATATGTAATTTTCTGTACTTGCTCATAAACAAAGAATTCGGATCGGATTACTAACAAAAATAAAAAAAAAAGTGAAGTATCTAAATAAGAAATACTATCTTTCTCACTATTCCTAAACTACCATATTTAAGGTATAATTTTATAATTTCGTTTTATTTTTCACCCCTAAATGTAAGACAAAAGTTAAATTAAAAATTGTAATAATTACAAGTATTTTTAAAACATTTTTATGAATTTCTAAAGAGGTGCTCGTTATTTGATTTTCTTTATGAAGCAAGGGGTATTTCTCGAATCTACTGTCTACCGTAGAATATTCTACGTAATTATATAATTTCCCTCCCTCTCCCCAAAATTTCTCTCCGGATCCGCCCCTGATTAAATACACATACGTAACCCCGATCCTTCAAATCTACACCCCCAGACCTCCAGGTGATGTTCCGCTTTAATTTTTATTGAAAAGTCGATTGCAATTGACTATGTTATTCTTCGCGAAATAATAACGGTTTTTCACGATAATCAAAAAAAAAAAATTCTAAATGATATCCGTTTAATTTACGGTTTGTGGAGCGACATCGATTGCAATTTCTATCATGCGAAAACGTTGTTACATGATCCCTAAATAACATAAAATTAAGATTTCTAAATAATTCATAAATGTTATTACGAAATACGTATTACTCAGCGTAAGGATGGCGTGTAGTCGTTAATATATCGTTTTTTTTTTTGTTTTTTTTTATCGCATGTATTGAATGAGGATCTCGTTCCTTCTGCAGTGTTGATGTACTTTATGCTCTGCTTTCACAGCATTGGTAATAAGCTCAGGAAGCTTTTGCGTAACTGATATGCATCATGAAGTGTGTTGCTCGCAGTTCCAGTACTACCCTCAATCTTACCCATCTGCCTAAAATTGTAGTGGTGGTAGCTTCTAATAGCAAAAATGAGGCGACATATGTGCGCGATCCTTAGAGCGATGAAACTCACTTTTGTTTCTCTTTCTTCTCTTCCTTTTTATTTTATTTTTTATTTTTATTTATTATTTTTTTTTTTTTTACGAGTAGAGTTAATGCCTATCGGCTATTACTCGATTTACAGAACTACTTAAATACTATTAATAATTTTTGTTTTAATTATAAAGTTGCTAAGGAGTTGAAGATTGTTCACATTCAGAGTATCTGTACTCAGTTGCTTGTCGCGATGATGCTTATAATTTCGACAAATTAACATAATGTGATAAACCGTTAGCGGTGCGCGGCAAATGTCGCATGTGGGCGGTAGCTGACTATTCAACAGATACGAGTGTGTAAGTCGTGTATGACTAAGCTAAATTCTGTTTTAGCAACTGTTTCCAGCCTCGGCGGACAGGCATTACCAATGATTAGAGGGGCCAAATTGCCAGGCTCTTCTTCATATTTCCAAGCATACTCGGACGAGCCTGGAACAACTGATTCTATGAGTTTAGGATTTACTGACTGTAACACTGTGCGAAGTCTTCTCCTAGCATTGCCAGCAGGTAAATTTGACTTGGCCCTCTTCTCGCCGCCTACAACATTACGACCATCTATCCAGACGAAAGAGATTCGCTTACTTAATTCGATAATACTGAACAATATTTGGTCCACCGTCGCCACAGTCGAGTTCATCGCTTCAATGTACTGTAATGCTCAAACTGAATAGGTCAGTATCATGTACTGGTGTTAAGTGGCAGTCTGATATTTGCGGTAAACATTGTAGTAAGGCTAACATCTTAGCCGCAGGAACTGATAACATATTTGACAGGCTGAAAGAATATATTCTACTCCTAATGGAAAAGGCACCTCCGACGTATGATGATGTTTTAGACGCGTCGGTGAAGCAAGGGATCGCATTAGGCCGCTAGTCCAGAACGTTCCGGAGCCTTCTACGAATTTCTATATTCGGTTGCATTTTAACGTCTACTGAAAGTAAATGCCGCCAGCAGAAGATATTCAGACTAAATTGGCTTCAAAGCGGTAACACTGTTGGAATTCTACTTATGATGCCGCGTAGAATCCTCAATGGTCTTTGTAGCCAATTTGTTGCAGTTGTTTTTGCATATAAATGCGGTTTGGATGCCGCTGATGACTAGCAACCTTCATTGCATACTTGATAGCAAGTATTTCTCCTCGGTAGTAGAGTGGTGCGGTGCCACTAAGAATAACCCGCTTAAATATAAAGAAATTAACAAAAGCATCAGAAAAAAGATCATACAAGCAAAGGAAGAATGGTTGAATGAACAGTGTAAAGAGATTGAGCAATTACATAGCAAACATGATGAATTTAACATACATAGGAAGATTAGAGAAACGACGCATACATATAAAAAAAGACATATAACTTTTCTAAGGAAGGAGAACGGAGATATCATAACGGATACTGATAAAAAGGTAAAAACATGGGAGCAGTATGTGAAAATGCTGTTTGATGATCAAGAAGAAAAGATGCCACAGGAAGAAGGGGATACGTTGCCAATCTTGGAATCTGAGGTGGAGATGGCAATCAAGCAAGCTAAAGTACGGAAGGCGGTAGGACCTGATGAGGTGCCTATAGAGATATTAAAAATGTTGGGTCCTATGGAAATCAAGAAAGTTACTGGCTTTTTCAATGTAATCTATAAAAATAGGAAAATACCGGAAGATTGGCTAGAATCAAGGTTCATTACCATACCAAAAACAACAAATGCATATAGATGTGATGAAAATATGCGAAGAAAACATGAAATGGAACCAGTTTGGTTTCCGGAACGGAATGGGTACAAGAGAAGCGTTATTTTGTATGAAAACACTAATCCAAAGACAACTGGATATGCGAAGAAAACATGAAATGGAACCAGTTTGGTTTCCGGAACGGAATGGGTACAAGAGAAGCGTTATTTTGTATGAAAACACTAATCCAAAGACAACTGGAGTTCGGAAAATCAGTATATGTACATTTGTTTTATAGACTATTACAAAGCTTTCGACAAGGTGCGGCACACGGAACTAATAAAAACATTAAAAGATATAGGTATTTGCCAGTCGGATATTAAGATTATACAAACGCTTTATGAAAAACAACATGCAAGAATATTAATAGATGAGCAATTAACAGATCAAATACCAATAAAACGAGGGGTTAGGCAAGGATGCGTACTATTCAATCTGTATTCTGAGGCAATTTTTGCTCAAGCTTTAGATGAACGTAGTGAAGGGATAAAAATTGCAGGCGAAAGAATTTCAGTGATTCGCTTTGCTGACGATACTGCACTACTGGCGGAAAATGTAACAGACCTACAAAGGCTACTAGACATAGTTGCAGTAGAAAGCAAGAAGAAAGGAGTCAGTATAAATAGTAAAAAAAACAAAATTCATGGTAGTTGCAAGACAGCCTAATCTAAATGAAAAATTATTTTTAGACAGCGAAGAAATTGAACGAACGGAAAAATATAAATATTTAGGTAGCTGGATAACACAAAGTAATGATTCTGATATGGAAATACGTACTCGTATAGAGATGGCCAGAAACACATTTATGAAATTAAAAAACACCCTTTGCGATAGAAAATTAAGCCTAAGGATCAAGAACAAGATATTGCAATGTTACGTATGGTCAGTGCTACTGTATGGAAGCGAGACATGGACTATAAAGGAAAATATGAGGAAGCGTATATCATCATTTGAAAAGTGGTGCTACAGAAGAATGTGGAAAATACCGTGGACCAAAAAGTTAAAAAATGAGAAAGTACTGGAACTAATGGGAACTGACCGAATATTAATGACTATAGTAAAAAGAAGGAAGATAAAATTTTTTGGACACTTCATGAGAGGTGAAAAATACAAATTACTACAGACAATAATAATGGGCATGATAGAAGGAAGAAGAAATCCGGGAAGAAGAAAGACCGCTTGGATAGATAATATAAAAAAATGGACCGGAATTAAGAAAACAGAAGATCTAATCGGAATAGCAAAAGATCGAAATCAATTCCAGCAGATAATCCAATCCATACATGATGATTAAGTAATACCCGAATCGGGTGGCACGAGAAGAAGCAGAAGAAGTCGTCGTTGAGGTTGGGAAGGCCTTCAGTGCAATCCTCAGTCCAGCATTCTGTATCGTATCCGGTATATATTCAGTAACCGGTTACTGGCCGACGAGTAAATAATCGAAACGTACTGCTCGAGTCTCGAGCAAATGAGGGCATTGTATATTCGAAGTAGTGTTGAACTTCTTGACTCAAAGGTACTATTGCTCATCATTTTCATGATGTTCAGTAATGGCCGGCAGATTTGATCAAGTGCAAAAATATGATTACACCCAGTCAATTTTAGGTCGAAATACAAGCCGAGAAATTTATATTCCATTGTATGCTGCAGAATCGACTTGCTCATTGTTAGATTTAATGTAACTTGGTTCTAACTTAGTTTTTTGAGGAGAGAACTTCAAGCCCGTAGTCATGCTCCACTCCTGTAGATTATCCAGAGACATTTCTGCAACAGGCTTTGGGCGTAAAGAAGGCTAGCCGCCCGCAAAGTAACGTTTATATCATCCGCAAAACGGTCCGGTTGAAATGGGTGATGGGGGATATTTTCGATAACTCTATTTATTAAAATCAAAAAACAGCTCACGCTTAATACGTTGCCTTGTGGCATACTATTTCCCATAATAAAATCTTGTGAATGTTTACTTCCTACTCGGACTTTGATCGTACAGTTTGAGACAAAGTTGTTGGTAAATTGGACTGGTCGGCCTTTCACTCCCATCTTTAGGAGCAATTGAATAACTTTATACCATATGTTTTCTGTGTATCAAAAAATACTGATATAAGGTATTGGTTATCCTGCAAAGCGCTCAGTATTCCCTGATTCAAATTGGTACTTTCTGAAAACCCGTCTGATTTTCAGGAATGAGTCCATTTTATTTTAAATTCCACAGAAATCGACGCACCACCAGTTTTTCCATCAGCTTGCTTGTAACGCAGGTAAGAGAGATTGGCCTATAAGGCGATGGATCTGTATGGTTTCAAAATGGGAATAATTACTGCTTTTCTCCAGAGCCCAGAGGTAACAGTTATCAGTCCAGATTTTATTAAAAATATTTAGTAGATGATTCTTCACTTCTGTAGGCAGATTTTTGGGAAATATGATGTAACGTTTGTTATATTTTATAGGATTTTTGTGATCATGTTATTATAATACAAAGTATAGAAGAGAAAGAGGCAAAAATATAAGCAAGAGGGGTCAAGGAGCACAGCCCTTTGCGCGGTCAAAATGGCCGAGTTATATATATATATATATATATATATTATATATGTATATACACATTTATATCATTTAAATTCACCGCATAATCAGAAATAATTACATAATACTGTTTGTATTTTAGTAAATAAAATCACGTTGAATATTTTGCGTTACGCTGGAACTTAATAGTAGCAGCATTTAATATAGCGCGCAACTGGGAATTTAATTACAAAAAAATGAAAGAAACAAACGTATACATAGGAACCGATGGAAAAACTTTTCGATATAGTATAAATAAAATTAGAGAATAGTTTGTAACTATGTAACAAAATTTGATTAAATTTTTAGTTAAAACAATTGACACGTGAGCATTGAGTCAAAAACGATCATAATAAATAAATGAGTAAAAAAAAACGCAAGATATAAGTTAAAAATCATAAAGACGATTTTATGTGATATGCTGAAAAATTTTTAAACCGCAGTGATTTTTTAAAATTGGTTTAACCTGCGCCCAAAAACGGTAGAAAGGAGAGGTAGTCAGAACTAATCACCGTACTAACAGGTAAGAACAAATATGAGTAGAGAACAGAACGAAAACCACATATACATTGTCAAATGCTATGTGTAGCAGTTTTCGTGACGTTTAATGTTTCATGTAAAAAAAACTCGGTTCGAACTTACTGCATATTGAAAGGAGAACTAATTATCATCCACTGCACTGGGTCCACAGATGATGAATTCAAATCATGATATGAAAAAAAAAACCTGGCCGGAAGGTTTAGTTATTTTAAAAAAAGGAGAAAAAATGTCTTAATCAGGTACAAAAATGACTTCTGAGGTTAATTCGTATAGTACAATAGTACTATTGAAAATATATTTGATCTTGGCAAATAATGTACGACTTTGGTCGCGTAGACGAATCGCACGTTGGCCACAGCGAACGCAATTAACAATAAACTTGATTTCGGGGAACCATTAACAGAGTTGAACCGGTTTCGAAAAATCGTTAAACTGTGAAAGTTTACCGATAGTGCTAAATTATCTTTTTTTCCAATCGGTGATTAAGAAATCTCGATGAAAAGGTATACACCGTTTTTTACTCGAAAACTCTTAAGATGAATGTATAGATGAACTCGCTGATATGTCCGATTAAATAAAAAAAATTCTATCACCAAAGAACCAACCACTTTTTCGGCAAGACCAGAATATGAAATGAAAAATCAAACAGGAGGAAAGATAATAAAAAAAGACATGCGATCATCCCCGAATTAGCTTTCCTATAATTCAATCTATATAATATCAATTTCTTGTAACAATTCAAAACATTTTATTATCAAACCGTGTATCTTTTACGCGTACATTTTTTAAAACAATACAAGCGGTACAAACTGATTTTGGGCCTGCCCACGATCTTCCCAACAATGGAACCACATAACATTGCAAACGTTGAAATGATTCCTGGTAGGATTAACTAACCGGTTTTTCTGCAGATACGAACAATCGGATTTTCTACACATCAGGGAACCCTAACAGTTCCTTCTCATGTAAACATTTTCATTGATAGTTCTAAGGGGCCTGATGATGTTGGTGCTTCTTTTATTCTTCCAAATTAAAACTTCTCTGAATCCTTCTGTCTTCCTTCTTTCTGTTCCATATTTACAGCCGAGCTGATGGCTATTTTTATCTCCTCCAATCGTCTTTCTTCCCAGTTTTGAGTGCTCTTCAAGCCATCTCCTCTCCTCTTCCGAATTATTCCTGTGATTTTACTATTCTCCGCATACGTTCTCTCATTCGGACTCTTTCTTCTCTCTCCATAGGATATCTATATTGACTTGCTGTGGGTTCCTGGCCATTCTGGCATCTCTGGTAATGAGATGGCTGATTCTTTGGTTCGGGTTTCTGCTTCTTCTTCCTTTTTCTTCAAAAAAATCCCATCCTCTAATCTCTTGCCGTTGTGTAAAGATTTCCATCTCACATTTTGGTCGGATATATACCCTTCCTCCTTTTCTAATTGTCGCTCCTTTTATCTGTCCGTTCAGCCTAATCTTCCTTCCAATCATTAGTTGTTTCTGTTCCCTCCACTTCCTCGTTCTGTTGTTATCACCATTTTGCGTTTGCGTTTTAACCATTCCTTGCTTTCGCCTCTTGTTGATTGTTCTCTCCATTCAAATGATGCGAATGTTTGTGACGCCGATCACATGTTCTTTGAGTGCTCAGCTCTTTCGGTGGAGTGTTCAGCTCTGTACTACCACTTGCTTAGGCTGGAGCTACCTGCTCCTTTTGGTGCCCGTTATATCCCGTCTTTTCTTTCTACACTTATTATCCCTTCCATTGTTTCCTTCTTATTAACGATATATGATCATTTCACTATATAACTTTGTTTCTGGGTGAAGGTCCTTGGTTGACGAGCCCAATTTTATTTCCTTTTTTTTTTTCAAAAAAAAAAAATAAATAAATAAAAAACCCTAACAGAGACTGATACTCGCTCGAAATGATGTCGATCCTAGTAGCAAAGCATGAGCGGTTATTCACCTGAGCTCTTGATTAATTAAGCCGGAATTATTTTAAATTGTAAATAGTAAATACATATATAAATGAAAAAAAATGAAAAATTCAATAAACAGTCGTATTGCGCGTTAGACTTCTAATGTCGTAAATTATGATGACGAAAAATTACAGAACATTAGGAAAATTCTATTTAAAACGGTAAAAAGAATTTTATCGAAACGTTCGACTTTGTAGAACACATTACAAACTGATTTTTGTTAAAAGTTAATAATTTTCTTTTAAATATGGAAAACTTTCTTTTAGGTAATAACTAAAACTTTGAAATTTCGGTGTGAGCGATGAAGTGGCGGTGTTAAATGCGGTTGTTGAAAATCGGCCAAAGTTGTTGCGACGTGGCTTTCTCGCCGTAGATATCCCCATATCTAATATGAGGATGTTTGTTGTGTCAGTTCTGTACATTCATAATCCCCATAAATATCTCCTTATCGATTTCGGATTAGCTAATAGAATAATTACTGGCCGGACCTCCTTCTGCCAAATCCGATTCTTTTATGAAGTGTAAATCGAATTTTTTAGATTGATGAAGCCAAACGAGGTTCATCAAGTCGAAGTTCGTATTTGCCTCCTGTTCGCGACAAGAGGATGATTTATGAGATTTTGGTACTATTGATGTTTCCTCCCATAACTTTTATTTATCCTTTATTCCCGACTGAAGTTCCGAAACATGGAAGAAGTATACCATTGGCCCAAGAAGAGGAAAAAGGATGAGAAGCGGAATCAAATATTTATGCGATTAGATATGGAGGATAGAAAAAACTTAAGTGCTGGAATGACCGAGGGTGATGGCAAAGAGAGAACAAAAGATGTATAATATGGAGTTGGAAAGAGAAAAGTAAAAGGAAAGACATTCGGAAGCGATTCAGGTACACTCAAACAAAATGTGATTAGCGTCACCTATAAAGTTATGAGAGGAAGGGTGTAGGGGACAGGGAGGAGAAAGAAATAGAAATAAGCAAAATAAGGAAGCAGGGAACAAATTGTGCCCAAAGTGTAGGAGATTACAGAGAGAGTTGAACGTCGCATGGAGGGAAAATTGGAAAACCAGAGATAAGACGGTAGATTAGGCTGGATAAAGAGATAAAAGGAATCCGGATTTGAGAATGAGGAGGAATACGAGTTTAGCCATAGTTACGAATGAGCTGAAATGAAGAGGAGATTAATATTATGAGATGAAAAAAACGCTGAGAAATTCACCGGTAGAAGAGGATGAACGAGCCAGTGTATCGACCGAGTCGTTACTTTCGATTCCAGAGTGCCCAGGAATCCACAGTAGGAACGCTGCAAAGGACAAGCTGAAAAACCAAATGAGGCGGAGACCTCGCCATAAGGATATCCCCAGATCTTGGCTGATAATCTTTTCGATAAGCGAGGGGACCAGTTGCCCCAGTTTATTTTTGGTCGGAATTTTAGTTCGCTGATTTTTTGGTCTTATTCATAGTTCGTAAAATAGCACAAACTATGAATAAGAGGGAAAGTGAACTAAGTACAATTTCAGCCAAAAATGAAATTAGCGCGAAAACAAACAAACATTGAAAAATAACGAACATGCTAAAATTGTTGCAAAAAAAACTATATAAAGTAACGAAGGAAAAAATTTCAAAATAACGTTAAAGTCAGAATAAATAAGAAGTGTAATAATTTTAATAAAACCGCGTATTAGATAAATATAGTAAGTTTATATACCTTAATGAGCCGGGTACATTTTTGCGGCAGTGTTAAAAAATTCATGTATTCGTGGAAGTCTGATACTCGTGGCAGGAAGCAAAATTCCGCAATAAAGTAAGGGGAAAACTCTTCCCTTTTACCATATTTCGAAATTTTACTCCGGCTTTCACGCCGTAAACGTTCGATGTTATTGCTGTTAACCCTTGTATCTATATTAGCCTACATTTCGAAATAACTAACTGTCCGGTGAGTGTAATTATTGTAACTAATCGCTCTTGTCCCTGTTCATGGGCGACATTTGCAACTAACCAGCTACCGTGATGATAAAATAAAAAAAGCATAAAACAAATAAAAGAAAATAAAAGATTTCGGGCGCCAATGACACTTAACCCCGGTGTGTCATTACCGGAAACTCAATTCGTAGAGCTTTAGGCCTTCCTAAGGTTTAACGAGAAAAGAAAGTCTCCGCGGCGGAGATGTCACCGGGACCCACCCCGTGTCCAAATAAGAAAGATTTCGACTTTAAACGCGTATATTTTTTTTTGCTAGGATTAAAAAAATTATAATAAAATTGTTAGGATGATTTTAGCGTTCACCCGAGAGTATACTTGTGAACAAATTAACATATTAAAAAAAAAATTCTACAAGAAACGCGTGCGGCAGAGCACGTACGATTTTAAAACCGACAACGCGACGAGTTGCTTGAGGCAAAAGAGCCTCGACGACGTTCAGCCTAAGACTCTTGCGAGCGACTCTTGCGAGAGACTAAAATGTGTCTGGCGAGGATCGCTCGATGCCCTCTTGCCTTTCGCTAAGACGACTAATTTTACCCAAAAATATTAACAAATAAAAAAAAAACACCGCCAAAAGGATCTTTTTAGAAAGTTAGTTGTTAATTTCTATTTAGCGGCGATTACCCTGCCGGTATTCCTTTTCGGGTTTTTTGTCAAAAAAACTTCTGCCGGCTCAACATAGCTCGGTACGCATTTCAAACGCCTATACCGCCAGCAAAGGCTCTTTCTCCGCTTTTCGGCCACCCGCATAGAAACCAGTTCGCTATCCCGGCGCAGCGGTCAACACATCTGTGCCGGGATCCTTCGATTTTTTAGCCGAGAAAGCGTCTTTGACAACCATGCCGCTTTTGCCCGCTGCCGAGACCGCCGAGAAGTTAATGATTATTGCCAAAATATTATTTTCTAGCTCGGACAGCGTTGACAAAGGCCGTAAGAAATGCCGAATCCGTCTCACTGCCCCACCCTCATTTTCATCCAAAACAGGAGTTTTGGATGAGAATTCAGGTGACCAAGAAAGAAAGGATACGGACAAGCCGTTTCCGAGCTACGGAGTCTTGAACAGGTCTCCACCGTCCTAAACCCGCTCATGTACGCCGCACATCATCCCTTAAGTTATCACACGTACACCACTCTCACAGACCACTGGGACCACACTAGGTCGAAAAATATATAACGGAAACTTTAATAACAATTAAAAAACAAAATGGAACCAAAATAAACATGTGAGACAGAGAGAATCTGTTCCGAACAATACGAGACGCATCCCGTTAAAAAAACAAAACAATACGGGAAACAACCCGCCTAAAAACAGTTCGCAAACTACAAAATATCGGAAATAATACCCTAAGATCGGCTTCCATGTTGGTTCAATACAAAAAATTTAATTACGTTAGCATTAGCTGAAATAATTTGAGAATTGAAATATAAAAAAAAACGGTTGATTAGATAAATGCCAAAAAAAAACAAAAAATAAATTCGTTGACATCTTATATCTCGCGAGCTCGTTGTCCTCTGAGAGATACAGGAACACCTAAAGAATACGACAGAAAAATTTCCTAACAAGGAGAGAGGCGCGGCAGACAAGACCGGTACCCCTTTTGGACGGGTAAAAAAAAAATAAAAAAAAATATATATCGAGACACCCCCTGATATAATACGCGGAATGCGTGCAACTGAGCCACTCGAAACAAAACAACAAATTAACTAATAAACATCGGCCCATGGCCCGGAAAGTGGCACTCAGTCACGCACTACGCAACGGAACCCCCCGTTGGCCTACGCAGTGGAAATTTAATCCCCCCAATGACACCCTCTCGCATCGGCGCTGGAACATCGCGCGAACACATCCCCCCACGTGGCCTACCCAACCTAATGGTGGACAAAACTGGGACATCCTATAGACACCCCCTGAGAACGTTCACCATCTTATTTCATGGGACGTCAACGCCGCGACGGTACGAACATCTACATCTTCTATCTTCATCTTCATCTTCATCATCGATCGGACCGCGCGATAGACCTTCCTTTGGCCTACCTAGAGGAGCCCCGTAAAAAAAAAATATAAAAAAAATAAAAAAAATAATCCATCAAACTTTCCGACGATCTTCTTCTCCATCTGTAAACCGGACACCACGCCGGTCCTCGGCCTTCCTTAGGCGTCGAGTCTACCTTGTGCACCTTCTGAGGGCGCACACCACCCATAGGAATAGGAATAAGAAGAAAAAGAACAGGAACACACCAAACATAATTACAAAAAAAATAAAAGGAATAACATCTGGAATTTTACATGACCCGAGCACCGAAACTTGCGAGATTTTCAAAAAAAAATTTATAACTTTGTTATTCTAGCCGACCTAGTGTGCACGCATTTCAATCACACGCTGACCTCCGGACACTGTAAGCGACATTTCCGCTCCCGGCCGAAAGGTCGTACATTCACACTCACACGTTGTCCCAGTGGCAATATAAACGAACGAACAAATAAAATATATACAAGTGAACTAAATTATTACAAAATAGATCGACCAAACGTCTAACTGATAAAAAAAAATAATCGAATAACATACAGGACAATAAGAACTCTAAAACAGGGTCTTGACCCGAACAAAAGTACTGAGAATAATTGAATGTATTTAAAAAGAAAAATAAGAAAATAAGCGGTTAACTGCCTGTCTTGATTGTGGGGCTTGCGGGACGCTATCGTTACCTAATTCCGGAACGAGGAAAGAAAAATCAAAAAAAAATGATTATCAAAATAGAAAGAGAGCAGTTGAGGTCACTACCAATATGAGAACGGAGCTCTGCGTCTTCGTCCTGCGCCGTTATTATATATTGTTTTTTTTTTTTTTTTTTTTTTTTTTTTTGACAGACAAAATAGAATACAAGAAAAACAACACACGCAAAGGAGGAAAATAGGAAACAAAAAAAAAAAACAAAAGAAATAGGTACATCGTTGAGATAAAAGTATCAATCGTATTGCGGGAATAAAGCAAAATTCGCCATTAGGCCGTCACCACGGAGAGATCCCAGCCAAGAATCACCACCATATTTCCTTTTTCCCCGGTACCCCGTGTCGGGAAAGCTCCTATGGCTTATAAGGTATCGTTGTGCCACTAGGTCGAGTTCTTCGGCAATAGCCGGTATCGGGCGTCAATTGACCCCACTCGCCAGAAATACTCGGTGGCCACAATAAATCCAACCGATTCGGTTCACCACTTAGCGATTAAAATTGTTATTCTCCGTATTTCTCGCCGAGACTTACGCCCAATGCCGTGGCCGCACACGTTCAACGTTGCCCACTACACCGAAAGCTCGTACAACGGAGAAGAAAAGATAATAAAATATAGAGCCCCGCCGGAGTACCAGGTATTCACTCTCTCTCCCCACCGAACAATATGGCCACGCTTGCCTTAGCAGCGCCCACAGAGCCTGAGGGGTCGACCGGAAATCTCTCCCGATCCGCCTAGCGACGCTGTGAATGGAAAACATAGAGCAAAGAAAGAGAAAAACAATATATTTAGCAGAAAAGAGATGGAAAGAAGCTCAAAAAAATCCGAGAAAGAAAATATTAAATAGACCGAAAAGAACCGGTGAGAGGAACATTGCCATACGTAAATAATCTTATCACAGCAATGTCCATACTGTTAACAACGCTGACCGACAACTAAAACGCCCGACCACATTGGCAGGAGGTTAGGTATAAGGTGTGAGGAAGTTAAACCAGAAAGGAAATGAAAAGAGAATGGGAGAAAAAGGAACAAAATGGTTAAATGAATCCGAAATCAAAGTATCCCGATGCCCACAAGATTGGCAATTAAATTATAGAAATAATAAAATTCATTGCGAAAGAGGAAGAAAAACCCATAGTTGATAACTCAACAGATGCGTCACTAATAATCTAGATGACCCCACGGGGTTCGCAAAATTATAAATCAAAAAGATACTATTTCCGAAAGACGTTCAAAAAAAAATTTTAACTATGTGCGCCGACGCGCAATTTCTATAGGGCTACATGATTAATATACGCATTAACATAAACTAAATAGAAAAACAGTTATACATTTTACATAACAAATTATATATAAAAATTTAATATTGAACACTTATGTGTGCTCAGCTCCAAACCTGTTATTATCCAGTGAATGGCCGCATCCTTGCGGAAATTCGCTACAAAGCTAAAACAAACTACATTTTCTAATCCTAATACATAACGCCGATTCTACTCACATTTCTTAATTCCGTAATTTAATATAAGTTCAACCACACCGCACGTAAACGTAGGAGTTTAAAGTCAGAGTGGTAGATACGAGTATAAAAAGTCTCAATGATGTTCAACGAGTAACCAGTTTTTTTTTTTTCTTTTCGGGAAAAAACCGCAAAAAAAACCGAAATCCGAAGCGAAATGCCCAGATAAAAAAAATATAAAATTTTGAATTTAAATAAAAAAGGAACAACTTTCTAAGCGAGGGGTGATACACACTTATATAAGGTCGAAATCAGAACGAATCGAGCTCACTCTCGCAAATCGAATAAACTTTGCTTCAAAAAAAAAATTCAAAAATTAAAAAAAAAATATCTACTGATCTAAATTCCAGTGAAAACTGACGCATAAGTCGTCTGAAAAACTAACTAACCTAATCTAACGAGAAACTAGAAAAAGAACAGCAAACATGCAAATTTCGGGGAATCGACGAATTATCTGACTGAAGTTGAAATCTGGCCTACACTACTCGAAAATTAGATGAATAATTCAAACATAGATAAATATCCGGCTGCAATAATTTGAGCAGGCTCATTGACGAGTTAGACGCAAGTAACTTGTCCAAAATTTCTTTGTAAAAAAAAAAAAAAAAAAACGGAACTACCCCTTGAATTATTACGCATGAAAATCAACGAACGCGGACACAAAATCTTCGAAGACTTATAACATTAAAGCGTAAAAAAAACGATACTGCACACGACATACTTCTCTCCATCGAAGCAACACAGGGCACCTGTCATACTTACTCTAAAACAGTTACTCACACTCGTGCTCAGGCCAATTTATAATAATTTTATCTATTTTTAATGATTAATTTAAATTCTATCTACGACTGGAATATGTTAAATAATACTTCCTGGAGAAGTTATCTTCTTTGTATCTTCATCGAGCGGATCCCTAGCTAAATTTTGTTTTATCTTTTGCGTATTGGTTTTTAATTGATCTGTTGACGTCGTACTCCGGGAAAATCGGCTAGCTTTTTAATTATTAATTAATTATTTCCGCCGATACTTCCACCACCAGAGATGGTAACGGGAGCAATGTCCCGACCGGCGAGAATTATTATTATTTACTTTAGGATCTTTTATGTGTCCGGACTTTAAATACTTAAATTTGGGCTTTGTTTTCTTTGTTTTTCGTTCATTGTTAATTTTATTATTTTTATTTATAGATCTTCCGCTTTTGTATTTAATTTTTTCAATTTTAGATTTATCTGCTTCTCTTCTCTTGTGACGTATTTTCTTGCCGGTTTTTGGATCTTTCATGTTACTTGTAAAATTTATTTTAACCAGATCAACACGATCGTCCTGATTATTCATATTGGTCTGCTCGCTAATATTGCCATTATCATTACTATTAAAATTATCATTATCATTATTATTATTGCTTTCGACATCTTTATAATCCCTACTATTATTGTCATTATTTTCAACATTATTATCATAGGTATTTTTAAGATCATTTTTATTGTCATTAAGCCCCTGTTCCTCGTCACTTTCCACTCGTTTCTCGTCATTCTCCATAGGCATGGTGATTACCTCAACTAACTCATTCTCTACTTTCTCACCTTGCGTCGGCTCACTGGAGACCTCAGATTCATCCCCAGCATTTTTAAGATCTTGATTATTTTCGTAAATTTTAACTTCGGGTATTTTATTCAGTTCTTCTTCGACTTCGATTTTAGGTTTTTCGAGTCCCATATCTAATTTGTTTTCTAAAATATCGAATTTGTTAATTGAAACCACTTGTTTTTTATTTAGTTCTTCAAGTTGGTTTTTCAAGTTTTCATTATTTTCACGGTTTTCTTCGAAGTTTTTCTTCACGTCTTCTCTAAAATTGTTTAAGTTTTCATTAAAATCTTTAGCATTTTCTTTGAGGCTTTCCTCAATTTTATTATAATTTTCTTTGAGGCTTTCCTCAATTTTATTATAATTTTCTTTGAGGCTTTCCTCAATTTTATTATAATTTTCTTTGAGGCTTTCCTCAATTTTATTATAATTTTCTTTGAGGCTTTCCTCAATTTTATTATAATTATCTTTGAGGCTTTCCTCAATTTTATTAGAATTTTCTTCGAGGGCGGCCAAAATTTGGTTGAAAATCGAAGAATGAGATTGGGCAGAGGATATTCTGGGGTCCTCTCGGGTGCGACGCGTTGCCTCCGGCCCAGTCTCCGAGAGACGGTCCGAAATTTCATGCGGTGCATCACCTTCCTCGCTTAAATTGATGTCACGGTGATTACCCCGGGTCACCACCACTCTGGCTAAATCCTCATTCTCCATACTTGATGCAGGGTAATTAAAATAAAATAAGACAATTCGGGCCTTCCTATCGGCAATTAAATATTAAAATTTTAAACATAATTTCGAAACTCCGGTTCGAGAAAAAATTTTAAATAATTCGTAACACAAGAAAAAATAATTTTAAAATTTTGAATGATTGAATCACGAGAAAGTAAAACGTTTATAAATTATAGTAGGCCGAGGAGAGAATTAAATAGTATAAAATCTTATCTGTTTCCGCTTGGCAGATCCTTCTCCGATGAAACCGCTGCTTCCTTTTTCGTACCAGGTAACGTATATCTATCTATATACTATCGAGTCCCTGTTCGTTCGGGCCGCCATTTGTTACTAATCGCTCTTGTCCCTGTTCATGGGCGACATTTGCAACTAACCAGCTACCGTGATGATAAAATAAAAAAAGCATAAAACAAATAAAAGAAAATAAAAGATTTCGGGCGCCAATGACACTTAACCCCGGTGTGTCATTACCGGAAACTCAATTCGTAGAGCTTTAGGCCTTCCTAAGGTTTAACGAGAAAAGAAAGTCTCCGCGGCGGAGATGTCACCGGGACCCACCCCGTGTCCAAATAAGAAAGATTTCGACTTTAAACGCGTATATTTTTTTTTGCTAGGATTAAAAAAATTATAATAAAATTGTTAGGATGATTTTAGCGTTCACCCGAGAGTATACTTGTGAACAAATTAACATATTAAAAAAAAAATTCTACAAGAAACGCGTGCGGCAGAGCACGTACGATTTTAAAACCGACAACGCGACGAGTTGCTTGAGGCAAAAGAGCCTCGACGACGTTCAGCCTAAGACTCTTGCGAGCGACTCTTGCGAGAGACTAAAATGTGTCTGGCGAGGATCGCTCGATGCCCTCTTGCCTTTCGCTAAGACGACTAATTTTACCCAAAAATATTAACAAATAAAAAAAAAACACCGCCAAAAGGATCTTTTTAGAAAGTTAGTTGTTAATTTCTATTTAGCGGCGATTACCCTGCCGGTATTCCTTTTCGGGTTTTTTGTCAAAAAAACTTCTGCCGGCTCAACATAGCTCGGTACGCATTTCAAACGCCTATACCGCCAGCAAAGGCTCTTTCTCCGCTTTTCGGCCACCCGCATAGAAACCAGTTCGCTATCCCGGCGCAGCGGTCAACACATCTGTGCCGGGATCCTTCGATTTTTTAGCCGAGAAAGCGTCTTTGACAACCATGCCGCTTTTGCCCGCTGCCGAGACCGCCGAGAAGTTAATGATTATTGCCAAAATATTATTTTCTAGCTCGGACAGCGTTGACAAAGGCCGTAAGAAATGCCGAATCCGTCTCATTATTAATATGAACCTCTGTATCTACATTAACATGCATTTCGGAATGATTAACTGCCCGGTAAGTATAATTACCTGAAAGAAATGCGTCCCCCTTCCGCTCATCGGTCTAGGTAATGGAACCGATACGGATAAATAGAAAGTAGATTTTCGGAGCTTGGATCGCCAATAGGGGATAAGGTAGAAGTTACCAGACGAAACATCATTAGCACCGAAAAACTATAAAGCAGCTTCTTGCCGTGAAGTAGAGGCAAATACGAACTTTTATTTCATGAATTTGGCTTCATCAGTCTGATCAACTTGACCTCTACTCCTAAAGGAGACAAATTTTATTGAAATAATGTAGCTTAACTTCACGGCAGAAGAAGGTCCGGTCGGTAATTGTATATGACCGCTTAATCCCGACTGGGTAAGTAAATACCTGCGAGGATTACGAATGTGTAGAACTGTCACCATCAACATCAATACCTTATAGCGAGAAAGCCACGTCCCAAACTTTGATTGATTTTCGGTAACCGCATTTAATACCGGCACTTCGTCGTCCACATCGAAATTCCAAAGTAGTTTTTTTTTTATAGTTAACAAACTCCGACACGCCGAACAAACCCTAAGTTATATAACAAGCCATACATTGTTTTAAAAAAAAAAAAGGTGGAAAAATATAAAAATTAATTGAAGGTAGAAAAACATGTAACAGAAAGAAATACATAAAAATTAACTTAACCTAAAATACTGGGGGGGGGCACACGATGCAGAATAAAAAATTGTATAATTTCTTGTTCCGTAAATTAAATTAACGGACAAATTGTTGAGTTTACGATTTCGTCCGGTATAGTTTCAAAAAAAAAAAAAAAAAAAAAAAAAAAACAAGAAAAACGCGAAAAACCAGAAAAAAATGAAACGAAAAAAGTCACTTTAATAACCTTTATTGTTTTTTTTCGGTTGTGGGGGGGGGCGGAGGCGTCAACCACAGAAATTAATTCAACGCAAGTGAAATTTGTTTTTGGGAGTTACAATGCGTGCAACAGGATTCGAACCCAGTTCTACACAAACGAAACACCACTACTATCTAATACGCTACGGTAATAGTGATAAACCGCATACTGATTATTTATTCAATAAACTCCGGCTACTTACCCATTTACTTCCTTGGGCCTGTAATGTAAATGATTGTTTTTTTTTCATTTTTAATTAACATTTTTAAATAAATAAAACTGTATTAATATTTGTTAGAGAAGTTTTTTTTTCTACGCAACGTTTTTTTATTTGTATTTGTTTTATTATTTTTTTCATTGTTACATTAATATTTGAATTAAATTTATTTCAAACGTATGGCATGCCAAAAGTCCAAGCATTTCACATATCCGTTAAATATTCTATATTATTTTTATGTGGTTCCTCATTAAGTCCGATGTTGTACGGCTTAAATCTTTTCCAGAATTTTAAAATGCACAGTAACCTTTTCGCATTTCTATTTTTGATAATTCACTATTATAATGTAAATAAGTTAGTGACGAAAAGAAACAAGCAGCATCCCCATTTATGTATTTTACTTAATGAGCAGTTAAAACATATTAATTCTAAATTTATAATTAAAGTAAAAAGTATATATGGGTATATATTAATTGCAACATAATTTTTAGGCCGGCCCTATTAGATGTTAAAAAATGTCTCAATGTAACGAAAAAATGTATCGAAAAATATTCCAGTTTTAGTGTAACGAAAGTTAAATGTTTATTTTTTATTGATGCCGGTAACAATTATGTTATACATTTTGATCATTTTACACAAAGTATGGAAGAGAAAAAAATATAAATGTAAGCAAGAAGAGCCAAAGGACAGAGCTCCTTATGAGACCAAAATGGCCGCGTTTATGTATATATATATATATATATACACACATATATATATATTAATTATAAAGTAATTTTTAAGCCGGCCCCCGTTAGAAAAAATATCCCAAAGAATGTCTGAAATTTTGTGTAACGTTTGTAATATTTTAACTTTTACCGTGTTCCGAAAAGAAGGATCGTTATACGTTCGTTGAATATTTCTTTTTTTTTGTGTGTGTTTGCGTATAATTCATATTTATGTAGACACCGATTTTACTGATTCTTTGTCCATTAGAAAGAACATCATTCAACTTAGGAACCACGTAATTAATGATGAAAATCGGTGAACATAAATTGATTATTCGTCAAAAAACGTGATAAAATATGGTCCCTTTTGATAATTTTTTTTTCTTATTATTTTTTATTAGTATAACACAAGCGCGTGACTTAAAATGCTATCAATTTTCAAAATTACCAAGGAAATGTAGCTTTGTTGCCGACTTCCAAAAAGAAAAAGGTTACACGTTCTTTCCGTTTTTTTGGGTTTTTTTTACATTTGTTCGCACAAAACTTATATTCATATAGACCGATTTTACTGATTATTTGTTTATTACGAAAGTGTACCACTCAGACCATCTGAGTCCCGATGAAACTCAGTGAATATAAACTGAGTATTTGTCATAAATCGTGAAAAAAAAAAAATCGAGACGAACCGTATAAAAGAATTACGTTGTAAATTTTGATCATTTTATACAAAGTATAGAACAGAAAGAGACGGCAGTGTAAGCAAGAGGGGTCAAGGGGCACAGCCGCTTGCGAGACCAAAATGGCCGAGTTTTTAATGAATATATGTATATAAATACATTTCCTGAAAAAAAAAAGTAAAGAAAGGAAAACTAAAGTAAATAAAAATTATTAAATTGACAGTTATAACGTATAAGGTGTAGCGATAATTTATTAATTAATGTATTTAAATTAAGCATAAATCACATTATCTGAATTACTGAAAATAAAACATGTCAATAATTCAAAAACAAACAAAAAAGAAAGAAATTTTTTGGCAGCAATTACACGAACTTTAACGGCAGAAATAAATAAAAAATAATTAATTACAATCGCAAAAATTAAAGTGGAACCGTTTTACATGGCCAGGTGATTTACAACAATTATGCAAAACTTGCTGGCCAAATGAACTGCATTTGTTCAGGCCAATAAAAAAAAAAAAAAAGTATGCAAAACTGTAGTTTTAAATAATTAATAGCAGCAAATATAACAAAACTTATTGAAAACAAAATAATCTCCATCTTATCGATGTAAAATGAATATGTGTGTAGATCTGAACTGTTTTGAACGCGAACGCAAAAAAAAAAAAGGAATGAAAATCAGATTTTTTAAAGATTTTTGATTATTTAAAGAAAGAAAAAAAGTATGTTATAAATCGTGCATTTTAGTTTAATGAGAAATACTGCTAATATATATTTATTTCCCGATTGCCGTTATATTTTGTGAAAATGTCGCTTGCGTCGCCGGTTACGTTCTTTTTAGATTAAAAACTGTTCAAATATATATCTATCTATATCTCTATACCTATATCTATCTATATCTTATATATATATATATATAAAAATGAATCGTCGAAATGTATGTACGTCCATAACTTTCGAACGACTGTACCAAATTGGATAATTTTTTTTTTTTATTGCAGTCGTTATTGTCAGGATAAGGTTTGTATGAAAGAAAATTTTGGGAAAATTCACCGGAAAAGTTTTAAAGTCCCATAATATGAAAAGTGAGTGAGAGAGAGTATGTATATGTGTGAGATAGAACGATGTATGCTCCGACGCATCGGTGTCATCGTAAAAAATAACGAAGATAGGTCTGACTATCGATGAACAATTAACATAGCGAACAAAAAAACTGTCCTCTAAAAGACCAGATCCTTTTTTCTTCATTGTACGTATGCCGGCACGATACGCATTGTCCCTTGCCGGCATCATCATTTGCACAAAGCGGTTAATGATTATCACCGATACAAAAGAACGAATATCATACTTTTCTGTCCGGTCACATTGTAAGGCTAATCGTCGTAAATGTACCGCTACAATGGCGGAACTTCTGCGAAATTTGCCGAAGCGACTTCTGTAGGTATATGTACCGAAGAAAACTGTTTTTTGACCGGACAAGCTGGAAATTCGAGGGTGGTTAGCTATAGAAAATTCAAACTCCTCGATCATTCGAATTTGTGTCCTTGTTCTGCGAACATTGAAGTAAACATTTTCAAAGTATTCAAACTTTTTAAAGTGATTTTAAAAATTTTTCAAAGTTTTTCCTCAGTCATTCATCATTCATTTAATTTAGTAAGTACAATTATGCATTTATTTACTTATTTATTTAAATTAATTTCTCCGTGATTATTACTATATACGATACAATATCATAAAAAAAAAAATTATCTTTGAATCAGTATTACAAATTCAAAGTTCATTCGTATGAATATATATGCAAATTTATTTCTGTTTCACGAATTACTTTTTGGTTTCCTACAATAATTATTATTAATGATTTATTAAACGTATATCCGTAACTTAATGAAGTATAAAATGAATAGATTTTTCTTTCAACATGTAAGTAATGAAATATATTTACCCGAGATAAATTCATTATACTTTTTAACGATTCGAAAATCATGAGCTACGCATGCGGTAAAAATATATGTATAACAAAAAAAAAAACATAAAAGAATCAAAAATACAGTTCATTTTTTATTTTTTTTGTATTTATTTTATATTTAAATAAGAAAAAACACTGCTTTTTAATAGCTACTAAACAAAAAAAGAAAAATCAAATCGGTTAATAAACAAAGAAGGACTTTACCTATTTATATGCCGATATTAAATGTTTTGCGTATTTATATATTTGTTTGTGAAAGTGAATTACTGAGAACATGTTGTGCAAATTTTAAAAACTCCCTTATGTGCAGTATACCCTTATTATATTTCGCAGTGATTTAGTCGGAAATTTTTTCCAATTGGTTGGAAAACAGCTGATCACAGGTAAAATTACAAGACGCTTTTTATTTGTTTTTATAACGCATAAACCCCGATAGAGATAAAGCTGACGACCCCACACACGTAAAATACAATTTTTCTAATAAAAAACGTATACAAAAATATATTAATAACAATCAACATGTGCAGTCATTGAAAACATTTTTCAACCATCCTGAAAGCGAATTGGAGGGACCTCTACATTTTTGTTGCGTTCAGTATTGAAAAACAAAGTTGTATGGAAAGAGGCTTTCAATTCATAAATTAGTTATAAAATATTTCATGTTTTGTAAATATGATTTGGATGAAATTTTGTATGTAGACGAGATTTTGCTTTTTACGTTTACCTGTATAGAATACTTTTCAATATTGCGATCAACGACTTGGCAGATACTATTTGTTCTCCAGCCAGAAGCTTACTATTTGCTGACGACCTGACAATCTTCATTCATTATCGAACTGTATCTACCGGCGAACATGCACTACAAGAATGCACGGACCATTTGGTTACTTGGTGCTCTAGAAATGGATTAAGCTTATCAAGTAACAAAACTTCCGCAATGCACTTCTGCCGCATTCGTAACTGTACACATGAAATACGCATCAACCTTCAGGGCACGCGTCTTCGAAACGCACCATCAGTCCGATACCTTGGCTTGCTTTTAGACAAAAAACTGTCTTGGAAGCCTCACTTGAACTACATTAAATCAACCTGTACTCGAAAAATGAACATTTTAAAAAAACTGTCCCACACTTCTTATGGTGCTGACCGAACCTCTCTACTGCGAATCTATCGTTGTTTGAGCCGGTCTAAAAGTGAATATGGAGCTGCGTTATATTCCACAGCGAACCCTTCTACTCTCAACTCCCTAAACGTTGTGCAGAATTCAGCCCTTTGGTTGGCTACTGGTGCATTTCGCACTACGCCAATTGACAGTTTGCACTCTGAATCATCGGAATGGCCTTTGGATATTCGCCGCTGGTTTCTCTTGGCTAACTTTGCAGTACAATCTAATGCCTCCGGTTTTTCTTCACCACGGCTGTTTTCATCATCGACCCTGCCTTCTCCAAGACAATCGTAGTCCGTTTCGGACATTTTCAACAACATCATGTCAAAGATAATCGTTCCTAATATACCGAGGTTCTCGAATGCATTAATTCCACCGTGGGATGACAGTAGTCATTAAATACAGGAACTGGCGACACTCGCTAATCCGAACCCCAATTCCTGTCCCGGAGGCGAAAATTCACCCCAGACCGGTAATCCGAACACAAAACTCACCCCAATTCATGTCCAGGTGTTCAAAATTCACCCCAGTTTCCCCCGATTCCTCTGAGTTTCCCCCGGACGGTTCCCGCTCGTTTCCGATAAACCGAACGTCCAAACAGTGTCCAGAGGTCAATAAACTGTCCAAAGTGTTATTCTGGGGCGCAAGTAACCCCAATTAGTGTCCAGGTGCTGAAAGTTCCCCCAAGTTCCCCAAATTTCTCCGAAATTCCCCTGTACACGTCCCGCTCGTTTCTGATAAACCGAACCGATTATTAATTAACATAAGTATATTAATTAATGTCCGAAAGTAACCCAAGTCTCCGCTGACCCCGCCCGTCCTGCTCCGTTACCGCAATTTTTTTTTTAAATTCCGAGGCTTAAGTATGAAAATTCCAAAATTTAACCCCAATATATTATTTAAAGCGTAAATCTAACCTATAACTCCAGTTCACACCTCTCACACGTATATTTCGTTCTCGCGCACGCTCCGGTCGCCGTCGCGAAAGCGCACGCGCCGATCCCACGCATATTCCGATCTCCGCCGCGATATCCCCACGCACACACGCGCTCCCTTTCCGATACTGCGATTATTTCTTTAATATTTCAAAGTCTAAGTATACATAATATAAAATTAGCCGAAGCATAATTTTTCATTTTCCTGATTCCCCGATCTTACTGCCATATTCCAAGACGCACGTCCCGATCCCACACATATATCTAACACAGCGTTATTCTCTGCGAAAACGCACGCGCTGACCCCCCGCATATATCTATCATATCGCTCTCCGCCGCGAAAGCGCACGCACCGTTCCCCCGCACGCGCCGACCGTTTACACTATCGCGATTATTTTTTTAATAATTATTTTTTTCACATAATAACCCAATCCCTGCTCTGTTGTCTAAACCTAACCGATTATCCAAAACATTTACAAATTAACAAATCAAGTATTTCTATAGTTTAAAACTATCCTTAGTCTCCTTTTCCCCTTCCACCCTCTTTTCCGATCGATTCCATTGTTTTAATATCGAATATATCGCATTCTATTTACTTTTACTACGACCATTAAACATCCAATCAACGCTCCCGACGCCACCGTCATTTCATATTGAGAGGTAATTATTTTTTTTATGTGACCGCTATGAATGCACACCGTCCATTCCCGCACACCCATCTGCTGTCGTTAGTTCCCATACCGTTCATAATAACTTTTATTCAACTCCAAGTATTATGGAATTATTCCAATTATATATTTTCTTCACTTCCGATCATTTCTTCCGACCGTTCATAATATTTTTATTTTCCTCCGGTTCTAAAAATAAATCCTACAATATCTTCACCGCTATGAATGAACACCGCCCATTCCCACACACTCATCTGCTGTCGTTAGTTCCCACATCGTTCATAATAATTTTTTCGAGTCTAACTATTATGGAATTATCCTAATTATATTTTTTTTGCTTCCGATCTTTCCTTCCGACGGTGTATTATTTTTATTTTTCTCCGATTCTAAAAATAAATCCTATAATGTCTTCACTGATATGAAGGCTTACACATCCTCTGCAGTTAGTCTACATATCGTTCAAAATATCCTTTATTCAACTCCAAGTATTATGGAATTATTCCAATTATATTTTTCACGTTTCCGATCATTTCTCCCGACAGTACATTATTTTTATTTTTCTCATAATCTAAAAATAAATCCTTCGATACCTTTACTGTATGAATGCATACACATCAGCCGTCGTTAGTTCCCATACTGTTCATAATAACTTTTTTCAACTCCAAGTATTATGGAATTATTCCAATTATATTTTTCACGTTTCCGATCATTTTTCCCGACAGTACATTATTTTTATTTTTCTCATAATCTAAAAATAAATCCTTCGATACCTTTACTGTATGAATGCATACACATCCTCTGCAATTAGTTTCCATACCGTTCATAATAGTTTTTTTTTTCAACTCCAAGTATTATGGAATTAGCCTAAGTATATTTACTTCACTTACGTTAAATTCTTCCGTCCGTTAATAATTTTATATTTTTTTCTCCGATTCTAAAAATAAATTCGTCGATGTCTTCACTGCTATGAATGCGCACACATCTTCTGTCGTTAATTCTCATATCGATCATAATAATTTTTTCATGTCTATGTATTATGGAATTACTCTAAAATATTTTTTTCTCCCTCCAAAGATTTTTTCCAAAAGTAAGTATTTGTAAATTTATGTCGAGTAGAGTTTTATTTAACACGATTTCAACCCCCCTCCCTCTCCTTTCCGCCCTACACAAATTACAAATCTTTCATATTATTTTTCACGAGGACATCCACCCGAATGTGAATCCGCGCCACCCATTCCTGCACACACATATGCTAGAGATGGTTTCCCAATCATTCATATTAATTTTTTTCCAAGTCTATTAGTTTAAGAATATTTTATTTATTTCAAACTCCAAATATTTTTCAAGATCTTTTCATATTATATTTTATTTTCTGTTTAAGACCCCATCAAACCCTCGACTGTCGCAAAAGCATCCCGACACTTCTCACACACGTTCTCCATTATACATTATCAAAATGAATCGAAATTTATAATCAACGAAGACAATTTACTGTTGGTATATACTTTTTATATTTTTTCCCCGTACTCCTTGACCGCCAGATCCGTCACAAAAGCGTACAAGTCGTTCCCACACATATATACATTGTCACGACTACACAACACTATATCTGTGCATGTTATACATTCCTATTATGTATTTTCAAAATCGAACCGACTCTCAATATTTTTCACTTTACACGGATCTAAAAATTTCTTCTTCTCTCCTTTTACTGCCCCTGGACTAAATTAACAACCAATGTTATTTTTATTTATTTATTCTCAAATACTTATACACGCATACACATCCGTTAGCACTATTTACCAAATCATTCATATTAATGTATTACAGATTTTTAAGCTTCCAATCATTTCACCGTTCATAAGTTTTTTATTTTTATGCAAATCAGTCGTCGTGAATCTCAAACATCCGTTCTGCACACATGTTTCTACGCATTCGTCACTGTATCCGTCCGTTATTCCACTTTCATTTATTTTATTCATTTGTTATTTTTTCTATCAAAAGCCTGAATCTAACCTTGAACCTCTTTACCGTTCATCATTCTTTGTATGTAAACTTTTCTGAGCTTAGTTACCGTAGAATTTAATTAATCGATATATTTTATTTTTCAATCGACTAAATTTTTTAAAATCTTTCATAATCATATTTTTATACAAATACAAGTATGGTTATAATATTTTTTTAAATTTCGTAAATTATTTTTCCGCGATATACACGAGTTCGTCTATGAGGTGTTGGTGGTCAATTGTATAGAGCGACAGATAGAAAAAACCTGTTAGTTTACGAACCACAGCATGTTCGAAGAAAAAAACACGGTAGCACGACCAGATCAGGGTTGCAATGTGCGAGTGAGAGAGTGTATATGAGTGAAATAGAAGGTTATATTCTCGAGGGCAACAGCCTGATTGTAAAAATACGTTAAAGATACCTGCATCTATCCCTGAACAGTCATCATATCGAACACAAAAAGGTCGCCTAAAAGAATATTGTTTTCTTTTTCAGGTAACGAACAGTAACATTTTTTTCTCTGTGTTATAAAATTAGCCCGAGTATATTTTTTATTCTTTCATTACGCTAAAATTTTTTAAAATCTTTTTTGTAATATGCTGTGCAGACAAATGTACGCCGCAGACACTTCTCGCTTCATTACTACTGATATATCTGTATGTTCATTGACACTATTCTTATCGTAATATAGTTTTTTCAGGAAATCGTAGAAAATGGTTCTTCGCTCCATTCATACTATGTAATCTATTTCCAAAATTCAAGTCGTGCATAATTACTTTAAAATCAACTTAAATATATTTCATCATTTCCAAAATTAGCAATCTCCTTACAGATCATTATCTCATTTTCATATTGTCAATAATATTTTTTTTAATCTATCGTACATATATTATTTTTTTATCGTTTAAATTTTTCTTCAATTCGCAAAGGGCCTAACCTATAGAAAACATATTCTTGTAAACACTTCAACTACATTCCAAAAAAATTGAAATCACTACATCTATAAATGCATTCACCGTAAGACTCCACTAAACTATCATGAATTTTTAAAATTAGCCCAAACATACTATTTTTCACTACAAATTACATTCGCCTATAATTTTTTCTATATAATCACTAACCTACGAAAACACTTCGTTCGTTTTACTCATGTCGAAGCAATCACTCCTTTTCCATCTTGCTATCTATGTTCAAAGTCTAATAATGTAATACGAAATTATTTTAAATAAATGTTCATGCTAGCAAAATTATTACATCACCCCTTTTTCTACACAATTGTATGCATGTTTCCGAAAAATCTCACTATATATTTTCAAAATTAACTCCAGCCCACGTATTATTTTTACATTTCATTCATTTATATTTGTTTAATCATATCTGCTGCAAGACCGTATAAAAGAATACAAGCAGTTCCCGCACACATAATTATTGTTCAGAGGTGTTGTTGGCGTACTTTATCATATACTTTTGTAAGCTCATACAGAACGGCTTCATAACCTTTTATCATTCATTTAGATGCGGAGTCACACAACTTTTAGCGGAGCAATCAATTCTTTGCAAAACTAATGATTAAAAGCACCCCCCCCCCAAAAAAAAACGTGGAATAGCGTGGATTTTTTTTTTACACACCCAAAATAAATGAGATAATTATTTCTCTATATTTATCACATTACCAAGATTGTATATATCACTCGATCGCCTCTTTCACACATTCGTCGATTTCAAATGTGAAGGAAATTTTCGTACCATGCTTTATTCATACATTTTATTTCTGAATAGAATGTTATATGGCTGGGATGGCAGTAAAGATTTCAATTTTATATATGAAGAATGGATGACGCAATCCAGAGACTGTTGTAAATGTATAAGTCTTATTATTTGAAATATAAAATTTGAAGGAAATTTATATATCTAGCTTCGTTTTAAGATGTTTTATTTTTACATTTTTTTTTTAATCTCCCTCTTACTATTATTTTTGAAACGGATGTTGATAACTATGAATAGTATTTGTGATTATAGAGAGAGAGGTAAACGTTTTCCTTACTTTTGACTAATTATGTACAATTTTCAATCATTTTTTACAATTTTTCGCACATTTTACTACTTTTACATTGTTTTAAGCAATTTTTGCTATTTCGCATCATTTTCCAGTCTTTTTTTTTTTTGTACTTTTTACACAATTTTCATCGATCTTTCAACAACTTTGTAAGGGTTTTTTTTTTTCTTTCTTACATCTCATTACAATATCGTTAGTCATCAATGATAACAGTACATATTTATGCTTTCACATCACCTTTCGCTTCATCTGTGCACATCTACAACTTAACAAACGCAGAACCAGTTGAATGTTGTAGGCCCGCAATCACGATCTCCATTTGATTATTGGATTTACCAGTCACATCTTTGAACGTTTGATTTAATGAATTGACAGGGACTTTGTATTTTGCTCGCCCGCTCGATATCTTCAACAGACTAGCAGCCATAAAGCTCCAGACGTTTACTGAATGTTTTCTCAACACATTCACAGCCCATAACCCATACACTAAGGAAATCTTTAAACACTTCTATAACCATTCATTTTAAGCTGGAGGGTGTAAGGGACTCCTATAATCGTTTTGACAATCAACACTTCGTCGTCCATCGCCCTAGCTTTACTTGTCGTTGCACAGACATGTAGTAAACGTTTTCTTCTTTTACAATTTTTTTATATTTCAACACTATTAACAAATTTTCCCACCATACTAACTAATTATAAACAGTTTTCCATTATTTCTTATCATGTTCTTATGTTTTAGAGTCTTTTTACGCTATTTTTTTCAACAATTTATGATATTTCTTATCATTTTCTTGCGTTTTAATGTCTTTCATACAATTTTACTCAATTTTTCGTCATATTCGTCAGTTTTTTATTTATCTCTTACATTATATATCTGAATGTGTCGAATATCCAACCTTTTAACTATATTTTATAATTTGATACGATCATAGATAATAACAAAAGATTTAATTCAATATTGTTCACAATTTATTCAATAATTTTTATGACATTCATTATAATCAATAAAAATAATCATTGCTTCATTGTTTCAATGTTAAATTCTAATATATCATTATCAGTCATTAATATTTTACAACATAAAATATCTAATTTAACTGAATATATCCTTCTTCAGCCAACTTTTCTTCAATCATCCGAATTTCAGTATCTAAACCATTATTTCCCGATTGTTTAGATCTGTGTAGTATCAATAATCGTTCAACCAATTCATTAGGATCGTCAGAATAATTGAAATGAGAGTCTTCAAGATTTACTTTGCGAACAGTCCTATATGCACGTTTCTTTTTTGTTTTGCCCTGATAAACTTTTACATTCTTTATGGTAGATTGAAATAGAGGACGTATTATTTTTCTGTATTTAGGAAGTGGAGTACCCTTTAATACACCAGTAACACGTACATGAGCTCCAGTAAATTCCAGTATTTGTTTATATAAAGCTAAATCATTATTTGTATATTTATTCTCATCAACATTTGCTTCCATCAGTAAATGAATCAGTCCTGGTGTGTAAGGAAATTTAGTTAGTGTTCTTCCTTTTCCTAAATAAATTTCACCACATTTCCGATTCCATGAAATTGGTGTTGAACCCATCATATACTCATGTGTGTTCGCATTATATTGTATTCCATATACAGGATCATTTGGTAGAGGTTCATCATAATCTATTTGAAATGGAGCCGTTTCATGTATATTAAGGGCCTTATTATCACGATTTTCATATTCTTCTTCATTTTCAATAGCAGTCTCATAATCACGTTTCATACTGTCATTAGAAAGTTTGTGTCGTTTTACCATTGATATATCATCACTTATTCCATCAGAACCATTTTTCATCCTTTTAGGTATTTGTAATGATTCCCGAATATCCAATATCTGTTTTGTAACAGGTTCAAGCATTGCAGCTGAAGTATTTGTAATAGATTTAGTCGCATACTTTAACGCATTATATTTTTTCATTATATCGCTGCGTATCCTTTCCAGTTCGCTTTTAAGAATTGCTTCTTTATTTATTCCGTTATTACCAATATTAACCATCACTTTACTCGTTGATACCATTATTACAGGTAATTAAAAATTCATCAAAACTTACATGTAAATCTTCTCTATATATACATTTAACAATCTATTTTGAACACAGAGAGTTAATGCTAATTCATCAGCAATAATTTATAGAATGTTTTTAAAGGCTTAAAGGATGCTTATTATATACATATTGTATTTCAAACTGTTCCCTAAATACACAATTCATGAAACAAAATCTTTATAAATAAAAATAAACAACAAAATTGAAACAGAAATTTTAATGGAATTTAAGAATCAGTATTTATTTTTCAATATACTAATATCTCAAAATATGTGATAACATCTAACCTTTTACTAATGATATTACAAAATCTGGAGCAGTGTAAGTCACATGCAGGGTATATATATATATATATATATATATATATATATACACATATCTACATACATATATATCTACATATATACATATATATCTACATATATACATATATATCAACATATACACATATATATCTACATATATACACATATATATCTATATATATATATATATATATATATATATATATATCTACATATATACATATATATCTACATATATACATATATATCTACATATATACATATATATCTACATATATACACATATATATCTACATATATACATATATATCTACATATATACACATATATATCTATATATATACATATATATCTACATATATACATATATATCTACATATATACACATATATATCTACATATCTACATATATACATATATATCTACATATCTACATATATACATATATATCTACATATATACACATATATATCTACATACAAACATATATATATATATATATATATATATATATATATATATATATATCTACATATGATGTGCTATACTTTATGGGATGGGTATGTTATAAAATTCAATTTAAATCTAACAATCTTGTTACACAAACATAATTCGTAAAATGATATAAATTTCTCAAATGTCACTAAAGTTACATGTTTTTCTTTTTAGGCTTTCTACTCAAAATTAGTCAACAACACTGCACTTTAATATTGTTTAAAAAAATTATAAATTTTTTATATTATCTATTATTTTTTATTATTTAAATTATACTTCGCGTTATATAAGTTATATAAATTCATTATAACAAGCTGGTATAGGTTTGTTCATAATGTAACATCAGCCTGAGCAGTTGATGGAATAAAAGTAAATTTGTCATTTTTTCTAGTTTTGAGTGTATTCTGCAACCTCTAAACAATGAATCATGTGATAATGGTGTTAAAAAGGAAGAATTTATTAGTGTTAGTGATGATGATAATATAGAAATTACAGTCGACGCCTGAGGATTTTGGGAAACTATGATGTTTCATATTGCTGTTTGGGGATAGCACTAGACAATTTTTGGAGCTGGTTATAATGAATTTGTATAACTTATATAACGCGAAGTATAATTTAAATAATAAAAAATAATATATAATATAAAAAATTTATAATTTTTTTTAAACAATATTAAAGTGCAGTGTTGTTGACTAATTTTGAGTAGAAAGCCTAAAAAGAAAAACATGTAACTTTAGTGACATTTGAGAAATTTATATCATTTTACAAATTACGTTTGTGTAACAAGATTGTTAGATTTAAATTGAATTTTATAACATACCCATCTCATAAAGTATAGCACATCATATGTAGATATATATATATATATATATATGTATATATATGTGTAGATATATATATATGAGTATATGTGTATATATGTAGATATATATGTTTGTATGTAGATATATATGTGTATATATGTAGATATATATGTATATATGTAGATATATATGTATATATGTAGACATATATGTATATATGTAGATATATATGTGTATATATGTAGATATATATGTATATATGTAGATATATATGTGTATATATGTAGATATATATGTGTATATATGTAGATATATACATATATATATATATATATATATATATAGATAGATAGATAGATAGATATATATGTGTATATATGTAGATATATATGTGTATATGTTGATATATATGTATATATGTAGATATATATCAACATTGTGAATTACACTGCTCCAGATTTTGTAATATCATTAGTAAAAGGTTAGATGTTATCACATATTTTGAGATATTAGTATATTGAAAAATAAATACTGATTCTTAAATTCCATTAAAATTTCTGTTTCAATTTTGTTGTTTATTTTTATTTATAAAGATTTTGTTTCATGAATTGTGTATTTAGGGAACAGTTTGAAATACAATATGTATATAATAAGCATCCTTTAAGCCTTTAAAAACATTCTATAAATTATTGCTGATGAATTAGCATTAACTCTCTGTGTTCAAAATAGATTGTTAAATGTATATATAGAGAAGATTTACATGTAAGTTTTGATGAATTTTTAATTACCTGTAATAATGGTATCAACGAGTAAAGTGATGGTTAATATTGGTAATAACGGAATAAATAAAGAAGCAATTCTTAAAAGCGAACTGGAAAGGATACGCAGCGATATAATGAAAAAATATAATGCGTTAAAGTATGCGACTAAATCTATTACAAATACTTCAGCTGCAATGCTTGAACCTGTTACAAAACAGATATTGGATATTCGGGAATCATTACAAATACCTAAAAGGATGAAAAATGGTTCTGATGGAATAAGTGATGATATATCAATGGTAAAACGACACAAACTTTCTAATGACAGTATGAAACGTGATTATGAGACTGCTATTGAAAATGAAGAAGAATATGAAAATCGTGATAATAAGGCCCTTAATATACATGAAACGGCTCCATTTCAAATAGATTATGATGAACCTCTACCAAATGATCCTGTATATGGAATACAATATAATGCGAACACACATGAGTATATGATGGGTTCAACACCAATTTCATGGAATCGGAAATGTGGTGAAATTTATTTAGGAAAAGGAAGAACACTAACTAAATTTCCTTACACACCAGGACTGATTCATTTACTGATGGAAGCAAATGTTGATGAGAATAAATATACAAATAATGATTTAGCTTTATATAAACAAATACTGGAATTTACTGGAGCTCATGTACGTGTTACTGGTGTATTAAAGGGTACTCCACTTCCTAAATACAGAAAAATAATACGTCCTCTATTTCAATCTACCATAAAGAATGTAAAAGTTTATCAGGGCAAAACAAAAAAGAAACGTGCATATAGGACTGTTCGCAAAGTAAATCTTGAAGACTCTCATTTCAATTATTCTGACGATCCTAATGAATTGGTTGAACGATTATTGATACTACACAGATCTAAACAATCGGGAAATAATGGTTTAGATACTGAAATTCGGATGATTGAAGAAAAGTTGGCTGAAGAAGGATATATTCAGTTAAATTAGATATTTTATGTTGTAAAATATTAATGACTGATAATGATATATTAGAATTTAACATTGAAACAATGAAGCAATGATTATTTTTATTGATTATAATGAATGTCATAAAAATTATTGAATAAATTGTGAACAATATTGAATTAAATCTTTTGTTATTATCTATGATCGTATCAAATTATAAAATATAGTTAAAAGGTTGGATATTCGACACATTCAGATATATAATGTAAGAGATAAATAAAAAACTGACGAATATGACGAAAAATTGAGTAAAATTGTATGAAAGACATTAAAACGCAAGAAAATGATAAGAAATATCATAAATTGTTGAAAAAAATAGCGTAAAAAGACTCTAAAACATAAGAACATGATAAGAAATAATGGAAAACTGTTTATAATTAGTTAGTATGGTGGGAAAATTTGTTAATAGTGTTGAAATATAAAAAAATTGTAAAAGAAGAAAACGTTTACTACATGTCTGTGCAACGACAAGTAAAGCTAGGGCGATGGACGACGAAGTGTTGATTGTCAAAACGATTATAGGAGTCCCTTACACCCTCCAGCTTAAAATGAATGGTTATAGAAGTGTTTAAAGATTTCCTTAGTGTATGGGTTATGGGCTGTGAATGTGTTGAGAAAACATTCAGTAAACGTCTGGAGCTTTATGGCTGCTAGTCTGTTGAAGATATCGAGCGGGCGAGCAAAATACAAAGTCCCTGTCAATTCATTAAATCAAACGTTCAAAGATGTGACTGGTAAATCCAATAATCAAATGGAGATCGTGATTGCGGGCCTACAACATTCAACTGGTTCTGCGTTTGTTAAGTTGTAGATGTGCACAGATGAAGCGAAAGGTGATGTGAAAGCATAAATATGTACTGTTATCATTGATGACTAACGATATTGTAATGAGATGTAAGAAAGAAAAAAAAAAACCCTTACAAAGTTGTTGAAAGATCGATGAAAATTGTGTAAAAAGTACAAAAAAAAAAAAGACTGGAAAATGATGCGAAATAGCAAAAATTGCTTAAAACAATGTAAAAGTAGTAAAATGTGCGAAAAATTGTAAAAAATGATTGAAAATTGTACATAATTAGTCAAAAGTAAGGAAAACGTTTACCTCTCTCTCTATAATCACAAATACTATTCATAGTTATCAACATCCGTTTCAAAAATAATAGTAAGAGGGAGATTAAAAAAAAAATGTAAAAATAAAACATCTTAAAACGAAGCTAGATATATAAATTTCCTTCAAATTTTATATTTCAAATAATAAGACTTATACATTTACAACAGTCTCTGGATTGCGTCATCCATTCTTCATATATAAAATTGAAATCTTTACTGCCATCCCAGCCATATAACATTCTATTCAGAAATAAAATGTATGAATAAAGCATGGTACGAAAATTTCCTTCACATTTGAAATCGACGAATGTGTGAAAGAGGCGATCGAGTGATATATACAATCTTGGTAATGTGATAAATATAGAGAAATAATTATCTCATTTATTTTGGGTGTGTAAAAAAAAAATCCACGCTATTCCACGTTTTTTTTTGGGGGGGGGGTGCTTTTAATCATTAGTTTTGCAAAGAATTGATTGCTCCGCTAAAAGTTGTGTGACTCCGCATCTAAATGAATGATAAAAGGTTATGAAGCCGTTCTGTATGAGCTTACAAAAGTATATGATAAAGTACGCCAACAACACCTCTGAACAATAATTATGTGTGCGGGAACTGCTTGTATTCTTTTATACGGTCTTGCAGCAGATATGATTAAACAAATATAAATGAATGAAATGTAAAAATAATACGTGGGCTGGAGTTAATTTTGAAAATATATAGTGAGATTTTTCGGAAACATGCATACAATTGTGTAGAAAAAGGGGTGATGTAATAATTTTGCTAGCATGAACATTTATTTAGAATAATTTCGTATTACATTATTAGACTTTGAACATAGATAGCAAGATGGAAAAGGAGTGATTGCTTCGACATGAGTAAAACGAACGAAGTGTTTTCGTAGGTTAGTGATTATATAGAAAAAATTATAGGCGAATGTAATTTGTAGTGAAAAATAGTATGTTTGGGCTAATTTTAAAAATTCATGATAGTTTAGTGGAGTCTTACGGTGAATGCATTTATAGATGTAGTGATTTCAATTTTTTTGGAATGTAGTTGAAGTGTTTACAAGAATATGTTTTCTATAGGTTAGGCCCTTTGCGAATTGAAGAAAAATTTAAACGATAAAAAAATAATATATGTACGATAGATTAAAAAAAATATTATTGACAATATGAAAATGAGATAATGATCTGTAAGGAGATTGCTAATTTTGGAAATGATGAAATATATTTAAGTTGATTTTAAAGTAATTATGCACGACTTGAATTTTGGAAATAGATTACATAGTATGAATGGAGCGAAGAACCATTTTCTACGATTTCCTGAAAAAACTATATTACGATAAGAATAGTGTCAATGAACATACAGATATATCAGTAGTAATGAAGCGAGAAGTGTCTGCGGCGTACATTTGTCTGCACAGCATATTACAAAAAAGATTTTAAAAAATTTTAGCGTAATGAAAGAATAAAAAATATACTCGGGCTAATTTTATAACACAGAGAAAAAAATGTTACTGTTCGTTACCTGAAAAAGAAAACAATATTCTTTTAGGCGACCTTTTTGTGTTCGATATGATGACTGTTCAGGGATAGATGCAGGTATCTTTAACGTATTTTTACAATCAGGCTGTTGCCCTCGAGAATATAACCTTCTATTTCACTCACATACACTCTCTCACTCGCACATTGCAACCCTGATCTGGTCGTGCTACCGTGTTTTTTTCTTCGAACATGCTGTGGTTCGTAAACTAACAGGTTTTTTCTATCTGTCGCTCTATACAATTGACCACCAACACCTCATAGACGAACTCGTGTATATCGCGGAAAAATAATTTACGAAATTTAAAAAAATATTATAACCATACTTGTATTTGTATAAAAATATGATTATGAAAGATTTTAAAAAATTTAGTCGATTGAAAAATAAAATATATCGATTAATTAAATTCTACGGTAACTAAGCTCAGAAAAGTTTACATACAAAGAATGATGAACGGTAAAGAGGTTCAAGGTTAGATTCAGGCTTTTGATAGAAAAAATAACAAATGAATAAAATAAATGAAAGTGGAATAACGGACGGATACAGTGACGAATGCGTAGAAACATGTGTGCAGAACGGATGTTTGAGATTCACGACGACTGATTTGCATAAAAATAAAAAACTTATGAACGGTGAAATGATTGGAAGCTTAAAAATCTGTAATACATTAATATGAATGATTTGGTAAATAGTGCTAACGGATGTGTATGCGTGTATAAGTATTTGAGAATAAATAAATAAAAATAACATTGGTTGTTAATTTAGTCCAGGGGCAGTAAAAGGAGAGAAGAAGAAATTTTTAGATCCGTGTAAAGTGAAAAATATTGAGAGTCGGTTCGATTTTGAAAATACATAATAGGAATGTATAACATGCACAGATATAGTGTTGTGTAGTCGTGACAATGTATATATGTGTGGGAACGACTTGTACGCTTTTGTGACGGATCTGGCGGTCAAGGAGTACGGGGAAAAAATATAAAAAGTATATACCAACAGTAAATTGTCTTCGTTGATTATAAATTTCGATTCATTTTGATAATGTATAATGGAGAACGTGTGTGAGAAGTGTCGGGATGCTTTTGCGACAGTCGAGGGTTTGATGGGGTCTTAAACAGAAAATAAAATATAATATGAAAAGATCTTGAAAAATATTTGGAGTTTGAAATAAATAAAATATTCTTAAACTAATAGACTTGGAAAAAAATTAATATGAATGATTGGGAAACCATCTCTAGCATATGTGTGTGCAGGAATGGGTGGCGCGGATTCACATTCGGGTGGATGTCCTCGTGAAAAATAATATGAAAGATTTGTAATTTGTGTAGGGCGGAAAGGAGAGGGAGGGGGGTTGAAATCGTGTTAAATAAAACTCTACTCGACATAAATTTACAAATACTTACTTTTGGAAAAAATCTTTGGAGGGAGAAAAAAATATTTTAGAGTAATTCCATAATACATAGACATGAAAAAATTATTATGATCGATATGAGAATTAACGACAGAAGATGTGTGCGCATTCATAGCAGTGAAGACATCGACGAATTTATTTTTAGAATCGGAGAAAAAAATATAAAATTATTAACGGACGGAAGAATTTAACGTAAGTGAAGTAAATATACTTAGGCTAATTCCATAATACTTGGAGTTGAAAAAAAAAACTATTATGAACGGTATGGAAACTAATTGCAGAGGATGTGTATGCATTCATACAGTAAAGGTATCGAAGGATTTATTTTTAGATTATGAGAAAAATAAAAATAATGTACTGTCGGGAAAAATGATCGGAAACGTGAAAAATATAATTGGAATAATTCCATAATACTTGGAGTTGAAAAAAGTTATTATGAACAGTATGGGAACTAACGACGGCTGATGTGTATGCATTCATACAGTAAAGGTATCGAAGGATTTATTTTTAGATTATGAGAAAAATAAAAATAATGTACTGTCGGGAGAAATGATCGGAAACGTGAAAAATATAATTGGAATAATTCCATAATACTTGGAGTTGAATAAAGGATATTTTGAACGATATGTAGACTAACTGCAGAGGATGTGTAAGCCTTCATATCAGTGAAGACATTATAGGATTTATTTTTAGAATCGGAGAAAAATAAAAATAATACACCGTCGGAAGGAAAGATCGGAAGCAAAAAAAATATAATTAGGATAATTCCATAATAGTTAGACTCGAAAAAATTATTATGAACAATGTGGGAACTAACGACAGCAGATGAGTGTGTGGGAATGGGCGGTGTTCATTCATAGCGGTGAAGATTATTGTAGGATTTATTTTTAGAACCGGAGGAAAATAAAAATATTATGAACGGTCGGAAGAAATGATCGGAAGTGAAGAAAATATATAATTGGAATAATTCCATAATACTTGGAGTTGAATAAAAGTTATTATGAACGGTATGGGAACTAACGACAGCAGATGGGTGTGCGGGAATGGACGGTGTGCATTCATAGCGGTCACATAAAAAAAATAATTACCTCTCAATATGAAATGACGGTGGCGTCGGGAGCGTTGATTGGATGTTTAATGGTCGTAGTAAAAGTAAATAGAATGCGATATATTCGATATTAAAACAATGGAATCGATCGGAAAAGAGGGTGGAAGGGGAAAAGGAGACTAAGGATAGTTTTAAACTATAGAAATACTTGATTTGTTAATTTGTAAATGTTTTGGATAATCGGTTAGGTTTAGACAACAGAGCAGGGATTGGGTTATTATGTGAAAAAAATAATTATTAAAAAAATAATCGCGATAGTGTAAACGGTCGGCGCGTGCGGGGGAACGGTGCGTGCGCTTTCGCGGCGGAGAGCGATATGATAGATATATGCGGGGGGTCAGCGCGTGCGTTTTCGCAGAGAATAACGCTGTGTTAGATATATGTGTGGGATCGGGACGTGCGTCTTGGAATATGGCAGTAAGATCGGGGAATCAGGAAAATAAAAAATTATGCTTCGGCTAATTTTATATTATGTATACTTAGACTTTGAAATATTAAAGAAATAATCGCAGTATCGGAAAGGGAGCGCGTGTGTGCGCGGGATATCGCTGTGGACATCGGAATATGCGTGGGATCTGCGCGTGCGCTTTTGCGGCGGAGAACGTTATATTGGATATATGCGCGGGATCGGGACGTGCGTCTTGGCATATGGCAGTAAGATCGGGGAATCGGGAAAATTAAAATTTAGACTTTGAAATATATTAAAACAATCGCGGTATCGGGAACGGAGCGCGTGTGTGCGCGGGATATCGCTGTGGACATCGGAATATGCGTGGGATCGGCGCGTGCGCTTTCGCGACGGCGACCGGAGCGTGCACGAGAACGAAATATACGTGTGAGAGGTGTGAACTGGAGTTATAGGTTAGATTTACGCTTTAAATAATATATTGGGGTTAAATTTTGGAATTTTCATACTTAAGCCTCGGAATTTTAAAAAAAAATTGCGGTAACGGAGCAGGACGGGCGGGGTCAGCGGAGACTTGGGTTACTTTCGGACATTAATTAATATACTTATGTTAATTAATAATCGGTTCGGTTTATCAGAAACGAGCGGGACGTGTACATGGGAATTTCGGAGAAATTTGGGGAACTTGGGGGAACTTTCAGCACCTGGACACTAATTGGGGTTACTTGCGCCCCAGAATAACACTTTGGACAGTTTATTGACCTCTGGACACTGTTTGGACGTTCGGTTTATCGGAAACGAGCGGGAACCGTCCAGGGGAAACTCAGAGGAATCGGGGGAAACTGGGGTGAATTTTGAACACCTGGACATGAATTGGGGTGAGTTTTGTGTTCGGATTACCGGTCTGGGGTGAATTTTCGCCTCCGGGACAGGAATTGGGGTTCGGATTAGCGAGTGTCGCCAGTCGCCCCATTTAATGACTACTGATGACAATACAATCAAGATAGATCGCTCAATGGTCGCACTGAGAAGGGATTGCGCATCCAACTAGAGGCAAACATTCGAACACAAACCTGCGGTTTGTCTCTCTTCTACACCGACGTGTCTAAATTCGATACGTTTGATGGCTGCTCAGTCGTCTCTGATGATGTCGCTATAATACGTTACTTACTCCCGGAACCGTTTTCCATCCTATCCGTCGAACTATATGCTCTCTCAGCGATTTCCTCATGAGATCTGACTCACATCAATCGTCCGTAGTGTGGTCAGATTCTCTCTCAGAACTCAAGGCCGTGTCCAACGTGTTCAGCCACGATCAACATCCAGTAGCCAAAGAAATTCTCAAATTAGTATCGTCGAGACCAGATCGGACAGTAACGTTCATGTGGATTCCTGCCCACGCTGGTATTCAAGGGAACGAATTGGTAGACACGACTGCAAATGAGGCTGCTGTTACTCTGCCGGTGCCAAGCATTCCTGTCCCAGCAACCGATCTTAAAATTCATATAAAACATAGCTTGAAAACCCTATGGCAGAGGAAATGGCAGCTAACATCACAAACGAATAAGCTTCGCGTAATGTCAATATCACCGTGGAACATATCACTTCCAAATCAAATGGATGACGTAATCATCGCCAGACTCCGATTAGGTCACACGCGCCTCACCCACGAATACTCATTAAATGGAACTGAGACTCCTCCGTGTACCATGTGCAGTGTTTCCCTCACCATTCACCATATCCTCACCGAATGCCCCTTCATATTCCTTTGAAAAGAAATTTTTCAACCTACCTTCTTCTCTTCCCCTCATCATAAAGACAGCTCCTCTTCATTATCCAGTTTAATCCTTCTCCTTCATAAGTCGGGACTCTACTCACTGATCTAAACCTCCTTCTCCTCCCGTGTCTTTAGCCATAGTTGCTACACATGGCACGTAAAATTTAATTTAATAATAATAATATATAGTTGTATTTCTTTTTTTTTTATTTTTATTTACTTTTCATTTTTTTTCCCCCATACGTACTTACATCTAACATTTGTGAATTTTAGCGGACCACATTTACCGTCGTCAAATGGTCGCAACGCTAAACTAAATATTTAATAAAAATATGTAGGAGAGCAATGTAGGCGAATGATTGTTTAGCGAGTACGGTGCAAACTGGTCTGCATTTCTCTTAAACACAGTACACCCTAAATCGGGAAAAAGGAAAGAAAATAATAAACGACCCGACTTCACAAGTACCGCGAGAACTATCACCAAAAATGAAACATTCACACGTCTCAGCAATCAGGTCACGAAAGAAATTTGAGGATCACAAAGAGGTTGTCCCACCAATGAGACATTTATAACAACCGAAAGGCCCTTGATCCGAAAAATTAGCGACCGACAGGAAATCGAAAGATCGACTGCGAACATTACAATAAGTGCATCAAACATTTTTTGTGTGTTTTTCCTGTTCCGAATTATTCAGACCTATTCGTATTTTTGTTTCGGTAAATGTGCTTCATTCGTAAGTTACTCGCATATTATCCGTGTGTATTCTGTTTTAAAGTGCGTTCAGTATTTTCGCAACTTTTCGTAATATTGTATGAATATATTCACATTTGTGCGGTGAGTGTCAATTTTATATTTCAGTCGTAAAAATATTGCTATTTATTATTTATCTTAGCAAGAAAAAAAAGTTTAAAAATGTTGTAAAAAGACTATATATAAAAAGACATCTATCACTTCAACTGCTAAATGTCCGTAAAAAACACATAGAAATATATTCATAAAAATCAACGTGTGCAGTCATTGAAAACATTTTCCAACCATCCGGAAAGTGAATTCGAAGGATCTCTACATTTTTGTTGCGTTCAGTATTGAAAAGCAAAGTTGTATGGAAAGAGGCTTTGAAGTCATAAATGTGTTCATAAATTAGTTTTAAAATATTTTATGTTTTGTGAATATGTATAGGATTAAAATAAAGTTAAGAAGTATGTGATTCGTATCTAAGTATATTTTCCGAAAAAACACGATTTTACCAAAAAAAAAAAAGTGAATTTAGATACATTCACGAAATTTTAAATAAACTACAGCAAACATGCAAAGTGTTACAAAAATTATTCGTTAGATAACTCATCATTATAAATTTGTAACATTGTTAGCAACATAGAACTTTAATCTAACTTCGGCTACGAAAAGTATGATTTTATTTTAGAAATTCTAATTTTAATTCAGCGCAAAATTATTTAAAACTGTATTCCCAAATATAAAAGGTGATGTATTTAAAAAAAAAAAAAAGAATTTAGATATGTTTTTTAAATTTTTACTTCAAATAAAGCGATCGCAAAATTATTTAAAATCTTTTAAAACTGTATTCTCAAATATAAAAGGTGATGTATTTTTAAAAAGAAGTTAGATACGTTTTTCAAATTTGTATGTACAAGAAAGGGATCTCAAAAATTATTTAAAACGTTTTAAAATTATATTCCCGAATATTGTACATTTATTGAACTTAATTAATTTTGAGTATTACTTTTATGTTAGTAAAAAACTGAATTTAGTTCAGCTAATAAGTTAACACAACATTTATTGATTCTGTGCCGATACGAAGTTCGCCGGGTCAGCTAGTTTAACCCTTCTGCTTCGTTATAGGCAGACAAAAATTGTTAACCTCGGTGTAATAAAAACCGTTTAATTTTCTAAACATTAGCAGCGATGTATGTTATCTGCATTTAGAATAAAAACTACAATATCTCCGGATAGTGTTGATAAACAGCGAACAACCCGAAAAACATGGGAACCAATTCGGAAATAGAACGCATATTGTTGAATCACTCAAGAGAAAAAGAACGGAATTCTATTTCGTAACCAAATTCACGCAGATCATATATTTCTAAAATTAAAAAAAAAAATAATCTGAAAGATCGGTTAGACTTTAAGAGCAGTCAGAAATGAGGACAACCTAATTCAACCAGAATTAACTTCTGCGCCGTGTGGTACCGCAAAATTCTCCAGAATACCCCGTTATGCTTAACTAGAAAACTTGCGACCGCCATATGTGGACACTGCATTCGGGACGTACTCGGAAAGGATAAATTTTTTTAGCCGGAATTCTTCAGAGGCATCTTACAATCAATATGTATACCATCGGGATATGTGTGAAGCATATTAACCATCTACTATTTTCCTATCTGCACGCTATGATGTAATTTAAATTTATTTATTTGAAAAGTTATTCCTTCCGTAAAATTTAAGTTTTGTCTCATGTAGCGGAGAACACTCGGTAGGAGAAATATTTCTATTTAAGGGTAAAATTATTATATAAGCGTAGATTTTGCAATATTAGTAACGTCTATTTTGTAAAAATCCTGCAATCACGCGAAAAAAAAAAAAAAAAAAAAGTAATAATTTCTTTGTACAAAAAAAGAAAACAGAAAAGGGTAATATTTAATGAGTATGGAGGGTAGTTCAATGAACAACGTTTGTTGCTAAGCAGGAACGAAACGAAAAGGTTGATCCGGCATTAGCCGAAATTTCGTAATAGAAACGGGAAAAAAGCAGAAAAATGTGGGACAAAATTTTTAATTGCAGCGTGTTTTTTTTTACACTTCTGGAACTCTGTTAAATAGACAGGTATAATTAACGGCACCGAAACCTTTCCCCAGTGACACACAGTGACGGCTAGGTTTAACTCGGATTTACGTGGTACAGGTAAATCGCCAACCCATTCTAACTCCGAGTTAACAAAAGTATGTTGGCGCGAATGTTGTAAGTGCCATCTTTTAAATTCGTCCTCGATGATCTGTCACCTCATTTTCCGGATGACGTTATTGCGTAATTAATAATCCGACCGCGTCACACTATATATGCCAGTCCGCAGGAAGTTTCCGATTCATTTGTAGCGGATATTTCTCACCATCTCCGAATGCAAATATCGAATTTTTATCAATAAGTTGTACACAGTTGCTCGGCGCAGCATGAATCGTGAAATAGTGCTCACTCTCTGTTGGTTATCATGTTTAACAAGTACGGTAAGTAAAAAAAAAAATTAAAAGTATCTTAATCCGCCGAATAATAAATATGCATCCACCGACAACGAATCAAGCAGAGTTCTAAAGTATTGCCTTATCGGGGACACCTTTTGTTCTATTCCTTTCATTACACATATGTAAATAGGTGAAAACTTATTATACGTGAATTACGCAGTTTAACTGTGTAAAGTTGCAAACGTTCTTCATTGCCTGTTGCAAAATTAATAACACGAAAACAGAAGAAACTCTTTATCACTATCATTATCATTATGTTTGTTCAACTTATTTATGAAGTATTAAATATGATAGCGATATATTTTTTATTATTAAAAATAGAGATATTAAATTGCACGTCGAGCTTTATTCTTGTTTTTCTTTTTGCTAATTCGTAGTCAAGTTGCGAACCTTTTTAAAAATAATGAATCTGATGAATTTCAGAATAAATCTCTTTATCTCGTCATAGATTTAAATAATTATTTTATCGAATTTATTTTTCCATTCGTATTATGCGTATGTATGTATATCACACACTTTTCTCAGCTAGGTAAAAGAAGTTTAGCCTATTATTAAAAATGCTTATCAGAAAAGTGACCTTATCCTTTTCCAACTTTTAAAGAGCATATATTCGGTGCGAATTTTTAAAAGAGGCTGTTGCGATATGTAAAGACTTTGTTTCAAAGTCTCCCGTGTCGACGAAATCTTCCAAAAAGCGAGATTGAACAATTTCCGGCGACAGTTCATGATTTGCCTTTCAGTGCGATAATTTTATGCAATGTATATTGGGGAAGAATGTTAAGATGACGTAAAGGGACAACATATACAGGCGCAAGTATCACGTTTATAAATTAAGGTTTATAAATTAAGGTTTAAAGATCCGGTTTGCTTTTCTCACGTCCAAATCATCACAACGTTAAATAAGTCGCACTGAAAGTTTCATCATTTTGAAATAACACGTGGCGCTGGAGGCCGTGAAAAGTTAGAGGATTGTTCTTTGAAGCGTAGTTTTAGCAATTAAATTTTAGGCAATAATTTTTAGAAATATCAGTAAGATTGGATACGCAAATTAACTGTATCAGCTAAAATGTTAAACACTGAAAAGTTACAGAAGTATCAAAAAAACAAAAAAAAAAAAAATAATTTATGTTGTGTAGTATCAAAAAAAATAACTAATTTATATTGTTTAATTATTGTTGAATTTAAGATGTTGTTTGGAAGGAAACTTTTCAGCTGCGAAATAAATTTAAGTTCAGTCACTTGCATCGTGTTATTTATTTGCGTGACTACTGTTTTTTTTTTTTGCTTTTTTTCTTCCGAAATTTAAAGATCGCGTTTGAAATAATCTTTAATGTTTCTCGGATAGTTTCTATATGGAACTGTATAACAGGTTTTACCTGGCTGCGTTTTAATTGTCTTCATATCATTTCCTTTTTATTTTCTTTGGCTTTTTTTAATTAGACCACCGCACAAAACTCTGAAAAATATGTAGTTCTAGTTCAGCTCTTTTAAAATAATAATCAATTGCGTTTAAGGATGTCGTAAAATGATTTGCGGTGGAAAATCCGGAATTGTTAAAATTTTCCACAGAGATTACACAAATAGGCTCGATAATAGGAAATTTTATTTTATCGCAGCGAAATAGAAAAGAAAATGTTTTTGACTATACGCGTCATGTTTCCGTCGGAGGTAATAGAAAAATCCTGGAACGTTTCATATAATAATGACGACCCGTTATATAGCACGTTTATGAGGCGTGTATTTCGTTTTGCGAAGAATGACATATAATCAATTAAGATAAGACCGGCTATTTCCTAAAAAGTCATAGAAGGAGTCCAGACCGGATGGCGAGTTCTGTCGAATTTTACATAAAAAATCACGACACGTTTTTATACAACAGAATAACGCAAAACGTTTCTTGAAAGCTGTTAGTGAAACCTGCGAGTTGCACGGTGTCATCGACAGCTATAAATTGTTACATAAATCATAAATTAAAAAAGGAAGTAGTGTCAATTAAAACTGACACTCTGCTGTAAGAATTGTGCGAAACTATTGTCAGGAGTCCGGCGATTATATTCTCATGGGCAGGACCGAAGTATCAAATTATACATACATATGTATATATATATATATATATATATATCTTTGATCCTTCGGCCCTTCACATGCAGACACCTCCTAAAATAAATCCTCAGTATAATATACTTACAGAACAGTAAATTTAAATTTACTACGTCATCGTTAAAAAAAACAATAGCGATTAAGTCTGAATAGCAAACTCCGTTAAAAACTTTGGATATTTTTAATAATGAAGTTACACACATTATTATAGATACGTATTTTGAGTTACGTGAAAATTATTAAAAATTGTTGCGGTCTCTTAAAATTCTGTGTGGCTAGCAAAAATTACAACCATCGAATTTTACAAAATATGCAACAAATTAAGAATACGAGAGAGAGAGAGAGAGAGAGGGAACTAAAATTCCTTTTCTTATTGAGCTCGCTTATTTGTATTGTAAAATTTATTTTAATTTCTTACACTGTTTTATTTTTCATCGATAACATGAATAAAATTCCAACGGTGCTATTAATAATTTCAAGTTTTTCCGTATAAGCGGAAAGTTTGTAATTTTTGTCGCCTGCCGATGAAATTCGAATTACACCATCTCACTATACTAAGTGTTTTTACCGGTTCGGCAGAAAATAAACGAGTGCAGTTGCATACTGTCGATCTTTATAGTAGAGGAAAAATCGCGAAATAGATATATCAGTGTTTAAATGATGCACTTTTACCAGATTCATCAAAAGTACACGGTTACAGTTGGCCATTAGTTATTAGTTGACCTGTACCGCTTGGCTTCCGGTTACCGGTTGGTTCATTATCCGGTTAGCTAATTTTTTAAGTAATTACGAGTGTTAACATTTACTTTCCGGCTGAAACCATAGTCGAAGTTTTTGTCCTCATCTTAAATTGGTGCACTTTTGTTCGAGTGTGCATTTCTATCCGTGTCCGCTTTTGTCCAGGCACCGTATAAAAAAAAAAAAGGGATAGTTAACGAACTCGTGGTAGTTCGGATGTTGCACCCGCCATGGAGACGGATTGTTTTTTTATTTATGTTTTTTTAAAATTAAAACACAAGACGAGTACCCCGGCATTTGGTGTAGGGTAGTGTTTAACTTGCCTGCAATACAACCATTAATGTTTAAAAGCGAGTCCCCCATACACTTGACTGGAACCGGGGATTGTGAAGTTAGGGTTCACAGTGAACTTAAAGATTTAATGAATCTGAAAATTCTGGGCCAGTTTCTTTCTTCTTTCGAGATTATCCGTCTTTACCTTCGCTGAGATCACTGCTTTAAGCGATATTGAATTTCTTATATCAGATGTGTATATACGGCTGGGAAAGTGACTTCAATTACGAGACAATTCTCGAAAGAACCGGCGATACCTTTGGCTTTTGGTAGCCGAGAATGCTTTTTCTACTAGGCTAGCGCGCTACTGAGTACTCTACTGATCGATTTCTGTTTATTATATTAATAAATTATCGTTCATATAATGAATATAATTTTATACGCAAAAAGACTCGGTCTAAATTAAGGGGGCGCGCGAAATTCGATTAGGGCGCATTCGGACGAAGATACTTAAAAACTTTTATTTTTATATCTCCGTCTAATTGCAGTCAATATTGTCCGACGATATTATCGTAGTAAATAAGAGTATCTTGTCATTCTCCGAAGCGTTAGTTTCAATAAAAATCAAACGCTCATGAGCTATTTAGAAGATTAAATTTTTTAATGTTAAAAAACCTGTATCAGTAGTAGAAGAAGAGTTCAAATTTGAAGAAATAGAGGAAGTTTTCTAAATAGCGCAAAGTTTGAGAAGGAAAAATTATTTTTTTGAGAGCTTAATTACACGCAAAGAATATTTCATTCCAGAAGTGGAGGAGTTAAGGTGTGCATTACCGGGCTGCGTCAACAGGAATATAAATCACAATGTTGGGAAATACCCTTGACTGGCGGTCCCCCCTCATAAAAAAATCACATTCTTTTTACGCTGATGTCAGGTTTTTTTTGGTTTTTTTCGTGCGGCATAATATAACGAACGGAACGATGGAAGTAGAAGAGTTTTGATAGAACTAAAAAAAAGCGAAAAATAATTTGCTAATTGCCCGTTAAGATCTCGATCAACACACCCTCTTATCATCTTTTTCTATTCGTATCTGACTATTTGTGATAAGTGCAATTCAAACGAGACCTATTCTGCCTTTCTCGTTAGATACGATTTTATCATTCTTCGAATGCTCTTATCTACATTGTTTCTTCTCATCATTCCACCCGTGTTGATTTCGTTGCCAACCCCACACTGACATCACCAACGTAGTCAAGTGATGGAATCTTAGTTACCACATTTTTTCTACTCCAAAAAGCTTCCGTAACCGTATGTGCAAAAAAATTCACCATCCTAGATTACGGTTTGCCACGTACCAATCGTCTTCCTTTCTATCTGTATGTCTATAGTTTCCTCTCTGATTCTTCCCTTTGAGCGCCCTTTATACATCTCTTCTTCTGCTCTGGTTTCTATTATTCGCTGGCGCCATTTTATTTCTGTCATGTTCCCACTCATGTTTTCGCCTTAATTTCTCTTTCATGTTGACGGATGAAGGTTATCTAATTTCGTTCAAATGTCTTTCCCGTTGAACTTTTTTTTTTTTGTCTATCTCCTTATCACTTATCTATCCTATCGCCCTTCTTCCCTAGCCTACCATTCCAGCTGCCATTGGCTACATTTTATACTCCTCAGCACCGTTTCTGTCCAATTTCACTTCCGCACATCTTTTCTCGCACAGTCATTTTTTTTAATCGCCTTCCCCCCACAGTGTTCTCTATGTTAAACTATTCTGCAATCTCAACCGCATATTCCTTTCAGCGTCTTCCTCCCGTTCGTTTGAAAACTCTATTTTACATTTCCCGGTTACCTAAATAAAAACCTGCTCTCTTCCGGCTTTTTAAACGTTGTCTAAACCTGACACTTTGATCTGTTGTGCCTATATTTTTGTTTCTCCCAGATTGATCATTAGCCCCAACCACACATCAAACTCTAGATAAATTCTAATAGATCGCCGAAAATATTGCTGTACTGATGCGCCGGAGAAAACAAAAAAAAAACTCAAACCATCGCGAACAGTTTTTTATAACTATCAAAATTAATCTTTTCCACGCTGATAGAGAAACCTCCTACTTTTCATGTATCCGCAATGTGCAAGCGGCGAATCCTATGTCTGCGGAAAGAATCTACTTAATTACCATGAACATGGTGTAAGATTTACATAGGTATAAAAATGTTCATCTTTCACTTGTTTCAGGCCTTGTATTCTGTTAACACGCTCAAACGTCGTTATGCAATTAACTGGTACTTGGTCTTTTTGCTCTCTTACTGCACTCTTTTTGTATACTCTGTCTATGTTGAATTTATTATTGTTCTATTAAAACTGATCCGCAACCGTATTCCGGATAACCTGGTTGGTACCTACCTATTTAGGCTAGAAAAGCTATGTATCGAGTCTTCTCTGTCATGGAATAAAACAAATCAAAAACTTTTAGCATTAGTATTTCAAAATGTGATCCTAATAAATTCTACCGATTGCTCCAGTAGATTTTTAAAAATGCGATATTAATTAATAATTTATCTAGATTTACAGGTTTTTTGGGCCCTGATAATGAATCCGTACTGTACAGTAGCAAAACTAACGTCATCTGCATTCTGTTCCGTGCATGTGCTATAAATTTCAGTTTAATATATATAACTTTTTTTTTCAGTTTTCACATACTTCAAAAATGTTCCTCTTAATGCGATTTGAAAAATATCATTTAAAATTACCGGTAAATTAGTGTTGCGATGGCTATTTACCCAGCATATTCTACAACGATATATAACTTTCTTCCGTAAATGTATATTAATAGTAAAAATGTATACTTCAAACTTTTATGCTTTTTTAAGGGCATTAGCCTGCTATTTTTTTATTATTAGACTCGCGTATGCTCGTAAAAATATTTATTAATTTACTTTTTCAAATTTAGTATTTATTATATTCACATATCCGTTACAAATCAATTAAACGATGAACAATCCCAAAACCAAATCCCGTAATAAAATGTTATTGTAACTTTCTAAAAAAAATAGCAGGGAGGGGGAGAAAAAAAAACTAACAAAAAAGAAAAATAACATCAACCATCGTAAAAAATATGCTCGTGTCGAAGAGCAGGCGATCGGTGAAAAGAAAAAAATACCCCCCCCCCCAAAAAAAAAAAAAAATTGACAGATTTTTAAGATACAATTTTAACGGGAAAAATACTACAAAGAAGACTAAGAAGAGAATATTTGACGAGAGAAGAAGTGTCAAAAAAATTTAGAACCGTTCATTTTTTTTTTTTTTTTTTTTTTTTTTTTTGAAATAACTGTAAAGGGTCCCACGAGGCTAATGCCTATATTGTGGGTGCCCAAACACTTATTATCGTTTATTGTATAAATATAACGTACAATATAATATCAACGTCCGACTATAAACTAAGCAATTACTAATAAAATAAAACAACAATCTTCTTAAATGAAGCAAATATCTTATCCTCTTAACAAAACGTATACACCTCCGATCTGGAAATTTATAACTAATAATATTATTACACAGTATCACCGCAAACATATTCCAACCCATACAAACAACCAGATATACAATCGGCAGAACAAATACAACACAGATGAAATAATCATAATGTAGCGCTATTAATGTTAAAAACCGAATAATATACGTCCAACGCAACATAGTTAACTACAATAAATACTCTATACAAATATCAAATAGGTAATTATGCTCTATTATGCCACATGCACTCAAGCCCGCATACCCTTTTATATTGTATTTGGGGGGAGACCAAGAAACCTGCAAATTATTACTCCTATCTCTGCAACCAAGCAATTAACCAAATTTTTATTTTTTCCTTCCAAACTGCTAAATGCTGTTCTATCCAGATTTCCTTCGGTACCTTTAATAATAAATTCATCAATACATTTTCTTCGACATTATCTATTTTATGATTTACCCCCCGTCTGAATTGAAAGGAAAATTCTTTAGGTACTCTGGTATTTCGCTTCTTATCTATTAATGGCAGTTGCACGTCTTGCAACTTACTTTTTAGCAGCTTGTGATAACAATACATCGCTTTTGGAGGTAGTTCCTTATTTTCTATCCACCATACAGGTTCAGAAATATTCTTGTTTCCCAGATTTCTAGAGGGAGTTATTAATTTCAGACATCTCCTTATTAAATTGCTGATTTTGCTCATTTCCGATTTTTTTGCCTCACCCCATACTTGAACAGCATAATGTACTCTCGATGCTATTAAAGCCTTATAATACATCCTTACTACATCGTGGGGCATCAGAAATTTTAATCTATATAACGCTGGTATGGATTGCCTTATTTTTAGAGTGAGGTTATTTATGTGCATTTTCCATGTTAATGCGTTGTCAATCACTAACCCCAGATATTTGTAGCTCTTAACAACTTCAAGTAGCACACAATCGGAGCAATTATCGCAATGATTAGCATTCCCGTGTAACCAACCTGGACAGCGTAATATTATTTTCGGTATAATTTTTCTATGACGACTGGGGGTCCTTATGTACATTATTTGTGTTTTTGATTTATTGATAACTATACCTCTATCATGGGCCCACCTGGTTACATTATCCAAATCTTCCTGCAGTAATTTTTCAGCAACATGTATATTTTTGTGCTTTGTCACAATGGCGAAGTCATCTGCATAAGCAAATATAGTAGAATTTTTTACGGCAGCAAAAACCGAGTTCGTGTAGATAAGAAATAGTAATGGCGCTAAGACTGTTCCCTGCCCTAAACCCGTAGTAACGACTGCTTCTGCGCTTTGTATATTTTTGATTTTCACTATAATCTTCCGATTTGTCATGTAATTGTGAAACCATTCTTTTTGTTTACCTAATATCCCTATGTTTCCTAAATCCCGCATAAGTAAGTCATGATTCACCGAATCAAAGGCTTTGTTTAAGTCTAAAAAAGCTACTAGAAATATACTACCTTCAGCCATACCACAGTTAACTTGATTTACAAACGATTGCAGTAACATTGTAGTAGATTTCCCCTGCCGAAAACCAAACTGATTATCCGCAATAAGATAATTTCCTTCGAGAAATTGTCGCAAATGCGACGCAACATACTGTTCCAGAATCTTTGCAAATGCAGAAATTAACGTTATTGGCCTATAGTTTACAGTTTTTGAGCAATCCCCTCGTTTATATATCGGTTTAACGATACCTAGTTTTAAACCTTGTGGTATACAACTAGTTTTTATTGTGTAATTAATAATTTTGGCGGGGAGCGGTATAAAAATCTTAGAGTTACTCGTTACGTCTTTAACTCGTATTTTATCCCATCCTGGCGCTTTATTTTTGTTTAATTTCCTCAATATCATTTCTACAGATCCCTCCGTGGCTAGAGGTAAATAAAAGGATGTCAAGTGATTGCTTATTTCCTCCACTGTTGATAACTGCCTATTACAAACCGAAAAACACACATCGAGATCAGCCGTAAAAGTTTCCCGAAATTCCTCAACAGTTTCCGCTGGGTTAGTAAAAGTTTTAACTAACCGCTCGTCATTAGAAGTAGCCTTTGCCCCATGTAAAATATTGTTCACCAGTTTCCATGTACTTTTTATATCATATCCTGTTTCTTTTATTTTAGTGGTGTAAAAGTTGTACTTCGCTATCCTAATTTCCTGTATTATCCAATTTCTATACTTTTTGTAGTTTCTCCTGTAAAAGTGGTTAGTAGGATTGCCTTTGGCTCTCCTGAAATAAAAGTCTCTAATTTTTATTAGGTTCAGTATTTTTAAATTTATCTATTGTTTACTATCTTTCTCTTTTTGGTTTAGGCCTCGGCCAGGGTCGAATAAGCTAGTTCTATACAACTGATCAAAAGTTTTTTGTATGCTATTATATATCTTATCCGCTGACTCATCCTTCAACATTTTATCCCATTGGTAGGTGCGTATTTTACTGTTTAAGAGACTCCCCTGAATTATAAAATCGCGCGATTTTCTTTGACAAAAATAATTTAGTAGAGAAGCATAACATATTATATAATGATCAGCGATTTTCGTTGTAATAACCCCAGAACATATTGTTGTTTCTTTATGTCGTACGAATATGTTATCAATGCACGTCGAGGTTACCCTATCTCGATTAATTTCTTCCCGTGTAGGTAGATTTATTAATCTAACACACCCATAGCCATTAACGATGTTTAGGAACCGATCTCCGTTACTACTTTCTTTGAATAGATCAATATTAAAATCTCCACATACAATAATTTCTTTGTTACTTATTTTCCCTAATAAATCGTCAAGTAGCACTAAAAATTCGTTGATTGGTTTATTAGGCGATCTATATATGGCCAGTAACATTATACTAACTTTACTATTTATCGATATTTCAATGTTAATATAATCGCAAGCTCTGTTCCCTGTACTAATTTGGGTACAATTATATTTTTCCGAAACAAAGATCAGTATGCCGCCATTAAACCTTTCTGATTTCTCAACGAAAAATTTACCATATCCCCTCAGATTATAGTATTTTGCTTCTAGTAAGCTTATGTTAATTTCTGTTAGTACCAATATGTCAATTTTTGTGTTGAGAGTAATTGTAACGAATTCATTCCAATATTTTTTTAGACTTCTAATATTAAGGTGGAGTAACTGTAAAGGGGTCGAACTATCATTCCCCAAATGGCTAAAGGTCCTCACCTGCTCCTCCCATTTACCTAAACTTTCAAAATTCTGACAATTTAATATATTGGGTATTTCGCACATACCTACTGAAATTAATACTTAAATTCTATTATCATAATGTTAACGTACGCAAATAACATAAACTATCTATTATACTACTATAAACTAGATTCTATTATACTATTTTATTGAGATCTTCCGAGGTTTTTATTTGAAAGGAACGCTCTTGCGGGGTTTTACGAACAAAAATTTTACCATTCTTCAGCCAAGTGAACTGGTAGTTTAGCAGCTTGGTTTTCTGCTTGGTTTCCCAAAACAAGGTCCGATAATATCTGGATAGATTTTCATTAACGAAGATTTTGAGCGTGGATGAAGTGTTGCCAGTTATGTCTTTATCCCAGATAACCTGCGCCTTTTTCTTTACCATCAGCTCATCTACGATTTTACGATTTGCTTTAACTATTACTGGGTTTGGGAAGTTTTTGTTCCTGGCCGGAAGCCGATGTACGGCCACGATATCCTCCTTTCGTATCTGACAGTTCACTTGCCCGCCAATTTTTATTACTAAATCTTGCAAGTCTTCATTTGGCATCTGCGATACTCCATGTAATTCGAAATTTTCCCGTCTTCCGTACTGCTCTAAGAGGTGAACAGTAGCTGTTAGTTCGATTATTTTTTCGTCCTTCTGTTTCGTTTCTAGCGTCAGTCTTGCAACTTGCTCCCTCAAGAATTTTAACTCTGCCATTATTGACTCATTTATTTTTAGTGTTTCATCATATTTATTAGATAAAAATTCCATCGTGCGCACCATTTCTGCAATGTTACTATCTATTTGCCTTAATCTGTCGGTCACATCTGCTCTTTGATGTTGCTCATCAATTTTACCGCTCTCTGCGGCTTGATTTTTTCGTTTCTTCTCATTCTCGTCAACACTATCGAGGCTTATTTGTCGCTTAGTCCTTCCCTTTGGCATGATTATTAATTTTATGTCTATATTGAAATACGAAAAACGAATAAAATCGGTTTTAACTTACTTCTTATCAGTTTGGTTCTTATCAGTTATTACGCTCGTATTTATACACCGAGACTCAATTAAACGATAACAATATTTCTAACACGTAACATACGTCTATTCAAATTAAACAATTACATATTCATTATTTAGTATGTAAATAATTCGTGAAATAAAAAGAAAAATACCCGAAAGGAAAAAAGCAATACATTTAGTTGTTAGGCGAATGGCGCAATCACCTATGAGTTACGTAAAGATAAGGGAATTTCACAGGGACGATAGATAAAGAAAATAAATAACTAAGTAGAAAAACTAAATGAAAGCTCCCCGCGCGGAAATAGTGAAAGATGCGAGGAATGTACGAGATTTTACTCGGGACAAATTCGTGGTCATGATAATTAATGTTGAAGAAAAGTATGGTAATTTTAAAAAGAGTCGGCCTAATCGTATTAACTTCAAATTAACATGTACGACGCGATCGAGGATCCGCACAAAGGAAAGATGATGGATAGTGTGTAGAGAAAACGCTTCGAATAATAACTATTGTAAGATCTACGGATGTTAAAGGGAGGGAAATGATGAACCCCCTCTCAAGGAAAACCCAACAGAAATCTAATGATATATAAAGGAAGGCACCGGCAGAATAAAAGCTCTCTAGCATGAAGGATTTTAAAATGTCATGAGATCGAATAATGAGGGCAGCGCCAACTGGTTTTTATTATCACGTTGTTTAAACTTTTATAAAATTATTATGACAATGCAGTCGAACATGGCCAATTTTTAAGCGACTAGCGAAATTACCCTATCATTGAAATAACTGTCATCAGGCAAAACCGGTTTATTTTTGTCTCGCTAATTACGATAAATTATTGTCTCCGATAACAGATTCGTAACTTAATATTTGTTAAAAATAACGATAAAAAAAATGGCACGTAATTAAGAAGATTGGAAATGGTTTGGCGGCGATCGGATCGCAGAATTTCTTCGATTTTTCGCACCGGTTTGTCTGAGATTACGAATGGTCTGCCGCTCTTCCGTTGCTCGTTCTCTACATTCGTTCTACCTCCTCGGAAGAATTCACGGCACCATTTACTAACATGTTGAACAGTCATCGCAGGGGACCATAAACTTCCATTTTTTATTGATGAATTTCAATTGGTGCAATGATTTATGTGGTTTAAAAAAGCGAATAACTGAGCGCACCTCGTAGTCGGCAGTCAGAATTGCACTCATGATTAATTCACGTAACTCGGAAACGAAAAAGCATACAGTATTGCGGTTTAGACTAGTTTAAACTTGAATGTTGGGGTTACAAAATGAGACCACGCTTACTCCCGCAAGTTTATTGCAACCGGTTTCACATAAGTGGGAACTTACTTTGTGAACGTGACTCCTATATATATATATATATATACATATATATATATATACGAACGAAAATTAATGTACGTCTTTTATAATAAAGCGAAAATTGCATTAAAACCGTTCCGGTTACACCTGAGATTATCTCGTCTATCCAGCGAGCAAATGAGTGAATAAATATTTCTGCTTTGTGATAATAGGTCTACACGAATTTCGAAAACAAGTGTCACATATATGATACGAATGATCCAGTAGAAAAGATTATTCTGCAACCCGTTGGACTGCGTTTGGGATAAACGTCTGTGCCGCACAATAATATCTTTAACCGGGTCTTTCCGCTTCCGCTAAAGGCAAGTTGCACGGCGACCAATTACAAACACCGTCGAAAACACATTCATAAATATTACTGCGCACAGTCAATAATGCCCTGTGAACCTCGTATTACCACGTCAAGTTTATTCTTTTTCAGATGATAGATAATTCTTCAAATCTTTTCAAAGCATAATCATTTTTGAAACTGATAGTTTTTTATCCGAACACCCCACACACTTCATTTCAGCAAGTTCTCTTCGAATAACAGTTCCGCTTTTTACTCGTTTGTAGTTGTGTCAGACTCATCGTCAAGTCCACTGTCCTATGTGAGGACGCGGTAGCATCATGTTGCTTTTATGCTTTTCTTCCATTTATTCTGGTCCTTTGCCAGACGGCATGCTTCCGGCGCGGCATACTCACGCTTAGTGCCTTTACTTGATCAACCCATCATATCGGAAATCTTCCTCTAAGGCGTTTTCCCTGTACTTTGCCCTGTATTCTTTCCATTGAGTTTATTTTTCTCGCTGTGCGCCCAAAATATCTTATTATACCTTTAGTAATTCTAATGTGCTGTAATCCTTAGTAGTTACAAACGGCGCATGTAAAAAAGGTGAGGAGAATTTAAAAAAAAAAAAAAAAAAAAAAAAATTCTAACTAGCAGACTGTGTTATCGATTTTCAGTTCGTTTAGAACTGACTTGTTAGTTCACCGCTCTCGAATTAAATGTCGATCCTTTTATTTTTAAAAACAGTACTTTCTCATATTGAAATTCTCCATAACGATTACTACATCTGACGAAAATTTCAGATTTTCAGTTATTTTAGAATTTCAGTTACAAATCTCATACTTTCACTGCTTAAATACTTCATAATCTGTTTACATATGTTACCGGAAAATACGTAAAGTTTGTGATTTTTTTTACATTTCTCGGACGTTTCATATAATAAGTAAAATACCAAAAATTGTTTTAAGGAAAAATAAATTTCTATACGTTTTTTTTTTTTTATATTTTCGAGGAATATTTAAAATTTATAATCGATGCATTTTTATATAACTTTTTATCGAATTAAAAAAATTTGGTTTGTTTTTTCAATGTTTTTTAACGCACACCTTTTAGTCATTTAGACGCCGATTTTAAACATCCTCTGTGGTCACACAACAGTAGTAGCATATAAGTATAGAGCTGAATATCAGTGAATACGAATTCACAATTTTCATTGAAATAAAAAGAGTCTGTCTCTTTATAGAGAAAATTTTAATTGACATTAAAACATTATCGATAATTTTTAGCGTGGGAAATCTTCTGTTGTGCTTGCACTGCTGTCCTTCTGTTGCGTCCATTTCGGACCGCCTAGCTATTTACCTCTTTAGCTTAGTTTTTCCTGTCGTTAGGTCAATGCCGCTGGCGCGCCCACAAAAAAAAAAAAAAAAAAAAAAAAAATAGCTGAGAATTTTTCAATAAAAAAATAAAAAATATTCCACTGTCTCCTTCTATAATAGGTAAAAGGACGTCCTTTTTTTTTTTTTTTTTTTTAATCGACACACATATTTCCTTCTTACGGTAAAAAAATCGAAATCTCCGAATGTTTTAAATTTAAAGTCCAAGTCGAGAAAAACATGCATAATGTCAATCGGTACTCTTTTCGCTAGACTAAAAAGTGACTGTTTATAATATTTTCTATTTTCTTAATTAGTAGTCTTCAAAGGCGGGATGTATTTAATCACGGCATTTTATCGCTCAGCCGTATGACTCTTAAAACTGCACTCGAGTGTTTGAAAATGACGACCCCTTTTGTCAGTGTGTACTATTATGAGACTGATCCCGGGAAATGAATAGCTTACGCTCAACTAACGTGATAGAGCGGATTCAATTTGATCCGATATTATTGTATATTTTGGTAGTTTTTCAAACGAATTTTATTCCAAGTTACTGCAGCAGAAACATCGTTATTTGCTCTGATGTCTTCAACTGATTCATCGTTAGCGTGGAATTAAATATGCATCGTAATCAGCTGATACGTAAACGGTAAGAAAGCAGGTTTCACGTAAAGCTTGAATTGGAATTGCTTTTCGAAAAATTATCACGAGAGTATTTCATTTTCTTTTGACAAAATTGTAATTTAATTAATCATACTAACAGCTGCAGTCGAGTTAATAGCTCAATATCGATTTCTACGCGAGAGCAATCTAGAATTTTTTTAAATTCCAAAACGTACGACACCCATTTAAAGAATATCGTGATTAACCTCGTATAGGGACTTAGGATTTTTGTGAACGTGGAAAAAATTGACAGGCAGACTACTGTTGATAGACTGTGAATATAAAGAGGGTCGATAAAGTTTCAGATCAGTCGCCCCAGTTCCTATTGGAACTTTTTTAATTCATATTCCCACATGTCCGATGTTGTTATTAATTCATTGCTAGTTTTTAATACGCTGAACAATCGATATAAACTGATTTTACATCTTACATGAAATCGTGATTTAAAAATTATAAAAGTCTGACCTTTGTTATTTTTTTTTTTTTTTTTTTTAATATTATTTTCAGTAACCAACGCACGGCGCAGTAGGTTTGATTTTTGGTTTGTTTTTCTATTTATTTTATTTAAAGTTATGTAATTACTTAAGTTGGATATCCACGAAAATATTTTGATTTACTGGCCGCTAGACCAATTAACAAAAAAAAATTACCGGACACACGTGTTACTGTCGCGTTTTTGAAAAATAACGTACACTCTACTTTTTAACAATTATAAATTTCGATGTATAATAATACTACTTTTTTTTTGTTTCGGGGCGCTCGTCAACAAAGGACTTTCACACAAACAAAAAGCAACAAAACATTACAATAGAAGAAAAGTTAATTCGATTTTAATTCGCTCGAATATAAACGCAATATGAAATAATAAATAGCAGGGGAGTTATGATTAAGGAACAATGTCGTTATTGTTAACTTTAAAAGCGCTCTCTCATACTAATTGGGGAAGCAATCCTTGTATCCTACTCATGCTCTACAAAACCTTTATCCACTCTTGCCTCGATTACTTTCACTTTATTCATGGAAATTCTTCCAGATTTCTTCTTTCCAAATCAGATCGCATTCGAAATACCTGTCTTCGTCTTTGCCTCGATGCCCCTAGGTCAACCTCAATGACATCTAACCTTGCTGAATTTCATATTCCTTCTCTCTTCATTCGTAGATCTTACTTGCGTTATCGCTTCTTGATTAGGCGCCTACCTGATTATTCTTCTTCGCTTGTTTCTGTTTACTCTTCTATCGTTCACAAATGGCGATTTACCTCTAATAAAACTTTAATTTTATCCCTCTTATTTCTGTTCGTCTTCTTCAATTTTCGCCATTTATTTATAGTGTCATGATAAAGTTCCTTATTTCTCTTTCAGTTCTTTTTAATCACCTTAATAATCCCTTTCTTTACCGTTCTGTTCTAAATCCATTCCTCAACATGTCGCCAGAATTGAATTTTCTAATGCTTTAGGTTTTCTTTTTCCTACTCACACCACTATGTATACTGACGGTTCCAAATATCCAAATGGAGTTAGTTCTGCTTTTTTTCGTCCTACCTTAAATCACACCGAATCTTTTAAACTTCCTTCCTTTCGCTCAATTTTCTGTGCCGGATCTATTGTGTCCTCGTTGTTACCTCATCATTAGTTTTCCATAAAGTGCTTTCATAATCATGGATTCTAAAAGTGTTCGATCAATCGTCCTTCTACTTTAAAACTCGACGTATTCCTACTCCCCTTAAGAATGCTTCTTACATTCTCTCATTTCCTTCTGCTTCTGTTATTCCTACTCATGAACTATTTTTATTCTCTATCCTCAAACGTTTAAGAATAAAACGTTATTTTCTCCTTCTTCTCATTTCTCGGGCCAATGTCCTCGTTGACAAACCCTTGAGGGGGGGGGGGGCATAAAATTCTATTTGAAGTTGGCCAACCGAAATTTTGAGAGAAAATAGTTTAGTCTAAAAAAATGATGCGTCCAAGAATGCAACTTTCGTTTTTTATGCGTAGGTTGTTTATTTTTTCCAATAGCTTTAAAAACATGGAATTATATTCGACTTATTTTTTTTTCAAAATTTAATGATGCCAATGCGTTACGTTTTATGTATTTTTATTAATTAGAACTATTATTTGCGAATATTAACACTGTTTGCTTATTGACAAGCTCGCATATCTAATGAAAACTTTTCATCAATGACCGCACTGTATTACACCTTACAGTACGCGTATAGTCCGTTAATTAAAAGTATTCTTCACGTTAGTTATTTGACTTTTTCGTGTGAATATCGCAATGGGGGTGCGGTGACTGTGCAAGTTTCGTTATTCCATCGATGAGGAAAGTAGTTTTAATTTCGGACGACGAATTTGTAACGGTTTTACTGCAGAATATAGTAGCGAGAACGGCAGAAGGTGGCAACATTCGAATGTTTTTTTTTTCGTACAATCTCGAATGAAGTCGGTGCTGTAGATACATAATTTATATTGAGACAGAAAAGGTGAACACGATTTTTTGATAGCATCGGAAAAAATTTGTTACTTTCATTTAAAAATAACAAAGGTGTCCCGCGTAGTTAATTTTAAGTGATCCGGCAAACGATAGACGGGTGCTTCGAGCGAAACGAACCGAAACCAAATTCAAACGTAAAGCGAACCTGCCAACGTGAAAAATGTTGTTTTTTTTTTTTTTTTTAATAAATTTCTTTGTGGTCGCCGTTGAATTGACCCATTCCAAAGTGAAAAATATCGATGAATGTTCTACAAGTGATCAAAAGCAAGAAAGTCGGAATGTACTTATACAAAAGGGTTAAAAAAGGGTTTACGTTTTTTGCGTGACCTCTAGCTACGGTGTTAACCCGATTCTGATTGATAATAATTTCAACGTGTAAAAATGTTCTTTTTTTTTTTTTTATATAGTTACATTTCAGTGTACCTGTTCAATTAATATAATCGCACACCTATCGAGCAATTTTAAACAGCGCTATATTTTTTCTTTACATTTTTCATGTGATTTTCAGTCAAAATAGACGATTTTTATTTAACATTTTGCAGCTTCGCTTTATAAAAATAATCATTATCATTAAAATTTCGAAAACTATCTAACTTCAATTCGTTACAACGTTACAACTATTTATTAAAATATTATCTCTTTTTTTATTAGCAAATTTAAGGAAATCAAAAAAAAAAAAAATAAAAAAAAAATATATTAACAGAGTGCTAAAAAAGTTGTACATTTTTTAGACGGGGAATCTCAGTTGCAATACAGTTTTTTGATAACGTCACTAATATGTACGTCGCGCATCATAGTTCGATCCAGCCGGGAATGTAAAGGTATCCAACTATTCGTCGAAGTGCGCGCTACGAATTAAGATGGCTTATTGTTGCGGTTGAATTCAATTAGCGAAACAGTTGTACAGGCTTTTAATGAGTGGAGTAGCGTTTAACGCGCATGTCTTTAAAAACTTACACAAAAATTATCATTACGATAGAGAACAACAAAAAAAAAGAAATCACCTGTGTGCAGACGGGAGTATTCAAACAAGGCCAGCCGGCAGTTTTAAATGAAATATGTATTCGAGATAACTAGCTGAGGATTAGCTCTACAAAGGACAACCAGAAACCGATTTCGTATTTATATGATAGTAGTTGTATACGTGTTTTTTTCCCTCCACATATAATTTAACTGGCAAAGTTTTACTTCCAACAAACACCTTAATAATAAATATATTCAAATCGCCTCATCTGCAACATATTTACCCACACCGACTGACGATACTTGTTTTACTATTACAATAATTTACACCGGCATCCTTGAATGTTGTGTAATTTTTCGAATTTCTCCTTCGCTTAACTGGAACGTAAAGTTTAAATCTAAAAAAAAAATTACTTTTATTTGCAATGTTTATATTTTTCTATATGTCAAATAGGTTCCACATCATTTGGTGTCCTTTTTTTATTCGGTTTTTTTTTTTTTTGAAATATAAAAATTATACAGTATTTCAATGTCGACTGAGTTGCCAGAAATGATTAATATGTGAACACTCGAATAGCATTTTTGATAGTTTAACAAATAATTCACGAGTGCGATTAAGTTCCAGCTGGCCGAGCAAAGAGAACTGCGCTCACCAGTTTGTTTGGAAAAAAAAAATTAACCCACACGTTTTAATAATTAATAAACTATAACTAAGCAAAAAAAATATGTCAAAAAAAAATGTGCGCCTTCCAAATACACTGAAAAGTGTAAAAAATGAGAATTTTTCTCGAATGTTAATTTAAAAACGAGTTGCTGAGGTCTATGAAAGCAAAGAACACTTCAGTTTTACACTATACATTTACGTCTCACGCTTTCATGTTAAAGTATAAAAACTTTTTAAATTCACAATTTTATACGTATTTTTCGGAAAGCAGTTTTGAACCCTTTTTCACCACTTTTCACCACTTTAAGTAAAAATTTTTAAAGAAAAAAAAAGAAAAAAAAAGACTTCCATGGAATTTCACGTTATAATTACCATTTGTTTGGACTCTGTAGCGTGTTTTTTTTTCCTCTTTTTTTTTTACTTTTCAGGAACCCTTAAAATATGGAGGATTTTAAAAAATTTTGCACACTTTTAGTGAACCATATAAGAGATTTTAATGTAAAATTATGATTTAGTAAACCTGTTTGTACCAAAAAAATATCACAAATTTTCTGGAAACAAATCGTGATAGGCATGTTTTCCCGAAGGAGTTAGAGTCTGTAAATTTTTTAATTAAAAAACAAAAAGAAACAAAAATTATTTATATTTAAAGTCCAAGGAAGCGAACTGGTACGGAAGACCGTTTTTTGAATAAATGAATAATATGGGGTAAACAGAATAATGAAAAATGAATGAAAAACAGATAATTGTAATGATGAAAGCAATGGGACCTCCAAAAATCATAACACTCAATTGACTTTAATAAGTATTTCAGTAGAGGAGGCTAAATTTATGGCCAAAGCAGTAGAAACAGCTTCAAAGCGTAGATGTAATATCGAACTCATTAAGTAAAAACGTTACATCATATGTAACCCGTTATAAAAATATTTATTAATTTTTTCAAGAGCTTTGAATAGATGTAATTTAAAAACTACGCCGCGAATTAACTATGTTTATATATTAAAAAAGAAAAAAAAACATTTTACAACTCTAAATTACAAGAAAATTATTAAAGAATCCTGAACTTAAGTTTCAGTACTGTTTTTGTACCGCAAATTTATTTACATTCAAGTCTTAAATCTTTGTCAACTACTGCGGATTGCCATTTTAGACTGTACCAAAGTTTAGTTTAATAATTGAATTAGTAACATGAAAAAGGATAGGAGAAAATAAATATTTAAAAGAAAGAAAAAATTAAACATTTCAATTGGTATGCGGGCGGACTAGGCGGTAACAATCGGTATACATGTACAAAATATAAAATTGTTTTTCATGTTTGTCTCTCTATCTGTGGGCGTTACTGTTAGGAACTAACGAACCAATTTTGTCTAAATGAAAATTCCTAATTTATACGATTTTGCTGTATTCTATCAATAAAGTGGGAATACATTCTATAAAATAAAACAAAACAAAAAAAAAATGAAATAAAAAGTTTACTAAAGTAAATATATATATTGTAGATATAATGAAAAAAACAATTTAAACGGGTTACACAGGGGCAAAATCGTGGGCAATAGCTATTGTTGAATACATTTTTATTTATTTAATTTTTTTAAATATTTTCTGTTTATATTTCTTTTTTTCGAATTCGTAAAAAAAAAAAAAATAATAAAAAAAAGATTATGTGTTTGTTGGCTTTTTTTTCGATTTTTTCTTTTTTACGTTTTGTCGCGCCTAAATTTTATATTTTAATGATATTTGGTTCATTTGGAAGTGTATCGATCTATGTGTTGTTATCATACGGGTACCCAACAAATATCGAAGAACCTAAACTGGCTAGACATCAAGTAACGTAAAGAAAGGGGATCCGTTAAAAAAAATGTCATTAATATAACAATACTCTAGAAATTTAAAGTAAATACAATAAAAAGTAAAAGCGACTATTTCTGATAAAAGTTAATATATTGCGGAGTAATATCCTTATATTTTTAACAACAATAAAACTCACAGAATCGGCACTAAATTCAATTTGCACCGAATAATTAAAAACCTCATTAAATATAAATAAATCCATACCTGTTTGTTAACGGGCATAGTCCATCATGAGCTAAGAATGCAGAGTGTATTTAAATAAAATTAAGGACAGACTGCAGAAAATAACGGGACTACAAGGTATATGTATAGGAACATAACAGACGGATGACAGACGACTACAATCAAAGGCGGTAAAATATATAAAAAATCAAAGGCGGGATACTGTTTACTACATAACAACGAATGTAACGGACAAAATATTCCAAACATGAATTAAGAATGCGGAACAAAAGTTGAAAAGGATTTAGATTTTTCCGTTGAAAAGAGGGTTGGGTTATTAATTATTATTCGGTATTTGATCACTTAAGAGCAACTATTTCTATATTTATTTACATAATAATTTTCAGCTATATTCATAGTTTCCTTTATTGTAGAAAGCCAAGACTGTTGCAGTATTTTCTAATACATTACTTTATGTTTATTCTTTTCGGCATACGTAGATTTATTAGTTTCATTATTATCGAATGATTGTATATGTTCTTTATACCTTCTGCATTTGATTTTTCTCTACCTGTTTAACCAATATTCCTGATGTTTTCTGGGTGAAATCTCAAACGGATTCTTAAAGAAGTTCAATATTAAATATCCTAATGTAATAGTCAAATTAATCAATTTATTATTTTATTATATTTATTTCCCGGAAAGGTGGAAAATAATGAGAACGGTTATTCTACCTAAAATCAATAAGGACCCAAAGTCGTCCAGCTCGTATAGAGCAATTTCCTTAATATCAAACTTTAGTAAAATATACGAAAAATGTATACTTAACAAATTACAAAATTTTGCAAATAAAAATAATATAATTAATAAAAACCAATTTGGCTCATTACAAGGTAAATCATCAGAATTAGCAAATATGTAATATTATTCAAACCATAAAGAGTTTTAATAATAAATCGTTGAAATGCCGTCTACTTACGCTAGACGTATCGAAAGCTTTTGATAGCCTTGACCTAAACTAACTGATTAAGTTACTAAAGAAATTACGACTAGATAATGGTTTGTTAAATATTATAAATCGGTACTTCGATAATAGACATACAATCATACAGATAAACAGTTCTTACAGTAAAAATAAAAATTGTTACGGGATTTACCCCGAGGGTCAGTGTTAGGACCACACCTCCGGAACATCATTTTTTCACACGATATAAAAATAATCACATTCGTAGATGACATTGCCTCATACTCATTGCAGATAAAAATGAAACAATGTTGGAAAATAAAATATACAAAGTTTACACTAAAATTGAAACATGGCTTGCAGAATTTAATCTTGAAATAAATGAAAATAAATCAAACTATATTCTCTTTAACGGTAAAATTAATAAAAAACCACTTAACCTAATGAAATTTGGATTAAATATCAAATATGCAACGCAAATTAAATACTTAGGTGTTATTATAGACAATAATTTAAAATTTTATAATCATTTTAATTATGTAAGAAATAAAATTAACAAATTCATGCCGATTTTCAACAAACTTTTCAACAATAGTAATTGAATAAATTATAATAAATGTATAATAGTACCAAATATTATTTACGGCAATATTATTTATTTAGATATGCTAGGGACTAACAGATTTCTAAGTAATAATTAAGGGGTTTTCGAAGAGAGGTTGCCATTAAACTGATTAAAGCGTACAGAACTCCTACCAGCTATATGGCTACAATAGTTATCGCAGGCATGCTACCTATCGAATACGAACTGCAAAAACATCGATAAATGTGTTTTTGATTAAAAATAAAGTTGGGATAAATCATAGTTTTAGTAACGTTAGATACAGCTTTCCTTACTACAATTATGTAAAGCGCTAAAAGAAAAACAATTTAAAAAAATTTTAAATGAATATTACATTAATAAATATTAAGAGATATGGAACAACTACAACGGGCTTGCTAAACACTTCTTTCCCAACATCATAGATAGAATGAATAATAAGGACTTTGTACCTAATTTTTTTAACGTGCAGTTTATGTCCGGACAAGGTAATTTTGGAATTTATTTATATAAGTTTAAAATTATAGATAATGAAAACTGTAAAAGATGTAATTTCATAGATAATGTAGGGCATATATTAAATGATAATCACGGTAAAAAGATATTTAATAATTTATACGCAACAGAATTAGTTACGAACTTTTTTAATGAATTTAATAAATTCGCTGTCGAAGAAATGACACACCGTAAGCAAAATTCGATAAATTAGTATTAAGTATTTTTAATAAGGACTAATTAGTACATGATTGTAAAATTGGATCACAGGCAACCCCAAAAACTTAATTGGATGGGGCCTGTTGGGAACATTATTGTAATGAGAAAATTGTAATTAAAAATAAACGGCCTCGCCCAAAGTTTTGGGAATGAGGAAAAAAAAAATACTTGGTCTATAGGGAACGCATGATTTTATTATTACACTCGTTTAATATAGGTTTTTAACTGTTGCAACTTAAATTTAGTATAGACTCTTCGAAATATTAATTCTGTGTTAAATGTAATCATGACATCTTTTTCGTGGTGTATTTTACTGTAGAATATTTATCGAGTAATTGTTTTTTACTTTTTAGCGTGTTTTTATTAAATTTTAAATTAAAAATATTGAAGTTGATATGTTTTTTTAAAAAAAAATTAAGAATATCATAACATTCTCTATAACGAACAGATGATACAATTTGCTGCTACCGAGCGCTATCTATTGGTTTTAAACTGCAATCGTAGCAAACAAAATCGATATTATAAAAACGTTATAAAAACAATATTTATTTTGAAAATTAAAAAATAAATTACACATATTTCCATGACAAGACGAATTAAAAAAAAAACAAAAAAACAAAAAAACATGAGACTTTTATCGTATCAGGAAATTTTTGGTTTCAGTCGCAAAATTTGATTTATTCGAATATACACAGCGGAGTTGCGTAAAAAGTATTTATAAAAAAGTAAATCGCTCGACGTCTGTCGACTCCGTTTATTAATCCAGCTGAAAAGTTAACGAACAACTGTAAAAAGCAGTTTAAAAAGACACCATCTACAATATTTGTTTTAAAAATTTAATAAAAATGCTCTAAAAAATAAAAAAAATAAATTATTTCGGAATAATTTAAATGAAGGTATTACGATAGTTTCTAACAACGTTAACTTTTCGGAAATATCGTGAAATTTAAATCGCAGCGGTATTTAGAAAAAAATTAATGAATATAACAAGATCACTCATTTTCTATCAAATATTAGAGAAATCAGGAACATTTAATGCGGTTTTCAATTATTGTTGCAATTTGAATTTAGTGTACCTAGACCCTAATTAAAGTATGAGTATTTTTTATTTTATCGAGTATATTTTACATTTTTATTTCCCCACTTCATTGACAAAAGCCCTTAGGCTGAATATCCACCAGCCCTAGGCGACCGTGACGCGACTTCTCTTCGAAGTTACGCTATTAAATTCTCAATTTTAATTTATTTCAGGTTATATTTGAAATTTCTGTTACATTTTTTTCATTTTATTTTAAACGGGTACTCCTGAAATTATGACGTCATTTGAATTATCATTTCGCAGTACTATATATATATATATATATACAATAATCAAGGATGGGAGGGCCGCTGAGTGATCTGTCCGTAGGGGTTGATGAGCGAAGCAGACAAGGGCAAAGCCTCTAGTCTTCCGAAAAATAATTTCTTTATTAAAATAATGATTTATATAGCACATATAGACATGAATATAAATGTGTTCAACTCTAAGTTCAAAAGTTCAGTAGGTTTTTCGTAAAGTGTACCACAAGAGCCGATTGTAGCATATCTTTATTCGTACCAATATTTCAATTTTAATCCACATATATGCAGAGGCAACTTCTCGGATGATCAAAGTAAATGGAGCCGCAGCCAATAATATTTGATGCGCGGATGACTGTCCCATTATAGCCGATAGTCAGAAAGAATTGCAAAGAATGATAAATAACAAACCATATAAACTCACTATCAACAGGTCTAAAACAAAAGTAATAGTGTTCTCTAACAAATCTGTACAATGAATGATAAAGGCAGATGGCATGGAACTAGAAATCAATTAAATATCTCGGTACCTTTCTTCATAATGGCTGCATCTTTAAAAAAGAAATTCGATCACGAATAGGTGCTCATAAAAATGAAGAAACTGCTTACTAGAGTGAAATTAAGTCTCGGTTTGCGTATCAGAATTATACAGTGCTACGTCTTCTCGGTCCTACTCTATGGCAAGAAGAGCTGGACGTTGAATGCTACCTTAGAAAAAAGCATACAGGTCTTTGAATTACATTGGCACAGGCGTATACTAGAAACTCCATGGATTTTTAGAATTATTAATCAAGAAGTCCTCAGTAGAATGAAGAAGTTCCCGGAATTATTAAATTTGATCAAAGAAAAAAAACTACGACATCTAAGCCAAGGCTTTTGGTTAAAAGATTATAAGGCCGCTCTCAAAACTCGTGGACAATGGACTTCCATCAATTGTTCAGTCGCTTGCTCATTGAAATGTTTAGGTCTGCTATGTCAAGAAAGAAATATCACCAATTTTCGTGACGGAATCGGCGGATGAAGAAGAAGAGCCATGGCAACATGCATAGCGGAAGCGTTCTATGAACCAATATTTCTTAAGAGTACACGTTTTAAATATATTTAGTTGTTTATTGATATTAAGACATTTTCGTTCTATAATCTTTAAAATATACTTACAACAGGTGTCGAACTAGCCGCTCACAGAGAAATTAATCCTTACGTTTTATCTACATTAATATTTAGTTTTTCTGAAACATGCTTGAGTTGCAATGTAGCCTTATTCGTTCTATAACCGCATCTGCGTACTAAATTAAGTTTTTATTATGTATAAACTTTTAGTGTATACAAAAAATAACAAAAGACTTAAAATACTTTTAAACCCCTGTCGGAAATTATCATCGTAAAATATTTGGTTCTTTTCCAGATTTCATTAAAAACGACAGAAACACTAAAATATTAATATTAACTGTCAGTCTAGGATGTACTTATGAGAACGTAGCATACTAAAAAGGTAAAAATGCATCCAATACAGGATGGAACAACGAGTTATAAAAGTAAACAGATAAAATGCCGTAGTTTTATTAAGGGTTCCCGCTTGCAGTAAGATAGATGGAAACGACTTTACAAATGCGTTGATTGAATTTCCGAATTTTAAAATAATGAATACAAAAAAATTAAATTACCAAAACCCGATTCCGAAACGATGAAAACAGAGGCGAGATGATTTTTTGCGGTCCGAAACAAAGCCGATAAGGAACCTATACGAAATGCAACAGAAAGAATTCATTAGTTCACTGCCATTATGTATAACAATTAGCGACTGGCTCAAATTCGTTAACTTGAAGGGAACCATCTGGATTTATTAAAGACATAGCTTCGAGATTTAGTCATTTTGGAGAGCTCTGATTAATAAAATTCTCGTATTTTTTACTTAATTTTGTTGATACTTTTTTGTAATTGATTTTTTTTTAGACGTATCGCTGATGTCGTTATTAATATTATTATAACATAAAAGAATACGCTATGCTGCTAAAATAGTACAATTTGAGACCAACAAAAAAAGGGCAAATAATATATACATGTATGTTATTAAAGGCATAGAGCCTACTAGGCACACCATTACGTAACACGCAATGTGCTCTAACAGATCACGCTTATAATAAATCATCTAGTTTGCTTTTATAATTGTTTCTATGTGTACATATTGTGCGACTCCTAATCTTATTTAAAATCCGAATAACTCAACCTGAGCTTAAACTATTCTCTCTGAAAGACTAAAAAGAAAATCAATTTTGAAAATAATGGTTCGTAGCAAACGAAATATATATTCTCTTTCTTTTTTTTTCGAGGTGGGAGCATTTAAGATGGCCCAGCATCCAAGAATTTAAAAAAAGTAGGGAAATTAAATTTTTATAAATCCGAAAAGGAAAAAATTAACTTTGCTAAAGCTGGAATAACATCTAGTGAAAGTAGGGAAAGTATGGGATAAAAATCACAATAAGGGGTAGGAAGTTAAAGATGAATGTACATTCATAACATAATTACGTGTCCTGATATCTACCCTAGTTCCATCGATCTGTGCTGAATTCCATACCTCTCCTCTTTTCATTCATATATCCTATTTGTTTTATCGCTTACTGATTAAACGTTTGCCTCTATTTATTTACCTTCACTTATACACACTCCTGTATCCCTCATAAATGACGATATACTTTTTAATAAAACTTCAACTTTATACCCTACTTCTGTTCGTTCGCTTCAATTTTCATCGTATAATATATCCGTGATAGCTTCTTTATTTTTCTTTCGGGTTTTCCGGTCACCTTCGTCCTATTAAATATTTTTCTATACTGATCTATTCTATATCTGTTCCTCAGCATGTAGCCAGAACTTAATTTTCCAATACTCTAAATTCTCTTTTTTCTACCTATGTCATTATTTATATCGACGGTTTCAAAGTATCAAATGGAGTTGTTTCTGCCTTTCTTTCCTACCTCGAATTATTTTGAATCTTTCAACTCACTTTTTTGCTCCGTTTTCCATGCGAAATCTATTGCCATTCTACGCGCTGTTCTTTTTTTTTCTTCATCACTAGTTTTCCATAAAATGCTCATAATCTCGGATTCTAAAAGTGTTTTCCAAGCTATCCTCCTCTCCTTCTTCCTCTTCCGATTATGTAATATTGCTCATAGGCTCTCTCATTTTGTTTCTCACTCAATCGAGAACGATCTTCTGTGCATTCATGACCATTTAGACATTGAGTGTAATAAATCAGTAGATATACATATTCATTAGCCGGTTCTTCCATTTCCAATAACAGATATTTAGGCACATTTTCAGCTTATAGTGCTGCTCTTCTTTCCCTAAATGACTCATTCCAGATTATAGCTCAACTGACATTCTTCTTAATTTTTTAATTCCGGCTATATTTAGTCTTTCTATTCAACCATCTCTTCCGCCCCCTCCATGGTTTTCTAGATGCTACCTCCTTTTAAATACTCCACAGTCTCGGCTATTTGTCGCCTTCGTTTTAACATAATCTACTGCCTTTTTTCGGTTTTCATCTGCATCTACTCTATTTTGTCCTTTTCATCCTCCTTCCACATATGTTCCTTATGACATCATGTTTTATTTGAATGTTCGACCTTTTCTGCTAACCAATCGTCCTTCTCTACTAAAAAACTTAGTATTCTATAATTTCTTCGTTGATGAAACCATTAAAAATATATTTAGAAAAAAAAAAAACAAAAAAAACAAACCATTATCGGACTAGACGTACTGATTTGTTACTTACGTATTTGAGTCGTTACCGGAATATTATGTTAACCGTTCGACCGATAAAATTAGCAATATCATCGGTATCATCGAAAAGAATTTTTTCCAAATCTGTCACGAATATTTTGTCCTGTAATAAATTCTTAAATTAAACGATTAGGAAACCTAATGTTTTTAAATATTAATCAACTACGATTTTTATTTTTATTACTGCTTATAGAAAATTGTATATTATAAGTTCATGTTGTAAAATATTATAGTAATAACAATTTTCTTTAATTGAACGGAATACAAAATAGCGTTAAAGCGAGTGATAAATTGCACGACTGAAAACGTATAAATTTAATAATTCTATGAATAATATTTTATTTTATTACTGATAACAAAAACTGAACGCAAACCTTTTAAACCAAAAACAAGTATTTTAATAACACAAATATTAATATTAAAGAATAATGCGTTCTGTTGCATTTATTGTTTAACATTTTATTTTGCATACGTAATCCGTAAGCGGTTATATTAAATCGAAGTGATAACTGAAAATTTATTTTGTATTAAACATAATTTTTATGGTACACACTTCATTGTTGAAAAGTAAAAAATAAAACGCAAAAAAGTAGTACCAAGTATTAAGTAACGACCACTTGAATCCGTAATAATAACGGTCACTACGTACTCCTATAGTCGTTACTTATGTAGCTCTACTAGATAATTCATTCGATCCGCTTACTTTGACACATACATTTCGTACTTTTCCGAAAATTATAAGAGTATTTTATAATTTCCTTTTTAAAAATTGAAAATTAAATCTATCCCAGTAAATATAATATTTAACCGAGTTAATAAAAAAAAAAAAAAAAAATCATTAAACCAGGGACCATAGAAATGATTAAAAAGAAAAGAGTCAGTTATATTTTAATCCAATTGTATGTATATTGTTAATAAAAAGAACAAAAAGTGAGGTTAGCGCGTGGAGTAGGCGGGAGCAGTAAGGAGTGAGAAGATCGCGAAGCAAATTGGAATAGCGGAATGAGAACAGAAGGGGATGAACGCTCAAAGATGATCAGCGTCCCAAACACAAGTGCTTTATTAGGATGGAAAGTATGGTGAGAAAATTAAGGAAAAACGAAAACTTGAGGAAGGTAGCAGAGTATGGCTTAATAATGTGGGCGAATAATGCAGACAACAACGGGCAAAGTTAAAGAAATTCAAACAGGGACCAACTAGCAGGAATACTAGGTTGAACAGATAGAAAATGAATAATTGTTGTCTGATGCCAAAATCTGAAATGTAAACTATTACTCGACGAAAGGAGATTAGAAAAAAATGTATACATACACGAGTATATGATAATATAGTTTTCGCACTGAATAACGTCACGCAGTTGATATAATTATGAATAAAATTATTGACGGCTCTTTCAAATTCGGTTTTGTATTTTCAGTTCTGTCAAGCGTTACCGTTTGGGCTAGACAATTTTTTGTTTGGCGGTATTCTCGGCGGCGCTCTTGGTGGTGGACCACAATTTGGATTTGCGCCTACAGGTGGATTACCATTTCTTTTTAACGGACTCTTTGGCGGAGTAATTATTATTATTTAGTATAATACACGCGTGTAAGCTTTTTTCTAATTAAACGGTTGTTAATGTGAGACTGCACATGCGAGAAAAAAAATCTTTTCGAGAACAGGAACAAGTTTGAAATTGATCCTGAATTCAATACCAGTAAAAGATATGGCGCACAAAAGAAAAAGTGAAACCAAGCAGATTGAAGGAATTAGAAATTGAATTTTACGATAGAAGCTGGAATAACAAAAAGAAAATCAACAATTTGGAAGGATGACCTAAATTCGGATACAGCCATGATTTTCTAAAATTAAATATAAAAAATACTATTATAGCTTTTTTTTTTTTTTTCCTTTGGGCGCGTCAACTCAGGACATTTACCCGGCACAAAGGACTAACAAATAATGAAACGTAGGGACTTGAAAGTTAAATCAAGAAGCGATTAGAAACAGAAGAAATAAAGATAGCCAATATAGGAACAACAGAAAGAGAAGGAAGAGCAAGAATGTAGTGGGCACAGTAATTTTCCCTGCATCAGCCATTCTGTTATTTCTTCCATAATTCGCCTCCGCTTTAATCACAGTCTGCTTCTTGCTTCCCTCTTTCGTTTTAATATTGTTCAGTCTCCCTTGTGTCCCTTCCATCCTCCTATCTTAAATTTGACCTGTGATGTAAATCACCTCCTATTCGAATGCTCATCTATCTCCTCAGAACGCGCAGTCCTTTATTCTAATTTGCTTGGCCTTGGCCTCCCGACCCTTACTATTATAGCTAGAGACCTGACATATTTTCAGGGGAAACTGGCAATAGTGCACTATGGAGCGATTTTTTTTTTTTTTTTTTAGTTTTTGGAAAATATCCTAAACGCGCATAAAAAAATTCTTGCTCTTAAAGAGTCTATATCGCGGTTTGCCGCAAAAGTTTCTTGTCTCAGTCTTACTCCGTTCAGTATTTGTATTCTTAATATTGTACTCGTTTCCTGTTCTATGCCCAGACAGCATTGTCTATTCTTTAGCACTAAACACTACAACCGCCAATGGGAAACTTGACAATTCACTTACTGAATTTTTTATATTTCATTTTTCTGTCTTTCCCTTTATACATTTATTCTTCGCTCATACGATCCGGCCCAAATCAATATTTTCTCGAATAATTATCCTATTCTCTAAATGGACTGTTTACGTTATTTCAGAGTACTCTTAAATAGCTGTTTTTGTTTCTCCGAACACGTTAATTTTCCATATGTATGTATATCGACAAAGGCTTTACTCGAAGCCTATTTCACGCGCAGAGATCCTGATCATATTGTACACGAATCCTTCATAATCTCCAAACTAGACTATTCCTTTATATACCAGAATGCGTTCAAATCGTCTCTCTTCTCTATGCAAAATTTATACTTCCGTTTTTATCTTAAAGATCTCAAATTCTCTCCTAACTCAGCTTTTCTAAAAAAATTCAATGTCCGTCTTCTATTTATTTGTCACTTGTATCTGGGATGCAGCTTTTTTTTAAACTCATTTTCCAAGCTTTGTCTTTCATACCTTCCTCTTTCAAAATTGCCGCTTTTCTTCTTAATAAAAATGCCATTTTAGTTCTCGCTTCTCATCGTTTAAATAAATTCTCCTACGCGATTCACAAACTTCTTTACTTTATGTTTTTAATTTCTCTGCGTTCTCTTACCCTGAAAAATTATTTTATTTCCCCCTTTAATTCAAAACTACTGTATCTATTGCAAATCGAAAATTCAATTGTATTATCGATCCTCTATTTCCCCACCATTCCTCTGTATTTACTCATGTTTCTAAAAGTTTAAGAGGTTTTGTTGCTTTCATCTGCATTATTCCCAGCCAATAAGCACCATGATTGAGACTTCCTAATATCTGCTCTTTTTTTGCTATTGAACTTTTCACTTGGTTTAGGGGGCGATTACTTTTATTTTCACTACTTAATATTCTCAAATGCCTAATCATTTTGGATTCTAAAAATGCACTCCGAGTTATTTCATTTATCTTTCCCTCTTATTTCCTATGATTTTATTCTTTTCTGTATTCGCTCTTTTGTCCAGTCTTCTCCTTCCTTCTTCCATCATCACTGACTCTTTCTTTGAGTCGCAAGTCGTGTATCGATAGCAACTAGGAACGAATTTCTTTTGACTTTTTCGGCTGTGCATTCTCCGGATTTTTTATTAAAAAAATCCCTGAATACACCATCATACCTCCCTCGAAAGAAAACCATTCCAGACTTTGTTTTAATGTATATTGTGGCTCGTTTTCTAATTCTCATTCACATCACCACTCGATTCAACATTCCTTTCCGTTTATGATTCTACCATTTTCCTTTTTTCCAGGCGCTTTATCATTACCATCACTTTTCGTCTATGTTTCAACCACATCCTACTACCATCTTCTCCTCGATCCCTTTACGCCCATTACACCCTAATGATCATATTTTCCTTTTTTTGACCCTGTCATCCGACCGTAACATCCGGTATTCTCGCTTGTTTTGCAAATATGCTTCTTATATCCCAACTTCGTCTGGTTATTCCAATCCTTGCCTCCTTTGTCATATTAATTCCTAGCCCGGTTAATATCTAACTATGGACATCTTTTTCTAGGCCTGAATAGCTGCCCTTAGTTGGCCGAACCAAAAAAGATGAAAAAAAAAAAAAAGCAGTACCTCCGTACCTTTTGCACAGAAGTCTAAAATATGACGCGAATATACGTCTTTCTGATGGCGCACAAAGTGCAATACGACTATGTGTTTCGTTTTAGACATAGACTCAAACTGTCGATCCGAACCGACTAAAATAATTACACTATGGTGTAAATATAGATAATAGTAACACTTCTGAGTAACGTACGCATTTTGTATGATACATGTTTACGTGAATTCGCGGAATGGCTCCCAGCCATAAAACTTGTTAAAAGCAGAACAAGAATCAACGTAAAATCTAGTGTGGTTATACAGGTGTATTATTACCACCAAGTGATGGTTCGGACGACTTTCGACCTAAAATTGAACTTTTTAATTTTATTATTCTAATTTAATGTTATGTAGTTTATACGTTACCAAATTTTCATAAAATCGTATTTCCTAGCACATTAGAATAATTATTTTACGTACCATATATATATATATATATAGGTAAAAGAATTTTTGTTTTTCATCGATTTATATAATTTAACTCAATTACCAGAAATTAAGTAAATTTTAAAACTATTTAAAATCTGCAACAAATAATAGTTTACAAAACAACTATTACAAATGTCACGCGATAACGAAGAAAAAAACAAAAAAAAATCCAGTATGATCGTGCCTCATCACAAATTTATAAAAATATGCTGTCGCTTTAAATACGACAAACGCACGCGTAGATAGAGTTGTCGCTCTGATGGTTTTTCGCAGTGAAGTGTGATGTAATTTTTTACCGCTAATTCGCAGATGTTTAGCATTCATTTTACCGGCCTCTGTAGGTTTTAGTCAAGAAAAAGCCTTACATAGAATAGTCATCCACCGTTAAGCGCATTTCTTCGGCTGACTATAGAATTTGGATCAGCTTCTCTATCTCTTTACGAATTTTTCGGTACTTCAATAAACAAAATTCTGTAAGCACGAAATTTTACGAAATTTGCGTTGTTTTGGGCAACGTTATATGCCGCATCAATCAACATCCATTCTCAACCGGAATAAGTATTAAAACTGAATATGTCGATCGCGCGAGTTTAAATAAAATCCCTGATCAAGCAAGTTGCACGATGGACACTGTAGGAATTGAATTTAATTCACCGCTAAGCCTAAAACCTTAAAATTATCAACATACCGGCAATGGTGACCGGATAAAAGCGCACAGGACAAAAGCGCACATGATAAAAACGCATCGGACAAAAGCGCACACGGATAAAAGCGCACACGGATAAAAGCGCACACGGATAAAAGCGCACACGGATAAAAGCGCACATGGATAAAAGCGCACATGGATAAAAGCGCACACGGATAAAACCGCACAGAGATAAAAGCGCACACGGACAAAAGCGCACATCGATTTGCAGAACAGGAGCTAAATTATTAATTTTTCCATTCTCGGCAATTGCATCATTTGTGAAAAGGCAAAACTGGACAGTTGCCCCGCAAAGAATTTAAAATTCAAAAAAATTATTGGTGATCAGCGAAAACAAAATAAAAATAATACAATTTTTTGTATGATTCACTAGTCATTTTTCTGTTTTTTTTTTTGTTCTTATATGTGTATTTGTTTGTTAATAATCATAGTGTCTATTGACTATGACCGCTAGGAAGTTATCGTATATAAAAAATAAAATTTGTATCAATAATGTATTCAGGGGCGTCTCAAGCATGCCAAGTTGTGGGAGTGGTGCATAACCCAAAATACCGATTCATGAATTCATATAATTTAAAAATAATTTTTTTTTATACTGTATAGCTTATATAACAAAATGTTATATGGTGTTTTTTAATGATTTTCTTTAAACTTTTACAATATGGGTCTTTTATTTTTTACTTTTGCAGTCAAAACTGATTTAGATCGAACTGTGAGGACTAAATATATTTTTAAAAAAAAATTTTATTAAAAGAAATCTCACCTTTTAATGCTAAGCCTATAAGACTTTGTAATAATGCTTTACTTTTTCAAACAGTGAGGGTAACTTTTATTTTACACTGTTGTATACTAACCGTTTCTTTATAAATTGTTTCAACTGGTCTGAATTTTCTTAATAATTTTTGCTTTTAAATTAGTATCGAAAAATCCGCAACTCTTTGTTAACTTGGTAAAAGTTTTCATTATATTTGACACTTCTATATCGTCAACCGTTTGTTTGCTTATTTCTTCTTCATCATTTTCATCACTGTTGTTTATTTGACTCTTTGCTCGCGGTTTCATTGCTGATTAAAACAACTGTTACAATATTTTTGTCAACGTTTAATTATTCCTTTGATAATAAATTTCCCGATGATCATTCTAATATTGTGAAAAACTTGAACTCTGTTTTTATTCCGCAATACTTCAAACTTTTGTGTTAGGGGAATTTTACTTACTTTCATTTTAATATGATCAGAATAAAATATATAAATTTAATGATTGAATGATTTAAAACTGAACAGAATTCGCTGTTAATTAAGCGGCTTCTATTGTATAATTCTTTAAATTTCTACAAGTCTGTTGTAGTGACCTAAATTATACGATTCTTGGCTGTTGTTAAGAACTTCGCAATTCGACCATAGTTGCAGACAAATACATAAATTAAATATATTTGCACTTCCTTGTTACTAGGTTAATATCTTGATGCAGAGGGACTAAAAACGTACACAAAAAAAATCTAAAATTTATTTCAATGAAATAGTTCGGAAATTTAAATTATGGTGAAGTTGTGAAAGAGTTTCATGTAGAGTTGAGAAAAAATACGTCAAGAACATTATGTTTGATTTACTTGTTACTTAAAATAATCAAATTTCGTACTTTCAGCTAAAATTCATCTGCTTTTAAAATTCATTATTTTTAATTTGTAATATGGGAGAATTTAATTTTTCAAAATAAAATGAGCAGGGGCCGATACCTTCTGTGATTTTAATAATTTAAAATTATTTTTACTAAGAATTCTAAACAAAACGGTTATTTGCTTTATTATTATCTGGAAATGCCATTCGTTGTTGGAGAAATTTATTATTATGTTTTGTGGTGAGTGTGGTTGACGGGGAGCCAATAAGTGGCCCATAAACGTAGGAATAAGATGTATAGAAGGAAAGAAATTAAAAGTATTGTAGCATAAATACAATTTTGCTGACAAAATACTTTAAGGTGGATAAAAAAACATTAATCTAAATAAGTCGTCATGAATACAAGAAGTAAAGACTTCAAAAACAGCTCTGTTTTTTTTAAAATCGAATGTCATAAAATCTACATCACATGTAGTCTCCCCAGGGCTTCATCACAATTTTTTAGCGCACAACGCACTTTGTATTTGAAAAATCAGTTTCGGGATTATGAATATTTTTTACAAAAAGAACCAGAGAGTTGATCAATGCAGTAATTTGTTTATCATTATTCATTTTTTGAAATATTTTTAGCGTACTTCGAATTAGTTGTATAACATCAAACCTATTACTGAGTTCTCCGTTCAATGATTCCATTAAATTTTTGATTTTAAGCATGATACTTTTAGCAAAAAACAATGAACAAATAAAATCAAAGATTAACTTTTTTTAAGCGGACTAAAGGTATAAACATGTGTTTTACTGTCAAAATCTTTATTTGTTTTAAAATACGAATTAAATTTTTTAAAACAATTCTCAGCCTTAGCATTGTATTATAAAGAACTTTATCATTTGAAAATAACGTTTTCTAGTATTGGAAAGAATTTGAATTAAAGTCACTGTTGTCGACCGAAATTTTAAACTAACGAATTTATTGTTTACACAAAAAAAAACAACAGATGATCGACGAAAATAAAAAAAACAAACAAATCTACTAAAATTCTACTCTTTATTAATTTTTCACGCAAATTAACAGAACCTAACTTTTACAAACAACAAAAGTAAAAATAATTTTAAATTATTAAAATCACAGAAGGTATCGGCCCCTGCTCATTTTATTTTAAAAAATGAAATTCTCCCATATTACAAATTAAAAATAATGAATTTTAAAAGCAGATGAATTTTAGCTGAAAGTACGAAATTTGATTATTTTAAGTAACAAGTAAATCAAACATAATGTTCTTGACGTATTTTTTCTCAACTCTACATGAAACTCTTTCACAACTTCACCATAATTTAAATTTCCGAACTATTTCATTGAAATAAATTTTAGATTTTTTTTGTGTACGTTTTTAGTCCCTCTGCATCAAGATATTAACCTAGTAACAAGGAAGTGCAAATATATTTAATTTATGTATTTGTCTGCAACTATGGTCGAATTGCGAAGTTCTTAACAACAGCCAAGAATCGTATAATTTAGGTCACTACAACAGACTTGTAGAAATTTAAAGAATTATACAATAGAAGCCGCTTAATTAACAGCGAATTCTGTTCAGTTTTAAATCATTCAATCATTAAATTTATATATTTTATTCTGATCATATTAAAATGAAAGTAAGTAAAATTCCCCTAACACAAAAGTTTGAAGTATTGCGGAATAAAAACAGAGTTCAAGTTTTTCACAATATTAGAATGATCATCGGGAAATTTATTATCAAAGGAATAATTAAACGTTGACAAAAATATTGTAACAGTTGTTTTAATCAGCAATGGAACCGCGAGCAAAGAGTCAAATAAACAACAGTGATGAAAATGATGAAGAAGAAATAAGCAAACAAACGGTTGACGATATAGAAGTGTCAAATATAATGAAAACTTTTACCAAGTTAACAAAGAGTTGCGGATTTTTCGATACTAATTTAAAAGCAAAAATTATTAAGAAAATTCAGACCAGTTGAAACAATTTATAAAGAAACGGTTAGTATACAACAGTGTAAAATAAAAGTTACCCTCACTGTTTGAAAAAGTAAAGCATTATTACAAAGTCTTATAGGCTTAGCATTAAAAGGTGAGATTTCTTTTAATAAAATTTTTTTTTAAAAATATATTTAGTCCTCACAGTTCGATCTAAATCAGTTTTGACTGCAAAAGTAAAAAATAAAAGACCCATATTGTAAAAGTTTAAAGAAAATCATTAAAAAACACCATATAACATTTTGTTATATAAGCTATACAGTATAAAAAAAAATTATTTTTAAATTATATGAATTCATGAATCGGTATTTTGAGTTATGCACCACTCCCACAACTTGGCATGCTTGAGACGCCCCTGAATACATTATTGATATAAATTTTATTTTTTATATACGGTAACTTCCTAGCGGTCATAGTCAATAGACACTATGATTATTAACAAACAAATACACATATAAGAACAAAAAAAAAAACAGAAAAATGACTAGTGAATCATACAAAAAATTGTATTATTTTTATTTTGTTTTCGCTGATCACCAATAATTTTTTTGAATTTTAAATTCTTTGCGGGGCAACTGTCCAGTTTTGCCTTTTCACAAATGATGCAATTGCCGAGAATGGAAAAATTAATAATTTAGCTCCTGTTCTGCAAATCGATGTGCGCTTTTGTCCGTGTGCGCTTTTATCTCTGTGCGGTTTTATCCGTGTGCGCTTTTATCCATGTGCGCTTTTATCCATGTGCGCTTTTATCCGTGTGCGCTTTTGTCCGTGTGCGCTTTTGTCCATGTGCGTTTTTGTCCGTGTGCGCTTTTATCCGTGTGCGCTTTTGTCCTGTGCGCTTTTGTCCGATGCGTTTTTGTCCTGTGCGCTTTTGTCTTGTGCGCTTTTGTCCGTGAACCACCGGCAATATGTACAACTTAAAAAAAACAAAAAGCAATAATATTATTTCTGCAAAGCGATCATGGTCTTCATTCTAGGCGCGGTAATATAGCTTTTTTTTTCCTTAAAAATTTACCATACCGATAGGCACAGTACAGAATTTACTGAAAGACATTATCGGCAATTAAATAAATCACATCACTAATGGAATAGCCCACTGATTACAATATAAAATATCCCGTGGATGCTTGATTAATCTTCTTTTCTCAGAAGCGAAAACGCTTTACTTACCAATGATGGGCACTTGGCCCTCCTACACCGCGTTATTTCTTTAAGTTTTAGATTTTAAAATAATGCGTATATGCTTAACTTACCATGCACCTAGTCGTTTCGGGATTCAGTGGTTTGTGAAACTACAACGATCCTCAATATAAATATCTGGGATAGACAGAATCGCTTGAAAGTAACTTTAAAAAAAAGAAAACCTATTATCCTTTTCACTGTCTCATCTTCTAGTTCTCTTTCTATATCGAATATCTTATTTTTCATTTCTGCAGACATAAAGTTTCTTGACATTCGGAGAAAGAATTTCTTTCTTGAAAAAAAAGAAAACTTTCCGCTAATTGGATTTACACATTTAGCTTTTCGACCTACCTGAAGGACACTGATTTAATTACAAAAAACGAAAGAAAAAAATGTAGAAGCCGTTATATTGCAGTGGCGCATTTCCAAAAATTGGAGGTAGAAATTGCTCAGAAAAGAGAAAATCTTACTCAGTATTAGATTAGAAGAGATTTTCGATATCAAAAGAAAAAAATGTGACGAAATGAAAAAACAAACTGCGGCCAAAAACACAGAAACGTGGAAAATTCAGGGAGTAATTATCAGAGGAAGAAGAGAATTAGGAATTATCCGTAAAATGATAAGGTAAAATTGGGGAAGATTCGGAACGCTAATAAATCTATACCTTCTTTCGCTACTGCGGAGAGATTAGTAGTGTAGGAGAATGGAAAAATAGAAGTGATTAGTACCGGAACTTATCGTAGAAGAAATGTGACCTATTATAAAGATTTAAGCTCAATACTTTTAAATAACATCGGTCGCATATTACAATATCTTTAAAATTACTTTACTGTAACTTTTTACGATCGCCGTTAGTGAGTGTGTCTTCTATCGCATTCGTGTTGATAAAAGCGTTTATTATTTCAACGAATTCGTAGAATCTCTTTTTTTTTTCTTTTCTTTTTCTTCCTTCTACTCGGTTGTTAAATTTTCGGTATTGCAGGAGGTTAACATCGTACATGGATGTAGATGATGACGGGAGGAAAGGTCCCCCTCATCCTCTTTTTCATCATTACCATCTGCCGTCTGCGGTTCAATCATACTTTGCTCCCATCCTCACGGCATCGTTTTGCTCTTTTCCCATTCCCTTATTGTCCTTTGCACTCCAGCGACTGTTCCTTCGTTTGTGATCCTGACCACGTGCTGTTTGAATGTTCCAGTCTTTCCTCCGAACGTAATATCTTGTACGTTCAGCCGCTGAAGCTGAATTTTCCTACTCCATACAGTGCTTCCTATATCTTAGCTTTGCCGTTATCCAATGTGGTTCCTATTCTTGTCTCTTTTCTGTCATCGATTTCTGACCGGATTAAAATTTAATCTCTAATCTAGTCCAATTGTCCTGGGTAGCTGCCCTTAGTCGGCCAAGCCCAAAAAAAAAAAAAAAAAAACTTAAGTGAAACAGGTAATACCGAGGTAAGTAATTGTTTTCGTTTTCATCTCGCTCTTTCCCCTTATTGCCCTCTTCACCCTGACGACGAAGCCGTCTGTGATCCTGACCATATCCTCTTTGAATGTCCATCCCTCGTGAACGAACGCACTTCTTTGTATTCCAATCTGCTGTCACTCAAACTCCCTACTCCTTATTGTGCCTCGTATATCTTATCGTTTCCGTCGATCTCGGTTGTTCCTATCCTCAGTTCCTTTATCTTATCAATAGCTGACCGAATCTACATTTAACTGATCCTTCTCCTTCGTTTCGTTTCTGGGCGAAGATCCTTTGTTGACATGCCCAAAGGGGGGTTATAAAAAAAAAAAAAGTAATTTTACAACTGCTATTAACATCAACGACAGTGAAAGCAACATCTAAAAAAGGCTCAGTTAAGTAAGTCTAAAGAATCCATATCTTGCGATAAGAATAATGATAGTAACAACAATATTGATAAGGATTGAAACCAGTTATAACAATTGTAAAATTATATCCTGGTTACCGGTTGATCTGTACCAATGGTGCTAAATTCTGTGGATTTAATGGTATAGGGGCAGGGATTATTATAGAAGGTATCACTGAGCGGAAATTTAAATTACCTCCAGAGGCTTTGATTTTTACGACCGAGTTTCTTGCTATTGAAATAACATCAGAGTTTGTGAAAAAAGTGTTCCAGTCCAAGGGGGAGTTTGTGGTATTTTCAGACAACTTCGGTTCTCTTTTTTTTTTGCTTTTTTTTTGGACTCGTCAACCGAGGACCTTTACCCAGAAACAATTAGAATAGGAAAGAATCAATTATATCTTGATACGGTCAATTATTGTTAGGAGAAAGGAACAAATAATAGGAACAATTTGTGGAGACGGAAAAGATAGGACATAAGAGGCGTAATATGGAGTAGGAAGACCAAGTCTCAGCAAACTGAAGTAGAAAGCAGAGCACTCAGCAGAAAGAGATGAACACTCAAAGGACACATGGTCCGCATCGCAAACATGCTCTTCGTTTGTCGCTTCAGAGCAGTAACTTTGAATATAATTGCCATTCACTTATAGGAAAACTATTTTAATATTTCAAAACTGGGAGGAGTCATTCGATTTTTCTGGATTCCGGGTCGCTGTGAGGTATTACTTAGTGACCGAGTTGTTCAATTGCTAAAGAAGGGGTTAGATCAGGTATTAAGTTTCCATTCATCCCATCCTTCGACCTTCTAGATAAAGCTAAAAGAGATAAGCATGCGGATTGGGTGAATTTTATATGCAGGGAACAAGGGCCTGGTAAATATTTTCATATTGTCCAACCATTTCTGCCGTCCACACCTTGGTTTTATCATATTTGTGTCTCAGTTAATATGCCGTTGTGTGTAGGCTGCGCTCCGGCTATTGCCGAGTGGGTTTAAACTTTTCAAGCACAGGGCATTGTATGGGTTGTAATAATACCTATTGTCGAAAAAATTTTAGAGAAGACATTAACCACCTGCTATTTAATAGCGTGCAATTTGACAACAAGAGACTTGTGTTTCCTAAAGACCTGATGTCGTACGGTCTTTATCCTTCCCGCTGTGTATTTTTTATCTTCTTTGTTCTAGCGATAAGATTTTATTTTTCCTTTTTAAGTTTATTGAAGGAAACGAGAATATTATTTAATTTTTGTACTATTTAAATTTTTTTCCCCCTTATTCATTATAGTTTATTTTGTTTATGTAGGCGGCTAGTTTTATTTTATTGCTATTCTTTATCCATTTATTGGTTACTATTCATTTTTTAGATTTTCATTTTATGTTGCTTGGGTGTTGTTGATTGTAGGGAATCATTGGCTAGAAGGACATTGCAATTTTGCGAACCAAAACTTTGTAACTGTATTCTTCGTTTCTTTTTTTAAATTTTTGAACGCATAAAATCTTTTTCAAAGTTAAAACAGATACTCTTTTATTATTGCGAACGATATTTTCTAACAACTGAAATAGAGAAAAACAGAATTTTTATTAAGAAATTCAGTGTAGATTTCATTACTATAAAGTAACGTAAGGTGTTACGTGCGTTATTCGGAAAGATCGAATAGAACGTTCAAGAAAGAAAAAAGAGAAGTTTCATTGTTACGCATGTTTGAGCTCGGTACATTACCACGAAGATGGAATGGAGTGAGTTCTGGAGAAAATCAGTTTTTAGTTTACTCCGCACTGGGGAAGACTTTTTTATCTTCAAGCATTAGTTTCTCTTAACGAATTGAAGAATACGATTAAAATATTTCAACATTAAGTTGCAGTAATTATACACGTTACGTTTTATTATTATTAACTTAAAACTAGCGTAATCTTACATTTACTGTATCAATAGCTGATTATTATTTACCACTTTTAAAATACTTCACTAAAATTGATATAGAAACTCTACATCATTTTTCAAACTACACAGAGTGGTGTGGTATCTTTCTCTCTCTCTCTCTCTCTTTCTTCCTGCAGTAAAATATTGATTTTTTATGTCAATCAAATTTTTTAATTTTGAGAAATTTCAAATTGAAGTTCATCGCATTCTGCTTTCAATTAATATTCAGGGATTTTGTAAAAATTTAAACGAGTCCTACCTTCTGAATACAATTACATTATGACATATCTTTCAGCTACTGTTGTGATACGACTATTACATTTCGTTTTGGTAAAAACATGAACTTCAGACTTTTGATCAATAAGATGTTTACACTATAGTGTAAATATAACAATAAATGTAAAAATTGAAATAAAATTTCTCAGTAAATATATAAACTCAATTGCTGATCAGGTAATCACGGTGATGACGTAATCATAATACACTTTTCTGTGGGGAACCGCCTTCGCGGAATGACTCGCAATCTGTACCAAAACGTTACATTGGAAATATAGAAAAAAAAAATATCAGAATTTCTCGTTTCAACGATTTCAGTAGAAAACTCGAGTTCATCGAAATATATTTAACCGTTTTCCCTGATATTGACTGTTACTCGTTGAAAATTAACTTTTTCAGTAGCACACAGTTAGTGAGCAAAAGTGTGAGTACTATATAAGTTATTTTTCGGCAACGCAGTGATTAGAACGTCAACAAACAGCGAACCAAGCAGACTGCAGTTACCTAGTTAAACTTCTGCATGTCCGATGTTCCCTAATAATTTGTGCAATTCCGTTTGGCCATCTTTCAACCACGTCATCCTATCCGCAAAGCGCCGTAATAGGCCTAAATAGAAAGTTAGTAAGTTTAATAAGAAGAAAAAAATCGTGAGAAATTTCCAATTTAAAGTTGATTGGAAGACATTAAGCATTTAAATACACTGCACATAGTTCACAATTTGAAAAAGTAAAACTTTCCGAACATTTAAAACCATATTTTCACTTTAACAAAAAGTTATATTGTTTAAATTAACTTATTCTTCATTAATTCAGAGTTGGCTGTTATTCGAATAACAATCGGAATAAAAAATTATTCTTTATTCGCCTTGTGTCATTCACAAAATATTATGTAATTACTAATTAATCATCATTTGATATCAGTTTTTCTTTTTTTTTCTTTTTTAGAGGTCTACAAATAGCGCTCGATGTTTTTAAATTCATACATTATTGTGAGTCATGGTGACACTCGTGAGATAATTTTCATATTTTTTATTTTATTATCAGTTGCGCGTGAAACTACAACACAATCGCTTTATTAAAAAAGTATTACCGTCACTTGTGAATAACTTCTATAAACTAATTCAACCAAAAAAAAAAAAAAAAATATACGGAAAAACTGAACTACAATTTCACACAATTTTTATTAAAAACACGAATAAATTGAGATAATCAAATAACCGATTAAGCAATACGAGCGGGAGTAATTAAAAGAATAATTTACCGTTCTTGAGAAAAACGCTAACAACAGTAGGTTTTTAGGGAGAAGTGATGATTTCGAAATTCATTGATGAGAATATTATAAATCTATTTTCATTACTTGAAAATGAATAGATTATTTGATATATTCATTATTCAATCATTCGAATATGCCCAATTCTGCAATTATTTTAACGTAATTTTATGTTATTTTCGTTAATTATTATACTCCGTTATACAAGTGTGAAAAATACTGACTTTTTTCAGCAAAGTCAACCTTCCCCTCTTGTAACTATTGGCGGTCTACCGCCTCCACCGGCACCAGTATTTCCAACTTTGGGACCACTCCCATTTCCATTATTTCCAACGATGTGCGACTTTGAATGCGAACCCGGAGGTTTATTATTTGCGAATATAACTATTTCGAACTCCCCCGTTCAAGCAACAGCCCCCGGTGCAACTACACCACGACCAACAATGCCAGGAGCAGCACCGGGTTTACCAGGTATGACGCCAGCTTTGCCCGGAATGCCTCCAGGTTTACCAGGAACTGCGATGACCCAAAGACCGGCGACAATGCCAGGCGCAGCCCCTGGATTGCCTGGACTTCCGCCAGGTTTGCCTGGAATGCCCCCAGGTTTACCCGGAGCTGCGATGACTCCGAGACCAGCAACGATGCCGGGAGCAGCACCTGGTTTGCCAGGATCTCTTCCAGGTTTACCAGGGGCTCCTCCAGGCCTACCAGGGGCCCTGCCAGGTTTACCGGGGGCTGCTCCAGGTTTACCAGGTTTGCCTGGAATACCCCCAGGTTTGCCAGGAGCTGCGGGGACTCAGAGACCGGCAACAATGCCAGGAGCAGCACCTGGTTTGCCAGGAATGCCGCCCGGTCTGCCTGGATTGCCGTCTGGTCTACCTGGAATGCCGCCTGGTCTTCCAGGTATACCTTCTCAAGCAACGATCACTACGCAAAGACCGGCAATTTCATCAGTTGTAACAACACGTGAGTATATAATAGTATGTAATTAAGTGATGATAATTATTAGGTTAGCAAAATGTAACATGTAATTTTTTGGAAAAATGAATTGCTAAATGTTAGAAATCATGATCGGTCTTAAAAAAACGTTATAGATATTGCGAAGTAAAATAATAAAAAATTAATTTTTATATCAAAAAAACAATTGGTTCTTCTTGTGCTTTTAATTTTATTACCATTGTATTTTTTTATAATAGATAATCAGTTTTTTTCATTAAATTTTGATCAACAAAGAATTGTTTAGAAAGTTTAAATTACTCTGAAAGATATTCATTTTACATTTTTACACCGCAAATACATCACCAAAATAATTAACAAAAAGATACATACTTTTTATTTCAAAAAAATTTAATTTTTTCAAAGAGTAGGGAGATTTATGTATTTATTTGTTTTTAATTTTAAAATAAAAAGACTAAAAGAATATACTTTTACTATAATTTTAATATAAATAAATATGTGCATATATATATATATATGCGCACATAAAAACAAATTAGTCCAAAAATGAAGAAACAATATGTTTTTTTTATATAAAACATACTGGGAATTACACTTTTCAGAAATGCTACTGCTAATAATTTACAAATTAATTAGTAATTATCGCATAACAAAAACAAAGGTAAAATTATAAACAATTAAAACAATATGGACTAAATCTTCAAACATATTTTACACACGTATGCGGCAAGTTCCATATCCATATATATAACTCGGCCATTTTGGCCTCCGTGCCCCTTGAACCCTCTTGCTTTCATTTCTGTTTCTTTCTCTTCTATAGTTTTGTACAAAATGATCAAAATTTACAACGTAATTCTTACTGGCATCAACACAAAAACAATAACAATCACAAAAATCCTATCCTAACATTTAACTTTCATTATATAAAGTTAAAACATTTTTTCGTTACATAAAATTGTGACACTTTTTAGGTTGTAAAAAATCAAATATTATTTTGTTATTCGTTATTAACGATTTTGTGTAATATAAATTTGTAAAAAATATGACCATTAAAAGATTAAAAATTTTAACAGTGACAGCATATTTTTTATCTGTTAATTTACCTTTGATATATAGTGCAATATCCTGCTGCTTAAACCTGCCCAACTAGCTTTTAACAAGAAAATTTTCAAAATGTTAAAAAAAAACAGTATAATTTAACATAAAATTAATTTTAAATCCATCGTGCTTTTTAAAATATTTAGTAAACTAAGGTATATTGTAATATCTTTTCAAAAATTTTAATTATGTAGAGTTCCTTAACCCGTATGGTACATTCTAGCATAAAAAGACCCGGGAATTTTTCAATAAAACATTTTTATAGAATTTTGTGTAATAAAGCCATTAGCCCCTTTAGCGAATTTTATTTTATGGATTTAATTGAGTCAAAGCCATCCGCAAGGTGGTAATTTAATTGCTAATGTCAAGCGAATATGGCACTTGATCAAGAATATTCCCTGAATTGTTAGCCAAAAATTTGGTCATAATAATCCTGTCATTACTGGTACAAAATCCATGAATAGTTATTCTACAGCTTGGAGCTTTTAAAACACCTTTTGACGCTTAAGTACATTTGTTGTCGGCTATTTGTCTTTCTATCAAGAAATTCTGAACGCACAACACCACAATAAAAAAAAAAAAAAAGTCAACATTACTTTGATTTTGAACCTACTTTGGTGTTTTTTTATATTTGGCTCACATTTCCCTCTCTGTTTAGAAACCTATTGTTTTTTTTTTTTCGAGGGTTAAACCCACAAACTCATGTCTCATCTTCCACAGTAATGTGTTTCATGAATATAGACAAGCGTGTCTTTGGGGATTTGTTTCTGATATTTTTTTTGGAAAAATTTCAGCTCATTCAGAACAAACCGAGTGGCAACATGTGTCATGTACAAATTATCAATAAAAATGATACAAACGATTTCATATGAAATGTCGAGATGCAGGACGATCTACTATTTTCCATCGCGATTTCTTTCATTTTGATGTTTTCGCTGCCAAAAAATATTCAAAGACGACAGAAACAAGGCAAATTTTCACACACTTCCAGCCCTCTTTTTGTATAAAACTGATCCACCATAAATCCTTTCCAATATTTTCAAACGTTTCACACACAAATGATAGTACGTAATTTCAGACAAAATTTTAGCTCAGTATTTTTATTCATTGCAAAAATCCCAGAAAAACTTGAAATCAACTTTCAATATCAACAACATGCACAGATATAACTTGCCTTGAACCCCTCATTAAAAATATATGAACCTGAAACACCTATTAGACAATTCATAAATCATAAAAATGAACTAGCATATGAAACATTTAAATGTATTAGTAAAATATTAAATCATGCTATGAAACTGAAATACAGCCACTCAGTATCTATCAGATACCAATTAATTACCAAATTAACTCGCTTCGGTAATATTAATCATAATTACATTTTAACATCTTTTGATATTAATAGCTTGTATACTAAGAGCCAGTACCTAAAATTCTTACCATCATTCAAAATACAATGTATAAAAATGCTAACAGTTTATTGTACCATTAATTGACCTATTGCTACTTTAAAAACAATATTTTTTTTTTTTTCTTTCCCTTTTTTAAATTGTGTGTCCTGTTTGTAACTACTGTGGTCATTACAGCACACAAAAGGGGATGTTATTTAGATTTGTTGTGTTAGGCCACTCATTCTTACAAAGGCTATAATTCGAATGATGTTTATTGATTCGTTAGAAAGTATGCCCTCTATGTTTCCCAGCAAGTCCAGTTGTTTTCGTAATACCTTCATCTTTTGGCAGGTGAGCAGTATATGAGAGACTGTTGGTATGGTTATCTGACCGCACAGGGGACACATAGTCGGAGGCGGGGTTTTATCGATTATGTGTTTGTGGGAAATAGCGATATGCCCGATTCGCAGTCGGCTGAGGATCTTAAAGTCGTTTCTGGATGTTCCTTTTGGTGGCCACCATGGTTCAACTGTGGGCTTTATGCTTCTTAAGAATGTTGTAGCAGCTGCCCATTCAGCTCTCCACTGCTTTTCGCACGCTCTTAATAATGTGTATTCCATTGATGTCGGTAGTTCCGCTTCTTCTGGCATTGGCGAGAGCAAGGCAGACCGTGCTGCTATGTCAACCCTCTCGTTGCCAGGCACTCCACTGTGTCCGGGAACTCATATCAGCGACACATGACTGCCCTTTAGGTGTAATTGGTATAAGTTGTGCCATATCTCTTGTACCAGCTGGTTATTGTATTTTGGACCCTTAATGATGTTTAAGGATTGTAAAGAGTCAGTAACCAGGAGGTAGTTACTGGTTCTGGTGTGAGATGTGGTGATGTGGTGGAAGCAGTGTGCGATTGCGTACAGCTCTGCGTCCAATGCTGAACAGGCATCGTTGAGCCTGGTTTTGTATAAGATGTCATCACCCTCGAATGCACAGGCTGCTGGCAGTGAACCTTCTTCACCGACTGCCTTGGCTCCATCTGTGTAGTAAATTAGATGGTTGTGGTACTTGTCAATTGCCCTAACTGCCACTTCCACTGGATATAGGGGGCTTGTTGTATTTGGATTTTGTGTCAGCGATAGATCGATATTTATTTGAACCGTGATCTAAGGAGGAATGTGGATTTTGGGACTGGCTGTTGACGACTGTACGGACATAATACCACATCTTCGCAGTTCTATCAGTAATTCTGGTAATGGGTCGCCGGGAAAGTTTGGTTCGAGGTGGTAATGCTCTAACTTTAGGGGAAGGTTTCGTATGTTGTTGAAGTGGTGGTACATACTTGGCAGTGTGATGTATTTTCGGGATAAAAGGAGTGGAGAGCACCCGGATAGAGCACACATGCTGGTAGCTGGGGAGGTTCGACGCACTCCCAGAATGGTTCTCAATGCGGAGTGGTGGACGGGATCGAGGGATTTCAATAAGGATTTACTGGCTGAGGAGTACACATGGTACTCATAGTGGATTTTTGATAGGATTAGAGATCTATATATATTGAAGAGGAATTTAGGATGGATATTACATCTTGAACTCGCCAGGTATTTCAATATGGGAATGGAATTGGTACAGCTATGTTTTAAGTTGGAGGTGTGAGGCTTCCAGGTAAGGCGTGAATCAAAGGTTAATCCAAGGAATTTGACAGTAGTTTTTTGCGGAAGAGGGAGGTTATTTAGGTTTAAGGATATACTGGGAGAGGTGCGGCGCCCCTGCAAAAATCAACATATACAGATGATAATGCAATAGATTAATAGAAACACGAAAACATAGAACACAACTCGAACATGAAACTGAAGAAGAATGAAATAAAATCAGTGAAATTATGACTGATTTTTTCAGAAGCCTACAATACACAACCATGGCGGTCCCCAGATGAAACAGTGCATAGTGTTATTCAACCGCCTTAGAACAGGGTGCATCTGTATTTCCAAAACTTTTTCATTAAACGATCTTCTCAACCAATCACTTGCTCGTTTTGTTCTGACGTGGTACATAAGTCTCTTGTATTGTTTTGAAATGAACACGTTATAATAGTTTATGTCTCTGCTAGACAACATCACTGACTGATATATTTTCAAACACTTTGCCTATCACGATCAATCCCATGACATTCATCAGTCATTCGGGCTTAAGTCTAATTTAATAAACTTAGGTTCATGTATCGCATTAGTCTAGGTAGTTACAGGCGTACATGATGTAACCCCTTATATAGAAAAAAAAAAAAAACAAAAAAAATTATGCTGCACTACTGGCAAGTATGCATGCTTGGTATAGAGTTGCCCATTTCATGCCAAAAATATTAATGGGGTCCTAAATAAAGCATGCAGATAATCACTGACTGCCTAAGACCAACTTTTCTAACAAAACTCTATGAACTTAGCCGAATCGTCCTTAATTCGATGCAAGATGGCTACAAAAATTGAAAAATCTAAATTCTGAAATGACAATCGAAATCCTTTATACGAATGAAAAGGATTGGCTAAAATGAGATTAGAGTCCAGGCTCAGCATTCGTGAATGGTCGATGAACTGACTCATGCTGAAGAAGAGGGGGGCTTCACATATGAAATATGAAAGACAAATGGAAGACAAAAAGGCAGAAGCACTGTACAGTGAGAACTCTGAATAGACTAAGAAGTGGAACTAATGCACACAGTACAAAATACAACCTTCATAAATTTATAACGAACCTTGTGACTGTGATGAAGTTCAGGACTACAGCCATTTATTTGTATGTCCCCTCATCAGCAGATATGATCTTGAGGAAACATGTAAAGTGGCATCAATGACGATCTGATAAAATCTATAGCATATTGGACAGCAACCAAATGTAGTTGACCGGATATAGAATAATAATAAGAAAAAGAGAGCATTGCTCTAACACAACATGTATAAAATAAATGAAACAAGTTGAAAATAATTATTTTTTATTTGATGTGGAACTAATGAAAACTTCTAAAATAAGAACAAATTAAAATGATAGGTAAAGAAGGAACATGAAAGGCATTACAGAGATCAAGTCTTAAGAGTTGAAAACAAAATAAATCACGTTCAAGGGATAGACCGGAATATTCAAAAATTATGTGATCTCTGTCACGAACATAACAGGAATTATCAGGATACAGTGTACAAAGATGTAGTCAAGACAAAATGGACTAGAGAAGAATGAAGACAAGGCAGTTTAGTAGATACGGATCGGCAGATGAGAGAAATTACAAAATCAAATGCTCAGCAGTAGTATGGTAACCAATGAAGTTCATCTGAGGTGCGATTATTGCTAATTAAAATAGGTTTCGAAATGTATTTATTTTTTCTCGATTAATAAAATATGATGGTTTAACAAAATTTAAGAATTTCAATTACGTCTGAAAATTTCTGCATACACAAAAATATTTCAAAAAATCAACTTAATATACACATGTATATTTTGATAAATGTTTCAACCCTACACTAAAAATTAAGCTAAACGAAATTTTAAATAAAGTCATATTTACCATTCATATTTTTTGATAGAAATAATGCTAATTAGAATCCAATATTAAATTTATCTAGAAATTATGTAATTAATATGTGGTTAAAATTTATTCAATAAACTGTTAATTTATAAACTCATTAATATCAAAAACTCACTCTATTAGTTTAAACAGTAAACTAAAACTGTGACTCCTCCCCTAATGCAAAATAAATAATTTTGTTTTCAAAATCTTCAAAATCATTGAACTTTTTTCCTTTTTTGATATAAAAATTCAATTTATTATTGCTGACTAGTAAATTCTTTTTTTTTTTTTTTTTTTTTTTTTTTTAAATAAGAAAGTTGTGGGTCTCACAAGGCAATTTTGCCCGTTTCGTGAGTTCGCCCTCATTATCGTTTATTTGACATAAAATTTACAATTTACTAATAACATTTCAATACGTCTAAAATAATATTTCTTATCACTATAGTAATATAATTAATTTAGTACAGTAACTTCTTATGACTACACACTTAGCACCTATACATCACCAACCAGTCACACTCAAAATAATCATTCCCACTAAGGTAAAAGAAAGAAGATCTTTTCCGCTACATTATTGAAAATCATCTACATGCCCCTGTTGTAGTTCCTGTGCTGAATGCCTTACTAATGTCTTAGCAAATTTTTCAATCTTTCCTTGATTTAACCACATACCTACAGAGATAATGAAATTAAAAAATTTTAAATATATTAAATGGATGAAACACAAAAAAAAAAAAACAATATTTAGAACAATTATAATGAAAATCATTCCAGGATGAAGTCGTTCAAAAAAGAGAAAAAAAGAAAATTATTTAAAATTTGATTTCATGCATTACGTTAGAATTCATTTCTTTTCAAAAATCTTATGGGTCGTTTGCTAAATGAGAGACCAAAGTATTTAGATCCGCAAAACACTTTTATTTAATATTTATAATATTCATTTATCTACAAAAAAAAACAATAGACAATTTTTTAATAATAAACTACAATTAAACTAGTCAAGTATTTTTCAATAAATGTATTTTTTAAATCCGTTAAAAAATAAAAAAATGGACTTTTCATAATCACTTTAAAAAGTTGCTAAATTGTAATTTGCAAATTGGGCATTTTAGTTTTACGCTCATGCGTTTAGTGTTGCACGCTTTTACATTATAGTTCAGCGGCTTTCTTTTCTTTTTTTTTTTGAGCATGTCGGCTAAGAACGTTACCCAATGCAAGATATGACAGCACAAATGATTTTATATAGGAAAAATATTACACAAATAAAACACATGAATGAAGCTAACAAAGGAATAACCAAGCGGGAATGAAAAGAAAGAATGCTGTGAGCGCTGTAAGGCGTAGGGAGGCCAAGATGTAAAAGACTGGAATACAGTATCGCGCGTTCTGAAGAAATGAAAGGACACGTTCAAGTAAAATATGATTCGTATCACAAGTAAAGTTTGATTCTGATGAATCAAACGGGCAAAGAGGAGACTGAGTAATGGAGAAACGGAAGAGTGAAGCAGAAAGCAAGCTGTGATTAAACCGAAGTCTAATTATAGATGAGAGATAGTTGACCGCTTCATGTTGGGGAAATTAAGAAACCACAGAAAAAAGAGGAGGAATGGGTTATATGGATAAATAAAAGGAAGCAGGATTAGAAAATGAAGAAGGATAGAGATCAAACCAACAGTTGCGGTAGCAACGAAAGGAAAGAGGAAGAAGTCTTTGGACTAGAAAATGACTAATAAAGCGACTGTTTGAAGCAGCCGAACATGCCAACGAGTCAATAACTCGTTGCCCGAAATTCCACAATGACTAGGAATCCACAATAGATCAATACGGACAGAACGGGAATGAAATAGATGTGAAATTAAGGATCGTATGTGAAGCATGATAGGATCAGCGGATGGTTTAGGAAAGGGAACAGCCTTCTTAAATGATCATTCCAGAAGGCGAAAATGTTTTATTTTTTAGCGCATATTTTTAAAAAACATTTGTTTAGTCTAATCATAGCTTATTATCAAAAAATTTTTAATTGTTTTTTCAGTAAATTAACGAATAATGCGTATGTTCAATAAAGGTGGTTTGTTAAAAAAAGAACTTTAATTTTATTATCTACTCTTTAATATTATTTTAAAAAATGTTAACCTTTTCTGGTTATATTTCTTCTTTTCCTTTTTTTTTTTTATATGCGAAATTATAGTGAACGGATGAAATTTAGAATATGCCACTTTTACTGAACACTATCTGTTGGTGTAAATTACCGTTGTGACATATAAATCAATATTAAAAAAGTAATTTAAAAAAAAACAATATTTATTTATTGAAAATTTAAAAAACTAATTACATATATTCTTGTATTTTCATGGCGAAGCAGTGGAATTGAAATGTTTAAAAATACATGTATATTTATATTTAAAAAAAATGCATATATATATATGTATATGTGGTACAATAATATTTTTTTTACAAATATAAATATTTTAAGAAAGTAATCATTCGAGTGAAATGCAATAAATTTAACTATTTTACGCGTTACCTGAAATTAAACGATTTTCAGGATGTTGCAACTTTTAGATAAGGATTTTGGAAAAGACCGTAATTTCCTTTTCAAAAATTGAATTCGCATTTTGTTTTTTTCGAGCCAACATTCGCTATCCAGCTATTTAGTTCGATTTTCTTCCTTCATAAATCTATACTATATTTATTATATTACTACCTTTAATATATGAAAAGAAGAAATAAGCAGCCGTTTGTTTTATATAAATGTTTTTTACTGTATTGTACTCAACATAGTTACGGCGTATTTGTACAAGTGACTAGTTGTTAATATGTCCTTAGCACGTAGGCGTGAAATAATATTTTAGCACGATGGATGTTCAGCATGCTATCACGTAAGTCTACGTAATTTAGTATACAGGTGAAAAACAGAAACGATACAGCAGCCAGCTTGAAGTCTGGATTTCATTTCAAATTTTTATCTCATCAAGAAGAAACTGTTTTATGTGCTAAAGAAATCAATACTCTAGATATAACAAAGCAACGAATATATTACAAAACAACTTGCTGCGGGAGTAACAAAAACTGAAATTAACAAAGTATTTTCCAAGTTGTACTAACAGCGGTCTATTTGAAGAAATAAGTAGCAGTTTTATTATTTGTTTTTCTCGAATAGCGAAAATGAATTGTTTTAATCCCCCCCCTCCCCCCTCCCCATCCCCATCCCCCATCCCCCATCCCTTCTGTTTGTAATATTATTGAATGTATTTAAAATTTTTAGATGAGCTATATGATAATTTAATTTCTTACATTTCACTTTTATAATCTCACGTTTGTTGAATATTTTCATTAAAACTACACACTTATATACTACACCAAATAACTTCGGAGATTTCGAATTATTTCCTGACATCCAAATTATAAACAAATAAATTAACATGTAACCTGCGCCGTTGAAATAAAACTTCTTATTTGTGCGTGAAATGATTAAACTAAAAATAAATGAGATGTGTTAGAATTTGATCATTAAATAAATTGATAATATTCTTATAAGTTACAAAAAGTCATGCACTATATATGTAATTACATTTATGATAAAAACGTAATAAAAACATTAAACATTATTATTGTATTTTAAGTATAAAATGATAGGCTTTAATGATGGCTTAAATTAAAAAACATAAGTTCTGCTTTGCAGATTTTCTAATGATTTTGTGCAGATGAGAGCGTAAAATGATCCAATGATCTTTTGTCGTTTATTACATGACAACAATACACGGTAACGCTATTATGAGGTGGGTGCCAGAGATTGTATTTCTTCGTTTCGTATAAACTTTCCAGATTATCTACTATAGTCCGTTCAATGAAAATGTGCCGATGGAAAAGGTCGATATAAATCGATATTTACGATTCACTTACGGGACCACCATTAATGGATAAAAAATATCGATTTATATCGACTTTTTCCATTGGCACATTTTCGTTGAATGAACTATAATCGTTGTACACGTATGAAAAGGCTATTGTATCTTTCTTGCAATGGTGTATGTGTCTAAGCAATCGTGTCACCAAATCACAGAGCTCGGCTAAAAAGAGACAGCTAGAACGTCCGCGCATATTCATCTCTCTCATTTACCGAATACGTTCCCACTTGTAAGTTATTCAGTCGCTCGTGCTCTTCTATGTTATTTCTAACGTGTATAACATTTTGATAATAGTGAAAATAATGTGTTCCATAAATTCACGACATTACTCCCTAGCAGTGAAATATTCAAAACGCACCTAAAGAAGTTTTACCCCGAAAACTTATAATGTTTAAAAATTAACAACCGATACGTACATAAATACACAAAATTGTTAAAGAAAATTTCACAAAGTTCACAATTTCTTAATTTTACGATAAGAATTATCCATATTGTAGCTTTCATTATTCGTCTAGAAACACACAAAATGCTACCTTTTAATAATTTAAATACTCTTATACACAAATATCGCCGTTATTTCAGTCAATCAGTATGTTACTTGATCAGTTTATTGGCGATTTTGTTTCTATCACAGTACTGAAAAATCAAGCACTTTGTTAATTGATCTTTTTTCGACTTTTCACATTCAACATTAATCGATTTATCGTTTACAGAAGGTGTAAACGCTAATTGGGTCTTACGAATTTAACGCAACTACCGATTTACTCTATGCAACATACTGCGCTATAATTAGAGGTGACTTAGCAGCCGCATGATAAAAATAAACCAATCGTTCACGAAGATTTTCTTACTGCTACAGTGAAAATACCAATGTGAACATCAAGGACTATAAAAACACGCATTCATATACATAAATTACCTCTAATCGAACAGACTAGTTGTCATTTTTGTTCTGTTATGCTTAGCTCCAATGCAAATAAAAATAATAAAAAAAGATAAAAAAATCTCTTCAAGTGCAATAGTGAGAAGAATAAAAGTAGGATTTCTTCGCGCTATTCATTACATATAGCTTCAGACTGTTCGACTCCGGGATAATCAGGCAGCGGCGGTCTAAATCCTATTTTCTAATAAACCATAAACGGAATTTTAATCCGCGCAAGAATGCCAACGGCACAATTAATTCGGTGTTACCGCACTTACACGATTGTTTAGTTGCGCGAAAGGCATCATGCATATTCATACTCAAAAAAAAAAAAAGGCGTAGCATGCGTAGGCTTTCACACTAATAAAGTAAACAAAAAAAAAAAAAAAAAAAAAAATGTATCTATTAGTACACGATGATCGACTTCTGTATAAAGGTTAAGAAGCAGGAGGGAAAGAAAATAGCTGATAGAAAATTCAGAACTATTCTCACAAATAACGAATTGGTAGGTCAAAAGGAACTGCTCTTTACCTGGAAACGATCACTTCTGGACTCTTTAAATCACGCTATCGTTCAGCTATAATGCTGATCGCATTTGTGTGACTAGAATATACTTACATTCGGAAACGTGATCCTGGCCAGAAAAGGAATTTGACACTTCTACGGTGATTTGTGCGAGCGGTAAAATCATACAGCTCTTATTAGCCTCCGTACTTACCAACTTCCTTCTTATTTATATTCCTTTCCACTGCGTGTCCATCGCTGTTGCAACAATTTTTCAGTTCCCGCCAATTTACTAGCCGTTTAGTATGCTCATATATGATTGCATCTCTAATGCTGAGCTACATATATATATATATATATATATATATATATATGTCTCATAAATAAAACACTGTGTTCAGTGAACAAATAACAATTCTAACATGAAACATATTACAGTACACCCAGTTTTATAAATAACAATAAATTACTCTAAACAACTCGATGAACACCAGACACATTAGCGTCATGATCATATATTGAATGAATTCTCTAATTTCTGATATAAAATGAGTAGGGCGCTATAAATACGTCCAAAACTGTTTTCTTAGATCTACACTTACTAGCGTTAATTTTGACGCATGAGGAGACCACATACCGTGTTACAGATAGTCTAAGCTACTTCAAATTCGGTGAAACCGATAAAGCTCAGGATAATTCTTAATCCGTTTAACATGCTTTTCCATTGTTAAATTTTCGAAATCATTAATAAGAATACAAGGTCTCCTGGAAAGAATCGATTTTATATAAAAAATTTGTTTTACAATTCTTTCATCGCTGTTTGCATGCAGCTGCGATGTGCTGTATTTTACATTCAGTTCATACAATTTTTGTCATTTGCAAAAAAAAGTTCTTGACTTTCTGATATACAACTTTTCAGTTTTAGATCAATTTTCCTAACTGTTTGCGTTTTGCAATTAATTTTCTTAGTATCAATTACAAAATATCATTTGATAATACACGGAAAAAGAACTACCACGTTAAAAATCTTTTAAAACTAATATTTTAAAATTTAACTAGTTAAACGATGACGCATCGCTTATCTTATTGGATTATCGCCAGGAAAAAGGAACGTAACGTTAAAAAATGTTAAAAACTTTCACAGTGAATACCCATAATAAATAAATTTCAGACACAACTATGTTAAAAAGAATTATATTTGCTTAACGTTTCGGCCAGCTTACACTGACTATTTTTTTCGCTTCTGATAATGATCAATGTAAGCCGGCCGAAACGTTAAGCAAATATAATTCTTTTAACACAGTTCTGTCCGCAATTTATCTATTATGAACGTAACGCCATTTCCAAAATATCCATTAATTATTTATTCATTAATATCATAAGTATCTATCTATCTATTTATGTATGTATGTATATACATATATATATATATATATGAAGAGAGAAAGAGAGATGTATGTGCGTATTTATTTTTATTTCAGTTTAATTTTATACTTTTTTGTTCATTTTTAGTAAGACCGGTGAGTCCATCATTGCCGAATGTGAATGCTCAATTCGTTTACATGTATCCACAATGGTAAGTAATATCTATGATTATAACACTCAGTGACAAAAAGCAAACCGTCTAAAAGCGCACCAAATACATATGCATTAAGAAATATATCAGCACAAATGATTAATATTTATGAAGTTATTTTAAAAATTAAAAACATGTATTTAAAAAACACAACGTTGAACATAGTTAATGTTGCGCCACTGAAATAACAAAAACTTTGACTATTAAATTTGTAGCATAGTCCATTATCTGGTATATACTAACAAAATTTGTTTCCTCTAGTTTCTTTTAGTTTGTCATTCTGCAGTTGTCTCCATTATTCACCTGTGTTTTAGCCATACTCTATTATCTCTTTCTCAGTTTCGTTATTTTTCACTTCCCATTCCACTTCATCACCACTCAAATAATGCAATTATTTGAAACGATTATCATGTGTTTATTAAAACGTCTTTGTTTTAAGTGTCTCTGCTCTTAGACTACCATAAATGTGTATATATTATTTTTTTAAAGTTTATCGATTGATAAAAATACCTTATTTAAAAGTACAACTAAAATTCGTGATGATTTTTAAAAAAAGTTATGCGCCAAATTTTGTTGCAATTTATAAAAATTAATAAAACCATAGTAGCGTCTGCACATGATTTTTGAATTTACAATTCAATATTTTTTTTACAAAAAAGTTAGCGATATAATTGATCAGTTTTTTTTAAATTTCGGTTTACTTATATCTTACCTATTTGTTGGCCTGCTCATTAAAAACTAGCGATCAATTTCAACCTAAATTTGATGTATGGAGAAACGCTTATAATTTAGGTTTCCCTTTGATAATTAACTTGTAAAATCAGTATAAGAAACGTTTTTCATATAAATAAATCATTAAATACAGAAACATACAAAATAAAACAACTTTATTTAAAACGTGCTGACTAACTTCGGACAACTCCATTCCTACATAATCATAGCGGCAAGTATTTAGAATAAAGTAAAAGTAAAAGTAAACATGTATATTTAAAAAATTGAAATGTTCAAAATAAATAAATCAATTGTAAAATTAAATAATTTTAAAAATTTATTATAGAAAATGAAAACAGAACAATAATACACAATATTTAATGTATAATGTTAATATTTTATTTTATCTTATTTTTAAAATTATTTAATTTTATAACTGCAAAATTAAATAATTTTAAAGATAAAACAAAATACTAGCGTTATATATCAAATAATGTGTATTATTATTCTGTTTTCATTTTCTATAATAAATTTTTTAAATTATTTAATCTCACAATTGATTTATTTATTTTAAACATTTCGACTACTTTATTTTAAATATTCATTGCCGTAATTATCCGAAACTAGTCGGCACTTTTTAAATATAATTGTTTTATTTTGTAGGTTTTTGTGTTTATAATTTATTTATATCAGATTTGAAATTCGCATATATGTTCATTATTTATTTTCATTATTGCTCCTTGTTATGTTCCTAAATTTAATGAATCATGTCGCATTCCGTCCGTTTCCAACTCCTCACATTTTCAGCTCATTCCTTTTACCTTCATGGAATTAGAAATATCCTTGCGTAATTCTTCACATTCTGCTCCCAGAGTGGATGGAATTACCTTTTCTATTCTTAAAAATCTTTCTGATCTTTCTCTTCGGTTCCTCTTAAACTTGTTTAACTCCTTTCTTCGCTTTGGTTGTACTCCTTTATCACGGAATACCTTCACCATTACCCCTATCGCTAAACCAAACTCTTCCTCACTTCATCCAATTTTTCTTACTTCTTGTGTCAGGAAGCTTTTCGAAAACCTAACAACAGACGTCTTGTTTGGTGGCCCGAATATCACAACTTGTTGCCTGGTTAATATGTTTGATTTCTGCCCTGGTTGTGTTCCTCCCGACTGTATTAGTGTATTTCTGGCAGACGTCTACAAGTCATTCATCGGCAAAAAATTTTTTATCGATTCTTTCTTAATATCTCGGCAGCCTTCGATAATGTCCATCTTCCTACTCTTTTTGATTTAATACTTCCCTTTAACATTTCGGCTCATTTTCCATCCTTGTTATTAATCCTTTCTTTTGGCGAACGGTCACTCTTTCCGTTCCCCTTCATGAGGCTATTAGACAAATCTTTTCTGGATTATCGCAGCCTGCCTTAGCCCAACTTTGTTCAATATCTATTTCATCAAAATTGCTTCTTTGTCTCTAAGTTCCTCTTCCCTTTTCTTTGCTAGTGCAACATCGCGCAGGCTAATTCCCAACTTCAAAACTCCTTAATTTCGTTGCAGGACGCTTTATCCAACATCCATTTTTTCATCTCCTCTACTAAATCTTCTACTTTTTGTCTTTATTCTGCGCCCTTTTATTCCCTCCTTAATCAACCTCGTTCTAAATAATGGCCCAATCCCTCTTTGTTCCTACTTTCGTTATTTAGGGGTTTTTCTGGATATTCAACTTTCATTCCATGACCATATCAACTATCTATTCGTGTCCGCCTGCAAAAAGCTCAACCTCATTAAATCCCTTTCTCATACTGATTGGGGTGGTGATCCTGTGATCTTGCTTATGTTTTACAATCTTTTATCCGCTCTATTCTTGATTACTGTTCCTACATTTACGTGAATTTTTCTAGATCCTTTCTGTCTAAGTTCGATCGAGTCCAAAATACATGCCTCCCCGCCTCCGCCTATGCCTTGGAGCCCGAAAATCTACTCCTATACCAGCTCTGCGCGCTGAATCTCACATTCCTCCTCATTTTCTTCGACGTTCCTACTTGGGTTATCGTTTCCTCATCAAGAAGTTGCCAATTTCCTTTTCCTCTCTTATTTCTTCTTATTCCTTCATCTTACGTAACTGGGGCGTCTTTCTGCCAATAAAACTTCCATTCTTTCTCTTATCGCTGCCCGTCTTGTTCAGTTTTTTCCATATATATACATTCACGATAAACTCTCATATTTCTCTTTTAATTTTTCCTTTTTTCTTCATCCTATTAACTGCTCTTATTCTCCGATTCCTCCTAAACCTGTCTTTCATAATGTTGTTAAATAAGAATTTTTACTGAATCTAAGCTCTTCTTTCCTTAACCGTTTTTTGTTTTTCACTTATAGCTCCAAGGGACCGAATGGTATTGGTGCAGATTTTTTCTGTCTCTCTCCACATTATCTCGAGTCCTTTAAACTTCCCTCCTCTTGCTCAATCTTCAATGACGAATGCTATTCTGCGCGCCCTTCTTTTTATTAGATCCTCACCTGTCTCTCGCAATGTCCTTATCCTGTCGGATGCTCAAAGCGTGCTGCCCTCCTCTCTCTCCTCACTCAACCGACTACGTTATTCTTCTTATTCGTTCCTTGATTCATAATCTCTTCTTATCTTAATCCAAACGGACTTCTTTTGGATCCCTGGTCACGCTGGAATTGAGAGTAATGACTTAGTTGACTCATTCACTCGGTTATCTTCCTCTTCCGGTAGGTTTCTTCCTGTTTTCTCATCTTCCAATATTACCCTTCTGTCTGCAGCTGCTCATTCCAAACTATGGTTTAACTCTTACGTCTTTCTCCAACTCCGATTCTTTTTTGTTGTCTATTCAGCCTTCCGTTCCTCACTTCCCCCGGTTTCTTGACTTTCCTTTTATGCGTCGCTCCAACCTCTCTGCGATTTGCTGTCTGCGCTTTGGGCACAGTTTACTTCCTTCCTCACTTTTCCAGTACTCTCTTGCGCCGTCTTCTTATTATCCATTGCGCCCCTCCAATATCCAATTTATTTGTGATCCCAATCACATAATGTTCGGTTGTTCGTCTCTTCTAACCGAACAAGCTTCTTTCTACTCCTCCCTTTTGAAAATCCGTATTTCCACTCCATACACAGTGCTTTGTTCATTCTCTCCCTTTTTTCTCCTTCTGTTGTCCAAGCTTCTGATTCATCTTTCTCAGCTATCTCTGATCGTGTAAAGATCTGAGTCTCTTGCGACTTTTTTCCTTTGTGAAGATGTAAAAGGTCCGACAAGCTGAATGTAATGAAAGAGAAGAAAAAAAGGGACTGAGAAACGAGGAATCTTCAAAGAATTAAACCGTCAATTAGTTGAAAAGGATGAATAAATATAAATTAATTTGGAGGAGGTAATGAGAATACGTTTTACAAGAAAGCGATCTCCGAAAAGAATGTAAACGATGAATTCCAGCTTCTGAATGTATTATAGGAATAGGAGAGGACTTCAGAACACCAAAGCAAAGATAAAGAAACATGAACTCTGTGGAGTGTATCGAGTTCGGAAAGAACATGTTTGAAAGCATTTTCGTAAATGAAGGAAGAATAGTTAAGCTTGGAACGAATAACAGATCTGCACGGAGTGAGAAGTACATTGGAGTCACCATCTCATTTGTGTGATGAAAAAGTTTTTAAAAATTAGTTCTTTTAAGACGGAAAGTATAAAAATAAGAAATATGCTCGTGAAAGGATAATCGACTGTCTGGAAAAATGACAAGATAATAAAAGAACCTGACTGTTGATATTAGGTTGTTCAAGGAGATACTAATTAAGGAAGTTTTATATGGATGGAAGGAAAAAATCATACAAGCAGATTTAGAAGAAGAATGACTAAGCGGATGTTGAATAGAGCGGATTTAAGCATGTTCAATGATTTATTGAGTTCAACATTAGCAGAGATAATGAAAGTTGAGGAGGAGTAAGTAAAAATATTGTCCACGAAAAAGAGTGTAGAAACGGAGACAAGCAAGGAAGCTAGGCCAAGCGAGTTGATATTAAAAAAAGTAAGATTTAAACATGATCCTTGTGAAAGCCCGCGGAACATAGATCTAGAGACAGAAAGGGAAGGAGCAGAAAGGTGGACATGTTTAGGGGACGAAAGATGAACATTATTGAAGGCAAAGACTACATCAACAGTATATTTCCTTTCAAAAAGAGAACTTTGTACATATTACAGAAGCTGAGACTAACATAGCCGGAAAAGTCGAGACCAAAACGAAAACCGAATATACTGTCGAAGACCAGATTATTATGCTCTAGCCACCAAACAAGACGTCGGTTAAGCATACACTCGAACAATTTCCTCAAGCATAGAGCCAAAGAAATGGGTTGAAAAGCGGTTAGGTTTTTCTTCGGAATAGCGATAATTACAAATGAATCCCAATTAGGACGCGTAAGTCTAGAGAGAAAAAAAAAAGAATTGAAAATTTTAAAGAGAATTTTGAGTCAGAAAGAAAAAAGATTTTTGAGGACCGATGAAAAAATTCTATCGTACTAATGAAAATCTCACGGAATTCGGAGAAAACGAAACCGTATTTTGATTCTATTTGAGGAAATTTTTAAAATTTTTGGAATGTAAACGTATTTCATTGCTTTTGTGACGCAACTGTTATAATTAAATATTTCAAAGCAGCTATTTCTCTAGCTAGGTAAAGCTAAATTTCCAAAACTGAATCGTCGTCGGTATAGTGTTCGCGAATTTTATGCACATCGATAAAAGACAACAAGGATGCCTCTGATCCGCAGCTTTTCAAGTTTGCACAAAGGAAGGAAAAAAGCGATAATAATGTACCCTCGCATAATGAACTTAGAAATTTTCAAAAGACTTACAAAAATATGCGCAAATTTACCGCGGGATGTACCGTATAATCAGTATTATAATTAGGAAACATTTTTCTTTCAAATTCAGCGTTCGGTTAAATTATGATAATGTTTAACCGTACGGAATAATTGTAATCGCGTGAAACATCATGTTCGACTGGTACTGATCTTGCTTACAGCTCAGAAACTAAAATTTTCAATTAGTTCGCGATATACGTTAAAAAAATTTATCTTTCGGCAAATGCGTTAAAATGATAAACCAGAAAAGGATCTATTCGAAAAGGACATTAAGGAATTATTTAGGTCTTCCACCGAAAACTTTGATATTTTAACGCATTAAATAATTATGGCGATCTTCGCGTTTCCGCGAAAAATTTCATATTTTACTAAATCAAACGATTACTGATCTAGATTGTATTAAAGAAGGCATCGTTTAAACGATGCAGCACAGTGAAGAGAAGTTTCAAATTTAGTCAAATAACATTCGGCGAATTTACATTTGCAGGTGCACGGGATGGTGCCGTTACTACTACAGGCCGCGACCAATCATGCCTCCTCCACCTCCTCCATTACCACCACCACTGCCACCTCCACCGCCGCCGCTGCAACCGATGCAACCGAACCCGATGGGTCTTTTGTTTGCGTGGCTTGGTTTATAAACAGTAATGAGTTATTTTTTAAATAAATATCTCTTATTCGACACACGTTTAGTCGAGCACAAGGAAATTTTAATCATCATTAGCATTCACTTCGGAGTTATCTTTGTTATTTGAAAAAGTGCGAAAACAAATCGTTACCGTGTTCTCACTTGAAACATTTCACTGATAACAATGAGAGAATAATTATTTTTTCATCAAATTGTTTAATTAGTAACTAAGCAACTTATATATAGAGTTACCTATTGTTAAAAAGTATTGATATTAATCGAAAAATATTATCGTATCCGCGTATTTTATGTATATTAAATATTTTCAATATAACCGCGTTCTCTGTTCATTTTTAATAAAATCAATTAAACAGATACAAAGACGTGTTTACATATAATACTGATCAGGCCCGTGCCCAGAATTTTGGAAGGGGAGTTTTGAAAATTTTCTTCACATATTTATTTTATAAATAACAATACATTTTTCACTAATATTCATACTATTAATAATTTCCATCGTTTTGATTTATATATTATTACATAAATGAATTACCATATAAACATTAATAAAAATTACATATGTTATTGATTATACTCGTAGTAAAAAATTTTGCATAAAATATTAATGAAGTACCTATAAATATGGACCACATGTTTTCTTCTAAAGGTAGGAACACCCTAAAAAATCATCAATATTTATTTTAAATTTTTGATTTTTTTCAGATTTTTGTATATTTATAACTATTTCAGTTCTCATGTGGGGGAGGGTGGGGTAACCCCCAATATCCACCCCGTGGGCACGGCCTTGATACTGATACGAATGTACTCGTTCAGTGTGTGACGTGATATGATTATAACGTTATGATACGTTTTTAATGAAGATCTTCGTTTTTGAATTGTGTTTAAATTGTTGTTTGCGGGAGCTAATTTATACGAAAATGCTTTCGTTGAAGCCCTACTCAGCTGCGCTTTTTCGAAGACCATCTCTTGGATAGCGTCACTAGGTGCCCCTAATTCATCTTTACCCTGAGTCGTACAAAAATAACTAATAACAAGATTGACTAGGGTACAAAGAAAGTGCGACCCGCGGAGAAGGACTCAAAAACCAATTTAAAAAAAACAACTTATTAATCCAATTGGTTTTCGATTACTTTGAAAAAATTCCCTTTCAATGACAATTAAAAAAATAATCATTTTTCAAAAAATATGCTACATTCAATTTACTTTAAAAAAAAACTAATAATAAAAACGAACTGGCGTAGTACTATTAAAGTAATTTCGAGCGAGTGACTCCATCTCCTTCTTTTGTTGATTATCCGTTAGTGGTATTACGATCGCTAGACCGTGTTTGCATGTGATTTTCCGCTGTATAACATGATCTTCTATCAAGACAGATGCATTCTTCTGAGATTTTTCCTCTATGTCTTTCAATGAAATCTGTCCACCAAGTGCCCCCAAACATTGTCTGGCCGTTTTCCTTAGATCTTACCGTAAATTACCAACTGCCCCATTCTGCATGTGACCGAACTGTTCCGGAACGTGTAATTTTTTAATTTAAATTTCCTCCGATAGTCATTTGTACGTCTGACTGCCTACGAACAGAAGTCTCCAACATCAAAATTACAAAACTATCAGTTCGTTTTTTGCCAGTTTTATAAGGAATTTATTATTTTTTTGTTCTTTTTTTTTTTAAACTGTTCCTCGATATTACCATCTTTTTGTACATTTTACTTAATTTTATCGTGGTAATTTGAGCAGTCTGCATTCGCCGACTTATCACTACTTCAGATAAGCGCAATTTGGTCGTACTAAGGCACTTAAGTACACACAGAGCCTTCTCAACCGTAATCCCCGAAAATGTTTTTTATGAAATAGTGTTATGTCTTTATTTCTAAAAACACTCGCTGATTATTGACATTTTATAATATATTATTCCACCTACCAAAAAAAAAACAAATTCCTTCTTTTACTCATTGTGTGGATTCTTGCTAAAAAAAAAGGTAAATTGTACTAAGTTTAAACATGGATACAGTTAAATTTTCTGACAATGCGTGATGCAGTGGTTGGCCGACGGGAAAAAACGTTTTTAATCTCTTGGTCAGGCCCGGATTAAGTGTATGATAGGCCCGGGGCTACGAAAATATTAGAAGCCCTTTTCGGAAGTGACAAAATTATCAGTTTTATAGAATAACCAAATTTTCTTTAATTTAATTTAATTATATTATTTTGCATTCATGAATTAACATATAATTATTAATGTAAACAAAACTAAACACCATATAGATAATGGGTAGAATTTTCGATGCAAGGAAAATATATATATATAATTTTAAACAATGATTTTTTTTCTTGTTTTTTTCTGCATATCGTTAAAATATACTGAACGAAGAAAATTTGTTTCGACCGTTAACCTTGATAATGCCGATAATCTATTATCTAGCATGTTTGATCTGTACATGTTTTTTATTCTTTTTAATATCGAAAAAGATCTTTCCGCCTCACAATTTGTAATCGGTATAGTTACGAATAGTCTATATGCAATATAAATGTTTGGAAAAACATATATAATTGCACGTTTGACCATCCATGTCGGAGGTGGGAGCCTCTTTGGGACCCCTCTATAAGGCATGGCCCGGGGCTGCATCCCCCCCACCAAGACGCCGCCTAAAACCAGGCCTGCTCTTGGTTTAGAATACCAAGAAACACTTTGTCACAACGCATTACTACTACCAGTAAATTTCCAGAAGTCTTACAGTGTCTTCTTTTAACCAGCAAATGCTGCATTGAAATTTCTTCTCTTTCATAAAAATCCTAGTTGCTAGTAATAAATTACCGTTTCCTTTTAAAGTGATTGCAACGCCAACCGACCATTACTGACTTTTGTATTTCGGTTCTGTTTGTAAGCTCTAGTAAATTGTAATACTAATTTTCGCCAATAGATGGCGCATTTCATAATTTTTTTTGACTTTGATAATGAAAGAATCGATGCGATTGCCAGGATGAAACCGATATATTTGCCAGAAATTATGTCCGTCCGTTTAGAAAAGATCAGTGTTTACTATTATACGAGACCTAGCGATACGCACTGCGTTTCATCCAAATCAGATAAGTGGAAACTGCAATGGTAATTTCTATAAAATATATAAAGATAAGATAAATGTTTATCCTAAAAAGAAATAATAAAAATCAATTCCACATCCGTAGAAAAAGTTATATTATATTTGTCTTGAAAAGATCCGTTCAGGCTTTACTCAAACGAATCAATATAGTTACTTTATTATTTCGTATAATAATGTTGATTCGTGAGCAGTGTCAATTTTATGAAAAATTATCTAAACGAAAAATAATAATAGTAGCCTAGTTTATTTGTCGCGGCAGATTCATTGTTTTTCGGTTAAAGTTTTTTGTAATCATAAACCAGGTTTCAAAACTAGTGACGTATTAGTAATTTTGATGGTATTTCGAATTTTCCGCAGAATATAGTTGAGAAATTATAATAAATCTGAAATGATCGGAAGAAACTTGGGTTTTTTTTTTTTTTTTATAAATAAGTTGTGAGTCTCACAGGGCAAATATGCCCGTTATATGAGTGCCCGACACTCTTATTAACGGTTATTAAAAAAAAATACAAAAATTACAAACTATCTTAACTTATTCCATAAAGCATAATATCAATAAACCTAGCGCGTTATGTTTAAGTATAAATATATATACGCATGCAAATATATAACACGCTCCGTAATACGCATCTGTAGACCGGTTCATGCAGACAGCTCAATATTTTAAAATCGAAAACATGATTTTTTTTGAGAAACTTAATATCAGGGAAAGACACGAAAAAGTCAGAAACATAATACATAAAGAAAGAAACATTAGGTTACATTCATAACGTAGAACTGCCGGCTCAATTTGCGATTTTTTTCTCAGTTTCGACGTACAAATCATTTCGGTGGTACATTAGAAGATGGTTTAGTCAACTGGTAAATTTTAAAAAATGTATCATGTAAAATTGCGAAAAACTCACTATTCCAAAATACAATTGAATCTAAATATTGATAATTACTTTTCGCTAATAAATTAAGTGATCATACTTTTTAAGTTCAGGCTTACCTATACTTATTTACACTTCGGATCAATCTTCTTGTCTCTTTTTTAACTGTAAATATATCTGTGATTGAAAATCATAACAATTTGGATACTTCTTCGTCGATTTAAACAAATCTTTTTCAATAAATACTGATGCTAAATCGCCAAGATGATCTTGTGAAATTGCATTTCTATTACGTTACAGAGCTGAAATTTTTTTTTCTGCTGACACAACTATTACTAAAATGGTTTTAACCTCATAGATAAATATGAATATGCATCAGGATCTGACCATCAATAAAAAAAATCGTGTTTTACGAACAGATCATTGCCTAAAAATACAATTGGGTCCATGTGGAATTCCCTAAATCAGTGAATAATATTTACTCGTATATCCTGTATTTGAGAAGAATAATCCTCAAACAACTGTAAATGTCTGCAGTTTGCATGAAAAAAAAAAAAATGTGTTGCATATTTCCTTCGAATTATGAAGTTGGAACTGAGGATCATACTAATTTATTATTAATAATGCATGGTTATTCAGGCCACTATTGCTGGATAAAGAATCCAGTCGGTATGGCACTAAATAACAAAAAAATATGTCGCCGCTGCTTATCATATGCTCCGGACCGTGATAGGTGCACTTGGCTTACATACAGCGATATTCTAATATACCTACAGAGGAAAATAAAATATTAAAGTTTCTGCAATACAAACATCAAGAATTCGAACTGTTTGCAATATATGTGGATTTCGAATGTCTCCTGCAGCTTCTAAACATTCATCAACAAATTTGTGGTATTATGAATGATATGACACGTCCGGTTATTTGGATGGGGATACTCAATATAAGGAATATGACGGAAATAGTGATACTCATAAGATCGAATTACAAAAAAGTCGGAAACATGAAGGAAAAAGTGATTGAAAATATAAAACGACAGTATAAGGTGGAGAAAGATTTCAATGATTTTATTCAGAATTATTTTCAAAAAACGTCTAATATTCAATGACATGAAGCGTTCAGCTTTTGTTATTATGTCGAGATGTGAAGAGAATGTTTTTGCGAATGGTTGGTGAAGGATATAGAAATAGAAAAGATTGATCAGAAAAATATTTCTTTACAATGGACAAATGAGGAACTGGAAAAATATGATATTTCGTCAATTTGTTACATTCATGAAAAATCTCCGCATAAAGATAAAGCCGCAGATCATGATTATTTGACTGGAAAATTTTGTGGTACAGTAAATGAAAAATTTAATTTAGAACACCAGCTCTCATCATTTCTTCCCCAGTATCTGTACATAACCTCGATTGGTAGGACGCTCACCTATTTATTAGGAATATAGCATATGATGAATAAGTCATCCGAGTAACACCAAATAGAAAGGGACGTAACATATCATTTTCAAAAAGTCTCAGAAAAAATGAAAATATGATTCATTAATAAATTCTATTTCATGGCGTCAAGCCCTGCGAAGTTAGCTAGTTATTTGCTTCATAGCTCATTTTATCATAAAATTAACATCACATCGCGTGATTTGCTTTCTTTATTTCACAGAAAGTGAGTTTTCCCATATTCATATGTAGGTATTATTATGGAAAAAATTAGAAAAGACAAAATTGCCTGAAAAGAAACATTTCTACAATTCACTAACAAAATCGGATGTTGGTGAAGAGGAATACTTACATATACTGAATCTAATATGTGTTCAAATTCTTGGTAAATATAGTGTTGTATGTCTAAAAACGAATATACTTCTACTTACTGTGTTTTTGAAAACTTTAGAAGTGTTTGCTGTAAAATTTATAAATCGAGTTCTATTTGAACTTTTACTGTTCCTGGATTAATCTTCCAAGCAATGTTAAAGTTGACAAAGGTTTAATTAAAACTACTGATTGCGATATGATTTTATTCTTTGAAGCTGGATTACATGGCGATATGTGCCACTGTGTAAAACGATATAGCAAGGCGTTAAGTGCCTACATTAATAGCTAGTACCTGGGCGACCGAGCTTTGCGCGGTATTTTTTTTTGTAAAATCATGTTTTTTCGGAAAATATATTTAAATACGAATCAAATACTTTTTAACTTCTTTTAATCTTATACATATTCGCAAAACATAAAATACTGTAAAACTAATTTATGGACACATTTATGAATTTAAAGCCTCTTCCCATACAACTCTGCTTTTCAATACTGAACGCAACAAAGATGTAGAGGTCCTTCGAATTCGCTTTCCGGATGGTTGGAAAATGTTTTCAATGAATGCACACGTTGATTTTTATGAATATATTTCTATACGTTTTTTATCAGAAAAATTATATTTTAGGTATATAGGGTTGTCAGCTTTATTATACCGGTTTATTTGTGATCAGCTGTTTTCCAACCAATTTGAAAACATTTCCGACTAAATCACTGCGAAATGTAATAAGGGTATACTGCACATAAGGGTTTTTTTAAAATGTGCACAACATGTTCTCAGTAATTCACTTTCACAAACAAATATATAAATACGCAAAACATTTAACATCTGCATATAAATAGGCAAAGCCCTCGTTTGTTTATTAACCGATTTTCTTTTTCTTTTTTTGTTTAGTAGCTATTAAAAAGCAGTTCTTTTTTTCTTATTTAAATATAACATTAATACAAAAAAAAATAAAAAATGAACTGTTTATTACGATATTTTCGATTCGTTTATGTTTTTTTTTTTTGTTATATATATATATATTTTTACTGCATGTGTGCGCATGATTCTCGGACCGCCCTTATGTGACCGTCCGCTGATCGGCTGAGAGCTAAAACCGATGCCTTTTTGTTTACCTATTTATTCCTCGCCGTTTCCAATGTTTTATTGCTTTGCCCTACTAGTATTGACGTCACCGACCCGTACACAAAGTCACTTCCAGAGCTGATAATCGACGACGTTCGGAAATCAAAAAAGTAATACTAAAGTCAGAACAAATTATCTATTAGATCGTTGTCGAAAGATCGCGGAACCAATCCTGATTCGTATCATACTGAAAACATTAAAATTGATTTAAAACTCGCGAAACCGAATTTTGCCATGGATTAGACATTTATTGGCCGAAAATACCCCTAGTGTGCAAATTTCATCTAAATCGATAGAACCGTTTCCGAGATACACGAAATTTATATATATATATATATATATATATATATATATATATATATATATACAAGAATTGCTCGTTTAAAGATATTAGATTAGACAGATTAGATAGATAATAACAGTGCTGACACTAAAGATAGTAGTGTTGGGATTAATGATGCTGATAGTAATGGTACATATAATATGTTTAAAGTGTGTTTAGATGCTAATAATCTATATGGCTGGACTATGAGTGAACCCCTTTCTACGGAAAATTTCAGGAATTAGACGCTATAGAAATAGTTGATAATTCACCTGATTTGCTTGAGGAGAATTTAAAATATCATTTATATTATGATACTGATTCACTGAGCTTATTATTTTGCAGTAAAATTTGATGTTTTCTGCCTAAAATGTTGGTATTCGTACTAAATTGGGATATTTTATGTAAAATTATGGCGTTTACAGTAAAATTACTATTTTCTATTCAAAAATTATGTTTTCCAGTACTGAATGGTGTGATTTGTATAATAAATAGCGATTATTCTGATTCAAATTAAGCACTTCTTTTTATAACACTGCATTTTTGTTTGTGATGATTGATGACTTGTTGCAGAAATATATAGAACTTTTGACATAATTACAGTGTCCTGGTGAAGGTGAATTATTTGCACGTATTGTGCTGGGTAAGTAATACAGCCTATTAATGACGGTAGGTTTTAACTCTTCATGCACTAAAGAATTTCTTAAACACATGCTAGAAAATCAATGCCGGTAAAAAATGTACATCAAATACAGCCTTTGTAGCAATTGAAAAGATTGTATAGTAATAGATTAGTATGTTAATTAGTTTTAATTAGGTACAAATCAAATATAAATTTATAAATAAATAAAGATTATTAATTATCCACTCGTGTTAATATTGCATCCAGAGCATCTCACCAGAAATATATGAACAGAACAAGAACAAACCCAATAATAATTTCGGTTAGATGTATGTTAAATAGCCTCCACAAAATTTGAAAACTGAAACACGACTAAACATAGTAATGCTATTAGTATTATTGTTATTATTATTATTATCGTGATCAATTGTGTTCCTGTTCCGTCGTTATAATTAATAAATTAAAGATTAATTAATTTCATAAATCAAATGGTAACTTGATAAGATTAAAATCTGTTATCATAAACGTGAAAATGTAAGCTGCCTACGAGGAACTAAAATTTAAAAATTGAAAATATATTTGAAATGAAACTTTTTATATGACATTACGAGTTTCGAGATAGTAAACTCGTCGAACTAACAAAATCCGCTAAACTACTTGTTAAACTACTTGTCCTTTTCTAATGCCCATTCACTGGAACATGGAGCGAGAGAAACAGAAGAAAAAAAATGAAATCAAATGTTCACTGGCATAAGTTAAACACGAGTATATATTAATTTTGTAATAGATAAGAAAATTTTCATAAAACGTTTACACTATGGTAAATATAAATTCTAGATAAAATATACATATATATACCGAAATTAGAAGTTAACGCAATTCACAGTGTATCTTGTTATAATAATGAAAATTTTAAAAAATTGTCTTTATTTTCCAGTTCGTATTATTATTTTATTATTATCGAAGTGAAACTTTTTATGGGACACCATGAGTTTTGAGATAGAGAGGAAAACTCGTCAAGCTATCAAAATCTGTTTTTTTTTTTTTTTTTTTTTTTAATTTACTATGGGTTCGTCAGCGAGGACATTAGCCCAAGAAATAGGAATAAAGAAAAAATCAGATTTTTATCCGGCGTGAAACATTCAACAAGAATGTGTCAAGCGCCTGGATGACAGAAGAAGAAGGAAGGGAAAGAATAAATGCAGCACAATAGGGAGTAGGAACATTGTTTGATAAGAGAGAGGAGTAAAAGGAAGATTGTTCAGTTGAAAGAGATGAACATTCCAACATTATGTGATCAGGATCACATACATGTTGACTGTTAGGAGAATGTAAAGGACAATACGGAGATGCCGCGAGAGAGAATCGAAAAAGCGACGAGGGAAGCCAGCTGTGCCCAAAGTGGAGGCGGCATATTGCCGAGATGCTGGAGCGACGCATAAAAGGGAAGTCAAGAAACCAGGAACAGAAAGGAAGAGAAGGCTGGATGGACAAGTAAAAAGAATCCGGGTTTGAGAATGAGGAGTAGTAGGAGTTAAACCATAATTGGTTGTGCGCTGCAGAGGACAGAAACTTAATATTGATGGATGGAAAAGTAGTAAGGAACCTACCGGAAGAAGAAGCTCGCCGAGCTAATAAGTCAACTGACTCATTTCCTTCTATTCCAGAATGACTAGGGATCCAAAGGAAATTAACCTGGATTGCACAAAAAAGAAAGAGGTCATGGATCAAGGAACGTATAAAAAGGATTACATAATCAGTACAGTGGGAAGGCAGAGGAGATGCAACAGCCTGTAGCACGCTTTGAGAGTCTGATAGAATAAGGAAATTATGAAAGACCTTCGAAGATCTGATGAAGAAAAGTGCATGGAGGATAGCAATAGACTCGGCACAGAAAATTGAACAGAAGGAAGGAAGTTTAAAGGACTCAGAGTGATTTAAAGAAGGACTAAGAAAGGCTGCACCAACTCCACTTGGGCTCTTGGAACCGTCCGTGTAGATTGTAACTTGGTTAAAAAAGTGGGAGTTTAAGGTATGTAAAAATTCCGATCTAACGGCATGATGCAGAACGGGTGTAGGGCGAGCAGAAGAGTAAAAGCAATTAATTGGATGAAGGAAGGAGGAAAAGTTAAAAGAAAAATATGGGAGCTTATCATAAGTGTGAATGTATGGTAAAAATTGAAGGAGTCGAGTAGAAATAAGAGACAGAATTGGTGTTTTATTGGCACTAAATCGCCAATCCTGTAGAATGAGGGAATAAGAAGGAATAAGTGAGGAAGAGGAGATAGGAAAACGTTTAATGAGGAAGCGGTAGCCCAAATAGGAACGCCGAATAAAGAGTGGAGGAATGTGGGTTTCCGCTTGAATAGCAGGGATAGGAGAAGATTTCTGAGCTCCAAGACAGAGGCGGAGGCAAGTATTTTGAACGCGATCGAGCCTGGAGAGCAAAGACCTGGAAGAGTTACCATAATTAAAACAGCAATAATCTAGTATAGAACGGATACAGGATTTGTAGAACATGAGCAGAATGCACGGATCACCTCCCCAGTTCGTATGTGAAAGGGACTTAATAAGGTTGAGCCTTTTTAGTGATGACACGTATATATGGTTAAAGTGGTGATACGCAATCTGCATAATTCTATTGAGCTTGATGACATTAAACTTGCGCTACTGACTGAAGGTCATAAGGTTAGGCACGTAATTAATATTAAACACAGGGTAACTAAAGAACCTTTACCCATATTTTTCGTTGAGATCGAGCCAAATGAGAATAATAAGGAAATATATAAACTGAACTACTTATTAAATATGCGTGTTAAAGTGGAAGCGCCATATAAGAAGAACATCATAGCACAATGTACCAGGTGCCAACGATATGGCCACACAAAGACCTACTGCAACTGCGATTTCGTTTGTGTTAAATGCGCTGGCAATCATGACTCAAAAAATTGTACCCAAGCAATGAATACACCAGCTGTTTGTGCACACTGTGATGGACCGCATCCAGCCAACTACAAGGGCTGTAAAATATATCAAGACCTTATAAACAAGAGATACGGGGAGAGTAGGCAGCAAAAAAGAATTAACCTTCCAACTGTGGCGTCATTCAATACTGATGTAGCACCTCCAGCTATAAACAACCTAAACTATCCACCTATGAATATTCGAACTGTCGCTGCACCGCAAGCAAATTCAATACCTAACCAGGTAGATAGAGGTGTGTCCTTCGCACGAATGGCGGCTGCACATAGAAACAGAAAACCAGAGGAAAACCAAATAAGCGAGTGCAGTTTGAGAGACGTAGAAAACATGATATCGAGCATGATAAACGAAATAAGAAATATGATGATGGAAATGATGAAGCAACAAAATGACATGATAACAAACATATTACATACAATTGTTGCTACACTGGCCCAAAAATGAAGGATTTGAGAATAGCTTCGTTCAACGCTAATGGACTACTAAGACGTATACGAGAAGTAGAAATGTTCCTACATAATGAGAAAATTGACATAATGTTAGTCTCGGAGATACATTTTACTGATAAGAGCTATGTTAAGATTCCAAATTATACCGCTTATTACACAATGCATCCAGACAGCAGAGCACACGGTGGCGCAGCGGTAATAATTAAAAGTAATATAAAGCATTATGAATTAAACAAATATCAGTCGGAACATCTACAGGCGTCATCAGTAATGGTGTCTGATAACAACGGATGCGTGTCGGTATCCGCGGTTTACTGCCCACCGAAACACAAAATCAAGAGCGCAGATTTTGTCAAATTTTTTAAAACATTAGGAAGTAGATGCATAATAGGTGGAGACTATAATTCCAAAAACACATATTGGGGTTCGCGGTTAACTCTTCCCAGGGGACGGGAACTAATGAATGCAATGAAGTGTTGCAAATGTGACGCCATATCAACTGGAAAACCAACATACTGGCCTAGCGATAGAAGGAAAACCCCGGACCTTCTAGACTTCTTTATTGTCAGAGGAATCTCTTCAAATTACATGGCCATAGATGACGATTTATCGCTAACCTCGGATCACACTCCCATAATTTTGACAATCAGTGCTAGTACAATAATGAAGAAAAAGGCAATGACGCTTACAAATTATAATACAAATTGGACACAGTTTGCAGATGAACTAGAAGAAAACCTGTCGTTAAGGATTCCACTAAAATCACCTTCAGATATAGAAAATGCTATCGAATATATTGTCACCAATATATGCTCAGCAGCACGGGCATCAACAATGGAAGTTAAACCGCATCAACATGTGCAAAATTATCCTAAGTACATAAGGGAAGCTGTTCAAAACAAACGGAAATTGAGGAAAATCTGGCAGAGAAACAGAGATCCACAAATGAAAAATCAACTTAATCGTGCTATTAAAAGAATAAGATTTACATTACAGGACTTAAAAAACAAGTCATTTAATAGCTACGTCAAGCACCTGTCGCCCTCACAAGCAAATGGATATAGCTTGTGGAGGGCTACAAAGCAAATGAAACAGCCGAAGCAAGGCGAATCTCCAATACTTAAAAAAAGTGGAGAGTGGGCTAGGAAAGATGAAGAAAAAGCTGAGGAATTTGCAGACTACCTAGAAAAGGTATTTCAGCCGCAAGCTACAAACATTGGTAATAATCAAACCTACTGCTCATGGGAAAGAGTGAACTCGCCATCCATAAAATATGTGTCACCAGGAGAAGTCAAAGCAGTAATAAAGACTTTAAACCCAAAGAAGGCCCCCGGCTATGATCTGATCACACCTAAAATAGTAAAGCAATTACCTCGCAAAGCAGTAGTATTGCTAACCTACATATATAATGCAATGTTGAGATTGTCATATTTCCCGACACAATGGAAACTTGCGCAAATTATTCTAATACTCAAAGAAGGTAAACCACCGGAAAAAACAGGGTCCTACAGACCGATATCGTTGCTGCCTGTTTTGTCAAAAATATTTGAGAAGTTGTTGCACAAAAGACTAGTGGAAATAGTTGGAAACACGATTCCGCTGCATCAATTCGGGTTCAGGCAGAAACACGGCACTATTGAACAGGTACACCGTATCGTCTGTAAAATTGAAGACTGCTTGGAAAAAAAGGAAGTCTGCACTGCTGTCTTCCTTGATGTTGAAAAAGCCTTCGATACTGTGTGGCATTCAGGACTGATGGACAAATTGGCGAAAATACTACCTACTCCGTATTGCGTGCTGCTGAAATCGTATCTGCAGCATCGAACATTTCGGGTCAAAAGTGGTGAATCCTTGTCGGCAGTACGTGAAATAGGCGCCGGTGTACCGCAAGGTAGCGTACTGGGGCCATTACTATATGTCATATACACATCTGATGTACCAGAGGTTGAAAATGTCGACATCGCCACGTTTGCAGATGACACTGCGCTGGTCTGCTCCGCTAATGACTTACAGGAGTGCATTACGAATGTGCAACATGCGGTCACAGAAGTGGCATCGTGGTTTGACAAGTGGCGCCTTAAAATAAATACGATTAAGTCAACGCACGTAACATTCACAAACCGTCATATAACTTCGGTGCCAAAAATCTGTATCGGTAATAACGAAATACCACAAAAAAATACTGCATGCTATCTTGGTATACACATGGATAACAAACTAACTTGGAGGCACCACATAATGATGAAACGTAAGCACTTGGACATCAGGCTCCGCAATATGAACTGGCTAGTAGGAAGACAATCCGAATTGACGATGGAGAACAAGATATTACTCTATGAGATGCTATTAAAGCCAATTTGGCGGTACGGAGCACCGTTATGGGGATGTTCGAAACACACTAATATACAAATCTTGCAACGATTCCAAAACAAAGTACTGCGTATGATGACAAACGCTCCCTGGTTCATTTCAAATAAAACGCTACATACCGATTTCGACGTGAAGTATGTTTCCGAAGTAGTATCAGAGGAGGCGACGAAGTACCTTCGTCGACTGGAGAATCACGATAATCCGCTAGCGATCGCACTGATGGACAACTCCGAGGAAGTTAGGCGTCTACAGAGAAGGAAAGTTTTTGATTTAACCGTGTAAACGTGCATTTAACTGCGTAAGCACCAGAAATTGCCCACCAACGGGTGGTTGCATTTCTGTCACGCTGGCCTCTTCTTAGTCATGTTCTTTCCTGTCCCTCTCCCTCCCAACCTTCTCCACTCTGCACCTTCCATCCTATCCCTCCCCCTCCTAGCCTTCTCCACTCCGCACCTTTCATATAAAGATCTGCTAGATAGCCTGTAAGGGCTAGTTGTAGAAGTGAAATAAAAAAAAAAAAAAAAAAAAAAAAAAAAAAAAATGCTTGTGGAACGAAAGACGGCTATCCAAAAAAACTCCCAAGTAACGGAAATGGTTAGCCAGGGGGATCGGATTACTATTTAAGGAGAGACTAACTAAGTAGGAGTCAAAAGGACGAAGAGTAAAGACAACAGCAGAGGATTTCGTTGGAGAGATAGACAGATGAATATTAGATAAAGCGCTTTCCAAAATCGTTAAGTAATGTTGCAGCTGGGAATTAGCGGTGGAGATACTACGATGGGTGGAGTAAATGAGGATGTCGTCAGCAAAAAAAAGGGAAGAGGAGATTGTTGACAGAGAAGCAGTTTTTATAAGGTAAATGTTAAAAAGGGTTGGACTTAGACAAGAGCCCTGCGGCAGTCCACGAAAGACCAGTCTAGAAATAGGTTCGAGCGGAGAAGAGAGAAAGATAGTCCTGGATTGTAATAAGCTAATGGACAAGGGCAGAGAAGAAGGGTGGAATATTCAAGGAGAACATGGAATCGAATAGGGTGGGAAGGTGGACATTATCAAAGGCAGCAGAGACATCGACGAAGGAAGCAATGAGGAATTTTTTGTTGATAAAAGATAAATACACATCTGACAAGAAAGTACTAATACAATCGGGAGGGCCGCGTCCAGGGCGAAATCCAAACATATTATTTAGCAATAATTTATTGTGCTCAAGCCACCAAATTAGCCGTCTATTAATTATACTTTCAAACAGATTTCTGGCAGAGGGAGCAAGAGAGATTGGTCGAAGAGAGGAGGAGTTAGGTTTTGGGATTAGGACAACAATGAAAGTATTCCAAACAGATGGAGTAGAACCAGACGAGAGAAATGAATTGAATAAGTTTAAGAGGAACCGAAGAGCGGTATCAGAGAGATTTTTTAGAACGAGAAAGGGAATTCCGTCTTTACCAGGAGAGGAATTAGAAGAATTACGTAAAGCTGCTTCCAATTCAGTGTAGGTCAAAGGAGTGAGTAGGAAATGAGAGGAGGTGAGGGGAACCGGGATGCGACAGGATTCTTGGAAGCTAGGAACGTAACAAGGAGCTAAAGAATTCATAAATGGAATTAATTTGTCCGAAGACAGGATATGATTTGAAAGATGTTGAGCTGAGGGAGATTTGAAAGTCTTCGCCATTTTCCAAATGTGAGTAAGAGGAGTGGAACGGGAGAAAGCGGAGCAGAAATTTCTCCACGAATTCTTTTTTTCCATTTGTGAGTATACCTCTAGCTTTGGCATTGGCATTTTTGTGAGCGAGAAAATTGGAGAGATTAGGACAGAAATGGAATGTTCTAAAGGTGGATAAACTTCGATCAAAGGCAACTTTGCACTCTTGGTTCCACCACACAAAGGAAACAAATTTGGACCTTTTATGTGTTGGAAGCTGAGCAGGAGGAGAAGAAAGAATTAAGGCGTTGGAAATAGATTCCATAAAGAGGTCGTATTGAGAATATGGATTTAAATGCGAAGGAATTAGAGACAGTGAAGAGTCAACGTAGGAGCGAAAGATGGGCCAGTCTATCTTAGAGAGAACCCATCTATGAGATTGAGTAGGATTGTTCAGAGTAGAATGAGAAAACAGATTTAAAGAGATGATGGTAGGAACATGGTCGCTTCCAAAAGTTGCATCCAGAGTGTTCCATGAGCAGCTAAAACCAAGATTGGGAGATGTAAAAGGTAGATCAATGGAACTAGGAGCTAGAGGGTTGCTGACACAGGTGGGTGCACCGTCATTAAGGAGAAATAGATCATTTTGAAGAATTAAATTTTCTAGGACTGCACCATTATTATTATAGTTAGTGCAACCCCAGAAAGGTGAGTGAGCATTCCAGTCTCCGCCTATAATAAAGGGATTTGAAAGAGAGTTAATGAAAGTAGGAAACGGGAAATCGCGTAAATCAAAATTAGGAGGGAAATAAGCAGAGATGATGTTAAGTGGGTTACCAGAATCATTAGGGATTGAAACGTGAACTAGATTGGGGAAAGGAGGGTTGGGAGGAAAGGACGGTTGGGAGGAAAGGACGGTTGGAAGTTGTTATGAGTAAGAAATACGATGTCATTTCTAATTAGGATAGCTGCGCTTCCATAACCGTCCGCGCGGTTAGAACTAATAAGGGAGAATCCCTTGAAATGAAGGTCAGATGAGCTTTTTAGCCATGTTTCAGAAAGCAAAGCAATATTAATATTATGTTGATCTAACAGCCTCTCAAGAGAGGGTTTGTTAGCCCTAAGGCTTCGGCAGTTCCACTGAAGGATTTTAAGTTTCGGAAACATTGTGAGGAACCAGATTACTGACCATCAACTTGGGGAATAAAATGGAAGAGTGAAGAGAGGAGAGTAAGAAGAGAAGAAAAAACGATCAAAATCTGTTAAAAGAATTAGAAAGACCGGAGACTAAAAGTTTAATAACAGTGTAGATCAATATATAGTTGATACGATTATAGAAGCAATAGGACCATTAATACATTTAACTGTCAAAGCTTGCGAGCTCATTATTTAGATTTGAAGGATCAAGTCTTCCAAAATTATAATGTTTTATTGCTATCTGAAACATAGTTGGAATATAACGGAAATATAGATATTCCAAATTTTAAATGCGTTAATAAATTTAAAATGCCTCAAAGAAAGGCTGGAGGTGTTGCAATTTTCCGCGAAATTTCGAATAACGTTAACATACCAAAATTAATTAAAAATATACTAATTCATCACTGTATCGTTCTGAAAATCATGATTTTATATTGAAAGTTACACCAATTCAGTAACAACACAAGAATCTTCTGCATATACAACGCCAAAAGGGTTATCTGCTATTATTATTATCTTAATATATATATATATACTTACCAAAAAATAAAAAAAAAAAAACAATGAAATTATATCCTTGATGAATTATGACATATACTGCATATCATATGCATCTATCACGAAATCGGAAAAATCAGATAAAGATAAGATTCCAATGATACAGCCCGGGAGATTTTAATGTGAACCTCAGCGATGAAAGTTCGGAATCATTTGGTTCATTTTTACGTGATGAATTACGTTTAAAAATGGATAATGTCATCTGCATTTCGACAACGCAATATGGAACTTGTTTGAATGTTTTTTTTTTTTTTTTTGTCAAAATACCTAAAATTCACTGAGATCTGAAATGTTTGTGTCTTTTTTTTTTTTTTCTTGTTTGGGTTTTTCCCTGGGCTTGTCAGCAACGGACGATTACCCATCAACATGTGTACATAGCAGCAATTAGGAGTAACAAGGAATGGAATCTGATAAAGAATGCTATACCAAAGATGGAGAAACAATAACAATCAACGTCGAAAAATGCCAAACGTATGTATCCTGAAAAGAAAAGAAATGACGAAGGTAAGAGCAAAAGGAGTTAGCTGTCCCATACCATGGCCACATCTGCAATTACAGAGCCCACAGTACAAACGGACAAAGGAATCTGGCTATAAATAATTAAGGAAGAAGAAACACGGGATGTTTAAAAAGCAGTTAGATCCATCAAGCACGAAACCTATATAGAACACAGCGCTTAGCGTCCGTAAACAATTATCCGAAAGTTCAATGACTTTCTCCATCACTATAAAGCAAAGTTTATAGTTTTTAATTATGAAACATTAATCATATTTATGGCGACGACTGCAGAAACAGCGCCTACCATTCTGTTAAAAGGAAATGAGCAGAATTTTCACTGAACACTATGGCCACACTGCAACAGCAGCGCCCGCAGTGCCGGCTATGTTTGTGTCTTATTATAATCATCAGAAGCCAATCATTTCTGTTATTTTCAAATAAAAGTTTTAGCCAAGATGATGACATTGTGGTATTCCTTTTTAGTTATTGTCAGTGAGCCCAGAGAAAAAAAAAGCCATGCGTCAGCCGAAAATTAACGGCGCTAGAAGTGAAACTTTTTATAGAATGCAACAAATTTTAAACAAGAAACAAAAAAGGAGTAGGTACATTGAAGTAAAGAAAAATATTTACATAAAACCATAATCGAAGTGATATGTAATATAGATAACAATGTGCAGATAATCTCGAATTAAACACAACAGAAGTCTTACATGTACATACAGTGACTCCCAAAAAGATCCGCACAAGTAAGGATTTTCGTTTTTTTACACTGTAGAGGCAATAAAAAACGCAATGAAAATGAAAAAAAAACTTTTATTAATAGTATAACGTCACAGTCGTACAAATCACATAATAAGAAAAAAAGATAACGAGAAAAATACCAAAAAAACGTTTTATAAAAAAAAATGAAAAAAATCATCGCTCAGAAAGAACCGCACAAAAACAAAAAATGATGGAAAAAACGAAACGCACTAGAGGTTATGTTAAAAAACTAACCTAGTATTTCGTTGAGTATCCTGACGCATTGTAACCAATTTGGCATACTACGTACAAGTTTACGTAAGTATTCCTTGTCCAGAGTTTTATCCACTCCTCATCAAGTCTTTTCTTCAGCTATGCTTTAGAAATAACCGGCGTCTGATGAACTCGACGGGATTTTAATAATATTTAGATCCGATGATTGGGGAGGAAGATGAACCCCTTTTAGGCACCGGTAGAGCTGCCATTTTTGCACAATGCGAGCTCGATGTTTAGGATCATTGTCCTCATAATATTTAAATGAGTGCAAGATACCCATTCAAGAGCGTCGCTAGCCGATGAGCCAGAGGGGGACAAGATGATAGAAAGAGGATATGAGTTATAGGAAAAATAAAATTTATAATTTGTAAAGGCTTAATATTTTATCAAACAAGAATAAATTCTTAATTAAAACATAACTTTCTTGGGTTTCTGGCAAATTATTCTACTGCTTTATTATAAAAGTCTTCGAAATTGTCCGTGATTACGCGCCTATGAATACTCATCATGGCCAGTTGATTAAAAAGTTTCAAGTCTCCAGGGGGCAGCTGGCCCCCTTCCCCCGCTGATGACGCCCATGTGCCCATTGTCGCGGCAGTTTTGTGCAAATTTACTTTCAATCCATCGATAAATACACTAATTCGCCAGAACTATGGACAGATACACACCCTCAGACCATCACTCCGCCGCCACCGTGCTTTATTGTAGGTTTCAGATTATTACTGGGATTCATTTCTTCGTTGGCCTACGCCAGACCATGCAATGTCCATTTGGACTAAAAAAAAATGAACTTACTTTCGTCGGCGAAAATGACGTCCTCCCAATAAGTACGAGGTTTTGAAACGTATTCCTTCGCGAACTGTAAACGTTTGCGCCGATTCACTTGGCTGACAAAAGGTTTTCGTCGTGAAGCACGTCCACTGTATACAGCATTTCTTATAGCCTATCATACCGTTTCACATCCGACTTTTTTCGCAAATCACTGGCAATCTTCGGAGCACTCAATCTGGCGTTTTTCTTTATTTTATGAACGATCAGACATTCTTCGTGCGGCGTTAGAATCTTTGGACAATCAGGACTATGTTTTAAGTCCATTCTATTTTCGTGTTTATATCGCTTTAGAATGTCATGCACGGTTCGACGTTTCATATTTATGCTCGTACATATGTATTTCTCCAACAGACTTACCCTTCGTATGATTCCAAATTTCTAATTGGATTTTCTCCGTAGACGTGTATTTACCCTTATTTTGGATTCATACAGAGAGCACTTTAATGGAATGTACAAGCACCACACTATTTACATACACAAATGCACCGGCACTTGTTTTTTGCGCGAACGTAGCGCATTTTGCACATTACAAGCTACCTGCGATACACCTATGAGTCACCCCCGTTCCTATTGCGCTACAATGCACGGGTTTTCCCATCTAACATCATAGTGCGGATCTTTTTGAGCGATGATTTTTTCCATTTTTTTACATAAATTCCCCTTTTTTGGTATTTTTCTCACAATGGTTTTTTTTGCTTATTATGTGATCTGCATGTCTGTAATGTACTATTAATAGGCGTCCTTTTTCATTTTTTATTTTGTTGTTTATTATTTCTACAGTTGCAAAAAAACGGAATTTCTTACCTGTGCGGATCTTTTTGGGAGTCACTGTATGTTTATTGTCACATATATTGTTATATATACGTATATAATTAGTACATGCAAGAGTTCTGTAGTGTTTAATTCGTGATTATCTGCAATTGTTATTTATATTATAAATTATTTCTGTTATAGTTTTAAGTCAATTTTTCTTTAATTTAATGTATTTTTTGTTACTTTCTCGTGTAAAATTTATTGTTTTCCATAAAAAGTTTTCTTCTAACGCCGTTAGTCTTCAACTGATGCGCAGTCTTCTTTATGTCCTCGGCAAAGCCATCTTTTGATATAAAATTACAGCAAGGTATCGTAAATTTGGTTCGCATAAACTGTTTTCATTATGTCGCATTTAACTCACTGTCCGCGTCATATACATAAATTCTGCAATTCATCCCGTGAATTATTTTTAGAAGAGTTAAAAACTATTCTAGATTTATGTAAGGATAATGCTGCACAGTAACTGATATAAATACAAATACACTACGTGAATTATGTAATTCAAATTACATGAATTTAATCGGAGCATTTGACCTTACGATACGATCCTACACTCTCACGATCAAAAAATGGACTAGTACTCGTGCTTTATTTCCCGAAGTAATTGAAAAAATTACGGCTAATTCCTAAGCTGGATGCCCCACCCCTATTTGATACACTTCGGACTCTTGCTACAAAATCTCATATCAGCGACGCGATCTCAAGTTCATTAATAAGTATTAAAATCGCATTCCATTATTTATCAGAAACATTTTCCAGCTCCTGCGTCGTAAGCGTAATGACGAGCTTAACAGTAGCATTGGCGATTGAAGTGCCCGAACAATTAGACCGTGTTTATACTAAACATGAACAGAGTAGAATCAAATTTTACTTTATGTCACATTGCAAGGTTCTAATTATCTTTTTGCCGTTCTCGTATTTGCAGTTTTTTGTTGTATTCTTTCAAAACTACATTTATTTTAATTAATCATGAATATTATAAAATGATAAACTAGTACAATGAAACTTCTACTAACGGACACTTCTAAATAGCCGACATTTCCTAATAGCGGACAATTTTAAAATACCTGGCATTTTCCTATAAGACACAATATATAAATATTTTCCAATAACGGACCTTCCTAATTACGGATGCGAACACTTTATTAAGTATGATTTTGAAAATCCGATTTCTATTAAACGGGCAAAGTTTGTCAAAAAAAGTTTTTAGTACGTCTGTAGTAGACATAATCGTTGTTCATAAACAGGAAACAACACAATCGTGAACATTCTACATTCCGATCGTCTACTGAATTCATGAATCATCACCCTTGGAGCTGATTGTGAGTAGTGTTATCTTTAGATTTAAAAACTGTATACGTGATTAACACCGCAATGATGAGTAATGCCTACTGTTACATTTTTCTCAAACATATTCTCATTTTAATCGTCAGTCGTTCGCAGCCTTCTGCGCGCGCGTGCAGTACTGTACATTCGACCTCAGTGAAATAAAGTGTGTTCTAATTTCCAAAGTTATTGTCGTTCTATAACATGCCATAAAAACGGTAAGCGCTTAACATTAAAAGAAAAGTCGATGTCATAAAAGCTAATGAAACTAGAGTAGTTAAGTGTTCGTGTGTTAGCAGACAGATTTCAAGTCGGTAAGACGCAAATTAGCGAAATTATTCAAAATAAAACTGAAACTTTACAGTCGTGGTCTGAAAATGACAACCTAAATAAGAAACAGCCATTTCCAAAAACTAACGGATTAATCATAGACAGTATAACATATGAGTGGTTTTGTAAAACGCGTGTAAATTCTATGCCGTCATCCGGTTCAATAATTCGCGAAAAGGCGTTAGAAGTGGTTAAAAGTTTAGGAAGCACTGAATTTACCGCATCAATTGGTTCTAGATAACAGCATATCTTTTAAAGCAGTCAGTGAAGAAAGTGCGAGTGTTGATGGAAACGTTGTTTTAGAATGGAAAGGAAGATTCGATTGATTTGTGTAACGAAAAAGATATTTATAACTACGATGAAGCAGGTCTTTTCTGTAGAGCTTTACCGGATAAAAAACAATGGCTATGAAAGGGGGAAAATGTAGCGACGGAAAAGTTTCCAAGGAGAGATTAACAATTTTGTTTTGCGCAAATAGGGTAGGAGGAAAAGCATCAAAACCGCGATGTTTCGAGAATGTGAACATTAACATGTTGAACATTACGTGAAGGACCAATAAAACGTCACGGATGACGCAAGACATAATGTGTCTGAATGGTTGACCGAGATTTCAACGGAAAAGTTGAAATACAAAACCGGAAAATCTGTTTGATTTTAGACAATGCTGTATACCATCCTCCATCACAAAACATTAATTTAGAAAACATTACATTAACTTTTTTTCCCTCCTAATATAACGTCCGTGTGCCAGCTCTTAGACCAAGGGATCATTAAAAACTTTAAAGTTTATTATCGTCGGTATGTTGTTAGACACATGTTAATGGAGTGTTCTCGATCTGGCAAAGAATTCCATAACGCAATTACCGTTTTGGATGCTGCACTTTAGATTTGTTCTGCGATAAAAAAGATTTCTCATACTACTGTCCACAATTGTTTTATAAAGGCCGGTTTCAAAACAGACGACGCACTCGAAGCAAGCGATAAACACTTACTGTCAGAAATCGAGCTCGAAAGTATGCTGCAACCCTTTTCAATTAGTGCTGCAGATTATTGTTTAATAATAGACGAGGGATTGCATGTGGAAAATCCCCATGTACCGACATAAATGAATTAGCAGCTGAATTCACACAACAACAAAATCCATCCGATGATGCATGATGCAGTAGACTGTGATGACGCAATAATGTTTATGATGGCGAAGAAGACGACACAACTACTGAAGTTGACGGTGAAACTTTAAATAATGTTGACTCGTTAATTGGAAAGCTAAAAAAAAAATTAGTATTTCATTCATAAAGCCGATGCTGAAGGTTTAAAAATTCTATCCGAACTGCGAGTGCATGTCAAATAGCGGATTTTAAATGAAAGAAACAAAGTAAAATTACCGAGAATGATTTAACTCGTTGACGGCGGAGGATATATCATCTGAGGTGGAGTAAACTAAAACGTCATCAGCAAAAAGGAGAGAGAAAGAGGGAATAGGGAGAGAAGCAATATCAAAGAAGTAAATATTAGAAAGAGTGGGGCTTATACAGGAACCCTGAGAAAGCCCACGATAGACGCATCTGAAGGTGGAAAGAGAAAGAGAAGATAGATAAAGTGTTCCATGTTGAAAAAGGTTGAGTGTAAGAGTGATAAAAACCGGAAAGTTAGCACACATCAATAATAAATGAATAACAAATATGGAATATCTTTCTTTTTTTTTCTTTTTTTTTTTTTTTACCCCCCCTTGGGTTTGCTAGCAAAGAGCATTAGCCCAGCAAAAAGGAATAGATACATGGAATAGAATAGAAATTATATTTTTATTCTGTCGACAATGGAATCAAGGAACACCCCTAGGACAGGAACAACAGAGATAGTAGGTAAAGAAAGAACATAAGAGGCGTTGAAAGGAGCAGGAAGACCAAGCTTTAAAAGATGACAATAAAGTAACTCACACTCGCGAGATAAACCGGAGCACTCGAAGAGCACGTGATTCGCATCGCAAACATACTGGGAACCTTCAGGATCCAATGGACAAAAAGGAGAAGCAGCCAAAGAGAAGCGATTTAGTGAAGAAGGAAGGAGACTATGCGAGAAACGGAGGCGAGATAATTTAGTAATTATGGACCGACGCAAACTGGGAAACTCATAGAACCAAGGACGAGAAGAAGGAATACAGGGTTAATCAAGAGATAAAAGGAATTAGGATTAGCGAAAAGAAATACATAAACAGAATGCCTAAGATGGCAGGATTTAGTTGGAAGAAGAATATTATGTGCTGGAACCCTACTAATAAAATTCCCATTGGAAACAGCAGCTTTAACAAGAAGGTCGACGGCTACATTTCCATCAATGCCTGCATGTCCTGGAATCCAAAGAAAGTCAATCTGGGTGCACGTCGATGAGGATAGATCATGAAGAAGAGAACGAATAGAAAGGATAATAGCATCAGTGGAAGGAGAAAGGGAAGGTGGAGATAGCGCTAGAAGAACACTTAAAGAATCAGAAACAATAAGGAATTTGGAAGAACTTGCAGAAGAGGAAATATAAATAATGGCTTGTAGAATGGCAACAGATTCTGCAGTAAAGACAGAACAAAAGGACGGAAGTCTAAAAGACCGAGAATGAAAGAACTGAGGGCACAAGAATGCCGCCCCAACTCCGATCGGGCTCTTCGATCCGTCAGTAAAAATTAAAGAGTGATCACGGAATAGAGAGTTTATTGTATTATTAAATTCCATACTGACGATATGAGAGGGAGAGGATTTAAGGAAGCATGGCATGAAGATGATTATTTGGTGGCTTTAACAATTTGGAATAGACGTAAGAAAAAAATGAAAGCTTGTGATGAGGAATGACAAAAGAGGAAAATTTAGAAAGGCGAAACGATATATGAGATAGTATAGGAATTTTATTGGAGGAAAAACGCCAGTGACGAAGGATAAAAGAATAAGAGGTACTGATATTTGACGAGGAAGTGGAAAAACGTTTAATGAGAAAGCGATAACCCAAATAAGATCTTCGGATGAACAGGGGACAGATATTGGATTCAGACAGAATGGCTGGGATAGGAGATGACCTCAGAGCTCCGAGACAAAGCCGAAGGCAACTGTTTTGGAGACGATCTAATTTGTAGAGAACGGATTTGGAAGCGTTGCCATATAAGAAGCTGCAATAATCCAATCTAGAGCGTATGAGAGATTTATACAACATTATTAACACAGAAGGATCGCCTCCCCATCTCGTAGGTGAGAGGGAATATCTAATAAGAGAATATACTTTTTCTTACTGAAATGGATTCCTTTCGGCTATGACATTGTAGGAAACAGGATAGCCGACGGCGGAATAATTAAACCACAACTGATATTAGTGATTTTGTCGCCACTGGTAAAAACGGGACACTTATGGAAAGTTCGGTAATTCATTTCTAGCGCTAATGCCAATCCTTTAAAAACATCATGGTTTAGAGGGGAATATATAGTCTGTCAAGCGAAAGAAATCCGTTTGTAAAGCAATCGAAAATTACGTCATGAAATCAGGGGACCTCAAATCAACCTTCAGTTTATCGCATATCAGATATTATCACCATGTGGCCAGTCTGGATCAGAACAGGCCAGAAAAAAGAACGGATGAACGTATAATAGAGAGGAAACAAAAACGAGGTTACTGCGTCTAAGAAGAGAAGAAATAACAGGAATATGGCAATATGATTTTTTTATCAGTAATATTGAAATACGCGTTGTTAATATGCGCCCTGTTGCTAGTACATTATTTTGAGCAACACTCACACGAACACTCGAACGGACTTCTTTCGCTTGACCGACTATACTTCGATAGGAATAAAATGGTATAAAAAAAAAAAGAAAAAAAAAAAGGTATACCGATTGGTGATAGTATCACCTAGCAAAAATCAATGTTCAAAGTGACAACGCCTGTCTTAAATTTGACCATATGGTCTTCACTAGATGAGCTAAGCTTCTACGTCGTTCGCCACTGTAACGAGTATCGTGATCATGTAGCAATTCGATTGTTACACGTCACACCCCTCGATATTTTGCTCGCTTTATACATCAATGCAAGATAATCCAGTTTGTTTTTTTATCATATCTGTCCAGCGCTGTGGAGGGTGGCCTTTTGGTCTTCTCCCTTGGATCTTCGCTTGCATCACCAGTGTTTCTAATTTCCGCTCACTGCGAATAACATGGCCGAAATATTTCATTACATAAACAGACAGCCATATCAGCCAACCGTTGTGTGAGATTCGACTCATGGACTACGGATTCATTTGTTCGTTTCGCGGTCCACGGTAAGCGGAGTAATCTTCTTTTCATCACCACATTTCAAAACTGTTAAATTAGACCATGATGGCTTTGTTTAAAGCCCCATAGTTCGTCTCCGTATAATACTACCGAAAATAATATAAGTGTCTTTTCTACTTGAATAGGACTATATTAATATTAAGGAAAGTCTCTCGAACGAAAGATTTTTTTTTTAAATCTTTTTTTGAGTTTTTGTAAATAGTAGATGATCTATCAGTGCGAAAAAACCAGAGATGGCGAATTTAATTTCACTAAAAAAAGTAATTACATTCCCGGTGGACATGATTTAAATAATTCCCAACTCTCGCTCCAATTTAAATGGATTATTATACAGATACGTCAAAGAAGACATACAGATTTCAACTATTTACAAACTCGAAAAAAAGAAATTTAAAAAAAATCTTTCGTTCGAGAGACTTGCGTTAATATTAATATAATCCAATTAAAATAGAAATAAATGCATCGCACCGGTCGTAGAGTGGGAAAAAACGTTCGTTAAATTTAAAAATTTTTGGTGATGAAATTATTTTTATTTACATTCTATATTACAACTTTTATAATCTATCATAATAAGAAATTTCCCGAAATCAATAATACAAATTTAAATTAAACAAAAATATTATAATTTAAATTATTGTAAAATTCAAAAAAAAAAAAAAATACATATACATATGTAGATGTATGGCATATAGGCATAATTCTCTTTATTATGTCAAATTGGTACAGAAATTTGAATAAAGACAATTATTAATGAACGCTATAATGAGTAGTATTTCTCAATTTATTATTTTAATTATACTTATGTTCCATTTATAAAACAAAAAATGAATTACACTATACATCTATTTATCAACGTATAAATAAGCTAAAATAATAGTTATACAAAACAAACTTCGTATAAAATCAAAAATACTGCTAGTAGAAACAGAGTAGAACTCGCATTATAGGCGCATTAGGAAAAGATGCATTTCTTAAAATGTTAAAATAAACCCCGTGTTTCTATGAAAAATTTCATTATCTTTTAACATCGCAAAAAACAATGTGAATGTAAAAATGAATAAACCTACTGCTACATATAACATATATATATATATATTATAAGAAAATCATTACATTAAACGGACTTCTTGTTCAATTGTTCGTGCTGAATTTATCATTTGAAGTATACCATATTATTTTTCCAATAAGTAACGGCGCGTACATGTAATATCTCCAGCTTTTAAAGTCTATAAAAGTACATAACATATAAATACAATTACATATATATATATATACATGTTACACACCGCATTCGGGATGGTAAAGCTTGAACTGGAAAAGCTAATGGAAAATTGTATATCGAGCAAAAAGTTCTTATAAATATCCCCCCCCTCCGTATACAGAATTAGAAGATGCGAAAAAAAAAAAAGAAACGTTTCATTTTTTTAATTGAAAATCTATGCTTATCGTATTAAGAAAATAGTATTAAATGAACGTTGTCGAGTTATCGCGTTGATTGATTAATAATGTTAGTTGGCAGTGCAATAATAACAAGAGAAAAAGAGATACAAGGTTAATAAAAAGCCAGTTAAGTTGGCCACACATTCATTCATTTAGAAAGATTTCATTTTGTTCCTTATATATTCGTAACAAATGTACCATTACTCTTTTTTCATTAAAAGTAAATGTTTCCCTAATGAAGCAGCGTTATCGTAAATAATAAAAATAAATTAACCCTGTCGATAAAAGATATAACTGTGATCGGTTAAAGACGTAGTACCATTAACGGAAAGCATAATTCCGCTGTTGCAACTTTGTCAAAGTTAAACTCTATTCGTGTACCGGGGATATTACAATTAATCGTTTCGAAGACTATTTTGAGGGTAGAAAAACTTTTCAATCTGCATACCGATAAATTATGTAGCAAAAAAAAAGGAAGGCAATTGTTCGATGATCCAATACTGATGACGAATAAAGGGAGAATAGAACAAAAAAGCCACATAAGATAGGTCTACTAGTTAACAAAAAGAAAACAAAGATCACGAATATAATAAGTAAAAATAGCAGTCTCGGAAATCTGAAGACACTACAGACGGTATAGAGGTGGTAAGTGAGCTCCAATATCTCGAATCACTGATTAGTGTCAATGGTGAAGTGAAAAAGAAATTAAATGTAGAATTACATTGGCGAAGTCAACGATTACATACAATTTGGAAATATCGGTCTCGTTTTAATATAAAAACAAAAGTTACACTTATAAATACTCTTGTATTTTCCATATTCCTAGTTGATAAAAATGAAAAATTGATGCGTTCGAGATATGGACTTGGCGAAAAATCCCAAGAATCCGATGGACAGTGAAGGGGGCGCGAATACTTCGATTTCAGAGACCAATGAAACATCGAGCAACGGCTCTCCGATAATTATCGAGAGAAAATGTTAAAATACTACAGACATGTCGTAAGAAGGGGAAGGAACACGGTATGGAAAAATGTATTCTAATCGGACCAATAGAAGGAACAAGACCCCGAGCAAGACCACCGAGATGATGAATAGACACGATAACAACACTAAGCGGTCAGAGTCGCGGCAATGAAAAACAGCCAAAATAAAAGTCGCTGGAGAGCCAGTTAATACATGACGCATTAAACTAGAGGTCACAATCTTACTACGCAAACGACTATGAAAAAGATGTCGGCGTTTGTAAAAGTGAATCGAACTTTAATTACATAGAATTACCCGCAGACTAAGTGTTCCAAAGTTTACGCAACTTATTGAAAAGACCACCGGCCCAACAACATCGTTTCCAACTCACTCTAAGGTAAATTTGGACCCGCATTCGGTGTGTAGTAGACAGATTGAAATCATTGTTTTTTTTTTATAGACAATTTGCGAACTGACAATGCGAAACTCGTGATAAAATTCCATTAGCGCAGCTTTCGTATTCGGATATCCACTGAAATTCTCACATTATTAGGCGAACCGGAAACAAAATTGTATGATTACGGAATCAATGATCACTCTTCAGCCTATTACGACTCAAGAACGTTTCAACTCAGGGTCGCTTTATTCAATCGCCTCTTTGAAAACAAAGTGCCAAACTGTTGTTGCCGGCACATAGACATCAGTTAAGGCAACCCCACAGTGGATAACGCGTTTAATTACTTCTATCGAATTGTGTCTCTAACCTTTTGAAATCAGTGCCTGTAATTATAATTACGATAATAGCGCTCTTTTAAAAACAAACACTTTATTTTTCTCTTAGCGAAAAAAAAAAGAGCTTCAGAGACCACTGAAATAAAACGTTCGACAATTTCGCATTTTAATATTTACACCGAACGAACGAATAAAACGAAACTCGAAATACTATTCGGGGGTAAGCGTCAAATTAGACATTTTTCCTCGAAACGATAAACTAATAATCGCTAACGACGACACTGGCCGATCGCCGAAAATAATAATTCATCTTTTAAACCGATAGTCGGACAAAGATTAAACGAAAACTACAGTCAATATTAGTCACGGTGGAAATTAACGAAACGCGAACTAAACGAATCATGAAGTAACGCTTCGCACGATTTTCCCCAGCACCCTAAAACGTGTACTCGTGTAGAAAAATATTAACAGACATAAACGAAGAGCGAACGAACAAAAATATTTCTTATTTAGTTCGCGATATTTTGTAAATGATTAAAAATTCGCAAACGATGAAGAAGGTAAAATGTGCATAAACCGAAAAATGCGCTATGAAGAAAACCGTGTGTATTTGATTTAAAGCGATGTTTTTAGAGCGACCGTATACGCAGTATAGAACAAATTCCGGAATTACTTTCTTGCATCCGTAACCGACAAATTTCTCGAACGAAAATACTTACTAGGACCCGGAACAATCAGTTTACAAAGAAATACGATAATTTTAGCATGGGAACATGCTTTAGCCGTGACCTAACCGCCCGAAAACGTTACGCTGGATTGTTACGCCGATAGGGAAACGAAAGTAGCGCGCTTATAACAAGAATACCACTGTAGGAGGACAAACGAGTTTATAGTGAGCACCTTTGTAATACAAAAAAATTGTAATATTTATAAATGAAAAAACAGTTTGTTCTTGTTTCACTACTAGATTATATAAATATATAGTTGTAAATAAAGTTAAAAACTTTTAGCCGACTCTGACGAATCAAATAGCAGTGTCCACACATGAAATTGTGCATCTAAATTACAGCTCTGCTTCATATGAATTTCTCGCTGCAGCTACTTACGTTATACCGCTAGTAATAAATAATTTTTCTAAATTGCAACATGACACAATCTACCGATCATAAAGCACGTCTTTCAGCTGTGGAAAGAGTTGATCAGTTGTCTCGTGGTGCAGCCGTTAATGGACTCCCCATTAAAATAAGTTCACTGCTAATAATTTACTTGCATTATCTAAAAAATTCCATTATAGGTTTTGGTCAGACTCATACCCTTCCACCTTTTCTAACTAATTTTCCTCTTAAATTTTTCTATTCAGCCGTATCTCCCAGTTAATCCTTGGTTTCATGAATTTCCGTGTCTTTGCAGTGCTATTTTATTTCCTCTTTATGTCGATTGCGCTCTTCGATCATAGTTTGCTTCCTTCATCTATCGAGTTTCAGACTCCCCTTACTGTCCGCTACATCCTCCAAATGATATCCACGAATGTAATTCTAACCACATTCTTTTCGAATGTTCTGTCGTCTAAACGTTTACTTCTCTACTCTCAACTTTTGAGACACTTAATATTCCTGCTCCCTATAGTGCTGCATCTGTTCTCTCCTTTCCTTCGTTAACTGTTGTCGCTCCCCTTGTCGATCTTTATTGATGCGATATCTCACCGCATACGAATTTAAATAATTAATTCGGCAATATTTTTCTTTCTTGTCGAACATGGGTCACTTTGTCAGCGAGCCCAAATAAAAAAAAAAAGGTTTGCACAGACAATTGCAAACGGTCCTCCCGTTTTTGTTTTTTTTCTTCATTTGAGCTAGTCTAACAAAACCAGCACAAATGATAATTTCTGGATATTATTCGAATCGAACAAGACAGGCCTATCTGACTACGCTATGGCTTATTAATGAGTCATTCTCAAAATCCTAAATTTCCCCTTTGCGAACAACGAGTTGAACTTCAATTAGCAGCCTATATCATCAAAGGCACCGCGATTCGAAATAATCGCTTTTAATGAAAACCATTTTCCTCGTAATTTCGCCGGTCTTCGACCAATTCAAGATAGACGCGAAACCTAGTGCGAAAGAATTCAATGGAAAATCGTTTAGCGTCTAAATAAATGCGGAAAATAATGCCATTAATTTTGTAAAGGCTCGAGGAAAACAGACTTGGCACGGAAATTAAAATGCCGTCCGCGTGATGTTAATCAGGTCGAATTTATAATAAAGCAGAATAGTTATTCGCCGTTACCATTTTCAAATCGTTCGGGCCGAATTCTCGTATAATAGTCGATTCCTTGCCATTTTTTTGCGTCTGAATCAACTTATTTCCATCTTGAACGATAAGCGATCTGACGTTTCGACCGTCCGGCGTGGTTTCATCGAATTCTTCGTTTAGTCTAAAAGTGATCGAAACATTTTTAAACGACGATTTCGACGATAAAGTCAACTTTCCGTCCGCCTCTTCAATCAGTTCCACTATCGGCTTCACGTTATTTCCGATTTTCCTAGTCACATAGCCAACACCTGCACACGATCAAATAGACAAAAGCTTTATTAGCGATACTCGTGAAAAGAAAAAATGCCAAAGTCAAAAAGTTAAAAGCGAAATTTTTGTACACCAGTCAGCTGCTAATCGGTGAACGAAATAGGCGAAACAGATTTTACTGATTATTTCGCGTATAGTAAGATAAACATGTATGTAACTGCTATTTCGTGAAATAAGCAAAAATTTGACCGACACCGGGTGTGCGCTGGTATTATAGTAAAACTATTTGCTTAAATGATGACGATAATACATTCGAACGTAAAGACACTTATTTTCAAAAACGTTTCACTGGAAAATACGCGCTATAATTACACGTTATAATGTGAAAAATTATGATAAAATTACTTATTGTTAGTTAAAATTAACACTGTAGACATTTTCTATACGCCTGAATAATGTTTGTAATATTCTAAATACTTTGTAATTTTTATGTATTCGATAATTAATATATAAATTACAACGTAATTCTTAGGCCACCCCCCATTAGAAAAAATGTCCCAATTTTTTTTTTTTTTTTTTTTTTGGGGTTTGTCATAAAGACATTGGCCCAAGAAAAGGGGGAAGAATGAAAAGCGAAATCAGATGTTTATGCCATCAGATATGGAAGATAGGAAAGACTCAAGTGCTGGAATGACCGAAGGTGATGGCAAGGATAGGACAAAAGATGCACCACAATACGGAGTTGGAAGACCAATTGACAAAAGAGAAGAATAAAAGGAAGAACGTTCGGAAGCGATATAGGTGCACTCAAACATGTCCCAATTTTATGTAACGTTTGTTGTATTTTAATTTTTATCGACTTTATATATATTTTTTTTTTTTTGGGGGGGGAGCTTTAAACTCAAATTCCGCACAGATATATATATATATATTAATTAATTACAACGTAATTCTTAGGAAAGTTAAATGTTAGGATAGGATTTTTGTGATTATGTTATTATATTCATATGGACCAATTTGAAGTTACGTTGTCAATTTTGATCATTTTATACAAAGTATAGATGAGAAAGAGACAGAAATGTAAGCAGGAGGGATCAAGGGGCACAGCTGTTATAATTAATATAAAGCGGACCATAATAAAGATTACAGTGTGGTCAAAACAGAGTAATAATGAATACTATATGAAGAGAAAAATCCGCACGAAATTAATTCTTCATAAAACCTATTTCTACGTATCTGTCGCAGCTGAACAGTAAGTAATGTCATTAATAAAGGTAGATCTAAAGTGACTACTGTTGCACCCAAAGGAATCCGCAAAATTTAATGCTACACGAGAATGCTCCGTACGCAATCTAAAAACCACCGTGACATACACCTACGAATAAGACGACTGGGAATAGACGGTAGAACATCAAAGTACAAAAGAAACGGAGGGATATCAGTTGTTTTTGTTTTTGGCCCAGCTTTCGCCGTTTGGCCAGTCTATACCCAGATCTAATTAATTGCCTGTCCGTTCTTATATTTTAACATTAGCAGATGCTAAAAAGAAACATATAACACCCTACATTCTAAAGAAACTTGCTCCTTTACAATTTGGTATACGAATATCGGTAATGTGTAAAATTGATTTAAAATTCCTTTCAGCCCAATTCTTCTCTTTCCTTTTTATATCTCTCATACTGGGGGCCACACCATATATGTTCGCGATACATTCATTACAGTTATTATTATTTATTATTCCTAATCTTTTTCCAAACGTAATGGCGTCGTCCGGTGATGGCCCAACCTTATACGACATATTGTACAGATATAATCTGCGCTACGAACCTTCTCAGATTGAACCATATCGTAATGTCTACCAGTATCCTGTCTATCTCTAGTAAGCTATCCAATCCTCTAAGGCAGTTGCCTGACTCCTGTGATGTAGGTCTGAAGAAGAAATGAACGGGAATACAATTCCATTCGAAGCAACGCATTTGGATATTTAGCCGAATCCAGCGATGATTGGGAATCCAACAAAAGTTTAAACAGCAATTGTTATTAAAAATCTGAAGATATTTAATCTTGATCTCATAAACAAGCGGGTGATATTTATAATTAAAAGAACACTATAGGGTCTAGTGCAATCAAGGCATCTAGGGTATCGGAAAAAATTGCGAATTTATTATCCGGGTTAAGAACGTTCAATATGAAATCAAGATCCTTATCGATAGCCAACAGCTCAGCGGTAAAAAATAGACGCTTCAGGAGGGAGCTGAATTTGTGAATTATGACGTTAGTAGATACAATGAAAGCGGAACCAGTGAGATTATAAAGACCCGCAAGCTTAGCATCATTTGTTAATATTTTGATGCAATCATTATTGAACCAATATACGGATATCGACAGATTTGTGAACTTAACTTTCTGAACTAACGTAGCGTCAATATTTAAATTTATAATATTAATAAAAAAAGTCTAGGAGAAGTAATGTATATGTGCAGAATATCACAAACCACCCGTCCACTTCGCAGAGTTCATTAACTGCTTTCACCAGAAACTTCTAACCAACTCCTGATACATAAAAAAACATTAAACATAACGCGAAGGCCTAATATATATATATATATATATTAATTACAACGTAATTCTTAGGCTACCCCTCATTCGAAAAAATGTCCCAATTTTATGTAACGAAAAATGTCTCAATTTTATGTAACGTTTGTTATATTTTATAGGATTTTTGTTATTGTTATTTAAAAAAATGTCACAATTTTATGTAATGAAATATGTAACGAAAAATGTAACGAAAAAATGTCTTAATTTTATATAATGAAAATTAAATGTTAGAATAGGATTTTTGTGGTTATGTTATTTTTCTTTTTGTGTTGATGCTAGTAAGAATTACGTTGTAAATTTTGATCATTTTATACAAAATGTAGGAAGGGACAGAAATAAAAACAAAAGGGGTCAAGCGGCACAGCCCCTTATGAGGCCAAAATGGCCGAGTTATATATATATACATAAAACTCAATCCTTCAGACCATGAGGCACTATCTGGACCTCCAAATAATAGTCTTCTAATTGTGGAAAAGTTGATTTCAATTGACTGTGGTTTTCTTCGCAAAATGATGCATATTTTCTTTTTATGGCGATAAAAACCAGAAGGAAAAAGAAAATGTCATATAAAAACGCAAAAATGTAACATAGTTAAACCTGTAACAAAGTTCCACAGATTTCATAACAGGATTTCTATACAATACGCAAACGTAACAAGATTCTCTTATTATCTCCAGCGGAAGAATGAAACCGATATTCTGAATACTGTTTCATTTCTTTTCCTTTAAATGTAATAACTGGATAATTTAAGAAAATAAATAACTAATATAAATCTAACTGAGCCGAGAAGCAACACTCTATTCTAATTTTAGCTTTGTGGCAAGCAAATTACAGTAATATATAAATATTCTTAATTTATTGTACATGCGATCTATTGTAAGCAATTTTCTTTTTTTCTCTTTAATATTAAGTTAACAGAAAGTCTGAAAATATTTGACGAACTTGTACTTGAATCTTTCAAAAGTTTACCGTAGAGTAAATTTATCGACTACACTATCAAATACAAAGGCTGTTCAATAAGTAATTCCTCCACCGCTATATCTCGGGAACAAAAAAAGATTATGCGCTGATTTTGATTTTAAAATATAGGAAATTTTATTTTCTACAAATTACAAACGATAACCTTTCACATAATCGCCGTTTAATTCAATACAACGCTGTTACCGTGAAATAAGTTTTCTAATCCCGTTCTCGTAGAATTCTTGTGGTTGTTCGCGCAGCCAAGCGGACGTAGCGGTCTGTAATTCATCATCTGATGTAAAGCGAATACCCTTTAGATGTCTCTTCATGTGTTTAAAGAGGTAATAGTCGCTGTTGAACGAATTGTTTTATCGATTTTTCTACGCCATTCACCTGTGTTTGGCAGTTCCGGACGACCCGGACGATCCCTGTCGAATAATGGTATCCAATCTTTTTTCGCTTCACGAGCCCAATTGCGCACAGCACTAATGTCCATCACGAATTCACCATAAATAACCTTTAAACGGTCGTGAATGGCCTTTGGTTGAAGTCCTTCACGGGTTAAAAACTCGATGACTGCCTTCTGCTTGTACCGATGCTCACTACTTCGTTTTACGTTTTCTACCATATTTAACGCGAGAACACACGTAAGCCTTCGAAAACACATCACTAGAAACTAGATACCTCCCTTTTTCCAGTGAACACATGCGCGACACTGTATCTGTTCGCAGTGCTGAGATCTAGCGGTGGAGGAATTACTTATTGAACAACCTATGTGTACAATCAACTTCTTTTTTAATAGAAACTCAAAATTCCAAGTACGACCCGATGAAATATCGAAAAAGAGCAAAAAAGAACATAAAAAGATATAACCGATAATTGCTAAAAAGGGAAAAAAGCAAAAACGACGTAATGTTTGTCACTGTCATCAGTCTCACCGCGTCCAAAAATGACTGAATCTTCATTAGATAAAATTAAAAAAAAGGGGCTTCTTTAAAAATTGTTTTATTAATATAATAAACAAAACTGACTCCGAAATATTATCACGGTTATTTACTACGAAAACATAGACTGGAAAGAAAAGTAATTTTTAATGTAGCCAGAAAAAAAAAATTAAAAATATTATCAACGTTAATTACCACAGATGTGTAGATTCAAGGAAAGAACATTGAAACTCCCGTAGCGTCATTTACATACTTATCTACTGACAAAAATACATTACTGCAAATAACTTTTGATCATGTGCATTGACTTCAGTGGCAGTCATCAAATAACATTAAAAAATTGAGTTTCCTTAGAGACATATTTTCTTTGTTATAATATTGCTGGAATTGGCCAAAAAAAGTTTCATTAAAATGCAAGAAAAATATGAACCTCCGAAATTTTAAAATTAAAGAGGCGGTAAACGCGAGTGATTTAAAGTATTATCAATGTTAATTTCCTTGTAGAAATGTAGATCCGAACAAACATAATGAATTTGAAACCCCGGATAACGTTAGAAATGTTGGAATATACTCCATAAATATTCAGCTTTATAGAATACAGAGAAGGTAGTATTTTTGGGCGGTCTACCATTACCCAAAAACATTTATATTAAAAATTGTGAAATAAAATTGTTTTTTAAAAAATATACACGTAACGAGTTTTCGCAATTCATATTACTAAAACTCAAATTTAAATTTTCAGTAGAATCACGTCATTATTAAAAAAGTTTACGTTTCAAACGCGTTTTCCATCATCAGAAACTACACTAATATTGCATTTTTAAAAATGGCTTCAAGATTTGGTCTAAAAATTTAATCAAAATGCACTAATAACTATCTAATTAAAAATTATATATTTTACAGTAAAATATACATAAGATATTATAATAATTCTTAAACAATATTAATTATTGCAATCAACACCGAATTCAAATTACAGCAATAATAAAAACCGTATTAAATGAATATAATAAACAAGCATTTATTTTCCCGTAAGTCAGCTATTAGAAAAATTGAGAATGTTTAATGCGGTTTTTAATTAGTGTTGCAATTTGAATTTAGAATCGGATTACAGAACGTTAATGTCGTTTAAGAATAATCATATAATATTTTTTTGTGCATTACTCTGAAATATATTATTTTTTATCAAATAATTATCTTTTACAATTTAGGACGCTTTTATTACATTTTTAGAGTACATCTGTAAGTTTTGTATTTTTTTTCTAGGAAACAATTTTCAATTATTTACTTTCTTATTAGCCTGAATTAAAATATATACAATATTTATTTATTCATTTTTTCTTCTTTAGTTATCACTTTTTTGTAGACATTTTTACTGAGCTCGCTTTGAAGTCCTTTAAAATTAGTTTCCGAGACAAATACCTGTCCCTTATGGAAATTTTGTCGTCGGTTTATGCTAGTTTATACGCCTCATTATTTTATGTCTTGGAGACACGTTAGTGCATTTCTATAATTTGCTTAGTAAAAGGAGAACCATTTTGTATACGTTCACTCATTCATATTTTTCCTCTCTCGAATTCCATCAACATTGATTTGCTATGGGTTCCTAGTCACTCGAGCATATTTAGTAATCAAATGACTGATTCCTTGGCTCAGGTTGCTGCTTCTTCACACCTTTTTTTCTTGTTTTAAATTCCATCCGCTGATCTCTTATCGATATGTAAAAGCTTTCACATCAGATCATGGTATCGGATATTTACGCTTCCTCCTTTTCTAATAATTATTCATTTCATCCGTCTGTTCAGCCTACTTTTTCTCCCCATTTAAGGGCGTTTGCTGTTGATATCTGCTTAAATCTTCTCCCTCTTCTGTTTTGACATTTATAATTACACTTGCTTTTTTTTTTTTTTTTTTTGTAAACTGTTCCTTTAACCCATTTGTTCCCATATTTTTTCCGTAATTTCGTATTAACACATAGTTTGCTCCCTTTTGTGTATTTCCTGCTGAAGTTACATATTTATTTTATTTTTATTTTAATATTTTTTTTGCACATTGGCGTATCTAATTTTGTATATATTTTCTGATTTAGTTGAAGTGTGTAAAGAGAACCTTTCCAGTTGCTGAATGTAGAGTTATGCGATAATTGAGCAACATGCAGTAGACGGCATCATTAAACTCCACTCTGAAATACTTTATACAATTTGTATTTTACTTCTTATGCGCAGTTTTCTGCTGCTTCGTTGCTTCTAGCGTGCCTCGATGGAGCGGACGTGCGCTCTATTATCCTGTTTTTATGATGACGAACTGAAGTTCATTGTCAGAGACAATATGACAGAAGTTATCCCCCATCTTGCAAAATATTCGTTGATTTTTTAAATTGTTTTAGTAATGTCTTCTTTTTTTGTCTTTTTCTTTTTTTTTTTCCAGGGCACGCCAGCGGCTTGACCTAATAACATAAAAAGCTAAGCTATAAAACTAAATAGCTAGGCGGTCAGAAATTGACGCAACAAAGGACAACAGTGCAGGCACCACAGAAGGTGAAGGGAAGGAGAGGATAACGGAAGCGTTAAAGGGAGCAACAAGGAAACCTAATGTCAAAAGCTGGCCATATAAAAGGAAGCGTTCATTAAGAAGAGCAGAACACTCGAAGAAAATGTGATCAACATCACATATATGAAGAGAATCGTAATCGCGAAGAGAACAATAAGGAGACAGCGACAGAGCAAATCGAAAGCGAGAAGAGGGGAGTAGAGAATGATTGATCCAGAGACGAATTAGGGAGACAATAGAGGAACAACGACCGAAAGAAATCGAATGTAACCAAGACAGGGAACGAGGAACCAGCTGAATAAGGTCGTAAAGCGAATGAGTCAGTGCCTGACACCTAATATACTTCAATCCATTTACTGTATTGATCTGTAAATAATAATAATGTTATCCCATTTACTTCTCCAAAATCAATATGAATTTTATCATCGATTCCTCTCGGAATTTCCACTTTTATGCTGGTTCCTTTTTATTACGTAGACATTATATGTTTTTATTGATTTTTGCAACTACTACATCCATTCCTGGCCACCGCCAGTAAGTTATGAGAATACTCTTCATGCGAACTGTTCTAAAATATGTGCTGTGAAATTTCTCTAAACATACTTTTTGAAGTGATTTTGAAACTAGCAATTTATGGTTAATGAAAAGAAGGCCATCTTCGCTTATGATTTCGTAATGTTTTACAAAATATTTTTGCAATTCTTCTCAATATTATATATTCTTAAAAACAGAATCATGTTAAGTTTCTCGCTTCACAACGCCACGCCCAAAAACTTCTGATACAAAATTAACAAGTACCTTCGATTCTTCATCTGCTATCGATAATCTTGATAACTCATCAGCTTTACCATTTTTTCCTCTCAGAAATACGCTTAATAGTAAACTGAAAAGCTTGCAAAATAAGACCATACATCGTGGGGGGGGGGGGTATACTGTAGTTGCTATAATTTTTGACAATATATTTTTTTATTCCCAAATGTAAAACTCAATGCTTTATTATCTGTTCTTAAAATAAATGGAATCCCTCTCAAACATCTGAATGTAAAATACTGGAGCTGATGCTTCCCTGAATTTATGCGTGTAATTTTGTTTTGCTTTTATTAAGATTCTTGATGTGTATGCAATAGGAAATTCTTTTCTACCCGTTTTATGCAACAATGTACTCTACCAATTCCATATGGACTAGCGACCACTGCAATTTGATTACTTGATTTCGATTGAAATGTACTGAAAATGTGTATATTCTTGACATATATGTTAAATTTCTTAAAACGCTGTACTACAGATTCTGAGGTGTAAGCAGTTTTCCTTTTTTTTTTTTTTTCATATATATATATAATCGATACGATGGATGTTAAATTTTTGTAGTATCTGGTGAAAATTGTATAACGCGTGAAATTAATCCTAAAAAGGCTAGCACTTTTAGTTGATTTTTCGATTCTGCGAAATTAACTATTGCTTCACCTTAGAACGATTGGTATAATCCCTTTTTTGTTGATTTGAAACCTTAAACAGGGTAATTCTTCCGCAAAGAACATGCATTTATTCCAATTAATAGTTGTTCCACTTTTACTTATGTTCTCGGTAAAACTCTTTTTAAGGGTTGTTTATGTTATTTAAACGATTTCCCACGTATTAAGGTATCATCTATATCACAAGCAAGTTGCAGAATATTGAGTAATACCTTGGACTTTTTGCAATAGTAATAATAATAATAAATTTGATCCGATTCCATTATTATCATCATCATTAATCTTGGCCAAGATTAAACTTAACAGCGGGGTGCTTAGTCAGGTACTCTCCACGCACATAATAAAATTGTAAACAGACATAGAAGCATTAATCAAAAAAATCATTACTACCATCATCATTTTAATTTATTATTATTTTATCATCATTGTTATCATTACTACTATCACTATTATAATTCATAATTATTATTACGCTTTGAATAGGTTTGCTAAAATTTTTTTTGAAAATTCCCATATTCCTAATACGCTTTTAAATTTAGTCATTAAAAGAATTGAAAAAAGTTTCTCTAAATTTCTTTATTCTGTCCCTTAAAAAATAACTGTTTTTCTTACATAATTATTAACCTCCGCATAATAACGTGTTCATAACAGCAATCGGGGAAATAGTAAAATTGCTATCGATTACTTTGTCTTAAACGTCAGTTGCTTTTTAACTAGAGATAATTTGTTAATTAAAATTTTACAAATGATAAATTATACCGGGGGGTCGGATAATTTTTATCGTTAATTCGAGAAATAAAAAGAGGGAAACAATGACTGTTGTCAAAAGATACATAACGTTTTAATAGCCAGGCAGCGAAGAAAAACACATTCGGCGAAGTCTGCTGCAAAGAGAGAGAATTCAGTACTTTGGAGTGTGTCTCTTATCTAGAACTATTGCATTCACTACATCTTTCACATATTTCCGTTTTTAATTATTGCCACTCTGATTATTTTTATCGCCCATTCCACTCCCTGCCGCTGAGGTTTTCACTTAGACGGGGACGGTTATTCAAAAATAATCAGATAAATCAACGACCCTTTAACCATGTTGATAGAATTACACTCCTCAGGTCAGGGCGCATGTAATATCAATTCGTTCCAAAGTTTTTTCCGCCGGTTATCTAATCACCACAGTCAATTACGTGACTAAACGATATTTAAAACAAAAAGTAAATAAACGCCTCTTTCTTTACGTACGTATTACGTTCACATTCGTTCCGGTAAATATTGTTTCGTAATCGGTTTAAATCAATTTTTTGTTTTTTTATTTAACGCTTACGAAACTATTGTTTGAAATTACTAAATCAGAAGAGTTCACCGAAATATAATATAATTATAAAATTTGGTTTTTGATTAAACTTTTGCGTTAGTTCCGATGTTGGTTTTTATCTAACTTTCAACGAAATTTCTGTTATAGCTTCGGCTGAAGAAATGTAAACAATGTAAGTTACGATACTGAGTCAGTAAATTAAAATAAAAGAAGAAAAATACAATATTTCTAATCACTATGTATAAATTTCATTAAATTTGTTTTAAATATTGCATTAAAAGTTCTAACAAAATGTAAAAAATATGCGCACTCATGATTTTAAATGAGAAAAATTTTAATTTTTATTCGAATAATTACCGTATTTCCTTAATCCCGATTTCCTGTTTTAAAAACATTTGAACAGTATATTTTTCGTTCAATTCTGTTTATAAACGCATTACATTGCCGAGAAAATAAAAATTATATCACAATGTGAGATATTGCGTTAAAATTTAACGAACTACAGCGATTAAAAATTTAATTTAAAATGTTTTACTCCGATAAATATTTTTTTTTTTTGGTTTTTTTCTTTCTTAATATTAACGATAACGATATTCTAGCACACGTGGACCAAACCGTTTAGGGTTGACACATTAACTACGATAATGGAAGTCGCTCTAATAAAACGCAAGTTGAGAATTCAAACGTCTGGAGAGACGTAGTTCTGTCACCGAATATGAGAAATTAAAAAAAAAAAAAAGAAGCAATAACGTGGCTTTGCCAAACAGTTGCGCTGGAAGATACTAAAAATATTCTAAAGAGGCACACTGAGAAATATACAAAAAGTAAAATGAGAGACATACTCGTATGTCCCGTAATATAAGGTGTATATATTATGGAATTACGCTATTCATATTGTACTCTTAAGGGGGTGATGTGGCGGAGATCTGAAGAGAATATTGTGGACCAACTGTCTGTCGTCTTTTCTTTCACCCAGACATGTGTTTGTTATAATAGCCCCGGTATTCGATTTCAGTTATCAGGTGAATATATCATCACGACACACATAAATAAATATTCGACACTAGGCAACTCTCGTAAGCCCGGTGTAGGTTCGGTAGTCGAACAGCTTACATACTAGGAGCTAACGCACTACCTGAATACACGAGTGTGCTTAAATTAGGCATATACACCTGACTCAATCGAAGAAAATAAAACAATGTTTAATTTCTTCCATCCCTCGACGGAAGGTGAAAAATCTTTAGAACGAAAATAAATGGTCACGCGAATGACTTGCGTCACGCAGAGAATTCGGCATTTTCACGGTCACGCGCTTGCAAGACCATACGAAAACATGGAAAATTTAGCTTTTAATTTCAACGACGTTTTTTTACATTCTATCAAGTTTATCTTTTACAACACGGTCAACATTATCCAATTCCCAATAAGTGTCTCAGTTAACAATATGATAAGGGCGCGTTAACAATAAACAAATGGACGAGTGGAATTAAATATCGAGTGCCGTTTGCTTTGCGATATAAATATTGAAAGTTCCGATCTCCATCAGGCGTTATTATTGCTGAATATCCATATAATATCAATTATATCCTTCCGCTACCGATCACATATCACGCGATCTATGATATTCTAAGAAAAAATAGGATATTGGTATAGCATTAAAGCATACGGTATCATTGAGTTTAATAATTGATAGTAACGGACAATGGGCGAAATCTGTTTTTATATCCCGAGAAAAAAAAAAAAAAAAAAAGTAGTTTGCTCTTGACAAATTTAAATACTCACTTAATAGTAGGAAATAAAAACGCCCGTAATTTTTATCCATCTCCTGTCAAAAGGGAGGCATCATTTCGTTGTGTTTCCGATATGGGACGCGGCTGTAGACTAATTTTCTCCTATCGTAACATTTCTCTATTGGCGATATAAAAATGGGGAAACAATCGCTTAATTTCTTCCTATCTTCGTTAACTATTCTTTGTGGAATTCGAATTAAAAATGTTTAGCTATTTCGAATTAAACTGTGAGAAACAGAGACCCTAAATAATTTACCCACCTACAACTGAATCGAGAAAATATTTATTTTGCACCATGTGAAATTCCATTCTTATTTAGAACGGATTCCTTTTGTTAAATGACGTTTATACTCAGAGTTGATTATTTAACCCAAAATAGATTCTCTTACATATTTTATATTCTTATGTCTGTTCCAAAAAAAAAAAAAAAAAAAAAAATAAACAAAAAGAAAGATTACCACATTGCGTAATAATATATAGCGTTTTTATTAATTGCAGTTCGAAAAATATTCGGGGGTTGCATGATACATACAAATTTCAGACGTTCGTAAACAAAATACAGAAATCGGTGCATCATAATGTTTTGAGACATTATATATTCGGTTCTATAATATACTTCACAAGAAAAAACTTACATAAGCCTATGGGTTATGTTGTTGTAGCCCCCCTCCAAAAAGGCTTACATCACTTTAAGTATTATATAATAATTCAAAAGGCCGTTTTGGAATTTTTCGGTTTTTTTTTGACAAAAAAAATCTGAAGTCATTCGATTGAAAAATTCTAGCTGTCTAGAGTATATGTGTACATACGCTTGACGGCCGGTGTCGGCAATTCAGAGTTTCAATTCGATGAAAGTGAAAAAAATTCTTCCATAAAGAAATGCATTGTTAAAAATGTGTTATATAATAATAATAATAATAATAATAATAATAATAATAATAATAATAATAATAATAATTGTCGAAAAAAAAGAAGAAAATAATAAAACACATATTTATATTATTGCCGAGTTGTATTTAAAAATTTTTTCGGCCACACCCCATTGTACGCAATTTTGTCAGTTGATCGAAAATGCCGCAAAAAAAATTGAATGCACGATGATGCCTTTACAAGAATGTTTCGTGAAAGATGGAAGAAAAAAAGATCTTTTTAAAAAATGCAAAACTTTATAATACGCATTAGCCACTTACCGATTTCCTTCATATAATCGTCGAAATTTACACTGGAATTTATATCCAGTTTATATTTAATTCCAAAAAATTCAGACAACATTATTCCGGTAAGTCGCTACTACTTCGGCGATATGTGCGATAAAGAGCTATTGTGTGTCGAACTGATGCAGAATCCGAGCAACGAACTAGCAGCAACTTCGGTAGTAAAAGAAAGTTCCACCACAGACGTCAATAATAGTTTTATTAACGCCAACAGGCAACGTTCAAACAGCAGCCCCTCTCTTATTTAGAGATTACGTACGTGCAAGCACGATCACTGATAAAAAGGTTTTATTGCGGTTGCGACGAAAGAGACGCGGACACATACACAACAGTGCTCGTACTCACCTACACGCGATCATTCTGACAACGGTAAGCATTTTACCATAGGCAAGCTGGTTGGTTCATTAATTATCAATCGTCTAAAATGTTCTATGCAGTGTAATAAGCGGCAGAGTCCTTTTATCGTTAATAGACGAGAAGACGAGACACTGCACGCCTCGTGATTTAACCGTTTAATTTAGTCTTCCATTTTATTTTATTTATTTTTCAATTTGTTTTTTCCCGGCTATTTGAGCGTAACATCAGATTCCACAACATAATAATAGGCAGCGAATTGAAATTCTGTAACCGCTTTAATTGTAGTAAAAGTAAATTAACGAAATTTATTATATGTATTTTTAATCAACTTTACAACAACAATAGTAAATTAAATTTTATAAGAAGGGGATTTTAATATAAATCAGATATATTATATATATATATATTATCTAGCATATTATGTACTGGTACTATATTTATATCGATATCTGCTTAAAATTAAAACATTTCACAGAATTTTTAAAGTTATCAAAGAACATAGCCAATTAATATTAATTAAATCATACAGAAAACAATTAGTTATTACTCAATGTCATTAGAAATGGAGATAAGTATATAAGTTTGTTTTCGATTAAAAATAAAATTAACGTAACGCACGATTTTATTAATGTAACATACACAAAAAATCATATTTCATTAATGGAAATAAATTATTTAAATTAAAGCAATTTAAAAGGATAATAAATGAATATTACGTTAATAAAAGTTTCAGAAAATATGGAAAAATTATAATGGGCTGACATTTTAGTTTTGAAGTGAAACTTCTCTTTAAGCGCGCCTTATATACATATGTATAAAAAAAAAAAATGTGGGGAATTAACACGAAAACGAGCGAGCGTACGTTATGAATAACTGCTAGCAGGGCCGTATCTAGACCAAAATTTCAGGAGGGGTTATAAAAATATTTTTACAAATGTGTCTGTGTGTGCGTGTATTATTATGAAATATATTTATTTATAAATAATACACTAAATCCTCGTAGTCAATTATTGTATATGCAATATTTGAACACTACAATAAAAACAAATAAAAAACAGTCGTTCCGCAGAATTCATAAAAATTTCAATTTTCTTTTCTTTTATCAAAAATTGAAAAAAAAAAATTATCATGCATTTTTCGGTCCATTTAATTTAAACAGTTATTATTTCACAGACATTTCTTTGGGGGGGGTGAACCCTGAAAACCCCCTCAGATACGGCCCTGATTGTTAGTTCTTAATAACCATCTAAAAATTCGTAATAGATACGTAGCCAGTAATCTATCGAATTAAAATTTACACACTCGGCTCTCTCCGTTGCGCGTATACGAGTAGCTTGCTCTTTTTCTTAATTACAAGCGGCAGATCAACTTAAGAATAACCGACAGTCCGCTCCTTTTCTACGTAATAGTTGTACGAAATCGTTGAATCAACGAAAAAATACGAAACTACCGTTGACATGCATTATTTTCTGGATATTGTATTGATAAAATTACATCAAAAACTCTTTATATTTCATATTTTAGTTACCATAAAAGCCTATCGTATCTTTTATAGAATCCAACAATCAAAGAATAATATTAAATGCATTGATTTTTTATTTGTTTTCGCTTTTCTTTAAGTGAAACTTTATATAGATATGTGTTTATGAAAACCACAGATCTTCTCCTCATTTGGTTCTTACTCTTGGTAAATTTGTTACTGATATACTATAACTTTAAATCGAAGTTGGGGAAATCGCCTTTGAAGTTTCACTTCTGCCCTGTGCTCCGAGGCACATTCCATTTTTTTCCCCAAGCATAGCTGAAAAAATTCACAATAATATTTATGCAGCAAATTTTTTTAACGTATATACATATGTAGTTCATATCGGGCCATAAAATATCTAAAGATTATCCAAAAATATTTAAAATTTCAGATTCACATAGTATTAGATGTAATTTACAGGATAATATAGAGCGGCATATTTTACAAAGGGGTGCAATTGAAATAACGTAATATTTAATAATAGCATAGATGAACACTCGCAAACAAACTTTTTAAGGAATTCAATAAATTTACAGTTAACGAAATCGAGTATCGCGTAAATATAGTATATGCGTTTATATTAAAAGATTCTAAACAGATAATTATAATAATATTGTGATATTGTAAAATAAATGTGTCACCGAAACTTAATTGCACAGGACACATTAATTAACCATTATGGAAATATTGTAATTAATAAATAAACATATGGGGAAAAAAATAAACAACATCAGATTTTACAGCGCACAAATGCTTTAAAATATAGGTATGTAAACAAAATCGAAATATTCGTTTATTATTCATTTTCGGCAGAAACAATTGAATATTTTTCAAAGTTCTATACACCGAAGAAGAGCCTATTTGAATCTTCTCGCAAACAATCCTGAACCGAATTTCGGAGTTTTTTAAGAAAAATTTTAATTTTTTTAAATCCAATGTTAATGAGAAAATTTTGATGGAACTGCAATTTCGAATAAAACATATTTTCATTTTCGATATGGTTCTGTTTTTTACAGTTCATATAAATTTCAACTTTTTTTCATCGTGACATCATCACCGAAGACTACGCTGAATCGCTGTTGTTGTATTACTCGTTTTTGAAGAGAGGAAGAAGGGGGGGGGGGGCGCTGATAACATTAATAGATCTAACTAGAGCATCCAAACGATTGACCGTAAAATACTCATAAACAAATTAGAGGAAATAGGAATAACGCACAGTGTTAAAAAAGTGGTTCCGGAACTACGTAAAACAAAGGAAAATATGTGTAAAAATGTATTGAATGAACAAAGTGAAAAAGAGGAGTTGAATGTAAGACTTCGGCAGGGTTAACGTCAATATTGTTTATTATATACTGAAGTCACCGAGTTTCCGATTACGTTGAACTGGTTGTTATTTCTCGCGTTGAGGTTTTGTGCTTTCTCGTATTTATTTCACTATCGTGAAATATATTAAGTTAGTTAAGTGTTGTAATTCCCGATATTCGGGAACGAACAGTTTTATGCTTCGTTCACCGAAACTCAGCCGTCGGTGGGACAAAGAAGAAAACTCCGTAAATGCAGATGATAAATTCCCGCTGCTGCAGTCATCTCATACCGGCATTACAAACAGCTCAGGTGATAACGATCTTAATTATCTATCTAACAATAACAATATTGTAAGTGATGACGATATTACTAATAACGGTTGCGGTAATAACACATCTTTATCTATTCAAGCAAAATCGAGTATAGATAATCATAGACACACTTATACACCAATCTTATCACCTCCGTCTATGGACGTTGTAGTTGTAAATGATACACTAAATACTCAGCCAAATAAACATCCGTGGCACATAGTCAAAAATAAAAGGAAAAGAAAAAAACAAAACACAACAAGTAGTTCTTCTTCTGAGAATACTACTGATAATCAATACAGAAGTGCTAATAGATTTGCACTTCTCACGGTAGATAATGATACGGATAATCAACATGTTCAAATAACAAATGATGATAATGGAACTGAACCGAAGCCACCTACAATTACCGTGTATGGCGTGGCTAACTACCCTCAAATGTTAACCGATATAAACAATACTGTGCCTCCTAACTCTTACACCTGTAAGTCACTCGCAGATAATCGAGTGCAAATTAAAACAAACAATTCCGACAATTACCGTTTACTAGTTAGATACTTCCGAGAAGAAGGAATAGAACATCACACTTATCAGATGAAATCTGAAAGAAGCTTTTGTGTAGTAATTCGTCACCTACACCATTCCATCGACACCGACGATATTAAAATGGCTATTGAAGAACTATGCCATAAAGTGCGACATATAAGTAATGTTAGACATAGAGCGAGTAAATTACCCCTTTCTTTATTTTTTGTGGACCTAGAACCGCAGGATAATAATAGTGATATCTATAAATTACAAACATTACTCCAAATGAAAATTAAAGTGGAAGCGCCAAGAAAGAAAAATATAATTCCGCAGTGTTTTCGTTGTCAGCAATACGGTCACACCAAGACTTATTGTGGAAGAGCATATGTATGTGTTAAATGCGGTGAATGTCATGATACTGTTCACTGTAAAAAGAAACGCGATGAACCACCAGTATGCGCCAACTGCCAAGGAAACCACCCCTCCAATTATAAAGGGTGCCTAATCTACAGGAAACTTCAGCAAGTACGATCTAAGAAGTCAGCAAAAACAGTCAATAATATTTCAAATCTAAATCATCAAATATTCCCTGGATATTGGCCTAATTTAGGCAATCAGAATCAAAGGATGCACACAGACCAAGCACCGCAAAAACCAACATATTCACAAATAACAAGACAGCAGAACACTCAAAACTCATCTGATTTTGATACTAATTTACAAATTACAAAAATATGTTGCAAACATTCATGACAGAAATAAAAGATCTACTTAAAGACATAATGCATCAGCAATCTCAGTTACTAAATGGTGTAATCCAAACCATCATGACAGTAGCAACTAATCAGAAATGAAAAATTTAAAAATTGTTACATGGAATGCCAATGGTATTCTAAACCATAAAAATGAAATTCAAATGTATATTACGCAATCCAATGTAGATATATTATTAATTTCAGAAACACACTTAATAAGCTCCTCTAGATTTGCTAATTTCCTGGGATATGACTCATATTTCACTAACCACCCTGATGGCACTGCACACGGTGGCACAGGAGTTATAATAAAAAAAAGTATCAAACATCATGTACTAAGGAAATATGAGCATAATTACCTACAAGCCACAACTGTAGTCATAGACAGAAAGGAAAAAAGTAATATTACCATCTCAGCGATTTATTGCCCTCCAAGACACATTATCACTAAAGCGCAGTTTAATGAATTCTTAAAGACGCTAGGTGACGCGTATATAACTGGAGGAGACTTTAATGCAAAAAACATTTATTTTGGATCAAGATTAACTGTCCCCCGAGGTAAACAGTTAAAACTGGCCTTTGATGAAAACAGGTGCACGGTATACTCCACGGGGTCTCCAACATACTGGCCTACTGATCCGTGTAAGGTTCCGGACTTACTAGATTTTTTTGTGGTTAAAGGACTGCCAACAAACTACATTGATACATGTAATGATAGTAGCCTATCATCCTTTTCTTCGCATATTTATTTTATGAATAACAATACATTTTTCACTAATATTCGTACTATTAATAATTTCCATTATTTTGATTTACATCAATGAATTACTCCGTATACGAACATTAATAAAAATTACATTTATGTTATTAATTACACACGTAATACAAAATTTTGCATAAGATAATAATGAAGTACTTAAAAATATGGAGCATATTTTTTCTTTTTTCTTTTAAAGGTAGGTAAGAACATCCTAAAAAACATCAATATTTATTTTAAATTTGTGATTTTTTTCAGATTTTTGTGTATTCATAATAACTATTCCAGTTCTCATGGGGGGGGGGTTGAAATGAATATACATCTATAAGGAGGTTAAGAAGGAATGTATTGGTGCATGGTTTGTTACTAAAACAAAAAAATATATTGTCATAAACTCATATGTGAAAGGAAAAAAAAACGAAAAAGAAAATTACAAAACCGCGATAACAACGAAATTAAGAAAAAAATTGTACTTCTGGAAGCAAAATTGAAATCCGGACAGAACTGAAAAATTTCACTAAAGTGGTAAACCAAACTTAAAAAAACACAAAAAATGACTAGTTTTAATCAAACGCTGGACATGAGAGGCTGGGATGTTGTTCCATTCCTCTATGATGTGTTCCTGCAAGTGTTTTTCATTTGAAATTGGCCGCTCGCGGAGTTTATCGTCGACATAATCCCGCAAATTTTCAATAATATTACAATCCGGGGATTGTGGAGGGGTTTCCAGTACCTTGGGGGCAATTGTACAATAACCACATGCGTGTTTTCCATGCTTTGTGTTTTGGGCATTGTCTTGGTACATCAGAAATGTTTGACGAATGCCCAATTTCTCAGCGCTATCATGTAAGTTGTTCCTCAAAATGTCAATATACATATTCGCATCCATCTTCCCCTCCGAAAAATACCAAATTTCCCACGCCATTCGCCCCGCAACAGCCCTACACCATTACACTTCCACCGCCGTGCTTTACTGTAGTTTTCAGATTTTTCCGTTCCAATTCTGTGTTGGGCTTCCTCCATACTTTTACTTTGCCATCGCTGCAGAACACGTTACATCTGGACTCGTCCACAAATAATACATCATGCCAGAACGTTTCGTCGTATAAAAGGTATGTCTCGGCAAACCGAAAGCGCTTGTTTGGGTTGACTTCATTGATATAAGGTTTACAGCGTGCAGTACGTGAATTATATCCTAAATTATGAATTGCATTACGTTCCGTTTGAGCTGCCATTTCTGTACCACGTTCCCACAACTGTGTAATCAGTTTGGGGCACTTACGAGGGGGCTTTTCTCCACTTCTTCGCGGATAGAACGCCGGTCACAGGCCGTTAACTTCTCTACTGCACCTTTTGTACTTTGTACTTTCAATAGAGGATAACACCAAAATATCACTATTGGAAATCAGGTACTATATACTGGGGGAAACAAATTTCTATTAAAACACAATCCGGTAGACCATTATAATTTAATTAGTAGGTTCAAGGAAATCAATGTTAATTGGAGACTTAATTCGAGAAAAAAAAAAAAAAAAAAAAAATCTACATTTGTTTTTGTCAGCTCTAAGACTACTGGACTTTACACCGGTTAATCTTAATGATTCTCCTTTAATATACATCTCCATGTCCTATGTTCATAACATAATTTTTTCCACAAACTGATATTTTCTCTTACTCCTATCTAACTGACTTTAATTTAAATAATCGATTTTATAGAAAAACAACTCATAATTGGCCGCGACATTATATTTACAGACGGGTCTAAAAATTCATATCAAGTGGGTTGTTCAGCTTTTTATATCTGTCACTTGAATATAATAAAAAAAATCACTCTGCCTCGTTTCTCCACAATATTTGCTGCGGAATGTATGGTAATTTTTTTTTTTTTTTTTTTTTTTGTGTAATCTACTCGTTGGCCATGTATAACTGCCAGGGTCATTACGGCACAACGAGTATCGGATTTATTACAATTTGTTTATTAGATTATTTCTGTTAAGGAAGATTAGCATTGTCTGAACCTATTCTGGACGGTTATCTAAAAGAAGGTGGTAGTGGTTCGTCCTTGATTCTTGTTAAGTTTTGACATTGTTTCAGGATGTGCTCCACCGAAGGTAGCACTGCTACATTACAGAATGGGCAGGAAATCGGTGGAGGGGCTCCCTGGAGGACATGGTTATGAGATATCGATGTGTGTCCCAGTCTCAACCTGTTAAGGGCAGAGAATTCTTTTTTGGACATTTGGATCGGTGGCCACCAAGGATCAACATTCGGTTTAATATTCCTTAGGAAAGTTGCATGTTGGGACCAGGATGAGATCCAATGTTCTTTCATATTTTTGTGGAAGAAGGGATTTCTGGTGATGGGACATTGGGTGGCATAGGGGCAGACAACATTGACTTGGCGGCCCGGTCTCCACATTCGTTTCCGGGTATTCCAACATGTGCCGGCACCCACAAGAAGCCTACTTGTATCCGCTCTTGGGTAAGGCGATGTGCTGTAGATCTTATTTTATAGACTAATGAACTGGTTATAGTAAGTGACTGAATAGTTTGAAGGGAGGCCAGTGAATCTGTGATAATTATGTATTGTTTGTTCTCAGATTTACAACACGCACATTAAATTTTTAAGGGAATTTGCTTATTTTAAGTGACTCCAAATAATGTCTCTTCAAATCCTTTAACTATCAGGCCCTCTTATATTTACTCTTAAAATAAAATGGTGTTCATACGGGAATAGATGATAACAAGATGGTAGACAGAGCGTCGAAATCAGCGGCTAATATTGTTTCTTCACTTATTCCAAAATCCCTAGCAAATATCTTTTATATTTCAAAAAGTTTGCCTACAAAGAATACTGGAATTCCCCTTTGGTATTAAAATTATTTCCGCGATAGAATTAATTCGGGTCAATTTTGCGGAAAAGCCAAAAGAGAAAAAAATTATTCGCAGACATTAAATTAACCTCTGTAAATTAAAAATAAATTCTTCATCCTGCACATTTTGCCCGACAAGATAGACCCGCCAAGCGTAAGAGAATTAAAAATTTCCCCTCGAAAATTATACCGAATGTTTGATAAAAAATTTAATTCTAAAGAAAAATGTTTTCGCGAAGCTGTTGGTTTTTATTATTATTTTTTTTTTCAGTATACAATCATTCCTGTTGTTTTCTTTCACTTACAAATCGTCAAATTTCTACGCGAGAAAAAAACTACGAGGGCCGATTATAAAGTAAGGTTCCCTATTTTTTATTTTCGAAACTAATAAAGCTAGAAAAAAACGGACACCGGCATTGAATTTTGCATACTTTCATTTACTTTTCCACATATTAACCTTTTAAATGTAAGCACTTATTGAATCGAGAAATTAACTTATCCTTCTCGTAGAAACTTGCTGCCAAATTTTGTAACCAGGTAAGAACGAAATTTTTCTCAACTGTTCGTCGGTCTCGAATTTTTTTGCATGGTACCACCTCGTGATGACACACTCGGAAACCGGTCAAGAAGATCGTAAATGGTTTGGCGACGATCGGATCGCAGAGTTTCTTCGATTTTTCGCACCAGTTTGGCTCCGTTCTTCGTCCTCTACGTTCGTTCTACCTCCTCGGAATTCACGGCACCATTTATTAACATGTTGAACACTGTGACTAATTCGTTATTTCCCTGTTCCGGGCACCATTTGTTAAGAATTAACTATGTCCCTGTTCGGGTACCATTTGATAAGAATTAACTCTCTTCACTGGTCCCTGTCCTTAGGCGACATTTGTAACTGATTCGTTCTTTGAACTTAAATTTTTGTCCCTGTTCCGGAAGCCATTTGTAACTGACCAGCTTCCGATGATGAATAAAAATAAATATGAAAATAAAATAAAAGAAATAGAAGTTCCGGGCGCCAACGTTACTTCAGGTGTAACGTAACCGTTAGCTCGTTCGGAAAGAGCTTTAGGCTTTCCTAAGGTTTACACGAAAAAGAAAAGGTCTCCGCGGCGGAGATGTCACGAAAACGTGTCCTTATAGCGAAAAAATAAAAAAAAGAAAAAAAACACAACAAATCTTTTGGTAAGATGTGTAAACTGAGTTATATTTGATTTAAAACGAACAGATATAAATTTTTGCCTTAAGCGGCCAAAGCAGTGGAAAAAGATATAAATTTTGCCTCGAACGGCGCGTAGCTGTGAAAAATACAAAAAAAAAACGAGCGTGCCCACGGGCCAAAGCAGCGAGATCTGCCTGCGACGAGCAGCAAGCGAGAACTTAAATTATAGTAAAAAATTGCCTTACGGCGCGTAGCAGTGAAAAGAAAAAAACGAAAGTGCCCACGGGCCAAAGCAGTCGAGATCTGCCTGCGACGAGCAGCAAGCGAGAACTGATCGGCCCGAATTCACAGAGAATTCGACCACGATCTTATTGCACGGCCATTTTGCCTAATAATAAAAAATATATATATATAAAAATGAATACGCCACCGATTTTTCTAGAACATTCTGAAAATCGGTGGAACGGCGGGTACCCTGCGTCGGTTCTTTCGGGTTCTAAGAAAAAACTTCTCACGCCTCGACGTAGCTCGAATCGCATCTCCGACGCACACAACGCCAGATCGGACAAACAGCGGACGAACCACCCTCATATAATTAACACACACATATGCACGGATCGCCAAATTGGCGCCGTGCACATTGGCAATTCCCACGAAATTTGTCGATCTAGCATTACGGTCGGAGTATGCTCAGTTTGCACGCTGCCCGAAGAAACCAGAGAAATAGAAATCGGAGGCCTGAGAAACTGTCAAAATGTGGAGAAATGAGGAATTTAGAATTTGGAAAAGAAGTAATCATTATCATTTTTTAATTCGGTACAGCGTGATAAATATCGAAAGTCATGGCGGCCGAATCCGTCACACTGCCCCACCCTTATTTTCATCCAAAACAGAAGTTTTGGATGAGAACTCAGGTGACCCAAGAGCGACAAAATTCGGACCACCCGTTGCCGAGCTACGGAGTCCCGAACAGATCTCCACCATCTAACCCACTCATATACACCGCACGTTACACATTATTGAATTATGGTTATACCACTGAGACCAAATCCAATCAAAACAAGATAAACAAAAAAAGTTTGATAAAAAAAATTTTCGAATAAAAAATTTCTTAAGGGTAGTAAAAAATAAGGGTTGAAAAAAATTAAGGGTTGAACACCTAAGATAAGGCCCAAATGGTCCTTAACAAATGATAAGAAAATTATTAAATGACATCATAGGACGAGTACCATATTGAAATTGTACACCGTGCGTTTTGTTCGTGCTTCTCTAAATTGACGAAGCCGAAGCGTTTTGACGGTGACTGACATGATAAAGGATGAGTGGAATCGCTTGCCCACCGTTCGTTCTGTTCGTACTCCTCGAAATTGACGAAGCCGAAGCGTTTTGACGGTGACTGACATGATGATGCTTGAATGGAATCACCTGCCTACCGTGCGTTCTGTTCGTACTCCTCGAAATTGACGAAGCCGAAGCGTTTTTGACGGTGGGGAGCGCTATAAAGAAATTGATGAATGGAAATGAGTGATAAGGAGCTTGAGGAGCGAGGAGGGCAATGGCCTCCACGCGAATGAACTCGGCGAACCAAGTGACGGAGAGAACTGATTCAACGATACAGGCTGGATTACCTGCGATCGAAGTTAAATGATTGACTTGAACTGAATTGAGTAGGAATGAAAGAAATGAATTGAAATAAATGAATTGAATTTAAACGGGATAGAATTGAATTCTGAACTGACGACGAACATCCCTCTTGATTGGGGAGCCACCTGTGAACCGGGCACTACACCGGTCTTCGGATTCCTTAGGCTCCGGAGCTGCCTTACAAGCCTTCTACGGCGCTTGTCACCGAACATCACATCTAACTCGCAACGATCATCCCTTTTGATTGGGAGCCGACGGTGAACCGGGCGTTACACCGGTCTTCGGATTCCTTAGGCTCCGGAGCTGCCTTACAAGCCTTCTACGGCGCTTGTCACCGAACATCACATCTAACTCGCAACGATCATCCCTTTTGATTGGGAGCCGACGGTGAACCGGGCGTTACACCGGTCTTCGGATTCCTTAGGCTCCGGAGCTGCCTTACAAGCCTTCTACGGCGCTTGTCACCGAATATGACAGGAGTATGAAGAATAGAACAGGAACCCTCAACAGGATTACAAAACAAAAAAAAAATGCATTAGGATAGACGACTGGAATTACACTTAACCAGACCATTGAAACTCGCGGGGAAATAAAAAAAGAATTTAGAAAAATTTAAGAAATTATGATTTTAGGTTTAATTTGAAGGGGCCTGGTGTACACGCTATTCACTCACGCTCCGACCTCCGGATCTTACAAACACGTGTGCGTAAGCCCGGAGAATCGCACAATTACGCTCACACACTGTCCCAGTGGCAATATAAACGGAATTAGCGTATTAAATGATCGTATCAGAAAATAAAAAAAAATGTAAAATGTTTGAGGCGATACTCTACTAGTTGTGTAAAAAATATATCGACCAGATGTCGAATAACATTTGAAATGACGAAGAAATTAAAAAATTAGAAGCATATCTATAAAAATGGATAGACACATGTTAAAAAAAAACATATAACTCAATTGGTTATAAACTACCCTACCATGATAACATCGAATGATACCATAAACGAAATATAGAGATAAAAATAAACCAACGTTAATAAACATCGATCCGAAACTGGATCGCAACCCATATAAAAAAACAAAATAATAAGCAAAATAGCAAGAATGCCGATTCTAAACGACAAAAAAAAAAAACAATATATATATAAAAGGTTCGCTCGTGATCGTCGACTCCGCGGAACACCACCGCGCACATTTGACTCTAGGATAATAAAACGTACACAGAGAATCGAAAAGGAATATGAAAAAGAGGAAAATAGCGACCACCGGCACGACACCGAAATTCTATATATAGTCCGGCGTCACATGTTTTTATAAAACAAAAATGTTATTAAACTCGGAAAAGAGAGAAATTATTTAAACAAGGGATGGAAAAATGCAGGATAAAGAAACAGCAATCGATAACAAATTAGTAGGATATGAACACTAAAAAAAAAACAAAATTTATCATTGTTAGATCGCGATCACAGACAGAAATCTCAGCCGAGTGACTTTAACAAATTACCATACTTCCCGGCACCCTTGGCGGGCGTAGCGTCGTGATGCTTATTATTCTCGGTAGCACAATTGGCTATACCGAAGTTGTATTATATGTTTTTGGCAAAGCCAAAATCTTTTCCGCGTGTTTTATCGAGGCTTAAATCCAATGTCGTGGCCGCATACGTTTTATGTTGTCGTCCATTACACCGAAAAACTCGCACGTCGGAAGGGGAATAAAAAAATATAAAAAAAAATACAGATCCCGCTAGAGTACCAGGTATCTATTTTCTACTCGACCGGACCCATCGTGTGTCGCTAAGGATGGAAATTGAAGAAAAGTAAGGAAGGAAAGAAGGAAAAATGAAAAAGGGAATAAAAGAAGAAAACAAAATCGATGCTTGTAGAAAAGGAAATGATAAAGGATTTCTAGGAAAAATTAAGTGGAACACAAAGAATTGATAACACCTCGCCGTGAGTAACTAATCCTAGTATGGTAACTCCAGACTTAACGTCTACCAACAACTAGAAAATTCGACCAAAGTGGCAAAAGGAGAAATCTGCGGATGATAGAGTCAATCGGAAGGAAAGCGAAAAGAGAAAAGAGAGTAAGGAAAGACGAAGAAAAGAAAAAAATAAAAAAATTAAAAGTTAAACAACCACGAAGCCAAGAAGCCACGACGACGCCCACAAAGTAACGGCGACCGACAAAACAAGCAAAAAAATAAAATATATAAAATAAAAGGTTATTGCGAGAACCAAGAGAACTAAAAAAAAATATCGCAATAGTTTCCCTAAACAGAAAAGAATGTAAATGTAGACGACCAAAACCAAAATATGGTCAAAAAAAATAAATCCAGCATACTAAGTTGGATCAAATATGTAAAAAATATAGAAGAAATAAAAGGGATTACCCTAAACAAAATACATAAGAAAAAACATATAAAATCTATTTACATGTATGCATCCATCGCTCCGTAGTTCGCCATGTACTCCCACACACCTAATGCAGGTACAAGAGGTAGCGGATATGAGCACAAGCACTAATGTGGAACGACAGCGTTCACACGGGTAACAAGTTTTTATTTCATGGCAGGAAAAAAAACCGAAAAAAGCTGCGCTCCGAAGCGTGTTTTACGCCCAGACAAAGTAAAAAAAAAAATACATATAAAACATAACATGACGCGAACATAATAATACATAATTTCGTAAATCGGAAATATAATATATCCTCATCTACACCTCACATAAACGCGAGAGGTTATAGACCACAGTGGTAAGTATGAATGTAGAGGTAAACAAAAACAAAACGACAAGTTTTTTAAACGGAAAAAACTGCAAAAACCGAAATCCGAAGCATTTCGCCCAGATGAAAATATAAAAAAAATAAAAATAAAATAATTTTGAAATAAAATTTTGAGCGAGTACACACATAAGTCGAGCTCTTTCTCGCACATCGTATACCTTCTGCCTTATCAACACCAAATATAAACATAAACAAAGCTCTCCGGGCAATCGGCAGCGAACTCACAACTAATCCTTACATCCAAAATCAACACAGATCTCAGAACACTCCAGGTCGGCAAAACATCGCAACAAAACCTTTGAACAAGCGCACAAAAATATAAAATCCAACCAAGCAAAACAAAAACAAAACCAAAACAGAACAGAACATAGCACACCAAAGCAAAACAGAACAAAACATAGCACACCAAAGCAAAACAGAACAGAACACAGCACACCAAAGCAAAACAGAACAAAACATAGCACACCAAAGCAAAACAGAACAGAACATAGCACACCAAAGCAAAACAGAACAGAACATAGCACACCAAAGCAAAACAGAACAGAACACAGCACACCAAAGCAAAACAGAACAAAACATAGCACACCAAAGCAAAACAGAACAGAACATAGCACACCAAAGCAAAACAGAACAGAACATAGCACACCAAAGCAAAACAAACCAAATCCTCATACTAAACCTTTCTAAAACAAAACAAAACGAAACCGAACAAATCCATATACTAGACATTCCTTACCTCACGTCATATCTATACTCATCTCAAAATTAAAAATCAAAAGTACCTCACGTCCCAGACGAGTTTTGACTAAATTTATTTTATTATTAATGTATATTAATGTTTTTTAATTAAATTTCTTGACGTCGTTTTCTGAAGAATTTGGCTAGCTGATTTAATTATTAATTATTTACGCCGATACTTCCACCACGGGAGATGGTAACGGGAGCAACGTCCCAACTGACGAGAATTATTATTTATTTTAGAATCTTTTATATATCCGGACTTTAAATAGTTAAATTTGTACTTAATTTTCTTAGTTTTTCGTTTATTGTTCTTATTTATAGATCTTCCGATTTGGTATTTAATTTTTCCAATTTTAGCTTTATTTGCTTCTTTTTTCTTGTGACGTATTTTCTTACTGACTTTTAAATCTTTAATGTTACTTGTAAAATTTATTTTAACCGGATCATCGCGATCGTCTTGATTATTTATATTGGTCTGATCGCTAATGTTGCTATTATCATTACTATTAAAATTGTCATTATCATTATTATAGATCCTACACGTATTATTATTATTATTATTATTATTTTCGACATCTTTGTCTTCCCTACTTTTATCGTCATTATTATCATTAACATCATTATCGTAACTATTTTTAAGATCATTTATATTGTCATTGAGCCCCTGTTCCTCGTCACTTTCCACTCGTTTCTCCTCATCCTCCTCAGACATAGTGATGCGCTCAACTAACTCATTCTCTACCTTTTCACTTTGCGTCGGCTCACCAGAGACCGCAGATTCATCCCTAACATTTTTAAGATCTTGATTATTTTCATAAATTTTATTTTCAGGTATTTTATTGAGTTCTTCTTCGACTTCGACTTTAGGTTTTTCAAGTTCTACATCTAATTTATTTTCTAAAAGATCGAATTTATTAATTAATGAGGAATTGTGTTTATTCAATTCTTCCAATTTATTATTTATCTTTGTGTTGCTTTCCTCCAGTTTATTATTAATTTGTTTTAAGTTATGATCCAATTTTTCGTTAATATTTGCGTTAATTGTATTTAATTTTTCTTCGAAATTATTAATTTTTTTCTCGAAGTTATTGAAATTTTTATTGTGTTCTTCAAGCTTGTTATTTATTTCTTCTTTTAGATTATTGTTGCTTTCTTCGAATTTATTATTTATTTCGTCTTTTAAATTTTTATTATTTTCTCTCATCTCTTCTTTTAAATTGTTAAAATTCTTGTTATTATCTTCCGTATTTTTTTTATTATTTTCTTTTAATTTATTATTTATTTCGTCTTTTAAACCGAGCATGAGTTGTCTTAAATCCTCGAGAGATGGTTGAGTTACGGATGTCTCTGAGTTCACTGGAGCGCGACACGTCTCTTCCGAATTCACCTCCGAACTAGCCTCAGAAATACGATCCGATATCTCATTCTGCATATCCTCTTCACTTTCATCCATTTCACGATAATTTCCCCTGGTCACCACCACTCTGGCTAAATCCTCGTTCTCCATTTTTACGCAGGGTAATTAACATAAAAAATAAGAAAATTCGGGCCTAACTATCAGAAATTAAATATTTAAAATTTGAATAAAATAAAATAATTTCGAAACTCCGGTTCGTTAAAAAAAAAATTTTGAATAATTCTTAACGCGAGAAAAACAGAAAAAAATAAAAAAATAAATTTTTTTTTTTTTTTTTTTTAAAATTTTGAATGAGTGAACCACGAGAAAGTAAAACGTATTTAAGCTATAGCAGGCCGAGGAGAGAATTAAAATAATATAAAATCTTATCTGTTTCCGCTTGGCAGATCCTTCTCCGATGAAACCGCTGCTTCCTTTTTCGTATCAGGTAACGTATCTATCCATATACTATCGAGTCCCTGTTCGTTCGGGCCGCCATTTGTGACTAATTCGTTATTTCCCTGTTCCGGGCACCATTTGTTAAGAATTAACTATGTCCCTGTTCGGGTACCATTTGATAAGAATTAACTCTCTTCACTGGTCCCTGTCCTTAGGCGACATTTGTAACTGATTCGTTCTTTGAACTTAAATTTTTGTCCCTGTTCCGGAAGCCATTTGTAACTGACCAGCTTCCGATGATGAATAAAAATAAATATGAAAATAAAATAAAAGAAATAGAAGTTCCGGGCGCCAACGTTACTTCAGGTGTAACGTAACCGTTAGCTCGTTCGGAAAGAGCTTTAGGCTTTCCTAAGGTTTACACGAAAAAGAAAAGGTCTCCGCGGCGGAGATGTCACGAAAACGTGTCCTTATAGCGAAAAAATAAAAAAAAGAAAAAAAACACAACAAATCTTTTGGTAAGATGTGTAAACTGAGTTATATTTGATTTAAAACGAACAGATATAAATTTTTGCCTTAAGCGGCCAAAGCAGTGGAAAAAGATATAAATTTTGCCTCGAACGGCGCGTAGCTGTGAAAAATACAAAAAAAAAACGAGCGTGCCCACGGGCCAAAGCAGCGAGATCTGCCTGCGACGAGCAGCAAGCGAGAACTTAAATTATAGTAAAAAATTGCCTTACGGCGCGTAGCAGTGAAAAGAAAAAAACGAAAGTGCCCACGGGCCAAAGCAGTCGAGATCTGCCTGCGACGAGCAGCAAGCGAGAACTGATCGGCCCGAATTCACAGAGAATTCGACCACGATCTTATTGCACGGCCATTTTGCCTAATAATAAAAAATATATATATATAAAAATGAATACGCCACCGATTTTTCTAGAACATTCTGAAAATCGGTGGAACGGCGGGTACCCTGCGTCGGTTCTTTCGGGTTCTAAGAAAAAACTTCTCACGCCTCGACGTAGCTCGAATCGCATCTCCGACGCACACAACGCCAGATCGGACAAACAGCGGACGAACCACCCTCATATAATTAACACACACATATGCACGGATCGCCAAATTGGCGCCGTGCACATTGGCAATTCCCACGAAATTTGTCGATCTAGCATTACGGTCGGAGTATGCTCAGTTTGCACGCTGCCCGAAGAAACCAGAGAAATAGAAATCGGAGGCCTGAGAAACTGTCAAAATGTGGAGAAATGAGGAATTTAGAATTTGGAAAAGAAGTAATCATTATCATTTTTTAATTCGGTACAGCGTGATAAATATCGAAAGTCATGGCGGCCGAATCCGTCACAACACTCATCACAGGGGACCATAAACTTCCATTTTTTATCGATGAATTTCAATTGGTGCAATGATTTATGTGGTTTTAAAAACGAATAACTGAGCGCACCTCGTTCTCGGCGGCAACTTTCATAATTTCACTCATGATTAATTCACGTAACTTGGAAACAAAAAGCATACAGCATTGTGGTTTAGACTAATTTAAACTTCAATGTTGCAGCTACAAAATGGGATCACGTCCGCTTGCTCAAGTTTATTCTAGCCGGTTTTACGGGGGTGGGAACCTTACTTTATGTACAAAAAAAAACAAAAAAAACTGACAGCACTAAAGAGGACGTTTAAATCTTGTCTTGGCCTATTTCAAAAAATTTAAAAAACGAAAATAAATTTAAACGTCAAAAAACTACAGTTAGATGAACAAGCTTTGCCCAGAACTCATTAATTTCAAATAAAGGAGGTATGAAAGATGCATCCTCACATATTGTTACTACATCCGTCCGAGAAAAATGTGAAATGTTTAAAAGATCGAAAAACGTTTGTTTTAAAATGATCAAAAGCCTGAGATTGTGAACTTTTCGAATTTACCCGATACTACATATTTATTACTTTAGAAAATATTAGCCAGAAATAAAGTTTCTACTGTTAAACCTGGTTTTGCTGACTTTTTAATTTTTGTTTTTTTTCGGATCATTCTCGTTTATTTAATGTACCCGCACCAATCAACGGTAACAGCAGAAAGACATTTCCTATGCACTGACACGGAATAAAACTTTCAACGATAGAACACTATCTTAATTACTTACATATGTGGGTGAAATTTTTTATTAATTAATAACTCTGTACGCAGTTCAATAATGTATTGATATTTTATTGTAGAGTAAATGCACATTTTATTCCTCATTGTAAATATTTATTCCTCCCTTTCCAGCAAAAAAATTAAAATCAGCGACCCTCTTGATGTAAAATATACATATATTCGTACCAGTTTCTCTTGTCGCTTTTTTGTGCAACATCGCATATCGAAGTATCTGCAATAACTCTACACGGTCAATTTTTAGCATTTGTATTTTGTCACCATTATTATTCAATGTACATATATGCTGACACGATTTATAAAAAGCCATTACAGAACAACAAGGGTTCGGAGTTAAAATAAATGGAAAACGTATTAATAACATCCGATACGCGGATGATACCATTCTGTTAGCGAACTCTTGCAAAGAATCACATGATCCATCTGTTGTAGTTAAGAGGCTACGCTAAAACAGCTTTCGGTAGAATGTGGAAAATTACTCACGGATTCATCTTTAAGTTTGTATATAAGACAAGATTTTATAAGATGTTACACATATCCTATTTTATTATATGGTGCAGAAGTAGCAACAGTAAAACATTAAAAAATATTTGGAAAAGCGTGAAATGTGGCTACACAGGAGAACCGTAAAAATACCGTGGATGCAGAAGCCGACAAACGATGAAGTATTGCGAACAGCAAAAGCCGAGAGGTAAATATTTGACATAATTACGAAACGGAGGTCGAGATATTTGGACCATGTTATCCGAGGCAGGAAATGCGAATTATTGCGAATAATTATACAAGGGAAAATCACCAGAAAAAGAGCACACATCGTGGTCCAGGAATATAAAACAGTGGACCGGAAAAACAACAATAAAAAACCTAATTGAAGTAGCGGGGACAACCGGGAAGTTTAGCCAATTAGCGATCGTCCACGCGCACATGTCTGCGTATGACACCAGGAAGAAGAAGAAGAAGAAGAATAGTGAAAATAAAAAAAAATTCGTTTGCACGCTATAAATTGAATTGTTTAGGCGTTTTCGGTAATTACCCTTCCAGCCCCCTCTTTTTCCGATAAATCAAAAGCAACGTTCGCAATCCACATTACTGGCAGGCGTAAAAAATTCGAATAACCACGCTTCTATTACAACGTAATTTTTATCCGAACATCTCTCGATATTCAATCATTTGAAATATTCTAATTTAGAACCTTTCATGCCGATTAATTACTTACAAAGTTTCTTACAATCGAACAAACTGCGGCTAAATTCAATACAGAAAAGGAAACAAAAAAAAGAATCCAAAGTTCCCTTTGTCTTTATATTCAACAACTAATTTCAAAGTATTCCAATTCGGAAAATTATTCGAATGGTCTTCTACACTCTCTAACGAACGCTCCTTTCTTTACGCCCAACTTCTAGTTTTGGGTCTTCCTACTCCCTTTAACGCTACCTATATTCTTTCCTTCCTATTGCCTTCAGTTATTCCGTTGCTGCTGTCCTTTGTTCTTTCCATTTCTAACCGCCTGGCTATTTAGTTCTGTTTCTTAATTTTTCATGTTGTTGGGTCAAGGCCGCTGGCGCGCCCAGGGTAGGAGAAAAAGAAAATTAATCGACGCGACTCTTCTTTTTTTTTCTATTCTTCGAAAATATGTAAAAAATGTACAATCAGACAAAAATATCCACTGAAAAACGCGAAACTTCAAATCCATAGGTCAGTGTCCGTGTTTACAGGTTACTTTCTTCCGCCTTCCTTTGATAAAACGATAACAGCGCACCTAATACTACTATGGAATGAATAAGCTTATCGGCTCTCGAATGAAAACAGGAAAAAACAAACAAGTAAACGTTCATATCAGTACGGTCCATATATTATTTTATTATCTACCGAACACATTTTAATATGTTTATGTATATCGCGCAATAAAATAAAGAAGCACAAAAATCCAAAAAGTCAAACTTTTTCACACACGCATCCGATAAATGTAATAAAATATTGTTCCTAAATCAGAACAAAAAAAAAAAAAAAAACAATTATCAAACAGAACTAATAAATTTAACTTATCGAGACAAAAAAAAGAAAAGAAAAACTTATCCGCGAACATTCTTATCTAAAATTGGTCGATTTATTATTAATAATAAAAATTTTCGTTTCTATATATCAATATTTCAAATATTGATTAAGCCGAGTTCCAGAAAATGAAAAAATTAAGATACAAAGCTTGCGCGGTATCAATTTATGATTTTATATTTTACTTCCGTTACTGATTTTTTTTTTTTTTTTTTTTAAATAAACGGATAAATAAATACATTATCGCTTTCATAAAAATTGATTTAGCTTTTCGAGAAATTCGAAATAGTCGGTATGCAAAGAAAAAAAAACTATTATCGTGGAACCCAAATAATAATAATTTTGAAACCATCTAACTTCCTCAGCCTTCAGCTAATTTTTTGATTATATTTTTTGTTTCGCGCATTTTCAAACATTCAATATAAAATTTTATAATTATCTGTAAAACCGTAGTCGCTAATGACCTTGTAGTCCAAAAGCGACTTGTAAATATAATAAATAAATAAATTTAATTTGAACTATAAAACCCCATCGTGGGGACATTAGTGAAATTTCAAAACAACGAATTAAGTTCTGCCATAGAAAAAAAAGTAATCAAAAAAACATTTCCCATAAATTTATAATATTACCTACACAAAAGTGTTCAGTGTATTTTATCTAAGTTTAAAGTTTTAATTTTTAAATTACTCGCGGAACCGGCGCGTTGTAAATTTCAACAGGGACTGTGTTTTTCGAAAAGATTATAAATTGCCGTTGGCGAAAAAATATTTTTTGTAATACATATATGATATATAATTGTATTCAGCTCTACCTGGGGAAGGAACATTAAAAATTGTTTTTGTTTCTCTTCATTTTTTAAATAGATTTTATCAGATCTATTCACACGCGGAAACGGAAGAACTATATTTTTAGAATAAAAATAAAAGCAACGCTTAAAATATTGCTTTATCACCATAACTGGGGGGGGGGCTTGAATAGTTCGAAAAATAAACCGAAAAAGAGAACATATAAAAAGGGAATATACGCAGTTTATCATGAAAAATCTTATTTTTTATTGAATAATTATTTTTTATTTTTTTAATGCACTTGTATTAAATTTTTGTAGTAAATCTTGAAGCCGATATTTCAAAGAACAAACAAACATTTTAATATATACGATGTTAAAAAATTTCGAGGTTACTTTAATCACAAAAAAAAAAAAACCCTTAATAAAATCATTACTTAGAATTCCAGCTGTCCCAAAAGTAAGTTGAATAAGTCCAGAAAAAATGATTTACTGCAGAGTACAAGCAACTGAAATTCTTCAAAGTATCTTCCTTCCGCAACGGAACACCGGCGCCAGCGTTTTTCCTAGTTGCTGAATGCACCCTGGAAGGCGTCGACGTGGATCATCTTCAAGCACCTCGTTGTCGCTTTTTAGACTATTTCCAAAGTTCCAAAATGGTGGCCCTTGAGTTCCTTCTTGATCTTCAGGAACAAGAAGAAGTCCAGTGGTGCCAAGTCGGGGCTGTACGGTGGCTGGAGCAATGTTACCACACCGCAATTCTCAAAGTACTCTGCGACCATGAAAGCCGTGTGCGACGGCGCGTTATCATGGCGAAGACGCCAATGAGCATGGCCTCCACCGGGACTTGCTCATTCTCGCCATTTTTGAGGGCTGGGAAGCTGCCGTGTGCCACTCAGCACTTTATCGTTTGGACTCCGGGTCATTCTCAATAGCCCATGTTTCTTCACCCGTAATCACATTATCCAAAAAATTCGGATCACGTTCACACTACTCTTAAAGGTCACGCGAGATCGTTGCACGAGCAGCCTTCTATTCATCGGAAAGCACCTTGGGGGCCATCTTTGTGCAGATTTCCCCCAAGCCCAAATCTTCGATAACAATGCGATGCACAGTACTTTTAAGTATATTACACTCATCTGCCAGTATTTTAACACTCATGCGTCGATCAGAGTTCAACAGATCCCTCACTTTCTTCACATTTTGGTGGGAATGTAATATTCACGGACGTCCAGAGCGGTGGTTGCCCTCGGCGTCCTCTCTGCCCTTCCAGAACATCTTGTGCCAGCGGTAAACCATATTTTGTGACATGGTATTATCGTCATAAGCTTCCCTCAGCATGGCAATGGTCTTGGCGTCCGTTTTCTTGAGCGCAACATAAAATTTTATCGCGTAACGTTAGTCCTTGAAACGCATTTTGAAATTCCGACGCGTCACTAAAACAACCTTCGAACTAGCAACGATGAGCACTGTCGAACAGTCCGCGGGCAACTGACGCGGGTATTGTGTTGAAGTCCCTGAACCCTCCCACTACCTTTCACGACACTTGGCAAGCCTTGCTTGCGGCTTTTTTCGGCAGCGTAAGGACATTCAACTTATTTTTGGGACGGACCATGTACACCTACTTTCGTTCTATATATGTACATGTCTTTGCTCTTTCACAGAATTCTTGAATGGCTTAGCGATACTTTTTCTCTGTACGCATTTCGTGTCATCAAATGACCTTTTAATGTGGTTTTCAATTTCAGAAAAAGAAAAAAGTCCTCTGATGATAAATTTGATGAATACGAAAGATGGTCGATTAACCGAATTTTTTGTCAAATATTGTGAAACAGTCAGCGATGAATTCGACCGCTGTTGGGAGAAACCGATCTTCAAACCGTCGCAATTGAGGTGTAAAACCCTCTTCGCATTTTTTTCTAAAGTTGTTCCGTTATAAAATAGCGGGTTTATGCCCCTTCCCCAGTACGAATTCGCAACAGATTATGCCGCAAGAATCACAAAAAACGAATCAACATTATTTTCACTTACGATTTTATTCTTCCGACTTTTGATTTCCATTAATTAGGGCCATGGCATACAGCTACTTGCCGTTTCGTGGTCAGATCATAGCTGTTAATGCGATAAATCATCAAATTCTATTGTGAGATACGCAAAGAATAGAGGTAGAGTAAACAAATAGTTTAATAACTATTTACATGATAGAATGGGAGTAGTTAAAATTTAAGATTAAGCAGGGAAAATATAGCATTGGGGTTGTATCAATGTTATTTTTGATTTATACCAACTTTCTTCATAAATATTTAAAAAATTTGATAGTATATGCCTACGCAGATGATAAAGCACTTATAATCGAGCACTATGACATTCAGTAGGCGAAAGAACTCTTGCAAGTAAATATGAATACTATGTGTGTAGATGGGCGCATAACAAAAAAAAAATAACGATTAATATTAAAAAAATCAAAAAGAATTTCCAGTAGATGACATAGGACATACCAACCATCTATTATAGTGCATTTCAGCAACTGCTTGCAATAGCTTGACTTTTATGTTTTACTGCAGATGTTCACCATTGGTAATGACAGATAATACCTTTGCTTAACTATCGAACATTAATTTGGGATAAACATTAATAATGAGACAAACATTAGCATCTTTATATAGAGATTAACTCAATCAATACCATAAAGCGATCTCCGTATATATTATTTCAGTGCTTTAGTAGTGTCAAGTCATACATGGAATTTCGATATGGGGCAAAGCAAAATTTATGATAATTATAAGGATTAGTATAATCAGTAAAACAGATATTTAAAAATAATGATTCCAAAAAAAAAAAAAAAAATCAAGTTAGTTAACATTAGCTAGTGGAAAGAGAATAAAGAAATGTTTCGAAAAAAGATGCTTTATCATTAAAGTCTACTTGAATATAAGACTGAAAAAATATACCAATTACTTTGATGCCAAAAACAGGACAACAGGAATCACAAGAAATTATATTACATTCGACCGAAAGGGAAAAATGGGCAAGATTTTTAATTAAATTGCTGGAACGAATCTCAAAAAATATAATGAATATAGAAATAAGTTTTTGGAAATTACGAATTAAGCAATGGTTGCTAGATAATACAAATGGGTGTCATCATTAACGTCAGTTTTAATTTGCATACGTTTGCTAGCAGAAAATCAATCATACATACGTAATTAAATCTTTTTTGTTATTCGTATTGGAATGTTGTTTTTTATTGTTTAAATAATTTCTTAACGATTATTATAACTATATTATATGAAATAAATAAGAGCTTTGAGAGCGCAGTCGGGAAGCATGCCTCGCGGAAGCTACAAATTATTTTAAAAAAAGAAATTATTTTGGATTTTTCTCTGAAGACAATTGCCCAATGACTAAGAACCCATGAAAATGTTACTTTAAAAAAATTATGTCAATTCTAAATTTCACCTTCGGTACTGCGACTCTGAGCACGCATTCGAAATATTTCTAAAGCATTTTTCCATTTGAAGAGAGATTCAGTTACTAGTAGCTCATTTGCTGATGCTTGTCTTTCAAATAATCGTCCCACTATAGCGTAAATTCTGGAACACTTTTACTTTTTCAGGACGATGGCCAAAGGAATCTCTCTAAACATTTCAACCGAAAGCGTAAATTTCGCGTTGTAGACACTCGAAATTTATAATCAAAGGACGGGGGGTCCATGGCTCTTTCATATTTACCATTGTAAATAATCATTCACAATTACACTTTGATTTCAATCAAATTCAACGTCTAATTCAGTTCCAGCTTTCAGAGGAGACTTCAATCGAGCTGACCAATAGTGTGCTTGCAGCAGTCGGTAGTATAGTAACGCTTGACATTATCAGTCCCCGGTTACATTGGAAATGTAAATTCATTTTACGTTCAACATTCGACGATGACGTCTTAATGATTTGTCTACACTACCTTTTCCAGTGTAAGTTGAGCTTTTAAACGTTTTATCGCGTTTGCTTTTGTTTCTTCGCCATTTTTTAACAGGCTAGTCGCCTGATCTGAAAAACACACAATAAAAACAGAAATATGCAATATTACAATTCTATATTTTTCAAAATTACGTATCACAATTCAGAATCATATTAATTTTGTAATTAAATCACAAACAAATTTTACACGTAACAATGCACTACATTTTTGAAAGGTTTGCTGTTTTAATTAATCCAATATTAGTCAGTTATAGTCAATTATTCGTATATTAGAATGTATTCTCTTATCGAGTACCTGCAAACCCCCACACAAGTATGCATTTTTTTACCATCATTTTCCTACGTGCATAAATAAAATTAAAATTACTAACTAAATTTATTCACTTCTCAAATCATATCATTTTGCAAATAAATTATCTTTTTTTAAATTTCGTTGTTAGATTCTTTTTTCTTTTATTTCGTTGGACCCATCAATCGGAGATTATTAGTGATACAGTTTAAAAAGTTAGGGAGGAAAAAAGAAATTAGATCATAATAGGATCAGATATAGAAGAAATCAAATTTTTTTTCCTACCCTGGGCGCGCCAGCGGCCTTGTCCCAACAACATGAAAAATTAAGAAACAGAACTAAATAGACAGGCGGTCAGAAATGGAAAGAACAAAGGACAGCAGCAACGGAATAACTGAAGGCAATGGGAAGGAAAGGATATAGGTAGTGTTAAAGGGAGTAGGAAGACCCAAAGTTAAAAGTTGGGCGTAAAGAAAAGAGCGTTCGTTGGGGAGTGCAGAACATTCGAAAAGAATATGGTTTTGAATCACAAGTACAAGAAGGCTCAGAAGCGTGAAGAGAGCAGAAAGGAGAAGGGGACAAAGCAAATCGAAAGCGAGAAGAGAATGAGAGAATGATTGATTCTGAGTCTAATTAATGAAACAACCGTGGAACGACGACAGACAGGAATAGAATGAAACCACGGCAGGAAACGAGGAACCGGTTTAATAAGACGGTACTGTGAAAGGCGATTTGAGAATAAAAATGGATACATGTCCAACCAAAGTTTGGAATGATTAAAGCGTGATAGAGAAAGAATGTCTAAAGAAGGGAAAGAGTCGAGGAAAGGACCATTGTGGGCGGCTGAACAAGCTAAAGAGTCAGCTGACTCATTGCCCTCAATATTGGAATGACTAGGAACCCATAGAAAGTCTATGAGAATGGAACGAGACGAGAACAAAGAGGAAACAAAAAATCGAACAGAGAGGATGGTACCGTCAGAAGAATGGGAAGGAGTTGAGATGGCTTGAAGAACGCCTTTGGAATCGGAAACGATCAGGAATTTGTGAACCCCACTTGTAGAGGATATAAAATTAACGGCACGAAGAATTGAGATCGATTCGGCCGAAAAAATAGAGCAGAAAGAATAAAGTCTGAAAGACCCAGAGTGCAGGAACGTAGGAGACGTATACGCACCACCCACGCCCCCATCGCTCTTGGAACCATCCATGAAGATTAAGACATGGGGAGGAAAAGAAGAGTCCAGCAGCTGAAGGAATTCGAAGTTGACTACATTGTGAGAGGAAGAATTAGCGCGGATTGGGAGGGAGGGGAAATTGATGGGGTGCCATGTGCTATTAAAATCGAAAGAAAAGTAAGGAAGACTGTTATAAGAGGAAACGTAGGGAGAAAAATTGGAAACACGAGCAGCTATAAGCGATAAAATCGGAATTCTACGAGGCGCCAAGCGGTAGTGATTTTTGATATGAAGATAGGAAGGAATAAGATTGAATGACGAAACGGGGAGGCGTTTTATTAAAAAACGATAACCGAGGAGTGAACGACGAATGGATAGAGGTTGAGTGGCAGATTCAGATAGAATCGCAGGAATAGATTTTAAAGCGCCAATGCATAGGCGAAGGCAGGAATTTTCATTTACGTCAAGTTTCGAAAGAAGAGATTTGGAGGCATTGCCATAAATTAAGGAACAATAGTCGAGTTTGGACCGAATAATAGATTTGTATAGAATTAAATAAATAGTATATACAAGGTGAAAGAAATTAAAAAATAAAGCCAAAGTAATTAAATAAAATTTTCGTGATTTCTAAAGCATAGCGGCTACTCAAATATATTATTTTTAAATTCCCGGGGTTTTCCTGGTCCAAGTCCTCCCGATTTCCTGATTACTAGAATTTTACAAAAAGAATGAAATTTTTTTGTTACTATTGATAATATTTGACCGCCGTAGCGTATTTTATATGAATAAAACAGAACTCCGTAGTTTATTTTGAGGAACGTACAGTAAAAAATGCATTAATGTTCCTCTTCAAATGATATTTTGTTCTTATTAAAAAAAAAACCTTTTTGATCGTTTTTCCGGTTTTACAACAAAATTCCCGGCTTACTCCTGGTTTTCCCGGTTGAAGTAAATGTTGTGGTGCCCTAGATGTTTTTGTACTCAACATACGTTGAGAATACCGTGTAAAATAAAATAGGGTTGTTCCAAATGGGTTTATCAAAAGTAAATAAATAAATAAATAATTTTTGGTAATATGTGAGTAAATTTAATTTTTTTCGCATTCCCCATTTCCATTGCTCGGCGGTGGTGGCGGCGAATTTTCATTTCAATGTAATTACCTATTTCGGAGAAAAAATTAAACCGATGCGCATCCTGTCAAATTTATTTTTGAAAGAAATCGCCGTTTCCTTCGATAATAGCAAATTTCGAACACTAACATATAATAGTACTTTAGACCTTTACCATATCCAAAATAGTATAAACAAAAAGAGTAGTTGTTCTTTTATAGAATTACCGGAAATTCCAAACTTTTTAACGTTTTTTCCACTTCTCCATCGAATTTATTCAACGCACAATTTTATTATATGATATTTTTAGAGTAATTTATTAATTTCGAGAATAAGGTGACTTCAAAAATCCACCCTCAGCTACGCTCCTGGTAAAATTTCCGAATTTTATTGCCGGTCATACATTTTTCTCGTTTCAAAACAGTGATTAAATCATGCGTCGAGGACAAACCTATGATTTCGGTAATAATAGTGTTTTTTATTTCGCGTTTCAGCCTTGCTTTTGAGAGTTTTGGGTCTTCTTTCAGCAATGGAATTTAAATTTTGCAGTGCAGGTAAAGTCCATAACAAAGATGTGTAGATTTCCGTACCAAATGTTGTATTTTCTATGTTTTAGATTTTTTCCAGATTTTTTAATTTTCGTAAGTTTTTATTTTTCTTCAACGGAAATTAATATAACCAGTTATTTTCATAGATAATTCACACATTCATTATTTTTATAAACCTGTTGTCAAACTAAAATACACACAAAATTTTATCTTGCATTTTCAAATTATACTTCTTTCTATTACATTATGATGTTTGCTATAATTTTAATATATTCGATTGTTCCTGTTACTTTTAATTCAAACAACTGTTTACTTTTATAGCAATAATTTAATTTAGGAGTAAGCAGTTTAGAAAAACCAATAACGAAACATGTGAATTTACTAAAAATGAAACTAAAATTTTATACACACACACACAAAAAAAAAAACAAACAAAATACCAACGCAAACTCGCGCAGAAATTCTAAGAGGAAATGATTGATAATAAAAAAAAATAAAATATTATAATAAATGTGAAGGGAATATTAAAAAACCCTGTGGTACAAAAATTGCTCGTTTTCCCGATTCTTAGACCCTCGATGATCAGTATAGCGAGAAATGTAAAATGTGAATGTTTTTTTTGACTGGCTATTGCAGCAAATTATCTGAGCAAGGTAATTATAGTTTGTGATTAAATTTTTGAATTGTTTTTTATTTTCATAATCACTATTTAATGTTTTTTTTTTTATTTATCTTGAAATATGTCTAAATTTAATAAATGCAAATTACCTTTATTTGACGTTTAATTAAGTTCTTGCGTATTTTCAAATTTTATTTTTAAATACTAAAAGTATTTTTTTTTTATTATACAAAAAATTATTAACAGGTTAGTTAACTTCTCTACTTCTTATTAATTTTGAAAGTTAAACGAAATTAATAAATAATATAAATTAAAGCAAACAAAATATAAATAATAAAGTAAGTTAGAGTAAATGAAGTAATTTGAATAACATAAATAAAAACGAAGTACTCAATCTTCAAATTTTTTTAATATAAAAACATTAAAATGCGTGAAATGTGTTTTTTTGAAGAACTCGATCGGCTAACGATCCGTAAAAGAAATTATTATCCCCCGTGCGTCTCTTCCGATGATTATTACTATTCCTCGCTGCAATGGGCAATATTATATTTAAATATATAATAATAACCGATTTTCAGAAAACCCATTACGTATTTCACATCCCTTGCTACAATAGGCAACCGAACATTAAATGCTGACATACATGTAAAAAAAACGTGATTTACATGTTTTTTTAAATGTCACAAAATACAACAAAAACAGTAATTTACAATAATAATTTCGTGATTACTACAGTGTAAAAAAAAAAAGAAAGATATCTACTAAATGAGTATATTCTTTTTTATGGAAATTAACATTCCGATCATGTGCCTTTAATCATAACCATGCTATCGGTCAGGACGACGCTATAATCGCTGAAAACGTAGAAACTTAATGAAAATGAGCGAAGATGCTCGATTGCTATATCATGTACATTGGTATATATATATATATATATTCCCGCCTAAGCGCACATTCATTTATTTCTTTTATCTTCTCTACCAACTCCGATAATGTTGTGGTTATTCTGTAGTAAGACGATTAGTTTAGGTAGATTACATACTCACATGTAAATACTGAGGTATTTAAAGATTCAGAACGGCAATGGTTCAGTAGGAAAATGTTCAAATCAATAAAAAGTACAGAGATACTTGTAAGCATCAACAAATTAATTTTTAGTATCTAATTATTCCGCAAATCCATTTAGTCAGAATGTGTCATCTGTTAAAATATTTAGAAAAATTTTAAAAGTAATAATAATAAAGCGAGTCCGATATCCTTAATTAAGAATTAAGAATTGTAAAGTTAAGATGTACAAAATGTTTAGAGCCTAACAAATCTGAAGGGAACATTACACCAGCAGTTTCTTTCTCTCAAGACCCGGCTTCTTCTCTTTTAAAAAATAATATTTCTGATAGTATACTCTAACTTTTTACATTTTCAATAAATAATTATGTTCTATGTAAGTTCTCTTGCACTTACGACATTATTAATAATTAAACAGTCGCTGTTGCTTATAAGTATTGAAAAACTCTATACTACGCATTCAATAATATTTTTTGTTTGAGTTTATTTTAGTACTTAAAAGATATTAGTATCAATGTGGTTCCTGTAATACTAAACTTTTTAACTCAATAAAACATTTCAATACACCCAGTAGAGTTTTCCTAATCTGACGAAAGCAAGGAATTGGCCCCAATTCGAAATAATAAAATTCTGAATCGAAAATATTATTTTATAGACAAATTTTGTTTAAAAACTTTGAGCAAAAGCAGTAATCGTGCATTGCAATATTGCAGTATTATCAAAACGTCTCTTAACACAAGTACTGTATATTTTTTTCCAAAGAAAAATTTACAACATATATAATTTAAAAAAATAATTATGTACGGTTTAGAAAAAATAATTTTAATATAAAATTTTAACTTGATACGCATAGTGAAATATTTTTAATTTATTAGAAAAAAACTATAAAAATATTCTTGAAAAGGAAGTTTTATTAGGCCTGTTTAAAATTTCTTCACAATTAATAAAAAACAAAATCGTCTCAAACGTAACTTTGTTTAGCAATTATATGGTTTTATTTTTTATAGAAAAAAAAATCCTCTAAGCAGTCGTTTCTTAAAAAATTATTGATTATCGACTATACAGATTTAATGCTGTACAAAAAAAGGTGTTCCATTACGCAATATAAATTATAGTATTTTATTAATAAGAGTTACACAAATGTGAAAAAAACGAAAAAATAACGAAATGAAATTTAGAATTTAAAGTTCAGTTAAGCAGCGATGAATTAAACGATAAATATGTTACTAATAGTTAAAAGTATTAAATTTCCTTTTAGAACATAATTGTTTTACGATGTGCTGTTTGTGGTATAAAAAAATTATAATTAAACACCTTATCCCTTCAAGGAAGACAAACCGGCTCTCATTATTTCATCGACCAACAGCAAGTTGCTTGCTATCACAGTGCTAAAACAAGAAATTAAATTCCGCATTTAAATTTTCAACAATAAAAAGTAAATTAATTTTCATTTAAGTCGTTCGTTTAGCTTAAATTTTAGCTAACAATACATCGCTCAATTTTTCAGTTTACCAAACATTATCGTAATTATTACTGTTTAAAATATCATATAGAAAGCTAAAACTAAACACTCACCAAGAATTAATTATTTGTTTCTTAACGCAATAATTATCAAATATGCCAGCTGATGCCGGGTTTGTAGGCTCGCCTGTATTAACATCTACACCAACGGGGGAAGTCGAATTTCTCGCTTCCTCTTGTAGTTTTACAATTGTATCTTGAGCATCAAATCCGCTATTCACGGCTAAAAAAATAAACAAGCTCTCATGTTAAATTTAAAACGAACATTTCCCATTTTCAAGTTCATTTTTGCCATGTTCCCAAAGATTTATACGTCTGTTGAATACAAAGTTTTTTTCTTTTTGAAAAAATCTTCATTTCAATGTTGTAAGAGATAAATAATTGTCGAATAATTTCGAACCCAACTCTTTCAGTTTTTTATAATTTCATTGAAAACTGCTTAAAATAAACGTGTAGGGGTTATGCACATACTTCTTTCTAAGAATGACATTAAAGGATGATAAACAATATTTATAATAGTATTAGCGGCAATTTCAACATTAAATAAAGTAACATAAGTTTAAAATATAAAATTGCAATAATTATTAAAGAATTAGCCGTATTTAAAGTGTGCTAGACGAAAATATACTCATATCAGAAAAGAAATACTGTCTTAAAAAATATAAATATAAAATTATTATTTAGCGGCCGGAAAAAATCCAATATATAATTTCAAAAAAAAGAAATAAAATAATAAAAATAGGCAACTTTTTTTTTTTTTGTTACGGTATATTTTTATCGAATTTTTTTCTGCCAGCTTCGAAAGTTTTATTGAAGAACCGAAATATAACTTCGTCACTTCCAAATAGCGAACTTCATATTAATTATATTTTCTTTTCGGAGCTTAAAAACGGCAGCAGTCCGTAGGTACAGTTTTGAAATTGGAAATTTGGCCACGCTAAAGCGGAGTAATTTGCTTGTATGTATCTGGCATAAATTTTTGAACTAGAATATTTATGCTATACACACTAGCGTAAAAATGAAAATGAAATTGCATGCATACACAATAACTGATAAATTTTGAAAACTATATTTAAATATATACAAAATTTAATAGCTTTTGAAAGTATTCATCGTCAACCAAACAAATTTAACTAAAAATATTATTGTTACGAAAATGTTAGATATTATTCACGCAATATTGACTTTTTCAGCGAGTTTCAAATTAAAAATATTTTTAAATTTAGGCGTAGAGCGAAATTAAGAATAAAAAGTAATATAAAACGTATATGTCAAAAATAATTCTTTACTAATTACGGTCAAGAATATATTTTGCATTATACTCAACAGCTGAAATTGTACTAAAATTTACAATATAAAACTGAGATAAAATTTAGTATTTTACAAATTTTGATTTGAAAAATAAAACAAGAAGCAAAAGAACGTACCTGCAAAATTATAATGCTGGATTTTTTTCAAATTTTTTTGAAAAGCTCATTAATTGTATTTGAAAATTGTATTTTTCGCAATTAATACTTTCAGTAAATTATTGACAATCTAGATCTTTTTTTCTTGCTCCGCGATAAATAAAAGTTCATGATTATTTAAAGTTTTTATTATTTTTGAATTTAAAAAATTTGTTAAAAATTAAATTATTTTTATTTTTATCTGTTTAACTTTCAATTAATATAAAAAAATAAAATTATGCCGTTATAATTAACGGGCTTTTTAAAATTTTCCCCCAAAAACATTAATTTTTACTCCTGGAGGGTTTCTTCTTTTCAAACTAAAATCTATAAAAAGCTACTAAATTTTATCCGAAAATTATATTCTATGAATTTCACTTCAATTTTATTTTACCGTTAAAGTAGAGCATGGTACAAAACACTTTGAAATCAATAATTCGTACCAAAGATATTGTTTATTTATTTTTTTTTTTCCATAAATAAATCTGTCTTTTGAAGCATTTTCCAGAAACAATCTGTTATACATAAACTTAAATTTGCAAAACATGTTTTGCAAATCCGTTATTATTTACAATACAGGCCTTATTTTATTTGTACACCTCACTTTAAATTCATTGTCATAAACATTAATGAGATATCAAGAATAATTATGGCAACTGCTTCGGTACCCCTAGTTAACAAAGTACCAAAGTAAACTCAAAAGGAAAGAAATTCACCAGTACTTTTGTAGTGGTAGAGATTAATCCGACTAAAGAGACAGTTTTCAACTTGCTAATAGAAATCTGAAAAGCTCTATTTGAGAATATAGAGGAGGAAAATGCTTAATGTATTAAGTTGGTTTTGGTTAGTTAGTATTATGATCTGGTCGAATTCATGATGTTTCGCTAGACGCGGTGAGTACTTCTCTAACATTAGCGAGACATTCCAGAACGCACTGAGAGGCGTACACACACTTACAACAGTGCGGGCGTTCAAAGAACCAGGTACTTTTAATAGAATAAAGAACAGGGTAAAAAACACGATAGCTATTCCTCATAAGGGAAACGGATTCGAGTGTATTCCGCGAATAACCAACACGAAAACTTAACGAATACCAGTACAAAAATAATTTATTTTTTATTCGATAACGCGCAACCAGAAACACATTCAACAACAAAATTCACGATGGCTTCGCCAAAACAAGTAGCATTCGATACAAAAATAAATAAATAAATAAATAATGTACGAATAAAAAACTAACAACACATCGAGAACAAGCTTCTTTTTAATTAAAAAAGCAACCAACAGCGACGGCTGACTCTGATCACCGCTGAACAAATAAAACTTAATACTATTATTCCTCGATTTAGTGCAGAACTATCCCGACAACACGGAATTTAAAATCAGCCTAATATCGACAATACATCAGCGTGCCGCCGTTGCAGATAAACCAAATGGAACATACGATGTCCGAACATATCAAAATAAATTAATATTGCTGCGGTAATTGTAATTCTCCACAATATATATATATATATACGTATATATATATATATATATATACATTTTTTTTTTTTTTTTGAGATGTTTGCTGACAACTATCAGGCATTGTATATTATTTATAAAACACAGTAGAATACTGCCTTAGTTTTTGATGTATCTCACAATAATTCTACTTGTTAAAACTATTACACTACAGCGAAGTGCTGGCAACTTCATGTATGTATTCTAAACGGTATACATGTATAGACTAATATCAATTAATGATTTTGTTGATATCCTACTTATTAGATCGATCATACTGAAGTTTTAAATATTAAGTCTATATACAGATAAAACGAAACGCAACGTGTAAAATTAAGGAAATAAACAGCTCAAAATTAAGTACACTTACCAATAGTTTTAGGAATGATGAGAAGTGCTTCAGCATACGCTTGAACGCCTAAACGAGACTTTCCTTTCACCGTGTCCTTATATCGAAGTAATTCACGATTAGCAGCCACTTCAAAAGCGCCCGCTCCGGAAATTACACATTCTACGAAATAATTGTAATTAGTATAAAATAATTATATAACATAAATAATATGTACAATATATACAGTACTAGCTGTTACCCACGGCTTCGCCCGTGTATTAGTAATACTAGTTTAAATATGTACTTGGAAATTAATAAATGTTATAGTGAACATTTTTTTAAATCTTCAATTCACTTTCTCCCATTTTTTTCCTAATTTGTACATCCTCTGCAAAATATTCATTAGAGTCAACTTAGTAACATTTCTGGAGGTCACATATAGCTTTCATTATTGTAATCATGTTTTTATTCCTTATTCACCATTCACTTATTTTATAATTTATCCGTAAGCTGTTTCTGGCAACGTCTTTAATTTTTTCTCTTTTTTTATGTGGTGAACTGTGTATTTTCATTAGTGTTTCTTTTTTTTGTGAATATTATTAATAGTTAAACCTTAAATACATTCTACAACAGCAAGCTACAGTAGTAGGCAAGGGTTTAAGATCTGAAAGTAAATATTTCCAGTATAGAAAATATTAAAACTTCTGTTGCAGGATTCATTAATAATTTCTCTGCAACTTTAATATATTTTTTGTAGAACATTATTAATACGCTGCATGTTACTAAATTGTATACCGAAATATTTGAAAAAAATTAAAATATATTATAAAAAATTATTTATAAAGTAAAGAATTTTTGCATAATTAATACACTTGCAATTAGGCAGTAATTTGATACTATTATCTACGTTACAAAGCTGCTTCCTGCGACTTCATTTTCTCGACTGAAATACTTATTAAAGTCAACTGAGTTCCATATCTGAAAATCAAATAACTTTCATCACTACAATCATTTGACTTTTACTCCTTGACTACTCCATTTTCCTTATACCATGGTTCACTTATTTTATAATCTGTCTATCTATATTCCCCCTTCATCCTTGGACCTTATACGTGAAAAACTGGTATTTTTTGGTTTTTACTTAAAATATTTATATAAAGATTCTTTTCTCTCTTTGGGAAACACGTTTATCACCGTCCAACAAAAAATGGTCTTCACGTTTCACGTTTAGCTAAAGATTATCGGTCTTTCTATAACCTGCCTTCCGTAATCTAATAACATGTTTCGCTCAACTAAACAGCACACACAGCCATCATTTTGAAGGGGCCGAGTTATTCACACGGTGATCTCCCATAATTACACATTTAAGGGAATATCTTTTTCACTCATATCTTTCAACCTCTTCGTCTCGAACATTTTATTAAAATTAATTTATTACCACAACAGCAAACTACAGTAGTTGAGTAAGGATTTCAAATTTAAGTATAAATAACGTTCCCGATAGCAAATATTAAAAATTCTGTTGCATGATTTTTTATTTCTCTATAAAAAATAATACAAAACACTACCGCAATGTGTACAGCAGCTAGGCTAGGAGCGCAATTTGTACGTTTAGGTCATGTCATGAAGGTTTGATGATTTCAGTAACGCAAAAAGAGAAGTAACGAAACGCGATGTATTTACTTACATCAGAAATTAATAAAATGTTATCCAGAATTTATTATTTACCGTAATAATCGTTTTATTTAAATTTATACGTTCAATATATATTTACTTTAATAATCATTTTATTTAAAATTTTATAAAGATTAATTTTTTTTTTTTTTATTCGTCCCGTAATATTATGGATACAGAAAATGAGCAATGAAGAAGTACTCAGCAAAGCTCAAGCAAAGATAACAATGGTGCAGACAGTTAAAAAACGAAAAATAAGTTATTGCGGTCATCTACTGGGAGAAGAAAGTTATAAATTTCTGCAAATTATCCTCCTCCGAAAAATTGAAGGAAAACGCGAACATGGTAGAAAATAATACTATGGATGAAAAACATAAGACAGTGGATAGGTTTGGAAACAATCGCTGATATAGTACAGACAGCAACAGAACGCGATTTGTTCTGCCATTAATCGCCTACGCACAAAATTGTGTATGGCACCGTAAAGAAAAAAATACATTTCTGTACCGCTGATTGCATCGTAATTCATTGTTCAGCTATTTAAAACCTCATATTTCGTGAAAGAGAACGGGTAGAAAATTCAGCCATATAAAACCATCACAGGGACAACATGAGCATACGCTGAAAATTTCAGCATAATTCGTCTAGCGGTACATGAATGCACCCGGAACAAACATACATGCAAAAATATGTGCCAATTGAAGTTTTTTTTTACCCAAACAATGTTTAGTATAATTACACCTTATTTTGAGTATTTCTACCGCGATAATATAATTTTAAAGAAATTTTAATAATAAATGAATTTCATAGAATAAAACAAATATAAAATGGTTTATAAAAGAGAGAATACGTCTAACAAGTGCAAACTTTTTTTTTTTCCTTTCTTATATTTATATAAATTAGAATTCTCAGAATTCATAAAATTGAAAGCGACATATTTAGAAACTTATTTCTTTCTTTTCATAAAATAATGTTTTAAATTTTAAAAAACGTATATATCATTTAACGGTGAACTTACTATCGTCAATAGCGTTTTTAACAGCTCGTAGTCCATCTCTGATTGCATCTTTTAACTGTATAATAGTGTATTTGTTTGGTCCTTTAATTAAAATAGTAACACTCTGTGGTACTTTACATTCTTCTACAAATGTATATTTACTTTCGCCCTAACAAAATCCAAAATTATAGAATTAAACAAAAAAAAAAATATATATATATACACTAGGAGGTCATGCTTCTTGCGTATTTCATTCATTAACCCTTGAATGGGCTCCTCTCCTTGTTTACTTCAACTGACCTCATATTATCGTTAATTGTTAAATATCAAAATATTAAATGTTTATACTCTTGTACATATAAAAGAGTACTCCCGAAATTATAATTTATACTAATACAAGGGTGGTTCAAATATAAACCGGAATTTTTAAATAAATGCGCGAAAAATTTATTGTGGAAAAAGTGGTTGCACTGGCAGTTAGACCGGTTTGTTACGAAGCGTGTAGAGCAATTAGAACCGCGTAACGTCACTTTTTAGTGTAGTTAGAGCCATGAGTGAAAAAGAAGTACCAGTGTCTGTTGCGCAACGAATCATTATTCGTTTTTTAGTCAAAGACGACGTAAAATACGTGGAAATTTACCGAAAATTACGCGAACAGTTCGGGGATGAGTGTCTCTCCAAAACTCAAGTGTACGAGTGGTGTTCCGCGTTTCGAAAAGGACGTGAAGTGGTGTCAAACATACCACATGCGCGGCGCCTAAAAACCAGCATTACAGATGAACACGTCAAAGCCATCGAACAACTCATTTTGGCTGACCGACGCGTCCGTGTACGCGATATGACCGACAAATTGGGCATCAGCATAGGTAGTATTGAGACAATAATTCATGATCGGCTAGGTTATCGCAAAATTGCAGCCAGATGGGTGCCAAGACTTCTGAATTTTGAACAGAAATTCACTCGTTGGGAAGTTTGTACGCGTCTCCTGCAGCAGTATGAAGAGGAAGGAGAGAATTTATTGCGGCGAATATTCACCACGGACGAAACTTGGGTACACTACTATACGCCGGAGAGTAAACGCTCGTCTATGGAGTGGCGGAAGAAAAAAGAGGGAGCGCCAGTCAAAGCGAAGGTTACACAGTCAGCTGGGAAGGTGTTGTGTACCGTGTTTTGGGACATGAAGGGAGTGATCGCAGTCGATTTCCTAACTGAACAACGTACTGTGACGGCGCAGTATTACAGTAACCTCCTAAAAAACACAGTCAAACCGGCCTATCGAACAAAAAGGCGCGAAATTCCGATCCGTAGTGCGATACTGCTTCAAGACAACGCCAGGCCACATACCGCTCGGCTCACGATAGAGACATTGGCCGAATTGGGCTGGGAAACACTTGAACATCCTCCTTACAGTCCAGATTTGTCGCCTTGTGATTATTAGCTGTTTGGCCCGTTGAAAGAAGCACTTGGTGGACGTTTCGACAGCAACGATGAGGTGGAATCGTTCGTGCGCAAATGGCTATGTGACAAGCCGCGAGATTTTTACGAAAAAGGAATAAAAAAATTGCCGGAGGTGGAAAAAGTGCGTAGCGTGCGAGGGGGGTTATCTCGAAAAATTGTAAAAAATATGAGCACTGTAAGTATAAAATAAAAATTTTTATGACGAAATTCCGGTTTATATTTGAACCACCCTCGTACTATGTAGATACCCGTATGTAATTATTTCTCTATAGAATAATTTTTTCTGATGTTTAATTGCCAGCTTCTTTGGCTAAGGCGCTACGCGAAAAAAGGCACGGATTTTCAAATACAATTCTAGTGATCTTAATTTTTAGTTATTTCTGACTTTCCGATTAACGCTGAAATAATTTTCAAATAATGAAAAAAAAATGAAAACATTAAATAGCTAACTAAACTCTTTTTAACGCATCTTTTTAAAATGATACACTTTTCAGTTGTTTTTTTCATTTTATTTTGTAATACAGAAAATATTGCAATATTAACCAAACAACGAGAAATAAAATGTGAAATAACAACCCCGCGCGGGGAATACTGCAGCGAGCAGTAAGCCTCTTGAATGCGAACTTTTCGGATTCCTTAATTTTTAATACTAACTTAACAGGGCAAACTATATTAAAATATTGATTTCCGTTGTTCATAGCTCCCTTCGCATTTCCTACCATAATCAAACAAAATTACATCACAAATTTCATTATACGTAATCACTTTGCAGATCGACAAATGCCACTTTGTTCAATCTACATTCAATCGTAACTTCTTAACTATTTAGTTTTCCTTTAGCATTAATAAATTTTATAGATTTTATTAATACTTTTTATATATATTCATTTATTCTTTTTAAGTTTTTATTATTCTTCACTTTAATCTTTGATTAAACTTATCCATTCTTCCCTCTCTGATGCATTTATAATCAACCTGTTGATGTATCATTTTTTGATTCTTTTTAACTTACCAGGATCATTCTACCACTTGTTCACCAGCTTTTTATTTAAAGGAATTATAGTCATCCGAAGTTTTATTCAATATTATTAAATAAATTAAAATAATGAATAATAATAAGTTGAAAGTATTTTTAATTAAAATGAGCGTAACAAAAATTAAAATTAGAACTTACTAAAACATGTTCGTATACAAGACCAGCGTATCCTAAATACTGTTCTTTCAAGTCATCAAAACTATTTAACGCAATGCCTCCGCAAGCTAAAGTTAACCTTTCCATGTTTCTCCGCTTAGCTCTTCTTAAAGCAATAATTCCTTCTTTCGCTAGTGCATCTAACGACAGCGGGTCTATGCCCTACGTAAAAAAAAAAAAAAAAAACAAAAACAAAAAGGATCGATAACATGCTACAAATGTTTTAAAATAAATAATAATTAACACCAATATCAATAAAAATGCGCACTTTTTTTTGAAACAAGCAACCCCATATTTTATTAATATGTATTAATAAATGTTTAAACAAACCTTTTGATTAATTACAACAAAACTTTTATCGGTATTATTACAAAGTTTCTTCTTCAAATCGATAATTTTCTGTACCCGCTGCTCGATGAACTGCCTTTCAGCAGCAACAAGTTTTTCACGATCTTCAGCTGACTTGTAGAAAAAGCCCGAGTTCACTTCACTAAAACAAGCATAATTTTGGATTCAATTAAATTGAAATTATTTAAAATATCAATAAAAATATAGCTTCTTATTACTTTATTTGAAATTTCAGTAAGTTTATAGGTACAATAATCGCAGAAATCTAAAATTATTACCTTTTTTCATATTCTAAACTAACATTGCATATCAAAATGTATGCATTTTGTACTCTTTTCGGCATATCAGGATGACGAGCTCCATGATCTAACACTAAACCTAAATAGCATAAATTGTTTTTTAATAGTACATTTATAAACAATATTTTCATTTTTTTATGTATTTTCCCTTACAAAACTATTACAAAAATATCTACTGGCTGTACAATTTCAACATTTTCATGCAAATTAATGCGTTTACTGACAAATATAAATTTTACATATCTAATTTAAACAATACTATAATATTGTAAATACAATTTAACAAATATTAAAAATATAAACATTTACAACCAGTGCGCTTCGCTTTTAATGCATTTCATTATGAAAAGTATTAATAAATGTAGTTTTAAGTAATCGTTTCTTAAACGTTTCCAAAATATAAACCCGATGTTCTGGATCTTTTTATCAGTTGAACAAATCCAATATTAACATTGTCACAAAAACTTTAATTACAAATCACAATAATATACCATTAAATTCAAAATACAAAAAAACATAAAAAATTATTCAAATGCGGATAGTTCCGTTTTAAGAGACCGTTATTATTAAGATATCAATATTTCATAAAATTAACACATACTAATTTATTCTTTATACCTTTTATAAGCGTTGTTTCTGTAGCAGATTTATGCTGCATTTCCATTATTTCAACCATATGAAGATCAATTTCCTTTCCCGCCTGACGAATACTTAGAACAGCATCAACACAGATCTACAATTATGTAAAAGGAAATAAAAAGCTATTGTGATCAAAATTATTCAAGAAAAATATCGATACTTTACATAAAACAAAGGAGCAAGAAAACCGAACCATTACATTATTCATTATAAAATTACATACTTCACATAGATGATTAAATATTAAAGTATTATTTGTAGTAGTTACATGGTTAAATGAGTATAATGAACATGAAGCACGAAAAATTGAAAAAATCTGATCAAAAATTTTACACAATAAGAACAGAATCAGCCAAGCAGATAAGACACAAATGAATCATTCGTATACTTGTACTTTATTTTTTAAACAACACTACTTATTCGTAAAAATAATATCAAATGATTTCCTAACAAAAAAAGTAAACTAAAAATAGCATTACAAATAAAACGAACAAATTACATGTTTAAATAATCCAATGCAAAAGAACTATACCACATTCATACTAGCTCTCAAAAAATATTTTCATTCGCTTAATATGATCTCCAGGTACGTAGATATTTTAAATATTTAAATGATCTTACGTACATCGGTAAGAATGTCTGCAATTGAACGATGCACTTTCGTACGCAGCGAAGTCTTCGCTACGTCGAGAAGTTGTTCTCTGTTTTCGCTACTTGATACTTTTTGTTTTTCTAAAACTTCCAATACCTTTTCGCGTGCTAGCTCAAATCCTTCCGTCATGACCCTAGGATGCAATCCCTAACAAAGAAAGAAACAACGATTTTGTTAATATTAAAGAAAAATATTTAAAAACTTTTTTAGAAAAAAAAATAAAAAAAATACATACTTCGGCTATATAAATATCTGCCTGTTTCAATAATTCACCAATAATTAGTACAGTAGACGTAGTTCCATCACCAGTTGAATCATCTTGAGCAGTCGAAGCACGTGCAATAAGTGAAGCAGTTGGGTGCTGAATTTGCTATAAAAACCAAAAATTAAAATATGAAACAATTAATTAATACATTTTAAACGTGGTTAGATAAAATTTATTTTTAACAGTTTCATTTACATTCAACTTTTTGTAATACAAACTTAGATTCAACATTAATATTAAATTATTTTCGTAATCTTAATTCATACTACTACTTAATTTCGAGATGATTTTTTTTTTAAATAATCAACAGGAATAGGAAATCTATAAAAGGTACTCGAAAAAAAAAAAAATTAAGTCCGCTTTATTAAAAACGCGAAAATTTTTCATACCATTTCGTGAAGAAGTACATTCCCATCTTTGGTAATTTTAATGTCACCTGCTCCGGAGACTAACCTGAAATATGCAAACAAAAATCACAAAAATAAATATTCTAAAGTTCCCATATAATTATCAATTTGAGGTAAAAATTTTATACAATAAAATTCAAATGATTATTACTAACATTTTCATAGTTCCTCTAGGTCCTAAATTTGTTTTCATTATATCTTGAATACCTTTAGCTGCCGAAATATTAACGGCTAAAGCCTGCGCAGCTTTAGCAAATTCTGCTTTTGGATTAAGCAAACTAATAGATGCCATTTTGTTTAACGCACTATATATGTATAAAAATTATAGAATTTAAAATCCAAAACAAACTATATACACAAATACGTAAGTTTCGTTAAGTAGATCAAACTCCAAAAATCATTTAAATACGTTCAATAGAAACCGCAATGTAAAAATTCTAGCCAGATCGAAAATAGACCGCATGAAAATAATGTATGGTCTATACATTTCTATTGATATTTATTTTCGATTAAAATTCAGTAATTTGTGAAGTCAATTATTAAAAATAGTTGCATTGAAAAAGTAAAAATTAACACTTTCAATAAGTTAGAGTTAATATGTAATTATATTTTTTTATTACTTTTAAATAAGAAATTTTACAGTCACTTTTACGTTATAAAATATAAATTATTTATAATAATAATGCGTATTTATGATTTTAATAATAATTGAAACTTTTATATTTATTTACATGAATACAATGAAAAATCAATTCCTCATGCTAGATATCTAGATTTTATACATAACAAATACATAACTGTAGTTGAAATCCAAAAACCTTAAATTTCATTTTGTTTACAATAATATTGAACTTCTAAACAATTTTTTTTTTTTTTATTTCCAAATAGGTATTTTGCTATAATATTACTGCTGGTATTTTGTGTAGTGGTGTTTCCTTAACGTAAATTATATATATATATATATATATATATTATTCTACTTACTTTAAAATAGCAACTTATGAGTTTTTAAAATGTTAAATTTCGGTCATTATTTTAATAGTTCAGTATATTAATTTGACAATAATTGTTGTGTATTTAGCTAACAGTGTTACTTCAATAATGTACAATATTAAAATTCACTTTATTGTTCCTTGAACAAATAATGAATTTATTGGGAGGTATGTGTTACATATGTAAGTAAATATGTTTAGAAACCGTAGTTATTAATAAAATCATTTGTCTTTTAAAAAATTTAGCGTTTAATCAAAACCAGGTTGGACGTATGAAATTTATGGAATTGTGTTTATTGTAAAATTTTGTACAAAATTTGAAACCATTAAAATTCTAGCGTACTTCGTGCAATCATGTACTTATGCAGTAAATTATGCTAAACCCCTTCACCCACTTGCCAGGTTTTAATTAATATAGTCTTAATTGTAACAAAGAAAAATACAAATGGAAGTTAAATTATTTAATATTTGCGCCAATTTATTTTTATGTAGTGCTCTGATTTATGTTCTTAGGGTAATTTTTTTGTGTTTTTTAAGTCAAGGTGGCCACCCAACCGAGAAACCCGGAATTTTGTCGTAAAACCGGGGAAAAAATTAAAAATAGCCAATAAGGAAATTTTAATAAGAAAATGTCATTTGAAACGAATAATGAACGCATTTAGTAATGTACTTTACTCAAAATAAATTACGAAGTTCTGTTTTATTCATATAAAATACGCTACGGTGGTCAAGTATTATCAATGGTAACAAAAAAATTCCATTCTTCTTTTTGTATAATTCTAGTAATCGGGAAATCGGGGGGCAGTGATGAATTCAGGAATCTATTTCTGGGGGGCAATGTATGTTCTTGGAGGGGTAGAGATTTTTTTTATATTTTTACTGAGAAATTTTTTTTTGAGATATTCCCGAATAAAACCAAATATGTAAAACATGATTTATTACGTAATTTAAAATAATGAAAAAGCAAGTGTGAACGATAAATTTCAAGTGTAAAATAACCAATTATAAACAACAATGTTTTCTCAATTGGTTTTAAAATGATTAATTCTAATTGTAGCATTAAAGAACATATGTAAAAACATTCTAACGGGTTCATTATCTTTTTATAATAAACGAATACGCCGTGGTGTTTCAGCTGTTTTAAATGGACTTTTCTGGGAAATAAAAAACAAGAAAAAAACAACAAAAATGGAAATTAAGTTTTCTATAAATCATGTCGCTTTAAAAAAAAAAAGGAATAAATGAAAACCGAAAAGAAACGTTTAAACAATTTATTGATACTAATGATAAATGGATCGACGTGAGACGTGAGAGTACCCGTTTACGCTGACAATAATTTTTTCAGCTCGCGAGTATTTTACATCTTTCGTACATTTGCAATAAAAACATATCAGTTTTTTTATAGAATAACAAGCAAACGTAAAAGTAAAATTTTAAAAGATCATTTAATTGAACCATTTCAAAATGTCTTGGCAACAACTTTTGACATAACTGTAAACAAAGCCAATAAAAATAATTTGATTTCCTATGAAATCGCCGCATTCTTAAACAGCTTGTATTAAGTTTTGGGGGGACATGTCCCGCTCAAAACTTCCATTGGATTCATCCCTGTGGAGGGGATATGAACCGGGAAAACTGGGAGCATTTGAAAAACATTTGAGTGGCCACCATGTTAGTACAAACGTTAACATTTAATTTAAAAACAAAAAAAAGGTTAAATTCTCTCCCTATTAGTACTGTTAATTATCTAATTAAGACCATAACAATTAAATTAACCGTAGCTTTTTAAAATGATATTGATCCTTTTTCAATGACTTACTCGTAATTGTTATTCGTTTAATTAGTCACAAAAAATTATATTTTACGATAATTGATGAATGTAAGCATATGTAAAACGATAATTTCAATTACATCATTCTTCAAATGTTTAAGTACGAGTAAATTAAATTGTTAAACCAAATTTTGTAAAAACGTCTGCCAACTTTAATGTTTTCGGAATTTTTTTCACTCTAGATATTTCTTAAGTTTCTGGTTCCACGCTAGACTTGCAATTTAATACTTAAGAAACACAAATATAACTATTTATTAATTTTGTATTCAAAGGCTTGCTTTTCCGTTTCTGTTTTAACTTATAAACCTTAAGAGACATTATTAAAGAAATCTTTAACGTCCTTTCTTACATAAATCAAAGTTATTAAGCGACATTAGCATTATTTCCGAAAAAAGTCCGACCTCCTATCTCCGTTTGCGTTCATTCTTATGGGTGCTATCGAAGGTTGTTTATAGTGGTATTTGGAAATTGTTTAGCTTGTCTTTATGTTTAAGTTTTTTAATGTTATATGTTTTATTTTATAGTTTTTTTGGGTCACAAAAAGTCACGATTCCTATTTTTGTTAACCGTCATTACGGTTCGAGTAGATGGACGGTTCTTGCGGTTTCCTAATTTTGTTTTATATAGTTAATAATTTATAGACATGTATATGTTACGAACAGATTCGTGTAATAACAGATATTAGTTAGATTAATAATCTGTTAGCAGCACATAGCTGAAGTAATCTTGTGCATTTATCATTTTGATTCCCAGTTTCGTGAAAGCTGATAATTCTCTTATCAACCACCGCTTTGAAGTCGTTAACTTTTTTTTAATTAGTTTATTGAACGAATGCTAGAAATACTGTTAACCGTAAACTTGCGTAAGAGTACTTTTTTTTCTCACAGTCATCTTAAATTATGTTAATAAATGAACACTCTTGAAAATCGAAACTCTCATTTATACATATTAGGCTTCCGAACGCGCTGTATGTGGTTCACTAATTACGTATTGTACTAGTCTAAGGTTAATTGCTATATCAACATCATGTGTAGAGGCTCCTTTTCAATAAATTACATAATTTTTATTCGTCTCAATTATTTTGCTTTTATCGGTTATCTTTATTTCGGCTAATGTAATGTGAATATTTAATATATGTAATTCTTGCATAATGATAGCTATTCTAGAGGATAGAATTTTTCATGTAGCAAATGCCGAATTTAATTTTTTTTCTCTTTATTTGTTACCGTTGAATTAGGCATTTATCAAACAGCATCAACTTAACCTGGATGGTGGAGATTGGGGCTTTCATTTAAAACACTTTATCTACTTCATTCCATTTCTATGATGAACAGAGGGAATTTTAAAAAAACGTAACCCCGGACACAACTTGATACCGAAATTCAGCACCGTCCAAGTATTGTTGAAGAGTGCTCGTCTACCATGTAGAATTGTAATTAGAGATTTCCGGATCATCGACCTTTTTTCTACTATCGCAAAAGGATTTTTAACGAAAATTACGAGCAAAGAGCACGACATATAGAAAAAGAAAAATAAACATGAAGGGTGTGAAGCCAGAGTAATCCGATGGTAAGGTAATGCCAGATGTATCAACTAGTGGCTGAAAAATGGTAAACGAGAAGAAAAAAGGAAAACAAACAGAAAACGGAAAGAAGGGGAAAGAAAATCCGTTATTTTGTGGCAAAAACATGAATGGCTATATAGTGGCGTGCTGGGAAAGTTATTTAGAAAAACCTACACGACTGTCTCGACTCACAAAGGGTGAGTTTCAATGGGTATTCGTAGCATTTCAATACACAGCCTCTTTAGCTTCTCCCGCAGCTCATTACCCTGTTTTTATTGGAATTATCCGTCTCAGGCTTTAAATCAACATTCGCCTTTGATCTTGCTATAAGAAAAAAACCAAAAATGTATTTAGTTGAATAAAATTCAAAATTCCTTAATGTGGCTTATTCTTCAAAAAAATAATAATATATGTATATATATATATATATATATATATATATATATATATACACACTTGCATGTATATATATAAAAAAATAAATACTTGAAATTTCCTTATATCGCCTTTAAACTGTTAATTTTAACTATATAAATACTCTGTTTTCCATATTGACTTCAGTCCGTTTTTAGAGTTTGTTCTGATCACGCACTTTTTTATTGATATTATTAATTTTTAGCTGATGATGGACTATGCCCGAAAACGTTTTTAATTAGTGTATTCGTTTATATATTTTAAATTTATTTGTTATATTTGTATTTTATTTCAAATTACTTATATGTAACTAACAGCATGTTAAATGAGTCTGTAATAAAAATAAAAAAAAAAAAAACACCTTTAAACACACTTCTTTTTTTTATATAAATTAAGGAGTTACTCGAAGAATAGACATTTTTTGGGAGGTTCTTTTCGTAATACAATAAAACAATCAAAATGAAATGTTGAGGATCTATTATATATATAATAAGTTGTAGAATACAAGTTTTTTGGTTTTTCCTATGTCTTTTTTTAAAGGTGGTCTTCGGAATGCAGAATAACTATTTTTCATCTGCACTTAGGACAAAAATTTTGTTTTTTTCATAATTTACACTAAATTTGTCAAAGAAGTACACACGATTATTTAAAAAAATAAATAATGGACATAAATTTAAACTTTTTTTTTTTTTTTTTAAGCAAAAAATTGACGTTTAAATGTTTATTAAACACGTAATTGTTAATCAATCATTAAAATCGTATGTGCTTCTCTTTAAAATATATCTAAGAGGCTACAGTTCAAATTTAAAGTCGATCGAATGAAAATTACAAAAGTTATTTTGCATGCCGATTTAAAAAACATGGTTTCGAGAAAAATGCGTTCAAAGTTTTGAAATCGATTTATTACGTGAAAAATTTTAAATAGGAGCTTGTTGATTTTTTAACCTTTATTCTGCTATCTCCGGACCATAAAGCAACTCTTTCAAGTTAACATTTTCGTTTTCGGCTTCTTTCCATGATCATTTTATGTCCTGCCTAACGTCTTCTCTCGTTTTTGATGAGCAGTTAGCGATTTTTACGCGGAACTCGTCGATTTTAGAACAGTAATTGTACCGATTACTGAATGCAACACTTTCGTAATTTAGAGTAAATCTGGAAAAACGATAGTTGTATAAAACTGTAGCTATGTCATATTACGTAAGGTATGTTTACTATCAGATATTGTTTTAGGCACTATGATTCAAACGACTGAGTTGAAAGACACGCTGCTGATTGTGCGTGTACGCTGCGAGGCATTGTAAAAGTAATTCTTCGACACTCAAATCATGGTAAATTTTCTTCACAGCTTTAAAATCTTCAATTGGTAAAGCTGGTTTACGCGAGTATTCCTTAAGACTGTTGTTGGCGTGAGCTCTCTGCCAGAGCATCAATAATCTTCTCCAGCGAGAAATTTTTCAGGCTGCGGGTTTCGATCCGTAGAAATTTTGCACGTCCTCAACTGAGTCTGGATGTCTACGAATAGCCAGTCCATAATAAATTGACAGCTCGTCAGTCAGCTTACCTCGTCTGCCGATTTTTTTATTTTCCTTTTTTAAATTTCTTAATCGAGAACCCATTCTTTTTTTTAAATTGTTACATTATTACACGACTTACCATCAACGATCTCTCTGTACGTTTTAGAACCTCCGTCGCCTATATAATTTATGTAACGAGTATTCTAAGCGTTCAAAGACGTTTCGAATCATCTGAGATTGATTCAGAAATTTAGTCCCAAGAGTCATTTAAAAATTTTTTTGGACTATAATTGCTATTGAATATGATTTTTGGAATGTTTTTACATCATTTAAGCCAATAAAAAAGAAAAAATGCTTAAAAGAAATTTTTCAAATAGGTGTAACCCCTCTTGATTATATATGTTCCAAACGACTGTTGATAGTAATATTAAAGTAATTGTAATAATTTAATAATTTCAGTATTTTTACGGGTTAAAAATAATTGTTTCGTTCAAACAAAAAAATTCTAATATAAGATCTATCCGATCTAGTACTAGGCTTTTAATTTTATTTCAATTTAAAGATATCGGTATTTAATTTCAGAGATTAATGACCTGTATTGTAATGAACTGAAAATCTGGTTTAAATGCCTTCGCATAGATCATGTGATTCAAGATACCAGCTGGAATTGTGGCATATCTTGCATAAAAATGATTTTATCACCCGACAAATTGATTTACTTTAATATTCATGAAAAGATGATTACTGGATTACAAAACGAAGAATTTCATAGGTACATCATTCTGATTTTAATAAACAACTCACGTGAAATATCCTCGATATTATGAATGTTTATTTGTAAAAATATATATTTGAAATTCTTAAATTTCATCATCGGTAATTTTCTCCTGCTATTAGTGAGCAAATTCCTGTATTCCGTTCCTGCTCATTGTCTTTTTCTTAATTTTTTCCTAAGTATGTTAAACTAATATAATATTTAAACCAACTTTGTTTACTTACTTTATTCGAAGAAACGCGTAATTTTTCAGAAAACAATCATCATAAAACTTGTTTTGTGAAAATTGGATTTTCAAACACCCATAATTTTTGCTCAGCTATCACATTATGTTACGTAAGTTTCTCAAGTGCCTATTTGCTCAAATTTTGTGTGCTAACACTGTTGCTGTGCAGGACGCGCTACCGCTTACAATTAGTCGACGACAACCTATTAACAATTGTCTCGGTTGGATATAATATAGATAATGTTATCGGTACGACTATCTTGAAAGGCGGCAGATCGGAATATAATGGTACAGTACAATAAACCTTAAAAATTACGAATGATCTGTAGCTGATCGGTGGCAGCCACCGCTTTAAACGGTAGTTAGGGTAATGCTAACCTATGCAGATTTCGAACGGATTATAAAGAGGACAAATAAATCGAATGAAAACCATATTTTGCAGGTTCGATGAGTTCACTTGATACCAAAATGAAAATCCGGAATTGACGTATTCAGAGCTTTACGCGTATATTTACACGAGACTGAAATCTCTCAGCCGTTTGTTGATATAATTTACCGCGTTTTATTATAACAGCTTTGAATTATTAAAATTTGATACAAAAAACGCTAGTTATATTCGTATTCTTCTGCCTAATTGCAATTACCGTAAAAGAAAAAGAAAACGGAATTCAATAAAAATAAATAAATAATGATCATTGTGTCCGTAGTGGATTATTAGTAAAACTGTGTCATCAACAGCAGTTGAAAACTGTAGGACTCGGATTTTTGATTATCGAAAGATAATTTAATTATTTTATCGATTTTTACCAAAATGTTTAACTATTATTATTTACATATATCCATTTATAAAATGATTTTTTTATACATTATTCAGTAATGTTATAGAATATGTATGAACTTTGCATAAGTCATTATTATTATTGTTATTATTATTAAAGTGTTTGGACAATAGATTTGGCTTATATATTAAAGAAGTTAGATGTAAATTTCAAATATTGCACATCATGTTTCGGAATTTCTCCGGAGTTATATAAACATTCCTTTTACGAACGAATTTTATCAAAGGTAAGCAATTTTTCGTCATTTTTTGCTTTATTAGTATTGATATATAACTTAAAATAGTCTTATACTTTGCAGATCGGATGATTCTGACTATTTTGCATTTTTTATTGAAATAAAATGAATAATAAGCAATAAGTTTGTTTAGAATTTTTGAATTACCATCTAATTTCGCTTCTTATTCTTTTCGTGTTAAAAAAAACTTGATTGTATTGTACTTGCAATTACACATATTTCTGCGCGTAAACTATCAATTTCGTAAATAATTAGAAGATAGTACATAATTGTTTAATTTAGTCCGAATTTTATACGTGATAAATGATTTAAAAAAAAAAAAAAAAGTTACCAGCAAATAGTAAAAAGTTATAATAAAATTAGAAATAAACAATTATTATAGTCCTCGCACACTTTGACTTATTTTTAATTAAGATTGATACGAGGGGCGTTTCAAAAGTCTCCGCCACGCTTTCAGATCTCAGCTTGTGGTAACACTGGCGAGATAAGCAATACAACATTGTATTCGAGACAATTATGAGAGTAACTGCTAAAAATTTCAAAGTCCTAATAGTACGCCGTCAGTGTTCGTTTCACCATGGAGCTACCACTAAAGTTCGCGTCCAATTTTTGTAACCAGGTTGTCACGTTGTTCCTGAGTTCGTCATCATTGTTGAATCATTGTGTACCTTAGAAATCGTTTTAACAAGAGGAAAAGATGAAAATCAGACGGTGCAAGGTCGGGGGAGTATGCTGGGTGTTTGAAGTCTAACCATTTCCATTTTTCGATGTACTGGAGCGTCGCGCGAAAGATTAAGATTGGCTTTTCCGTCAAAAGGCCCGGTCGTTTGTTTGTTATGGTTTTTTTCAAATTATCCAACGTTTGGTAGTAACTATCGAAGTTTATGATGGTACCTCGAGGCATAAATTTGATCAAAAGAGGCCCGTAGCAGTCCCAAAAAACCGTGGCCATAAGCTTTTTCGTAGACTTCTCTGCTTTGCATTTTTTCGGCCGCGGTGAATTTACCCGTTTCACACCATGGTATCGATGTTCGTGGTTTAAAGTGCTGAATCCATTCACGAACGGGTCAGTTCGACATTGCATTATTACCATACGTATTTTTCAACTGGGCGTGTATTTTTTTACCCGAAAAATTTTTTGTAACGAGCTAACGAATAACTGCACGTTGTTCACAAAAGTTGGACGCGCACCGTAGTGGTAGCTCCATGGTTAAACGAACATTGACGACGTGCTAATTAGGATCCTGAAATTGTTACCAGTTACTCTCATAATTGTCTCGAGTATAATAACGTTGTATTGTTTATCTCGCCAATGTTACCATAAGCTGAGATCTGAAAGCGTGGCGGAGACTTTTGAAACGCCCCTCGTATTTGTACGGCTTTTGTACTGTCAGTGTTTTTATATAATGAATATTACAAACTGGAATTTCACTTCTAGTAAAACGGCTACTTTTATATTTTTGATAATTACGCCATAAGTGAATACGGCCATCCTTATTAGAATTATCTTTCCAAAATACAATTTAGCATGCTACGTAAAAGTTTTTTATTTCCTTGCGATTTCTTTGTCGACTTGTTTTCTTAGCAATATCGACCTAATAAACTAAAAAAAATTGAATTATCATTCTTCCAAAAAAAAAAAAAAAAGCTTAGATCAGAAATACCGCTAAGTAAGTATACGCCTTAATCATTGCCGAAAAAACTATACGATCCATGAATGAAAAGAAGGAAAATGTTTTTTTTTTTTTTTTTCAACGAAAAAGAAGTAATATTACAAAAATACAATATATTTTAGAAAATGATTTTCATCTAGCTGACACTGCAACGTAATTGGAATGATATACTTTTAAATGTATTATTAATATAATAAAATTTTTATTGTTATTATGGCTAAGCGCACGCAAGCGATGCGTCAACGCGGCGTTCTCGTAACGTTATCGTTGAGTCAGTGTCGAACTGTAGTAGACTCGGGCTATGGAAACTGTTTTTTTGTCATAGTGTACACATCTGCTTCCCAACACATCCTATGGTTATTGGATACTCTGTTCATCATTCGGCGTTACGAATTGTAACGAAAGCCCATTCCCCTTGCGGCAATATCTGCGCGTTAACAGGTGTCCCTCAAGTCAAATTTTATCGATCCGTGTTGACGTTAAGAGACAGTGTATTTCCCTTTTGAGGTCGAATATCGTTTCTTCAAAAATCGCCTTAATGTGTTTAACAATGATCCGCTCCCTGTACTCGCAGACCTGCTGTCTTCGGCTAACATTGATGTCCCGAAAGATTTTTAGTCAGTCGCCAGCAGTAACCTCTACCTATGTCAGCTCTAGCTGGTTAATGTAAATTTTATTATTCTGCAACAGTATAAGTCGTAAGGTGCATCAATACAACTTATACAGGAATCGTCTGAAGTTATTAGGCAGTACTGCAACGCCATCTGCTGTTATACCGATGGAGCGAAAGCTGCGCCCTGCAAAGGGCTTCGCACTCCGTCTCAGTGATTACTATATCATCCTGGATACGGAACTATACGAAATATTTTTTTGCATTGAGACAATCCTGTCGGCAACACGGTAACAGGATGGGAAGTTCTCTTAGTTACTGATTCATTAGTGGCTGCCCGGGCGTTAACTGATGGAATTTCTAAACATACCTTGGTGAACAGATGCCTATCATTCATGATGAACTTGCAGAAACAGGGTGGTAATCTAACAATTCAAGGGATCCTTAGTCACGCTGGGATCCTCAGCATCGAAAGAGTAGACGCGGCTGCTTATTCTACCGTGCTGGCTCCAAATCGCAAAGTCCTCCTAGTCCGTCAAAAATAGTGTATGCCGTATCCTTTGTTATTAGATATCGGCGAGCTCAACGATATCTTTTTACTCTTTTTCTTCAAACTATTAAGAAGAGTCGATCGAACCATAGTAACGCTCGATGGGACCCCGAGGGCGGACTACCGCATGCTTAACCGAATATGCTTAGGTCACACACGGGTGTCGTACAATCACGGTTTCAGTGAGGACGACCGACCAACCGTTTGCCCTTTTTGCGACACCCAGACGCTACCATTTACCGGGCATATGCTGCTGCAATGTCCCATATTTCTGTCCTCACAAGCTAAGTTCGGCATTTCTAACCTGCAGTTGTCCTTTTCTGATACAGCACCTCGTCTAGGGTCGACGCTGCTTTTCATTAACGAAAATTACCTAAGATCCATTTTGTAATGTAGAGTAGACTTTGGGACCGTAATAGTTTTAGTAATTATACACGGTCCTTAATTTGTTTTTGTATATATTATTTAAAAAAAAAAAAAAAAAAAAATGTCTGAATAATGGACACATATATAAAGAAAAAAAAAGGGAAAAAGTAGCAAAGGAAGCAAAAATCCGGACTCAGCCGACGCTTGTCTGTACCGTTGTCAATTATTTCAATGCGATTGAAACGCCGCGTTGCAGTAATTCCGAGCAATGAAAAGTTCAACGTCGTATTTATGCGCGTGACTATCTAACTTTTGCAATGTTACTCGTGTGCTAAGCCTATATAGGTATTTTTTTATTTTATCATAATTTACTAATAATAAGAACTCGTGAAATGAAAAAAGGTCCATATTAGTCTATAATGTAACATTTGAGGCGGTACGTTATCTATGTAGCAACGATAGTGCGTAGTTAAAAAGCATGAGATTTATTATATCTTTTCTTTTCAGCAAATGCCCTTGTGAGAACGAGAGGGATTTTAAGTAAAATCATTTTAATAATCGTCCTATAAAAATTGTTTTTAAGCAAATTATATATCGAATCATGAACTCTAGTTTGCACGTTTTACGTAATGCATTTCGATAGTGGTTAAAACATAGAGGTTCTTTGTAAGATTTTTCATATGATTTGATATAAAATTTGCTTAGAAACGATTTCTAATGTTGCTGAGACGGTAACGCAAATGTTAAAAAAGAGAAATTAACTAACCACTAGAGATCGTACACGTGTTTAAAAGTTACATGTAAATCGGATCGGTAGTTTTCGAATTGTAAACGAGTATTGCAGCCGGCTTTACTTCCTGCTTTTGGTTTATCTATTTTCTTCGCATCTTTTAAATCGAGATAATTTTTTATTAGCTATGCTCGCGCGAACATTTTGCGCACTTTACGTTTTAAAGTAAAAAATTAAATTCTTCAATCTCCTTTTATCAGCGACTGAAACCCATTCTATCTTTCTACTTCTTCTACACTGAGATTCTTCTTTGGCCTTATCGTGTGTATGTAGTAAAAATAATTCTCCAACTCTTCAACACTGAGCAAACTCTTCACCAGAGTCTCTCTTCTCCTTTTGTTCATTTATTCTCTCAGTCATCTTCCGTTTTGTCTTCTTTAGCTTTTCCTTTTTCTTTCCAGTCTTCCCTCTTCGATTTCCCGCTGGCTCTGCCTTCTATTACCTTTCCGCGTTTTCATTGTATACGCTGGTAATTATTTGTCGGACTGTCCGATCAACTGAAAAATAAAAGGGATTGTTTCTTTTTCAAGTCAAATTGCGTTTCTTTAACACATTACCAAATGAATATTTTTACAAACTTTAAAATTACGGACAGATTGCAGAAATCGCAGTTATACACGTGTATGCTGTCAACAAATAATTTCCCTTCTTTTTTTTAAGCATTGTTTTTTTTTCTTTTTGTTTTCCTTCTAACCGTTACAATTTGGCTCTCCGGTTTGAATGTTGTCACAACGGTCTTCTCTTTTTTCTGACAATATTTGTCGCTATTAGTTCCTCTTCTTTCGTTATCCCTCATCTTAATTTTTTTCTAAACAAAAGTTGAAATTGGCTTAAAGTTTCCAATTATATGTCTAAGCAAAAGCATCTGACTTTCGGGGTATGTTTTAATACGACCTTGATGTATTTTCTAATGTTTCAAGCGACAGACGTTATAAGCTTCTTTTAGTTCGGTTTTTTAGTGCAAAACGGCATTGCTGTAGGCAGATTTTTATTTCAAGATTACGTGAAAATTCGGACGTCATTTAAACACTCTGTCTTCGGCGATGATAATGAAAAATTAACTAAACATAAATATTTGTGTAAGTCGTATTTAAGACATATTTACCATGCGTGTTTTCGGAGTATTTTTTTAAATTTTTAACGAAGCGATAAAAATTATCATTACAATTAGCTTAAACCGTGTCTGTGAAAATAGTAAAAACATTTCTTGGTATGGTTGCTGCGAAAGCCGGATAAATGTTTTTTTGTTGTTTCTTTCGGGGGGAGGTGCGGATAAATGTTATATGCTACTATTACGAATGTGTGAAAAGACAAAAAGAAAAAAAAAAACGAATATAAGAAGAAGCTAAAGAATTTATCTATCCTTGACGGTGTTGGTCTGGATGTTGCACTATAGAGGTGATTTTTTCGGTTATACACTTCGCTCTACATGCGTGTGTATGTATGAAAAAATTAATTTACTCTAAGAAACAAAATTTTAAACAGACCTTATTGCGTTCATTTGTTTCAATTACTTTTTGACTCGAATAGATTTTTGTAAATGTATTATCGTTTGTTTTGGGAACTTGATGATAATTCAAGGAACAAATAAATGAATAAAATAAAAAATTAAAACGTGATTTTATACAGATGATGAAGAAAATAAAGTAATAAAAATATACGTATCGAGCAGATTGTTGCCAATTAGAAAAAAATATATTTACCGCAAAATAAATGATAGAACGGTTAACTTATGAAATACGGGAAGAAATTTAATAAAAATAGACACGCATGAAGAAAATTGTTTTTGTACAAAAGCTTTTGCCCACATACCGAGCTACATTTTCTAGTCATTATACTGTATTTTTATCATTTTTGTTTTTTATATATTTTTTATTGTTATTTTATCCGATGGGTTCGTTAAGTTATTGTCTTAAAAAAATACTACTTCCTAGTTAAAAGTCACTTTGTCATTTCTAGTCTCGTTGGAAAGCGTTACACCAAGCTAGAAAGCTGCCTATGTTTCAAACTAATTTTGGAATAACTTTTCTCTCGCGGTAAGATCGTTAGTACTACCGTCTACAAGCTTTACGCCAAATGCTTTCGAAGTTTCTTCTAATTTTTTGTTTATTTCTGTAAAAATAAAAATAAAAAATAAAAAAAAATATTCTAGTTCGGACTTGCCTTGTATAAATACGGCTGGCGTATTTTTATGATTGCTGAGATCTGTTGCGAATTATGATATATTTCTGAAAAATTAGACTAGTCTTCATGAAATCGGGCAATCTTTTACCGCTTCAAACTGATATACCTTGTTCATTCATCTTCTTAAACTATTAAAATGTTCTGTTTTTATATTGTTTTTTTTTTACTGTTACTGTATCCAGCGACCCCATATAAGCAACGCTAATGATCGAGGAATATAGCATTCGAATATGAATCTTTATAATACGAGACCAAGCCTGGGATAAATCAAACCATTACACACAGTTGTAACAGAAATGCCATAGCAAAAATTTTCACTATTTTGAATTCGGGCAGTATCGTGACGGTAAATTAATCAATTACGTTGGGAACTTGAAAATGAGCAATCCTAAGAATATGCGAATGCGAAATTAATCATGGCCTCGGAAGAATGTAGTTGAAAATGTTTAAGGGGGTATTCTAATCTAGAGACACGAATTTAGAAGGTTTTTCCAAGCTCAGTAAAAAAAAAAAAAAAAAATATTTTTACTATCCACTTTTACCATTTATTTATTCATGTCTTATCACGCAATCACGCAGTTACAGGCTGATGAAGTGGAGGGGTAAAAAAAAAAGGATGTGTCCTGGTTGACACGATTCCAACCCTTCTAGTCATTTGCAACAAAAAAAAAAAAAAAAAAAAAAAAAAAGATTCTTAATTAGTAAAGATGTGGTTATATAGCCCCTACCTCAGAGGAGAAAAAAACATTTTTTTTCGTAAAATGGTGACTGTTTAAAAAAAAAAGTCGAGTTTTTACCTGTTTTTTGACTTTTATAAATTTTTTAAAAGTAGTAAAAATCAAAATTTTACCTTTATTCTGGTAGGGGCTATAGAGGGATATATAAAGAAGATCCATGCCCAATTTCAAGTAAATCGGTTTATTAGAACATGAGATATGTCAACCGTGTTGAAAAAAGTAGTTTCGAGAAAAACGCGTTTAAAGTTTCGAAAGATTCAAGTAAAGTTTCAGGCCGTCTAATTGTCATAGAACGGTGGTACGTTATACTTACATTTTCTTAATCGGCGATTCCTGCTTCATACTACGGACCTTCTTCTACTTCAAATTGTACATTTTCTGAAGTCCTTTCTACTAGACAAGCAGTCCTAGCTTCCTTTGAAGCATCAGAAGCTCGGATTTCAGAGCGTTCAATCCGAATTACGTCCCGCCTGACAGTCTAAATGTTCTTTTTTTTATCTATCTGGACGCACAGCACTTCCTTTGTTACTTTTTGTTATCCATTTTACACTTAATAAATAAAATATTCACTCATAATTTTATACTTTTGGACTGTACACAGAGTACGTATATTTGCGATGCTTGAAGATTGAAACGAAACTGACCTGAACTAAACACTAAACGAGAAAAGATTTCAAAAAATACGTTACAATGGCCTTCAGTTAATCAATTTTTAAATATATATGATGTATAAAAAAGTTTGATTTATCCTCAGGCAGTCGAAGAATATCTACCGTCTATTGTTTGATCCGCTCTGACTGAGCCGATTTAGTTACCACGTCACGAAAATAGCTATAACTCCGTAAATAATTTTAATTTTGAAAAAAAAAATTTTAGGAGCATATTCTTAAATGTCTAAACTATCAGAATATGCAAAAAAAAATTTAGATTTTTTTATATTTCTAGACTAGAATACCCCCTTAAGCCTCGCAGCCTAAACACCATCGTCACAATTGCGAGGGCAGGCATTTTAGGAACGCGGTTAAAAGTGTTAAAAAACACTGAACATATCACCGCGATAACGTACTGCTCATAATGTATAATAGAATATATAATTGAATTATAGGATTACGATCGTTTGTTGGAAAAATTTCAATATGCTAAAGATAACAACATCGCGCTGTACAAAGACGTTATACCGGCGGCAGAACTTATCGATCATTTATCGAAAAATGGTCCCGTAATCGTTCTAACGGACGCGAATTTGTTAATGTGCGATATTTGCGTAAAAAATGAGCCGTTACGCGAGGTTACTGGTAATTTTCAAGGTCATTATATCGTATTAATTGGTTACAGCCTGTCGAAGAATTACATCGCTTATTTAGATCCTTCGCGATCTCACGGTAAGTATTTTTAAGTGCTCTATCTATAGCCGACTAATCAAACGTTTCCGGGGTTTCGAATGCAAATGGAAAAAAAAACAAAAACGTTTGCACTACCGGGATAAACAGTTTATAAAGATATAAGGCAATATATGGGGCGTTTCACGTCGATTGTTCCAGCCCGGCGGCGCTCGAGCGTCAAAACGTTTACTTTTCAACTAGAGATGCCAAGCACGAGGTTTTAGTCTCGTGGATTTTATTTTATTTAGATTTTTAGTCTTATTTTATTATTTAAGATAATGATGATGATTATAATAATTTATCTGTTTGGAAATTTAACTAATATATTTTAAAACTCTGTACACTTATCTTTCGGTACCGGTCGATCGCTAAAAAAAAAAAAAAAAACACAATAATTATTTACGAAAATACGGTTAAAATATAAAATCAGTTAAAAACAAATAAAACAAAACGCTACGTATCACTGTTATCGGTGGTGATCCGGGATCCGTAGGTTGATGGTTCTCCTTTTTGCCTCGATGGTCAGTGATTGGCTGACCAAACTGACAACAGTTTCAGGCACGCTCACATTCGCACTCGCATCATTTATTCTAAATTATGTTTTTTATTTTATTTTTCTCCGAATTTTATTTGTCCCGTGTAATGGACACATTACAAACTCGTGATTATGTTACTGAGAATCATACGCAAAAAATAACGACAATACGTTTTCGATGTATTTTTTCCTCAGCTTTCCAATGAAATCATTCGCTCTTTTTCGAAAATATGCCCTTTTAACCTCAAAAAAACGCAAAAAGTGTTACATCTTTAAAAAGGCAATTTTAATATTTTCTTAAATACTCTAGATCGAAAGAGGAGGGTTTTTTACGTCGATGTAGCAAATTTTCAGAGTGTGTTTTTTTTTCTTCTACGAATTAATATTGAACGCCAAAATAAAGACGCACCGACGCGCGGCACAGCGTGTTTTCCATCAATAATGTTTACTAAATAATTAATTCTACCACACGTAATTATATATTATTTATTTATACACTGAAACATTCTTTATACATTTTTACAATATAATTACATAATGTGTATTTACAGAAACTTATTTGTTTTCGTCGTTTTTAAAATTGTCTTTCTGTTTGTAGATAAATATTTTTTTGTTAAACAGTATGAATTAGTTTTATCTTTACTTTCTTTTTTAGTGGTTTGTTTCAGAAAAACACTTGACCATTCAAACTCAGAAATGTTCTTTTAAGCTGTAGTTTATTTTCATCGAGCGGAATAACAGAATGGTGCCCTGTAAAGTACCCGGGTACAATTTTAGTTTTATCCATTCTTGTTTTTAGTTCTAAAAGAGTATTTTCATAAGATTCCTTGTTACTGTAAAAAAAACTTTAGTTTCTTTACAATAATCAGTTGTCCAGTTGGTAATGCTGTTAAAATTGGGTTTGAAGAAAGTTGTAGACTTGCTTTTTCTTGCACCTCTTTTTACATTTGCGCCGATGCCATCACATGCACCTTTGCCGTCAGCGGTAGGAAAAAAGTGCGATTCAGCTTGAATGTAGAAATCTTTTGCATGATAAAGAAGATTTTGAAAACTACTTTTATTTTTAAAACGCTGAGCTGCTCCATCGGTTAAATAGTATACGTTTTTTACTGTAAATTTTCAATTTCAAGGTATTTAATTACAGTTTTTTTTGATATTCATAAACCACAATCGTGTATCATGGTTTTTAGATTATCAGAAATTACAGCAATGCTTTTATGTGAAAGTTCATTATTCTCCCTAAAAGAAACCATAAAGCCGTGAAAATAGTTGCCTGGTTATTGTTCCAATATTGTACTTTGTATCACGAAGGCATAATTTTCCGCAAAATCAAAAAATACTATAAATTCTTCTACTTGATGATTTTTTTTCAGGTTATTTACAAAAAAAAAATGTTTTTTAACTAAAAAATCGCAAGTCTTAAATTTCATTAATTTTTCTCCTAATAAATCTACAAATTCGTGCGTGTTGTCTTAGATGCAATTGTAGTACTCCGAATCTGCTTGAAATCACGATTCATATTGAATGTTCTTTTTGTCAAAACATTCCAAGAGATATTCTCGTAATATCTGCGTATTAGGACAATGTAAACAATTTCCTAAAAAACATTTACCTTGCCGTTTACTGCATACTATTGCTTTGTTAACGTTTTTTTTACAATTTTTAAGTGGCAGTTGAGTATCTTCGGTTAAACTTGTTATTATTAACAGCTTCAAACATAAGTCGGATGTTTTCATGGTGAATGCAGATACATACATTATGTATACCATTACACTTCTCCAGCTACATATAACACAGTTTTGTGACTTTAGTTGTGTAAAATTTGTAAACCCTATCTTAACATGGGGATTTTCTTTTTTAAACAAATTGCAAATTTCATTCAAATTGACAATAAGTAATCTTTTTTGAGCGTGTTTTCGTGTACCATCTTCCTGCTACAATTAGATACATGGTCTTTCATACCTGGCATAACTCGACTGATATTATCGTTTTCGTAATAATTTTTAACTAAAATTACAGTTTCAGCTGGAAGTACTTTATCTTTTTCTCCTCCTCAGGCACTGAAGGTATTTCAAATTCATCGAATAATTTTCTGGCTTGTTGAGCTTCATATTCAGTCTCATTTAAACTCTGTCATTAAATCACGACGAGACCAAAATTCTGGAACAAGAGTAAGCAATAAGATTCTGTCTTTCTTCGATGTAGATTCGGAAAGATTTTTTCCAATATTTTCTAAAATAGCTTTGTGGTATTCATCGATATAGTCTACTTTCATTTTTTTTTTTTTTTTTGCGTCGAGAATAGATGAATCTGATTTACGTTTATAAATTTGAGTTCTACAATTATTACAAATTTTTGCTGTTTCTGGTATCAATGAATATTCTTATCGTTTTTAGATGTGGGAAAGTTGAAACAACTGTTTCGACGAGTTAATATAGGATGAGATCACTTTACCAAACGGATTACTGCATCTTGATTGAAAAACCGAATATAGCGTTAAATAAAAAATAACAAATAATTAATCTATAATAATAAAGTTAAATTAATTTTCAAAGTTATACCATAAGCTCAAGTTTTTCGATGTTCATAAAGAGTAATACGCGCTTTCGACGACGCTCGTTCTTGTTATTTAGCACAATCACAACGACGATAATCTGTATAACTACATAGATAAACGTAAGGTAACCACAATCTAAACAACGTCAAATAGATATTAGAAAACCCGATAAACATTTTGCGTTACGCTGAGCCGCGCGCCGCAGCGGCGGTCCGTCTTTATTTTGGCGTTCAATATTATCTCATAAAAGAAAAAGAAAAACCGCACTCTGAAAATTTGCTACATCGGCGTAAAAAACCCCTCCTCTTTCTATCTAGAGTATTTAAGAAAATATTAAAAATGCCTTTTTAAAGATACGAGTATAACACGTTTTGTGTTTTTGTTTGAGGTTAATAAGGCACATTTCTAAAAAAGGGCGAATGATTTCATTGGAAAGCCGAGGAAAAAAGTACATCGAAAATGTGTTGTCGTTATTTTTTGCGTATAATTCTTAGTAACGTAATCATCAGTTGAAAAGTAAGCGTTTTGGCGCTGGGACAATTGACGTGAAATGCCCCATATTATTGTTCGTGGCTTTTTATTTTAACGAAATGTCCTTATTTTGCACAAATTATAGGTGATAACTCTTCGCGTTACTCCTTTATCGTGAGAAATCAGCAGAAAAAAAGGCGATTAATATTATCCATTGTATTACGTTTGCTAGAATTTTCTTTTTTTTTTAAACGATCGTGAAATAAATTTTTAGACGGAAATTTTTTATAATTCTTACTTTGAAACGGTGACTTTTCATAAAATAATATTAAACAACTTACATATACAATTACGATTATAAAAATACATAATTTCACAAAATTAAACGAACACGCGTTTCGGAATAACTATTGTGAAACTATAGCAATTGCAATCGTATCAAATATTTAATCGACTAATTTTCGTACTTTATATTTGCAGGACCTTGCTTTATGACAACGCAACGATTTGACACCGCAAGACATGCAAACGGAACAGACCATGACGTGATTTTGATATTCGGAAATTAATTGCGATTTTTACGTTAAAAAAAGAAAGAAAAAAAAAGTAAACACGGGCATTGATTAAAAAGGGATCAAGATCTTGCTCACTTGCATTATTCTGATGGTTATGCTGTTGCGAAATTTTTTATCGGATATTTTATTTTTAATTTATCGACAAAGTATTTTTATTTTGTAAATTAGAGAAATAAAGTGGAGGAGGAGATTGCGATCATGCAGAATAAATCAGGGCAAATGAACAGCTTCGGAAGTTTACATTTTTTTCTGTTGCGATTATATTTTGCCATGTTTGTAAAATATCGACGGTAAATAATACGCATGTATACGTTAATTCATTAATAAACATGTAAACGCTTCTGAGACTTCGTTATTAGTTTACACGTTGAGGGAAAAAATCGTTTTTTTCAAATTTTCATAAAAAAAAACTCGGAAAAACCACTATTGTTGCTTTATATACAGAACAGATTAATTTACCGCAATATTTCATGCGTTAATTGCGAGAAAAAAAAACATGATTCTATTTCATTAAAAAAAATTTCTCAGTGTCACATAATTAAAGACAAAAATAGTAACGATAAATTATCCAATGTTTATTATCATTGTTCTGTTCACTTTAAGCGAATGTTATGATTTCCGATCTTGCAAATTTCTTACAATTACATTCGACTAGAAATTATATATTTCATTTACACGTATGCGTTATAACTAGTAGAACGAATATAAACGCACACGTTGCCATTTGTGTTCGAATGATCTTAAAATGTAGTATAGTTTACTCCCTTCCGCTGATTTTCACGGGAAATTTATTTATTATTATTACGCTAATGTATTCCCGAATCTGTAATACTATGGATAATTTTATTGCCTAAGAAACAGGTATATTTTTTAAAAAAGTAACACGCTCGCATGTTTTTCTGGAGCAAGTACTCACCGCTAAAAGTAAATGTTCATTGCCAATATTACTGAAATGAATACAATATAGTTATATTTTCTTGAATGTAAACGATCATCAACTAAAAATGACAAAAAGAAATACGAAAAAAGGTAACAGAAGTAATTTCATAGATGTTTAAAAAAGAACATAGAGTAAATTCTGCCACCTATTCGTTTGCACTCTTTATATTATTTTTAGCTGGTGGTTTTAAGCTTACAAGTAATATTGTTATATACATTTCAGTACTGTTTGCTGTATCAGTGATGAATATTTCTATTTTTAATGTTTATTTCAAGTTTAGAAGATCGACTATGAATTTTATACTATGTAATTAGTCGTCCCATAGAAAATGGAGTACTTGTTCCGAAATACGTCGGTATGTTATTTTTAATAAATATATGTTTTTTTCGTAATAAATTTATCCATTATATTTTAGTAAAATTTTCTAATACTCTCTTCGAAATTTTGTAAACGTGGCAAGTTGCAGAAATCGATCGCGTTTCATAATGCTTTAGTGCGCGTCCAACGTTTATCAAGCTTTACGAAGAATCATGAAATGATTATAACGGAACACGTTCTTTGAAAATGACATGTTTGTTATAATAAAAACTGATTATAACAAGAAGTTGTCCTTTTTATAAGAATATACGTGTAAGTAGAATCCAAAATAATTTTTTTAATTATGAGAAAAATTAATTAAGATAATGAGGAATTAAGTGTGTTTTGTACTGTGGGGGTTTTCTGTGTATATTAGTTTTGCTTTGAGATTTCATCGGTTATAGTTTTAGATCATAACGAGAAGAAGTTTTTTCTGTCAATAATATGGTATATCCGTAAGTTTTTTTTTTTCTTTTCCTTTTTATTTTTTATAATTAAGATAAAATTAACGCAGTGCTCCGGCTGTAACTTGTTTTTCCTAAAGAATGTTTGTTTCGAGAAAAAAAGCGCACTAATTCGTCATATTTCTTAATTCTTCAATATGAACATGAAACTTTTCTGAATGCTGATGGGTTTGTTTTAATTTTTTTTATTTAAATCGATTTACAAAAATAAGAAACGAAAATGCTGCAAGACATCAACTCGATTTTAAACTGCTTCAAACCACATTGCTTAACCGGGAGAAACAACGGTAGTTATACAATCGTGAAAATCAAAAGTAGCTCTATTGCCGTGATTGAAATAAAACCGAGTTCTGCAGATGGCCAAATCGTCTTTATCGACATTTTTTGCCACAGGTAGTATATAGTAAGAGTAATGCGGTCTTCCTTTTACTAAATGTTAAATCGGTGTATAGGAAATTCATTAAAATCAAGATCACACAGAAGCTTGTGAAAACAGAGAATTATACCGGTACCTACGGATAATCATGAAATCAGTATTTAATTCAAAATGTGTAGCGAAAAAATTAATATACTTCCCATACGTATGACATAGAACTTATCTACGCATTAACAACTCAGATCGGCGCTTTAAAACATTTAAACCCGTATATTTCTTTAATAACTTTTTCGTTTTTACCACACTTTCACAGAAAAAATTATTTTTGAATAACTAAAGATTTCTCTACCTACTATATGTGCTTGTAACGTACGCAGTGCCGTTAGTTCACACGTTTCCATATCATGCCTATGCGTATATTTTCATCTGCTTGCACTAGGAAAACATTTTAAAATTTGTACTTCAATAAAACTTTTTCGAACTGATCATAGCGAAATTAAGAATGGAGTCGGATGAAAATTATGTTTTAGCCAAAAGTAAATGAAAATTTAGCGCACGAATGTAACGGGGGAAAAAGTGTGTCAGTCGTTAAGCACGATGTTTCATGCGCTGAGGATTCCGTATAAGTTAAAGATAACCATAATTTACATTTACATAATACTCAATTCAAAACAAAAATATTCAATTTTAAGTTTGTAATATCCTGTATTTTTCACTTAGCATTCTCGCAAATGTGTATTTTTATGTGTTTAAATATTTTTGTGATTTTATTGCTTTTTTTTTGAAATTTTTTAAAACTTAGAAAGCTTCGTTAATGATTTTACCACCTGCAAATTTTACTATTTTATTACATTGTAATAAAAAAAAAATATTATTCCCACTACTGTAATATGATGTAACAAAATTTTAAAAACGATATATATATATATATATATTTATTTATATATATACATATATACACAAATATAACGAATGCAATCACTACATATAATCAAAATCATAGATGATAAAAGAAACTTCAAAGACCATATCACCAAATAAACTCGCTAAATACGACTAGAAAAAGAAATCGAACCAAATTCGATTCGTTTATGATACGTTTTAAATATTGGATAGCTATAAGTTTATAACTTTTTAAATATGTCTGACTACACATTAAATAAAAAAAACATTGGATAAAGAATTTGAACAGTTATTAATATTAATCATCTTTATTATCTGTTTGTTACTAACGGAACGCTGAAATGTACGCATCAAAAGGCTATTTGTTTATACTTCACAGCAAAATCGTTATTTCAAAGGAATATCGAGCGATGATGTAAAATAGGTCTCTGTTTTATTTATAACAGCGGTTTAAGCCTTTTCTGTCTCTTCATTTACACCTATTTTTCATTCATGCTTGCCTTCTAGCGTTTATGTATCCCCTTAATTGTTACTAGATACATTCCACTTCGAATCATGACTCCCTAAAACAGCACCCTTAGTAGTTGCGTTTAAAAATAAAAAAATAAAAATCTTCGTAATATATACGTGAATAATTTATTTGTATTCGTAATAATCGTATTTCGAATTACTTAAACTCTAGGTTGCCGTTCTATTTCTGTTTTCTACAAAAAAAAAAAAAAACCTTAATAATTATCGATAGACTTTATTCTTATTAACCTATGTTTTATATTTAGGCGTCAATTGATGAATAGTTAGACAAAATTTTAAAAACAAATAATGAAATACGGTTTAATTTCTATGAAATAGCGACTTTTTCATCGATATATCACACGTTCGGGGGGGAAATTTATGTAACAAAATTTCGAGGTTTCAGCGCAGGCCTAATTTGAAATTAGAGACCCGAATGTTCCAAACTAAAAAAATATCCACTTATGTACATATTTATAATCTTACTTGTCGCGCCGTAAAGAGGAGACGTGTCTTTTTTCGCCCTTTTTTGAACTTTTCGCTAACCCCGAAAGTTTTGTCAAAGAAATGAAATGATTAAAATATTGTAGATAAACAAGCTTTATATTTTTCCTAGGAGACAATACGAAAACATAAATTTTTAATTTTTAATGCATTCTGTAAAGTAATTTCAGACCAAAAAGTTACAACGAATATTAATTGTTCAATTCAAATTATAAAGTTACTTACGGGTTTTTATTTGACATTTTAACTATTGATTTTATAGATTTTGCCCCAAATGTCGTACAATAGCTGACTCGATATTCTTTTTTCTCATAGAAAAAACTAAAGCAGTTGTATACTTTTAGTTTTCGTGTAAAATGTCTAAAAATAACGCACGAATATTAAATTCTGCCTGAAACGGGGAAAAACATTTAGTAAATATTTTTTAAATTTAATGAAACAGGTTTATGGGGTGAATCATTAAGCAGTCTATAGTTCATTTTCGGTATTTATCTGAAATTTGCGCTATGGTTGTTAATTAGAGACGCGCAAATCAACTCCGCTAGAGGAATTGGACATATATGTGTCCTTTCCGACTGCGGATATATATCCGCTTCTCAACTCTAACTCCCCGTAGTACTCGGAACGCACAAAGCAACAGAACGTCCCTGAACACGATGCACATTTGTTTCGCGCAATTCCGATTTACCAGCATTTTTTTTTTCTCTCTCTGATAGAATATCTAGTTCACACCGCGTTAAATAACAGTTGGCATTAAATTCGTAGATCACATTACTGATCCAGATTTGAAAATATTAAAGAACACCATCACTATTACCTCCTATACTGCAATCTATGAACACGACGTCAATCGCATTTCGGATTTGAGATATATTAAATGACCCCGACAGAGAGATAAATCCGACTGTGTCGGGAATGACATTTTCATTGTGTAACATCTTCCGGAGTTGAGATATATTAAATCACATCGTCAGAGATATATCCGGCTGTGTCCAAACGCGGATATATTTCCAATGATGTAACTGTGTCCGGAGTTACCTATGCCTACTTTTATACTTACGATTCCGAAAATTTTTAATTTTATAGACAAACGGATTATTAAATTTTAAATATTTTTTATTTGGTCGACTTTCTAGATGAACAATACACGCATTACAATGTTAAAAATAAGCCAATTTCACCCGAACTATATGCGAATAAAAACTTTTAGCCGTATAAGTTCGTACAACAAAAAGAGTAAAATGTTTTTTTAATTTTTTATTTAGTTAGCGAATTCAAACACAGAAAAATTCATTCTTCGGTATTCGTACTATGCTGATACGAATTAAACATTTTACAAAATTTAGTAATAATCATAAAAAGTTAAAAGGAAACAAACATCATAAAACGAAACATTTTTTAATTGCACAAATTAAGTTGTAACACACTAACGTGAACGTCGTTTTTTTTTATTTTAAAATAGTTTACTGAGGAAATATAGGAAATCAGAAATAGGAAGACGACAGAAAATTATTTACCGGACGAGAATTTTTTTCATTTTTAAAATTATATTTAAAGTAAAAAATAGCGACTATCATAAAATCTCATTTTTAAAGCAATGTACCGCCGTCTGTTATATAAATAAGCTTTTTAAGTCTAATAATAAGAATCGGAAAAATCAAAAATTGCTGAAAAAGTAAAAAGAGAATAATAATAATCGTAATCATAATCATAGTAATATTAAATAATAATAGTTATAATAATAGTAATAGTAATAATTATAATGATAATAATAGTAATAATAAAACGCGCGTGTGTGTAGTGTATATGTGTTACGTGTAATAATAAGTATTAAAAATTACTCAAACTAAAAGTATAAAAAAGAAAAAAAAAAAAAAAAAGTTAAAATACGTAAAATTAAAGCGAAATACAGAATTGTACCTTTAAAGCATTAATAACATCTAATGCATTCATTTACGTACATGTTTCGCGGTTGTATAACTAAATAACATTAATTTATATTACGTTAATCGACTGTAACGACAACATTCATAAATCGCTACACAACGGTGTATATCATATATACTTAAATCGCTGAAAGACTAAATGAGAAAAAACAAAAATTGTAGAATTATTTTGGAATTTACCTGCGTCATCTATAAATGCTAAAGCGTTTTGTATTGTATTATATATATAAATATATATATATATATATATATATATATATATATATATATATATATATATGCACATACGTATACAATCGTGATTAATTTAAAACGTTTCCTCAGTAAAATTTTCTGCATCCGTAGAAAGAACATCTCGTAAATTTTCTACACAATTGTTTGGAACTAATATTCCTAAAAACAATGCGATACATTATCAGAATATATATTCCAAAAAATACGTAACAAAAAAAGTAATTTTAAAATTCGAAATTTAATTACAGGGGAAAAAATTAAATTGACTAACTTAGTATTTAAACAAAATAAATTATATAATATTATTACAGAACAGAAGTGCTTAGTTTTGGTCGAAAATTATCGTCGTGATTAAAAAGTAAAGTAAGTCCCATACTCTTATCAGAGCGTCGGGATTGTGAAGTTAAGGTTCACAATGTACTAAGCCTAATGGATTTAAGGAGAATACTGGGCCCATTCCCTTTCTACTTGGGATCTGCCTTTACTTTCCCAGATTTCTCTGGTACCCAATTATTTTAGGCTGGGTAAACTTGGGAGCGATCTGGATCCGGTACGAGACAAGTCTCGAACCCGTGATCTCTGATCTGGTAGCCAAGCAACTCAACCACTAGGCTACCACGCTGCCTATCTTTGTGATTGCGTTTACTTAAAAGAGAAATTCCTTAATCTTTTATTACTAGCATTTATAACATTAATATGAAATACCGAAAAGGTACTTCGAAGGGATTCGACTTATGCTGTATTGCTGTTGATATCCATGCATGCCTGATAAATTCTTTCCAAATATATTGTAGAGGTACAGCCTGTTTATCCGTTTAATGTCCCATTCAGAATGAAAAAAAAATACATAGCGAGGTTTCTTTTACTTTTCTCCGTTGGAATTTGGTATGGAGAATGAATTCTTAGACTTATTATCGGCTCTAGTCCGTACAGTTGGTTTATAATAATCTTATTGTAATTAATCTCTGTACATCTATCGATTTTTCCGGTACTTTTGATCGTGTCAACTCCACAATCACCAAAAAGTACATCCAGAGATAATAGGCACGTACGAGTGTATTTAGTTCTGTGCACGTGCGGATCGTTAAATAAATTTTATCAAGAATTAGGCGACCGCGTTAATTTAGTATCTTTTACTGATTTATTTTTTCTAGCACTCATTTTACACTTACATAATTCAAACCGCTACGTTTTCTAATTTTTCCGTTTCATCCATACGTTTGGGAACCTACTGTTAAAGAAACCACTCGAACTGTAAGTCTAGCATGTGATAGTACATAAAATTATTATCCATCAGACGTATCAATTTAACATATCGAATAATTTTTAATGTACAGAACTGTAAAGCAATTTTAACATACAAATAACAAGAGATAATACAGTTTCCCTCACCCCTTTATTCACTATCCTTAGAGTGAACTGATCTGCAATTAAAATTGAACTTTTTATTAATGCTAAAATCATACTCAAATTTAATTTAGAAAAAAATAAATAAATACCCCCCCCCCCCAAAATTAAAATATAAGTAACAGATATAAAATAAATACAATTAATTTTTATATTATTTTGAATTTCAACGCGTTTACGAAAATGGACTATTACTACTGTACGTAACACGTTTCTGCCATCATCGGCCACTACTTCACCTTTTTATAATTTACATTTTGTCGTTATTTGATTTTTCAAAAATATACAATTCTATAATTAAATCTATTTTATAATTTATGAAGTTTTCCAAGTAAAATAAAGAAATGGTTCAGAAAAGTTTTAAAAAATATTATTTATTCTGTCGAGGCGTTCAAATGATTTCCCTCGTTAAATCGTTCAACAACTAATATATATATAATAAAAGAAAATGATCTACAAAACCATAACAAATAATCAAAAGCTTAAACAAGGATGAGAACTTAATTTAGAATCTTGAATATAAATTTTGCTTAAGTTGAAGCAAAATTACAACAACAAAAAATAGAGACATAAATTATCGAACAAAATGTAGTTATCGGAATAATAATTGAATTGCTATGCGCAGTTTTGAAATTAGTACTTTTCAAAACTGCGGGCAGACACCAGACTACTTTGTAAATGTGTAATACGAGAATTTTGATCAAGAACTAAAATTGTAGACCAGAACAGGCAGAGAAATAAGTGTCGGTATTATTAATTAGATGTTTCGGATAAAGCGTTATGATTATGAAAGGGAAGGGCAATGTGCAGAGTTAAAATTTGAATGAATGAAGAAAATGTATAAATTTAATGAACATTAATATTGTAAGTGCAGAAATTTTTAAATTTTCATTTACTACTTACAGATTTCCGTCAGCATCAAAGAAAGTATTTTAGGTGCCCTGATACAATACGCTCCAAAACTTTTCGCTTCGTTTCATATATGTGAAAGTCAAAAAGGAAACCCATTTTATAATATAGAGTATGCAATTCTTTAGAATAGCATTATTTAAAATGTGATTTAATAGTAAAAGAATTCACCGTGCCAATCTGATTAGAAATAACAGTTTTAGTTAAAATGACGGCAGCAAATTAATATTTGACCACTTTCACCTCTGAATACTAACGAGAAATTAGTTTTTAAATTTTGTTATAATGAAAATGAAGAATCGATGAGAATAACCGTAATCTCATTATGCAAGAATTTTACAGTATATTAATGTTGAAAAATTAAAAAAAAACATATGAATAACAGAAAATAAGTAAAAATAATTTTCAAGTATCACAAAAATCTGAAATTTGTTCACAATAAGGGTAATATGTTCAACTGCGAATTACTGCTCGTATCAGACGGTAATAAAACCTTTTAAACTTTCGACGGAATCTGCATCTGCAACCTCTTTTTTTCTTATCCTCTTTTTCTCCAAAAAATATACTCGACTACAACATTATTTTCAATAGAGAAAATTATTCAAAGCTAAATTAATATCGATTTATTTTATATTAAAATGAAAGCTGGACGTGGGATACGGTTCTAGACAATAACACCAACAAAGCCAAAATTCAATATCTATTGTTAGCCAGTGAACCGATACTTCAAATTCCGATTATATACTTACGATGCGCATAATTAACAATACTATATAATCGGACTATAACGATTTTTCATTTAATACATACTTCACGAACTGTTTGCAAATATATACATAACGCAAAAAATTAAAATTTCTTACCGACTATCTTAATTCCCTCTGCAGTTCTTAAACGTACAACCTGCATTTTTGCATTTTGCCCATTTTTCGCGATAATAGCCTCGATACGGTTCCAAATACACAAAACTGAGCCGGATAGAACATTGTAAGTTCTTCGACGCAATCCTACTTCACATTCCATTCCCATTGACACATTTCTGCAGTTTCCACGCCTAAAATTTAAATATTAATACGTTATAATGAAATAAAAATACGATATCACAAAAATACGGCAACTAGTTTTCAGATTTTAATAAAAGAAAAATTAATATTTTAAAAGAAGTAAACAGAAATAATATAAATTAATATTATACAACTTCATCATAAACAATTATGAGGGTGGTTGTAAGTAAAGTTCCTATTTTTTTATTTTTAAACACCGGACAATACTAAGTAACAAAGATTGCAAAGGAGGATTTTTTCATACACGTTGTATTTCTTCGGGTCTATAAATGCGGCAGTCTAGCCGGGAAACAAACGAGATGTGTTAGCAGCAGATATGTGAACCGTATGATGTTAACTGAACGTCGATTCAATGGCCCGCCGTTGAAGGAACCAGCTTGAAAAGAGAAGGGAAAACATTCATGATGAACCGCGAGACAGTACTCATTAAACGACGACTTATTGCAGGCGTTCGCGGTCTTCTCGGATCAACTTTTAAATGGGACATTATTCTACATTCTGCCCAATCACCAAACCTCGCACCATCGGGTTTTTTCTTGTTTCCCTTTCTTACGAAAAATTTCAATTCGAAATTATCCAATTTACGAACGCTTTCGCTTTTCTTCGAAAATTGGACTTATCACAAGGCTACGAAAGTTCAGAAAACTTGATACGGAAAAATATATATCCAGCACCTAGGGGTGTAGAAAAATCACGATCGAAGCGATGTCGATGGCATTTTTTTGTTAAACAATATTATACACAAGATGTAATGAAGCTTTTTTTTTTTTACAGAGAAACTCAAATTCCACGCCACCGAGAATCGGTACTTTCTGTGTGCGGCATAATGTACTGGCCCATTCCGCGGAATTTATGCGCGACTTGTTGGCCAAAAAAAAAAACAAGAAAAGCGTTACGTTTCAACAGCTTTCTGGCAGTTATTTTCTTTCTCTTCCAAAAATGAAACTTCACTTAAAAGTACGTCGTTTTGTGGATATTTCGAGGGCCTGAAAAAATATCGTCGAATTGAAGGCGATTTCGGCAATCGGATTTTCATGGTCGTTTAAAAATCTGGTGAAGTGTATACTTCCAAAACATAATAAACTGGATTCCCCGCAGTTTTTTTTTTTTTTTTTTTTTTTTCATATATATTATTTACGTGCGGTCCCAAAACTTCTTAAGCAAACTATACATTACATATTACCAAGTTATATAATATTTATATTAACTTACCATTTAAGAAGCAAAATGTAGAAGAATTTAATGAAAATAAAAATTATTCTTTAAAAAGCTTATTTATAATTTTAGAAATACTATTTGGCTATTAAATTAACATCTAAAAATTGCCTTTAGAAACATAAAAACATTTAATTTCAGCATTAAGAAATTCTAAATTCAGAAAAGTTGTAAGAAATTGGTCAATACATTTTCACGAATTATACGAAATAAATGTGTACAATTATGGAATCTCGTAACAAGAAATTTCATATATTTCTAACTGAATTTAAACGAATTATACGAAATAAATGTTTTTTATCATCATAAATGTACAATTATGAAATCTCGTAACAAGAAATTTCATATGTTTCTAACTGAATTTACTAACTGTTTCTAAACACGGTGAATTAGAATTATTCAGAAAATTCGTGTAAACATTAAATTACCGTGTTGTATTCTTTACGAAAATGAAAGTTACTTATACAGATATTCCCTTTCGCAAAGATGAAATGACACGATCAAACTTGATTAATTCGAACCTGAAGGAACTTTTTTGCCCTCGAAAGACGTAAATATTAGAAGAAAAAAAAATTTACCAGTAGGCGTGAGAACAGGTATTCTCTGAACTCTCGTATTGTTCTTTCCAAGATTTCTCCGCTTCATCCGTCTTTACTAATTTATATTTTTTTTCCAGTTCCGCTAAAGTTTCTTGTCTTAGCTATGAAAAATACAAAAAATAAAACATAAATTATCGCTAAATCATGAAGTTGATTTTAGATTATTATGGTGAATACAAATCGAATAATGCCAGCTAATAAAGTATCACAAAACAATTCTAACTAGATTTGACGGGACCGACTCTCTCGTTTACATAATATTAGACTATTAATAATAAATTCTCCTCATCAAGCGGTTTCGGAAACAGATTTCATTTGAAGTGAACAAACACATTTATGCTATGCAAACACGAGTGAATTCGTTTTCGCCGACTCAAAATATGCATTTTTAAGCGAATGAATAAATGAAATACTGTACGGGTTAGTCAAGTTAATTTATTTTCGGAAGTAAGCGTTAATCAACAGATCTGGCTAAGCAACTGCTTTCACACTACATTCTATCGTACTCGGTTCGCAATCACCCTCTTCTTCTTCTTATTTACGTCGTTTCCGACCGAAGTTTGGCGATCAGTAAGGCCATCTTCACTTTAGCAACGACAGCATTATTTAAGTCCTTTTGTGAACATCGGCACCATCGGAGTAGGTCTGCTCCCCACTGTTTCTTCTCAATCTATTTTTTTTTTTTTTTCAACGTTTCATTTATGTTTTTCACGCTCCAATAACAAGTTTTCTATTCATATGATCGCTTACAATTATGCGTACTTATGTTTGTTTTAGTTTTATTCATTTATTTTCTTATTTTATTTTTTTATTTATTTTTAATAATTCATTTACTTATTATTTTTATGTTCCCGTACTGAGATATGTATAAAATGAACATACGTAATATGTATATTACAATAATTACTATCAAGTGAAGTTTTATCATTATACCTGTAATCCGGTATTTGGTCTATATACGGTAAATAAGGTATCTTTTTTAATCTCTTGTTCTCCGCTAACACTTGATCGTATAGCCAGAATTGCCGTTTGTTTGTTATTTCGAACCTAAAATAAGGTTATAAAAATTTAGTTAGCGACCCGGTGGAACACTTGCTCCATAAAATAGCAATACATAGGAGGATCAATTAAAATTGTAATTTGCATGTTAAACGAAAATAAACAGTCATACGAAATGGTTTAATCTATCGTTATAAAATTTACGAACTGTTAAGTGTAGCAAACATGCTTGTTTTACTACAGACTTCTGAATTGAAAAAATAAAAATAACAAAAAACTTAAAATTTTTTCTAGTGCGGACAAAGATCAAAAAATAAAGTTTAAAACGATATCATAAAAACATTCGTACAGTCATGAAAATTGACAACTTATTCGGCGTAAGCCAAGTTTTCAACTTAAAATTAATACTTCCTTATAATACCAATGCTGCCGACGAGGTAACGAGGTCCGATAAGCAATGTTAAAAACACAGTTTTTTAAGTGTATCCGGCAGAAATTCTATTTCAACCTTTGCCACAACTAGATCTTCAAATTAATCCTTTTTTCTTCTTCTAATTTCTCGAATGAACCGGTGGTCCAGCTAAATTCTAAAACTTACTACAGTATTGAAGTCAGAAGACCTTGTAGGCGTTTTCATGTGTATTAACAATTATTGTACCACTCATATTTCGAATCGTAATCGTAGTAAAAATATAAACCTATTTGCAACTTCCGTTCTTTCAGTATTCTTCATTAGACTAGAGTCTTTAAAATATGCAAGTATATATTTGCAATTATAGTGGTATCGATAAAAATAAATTATTCAGCGACCGAAATTACTTCTAAATTACCAGGCTTCCACTAATGCATTTATCGGTAGATTTCACGTTACCTGCTTTTAGTTCTTTGTTCTGTTTCCGCTAGGCTATAACTTTACCGTCAAATCGGAAATGTTAAATTCAGATTAAAAGCTTTTTGCACTTGCAAACGAGTTCACCAACGGATATTAATTTGATTTTTCGATGGCGCTCACTGATAAATGGTTCTGTCCACGCTATTCACCCACTGTACTTTTTTCACTTCTTCCTTCTCTATGGACAATGAGAGTACTAGAGTTTAGGATTTTTTAAAATTGTATATGATACGTCGTGCTTCTTTCAAGGTCATTTTTCTAGTATAACCAATTCCGTTCGCAGACTCGATTGTATCCTTTTTTTAACCGACTTCAAAAAAGGAGGAGGTATTCAATTCGGCTGTATTTTTTTTTTTTTTTTTTTTTTTTTTTTATTAAAAACATTGTGCAATAGTTGACTTTTTTTTTTTTTTTTTTTTAAGTTGTATTATTAGCTATGCTATTATAAGACATAACTTTTTCGCGCGGAAAAGAAAAATTATTTCTAATTCCAGCATATTTCTTTCCTCATATTGTTCTTAAAAAGAATTTCAAACGCCGAAAAAGATAAAAACGAAGTAAAATCTTTAAAACCCTCAAAATTTGTTACGGCGTGTACGTAAGCACTTGTAAACCCCTACGCTCACATTGCATTACATTAGGCGCAATACACTACAAACGTGTTACCGGAAAAGAACTTTAGTAATCAGTTGTTTTGTACTGTTTTTGTTCAATAATTTTTATTGCATTTATTTATATCGGGTATTCCCGTTTATTTCATATTACCATTTTTCTTCTTTAAATAACTGAACAAAAAAATTACATATTTTTGCCGTGAAAATTACAAAAGTACTTTTAGAAACCAAAAATGTGTGAGTTTACTCATTATACATAAAAAAAAAAAAAAAAAAAAAAAAAGTTGGTCACATTCAAAAGTAGTGACTTTTAAAACTGGCTTTAAATATGTCTACATCAACACAAAAATTTCAGAGCTAATAAAAACTAATTTCGAGGAAAATATATTTCAGCATTTAAAGTCACGTTTATTTCAATCAAAAACAAAATTTTGGTTTTTCTAATTTCATGAAATTTAAAAATAAATAAATAAATAATAATAAAAAAAAGTAATTTCAATTTTAAAACGACTAATTAGCGGTAGTTTCGAAACAAAGAATCGCTGCTTTAGAGGCTAATAAATAACTGTTAATATCTTTGCGTTATCATACAAACCTGATGGGAAAGATAAAATCCTTCCTCCTTCTCTGTTGACGTTTCAGTTTGCTTCGAAACTGCTTCTTCCCACGACATGCCGCGCTCTACATGAACAATATGTATTTCCGTCGTTGCCATTCCTGTTGTATGTTTACGCAAATATTTGTATAATTTAACTCGTTTCACGTTTTCCCCAGCCGTACCTAAATCTATATATACATAAAAATATATTTAAGTGAATATAAATTATTAATTACATAATGAAATTAATCTTTTTCATGCATTAAAATTGAAGGCCAATGTAATAAATATTATATGAGCGTTGTAAGAAATTAATAATAATGATATCAAAAAAGGGTAATCGTATAGTAGAACTATGTTTTTATGAGGCCATAATTACTTTGTGTTCTAAGCGATTCTAAAGGAAAACTAAGTCATCATAGTCAGAAGTAACCAACGTAAATTAATAACTCAAAATTAATGGTCACCCAAAATAAAGGAAATGTTTTTCATAATGCAGAGAATCGTTAGACAATGATAACACAAAATGGCACATTAGGAACAGTTAATGACTGCTTAACAGTTCATAGAAATATATACTTTTAGGAAATTCAAAAGGGAATTTTCATAAAAAACAAACGATATACCAGGAATATAACCTTGATGTCATTTGTGCTCAGTAGCGATAGATAACATCGAGATTATTACTATAAAATTAGAACATTATACGGTATCATTAGTATATAACTACTTTCGAAAAAAATTTAAAATCCTAATTCTACCTAATCTTGAAAATAAGCAGATTGTGATTGTGACTAAAAATATCAACAGCCGGAACAGTAAAGAGGAACAACAGAAGAAGATAAATCGTAATGGAGATATAGTTCATGTGCAGCAGTAAATTAGCATTGATACATGATACAAGACGACGATTATTCAAACACTAAAACTGCAACTTGGACCCTATTTATTTCTTTTAGATTTTATTGACAATCTATTTTGCTCTTTTAGTAACATATCATACTTATCACCATCTAACGTCGCTGAATATGCTGACGACGGTTGGAATAATCGCAGTGCCCTTTCATCGCGGGTACGCTGATGTTGTTTTCGAGAAGCGCCGAAAAAAGTCAATCGAAAAAAAAACGATCTATCCAAGAAAATTAAGGAAACTTCTGCAATCTGTTAGAGAAATCTCCAAGATAAAAGAACTTACGTGGCTACTATAAGTTATAATATACACTGCGAAGATGCAAGAAGTTTCAAAAAAGCAAAAATTTAGAAATATTTAATTTTGATCCGTTTAGGAGAGGTAAAATAAGAATTTTGAAGATGAACTAATGAGGGTAGTGAATATAAAGTGAGATGAAACGAATGACATCACTGTTAGGAATAGTAATGGATAAGTTCGATATTTTTTCGGATACCTATCCACTGGACACATATTGATCCGTTGTTTACGGACACAGTACACTCAACCCTGACACTCGTTTGCACTGCTTATCGACGTAGCGTACTTTTACCCGTGATCGACTACGTCACGTCATGTCAGTTGCTTAAACAAGTCCGGGGAACTGCATAGATTGCTCTGTTGTAGTATGTTTATGCTTAATTCTTCTTTGCGTTAAATTAAATAATCTGCTTCGCTTCGGGGGATATGTTTTTTTTATTTTTTTAATATTCGATGAAGGAACTTAAATCAGCTTAATCTCCTATTTAGACAAAAACGAAAGGAAATAAAATTCAACCAAGGTATAATTTATATATTTTAAAATCAAAAAACTTAATTTTTCGTTATCTTTTTAAAATCAGGGAAGCTAAGTCGAGTACCTATATTGTAAATAAACGTATGGATCTTGCCGTTGCTGGATTGAAGTTATAAATACGTAACTAGAACTGTAGTCAAAATGACATCAGCTTCGTTGTGGAATATAGATCCTTCCAGACCCACTCATCACTAGTTCGGAATAACTCATATAAGGAGGCACAACTCCACACCATGGCGACTTATTAAAGGGAAACTAAACCATGAGTTAATGAAAAAGCTAGTGAGCCAATTATTATTATTACGTGTGGAATACTCATACGAAACAGAGAACTAATGACAGAAAGTAGAGGAGGCAAATCGATTTGGAATCCATTTGCTGCTGAGGAGCAAATGGCTAATTCTACCAAAAAAAAAAAAAAAAAAAAACTGCTAATTGATATAGTCAGAATACCTGAAGCAAATTAGGTTAAGAATGGAACAATGGCCGAGTCTTTTTAATGGGATAGTTGAGATATACTAAATGTATAGAGTAAAGCATATGTGTGATGGACGTCACTTTTGAAGGTAAATAAAGATTCATAACAGATATAAAATTAGCGCCTAGTTTTGCTACTAGCATCTATTTCACCTATATTTTAATTGTTATAGCGCTCTTGGTATGGCTTCAAATTTAATAAAAAAACGAAATAAAATTAATTCCGCATCAGACATGTTGCAAGCAGTGTACGAATAGCAGCAGTAACCAGAAAACAAAAATTTATTTAAATATGTATAAAAAATGGTTACGGAGACAAATATTAACTTAATTGTAGCATATAATAATATAAATCATAAAAGATTAATTTAAAAAAATACAGGATATGCTTAGATTTTAAATTTACAAAAACCATTATAAATGTAATAACGAATGTTAATAAACATAAAAATACAATTATATTTATAATATAATCGCCGACGAGAATAATTAATCCAAAAAAAGTACGTTGAACAATATAAACGCTTACTCGTATCCTTTTCTAGGAAATATAGTAAATGAGGGCAGCAACAAAATGGCCTTTACCTTAGGGAAACGTATTGATACAACCTTGTTCTTTAATATCTATACGACCAGCCTGCTGGGCTAAATCGCTACCTTTTTAAAATACAAGCGGCCAGGCTATAAGGGTGGGGAAGAAATTTATTTCCAAATACAGACAGGAAGGTGCAAGTAATTCCACATAACAAATACTACTTCAAAAATGCACATTTAAGCATCCAGAAAAACTGACAGTCAGTGATTAGAGCATTGCAATAACTTAAAATATTCCAGAACAATGCCGGACAGTACATTAATTAATAGACGTTACCAAATATGAAAATAATGTCTTGCGTAATATATTTCGTTAAAATGGGCTGCAAAACGTAAAATAGTGAAAACTGAACTTCTTAAACCGAAAAATATGATTTCATAGCTCCGAATAGGGAACTCATATAAAAACAGCCGACATGGCTTTAAATAAAAACTGCCAGATAATTATTGGATGCCTGAAGCTCACAAAGTAAAAAACTCTACAACACCACTTTGAAATAATGTTACCATGTACCAGCTGCCGTTGTAGCTAGTTAGAAAATGGTGTTTTACTCGGGTACGGCTTGGTTCGAATTCCGCTGTCGCACATTAAAAATATACAAATATTTCTCTTTAGCCCGGTAAATGTTTATAGTTGACGAGCCCTCTCCAAAAAAAAAAAAAAAAAAACAAAAAAAAACGTCAATACAGTTGACTCACGACTATACGAATTAATTGAGCGGTCAGCCGGACCGGACAACAAAAAAAATCCAGACACGCCGGAGTTCAAGGGAAGACCTTCTACAATGTTGAAGCTACAGTATTTATATTAAATGGCAGTACACTATTGTACTGTATATGTACATTAACGAGAATATGGTTAATGAAGATACCGTATGGCTGTTTTGTAAATTAATTTTACAGCTATATTAAAATATCGTTACAACAAAGCAAATGAAATGTACAATATTTATAATTAACAACAAATTCTTGCACACGTACACTACAAATCTTAAATACTGTAAATTAAATAAAAAAATGAAAATTATATGTCCTGCATATAGCTGTGGATTTTATAAAAGCGCTTATTTTTTTTTATTTTTTATTTACTTATTTATTTTTTTGAAAAGCCTATCCGAATAGACGCGAGTCGACTGTATGTGTTCGCAGAAACGCTGCTACAAATATTGAAAAAAAGCCGAAAACTGACTTAAACATCTAATGCTTAATCGAAAGCAGTAAAACAAGAGAGATGATGAGCGCTTTTCTTAGAACATGTTGTTAACGGAAGAAATTGAAACACTAAATGTGAGTTAAAATGGTTAAACAAAAAAACACCGAGTCGGCCGCGTACGAAACAGTCGTAAACCTCGAAAAATTAATGAAAATCAGAGTACGACCATTTTCATAAAAATCTGTAATGGTATTTTTTCGTGGGACAATTTAAACTGACAATGAGAAACGATTATTTTACAAGAAATCGTGCAAGAAAAAAAAAACATTCAAGTGTGCGTTTCAACATAAATATTCAAAAACTGCGCAGAGAAAAAATTTCACTTTTTTGATTATATATATATATATATATATATACACACACATATAAAACAAACCTTAGTTTTTAATACGTTTATTTCAAAATTTACGTAAAAAAATAAATCTTCATATTTACCTAAAATTCCGAGATCAAATCTGCCAGACTTTTTCGCATGTGTTATTATAGCTTGTAAAGTATCGGTGAAATACTGGAACAGACGGTTTTGCAAATCAACCGGCATTCCCAATATCCGATTAAGAAACTTACTCATATTATTATAATCTTTATCTAAAGTAAGTATTCCTGGCGATACTTCACTGTTTATAATTAAACCGACTCCTACCAGAGCTCCAGCAACATCTAAAAATTAAAATAAAGTAACATAACTGTATAACACATCGTTAAAAATTCAACTGTTTCTAAAATTTTTAAATTAATCCATAATCATAAAATAACGTTTTTTATATATATAAAAAATCGTTAATTATTTAAGCATATTACTCTCTGAGTAACAAAATAAGAAAAGCGAGCAATATATAAATAAAAAACAGAAAATCATACCTGTACAATAAAGTCGGCTTTTTATGAAGAGTACCATGTAACAACCAATATAATTTTAACATAGAAATTCAAAAAAAAACCTATCGCGCAAGTTCAACTACTCAACTTTTGCATTGAAACTTTATTTAAAGTTTAATAGAAATGTTGCAAGCATGTGATATTTGTGTATGTTTCGCCAAAAAATTAATAATAGAAAAAATAAATAGTCACCTTAAAAGCATTGGAAAAAGAAGAAAAGAGATATTGTGAATGTCTGAAACATCTTCGATCGATGAAGAAATTTGCACTACATAGAACGAGGGATAGACAAAGTGAAAAACATTAGATTAAGAACTGTTTGCTAAGATCTACGCAGATTTAAAGAAATTATGTTTTACCAAAAACAATATAAACAAGTGCGGATAGATCGTCAGAAACGATAGTAAACATTAAAAAGGATAATTTACGGATAGGGATCAACAACATCAGTTTTATAAATTAAGTTAATCATCGAAAAAATAAAAAATGAACAAGAAGCTACGGCCCGAACACAGACGAAAAAGAATATCATTTACATCAGCCAACAGCGAACTAAAACTTTTAAAAGTATTCTAATAATATCGTTAATTCCTTTTGCCTAAGAAATTATTTATTCGGTGGCAAAAAATTAAAAACAAGTAAATATATAAATATATGTATATATATATATATGTTATAAAACCTTTAAAGAAATCGCCCTTATAGTCTTTAGGCGGAGGAACCATCGGAGCTTCGTATCCCATAATTGCACGCATAGTAGTTTCTAAAGCGGAACGTCCGTATTTGTTATCGATATTAAATCTCGAGAAATCTCTGGTTTCAGTAGCACGTCTATCGCCGTGCGTTAGCGCTCCCTAATCATACGGGGTAGCAATTAATCACCATAAAATTGTTTAATATTATTATCAAAAGGGTTATATGTATACGCACACACACACACACGCATATTTGTAAGCGCGCGCGAGCGTGTGTGTGTGTGTGTGTCATAAGTTCCATCGGTGAACTACGTCCGCTTAGGAAAAGGATATATGTACTTGCATTATTAATTGATGGCAATGGAGTACAGCAGCAATTGTAACAATGCTTTCGCGACTGCTACAGTTTAGTTACGATGTAAAGTACAGTGAGAAGCAACATGGAATGGCAAGGTATTGAAGCCGAGTGGTTATAACACTATTCTAGTAAAAAGACGAAAGAAGTTTTTAACATGCTTAAAACTTTTTCTATTGCAGAACGATTTGTACTGTAGGCAATCAAAAGATTCAAAACAAGCTAGTTATATCGGCGATCACAGCCGATCATATGCTGTATAGACCGACTATGCTATCAATGCGAAGCGTGCAAGAATGAATCGAAATCCGTTACGCAAATAAAAAGTTTCAAAAAAATAAATAAAAATATAAATGCGGACATGTCATATGTTATTCAGCAATATTTATACAGCTCTACGTATTTAAACGAATCACAGATTAGTTATTAATGTACAGCGAGAATACAGTAAGTCAGGGACGTGCGGTATGTTTGTTGAAAAAATATTACAGTGCGGAAAAAAAACACGACGAGAAGGTTTTTATTATTAAAGAAGCATGTAGCCGCTAAAATAATCGAGTTTATGATCATTTGGGAAATTTTGTAAGGTCTCATCCGGCTGGAATCAGTTATCATAACACTATCTTTAAGAATTTTTGCGAATCTGATGTAAAGACAAATAGATCTATTTGTTTACAGTTTGTGGTGAAATCACCGAGTAAAACATTGTTCAAAAAGGGGGAAAAAAATCGGAAATGAATGTTTCAATGAGACTCGACTTCTATGCATAAGACTCGTTCAACACAGTTGTAGCTTTTGTAGAATATACTGCACCATATTGCACAGAGGTAATCCCGATTTAAGCCCTTTATGTTATAAGATGTGGACCTTGTTAGAAAGCGTTACGTGCAGAAAGCGTTATCCTAATATCAAGTCATTAAAGCGTTCTATAGTTAATGTAACGTTACGCACACCGCTAGAAACGATTTGTGAATCGATAGATAAATGGCTCGAAAAATTTTGGAGCTGCGTGTCATTAGACGCAATAATCACTGCAAGTAGTTATATTTATTTAGTACAGCTCATGTACATTTCAAAAATATATACCTTTATTGGTATATCGAATTTTGTTGTTGCTGAATTACAAGCCATTGAGGCCTGACAGAACATATGGCGCGACTCTTCATATATACTTACACATATCCATATTCGCGTTCTCATACCTAAACACGCACTACCCCTAATAAAACTGATTAGCAGTTAGAAAATAATTCGAAGAAATTACATAAATTTAAGTTCTAAACCGAAAAATTCTTCAACTTACTAAACTTTCCAATCTTTTCGCAACAATAGAAGCAAACCTTCTTTCACCAGCAAGATCGGATATTAGGAAGATGTATTCCGGGGCGTTAACTTGATTACTTCTATGTGTTCTTCCTAAAAATGATAGAATAATAAGTTACGAACCGTTTATACATAATCATGTATATGCCCATGAACATAAAACCAATTTATAAATAAAAAATCGAATTTTAACTTACAAAATAAAGGACTAAAGAAAAAATTCAAATTTAAATACTCATATTCATTGTAAAATTTACTAGTCCCCATTTAAATATGAGGAGACTTACTAAACTTAGCAAACCATAGGAGGGGTAACTCTATCCAGAAAGCTTCGGATATTCGAAAACACGCTATAACTTATTGATTATTATTGTAAAATCAACTTTTTTGTTAAGACTAATTTAAACTAACCGAAAAAATAAAACTTTAAATACATAAAAAACTACATAAAGTGTTTTTTTCTCTCCCGCTAAATCATATTCAATTTGCAATTAAAAAACAAATCGAAAAACACGGTTTTTTCTTTGACTTTCTTGTTAATTACTTTTATATTTTTATTGTACATAAGAGAACTATTACAAGAACAATTTAAGCATACAATAGTCCGTGCAGGTATCATTTAAATTTACGTTAGTAAATTTGAAATTTAGATAAACGAACCGAATTGCTGAATTGCTCTATCAGCACTCCACGGCAATTCTAAAGTGATATGAACACGTCGCCTTTGATTCTTCACCCTACGATCACTTTGTAACGATATACCCGAACTAGCTGCTTCAGAAATAATAGCAATATCTTTTTCTCCGTCCATGAATCGTTGTTTTTCTGAAAAAAATAGTTAATAAACTTTCATGAAATTATCTTTTTGAAAAACAAAAACAGTCTGCAATGTTTGATTTAATTCAGAGACATTTAAAACTATTAAAGTTAGCGTAATTTAAAACGTGTGTTTAAAAAATATATCGAATAAACATCTAAAAAGGGATTTCATTTTGAATGTTAACGACGACAGGGTAGGCCCCCTTTCGCTTCAGTTGGAATTTTATTTACGGTAATTCAAGTAGTACATAACTATGGTGTTGCACGAAAACCCCGCGTATTGAATCAAATATTTATTACAATAATGTTCAATTAAAATAATCACCAAAAAACTCGTGATTTTTTCACAATATTTCATTAATCTATTAAAGGAGTAATTTGAAATTTAATAAAAAAAAATACCGGAACATTAAATTTAAAAAATCGTATCTGCCTATAGAAACTAATGAACTGCATTTAAAGAGATTAAGAACCATATTTCCTCTGAAACTGTTTTTGTGAAAAAATCATAATCCATAAATATAAACTTTACGGCTTTCTCAATTCTCTCCTTCAAGACCTTTATCATGATCTTCGCTAATATGATATTAAATTTATCGTTTTATAAGTTTTCTATTACTTCGGAGATTATTTGTTCTTTATCACCATCATTTGCTTTTCCAGAAAATCTATTGGCTATTTTGCCGTACTGTATACTACATCGTATAATTTTACTATTTTCTCCAATATGTTTTTTCCAGTCACTCCTAGCATATTTATTGAATTATCATTGGAGTGCTGTTTTTCTTTTCGTCGTATTATTTAATCTTTTTTTATATTTTCTCCTTTGATACGTGTCTTGTTAATTTTTGATCACATAAATCTTCTACGTATTTTTTTTCTACTTCATCAGTTCATCCTTTTCTGTTTCTAAATTTTTTCAACTTCCCTTCCCATTACTCTCGTCCCTTCGTGTTTAAGTCAATTAATTTTTGGTGCATTATATCTTATTTTCCGTTTCTATTCAAGTCTTTCATATTTTTGTATTAATCATTAACTTTTTTTCTTTTGTATATCTAGATTCGGTTTTTTTTTTTGGTTTTTTTTGAAACACACAATTCTTTTCAATCGAATGCATAATTTCGTCAGTAGATTTTTATGCGAATCTATACTTATTCTAGGTAATATATTAACTTGGCAAACAATTTTTTATTTTTTTGTCCTTATTATGTAATCCAGCTCCTTTCATTATCTGCCTGAGACTTTTACGTGTATCTTGTGATTTTTATACCACAAGTGTTCATTATTATTATTATTATTTGTAAGCTTCTCCATAACTGAAGGTCGCTACATTAAGCATGCATAAATTATCTGTAACAGCTGTTATCTATATTTAAACAGCTTAATACAGTTAGCCGCTTTCTTCCCGGTGGTGCTTTGCCTAATATTTTTCCACTGACGGCCAAGCGAAATATGGGGTCGATCTGCATTCTTCGCTTTATATACGTTTCCTTATTATCTTTCAAAGCGGGCAATAAAATGGTTTGGTTAATCTGGTGCGATCCAGCACTTCCACGTTTGTTATCTTTTCCGTCCATTTTATTTTGTGCATCCGTCTGTACGTCCACATTTTGAACGTTGTAGTTTTTTCTCTGTTTTTTTCTTTTCTTTTTTTTTTTGCGATACAGAATTTCAACGATTTTGTTCTTCTTTTATTCCGATCTTATGACATTTGCATTCCAGCCCTCATTCCTTCTTTTTACGTGTTTTCTTCTATTTCCTTGTATATTGCTTTTGCGCCCATGTCCGGAAGTCTAATGTCACCAACTAATCTTATTCCTATCACTCAATTTGCAGCATATTCAATTTCCCTCAGATTTAAACGGCGGCTCCTTCTAATTCGACCGCCACTCAAGTTTCTCCTCCTTATTTTTTCAAGTAAGGTAACTATAATTTTTTACTGCTTCACTGTCAATCCGATTTTTATCCATTTTTCTCCATTAATGTCTCTGGTTTCACAATAAAGCAATCATTTCGGGTTCCATAATTTGGATTCGATTATTCTTAGCATTCATATCTCATTCAAGAGACATAAAAAACTGGAAGTCATTATTAAATTATTCTCTGCGGTCATTTTCGGAATAATAATACGGTAGTTTCTACCGCTTTCTATATCACGGTTCTGAAAAACGGAAATAACACTGCCTACAATCATCACGTTTTCGTTAGTCATCCTTTACCACATACAGGAGACGCATGGTGACAGAATTCTACTATCCACCCATTGTACGAAAAATTCTTAAGACGTATGATGATTCACGAAATGATTGTATAAATTGCTCGTTTCAATTTTGCGATGTGGCATAATACAGAACATTTTTCTTTTCCTCTTCTTTAAGGTTGATTTGAAGTGCGTACTTTGCGTTAACAAAGAAAAAATAATTTCAGACATAAACTGCTAAGGAGAAGTTAATAGCATAACTATCAAAAATGTTTCTGATTTTAATGTTTGTATTTAGATATCTGTCAACAGCTGTCGCGAACATTTAAAAGGCAACATAGTTCATATGTTCAATTATTATCGATGGCATTTTTATAGAACGTAAAAAATGAAACATTCTATATCGGTTTTTCACACACACACGCATACAACAAAAAAAAAAAAGAAAAAAAGAAATATCTTAAAATTCCTTTTAGAAGTTCTTTATTACGCAGGTAATAGGTTCGCGAAAAATTTCAAACTTTACACTGGCGATCAATTCTAGTTAAAAACATCGCGTGCTCTACATCTACCTATTTCACTTATATAAGTCGTAAATTTAATGAATGATAAATTTAACAGCGCCTAAAGAGACGCCTTACTAAAGAAATTTAAAAACCTATTTAAAATAAATTTTCCATACCAGTTAAATTTAAAGTTTCTAAAGGAACATCAACTTCTGATCTAGTTTCGTACAGAATACCAGCATCAGTTTGGACGACTCGCCCTTTTCGTCCTGTCATCTACAGATTAACCAAATATCATCGTCAATTAATAAATATAAATACAACTGGTTTCTTACACAATAACACTTAAAAACTTACCCTTATCACGATAGTAATAAAAAAGTGCTTCACTTATCATCCATTCAAAATACGAAAACAAATGGGGAAGAAGAGAAATAGAATGCCGGCAACAAGCCGAATAAAACTATAAAATATATGGCTAGTTGCACAGGTAAATTACTTAATTTAACCCTAAGAAGTTGTCTTGCACACTCAAAATTTTCAATATTATTCATAAATAGGGAAAAGGTATTACATATATCGAATGAACGCTATACGATCTAGTGGCAAGAGAATAAATCAGGAGAATTATAACGGATCTTACAATGGTGGCCGATAGACAAAAAAAGGAAACAGGGAAAGCCTATGACCGGATGGCGCGATAACATAACAAAGGTAGTTGGAAAAAACTGTTTGAAAAAAACGCAAGATAGTAGTGGTTGGAAGACGTTAGGGAAATTTTTCATCCAGGAATGGTTAGATAAAGGCATATCGGATCGTGATATATTAAAACATGTTTAAATATTAATTTAAAAAATAACGATAAAACGAATTCTGCGATGAAACAGACATCAGTATTGCTTAAATGAAGCAATTAAATTAAAACATAACTCTATCTGCTATTAAGAGCGACAACATACTAAATGCGTAGGAGGGTTTTGATTGTAATGATACTTCTAAGGGCGTAACCTATTTCAATAATTTTTAACCGCTACTTGTAAACTTATTTTTAATGCTAGAAATTAACGGTACTACATTAAAACAGTGATCTTTCTTACTAAATAAAAAACGAAATTAATTATTACAAAATTTGCTGATAATATTCAGTTCTAAAGAATCATCTTGTAAATTAGGTTGCCGTTGTACCAGCTGATGGTTAAAACTTTCATCTTATTTTAGTACACTCAAAGAATATAAGATGTTTGAATCTGTAAGAATCTGAACTTCTCTTTGTACTACCTTTTTTTCATTTTTGTAGCACCGCTGTATCAGATTGTAATAATAAATTCTCAGAACTCATGCTACTATTATAGATTTCGCAAAGTTGATATAGGAATCGACGTTTTTAAAATTCTTTATTTGAAAATAAAAACTATTAATTTGTCGATAGCAACTGAACAAAGTAGTTTTGTCCGAGTATTAAATTTTTACATATGTCAATCCCTTAGCTTGGCTAGAGAAATAAGTATAATGAAATTAATATACGGTCAACTTTAATAAAATAGGTTATGTAGTAATGAACAAAGTTAAAACCATTGTATTCATTCACATTTGTAATCTTTAAAGTTAAAAACGAATGATAAATAGCAAGGGCGTTCGCTTCTTTATTACCAAAAATGCCCAAATGGCTGGGAACCCACAGCAAATCAATTTGAATAGAACGGAGGGAAGAAAGAACGTAGATAAATGAGCGTATACGGAGAATAATAAAATCGCACGAATGATCAGGTAGGGCAGAACAGATGGCCTAAAAAGGGTGGACATGGAATCTTATATAATTAAGAATTTAGAAGAAAAGTGATTGGAGGAAATGAAAATAATGGAACGTAAGAAAGCCATCAGTTCGTCTGTGAATATAGAACAGAAAGGAGGCAGACAAAAAGATTCTGAAAAATCAGAATCTGGGAGGATAAAAGAGGCACCGAAACCACCCGATCTCTTCGAACCATCTGTAAACACGGCTGCATACGAAGAAAATTAAGAATTGATAGAGGTAATGTTTGTAGTATTTTAATTTTTACCGACTTCCAAAAAGAAGGAGGTTATACGTTCGTCGTGTATTTCTTTTTTCTATATTTGTTAGCGCATTACTCGTATTTATATAGACCGACTTTACTGATTCTATGTCTACAATTAACGTTTGCGTTCGCTAAGAATTACGTTGTAAATTTGGATCATTTTATATAAAGTACAGAAGAGAAAGAGACAGAAATGTAAGCAAGAGGTGTCACGAGCCACAGCCCCTTGCGGGGCCAAAGTGGCCAAGTTATATATTATAGAAAATAGCATTTAGCTTCTAAGTTCAGAGTAAGAGGTTATATATAAGAATGAAAGTCTCATTCTTTAATACCGAATTTATATTTTAACATAAAATATAATATAATATCGAGAAAAATAACGGCAAAAAAAACGTATTGTTTAAATTTGAAATAAACAAAAATAATTCATGTAAAGCAGCACCGAGCAATATAAGTTAACAGAAATTATTTTAAAATGATTTGTTGTATATTAATCCGTTTTTTTTTTAAAATTAAAGGCCCAAGAATGAAACTAGCTCCCTCGGTCGCTCTTAGCAGGTAAACCGAATCGAAAACGCACAAGAATAATTTATAATTTAATACGGGGTTAAATCGAACATAAAGTCACACATTCTAATTAATCAATTTTTCCGTATAAATTTCTATTAATAACCAATGCATAGATTTGGATGTTTGTATCGAAGATTTTTTAAATTAAAATAGTGTCAAAAATTCTGGCCTGTTGATAGAAACAACAATGAAGAAACAGCAGCATACATAATTTACAACTCGACATTTGGGCTCACAATAATTATAATCCTAGAGATCACGAAAAGTCTAATTTTTTCGGTTGTTGCAAGTACTTTTAATTTATAAATTTTTCGAATTTAAGCTTTACAATTCTCTTTGTACTATATTTTGTCTCTTTTCTTTACGAAGTTAATTGTTATGTTTTTCATAAAATGTTTCATATTTTTGATATATATTAACGTTTATCTAATTTTACACATTTGAGGTGAAAACAAATCAAAATCAAACTAAATGTTTTATACGGAAAAGCACGGAATTTTAAAAATTACAATATGTAATTAATGAGAAAAGTTTATTAATTAAGCAAAAGATACTAACTTCAGCTACATTTTCCGGTCCACCAAGTTCATCGATTAACTGATCAAGAGCATTCGGTGGCAGGCTATCACCTAAAATTTCTACCTGTCTCAGCAAGTCTTCTTTCATAGTACATGCTCGATCAATGGCGTCTTTTTTCGGATTAATCACATCTTTCATTTGTGCTCTGCTCATCTTTATCTTTTCACCAACCCTATTTCCTAATAATGCTGCATCGATTCTATCCTGCGCGGTAATTTTCTTTTTCGTGGCATTTTTTCGCTTACGGCCTCTCTTTTTCGGTTGACCCCACATATCTATGTAAAATATGTAAACACGCTTTTACTCGAATTCTTAAAAATCGAATATATTATTAAAATTCATTTATAATTTCGAATCGCATTTTAATTTCTATTCCCGTTATTCGTTACTGACATTTTGGGCGTATTAGGGACCATCAAATATTATCCTAATTCAATGATCGGTTTTAATGAAGTGGTAAAGTTGCTTAGCTGATAAAATATTTCAATATTTCTAAATTTAATAACATATTTCAAACATTTAATGATTTTTTCAACGTCGTAGTATTTTAATTTGTAACATACCATGATTATGGGACTGTGTTCTCGAAACATGCCGGTGTTTATATAGTTTTAAATATATTTTCTGAAAAAGTTAGAAGTTTTTTGAATTTTTATTTCATTTATGTAACAAGCAATACTCAAATATCAAAATTACACTGTAAATGCAACTTAATACGCACAATCATTTTAGGTACAGAAAATTTATTAGGCAGGCCTCGGACCAATTGACAGTAGATTAATGAAAAAACTAAAATTAATAGGAAAAAAAAAACAGAATTTAAATTCGTATAAAAATTAATAAATTTTTATAAAACATGTAATCATATATGAAATATAAGATTTCCTTTTTGTTAAATTTTTCAGAATATAAGAGCGTTATTCTTATGGCGTTTAAAATGGCACAATGAAAGGCCTGGATAATACTATAATTCAAATATTGTTTGGCGTTTCATAGTACGTTAAAAAATAATTGTCTACATGTACTCTTGCAATTTATAAGTGAACTATTTTTTTAAAAAATAGTTTTTAATTTTCGCGAAGACATTAGTAGACCGATAAACTGAAAAATTTTGTAGAAATAATTCGAGTTTTCTAAGACAATAAAAAACAAACAACTATTGCCACTATGAAAATGAATATACTTCAAAATCTAAAATTAAAAATGAAAAATTATTATGGTTCTTAAAAAATTTTTAACTGAACAAACAAAATTGCTTACGAAAAAAACGAACTTGACAAAAAAAAGAAAAATTAGTCCGTTTCAGATGCTAAAATTGTTAAAGAATGCATATCATTATTATTTGCAATTCACCGTTTTAAAAATTTTCGGAATGGTAATTACGCATAACAGTTGCAATTCAACGCGCAAAAAAACGTTTTTTCTTTTATATTATCGACGATTTACAAACATGCATCTATTTTAATTTTACTTTAAATGCTTCCGTAGGAAATTAATTATATTTTTAATTGTACTAGAAAATATTGCCGGGGAAAATTTTTTAATTACGATACGCATGACTAAAAACCCCGAGATTCAGAATCAGTATTGCAGTTTTTCAATAAACGTATTATATTTGGTAAGAAAAAACTATTTTCTATTTATGGAGAAAGTTGTCGCATTTATGATTAGAGTTTATTCGGGATTTACTTTTTCGGATAAACACATATAACATTGAACTTGGTGAGAACGACTTTCTATAATTAAATACTGTAATGCGAAAATTAATAAGGACCTTGAAAATTCTATATAAGACTACACGAACTAAATTACAGCATGTTTCAAAAATTTTTAAGAGTTTATATCTCAGTGTAGTAAAATGTTTTACAACACGTTAAGATTAAGTGGCTGGTTAGTGAAAGTTTTGAAACAAAACTAACTATAATAAAATTATTACCGTTTTGTAATATTTTATATAAAGTAATTTATAATTTCTTATACTTTCATTATTTACGTACCATCCGAGTCGGATTCTGTGGTATTAACATCGCTACTACTGTGTTCCGAAACTTCAGAAGGTTCATCACTAACTGATTCTGATCCAGAAACTTTAAATTCTGAATCATCCGAGTCTCTATCAGAATCTGACCCGCTAGATTCCTTCACTCTTTTCACTGCACGAACAGCTGCTTGTCTCACTACGAATAATTTGTATGATTTAACAAAGTTAAAAATAAACATTGTTCCTTAAAGTAATTTTCTTTTTCTATTTTTTGCTTTTTTCGAAAAAAATAAATCAATAGTGTCGTTAGCGTAAAATACAGTTAAGAACAAGCTCTTTCAGTTTCTATTTTCCGTTATGGTAAAATAAATTTATATTCGCGATTCATTTTTTAATCATACATCGAAAACAAACGAAATGACTAGAATTATTAAAAGTGCTTTACCTGATTTTCTTTTTGATGACCCTGAAGAGCAACCCGGTTCATCATATCCATTTTCAACCAGTAGAAATTTTTCAATGCTCTTTTTTTTATTCAAGTCTATTCCTAATATTTGATGAATTCGATTCCTATCTGGAGCTGGGAAGTGCTTCTCAATTAAAGATTGCAGAACTCCTCTATTAATATAAAAAAAAAAAAAAAATTCATAAACTTATACATCCCAGCATTTAGTAAGTGATAAATTAATATTTACCCAAGTAATTTATACTTCATATATACACAAAAAAACAAAGAAATATATACATTTTTCACCATTTTCAATTGTCGAAAAAGTGCGTGTAATATTTCCCACGATACATTTAACGAAAACAAAAAAAAGATAAAAAATCAACTCATTAAAACTAGGAAGATCCTCCTATCGTCAGCATCGACGTCAGCTGACAATTATATAATGGACGTCGTGCGTTGAACATCAACGATAAAAAAATATATATATTACAACAAATTAAAAATAATTACAAAAATCAAAAAGTAACAATTATCGATTGTTTTCCTTATAATTGTCCGCCATTTGTCCGAATGGTTCTTTAAAAACGATATTTTTAATAAGCTTTTCGACTGTTTTACAATCAATCGTTATTTATTTTTTCTATGTGCAGCGTGAAAATACAACGTACAACTGACATCATTTTTCTGTTATGAAAAGTTTAAAATTTTCGCAGTGATTAATCATAGTGTTTTCTGTATTTAATAATTACTTTAACTTTTTCAAAACTTTTCTCCTAAAACTCTGTTAATTGCGATTGCAAATAATAGAACAGAAAACTGCAGTCTTCTTGATACAAAGGGCATTGGCCAAAAATAACTAAAAATTAAGAACTCAAAAGCATCGCACACCAGAAAAAATTTGTTTAATACAGAAATAATAAATGAAAACAAAAATCCAACTAATTCGTTTTGACTATTCGATATTTTATTATAATTTTTACTTTTGAATAAAAATTCAAGGAAAAACTTTTTTATACAATATATGAATATTAAATTAAAAATTAAACCACTAAAGATCCGAAGAGCTATTAAATTGCAACCTATCAAAATAGTTTTATTTATATAGCACCGAACTAATAACGACTAATATATCGACCAACTCAACACATGTAAAAACCAGATGAAGATCATAATGTGTGCCAGAAATGAAGAATATAGATGTATGCACAATCTCTTGACTCCAGATGATTACGGAAAAAAATATCATGTTTTCAAATTTTTTCAAAGAAATAGAGAATAAATATGCGTTATTAAACAAATTAAACAATAAACGTATTTAAAAAGAAATAATGAAGATTTTCGGAATATTCCGATTCAACGATAGATCTACTAAGTGATTTTTCATTTATAAATATCGAACAGTTTAATTATACATATAATTTTTTTTGTGTGTGTGGCTTGGTTATCTACAATTTAATCAACAACAGAAGATTTGACTCGATACACGTCTTCCCCATCAGCCCTACCGAAAAATTATGAGATTAACAGAGGTTTTTACTTATATAAACAGTACCTGGCACACCGAGCAGTTGCTCGGCTCATACAATCATGCCGTCCTCACAAATAAATATACATAAATATTAAATATAAACTATTTATATGCAAAAATCTTATCTTTATTTTAATCATATACATATTCACAAAACATAATATAATAAAATAAAGTCGAATTATAAGCAACTATTTTTTAGGCACATCATAAATCAGATTTATTATGTTAAAAAATAGATAAGTAAGAGGAATTTTAGTACAAACACATCGATAAAAGGAGACCGAGTAAAGAAAAAACATACTCAAAAATTCCATATAAGTTACTGTTCTAAAAACATGTAACATGCTCCTAGGAAAGTGAAAATTATTGTTTGTATTTTTTCTACAATTTCGGAGCGTTTAAGTGGCGGATACAGACATTGTAATACACATCGAGAAAAGTACTGGTAAATAATACTGTAACTACGAGTAAACACTATACATAAAACTATTGACAAAGTGCAATTGCAAAACAAATTGAGAGAGATATTCATTATACCTATCTGTTTCAATTACATATCAATGCACTTGTGCGGAACTATGCCTTATTAAAATGAGCAATTTCTGAATTTATAATTTAGGTACAAACATACAATATTATATATAGCATAGCTTAGTTATTCGATTTCCTAGCTATGTTTTTCATTATCCAACACTTATAACAATTATAAAAAGATCTACATTGTCTAATTTTAAATCATTTACAATTTTTCACAATTTTCTGAAATGATTGTAAGACTTCTTTGCAATTTCTATTATTTTTAATATTTGCACTTGTCCCGCAACAAAATATAAACTAACTGTCAACATGCAGAGAAAAACCTCGACGATTTATGTCATACTGCTGCTATTTAGCTACCATATACTCACTTTACAATAACACAATGTACACGAATTTCAAATACTTACTCTTTGGAAAGGAATAAAATTATTATTCTAATAATGATGATACGATTGGAATTCTTACACTTTATTTTACACTGACTCTTCACCTGCGGCTTCTGCCGCATATTTAGAACCGTATTTGAAGTAAGTTAAAATGGTTCTGTCATTTAAAAATATTGTTATTGTACTAAATTAAGTAAAATTATTTTGTCTTTTTGCTTTATTTACTTTACAAGATTCGCCTTTTTTTTCTCTCTTTCGAGCATTATAATACTTCAAACAAAAATGCGTGCGTTATAAATAATAAATCGGAATATTTTTAAGACAGAAATATAAAAATGTCACTCCCCGCAAAAATGTGAATATTTTATTAAAACATAACCAGAAGTTGCGAAAATACCGAACACACATTAAAACACGAATAAAGTAAAGTAAGTCCCGTAACCTTGACAGGACGTCGAGGATTGTGAAGGTTAAGGTTCACAATAAAGTCCAACGACACCAATGAGAGGAGGGGGGCCAGTTCCTTTCTCTCGACCGCCTTTACCTTCCCAGATTTCTCTGGTACCCAATTATTTCGGGCTGGGTAAACCTGGGAGCGATTCGACAGGTCTCGAACCCGTGACTTCTGGTTTGGTAGCTAAGCGCCTTAACCACTAGGTTATCGCGGGATACGAATAGATAATACGCGAATAACGGACGGGCAGTAAATGCGAACATGGTTCATTACTTATGTCAGAATTAAGTAATACAAATAATGAATAAAAAAAATCAATAAAGGCAAAAATTAAAGAACGATTTTGCAATCAGATAATCTATAACTGTTAACAGAAACGATTAGGTTTTAAACGATTACAAATCGTAAACATAATGAATCAAATTTGTTGAAAAGAAAATACGAATAGATCTGAATAACTTGGAACACGAAAAACATACAAAAAATGGTTGATGAAATTTTTTAAAAATGGCCTAACTAAGGAAAGAAAAAATTATAAACAACCATGTCAGCTGAATCCGAAGTATTAATCGGCATTTCAAATGGTAGAAAGTTGGGCTATTAAAAAATACTAGTAAATAAAATAAAAGAAAATATATACATATATCGGTATTATATTTTATTCAAATTCAGTAACTATTTCAAACTGTAGCCCGGCTATAGGAATATATATATACTACTAGATAGAATTCGAATAAATGTGTATACCTCTCATGCTTGTATAAACGGTGACAAAGAATAAGAGCCATGCTGGTTATTAATAGTTGTTTCAGCGGCACAGATATCTCCTCACATGCTTCACAGACAACTGTACTGCTATCTAAAGTTGTGTGAAATGTATTAAATTTCATTCAATTATGTGAAAAGGAGAAGAGAATTTAATCCTATCTCATAAATATACAAATTCCACCGGCTGTAATATCTCGTTTACACCGTGCTATCCATCAGTACCCTTATAAAGCGATTTGCTTATTACTGTTGAGCCAAGTTTCAGCGAAAACCACGATCTCAATAATAGATATAACGAAATCGGTAATTACATCTTCTTGCTGAAGCCTCAAATTTGATACAATGAATGCAATGAGCAAATCGATTTACAAGGATATTGAAAGATAACCAAGTTTAGATGAAAAAAACATTACAGCCGGCAAAGTATACATATTTATGAAAAAGAAAATTCAGTTCTCTTTTCGACTTGGTGCAATTTAATGAAATTTAACAAATCTCATGTGGCTCTGCAAAGCAAGTGCAGATATATTGGCCATTGAAGCAATCGTTAATAACCAACATTCTCTACCCATCACCGTTTAAATATCGCTCGAAGTAGTATAAGCATGAGAGATGTACGACATTTCTTAGAACTTAATTCGGCAGCGTGTATACACTCCCCTAAAGCGACGCAATTGTTTAAAGTGCGTTTGTTTAGTAGTAACGGGGATACTATAAAATTCCGATATTATTTTAATCGAAGAATTGTTAATATGAAGAATAATGTAGAAAAACAATTTCTTAAATGTATGGTACGAAACATTTGAGCTTTATTTCAATAATAATCCTCTATTTTTACAATTCGGGAAGATTCTTCCAGTGGAGCACGATTAACATTCGCAAGTACATCTCTTACTTTAGTTATCATGAACCTTCGTTAAGTAAAACAAGTGTCAAAATTTTAATTCAAAAATTTCAAATTAATTACCTGTTTCTTCGCATTCTACCTTTATTTTATACTTCGAGATTTTACAAAATGCAATTCTAAGGTACTAGAAACGCACATAAAAAATCGTACATCATTTAAATTCATAATTGGAATCCTTTTTATAAAATTAATTTTTCGTTTCAACAAAATTTGTTTAATTTCGAAAAATTTTAAATTAATAATACTATACACTTATAGGGTTTTTTATTAAAAGCGCACTTACGAATATAAGTATTAATTAAGCGATAAACGTATTTCGCACAACAACGTTTTTAGCAAAAAATGTTCAGTTTAATAAAACTTTAAGTCTTACTCACTGTTTTGCGCGAATATTAAAACAAAGGAAACTTCGTATCTGCTACAATTATTTTTTTAGATATCTCATTTCAGCATTAGTAGGAGTTTTGGATACAAATTCACTCACATGTCACCACACAGCATTGTATATATTATTTGTGACTGGCTCAGTACAAAAGTTTCTAGTTTAAGTACAGCTAAGGATAATTGACGCAGCATAATCAATTATTTACTTCTATGTTAATTAAAAAGTAGTAGATGTTTAATTATTTTGTTTATGTAAACATTTTACTTGAAGCTCGCTGATTATTTTATGCGAGGATTGAGGACGATGTATAGCATTTAACTTAGATCAAAAGATTTACTATTATTATTACTATCTAATCTGATATCTTTAAATGAGCAATAATTGTATATATACATATATATACATAGTCTAGCCATAAATACTGATACTGCCGCTGTATGAGGGGAATTTTGCGCAGAACAAAGTGATAACACTGTCAGTGCATCGTCATAACACAGTAGAAGAGCAAACAAGTTCACTTTAGTCTGTTCGGTACACGCTACGAAGATGGAGTGGACAGATTATCACGTGCGCGTTACAATAATTGGACTGATGAAGGCGGGGCATAGCGCGTCTCAAATTCTTGCTCTCCTCAAACCACTCAAAGTTACGAAATGTTTTGTTTATCGTACACTACAACGTTTTATGGACACAGGAGACGTTGTTGATTGCCCGCGAGCCGGTCGGTCGCGTGTTGCGAGAACAAAAAAGGTAGTTGAAGCAGTTCGGTCACGAATTAACAGGTGCCCTCTTCGGAAACACAAAATCATCGCTCAGGAGATGAAAATCGCGCCGAGAACGGTCTCGCGCATTCTCACCGATGATTTACATATGCGAGCCTATAAGAGAAGTACAGGTCATCTTTTAACCGAAAAATTAAAGGCGATAAGATACGAAAGAGCGAAAAAGTTGAAACGATTGTACGGCAAAAATGGGTACAAAAAGATCCTATTCACAAATGAGAAAATTTTTACTGTAGAGGAAAAATATAACAAGCAAAATGATAGAATTTATGCCCGTTCATCTGCTGAGGCTAAAACCAAATTTCCACGCGTTCAACGAGGTCACCACTCCACTTCTGTGATGGTGTGGTGGGGCGTATCGTGGTATGGGGTAACTCTCATCCATTTTTGCGAAACAGGGGTTAAGACAGGTGCCAGAGTGTACCAAAACACAGTTCTGGAACCAGTGGTTAAGCCTCTGAACAATACTTTGTTTGCCGAAATCGATTGGATATTTCAACAAGATTCAGCACCGGCACACAAAGCTCAAACGACACAGAAGTGGCTTGCAGAGAATGTGCCCGGCTTCATAATAGCTAGTGATTGGCCGTCCGGCAGCCCGGATTTAAATCCGCTGGACTACGAACTGTGGGATAGGTTAAAGGAAATGGCCTGTCGAAGACCACACCGAAATTTGGAGTCGCTCAAGCGAAGCATTGTTGAGGCAGCAGCAAGAATTCCTCTCGAGACGATCCGTACATGTATTGCGAAATGGCCGGAGCATTTGTCGTCGTGTGTCGCTAATAAAGGTGGTCATTTTGAATAACTAAGACATGATTTTAACGAGCATTGTTTGTACTTTTGAAATAATTTTTTTTTGAATTTGCATCGTGCTTCCTTTTCGCGGTACGTTCGTTTAAAGCAGTATCAGTATTATGGCTAGACTATATATATATATATATATATATATATATATATATATACTAGCTGTGTCCCACGGCTTCGCCCGTGTATTAATGCCCGTTTAAATTTGTACTTGGAAATTCATTAAAAAATTTTTGTTTTATCTGGAATTGTATTTACGTAAAGATTCTTTCTCTCTCTTTTGGGTGAAAGATGTTTATCACCGTCTAACAAAAAATAGTCTTCATGTTTCACGTTTAGCTGAAGATTGTCGATTTTTCTATAAAACCTGTCCGTCGTGTAATCTAACAAAAAGTTTTGCTCAACTAAACAACACACACAGCCATCGTTTTGAAGAAATCAAGTTATATTCACATGGTGATCTCCTATAGTTACACGGTTAAGAGAACATCTTCACTCATATCTTTCAACCACTCTGTCTCGAGCGTTTTATTATAATTAATTTATTATCATAAAATCAAAATAACAGTAGTTGAGTAAAGATTTTAATATTTCTGGTAGCCAATTATTAATAAGAAAGTTAAGTAGTTGATTAAAAAAATTTATACGGCGGTTTTGGCCCAAAAGTTCGGATATTTGACATATCAGTTAAATATTCGTATTTTATTTTTATATGTAACCCATTAAGTCCAATAGTATATTGCTTAAATCTCTTCCAGTTTTTACAAACATATTGTACAATACATTTTCTTCTACTCCTAATAATTCATTATTATATAATAAATAAGATAGAGACGAAAACAAAGATGCACCATCCCTATCTATGTATTTTGCATAATGGGGAACTATTGCATCATCAACATATATTAATTCTACATTCATAATTACATATAACACGAACTTTTTTCTAAACAACAGCGAAAAAATTTATTTTATCATTCATCGATAATAACGCCATGCGCCAGCGATAAACATGGTTGCATTTCGATTAACATCGCACGATACACAAAAGACGCCACGAAAAGAGTAGTTGGTGCTCAAAAAATAATAAAATTGTCAAATTTGTTTTTTTTAATTGATTGATTAAATTATTTAATATAACAAATATTTATGTAAATAATTAAAACAAAAAGTATCCTATCTGTTAAGTTAGACCAAATTGCATGTACTTTCAAAATTTTATAAAAATCGGTTAAGTAAATTCCGAGTTTATCCTGCACAAACATAAAGACACGGGATTTTTATATATATATATATGTGTATATATATATATATATATATGTATATACATTTATTTCGCATATCTCAGAAACGACTCTAACGATTTGGATGAAATTTGCACACTAGGGGTATTTTGGGCCAATGAATCGATCTGCCAAGGTCTAATCCATGGAAAAATTCGGTTTCGCGAGTTTTAAATGAATTTTAATGTTTTCAGTATCATACGAATCAGGGTTGGTGGCGCGATCTTTCCACGACGATCTAATAGATAATTTGGTCTATCTTTAATACTATTTTTTGATTTTCGAACATCGTCGTACGAACGACTTAGTAATACAAAGACGAGCGACGAGCAAAAGCGAACAACAAATACTGGTAGTGCAAAGCAATAAAACATATGTTCGGCAAAACTGACGAGCGCGGAATTTCAGATACCTGGAAACGGCGCGGAAGGAATAGGCAAAAAAACGCATCGGTCTTTGCTATCAGCCGATCAGCGGGTGGTCACATAATGGCGGTTCGAAAATCATGCGCTACGCATGCAGTAAAAATATATATATAACAAAAAAAAACATAAACGAATCGAAAATATCGTAACGAACAGTTCATTTTTTTTCCATTAATTTTATATTTAAATAAGAAAAAAAACTGCTCTTTAATAGCTACTAAACAAAAAAATAAAAAGAAAATTGGTTAATAAACAGACGAGGACTTCGCCTATTTATATACAGATATTAAATGTTTTGCGTATTTATATATTTGTTTGTGAAAGTGAATTACTGAGAATATGTTGTGCATATTTTAAAAACTCCCTTATGTGCAATATACCCTTATTATATTTTGCAGTGATTTAGTCGGAAATTTTTTCCAATTGGTTGGAAAACAGCTGATCACAGGTAAAATTACAAGACGCTTTTTATTTGTTTTTATAACGAATAAACCCCGATAGAGATAAAGCTGACGACCCTACATACCTAAAATTTTATTTTTCTAATAAAAAAACGCATAGAAATGTATTCATAAAAATCAACGTGCGCCGTCATTGAAGACATTTTCCAACCATCGGGAAAACAAATTCGAAGGACCTCTACACTTTTGTTGCGTTCAGTATTGAAAAGCAGAGTCGTGTGGAAAAAGGCTTTAAATTCATAAATGTGTTCATACATTGGTTTTAAAATATTTTATGTTTTGTGAATACATATAAGATTAAAATAAAGTTAAGAGGTTACAAAAAAAACAAAAACGAGCATAGCTCGGTCGCCCAGGTACTTATTATTATATACGAAACGGTTAAAATAACAAAAAAACATTTCTTTACTATCAAACTACAAGAATCATGAAATCCTATATATCAAGGCAAAAATGTTACGCCTTTTTATTGCTTATAGTTTGAAACTGAATATTCGACAAGCTTTAAGGTACGTTTCACCGACTACTTTTAAAAAAAACACTAAAATTATGTCAGATAAATATTATGACAAGTGATTTCTTCGAAGGATTCGCTAAAAACAGAAAAAAAAAAAAAAAGTGAACAAACATAAATTATAGTGAAAATACGTACTTTGCGGTTGAAACGAAATCAGATAGTTCACCGTCATCTCGTTCCAGCTGTTCTAATGTTCTCGCTTCACCAGTTGACTGTAAACCTATAACGACGCATTTACCATACTTTATAGCTTCCCTAAAAGTCGAGAGAAAAAAAGGAAAAAATTGCGACGTCGCTTTCATTAAAATTTACGTAATTTAAATTATATAGTTATTACTATATGCACGTATCACAAGCGCTACAAAATAAAGACAAAACAAAATATATGAAAAAATAATTAACCTTGCTATAGATATCGCGTGTCTCACTTTAGCTGCTATACAAAGGTACTTGAAAAATCGTTGATGAGCTGACCAAAACTGACCCCACATAGTTTTTTTCATGCGATTTTCCGCGTCGATCAATTCAGCCGCTTCAGTAAACTTTTGCATGGCTTCAACCCACTACAAATCAAGTATATCGTTTACAAGTAACGGCGCGATTAATTAAATTTCGGTTAAATAGATAAAAATTCCACATTAACCAAACCCTCAAAACTGTTTTATTGGACGAGATTAAAAAATCATTGCAAATATAAAAACATACCAATTTAACCGAATCATCGTACATCTTAATAAATTCTTCATTTAAAGGAACTTCTTCAATTCTAAAAGTTACTCCGTGAAAGCTAAGCTGCCTAGCAATGTACATACCGCGTAACTTCATGTCCATTGCAACTATTTCCATAGCTCCGACACCTCTGTTATTATAATAATTCATGCGTAAATTAACATCAATTAACTCCAAAAGAGTAGCAATTAATATATCCGAAGAAATCAAATTTTAACGCATTACATATTTCACAACTAAACGGTTTATAGCAAAGTTAAACATACGGTTTAAATAATTGTTAAATTGTTGCCCCTTTCGGTGTGTTAGTATTTTATCCGCTTCAATAAGTAATTTCCACGGCAAGCGTTATTGCGACAAACAACAGAACGAAACACCGATGCGAACAGTATATTACAATGATTCACAGAAATAAGCAAATGAGTTTCCCTAACCTATGAAATACGTTTACACTGACATAGTTTTTAAATAAAAAGAATCTATACAACGTCCTCCACCACCCGCCAGGATGTATTTTTATTTTTCAACTGTTTCTACCAAAAACATAGAAATATATCTCGTTTTATTTGTAGCAGTTAAAAAGACACACATACTTAATCAGTTTAAACGTACGGCGAGCGGCGCTTAAAAAATACATATAAATTTATTCGCACGAAAAGCAAACGTCAATATTTATTTCTTTTTATAATGAAGGACAAAAGTATACGTGATGATATAACGTAAATGTGATTTTTTCATAACACCCTTTCATGTGTACCATTGTAACTATTAGAATATATTTCAAAAAATTGTCAAATTTTCTAGAATTCATTTTTAACCATTTTCATCCAAGTTTGAAATGAGTTACTTATTGTAGTGGAAAATGTGAAAATGTTCGTAGCACGGTTAAAGAAACCGTTGCCCTTTTTTCAACAAAAGATAATCAAGAACTAGTTAAACGAGAGAGGTTAACGAAATTAATTTCAACAAAAACACTTATCATCGCCTTTTTCTCTGGTTGATAGCATTTACAATCAAGACCACTTCTGTTACCAATTAAAATTTGCATGCCTACGCTAAATGCAAAAAAGACTATTCGATTTATACATTTTCGGATACTCCCATGACCATTCTCTGGCGTTTTCTATTAAGCTGCGCCTCATCGGATCAACAACGGGTTTGACTGCGAAGAGTCTTTTTTACTTAACCAGCTCAATGATCGAAACTCGTTCTTCGCACACTTAACGTTAATCAGTCATAATTAATGCTAGTTCGTTAAAGTTCATTTATCTACCCTCCTTCCCTATACAAGAAATTAAATTTAAAACTATCCGCCTATCGCAAGTTAATTTCGGTAACTATTAACATATTTACTTATTTACAATCGCACTAAGTTAAACAAAACAGAAATTTTTAATCGTAGAATATAAAAATAACAAAATATAATACCGACATGTTTCGGAGTACTAAAGCTCCATATTTGTGTGGTAATACTAATATTTTTAGTATTACCATGAACATACAGCTATAAGACTTCGAAACATGTCAGTAATATATTTAATTATTATTTTTGTAATATTTTACGATTAAAAATTTCTGCGCTTTATTTAACTTCGTTCGATTGTACATAAATAAATATATTAGTTTAAGTTTCCATCAATTTAGCGATTTTCAGAACTTCCTGCAAAACCCGGATGGTATTGTTAGTACCGAAAACACACTCTTTAAATTATTGTTACGAATACCGCATATGAATTATATCAAATAAAATTAACTTCTCCGAAGCGTCAAATTTAAAATTATCATACATATTGCGGGAAATTGATATGAAATTGAAAATAATACTTCTAACGACATAATAGCCAGAAATAATTCAAATGAAATAAAGTTATCGATATATATATATCTACATATATTTAAAACGATTATAAAATACATAAAATATCATCACATAACAAATGTAGGTCTATAGCTATCTCACTCGCGCAAATGACGTCACGTTCGAAGCAGATTTAATTAATTTTAAAGGAAATGTATGATTTTTTTTTTTTTAATTCATTAACGACTTTAGAGTATTGTAAATTGTTTATTTTTGTTTTTGCATTTGAAAATTTCAAAGTTTTTTTAAAACATTAAAATATAATTGTAGTTAATGAAGCTTTTAACACTTACAAGCGTATTTGTGAACCAACGACGTTAAAATTACTTTTAATCGTTTAGAGTAAATTTCTGAGTGATCCGTAAAACTTGAAAATAGTAATTACGAGCTTAACTATTGACTTACGTAGACATAAAAGAAAATACAATCTACGATCCTATTTACTAATTTCAGCCATTTCTAAAATTATTTTGACGCTAGCGTATCTATTTTTCTTTATCAACCTTAATTCTTGATTTTCTTGACTATTACAAACTTTTAAAAATGGGAAATTTTTTAAGGCTACTGCAGCAGACTTTAAATAACGCACATTTATTGAAATTCGCTAGAACGTACATTTTTATTAAAAATAAAACGGAACATTATTCATAAAATCGATATGTGTGGTAAAATGCTATTCCGCTATAGAAATAATATTCGAATTCGAAAAAAAAAAAAAAAAAAAAAAGGATAACGGATAGTGGCGTATACAGAAAATCATTAATAATTTAAATTGTGTAATAGGTTATCTGAAAGATAACGATTATTAACTAGTATATCTTTAACTGCAAAATTTAGTAAATCGTAATTATTTGTAAATTTTATTATTTATAGTTCTTTTCTAGTTTTGAATATGAGTTGGAGTTATTTAAATAAAATGTGTTCAACCATTCAAGGAAGGTCTCTACTGTACCCTATGGTGGGTTCATCGTTAATTTTTAATTTATAACGTATTTCTGAAAAGTTAATTTCATTTCGTATAATTAACCAGGAATTATAAGCAAAAATGATTTGAGAAATATAATCAAATTTACTTCGGCTGTTACGCGTGTAAAGAAAAAGAAAAGAAAAAAGTGAAATACAAAGCCTGACGTTTTTACATACTTCGATAAAATTAATTCAGTATCTGATATAACACGTAAGTTTTATTTAACATCAAACAAATTTTTAATAATAAATTTAATTTAAAATTTAAACAAAAATCTCGTAATCCCAATTTACAATTCAGCCGGTGAAATTAAAAAATACGTTATCAGCCACAATTATCTAAACTGACGACTACTTCCCTAGAATTTCGTTTTAATGCGCGTATCAAAATTAAAAAAGAAGTTAATATTACTTCTCTAATTAACTCATACAATAATAATAATCCTTTATTTTTTCTCCGGGAATTTTTTTTTCCATCCTTTAAATTTACAAGACTTTCCAAACAGAAGAAAACAGTAAATGCTAAGACTTGCGCGGATAATGCAGATCAAATAATTTGAGTTTAGCTAAATTACATAGTGTATTTAGGGAAACACGCGACTTAAAGAGGAATTATAAAAGTGAAAAATTTAAAAAGTTACAATAATAAACAAAAGTAGATATGTTAAAACTGAATCATTGCGGAAAGAAGCAAACCAAAGAGAAATGTTGTAAGCAAAAGTGTGTAAGAAGCACTAGATAAAATAATAATAATAAATAAAATGAAGGAGATGAAAGACGGACTACGTAAAAATAAGAATTCAATATTTTCTTTGTTAGCCTAGCCCATAAAAAAAAAAAATCAATATTTTCGTAATATGTGAAGTGATGAAACCAAAAGTGGAAATATTAAATGAATCAATATAAAAGTTCCGTTTTTTGAAATTATTTTCGAACCACGAATTCTTGTTGTTTCCTATTGCAAAAAAAATGTTTAAGTTTCAAAGAAATACAGCGCCGATTATTTAAAAATTTTAGATTTCGGTAAGAATTTACGAAGTAAACACTAAAAAAAATATAACGTATCGGATAAAATTATATCAGTAACGGCGGAAGTATAGTAACTATTTTTTTAACAGTTGCTTCTTATTAAATGTTCGTTGTCGCTCCTCGGATTTTCATGTTTCATTGTCGTAGATATAAGTAGGAATTAGTGAAACTGAATTTTCTTTCTGTATAAGCCTGACTTTAAATTAAATAACACGAAAAACTCCAATAAAATTACAAATCAAAGCAACAAATTTAAGCGAAAATATTAGTTTTCGAATTATAGGTGAATGTTTTGCTTTTCAAATGATGAATTAATGAAACTAAAACTTTTTTTTCATTTATAATTCCAACGAAAATAGTTTCAATTACTTTTCACAGTCATATAGCTTTACATAATCCCTTTACCTACAGATTATTTATTCTAGTCGCTTTTAATTAAGAAAAATGTTTTCCTTTTTGTCAAAATACTCCCTTTTTTTCATTATTCCTTTATTTGTTCGAATGCCAATCTGGAAGTTTAATAATTTATTAAAATAGACATAATCACGATTATACTGTTGCTGAAAATTCGAGTAATTATTTTTTGAAAGTTTCAATTTCTCCAGTTCGGATTTCTCATCCGTATATTATTTGTACGTTTTGTTTTTATTCATTTTTTGGGATTTGTACTTCGACGCTTTAAGCAACATCAACTTTGCGATGTTGCGGAAATTAATTATATTGATTTCAATCGAATTTTCTACTCACTACGCTAAAGCCAATGAAAAAAAAAAAAAAATCATCTTCATTCTCAAGCCAAATTTAACTGATTTTTCATGATTTTCTAAATGGCTTCTTTTCAAAAAAGCGTTTATTTTTTCATAAACATTTCAGCACAAATATCCGTTATAAGATCACGCCTACTTGTCGCTACGACACCGGTCCCACAAATTGGTATCTCTTGCCTTAGTAATTTTAATTTCATACACACAGTTTATATACAGCAGCATTACCAGTACCGTACAATTAGTTATGTCGCGGTCCACCTGTCACAAATGTACGGACCGCGTTTATCGCCGGCTGGCAATATATTTCTGGCGAAGGATCGCCGCGGTGAAAACTCGCAATGGGCAATCATATATTGAAAATCAAGTTGATGCTGAGCTGATGCCGAATAAGTGCGCGATTAGCTTTAGCTCGTTTGCCGAAGGATACGTTAAGGGTCAGCTGTTTAATATAAAAACATCTAATACGTAATTTATTCTCCGACGTTGCAAGAGATAATCTTATCGCTACATACGACCGTTAAACGGCAGATATTTTTTATTATGAAATAAATTTCTAGTACTAAATAACCAACTTTAATAAGTTGTAACGACAATTGCTGTCTTAACAACAGATTGCATTATTTACCGGAACTCCGAAACACCTTTTGAAGCAACTAAAGTTAGCTATATTTCTCAAATAAAAAATAATACGACGTGTTTAACGATTCTTCTTTAACGAAACTTGTTGTATCCGTTCGAAAAGATACTCGAAAGCACTTAAATTAGTGAGATATCATTGTCTGAAATGAGGTTTAGCATTATTTTACTTTAATTTTTCACAATTTGACATTTCAGTTTCATTTAATATCTCTCGAGGTATTTTTATCTTTAATAAATCTCATGACTTCTAACAAAATTCCCAGATATTTATTTGATCGGTGAAATTATCTTACTTTCTTCGATTTTATAAAAGAGGACAACTTACAAATTGTCATAAAGACTAACAATAACCGAATGTAGTAGAAAAACCACCCGATAAAGTGAAAATGTAAAATAGGAATACAAAAAAAAAAAAAAAAAAAAAAGGAAAAATGCAACACGAATATAAATAATAGTTGAATTATCACAGTGAGACTCTGAATATTAACTAAGATGTACATTTATTTTTCTACTGGTAAGTATACTAAAGGAAGGAATCATTTTAGACAACATTTAAAAGTACGTCTTAGTATTCTAGTTATTATTTATCGTAATATTTTTTTTACGAGACTTATATACAGCAAACTGATTGGAAAAATGGAAAATAAGCGAAGCACATAAATATGAAATATATTCAAAATTAAATAAATTATTTTCGTAAGAAAAAAAATCAATCAACCTCTTTTCAACAGCTCCGATGAAATAAGTAAATGTTTTGAACGGAGATCCTTCGCCCCACATTCCGAGTCGCGTCATATACGCCATGTTTTTGGGTTCGGACGCTCCTGTCGCCGATGCGTAAACAACTCTACTTTTAGGCAATTGTTTTTGCAATTCCAAAACAGTTACTCCTGTTTTAGTCGGCTTAGTAGATCCGACTGGGCATAGATTTTTTGCTCGATGACATTCATCAAAAATTACCTAATACTATATGTAAGGACAACGCGTAATTTAAAAGATACAAACAATTACAATCAAACAGAAATATCAACCACAAAAAAAAAAAAAAAAAAAAAACTAAATTATTAATAACAGTAAAAATCATTAAATTTCCAAAACATGGATAGTATAATTCATATAATCGATTTTTTTTGGCTGAATTCATTAAAATAACTATTACACATTATTTAATCATTTTTTTATTTTTATTTTTTTGTGTAATTAAGGAAACTGTTCTAGAGATATTTTAAATTGCAGAAACGACAGAAGAATAGGCAGGGCAGCCACCTAAATGTAATTTTTAAATTACCAGTTTTTCCGGTCTAAACATTTCCCTATTTTCGGTCATTAGAGTTGTGTAAAAAAACTTACATAAATTTTGCTTCACTCATGTGAGATAAACTAATAGTAGGAAGGAAAAAATTATAAATTAAATATTTTACTATCTTATTTTATTCATTTTAAATATTGTTATAATGACCACTAATTCATGCAGATTACTTTAACATCACAGAAATTAATAGCGAAGCTTATGATTACACCGCGCTTCCTAATGAACATAATATTTTGAATCATAAAATTTATTTGAAATTTAATATTTACATTTCTAATCACAAGCACCGATCATCTCACGGACCTGATGAGCTTAAGGTTCTCTCAGCCCCCAACAACAAAAAAAAGGTTTACTAAGAAGGCTCAGCTTTCACAATGAACCGAAAGACGGAATACAAAAATTATTTGAGTTACATCAAAAGGTTAACTATTATAAATTTGAAATACACAAATTAAATTTTATTCAAGTTTCTGTGTACTTCCTATTGCGAACGAGTAATGACTGTTAGAAACAACAGTCGCTGCTTCGTGTAAAAAACGTGATTATTTTTAAATTTTAATTTTTAATAAAAATTAAATATAAATGCGATTTAAAATTTACAGTTAAAATTACAATGTAAATTATAAATCTAAGTTTCAAAAAAGAGACCTATGTATAACTAAAAAATATTATTATTTACAATGGCACATAAAACTCATTTTTTTCTTTACGCTATAAATGAGATAAATTATAAACGTTATTTATTTTCAAGTACCTGTATAAACAAAATTAAGCAAGATGATGTAAATACTCTCAAAAAGTATAACACGTAATATTGAAAAACGCTTTTATTCTTATTTATAAATGATATTCTCTTATCGAAAATATCTTTCGGCTATTTTTAATTTTGTCACGGTTTTTAACGATACTCTAAATTCCCGATTTTTCTGATTGGACGACCATACCGAAGAAATCTAAGTTCAAGTTCCTTTAAAAAGAATGGTAAAAACACGCTAACCAGGCAGAATTTTTTAAACAAAAAGTTTTTTGTGAATAATTTTAACATCATTTACACGATTATAATGCACATCATAAAATCTGTTTCTTCAGATTATTTCTTGTAAATTCTGGACTAAAGATCATCATAACCTAACAAGAAGTGTAAAAAGTTAAACGTAACTAACTTTAAAAAAATGTAAATGCAAAAAATTATTTTAAAAAAATCCTTCGTTACATATAGTATAAAAAATAAATGCTAAAATAACAAACTAATACGTAAGTAACAAAATTAATATAAGAATATCAAACTTGTTATCTTAGGAACGTTTTCGGGCATAACCCATCTTCAGCTAAAATATAATCGAACTAAATTAAAAACATAGTGTAACAGTGAACACAATTTAAAACTTCACTTTGAAGCTGTGAAGTTTTAAATTGTGTTCACTGTTACACTATGTTTTTAATTTAGTTCGATTATATTTTAGCTGAAGATGGGTTATGCCTGAAAACGTTCCTAAGATAACAAGTTTGATATTCTTATATTAATTTTGTTACTTATGTATTAGTTTGTTATTTTAGCATTTATTTTTTATACTATAGTTACTAACAAACAGGATGATAAAATATTCTTTAATCCTTCGTTACATTTATACACACTTACTTTCTCTACCAGGATTCACAAAAAATATAATACTAAAAATTATTAAGGATACAGGTCCATCAAAATCGTCCCCGCACCATTGTAGTAATTGTTTTAATCTCGTTTTATATTTTCCACCAGTTTGCGATGATTCACCAATTAAAGATGAATAAGTAGAAAATATTACTCCTTTTCGAACATTTCCATTTACCGGGGAATCAATTTTTGCGTATTTGAACTACAAAATAAATAAATTCAGTAAAAAAAAAAAAAAAAAAACATTTTCCTTTTAGAACGATAAATAATTGAATGCGTGTAATTTTCCTGCACGCATAATTTTTTTAAAAAAATATTCAAAATAACGAAGTAAAATATGTGCAGCGCAATATTACTAATAATACAGGTGATTCTGTGAAAAAAATTTAAAAATTATGAAAATAGTAACTATTTTCTACATTTATATTAGTAAAATTTTAAAATTTAGATTCTACTGTGACGAATTTTCACAAGCACTTTTATTAGATGAGCCTATTCGTATGCAAATGTAATTATTTTATTTAATATTACATACACTATCATTCGGTCTATTTATAAATCTGATCTGCTGTTTTCCTTTTTTCTACTTCAAATATCTCTTTTCTATATTAATTTTAATTTTATAATTACGAATCTTTACATATTCTTCATTTAATTTAACAATTTCGTCATAAACTAAAAGTTACAATTTTTATAGAAATGCATAATTTTTAATTTTTCAAATAATGAACTGTTTACTTCAAGAGTTAGGTAAATGTTGGAATAGTAGAAAGCTAATCTCACAAAATTTAATTTAATCACATAAATACACAAAATTTGCATTAGTTTATGAAAGACATCATGTTAAAAACATTAAATCGAATGAATGATAATACGTTAGATCGCATTTTTCGTATTTAACTTACTGTAAAACATGAATGTTTTATCAACGCTTAAACGAAATACAAGTTATAAATTTTTCTCGAGATATTTATTAGGATCAGTAAACGCGTAGCCTTAAAACTCATTCAAGTACACAAGGTAATTTGTACGCGATCAGAATATTCATTATTTCTTCGGTTGAAATACAAATATTTTTGGATTTAAGAAAATTAAAAATTGATAAATACTCAGCATTCTGGGCTTGTTTTGTTTTTTCAGTTAAATAATTCAACGTTTTTCTTTTAAAGAACACACATTTCTAACAATAGAAAATTCTAAAAAGTTAAAACATAGATATTCATGTATCTACGAGTATGTTTCACGGTTTTTTTCGCTGTCTGCAGGATTTAAAATTATGTAATTAAAGCGCTTGCACATAAAAATGGACTTCTTGAATCTACGATAATTTTAAAGATCGCGAAAAGATCATTTAAATTTTATTTTAAAAATTTGAAGCATTTCATAAATGAATATTAATTCTACGAAGTCTTTTGGTGACATTAGAATAAAATTGTACATATAAATATCAATATATTGTTACGGTCAAAAGTCGGTAGAATACTTTTTTTTAAAAAATCTACTCCAAGTCTCGATAGAGTAGCGATTTAGCGAATAATTTTGTGTATCTGCTATCTAGATTTTCTGATCGGTTAATAATTACGTGTGTATCGTTTAACTGTAAAACAGTGTATTTAAGTGCTAATGCAGCGTATTCAAAGAGTAGGCAGCAAGTCAATTTTAAATCTTTTATCGAATGTTTGAGACCAGCGTATTTTTACTGAACCGGCGTCTATATTAAAAGCTCACATACATCAGTGAACATAATAAAGCTTTTAAAAATAACACAAAACATCTAAATACAAAAACATTTATTTTCTTAATTAATTCATAAAATTTTCATCGTTGAACTAACCAAATCGATTTGTTTTATTATTTTCTATTTAGAATTTCTCGATGACTAGAATTTGTTGCTATTATTATTGAAAATTTAAAGGAAAAACCACATAACGAAAAAAGTGTAAATTTTATTGACTGATACGAAAACTTCGTTAAAGCTTATCTTAATAAATTGAAAAATATTTCACCTTGCTTAAAGAGTACACTTCAATCTTTCCAGCTCCTATATCACTTAAATCTCTTTCTGCATCATATTTCAAATCATTTGAAACCGATACCCAAATCGCCTTTTTACGGCCTTTCAAAAAATTCTCAAAAATAATTCCAGCTATTGTACGACCTTTACCAACACCGGCCCCATCGCCTAAAAGTAACGCAAGAAATATGCAATTTTCATCAATAAAACAAGAGTATTCAATCTACGCAATAATTAACACATTCAGATGGAAGATGTATTACTTTATCGTGCTTTCTTCGATTCTGATATATTCGTTACTTCTATAAAAATTCTTTAAATATAAATTATAATTTCAGAAAATGATGAAATTTTAGCAGTTTAACTAACCGATAAGAAAGCCGGCTCTGGAATCGTCAGGTAAAAGGCGTTCATGCTGCTGTGAAGCATAAGTTATTGCTTCTAACTGTAACGCCGATAAGGCGCCAGATTTGATAGTTTGTTCCGGTAGTGATAATTTATACCAAACATCCGTTGGCTCCACACTAGACAATGAAGCTGTTTCGACTACAGGATCCGGGTGTTTTTTCCCCAGTTTAACTGTGTAATTAAAAAAAACATATATACAAATATATATATGTATGTATGTATATTATATATATATATATACATTCTCACATAAATGCTCATTTTTTTCCCCTCTGCACGATCACTATTTTCCTATAGCAGATAGTTTAAAAAAGCTAAAAACAGATGCTTTATACGTAAGATGCGCTAAAAAGCGTAAAATAATTGAAATTCTTTTACAATATTAATCTAAAAGTGAAGAGATGAACATAAATAATTAATTTCAATTCAAAGTAAAGTATGCGAATATAAACAATATAAAACCACCCCACGCTTTATTTTGAATTGAAATTAATTACTTATGTCCACCTCTTCATTCTTAGGTTAGTATAGTAAAAGAATTTCAATTATTTTGCGCTTTTTAACGCATCTTACATATAAAGCATCTGTTATTAGTTTTTTAAACTATAATTTAACTTTTAACTTTTTAGTCTTGAAGGAAATGTAACAGAAGGATCATATTTGATTATAATTATTTTCCACGTTTAACTAAAGCTGTACTTAATTCCGTTGCATCTACAGTTCACCCTTTCCGTAAATTGAACAATACAATACAGCAATCTAAATCCATTTTTCACCCACTTCCCGACGTTCGAATAATTTGAAATTTTTACCAATTGTCAGAATTCGATACCAATGCAATATTATGCAGAAACAAAGCACCTACACCCACAAATAAATTTAAAAACTATAAATATTTATTAACGGAATAATTTTTATTTCCCGCGAAAACACAGTAGCTTGACGGAAGCAACGGATTCTCAGCCAGTCTCATTATGCTTCCCGCTACGATGCGGCGGCTTGGAGAAAAAGACCGTAGCCGGTCTCGTTATGCTTTCCGCCACAATGTAACGGCTCAACGAAAGCAACAGGTCTGTAGCCGGTCTTCTTCCCCAAGCTGCCGCATCGTAGGGGGAAACAATGAGACCAGCTGAGGATCCGTTGCTTCCGTCAAGCTGCTGTTTTCGCGGGAAATAAAAATTATTCCGTTAATAAATATTTATAATTTTTAAATTTATTTGGTGAGTGTAGGTGCTTTTTTTCTGCATATTGCATTGTCATCGGGCTTTGACAATTAGTAAAAATTTCAAATCATTTGGACGCCGGGAAGTAGGTGAAAAATGCATTCCAAAATTCCATTATAGACATACAAAGTTACCAGTAAAGCTAATATAAAGCATATGAAAAAAAAAAGATAAAATTATTCTCACAATAAATGTCCATATTAAACGGATTTAATTAAAATTATCACTAACTTTTATTATTAATAAATGATATGTTAATTTCGCTTAATTCAGTATTTTTAAACAATTCGCCAATATTTTGACATTACTAATTTCATCTACCTTTAATAATTTTGTGACTTTTTATTTTCTTTCTACAAAAGTTCATTGTATAAAGTAAAAAAAAAAAAACATTTAGTTTTCACAATTAAACACCATATTTTCAGAGTTATTGTCACTTTTGCACTTTAGTAATCTCATACCGATTCTCTTTTTAACTGAATATTCTTGTTAAAAAACAGTTTTAGTTATTTTCAACTATGCAAATTCATGTTTCGCGGTTCTAAAAACTGCGACCAAGTTTACTTCTTCCCCTTTTAATAATAGCTCATTTCGAATAAATTCTTCCTAACACTATATTTCCTACTCTCCGTACTGATACATATATATATATACATATTTTTTCTGTTTTCTTAATGAATGTATATCTTATCAATTCCAAATTATCTGACTGAATACATTTATTAACAGATATCTCATTTTTTTCAAAGACTGCTTTGATATATGCACATCAACCTTTTAATTTTTTACTTTCATGTTTCGAATGTTATTCGTTATCACTGGAATTGGCAACAGTTCATCCATGAATTGTGCGCGCTACAAAAGCCAGCAAAATAAAAACTGAATCTGAAGATGAGTTAATAATAGTGCCTAAGAATTTTATGAAAAAGGCAAGAAGGCTAAAACAACACGATGACAGCGCGCTTTTGTTACGAATTAGCGCCTTCAATAGTGTTTTTGTGCCGTTTCTAAGACCAGTTGTAGTTTAATTCTACATTAAAAAATAAAATGAATAAAAAACTTTAGAACAGAATTCGGAAAAAGTACGTTTTAGCAGATATATTGTGAATATTTAATATAATTAACACATTTCACGTCAAGTCTTTCAAATTCATTGCACCCGAATGTACAATTTTCAATAGTATGTCATCAAATGATTCCTTTATACTGTGGATCCTAATTAATTTTTTATACTGTACCTCATGAAAGCCTTTAAATGTATCGATTCAAACCGTTTTGCTACATTTTTCCACTTAATAACTCTTAATATAAAATATGTGAGAACTAAGTGTGGTACTCAAATATACATCATAGTGGCCACTCAAATATAATTTTTAAATTCCCGGTTTTCCGGGTCCAAATCTTCCCGATTTCCTGATTACTACAATTGTACAAAAAGTAGAATGTTTTGTTTTTTTTGTCACTATTGATAATACTTGACTGCCGTAGCATATTTTATATGAATAAAACAGAACTTTAAGCAAAGCACATCAAAAAATGCATTCATTTTTCGTTTCGAATGATTTTTTCTGATTAAAAATATAGTTTTTGACTATTTTTACTTTTTCCTCGGTTTTACAACAAAATTCCCGGCTTATAGTTTCACTTTGTTCTTTACTAACGCACCATTTGATTCCGAGAATCGTGCCTATTTATTCGCTGTTAACAATTTTATACGCAGTAATGCAGATAGTATATCTTATGCTGATTGTCAATATTTTATTTATCCTTAAACTAAAGTATCTAAGTCTTTGTATCTGGTCCCACAAACATGTGACAGTATGCTCCTTGGTAGCTTGTCATTTCCTCCCATACGACTATCAAGATTATTTATATTTTTATCAAACATGGGCGACTCCAATTTGTAATGGATTTCGACTTTATAGTTAACCCCGCAGGTGCAGATCGACTTGCTTTGACCCCAATGCTGTATAAGTCAATTCTTTCACAAATTTAAAGTCGAATACAACTGTCGACTTGTCGGAAATATTATAAACTGCTTGTCACTAAAGCGATAATAGAGATTTTATGAAACAAATTTGATTTTTTTTTTTTTACTAAATACATCTACACACACACACACACAAAGAACAACCACCGAATATACAGAAGAATATAACAGTTTTACTAAGGAATAAATTTAGCATAATACTATATGGTAATGGGTAAGAAAACAAAAAATAGCTGTTCCGAATAGCACCAGTTAAATTAATAACAAACAAGCAACGTAAACTGAAAAGTTTAAAGACGTTGACAGCTTTTTCTTACAATGAAATAAAAGATCTACTACCCCATGACAAAAAATAAGCCAATTATTTTAAAACTGAATTGTCTCTTCTTTATTTCAGATCTTTCTCCTTTATAACCTACAGAAAAGGAATCTTAAAATTCGCAAATTTGCTTGGAATAGATTAATATAAATAAATAAATAAATAAATAAATAAATAAATAAATAAATAAATATATATATATATATATATATATATATATATATATAGAGAGAGAGAGAGAGAGAGAGAGAGAGAGAGTCTAACCTCGAAATTTTTAAAAGTAAAAAATAAAAAAATATTTTGAAGCAACATTTTGACAAATTTTTTAGATATATATTAATACACAATACAGATTGGAAAAATAGCGGTATTCATTTTTCTCACTCGTTGAAGTATCAATGTTTTAAGTTTTATTTTAATTAATAATTACACTCAGACTTTTAATATTTAATTATTTTCAAACAGAATTTCATACTTAGATACTATTAGTCATTTAGTGCATAATATCTTGGAAGTAAATCTTGATTCTTAAAAATAATAATAATAATAATAAATAAAAGCATTTTTAAAACAATTGGTAAAGTGTTATGCAAGGTCCTTTTCATTTATCAAATTTATAAAATCATGAAAGTTTTCAACGGTGTTAGAAATTTAGCACACGAAGAAAAAATTATCACATAATCATAAAAATATTAGCTTAGAAATGCATTGAATAATGTAATAATTTAAATATATTTGTTTATATGTTTTATTAGTTAATTAATGGGGAAAAATATGTGTTCTAGATTGCAACATTAAAAATTAGATATTTTCAAAAAACCATTATTCTGATTTACTATAATTCTTACGTTTTTCAAATAGAGTACAATTTTATTTCATCTTTTCCTCCTTCGCAGTTCATGTTAAATACGTGTAAAACACTTTTATACCATTTAGAAAAAAAAGAGAGATGTGCTACTAACCGAAATACGATTTTTCATGTTTTTGATTCTAATATTTTTTTAGGGGCAGTAAACGTGACTGGTATACCATAGTTATATAAAACGGGATTATTTTGACCTAAATTGGCTACACATTTTGATTATTAATATTTTTAGTGCCATAAAGCTTGTAATATTCCAAGAGTAAAAATGATGTCGATGCGCCTATGTACACATAAACACATTTGATATGTCAGATATAGCTCGATTCGATTTCTAAGAAATGCAGTACAGGTAACATTTCTTCCATTTTCAAGGAGTCAAATACATCCTTCAAATTAATAAATGTCACGTATAAAGTGCTTATAATTCATTTCCGTTTTAATTAACTGTCTTATTAGATAAATGTGATCTATCGTATGTCACCATGATATCCAAGTTTCTAAAATAATCGGACTACGAAATCAGAATCCTGAGTTGAAAAATCTGGTGGTGATAAGTGAAAAATTATTAAAAATAAATACTAACTAATAACCACATATAAGGCAATGAAATCCACCACAAATATTATCGAACATACGGAAATACATAGTCAGATTTCACTTGAACAACGATTAAAAATCTAACATTTATATTCAGTCTCTGAGACGTAGTCTATGTAACTGTCAAGAACACTATCTGCACCTATACAGCATTCATGCACAAACAGGTAGCCATGACATTCTGAACTACAAGACGGATAAGATCTATCGTGCGTCCTTTTTATAAAACCCGTCGGTTCGTCGGACTGAAAATGTTTTACTACCTAATCTCATAATTATTATTTTATAAACAGTATGTGTGTATAATATATGGGGGGGATATATATATATATATATATATATATATATATATATATATATATATATAGATCATAGTAAGTTGATCAATCGATAGTTCTTCAAATTGTTTCTGTTCCTTTCTTATTCACAAATGTACAACTTCTGCATCTTTCCATCTATTTAGAATCTCATCTGCTTTTAAACGTAGATTACATAAGACAGTCGGATATAACATTTTTTCAACTAATTTAATAACTTCCGTTATTATTCCATTTTCTTTTAGTGATTACCTTTTTTATCATTTGTCTTTTTAGGAGCATTCTGCTTCATCACTTATATTGATGGAACTAAATTTTAGTGAATTTCCATACCATATGTTTCCTGTTTCCTACCACTTTTATTATCAATTTTTTATTTATTTATTTATTTTAAATCGTATATATTTTATAAGTGGAATTAAAACCTCCAGTATAAACCCGTCAAAGTTATCATAAACTTCTATCTGCATCAAATTTTACTCCTAATATTTTGTAATTTACTATTCAAGCTCGTTTTATATCTTCATATTTTCATTTTTCCCAAACATTTAACTTATTCGCTTTGTACATGTTCTACAATATTTAATATTTTCCCTAATGTTCTTCCTTACTGTTTTACATATCCGTGCTTATTTCATTTGTTTTATAAACGATTAGTTTTCATATTTTGTTTTTCTTCAAAGTTGTGCTGCATTTTTGTTTTTAAATTTCGCATTTGTAGGTTTAGATCTTACGTTAATTGTTTCCTTTCCCAGTTATAATTAGTTTTTTTATCCTTTATCTTGTAGTTACTCAACATTTTTGTATTTTTAATAATTTAAAAAAAAAAACATTTTTAAATCTTCTTTTTATTTAATAGTACCTCCGTTCGAACTAATCTGTATCGCTCTCTCCAGGCTCTTTTATGTCAACTTTTTCTATTTTAGGTTTTTGAAGAATATGTTCCAAATTTAAAAGTTCATTTTTAACGCAAAATTCAATACTATTTTACTTCTACGGTTTGTTTCTTCTGTTTTAAATTTACCTATTAGTTTTTCACCCTATTCTGGTTTGCCAAGTTTTTTATTTAAGTCTCCTCTTGTAATTATCTTAGGACTCATTATAACAGTTTAACCCTAGTTCCAAGTCTTCATATCTTAATTTTACTTATTCGTCCTTGGACTGAAAGGTAGCTACATATATTTATGTGTTGTCTATTTTATTTTACTTATTTATTTTCAAAAATACCTGCAGTTTTTTTATTAACTAGCTAAATTTTTTACAATTTATTTTCAATTTTGCTATTTTGCACAAAATGTAATTTTGTATTTTTATAATGATTCATCATCATGACTGAAGAATGACTTTTATGATTTTACCATTCTAGCAGACCGTAAATTCCAAATATGTTCGTTTTATTCCACTTAATATAGTTTTATATATTTTGTACTGTTACTACTGCAAACCATTATGTTTATTTGTGACAAATAGTGAGACTTGTAAAGTACATGTCAGATTCGGTTTGCTAAAAACCTGCTTGCCGTCATGCTATAATATGGAAACAGGTGCTACATTTGTTCTCTCATCACAACTATTCGTACCATATTCCAGCCACTAATTTTACTTTAGGGGAAGCTGCCGGATAAAGAAACATCAAATTAGAAATACTAGAATAAAAATTTTAAATATAGTACGTTTAGACGGCATATAATCGGCGTAGGTTTCAGCAACACCCATATCTTCATCTTCATTTTCGTCTTCATCTTGTTCTTTATTTACATTCATTATCTAAAATAAACGCGGCACAAGATAAAATAACAAAATATATTAAAAAAAGTTTTACTTGTACTACTTAATTTATCCGTTATATCATGTTTTTGAACGTACTTTCTAACAGAACCAAACGTTTAAAATCTGATCAACCAATTTTAAGTATTGCTTTTAGAAAGTAACAAAGTTCCTCATAATTTTATTTTACTGGTCTTATTTTCTAATTCTTTATTTTTATTTTAATCGAATTTTTTTTCAAGACATTCAATTTTTTCATCGTATAGACATACGTTATATGCAGTTTTGCTTAAATTAATTTTAAATTGTAAAGCATTATACCCGTAAAAATATTTTATAATATATGATATTTAAAAAATACAGTTTTATGGAGAATTTGACTTTTTTTCTTTGTTTTTAACTATTATTTCTGTTAATAATCAAATGTTTACGTTGCTTTCCATTTCATTTTTTCGCTATAATTTTGAATGAAACTATTAGGGAAAAAAAAGAAAAAGAAATAAATGCATACAACAGATACTGAATTTCAAAACAGATCAATTTAAATAATCTGGAGATGAACAAGTAAACAATATAAATTTAAATATTAGGTAATACGGTAACATTTATCATTAGAAGCAATAAAAATATTACAAATGATACTGCACAAAGAAATGAGCAGTTATCACTTTATACATTTATATTTTACTATTGTTATTCATGAAAACCTTAAAATCGTTTTCAGGTACAAAATACTTTGAACAATGACAAGAACAACTGTTATAATTATGAAAATAAAAAATTAAAAAAAAAAAAAGCCTAAAGTATTAATGTTTTTCTTTTGTAATATACAGTTAAAGGTGCCAGCCATCACTTTGATCCTGACTGTTTCAGTTCAGAAATGGATTTAGTTGAGTGGTGACGACTTTTTAACTTTTTTTTTCTTTTAAATAGCTATTTATGATATAATAATTACTAAATCACAAAAAATACAAAAAAATTAATAATGAATTAAATCACTTAAAAACCAATCCTATTTGTTAAAAATAATTTAGATAAAAAATTATTTTCCAATTTTTACATGCACATACTGAAAATAAATACGAATATACGAGCAAAAAGGTTTCAGAATTAAAACTTACGAACTAATCTTACAAATAAAATCCAGAATCTAAATCGATTTTGATTATTTCAAATGTACGAATAATTTAATTTCTGATAAACTTTTCATAATTATTATCACTATTTTCTACTTTTTACGAATCTAAAAAGTTCATTATAAGTAGATGTTTTTTTTTTTTTTTTTTTATTTCAAGTGTTTGGCATAGCGGAAAATCACTATTAATATATTGAAAACTGTTAATTTTCAAAATAACAAAAAAATATATATTAGCATTAAATAGAAAATCTTTATAATTTTCTCTAGTCCTGAAAATCAAAAATTTGTCAATGTTTACAGCAAAAATACTATACTCAAATTGGCCTGCCGTTGAATTTATAAACTAAGATGCAACATTAACTGATAATAAAAAATTACAAGTGAGCCCATTTACTTTTCTTCTTCATATTTTTTACTGTTTAAATAACATTTCTGAGCACAAGTACAAGTTGCCTTGTTTTTTCTATCTGCTACACAAATTGAGGTTGTATCCTTTTGCTTTATCATCTAATTTTCCGTTCAATATACAATTAACCAGAAACAAAATATTCATAAATGGACAAAAAATAATAACTTAATCTACTTTTTCCCCATAAATTTATACGGTCTCAACTTTATAGAAAATACTTTCAAGTATCACGATTCTTTTTCTAGTTTTCAGCTAAGTTTTTGGGTGTAAATTTTGATTTTAACTGTTCCTAGCTGTTCCCTACATTCATTATATAACTTTTTGTATCCTAAAATATTGTTCTAATCCAAAGGATAATTTCAGATGACGTTAACAAATTTTGGTTCTTAGTATTAATTATGTCTGTCAGTTGAAAAAATTCACAAACTTTATTAATGACTAACTTCTAAGAAAAATTTATTGGAAAAAGAAAAAAAAAACTAATGACGTTAAATGTTAACATAGAGCATTAGTTCAAAAATTGAATAGAAATAATAATTGGCACAGAAATTCAAAAATTCTTGCATTAATATAGGCAACGGAAGCAGATTAGATCGAAGATATTACAACGTATTAAAATTATTTACAACTGCAAGTTATTTTTAATTCATTTACGGATTCTAGCACTTTCTATTACACTTTTAAAATTAGATTTATCAAAAGCAAATACATTTACAAATTACTAATAGTCTATTTAACCCGGATGTGCTTATATCGGTAATTTTAAATGTTTCTATATCTTGTAGCCGTATGTAAATTAAATTCTAATAAAGAACAGTATATACAGAAATTATATTTAAAATATAAAAAATTCACAAAAACCTACATGTTTCCGGAACAACGTGCCATAATCTTGGAAAATATTATTTTCAGTATAAAATGATTTATTGTACCATAATGTTATGTATGAAAATCTAAAAATAAAAATTTTTTTTATCGCTGAATAACCTAAAAAAATCTTGTCTTTATCTTTAAACAAATAATAAGACGGATAGTACATTCAGCTGAAGATACGATTTCGCAAAAATCTACAACTGATTAAAATATATGAAATACTCGTGAGTACATACAAAATTTGAAGCCATATGATTTTATTATAACACATTTTTTTAAAAATATCTAAGTTACTGAATAATTCCCAACATAAAAGTATTGTTTTATATATAATAGTATGATTGTCGTTAATGTTTGTTCAATGTATTTCATATTAAAAACGATGTTCTTAAGGTTAAATAAATTTATCAAGTGTGTTAATGTATTTATAAAATACGATTAATTCACCTTATTCGCTTGATTCATCATCCACAATTGTGATAAAGCTTTATTCGGCATTTGTGCCATATTATTCCAATTTTGAAACATTGAGCCTGCTTGGCCTTGATTAAGGAACTGATTCAGTAGAGCGCCGTTACCTGACATTAGGAATGGATTCATAAACGCTTGGAAATTAGGCGACATCATCATTGCATTCATAGCGTTACCGAAACCAGACATATCTGTCCCTACACCCGAAAAAACATATTCAAACTACCCAACAGGTATACGTACACCAACACCAACCAATAATTTATATGTATAAAAAAAATTTCGTATATTTTTCAGATAATTCTAAGAGCAGATACGTTGTATTAAAAATTAAAACTTAGATTATTTCAATGAACAATTTAGAAAAATTATTTTTACTTCAACGAATTAAATTAAAGATTCTGTAACCTAATGCTGTAAGCAAAATTTTTTTGTACAATCTCAGTGACATATTTGTTTCATAGATAGTAATGAATGTAAACAAACTTTAAACGGAAAACCATGTTAATAATGCGCTTTAAAAATTAAATTAACATTTATCAACTTAAATATACATAAATACACCCGAAAGCTCAATGATGCCATAAAACATGTTGCAAATATTTCAATATAAATTCTTGGATTCAAATTTTACAATAACTGTTAAACAAGTCATTTTTTGATACTAACTGTTCAATTTTTAAGGCATACGTTAAACTTAAATGATTCACCTATTAAGAAATAAGAAGAACATGTTTTCTTTTTTTAAAAACACAGCCGATATATTTTGTCTTAAAGTCAAAAATTACAAAATTTTCTGAACTCATAAGTATTCTATAAATGCAAATTAAATACCACCCACTGAGCATTAAGGTATTACATGGAATATTGCCGAATTCAAAAAACGAGTATCTTTCAATTTCGAAAAAAAAAAAGAAAAAGTTGTAATTTAAAAAAAGTCTTTTATCTAGCTTAACTGGCCAATTCTATACAAGTTTAAAGACATAATTAAACATTTTAAAAATATAACGAAAAAATAAAAAAAAATTTGGCGGATACATATACCAGACTATTGCAATAGAAATTTATTTAAAAATCAAGTCAATAAAATAAAATGAAGCAGATCATATAGTAAAATGTAACAACAGATAACCGAATTATAACATTATTACTATTGAGAAAGAAAAAAAAAAAACATATAAGAAATATCCTGGAATAATAAATTAATGAAAATATAGTTTTTAGATAATCAAAAATTGGTAAAAGAAAAAGAAATATGCAAAATTAATGTAACGTTCTAATACGCAAAATTAGCCAACTATACATTGCAATATAGATCACATTGAACAAAACTGAAGCTTTTACGCAATGTAAAGATTTCAAATATTCCAGTTATTTTTAGATATAAACAGTAAATCAATTTAAAGTTTATTTTTTTCATTTTAATCCGGAACAAAATATAAAAAAATAAACACGAACCGACATAAAGTTCACATCAACCAAACCGCACTTAATTTATCGATTCATTTTATTTATTATATTTGTAAGAAATTAATGTTCCCTTTTCTGTTGTGAATACAGTAGACTCCGAATTATCCGACCTAATCGTTAGTCGGATACCGAAAAAGTCGGATAATCCGAAATTAATATTTTTAACGTAGAAATAACGTGCATAAAATTGAAAAAAATTATTTATTTAGAAAATTGAACTTTGACGTAAAAAAGGAACAAATAAGTGAAAAAACAATACATACTTAGTAATTACAAATCATAAATTATAGTTTTTTAAAATACAGTAGACTCCGAATTATCCGACCTAATCGGGGCTGAAGATTGATCGGATACCGAAAAAGTCAGAAAATCGGGAGCCTACTGTATTATTTTTTGTTTCTTTTTTTTTTTCATTGCTGTTACAGTCGGATAACCCGAAAGTCGGATAATCGGGAGTCTACTATATGCCATTTAGATTAAAAGTTCCAAAGTATATGTCGCAATTACTTCCAACAGTCTGGGACGGAGATAATGCATATGCGTTATAAGATATTTCATATACCGCACTATACTGAATGTAAAAATTAAATTTAAAATTATTCTCATTAAATTTTTTTATATTAAATATTGATCCACCTGTAATAAATATTATAATAGAATGTTACCAATTAACACTGATTAGATCATTTTTTATTTATCAATCCAATATCGATTGAAAATATCCGATTAGAATGTAATTTTTGTGCATATATTGTTTATGTGTTATCCTTTCAGATGATGAATTCCCCCCCCCCCCCAAAAAGAAAAAATTTAAATCAAGTCATTAACCATGTTGAGGTATAACGTTCCCCTTTGTTCTTAGGTATCTTTCAAATTTTTTTTTTTTTGATTATAATGTCTTAAACTGAATATTATTTTATACTCGAGATTTCAACTTAAATATAAATGGGCTCTTTCAAAAAAGTGATTTTGAATTTTGCGCGAAAAGAAAACAAACTATTTTTCAAAAATATGCCACATATTTAATTTCGGGAGCACTAATTCTATCTTTTTCTTTGTGATTTTCGATTTGTTCTTTATTAGGTGATTTTTTTTGGTAGTGTAAATCATTCTCATCCAAACAATAGCTTCGTATTCATATACAGTCGAAGCCGATTATAAGATACGTCGGATAAAAGAGACAACAGAACAAAATGGAAACAAACCTATGAAATGAAGGTTGTTTTAGTTCGCTTTTGTGGTACAACACGTCGGTTATAAAAGACAAAAAAAGGTAAACAGACTTTTAGGTCAGATATAATAATGAGGCGGATTAGCACGACGCGAGTTTGTTGTTTTTTTTGAGGGGGGGGGCATCAACTAAGAACATTAACCCCGCGCTAGTGAATTTTTTTCTATATTTGTCAATATGCGGTAGCAGAATTGGAATCCGGTCCTCCCGGCCGAAACATTACTGCCTAACCAACTACGTCACTGTAGCTGACTCACAGACCGAGTTATTGATTGACAGTTTCAGTCCTATTTCGGTCGACCGGGCAAAGAGAAATTACAATTTCCTTCTTTTAGCGAAGCTATTTTTAGACTAAGAAAAGAAGAATCAAATGCAAAAATCAGAAAGTGATGATGACACAGATGACATCCCCTTACCTCGTATGTCTCCTAGAAGCGAAAAAATGTACTGAAAAGCTTCGGCGGTATTTTATGATGCAGAATAATGAAGGTGGTTCTACGGCATCGTTAGATAATTGAGTAGATTTTATTCAAATACAGCAGATGAAAAACTTACAACAAACAACTACAGTACGTTTTTTTTAGAATAAATGAACAATTTTTACAAATACAGGTTAGGTATTTTTACCTTTGGCATGCCTACTGTACTTTTCTCTTAATTTCCATATAAGTCGATATTACACATTAATAACGTTATAGTTATGTTAATCGTTTGTTAAATCGAATGCGAAAGGAAAAACTGTCAAAAGTTAGACGTAGTAACGCAGTATAAATATTTGGGAGTAATATGGAATACATTGCAAAGAAAATACGAGCAGTTTTACCAGCTTTATATACAATAAAGAAATATGCAACAAATGAAACATTAAAAGTAGTTTATTATGCGCTAGTAGAGTCGAAGATCAGATATGGAATTCAGGCGTGGAGATGGCGAGAAAAGCATACGTGGGGAAAATAAATAAACTGCAAATTAAATGCTTGAAATTAATAGGAAATCCTTAAGGGAAAAAACCGATAGTGAAATAATTAAAAAAGAAAACGTAATGAGCATAAGAGGAATGTACTTATTACTGAAGATATGGGAATACATATCAGCAGAAAAAAAAATTGAATTGGAAGAAAGAATAAACACAGAATGCGATTTTAGGTAAAAACTTTCGTACCAACTGCCGTTAGCAAGAATAAAGATGGGGGAGCAAACGGATAAATATATTATATCTCAGATGTTGAATAAAATACCCAAAGAAAAAGGAAAATAAAGGAATGGTTTCAGGAAGAAGAAAATATAAAAAAAATAATAAACATAAAATAAAATGACAAGGCGCAACAAAAAAACTGGAAAAAAAACTTTGAATACAGAAGATAGAAATAGATTACTAATTATTGATAAGTAAACAGATAGATTAAGACTAGTAAATATTACATGATTGTGTATATGTATAAGTTAATTTAAGATGGTAAAGTGTTCAATAGGATAATTCGTCGACAAACGTTTTAGCTTGACGAAAGTTTTGTATGTAAAAAATAATGAATACATATTTTTCAAAAAAAAAAACAACCCACTCACTTGAATAAGAGATTTTAAAAGATTCGCTCTAATGAGACAGCCGGTTATAAGAAATAAATTACTTCCGCTCGATGTGTCTCTTATGCGGCTTCGACTGTACATATTAAGTCTTTTACTAAAAATCTATTTTTTATTATGTATTATAATTTAAAAATATCTTTATTTTGATTAATAATAATACGCTAGTTACAATCGCATATAGCAATATTCATTTTTGTCACATAAAACTAATTTTATGATTTCCATTATACATATTTGTCCCCTGCTTATTATAATCGCACCTAGGCAGCACTGTTATTTAAACTATCAAAAATGCTATTCAAGTGTACACATTTGAATTATTTCTGGTTTTTGAAAAATATTGAAATATTTTATAATTTCTATATTACAAAATAAAATCAGGAAGAAAAAAATTAAGACACCGAAAAAAAACGTAACTAACATGTTCCAAATAAGCACTAGTCCCCGATTATATAAAGAGCATGTTACCTTTAAAAAAGGGAAAAAAAAGTATATAAATAATTTCATTAACTATTGGACAACAATACTTGAAAACAAATACTTAATCATGGTTATAAATTAGTTACTATGTAAGTAACAATGAATGATAATGATTGGGAAAGAGAAAAAAGAAGAAGCAAAATAAAGATGAAAAACTTGTATAGAACCGAAAATTTTCCCCTTAACGAAAAAATCTAAATCTCTATCAGGGTATTTTTTTAATAATGAATTAACAAATAAAAAATAAATTAATACATGATTTAAATCCATATTCTGTAAATATGATGAATTTTGAGTAAACGAAAGTAAAATATATGCGAATAAAAATATGGCATTAATAAACACGAAATACACACAAAACTAAACTCTTAAAATCCGTGGTTTCTGCATTTATGGACAAAAATATTAACCGGTTTTAAGATTATCGACTTAACATTCACGAAATGCAATATTCTGAATACCTATATACGCTGGTCCAGTGAAATCTGCTTTGAAATTCAGCAATTTTTAATTCCTGATTGCAACGAAAATAGCAATAAATAAACGACTATTTGGAATTCTTAATGCATGTTCTATTAGTGCGATAAAATATTTAATCGATGTTTTAAGTTTTTTGTAACAGAGACAAAAAAAATTAAATTCTTTTGCTTTTCAAATAATGCGGTACTACCAAAAAAATAATTTTCTAGAATATATCATTTCTATTTTACCAATTTTTGACCATACTTTAGAACTATAATACTCGTACATATATATGTCGCGATTAAATCGTTAAAAACCCAATGTGTGTGTCAATAGCTGATGGAAAAATTTTAATATGCTCGACTATATTCACGATACAGGAAATGCCGTGAAAAAAAAAAGTCAACAATTAAAGCTCATTCAGAAATAAAAGATATAAAAAGCATAAGGGAAATCCACGTATTTGTAAAGATATGAGAATACATAACAACCGGAAAGAAAATTTTATTGGAGAAAAAATAAAAACAGAATACGAGCCGAGAAAAAAAATTACGTCCCAACTGTCGTTAGCAAAGAACAAAGATGGGGGAGTAAAGTGACAAATATATTATAACCCAGATGTTAAACTAAATATCTCAGGAAATAATAGGGAAGGAAAAAATAGAAGAGCGAAAATACAAGAATGGCTTCAGGAAAAAGGAAATGTAAAAGAAATAATAAATATAAAATAAGAGAATGCGCAACAAAAAAGTTTAAAAAATATACAGAATTACAAAATGAAACAAAAGAGATTAACAGTTACCGATAAGTACAAAAACAGATTAAGATGTATATAGTAGATATTACATGTTGATTATGTATAAATATAATTTAAATTATGATGTTAGAATGTATAAATATAAGATAATTCGTCGACAAGCGTTTAGCATAGTGAAAGAAATAAATGTAATTAAAAATAAATATATATATATATATATATATTTTGAAAAAAAACCCACACAAAAACATAAACTGATAAAAACTATAGCCCAATTCTGTAACTTAAAAAATATTCGATATGTAATTTAACTAGTCGAGTTAATTGTTCTTAACATCATCATACTAAATTCCGATATCCTTTATTTTTTCAAAATTATCTTCCATTTTTGGTTACTTTACAACTCACTATATTATAAAATTACAGATAATTTAATCCATATTTCGTTGTTCAATTATTTATTGGTGATGTTGATCTATTTTTTTTTTTTTTAATTATTAAAATTTTGTAAAGACTAAAGAGCACAATGAGAAGAAACCAACGTCAAGTTACAACTGAATAATATGATACGAATTAACTTATCTATGATATTATCATATGCTTTTAAGACATAAATAATAAAAATAGATAGATTTGAAATAAATAAATGAAATCTGAAATTAATATGATGATATTAAAGTCAAGTAATTTGGCCCAACTGAATTATAAACCATATATTTTGAGACTACAGAAATTAGCCGCAGTTTTTGCAAGTCTTTGAGTACATACATATATATCATGGTGACCATCCAAATATAATTTTTTAATTCTCGATTTTTCCGATCCAAATTTCCTGATTACCAGAATTGTACAAAAGTTGACACAAATGTTTTTCCCCGCTCGTATAATGATAAACCCAACAAATTGAACCAAAAGCAAATGAAATATCAGTAGAAGCAAAAAAATTGCAAATTAAATTTTTTAGGTTAGTTGGAATTATTTTATTCACATTTTAAATACTTTGCCGTTATAATGACCACTAACTTATACAATATATGTTTATACTTTAGTACTATAAAAGTTAGTAATAATGTTTATAATAGGTTGATTTATCCCTTGTCTATCGGACAGTTTGACCGCTACAGTATATTTTATACAAATAAAAAAGAACTGCGTAATTTATTATTGAGTAAAGTACATTATAAAATGTACTCATTTTTTGCTTCAAATGATTTTTTAATCGAAACTAGGGTTTGGCTATTTTTACCATTTTTCCCGGTTTACAACAAAATTCCCAGCATATTCCCGGTATGCAAAATTCCCGGTCTTCCTAGTTGGGTAGCAACGCTGTATGTATATATATGTATATATATGTATATATATATATATATATATACTAGCTGTGCCCCACGGCTTCGCCCGTGTATTAATGCTCGTTTAAATCTGTACTTGGAAATTCATTAAAAAATTTTTGTTTTATCTGGAATTGTATTTACGTAAAGATTCTTTCTCTCTCTTTTGGGTGAAACATGTTTATCACCGTCTAACAAAAAATAGTCTTCATGTTTCACGTTTAGCTGAAGATTGTCGATTTTTCTATCACCTGTCCGTCGTAATCTAACAAAAAGTTCTGCTCAACTAAACAACACACACAGCCATCGTTTTGAAGAACTCAAGTTATATTCACACGGTGATCTCCCATAATTACACATTTAAGAGAACATCTTCACTCATATCTTTCAACCGCTCTGTCTCGAGCGTTTTATTAAAATTAATTTATTACTATAAAATCAAAATAACAGTAGTTGATTAAAGATTTTAATATTTCTGGTAGCAAATTATCAAAAAAAAAAGTTAAACGGTTAATTTAAAAAATTTATACGGCGGTTTTGGCCTAAAAGTTCGAATATTTGACATATCAGTTAAATACTCTATTTTATTTTTATATGTTCCCCATTAAGTTCAATAGTATATTGCTTAAATCTCTTCCAGTTCTTACTAACATATTGTACGATACATTTTCTTCTACTCCTAATAATTCATTATTATATAATAAATAAGATAGAGACGAAAACAAAGATGCACCATCCCTATCTATGTATTTTACATAATGGGGAACTATTGCATCGTCAACACATATTAATTCTACATTCATACATACATATGCCACGAACTTTTTTGTAAACAACCGCGAAAAAATTTATTTTATCATTCATCGATAATAACGCCATGCGCCAGCGATAAACATGGTTGCATTTCGATTAACATCGCACGATACACAAAAGTCGCCACGAAAAGAGTAGTTGGTGCTCAAAAAATAATAAAATTGTCAAATTTGTTTTTTTTAATTGATTGATTAAATTATTTAATATAACAAATATTTATGTAAATAATTAAAACAAAAAGTAATAGCCAACAATTAAATTTGTTTTTTTTAATTGATTGATTAAATTATTTAATATAACAAATACATTTATGTAAATAATTAAAGCAAAAAGTATCCTATCTCTTAAGAGTTGGATTAAATTGCATGTACTTTCAAAATTTTATAAAAATCGGTTAAGTAAATTCCGAGTTTATCCTGCACAAACATAAAGACACGGGATTTTTATATATATAGATGAACACAGCAAATATTTAATTAATTGAACAAGAACTGATCATGGATTTTATGTTACAAAATTAACTTTCGTTTTTAGTAACATTTATAATTAATTAAAATTCAATATTTATAAAATTAAATATAACAATTTTCAAACTTTTTTGATTTTGTGTTTAAATTTTCATATGTTCTGGATTTTTGTTCGAAACAATTTAAGATTATTGTAAACACCTTATTTCATTAATTAAAGAAATTATATATTAGAACAAATAAAATACAATTTTTTGAACCTAGGTAAAATCTCCTTATACTTTTAAAACCTACTTTTGGTTTATAAAGCGTTTCATTAACATTAATGTAGAATATAATCCGTCAACTTTAAAATTTACATAATCTTGGTATTTCCAAAACTCACGGCAATTTCACTGCATATTTAAGATTTTCTGTTACAAAAAGGTCCCGATTTGATTATTTTTCCTTTTATTATGTATCAAATTTTACTTTCATACTTTGGCTATCTTAAACTAACAAAATTATCTCTTGGTATGATACAAGTTCTTGATGGTTTTATCTGATCATTTTATTACCATTAATAGTGCAATACCGATTTCAGGGTGACCCTCAAATATGATTTTCAAATTTTTAGTTTATTTTTAATCCAGAAGTTCCCAATTTTTCCGTCAGTAAAATTATACGAAAGCTAATACGAATATTGCTTCACTTAAATAATAAAAATTCCAACAAATTGAAACAAGAACAAATAAGATATTAGGAGAAAAAAAAGAGTTCTAAATTAAATCTTTTAATTATCTGAAGATACTTGGTACTGTTGTAATAATCATTAACTCAAGCAATATGCTTATTTTATTATCACGAAAGTTAATAATGAAGTTTTAATACGCTGAATACCACTCTTCTCCATTAAAATAATTATAAATTATAAAATTTATTTGAAATCTAAAATTTAGATTTGTAATGATAAGCGGGAACTTCATGGGACTCGCAGAATGCAAGTCCCTTTAAAAGTTTTACTCAAAGGACTTAGCTCTCCTGATAAACTTAAATACGTGAACAAAAATTATTCATATGTTATGTTAATACTTTAACTATTATAAACCGAAAATATTCTAAATAAATTTCATCTAAGTTTTTTATTATGGTGTTTTTTATATTTGTAATGAAAAAGTAACGATTATTAAAATGAACAGCCACTTGTTTTAAAGAAGTCTTAAAAACTCATGTTGGATTTAATATATTTTTTTAATTTATTGTTAAATAGGTAGTATTTTTCAATTTTGTTCATTAAAAAAATTTCACACATTGTGATTAGTCTAAAAAGAAAGTTTATAATTACTTAAAGTAATGATAAAAAAAGGTATGAATAAAAATTGTGTATAAATTGTTTTATCGTATATATTTTTTTCCGATTTTATTGTCAACCATCAGTCATAATGAATTTCTTAAATTACTTGCAAAGTTTTTTGAATTAAACGAAGGCATAATTAAATAGTATATTTTGCTTCATAAATTTAATAAACACAATTTTTATAAAAATTTCCAAGCAGAGATTTGGTTTTCTTTAGGTTTTATATTTCTTTCAGCCTACTCTCTTACTTATGAAAAGTCTATAATTTTTAGCTTCGGATCAAATTAAATCATTCACTTTCGTGTAATAGTACTTAAATAATTTTTAATGAATTTTAATATAAGAATTTTTCTAATAAAAAATCTAAAAGAAATAATAAAGTTTTTACATCCAACGCGGCTATTAATTTATTCCATTTTAGTCAATAAAAAAGACCATAAATAAATTTAGAAAATGTAACTTTTTACAATAGTGCGCATACATGTAAATAATTAAGGGCGAGATAAGTATTTAAAAGCAGAAGTGTCAAAATAAAATAAATTATAAAATTTTGTCTTATGTAGAAACAGACAATCAAAATGGCATTAAATGAATAAATGCTAAAAATTAACCAATCATAAAATAAGAAATGCATCTTATTTTTTTAAAGTCGGAGGTAATAAAACAATTTTTTCACTTTCCTAAAATGTCTACTTTTCAATTAAATTATATAGATTAGGTATTGGTCCATCATTTTTTTATTCCACAAATTTCAATAAATATACTTGAACAAATTACTTATCAGTAAGTTAAACAATTAAATAAAAATAAACGATGAACTAAAAGCATAATTTAAACTCTAAAGATATACGTTAGGAAATAATAATACTTATTTTTTTTTTTATTATTAAATAACATATGGAGAACCCACAAGGCAACCGTAGATTCTCATCACAGTTACAACGTTTATTTGTAATAAAGTTACAATCGATCATATACAATTAACCACTTAACTAACAAATGTGTCACAAAACAAAGTAAAAACAAACGTAATATAAATTTCCACTAAAAATAACAGCATAACGCATAATTCAACATAGTTCTAAAGGTGTACCATCAGAAAGACAATGGTACCTATTTAATGAACTGCGACGTTTATGTATGGATCCTATCACCAACCCAAAAGTTGTCAGTGAAAATATGGAGAAAGAGGTCACTATCAAAGAGGAAAATAAGAGATCAATCAGCAAAAAAAAAAAAGAGTAAAGAATTGAGAAGAAATTATGTATTTTTTGATTATAATAAAACTGTTCATTTTTTTTCATTTATTTAACTGAATAATATATTTTACAAATGATTTGGAAATAAGTATTTTGATCGGGTAAATTACAAAAGAAAGAACAGGCTTTACAGATTCAAAACGATATCAAATTTTTACACATAAACCATTTTTTTCCCCCAGGCGGTTAAAAATGTTGATAATTACAAGTAAATATATGTGTAAGTGTAGGTGTACGGTTAATTTTTTGTTTAAAATATGGTGCCCAGTTTAAGAAGCGAATAGAGCTAAAAAGATTAAGTTTTGAAATTTATAGATATTTGATATTCCGTTTCAAATTCTGAAAATTATGTTTTTATATACTTAAGAGCAAATTTTATAGCAACTTGAAAAGTTCACTTTATTGTGCGATGGAAGTATGTTCACTGTAGTCCTAGCTAATTTTTCTGTAACTAAATAGATTACGTGCGCCACTATGCATTTTGGTATTCAATTGCTTAAATTTAATTTAAACATACACATCATGTACATAAACATAAATAAAGTTAAAAGTTCTTGTGGTTAAATAAACATATTTCAAAGTATTTTAAGTTTAAATACCAAAAGAATTTTTAACAACCACATATGCATTATGCTACTAATCCCAACAACTGTATAAAATGTTATCGTTACACAAAATATTCCCGTTTTTTAAACTATTTTACTTATTTCCTTGCATTTACTTTTAATCGAAATCAAATAAATTAAAATACATGAGAAACAAACAACGTAAAGAAAATTAAATGAACGAAAATACACAAATTAGGTAAGTTCAAATAAAACATGCAACAAACATTAAATGCAAATCTTATGTATATCTTCGTATAGAGCAAAATACACATATTGTAAGAATTACTAAGATTCATTTATTAAGCAAACGGAAATAAATTTATGATAAAAAGCTTTTCTCTTATCTATAAATTAATAATTTTATAATGAATTAAATTTTTAATACTACACAGTGAATATTTTTATTAAGAAAACGTTTATTAAAAATCAGATTATATACAGTGAACAATATGAAAGCGATAAACTTTTATAAAAAAAATATAAACACGTTTATACTTCAATTTTACTCAAATTAAGCGCCTACTAGCAAAAAAAAAAGAATCATTATTGTAACTAATTGAGGTTAATTGGATAGGAAAAAGAATATTCATTACCTTGCATCAGAATGAAATATATAAAAATATAAAAACCATTTTTAAAATCAGTTACTTCGAATACTTGAATATTAATAAATTTAAGTACCGGACTAGTAATAGACCAAAAGGAAAAACTGCACTAGAAATTTTTTAATAAATAAAAAATTAAAAAATAATAAAAAAAAGGAAAAAAATATATGATTAATTTTTTTTTTGGAAAATATTGTTTCAGAAAAGCTCAATAAAAAATAACTTTATATTCAAATCTGTACAATTCGTGTAGAATACAAATTCATGAACGTAACAGTAATAAGAAATGGATAAATATGGCTGAATTTTAAAAAATTATGAAAGTTGTCAGTATTCTGAATTATTATAAAAATAAAAAAAATGCAAGTTCAGAAAACTATTACAGAAAGATTATCTTATAAATTATACGATCACAAAAATTATTTAATACAAAAGCTTCCCAAAGTATCTGACAAAAATATTTAATAAAAATTACTTAAATTACTTATTTCTTTTTTAATATTATTACTGTGTAATTTACTTAATTTCTTTTGTACTAAAAATAATATTTTACACGAATGAAATACTTAGATTAAACTAAACAATTATGAGAAATTTAGTCAAACATGCAATTTATCAAACTTAACTAATCAGTCTAAAACTAAAAAATTATTATAATAGTTTATTACATCAGTAAATTAATATATGAAAATTAAATTTGACATATCTATAAATACTCACCCGGTGGAAAAAATTGTGCTGAATTCACCATGCCCATATTCGGATACGGAGGCATCCCTGGATACATCATCGGAGGAGGCATACCTTGGGAAAAATATGGATGCATCGGTAGCATATTGCTACCACTACCAGTCATGGGTGGCATTTCAGTTTTATTACCACTAGGTGCAGTAGCATTTGGGAGCCCCAAAGGGGGCTTTGACATTAACTGTTCCAGTAAAGAATACGGAGTAGCACTGCCTTGTTCAGGCTGTTCAGATTTAACTGGAAATGTCATACAGGAATTAAGTTGTGTATAATGTACAAACATTTAATGAATCATAATATTTAACTGTTTGAAATGAAATATTACAATTACTAAAAATAAACAAAATTCAAATTCACAAAATACAATTGATTATAAATAAAAATACTGTCGACCAGTTTCGGTTACATGGAACATTTATGGTTCCATGTAACCGAAACTAGTTAGCAATATTTTTATTTATGATTACCGTGTGAATTTGTATTGTGTTTATTTTTACTAATTATAATATTCAATATTAGACAATTTGTATGATTTTGAAATAAAATAATTTGAATTTAATATTACTTTTTGAATTTATCTCTGGTTGAACAGCCTCCTTTTGATCAACTTCTGGTTTTACATCATTATTTTCGATTTTTACATCAACAATGGACGGCTTTTCATCATTCGCTTCAGTTTCCGAAGTAACATTATATTTCGTAGCCGTTACTATAGTCTCTAAATCTTTGCCTCCACCTATAAAATTAATTTGACCTATGTCAGTTCATAAATAATTTTATTAAATTATTATTAACAGCTTCTATTATTATCGCTGAAATAATACAAATAACTTAGCTTTTGATTTAATAAGTTTTTAAATATCAAAAATATTCTATAGTTGACATTACTTACACCTTACAGATATAACAATGTTCTATTTATTAGAACTCAATTTTATTTTAGTTTTAATTATATACAATATAACTCTAATCAAAAAAAAAAAAAAAATGAAACATTCTTATCAAAAAAAATTTAATTTTCAAGTTGTTTTCCTCAACAATTTAATCTTTTCAAAATGTTGATAAAATTTCTACAAATTATTAAAAAATTAGTTTCAGAAAATATGTAAATACATTTCATTGTGCCACTAAATAAATCAAAATGATTATTTTTTTATTTACATTACAGTATATACGGTAGTGATCTCTTAATATCATTATAAAATAAAAGTATACACACCAGGAACTTCAATATTATCAGGGTCTTCTTCATCATCAAATTCACTTTCTGAACTTTCTTGTTTATATGATTTAATTGTATTAACCTATTAAAGTAACAATTATAATTTATAACCAAAGTTTATTAAATTCAAAACTTGTTGATAAATACGTATATATGTATTTATATGTGTGTATATATATTATTTTTCGCGAAATCATAGAATTACATTATTTATAAATTATAAAAAAATAATAAAACTAACCATTTTGTTTAATTACAGAATTACTAATAAAATATATTTAAAAAATATATCTGTATGTCTACTGGCGAAGAAAATATAAAAATCCCGGTAATATATAGTTCTAGATACAAATATTATAAATACAGTTTAAAATATATAACGCGAAGAGTTTTAATTAATACGACATATCTCTTTCTTCTACGAAATGTGGGAAAGAAAATTGTAACATTCTGACGTAAATATTAAAAATAAAAAGTTCCTTTATAAGAGACACAAAAAAAGCGTTGTGTTTGTTTACATCATTTTAAAAACTACCGAAGCTAAATAAAAAATGTTATTCACTTACTATTCTTCTTGATCGAGGCATTTTGATAAACCACGAATAAGAACGTTCAAATTATTCAAAATTAACCTTTTAAATTAACTAACATCAAACACCTCCCGCCATATTGGTATTCTGCCGCTATTTTTTCAATTTTTTAAGGCACCAAGCGAGCATTATCGACCGCCTTCTTAGCAAAACTTAGTTGCCAAAAATGTAATTGTTTAAGTCGCATTACCACTGCAGCGTCGAAACAAAATGATTTGACGGCATTCAATGACTTTATTATTTCTGTTAAATTTATGGAGAAAATTGAAAAATTTTTCACCCTAATGTTATTAAGAAAATATATGTTTATTTTTATTAAAATAAAAAACCGTATTTACTTATTTTATTTATTTATATTAAAACAATGTTCGCATACTAGACCTCGTTGATAATTTCATTGAATCAATGTGGAAATGCTAATTTATTACCATCCAAGCATCATTGCTCCTAAGAAAAGGATAAAAAGTATTCTGTATAGTTTGATCCTAAAATATTCAAAGGAGGCAATGTCAATACAAAAGACAAACGTTGACATTGTATTAAAATACAGCCCTGGTTAATATTAAACGAACAAAAACAACTTTTTTTTTTTGCTAAACAAACATGTGAAATAATTTAGTATAATGCTATTTAGTATAAAAATGCTTCTCGAAGGGTGCAATTATTTTCATGAAATTATTAAGAGAAAGAAATTATTTGTTGATCAAGTCTATATATATGTGAAGCGTACAACAAAAGAGAATTCAAATGAATCATTGTTTTTTATTTTTGCATTTGTTTTCTGTGGCACACATTGCTCCCCATAGAAAATTTATAGAAACTGGAAACTTTACAGATTTGATTCATCTTACAGTCAGTACTTGAAATAAACTATTAAAAATACACTATTTGAACAATTTTTAAATAAAATGCTAAATACCCGCCGCCTTAAAATATTCTAAAGATATTTGTGGGAATATTTAAAAAAAAAAAAATTATTGCCAAAATTAAGGAATTGGTTTATTGCTTGATCTTAGTTGATGAAATAATTATTACCTCAAATATAAAATAATTTATCCTAATTATTCAGAAGCAACTAAAATATCGAAATTTCGGGCAACGGCTGTATTCACCTTTTGTGGGATTTCGAGATAGACAATTAAATCACAGTGTTCTTTATTATAGAGAAAATGCCACTGCGTGTGACGAGAAGCAACTAAAATATACGAGTTTTCTTTATTATAGTGAAAATGCCACTGCGTGTGACGTAGGTGTACAAATTTTTTGGCCGATATCGATATAGGAATTTTCTGATCAAAGGTTATAAATTTATTTTAATTTTAAATTTATTTTAATTTGAAAATGATAAAATGATAATATTATTGCGTTTAATATATTTTAATAAAAATGTTAGAATATATTAAATTATTTAATTTGATATTTTAATGTTTCAATTGAGATATGAATAAGTTTAGTTAAAAGACAAATGTAAAAAACAATTAATTTAAATTATTTAGTGCATATTTAATTTAATAGAATATATTAATATAATTTCAAATGTAATACATAATTTATTTCGATATATTATTCAAAATTTGTTAATTAGTTTAAGTTATAAATATTTAATTTGATATTGTTAATGTTTCAATTGAAATATGATGAAGTTTAGTTAAAAGACAAACGTAAAAAACAATTAATTTACATTATTTAGTGCATATTTAATTTAATAATATATATTAATATAATTTCAAATGCAATACATAATTTATTTTGAAATATTACTCAATATTTGTTAATTAGTTTAAGTTATAATTATTTAATTTGATATTGTTAATGTTTCAATCGAAATATGAATAAGTTTAGTTAAAAGAGAAACGTAAAAAACAGATAATTTAAATTATTTAGTGCATATTGACCATCCAGTAAATTTATTTTAATTATGTATTAATAGATTTTAATTATCTATCAATCGATTTAAATAATTCAGTAAATCGATACAAATAAAGGCGCGGAACTGAAAATCCGGCTGGGTAGATTTGTGATCAGTTGCATTGAGGCTTTATTGGATCGATGCGGTTGGTGGTGCTGACGTTCAATTTTTGAAACAAAAATTTTTAAAGATTTAAGCATTCAAGAAATATTGTTTAATGATAGTAAAGATGGATAGGCTTAATATGCAACGGGTATGTGGTGAATCCACCAACGTTACTGGTAAATATATTGAATACGGTAGCAAATGTAATGTATGTAATAAAATAATTAAAAATCGTAATTTTACTAACACCAGTCGATATTGTGGAATATATAAAATTTGTAATTCTGAATTTTCGATTAAGACTGAATTTCTAGCGCATAAAAAAATGTGTAACCATCTAATTGCATACCCAAGAATGTGCGGTAAGTGTAAAAAAACATTTAAAAGTAGATTCTCATTCTGTCATCACAAAGATCTATGTATTGGTATTAATATTCGTAATATTACTAACAATTTTACACGGAAAGATGAAACGAAGTTAAATGAAAATAAATATGTCACTGATGGCATCATTGAAAATTACAGTAGTGTTAATAAAAATTCTACATTAATAGAGCATAGTTATACAAAAAAACACGTTATATTGACGCATTTAAGAGACCATGATTATTGTAAAATTAATGTAAACGAAATTAAATGTAATGATTGTAATTTAACATTTAACAACAGAAAAATATTACACCATACATGCAAAGATAAGAAAGTCTTGCAATGTAACTTCAATTCATCTTTCCGTGTAAAATTAGTAATATTACGAATATTAATACCAATACATAGATCTTTGTGATTACAGAATGAGAATCTACTTTTAAATGTTTTTTTACACGTATCGCACATTCTTGGGTATGCAATTAAATGGTTACATATTTTTTTATACGCCAGAAATTGTCTTAATCGAAAATTTAGAATTACAAATTTTACATATACCACAATATCGACTGTGGTTAGTAAAATGACGATTTTTAATTATTTTATTATATACATTACATTTTGTACCGTACTCAATATATTTACCAGTAACGTTGGTGGATTCACCGCAGAAGCAAAAATATAGCTAAGCTTCCAACTTTATATTCAGACCTTTGGGGCGTCGAAAGCTCAAAAAGTTTGAAAAATATTTTTTTTTCCCCGGCATATGATATATTGTTGAAAAGATCGCTATTTGTCGGAAACAAAACCACATTTCATTTCCTTAACGAAACTCTCAAAGTTTGCCGAAAAGTTAAAGTAATCGCAAAATTTACGTGTCCCACCCCCACTTAGCACCGCGAGTATTATCGCTAAACGGAGTAACCCTGAGCGCATGAAACATCATGCTTGACTGAACTTGTTTTATTTATTTATTTTGTATTTGATTACGCATAACTATGCAGATTGATTTCAATGATTCTTCGTTCATGCAGAAGTGTACCACCAGTAACAAAGCGATATCGACTTTAAAGTTTGTTGTAAAAGTTAAAAAAGGCAAACGCGCTGAAAGTAAAAAATAATTAGATAAAAGGTATAATACATTTCAGAGTAATACACTTAATAATCGTATGATTATTCTTCAGCAACATTAACTTTTCAAAACTGGCTACAAGTCAAATTGGAGTAAATGTTCATTATTCAGCTTGCAGAAAGTGAACAATTATATTATATGTACTCGTTAATTAGTTTTTAATTATTGTTGCAATTTGGATTCGATGCTGACTGCAAAAAATTGATGTTAAGTGTTTACTTTTTTGTGCATGATTTTAATGTGTATATTTGTACTACGAGTGGAACAAAGTATTTACAAAAAGGACACAATTCGTTTAGTTGAATTTGATTTTAAAATTTTGTCATGGGGGGGGGCTAACTTGACGTTGCTCATATTTCCGTTGGTTTTTTTATATTTCATACCGGCAAACTTCCGGTGCACAATTCCAGTGTTTAAATTATGCCTCTGGCCGACACACATACGTTTCTCTCTTCAATCGTGAAGATAGTGTTCCATACTGGAATCGTTTTTTAACAAAGGAATTGCATTTTCACGGGCCGGTTGTTTGTTATTAGCGGGTGGTGTAGATTTCTATCACATTCTGTACCTGATCGAACCCTGTTTTGTGTGACCTTTCACGTGCAGCAAAAGGCCATTTTCTTTTTTAATTGACCGCTAGCTGTTCCGTTCGAACACCATCTTCTCACTATTATTAATTTTTTTATGATATCTTGGAAAAACGAATACAGCGACGACGGTCTTTTGTTGCTTTTACAAGGGCCTCGATTTGAAATTTCACCCGTTTGCATCTTGATTAACTCCGATGACCTCCCTTCGTTCTTTTAAATCTTTTATTTGTTTTGTTCACAAACTCTTTGGACTGCCTTCATTTTTTATCTTATCCGGTATCGCGGATTTTATATGTACAAATTAAGTATTTTATGTAAAAAACATTTCGAGTTCTAACGGAAGAAATTCAATACTATAACATTTTTATCGGTGATGTTCTATTAAAAACATTTTGAAATCAAATCGAATACACTGAATAAAGGGAAAAAAAACGAGAAATTTTCAAAAGATACAACTGACTTAAAAATAAGACAAGAAAATAAAACGTATATACTTAAATGGAAAAGAATATATTGAAATATATAAAATGACTAGTTTTATTGTAAAACAGTTGTTATTATTTCGGCGGATAAAGAATTAGTAGAAAAATAAAGAAAAATGATCTCATTGTTAAAAATAATCCCTTCATAACAATATCCTGTTCGTAGGTAGTTCCTTGAAAACATCCTCTCTTTCTAAATTTTTTTCCGGAAACGTTACTTATTATAATAGCCAGTCATGGATTTACACCACGGACTTAAATGGGCTGCACCCCACAGCAGCAAAATTCGAAAGGCGGCAAATTTGCATGAAATTGAAAAGTTTTTTCTTTTGAAAAATACTGAAAATTTCCAAAATATTAATACATATTATGACGTTTTAGTCATGAGAGGAATGTGATAAAGTCATTTTTTAACTTACATTAATGTACAGAAAAGTTAAAATGGGAATATATTGATTTAGGTAAAATTTCCAAATGATTATAGAGATAAATGACATGTAAGCAGGGGGGAATCGAGAAATGAATTTAAAATTAACGAAGTGTAAGCCGGAACGTGCATTATTATTAGGCAAAACGATTATAATATTAGCAGTTAAAAGAAATTCTCGAAGTGTGCACGAGACAATGGCTGGTCGGCATGATAAGAGGTCAAACAAGACTGGAAGAAAAACTGAAAATTCACAAATGTAGTAGCGGTATCTCATTGATACGGCAAAAGTTAGAAGATTTTTCGAAGAATTATTTATAGTATTTCTTGCCGTAAAAAACGATGAAAGGTGCTCAAAGCAGAGTGGCACTGTGGCACTGCGGGAAGCGTGCTGGGCCCATAACCAGTTGAAACTATTCTGAATACTGAATCTGAAGAATAAATACGCTAACGGCAAAAACAATATATTAAGAATAAATGTACACTTTATTTAATTAGTAATCATTAAAAAACAAAAGTAAAAACTCAATGTAACTGGAGAAACCAACTCTAACAACACAACAAAAAATACAATTACAATAACGTGATAACATGATGGGAAAAAACACAAAGAAAGATTAGCACTGAATAAAATTTGCTCAGCAGGACGCTCCTTTCCTATAATGAAAAGAATTAAAATTTTTTCAGATCAACAATGTCTCACCAAAAGTTAAATGATTTATCTGTTTTATTTGTTGAACAGTTAGTAAAGAATTTAAATTTTTATGATGTAATAAATGAATTTGCATCTTTAAAATGGCGTCGTAAGCGTGTTAGAGTGTGGCACAAAATTTGTTATTAGCGGCACAATTCGGCACAAAACTATTGCTATCATAAAATTTTTAAGTAAAATTTATAAATTTTTTTCAAAACTCCACCAATTTTTTTTTCTATCTTGGGTCATTCAAGTTTAACGGTTTTTTTTTTCAATTTCAGTCACTGTGAACAGCACAATCACTGCAGCAGTGGGGCAACTTTTTTTTTTTAGAAGCTGGGGAAATAACCAATAACTAACGAAAAATTAAAAAATTTTATTCTAAAATAATTGTAATGTTAACTTCAAATATGCATAGATATAGCCTGAAAATTTCAAAACAATCGAAGCAGTAGTTTTCTTTAAAAAAATTCCCGAAAATTACCCTCTTTTTTAGACGGTCGCACTAGTGGTGCTGCGTAATAAAGTTCAAGAGTAAAACACCAATAGGTAGTCGAGATTAGTTGCATCTTTTACAGGGGCGGCTCGTCCTAGAGGGCTCAAGGGCGCGAGCCTCCCTGTGTGTTTTCAAAAAATACATAATATTTAATTACTTCAAGAAAAAACAAATCAGTGTTACGAATTTTTTATTTCAAAATAATTTTTTTTGCAAGAGTGCATTTTAAAAATAATTGCAAAATCCGCATCATTTTGCGCGATTTCTTAAACGAACAGCTGAAACATCCGATAGCAATTGTCGGGTTCATGCTTACTGCGCTGGAACTGTACTATCTACTCGTAGTGTAGTATACTGTCAAGGTCGTTAACAGCTGATTTTTTGATCACATGATATTAACAACCAATAATATAGTACGTGGGCTCAGAATATTTGAGCCTCCAAGCCGCATATAAAATACACACGAAAAACGAATAAAGCCGAAGTTTCCCGAGCGTAACTTAAAGGCGTCTGAGGGCTCTCGAAAAGTGAGCCCTCGTCAATTTTACACGTGATTATAGTCGGTTTTAACAATACATCCGCGTCGCGCGCTGCGTCGTCCGTTTATCCGGTGAAGCACACTGTTTTAATTTGCTGCTTTTTTTGTTCTATTTCTATCCTTGCTTTTCTTCTTTAAATAATACATTTTGCGATATAGATTTTGTTACTTTTGAATGCAAGAAGCACTGCTTTTTGTCGGCACTTGTTTTACACGGTGATTTTTCAAACGTTCAACATTTTAGAAACTGAATTAGATAAATTAATTGGAGAGACTAACCTTTTAAGCTAATTACTTAAACTTCGATGGAGCATAATGAGCGATTATACAAATGGCGTATAGGCGAAGATAAAACAAAAATATAAATACTGTCATTTTATTCATTGTTATGCGCACCAGTTGAATTTAATTATGCAAAAAGCAACAAGCTAGGATTCTAAAATTAAAATCTTTTTTTCAAATTTGCCCGCTGTAGCAAGCTTTTTTTCAAATTCTGCTCATAGATGTGATCTACTGCAAGAAATTGTAAATCGTAAATTACCTAGAATACACGTTGGAACTATAATATGCGTACAGTGAATATTGTTTTCGAAAACCGAGAAAAATCAATAGAATATTTCGGAGAACTAGAAGAAAAATGTAATAAAAATATCACATGCAAGGAAGCATATATAGTTTACGAAGAACCTTAGAAGACCCGGATTTTATATTTTGGCTTACCTTATTTCACAAAATTATGCCACATGTAATTTTTTTTTTTTTTTTTTTTTTGTGGACACGTCAACAGTGAAACTTACTCAACGCAAAGGATTGTACATTATATAAGGAAAGGATTAGAAAATATTATTTAATAAATTTCAATCTAAATACAAAATGCATTCACATTTTTTTTAAAATTAAATCAGAACTTGAATGCATTAAATCAGTTTTATTTAGTTTAAAATGTAGACAAAAAAGCAAGATAAGTTTATGTCATTACACTTTTTAAATTATTGTAATTTTACATTAGAGTCCCCCAGATTTACTTGTCACGAGCCGCCACTGATCTTTTATTTCATATGTTCTGACGTTTTAACTACGACCTTCAATTGCTCCTACATTGTTAAAGAACTTAATCTGATTTGGTAAATCAAGTAAGGAAATAAAGAGATTAAAAATCATTTTTCAATGGAAAACCATTTCTATCATATCACGTTGTATCATCTTTTGTTTTTTAATAAACAGTAACAATATAGTAAAGAAATAAAATCAAGTTTTTTAAAAATTAAAATCCGGAATTGATACATTTCATTTATTTGAACTGAAAATAAAGTGGTTAAAAAATGTTTGCGCCTTTTTTTGTCTTTTCCGATATTTCTTTGAAACCCAGCTAGATTTGTCACAAAATTAAATATACAATTAAAATCGTAGATAACAGAAGAAACTTCAATGAACGTATCCTCAAATAAACTTGCTAGATACGAATGAAAAAGATAGGTAATATAACGAATATGTGTTAGAAGCAAATTCAATCCAGTTATGTTACACATTAAATGACGTAGAGTTGATAGTTTGTAATTTTTTTAAATACGGCTGACTATACATTAAAAGAAAAAAAAATTAAAAGAACCGAGAATGTATTTGACCGATTATTAATACTAATCATCTTCGTCCGTTTCGTATCACTACTGCTAACAGAACTCTTAAATTTACATCGCAAAAGTCTGTTTATCTGTATTTCACGCTGAAGTGGTTAATTCGAAAAAATAGAAAATATTTTAAAAAAGTAAATAACCCAATAAAACGATGTAGAATATGTGTTTTGTGATAATATACATATATGCTTGTATATATAACGTGCTATCCGCGCGGAAAAACTAAATCGTTAACGAAGAACGGTACAACCGGGTGAGTGTTACGCATCGCTTACGTGTACCGTTTTCTCATATTATACAATGGACCATTTTTTCTGGTGTTCCGCAATGGTTCTTTCTTACTGCCGACAACCTTTGTCCATTCATTATTAAGAATATTTAGTCGGAACATAACCTTTTTGGTAGTATAGTTACAATTTTAACACGACCGGTTTTTTTATTCATACATTTCTCCTTTTGCTCTTTCGACTCGGCTATTTGTTTTTCTCACGTACCCTATCGGCGATTTACAACCGTTTTTTTTCCACTTTATATGTACCAATAATTCTCATGACCATTTTGCATCAGCGTTTGTTGGCAGTGTTCTCCGTCGATCTGCCAATCGTTTCGGTCAAAGTACACTACCACCTTTTTTCTTATATGGTCTTCCGACATTGTCTTTCTATCCAACACGCCGACTTTCTAATAACAATTATCACTTCTTAACATTTATTAGTGATATATTTATAACATCTCTGCCGACTGCAAACCGTAAATATTTTTTATCTCATGCCGACAAAACCGTCAATTTCGCCTGTCTTAAATTTAACATTTTAAAAATTCTATATGGTGATTTAAAATATTTGTAATTTTCTGTTCTATCCACCGAAAATAACCTAATTTTCAGAATTAAATTCTTTCAAACTCTTGTACTAAAGTCAAAAATTGTGTACATAAATGTTTGCTTTCAAATATATTTTCAAATCTCAAAATAACTATTCCAACTTAATTCAGTCGGGTTACGCAGGTTTATTTATATACGATGAAATTCGAACTAGATGTCGAATTATTTATCGGAGAAATAAAAAAATAACCGGAAATCTGTTCGTATGCATTTTTAATCGTGCTACGGCTGGAGGTGCAACAAAAAAACGGAACAGCCTATTCTTAGAATTATAAAATGAGCCAGATCGTTGCTTTGCTTATCATGTTATTTAACCCGGACTGCTGATGTCGCTTATAAGTTATTTAGTTCTTCTCGATTACTAGATATTTCTCCCTTTTTTTTATCTGTTGACATTTCGAACCGGCTTTGGAAAAAAAAACAACTATTCTTCCTGTTTCTGGAGTTTTGACGGCGACGGCTTGGTGTCTTTTTGTCAGTGTGTGTGTTGTATGTCTATTTTAGTTTCCCCTTTTCTAGAAAGAAATAAAAAATATTTATTATCAGTAGATGAACGTATTGTCTTAAACAGGAAATTTCGATGGTATTAATCTTAATGAAAATTGTTGTTAGAACGCCGTTAAAAAAAAATAAATCCAAATGTGTGTAGGCGTCGTAATTAGTCGCACATTTCGCGCCAAATTTATCGGAATCGATGGAACATCTTTTGTCTTTACAAAGTGAAATCTATTCGGGCTTATTGTCGACAGATTTATGGACAACGGCTGTTTGCAAGAAACCCTTCTCTTCGGGGTTAGTTAAAGGGATGGATCTGCTGTAACATGTATAGATAAAGGACGAAAAAAAACACATTGGCAAATAAGACCGAGAAAACGTTATTTTGTTGTTCGTTCAGTAATTTCACACACGTGTTCTTTTCTCGAATCGGTTTCTAACATGTTTGTCTGTTCGAAATTTATGGTCACCAGATGAAATGGTGTGTATTTTAAACAGAGTAGAAATATTGTTGTAATTTTTGACAAAAACAGCCAGTTCAGATTATCATTTCGTAAAGAACAAAATCGTGAGAAATCATCCACAAATGAACGTCTTGTCTTAAACAGGCAATTTCGATGGTATTTTGCATAATATGAAAACGTGTTATAGGAAAACAGCAATTGTCTTACGTAATAAGATGACTCTTTTTTACTCTGGAAAATTTGGTTCCTTTTCTAAAGCAAATAAATAAATGAATAAATAAGTTTACTGGATAGTACATATTATAAATTACGTCAATAAAACTGTCCAAAAAGTAATTTGTCAGCTTATTAAAAAATAAGTAAACAAGTTTTTTTTTTTTTTTTTTTTTTTGCATACCGACTCATAGGTCATCAACGCAAGTGATCATTAGTTATTTTAAGTGTCCTAGATAACGGCGCATCCCAACAGATGAAGCCGCTAGTCATAGATTAGTTTTCCATTTTTTTTTTTTTTTTTTGAGCGTTTTGGTATTATCTTTAATATTAATAATGAGCGGTAAGCGCATCTCTGCATTGTTTTTTCTTTAGTCGTCTGACGGGATTGTCAGGAAGACCGGTAGTTTTCATACGCGATATTAATGGGTTTAAATTATAGCTGAATGCCGCATGCATTTTGGTATATTGCTGCTTGTATATCGCCAACACTGAAGGAACGTTGAGATCATTCTCGATTATAGTATTACGAACATAATAAGGCGCATTGGTTATTATCCTCAGTATCTTCGACTGGAACGACTGTATTTTTTTGAGATGCGTTTTTGCGGCTGATCCATATATTTCTAAACCGTATTTCCAGACAGGAGCTATGATGGTGTTATACAATAACATTTTATTGTTCAGACTGAGTTTGGATTTTCTTCCTATTAGTGGATATAATTGTCTCAGTAGCGACTTCAATTTTTTCTTTGTATTAATTACATGCAGATTCCATACTAAGCGTTTGTCGAAGGTTAATCCCAAATATTTAACTGATTGTATCTGCGGTATTTTACAGCTGTTATAAGTAACTGGAGGACATGTTTCTTGGTTATTTGTGAACGTGATATGTGAAGATTTTTGTTCATTAATTTCGATCCTCCAGTTGAGAGCCCAATTTTGTAGTAACGATAAATGATGTTGAATGTACCTTGAAGCTTCATGACGATCTTCGTGCGCAGCTAGTATAGCAATGTCATCCGCAAATGAAGCTTGTAATGTAAACATTGTAGTCGGTAGGTCAGCTGTATAGATGTTATAAAGAAGCGGGCCAAGAACGCTCCCTTAAGGTACCGATGCTAATATCTGACGCTCGCTGGACAAGACGCCATTTATTTTTATTTGAAATGATCTACCGCTTAAATAAGACCTCAGCAGATGATACATTTCAATCGGGAAAATCTTCTGGGCTTTGTATAGCAAACCGTCGTGCCAAACACGATCAAATGCTTTGGCTACATCAAGGAACACTGCCGAGCAATACATTCCACGCTGTAAGACTGACTCAATTGCATCAACGAGCCTGTGACATTGATGAATAGCTGAATGCTTTGATCTGAACCCGAACTGATGATTTGGAAGATAGGCATTCGCCATATTAAAAAGAAGTGGTTGAATTAATTTTTCGAACACTTTTCCAAATGTATCCAGTAAACTTATCGGTCTATAGGATGAGACATCTCTAACTGGCTTCCCAGGTTTATGGATAAGTATAGTTACCGATTTTTTCCATCTAGTCGGAAAGTACGATAGCCGGAGCATAGAATTGTATATATATAAAAGTAGTAAAGATCCTCTTTTTGGTAGATGCTTCAAGATATCATTTGTTATTCCATCTTCTCCCGGAGCTTTATTATTTCGCAAACTTTTGATGCACGTACGAAGCTGATTTGGTGTAATATATGTGTAATTTTGACAATACTGCATGACGTTATTGTTACACTGTATAACTTCCTGCGTGTGTTGTGGATTTTCCATAGGAGGAGGTTGAAATATATTTTCGAGATAGTCGGCAAAAGTATTAACCTTTTCGTCATCTGTTCTGGCCCACATTGTATTTGTTTTTTTAATATGATAAGATGGAACACATTTCTTTGTTAGTACTTTCGCTGCTTTCCAGATTGAGCCATCGGCATTAGTTAGGGTGGAAAGGTAATGAGTATAACGCTCATTTTTGTAGTGTGCTATGGTTTTCGTTAGTTGGCTGCAAAATTCCCGGTATGTTTGGTAATTTGATGGGTATCTATTATGTTGCCATTTTTTGCGCGCTTTTCTTCTTTTGGCAATTAGCTCACGTATTTCAATGGGCAATATACTGCTAGTGTTAGCACTGGACTTTGCAGGTCGTGTTGATTGCCTAGCGCAATCCTGTATTATATCGGTTAGATAATTAACGGCAGTATCAATATCGTGCTGTGATTTTAGTTTTACATTTAAGTTCACTTGGTTATCTATTATATTCTCAAATTTGTTCCAATCAGTAGATTTATTTGTTAATCGACTGTCTAGTTTTGTATGTAGCGGAATTGTGTCTAGGACGTGTAAGACTGGTACGTGATCAGATGACAAGTCTGCGATTGTACAGCAGTTGTTGTGTAGATTATTTAATCCTTTATTGAAATAAAAGTCTAGCACATCTGGCAGTCGGTTGGTATGCTTTGGCCAGTAGGTAGGTGTAAATGGTGAAACAACATCGAGGCGTAGCCCTCTATTCAGCTGGAAGAGTTGCGCTTCACGTTTATTTGGAACTCTTGATCCCCAGTGAGGGTGTTTTGCGTTGTAGTCACCTCCACAAATGAATTTGCTGCCTTGGCGATGAAATAGTTCCGTGAGTTCCTGATTCGGTATGTAATACCTTGGGTGGCAATAAACCGATGTGACAGTTACTGTTTCATTAAAAGTCGTTTTTATTTTAATTGCAACAGCTTGGTAGGCCTCTGTTCGGCGAACGAAGTGTAGATGATGGTCAATGCTCTTTTTGACGAGTACAGCAACACCTCCCATTGCTGTACCAGAAGGGTGTGTTCCCTGATAGTATCTGTAATTTAGTAACTCAAGGCTCGCTGGATGAACGACATGAGTTTCCGTTAGTAGGGCAATATCGATTCTTTTGGTCTGTAAGAAGTACTGTAGTTCATGTTTCTTCTGTTGAATCCCATTAGCATTCCATAATACTACTGTTAATGAATTTGTACTTATAGGGCTCAAATTCATAATAATTTGTCCATAAGTTTGGTTAACATGGATATTAATGGTGATAGTAAATTTCGAAATTCATTAAGAAAGGAAGTTAATGTTTCGTTAATTCCTTTTTGTTCGGTTGTATGTTGTGGAGCATTGTTATTGTATACTACTGATGATGCAGACGGAGGAAAAGACGAGGTATATTTTTTAGCAGCATTGGAGTACGAAGTTGATGGTAATTGCTTATGGATGGGTGGAAACGTGCTGGTGTCCGCCAAATTAAATGATGAAGCTTCGAGAGTTCTACTTATTGCACTCTGTTTAAATTTTTTACTATATTCTTGTTGGTAATATTCACATCCTTTATAGTTGGCAGGGTGTTCGCCACGACAGAAAAGACATATCGGTTTTTCTTCGGATGTTTTAGGACAGTCAGCGGTTATGTGTTTACCGCTGCATTTCACACATCGAGGTGGAAGATTAAAATAAGTTTTCGTGTGTCCAAAATTTTGACAACGCATGCACTGGAGTAATTGCCTAGTTACTCGCGGTTCTTCAATTATTACGACTGTATGTAATAAATGTTTTAATTTAAAAATTTCTGAATTTTTTGAAGATTTGTTGAGATCTACAAAGAACATCGGTAGCGGAGATTTTGTTCTTCTGCTTATTATGTTGGATACAGAACGAACAGAGAAACCTAGATTTTGTAATGCTTGCGTGATTTCTTCGCAACTAGTTGTATGACGAAGATTTTTTAAAATGACACGAAAAGCTCTATCTTCTGATAGTTGAAAAGTATAAAATTTGTATTGATTTTGTTGGAGGGCTTTTGTCAGTGCGCGATAACAAGCTGGCGAGCTTGGTTTTATAGTAATACCGGTGTTTGTTGATTTCAATGTAAATTTGACATTTGTCAAACTTATTAAAGACTTGGTGAATGCTGTATAATTTTTAACGTCTTTTACTAAAATCGGCGGAGGCGTCGTAAATTTGTTAGTCGGTGGCGATGAGTTTCGTTTCTGTTTATCGTTACCATCAGCGTTGTTCGATGTCTGGTTATCGAGTGGCATCGCGTTTGCATCTGCTGTTTCATTATCTCCGTCTGTGTTTTCGTGGTTGTCGTCATCGTTTAAGTACATAAACGGTTGATACCGATTTCTGGTTTTTAGCTTCGGAGCCGTTGAGCGTTTAAATTCACTCGATGTATGCGGCGGCGAGGAAGGAGAAGGACGTTTTCGTCTAACTAACTGCCAGGTATTGTTGGCCTTGTCTACATTGCGTAGAGTTATAACGTTGTCATTGTTAGTATCATTTTTGTTAAATGACGGAACAAGCATGTTAGTAGTAATAATTGAATCGATCTTACCGGCATTTAGCGATGAGAGTTGGTTACTGGTGTTAGTGGTACTGGTCGAAAGATCTGAGCGTTCGTTATTTATCGCTTGGGCGGGTAAACCCGGACCATTCGAACTTAACATTACCCGGCGAGATCCCGGCGCCGAACGAGAAAACGACGATAAACAATCGAACTAATAATTATTATACGATAGGAATAATAAAAGAACGCAGTGTAACACGTCTAAATCTCTCGGTTATATCCAAGTAAACAAGTTATAATTAATTACTAGGCGATTCAAAAATTACCTATACCGATTTAGATTATTTAATAATTTGTGTGTTCTCGAGAAAATCTGTACTGTAAATGAATATACAAAAAAAGTCAGGGGAAGATTCCTGATCTATGATATCGATTACTTTCCTTCTATTGCCCACATGCAGCGAATGCAAAAATCGAATACAAATATTTAAATTCCGAAAAATGACGTTATTTTTAATTTTCTCCGTTCTTCAAAAAATGAAATTTTTTTACTCCCATTTTTAGTTCAGTTACCCATGTCAAGAACAGCGTTAAACCGACAAATATTTACATGATTCACTTTCGCATTACACCCCTAATGAATTTATCAAAGAAGTATTATTTTTAAATTGCTATTTTTCAAAATAGTTAATTGGACAACAATTGGTCATAATATAGATTTTATAATTTTTCATTTACTTCCAATTTCCAGATATGTAGGGAAAATTTATACAGAATTGTTTGCAATTGCTAATGATTTTTTTTCCCTTCCTTCCGGCGATTTAAATAATTTTCAAAGAGAAGCGTAAATGAAATATTTGGTTTTACAATATAAACAAGACTATATTGACCACGAGATACAATTAATATAGTTTTTAAAGATATTATTATATTAAGAAACAACAGAAAACGTACGTTTGTATTTACCTACTTCAATTATTGATAATTATTTCATTTGTTTATTGCACAACTAAAAGTGAAAATGAAATTAATGAAATAACGCGGCTGTATTGCAAATAACATGTGCTTTATAGCTGAAGCATTTTTATATTACGAAAATTAAAAAAAAAAATTCTATCCGACTTTAACTTATTATCAACTATTAACAATAAACGGACCAAGACGAAAACAGAATTATATATTTTCGGCAAATCCCAGATAAAATCATTCAGAGTGATGGCAAAAAAGTCTTCCACTTTCATTAACCTACAACCGCTTTTTCTTCTGTCAATTATTTATTGTTTCCAGGTTACGAGATTTTCTTTTTCGAGTACATACACATTAAATTACTAGCATTACTTCTTGCTTCTAAAATCATCAATCGTTTCTCTTTTTCCTCTTTTAAAGTGATCAATCGTGTCAAAATCGTGTTTATAGCGAAATGTTTATTATTAAATCATAAATAAAAAATTGTTTTTTTAATAATTTTGAATTACGTTTGTAATTCGCTTTATACTAATATTTAGTGGGAGAAACCAAACATATGTAGCTGCGGTGAGTTTACTCTAGAAGAAATTCATTGTTTAAAAAAAAGCCTAATGCTCATCGGGTTACCTAACAATTTATATAATATTTTTTTCAATTTAATGATTATTTACTGAGAAAGGATTTATGTGGAGTGCAGGATTTGTTGTATAGAATTTTTTGAACTGTCTAAAAAATTTGAAAGTTTCTTAAAAGAATCGATATCAAGCTTTTTATCAGTAAACATTCCGTATTCACAAATATTTTTTTGCCTTTTTAGAGTTTGTAGCGTCTTGCAATTTTAATTTCTAAGTATAAAATTTCACTTAGCATAAGTAGAGATTTTTTTTAAAATGTGGTTCATTATAAGTTGTTTTGTAATTTTTAACCGCAATATTCCCGTTGTAATATACAGATACATTCTTGAGGTTTGTTTTAACGTTTCATTACGTTTACCGACTTTGTAAAGGAACTGTAATGCGGTTTTGGAGTCCCAAATAGCGCCCTCTCCATTGATGTACAGCGTGCCTAGTAAAAAAATTATAATTTTGTTAAGAAAATGGAATATGGCTTCGTTACCGACAAATAACCGATTTTCCCATCGTAATATTACATGCCCGGAAAGAAAAGTATATTTTTCACAAATTTCGTGCGTTTAGCGCCCCGAAGACTTAAATATAAAGTTGTAAGTTCGACTACAGTTTTCCTACAAAACGGTCTTGTACACATATGTTTGGCATAAGTTTTAGTTTTCTCAACTTACATGGACAAAACTTTTTTGTTGTTTTTGATATAAAAGGAGTGATTTAAATAATTTATAATCACAATTTTTGGAGTTTATAAAAGAGCTTCTGCGTTTTATTATACATTTGGAATTTCACTTTTAGAGAATTATTTTGTGACGAGTTATAAATATTTAAGTGATTTTTGAGGTCGTTTGAAATTACATATTATATATTCTTGACGGATTTTGCATTTCTTACCGCTCAGGGTAATCAGTTAGCTTCAAGTAGCAGTTGAAAATTTTAATTGTAATTTATGATCCAAGTTTGAAGTTTGTAAGACAAACCATTCGCGTGAGTTATTGATTTTTATTTGATATTTTTGTCGTTTCTGAACCATTTTATTACAATTTGATAAATTATATGTGTACGGAATCTTAGAAACGAAGTTCATTGCTTAAAAATTAAAAGAAAAAAATACAAGAAATTAGTAACAAAGACGCACATATTTCACAAAGTTGAATTATTTTTAACTGTTTTATTTATGCTGTAAAATATGAATTTGTTTTTGGCACTTTTTTGAATAGATTATGTAATCCGAATGTTTCATAAAGAAATCGAAATATGGGTTCATTACCTTCAAACAACTAGCTTTCTAACGATACACAACTTCTCAGAAAAATAGTTATTTCTAAATTTATAAACTTCGCGCCAGCTCAAAATTCGAAAATTTTTAGTTGCAATATCGGTTACATGTTTCGTTTAAAATCCTTTTTTTGCACATTTGCTGAGTATATGACTCGAATTTTCTAATTTCTATACTGCAGTTAGCTCATACCGAAATTTCCTTTTTGTTGCAGTATTTCAGCTGAACATAAGATTACATTAAATGGTTATCAGATGTTTTCATTACATAGTAAATTTTCGATCTTACTTATATATTTTAAATCTAATGCTGAACGACTTAACGAGTTATTTGGTGCTGGGTTGTGAATTTTAAAGTAATTTTTAAATAGTTTTAAATTTTACATTATCTTTTTTCACACATTTGCCTGATTTTATTATCCAAAGTAATCGGTTGTCTCGAAGTTCACTACATTTTAAGTGGTCTACATAATGTTTAGTTGATTCAATGCAAGATTATTTTGTCTATTATACAAATTGACGCTCTTTTATAATATTACATTTCTACCGGCTATTTCAAACTTGTTTCTTTTCTTACAATACCAAATTACGAGATATTAGTCTTTTATTATTCTATAAAACGTAAATAAAATAAAAAAAGAAATGAAACTTTACTAAATATTTCATTTTTCTTCCTATGTAAATATTAATCAATTAAAATATCCAAGCAGCAACTTTCTAGAGGGGCAATGATAATCACGGATAGGAATAAAAAGTTTACTATATACCTTGTGCTGCCATCTATACGATTTCTTAAAAAAAAAAATATACAATAAACACCATTCGGTAAATTAAAAGTAAAAATATATTGCTTTTGGATTTTTGCTTTTGCTTTTTCTAATTAGATTTAGCTTTTGTTTGATACCTATAGACTAATATTTTTACCATATCGATATCGGCCAAAAAATTTGTTAACCTACGTCACACGCAGTGGCATTTTCTCTATAATAAAGCACGTCCTATATTTTAGTTGCTTCTCTAAATGTACAATCGTCTAAAATATCTAAATTTCGGGCAACGACTGTATTCACCTTTTGTGGGATTTCAAGAGTGACGAGTTAAGGCAACATTACGGTTATTTAAAAATTTTAAATAAAAATATAGAATACTACTAAATAAAGTTCTAAATAATACAAAAACCTTATTTCTTATTAATAATTAAGAAATAATATAATTCAAATGATATTATTAAATTTCTTTTTATTTTAAATAAAGTAATTGTATATTTGATTTTTTGTTTTCTTTATACAATTTTAAAATTAATATGAAATAATTTGAACATTTTTATTAATTTTATCTTGAATTTGAAAAAAAAAAAGTAATGAATAGAAATTTTAAATACTAAAATTATTTAATTGTTATACAGAAATATTTTTCTTATATGTTTTACTTGTCATATAAAATAAGTGAATAATACAATAAATAAATAAAATTATTTTAATGTTATTAAAATAAACCTATTAATTGAAAAACATGAAAGTTTCACTTTTCATATAACTATAATTTTTCCTTTTTTTAAGGACTATTGCAAACTTTTACATTTTCAATTGTTTATTTTTAGTATAAAACCATAAATAAATATAAAATAATAACTTATAATTCATATAGGTTAAGATTTAATTCGTTTTATTTATAAATACATAAATTATAATTAAAACAAAAGTTTAATTTCATATATTGAATACATTTATTAAATATTAATGTTAAATCTGGTTTTATTTGTACATAGCAATAATTTGTAATTAATTTCAAAAACCACAATTCATGTATTTTTGAAAACATAACTTATAGCTAGGGGAAATGTTATCTAATATTTTCTTTTGAAATTTTTCTGGAAACATAATTCATTACATTTTATATGACTTTTTTATAAGTGTGTCTTCGAAAGAAACACTTTATTGCAGTTGTTTTTTTTTTTAATATTACGCCATATTTAATTCTACAAAAATTCGTTTATTTACAACATTCCGTCTTTTTTATATCTTTATTTGTATGATCTATCAATTATAAAAATATTCAAAAATTGTAACTGACGTTAGTTACATTTTTATTTAAATGGTAATTTATTGCTGATGCAATAAATTATCACTGGCCTTTTTTTGCAATAGGTAATATGTTATAGTTTATCAGTATTGGAAAAAAAAAAAGAAGTGAAATGATATTATGAACTATTAATATAAATGGTGGCACCTTTTTTGTCTTGCAGTGGTTATTAGTTGGAGATAAGTTAAATATTATATATGGTCTAATGCTTTATATGGTACAGAAGACACATTAGCACTGAAGAAAACTAGTTTTCAAAAACGGAATTATATGGAAATAAAATAAAATAAAATATATTGAGAACAGAAGTAATAAAAACATTAATATGAGAAAAATATTTCAAACCCTTTTGAAATGAAAAGGATTATCGCTGAAATTAATATTTCAAATGAAAATAATAGGGAAATGAATAACTGGAAGGAAAAGAATGTAGTAGATAGATTATACATTAAATACAGATGAATTATTTAAATTAGCAATCAATGGCTTTGCATTGTTGATAAACTGAGGAGATATATCTTTTATTTTAAAAATTTGCCTTTACAATTTATTAAATTTTTCAGTGTATAGAAAATATTCAAAAAATAACTCTATTTGTAACTCACGTTTATTTACTAAGGTATGCGAATAAAATAAATTCTGAAATACAATGCAAAATTGAGACAAGAATGGACCATTATGTGAATAGGAATTAAGATGATGAACAATAATGGTACAACAGTTATCCGGACACCGTATTTGCTAGTAATATTTGTGACAATGATGATTAGCTTTTTTTCAAACAGATTTAATATCGTCTTAGAACAATTAATTGCTACTAATTTGCGGCCCAACTGGTTCAGAAATGAAAACTTTTTACCCGTACTCGGAATTCAATGTTACTCGGTATAAATAACAGTAACGTCAGCCATTCCTTGCAGATATAAATTGACATTTTCATCTCTTACCACACATATAGATGGTTAAATAGACTTTGCCCTGAGTTGGATAGATCATGCTGTTATACTATCATGAGAATTTTATATTTAAGTTAAGTAAGTGTCCTTTGTACGCTTCGGCCGACAGCAACTGAAACACGAAACGGTATCCGAAAGATCACAATTAAGTAAATACAACCGAAAATTATTTTAAATCAAATGCTATCGAAATATAGTTAGATTTTCGGAGTCTTGAAATTGATAAATCAAGATCTTGTGGTCTTGAAAATTTTATAGACTACCAATTTATGAAATCAAGGTGAACAATGTTTGCTTTCGTTGTTGCTTGTAATTATATTTTATTATAAAGTAAAAATACATACATACATATTTACACCAAAGTAAACAGTAAACAGACAGATGTGTATATCTTTGTTTTGCAATGGAATTCACTGGTTTACAACTACACGTTAATTTTAAATATTATACCAATTAAAACAAACTATTTGTTGCAGAGTTGAATAAATAATTTTAAAATTCATAACTCATGAATTCTGAATATGTTCTTTCGTATAATGCGAAATAATTTTCAGCATAAGAAATAGTGCAATATATATGAATGTAATTTTATATTATGTGCGTATTGTTACTACACTTTTAACTGTTTGTAAGCAATTAACACGTTAATTATTCTGCATCCCTTATTTTTGTTTATCTAACTAAAACTTTTGATTAGATCGGAGTGAAGTTTGATGGCCAAGTATTACGTAATTCTTTCTTAATCGGCACTTGAGGTTGAAATAATTACAGAATGCGAAGAAGTATTGGGAAATAACGTATATTAGAAATTAATCTTTCTAAACTTAAAAAAAAAAACTGAAATATTCTATTGATGCTAGTAAATTTCTTCTGTAGGAATAAGGTGCGAAAATTGCCTTAATTCTTTTATTTCGTGTATCGTAGGAAGTTTAAATTTGCAAACAAATGCTGTCATAACATTTGCTCCCTATTTTGGTTTATTTCATCAAAATTATTTTCGAATGAACTTGTTCATTTTTTTAATACTCTTTTTTACCTAGAGAAAAATGCAATTCTGTACACCGAAATAACTTCTGAGGTAATGTGGGCTTTAGGTTTTGACCTGTTCTTAATTTGAAACAAAAAATAAAAATTTCACAAAATATATTTTTTAAGTATAATGAAAACAGTCGAATGTGATAATTAAATGAAATATATTTTTAAATAATTGGTAAGAACTCATTTTATTTCAAGATTTACTAAAAAATAATTTTGAAATTTATTTTACATAAAGCGTTATTCATTGTAAAATTAAAACTCTGCAACTACTTAACTTTTTTTTAAAATTCTCATTATCATTGGCTATCCTTTGCGATCGCTGGCGAAATATTGTAATTTAAAAACATGTTAATTACTGTATGATTTTGATTTCTTGAAAGCAGTACTATTTTATGTAATCTGGTAGTTTATATTCTCTTTTTGTTAAATATATTAGATTTCTCATTGTTTGAGCAGATTATTACCTGAATGTTATTAGTTGTTAACAAAATGCAAAGAAAAATGAAAAAAACAGCTCATTTCTTTAGATTTTTTCTGTTTATCCTTCAATTGTATCTACTTTTTAAATATGAAATATATTGTTTGATAAGTTATTATTGGTTATTTTTGAGTAATAATCAGAGTGCCTTAATTGTGACAACTAAACATTTGAACGCTTCTAGCTTTTTTAAATTGTTTATATGTAACTGAAATGTTAGAGATCATTTTTTTAGAATGCGCAATATGCTCGTACCTTTTCTGTAATATCAACTTTGAATAATTACAAATTATTTCACTGTAAGGGACAGAAGTGCTTTTATTGTTTGCGGTTACATATTGGTATTAAAAACGGTGGTAGACATTTATAACTCTGTGTGAAGCTTAAATGAGATCGTTTCTTTTTTAAATACTTAAAGCTCTTTAATTAATTAATTTTCCATACCAGACACGTATAATAGGTATTTCTTAAATTATTTTAAGGTTGTTAAGCACAGCATGTTTCAAATGACATTTAACCAAATTCCAGATAACTGAAACAACCGAAATGTAACGAATTTTTATCACCCAAACCACATCATTAATATTTGAGGATTAATACAGATCGAAATATATGAAAATAGTATGAACTATTTTAAGATAAAGATTAAAGATTGCAAAATGTGTGGGGTGAAGGAATCCAAAACTTAATTAGATGGTTTCCACCACTGATTAAATTTTTATATGTGCATAAATAAATTGTAATTTAATAAAAAAAAAAATACTTCATATATCGTTTATCTTATAGTTATGTAAGTTAATATCCCTTCTCCCCTCACTAAAGATATTAAAAGGAGAGATTATTTATATTTTCATAATACTGTTGTGTTCTGTTTGCTTTAGAATAAAATTAAACTCGTAAATTTGAAATTATTTCCGGAAAGCATAATTTTAATCTTATTAGTCATTCATATGTACGCAGGTTTGTTTGTTTTTTTTGATTGTTTGTTTGTATATATGCACGTATACGATAATGAATTTTTTCACCCTTTTTTCCTTCAAAGGGGCTCCTCCCTCTTTCAAGTCAGTAAGTTGTAGGAAACACATTTCCATATATTTAAATATTATGAAAAGGTCTTTAATTAGATCTCCATTTTTTTTTACATTTATCAATTATTATTATTAATCGTAAGCTGATCAACTAGTATTTTATGGTGTAGCCTCTTCTTGAATTTAATTCCAGATTAGGTAGTCCATTATTTATCCACTATTCTTCGCCATTTCGGCCGGTCTTGGACAATTCTGTTCCAGATGGCTTCATCTAAATTCATAGTCCCACCTCAAATGCAGTCGTTTCCAGGGTCTTTTTATTCTTCGTCGGTCCCAATCAGGGCCGGATTAAAGAAAAAAATACCCCGGGGCCAAATAGTAGCTGAAGGCCCCCTTAATTCCCTCCCCCACTAATTGAAGTACACATTTTTTATTTTATTTATTCAATAAATTAATAAAATCGATCCTTAATAATTAATTCTAAACGAGACACGCGTCGGGATTTTTTAATAGTGAAAGTTTCAATTAGATCATCAACATTTAATTCACGAAGTATGTCGCATTCGGAACTCAACATCACCATGAAAATCAGAGTGATATATCATTTCACTATCTGAGCGCGCATACTTTTCATACTCGTAATTTTCAATTTTTGAGTGTATTAGTGGGTAGCCCCTTTTGGTGACGGGCCCGGGGCCACTGGCCCTAGTCCCAATATAAAATTATCAATATTTGTTTTTAAATCTAAACAAGTATAAAGTTATTTTACAAGTATACATTTAAATAATTTAATTGTTTTATGTAAATTAAAGCGTTTAAAGTTTTCTCTATTAGAATTCAATACATAAAATTTTAAAAAAAAAAATTTATAGTACTGCCTTCTAAGTATACTCATAAAATACATTAAAAAGTAAAAGTTATTGATAAAAACTAATTTATTTCAAAGTAATATACAAGAGGATGTTATAATTCTTAATTATTATTGTTTTTAGTAGGCACTAAATTCAAATACAATATTTAACAATGTAATGAGTATAAAAATACAATCACTCGTTTTTTGTAAGCTAAGTATTAAAAATATCAGAAATGTTTAATGCGATTTTAATTATTGTTGAATTTTAATCTAGTACCGTAAAATATATTTTTTACTTTCTAGGGCAATTCTATTAAATTTGTTAGTGTAAATCTAGAAGTCGGTACCCTACTTTTTAAAAAAAAATATATATTTTGACTAATAAAACGGATAGACCAACCTAAAATAATATATTTAGAATTAAATGAAGCTAGATTTTAGTTAAGTAGTATTCAAATTTCTGTCGGTGATGAAATATATTTGGTTAATTTTTGTCGTTATATTCAGCAAAGAAAGTATACCTCCTCTAAGGAGACCTTTTTCTAAACGTCATTTGATGATTACTCAGATAGTACTCTTCGATCCTTACTAATATACTCATATTTAAGTTAGTCACGCTTTCTATATTACTAAAAACTTATTTGAAAAGGTGGCATTTTTTCTTGTTCTTTGATGCTCACTCAGTTTGCGTTCCCCGATATTTATTAATATTAACATAGTACCACCACTATGTGGTACATTTTCCAGTGAATAAAGAATCATCAAAATGAAAAAAATAACATATGCGACGATTATAATCTCTTTCTTTTGAAGTTGCTAAAAAATAACAAAATCATAAAATATTCCGGTTACTGATGAGAACAGTTGAATATAGTAATGTTATTTATTTTTAAAATATCAAAAGCACATAAAATGATATAAGTAATGATGTATGTATTAAGTATTCTGTAATTTGCACAAAATTTGTAGGTATTTAACAGTTCACATTACCATGGAATACAAAAACAATAATCAAACAGGAGGACCTAAAGTTAAAAAAACCAGTTCAATCAAGCATGATGTTTTATGCGCTCAGGATTCCTTACCTAAGTTAACGTAATTATAATTTATATTTATATAATTCCGTTGCAAAGAGGAAGAGGAACGTGATTTTTTGCGATTTTTTAAAATTATCGTTACGAAAATGAAATACGATTTCGTTCCCGACAAATAGTAATCTCTCAATTAATATATCACATGACCGAAAAATTTTTTTTATCAAATATTTCGAGTATTCCGCGCCTCCCGGGGTCTACTTGTGACGTTGGAAACTCCAATGCTTCAAACTAGAAAAATATAGGGAATGTTCATATTTTTAACCTTGTTTAAAATTTTTAACTATGATACTCGCGTCTTTCAGAAAAAGACACATAAGTTATCGTCCGCGCTTTTTTGAACTTTTCGTCAACTTCAAAAGTTTCATTAAGGAAATGACTTATGGGTTAGTTTCCGCCAAATAACATTCTTTCCAACAATATGCCATATGCCCGGGGGAAAAAACTTCCCCCCCCAAAAGTTCGAGCTTTTGAAGCTCCGATGGGTTAATTTTAAAATTAGAAACCTAGATGTTCGAAACCAATGAAAAATACGTGGATTTGTATATTTTTAACCTTGTTCAAAATTTTTAGCTATAATACTCGCACCGCAAAGAGGAGGCCACAAATTAGAACTCGCGCTTTTTTGAACTTTTCGTGAACTTCGAAAATTTCGTTTTTTTTTTTTCTCTTATTTTATTGCAATCTAGTCTAAATAGACTAATAAACAATTTTTTTTTAACAAAACAATATATAAGTAACTAATAATAATACCAAAATAGACCAATGGAATCTTGGTGTACACACTTTAATTAAATAATAAATGATATATCTGTTAAGAAAATTAAGTACCGTTTTATTCTCAACAAATAACGATCTTTCCGATACATTACATGCCTGGAAAAAATTTTTTTTTTTATAAAATTTTGAGCTTTTGAAGCCCTGGAATTATACTTTTAAAGCTAGGACCCAGGGTGTTCCAAACTACAGAAATATACGTGGAAGCAGAAATTTTTAACCGTGTTTAAAATTTTTGGCTATAATACTCACAGCGCTAGACGACGTGATATTTTTTGTGCTTTTTTGAGCTTTGCGATAACTTCGAAAGTTTTGTTAAAGAAATGAAATACGGTTTCGTTCGGGACAAATAGCAGTCTTTCTAACAATACATCGCATGCCGGGAAAAAAAAATATTTTATTCAAAATTTTTGAACTTTTGGCACCCCTGGGGTCCTAATATAAGTTGCTATATTTTTCCTATGAAGCAGTCTTTTATAAATGGCTGAAATACGTTTTGGTTTCTCCAACGTTTTTACTCGAGCTAATACTTACTAAACTTCTTTTTTTTTAATGTTTTTGGCCCAAAAGGTGGGGTTAAGTAATTTTTTTAAAGTATTTTTTTGATTTTATGAAGGGATTCCTGCATTTTATTTTATATTTCGAATTTCACTTTTAACGGTTTATCTAGTGCCTAGTTATGATTTTTTAAGTGATTTTTGAGGTGTCTTAAATACCATATTATATGTTCTTGACGGTTTTTTGGGTTTTTTGCCGCCCAGGGTAATCGGTCATCTTGAAGTTATAGATCGTTTTAAAGAGAATTTTAATTGAAGTTTATAAGTCAAATCGTTCGCGAGTTATTGATTTTTATTTGATATTTTTGTCGTGTTTGATCCATCTTATTAGGATTCCGTGCATTATATGTGTACCGAATCCTAATAAACAAAATTAATTTCACATTATACTTCAAGGAAAGCTTCTGAAATAAAATTTTTGATTAGCGAAGAAAGTAATAAGTTGTGTAATATGCACACGCACACACACATTAGCAGTGGGATAGCGTGAATTTCAGAACTGAAGAAGCGCCACAATAAAATATTTTTTTTATATAAAAATAAACACGTGTAAAATTCGTTTAAATACAAAACAGAAATAAAAATTAATTACGAAGAACGAAATGTCTTATTTTTTTGTAAATTAATTCAATTTTCCGGTTCTTGTTTGCGAAAATGTCTATTACATCATCACGAAAAGATGCTCGTTTCTTAATGTTTGATAATAATTATTTTTCAACACTGAAAAAAGCTAATGTAGATAGTCACTCTCCCTACCTTGCGTATTTCTTAAATACGTTTTTATTCATTTCATTGCTGAGAATGATCAACTATTGAAGTCGAAGTGGTTGCTGGAATTGTGGTTATTAAATGCGAAAGCTTGTACACACTTCTGGAAAAACATCTGTTAGATCTGAAGCATCCAAGTATAAGATGCACCAGTGTTTTTATGTATGTTAGAATCTTGAAAGTACACTTTTAAAACTTTTTCCGTAATTCTGTTTTAAATTTAAAAAGTCTTTTTCCAGAAAATTTTATTGAAAATTTAACAAATGTTTATATTTAAGATTTAAAAATTGTAATTTTGTTACATCATTAAACCTATTAGACATATTTGTTTACATAACATCGATCATTCTAAAAATATCTTTTTTCATGATAGCTTTCTATCTTTCCCAAAAACTTAATCAAGTCAGTCATTTGCATTTCATACATTTTTTTCTTGCTTAAATAAAAGGCGAGGGCAATAGAACAATTTTTTTATTTTCTCGTAACCGCATAACCATGGCATTGTTATGCATAAATTTGTTTGAAAATAGCGGTTAAATATTTTACATACTTTTTGATTTTGAAACTAGGCGTTGGTTTATCATTCTGAATAATATTCATTTTTTCATAAAAATTTAATATACTAAAAGGAAGTTTTTCAATAATACAATTGCATGTAGCCTCAATTTCGAAAGTGTTTATATTTTAACAGACTGAAACATTAGTAGTGGCGGCAGTGGAAATAAAATAAATGAGCCGGTATAACTTCTACCGCAGTGATATTACGGACTAAAAAAAGGGACCGACCATCGCTTCCAGTTCCGCTGTGAATAAACGACAGCTATAAAAAAGATCCAAAGAAAATGTACTGCAAATACCGCACTACCATATGCTCGTACACACACAAACTGACATGCATAAAAATCGCGCTATTGATTTGTGTATGTGACTGCAAAACAATTTGACTCAGCGCCTCCAGACTGAACATGCACGCGAATTTTTTCTTCACTCTTGATACACATTACTCTGGAATGGCACGGATAAAAATTCGCGCAAATTACATGATGTTGAAGCGATACAACTTGGCGCTTTCGTCTACATTCCTGACGCGTTACTGTATAAAAATTTACGTAGAACACCATTAAAGAATATTAAAATTTACTGAAACATATTTAATGTATATACAAGGCGTCGCCAGCCGATGAGCCAGGGGGGGGGGGGGCAAGATGATAAGAAGAGGATATGAGTTATAGGAAAAATAAAATTTATAAGTTGTAAAGGCTTAATATTTTATTAAACAAGAATAAAATCTTAATTAAAATATAATTTTCGTGGGTTTCTGGTAAATTGTCCATGATTAGGCGCCTATGAATACTCATCATGGCCAGTTGATTAAAAAGTTTCAAGGCTCTAGGAGGGAGGCAGCTGCCCCCTGCCACCGATGACGACGACCATGTATAAATATATATTTCTCAAAGTACTATATATTCTTTAAGATAATAAAATATAATGAAATTCGTGTTCCGCAATGTAAAACTTCTAATAATTTCAATTTAAAAAATCTCACCTGCAATGTAATATTACTGTAATCACGATTTACCGTAAAAAATAATATTTCTTTTCATTTATAATGCAGGTAATTTTACTGCTAGTACATTTAACAAAAAACTTAAATCACTATAAAAATGAAAAGTGCTTAACACAATCATAAAACGTACAAACATACGTGGTAATGTAATAGGAATAAAAATTGGTCATTATTAACATTTATTAAAAAGACATATACCGTAATAAAACAGAACAATAATTCAAATGGAAAAAAAAGAACTATATACTTCCATGAACCTGAAAAATTAGATTTTGTAATACAATGTACGTCTGAAATGTGTAAATAGGTATTCAATATATAATAAAACGAAATAAAAAACAAAAAAACGAAACAAACATCAAATTATCCAAACGAACGTAAAGAACTCCGCAACATCTGCAAATGTGCAAAACCAAAATGGTGCAGAAGCCATCTTGTAATTTGCATTAACTTAATAAATCGATTTATAATTTTATTAGCAATCACAGGATTAATCCGATAAAAGTAAAATTTGTTTACGGCTAATTTAACTCTGACTTATTTCTCTCTCTATAAATCCTATAAAATTTTGAATTGATCGTCAATTTGGAATTCTGATTTAATTGTCTATCTCGAAATCCCACAAAAGGTGAATACAGCCGTTGCCCGAAATTTCGATATTTTAGTTGCTTCTCTCTAAATGTAGCCTGGTTGAATTTTGTTTGCATTTTCTCTGTTCCAGTAAGCTAAATTTTCACTTTATTAATTTAAAGCCACTTGAAACAGTAAATTTGTTTAAATTAAGATTTCTTAAATTTTCATAAAGCAAATATTCCTAATTTCATTAACTAAATTTGTTATAATAATTGTTTTTATTTATTTTTTTTTATTTTCATTATTATTCTATGTTGTTAAATCGTATTACATTTTTGAAGTTACATAATATTTTAATAAATGGAAATTAAAATTATACATTGTTAAAACATGTACTTATATCATTATCAATTATTTTGTTCATACTTCACATTACATCACTGATAACAAGTTGGTGTCTCTGTTTGTGTCGGTGAAATTGTTCCGGTTTAGTTTTGTTTTATTGTACATTTAATTGATTTCGAAAAATGATACGACGTTATTTTTATAAATTAATGTGTTGATTCTACTTCAAATAAAATGTCGGAATAGTAAGTTAACTTTCCTCTAAACATATTTTATATAGATGTTATGTTGCTATTAAATTACAACTTTTCACATTTGATAAAGAATACCTTAGTGAATTTGATTTTATAAGTTTTAATTCATTTTAATTGGGATTTTTAATTTTTAAATGCAGATGAGTTATGGCACACGTATTTTGTTATCATTTTTTAAATTAAATTAAAAGAAATGCTGTGAAAAATTTGTATTGCTACATTAATAACTCGCTGATATAGAGAATTAATGTAAACCGTTATTATTCCAGGAAATTAATATTTATTATTAAATATTGAAGGTTTGTAGTTGGAACTTTAAATAAATAGTTATTTATTCATAATAACCTATTTCAAATACGTATAAATTAGTATAATTTTCGATCAAGTAAATATTTTTAATGCGATTTAAGAACTATATACGTACAAAAAATAAAATGAAGAAACATAAAAGTTGCTACAAAATTTTACAAATATTTATGTACATTCTTTTAAGAAAGTATAAAAAATTGTAGAGCGTAATCAATGTAAATAAAATAATTTTAATGAATTAAATAGAAGTTTAAAATTAATAAAAGTGTAGCAGATTTTTGATTTGAAACTTATCTATGTAAAACTGATATTGAAGATAATATTAAAAGAGTATATTTAAATTAAATTCTCATAAAATATACTTTTTTAATTTAAATGTTTGGCTAAAATTATGTAAACTATATTTTTAACGAAGGTACATAATTCGTTGGGATAGGATGTATAATTCAAATCTGTTAATATAACATATGAATTTTTTTTTTTTTTTTTGTTTTCTTCATTGTACCGACAGCAGTCTGCCATAAACTATGATGATATGAGAAAAGAAGGAAAGGGAGGAGAAGATTGGGTAAAAGTGGAATGAATAAGAAAAGAAAAATAGAACGAATATTAACCTGACTGTTCCAATGAATTGCCCTATTCAGGTCTTCAAAAAGAAAGTGATTTATTTTTTATTTTTTCACAGAACATACCGATTTCGCGTAGAGTCCCTGAGAACAGTACAATAGCACACTTAGTAATCGAAAGTGCATCGCGGCACCACTTTTTCCTTTTTAGTCGCCTGCTAGATCTGACTGGAAAATTAACAGTGAACATCAAGCATATAAATGGATTCGAGCTAAACTGAAGTTTCTTAAAGAACCTCCTGTACTGTTCCGCATAAACATCCTTCACGTATGGAACATTCAAGTCCGCATGCAATGTGTGTCGTTCGATACAAAATAAGACACAGATACCATTGTACGTAGGATCTTGGACTGCTGTTGCTGTATTCTGAGAAGGTTACTTCGACATGTTGTTCCATATAGCTCTAATCCATATCTCCGTACTGGAGCGATAACCGATAAATAAACATTTCGCTTTATAGCCAGGTTTAGAAATGATTTTCGTTCTAGTAACGGCCATAGTAGTGTAGCCCTAGTTATTATAGATCTTCTTGTATTTTCCACATGATCACGCCACGTTAATCGCTTATCCATGTGCATTTCAAAGTAGCGAACCGAGTCTGCTTTTGGAATTTGCATGTTATTAAATGTCAAGTTTGGACATCTTACTCGTTTGTTTGTGAATAAAATGTGAAGGCATTTAGTTGAGTTGAATGATATGTGCTAGAGGGATGCCCATTTCTCTAGCCGATTCAGGTGATTTTGTATAGCAGCGTTTGCATACATAACATTCGTGTTAGACGCGAGTGTCGCTATGTCATCAGCGAATGTAGCTAGTAATGTTAGATTAGAAATTGGCATGTCCGCGGTATAGATAAAATACAATAAAGGTCCTAGCAAACTGCCTTGAGGTACCGACGATCTGACTGAATGTATTTCAGAAAATGAATAATTTATTTCAACAACAAACGAACGTTCGGACAAGTACGATTTAAGCAATAGATAAATGTCCTCGTTAAGAATTTGTCGCAATTTATACAGCAATCCGGGATGCCAGATTTTATCGAATGCCTGTGTGACATTAAGAAATATCGCGAAACATACCTCGCGTTTCTCCGAAGTTAACGAAATTGCATTAACTAATCGGTGACAATGACGAATCGCAGAGTGTTCCGTGCGAAAACCAAATTGATGATTTGGTAGCACATCTCGGTTTCTTATAACCGGATCAATACGATTTAAAGTTAGCTTCTCCAAAATCTTCGATAAAGAGGAGATCAAGTTAATCGGTCAATATGACGAAACCTCTGTCCGCAGTTTCCCTATTTTATAAACCATGATTATAACCGACTTCTTCCACATTTTGGGAAAGTACCGCATTCTTAGAACTGCATTAAAGATATAACCAGGAAGAACAGCCGCTCTCTGTGGTAGACGCAAGATTATTTTTCCAGTAATTTATATTACGACGGCATACGAGAACTTCGCTTGGAAAAGAGACCTTAGTAGCGTGTTCACACCGGCGAGGTCCTTTTCCCTGATTGCGATCAGAATGTGGGGTGAATACCGTGTCAAAGTGGTCCGCAAAAGCATTTGCCTTTTCCTTGTTTGTTTTAACCCAACTGTTATTTGATCTAATATATGATTCTTCTGGTTGACTTAGCATTATTTTAACTGAAGTCCATACATGCTTTAAATTTTATTTTTATACTCCTTAATTTTATTCTTTAGTTTGTTTTGTAATTCTTTTTGTATCTGTTGTATAAGATGGGTAAGAGCCACAGTGCCACTTTCTTCTTGCTGATCTGGTTTCTTTTATTAATTTTCTTATTTCTAGGGGTATATAAAGATTTTGATAAGACTTTTTTGATACGTGATTGGTAGAATTATTACACACATGTTTCACGAGATTAGAAAAATTCTTAACGGCTATGTCTATGTAATTTGTGTTCTTAGTTTGACCTTCAAATCAATATTATTTTCAATTATACTTGAAAAGATATTCCAGTTAGTGATGTGATTTATGAGTCTCTGTTGATTGAGAACAATTTTTCAGGACTTACATTTAAGGTGGCAACCACTGGAACATGATCGGAAGACAGATCAAGTAAAAAAAACAACGTATAAACATCATACTGTTGAATTCTAAACGTTTTGACTTGCTTTTAGACTTAACCTAAAAATGTTTTTTCAAGATATACGGTTTCGTCACTTGAAAAATCTGTTTAAAAGAATTTTATATTATTTTAGTATTTAACAGATGAGATGTAAATATAAATATTATTGCAAAATGTTGATCCGTTTAATTTAATGTTTAAATATTTAAAAATTTAGATCGTGTTTGGATTTAACAATGTCATTACCAGAATCAGAAAAAACAGACCGACTGAATTCGGCGCCGCCTGTCCCTCTTTCTATTCCAGTCCCGTCCCCACCTCCTCCGATACCGCCACGATTGCCAGAACCTTTGCGACATACTGCAGTAATGAATAATCAGCCTTATTATGTTCCTTATAATTCATTAAATTCGTATAATTCGTATAATCCATCGGGGTTGCAAGCCAGATCATCGTATTTAACGTACGGCGCTACATCTTTTAATCCTTATTTAGGACGATATGATATGTTTAATAGTTCTCAAACTAGCAGGTATATTTTAAAGTTACTTTTATACTTAATTATTTGCGTCATTTAATACATTTTAGTAGTAAACAATTAAAATTTATGATAAATACGTAGATTTGGAAACGTTTTTGGGAAATGAGCCATTAATGAGATATTCTCGAAAACGTTTCCAAAGGTAGGTATTATTTATTTTAACTGTTTGTTATTAGCTTTTAATATTCATTAATTAATGTATTAGTTATTAATAAACGGAATATACAGAAATTGAATACTCAATTATTTTTCAGTAATTTATTCTTTTAAACTCAAGCGTATTTTGCAATTATAAATTTTGTGTGTGTGTATATATATATTTATATATTTATATATATATATATATATATATATATATATATATATATATATACATACACGCACACACACATACACACACTTCGTCTGTATATTAATACTTGTTTAATTTGTAATTTGTGACTTTTCTTCTTTTTTTAGAGGCAAAAATTTAAGATTTTAAAATAATATTCCCGACAGAGACTATTGAATCTTACGTTTGCAGTATTTTGTAATAATTTCTCTGTAATTTAAATTTGTATAATATTCTAATGAAATATACTTTTTTGTGGAACATTACTAACACACGGCACAGTTACTAAATTGTGTATCGAAATGTTAAAAAAAAATAATATTAGTTTTATAATGTAATATTTTACCTAATTATTACCTATGATTATGCATTAATTTAATACTGTCTGTTATAAAGTAATGCTCCCACGGTTTCGCCTTTGCTGAATGTTTATTAGAGTCGGTTAATTATCATTTTTGGAAGTCAATAATTCAGTCATCAGCTTTTTGTTTCTTTTTCACCATTCCATTTTCTTTATACCATTCCTATAAGTTGTCAGTCTACTCTTAAATTAAAATTATTTTTCTTATTCTTTTTGGCTTTTAATTAACAAATTAAAATAAAGATCTTCGGGAAACATGTGTATCATGGCCCAACAATAAACGGTTCTTATGTTCATCTGAAAATTATCTTTTTTTTTTTTTTTTATTTTTTATTTTTGAGTAGTATAATTATCACGGTCTAACAAAAGACTTCACCTGCAACTGATGAGAATGGGTCTCTCTGTTATTCGTTAAACGAACTTTTTTTTTTTTTACTATTTTTATTATTCTTACTAAACGCATTATTTTAGCGATTATTTTAGCGTTTAGCGCACTGCACTTTATAGTTGAACGTGCATTAGTTAAATCAATTTATTTATATGAAAATATGTGTAAAAATAAAAATTCTCAAATGTTCCCTGTAAAATTATTAACGTAATCAATTAATTTTATTATCAATTCGTAAAGAACATTTTTTTTTTACCTGTGCCAGAAATTAATAATTTAAATTTTACTTATAATTTATATTTACTAGGATAAATATTTTATTCAAACGTTTTTTTATTTTATCAAATGTATATTTTACCTCTCTTTTTTTTCACTTCATTAATAAAAAGAACCTTTGTGGTTTGGCTAAGTTACACCAAAAACTTATAAATTTTACCGGTTTAGTAGTTTTTGAGAGTAAGATGCATAAGCAAACGAACGAAAAAGAAAAAGTACAATAAGTAGTACGTGCATATTAAAAAGAACATATTATTGAAAGAAATACAAATTTTTGTGAGAAATTCCATTGGTTAATAAAAGTTATCGAATTTTCTTTATGATTTTGACCCAATAGAGTGGTCTTTCATTTGTTGGTTCTTTTTTTTCTTCAAATCTTGCTATCGCCTAAATTCTAAAAAACGCAGATCTAAAAATGTGAGAGATCAGCTGAAATGATTAAAGAAATCGAAACTTTTTTTCGGCTATCCAATTTTATTATTTTTTATGTAAAACTGATTTTTAACTCTGTTACAGAAATAATTTTTTACTATTTTTTATTCGATTTTTCATTAAGTTTTTTAGACGTTACACTTCTTTTCATATGAAGTCGTTTAGTGGACCCTATTGAATAATGCACATTATAGCTTTCGTTAAACAATTTCTTGAGTTTATCTTATTAATATTTTCACTGCCAGTTTATTCAGCGCATTATTAAAAAATACAAAAACATGCATTTTTCGAATAATCTGTTTACAAAAAGTAGTAACTGCATTTTGCCTTTTTTTATTTTTTGGTTGATTTAAATCAACTTTTAATAACTCGTTTTAGAGAACCTTTTGTTTCTTCAAATTTCTTAATCCTAAACATCTCCAGAGTGATAGAACTAATTCAGTCTTGGTTTCAAGGCGTTAAGAGTAATCCGTAACTGATATAAAAGTTTTTTTTCGTTTTTTTTTAATTTAAAAAATTTATACAATCAAATGTTTAATAAATTTAATCTCGATATGTTTCGCTAATCTATAATTTGGATAGGTGAATAATAGCAAGACTATTAAATCAGTATATATTTTTTATAGTAATGGTAGCCTCGATTTCGGTAATATTTATTAATAACCAATTTAAGTAATGTAGATTTTTACACTTTTATTAATTAACAATTGTTTTTGCGTTTATTGTTCAGATTTGTTCAGTTTGCGGAACAGAGTTCTAGACAGACTTTTCATGCGATAGAATCGATCGTTCGAGCTGTACAATCTTTTAGTTTTTTAACTGAATCAGTATTTACTTCATTCCATTCGTCGTTTCGTGCAGTACTTAGTATTGTTGAAAATACGAGTAATCTGAAACATTTGACTAAAACATTATTTACATCATTACTCGCGTTCAGAATTTTCAGGACATTTTTATCCATTATACTAGCATTATTAAGTAAGTTTAATACTAATACTATTTAGCTTAGTGAAATTAGTCGAAAGAAGTCCGTTAGAGTTTCGTTGCTAAACGTCAGTGTTTCTCAAAGTAGTAGATTAGCAACAAGGCTCGTATTAATACTTGACGTGCATTTCGATATTACCGATAAAAATAATGTGGCCACCTCTTCCGGTAATTCTTCCTCTTCTTGGAAACAATAACCCTTCGTTTTTGTTTCATCTCTGTACGTTCAGACGTTCCTTTTTTCCAATCTGTTTACGCTCCAGGCGGATCACATGATCTTAACACGGCCAGTGTTATATCTGATATGGACTGAAGGTTAGTGTGGTGGGGCTTCCTGATTTCGTGACGTCAGAGCGTTTCGGTTGTTTTACGAACGGACTTCTTTCGCTGGACAAACTGTACATTGGATTTATTTTAAAAACGTATTGCTGCTTTCCGTGTCACATGGTTGATTAAATTGCGGTGAAATTTAAGTTGTTAAGATATCATTTCGTATCACAAATAAAATGAATTGACAGTTATTACTTTTTTTTTCGTATTATGTGGTGGAAATGATAATGGTAATCTGAGAGTGTATAGGATTCAAAAACTAATTTGTTTGTTTTTATTTAGAATTTCAGTCTATCTGGTTGTAATATATTCTTTTTAACAATTTAATTTTATTTACGCTTTTTCGTTTTATTTGTCTTTATAATCTAAAACAATATTCGGCCGGCAGACGCACGCGCGTGTTGTGCGGCCAGTGTTCAATATTTCAAAATAAAAAATTTATAAGCTGTGGAGATATTCTGGTTCAGGGAAAAATCAGAAAAACAAAAATAGATCTTCGGATCCAGTTATCTTCTCTGGAAACATGCTATTGTAAAACAGCAATCTGGGAACCAGTTGCTTGTTCACCTAAAAGTAACTTATGCGTGTTGTTAACAGTCAATTCGCTCGTGTAATATATTTTTGATTCGTTTTTATATAGGAAATTTGGGATTAGTTTCGGCCAAGTCAAATCTTCATCAAGCATTGCTGAACGCGGCAGTGCAAAATAAAAGAGGAACTGGTTTAGCGGAGACAAATTGCCAAGCATCGTCTTGGCCATTTCTTATATTTATGGCATTTATTGTAGGAGGTCCGTATTTAATTTCGAAAATGGTTCCTAAAATCGACGAATGTGACGCAGGTAAATAATATTCGCTACTACAGTGAACGGTAATGAACAATTTCACAACCCTTCTACATATATTGATGTAAATACTGCCTCCACAATTAATGATTTCTTACAATTTATACTCGGGAAAGTAATTATTTGATTTTTCTCGCGTTAACCATTGGTTTTACTAGTTTTCAAGATTATCATAGGGCTGTGTGTACGTGCTTGTGTGTGTGTGTATGTGTAGCTATATTTTCACGCCATATCTTACGGTTTTAGTAAGAAATAATTACTAATAAAATGGTATATAGTTAAATGGTCATTCTTTAGAAAGAGTAGTCTTCTGTTTCGTTTTATTTGTGGCTTTATTTGCTAAATAATTAACGTAGAAGTGTTAGCAAATTTTTAAACACAGAAGTATTTCCGAACTGAATATTATTCCTTCTTCCCCTTTTCTTGACGGAAACAGGAATGATAAATAGTGATTATAGCTGGGAACAAGCGTCAAGCTCCAAATATGCTTATGCAGTGGCCTCATAAATGAAAATGCTGTAATGACGTATCTGTAAATTTTATATGTAGTGATGTCACTTTTAAATAGAATTGTTTCCATCTATGAAATTAGAAGCACTATGTTTACTTTCCGTTTCATTTGTTTTTAGTTTATTTCAAATTTTTAGGAAACATTATTATTATTATTATTATTATTATTTTGGTAAAATGCGATATATATAATCGTGATTAAAGAAATGATAGTATTAGACAGGGTGGTCACCCGGCCGGGAGACCAGGGATGATAAGCTGTGAATTTCACATATTAGGAAAAAACCGAGAATAAGTCGGGGATTTTGTTGTAAAATCGAAAAAAAAAATAATGAAGTAAAAATAGCCAAATGAGATAATTTTGATAAAAAAAAAAAAGATTTAAAGTGAAAAATTAATGTTTTTTTTTAATGTAGTTTACTCAGTGAAGTGATAAATTATGAAGTTCTGTTTTATTTATTTAAGATATGCTATGTCTGTCAAACATTATCAACAGTAATAAGTAAAAAAAAAATCAATTCTTTTACCATTTGCTTCTAATTATTCGATTAAAAGACTTTTTTGTTATAATAGCAAGTTTATTTTCACGATGAGTAATATTTACATTGCCGGTACATTTTAGTTGAAATTTTAACGAAATGCAAAAAAAAAAAAGAAGGTTTTTATTGTGCAATTAAGTTTTTATTGGAAAAGTTGAACTTTCTTAGTAAAGAACTTTTGGAGGAGCTTTTCAGCTTCGTAAACCCCTTGTATGATTATAAATGTAAATATTAGACGCCAATAAATATTATAGGCCAGAACTATTTAAATGGAGAAGGGATAAATCAGTCTGTTATAAATTTTATTATTAATATTTTTGCAATGAAAAAAAGTAAGCTTATCAATTTGTCTTAGTTAGTGGTCAAGTATTTAAATAAAACAACTTCAAAAAACTAAAAAATTTAATTTGCAATTTTTTTGTAAGCTCTTGTACAATTCTAGTAACTAGGAAATTGGGAGGATTTGGACTGGAAATTTAAAAGTCATATTTGAGTGGCCACCGTGTAGGAGAAAAAATATAATAGAAAAACTTTAAACTTTTCTTGATTTCTTATCAACGTTACGTTATAATAACAGTATAATTGAATAAAGTTAGAAAAATGTTTTTTATTACAAAAAAAAAAATATTTATCAAAAAAATCCCAACAATGAGTTCATTAAACAGATGTAAAATCTAAAAATGACTTAGTAGAATACAAATAAATCTTGATAAAATTATAAAACACAAATTAAACGTTTCTACTACATCGGGGATTAGATTGTTAGCTTTAGGACTTATTAAAATAGGAAAAGTAGAATATCTGCAATTATCGAAATATAAATAATTGCTATAAAGAATAATTATAAAAATATTTCCTTTTTTTCATATTAGAATCGAATAAAGTTAAAAATAATATTTCTAATAACTATATATATATATATATATATATATATATAGCAAATAATTATCTAAAAGTAAATTATATAAACAAATAAAGCAAATAATTTTACAAAATTAAAAGGCATTGTACTTGCAGCGAAAACATTTAATGGGACAGCTAACCAAAATTTAGTTATATTTAATTTAAATTTATTTTATATATGATTTAGATATACGTTTCTAATGTACATCAGTTAACATTGTAACTATATTTTGTTCATAAATCCATTATACACATTTCATTTAAATCAGTGATAAAAAAAAAGCGTAATTAATGGAAACGGTATATTAAAGTTTGAATGCAAATTGAGCGTTTGAATAAAATCGGTCCCTCTGATAACTTACAAATGATAAGTGATTTGTAATTTCATAAGTGAATATTAAATGTCGTCGAGACATTTTCATTTATCAGATGACAGAATTAATGTGAAAAACAACTGAGCCAAAATAAAACAAATTGATGGAAATAGGAATAATGGCTTCCTGGTAGCAGCAGCGTATTTAGCGGCTATAATGCGTTTAGTCAATTTTACACGAAGAAGCATGAATTGTGTATGACATTGAGAAGTCGAAGCTATTTGTAATTTACATAATGTTCATATTAGACGGTTTCACTTTTTAATTTACGTATTTCGGCATCGTGTAATAAAATTGGAAAAAATTCGTTTTTACAAAAGCAAAGGGTAATCACATAGACTGCTGTAATGATATGGAATCTTCTTTACCATTTCGCCGGAGTATTTCATTTCCTGCTTGGTTTTAACCGCTGCGTAAAAAAGCGCTTCCTTTTACTATTTTAGTTATTCTTATTAAACAGTTTTCTAGCGGTAAATGAAGTTGAATTTACTTTAGGATTGTAAATAAAAACAGCTCATTTAATTTCCAGTTTTGTGCCAAGTATCGTTTTAATATGCATAAATCATGTAATAATTTAGATAACTTTATTACATAATGTTTACAAACGAATTATTTTAAGTTATATACTACTATTACATGGTTTAAATTTTTAGAATACTAAATGAGATATAAAAAGTAATACGAGAGGAGGACTAATAAATTAGTGAAATTTTAAACTGAAAATTTTTTGGTAGTAATAATACGGTTGCAACATTATACATAATTTTGTTCAATTTATTTATTCAGGAGACCTTGTATCTATGCAAAATGCATGATTTCCTGTCAAAGCTAAAAATTTCTGCTCCAATTCTGAAGATGAATGGAAGTGAAGGATTTGCAGTAATGTTGTTTTTCGATATAATTAAGATTGTTGGTTTATTTTTTTCATTGTTTTAAAGTTTTACTTCAGCAATAGTAGAGATTTATGTCACCGTGCTAGCCGAGTGAACAGAACGATCGGACTATTCGTATCCATGAACTTTGAAACAAGCGGCGAGACTAATAAAATTAATAAAATCTGTTAAAAGTATTGGGAGTGCAAATTAGTTCGGTCCGTTTTTAGAAGATGATGCTGGCTGTTATGGACGTTTTATAGTAACAGCTGATTTCGATGGTTTTAGAAAGGTTAGACATCTGCTAAAATAATGTAGAGTTTATATCGCGTTCAGTTGCGTACGGAAACCTTGAGTTTTACTGTGTTGAATATGTTAAATTTTGTGTTAATTAAGCAGCATTTGCGGGAGGTTTTAGTTTTCTTTTTTAACTGGAAGAAAAGTGCAGCTGAAATATATTGAATGCTTGTGGAAGTTTATGGTGACAATGCTCCAACTAATAAATCATGTAGGGAATTGGAGGTTTCAGCGTTGAAGACAAGCCGCGCTCTGGACAGTTAACAAAATTTGAAGATAAAGAATTGCAGGTATTACTCGATGAAGATCCGAGTCAAACGCAAGAGAAGCTTGCAGAATCACTGGGAGTGTTACCCGACAAGCAGTTTCGGTACGATTACAATCCCCCGGAATAATTCAAAAGCAAGGCAATTGGGTGCCTCATGAACTGAAACTGAGAGACGTTGAAAGACGGTTTTTTATGTATGAACAGCTAATTTAAAGGCAACAAAGAAAGAGTTTTTTACGTCGGATTGTGATTGAGGATGAGAAATGGATATTCTATGACAGTCCCAAGAAGAAAAAATACTACGCTATGCGCGGTCAGTCATTGCCATCGACCTCAACATCAATACCAAAGCGGAACATTCATGGTTCGAAGGTCATGCTGTGTATCTGGTGGGACCAAAAGGGTGTGGTACACTACGAGCTGCTACAACTTGGCGATTCCATTACGGGCGATCGGTATAGGCTACAATTGATTCGTTTAAGCCGTGCATTACGAGAAAAACGGCTGGAATACGAGCAAAGACATGACAAAGTTATTTTTTTTGCATGACAACGCCCAGCCTCATGACGCAAAAGTCGTAAAAAAATATATAGAAACGCTCAAGTGGGATATTTTACCACACCTTCCGTATTCGCGGGACGTTGCTCCTTTTGATTACTGGTTGCTCTGACAGATGCAGCACGATTTAGCAGGTAAGCGGTTCACTTCCTTCGCGGAAATTGAAAATTGGCTCCTAACTTGGATCGCCTCAAAAGATGAGACATTTTTTCGAGATGGAATTCGAAAATTACCTGAGAAATGGGGAAAAGTAGTAGCCAGTGATGGGTAATACTTCGATTAATTTATTCATTTCATTTTGATTAATCTGTTCATTTCATTTTGTTCTAAAATAAATACATTTTTCACCAAAAAAACCGACTGAACTAATTTAAAATAATCGTTAATAGTGGCGTGGAAAATAATAGTAAGCCAATACGCATTCTATGATATGCGCTTGGGGGTCAGTGTTTGGAATTGTATTTGTAGTAAGCGTTTACAATCGGGTTTTTATACGAAGTCTTGCTTATACCTTCGTCGCGTATAGAATTTGCCATGAGTGCGCTAGCTATATATCGGTACAACAAGAACGTACGAATAGATAATTCTCATTAACTATTCTTGGTTGAGGAGATGAAGTAGACATATATATATATATATAGTGGTTAAGGTGCTTGGCTACTAAGTCGGAGGTCACGGGTTCGAGACTTGTCTCGTCCCGGATTCAAGTCGCTCCCAAGCTTACCCAGCCTGACAATAATTGGGTGCCAGAGAAATCTGGGAAAGTAAAGGCGGCCGAGAGAAAGGAACTGGCCCCTCTACTCTCATTAATGCCGTTGAGCTTAGTACATTGTGAACCTTAACTTCACAATCCCAACGTCCTGTCAAGGGTATGGAATTCACTTTACTTTATATATATATATATATATATATATATATATATATATATATGCATATACGAAATAGTATGACATTTTTATCAACAACCCGCTTTTTCTTGTTAACTTTTTTTAGAATTACAACGGGTTCATCCGAAATTTCCGATTACGCAACAACAACAACAGTATAGTCCAGCGTCTCAATATCAAAATTATCCGCAGTATCAATCTCAGCATCAGTACTACAATTATCCGCAATACCAATTTAATAATCAGCATCCTAAACCTATGAATTCGGATATTAAATTTGTGCAGGCCGCTTACGATTTTAATAGTGGACGTTCAGATGAACTTAACGTGATACGCGGTGAACATCTAGAGCTGCTCAATGGTGTGGATTCCAATACTCAATGGCTGCTGGTAAAAAATTCTAAAAATGAGACTGGTTATGCACCTAGAAATCATATGATCCCGATAAAAGATCTCATTACGGATAAAAGTAATGAAAGCGATTGCAACTGTACTGGTAGTTTTACTGCTAGTGCTGATAATAGTGCCGTTAATGATGCTGGTGTTACTAGTGATGAAAGCTATGATAACTTGATATGATGAAATAGTGCGTGTGAAGTTTTTCCTTTGGCAGGGGATTTGTTTTTACTCGTTTTTGGTATCGCATACGTTTGAAATAAACAATCGGATGGTGTAAGTTTGTCATTTGTAAAGGGGGGGTTCGGATTCGTATAACGCAAGTTCTCTCTATTTGTATGTACTGGTAAAATTAATACGTATATATCGAGAACATTATTTTTTTAAAGTACGAGTATTATTCGTTTTATTAAATTTTTATCCGGCAAAATGTGGAAAAAATATAAATGTAGAATTAATTAGTAACATATGTGTTGCAATTCTTAGTCATTTTTCATTTCGTACATCTGAACGTATATTTAATAAGAACGCGGCATTAAGAATAGTCAGAAGCTGGTTTCCCCTTCTTTAAAACGTGGAAACTGAGGTTGAAATATCCGACTCATAAAATGCGCTATATATATGTGACCGTGTTAGTATTACGATCATTTTGTCTTTGTATTATAAATTCGGGGTTGCTTGGAAAATTATTATGAAATATTTAAGCAATTTATTATTCGAATGTTTTCATTTAATTATTTCATATTATTCGACTGAGGGAGAAGACGGATTTGCAATGATTTGCTAAAAGCGTCACAGAAATTTTCTCTGAATTATTTAGTTTTCTTTTTTGTTTTAAAAAATTTATTATTTACATTTTTTTTTTTATGATTTTATGATTATTTATAAAAAACATTTTCGCTAGTAACTTTCCAAATTAAAATTGTCAAATTTAGTCACGATTTTATCGATTATTCTCATTAATAAATATGTAAGTTACATAATAAAAAGACTGAATGATAATCTCCAGATGAGAATATTAACAGTAATTTTAAATATTGACCTCAATATAGATATAATTGTTCGTGTTACATAACTAAAATCGCAATTTTTCGCATTCTTCATTGTGTGCAATAAGTCTCTTTTACTTTATCTTCCAAATTAGCCTTTTTTAATTTAAAAAATGTCGAAATGTTAGTAAACTTCATTGTTATCAACATTACTAATTTCGCGAAGTAAATAGAAAGGTCACAGTTATATCATTTTAATGTAAAAATTGATAAGTTTCGAACTTTTTTATTTTGTTTTTGCTGTCCCTATATGGAATTAATTTTCTCTACTCGGATTTTAAGTTGTTTTTAGTGTAAACAAAATGAAATTCTTTTAAAATATTGCATTATTAGAATTATATGGTCTTATAGTCAAAACGTAATAATTTTTTATACTGTGAATATTTCCTGTTAGTCTCTGTGCAATTAGCTTGTTATCTTTTTTTTTTATTAAAAACCGGTTATTGTAGTCATAGTTATTATTTAAGCGTTTGTTTATTGCTTTGAACGGTAAATACTCGAAAACCCTGTATTCGGATTAGTTTACGTTTTTTTTTTTACCAATTTGAATACAATTCAGGTTTTATTGATATTAGCAAGAAATATTATTTGAGTAAAATGTAATGAACTTTTTTAAAATATATATATATTCGTGTGCGTATGCATATATGTGTATATATAAATGTTTGTGTGTTCAATATTTATTTGTTAAAAAACGCAATAGGTACAAATTATGTGATATCTTGGTCAGTTTTAATGACCCTAAATTTTCTTAACTATATTGCTTTCGTAAATTAAGTTAGAAGAATTGTGATCATAACGCTCAATTGTGATAATTTGCTTGTTTTTTTTTCTTTTTTTAAATATAATTAAAAAATCGCTGTCGAATTTCTAAAACTACGACTGGTCAATTTTATTTATACTCTATTTAATGATTACTTAATTAAAAACATGATCATTTCAATCTTTCGCTGTTGGTGAATTGCCTTATTATACTTCGTACTTTGTAAATATATTGTTAAAAATAATTCGTTATTTGTTTAATTTTCTTGAACAGTGAGTAATTATAGTAAATAATGTCGGCGAGGTCAAAATATAATTTCGCCATCTTCCATTAATATTTCATTTATAGAAATTTTAATGAATTTTTTTCATAAAAGCTGTTTTTTTTTTATGGTTTAGTTTTTTATAACTTTTCTTCCTTTTATTTATTGTGCGTATTTTATTAATCGACAATACTACTTTCGAAATTTATATTAATTTACTCTCTATTTTAATTGTACAATGTGTTTTGCTTATAAACGGAGTGGGAAAGTGAAAAAAAAAAAAAATTAGAATAACGAGTTCGCTATACTTCTAGTCTTGGAGTATGAAAGAAAAGAAGAGTATTTTTTTAAATTCTGTTAAAAAACCTTTAAACAGTCTACACACTACTTTGCTATTTGTGGCATCCATATAAATTTTTTAAATATTAAATTCGGAATTTTTGATATTTTTTAAACATAGTGAAACGAAAATATGTATAATGATTTCTGAATGACTGTGTAGAAAAATCTGTAATCCTTGCACAGGCTTTTGCAGCGTTCTTTTCAAATTTCAATTAATAAACCAAAGCGTAAAAACCAAATTCAGCCACTAAGACAAAATGGGGCGGTGCGATCCTTATTTATATACTTGTTCCTTTGTACAAATCTATCATTCGGTCCAAGTTTGACTACTGCCGCTTTATTTATGGTAATGACGCTAAGTCTCTCTTTTTTCCAAATTAAATATTGTCCAAAATTCGTATCTCTGTCTTTGACTTGGTGCCCTGAAATCTGCTCTGATTTCGGCGTTACTAGCTGAATCCAATACGCCTCTCTTGTTTATACGTAGATTCTATTTGGATTATCGTTTTCTTTGAAAGCGCTTATCATTGACGTCCTACCTTCCTTCCGTGATTACTTCCTTTAACTTACCCTACTTCTCTTTTCTCTTTTAACATTGACAAACTTGCATACCCACCCAAGGTTTTTTTTCTTTTTTTTTTTTTTTGTCATTACCTTCCAAGCTTCCTTCGAAAACGAGGCTTGACAGAAATTCCGTAACACTTGGTTCCCTTTTTCCCTCACACGTGTGTATTTTTATTGATGGCTCAAGGGGACCTGGTGGAGTTGGAGCCATTTTCATTATCCCGGACATTAATTTTGCTGAATCTTTCCATCTGCCTTCTTTTTGCTCAATTTATACCGACGAACTCATGATTATCCTGCGTGCTATTATTTAAATTTTATCCCATCAGTCTTCCTCTGATTATTTAGTGATTTCTGATTTCAAGAATGCCCTTCAAGCCGTTTCTTTTCCTCTTTCCACTCACTCTTGTGATTTTATTATTCTACGTATTCGTTTTCACATCCACGATCTTTATTCTTTGTATTCAATTAATATTGTTCTGTTGTGGGTGCCTAATCATGTAGGGATAGTAGGCAATGAAATGGAGGATTCTCTGGCCCAAGTTACTGCTTCCTCACTTATTTACTTTTCAAACATTCTAGGGTTTAATCTCCTTCCTCTTTGCAGAAAATACATTTTACAGTCCGGTCTGACTTTTTCGTTTCAGCCTTTTCCTCCTACAAATGATTCTTCCACTTCTCTGTATAGTGGTTCTGTGATTTTCCTTTGGTTCGTCGTTCTGTCATCGTTTCGATTATTCGTTTGCTATTCAGTCGTACTTTATTACTTTCGTCTCGTTTTCGTTTCGCCCTTGTATCTTCCTCGTGTCATCCAAACGACGAAGCTCTTTGTGATTTTAACCACCTCCTTTTTGAATGTCCTTCGCTCGTAATGGAGCAGTCGGTTTTTTATGCTCAAATGTTAGCTCTTGGTCTTCCTGCTCCTTATTGTGCTTTTTACATCCTGTCGCTTCCTTCTTTGTCTATTATCCCTTCCTTTAGTTATTTCCGTAATATCTGATCGTATCGCAATTTAGTTGAGGCTTTTTCATCCGTAGTTCTTTCGGGCGAAGGTTCCTTGTTGACATGCCCAAGATATATAGAAAAAAAAGAACAAAAAAAAAAAAAAACAACAGCATTACCAAAAACATTAAAGCGTGAAATACGTTTATCAATTAATTGAAACATAGTTTTTACAAGTGTTTTTAATAACTAATTACAAAATCGAAATTTAAAACCGTACATGAAGAACTATGTGGTCAATTTGAATTTTCAATTTTAAACAAATTTTTTGTTAGAAAATAAAAAATTAATTTTATAAGAATGCGCGATTATTTTTGAGTGTAATTTTGGTATCTTACAATTTTACTTCATGTAAAAAGTCGGTAATTATAAAGTGAAAAGCAGAATGTGAAAAGAAATTAGTAGTTTATTTGAAATTTTCCAGTTAGGAGCTTGTCTCGTCGTAGTATTTAAAAGTTCCTGAAAAATTAAAGTAAAATATGTAGTTGCGAGTATCAGTCGCATATTAGTAGTTTTGCAAGGGAAGATAGCATGAGTATATGTACCCGAGTTAAACAGTAGAATTATTGTTTCGACGTATAAACGGTTTTAGCAACAATTTTCGATAACCCTTTTTTCATAAAGCACCCCATTCGTAAAATGTATTCCATGTTTAAAAAGACACTGTGGTTGATTATATTCGAATGATCACATAATCACAATAGAACTGTAAGTTAATGTTCTATAACAAAATAACGAACTACGAGAATTTATATAATATTGAGGTAAATTTTAAATCAGTATAAAAATCAGTAAATATTACAATAATTATCTAGTTAACGAGATTATTGCGGTACATACACGTAATATACGCATCTATTATCTAATTTTCTACTAGTAATATCTTTCTTTATCTTTATAGTGCCATACTTAATTTCTGAGCGTCGGCGACTACCTATTCGTACATCTCAGCTGTACAGACACAGGCATAGTGTACTAGGAAATTATTATATGCAACGCAGGTGTACACACTGATTAGTAATCGTTTGATTTATCGATATACAAGTGCAGTCCTATTTATGTCTGCTGTGTACTGACCTAGCGCGCATATGATGTTGAACGTGGTGGTTTGCCATTGCCTTCCACGTGACTATTAGCGATTATTTATTTATTTATTCTTGTAATAAGTTCGTCGTCGCTCGGGATCGAACCCGTGATCTCCATAACGGAAGTCAAGCGCTCTAGCAACTAGGCTATCGCGACGACTTAATATACGTTAATATATTCTCTTACATGAAATTACTATCAAAAATGGTAGTTTTCAGTTAATAGAGGTTACAGAAATCTGCTAATTTACATATTATAAATGTGTAAGTAATTTAACAATATAAATACAATTATCAGCCCGAAGTAACTTCTATAGAATATATCCCCAAGCGTAAAGGGGAATTTCACGTTCAGAATTATAGAACAGTACTTATTGTGATTAAAAATTGATCACTTTATTGTGTTTGCCTTAATAATTAATTCGTTTCGAGATTACGCGTGTCTCTGTGATGATTAATTATTTGAACTTCTTTGAATTTTATTAACATTTTCCGTCATACTAGGATCATTAAATAAGCTATGGTTCCGATTAATTCGAGAAAATTCCCATTGATTAGGTTTGCTGAACCTATCGGTTTTATTTCTTACATTTGAATTGCCCGTTTAACATGCAAAAACTTTTACCTTTCTTCTTTAGATGAAAAGCATGCTCCACCATAATGGAGTTGATGGTTGTGAAGTTAAATTATAGAATATATTAAGCACGGCGATATTGGTAAGTGTATTAATGTTTAATGTGTCGAACTAGCAGCATTATTCAGGTTAAGCTAAAACTTAGGTTCATTGTCCATTGTAGCGTGGAATGTGAAATATGTTTTATTGGAAATTGATAAGCGTATACTTAAATACAATGCTGTCCGCTGCAGCGAGAAACAGTCAAAACAGGTGAGCGGGGAAAAATAATTTCTTACTTAAATTATTATTAGGAAAACTTTTTTTTTAAATAATATATTTCACGCATTTTTTACAGTTTTTGTTTATTATAAATTTTTAAAGTTTAAATATTTAGTCGTATTTTATGTTATTCGAATTTCTTTATGTGAAATCCAGTCTGTTATTATTATTAGCCATGATTTATAATAATTACTAATACTTAACCTTTCTACGTTATATACATAAATTACTTATAATTGTAATTTTTGTCATAAGATTTTAAATCGATCATTTTTATTTATTATTTTTTCTTTTTCCGAAAATTAAAATTAAATGAAATGGAATCATATTGGGACTGTATTGCCGAAACATGTCGGTGTTTTAGTTTAAATTTAATCTATATATATATATATATAAACTCGGCCATTTTGGCCTCGCAAGGGGCTACGCCCCTTGACCCCTTTTGCTTTTATTTCTGTCTCTTTCTTTTCTATACTTTGTATAAAATGATCAAAATTTACAACGTAATTTTTACTGGCATCAACACAAAAAAAAATAACATAGTCACAAAAATCCTATCCTAACATTTAACTTTCATTATATAAAATTAAGACATTTTTTCGTTACATATTTCGTTACATAAAATTGTGACATTTTTTAAATAACAATAACAAAAATTCTATAAAATATAACAAACGTTACATAAAATTGGGACATTTTTGCTAATGGGGGGGTAGCTTAAGAATTACGTTGTAATTAATATATAAATATTAAATTTAAACTAAAACACCGATATATTTTGGGAATACAGTCCCATTATGATTACATTTCATTTAATTATAATTATTATTTAGCCCTGATAACAGGCAAAGGCTTCCCTCAAACGGGCCCGTTCAAGCTGGTCTCAAATGTTTTATTTTTAAGCATTTTTATGATTTTGTGATCTCGATCATGTAATGTTCGGTTGTTTGTCGCTTTCGACTGAACAAGCTTCTTTTTATTCCTTTCTTTTACAAATCGGTATTCTCGCTCCATGCTGTGCTTCATTCATTCTCTCCCTTCCTTCTCCTTCTGTTATCCCAGCTCTTGATTTCTTTCTGTTGGCTATTTTTGATTGTGTAAGGATCTGGTCTCTCTTACTCCTCTGTTCCATTGTTCTTGGGCCAATGTCCATGTTAACCCCCCCCCCATCCCATCTTAATTTTTGCCTACCCTGCTTTCATTTATTATAAATATACTAGTCATGTGTCCTGCTCAATCCAATTTTAATCTTTTTATTACCCTGCTAAACTTATAACTATATATTTCAGCTTATTTCTAATATTTTTTAAATTGACTCTATTCTTTAACTGAACACCTGACAACGATCTCTCCAACGCATTCTGCGTTTTCTTTATTTTATTAATTATGCTACCTGATAAGGTACAAGTCTGACAACCATGGAGTAGGCATCGCACAGTTGTTCAATACTTCACATTTTAATCTATTACTGTATTGCCCTTTGAAAATATGTTTTAAAGACCAGTATTTCCTCCATGTAAGAGTAATTCTGTGCTCTACCTCTTTTACTGTATACTATTATTCGACGATATTAGCTGGCCTAGGTAAATAATATTTTCAAGTTCTTGTATTTCCTTATTTAATTTTATTATTTTAGTTCGAGTCCCATAAGCTATCATTTCCGATTTATCTAGATTTATATTTAATCACGCTTTTTTCTCTACATCATTCAGTTCATTTAACATAGTCTCTAATTCCTCTATTTTTTCTGAAATCAGTGCAATAAGTAGGGTATAAATGTGACAGCTGGCAGGTCTGACGTCACCAACCCCTATTTGTCCCCCGGTGCTCAAAATTCACCCCAATTTGTCCCCCGGTGCTCAAAATTCACCCCAATTTGTCCCCCGGTGCTCAAAATTCACCCCAATTTGTCCCCTGGTGCTCAAAACTCACCCCAATTTGTGTCCAGATGTCCAAATTTCACCCAAATTTATGTCCAGGTGGTAAAAATTAACCCCAATTTCTCTTTTAGAGCCCAAAGTTACCCCAAGTTTCCCCTGATTTCACAGATTTCCTCCGAGTTTTCCCTGTTTACCCCTGATTCCCCTGGACAGTTCCATTAATTCGATCCCTAATTTCCATCAAGGTAGACAAAATTCACCCCAATTAGCGTACAGGTGCTGAAAGTTCACCCCAATTTGTATCCATATGGTTAAAATTCACCCAAGTTTCCCCAAAATTTCTTCAAATTTTCACGATTCCCCGTTCATACTGTTATCTATAAATGCGCTCGCACCGTTTCCACGCATATATTCAACATAGCCTTAAACACCATGAAAGTGTACTCGCTTTCCAATACACGCGCCTTCTATCATCATGTGTATGTATTATACATGACTCTGCGTGTAATATATGTAACATACTTTTTAATTTTAATTTTTCGAGGTTGGGAGGGGAAAATTTTGCCGGAGTGATAAAAACGTTTGAATCTCATCACTTAGAACCCAAAATTTAAAGGAATTTTCCGAGTCGTGCTCCGTTTTGGCGTTTTTTTTTTTTTTTAAATTTTATTTTTAAAGAAAATATTTGAACGTTCCATCAATAGAATGAGAGCGGGCGAGTGTGCTGCTACAAGATGTATTATGTAAGCGCGACCGCGGATGTAATGGAAATATTTAAATGTTCCAGCAACTAGTTGAAACTGTCACCAGGTGAGGTGAATTCCAGTCGTTCGTTCGAAATTAACTAGCCGATCATCTATGCTCACTCTCACACGCCACCGATAGAAACCTGTTCACGATCGCTACACGTTCACACACGCACACATATACACCGCCACCTGATATATATTTTTCGTCTTTTTCCGCTTCCGATCTTATACTTAATCCGTTGATATTTTTTTATTTTTATTTTTACGTATTCTCTGTTCATTGCAAAAGCACACCGTCCATTCTTGCACACATATCAAGCATTGAGTTAACCTGTACAAAGGTACACTGTACTATTCCATGCACGCTCCGTCGCCACCGAAATAAACACCGCGATATCACACACACACACACACATACACACCACCACTTCGTACATATTTTATTTTCGAGTCAAAATATTATAGAATTAGCCTAACTATATTTTTTCTTTTACGCTTCTGTTTATTTCTTCTGTTTTGTTTCTCCGATTCTAAAAATTAATCTGTCAATGTATTAGCCACTCTTTCATTCTCATTCATCTGCTACCGGTAGTTCTCTTATCGTTCATAATAATTTTTTCAAGTCTAATATTATAGAATCAGCCTAATTATGAAATCTGACGGTTCACTAGCCATGAGTTTAGTCATGTAATGCCCATAACACTTTAAAAGCGGTATATAAATTGCGCTCATGAATTTGATCATGAGAGATTGATGTTGTTTAGAGGAGTACGTAAGGATAGAAAAAGTGTACGGGTCTCTGGACATGGGTTCAGACATGTGATGACCATAACCCTTTGAAAGCAAAGTATAACCAATATCCATAATTTTTGCTATGATATGTGGTTGTTACTTAAAAAAGGATATACAAAAGGGAAAACTATATGAAAGGATGGGATAATAGAGACTCAAAAATAAACATTAGTGGCTTCAAGAAGATGAAAGGAATTGATTAGACAGAAGATTAGAGAGAGAGTTTACTAAGGTGTAGGTAGTAGGGATATTGTGGTTTGCGAGGAGTTCTATAATCGAGAATGATAAATTGCGACCATTGCTTATTGAGTTGTCGGTAGAAGATTTCGGATTGTCTGACAAATACGGATTGGAATTTTTGATGGCCCAGCCATTAGAAGGAAGCGGAGAACGATTGGAAGGAAGAGGCGGAAATTGAGGAACAGGTTTCGTGACATGATGCTTTTGGCTGGATTTGTGAAAGTATTTATTTTTGCTATTGACAGATTGCACTGGTGGAGAAAATCGGGAAGACGAAAAGTTTTTAGGTTTATTAGTAGTGAGGGGGTTACAGGCTGCAGCACGATCGGCGTATGAAAAGGCAGCAGATGCTAAGGATTTTGATTTGAAGGAATTGGCTTCTTTAAAAGAGATGTTCTAGTGCGCCATAATCTATTTAATTTCTTTTTGGCGAATCCACTCTAGACACTGTCGATTATTTGGGGGTGCTGACCTTTACAATTGCGACAGGTTGGGGGAAGGTTAATATTGGAGCACTCTGAAATGGAATATTTATCAGAACAATGCGAACAGATAATGGATGCACTACGGCATTGTTTCGCTATATGACCAAACAGAAAACAGAATGGGAACATTGAGAGGGTAGTCTGACGCTCGGCGCAACGTTAAAAATTAGCTTGGAAGGTTGCAAATACAAATGAAAAAGATATGAACAAACAAAATTAAAACCCAGACAACGGAAATTGGTGAAACGAAGCTATTGTAATTTACGATTGCGAAATAAAACGTAGAATTAAATAATAGAACGATTAGACAAACACTAATCAAAAATACTGATAAGGCAAACAATAAATGAAAATAATCGGAATAATCTTAGCACAACTGCTCCGCTGAAATAATTAAACGTGATAACATACAACGTAACTAACTACTCTTGAAATGATTAACTCATACAACTCCTCGACCACCACTCGGCGGAGGATATTAGAAGACAGCTTAAACGTTGGAAATTGTATAACTTGATGAAATGATGTATTAAGTCGGAGCCACTTTGCTGTAAGTGTATGTACTCAACTTTGTTATTGTAATTGTTAAAAACTAGATAATCGTAAAAAAAAAAATCGAAAAAAAAACTTGCTTTTATTTATAGCATTACTAGCTGTTACCCACGGTTTCGCCTGTAATACCCGTTCAAATCCGTATCTAGAAATCGACAGAAATTTTTTTTGTTTTATTTAAAGGTCATAAGTATTATATAGTAAACATTCCTACCTGTGTAAATTTATACGTTCTTTGCCAAAATATTCATTATAGTCAACTAAGTGCCGCTGTTGGGCATTGCCCTCGGCTGGCGATCCTCCCTACCTAAAAATAAGTGCCACTGACCATTGTTGTTATCTGTTTTTTATTCTTTATTCACTATTTTTATTATATTCGTTTATTTTATAAATGTGTGTCTCATTTACTTACTCGCTATATTAATACCTTTTTAAATATTGAATTTTTTTCTTCTTTTTATGCGTTGAATTCTGTGTATTTTTATAAAAGATTTATTTCCTTTGCTTAATTTTCCCTTTCGAGAATATTATAATAAAACAATCTTCAAGTATATTCCGCAATAGCAAACCATAGTAGTTGGCAGTGGTTTAAGATTTGAATGTAAATAATATTTCTGGGGAAAAGTTTAAATTCCCGGCGTTGCACTTATTATTAATTTTTTTGCAATTTTAGTTTTCAAAATATTCTAATAAAATATATTTCTTTATGGAGCATAGTACACTGTATAATTCAATTGTGTATTGAAATATTTAAAAAAATTAAAAGATTATTATAAAGAATTATTTACGATGTAACGCGTTTTTGCGTAATTAATACTTGCAATTATGCGCGATTCAATGCTATGTCTACGTTATAAAGCTACTTCCTGAAAAAACTACCTTCTTTGCTCAGATACTTCCTATAGAGTTAAGTGAGTTTTATTTCTGAAAGTCAGATTGCTTTCATCACTAAAATCATTCGTTTTTTACTTCTTCTTTACCATTCACTTATTCTATGAACTGTCCAACTAGTTTCCCTCTTGCATCCTTCTGCTTTAAATGTGAATAATTTTTATTTTTTAGTTTTCACGTAAAGATTCTCTTGCCCTCTGGGAAACCTGTTTATCATCGTTAATATCGGTCTTCACATTTAGCTGAAGATTTCTGATCCTTTTTTTCGTTCAATTAAAGGACATATACAGCCATGTTTTTAAAAATAGGTATATAAAATCAGCAAGTTTCCACTTTTTTAACTTACGCGAAATACTCCATTCTAAATCGTTGTGAGGTGGTCACACCCATAATTATTTAAGGGAACATCTCCATGCCTGTTTTGTTCTGCGTCTTTCGACCTCTCCGTGGAGTATTTTTTAAAAATTAATTTATTACCGCGACAGCATTAGAGTTAAGCAAGGACTTAAAACTTAAATATGAATAATTTTCCTTACGAGTGTAAATAACATTTTCGGTAGCAACTATTAAAAATTTTGTTGCAGCATTCTCTATTTCTCTGTAAAAAGTAATAAAGGACATCTCTATTTTTAAACTCTCCGTGCTATTTACAACAGCTAGGCTAGGAGCGCAGCTCGTATGTTGAAATCCTGTTATAGAGGTTTAAGGATTTGAATAACGAAAAAGGAAAAAGAGAACGCGGTGTTCTTACTTGTGCCAGAAATTAATAGTACGTTATCTAGAGTTTATGTTTATATTTATCATAGTAAACATTTTATTCAATCTTTTTTTTTTATTATTTTATTCTATTTTCCTCACTTCATTGACAAAAACTTCCAAAGCTCGGCTAAATCATACCAGAAACTTATAAATAATGCACTAAAACCTTTTGCAGGGGCATCATTCACTCTGGTGAAAACTGGAACAAAATTGGTTCGGTAGCTCATGAGACTAGCACGTACTGATAGACAAACGAATTTGTCGAATAGCTATTCCTTTAAACTCATGGAGAAATTAACTAAAGTTGTTAGAAATTGTGAATTTTATGTATAATGAAAAAAATTACTTTTTGAAAATCTGATATATAAAAACTTATTAAATAATTGAATTACATACTCCAGTTTCCCAGACAACTTGCTACAATAAGCAGCCAAAAAAAAAATAAAAACCTGTTCACATTGCTTACCGTAATATGGGTCTTACTACTGCAGAATTATGGCTCTGCATAGTTTGGTGGTCTGAAATAGATGCCAGTCGTTGCTATTATGTACAGTAAGTCACGTTAGTATCGGCACTTTAGGAATTAATATTACAGCCTAAAAATTGAGGAGAAAATGGCTTTTTGTCAATTTTATTTATTACTGGAAAAAGGCTCTTAAAAACACACGTATAAAAATCATTTTCAATAAAAAAATATATATATATCTGAACGTATCAGTGCTGAAAGGAAGCAAAGAAGACATTAATTCATGCGTCAAACTAATATTCGAACACGTAATGAATCATTATCAAGCTGGCTGGATTTTTGCAATACAACGCAATCGGTGTACTTCAGGTATGTACGCTACACTAACATCATTGACAATTTGCTGAATTTTTGCAGCCGGCAATACAAATTTTATCCTGAATAATTGGGAATAAATGCAGCAAAGGTGTCATGTATGGATTGAAATATTTATTAACTGTGTCAAGTAGCGGCAATTTTTAATAGTAAAAAAAAGTTTAAAGGTCAGATTTCAAAATGACTAAATATCTAACAAGTACTGCGATTATGATATTTTTAGACGTTTTAAAAAGGAAAACTGCATTGAATCTATTTCGTAGAAGGATAACCGAAAAAGCTAATCGCGTAGAATAAAGGTTTCAGTGCAAAAATAAGTGCACCAAAATTAACTATAAACATCTATAGCGAAGGTAAAACAATTTCAGCCAAAACAAAATAAAAAATGTGGGCTGCAGTTCGCGAAGTGTCAAATAAAAACCGTTCACTAGTTTTCAGTTGACCGAGAAAAGCACATTGCACATTGAGTCTGCATAATGAGGTTTTTTCGTTTCCAATAGGGGAGAACATTTGCGCGTCAGCGTGGTGAAATTTCCCGACGGGAAAAGCTCGGACCCGCCGCGGGCAAAGATTTAAAAAAATATAAGTAAATAAAATATAAAAGATAAGCCTAATACTAATCTCAAAGAATGAGATTAGGTACCAGGTAATCGGGGCTTCCAGAAAAGGGTCCTCAACGCGGAGAAATCATATCAAGTGGCTCCTGGAATAGGGGCAACTGTTAATATAGTCCAAATTTATATCAATATGTGCATTTCATCATTCTTGTCAACTACAAACAATTTAGCTTATTTTTCAGTTGTAATTTATAAATTTTTTAAATAAATTTTATACTGCATCTTAAATACTACCCTGATCAAAGAGTTTCAGGAATGGCCACTGGGTGGCGCTACCGGTCACGCGGTTTAATTTTTTTTTTTAAGTTGCCACACTGTCATTTATATTCCGGCCAAATTTCAGTGTCGCAGCTCGACATCTGTAAAGGCTATGCCATTTTTAATACATCTGTTTTGTGTTTCGATTTTTTACGATTTTAAAAATGGAATTAACTTTGCATCAACGAGTTTGGATTAAATTTTGTATTAAAAACGAATTGAACGAAAATCTTGGAAATGTTAGAAAAGTGTTTTGGCAACGATACTCTATCGAGAACAAATGTTTACGTGTGGCACGAATGCTTCAGAAATGGTCTTGAGTCCGTTGAAGATGACGAATGCAGTGGTAGGCTATCGATATCAAAAACCGAAAAAACATCGATGAAATCAAAGAAATGCTGGCCGAAAATCCCAAGTTGACCATTAGGGAGCTGTCAGAGGACATACATATCGGTTGTGGATCCGTCCAAGACATTTTATTAAACGATTTAGGCTGGAGACGTGTTGCTGCAGAACTGGTACCGAAAGATCCGAATTTCATGCAAAAAAAGGACCGCGTTAACATCGCGAAAGACATGATTTCTCAGTCCAAATCCGATCCAACATTCATCAGACGCATCATTATTGGAGACTTGGTGTGGGTGTATGAGTATGACATGCAATCCAGACATCAAGCGAGTGAATGGTGTACGCTAAATGAGCCCAGACTGAAAAAACATGTCGTTGTCAGTCGAAAATAAAGGTGGTGCTTACGGGTTTCATTGATTACAACGGCGTTGTGCACCGTGAATTCTTAGAGAACGTCAGACAGTCAGCAAGGATTATTATTTGTTTGCATGAAGTAATCCGCCAAAAAAGACAGGATTTGTGGATAAACAATTCCTGGGTTTTGCACGTCGATAACGTACCGTCGCACAGTGCTGTCGCTATTCGTGATTTTTTGCCAAAGAATAGAACGAATACTACCGAATTCGCCTGATTTAGCTCCCTGCGACTTCTTCCGGTTCGATCAACTCAAGAACCCGCTCCGGGGAACGCGTTTCAGCAGCCGAGAGGAGATAATAGAAAAATTGAAGATGGCTCTGATGGCCATACAAAAAACTGAGTATAACAGATGTTTTGGAAATTGGATCATAAGTGCGTTGCAGAGTCAGTGGAGAGTACTTCGAAGGGGACAAAATCAGTTTGGGTGAATAAACCGGTATTTTTACTTTTCTGAACAAATTCCTGAAACTTTTTGATCAGGGTAGTATTACACTTCCGATCCTGTCGTGGCCTTATAGAAGAGTCCATTTTAATTGTTACGTTTTTAAACGTTATGTAAAAACGTAACACAAAAATGTGCATGATTTTTTTTATTATCCCTGACGGCATGAAAATGACGATGGCATCATTAATATATCGTACATTTAAAGCCGGGTGGTGTCGCCAAATATTTGTCATTTGAGACCGGATTATGTTTTATAGTTCATTTTGAGCTCTTAATTTTATTAGCTGTTTTTTCGGGGAAATATTTGTCATTTGAGACCGGATTATATTTTATAGTTCATTTTGAGCTCTTAATTTTATTAGCTGTTTTTCCGGGGAAATTGTAAGTTTTTCGAATTTTTAAAAATTATCGACATTCTTTTTTGGATCATTTCCGAACAAGAACGGTAGAAAACAAATTCGCTGATATTACTTTGTTTCGATAAAATTCGGTTTCATCGGAATGACGCTGAGCGAATTTTTTCAGCTATTTCAAAATTTTTTAATTATCCGCTACCAGCTGCTGCAGTTAATGTCTGTGCGGTTCATTTAGGAAACCGTTTTATCCTGCAGGTGTTGCTTACGACTTCTTAATGACATTCTGCAGTCGAACTTTGTAAGTAGTGTATTTTTTTCTTTAGAAAATAATGTTGATAACCTGCCACCTCAGAGGCGTGTAACAGTGGTGAAAGTATTTTATTTCCTCTATGGGAAAAATGTATGCGGATTTAGGAGTTCCTTTTTTAAATTTAAATATTTTCATTTAATTCGATTCTTTCTCATTAGAACTGATTTTTCGTTAGTAACAAATTTAAATTTCTCGTTGTTGATTTTACGTACGTTCGTTGAGCGCGCCATTTGTTAAAAAATGAATTAATATAATTTCGCTTGAAACACGATTTGGAGAGAGCTTGAAGAGTAGTTTTCGCAGAATTAACGGAATGTAGAGTAACTGTCACAATGAGATTTTTTGCAAGTGTTTTCTTATACTTCAAATGGCTTAATCGATTTTTTGTGATATGCTGGCGTTACGCAATTGTCCCAAACCCGATGTCCAATTGTGTTCTCTGGTATTAGTGTGTGCGAGAGTGCGCTTTCGTAGGATATTACAATAGTGGCGCTTTGAAAGAAAAAAAAAGCTTTATTTACGATCGGTAAAAATGGTAGAAAGATCTCTAAATTAATTTTTGGTATCGGTATAATTTGCTAATTTTGAAGGCATACCATAGGATTTTCGGAGACATACAACAAGGGGTGGGATATTAATTTTGGCAGCGGGGATAGTATAGTTAGATTAATCTTACGAATTCGCGACAGCATACCGGAGGCATACAGTTCCAGCGACACTTGCGTGTGTGAAAATCGTTAGTTTCTGGGTTAATTTTTGGAACCGATATAGTGTATTTTAGTTCATTTTTTTCCTATAAATGTACGCAAAATTTTGCAAATCGTTCAGCGGGAAGGAAAAGGTGTTTTTCGCCCTTTTCAGCGGAATATTTATTTTTGATTTTAATATTGGCTGTTTGTTTCCAGCAAGGATTTTTAATTAATCTCGTATTATTTTCGTCTAAATTATATTTCTGTAGTATACTTGTTAGTTTCGTGTGAGTTACTCTGTCACAAACTTCTTTTTTCCATAATCTGTATAGCACGCTGTTATTTTTTTGTTTATGTTCAAAGCACGTTAAATAATTACTATAAAAATCCGAACTGGGTGGGACTTAATTGCGTGTTTAACTTTTTCTCTATTCTTGCATTTATTATGTATTAATAGTATTTTTAACGCGCCGTTCATTAATGCTATTGTCCTGTTTTGCAAACATGTCTGTGAAGAACTTTTTTTTTTCTTTTTTTTTCTTCTTTTTTTCTTCTTTTTTTCTTCTTTTTTTTTTTTTTTAACTGGTATAATATTATTTTTCTTAAAATCAATCGGTAATGTATCGTCATTGTACATTTTATTTAAAATAGCCAGCAATTGCTTGCTCCTAGACCGATACATTTCAACATATCTGCCGGTGTTCTTCCCACTGATTTATTCTTTCTACGTATCGCATTATCAAATTTTGCACATTTCAATCGATGTGCCTTTAAAAAATTATAAATCTCCGGATCAGGGAAAATTACTTCGGAAATATTGAAAGTAGCGGGTCGAGGTTAGCGCGGAATGTTCAGTGAGAAAATTGCGAATAGGCAAGAGAATGGTGACAATTTTCATTCCGATCTTTATAAATGACTCTCAACATAATTGTGTTGCAACTGCAGAACGACAGTATTAATATAAAATAAAATTAGGCTGCAGTTAATAAATAAATAACCTTTTAAAATACTATATCTAACCAAATTATGAACAAGAATTCTTATGGTATGAGGCGGTTCATCTTTCTACTGCTTATACATGTTACGTTTGTAGAGTTTTTTTTTTTTTTTTTATCAGATTCTGCAGCGTAAAAATCGTTACTTTCTGAATTGTACTCCTGCTTGGAAGCAAATTCACTTTCGAAATAAAAATCATCATCGTTTGTCGATGGGTTGAATTTTTGACGCCCCCCCCCCAAAAAAAACAACAAAAAACAAACCATCATTGTAGAGTTTATTTTTGCTAGTTTATATACATAAACACATACGTATAGTATTTAATTTAAATATAATTCTGTATTAATTGATAAGCTAATTAAAGTGCATACAATGTAACGGTGACTATGTACCAACATCACCGTTACTTTCCCTTACAACTTATATAAATTATAAAAAAGAAAAATCTGTGTTTATTGCTAAGCACCCACTACACTTACACACAATAATTTTATAACTAACATACAAGATTATGTTAAATATACTTGCTCCACTGGTTATGTCCAGAATGGGGACCCCCCCCCCCCCAAAAAAAAAACAACAAAAAAAACACTTTTATTATAGTCTTTGTTTAACTGTTAATAAGAGCAGCAAAACGTGGGTCGGATTAAAACGAGATATGATAAACTTCAAATTCAAAATTCAAAATTGAAACTGTAAAAAAAATATCAAATGCAATTTAATAAACGGTATTGTGGGTTCAAAACGGCACTAAGTAAAATTAAAGTTTAATTGGGGAAAAAATATATACAATAGAAACTCGAATCCAACATTGACATTCACTATTTAACTACTTAGGATGGTATAAAGAGTAGCACACAGTGACTAGTTCTTCCAACTCTAGCTTACAAAAAACAAAAAAACAAAGTTTGTCCGGCATTGAAAAAAGCTCTCGTGTTACCATTTGAGAGATAATAATATACTTTTTTTTTTTACTTTGGGTTTGCTACCAGAGAGCATTTCAGCTCTAGAGTTTCGAGATATATTCGTACTTTGTCATCTTTAAGAATAGCACAGATTACAGGCAATATTGGAATATTTTGAAGCGCCTCACCACTTAATTCAATAAAAAGTCCGTATAAAAGCAATAACTCCAATGTACGTATAATTGTTATGTCAAACACTTGCGAAACAAACATTGGAATAAGACAAGATTATATATCACCTCTACTCGACTTAATGCGTACCCCAAGTTTATTAGGAGAAACATCTTCAATAATTGGGAGGGATTCAAATAAACGGTCAATAAGTAAGTAATTTACGCTATGTAAACGACATAATGACAATTGGCGAACTTGACCTGGAGCAAATTTTGAATAAATCACGTAAATAAAGTGAAGCATATAGCCTAATTCTGAACTGAAGTAATAACGATAGACCGTAAGACAAACACTAGGCAAAAAGTAGCTGATAAGTACTTCGGCTCATTATTGACAAATGATAAACATTGCTCGAAATTTCGTAGTCAGATTAACAAAAATGTCGCATAAAAAAAAAAGAAAAAAAAAGGAAAACTACTAAAAACACTCACTTTTTCAACTGCAGCGTATCCAGCGAAACCCTGAACAGTTATTAGGGAATATTAGAGAAAAAATGATTTTGAGATTTGAGCTTCTAGAGATGAATATCGTGGACATGCAGAACACCGAACAAATGTTTATCAACTGGTAACGATCCGCTCTGAATATTTAGCTGTTGCTTAGAATTTTTCGACACACATATGTGGAAGTCATAATAGCTAAAGATCAAGATAGTACAGAATAGTAAACATCCGAGGGTGCCAGTGCGGAAGATCAAATTAGACACAAATCGCTGGATTATAAAACTCGGCTCGAATGGCAAACTGTTGCTCGTGCATAATACCACAGTAGTAGTCATTAAACCCGGGGACTGGCCGTTCCGCTAATCCGAACCCCAATTTCTGTCCCGGAGGCGAAAATTCACCCTAGACCGGTAATCCGAACACAAAATTCACCCCAATTCATGTCCAGGTGGTCAAAATTCACCCAAGTTTCCCCCGATTCCTCCAAGTTTCCCCCTGACGGTTCCCGTGCATATCCGATAAACCGAACATCCAAACAGTGTCCAGAGGTCAATAAACTGTCCAAAGTGTTATTCGGGGGCGAAAGTAACCCCAATTAGTGTCCAGGTGCTGAAAGTTCCCCCAAGTTCCCCAAATTTCTCAGAAATTCCTCCGTACGTGTCCCGCTCGTTTCTGATAAACCGAACCGATTATTAATTAACATAAGTATATTAATTAATATCCGAAAGTAACCCAAGTCTCCGCTGGCCCCGCCCGTCCTGCTCCGTTACCGCAATTTTTTTCAAAATTCAGGACCTAAGTAAGAAAATTCCAAAATTTAACCCCAATATATTATTTAAAGCGTAAATCTAACCCAACACCTCCGTTACACCTCTCACACATATATTTCGTTCCCGCGCACGCTCCGGTCGCCGTCGCGAAAGCGCACGCGCCGATCCCACACATATTCCGATGTTCACTGCTTTACCACAATTTTTTTTCAAAATTCAGGACCTAAGTAAGAAAATTCCAAAATTTAACCCCAATATATTATTTAAAGCTAAAATTTAACCTATAACTCCAGTTCACACCTCTCACACGTATATTTCATTCCCACGCTCGCTCCATCCACCGTCGCGAAAGCGCACGCGCAGATCCCACACATATATCTAACACAACGTTATTCTGTGCGAAAGCGCATACGCTGATCCCGATACCTCGATTATTTTTTATAAAATTAACTTAAGTATAATTTTTTTATTTTCCCGATTCCCCGATCTTACTGCCATATGTCAAGACGCACGTCCCGATCCCGCGCATATATCCAATATAACGTTCTCCGCCGCAAAAGCGCACACGCCGATCCCATGCATATTCCGATGTCCACAGCGATATCCCGCGCACACACGCGCTCCGTTCCCGATACCGCGATTATTTCTTTAATATTTCAAAGCCTAAGTATACATAATATAAAATTAGCCGAAGGATAATTTTTTATTTTCCTGATTCCCCGATCTTACTGCCATATTCCAAGACGCACGTCCCGATCCCACACATATATCTAACACAGCGTTATTCTCTGCGAAAACGCACGCGCTGATCTCCCGCATATATCTATCATAACGCTATCCGCCGCGAAAGCGCACGCACCGTTCCCCCGCACGCGCCGACCGTTTACACTATCGCGATTATTTTTTTAATAATTATTTTTTTCACATAATAACCCAATCCCTGCTCTGTTGTCTAAACCTAACCGTTTATCCAAAACATTTACAAATTAACAAATCAATTATTTCTATAGTCTAAAATAGCCTTAGTCTCCTTTACCCCTTCCACCCTCTTTTCCGATCGATTTCGTTGTTTTAATATCGAATATATCGCATTCTATTTACTTTTACTACGACCATTAAACCCTCGATCGACGCACCCGACGCCTCCGTCATTTCATATTGAGAGGTAAGTATTTTTTTATGTGACCGCTATGAATGCACACCGTCCCTTCTCGCACACCTATCTGCTGTCGTTAATTCTCATATCGTTCATAATAACTTTTATTCAACTCCAAGTATTATGGAATTATTCCAATTATATATTTTCTTCACTTCCGATCATTTCTTCTGACGGTTCATAATATTTTTATTTTCCTCCGGTTCTAAAAATAAATCCTACAATGTCTTCAACGCGATGAATGCGCACACATCTTCTGCAGTTAGTTTCCATATCGATCTTAATAATTTTTCGAGCCTAAATATTAAAGAAATAGCCGAAGTACATTTTTTTCGTTTCCGATCGTTCTTCCGACCGTTCATAATATTTTTATTTTCCTCCGGTTCTAAAAATAAATCCTACAATATCTTCACCGCTATGAATGCACACCGCCCATTCCCACACACTCATCTGCTGTCGTTAGTTCCCACATCGTTCATAATAATTTTTTCGAGTCTAACTATTATGGAATTATCCTAATTATATTTTTTTGCTTCCGATCTTTCCTTCCGACGGTGTATTATTTTTATTTTTCTCCGATTCTAAAAATAAATCCTATAATGTCTTCACTGATATGAAGGCTTACACATCCTCTTCAGTTAGTCTACATACCGTTCATAATAACTTTAAGTATTATGGAATTATTCCAATTATATTTTTCACGTTTCCGATCATTTCTCCCGACAGTACATTATTTTTATTTTTCTCATAATCTAAAAATAAATCCTTCGATACCTTTACTGTATGAATGCATACACATCCTCTGCAATTAGTTTCCATATCGTTCATAATAGTTTTTTTTCAACTCAAAGTATTATGGAATTAACCTAAGTATATTTACTTCACTTACGTTAAATTCTTCCGTCCGTTAATAATTTTATATTTTTTTCTCAGATTCTAAAAATAAATTCGTCGATGTCTTCACTGCTATGAATGCGCACACATCTTCTGCCGTTAATTCTCATATCGATCATAATAATTTTTTCATGTCTATGTATTATGGAATTACTCTAAAATATTTTTTTTCTCACTCCAAAGATTTTTTCCAAAAGTAAGTATTTGTAAATTTATGTCGAGTAGAGTTTTATTTAACACGATTTCAACCCCCCTCCCTCTCCTTTCCGCCCTACACAAATTACAAATCTTTCATATTATTTTTCACGAGGACATCCACCCGAATGTGAATCCGCGCCACTCATTCCTGCACACACATATGCTAGAGATGGTTTCCCAATCATTCATATTAATTTTTTTTCCAAGTCTATTAGTTTAAGAATATTTTATTTATTTCAAACTCCAAATATTTTTCAAGATCTTTTCATATTATATTTTATTTTCTGTTTAAGACCCCATCAAACCCTCGACTGTCGCAAAAGCATCCCGACACTTCTCACACACGTTCTCCATTATACATTATCAAAATGAATCGAAATTTATAATCAACGAAGACAATTTACTGATGGTATATACTTTTTATATTTTTTCCCCGTACTCCTCGACCGCCAGATCCGTCACAAAAGCGTACTAGTCGTTCCCGCACATATATACATTGTCACGACTACACAACACTATATCTGTGCATGTTATACATTCCTATTATGTATTTTCAAAATCGAACCGACTCTCAATATTTTTCACTTTACACGGATCTAAAAATTTCTTCTTCTCTCCTTTTACTGCCCTGGACTAAATTAACAACCATACATAATGTTATTTTTATTTATTTATTCTCAAATACTTATACACGCATACACATCCGTTAGCACTATTTACCAAATCATTCATATTAATGTATTACAGATTTTTAAGCTTCCAATCATTTCACCGTTCATAAGTTTTTTATTTTTATGCAAATCAGTCGTCGTGAATCTCAAACATCCGTTCTGCACACATGTTTCTACGCATTCGTCACTGTATCCGTCCGTTATTCCACTTTCATTTATTTTATTCATTTGTTATTTTTTCTATCAAAAGCCTGAATCTAACCTTGAACCTCTTTACCGTTCATCATTCTTTGTATGTAATACTTTTCTGAGCTTAGTTACCGTAGAATTTAATTAATCTATATATTTTATTTTTCAATCGACAAAATTTTTTAAAATCTTTCATAATCATATTTTTATACAAATACATGTATGGTTTTAATATTTTTTTTAAATTTCGTAAATTATTTTTCCGCGATATACACGAGTTCGTCTATGAGGTGTTGGCGGACAATTGTATAGAGCGACAGATAGAAAAAACCTGTTAGTTTACGAACCACAGCATGTTCGAAGAAAAAAAAAAACACGGTAGCACGACCAGATCAGGGTTGCAATGTGCGAGTGAGAGAGTGTATGTGAGTGAAATAGAAGGTTATATTCTCGAGGGCAACAGCCTGATTGTAAAAATACGTTAAAGATACCTGCATCTATCCCTGAACAGTCATCATATCGAACACAAAAAGGTCGCCTAAAAGAATATTGTTTTCTTTTTCAGGTAACGAACAGTAACATTTTTTTCTCTGTGTTATAAAATTAGCCCGAGTATATTTTTTATTCTTTCATTACGCTAAAATTTTTTCAAATCTTTTTTGTAATATGCTGTGCAGACAAATGTACGCCGCAGACACTTCTCGCTTCATTACTACTGATATATCTGTACGTTCATTGACACTATTCTTATCGTAATATAGTTTTTTCAGGAAATCGTAGAAAATGGTTCTTCGCTACATTCATACTATGTAATCTATTTCCAAAATTCAAATCGTGCATAATTACTTTAAAATCAACTTAAATATATTTCATCATTTCCAAAATTAGCAATCTCCTTACAGATCATTATCTCATTTTCCGATTGTCAATAATATTTTTTTTTTTAATCTATTGTACATATATTATTTTTTTATCGTTTAAATTTTTCTTCAATTCGCAAAGGGCCTAACCTATAGAAAACATATTCTTGTAAACATTCATGACGAATTCACTCCTTCTACTTACATTATGAGTTAATTTTTCTGTAATTATTTTTAACATCTTGAAATTATAGTAGTTTTTTTTTAATTTTTTTATTTTCCATACATGACAAAAATATTGAAATCACTACATCTATAAATGCATTCACCGTAAGACTCCACTAAACTATCATGAATTTTTAAAATTAGCCCAAACATACTATTTTTCACTACAAATTACATTCGCCTATAATTTTTTCTATATAATCACTAACCTACGAAAACACTTCGTTCGTTTTACTCATGTCGAAGCAATCACTCCTTTTCCCTCTTGCTATCTATGTTCAAAGTCTAATAATGTAATACGAAATTATTCTAAATAAATGTTCATGCTAGCAAAATTATTACATCACCCCTTTTTCTACACAATTGTATGCATGTTTCCGAAAAATCTCACTATATATTTTCAAAATTAACTCCAGCCCCATGTATTATTTTTACATTTCATTCATTTATATTTGTTTAATCATATCTGCTGCAAGACCGTATAAAAGAATACAAGCAGTTCCCGCACACATAATTATTGTTCAGAGGTGTTGTTGGCGTACTTTATCATATACTTTTGTAAGCTCATACAGAACGGCTTCATTACCTTTTATCATTCATTTAGATGCGGAGTCACACAACTTTTAGCGGAGCAATCAATTCTTTGCAAAACTAATGATTGAAAGCATCCTCCCCACCCTCCAAAAAAAGACGTTGAATAGCGAGGATTTTTTTTTTACACACCCAAAATAAATGAGATAATTATTTCTCTATATTTATCACATTACCAAGATTGTATATATCACTCGATCACCTCTTTTACTCATTCGTCGATTTCAAATGTGAAGGAAATTTTCGTACCATGCTTTATTCATACATTTTATTTCTGAATAGAATGTTATATGGCTGGGATGGCAGTAAAGATTTCAATTTTATATATGAAGAAAGGATGAAGCAATCCAGAGACTGTTGTAAATGTATAAGTCTTATTATTTGAAATATAAAATTTGAAGGAAATTTATATATCTTGCATCGTTTTAAGATGTTTTATTTTTACATTTTTTTTAATCTCCCTCTTACTATTATTTTTGAAACGGATGTTGATAACTATGAATAGTATTTGTGATTATAGAGAGAGAGGTAAACGTTTTCCTTACTTTTGACTAATTATGTACAATTTTCAATCATTTTTTACAATTTTTCGCACATTTTACTACTTTTACATTGTTTTAAGCAATTTTTGCTATTTCGCATCATTTTCCAGTCTTTTTTTTGTACTTTTTACACAATTTTCATCGATCTTTCAACAACGTTGTAAGGGTTTTTTTTTTTTTTCTTTCTTACATCTCATTACAATATCGTTAGTCATCAATGATAACAGTACATATTTATGCTTTCACATCACCTTTCGCTTCATCTGTGCACATCTACAACTTAACAAGCGCAGAACCAGTTGAATGTTGTAGGCCCGCAATCACGATCTACATTTGATTATTGGATTTACCAGTCACATCTTTGAACGTTTGATTTAATGAATTGACAGGGACTTTGTATTTTGCTCGCCCGCTCGATATCTTCAACAGACTATCATGCTAACGTTTAATAAGAGCAGCCATAAAGCTCCAGACGTTTACTGAATGTTTTCTCAACACATTCACAGCCCATACCCCATACACTAAGGAAATCTTTAAACACCTCTATAACATTCCTTTTAAGCTGGAGGGAGCAAGGGACTCCTATAATCGTTTTGACAATCAACACTTCGTCGTCCATCGCCCTAGCTTTACTTGTCGTTGCACAGACATGTAGTAAACGTTTTCTTCTTTTACAATTTTTTTATATTTCAACACTATTAACAAATTTTCCCACCATACTAACTAATTATAAACAGTTTTCCATTATTTCTTATCATGTTCTTATGTTTTAGAGTCTTTTTATGCTATTTTTTTTCAACAATTTATGATATTTCTTTTCATTTTCTTGCGTTTTAATGTCTTTCATACAATTTTACTCAATTTTTCGTCATATTCGTCAGTTTTTTATTTATCTCTTACATTATATATCTGAATGTGTCGAATATCCAACCTTTTAACTATATTTTATAATTTGATACGATCATAGATAATAACAAAAGATTTAATTCAATATTGTTCACAATTTATTCAATAATTTTTATGACATTCATTATAATCTATAAAAATAATCATTGCTTCATTGTTTCAATGTTAAATTCTAATATATCATTATCAGCCATTAATATTTTACAACATAAAATATCTAATTTAACTGAATATATCCTTCTTCAGCCAACTTTTCTTCAATCATCCGAATTTCAGTATCTAAACCATTATTTCCCGATTGTTTAGATCTGTGTAGTATCAATAATCGCTCAACCAATTCATTAGGATCGTCAGAATAATTGAAATGAGAGTCTTCAAGATTTACTTTGTGAACAGTCCTATATGCACGTTTCTTTTTCGTTTTACCCTGATAAACTTTTACATTCTTTATGGTAGATTGAAATAGAGGACGTATTATTTTTCTGTATTTAGGAAGTGGAGTACCCTTTAATACACCAGTAACACGTACATGAGCTCCAGTAAATTCCAGTATTTGTTTATATAAAGCTAAATCATTATTTGTATATTTATTCTCATCAACATTTGCTTCCATCAGTAAATGAATCAGTCCTGGTGTGTAAGGAAATTTAGTTAGTGTTCTTCCTTTTCCTAAATAAATTTCACCACATTTCCGATTCCATGAAATTGGTGTTGAACCCATCATATACTCATGTGTGTTCGCATTATATTGTATTCCATATACAGGTTCATTTGGTAGAGGTTCATCATAATCTATTTGAAATGGAGCCGTTTCATATATATTAAGGGCCTTATTATCACGATTTTCATATTCTTCTTCATTTTCAATAGCAGTCTCATAATCACGTTTCCTACTGTCATTAGAAAGTTTGTGTCGTTTTACCATTGATATATCATCACTTATTCCATCAGAACCATTTTTCATCCTTTTAGGTATTTGTAATGATTCCCGAATATCCAATATCTGTTTTGTAACAGGTTCAAGCATTGCAGCTGAAGTATTTGTAATAGATTTAGTCGCATACTTTAACACATTATATTTTTTCATTATATTGCTGCGTATCCTTTCCAGTTCGCTTTTAAGAATTGCTTCTTTATTTATTCCGTTATTACCAACATTAACCATCACTTTACTCGTTGATACCATTATTACAGGTAATTAAAAATTCATCAAAACTTACATGTAAATCTTCTCTATATATACATTTCACAATCTATTTTGAACACAGAGAGTTAATGCTAATTCATCAGCAATAATTTATAGAATGTTTTTAAAGGCTTAAAGGATGCTTATTATATACATATTGTATTTCAAACTGTTCCCTAAAAACACTATTCATGAAACAAAATCTTTATAAATAAAAATAAACAACAAAATTGGAACAGAAATTTTAATGGAATTTAAGAATCAGTATTTATTTTTCAATATACTAATATCTCAAAATAAGTGATAACATCTAACCTTTTACTAATGATATTACAAAATCTGGAGCAGTGTAATTCACATGCAGGATATATACATATATATCAACATATACACATATATATCTACATATATACACATATATATCTACATATATATATACATATATATCTACATATATACATATATATCTACATATATATATATACATATATATCTACATATATACATATATATCTACATATATACATATATATCTACATATATACATATATATCTACATATATACACATATATATCTACATATATACATATATATCTACATATATACATATATATCTACATATATATATACATATATATCTACATATATACATATATATCTACATATATACACATATATATCTACATATATATATACATATATACATATATATCTACATATATATATACATATATATCTACATATATACATATATATCTACATATATACATATATATCTACATATATACACATATATATCTACATATATATACATATATATCTACATATATATACATATATATCTACATATATACATATATATCCACATATATACACATATATATCTACATATATATACATATATATCTACATATATACACATATATATGTATATATATATATATACATATATATCTACATATATACATATATATCTACATATATACATATATATCTATATATATACACATATATATCTACATATATACACATATATATCTACATATATACACATGTATATCTACATATATACACATGCATATCTACATATATATACATGTATATCTACATATATATATATATATATATATATATATATATATATATATATACATGATGTGTTATACTTTATGAGATGGGTATGTTATAAAATTCAATTTAAATCTAACAATCTTGTTACACAAACATAATTTGTAAAATGATATAAATTTCTCAAATGTCACTAAAGTTACATGTTTTTCTTTTTAGGCTTTCTACTCAAAATTAGTCAACAACACTACACTTTGATATTGTTTAAAAAAAATTATAAATTTTTTATACTATCTATTATTTTTTATTATTTAAATTATACTTCGCGTTATATAAGTTATACAAATTCATTATAACAAGCTGGTATAGGTTGTTCATAATGTAACATCAGCTTGAGCAGTTGATTGAATAAAAGTAAATTTGTCATTTTTTCTGGTTTTGAGTGTATTCTGCAACCTCTAAACAATGAATCATGTGATAATGGTGTTAAAAAGGAAGAATTTACTAGTGTTAGTGATGATGATAATATAGAAATTACAGTGGACGCCTGAGGATTTTGGGGAAATATGTGTATATATGTAGATATATATGTATATATGTATATATATATGTAGATATATATGTGTATATATGTAGATATATATGTATATATGTAGATATATATGTGTATATATATGTAGATATATATGTATATATGTAGATATATATGTGTATATATGTAGATATATATGTATATATGTAGATATATATGTATATATGTAGATATATATGTATATATATATATATATAGATATATATGTATATATGTAGATATATATGTATATATGTAGATATATATGTATATATATATGTAGATATATATGTGTATATATGTAGATATATATGTGTATATGTTGATATATATGTATATATCCTGCATGTGAATTACACTGCTCCAGATTTTGTAATATCATTAGTAAAAGGTTAGATGTTATCACTTATTTTGAGATATTAGTATATTGAAAAATAAATACTGATTCTTAAATTCCATTAAAATTTCTGTTCCAATTTTGTTGTTTATTTTTATTTATAAAGATTTTGTTTCATGAATAGTGTTTTTAGGGAACAGTTTGAAATACAATATGTATATAATAAGCATCCTTTAAGCCTTTAAAAACATTCTATAAATTATTGCTGATGAATTAGCATTAACTCTCTGTGTTCAAAATAGATTGTGAAATGTATATATAGAGAAGATTTACATGTAAGTTTTGATGAATTTTTAATTACCTGTAATAATGGTATCAACGAGTAAAGTGATGGTTAATGTTGGTAATAACGGAATAAATAAAGAAGCAATTCTTAAAAGCGAACTGGAAAGGATACGCAGCAATATAATGAAAAAATATAATGTGTTAAAGTATGCGACTAAATCTATTACAAATACTTCAGCTGCAATGCTTGAACCTGTTACAAAACAGATATTGGATATTCGGGAATCATTACAAATACCTAAAAGGATGAAAAATGGTTCTGATGGAATAAGTGATGATATATCAATGGTAAAACGACACAAACTTTCTAATGACAGTAGGAAACGTGATTATGAGACTGCTATTGAAAATGAAGAAGAATATGAAAATCGTGATAATAAGGCCCTTAATATATATGAAACGGCTCCATTTCAAATAGATTATGATGAACCTCTACCAAATGAACCTGTATATGGAATACAATATAATGCGAACACACATGAGTATATGATGGGTTCAACACCAATTTCATGGAATCGGAAATGTGGTGAAATTTATTTAGGAAAAGGAAGAACACTAACTAAATTTCCTTACACACCAGGACTGATTCATTTACTGATGGAAGCAAATGTTGATGAGAATAAATATACAAATAATGATTTAGCTTTATATAAACAAATACTGGAATTTACTGGAGCTCATGTACGTGTTACTGGTGTATTAAAGGGTACTCCACTTCCTAAATACAGAAAAATAATACGTCCTCTATTTCAATCTACCATAAAGAATGTAAAAGTTTATCAGGGTAAAACGAAAAAGAAACGTGCATATAGGACTGTTCACAAAGTAAATCTTGAAGACTCTCATTTCAATTATTCTGACGATCCTAATGAATTGGTTGAGCGATTATTGATACTACACAGATCTAAACAATCGGGAAATAATGGTTTAGATACTGAAATTCGGATGATTGAAGAAAAGTTGGCTGAAGAAGGATATATTCAGTTAAATTAGATATTTTATGTTGTAAAATATTAATGGCTGATAATGATATATTAGAATTTAACATTGAAACAATGAAGCAATGATTATTTTTATAGATTATAATGAATGTCATAAAAATTATTGAATAAATTGTGAACAATATTGAATTAAATCTTTTGTTATTATCTATGATCGTATCAAATTATAAAATATAGTTAAAAGGTTGGATATTCGACACATTCAGATATATAATGTAAGAGATAAATAAAAAACTGACGAATATGACGAAAAATTGAGTAAAATTGTATGAAAGACATTAAAACGCAAGAAAATGAAAAGAAATATCATAAATTGTTGAAAAAAAATAGCATAAAAAGACTCTAAAACATAAGAACATGATAAGAAATAATGGAAAACTGTTTATAATTAGTTAGTATGGTGGGAAAATTTGTTAATAGTGTTGAAATATAAAAAAATTGTAAAAGAAGAAAACGTTTACTACATGTCTGTGCAACGACAAGTAAAGCTAGGGCGATGGACGACGAAGTGTTGATTGTCAAAACGATTATAGGAGTCCCTTGCTCCCTCCAGCTTAAAAGGAATGTTATAGAGGTGTTTAAAGATTTCCTTAGTGTATGGGGTATGGGCTGTGAATGTGTTGAGAAAACATTCAGTAAACGTCTGGAGCTTTATGGCTGCTCTTATTAAACGTTAGCATGATAGTCTGTTGAAGATATCGAGCGGGCGAGCAAAATACAAAGTCCCTGTCAATTCATTAAATCAAACGTTCAAAGATGTGACTGGTAAATCCAATAATCAAATGTAGATCGTGATTGCGGGCCTACAACATTCAACTGGTTCTGCGCTTGTTAAGTTGTAGATGTGCACAGATGAAGCGAAAGGTGATGTGAAAGCATAAATATGTACTGTTATCATTGATGACTAACGATATTGTAATGAGATGTAAGAAAGAAAAAAAAAAAAAACCCTTACAACGTTGTTGAAAGATCGATGAAAATTGTGTAAAAAGTACAAAAAAAAGACTGGAAAATGATGCGAAATAGCAAAAATTGCTTAAAACAATGTAAAAGTAGTAAAATGTGCGAAAAATTGTAAAAAATGATTGAAAATTGTACATAATTAGTCAAAAGTAAGGAAAACGTTTACCTCTCTCTCTATAATCACAAATACTATTCATAGTTATCAACATCCGTTTCAAAAATAATAGTAAGAGGGAGATTAAAAAAAATGTAAAAATAAAACATCTTAAAACGATGCAAGATATATAAATTTCCTTCAAATTTTATATTTCAAATAATAAGACTTATACATTTACAACAGTCTCTGGATTGCTTCATCCTTTCTTCATATATAAAATTGAAATCTTTACTGCCATCCCAGCCATATAACATTCTATTCAGAAATAAAATGTATGAATAAAGCATGGTACGAAAATTTCCTTCACATTTGAAATCGACGAATGAGTAAAAGAGGTGATCGAGTGATATATACAATCTTGGTAATGTGATAAATATAGAGAAATAATTATCTCATTTATTTTGGGTGTGTAAAAAAAAAATCCTCGCTATTCAACGTCTTTTTTTGGAGGGTGGGGAGGATGCTTTCAATCATTAGTTTTGCAAAGAATTGATTGCTCCGCTAAAAGTTGTGTGACTCCGCATCTAAATGAATGATAAAAGGTAATGAAGCCGTTCTGTATGAGCTTACAAAAGTATATGATAAAGTACGCCAACAACACCTCTGAACAATAATTATGTGTGCGGGAACTGCTTGTATTCTTTTATACGGTCTTGCAGCAGATATGATTAAACAAATATAAATGAATGAAATGTAAAAATAATACATGGGGCTGGAGTTAATTTTGAAAATATATAGTGAGATTTTTCGGAAACATGCATACAATTGTGTAGAAAAAGAGGTGATGTAATAATTTTGCTAGCATGAACATTTATTTAGAATAATTTCGTATTACATTATTAGACTTTGAACATAGATAGCAAGAGGGAAAAGGAGTGATTGCTTCGACATGAGTAAAACGAACGAAGTGTTTTCGTAGGTTAGTGATTATATAGAAAAAATTATAGGCGAATGTAATTTGTAGTGAAAAATAGTATGTTTGGGCTAATTTTAAAAATTCATGATAGTTTAGTGGAGTCTTACGGTGAATGCATTTATAGATGTAGTGATTTCAATATTTTTGTCATGTATGGAAAATAAAAAAATTAAAAAAAAACTACTATAATTTCAAGATGTTAAAAATAATTACAGAAAAATTAACTCATAATGTAAGTAGAAGGAGTGAATTCGTCATGAATGTTTACAAGAATATGTTTTCTATAGGTTAGGCCCTTTGCGAATTGAAGAAAAATTTAAACGATAAAAAAATAATATATGTACAATAGATTAAAAAAAAAAATATTATTGACAATCGGAAAATGAGATAATGATCTGTAAGGAGATTGCTAATTTTGGAAATGATGAAATATATTTAAGTTGATTTTAAAGTAATTATGCACGATTTGAATTTTGGAAATAGATTACATAGTATGAATGTAGCGAAGAACCATTTTCTACGATTTCCTGAAAAAACTATATTACGATAAGAATAGTGTCAATGAACGTACAGATATATCAGTAGTAATGAAGCGAGAAGTGTCTGCGGCGTACATTTGTCTGCACAGCATATTACAAAAAAGATTTGAAAAAATTTTAGCGTAATGAAAGAATAAAAAATATACTCGGGCTAATTTTATAACACAGAGAAAAAAATGTTACTGTTCGTTACCTGAAAAAGAAAACAATATTCTTTTAGGCGACCTTTTTGTGTTCGATATGATGACTGTTCAGGGATAGATGCAGGTATCTTTAACGTATTTTTACAATCAGGCTGTTGCCCTCGAGAATATAACCTTCTATTTCACTCACATACACTCTCTCACTCGCACATTGCAACCCTGATCTGGTCGTGCTACCGTGTTTTTTTTTTTCTTCGAACATGCTGTGGTTCGTAAACTAACAGGTTTTTTCTATCTGTCGCTCTATACAATTGTCCGCCAACACCTCATAGACGAACTCGTGTATATCGCGGAAAAATAATTTACGAAATTTAAAAAAAATATTAAAACCATACATGTATTTGTATAAAAATATGATTATGAAAGATTTTAAAAAATTTTGTCGATTGAAAAATAAAATATATAGATTAATTAAATTCTACGGTAACTAAGCTCAGAAAAGTATTACATACAAAGAATGATGAACGGTAAAGAGGTTCAAGGTTAGATTCAGGCTTTTGATAGAAAAAATAACAAATGAATAAAATAAATGAAAGTGGAATAACGGACGGATACAGTGACGAATGCGTAGAAACATGTGTGCAGAACGGATGTTTGAGATTCACGACGACTGATTTGCATAAAAATAAAAAACTTATGAACGGTGAAATGATTGGAAGCTTAAAAATCTGTAATACATTAATATGAATGATTTGGTAAATAGTGCTAACGGATGTGTATGCGTGTATAAGTATTTGAGAATAAATAAATAAAAATAACATTATGTATGGTTGTTAATTTAGTCCAGGGCAGTAAAAGGAGAGAAGAAGAAATTTTTAGATCCGTGTAAAGTGAAAAATATTGAGAGTCGGTTCGATTTTGAAAATACATAATAGGAATGTATAACATGCACAGATATAGTGTTGTGTAGTCGTGACAATGTATATATGTGCGGGAACGACTAGTACGCTTTTGTGACGGATCTGGCGGTCGAGGAGTACGGGGAAAAAATATAAAAAGTATATACCATCAGTAAATTGTCTTCGTTGATTATAAATTTCGATTCATTTTGATAATGTATAATGGAGAACGTGTGTGAGAAGTGTCGGGATGCTTTTGCGACAGTCGAGGGTTTGATGGGGTCTTAAACAGAAAATAAAATATAATATGAAAAGATCTTGAAAAATATTTGGAGTTTGAAATAAATAAAATATTCTTAAACTAATAGACTTGGAAAAAAAATTAATATGAATGATTGGGAAACCATCTCTAGCATATGTGTGTGCAGGAATGAGTGGCGCGGATTCACATTCGGGTGGATGTCCTCGTGAAAAATAATATGAAAGATTTGTAATTTGTGTAGGGCGGAAAGGAGAGGGAGGGGGGTTGAAATCGTGTTAAATAAAACTCTACTCGACATAAATTTACAAATACTTACTTTTGGAAAAAATCTTTGGAGTGAGAAAAAAAATATTTTAGAGTAATTCCATAATACATAGACATGAAAAAATTATTATGATCGATATGAGAATTAACGGCAGAAGATGTGTGCGCATTCATAGCAGTGAAGACATCGACGAATTTATTTTTAGAATCTGAGAAAAAAATATAAAATTATTAACGGACGGAAGAATTTAACGTAAGTGAAGTAAATATACTTAGGTTAATTCCATAATACTTTGAGTTGAAAAAAAACTATTATGAACGATATGGAAACTAATTGCAGAGGATGTGTATGCATTCATACAGTAAAGGTATCGAAGGATTTATTTTTAGATTATGAGAAAAATAAAAATAATGTACTGTCGGGAGAAATGATCGGAAACGTGAAAAATATAATTGGAATAATTCCATAATACTTAAAGTTATTATGAACGGTATGTAGACTAACTGAAGAGGATGTGTAAGCCTTCATATCAGTGAAGACATTATAGGATTTATTTTTAGAATCGGAGAAAAATAAAAATAATACACCGTCGGAAGGAAAGATCGGAAGCAAAAAAATATAATTAGGATAATTCCATAATAGTTAGACTCGAAAAAATTATTATGAACGATGTGGGAACTAACGACAGCAGATGAGTGTGTGGGAATGGGCGGTGTGCATTCATAGCGGTGAAGATATTGTAGGATTTATTTTTAGAACCGGAGGAAAATAAAAATATTATGAACGGTCGGAAGAACGATCGGAAACGAAAAAAATGTACTTCGGCTATTTCTTTAATATTTAGGCTCGAAAAATTATTAAGATCGATATGGAAACTAACTGCAGAAGATGTGTGCGCATTCATCGCGTTGAAGACATTGTAGGATTTATTTTTAGAACCGGAGGAAAATAAAAATATTATGAACGGTCAGAAGAAATGATCGGAAGTGAAGAAAATATATAATTGGAATAATTCCATAATACTTGGAGTTGAATAAAAGTTATTATGAACGATATGAGAATTAACAACAGCAGATAGGTGTGCGAGAAGGGACGGTGTGCATTCATAGCGGTCACATAAAAAAATACTTACCTCTCAATATGAAATGACGGAGGCGTCGGGTGCGTCGATCGAGGGTTTAATGGTCGTAGTAAAAGTAAATAGAATGCGATATATTCGATATTAAAACAACGAAATCGATCGGAAAAGAGGGTGGAAGGGGTAAAGGAGACTAAGGCTATTTTAGACTATAGAAATAATTGATTTGTTAATTTGTAAATGTTTTGGATAAACGGTTAGGTTTAGACAACAGAGCAGGGATTGGGTTATTATGTGAAAAAAATAATTATTAAAAAAATAATCGCGATAGTGTAAACGGTCGGCGCGTGCGGGGGAACGGTGCGTGCGCTTTCGCGGCGGATAGCGTTATGATAGATATATGCGGGAGATCAGCGCGTGCGTTTTCGCAGAGAATAACGCTGTGTTAGATATATGTGTGGGATCGGGACGTGCGTCTTGGAATATGGCAGTAAGATCGGGGAATCAGGAAAATAAAAAATTATCCTTCGGCTAATTTTATATTATGTATACTTAGGCTTTGAAATATTAAAGAAATAATCGCGGTATCGGGAACGGAGCGCGTGTGTGCGCGGGATATCGCTGTGGACATCGGAATATGCATGGGATCGGCGTGTGCGCTTTTGCGGCGGAGAACGTTATATTGGATATATGCGCGGGATCGGGACGTGCGTCTTGACATATGGCAGTAAGATCGGGGAATCGGGAAAATAAAAAAATTATACTTAAGTTAATTTTATAAAAAATAATCGAGGTATCGGGATCAGCGTATGCGCTTTCGCACAGAATAACGTTGTGTTAGATATATGTGTGGGATCTGCGCGTGCGCTTTCGCGACGGTGGATGGAGCGAGCGTGGGAATGAAATATACGTGTGAGAGGTGTGAACTGGAGTTATAGGTTAAATTTTAGCTTTAAATAATATATTGGGGTTAAATTTTGGAATTTTCTTACTTAGGTCCTGAATTTTGAAAAAAAATTGTGGTAAAGCAGTGAACATCGGAATATGCGTGGGATCGGCGCGTGCGCTTTCGCGACGGCGACCGGAGCGTGCGCGGGAACGAAATATATGTGTGAGAGGTGTAACGGAGGTGTTGGGTTAGATTTACGCTTTAAATAATATATTGGGGTTAAATTTTGGAATTTTCTTACTTAGGTCCTGAATTTTGAAAAAAATTGCGGTAACGGAGCAGGACGGGCGGGGCCAGCGGAGACTTGGGTTACTTTCGGATATTAATTAATATACTTATGTTAATTAATAATCGGTTCGGTTTATCAGAAACGAGCGGGACACGTACGGAGGAATTTCTGAGAAATTTGGGGAACTTGGGGGAACTTTCAGCACCTGGACACTAATTGGGGTTACTTTCGCCCCCGAATAACACTTTGGACAGTTTATTGACCTCTGGACACTGTTTGGATGTTCGGTTTATCGGATATGCACGGGAACCGTCAGGGGGAAACTTGGAGGAATCGGGGGAAACTTGGGTGAATTTTGACCACCTGGACATGAATTGGGGTGAATTTTGTGTTCGGATTACCGGTCTAGGGTGAATTTTCGCCTCCGGGACAGAAATTGGGGTTCGGATTAGCGGAACGGCCAGTCCCCGGGTTTAATGACTACTTACCACTACTACAAACCAAGAAGCAAAAGGGGAGTAATTGTAAATTGTTATAACTTGAATGTATTTTCTTATTTTATTAAAATATTACATCTATTTTCATCTGTTTTATCTTTTTTTTTACGTTTAATTCTGTTTTCGGTTTTAGCATTATAATCGGATAAGATTTACTCTTTATACTCGTACACGAACGGAAGTTTTATGTCCTTCGAAACGGCGAAGGAATGATTACAATTGCTTTTACCATTGTCATAAACCAACGGATAAACAAATATTATTTCTTCTTTATAATAATAGCGTAAGTTGCAGAACTAAGGCAAATTAATTTCTGATAAAAAACCTATTCACTTTGTACATAGAATCATTGTTCGAAGGGCCAGAATAATTCGATTAAAATGTTCCATCTTATCATTGCAGCTATAGAAAAAGAGCAGCGGCCGTAACTGGGACTTTTAGTCAAGCACTTAGCCTTTGTTGAATTCGATAATCTAGACGGATTTCATCAGTAACCGAAATCCGCGTGATCGCAATTAAGATGCAACCGAATAGGACTACGAAATCTATTTTAATGAAAAGGAACATTCATTTTCGTTATTTTGAATTTTCTAGCCTTAATTTGGTGAAAGGTTTTTTTTAGCAGTAACGTACCCAAGATTAACGAATTTAAGGCGGTTTAGTCATAATGACAAAATATTAAGATGGATGTTTGCGGCATTTATACAACAACGTATATTATAATAAGAACGGCTGGATGAATATAATTTTAAACTTTCGCGGTTTATCAATACAATCGTGTTAATATTTATATGTGTGTAAACGTGGTTTTCTTTCTTTAAAATCTAAATCTCTGTTTTTCGCAGATGATATCCTTGTTTACTCCTTTCCTTTTGCCTAGTATTCTAGTTGCCAATGAGGAACTAAATAGCTCTTTAACAACAAACAGCCCTTTCTAATATTCATTTCTTCATCTGCGTACCTAAATCAGCAATATAGCCTTCATCCTTCGGCTTTAGGCTCAGTGTAGATAAATGCAAAAAATCATTCAATTCCAATGTTCAGCTCTTTTCGTTATTTTGGCATCATCTTATCCCCTCGCCTGCCATTCCATGAACATATCAACCATTTATACGCTTCCTCGCTTAAAGTCTTAAATCTCCTTAAAGCTCTCTCACCTACGAGATGGGGAAGCTTATGTGCTAATAATGTTATCTAAATATCTCGTACGTTCCGGATTAGATTATCGAAGTTTCTTATATGGCAACTTTTCCAAATCAATTATATCGTCTCCAAAACACTTGTTTTCGGCTTTGTCTCGGAGCTTTAAGGTTACCTTCTATCTCAACCATTCTATCTGAATCCAATGTTTATCCTGAGATCTTATTTAGGTTATCGCTTTCTCATTAAACATTTTTCCACTTCCTCTTCAAATATCAGTGTCTTTTATTTTTTTATCCTTCGTCAGTAGCTAATAAATGTATGAACTGGGCCAGTTTCCCCGAGTTTCCCCCGAGTGTCCATGTTTTCCTCCGATATTCCTGGACAGTTCCTCCGATTTGCCGTCCAGGTACTCAAAATTCACCTCAATCCCCGTCCAGGTGCTCAAAATTCACCTCAATCCCCGTCCAGGTGCTCAAATTTAACCTAAATTCCTGTCCAGGTGCTCAAAATTCACCCCAATTTGCGTCCATGTGCTCAAATTTCACCCAAATTCCCGTCCAGCTACTCAAAATTCACCCAATTTATGTCCAAGAGTCCAAAATTCACCCCAATTTATGTCCAGGTGCTTGAAATTCACCCAAGTTTCCCCCGATTCCTTCGAATTTCCTCTGGACGGTTCCCGCACATTTCCAGTAAACCGAACGTCCAAACAGTGTCCAGAGGTCAATAAACTACCCAAAGTGTTATTCGGGGGCGCAAGTAACCCCAATTAGTGTCCAGGTGCTGAAAGTTCCCCCAAGTTCCCTAAATTTCTTTGAAATTCCCCCGTACGCGTCATGCTCGTTTCCGATAAACCGAACAGATTATTAATTAACATAAGTACATTAATTAACGTCCGAAAGTAAACCAAGTCTCCAATAGCCCCGCCCACCCGCTGCTTTACCACGATTTTTTTAAAAATTCCGAGGCCTAAGTATGAAAATTCCAAAATTTAACCCCAATATATTATTTAAAGCGTAAATCTAACCTATAACTCCAGTTCACACCTCTCACACGTATATTTCGATCCCGTGCACGCTCCGGTCGCCGACGCGAAAGCGCAGGCGCCGATCCCACGCATATTCCGATCTCCACCGCGATATCACACCCACACATACGCGCTCCGTTCCCGATACCGCGATTATTTCTTAAATATTTCAAAGTCTAAGTATACATAATATAAAATTAGCCGAAGCATATTTTTTATTTTTATGATTCCCCGATCTTACTGCCACATGCCAAGACGCACGTCCCGATCGCGCGCATATATCTAACATAACGTTCTACGTCGCGATAGCGCACACCCCGATCCCCCGCACGTGTCGTCCGTTTACGCTGCTTCAATTATTTTTTTAATTATTATTTTTTTTTCACATAATAACCCAATCCCTGCTCTGCTGTCTAAACCTAACCGGTTATCCAAAACATTTACAAATTAACAAATCAATTATTTTTATAATCTAAATTAGCCTTAGTCTCCTTTACCCCTTCCACCCTTTTTTCCGATCAATTTCGTTGTTTTAATATCGAATATATCGCATTCAATTTACTTTTACTACGACCATTAAACCCCCGATCGACGCTCCCGACGCCTCCGTCATCTCATATTGAGAGGTAATTATTTTTTTATGTGACCGCTATGAACGCACACCGTCCATTCCCGCACATCCATCTGCTATCGTTAGTTCCCATACCGTTCATAATAACTTTTATTCAACTCCAAGTATTATGGAATTATTCCAATTATATATTTTCTTCACTCCCGATCATTTCTTCTGACCGTTCATAATATTTTTATTTTCCTCCGGTTCTAAAAATAAATCCTACAATGTCTTCAACACGATGAATGCGCACACATCTTCTGCAGTTAGTTTCCATACCGATCTTAATAATTTTTCGAGCCTAAATATTATAGAAATAGCCGAAGTACATTTTTTTCGTTTCTGATCATTTCTTCCGACCGTTCATAATATTTTTATTTTTCTCTGGTTCTAAAAATAAATCCTACAATGTCTTCAACGCGATGAATGCACACACATCTGCCGTCGTTAGTTCCCATACCGTTCATAATAACTTTTTTCAACTCCAAGTATTATGGAATTATTCTAACTATATTTTTTTTTTCGCTTCCGATCATTTCTTCCGATCGTTCACATTTTTTTCTCAGGTTCTAAAAATGATTCCATCTACGTCACGACCACAATGAATGCGCACCGCATGTTCCCTCACAAACATCTGATGTTAGCAGTTTTCATACTGGATAATGATATTTTTTCCTCGGTGTTTTAGAATTAGTCTAAGTATATATATTTTTTTTTTTACGCTTCCGATCATTTCTTCAGAGCGTTTATCGTTTTTTATATTTTTTAGCGTTTCCAAAAATTCCTTTATCGTTCCCAGTCCCCCCAAGCGAAATCTTTCATAATATATTTTCCAGAGCTCCCCCCCCCCACACCATCAAACCTCTAAAGAAACATAGACGCTGTCTCCAACACCCATTTTACCATCAGTTATTGTATATTATTGTCAAATTATTTTTCCAAAAGCCTTTTTAAAATTTTTTCACGTTCGTACATATTTTTTATTTGCACGACATTCGTTTCCATGCACACACGTTTCCATACCGATTGTAATATTTATTTATTTTTCATCCCCTCCCAGACTTCATACACATCCCACTGGCACGTTCAACGATAGTTTCTTTATTGATCCTGTACATTTTTTCTGCATTAGCCGCGGGAGCGTAGCACATCAATCCATCCCACACACTATGCGTCCTCATATATTTAATTTTTAATTAACGATCTTTAATTATTTTTACTGGTATTATTTTTCCTACACAATCACTCCATCATACATACTTTACACTGTGAAAATAATTTTAGCCTTTCGATAGAGGAAATCTCCGATCACTAAATAATTGTTATAGGCGTCCTATTTTTAATATTATACACATCTCAGTATAATTATTAAACGAAGGAATTCGCAGCATCGTTGCTGCAATCGCACCAGTCTTTCTTTTTAGGAATCGTCAACCTCTGCAGGTATACGCCTCATCGCTACACCAGCCTTTGTCTGCACGGGTTGCTTATCTTTAAGGCCCCTCGTGTGTCGCACACTATTTACCGTTATTCGAAAGAAGTATATTTTTTACGATCTCGCGCACGCACCTATACGCACACATTTAACATTAGGGTCATTGGTCAGGCGACATTTCCAAGAACAATCACTGCTCCGCTGTCTAAGCTGCATCACCGGTCGTTCGCAACATTATTGATGAAGCGCCCTTTTTTACAATAGGATAATTTATGACGTCTATACACCTTTTCTAGGAATCAAGGTAAAAGCGACCAATCTTTCCCACTGAAACCGGTTTTTAGACACGCCCCCAGTCTTTCTTTTTAGGAATTGACAACTTCTACAGGTATAAATCTCATTAACATGACAGCCTTTGTATGCGAGGGTTCTTTATCTTCAAGGTCATTTATGTGTCGCACGCTATTTACCATTATTCAGCAGAAGAATATTTTTTTTTTGCGTTCGCATACACCTGTACGCACACATTTAACATCAGGCTCGTTTTCAAGAACAACAATCGCTGCTCCACAACCTAAACCGCCTCGTCTCGCCATTCACTCGCAACATTATTGAAGCCTCTATCATGTACCTGCATTTACGACCTTTTACAACAGGATAATTTATGACGTCTATACACCTTTTCTAGGAATCAAGGTGAAAGCGGTCAATCTCTCCCGCTGAAACCGGTTTTTCACACACGTTACACAATGGTATAATGTGTAGTTCAGGGCTTCGTCTTCCACCGCTCGTTTCTTGACGTACCGTTTGTTAGCATTAACATGAATATGATACTGCCGTGTGGTAAGAGCATCATACAGAACGATCACGTCCGAGACATTTACTAGACGCATAACCCGCATGCTTATGTAACTGATCTATACACTAAAGAAATCCTCCTTAACCGATCCTGTTAGACTGGTGGAGAGTAATGGCCTCGCACTACTATTTACCGATAACGCCTCAGCTTCAACACCTCTGCACAGCCATGTAGTAAACGTTATCTTCCTTATTACAATCTTATGTTTTAACATTGTTACACTATTTTTCTCATTTTTAACTAATTATACCCCGTTTTCCACTATTTCACCCCATTTTCATACATTTTAGCACTTTTACACTGTTTTCGTCAATTTCTGCTATTTCTCACCGTTTTTTCAGTGCTTTTAGTCCTTTCACACAATTTTCCTCAATTTTTCGCGATCTTTCTTACTTTTTTCTTCCAACTCTTTACTATGCCTATATTCAACCGCGATAACCTTCTCTAGGCTTTCTTTCAACCCCTCGGTCTCTACTATGCACCTCACCCACTTAGCGACCTTCGCCGCAGAAGAATGTTTTAGGTATTCCATGGGGGTCCTCACTTGCATATGGAGATGTACCAGTTGAATCAATCAAATCTTTGAGAGGGTGGTATGATGCATCAAATCGGGAGTTGTCTTCGGTTATTCCGCTGCTAGAGCTCCTCCCAACATCTTCAATGTGACTATTATACTGATGTGCGATAAGAGCGTCAATCAGTTCAAACGTGTCCTACATATTGACTAGACATCTGCCCAACACGCTTATGTAACTGATCTATGGACATCTTTAAGCACCCCCTCTCCCCCGAAATCGTTCCTATTAGGCTGGTATGAGTAAGGGCCTCCTGCAACCATTTATCAATTACCATGTTCTCGTCAATCACCACTGCACAGGTATGTAGGAGTTATTTTCCTCTATAAAATATTCTCGCGTTTAACACTGTTACGCCATTTTTCCAGTGCTTTTAGTACCTTTCACACAATTTTCCTCATTTTTTCATGTGTTTTCTTACTTTTTTTTTCTTCCAACTCTTTACTAAGCAGATATTCAACCGCGATAACCTTCTCTAGACTCTCTTTTAGCCCCTCAGTCTCTGCCAAGGCACATCTCACGCTTAACGTCCATCACCGCAGTAGAATGTTTTAGGTATTCCAAGGAGCTCTCCACTTGCATATGGAGGTGTAACGGTTGAATCGATCACATCTTTGAACGGGTTGTCTGATGCATCAAATCGGGAGGTGTCTTCGATCATTCCACTGCTAGAGGCTCCGCTCGAGATCTTCCATGTGATTATTATGCTGAAGAGCGTTCATCAGTTCAAACGGGCCCTAGATTTTGACCAGACATCTGGCCCAGCATGTTTACACAGCTACTCAGTACAGTAAGGATATCTTTAAGCACTCCCTCCCCCCGTAATCGTTCCTATTAGGCGGGTATGAGCAAAGGCCTCATGCAACCATTTATCAATTACTATGTTCTCGACAATCATCGATGCACAGACATATAGGAAATGTTTTCCTCCTCATAATATTCTCGTGTTTAACACTTACACTGTTTCCATCATCTTTAAGTAATTATAAACAATTTTTCACTATTTCTCTACATTCTCATGCATTATACTACTTTTACACTGATTTAGACAATTTTTGATGTTTCTCACCATTTTTCCTTTGTTTTAGCTCCTTTCACACAACTTTCTTCAGTTTTTCACTGTCTTTGTAAGGTTTTTTTATTTCTTACAATTCTTAACTACATTATTCTTTGTATGCATATGCTTCAGGAATATGTTCTACTATATCTACAACAAATCAATGCTAATATAACTTGCTAACCTATGATATGATGCGGTGTGTAGGTGTCTGTTTATATGTATAGATGAGCGAGGACGGGTGATTGTATATGTTTGTATGCTTTTGCGAGTGAATGTGGGAGTTTATGCAAGTGTGTGGGGGTGCGACATGCACGTGATTATTACATTGTTATAGTCCTCGTCATCGACGCATCATCATAATTATTATAAAAATTGTAAAAACATATTTGTCATCGTAATAACTGAAATTAACATTAGTACATTCCATCAGGCACCCAATATACTTTAGAGGCAGAGTTAAAATGGGATGCAGCCAGTGGAGAAATAGCCGTGACTGAAATCTCAACTAGATATACGGTTTTCATCACCAAATTTTAAGAAGATGTATATTTTTTCTACAAGTTGGGAATAGTAGTCTCTTGAATAGCATGCAAAATGTCAGAGCGACGGTTACAATGTGCAGGTCTATAAGCATGCTCCTTTTAAGCCAGTGAGAGCAAGGGACTCATGCAACTGCTTCCCAATCACTTCCAGCACATAAGCCTCAGTCGCATGCACTGTCATGCAGGAATTGTATCCATCATTATCATATTTTTATGCTTTAAACACCGCTTTTTCCTCAATTTAAATAATTATAGCCAATTTTCAACCACTTCTCCTCATTTTCTTACATTTTAGTACTTTTACACTGTTTTAGTCAATTTCTGCTATTTCTCACCATTTTCAAATGTTTTTACCACCTTTCACGCAATTTTTCCTCAATTTTCACAATCTTTGTAAGGCTTTTTTTCCTAAATGTGGGTACTTTAGTCATAAATGGAGTAATTTTCTGCGTGAGGAGTACTTTTCAGCTCGACGTGTATACTTCGTGATATGACATTCAATTCATTATTAATCTATGTTTCAACAGGTTTGTGGTCGGTTGTTGGAGGTTTACAGAACTTTCTGGTGCATTGCTTATAGTATAATGGTTCTTGTGTGCTAGTGAGATGATGGTGTTTGGTTGGGAATAATAAACATGGGTAAGAGAAGGAGTGCGTCCCATCAAGCAGGGGGAGTGTTGCTTCGTAATTAACTCGGGTATTGCGCGCATTGCATGGCAGTTATAATATGCTCGAGCGAAAATTAGTCGCTGTACTCGCATGGCGTTCATGTTATTCATTAAATGTTCACACAGAGAGATGCAATGGGCTCATCAACTTATGGATCCATGCGATCACTTCGATTTTTATAATTGTAATATGCACTGAGCATGTATGTATTCCAACAAACCCATCAACTCTGTTACAGATAGTAATGTTTGAGGATAGATAGTGAAACGTTCATTAGAACATGAATGTGTATACAAAGTGTTGTTACATCACATGTATGTCATCAAATTAACTAGAATGTTGCGTCTATAGTAAAAAAAAGAAATGAGGGGGTTTCCCTAAGAGGGCGACTATAATAAAATTGATGCGATTTTAGATGGAAATGGGGTATTTTACAGTAAAAACGCTGTTTTGCACCTAAATGGTGAATATTCTGGAGGTTAAACGGTATTTTTCACACAAAATTTGATGTTTTTTTATAAATGTGGCTATTTTACTCCTACATGGAGTAATTTCTGCATGAGGAGTACTTTTTGGACTGACATGTATACTTCTTGATGTGGTATTCAATTCATTCTGAAGCTATGTTTGAACAGCTTTGTAAATGGTTGGGGGGAAGTTTACAGAACTTTTCTGTTGCATCAGTTATAGTATAATAGTTTTTTTTGTGCTAGTGAGATGAAGGTATTTGGTTAGGAATAATAAATATGGGTAAGAGGTGGAGTGCATCCCCATCAAGCATGGGAGAGTATTGTTTGGGAATTAACTCCATTATTTGCACACATTGCAATACAATTATAATCAGTTTTGGTCAAAATTACTTGTTGTATATTGTTCATGTTATACATTAAACATTCACACTGAGAAACGGACTGAACTCTTCAACATCAAGATCCATGCGATCATTACACTCTTTTTCAACAATTTGTGACGTTTCATACTATTTTTTAATGTTTTGAACGGCTCTTATGATGTATTTCAGCACATTTTCAAAGGTACAAAGTTCGTAATGCGAAATAATTTTAATTATTTCGACAGTCTTTACACACAAATAAAATACTATACCCTTATCACACTCAACATGAAACAAATCATTACAAATAGAAATAAACAACGAAATTGCTCAGAAATTTTAATGAAATTTAAGAAGCATAGTGTATATGAAAATGAATATATTCTTTAAATCAACACTCCAAACTTGCAGTTTCAGAATTATATCAGACCCTGACTAAGAACCCCGTTGTTCCTCTTGCTGCATATATATGTATATAATCATATATTATTAAATTATACATATAACTACATATTTATGTATATATGTAGATATATATATGTAGATATATATATGTAGATATATATATGTAGATATAAATTTAATAATATATGATTATATACATATATATGCAGCAAGAGGAACAACGGGGTTCTTAGTCAGGGTCTGATATAATTCTGAAACTGCAAGTTTGGAGTGTTGATTTAAAGAATATATTCATTTTCATATACACTATGCTTCTTAAATTTCATTAAAATTTCTGAGCAATTTCGTTGTTTATTTCTATTTGTAATGATTTGTTTCATGTTGAGTGTGATAAGGGTATAGTATTTTATTTGTGTGTAAAGACTGTCGAAATAATTAAAATTATTTCGCATTACGAACTTTGTACCTTTGAAAATGTGCTGAAATACATCATAAGAGCCGTTCAAAACATTAAAAAATAGTATGAAACGTCACAAATTGTTGAAAAAGAGTGTAATGATCGCATGGATCTTGATGTTGAAGAGTTCAGTCCGTTTCTCAGTGTGAATGTTTAATGTATAACATGAACAATATACAACAAGTAATTTTGACCAAAACTGATTATAATTGTATTGCAATGTGTGCAAATAATGGAGTTAATTCCCAAACAATACTCTCCCATGCTTGATGGGGATGCACTCCACCTCTTACCCATATTTATTATTCCTAACCAAATACCTTCATCTCACTAGCACAAAAAAAACTATTATACTATAACTGATGCAACAGAAAAGTTCTGTAAACTTCCCCCCAACCATTTACAAAGCTGTTCAAACATAGCTTCAGAATGAATTGAATACCACATCAAGAAGTATACATGTCAGTCCAAAAAGTACTCCTCATGCAGAAATTACTCCATGTAGGAGTAAAATAGCCACATTTATAAAAAAACATCAAATTTTGTGTGAAAAATACCGTTTAACCTCCAGAATATTCACCATTTAGGTGCAAAACAGCGTTTTTACTGTAAAATACCCCATTTCCATCTAAAATCGCATCAATTTTATTATAGTCGCCCTCTTAGGGAAACCCCCTCATTTCTTTTTTTTACTATAGACGCAACATTCTAGTTAATTTGATGACATACATGTGATGTAACAACACTTTGTATACACATTCATGTTCTAATGAACGTTTCACTATCTATCCTCAAACATTACTATCTGTAACAGAGTTGATGGGTTTGTTGGAATACATACATGCTCAGTGCATATTACAATTATAAAAATCGAAGTGATCGCATGGATCCATAAGTTGATGAGCCCATTGCATCTCTCTGTGTGAACATTTAATGAATAACATGAACGCCATGCGAGTACAGCGACTAATTTTCGCTCGAGCATATTATAACTGCCATGCAATGCGCGCAATACCCGAGTTAATTACGAAGCAACACTCCCCCTGCTTGATGGGACGCACTCCTTCTCTTACCCATGTTTATTATTCCCAACCAAACACCATCATCTCACTAGCACACAAGAACCATTATACTATAAGCAATGCACCAGAAAGTTCTGTAAACCTCCAACAACCGACCACAAACCTGTTGAAACATAGATTAATAATGAATTGAATGTCATATCACGAAGTATACACGTCGAGCTGAAAAGTACTCCTCACGCAGAAAATTACTCCATTTATGACTAAAGTACCCACATTTAGGAAAAAAAGCCTTACAAAGATTGTGAAAATTGAGGAAAAATTGCGTGAAAGGTGGTAAAAACATTTGAAAATGGTGAGAAATAGCAGAAATTGACTAAAACAGTGTAAAAGTACTAAAATGTAAGAAAATGAGGAGAAGTGGTTGAAAATTGGCTATAATTATTTAAATTGAGGAAAAAGCGGTGTTTAAAGCATAAAAATATGATAATGATGGATACAATTCCTGCATGACAGTGCATGCGACTGAGGCTTATGTGCTGGAAGTGATTGGGAAGCAGTTGCATGAGTCCCTTGCTCTCACTGGCTTAAAAGGAGCATGCTTATAGACCTGCACATTGTAACCGTCGCTCTGACATTTTGCATGCTATTCAAGAGACTACTATTCCCAACTTGTAGAAAAAATATACATCTTCTTAAAATTTGGTGATGAAAACCGTATATCTAGTTGAGATTTCAGTCACGGCTATTTCTCCACTGGCTGCATCCCATTTTAACTCTGCCTCTAAAGTATATTGGGTGCCTGATGGAATGTACTAATGTTAATTTCAGTTATTACGATGACAAATATGTTTTTACAATTTTTATAATAATTATGATGATGCGTCGATGACGAGGACTATAACAATGTAATAATCACGTGCATGTCGCACCCCCACACACTTGCATAAACTCCCACATTCACTCGCAAAAGCATACAAACATATACAATCACCCGTCCTCGCTCATCTATACATATAAACAGACACCTACACACCGCATCATATCATAGGTTAGCAAGTTATATTAGCATTGATTTGTTGTAGATATAGTAGAACATATTCCTGAAGCATATGCATACAAAGAATAATGTAGTTAAGAATTGTAAGAAATAAAAAAACCTTACAAAGACAGTGAAAAACTGAAGAAAGTTGTGTGAAAGGAGCTAAAACAAAGGAAAAATGGTGAGAAACATCAAAAATTGTCTAAATCAGTGTAAAAGTAGTATAATGCATGAGAATGTAGAGAAATAGTGAAAAATTGTTTATAATTACTTAAAGATGATGGAAACAGTGTAAGTGTTAAACACGAGAATATTATGAGGAGGAAAACATTTCCTATATGTCTGTGCATCGATGATTGTCGAGAACATAGTAATTGATAAATGGTTGCATGAGGCCTTTGCTCATACCCGCCTAATAGGAACGATTACGGGGGGAGGGAGTGCTTAAAGATATCCTTACTGTACTGAGTAGCTGTGTAAACATGCTGGGCCAGATGTCTGGTCAAAATCTAGGGCCCGTTTGAACTGATGAACGCTCTTCAGCATAATAATCACATGGAAGATCTCGAGCGGAGCCTCTAGCAGTGGAATGATCGAAGACACCTCCCGATTTGATGCATCAGACAACCCGTTCAAAGATGTGATCGATTCAACCGTTACACCTCCATATGCAAGTGGAGAGCTCCTTGGAATACCTAAAACATTCTACTGCGGTGATGGACGTTAAGCGTGAGATGTGCCTTGGCAGAGACTGAGGGGCTAAAAGAGAGTCTAGAGAAGGTTATCGCGGTTGAATATCTGCTTAGTAAAGAGTTGGAAGAAAAAAAAAGTAAGAAAACACATGAAAAAATGAGGAAAATTGTGTGAAAGGTACTAAAAGCACTGGAAAAATGGCGTAACAGTGTTAAACGCGAGAATATTTTATAGAGGAAAATAACTCCTACATACCTGTGCAGTGGTGATTGACGAGAACATGGTAATTGATAAATGGTTGCAGGAGGCCCTTACTCATACCAGCCTAATAGGAACGATTTCGGGGGAGAGGGGGTGCTTAAAGATGTCCATAGATCAGTTACATAAGCGTGTTGGGCAGATGTCTAGTCAATATGTAGGACACGTTTGAACTGATTGACGCTCTTATCGCACATCAGTATAATAGTCACATTGAAGATGTTGGGAGGAGCTCTAGCAGCGGAATAACCGAAGACAACTCCCGATTTGATGCATCATACCACCCTCTCAAAGATTTGATTGATTCAACTGGTACATCTCCATATGCAAGTGAGGACCCCCATGGAATACCTAAAACATTCTTCTGCGGCGAAGGTCGCTAAGTGGGTGAGGTGCATAGTAGAGACCGAGGGGTTGAAAGAAAGCCTAGAGAAGGTTATCGCGGTTGAATATAGGCATAGTAAAGAGTTGGAAGAAAAAAGTAAGAAAGATCGCGAAAAATTGAGGAAAATTGTGTGAAAGGACTAAAAGCACTGAAAAAACGGTGAGAAATAGCAGAAATTGACGAAAACAGTGTAAAAGTGCTAAAATGTATGAAAATGGGGTGAAATAGTGGAAAACGGGGTATAATTAGTTAAAAATGAGAAAAATAGTGTAACAATGTTAAAACATAAGATTGTAATAAGGAAGATAACGTTTACTACATGGCTGTGCAGAGGTGTTGAAGCTGAGGCGTTATCGGTAAATAGTAGTGCGAGGCCATTACTCTCCACCAGTCTAACAGGATCGGTTAAGGAGGATTTCTTTAGTGTATAGATCAGTTACATAAGCATGCGGGTTATGCGTCTAGTAAATGTCTCGGACGTGATCGTTCTGTATGATGCTCTTACCACACGGCAGTATCATATTCATGTTAATGCTAACAAACGGTACGTCAAGAAACGAGCGGTGGAAGACGAAGCCCTGAACTACACATTATACCATTGTGTAACGTGTGTGAAAAACCGGTTTCAGCGGGAGAGATTGACCGCTTTCACCTTGATTCCTAGAAAAGGTGTATAGACGTCATAAATTATCCTGTTGTAAAAGGTCGTAAATGCAGGTACATGATAGAGGCTTCAATAATGTTGCGAGTGAATGGCGAGACGAGGCGGTTTAGGTTGTGGAGCAGCGATTGTTGTTCTTGAAAACGAGCCTGATGTTAAATGTGTGCGTACAGGTGTATGCGAACGCAAAAAAAAAATATTCTTCTGCTGAATAATGGTAAATAGCGTGCGACACATAAATGACCTTGAAGATAAAGAACCCTCGCATACAAAGGCTGTCATGTTAATGAGATTTATACCTGTAGAAGTTGTCAATTCCTAAAAAGAAAGACTGGGGGCGTGTCTAAAAACCGGTTTCAGTGGGAAAGATTGGTCGCTTTTACCTTGATTCCTAGAAAAGGTGTATAGACGTCATAAATTATCCTATTGTAAAAAAGGGCGCTTCATCAATAATGTTGCGAACGACCGGTGATGCAGCTTAGACAGCGGAGCAGTGATTGTTCTTGGAAATGTCGCCTGACCAATGACCCTAATGTTAAATGTGTGCGTATAGGTGCGTGCGCGAGATCGTAAAAAATATACTTCTTTCGAATAACGGTAAATAGTGTGCGACACACGAGGGGCCTTAAAGATAAGCAACCCGTGCAGACAAAGGCTGGTGTAGCGATGAGGCGTATACCTGCAGAGGTTGACGATTCCTAAAAAGAAAGACTGGTGCGATTGCAGCAACGATGCTGCGAATTCCTTCGTTTAATAATTATACTGAGATGTGTATAATATTAAAAATAGGACGCCTATAACAATTATTTAGTGATCGGAGATTTCCTCTATCGAAAGGCTAAAATTATTTTCACAGTGTAAAGTATGTATGATGGAGTGATTGTGTAGGAAAAATAATACCAGTAAAAATAATTAAAGATCGTTAATTAAAAATTAAATATATGAGGACGCATAGTGTGTGGGATGGATTGATGTGCTACGCTCCCGCGGCTAATGCAGAAAAAATGTACAGGATCAATAAAGAAACTATCGTTGAACGTGCCAGTGGGATGTGTATGAAGTCTGGGAGGGGATGAAAAATAAATAAATATTACAATCGGTATGGAAACGTGTGTGCATGGAAACGAATGTCGTGCAAATAAAAAATATGTACGAACGTGAAAAAATTTTAAAAAGGCTTTTGGAAAAATAATTTGACAATAATATACAATAACTGATGGTAAAATGGGTGTTGGAGACAGCGTCTATGTTTCTTTAGAGGATTGATGGTTGGGGGGGGGGAGCTCTGGAAAATATATTATGAAAGATTTCGCTTGGAGGGACTGGGAACGATAAAGGAATTTTTGGAAACGCTAAAAAATATAAAAAATGATAAACACTCTGAAGAAATGATCGGAAGCGTAAAAAAAAAAATATATACTTAGACTAATTCTAAAACACCGAGGAAAAAATATCATTATCCAGTATGAAAACTGCTAACATCAGATGTTTGCGAGGGAACATGCGGTGCGCATTCATTGTGGTCGTGACGTAGATGGAATCATTTTTAGAACCTGAGAAAAAAATGTGAACGATCGGAAGAAATGATCGGAAGCGAAAAAAAAAATATAGTTAGAATAATTCCATAATACTTGGAGTTGAAAAAAGTTATTATGAACGGTATGGGAACTAACGACGGCAGATGTGTGTGCATTCATCGCGTTGAAGACATTGTAGGATTTATTTTTAGAACCAGAGAAAAATAAAAATATTATGAACGGTCGGAAGAAATGATCAGAAACGAAAAAAATGTACTTCGGCTATTTCTATAATATTTAGGCTCGAAAAATTATTAAGATCGGTATGGAAACTAACTGCAGAAGATGTGTGCGCATTCATCGTGTTGAAGACATTGTAGGATTTATTTTTAGAACCGGAGGAAAATAAAAATATTATGAACGGTCAGAAGAAATGATCGGGAGTGAAGAAAATATATAATTGGAATAATTCCATAATACTTGGAGTTGAATAAAAGTTATTATGAACGGTATGGGAACTAACGATAGCAGATGGGTGTGCGGGAATGGACGGTGTGCATTCATAGCGGTCACATAAAAAAATAATTACCTCTCAATATGAGATGACGGAGGCGTCGGGAGCGTCGATCGGGGGTTTAATGGTCGTAGTAAAAGTAAATTGAATGCGATATATTCGATATTAAAACATCGAAATTGATCGGAAAAGAGGGTGGAAGGGGTAAAAGTAGTGTCTTTTTATAGGTTGTCAGCCAGTGGGCGGGAGGGGGTGTTGTTATGAGGGGGGAAATATGCATTCGGTACCGCGATTCGGTTAGTTAATTAGGGTGGCGCGGTTCGCGGGGTTGAATTCCAGGCATTTTTTCGATGTTTTATTTTTATTTTTATTTGTTAACGGAAATATTTGAACGTTCCAGAACTGAACGGACCGTGATTATTATAATTATTATTATAATTATAATTATAATTATTAATTATTATTATTATTATTTTTAACGGAAATATTTGAACGTTCCAGCAACAGGTTGCTAGCGGCGCGGCGTGCAGCGCCTTCTACCATTATGTGTATGTATTGTACAGGAGTCTATTTGTAATATATGTAGCGTAATTTTTAATTTTTAATTTTCGGGGGTTGGGAGGGGTAAAATTTTGGCGGAGTGTCAAAAACGTTCGAAACTCAACACTTAGAACCCAAATTTTGAAGGAATTTTCCGTATCGTGCTCCGTTCCGGCATTTTTTTTTTAAAAAAATTTAATTTTTAAGAAGAATATCCGATCGTTTCATCAATCGAATGAGGGCAGGCGGGTGTGCTGCTACGAGGGGTGTAATGTAAACGTGAGCGCACGGTTGTAACGGAAAAATATTTGAACGTTCCAGCGATCAAATGATGGCGATGCGGGGCGCAGGGGGTGAATTCTAGACGTTCGTTCGATGTTTTTAACGGAAATTTTTGAATGTTCTAGAACCGAACGATCGTGATTATTCGATATTTATTATTATTATTATTATTTTTATTTTAACGGAAATATTTGAATGTTCCAGCAACTGGTTGGGGGTGGCACGGATGCAGGGGGTGAATTCTAGACGTTCGTTCGAAATTAACCACCATATCATCTTCGCAGACCCTTGACGCCATCGATATAATCCTAATCGCTACACGTTCACACACACACACACACACACACACACACACACACGCACACACGCGCACACGCACGCACACGTTTAATATTTTTATTTCCAACGAATATTTTTAAATGCCATCCCCGAGGAGTGGTGACTTTAAATGGCGGACGATTGCATCATCCAGACGTGGAATAATTTCATCGGTCGTTTGTTCAAGGTCGAATCAAAGGTCCACATCTAGATGCACATTATTTCAATCTATTCGACAATCTCATTAATTTATACCCTTCGTTTTATTCGGAGCGGTCGTGTTCAAGTGATATTGCTAAATGCATTATGCCAGCAGGTGTCGAGAACCATTTGAACAGTATGTCTAAGAAAGTCTGTATTCCCACAGATCTTAAAAAATTTTTATTATTTTCGAATGTTATAAGAAAGGAATAGAATACTAGCTGTGCACGGCGCCACGACATTTAATTTAGATTCAAATATCATTCATTCGAATAATTTTGTACTTCAACATGTTACGCTGCAGGAGGTAGGGTTCGTGAGTGATCCAACAACGACAGAAGTAATATATTTCGGTATTAGTGAACAACCCCTCAGTTCTTCAAATCGCTGACATTTTATCGGAGATTTTATCTTCTTTTATGTAACGATTAATGGAAACACCATTATCCGAAGCAAATTTCCACCTAGAACAACATTTCAGGGTAGTCGATATATTTTTTGTATAGTCCCTTTTCCATTAACTAATTCACATATGTTGTTAATAGAAAACGACCACATTCCTTTTCGGCTATATATCAGTCATAAGAAATATCCCATTAAATATGTCCGCCTGAGAAACGAAAATATCTGCAGCAAAGACCACCGACAATTATGTCAAGAATATAGTTGAGGGGTTGTATGTACCGAACCTGATTTCTCATCTTCGAAAAGTCACGTTCGATAGATCAGTTGAAAGGGTATATAACCACTTCCACATATCGAATCTCCTCATTTATAAGTCATAGTTGGGCGCAGATCGCGGCATATATTTCTGACGTTCTTACAATTGTGTACTTTAAAAATTTTCAAGTTCGATTATTTTTCTGTTTTGCAATCAACGGATTTTCATCCAAATTGGTAAGTAATCGCAGTGTATTTATTTAATTAAAATATCAAAAATTATTCTACATTTATTTTTTATTTTGTTAATTTTTATTTTCATACGACGTCTCTATAATTACCAAAGTATTTTCATTATCTCACATTCATATCTTATTTTCAAATCTAATCGCACCCATATTCAATTGATTAAGTAAAGAGTTTCTATTTTTTTTTTTTATTCTTTTATCAAATGTAATTTTGATTATAATCCAAATTTACTAATTTATTTATTCATTTTTTTTTTTAACCTTGAAGCCAATCACAAGTACTATAATTTTCGATGGAAACATAATCAAATATTATTATTTACCAAACAAGTAAAAATTTTATAATTATTCGAAAAAATATTAATCACATAATTTTCTATTTTTTCTTCTTCTTATTTAGATACAATGGCACCAAAAGAAGGTTTGCCTCCAATGTCCCCGCCCCACTCTCCACCATCTCCTGAAATTTTTACTATTGATCCACCAGCGATGCAAATTCTCCCATTTCATAATAATGAGATTCGCCATATCATCATTCAACGAATGACCGCATCGGGAATTCCATTAGCGTTTCCTCGTTCAATTGAGGAAGCGGTAATGGAATTCAACACATTACACTCGCCTATATGTACGGGCGATGATGTTACACGGTTAAGAGTTTTTGAAAGGATAGCAATTCCATTCGTTACGGAGTTGCATCAAAGTCCTTCAGGTGATGTAATTTGTATGTTTTATCCACACACCTGAAGGATTTTGGTGTAGTGATGTAATAATGGAATTGCTATATCAAAAAAAAAAAAAAAAACAAAAAAAAACAAAAAAAAAACAAAAAAATATAAAAAAATAAAAAAAAGCAACAAAAAGAAAATAAAAGTCAGGGCATGTTAACTTTAATAACTCTAAGCGGAATGATTATTAATGTTGGATGTTGCACGCGATCCATTTTCCATAATTTTTCCTAAGTCTTGAAAGTGGGTGCGGGATTATAAGGAAATATGAAGAAAGTTTAATTAAAAGGTAGTACTTTTATTTAATTTCTTTCAAACATTAATAATGCCACTAAATAATAACATTTTCATCATTTGTTTGCCAAAATAATTTTATAAATTACGTAAAGTTACAAATTTTTTATTTATATTACTCTAATATTTGCAATATAATAAATATGAATAATTTGCTTTAGCACATTCGAACATTCAACAACAACACTAAACGGAATAACGTGAAAAATCGACAAGAACATCAACAATAGTAGCAGCAATAAGAAAACACCGCATCATCAACAGAATCCTTTCTACATTAATTTGTTTCGATATCCAGCTCTGGTATGTACTTTAGAACATTTACATAAACATAATACATATCACACGCGGAATATAAAATGTTTACCAAGTTCATTGATGTCATTGCATAGTTATTTATTTTATTTTCTTGTATCGATCACTCATTAATAATTTTTCTTAAAGTATTTATTTTATTTATTATTCGCATTACTTTCCCCTAAGTAGTTTTAATATCAAGTTTCATTTTTAAAAAATAGTATTATTAACCAATTCCATTCTTTACGTTAAATTTCATTCACACAGCGGAGCTAAAATTTTTAAAAAATTTTTATTAGTAGTTTCTACTGCTGTATGCTTCCACTATTTCACCACATCCGTTTTACCAATTCTAAATGTGATATGTATTTTAAATTTTTACATTGTTCTTTTATGTTTGTTAATTAATTAATGTTTGTATTGTATATTAATGAATGTATAAACTGTAGTAGTATACTTCTATAAATAGGTACCCAATCATTCTGATTTAATGTTAATTAGTTATTTTATTAACTTCGACGTAAATAATATTTTTAATTTTATTTTGAGAAATTTTTTATTAAATATGATTGAATGATTCGAATGCTAAATCACTTACTAAATAATTAGTCCTATTGGTTAATTGAAATATTTCTCATTTGATACTTTACTCGAATATATTATTGAAAAAAATAAATTAATTAATTAATGAAACTTAAAAAATGAGCTAAAATTTTAAATTCGCTTATTCTTCTTTGAAAGTATAATTATATTATGCAGTAGCAAGATGTTAGCAGTGTTAAAGTGAATGTGCTGTTGATTGGTTTAGATTTTCACGAGTGCAAAATGGCAGCCAGCGCGAGTTATATTGTTGAAGAAGTTAATACTAGATATAGATCTCGACTGGCAACCTACCGATTCGTTAACACCAACAATATGCAACTGGATATCGAACGTTTTTTGTCAAATATTAAGGATGATGTTATCGAAAAAATTGAAAACAATAACCGGACGGGTGTGAAAGTTAGCTTGTCTCTACACTGTGTATTCGAGAAGATGGTTGCTGAGGGTGAAATTACCTCATCGCCGATGTATTTCCCCATAAGCGCACGTTTGCTACTACTTGGTGATGATTTAGAGGGGTGGTTTGATGAGTCTGTACAGCAGATGAATGTATTGGTTGACAAGATGGATCTCACATCTGGATCAGGATGGTTGTTACAAAAAATAGAATATCTCGAAGTTCGTCTCAACTTTAGAAATCTTCTTCAACGCGCAGGCTCATTCATAGATCTACCTACCCCTCTAAAACGTAAGCAAGCAGTAGTAAATGTGAAACCATATAATTCTGACGATAAGCAGTGTTTTATGTATGCAATTCTCGCAAAATTTGTAGAAGAGCATCCATACCGTGTCAGTCAATATCTCTCGAATCCAGTGTTGAGAGCTAGGTATAACTGGAGTGGTATTTCATTCCCAACGCCATTATCTGATGTGAAGATCTTTGAACAGAATAATCCCTCCGCCTCAGTCAATGTATACGGTGTAGATGATAAAAATATTGTTTTTCCTCTTCGAATCACCAAAGAAGAAAGAGGCATACACCATGACCTCCTCCTGTTGAAAAATGGAGACAAACAACACTTCTGTTGTATACGGAACTTAAGTAGACTGGTTGCTCGGCAGATAACTTCATTTAGTAATCAAATGTTTATCTGTCGAAGATGTTTATCTTACACACATAATGAAGCGAGACATTTAGATCACAGCAAACTATGCAGAGAAGTTCCTCCTGTCACAGCTATTATGCCGAAAAATGGAAAAAATGTATTAAAATTCGATAAATATAAATATAAACAATTTATAAATTTCTGCATTTACGCAGACTTCGAAAGTATTCTTGTGAAAATTCCAGAAACAGAAGAGGGGGAAATGGAACGGAGACTGAGTGCGGAGAGTGATAATTCTATGAATGTAGATGATTCTTCTATTTCTATTATTGACGAATCTGAAATGGCGTTGGGTGATGATGCACAGAACACATTCATCCGAAGAACTCAGAGAAGTAATACCATCAAGGTCCAGCGTCATGAAGCCATGTCGTATTGTTATTATGTAGTCAACCGATTAGATAATACAATATCGCCACCTAAATTATATCGAGGACCTGATGCGGCAAAAAAATTTGTACAGGAGTTAGTGCGGGAAGCAAAAGTTATTGAGAAAATTTACCAAAAGAAAACGCGTATTTCGTGGACCGCTCATTCTCGTCTTAATTATCGTAGAGCTACCGAATGTCATATTTGTGGGGGTCCGCTAGGAAATGATAAAGTTGCAGACCACTGTCATATAACTGGGAAATATAGAGGCGCTGCTCATTCGCAATGTAATATTCAATATCAGCTTCCTTCATTTGTTCCCGTAATATTGCATAATTTGAGTGGATATGACGGTCATTTGATCATTAGAGAGCTGGCATTTGACACAAAAGAAATATTTGCCCTAGCAAGCACGGCAGAAAAATACAAAGGATTTACAAAAAGAATTAGCGAACGTATTCAACTGCGTTTTGTCGACTCTTTACAGTTTATGGCTAGTAGTTTGGAGAAGTTGGCAAAAAATTTACCAGATGATTCATTTAAACATACTTTAGCCAACCTTCCCAATAGTTCATTACTCTCTCTGCTACGGCGTAAGGGTGTGTTTCCTTATGAGTATTGTGATGATTGGTCTAAATTAGCAGAAACAACATTACCTAGCCGTGAAAAATTTTATAGTTCTCTTTCAAAAACACACGTCTCTGATGATGATTACAATCATGCGAGAAACGTATGGAACACGCTAAATATCAGCACGTTAGGTGAATATAGCGACATTTATTTACGGACAGATGTGCTATTATTAGCTGATGTGTTTGAGAATTTTCGTGATGTTTGCCATAACATTTACCAATTAGATGCATGTTGGTTCTTTAGTGCTCCCGGACTTAGTTTTCAGGCAATGTTGAAAGTTACGGGAGTACAAATAGAACTCCTCACAGATTACGATAAGTATCTGTTTTTTGAATCTGCTATCCGCGGAGGTTTAACACAATGCTCTAAACGGTATTGTGTTGCAAATAATCAATATGTTTCTTCCACTGATTGTAATGATAGCGGAGATGAGTCCAATTTTATCTTCTACATCGATTGTAACAATTTATATGGTACAGCGATGTGTTCACCGCTTCCATATAGAGGGTTTCAGTGGATGACTGATGATGAAATTGCTAATTTTGACGTCATGTCCGTTTCAGATGATTCACCTGTTGATTATATAATGGAAGTGGATTTGGACTATATGAAGGAGTTGCATCTTTTACACTCTGATTTACCAATATGCCCGATGTCTAAAAATGTTTCGCGTAGGGGTAACGTAAAAAAACTAGTGGCAACACTAGAAAATAAAACAAATTATATAATTCATTATTCATATTTAAAATTTGCTATTAAAAACGGTTTACGTCTTCGAAAAATTCATAGAGTAATTAAATTTGAGCAGACATCGTGGCTTAAAAAATATGTCGATCTCAACACTCAACTTCGCCAACAGGCAAAGAATGAGTTTGAGAAAAACTTTTTCAAATTAATGACGAACGCGTCTTATGGGAAACTATTAGAAAACATACGCTCTCGGCCAAATATTAAAGTAACATCTAGTAAAGTAAAATTTTCAAAAATGGTTGGTAAATCAACATTTAAAGACTGGACGATTTTCAATGAAAACCCGTTCTTGTGTGCCGTACATCAACATCGAACTAAATTAATGTTTGACAAGCCTTTATTTGTAGGAATGGCTGTGTTAGACATAAGTAAATGCATTATGTATAGACATCATTATGATGTAATGCTGCCAATGTACGGACCCGAAAAGTTGCAACTTCTTTATATGGACACAGATTCCTTTATTTATAATATAAAAACTGCGGACCTCTACAATGACATTCGGAATAATTTAAGTTTGTACGACACTAGCGATTATCCTACCGACCACTCATGTTATAGTTTAGTTAACAAAAAATCTTTAGGAAAGTTCAAAGATGAGGCTAATAGTATACCTATAAGCGCATTCGTTGGACTCCGTTCGAAGGTGTATACTATTAAATTTAGTAATAATAATCTTATTAAAAAATGTAAGGGCGTATCCCAATCGACTGTAAAACACGATCTTGCGTTTAGTCATTATTGCTATTGTATATTAAATAAGTCTGTAATGTATAAAACTAGCCACGTCAGTTTTAACATACGCAGTTTTAATCATATACTATACACCATAAAAGAATCTAAGTTAGCATTATCAGGGGCAGATGATAAGCGTCTAATAGGTCCGGATAATATACATACATTCCCATATGGACATGTAGATGTTGTAAATTATAAAAATAATTTTAATTTAGTTCTGGATGAACTGTCTGTGTTTACCGCATATAAACACAGCTCATTATGGCAACCGGATTGTTATTATAAACGGTTGATAGGTTAAGCAGAGTGCTTGTGTTAGAGTGAAAAGAGCGTGTATATGATAATAATTTACATCTGTCCCTGTAATAACATTTAAAAAATAATACTAAACATCTCACAATAAATATTATGTAAAGATTTAAACAATTTTTCATATATTTTTTTTTTTTTTTTTTTTTATAGAACATGAATTCTGAAGTTAAACTTTCCAATTTACTTCCCGAAATGTTAGTTGAAATTAGTAAACATTTGAATGTGCTGGATGTTACGCGTTTATCGAAATGCAGTAAACATATTCATAAAAATTTACATACAGAATTATCAAAAAGGGTGGTACTATTAAACAATGATTGTAGTTTTGATGAGTGTTATTTTTCTAATTTTTGTTTATCTCCTCGCGTTGATACTGTATGTTTTTATAAACTTCCGGTGGAGAATATTATGAAATATTTAAAGATTGCATGCGATCATGGCATAAGAAAATTCATTTTTTCAAATTGTGGGAGCTTTAATAATCCTTTCGAATTACGCAAGTACTTTTTTTATTTTCCTTTTTATTTTGGCAACGATGTTCGCATATGCGACATTACAATTATAAATTCTATTGTAAATATATGGGACGATAATACAGTCAGAATTCTACATGACAATTTTAAATTTGAATGTATAATATAGACATAGGTCTGAATTCATTTATAAGCAATTTCGTACTACCGACCTTTTTTTTTTCTTTACTTTCGGTGGTCTCTGTAGGCGGTTTACTTTAACGGGGTTTAAACACATATGCTTTTCTCACACCGCCACTTTTGACTCTTTATATTTTTATACCTGACCTGACCCTGTGCGGTCTTTCCGGTAGCAATTTCGTACTACCGACCTTTTTTTCAATGTTTTTATTTTTCTTTTACACTCGTCCTTTCACGGTGTTTTCATTCAAGTATCTATTAAAAGTATACCTATTGTCGACATTGTGGTCGGCATTGTCATATATTTCCCTAGGCGCGTGACTGATTCACAATTTATTTTTTAAATAATATTACACATTTCCGGATGTGATACATTAAATTAATAAATTAACAAAGTTATAACTCTTAAATTTTCTCATCCATAAATATAGAACATGAATTCACAAATTAAAATGATTGACTTACCAGAAGAAATGTTAGAAGAAATTGTTTGGCATCTTGACACTGAAGATATAGTTCGTCTTTCTATATCAAGCAAAGATATTTATAAAAAACTACAAAGGGCAATTTCAAAGCGGATTACCTTTATTAATAATGAATGGGTTTTCGAACAGAGATATAAAAAACGTGAGACCTTCGTTAAAAATATTAACATAAAAAAAAAGTACAGATGTTGTATTCTTTAGAAATATAAAGTCTGAAGTACATAGATTTATAGTAACTTTCATAATAAATGAAATAAATAAAGGAGAAAATGATCCATCAAGTCCATATTTCAAAAATAATGTTAAAAAATATATAGTTACTTCGTCATTATTTAGCACTCCGAAAATCTTGGTTATAAATAAATATGAAATTAATCGTTTCGGTTTAGAATATATTTATTCTATGGTGCGATGCACAGTTTATTAATATTTCCCTTATTATTTTTTCATTTTTTATATCGAACCATATTGTACAGTTATATTTATCGTGTATATATATTTCCAATTACCATCATTGTCGGCATTATTATTTTATTGTATTTTCCGTTCTATTTTATATCGATCCATAATGTACAGTCATATTTTATCGCGCATATGTATTTCCAATCGCCATCGACAATATCGTCGCTATCGTTGTTTTTATTGTTGTATTTTGATGTAAATACACGTTTTCTTTCTTCATTCATTTATTTTGTGTTTATTTCATTTTACTATTATTTACATGTATAATTTAGTATTAACTAATACTATTTAGGTTCATTGCTAAAGAAGAAGAAAAATAAGAAATCGTAAGAAGACGGAAAATCAAAAAACACATTAAATAAACATACATTTATTTAAATTATAATTAAAATAATACAACATAAATATAACATGCAAAATTTGTTAATGAATAAACTAAAAATTAATTAATCGAAATGTGGATAAGCTGTAGGTAGACAACCGCAATCACATTCAGTATTTTCATCCGAAATTTTACCAACTTTGTTATTATTAGAATCTTTTCCAAAAGTTGTAGGACATAAATCTTGCAAAAATTCACTAAAACTTTTATATCCGCATTTTGAACAATCTTTCACCAAAACAGGATGAACTGCGCTGAGCTGCAATGAATCAGGTATATCGAATCTATGATGTTTAAAACATGGTAAGTACTTTTTGACATTTTCATTATTCTTCAGAGTTTCCGGCAATTTATCGTAATAATCACAAATCCTATTCGGACATGCAGAAATAAGCGTCTCTGCAGTAACATCTTGTAATATTTGTTGTACAGGATGCTTTAGTGCTGATAAAACAGGTCTAACATTCATATCGAACCACTTTGTCATTACATATACATTCCGTAATGAGCATATATTTAATTTTCCATCAGTGTGCGCATCACATTTAATGGACTTTGATATAGCATTGTACGTATTATTTAATTTTCTCAAGTTCGGCATACCATACTGACTTTCTAAATTAATAATCTTGAAGTCTGTAAGCGATGTGTTCATTAGCTTTTCCCATATAGTCTCGATTTTCGAATTTCCTTTAATGTACAACTGCAACGGTTGTAGCGGTTTTAAAACGTTTTCTAAATCGTTAGGAATACTTTCATAATTAGCATCTCCAGCATTCCACAAAATCGAATGATAGTTTTGCACAACCCATGAATTTGTTCGTTTTTTGCTATTAGTTAATATATTCCAGTTGAAAGGTGGCTTATAAATTTGATGAAATAAAATATTTCCATCTAGAGATAATATCGTTAGTTCTTTTATAATATAAGTATTATCGTTATTTTTAAAACACTGAAAGTCAATTATAACGTCACGTACGGACTCGAATTCTGTCGACATTGTTAATATTACCAAATAAATAATAATGAAAAAAATAAATCAACACAAACAGTTTTGTTAAAAAAGAAACTATATTAATTAAAACAAATAACAGCAACACGAAGAAGATAGAAATAAGTACATTCATCGATCACATACAAAACAATACTAAATTCAAACTATTAAATACACGTCTTTTATACTGCTTTTCTCCTCTCCTTACAATTCCAAAACATTATAACTGGTTAATTTATCGTGTATTATAAGAGCATAAACCAGCGTATTTTCAGGGATATTTTTGCTGGTCTTAAAATCCACTCGCACTTGTAGCGGACTTCCATCATTTAGAAGTTCGTTTTGAAAATTACACGGAATAATAAAGAGCGGATATTTGTTGAGAAAATCTTCTACGCTCACTGCTGGATGTGGTGGATCTTTTCCGTAATACATTGTTTGAAAATTACAGTAGGTTAGGTATAGATTGGCAAACCTTTTTCGATCAAAGTCTAAATTCATTGTTTCATACGGATATCGTATCGAATTTATGTAAGCACAAATTTCAGTTACATTGACATGATCAAACGTGGAAGCATTTTTTGCTAGATTATTCTGTTTATCGACCTGAAATCCAATGACTATGAAACGAGGTCGCTCTACAGTTGAAGTTGATTTTATTACCCAACTATGATCAGTAACGTTTGAAAGTGATGGTAGAACGGAAAGAGACCAAGCTCTGTACTGAATAGGTGCCTGCTTTATCCTTTTTATTCTGTTAAGTAGCGATATTTTTGCTCTGTCACTCAACTTGACGAATGGAAGTTGCCATGCAATTGTATTCAACGATACATTAATAGCCTTATCAGCAGTGGATGAGAAAGCATTCTTGTCATTACTCCCTCTCAATAACACAAGCTCTTGTGTTGCGTGTATAATTGCACGTCGATAATCTTCTGCAAATCCAAAAATGTACCGTAATGGAATAATAAATTGAAATTCTAGGGTTGTAACTACAACAGCTTCTGTCGATGAAGTCGCTGCCTCAACAACAGTTTTTATCTCTCGTGTAAACATTTGTAAATCCGATGGATTTAAAGCGCAGGTACTATAATTATAGTCTGATTTAATATTTTCTGAGCATAATATTCGCCGCATGAGAGATGTAATCCCAGGATGACGTATACACTCCACTGTAGTTCCATTAATTTCATATCGTAGTTCTGAGAATAAAAAGAGCGGACCATTCATTGAAAATTCCACTGAGGGAGAGACAGTGCCTTGTAGTACTAAACAACTTTCTGACGGTAAAGTAATAACATCTTTTTGTTGAACTGGTATTCTTATTTCATCACTAGGACCAAACTTTGAACTAGCGTATGGTTTATGCGTGTGTATTTCATAGGCTGATATAGTTGAATCGACTACTGTATTAGCTGATTCAATCTCCAAAATATGTTCCATTATGCACTACACTGAACTGATTTTTTACTCAACCAACACTGTGTAACCCAACGATTTCAATATATTGATACTTTTTCTACTCAACAATTTTTTACTTTTACTTGTATTTATATGTTTTTCTATCGGACGAAACGAAGGCAACTGCTGCTTATATATACTTTTAGCATTATATATGATAGGCATTTTTTATTGCATAGAACTAATTCGAACTAGTTAGGTGTAAATTTAAAATTAATTCTTCATTACCAAAATCGATTAAATTACCATTCTGATCCTTTATATATACATTTATCTCTGTTATGTACTCCGATGTTACCGGTAAGTATATTATGGATTTTGGATTTTCAGTAATTTTATAACCAGGTGCTATATTTAACGGAAAACTGTAAATGAGATGAGATGATAGGCCATTTATATATCCTCCGGTTGCTAAATTGCAGTACACATTTAAAATGTTGATCGGTGTTATTTGTACAGTCTGAGGACTTGTATGCTGTTTCTGCGCTTCCAACACTTGTGACACACCATCAAAACCTAACAGAGGGCCAATGCTATTTGGACCCAAAAACTGTAGATAATATTTGCTTTGAAGTACGCACTTTAATGTTCTTTCGTCTGCTTTCAATGTAATACTATCGTCAAAAATATCTCGTAAATATTCTTCAATATCTTCAATTTCATAACAGCCATTCGGTAGTGTAATATACTTTGCTGGTTCTGTTTTATTCTGCACTGGGTCGTTTTCGTAATAATACAACGTATTACATTTTGGAGTAACGTTATGTATAGAGTGATATGTTGATAGCGATACCAATCCAATACTCCATTGGCGGCTATTAGATAATAATAATGGAGGAAATACGTTACTGGTTAAATTCCCCGATTTACCACTTAGTTGAAATAAGTATGACATTATTTAAAAGTAAATAGAAAAGTTTATTGCTCTAAAAGAAAATAATTAAACAATACAAAATTACAATTAGCAAATGAGGATAAATTATTTGTGCTTATATACTAATAACAAAATCATTTGATTGGTGTAGGTAGTGTATCTGTTAGGAATCTTAAACATAATGCACCGCAGTTTACTGCAGAGTACTTTTGATATACTCGTCTGTTGTAGTACACATCTACACTAGAACCTGATTTGTTGAAGTAGTCTATTAACTCTCTGGGTGGAGATATACCAAAGCTGTCGAAATATTCAATTCTCCTTCCATATTTTCTGTATGTAGTCCAATGAGTTCCCGCGCCTTCTCTCGAATCTAAATTAATAATTGCGCATTCATTCATCTTAGGCTTGGTAGGTAACCCATCTCGATCGAAAACTCCTCTAAAATTCGGGACTCGTAATTTTTTTGCATATGATAAAATATCGAAATTAGTTAGAGCTCTGTTGGTTGGTATAGAATTAATTCCGAAAAAACTGTTTACGTCTCGCACCACCTGTATATGGCGCTAAATATAATCCTAGTCCGCTTCGATATGGACGTAAATAAAGGCCTTTTCCAAGTTTTTTATTAATCTTGCCGCTACCTGATTTAAAACTCTTTCGAGCATCGTTAACATCTTTGACCGCTTTTGCTATTGATGATACCGACGATGAAATTCCACCCAATGTAGCGATACCTGCTAATAAGGGGACAAGAGGAAACGCTCCTCCAGTTTTGGTAATTGGAATAATTCTAACATTATCATTATCAATTATTGATGGTTTTAATTTTTTAACTGCTTTAATCGCTTTTTTCATCCTGCCTCTGAGGGTTTTTTCTTTACGAGCAGCTTTTCGCGCTACATTTAGTACATCTCTGAAATATAGTTTTTTTCCTGCGCGTTTTCTACCTCGGCATCCACTACCTAGTTTTCGTTTTATCTTCATAGCGTTTGTAGTAATCCAGGCAGCTGCTTTTTCTCCGAGACTACTGTCTGAAGCCTTGACTCGTTCCCAAGCTTTATTTTCTAAGATTCTATCTGCTTCAGCTCGGTTTTTATTATCTGAATAGTCACGGTACGCTATATCGTGTTCTTTGGCTGCCTCGTCTAACGGATTTATTCCGGTAACACCTCTACTCAACTGTCGATCTAACTTTGTTCCAGGACCTAAGTAATTATATCCCGGATAATGCAGTTGAAATGGGAGTTTATCTATAACTCTATTTAATACAGTACCGAGACCACGACCACGTTTTTTAATCTTTTTTATTTTACGTGAAATTTTTTTCTTCATTTCGATTTTTGCTTAGCACAGAACCTATATATATACTTTTAAACACTCGTCTTAGCGAATGAATGTTTATATATTTATAGTATTTGTGAATGTTTCTTGTCACTTTTTATAAACAGTGTACAGCATGAAATTTATACCACAGAATGTACAATTACCCACAAGTAATGCATTGGCATTGCTGGAATCTAATGGTGAAATGGCTTCTAATAAACACGGAGCGCTATTTCCAAATAATATAAGGTGCTTAATTATCGGTCCGAGCGGATGTGGAAAGACAAATTCGTTATATACTATGCTTACTCATCCGAATGGTTTGCGATATGAAAATGTCTACATATACAGCACTTCTTTATATCAACCGAAATATAAACTACTAGATACAATATACAAGTCAATCCCGGAGATTGGTTATTATACATTCTCAGATGAGGAACAGTTACCTAAACCCGATTCGATTAATCAAAATTCGATATTTATATTTGACGATATTCCAATATGCAGTAATCGTTCCGCTATACGAGATTACTTTTCAATGGGTCGTCATAAAAATATAGATTGTTTCTATCTTTGTCAGACATATGTAAAGATACCGAAACATATGTTAAGGGATAATGCCAATTTTATTATTGTATTTGCGCAGGATGATGTAAATATGCGACACATATACGATGAGCATGTTAATAGTGCATGTTCACTTCTAGAATTTAAAAAAATTTGTGGACAGTGTTGGGAGAGTAGATATGGATTTCTTGTGATTGATAAAGAGAGTGAAGTATATAAAGGGCAATTTCGTCGTGGTTTTGATGAATTTATAATTGTAGATGATGATGAAAAGTTTAATGATAAAAAATAAAATGTCAGCTCCAGTGAATTCTATGAAAAAAATTGATGAAGAAATACATCTTAAGGAGGAATTGTAAAAATTACGTAAAGATATTACAAATAAATATAATTTGTTGAAAAATGAGGCCAAATCTATCACAAATACTGCAGCTGTTGTGCTGGAACCAGTTACGAAGCCGTTATCTGACATTCGGGAAGCATTACAAAAACCTAAAACAATGAAAAAGGATGTTGATACAATAACTGCTTCTCCAGTTGCGAAACGAAAACTAATACATAGCACTGTCAGGAAAGATAAAGTTGATGATGATATAGATGATGAATTAGGTTCTAGCTCATTTGATCAAAGCGGTATAGGTCCTTTTCGTATTGACGGAGATGATCCAATCCCTAACGATCAGATTTATGGAATAAGGTATAATCCTTTTGCTGATGAGTATATGATGGGAACAACACCAATTTCGTGGAATGAAGATCGAAAAGAAATATATATAGGAAAAGGGAATAATCGTGTGAGATTCCCTTATACTCCCGGTGTAATGCATTTACTATTGGAGACGGATGTAAATAAGAATGAATATACAAGTGATGATTTAATACTATATAAACAATTGCTAGAATTTACAGGAGCTCATTTACGTGCTGATGGTAGATTGAAAGGACTTAGGAATTCTAAATATACGAATATAATTCGTCCATTATTTCGTTCTAACGAGCATAGTGGAAAAGGCTATTACAAAAATTTTATCACTAACCGAAAAACATTTCGCATTGCTGGAATAAGTCTTAAAAAGCCTCGAATTGAGTATTGGAATGATCCGGATGAATTGGTTGAACGTTTGCAATTATTACACACGTCTAAACAAAGTGGAAATACTGGTGTAGATAACGAGATTCAATCAATTGAAGAAGAGTTGGCTGAAGAAGGATATATTCAGTTACCTTATTGAATATTAATACTAGTATTAGAGAGATGTCGACAAAACAAACATCTACGTCAAAATCATTACAACGTGACATAGCTGATGAGCTTCATCGCCCTGCAAGGAAACGATATCAAACGCGATGTGTGCAACTTTTAGGTTTAAACGATTTATGGCAAGCAGATCTGATTGATATGACTCAATATGCACGATTTAATCGAGGACATAAATTTATTTTAGTTGTAATAAATGCATTTTCTAAATATGTTTGGACAATTCCTTTAAAGAAAAAGAGCGGTCCGATAATTGCGAAAGCGCTAGAAAAGATTTTATCTGAAAGAGATGTTGAATCTCCTAAACATTTACAAACAGATCAAGGTACAGAGTTTTATAATCCTCAAGTACGAGCTGTTTTAAATCGATATAATATTAATATTTACAGTACTTACTCTCCCCTTAAAGCGAGTATTGTAGAACGGTTTAATCGAACGATAAAGAATTGGCTTTGGAAAGAATTCACTGCTAATCGAAATAAACGCTGGTTGCCCGTATTGCCCGAGCTAACACAAAAATATAATACAAAAATACATCGTACAATAAAATTTGCGCCTGCGGACGTAAATAAACTTGTTGAGAAAAATGTTGCAGAAAATATAGCGAAAGCGTGTAGTAGCACCATCGATCGTTTCACTCCTCCGAGCAACTCAAAAAATTTTAAAGTCGGCGATGTTGTTCGTATTAGTAAAGTTAAAACATTATTAGAGAAAGGCTATACTCCTAACTGGACTGGTGAATTATTTACTATAAATACGGTAAATTCTACTTTTCCTACGACGTATACGTTAAAAGACAGAACCGGTAAACCACTGGCTGGTACTTTTTATGCGGAAGAATTACAAAAAACATCTTACCCCGACGTATACTTGGTGGAACGTGTTATTCAACGTAAAGGTAGAAAATCATTAGTTAAGTGGCTTGGATTTCCCAGTTCAGAAAATTCCTGGATCGATAATAGTGTTTTGGTAAATATTTAGTCGCTCTAATTATGCCGCTTCATAAGAGTGGAAAATATATGCCTGAAGGTGGAATTGCTGAGGGTGCTACTGTTGAATTAGATTCTAACGGAAATTATAATTTCAAAGGAAAGCGTTTATTAAATATCAGTACGATATATCACGATCCTGCAGAATCTGAAGCAATATCTTATAAACAGATGAAATTTTTCCTATATTCTGATATTTTTAAAACAGCCATTATAAATGCGCTCATGGAAAAAATTAATTTAGCCGGTGATCATGTCAACATTTTAGGAAGACGAATAATTAACGTAGCCGATGGTGTTGAAGCAAAAGATGTAGTCACCTTAGGCCAGTTGGGTGATATTCAAGGATCTCTGCAGGAAATAATTATGAGTGAAGTTCAAACAATGATTGATATTTTAAAACAACTGATTACAGAAGAAACTAATTCCACATTTTTGAAAAATAAAGATGCTTGTGATAAACTCGGAGCAGATATTAATAATTTAGCAGAACGAATTGAGACTAGTGAGAATGAATATCTTTCCAAATTTGGCAGTATAGATGATCGGGTGAAGACTCTTTTGAGCGAATTAGCCAGTGTGAAAGAATCAGCTAAAAAAATCGATAGTGATACACAAACAACAAAGACAACGTTATACGAAGTGTTAAAAATTGCGAATGCAAAGATTGATAATAATATACAACAATTTAGCGATAAAATAGCAGCCGCAGATAAAAGGATTGATGAAACTATTGAACGAATGGATACTGTGATAAAAACTGCGACTAATAAGATTGATGATAGTATACAACGATTCGATGCTGTGCTCGTAAATAATAGAAGAGAACTCGATAGATTACAGAAAAGTTTTACTAGAGAACATGATTGGGTTGTAGATAACCTTTACAATCGATTACTTGCCCTAGAAACACAAATACCTAGCCATGCTACTTTAAAATCTGAGAAAAAACTGTGATTTAATTATAAATATAGAATTCTCGAGATTTCATTTGCTTGTGTTTTGCAATTTATTTAATTTAAGGAGTTGAAATATTGTAATTATAAGATAATGCCATTGCATAAAAGTGGAAAATATATACCTGAAGGAGGAATTACGGAGGCTGCCAATATTGAATTGGATTCGAGCGGAAATTTTAATTTTAAAGGAAAAAGATTGCTAAATGTGAGTACTGTAAATAAAGACCTGATTGAAACTGAAGTGATTTCGTATAAGCGATTAAAATCTATTCTCGCATCGTTAGAAAGTAGCGAGAAGATACAAAAATTATCGGATAAATTAAATACGGTTTCGAGTGACCTTTCAAAGCATGAAAATAATGTGAAAGGTACAATTGGTATACTTGGAGGTTTAATAAACGATTTAAGCGGAAAAGTGACCGTATTTCTGGATAAATATGTTACTAAGGAAATAATAGATAAACAGCGTGAAGAAATAGAAAAACATTGTAAGGAAATAATCGATAAACAGCGTGAAGAAATAGAAAAACGTTATAAGGGAATGCTAGATAATCTTCATGAAGAAATTAAAAAGGAAAAAGTACATCGTGTTTTAGATACGACTCAGCTAGCTGCAAAAACAGATAATTTAAATGACCAGTTACGAGTAGTGTATAAATGGGGCAGCTGGCGACTCTGACGTCACCAACCCCTATTTGTGCCCCCGGTGCTCAAAACTCACCCCAATTTGTCCCCCGGTGCTCAAAACTCACCCCAATTTGTGTCCAGCTGCTCAAAACTCACCCCAATTTCTGTCTTGGAGCCCAAAGTTACCCCAAGTTTCCCCCGATTTTCCCCAGGGGTAGGTACCCCGAGTGTCCAGGTTTCCCCCAATTTTCCCGGACGGTTGCTGAAATTTCACCCAAATTTATGTCCAGGTGCTAAAAATTAACCCCAATTTCTCTTTTAGAGCCCAAAGTTACCCCAAGTTTCCCCTGATTTCACGGATTTCCTCCTAGTTTTCCCTGTTTACACCTGATTCCCCTGGACAGTTCCGTTAATTCGATCCCTAATTTCCATCAAGGTAGAAAAATTCACCCCCCCAAATTCTCATCAGGGTGCTAAAAATTAACCCCAATTCCTCTTTTAGAGCCCAAAGTTACCCCAATTTATGTCCATGCGATCAAATTTAACCCAAGTCCCCCCCCCCCCCAATTTTCCTGGACAGTTCTGCTAATTCGATCCCTAATTCCCATCAAGGTAGACAAAATCCACCCCAATTAGCATACAGGTGCTGAAAGTTCACCCCAATTTGTATCCATATGGTTAAAATTCACCCAAGTTTCCCCAAAATTTCTTCAAATTTTCACGATTCCCCGTTCATACTGTTATCTATAAATGCGCTCGCACCGTTTCCACGCATATATTCAACATAGCCTTAAACACCATGAAAGTGTACTCGCTTTCCAATACACGCGCCTTCTATCATCATGTGTATGTATTATACATGACTCTGCGTGTAATATATGTAACATACTTTTTAATTTTAATTTTTCGAGGTTGGGAGGGGAAAATTTTGCCGGAGTGATAAAAACGTTTGAATCTCATCACTTAGAACCCAAAATTTAAAGGAATTTTCCGAGTCGTGCTCCGTTTTGGCGTTTTTTTTTTTTTTTAAATTTTATTTTTAAAGAAAATATTTGAACGTTCCATCAATAGAATGAGAGCGGGCGAGTGTGCTGCTACAAGATGTATTATGTAAGCGCGACCGCGGATGTAATGGAAATATTTAAATGTTCCAGCAACTAGTTGAAACTGTCACCAGGTGAGGTGAATTCCAGTCGTTCGTTCGAAATTAACTAGCCGATCATCTATGCTCACTCTCACACGCCACCGATAGAAACCTGTTCACGATCGCTACACGTTCACACACGCACACATATACACCGCCACCTGATATATATTTTTCGTCTTTTTCCGCTTCCGATCTTATACTTAATCCGTTGATATTTTTTTATTTTTATTTTTACGTATTCTCTGTTCATTGCAAAAGCACACCGTCCATTCTTGCACACATATCAAGCATTGAGTTAACCTGTACAAAGGTACACTGTACTATTCCATGCACGCTCCGTCGCCACCGAAATAAACACCGCGATATCACACACACACACACACATACACACCACCACTTCGTACATATTTTATTTTCGAGTCAAAATATTATAGAATTAGCCTAACTATATTTTTTCTTTTACGCTTCTGTTTATTTCTTCTGTTTTGTTTCTCCGATTCTAAAAATTAATCTGTCAATGTATTAGCCACTCTTTCATTCGCACATAATGTTCCCTCGCACTCATCTGCTACCAGTAGTTCTCTTGTCGTTCATAATAACTTTTTCAAGTCTAATATTATAGAATCAGCCTAATTATATTTTTTTTCGCTTCCAATCATTTCCTCCGTCCGTTGATAATTTTCTTATTTTATTTTTTCTCAGGTTCTAAAAATAAATCCATTGATATCTTCACTAGTATGATTGCGTAATCATCTTCTAACGGTATTCCTCATATTGTTCATAATAATTTTTCATGTCTATGTATTATGGAATTAGTCTAAAATATATTTTTTCCCCTCTAAAGTCTTTTTCCAATCGTAAGTATTCAAAAATTAATTCGAGTATATTTTTATTTAACGCTGTTTCATATTTTCCCTCTCCCCTATCCACCCTACACAAATTTAAATTCTTTTCTATTATTTTTCATGAGTACATCCCCCCCCCCTCCCCCCCGGAAACTACAGTGAAACCATACCATTCATTCCCACGCATCCATCTGCTAACAATGATTTTCTCATCATTCATAATAATTTTTTTCGAATCTGTTAGTTTAAGATTATTTCATTTTTTTCAAACTCTAAATTTTTTTTTTTTTTTTTCAATATCTTCCATATTTTCCCCCAATATGTCCGTATACGCTCATAATTCAAAGGTACTCTGCTTATTTCCTTGCATGAATGTTGCTATGTCGTTGATTTCGATCTTGTGTCAAGGTCATCGAGTCTGCCCGGATCTTCTCCTTCATATCTTTTGTAGAAAAACCGGTTGACATGTACACACCTACACACAAACACCCATAACCTAAAGATCACCTGTAAATTTCGTTCATTTGCGTATGCAACCAGCTTTCACCAAAGGAATGTGGTTTTTCTGGTGCAACCCGCCCTCTTCAAAGACATGCATCGAGCTAGAATCTCGAAAGGATCTGTTCAGGCAGTCAGTATTAGTGTTACATTAAACGTGTAGAATTTGTTGAAGCTGTGTTCTTCACGCATTAATAAAAGTTTGCTCTAACATTAAAAGTAATAATTTTCTACATTCTTAGTAAAAAGTTAAAAATATTATTCAAACATGAATAACAATACCGATTCGACTGATATTAAAGTCGACGAATTTATTCAGAATTCATTTTCGAGTGATAGTGTCTCGCATACAACTTCATCACCTCAATCACAGCAATCAGATGATGGTTATACAGCAGAAGGATCAACATCTTCTGTACATAATATCATTGGTCCTGTATTATTATCAGAACAAGCAGATATAGCGGAATATTTTGTAGATATCAGCATCCATATAGATTGTGATTATGGTTTTCGAGTAACCGAACTAGCAATGATTGATATGTCTGGCGGAAAGTGTTTGCATACACTGTATAAGCCAAGCAGAGCATGGCTTTCATCAAAAACGCCACATTTACAATGTTCTTCGATGAGTCATCACTTGAAAAATCCTTCATTATTTCCCTGTCGGGAAGAAACATTTATGGCACGCGATATATTCACGATAATATCTCAAAAACCGAGAGCTCGCATATATATTTTAACTGTATATGCTAAACTTATACTAATGGAACTTAACGAAAAGTCTGAATTGTTGAGTGATTTAGACTATGAAATCGTTAATATGGATAAAGTCTTTCGACTACATAGTATTGAGAATCTACATGAAGAGTATTTTGATATAAGCAATTTGATAACCTGTAAACATCATAATAAGAATGATAGTTTTCGTTGTGCAGCGAAAAACGTTATGGTAATGAAGGCCTGGTACGATCATGTTATCCATCCGCTGAAGCTTATGAATAATCTCAATATAAATGATTTAAGTCAGTTGTTCATTACAGCCACCAAAGAAATGATAATTACATTATTTCCAAGTTGTGTTGGAGACATTTATGCATTTCTACAGATAGATTAAAACCGGATGATATGATAAAATCACTTCTACCATGTTACGAGCATGAGCATGATGAAGAATTCGTCTATGAGGTGTGTTGATCAATAGAGCAACAGGTAGAAAACCTAGTAGTTTACTAGACACAGCATGTTCAAAGAAAAAAAACGAACTAGCACAAGCAGATCAGAGTTGCAACATACGAGTGGGAGATATATTCTCGAGAACAACAGCTTGATTATAAAAAACGTCGAAGATACATGTATCTATCTGTGAACAATTATCACATCAAACATAAAAAGGTTGACTAAAAGATTATTATTTTCTTTTTTCGTTCATTCTCGCCACTATTACCACTGGCGCCCCCACTATCAAGACCTCTAAACATACATTACTAACCTCGCCAACACTATAATATTTTTTCTCTGTGTTACTAAATTAACCCAAGTATATTTTTATTCATTTGTTACACAAACATTTGTTCAAATCTTTTGTAATATATCGTACACACATTTATAGCCCACAGACACTACTTGCTTCATTACCACGAATACATCTCTTTCATGGTCACTTATCGTAACATAGTTTTTCCTGAAATTGTAAAAAAATTCTCTTCGTTCCATTCTTCCAAGTTTTCCAAATTTTAAATCATGCATAATTATTTAAGAATCAAATTAAGTATATTTTATCATTTCCAAAAAATTAATCATCTCTGTACAAGGCATTAACTCATTTTTCAAAACAAACATATTATTTTTTTAATCTATCATACATATCATTTTTATCATTCAAATTTTTTTCTGAATTCACAAATAGTTAACCTATAGAAAACATATTATTGTAAACATACATGACGAAGTCACTCCTCATAATTACATCATGAATTCATTTTTTTTTTTCATTTTTTTTTTTTTACCATCATGAAATTGTAGTAGTGTTTTTAATTTTTTTATTTTCCATACATGACAAAAGCAATACAATCACGACATCTATGAATACACACCATATGCTTCCAATAACCTATCATGCATTTTTTTAAATTAGTCCAAGCATACTATTTTTTCAATAACAAAGCCGATCATACATAATTTTTTCTTCTATATAATCACTAATCTATGAAAACACTTGATTCGTTTTACTCATACTGTAGCAACCACTCCTTTTCCCTCATGCTAACAAACTTCAAAATTTAATAATATAACACGAAATTAATCTAAATATCTGTTCATGCTATTAAAATTAATATACCAATCTTTACATTCCTTTTGTACATTTCTGAAAAAATCCTACAACATGTTTTAAAATTAATCGAAGTATACTATTTTATTACCTAAAATCAATTATTCTCTCATACAGTTTTTTCCAATCATCCATAATTTTTTTTCTGTATTGTCATTATTACAAAGTCATACAAAACAACAACACATTTTTAATCATAATGAATCCTTCATTCCATTCCGTTCATGCTATATACCATTATCATTCAATTCAACGTTATGAAATTAGTCTAAATATACATTCATGCTAGCAAAGTTATTATCTCACCCTTTGCATTGTTCCAAGATGATTTATTTGTCATTTTTTCTTTAAATTTCCCTCATACTATTATTTTTGAAATGTAGGATGATGACTATGATTAGAATTCATGATTATGAAGAGAGAGATGCATGGTGAAATTGTATTGTCATTATATGCGAGATGATGTGTGTTTGTGGGTGAGTATGGATGCATGTAAAATATATGAGTGTGTTAGTAGAAAACATCCGTTCATGCGTGAACACAGGTACAGATACAGTTATAGAATGAGAGAGGTAAAAATATATATTTTGTTATGTTTGATATGTGCATGATAAAGAGGTTAACAAAGAATAATCACATTACCCTCACAACTTAGACATTGAGTTTTACCTTTGCAATATTTTAGATGTAAAAGCAGTGACATTGACATGTGGTAAACGTTTTCATCACTTTTGACTAATTATAACCAATTTTCCAACATTTCTCTTCGTTTTTCCTACATTTTAATACTTTTACACCGTTTCAGTCAATTTTTGCTATTTAATGCCATTTTTTCCAGTGTTTTTACCACCTTTCTCACAATTTTCATCATTCTTTCATCATCTTTGTTAGGTTTTTTCTTACAACTCTTTATTATTTCGATCGTTGCTAGTGATAACCATCATTATTTATGCTTTCAATCCTTCCACTTCAGCAATGCACACATACTACTTAGCAATCGCCGCAGCCATTGAACGTTGTAGGACTGCAATCGTGATCTCCATTTGATTATTGGGATTTAAAAGTCACATCTTTGAACGCTTGATCTAATGCATCAACATGATTTTTTTTGTATTCACCCACCCGCTGCTGGAGGTAGTAGAGGTAAAAGGACAGTTCACGGCCAAAGGATGCCGCCAGCACCCATAGCACCCAGGAGTCATTCCCAGAGGCGAAATTTCACCTTAATGCCTTGATTAATTCGGAAAATTAACCTAATTAATAGTATCAGAGGTCAAAAACTAACCCGAATACCCCGATTATTGCAGAAAATTAACCCAATTAAGGGTCCCAAGCACCCATGTGTCCCTAATTAATTACGCAATCAATTTAATCGTTGAATTATTAATTATGCAATCAATTTAATCGTTGAATTATTAATTATGCAATCAATTTAATCGTTGAATTATTAATTATGCAATCAATTTAATCGTTGAATTATTAATTATGCAATCAATTTAATCGTTGAATTATTAATTATGCGATCAATTTAATCGTTGAATTATTAATTATGCGATCAATTTAATCGTTGAATTATTAATTATGTGTGAATATAAGCTCAAAGAATGTCGCCACCGTTGATTAAGGCCTTCCAGAGCCGTTTCCGGAGCGTCTCGGACCGCGGAACCGCATTCCATTTGATTGTCGATCCCTTAATTACCGCACACACATGTAAATGTACATGTATATACGTCTGCACACACATGTAAAAATCACCATCATCATCACTATCGCGGTAAATTCGTACGCATGCCATCTCAAGTGACCTTGTACCTGTCAATCATTTAGCCGATGCATGCCTTTACTTGTACGTAAATTACCGTTATTCGGTAGTGACTGGTTTTGGAGGATTACGCACACACACAATGATGTATATACGGTTACGAGCATCCGTACACATATGTAAAATTAGTTATTATCATTATTGGATTTTGTTGTTATCAATATTATCAGTGGTCAGTCTGCAGGAATCGCGGTAAAATACAGGTTTTCACCGTTCCGGTATTTCTAGGAATCGCGAAGATTTTCGTTCGGTCAGTTGCGTAAAACTTTTCTTTGTCTGATACATTATGTAGGGGGGGGGTAAGTCTATGTATCTCACACATCGCAAAAGCGAAAATGCTTCTATCATAGCGCTACACGTAAATGCTAACGCAACCGTTGAAACCGGATCTTAACATTCTTATAATTTCTATTCCAGTCTATGTCATATTGCAGAGCCACACCCTACATGTACACACTAACACAAAAACACACTCATACTCAAAGTCCTTGACCACTTTGTCCGTATACACATATGTAATCAAGTTCTTTCAACGGAACGACATTTTTTTCTGACGTAACATTTCCACCGCCATACCCGATTTAAAGGTAGTCAATGAGACAGATCGTTGAATGGATTTATTCAATCGCTCAATATTAATTTCTCATCAAACGCATACACGTTCTCTAAGCAGTGTTCATCACGAGTTTTTAAGATTTTAATAACTCTTTTTTAATTTTTTCGTCTTTATAAAAATTATTTCATCATAATCATCATGAATACCGATGCCGTTGTCGCGAACGATTCGAAACCAATAAATACTGCAGAATTTATTCAACATTTTTTCGAATATGGTAATGACGATGTTGCGCAGAGTGGTTTTCCAGATACACATATGCCACCCCCACCACCACCACCAACAATATCACAAAACCCAGAAAATTCACAAGAGGCAGAAAATTCATCACACACTCAATTCTCACAATATTTACATTCGCCACCATTAACGCAAATTCCGCTACCACCACCATCTGAAGATATCAGTCCGTCAAAGGTCGAACTTCCGAGAGAAATAATCAATCGACGCGCTGTAATCTATGTAAAAGATATGAACGATACGGAAAATAAAAATAGTTTTCTGTTTGCCATTCTGGCGAAGTTTACGAAAAACCCGTTCTCGATGTGGCAATATAATTTATTACAGAATGTGTACGATTTCAATTTCATACGATTACCTGTACGCTCACTGGCAGATATTGAAACCTTCGAACGAACGAATGGTGTATCTATTAACTTATACAAATTAATAGAAACCGATGGCGCCGATGCTGAAATGTGCAAATATAAAATTAAAGTCGTTTATGCATTCCGCAAAAACCATAGCATTTTAAATCACCGTAATCATACAAATATGTTGTACTGGGGTTCGAATGGTAATTTCCAGTTTGCCTGGATTAAAAAATTTAATCAACTCATACGAATTCAATCGCCAAATGCCAAATTCTCGTGCTGGGGATGTCTGGATTCGATGAAGGACGAATTTGAACATAACAACAGTCACCGTTGCGATGCGCTCAGTTGGCGTAACATGCATTGTATGTAAACTATTAAAAAAAGTAAAGACGTACATTTTTTTCTTTTTCACATATTTTTTATTTTTCAAAAACTTTTACAATGTTTTCTTTCGAAATATATAACACATGTAAACTTTATTAGAATATAATATATAATAATAATAAATAGTTTCATATATTTACATTTCTTATTTCATAAACTTAAAATTATTTTAAAATTTTAGATTTTACTATAGTTGATAATATATTTCCAACTCCAGTCTGTATTAAAGCCTCTTGATCCTTACGTTGAATAGTTGAGTCAATATCATGTATCTAAGTATATTTATTATTTTTTCTCACTTACGATTACTTTTCCATCCGTAAGTATTTATGTATGTTTTCCCCGGTTCTAAAAAATAAATCTATCGATGTCTCGCCCCTCAATGAATGCGCACGCATCATTCTCGCGCACGTGTCATTCGTTCGTGTTAGTACTTTTTTCAAAATTAGTCCAAGTATATTTTATTATTTTTCTCATTACGATTATTTTCAGTCCGTAAGTATTTCTGTATGTTTTCCGAGGTTTTAAAAATTAATCCGAACAGACATCCAGACTGTTGTGAAAGCACACTAATCTTCTACATTATACGTTACTCTATTACGAGTTCTTCAAAAATTGATTCGAATGTTTTTTTCATTTTTTTTTTTCAATCCTAAAAATTCATTCTTTCTACCCTCGCCCCCTCCCAGCTAAAATTACCGAAATCTTTATTTATTTTATCGATTCTAAAAATTAATCAATGGTTCACTCGAAAGCGTACCGTACATTCCCACACACATATCTTCTATCACGCACATGCAGTTCTATATGTTTATTTTTTTTATTAACGATCTTTATTTTTTTGTACCTGTATTACTTTTTCCTACACAGTCATGTCATCATATACAATTAACATTGTCAAAATAATTTTAACCTTTCGAGAAAGAAAAATCTCCGACCAATAAAAAAATGTTTATCAACATCACAATTATTTTTAATATTAATCGTTCGCTACAAACATAATTTTTTCGATCGTTTCAAGACATTATTGTTTCAAACGTCAATCCCTCTTTTCCAAGAATCGATAAACTCTGCAGGTATACATCTCGTCGTCGCAACAACCATTACCTGCATGACTCGCATACCTTCAAGACCACTTGTACATTGCTCGCACGCTATTTACCATTATTCGGTACAAGAATATTTTTCACACTCCCTCACATACATATGCGCATACACTCAAAGTCCTCGATTACTTTGTTCGTATACAAATATATTCAGCTTTCTCCGACAGAACAACATTTTCTGATGTAACATTCCCACTGCCGCACATAATTCAAAGGTAGCTAATGAGATAGACTATCGAACGGAATCATTCAAGCAGTCAGTATTAGTTTTATGTTAAACATGTCTATTTTGTCGAATCTGTGTTCACGCATTATTAAAAAATTTACGTCAACGTTAAAGAAAATAATTTCCTACGTTTTTTCTCTTTTTTTCTCTATCATTTTTTTCTGTCTTTTATCTTTTCTTTTTCTCTTTCTTTTTCTCTGTCTTTTTTTTTAGTGAAAAGTTTGAAATACATATTATTCAATCATGAACGCTAATATAGTTAACGTAAGCAACAACTCAAAATCAATTAAGCACGCTGAATTTATTCAGAATTTATTTGCAAGTGATAGCGACTCGCATACGTCTTCGTCACTTCAATTACCGCAATCAGATGATGGTTATTATTCAACAGAATCAACATCTTTTGCACATAAAATCGTTGGTCCAGTATTATTGTCAGATCAGATGGATATAGCGGAATATTTTGTAGATTTCAGCTTCCATAAGGATTCTGATTATGGTTTTCTAGTAACCGAACTAGCGATGATTGAGATGTCTGGCGGGAGGTATTTACATACGCTATACAAGCCAAGCAGAGCATGGTCTGCATCAAAAATGCCTCATTTACAATGCTCTTCCGTGAGTCATTACTTGAAAAACCCCTCATTATTTCCCTGTCGGGAAGAAATATTCATGGCACGCGATATATTCACAATATTGTCCGAAAAACCGAAGGCTCGCGTATATATTTTAACCACTTATGCAAAACTTATATTATGGGAACTTAACGAAAAGTCTGAATTGTTGCGTGACTTGGACTACGAACTCGTTAATATGGAGAAAGTCTTTCGAGTACCTAGTATCGATGATTTATATCAAGAATACTCTGGTATAAGCAATTTGCTAACTTGTAAACACCATTATGAGAATGATATTTTTCATTGTGCGGTGAAAAATGTTATGGTGATGAGGACATGGCACGATCACGTTATCCGTCCGCTGAAGCTTATGAACAATCTCAATATAAATGATTTAAGCCAGTTATTCATTACAGCCACCAAAGAAATGATAATTACATTATTTCCAAGTTGCATCGGGGACATTTATATATTTTTACCGGACAGATTAAAACAGGATGATACGATAAAATCATTTCTACCATGCTACGATCACGAACATGATAAAGAATATTATATCGACGGTGATACATTACGCAGGAGTACTCGAAATTGTGTCAAAGTAAAAGATTGCGACGACTGTCAACATTCAATTCATACGGATTAAAAATTCAATAAAAGGCGCGGAATTTGAAAGATGGAGTTGTCTAGATCCTACGAAAGTTGAATATGAACATAACAATTACCTTTCAATGTACCAAAGTCAGCTTTCGCGCAGTATGTATAATATGTGAAATAAAACCATATTTTTTTCTTTTACTCGCATTTTTATTTTTATTATTTCAAAATCTTTTACATTGTTTCACATAAATTATAATGTATGTATGTATATATGTATGGAATTTTAATATGTAATAATATACATTTCCTACATTTTATTTTATTTCATGGTCATATAATTACTTTAAAATTATTTAGATACACCGCAGATATTATAGTACCGAACACATCATTTATTATTTCATTCTATTTCAATTAATATGTTGTATGGATGAAATCAAATCAATTTATGTAACTGTTTATTTAAATTTAAATAATCTTTTTCTTTTTTTTTTTTTTATCTCTCAGCATATGCATGCGTGTATATGCTTACATATACAAGTATGAAAAAAATTATTTTTTTATTTTTTCCTCGATATGAATGGTAAATCTACGACTTTATTTGAAAAACGGTCAAAACCTAATACATAGATTTCAAACTTTGATGGAAATTTCCGTAAAACGTTCAATTTACACTTATTATCTTTAAAAAAAAATTTTCATTATTATTATTCATATCATTTAAATAGACTGATACGACAGAGAGAGAAAATAAAAAGCTAAATTTTTACACGTGAGGGAGGGAGCTGATGAAAACGTACGAGTCTTATTATTTGGAATACAGATTATGAAGGAAATTTTTATTCAATGTTTCGTTCTAAGATTTTTCATTTTTTACATTTAAAATTTTTCAATACGAAAATATTTCGAAATCTACAGGAACGTCTATGAATAGTCTTCGTCATTATAGAACGCCTGCAGATCATGTATCGACACTGCATGCGCGTAAGGGTGAGTAAATATGTGTGAACATGTGTGTGTATGTATGCTTGAAATGTGCGAAATGGCTAATAAGAAACAACCGTTGAATCGCAACGACAGGTAGAGATCCGCTTATAGAATAAGAGAATGAGAGTGAGATAAATTATGTACCTTTATTATTGCAGAACTGCACTGCAGTGGCAGACATGAAATATCCGTTAGCATCCTTTTCGAGGCAGTTTTATAAAAAAGGCCGAAAATTAGCTTTAAAACTGGATGAATGAGATAGTTGATAATAAACATACCATTAAGACCGGTATACATGTATGTGGGCATGTGTGTGAGCGCACGGTTAAATGAATGACAAAAGATTATTAACTGCATAGGCATTGTTAAATACAACTATACTGATTTATCCGTAAAACTAACAAATTTTACCGTTGTTTTCTTTCCTTTTTTTTCTTTCGCGTTTTACAAAAAAATTCATGTTAGTTCTAAAAATATTGCTAAATTCAAATTAAATCGATCATGTTATTTTATTTTTTATTTTTGTTTCTTTAAACAATGTGTTACGATCGTATTTATCTTACTCAATCTTTTACCTAATATTCTAACGGTTTTAGACAACAGCAGAAATATGCAAGTTACCTTGGATGTATTATATTTTATTCGTGTATATGTGTATACACGCTTTCTATACAAGCACATGCAAACATCGGATGCCGGAAATGTATGATAATATAATTTTTAAATCAATGATTAACGTATTATTATTATTTTTTTTTTTCACCCTGTGATATACAAAATAACATCATACTTGCTTTTACAACAATATTTAAATTCTACAAAAATAAATTGTCCCCAGGGTGGGGAGTAAAAATATCATGAAGAATCACTGTTTTTTGTTTTTTTTCTTTCTTTGCTTCACAATCTTTTTTCTTTATATTATTTTTTATTTCAGAGATTTTTTAAAATAGTTTTCTTTACACTCCAATATGGAATCTGTTAATTTATTGTACATGTCATATAATATGATAAATACTAAAATTCGGAAAGTTTTTTTAAAGAAGTAATTGACAGAAGAGTATACTTTTGAAAACAAGAGAGTGAAGAGGCTATACATAAAAAGCAATATGATGCATTAAACATAACGAAAAAAACAAAAAAAAAAAACAGAAGAAACGTAAACACAAAGACTATTATGTTTTTTCATTAATCTATTCAATTACAACTTTTTTTTCATTCATCTATATTCTAAGTTCCATCATAAGTTTTAATTTTTTATATGATGCCTACTAATTTCTATGTTTACTTAATTTATTTACTTTTCCACGAATGTTTTTAGAATTAAATTTTGAAAAAATTAAACATATTTTCGCACCTGCGTCAACTATCACATTAAATACATGTAGAAATTTTCATTTCAAACGCCGCCGGAAAATAACATGGGTTTTTTTTTTGATATTTTTTAAAAATTTATTCATACTCTCTCTAATTATAGCTATTTTTACTCATTTTTATATTCTACATACAATGCTTGAGGTATTAGATGATGCAAATTCTAAATACACCATATTGCTATCACTCTGTTTATTATTTTTTTATTTGTTACTCGTTTTTTTATTATTTTCTTATGTATATGTATTAGAATTAGTGATGTGCGATTTCGAAATGTTTTTACAATCGAAACAACCGATAATCGTCAAAAAAACAAAAAAACAATTGAATGATTTTTGTGAATACGAATGAATTATTCGAATAAAAACCGGAACCATCCGAACACAAACGAATGAAGTATTCGTTAAACATCGCCTAGATTCTTTCGAGAGAAATAACATTTCGAATGATTGTTGCAAATAGGAATGAATTATTCGAATAAAAACCGAAACTATCCGAACACAAACGAATGAAGTATTCGTTAAACATTGACTAGATTCTTCCGAGAGAAATAGCATTTCGAATGATTGTTGTGAATACGAATGAATTATTCGAATGAAATAACATTTCGAATGCAACCACGGAACAATCGAATGCATTCAAAGTCATCGAACAATCAAATAATTCGAATGAATCATTTCGAAGTTGCCCATCACTAATTAGAACCCATATAATTTTACAATAAAAAAAGTGTTTATACTCATTATTGAAGTTGAATATAGATAATATTTACATTTAAAGGAAAAAGAAAAAGTTATTTTTATTATTCCATTCGCACGCGAAAAAAATTATGAAATGTAAAATATATATATAATTCATGTAATATATTTACAAACGATTAACAAGAATAAAAGAAAATTAATTTAAAAAATAAATAAATATCACAAAAAATTTAAAGATGGAAAAATTACAAGATTATGATTCATACAACGCTCACAAATTGGCTCCTTTGATCGGGTTATGTTGGAATTCGAACAAACTTGCATGGTTGCATTGCGGACAATCTTTGATTAAGGTGGGATGTACTGCACTGAGTGGAAAAGAATCTGGAATATCATAGCTATGATGTTTAAAACATGGTAAGAAGCGTTTGATACGTCGATCATTCTTCAGTGCTACAGGTAATTTATTGTAAAAATCGCAAATTTTTTGAGGGCATACATTAATTAATATCTCTGCAGTAATATTTTGCATCAAGTCGCATGTAGAATATTTTACTAATGATAATATAGGTCTAACATTTACATCGTACCATTTCATCATCACATATACATTCTGCAATGAACACCTATGTATGTTTTTATCCGTGTGTGCATCACATTTTACAACTCTTGATATTCCTTTATACATATTATTTAATTTCCTTAAATTGGGTATACCGAATTCTTTTTCTAAATTAATAATCTTGAATCTTGAAAGTGATGTTTCAAATAGTTTTATCCATATAGTGGTAATTTTTTCATTTCCTTTAATGTAAATATTCAATGGTTCCAAATCTTCCAACACATTTTCTATATCACCAGCAATAGATTCGTAATTGTAATCTCCTGCATTCCACGGAATTGAATGACAGTTTTGAATTATCCTCATGTTTTCTTGTTTTTTATTATTGGATAATACATCCCATTCGAATGGAGGCTTGTAAATTCTATGAAATTGAATTTCACCATCGATACTTATTATTGAAAGTTCCTTAATGATGTACGTATCATTATCATATTTAAAACATTGAATATCGATAATTACCTCACGTGCTACTATCATTGTTACAGTTGTTATTAAAGAGAAAAGAAAAAAAACTAAAACTTTTAATAGTAACTAAAATTTAAACGTGTGAAGAACACTAATTCGTGAAACTAATAACAAGCGAGCGAATACAGTTATTCAGAGAGTTGACATAATGTCTACCTTTGAATTAGATGCATTCGATGAAATGTTGCATCAGAAAAATGCCCTTCAAACGGAGAAAGTTGATTGCATACATTGATGAATGAAGTTGTTAAGAACTTGTACATACATATACATTTTGTTTGTGGTAGTGTATGCATGTACACATGAGATCTTACATATAAGTAAGGGTCAAGATCCGGTTTTAACAGCTGTATCAGACGATCTTAACGTGCAGCTATGTACATGCAGGGATAGACTTTAATATAATCATTATCGATGGTAAACGAGAACATTAATTCATTTTTAAATTTTAATATATCGTCTTCCATCACTAATAAGATAACATAAAAAACTACTAACTTAACTGAATATATCCTTCTTCAACCAACTTTTCCTCAATCATTCGAATTTCATCATCTACACCAACATTTCACACTTTTTTAGATGTATGCGATAACAATAATCACTCAACCAATTCATTAGGATCGTCTGAATAATCGATCGGTGTATCTTCATGACATACTCTGCCATCAGCACAATGCTTAGTCTTTGCTCCATCATAGTAAATTTTTACACTTGATCCATTAGACTGAAACATCGGACGTATTATTTTTCTGTATTTAGGAAATGTAGTACCCTTTAATACACCAGTAGCATGTAAATGAGCTCTAGTACACTCAAGTATTTATTTATATAGATCTAAATCATTATTTTGTATATTTATTCTCATCTATATGCGATACCATTAGTAAATGAAAGAGTCCGGGTGTGTAAGGAAATTTTATTTGCTTACTTCCTTTTCCTAAATAAATTTCACCATATTTGCAGTCCCAAGAAATCAATGTCGATCCTATCAGATACTCATCAATGTTTGTATCATAGTGTATTCCATATACTTGATCATTCGGAACAAGTTCATCAAAATCTGTATGAAATGAATCTACTTCACTTATGTTAAACGACTTAGCTTTGAGTTTGTTTTTTAATATTTTCATCTTTAATTTCAGACTCAGCGTCACTTCTCTGTTTACTATTAGACAATCATGCGATAGTGATTCATTATTTAGAGGCTGTAGGATACACTCGAAATAATCAAATATAACAAATGGTACAAATTCTTACTGTTTATGTTGTTGAAATCTCGATATTTTATTCTCCTTTGTTGGCATAACAACTGTAGCAGGAGTATTGGGTTAGATTTACTTTCAGTCCAGAAATTTGTCAGGCCAATGTTACGTTTAGAGAAAATCTGCTCTATCTATTTATATTGAATTTTAATAACTTATATATAACATGAAGTATATTTTTTTAAGTATTTAAAATAATATGAAATTCACAGTGATTGATATATATGGTGAAATGTATGTATAAAGGAAGATTTACTCACAAGTTTTGATGAAATTCTAGTTATTTAAAATGTTGTTATCAAAGAGTAAATCATTGGTTAATACTGATAACAACAATAATGGAATGAATAAGGAAGCAAGACTGAAAAAATGAACTAGACAGGATATGTAGCGATATAATGTAAAAATATAACCTATTGAAGTCCGAGTGGAAACCAATTACAAGTACTTCAGCCGCCATATTGGAACCTATTATGAAACCGTTATTGGAAATTCATGAAGCATTACAAAAATCTGAAAGATTAAAATGGATTCTTATGGAATAAATGATACATCAATGGTAAAAACGTCAAAAACGGTCTAATAGTAAACAGAGAAGTGACGCTGAGTCTGAAATTAAAGATGAAAATATTAAAAAACAAACTCAAAGCTAAGTCGTTTAACATAAGTGAAGTAGATTCATTTCATACAGATTTTGATGAACTTGTTCCGAATGATCAAGTATATGGAATACACTATGATACAAACATTGATGAGTATCTGATAGGATCGACATTGATTTCTTGGGACTGCAAATATGGTGAAATTTATTTAGGAAAAGGAAGTAAGCAAATAAAATTTCCTTACACACCCGGACTCTTTCATTTACTAATGGTATCGCATATAGATGAGAATAAATATACAAAATAATGATTTAGATCTATATAAATAAATACTTGAGTGTACTAGAGCTCATTTACATGCTACTGGTGTATTAAAGGGTACTACATTTCCTAAATACAGAAAAATAATACGTCCGATGTTTCAGTCTAATGGATCAAGTGTAAAAATTTACTATGATGGAGCAAAGACTAAGCATTGTGCTGATGGCAGAGTATGTCATGAAGATACACCGATCGATTATTCAGACGATCCTAATGAATTGGTTGAGTGATTATTGTTATCGCATACATCTAAAAAAGTGTGAAATGTTGGTGTAGATGATGAAATTCGAATGATTGAGGAAAAGTTGGTTGAAGAAGGATATATTCAGTTAAGTTAGTAGTTTTTTATGTTATCTTATTAGTGATGGAAGACGATATATTAAAATTTAAAAATGAATTAATGTTCTCGTTTACCATCGATAATGATTATATTAAAGTCTATCCCTGCATGTACATAGCTGCACGTTAAGATCGTCTGATACAGCTGTTAAAACCGGATCTTGACCCTTACTTATATGTAAGATCTCATGTGTACATGCATACACTACCACAAACAAAATGTATATGTATGTACAAGTTCTTAACAACTTCATTCATCAATGTATGCAATCAACTTTCTCCGTTTGAAGGGCATTTTTCTGATGCAACATTTCATCGAATGCATCTAATTCAAAGGTAGACATTATGTCAACTCTCTGAATAACTGTATTCGCTCGCTTGTTATTAGTTTCACGAATTAGTGTTCTTCACACGTTTAAATTTTAGTTACTATTAAAAGTTTTAGTTTTTTTTCTTTTCTCTTTAATAACAACTGTAACAATGATAGTAGCACGTGAGGTAATTATCGATATTCAATGTTTTAAATATGATAATGATACGTACATCATTAAGGAACTTTCAATAATAAGTATCGATGGTGAAATTCAATTTCATAGAATTTACAAGCCTCCATTCGAATGGGATGTATTATCCAATAATAAAAAACAAGAAAACATGAGGATAATTCAAAACTGTCATTCAATTCCGTGGAATGCAGGAGATTACAATTACGAATCTATTGCTGGTGATATAGAAAATGTGTTGGAAGATTTGGAACCATTGAATATTTACATTAAAGGAAATGAAAAAATTACCACTATATGGATAAAACTATTTGAAACATCACTTTCAAGATTCAAGATTATTAATTTAGAAAAAGAATTCGGTATACCCAATTTAAGGAAATTAAATAATATGTATAAAGGAATATCAAGAGTTGTAAAATGTGATGCACACACGGATAAAAACATACATAGGTGTTCATTGCAGAATGTATATGTGATGATGAAATGGTACGATGTAAATGTTAGACCTATATTATCATTAGTAAAATATTCTACATGCGACTTGATGCAAAATATTACTGCAGAGATATTAATTAATGTATGCCCTCAAAAAATTTGCGATTTTTACAATAAATTACCTGTAGCACTGAAGAATGATCGACGTATCAAACGCTTCTTACCATGTTTTAAACATCATAGCTATGATATTCCAGATTCTTTTCCACTCAGTGCAGTACATCCCACCTTAATCAAAGATTGTCCGCAATGCAACCATGCAAGTTTGTTCGAATTCCAACATAACCCGATCAAAGGAGCCAATTTGTGAGCGTTGTATGAATCATAATCTTGTAATTTTTCCATCTTTAAATTTTTTGTGATATTTATTTATTTTTTAAATTAATTTTCTTTTATTCTTGTTAATCGTTTGTAAATATATTACATGAATTATATATATATTTTACATTTCATAATTTTTTTCGCGTGCGAATGGAATAATAAAAATAACTTTTTCTTTTTCCTTTAAATGTAAATATTATCTATATTCAACTTCAATAATGAGTATAAACACTTTTTTTATTGTAAAATTATATGGGTTCTAATTAGTGATGGGCAACTTCGAAATGATTCATTCGAATTATTTGATTGTTCGATGACTTTGAATGCATTCGATTGTTCCGTGGTTGCATTCGAAATGTTATTTCATTCGAATAATTCATTCGTATTCACAACAATCATTCGAAATGCTATTTCTCTCGGAAGAATCTAGTCAATGTTTAACGAATACTTCATTCGTTTGTGTTCGGATAGTTTCGGTTTTTATTCGAATAATTCATTCCTATTTGCAACAATCATTCGAAATGTTATTTCTCTCGAAAGAATCTAGGCGATGTTTAACGAATACTTCATTCGTTTGTGTTCGGATGGTTCCGGTTTTTATTCGAATAATTCATTCGTATTCACAAAAATCATTCAATTGTTTTTTTGTTTTTTTGACGATTATCGGTTGTTTCGATTGTAAAAACATTTCGAAATCGCACATCACTAATTCTAATACATATACATAAGAAAATAATAAAAAAACGAGTAACAAATAAAAAAATAATAAACAGAGTGATAGCAATATGGTGTATTTAGAATTTGCATCATCTAATACCTCAAGCATTGTATGTAGAATATAAAAATGAGTAAAAATAGCTATAATTAGAGAGAGTATGAATAAATTTTTAAAAAATATCAAAAAAAAAACCCATGTTATTTTCCGGCGGCGTTTGAAATGAAAATTTCTACATGTATTTAATGTGATAGTTGACGCAGGTGCGAAAATATGTTTAATTTTTTCAAAATTTAATTCTAAAAACATTCGTGGAAAAGTAAATAAATTAAGTAAACATAGAAATTAGTAGGCATCATATAAAAAATTAAAACTTATGATGGAACTTAGAATATAGATGAATGAAAAAAAAGTTGTAATTGAATAGATTAATGAAAAAACATAATAGTCTTTGTGTTTACGTTTCTTCTGTTTTTTTTTTTTGTTTTTTTCGTTATGTTTAATGCATCATATTGCTTTTTATGTATAGCCTCTTCACTCTCTTGTTTTCAAAAGTATACTCTTCTGTCAATTACTTCTTTAAAAAAACTTTCCGAATTTTAGTATTTATCATATTATATGACATGTACAATAAATTAACAGATTCCATATTGGAGTGTAAAGAAAACTATTTTAAAAAATCTCTGAAATAAAAAATAATATAAAGAAAAAAGATTGTGAAGCAAAGAAAGAAAAAAAACAAAAAACAGTGATTCTTCATGATATTTTTACTCCCCACCCTGGGGACAATTTATTTTTGTAGAATTTAAATATTGTTGTAAAAGCAAGTATGATGTTATTTTGTATATCACAGGGTGAAAAAAAAAAATAATAATAATACGTTAATCATTGATTTAAAAATTATATTATCATACATTTCCGGCATCCGATGTTTGCATGTGCTTGTATAGAAAGCGTGTATACACATATACACGAATAAAATATAATACATCCAAGGTAACTTGCATATTTCTGCTGTTGTCTAAAACCGTTAGAATATTAGGTAAAAGATTGAGTAAGATAAATACGATCGTAACACATTGTTTAAAGAAACAAAAATAAAAAATAAAATAACATGATCGATTTAATTTGAATTTAGCAATATTTTTAGAACTAACATGAATTTTTTTGTAAAACGCGAAAGAAAAAAAAGGAAAGAAAACAACGGTAAAATTTGTTAGTTTTACGGATAAATCAGTATAGTTGTATTTAACAATGCCTATGCAGTTAATAATCTTTTGTCATTCATTTAACCGTGCGCTCACACACATGCCCACATACATGTATACCGGTCTTAATGGTATGTTTATTATCAACTATCTCATTCATCCAGTTTTAAAGCTAATTTTCGGCCTTTTTTATAAAACTGCCTCGAAAAGGATGCTAACGGATATTTCATGTCTGCCACTGCAGTGCAGTTCTGCAATAATAAAGGTACATAATTTATCTCACTCTCATTCTCTTATTCTATAAGCGGATCTCTACCTGTCGTTGCGATTCAACGGTTGTTTCTTATTAGCCATTTCGCACATTTCAAGCATACATACACACACATGTTCACACATATTTACTCACCCTTACGCGCATGCAGTGTCGATACATGATCTGCAGGCGTTCTATAATGACGAAGACTATTCATAGACGTTCCTGTAGATTTCGAAATATTTTCGTATTGAAAAATTTTAAATGTAAAAAATGAAAAATCTTAGAACGAAACATTGAATAAAAATTTCCTTCATAATCTGTATTCCAAATAATAAGACTCGTACGTTTTCATCAGCTCCCTCCCTCACGTGTAAAAATTTAGCTTTTTATTTTCTCTCTCTGTCGTATCAGTCTATTTAAATGATATGAATAATAATAATGAAAATTTTTTTTTAAAGATAATAAGTGTAAATTGAACGTTTTACGGAAATTTCCATCAAAGTTTGAAATCTATGTATTAGGTTTTGACCGTTTTTCAAATAAAGTCGTAGATTTACCATTCATATCGAGGAAAAAATAAAAAAATAATTTTTTTCATACTTGTATATGTAAGCATATACACGCATGCATATGCTGAGAGATAAAAAAAAAAAAAAGAAAAAGATTATTTAAATTTAAATAAACAGTTACATAAATTGATTTGATTTCATCCATACAACATATTAATTGAAATAGAATGAAATAATAAATGATGTGTTCGGTACTATAATATCTGCGGTGTATCTAAATAATTTTAAAGTAATTATATGACCATGAAATAAAATAAAATGTAGGAAATGTATATTATTACATATTAAAATTCCATACATATATACATACATACATTATAATTTATGTGAAACAATGTAAAAGATTTTGAAATAATAAAAATAAAAATGCGAGTAAAAGAAAAAAATATGGTTTTATTTCACATATTATACATAAGTAGGTTGCTTTTCTATGAACTGGCGCAATGGACGAGGGTGTGAAGGGGGGAACAGCAATTGCGGGGGAACCAGTTCGATTCCCTCGCGCGAAAACAACGAGATATGACGCAATAAAACAACAACAACAACAACAAAACCTGAACCAGGTCACCGAACGAACGGATGATGACGACGACGACGACGATGGTGATGTAGCATGTTGTTCACCTTCACCCACTATCACTTTTCCCCCGCCACCCCCCTCGACGACGTCATCAACGTTGACGACGATGGAAAATTCTAGAAAATGCTACCGCGATCTGTGTATGCGCGCGCACGCTTCTTCCTTCAACTAGCAGCTTCCTGCTTGTGCGTTTGTTTCGAAATCATATCTTGCACCTCTTTAACTGTATCCGTAAGCGTTGCATAATTTTCTCGTAGCGAATCTACCGTTTTCTGCATCGTCATCCATTTAAGTTCCCATTCTTCGGTTATTTTTTTATCTAATTTAGCGATCGAACTGATATGTTCGGTAACAAGCGTGTTTATAATTTCCAACGGCATTGTTTTATCGGTAAGTTCTTTGATTGCAGCCTTACTCCACGTGTAATGTGTATTTAATATTCCCTGTTGCCGATGAGCATCATCTTCGATTTTAACGAATCGTGCACCGTACGTATCCATGTTATCCGATATATTAGATAACTTTTTATTTATCAACTCCAGTTTACCGTTGATGGTTTGTTCTAACGTAGGTAGACTTTGCTGTAGAATAGTGTGAAGGACGACACCGTGTTCGTTATAGTGTGCCTGTTCACTCGCGATAATTTTCTGTATTTTATCATCTATCGACTTTACACGCATCTCGTGATTCACCTTCTCCGCACCAATCCGCTTATCAACATCTTCCAGTGTTGTTTTTACCGCTCCAACTCGATTTTCCATTTCCTTTTTCGCATCATCCACCATATTGTTAACTTGACGTTTCGTAACAGCATCTTTCGAATCTTTTCCATCACTAAGGTTCACCAATCGTTTAGATAGAAAACTTACATAATTCGATTGTATGTAAACGCTATCTGCAAGAGCGTCTTTAACACGATCTTTTAAACTAGCTATCGAGAGCGATTCCTGTAAATGTTTTTTAGTTACAACTTCGTTATCGTTTAATTGATCTCGATGTAGAACGTTATTAATATTTAACAAACGTTTTCCTTTGAAATTATAATTTCCACCGGCGTCTAATTCGATAGTAGCTGGTGCTACACTACCACCTTCTGGCATATATTTTCCGCTCTTATGCAGAGGCATTGTTTCCGTCTAGTTGTTCTGCTTGATGTATTCGCTATTTATTATTATTATTAAATATTCGCTAAATTCGCGTTATCTATCCACGAATTTTCCGAATTAGGAAATCCGAGCCACTTCACTAACGATTTTCCACCTTTACGTTGAATAACTCGTTCGATTAGGTATACGTCCGGGTAAGCAGTTTTCTGTAATTCTTCCGTGTAAAAAGTACCGGCAATAGGTTTACCACTAGTATCTGTTAACGTATATGTTATCCGAAAAGTAGATCGCACGCTATTTATAGTAAATAGTTCTCCGGTCCAGTTTGGTGTGTAACCTTTTTCCAGTAACGTTTTAACTTTTCTGTATTTCACGATGCCGAAAGAGCGTTTATTATTGAACATTAGGAGTTCTGGTATAGGTTTTCCTACCATGTCGCAGGCTGCTCGGTGTGTTTCCCACTTTTTGCATGTGAAGAGGTGGTCTATCGAGAAAGTCTCTGTGCAGATTTCGCAAATGGGTGCCGGCTCCTTGTCGAGGATGTACTTGTTGGTAAATGAGCAGTGCCCTATTCTTAGTCTTGAAATAACTGTTTCATTCTGTCTTTTTGGTCAATAGTTGGTTTCCCAGTCGGCAATTTCGTTTTTGATGCGGCGTAGTTTGTTTTGGATTGGAGAGATTTGATTCCACTCTTTTTGTCAAGCTGAGCGAGTCACCTTTCTGATATGTCTATATTTATCTTATGAGAATATACGTTGTTTTAAAAAAGTTTTTTCATCTCTTTCTTTACTATATGGTATGTAAGATTTTCATTATTATATTTATTAAAAATAATTAAATATTCGTGATGTACCACACTTTTCCCTACACAATCTTGCATAGATATTCGTTATTATTACATGGTTCGCGTTAAAATTTGAAAATTCTTTATTCCGAGGGGAAAAAGGGGTAAAATCTCCGGAAACTGCTTAAAACGTTCGAATTTCGATACTTAGAACCCAAATTTTAAAGGAATTTTTTCTAGCATGTTCCCTTCTTACACTTTATTTTTAAAAAAATTTGTAAAAATCGCATAATATTACATTAGTATTAATACAGTAAGACGCGTGCGAGTGTACTGTGAGTTGTGATAAATCGAGAGGAATATGATGATGACGAGGTTATCAATGAAGCTGTATGAATACTATCGATATTATTATTATTATTATTAGACCTTGCTTTTACCTTACGCAACATTGTACGCATGCACATTCCAGATCGCAATGAACAGGAGGTTAGCGATGAACTTGTACGAATACTATCGGCATTATTATTATTATTACATAATCGCATAAATCTTTTAAATTAGTCCCCCTAATGCGTATTGAAAATCAGGAACACCTCCTCACTAATCGATTAAATAATAATAATCTACTAATAAATCGATTTTCGTTATTATATTTATTAAAAATAATTAAATATTCGCGATGTACCACGCTTTTTCCCTACACAATCTTGCATAGATATTATTATTATTATTATTATTATTATACTCTGCTTTTTCCGTATGTAACATTGTACGCATGCACATTCCAGATCGCAATGAACAGGAGGTTAGCGATGAACTTGTATGAAATACTATTGATATTATTATTACGCGGATTATGTAAATCTTTTAAAATTATTATCTCTGTCATATATGGAAAATTGCAATATTCCACTAATCGAATTAATAATTTGTGAATAAATCGATTAATTGTTATTTTTTCTATTAAAAAAATAAATAATTAAATATACTAACCTCATCACACCTCCAAACGTTACAAATAGGGATTAGATAAATGTAGTATCATAGAAAAAAGTGCTCAATTTAAACGAAAATCACTCTTTTCATACAAATTATAACATTTAGAGCTAAAATACACACATTTTAGTACAAAACATTGAATTTTAAAGGAAACAACCCATTTTACATAAAAATATCCTCATTTTAGGTGTAAACCATCAATTTATGGTAAAATATCTCAATTTAGTACAAATATCATCATTTTAGATAGAAAACGTCAAATTTTAATGGAAAATAACCCATCCTAGGGAAAAGCAGCAAATTTTACTACATACACACTCTTTAATTAAAATCAATATAATCTCTATACACTATAATTAAGTTTATAGAAACTATTTTAAACCCACACACATTCTTAAATCTAACAAATTAAAGAAATAAAAACAATTGTTAATAGAAAATTTTATTACATAGTAAATTGTGATTCGGAGAGGATATATATTATTTTTCTCATCCAAACCATATACATTAACAGATGTTTGGGGGTTATTCTTTTCAAATGTGGACAAATAGTCTAATGATGTAGGAAAAGATATACCACTCCAATTATATTTCTCTAATAATGATGTATTCCGCACATAATTGCTTGCATATTCTGAATGATTCACCTTAATATATTTTGTCAACATTGAATATTTGAAACACATCTGATCATCGTTTTTCACATTAATAACAGCCGTTTTCAATGCAATACGGGATGGTAGTGGAATATACGATGATGCACGGTTTAGAACATTCCGATGATTGAGATGAATTTCAAGATATTCGATTTTCTTTAATCTCCAACCAGATCCTGCTGCATGTTGAAGTCTATCAGCAAGACTAATAATTTTTCTACAATCTTCCTTGTACCATGCAGAAATATCATCACCACGAATGAGTAACTCTGCATTGGTTGGGAAGTGAAATGGCATATCACTACAATTCACAAACCCAACTCCTCTGCTGAAAGAACATTGTAATGTTAGATTTACTTTTATTTCAACACCAATTCTTCTTTTAATTATCTCGATCACTGTAGAAGTATTATTAGACAAGTAATTTGCAATATCCATCTGACATTTATTATTGTTTATAATACGATATGTTGCAAACGTTTGGAATAACGCTTGCTGACATTTTGAATAGAAATATCAAGTTGTACAGCTGCTGACGTCATTTTCATAAATAATTTTAAATCCAAATACAAATTAAACACAAGACAAACTTGAACGCAGGAGAAAACACGTTTGATCACTTCAATGGTCAGCACATAAATCAACAAATACCACCTTTGACACATTTTTTTATATACTAAATTAATACAAAGAGTTGATGCAAAATAACTAATATTAATTAAAATGAGTATAACTTAAGCATAGGAGAAAAACATCTATAATCACTTGTTCTAGCACAGTGGATGATGATGATGTTGACGGTGATCTAGCACGCTCACCTTCATCTACCTTCACTTTTCCCTTCACCACTACCCCCATCCACCATCGAACAACGTCGATAGAAAATTCTAGAAAATGCTACCGCAATCTAAGTGCGCGCGCACTCACGTATCCGACTCCCACTCTACATCAATGAACACAATGAGTATAAGCAGCTTGAGCGTACTATCCTCAGGTAAAAAACTGTTGCTGCTGTAGCTGGTGATGGAGGTGATGGTGTTGCTGGTGCTCGAGGAAGAGGAAAGGAGTTCTCAAATACTAGTTGGAAAAAAATTGTTTTGCGTTTTCTGTACACACCCGTGCATACATATTTGCTATTATTACACAGATCGCGTTAATTTTTTATAATAATTATTTCCTCTAATGCGTATTGAAAATCAGGAACACCTCCTCGCTAATCGATTAAATAATAATAATCTACTAATAAATCGATTTTTGTTATTATATTTATTAAAAATAATTAAATATTCGTGATGTACCGCGCTTTTTTCCTACACAATCTTGCATAGATATTCGATAGATTACATTAAGTACGTTAATAGATGATATTTGAATAGTGTTAGGACTGGTGTGAATTTTATTCGCTTCTAAAACGAGGTGTTTTTCATCTCCGCTAAATCTGAGTAACGATCCGGTACTTTGTGTATAAGCGTTCGAAAAAACTATGTAACATTTACTCTTCAACAAGCATCGTAACGTACGTTCATCCGCTTTTAATACGGTAGTATCGTTCAAGTTCTGTTTTAAATAGTCTTCTATATCGGTAATTTCGTAACATCCTTCCGGTAGTTGAATAGATTTCACTTCTCCTTTTTTTTAAAGATGATGTTCCCTCGTAGTAGTATAACTTGTTACATTCCTTCGTTATATTACAAATTGAATTATAACTAGTAAATGAAACCATTCCAATAGTCCATCTATAAGCTTCGTTAGTAGATAGAAAATGTGACAGCTGGGAGAATAACCAATCAGGAGCGAGTATTTACTCCTGTGACCATACCTCCTTTTACTCAACTAATCAAGAGTCAAAAACATAATAAAATGAACACACCGGTTTTACATCAAACCCTCCATTAAGAGTTTAACACTGCAACGCCATGCTCTACTCCACTTGCTACATCTTCACCATTACAAACCAAAATCCATATATCTCAACGTCCACCACACATAAATCAACCAACTGCAGTTTCTCCAAAATTCCTTCAAATTTTCCCTCATTATCCACCTCCTCCCCGTGCAGTTCCCCTTGTGCGCGCATACAATCGATTAAATAATAAGAATAATAATCTACTAATAAATCGATTTTTGTTATTATATTTATTAAAAAATAATTAAATATTCGCGATGTACCACACTTTTTCCCTACACAATCTTACATAGATATTCGCTATTATTACATGGTTCGCGTTAAAATTTGAAAATTCATTATTCTGGGGGGAAGGAAGGGGTAAAACCTCCAGAGACTGCTTAAAACGTTCGAATTTTGATACTTAGAATCCCAATTTTAAAGGAATTTTTTCTAGCATGTTCCCTTCTTACACTTCATTTTTAAAAAAAATTTGTAAAAAGACGCGTGCGAGTGTACTGCAAGTTGTAATAAATCGAGAGGAATATGATTATGACGAGGTTATCAATGATTCCAGTGCTCTGTTCTCATCTAATCTACAGAAAAAAAGAAAAAAGAGAATATAATAGGAAGGACTGTATGTGAAAATAGTATCCAGCTCTAATGTCGTTACGTCTATGGCATAGCGATTGAGAATTCATAATTAACTCGATTGCAGTAAGAGTCGTTTTAAATTGATCTTCAATGAATTTCAGGAGGCAGCGAGTGAATGTTCTTTCTCAACATTAACAGCGGATTCTTGATTATCGTGCTCGATAAATAGAATAATATTTGTTATTTTTAATGCTATTTTTTCGACATCGATCAGCACCAACTGATTCTCTTTGCTTCATTTTTAGAATTCATGGAACAAAATACTTGATCAAGTCGGCTCTATTACACTTTTCTTGTTAATTCACTCATTCTTACCTCTCATCTCTTTTATAGCTTGACTGTAAGTTCCAAATCCCCTCTGAAGGTAACGTTCAGCAAAGTCATCGACTCTCTCTTAAATATTAAAATCGCACAATGGACATCTCGTTATTAGTGGTGTTAAATCATTCAATTATTATTGTACTTTACACTACTAATGGAACACATTGTAAATTTAAATCAATTAAAAATTTTAATAACAATAAGCAAAAATTTCGATCATACTTGTGTAGATCACCAGCTGACTGCTTCTTCTGCTCAGAATACATTTTTTTTCTTTTTCCGATATAGTTTATAAAAAATAAATTATTACTCCTACCATTTCCAACCAATTGTAACCAATTTCCCTCTATTTCTTAACATGTTTTAGACCTTTTTACGCTATTTTTTTCAATAATTTACACTATTCCCCATCATCCTCCTTGTGTTTTAGTACTTTCACAGAATTTTATTCAATTTTTCACTAAATTTCCACTATTTCCTAGCGTGGGTTACACTTTTTTGCACTATTTTTCAACAATTTACGTTATTCTCCATCATTGTTCTTGTGTTTTAGCCCATTTCACACAATTTCACACTCGTTTATTCAAATTTACAATTATTTTCCTCATTTCAGACTAATTGTAACCAATTCCCCACTATTTCTTAACATGTTTTAGACCTTTTTACGCTATTTTTTCAACAATTTACACTATTCCCCATCATCCTCCTTATGTTTTAGTACTTTCACAGAATTTTATTCAATTTTTCACTAAATTTCCACTATTTCCTAGAATGGGTTACACTTTTTGCACTATTTTTCAACAATTTACGTTATTCTCCATCATTGTTCTTGTGTTTTAACCCATTTCACACAATTTCACACTAGTTTATTCAAATTTAGAATTATTTTCCTCATTTCAGACTAATTGTAACCAATTTCCCACTATTTCTTAACATGTTTTAAACCTTTTTTCGCTATTTTTTTCAACAATTTACACTATTCCCCATCATCCTCCTTGTGTTTCAGTACCTTTCACAGAATTTTATTCAATTTTTCACTAAATTTCCACTATTTCCTAGCATGTTTTAGACTTTTTTGCACTATTTTTCAACAATTTACGTTATTCCTCATCATTGGTTCTTGTGTTTTAGCCTATTTCACACAATTTCACACATTTTTTTCTCCATCTTTACCAGTTTGCATCAATTAGACTCTCTCAACCAGTGAATGTGTACCTCTTTACTTCATTTTTAGAGTTCATGGAATAAAATACTTGATCAAGTCGGCTCTATTACACTTTTCTTGTTAATTCACTCATTCTTACCTCTCATCTCTTTTATAGCTTGACTGTAAGTTCCAAATCCCCTCTGAAGGTAACGTTCAGCAAAGTCGTCGACTTTCTCTTAAATATTAAAATCGCACAATGGACATCTCGTTATTAGTGGTGTTAAATCATTCAATTATTATTGTATTTTACACTACTAATGGAACACATCGTAAATTTAAACCAATTAAAAATTTTAATAACAATAAGCAAAAATTTCGATCATACTTGTGTAGATCACCAGCTGACTGCTTCTTCTGCTCAGAATACATTTTTTTTCTTTTTCCGATATAGTTTATAAAAAATAAATTATTACTCCTACCATTTCCAACCAATTGTAACCAATTTCCCTCTATTTCTTAACATGTTTTAGACCTTTTTACGCTATTTTTTTCAATAATTTACACTATTCCCCATCATCCTCCTTGTGTTTTAGTACTTTCACAGAATTTTATTCAATTTTTCACTAAATTTCCACTATTTCCTAGCATGGGTTACACTTTTTTGCACTATTTTTCAACAATTTACGTTATTCTCCATCATTGTTCTTGTGTTTTAGCCCATTTCACACAATTTCACACTCGTTTATTCAAATTTACAATTATTTTCCTCATTTCAGACTAATTGTAACCAATTCCCCACTATTTCTTAACATGTTTTAGACCTTTTTACGCTATTTTTTTCAACAATTTACACTATTCCCTAGCATGTTTTAGACTTTTTTACACTATTTTTCAACAATTTACGTTATTCCTCATCATTGTTCTTGTGTTTTAGCCTATTTCACACAATTTCACACATTTTTTTCTCCATCTTTACCAGTTTACATCAATTAGACTCTCTCAACCAGTGAATGTGTACAGCGTTAGAATAAGCGAAGATAGATTTATAACTAAATTTAAGGGAATCCCCCACAATGTCACCAAAAATTAAATTACTTTCGATCATTATAGACAATGCATTTTTAATAATAATCAAATCAGTAAAGTAAGTTACAGAGCCGGCTATTCTATTCATAGTGAAAACTATGAATTATACACTATAAAACAACATAAACTAGCGATATTTAGACCAGATGATAAGCATGTAGTATTAACTAATAACATCGATACAGCGGCTTCAGGACACGTAGATTTAAAAAATGTCATAAAAATTGAGGAAAAAAGTAGTTAAAGACGATTCGTACCTTTTAATTTATTCAATGCAGCTTTATTTCTTCCTCATTTATTTAATGTTTCAGTTTATTTAAAGCACGCGCGGGGGGACTGCAGGGGCGACTACGATGTAAAATTTGAGAGAATTTTGGAGAAACTTCTCCCCCTGCAGTCCCCCCGCGCGCGCTTTAAATAAACTGAAACATTAAATAAATGAGGAAGAAATAAAGCTGCATTGAATAAATTAAAAGGTACGAATCGTCTTTAACTACTTTTTTCCTCAATTTTTATGACATTTTTTAAATCTACGTGTCCTGAAGCCGCTGTATCGATGTTATTAGTTAATACTACATGCTTATCATCTGGTCTAAATATCGCTAGTTTATGTTGTTTTATAGTGTATAATTCATAGTTTTCACTATGAATAGAATAGCCGGCTCTGTAACTTACTTTACTGATTTGATTATTATTAAAAATGCATTGTCTATAATGATCGAAAGTAATTTAATTTTTGGTGACATTGTGGGGGATTCCCTTAAATTTAGTTATAAATCTATCTTCGCTTATTCTAACGCTGTACACATTCACTGGTTGAGAGAGTCTAATTGATGTAAACTGGTAAAGATGGAGAAAAAAATGTGTGAAATTGTGTGAAATAGGCTAAAACACAAGAACAATGATGAGGAATAACGTAAATTGTTGAAAAATAGTGTAAAAAAGTCTAAAACATGCTAGGGAATAGTGTAAATTGTTGAAAAAAATAGCGTAAAAAGGTCTAAAACATGTTAAGAAATAGTGGGGAATTGGTTACAATTAGTCTGAAATGAGGAAAATAATTGTAAATTTGAATAAACGAGTGTGAAATTGTGTGAAATGGGCTAAAACACAAGAACAATGATGGAGAATAACGTAAATTGTTGAAAAATAGTGCAAAAAAGTGTAACCCATGCTAGGAAATAGTGGAAATTTAGTGAAAAATTGAATAAAATTCTGTGAAAGTACTAAAACACAAGGAGGATGATGGGGAATAGTGTAAATTATTGAAAAAAATAGCGTAAAAAGGTCTAAAACATGTTAAGAAATAGAGGGAAATTGGTTACAATTGGTTGGAAATGGTAGGAGTAATAATTTATTTTTTATAAACTATATCGGAAAAAGAAAAAAAATGTATTCTGAGCAGAAGAAGCAGTCAGCTGGTGATCTACACAAGTATGATCGAAATTTTTGCTTATTGTTATTAAAATTTTTAATTGGTTTAAATTTACGATGTGTTCCATTAGTAGTGTAAAATACAATAATAATTGAATGATTTAACACCACTAATAACGAGATGTCCATTGTGCGATTTTAATATTTAAGAGAAAGTCGACGACTTTGCTGAACGTTACCTTCAGAGGGGATTTGGAACTTACAGTCAAGCTATAAAAGAGATGAGAGGTAAGAATGAGTGAATTAACAAGAAAAGTGTAATAGAGCCGACTTGATCAAGTATTTTATTCCATGAACTCTAAAAATGAAGTAAAGAGGTACACATTCACTGGTTGAGAGAGTCTAATTGATGCAAACTGGTAAAGATGGAGAAAAAAATGTGTGAAATTGTGTGAAATAGGCTAAAACACAAGAACCAATGATGAGGAATAACGTAAATTGTTGAAAAATAGTGCAAAAAAGTCTAAAACATGCTAGGAAATAGTGGAAATTTAGTGAAAAATTGAATAAAATTCTGTGAAAGGTACTGAAACACAAGGAGGATGATGGGGAATAGTGTAAATTGTTGAAAAAAATAGCGAAAAAAGGTTTAAAACATGTTAAGAAATAGTGGGAAATTGGTTACAATTAGTCTGAAATGAGGAAAATAATTCTAAATTTGAATAAACTAGTGTGAAATTGTGTGAAATGGGTTAAAACACAAGAACAATGATGGAGAATAACGTAAATTGTTGAAAAATAGTGCAAAAAGTGTAACCCATTCTAGGAAATAGTGGAAATTTAGTGAAAAATTGAATAAAATTCTGTGAAAGTACTAAAACATAAGGAGGATGATGGGGAATAGTGTAAATTGTTGAAAAAATAGCGTAAAAAGGTCTAAAACATGTTAAGAAATAGTGGGGAATTGGTTACAATTAGTCTGAAATGAGGAAAATAATTGTAAATTTGAATAAACGAGTGTGAAATTGTGTGAAATGGGCTAAAACACAAGAACAATGATGGAGAATAACGTAAATTGTTGAAAAATAGTGCAAAAAAGTGTAACCCACGCTAGGAAATAGTGGAAATTTAGTGAAAAATTGAATAAAATTCTGTGAAAGTACTAAAACACAAGGAGGATGATGGGGAATAGTGTAAATTATTGAAAAAAATAGCGTAAAAAGGTCTAAAACATGTTAAGAAATAGAGGGAAATTGGTTACAATTGGTTGGAAATGGTAGGAGTAATAATTTATTTTTTATAAACTATATCGGAAAAAGAAAAAAAATGTATTCTGAGCAGAAGAAGCAGTCAGCTGGTGATCTACACAAGTATGATCGAAATTTTTGCTTATTGTTATTAAAATTTTTAATTGATTTAAATTTACGATGTGTTCCATTAGTAGTGTAAAGTACAATAATAATTGAATGATTTAACACCACTAATAACGAGATGTCCATTGTGCGATTTTAATATTTAAGAGAGAGTCGATGACTTTGCTGAACGTTACCTTCAGAGGGGATTTGGAACTTACAGTCAAGCTATAAAAGAGATGAGAGGTAAGAATGAGTGAATTAACAAGAAAAGTGTAATAGAGCCGACTTGATCAAGTATTTTGTTCCATGAATTCTAAAAATGAAGCAAAGAGAATCAGTTGGTGCTGATCGATGTCGAAAAAATAGCATTAAAAATAACAAATATTATTCTATTTATCGAGCACGATAATCAAGAATCCGCTGTTAATGTTGAGAAAGAACATTCACTCGCTGCCTCCTGAAATTCATTGAAGATCAATTTAAAACGACTCTTACTGCAATCGAGTTAATTATGAATTCTCAATCGCTATGCCATAGACGTAACGACATTAGAGCTGGATACTATTTTCACATACAGTCCTTCCTATTATATTCTCTTTTTTCTTTTTTTCTGTAGATTAGATGAGAACAGAGCACTGGAATCATTGATAACCTCGTCATAATCATATTCCTCTCGATTTATTACAACTTGCAGTACACTCGCACGCGTCTTTTTACAAATTTTTTTTAAAAATGAAGTGTAAGAAGGGAACATGCTAGAAAAAATTCCTTTAAAATTGGGATTCTAAGTATCAAAATTCGAACGTTTTAAGCAGTCTCTGGAGGTTTTACCCCTTCCTTCCCCCCAGAATAATGAATTTTCAAATTTTAACGCGAACCATGTAATAATAGCGAATATCTATGTAAGATTGTGTAGGGAAAAAGTGTGGTACATCGCGAATATTTAATTATTTTTTAATAAATATAATAACAAAAATCGATTTATTAGTAGATTATTATTCTTATTATTTAATCGATTGTATGCGCGCACAAGGGGAACTGCACGGGGAGGAGGTGGATAATGAGGGAAAATTTGAAGGAATTTTGGAGAAACTGCAGTTGGTTGATTTATGTGTGGTGGACGTTGAGATATATGGATTTTGGTTTGTAATGGTGAAGATGTAGCAAGTGGAGTAGAGCATGGCGTTGCAGTGTTAAACTCTTAATGGAGGGTTTGATGTAAAACCGGTGTGTTCATTTTATTATGTTTTTGACTCTTGATTAGTTGAGTAAAAGGAGGTATGGTCACAGGAGTAAATACTCGCTCCTGATTGGTTATTCTCCCAGCTGTCACATTTTCTATCTACTAACGAAGCTTATAGATGGACTATTGGAATGGTTTCATTTACTAGTTATAATTCAATTTGTAATATAACGAAGGAATGTAACAAGTTATACTACTACGAGGGAACATCATCTTTAAAAAAAAGGAGAAGTGAAATCTATTCAACTACCGGAAGGATGTTACGAAATTACCGATATAGAAGACTATTTAAAACAGAACTTGAACGATACTACCGTATTAAAAGCGGATGAACGTACGTTACGATGCTTGTTGAAGAGTAAATGTTACATAGTTTTTTCGAACGCTTATACACAAAGTACCGGATCGTTACTCAGATTTAGCGGAGATGAAAAACACCTCGTTTTAGAAGCGAATAAAATTCACACCAGTCCTAACACTATTCAAATATCATCTATTAACGTACTTAATGTAATCTATCGAATATCTATGCAAGATTGTGTAGGAAAAAAGCGCGGTACATCACGAATATTTAATTATTTTTAATAAATATAATAACAAAAATCGATTTATTAGTAGATTATTATTATTTAATCGATTAGCGAGGAGGTGTTCCTGATTTTCAATACGCATTAGAGGAAATAATTATTATAAAAAATTAACGCGATCTGTGTAATAATAGCAAATATGTATGCACGGGTGTGTACAGAAAACGCAAAACAATTTTTTTCCAACTAGTATTTGAGAACTCCTTTCCTCTTCCTCGAGCACCAGCAACACCATCACCTCCATCACCAGCTACAGCAGCAACAGTTTTTTACCTGAGGATAGTACGCTCAAGCTGCTTATACTCATTGTGTTCATTGATGTAGAGTGGGAGTCGGATACGTGAGTGCGCGCGCACTTAGATTGCGGTAGCATTTTCTAGAATTTTCTATCGACGTTGTTCGATGGTGGATGGGGGTAGTGGTGAAGGGAAAAGTGAAGGTAGATGAAGGTGAGCGTGCTAGATCACCGTCAACATCATCATCATCCACTGTGCTAGAACAAGTGATTATAGATGTTTTTCTCCTATGCTTAAGTTATACTCATTTTAATTAATATTAGTTATTTTGCATCAACTCTTTGTATTAATTTAGTATATAAAAAAATGTGTCAAAGGTGGTATTTGTTGATTTATGTGCTGACCATTGAAGTGATCAAACGTGTTTTCTCCTGCGTTCAAGTTTGTCTTGTGTTTAATTTGTATTTGGATTTAAAATTATTTATGAAAATGACGTCAGCAGCTGTACAACTTGATATTTCTATTCAAAATGTCAGCAAGCGTTATTCCAAACGTTTGCAACATATCGTATTATAAACAATAATAAATGTCAGATGGATATTGCAAATTACTTGTCTAATAATACTTCTACAGTGATCGAGATAATTAAAAGAAGAATTGGTGTTGAAATAAAAGTAAATCTAACATTACAATGTTCTTTCAGCAGAGGAGTTGGGTTTGTGAATTGTAGTGATATGCCATTTCACTTCCCAACCAATGCAGAGTTACTCATTCGTGGTGATGATATTTCTGCATGGTACAAGGAAGATTGTAGAAAAATTATTAGTCTTGCTGATAGACTTCAACATGCAGCAGGATCTGGTTGGAGATTAAAGAAAATCGAATATCTTGAAATTCATCTCAATCATCGGAATGTTCTAAACCGTGCATCATCGTATATTCCACTACCATCCCGTATTGCATTGAAAACGGCTGTTATTAATGTGAAAAACGATGATCAGATGTGTTTCAAATATTCAATGTTGACAAAATATATTAAGGTGAATCATTCAGAATATGCAAGCAATTATGTGCGGAATACATCATTATTAGAGAAATATAATTGGAGTGGTATATCTTTTCCTACATCATTAGACTATTTGTCCACATTTGAAAAGAATAACCCCCAAACATCTGTTAATGTATATGGTTTGGATGAGAAAAATAATATATATCCTCTCCGAATCACAATTTACTATGTAATAAAATTTTCTATTAACAATTGTTTTTATTTCTTTAATTTGTTAGATTTAAGAATGTGTGTGGGTTTAAAATAGTTTCTATAAACTTAATTATAGTGTATAGAGATTATATTGATTTTAATTAAAGAGTGTGTATGTAGTAAAATTTGCTGCTTTTCCCTAGGATGGGTTATTTTCCATTAAAATTTGACGTTTTCTATCTAAAATGATGATATTTGTACTAAATTGAGATATTTTACCATAAATTGATGGTTTACACCTAAAATGAGGATATTTTTATGTAAAATGGGTTGTTTCCTTTAAAATTCAATGTTTTGTACTAAAATGTGTGTATTTTAGCTCTAAATGTTATAATTTGTATGAAAAGAGTGATTTTCGTTTAAATTGAGCACTTTTTTCTATGATACTACATTTATCTAATCCCTATTTGTAACGTTTGGAGGTGTGATGAGGTTAGTATATTTAATTATTTATTTTTTTAATAGAAAAAATAACAATTAATCGATTTATTCACAAATTATTAATTCGATTAGTGGAATATTGCAATTTTCCATATATGACAGAGATAATAATTTTAAAAGATTTACATAATCCGCGTAATAATAATATCAATAGTATTTCATACAAGTTCATCGCTAACCTCCTGTTCATTGCGATCTGGAATGTGCATGCGTACAATGTTACATACGGAAAAAGCAGAGTATAATAATAATAATAATAATAATAATATCTATGCAAGATTGTGTAGGGAAAAAGCGTGGTACATCGCGAATATTTAATTATTTTTAATAAATATAATAACGAAAATCGATTTATTAGTAGATTATTATTATTTAATCGATTAGTGAGGAGGTGTTCCTGATTTTCAATACGCATTAGGGGGACTAATTTAAAAGATTTATGCGATTATGTAATAATAATAATAATGCCGATAGTATTCGTACAAGTTCATCGCTAACCTCCTGTTCATTGCGATCTGGAATGTGCATGCGTACAATGTTGCGTAAGGTAAAAGCAAGGTCTAATAATAATAATAATAATATCGATAGTATTCATACAGCTTCATTGATAACCTCGTCATCATCATATTCCTCTCGATTTATCACAACTCACAGTACACTCGCACGCGTCTTACTGTATTAATACTAATGTAATATTATGCGATTTTTACAAATTTTTTTAAAAATAAAGTGTAAGAAGGGAACATGCTAGAAAAAATTCCTTTAAAATTTGGGTTCTAAGTATCGAAATTCGAACGTTTTAAGCAGTTTCCGGAGATTTTACCCCTTTTTCCCCTCGGAATAAAGAATTTTCAAATTTTAACGCGAACCATGTAATAATAACGAATATCTATGCAAGATTGTGTAGGGAAAAGTGTGGTACATCACGAATATTTAATTATTTTTAATAAATATAATAATGAAAATCTTACATACCATATAGTAAAGAAAGAGATGAAAAAACTTTTTTAAAACAACGTATATTCTCATAAGATAAATATAGACATATCAGAAAGGTGACTCGCTCAGCTTGACAAAAAGAGTGGAATCAAATCTCTCCAATCCAAAACAAACTACGCCGCATCAAAAACGAAATTGCCGACTGGGAAACCAACTATTGACCAAAAAGACAGAATGAAACAGTTATTTCAAGACTAAGAATAGGGCACTGCTCATTTACCAACAAGTACATCCTCGACAAGGAGCCGGCACCCATTTGCGAAATCTGCACAGAGACTTTCTCGATAGACCACCTCTTCACATGCAAAAAGTGGGAAACACACCGAGCAGCCTGCGACATGGTAGGAAAACCTATACCAGAACTCCTTTACAACAACAGATCAAATTGTGAAAATGTACTAACATATCTAAAACATGTAAATATGTATAATAGTATCTAAATAAGTTAACTGTTAAGATGTAATATATCCTTTTCTTTGTAATCGCATTAATCAGGAAAAATTCTTTATCCACGCAAAATGATACAATCCATCATCCTCTCCGCGCCGATAAATAATATTCGTGTGTTTTCTGCAGTTAGAGTTATTTACATATTTTACGCTAACCTTCACAGGATCGATATTATATTCAAACTGTGTTACGTAATCGGTAATTAATAGTTTATACAAATTAACGCTAACGCCGTTTCTGTCTTCAAAATCGATAATGTCGCGAATAGTTTTAATTCCAGATTCCGTGATATTTTGAAAATCGTAAATTCTTTCTAATATTCGAAGCTTCGTTATCGAGTGACGCGGGTAGGTGAATTTTGCTAGTATTGCGAAAGCGAAACTTTTTACATCGGCTATATCGAATGGATCGTGTACATATACTACAGCATTGCGATGTTTAATCTTCTCAGGTAATTCTCGTTGTAATCCAATTACCTTGGTTTCGATATTTTCCTCCTTCTCCTCCTTCTTTTCCGGTGTAGTGTTTTCAGAGTTGACATCGGAGGATTTAACGGATAAAATGATTGCTTCATCTTCTCCGAATAGATCGTTGTAAAATTTGAATATAACATTATTACCAGCATCGACTTTGCTAGGTTGAGCATCGTCGGTGTTGGATATCGAGATGGATTGTGATGGCTCCATTTTATTATTATTATTATTATTAATCATCTTCCACATCATCATTGGTGGCATTTTCATTAGGAAATTAATATATCGTAGATTTTCTATAAAAAATAATTTTTTAAATAGGAATTTGCGTAAAATTAATGTAAGTATACCCTCGACATAGCGGATAAGGTGTTAGCATCATATGTATACTAAGATATAGCTTGCGATACGATAGCAATATTTCCAGTTTCATCTGATTAAGGTGGTTTAGAACTCGAAACGTTAGGTAATTAACAGGTTTCATATAACTAACCACTAGGCTATGAGAGGTATACCAAAAAATTTTACTTTTTAGTATATTTAATTATTTATTTTTTAATAGGAAAATATAACAATTAATCGATTTATTCGTAATTTATTATTATTTATTCGATTAATGAGGAAGTGTTCATGATTTTCAATACGCGTTAGAGGAATAATTTAAAAGATTTAACCGATCTGCGTAATAATAATAATAATAATGATGTTGATAGTATTCGTACAAGTTCCCCGCTAGCATCCTGTCCATCATGATCAGAAATGTGCGTGCGTGCATGCGAGGTTACGTATAGAAAAAACAATGTATAATAATGTAAATAGTATTCGTACAAGTTCTCTGCTAGCATCCTATTCATCGCGATCTGGAATGTGCGTGTGTACAATGTTGCGTAAGGTAGAAACAAAATATAATAATAATAATAATGTAGATAGTATTCGCACAGCTTCATTGATAACCGCATCATCATCATCATGTTCCTCTCGATTTATTACGATTTGCAGTACACTCGAACACATCTTTCTTCGTTAATACTATCGCAATATTATGCGATTTTACAAATTTTTAAAAAAATAAAGTGTAAGAAGGGAACGTGCTAGAAAAAAATCCTTAAAAATTTGGGTTCTAAGTATCGAAATTCGAACGTTTTAAGCAGTTTCTGGAGATTTTACCCCTTTTCCCCCCTCTGAATAAAGAATTTTCAAATTTTAAAGACAGCAAACTGTGTAATAATAACGAATATCTATGTAAGATTGTGTAGGGGAAAAAAGCGCGGTACATTGCAAATAGTTAATTATTTTTAATAAATATAATAACGAAAATTGATTAATTGGTAGATTATTATTATTATTATTATTATTTAATCGATGGTGCGCGCGCATACACAGATCGCGGTAGCATTTTCTAGAATTTTCCATCGTCGTCAACGTTGATGACGTCGTCGAGGGGGGTGGCGGGGGAAAATGAATGCGGATAGATAGTAGTACCCAACGCAGGTGGATGAAGGTGAACAACATGCTACATCACCGTCGTCGTCATCCGTTCGTTCGTTGACCTGGTTCAGGTTTTGTTGTTGTTGTTGTTGTTTTATTGCGTCATAACTCGTTGTTTTCGCGCGATGGAATCGAACTGGTTCCCCCGCAATTGCTGTTCCCCCCTTCACACCCTCGTCCATTGCGCCAGTTCATAGAAAAGCAACCTACTTACATACTGCGCGAAAGCTGACTTTGGTACATTGAAAGGTAATTGTTATGTTCATATTCAACTTTCGTAGGATCTAGACAACTCCATCTTTCAAATTCCGCGCCTTTTATTGAATTTTTAATCCGTATGAATTGAATGTTGACAGTCGTCGCAATCTTTTACTTTGACACAATTTCGAGTACTCCTGCGTAATGTATCACCGTCGATATAATATTCTTTATCATGTTCGTGATCGTAGCATGGTAGAAATGATTTTATCGTATCATCCTGTTTTAATCTGTCCGGTAAAAATATATAAATGTCCCCGATGCAACTTGGAAATAATGTAATTATCATTTCTTTGGTGGCTGTAATGAATAACTGGCTTAAATCATTTATATTGAGATTGTTCATAAGCTTCAGCGGACGGATAACGTGATCGTGCCATGTCCTCATCACCATAACATTTTTCACCGCACAATGAAAAATATCATTCTCATAATGGTGTTTACAAGTTAGCAAATTGCTTATACCAGAGTATTCTTGATATAAATCATCGATACTAGGTACTCGAAAGACTTTCTCCATATTAACGAGTTCGTAGTCCAAGTCACGCAACAATTCAGACTTTTCGTTAAGTTCCCATAATATAAGTTTTGCATAAGTGGTTAAAATATATACGCGAGCCTTCGGTTTTTCGGACAATATTGTGAATATATCGCGTGCCATGAATATTTCTTCCCGACAGGGAAATAATGAGGGGTTTTTCAAGTAATGACTCACGGAAGAGCATTGTAAATGAGGCATTTTTGATGCAGACCATGCTCTGCTTGGCTTGTATAGCGTATGTAAATACCTCCCGCCAGACATCTCAATCATCGCTAGTTCGGTTACTAGAAAACCATAATCAGAATCCTTATGGAAGCTGAAATCTACAAAATATTCCGCTATATCCATCTGATCTGACAATAATACTGGACCAACGATTTTATGTGCAAAAGATGTTGATTCTGTTGAATAATAACCATCATCTGATTGCGGTAATTGAAGTGACGAAGACGTATGCGAGTCGCTATCACTTGCAAATAAATTCTGAATAAATTCAGCGTGCTTAATTGATTTTGAGTTGTTGCTTACGTTAACTATATTAGCGTTCATGATTGAATAATATGTATTTCAAACTTTTCACTAAAAAAAAAGACAGAGAAAAAGAAAGAGAAAAAGAAAAGATAAAAGACAGAAAAAAATGATAGAGAAAAAAAGAGAAAAAACGTAGGAAATTATTTTCTTTAACGTTGACGTAAATTTTTTAATAATGCGTGAACACAGATTCGACAAAATAGACATGTTTAACATAAAACTAATACTGACTGCTTGAATGATTCCGTTCGATAGTCTATCTCATTAGCTACCTTTGAATTATGTGCGGCAGTGGGAATGTTACATCAGAAAATGTTGTTCTGTCGGAGAAAGCTGAATATATTTGTATACGAACAAAGTAATCGAGGACTTTGAGTGTATGCGCATATGTATGTGAGGGAGTGTGAAAAATATTCTTGTACCGAATAATGGTAAATAGCGTGCGAGCAATGTACAAGTGGTCTTGAAGGTATGCGAGTCATGCAGGTAATGGTTGTTGCGACGACGAGATGTATACCTGCAGAGTTTATCGATTCTTGGAAAAGAGGGATTGACGTTTGAAACAATAATGTCTTGAAACGATCGAAAAAATTATGTTTGTAGCGAACGATTAATATTAAAAATAATTGTGATGTTGATAAACATTTTTTTATTGGTCGGAGATTTTTCTTTCTCGAAAGGTTAAAATTATTTTGACAATGTTAATTGTATATGATGACATGACTGTGTAGGAAAAAGTAATACAGGTACAAAAAAATAAAGATCGTTAATAAAAAAAATAAACATATAGAACTGCATGTGCGTGATAGAAGATATGTGTGTGGGAATGTACGGTACGCTTTCGAGTGAACCATTGATTAATTTTTAGAATCGATAAAATAAATAAAGATTTCGGTAATTTTAGCTGGGAGGGGGCGAGGGTAGAAAGAATGAATTTTTAGGATTGAAAAAAAAAAATGAAAAAAACATTCGAATCAATTTTTGAAGAACTCGTAATAGAGTAACGTATAATGTAGAAGATTAGTGTGCTTTCACAACAGTCTGGATGTCTGTTCGGATTAATTTTTAAAACCTCGGAAAACATACAGAAATACTTACGGACTGAAAATAATCGTAATGAGAAAAATAATAAAATATACTTGGACTAATTTTGAAAAAAGTACTAACACGAACGAATGACACGTGCGCGAGAATGATGCGTGCGCATTCATTGAGGGGCGAGACATCGATAGATTTATTTTTTAGAACCGGGGAAAACATACATAAATACTTACGGATGGAAAAGTAATCGTAAGTGAGAAAAAATAATAAATATACTTAGATACATGATATTGACTCAACTATTCAACGTAAGGATCAAGAGGCTTTAATACAGACTGGAGTTGGAAATATATTATCAACTATAGTAAAATCTAAAATTTTAAAATAATTTTAAGTTTATGAAATAAGAAATGTAAATATATGAAACTATTTATTATTATTATATATTATATTCTAATAAAGTTTACATGTGTTATATATTTCGAAAGAAAACATTGTAAAAGTTTTTGAAAAATAAAAAATATGTGAAAAAGAAAAAAATGTACGTCTTTACTTTTTTTAATAGTTTACATACAATGCATGTTACGCCAACTGAGCGCATCGCAACGGTGACTGTTGTTATGTTCAAATTCGTCCTTCATCGAATCCAGACATCCCCAGCACGAGAATTTGGCATTTGGCGATTGAATTCGTATGAGTTGATTAAATTTTTTAATCCAGGCAAACTGGAAATTACCATTCGAACCCCAGTACAACATATTTGTATGATTACGGTGATTTAAAATGCTATGGTTTTTGCGGAATGCATAAACGACTTTAATTTTATATTTGCACATTTCAGCATCGGCGCCATCGGTTTCTATTAATTTGTATAAGTTAATAGATACACCATTCGTTCGTTCGAAGGTTTCAATATCTGCCAGTGAGCGTACAGGTAATCGTATGAAATTGAAATCGTACACATTCTGTAATAAATTATATTGCCACATCGAGAACGGGTTTTTCGTAAACTTCGCCAGAATGGCAAACAGAAAACTATTTTTATTTTCCGTATCGTTCATATCTTTTACATAGATTACAGCGCGTCGATTGATTATTTCTCTCGGAAGTTCGACCTTTGACGGACTGATATCTTCAGATGGTGGTGGTAGCGGAATTTGCGTTAATGGTGGCGAATGTAAATATTGTGAGAATTGAGTGTGTGATGAATTTTCTGCCTCTTGTGAATTTTCTGGGTTTTGTGATATTGTTGGTGGTGGTGGTGGGGGTGGCATATGTGTATCTGGAAAACCACTCTGCGCAACATCGTCATTACCATATTCGAAAAAATGTTGAATAAATTCTGCAGTATTTATTGGTTTCGAATCGTTCGCGACAACGGCATCGGTATTCATGATGATTATGATGAAATAATTTTTATAAAGACGAAAAAATTAAAAAAGAGTTATTAAAATCTTAAAAACTCGTGATGAACACTGCTTAGAGAACGTGTATGCGTTTGATGAGAAATTAATATTGAGCGATTGAATAAATCCATTCAACGATCTGTCTCATTGACTACCTTTAAATCGGGTATGGCGGTGGAAATGTTACGTCAGAAAAAAATGTCGTTCCGTTGAAAGAACTTGATTACATATGTGTATACGGACAAAGTGGTCAAGGACTTTGAGTATGAGTGTGTTTTTGTGTTAGTGTGTACATGTAGGGTGTGGCTCTGCAATATGACATAGACTGGAATAGAAATTATAAGAATGTTAAGATCCGGTTTCAACGGTTGCGTTAGCATTTACGTGTAGCGCTATGATAGAAGCATTTTCGCTTTTGCGATGTGTGAGATACATAGACTTACCCCCCCCCTACATAATGTATCAGACAAAGAAAAGTTTTACGCAACTGACCGAACGAAAATCTTCGCGATTCCTAGAAATACCGGAACGGTGAAAACCTGTATTTTACCGCGATTCCTGCAGACTGACCACTGATAATATTGATAACAACAAAATCCAATAATGATAATAACTAATTTTACATATGTGTACGGATGCTCGTAACCGTATATACATCATTGTGTGTGTGCGTAATCCTCCAAAACCAGTCGCTACCGAATAACGGTAATTTACATACAAGTAAAGGCATGCATCGGCTAAATGATTGACAGGTACAAGGTCACTTGAGATGGCATGCGTACGAATTTACCGCGATAGTGATGATGATGGTGATTTTTACATGTGTGTGCAGACGTATATACATGTACATTTACATGTGTGTGCGGTAATTAAGGGATCGACAATCAAATGGAATGCGGTTCCGCGGTCCGAGACGCTCCGGAAACGGCTCTGGAAGGCCTTAATCAACGGTGGCGACATTCTTTGAGCTTATATTCACACATAATTAATAATTCAACGATTAAATTGATCGCATAATTAATAATTCAACGATTAAATTGATCGCATAATTAATAATTCAACGATTAAATTGATTGCATAATTAATAATTCAACGATTAAATTGATTGCATAATTAATAATTCAACGATTAAATTGATTGCATAATTAATAATTCAACGATTAAATTGATTGCATAATTAATAATTCAACGATTAAATTGATTGCGTAATTAATTAGGGACACATGGGTGCTTGGGACCCTTAATTGGGTTAATTTTCTGCAATAATCGGGGTATTCGGGTTAGTTTTTGACCTCTGATACTATTAATTAGGTTAATTTTCCGAATTAATCAAGGCATTAAGGTGAAATTTCGCCTCTGGGAATGACTCCTGGGTGCTATGGGTGCTGGCGGCATCCTTTGGCCGTGAACTGTCCTTTTACCTCTACTGGAGGTTCCACTTAATATTCTCAACAGACTATCATACAGTCGTTTAACAAGAGAATCTGTAAGACCCGAGACATTTACTTAACGTTTTCCCAACACATTTACAGACATACCCTGTACACTAAGGAAATCTTTAAACATCTCTGTAACCATTCCTTTTAAGCTGGCGGGAGCAAGGAACTCCTATAAACGTTTATCAATCAGCACTTCATCGTTCATCGCCCTGGTTTCACTCGCCGTTGCACAGACATGTAATAAACATTTTCTTCTTTTACAATTTTCTTATGCTATAACACTATTACATCATTTTTCCTCGTTTCTAACTAATTGTAACCAGTTTTCCATTATTTCTTAGCATGTTCTTCTGTTTAGGACCTTTTGCGCTATTTTTTCATCAATTTATGTTATTTCACATCGTTTTTCTGGTGATTTTAGTGCCTTTCACACAATTTTACTAATTATTTTCGACTATTTCTTAACATGTTCTTCTGTTTTAGGTCCTTTTTGCACTATTTTTTCATCAATTTATGTTATTTCACATCGTTTTTCTGGTGATTTTAGTGCCTTTCACACAATTTTACTAATTATTTTCGACTATTTCTTAACATGTTCTTCTGTTTTAGGTCCTTTTTGCACTATTTTTTCATCAATTTATGTTATTTCACATCGTTTTTCTAGTGTTTTACTACCTTTCACACAATTTTACTCAATTTTTCCCCATCTTTGAAGATTTTTTTTTTCATTTATCTCATACATTATATCTCCGAATGTGACGATTAGCTATCCTTTTAAGTACATTTTTTTAATTCGATATAAGTGAGGAGTACTTTTCAGGTCGACATGTATACTTCGTGATATGACATTCAATTCATTATTAATCTATGTTTCAACAGGTTTGTGGTCGGTTGTTGGAGGTTTACAGAACTTTCTGTTGCATTGCTTATAGTATAATGGTTCTTGTGTGCTAGTGAGATGATGGTGTTTTGTGGGGAATAATAAACATGGGAAAGAGAAGGAGTGCGCCCCATCAAGCAGGGGGAGTGTTGCTTCGTAATTAACTCGGGTATTGCGCGCATTGCATGGCAGTTATAATATGCTCGAGCGAAAATTAGTCGCTGTACTCGCATGGCGTTCATGTTATTCATTAAATGTTCACACAGAGAGATGCAATGGGCTCATCAACTTATGGATCCATGCGATCACTTCGATTTTTATAATTGTAATATGCACTGAGCATGTATGTATTCCAACAAACCCATCAACTCTGTTACAGATAGTAATGTTTGAGGATAGATAGTGAAACGTTCATTAGAACATGAATGTGTATACAAAGTGTTGTTACATCACATGTATGTCATCAAATTAACTAGAATGTTGCGTCTATAGTAAAAAAAAGAAATGAGGGGGTTTCCCTAAGAGGGCGACTATAATAAAATTGATGCGATTTTAGATGGAAATGGGGTATTTTACAGTAAAAACGCTGTTTTGCACCTAAATGGTGAATATTCTGGAGGTTAAACGGTATTTTTCACACAAAATTTGATGTTTTTTTATAAATGTGGCTATTTTACTCCTACATGGAGTAATTTCTGCATGAGGAGTACTTTTTGGACTGACATGTATACTTCTTGATGTGGTATTCAATTCATTCTGAAGCTATGTTTGAACAGCTTTGTAAATGGTTGGGGGGAAGTTTACAGAACTTTTCTGTTGCATCAGTTATAGTATAATAGTTTTTTTTGTGCTAGTGAGATGAAGGTATTTGGTTAGGAATAATAAATATGGGTAAGAGGTGGAGTGCATCCCCATCAAGCATGGGAGAGTATTGTTTGGGAATTAACTCCATTATTTGCACACATTGCAATACAATTATAATCAGTTTTGGTCAAAATTACTTGTTGTATATTGTTCATGTTATACATTAAACATTCACACTGAGAAACGGACTGAACTCTTCAACATCAAGATCCATGCGATCATTACACTCTTTTTCAACAATTTGTGACGTTTCATACTATTTTTTAATGTTTTGAACGGCTCTTATGATGTATTTCAGCACATTTTCAAAGGTACAAAGTTCGTAATGCGAAATAATTTTAATTATTTCGACAGTCTTTACACACAAATAAAATACTATACCCTTATCACACTCAACATGAAACAAATCATTACAAATAGAAATAAACAACGAAATTGCTCAGAAATTTTAATGAAATTTAAGAAGCATAGTGTATATGAAAATGAATATATTCTTTAAATCAACACTCCAAACTTGCAGTTTCAGAATTATATCAGACCCTGACTAAGAACCCCGTTGTTCCTCTTGCTGCATATATAAGTATATAATCATATATTATTAAATTATACATATAACTACATATTTATGTATATATGTAGATATATATATGTAGATATATATATGTAGATATATATATGTAGATATGTAGATATAAATTTAATAATATATGATTATATACATATATATGCAGCAAGAGGAACAACGGGGTTCTTAGTCAGGGTCTGATATAATTCTGAAACTGCAAGTTTGGAGTGTTGATTTAAAGAATATATTCATTTTCATATACACTATGCTTCTTGAATTTCATTAAAATTTCTGAGCAATTTCGTTGTTTATTTCTATTTGTAATGATTTGTTTCATGTTGAGTGTGTTAATGGTATAGTATTTTATTTGTGTGTAAAGACTGTCGAAATAATTCAAATTATTTCGCATTACGAACTTTGTACCTGTGAAAATGTGCTGAAATACATCATAAGAGCCGTTCAAAACATTAAAAAATAGTATGAAACGTCACAAATTGTTGAAAAAAAGTGTAATGATCGCATGGACCTTGATGTCGAAGAGTCCAGTCCGTTTCTCAGTGTGAATGTTTAATGTATAACATGAACGATATATAACAAGTAATTTTGACCAAACTGATTATAATTGTATTGCAATGTGTGCAAATAATGGAGTTAATTCCCAAACAATACTCTCCCATGCTTGATTGGGATGCACTCCACCTCTTACCCATATTTATTATTCCTAACCAAATACCTTCATCTCACTAGCATATAAAAACTATTATCTTATAACTGATGCAGCAGAAAAGTTCTGTAAACTTCCCCCCCAACCATTTACAAAGCTGTTCAAACATAGCTTCAGAATGAAATGAATACCACATCAAGAAGTATACATGTCAGTCCAAAAAGTACTCCTCATGCAGAAATTACTCCATGTAGGAGTAAAATAGCCACATTTATAAAAAAACATCAAATTTTGTGTGAAAAATGCCGTTTAACCTCCAGAATATTCACCATTTAGGTGCAAAACAGCGTTTTTACTGTAAAATACTCCCATTTCCATCTAAAATCGCATCAATTTTATTATAGTCGCCCTCTTAGGGAAAAACCCTCATTTCTTTTTTTACTATAGACGCAACATTTTAGTTAATTTGATGACATACATGTGATGTAACAACACTTTGTATACACATTCATGTTCTAATGAACGTTTCACTATCTATCCTCAAACATTACCATCTGTAACAGAGTTGATGGGTTCGTTGTAATACATACATGCTCAGTGCAGATTACAATTATAAAAATCGAAATGATAGCATGGATCCATCTGTCGATGAGCCCATTGCATCTCTCAGTGTGAACATTTAATGAATAACATGAACACCATGCGAGTACAGCGACTAATTTTTGCTCGAGCATATTATAACTGCCATGCAATGCGCGCAATACCCAAGTTAATTACGAAGCATCACTCCCCCCTGCTTGATGGGGCGCACTCCTTCTCTTTCCCATGTTTATTATTCCCCACAAAACACCATCATCTCACTAGCACACAAGAACCATTATACTATAAGCAATGCAACAGAAAGTTCTGTAAACCTCCAACAACCGACCACAAACCTGTTGAAACATAGATTAATAATGAATTGAATGTCATATCACGAAGTATACATGTCGACCTGAAAAGTACTCCTCACTTATATCGAATTAAAAAAATGTACTTAAAAGGATAGCTAATCGTCACATTCGGAGATATAATGTATGAGATAAATGAAAAAAAAAATCTTCAAAGATGGGGAAAAATTGAGTAAAATTGTGTGAAAGGTAGTAAAACACTAGAAAAACGATGTGAAATAACATAAATTGATGAAAAAATAGTGCAAAAAGGACCTAAAACAGAAGAACATGTTAAGAAATAGTCGAAAATAATTAGTAAAATTGTGTGAAAGGCACTAAAATCACCAGAAAAACGATGTGAAATAACATAAATTGATGAAAAAATAGTGCAAAAAGGACCTAAAACAGAAGAACATGTTAAGAAATAGTCGAAAATAATTAGTAAAATTGTGTGAAAGGCACTAAAATCACCAGAAAAACGATGTGAAATAACATAAATTGATGAAAAAATAGCGCAAAAGGTCCTAAACAGAAGAACATGCTAAGAAATAATGGAAAACTGGTTACAATTAGTTAGAAACGAGGAAAAATGATGTAATAGTGTTATAGCATAAGAAAATTGTAAAAGAAGAAAATGTTTATTACATGTCTGTGCAACGGCGAGTGAAACCAGGGCGATGAACGATGAAGTGCTGATTGATAAACGTTTATAGGAGTTCCTTGCTCCCGCCAGCTTAAAAGGAATGGTTACAGAGATGTTTAAAGATTTCCTTAGTGTACAGGGTATGTCTGTAAATGTGTTGGGAAAACGTTAAGTAAATGTCTCGGGTCTTACAGATTCTCTTGTTAAACGACTGTATGATAGTCTGTTGAGAATATTAAGTGGAACCTCCAGCAGCGGGTGGGCGAATACAAAAAAAATCATGTTGATGCATTAGATCAAGCGTTCAAAGATGTGACTTTTAAATCCCAATAATCAAATGGAGATCACGATTGCAGTCCTACAACGTTCAATGGCTGCGGCGATTGCTAAGTAGTATGTGTGCATTGCTGAAGTGGAAGGATTGAAAGCATAAATAATGATGGTTATCACTAGCAACGATCGAAATAATAAAGAGTTGTAAGAAAAAACCTAACAAAGATGATGAAAGAATGATGAAAATTGTGAGAAAGGTGGTAAAAACACTGGAAAAAATGGCATTAAATAGCAAAAATTGACTGAAACGGTGTAAAAGTATTAAAATGTAGGAAAAACGAAGAGAAATGTTGGAAAATTGGTTATAATTAGTCAAAAGTGATGAAAACGTTTACCACATGTCAATGTCACTGCTTTTACATCTAAAATATTGCAAAGGTAAAACTCAATGTCTAAGTTGTGAGGGTAATGTGATTATTCTTTGTTAACCTCTTTATCATGCACATATCAAACATAACAAAATATATATTTTTACCTCTCTCATTCTATAACTGTATCTGTACCTGTGTTCACGCATGAACGGATGTTTTCTACTAACACACTCATATATTTTACATGCATCCATACTCACCCACAAACACACATCATCTCGCATATAATGACAATACAATTTCACCATGCATCTCTCTCTTCATAATCATGAATTCTAATCATAGTCATCATCCTACATTTCAAAAATAATAGTATGAGGGAAATTTAAAGAAAAAATGACAAATAAATCATCTTGGAACAATGCAAAGGGTGAGATAATAACTTTGCTAGCATGAATGTATATTTAGACTAATTTCATAACGTTGAATTGAATGATAATGGTATATAGCATGAACGGAATGGAATGAAGGATTCATTATGATTAAAAATGTGTTGTTGTTTTGTATGACTTTGTAATAATGACAATACAGAAAAAACATTATGGATGATTGGAAAAAACTGTATGAGAGAATAATTGATTTTAGGTAATAAAATAGTATACTTCGATTAATTTTAAAACATGTTGTAGGATTTTTTCAGAAATGTACAAAAGGAATGTAAAGATTGATATATTAATTTTAATAGCATGAACAGATATTTAGATTAATTTCGTGTTATATTATTAAATTTTGAAGTTTGTTAGCATGAGGGAAAAGGAGTGGTTGCTACAGTATGAGTAAAACGAATCAAGTGTTTTCATAGATTAGTGATTATATAGAAGAAAAAATTATGTATGATCGGCTTTGTTATTGAAAAAATAGTATGCTTGGACTAATTTAAAAAAATGCATGATAGGTTATTGGAAGCATATGGTGTGTATTCATAGATGTCGTGATTGTATTGCTTTTGTCATGTATGGAAAATAAAAAAATTAAAAACACTACTACAATTTCATGATGGTAAAAAAAAAAAAAATGAAAAAAAAAATGAATTCATGATGTAATTATGAGGAGTGACTTCGTCATGTATGTTTACAATAATATGTTTTCTATAGGTTAACTATTTGTGAATTCAGAAAAAAATTTGAATGATAAAAATGATATGTATGATAGATTAAAAAAATAATATGTTTGTTTTGAAAAATGAGTTAATGCCTTGTACAGAGATGATTAATTTTTTGGAAATGATAAAATATACTTAATTTGATTCTTAAATAATTATGCATGATTTGAAATTTGGAAAACTTGGAAGAATGGAACGAAGAGAATTTTTTTACAATTTCAGGAAAAACTATGTTACGATAAGTGACCATGAAAGAGATGTATTCGTGGTAATGAAGCAAGTAGTGTCTGTGGGCTATAAATGTGTGTACGATATATTACAAAAGATTTGAACAAATGTTTGTGTAACAAATGAATAAAAATATACTTGGGTTAATTTAGTAACACAGAGAAAAAATATTATAGTGTTGGCGAGGTTAGTAATGTATGTTTAGAGGTCTTGATAGTGGGGGCGCCAGTGGTAATAGTGGCGAGAATGAACGAAAAAAGAAAATAATAATCTTTTAGTCAACCTTTTTATGTTTGATGTGATAATTGTTCACAGATAGATACATGTATCTTCGACGTTTTTTATAATCAAGCTGTTGTTCTCGAGAATATATCTCCCACTCGTATGTTGCAACTCTGATCTGCTTGTGCTAGTTCGTTTTTTTTCTTTGAACATGCTGTGTCTAGTAAACTACTAGGTTTTCTACCTGTTGCTCTATTGATCAACACACCTCATAGACGAATTCTTCATCATGCTCATGCTCGTAACATGGTAGAAGTGATTTTATCATATCATCCGGTTTTAATCTATCTGTAGAAATGCATAAATGTCTCCAACACAACTTGGAAATAATGTAATTATCATTTCTTTGGTGGCTGTAATGAACAACTGACTTAAATCATTTATATTGAGATTATTCATAAGCTTCAGCGGATGGATAACATGATCGTACCAGGCCTTCATTACCATAACGTTTTTCGCTGCACAACGAAAACTATCATTCTTATTATGATGTTTACAGGTTATCAAATTGCTTATATCAAAATACTCTTCATGTAGATTCTCAATACTATGTAGTCGAAAGACTTTATCCATATTAACGATTTCATAGTCTAAATCACTCAACAATTCAGACTTTTCGTTAAGTTCCATTAGTATAAGTTTAGCATATACAGTTAAAATATATATGCGAGCTCTCGGTTTTTGAGATATTATCGTGAATATATCGCGTGCCATAAATGTTTCTTCCCGACAGGGAAATAATGAAGGATTTTTCAAGTGATGACTCATCGAAGAACATTGTAAATGTGGCGTTTTTGATGAAAGCCATGCTCTGCTTGGCTTATACAGTGTATGCAAACACTTTCCGCCAGACATATCAATCATTGCTAGTTCGGTTACTCGAAAACCATAATCACAATCTATATGGATGCTGATATCTACAAAATATTCCGCTATATCTGCTTGTTCTGATAATAATACAGGACCAATGATATTATGTACAGAAGATGTTGATCCTTCTGCTGTATAACCATCATCTGATTGCTGTGATTGAGGTGATGAAGTTGTATGCGAGACACTATCACTCGAAAATGAATTCTGAATAAATTCGTCGACTTTAATATCAATCGAATCGGTATTGTTATTCATGTTTGAATAATATTTTTAACTTTTTACTAAGAATGTAGAAAATTATTACTTTTAATGTTAGAGCAAACTTTTATTAATGCGTGAAGAACACAGCTTCAACAAATTCTACACGTTTAATGTAACACTAATACTGACTGCCTGAACAGATCCTTTCGAGATTCTAGCTCGATGCATGTCTTTGAAGAGGGCGGGTTGCACCAGAAAAACCACATTCCTTTGGTGAAAGCTGGTTGCATACGCAAATGAACGAAATTTACAGGTGATCTTTAGGTTATGGGTGTTTGTGTGTAGGTGTGTACATGTCAACCGGTTTTTCTACAAAAGATATGAAGGAGAAGATCCGGGCAGACTCGATGACCTTGACACAAGATCGAAATCAACGACATAGCAACATTCATGCAAGGAAATAAGCAGAGTACCTTTGAATTATGAGCGTATACGGACATATTGGGGGAAAATATGGAAGATATTGAAAAAAAAAAAAAAAATTTAGAGTTTGAAAAAAATGAAATAATCTTAAACTAACAGATTCGAAAAAAATTATTATGAATGATGAGAAAATCATTGTTAGCAGATGGATGCGTGGGAATGAATGGTATGGTTTCACTGTAGTTTCCGGGGGGGAGGGGGGGGGATGTACTCATGAAAAATAATAGAAAAGAATTTAAATTTGTGTAGGGTGGATAGGGGAGAGGGAAAATATGAAACAGCGTTAAATAAAAATATACTCGAATTAATTTTTGAATACTTACGATTGGAAAAAGACTTTAGAGGGGAAAAAATATATTTTAGACTAATTCCATAATACATAGACATGAAAAATTATTATGAACAATATGAGGAATACCGTTAGAAGATGTTTACGCAATCATACTAGTGAAGATATCAATGGATTTATTTTTAGAACCTGAGAAAAAATAAAATAAGAAAATTATCAACGGACGGAGGAAATGATTGGAAGCGAAAAAAAATATAATTAGGCTGATTCTATAATATTAGACTTGAAAAAGTTATTATGAACGACAAGAGAACTACTGGTAGCAGATGAGTGCGAGGGAACATTATGTGCGAATGAAAGAGTGGCTAATACATTGACAGATTAATTTTTAGAATCGGAGAAACAAAACAGAAGAAATAAACAGAAGCGTAAAAGAAAAAATATAGTTAGGCTAATTCTATAATATTTTGACTCGAAAATAAAATATGTACGAAGTGGTGGTGTGTATGTGTGTGTGTGTGTGTGATATCGCGGTGTTTATTTCGGTGGCGACGGAGCGTGCATGGAATAGTACAGTGTACCTTTGTACAGGTTAACTCAATGCTTGATATGTGTGCAAGAATGGACGGTGTGCTTTTGCAATGAACAGAGAATACGTAAAAATAAAAATAAAAAAATATCAACGGATTAAGTATAAGATCGGAAGCGGAAAAAGACGAAAAATATATATCAGGTGGCGGTGTATATGTGTGCGTGTGTGAACGTGTAGCGATCGTGAACAGGTTTCTATCGGTGGCGTGTGAGAGTGAGCATAGATGATCGGCTAGTTAATTTCGAACGAACGACTGGAATTCACCTCACCTGGTGACAGTTTCAACTAGTTGCTGGAACATTTAAATATTTCCATTACATCCGCGGTCGCGCTTACATAATACATCTTGTAGCAGCACACTCGCCCGCTCTCATTCTATTGATGGAACGTTCAAATATTTTCTTTAAAAATAAAATTTAAAAAAAAAAAAAAAACGCCAAAACGGAGCACGACTCGGAAAATTCCTTTAAATTTTGGGTTCTAAGTGATGAGATTCAAACGTTTTTATCACTCCGGCAAAATTTTCCCCTCCCAACCTCGAAAAATTAAAATTAAAAAGTATGTTACATATATTACACGCAGAGTCATGTATAATACATACACATGATGATAGAAGGCGCGTGTATTGGAAAGCGAGTACACTTTCATGCTGTTTAAGGCTATGTTGAATATATGCGTGGAAACGGTGCGAGCGCATTTATAGATAACAGTATGAACGGGGAATCGTGAAAATTTGAAGAAATTTTGGGGAAACTTGGGTGAATTTTAACCATATGGATACAAATTGGGGTGAACTTTCAGCACCTGTATGCTAATTGGGGTGGATTTTGTCTACCTTGATGGGAATTAGGGATCGAATTAGCAGAACTGTCCAGGAAAATTGGGGGGGGGGACTTGGGTTAAATTTGATCGCATGGACATAAATTGGGGTAACTTTGGGCTCTAAAAGAGAAATTGGGGTTAATTTTTAGCACCCTGATGAGAATTTGCGGGGGTGAATTTTTCTACCTTGATGGAAATTAGGGATCGAATTAACAGAACTGTCCAGGGGAATCAGGGGTAAACAGGGAAAACTAGGAGGAAATCCGTGAAATCCGGGGAAACTTGGGGTAACTTTGGGCTCTAAAAGAGAAATTGGGGTTAATTTTTAGCACCTGGACATAAATTTGGGTGAAATTTCAGCAACCGTCTGGGAAAATTGGGGGAAACCTGGACACTCGGGGTACCTACCCCTGGGGAAAATCGGGGGAAACTTGGGGTAACTTTGGGCTCCAAGACAGAAATTGGGGTGAGTTTTGAGCAGCTGGACACAAATTGGGGTGAATTTTGAGCACCGGGGACAAATTGGGGTGATTTTTGAGCACCGGGGACAAATTGGGGTGAGTTTTGAGCACCGGGGGCACAAATAGGGGTTGGTGACGTCAGAGTCGCCAGCTGCCCCATTTATACACTACTGTTATGTAATATTGATTCGACTATTCAACGTAAGGATCAAGAGGAATTAGTACAAAAGGAGGTTGGAAGTGTGTTAACAACGATAGTAAAATCGAAATTTTAAGTTTATGAAATAATAAATGTAAATATGTGAAAAATATTTATTATATTGTAATAAAGTTTACATGCATTTTGTATGAAACAGTGTAAAAAAAGATTTGAAAAATATATATCTATGAATATGAAAATACGTTTTTATTTACATGCAGTTCATATTCCGCCAGCTATCACCGTCACATTTTGATACTGTTGAGATGGTCGTAGTCAGTATTCATTGAATCTAAGCATGACCAGCAAACATATTTTGCGTTCCGTAACTGCATTCGCATTAATTTGCTCAATCTCTTTATCCAAGCAAACTGGTAATTACATTTTGATCCCCAAAACAAAATATTTGTATGCGATCGATAATCTAACATCCCGGTATTTTTGTGAAGCGCGCGAACCACTTGAATAGTATAGTTGGTAGTGCTTACATTGTCGGGCTCGATTAATTTGTATAGATTAATAGTTACTCTATTTCGTCTTTCGAATTGTTCGATTTCTCCTAGTGCGGCTACTGGTGTGTGTAAATCTGAAAAATCGTAAATACGCTCCAACACGTTGAACTGCCACATACTGTACGGTTTGTGCGCAAACTTTGCCAGCACTGCGAACATAAAACTTCTTCTATTGTGCGGATCTTTAGGGTCTTTTACGTAAACCACTGCTTGGCTAGAACGAATTTCCTTTGGTAAGTCCAATATTGGCGGTGCTGACACTGGAGGAGGAGGTATCTGTGCGACTGAATGCTGTGGCGGTGATGGAGGTGGTTGTGAAAATTGCGAAAGCGGAATCTGTGTAAGCGGCGGAGATGAAACAGGAGTTGATGATGCTAATGGAGTTGATGGCGGATAAGGTGGTGGTGGTGGTGGTGATTGAAATATATTAAATGCTTGTTGCGATTCTGCTAGAGGCGGTGATGCCGGAGGTAGCAGAGATAGTAGATCTGGAATATTTGAAATAACGGCGTCTACATCTGAATCTTTAAAAAAATTTTGAATAAAATCTGCTGCTAATGTTGTTGTATCGGAGTTGGTGCTCGTGACAATATTATCGCAATCATTCATCATTGAAGAAAATATATTTCGATCGTTATGAACTTCACCAATATTACTCGTTTTTAAAAATTATAAAAGAAACGACTTTCTATCAAGAAAATAAAATGAAACAGTTTCAATATTTTACTCAAACGCTAATTTCAGCGCGTGCGCTACAACCTCTGAAAAACAAATGCACTTTAAAAATCTCGCATGCATCCCTGTAACTGAGGAGCGTGGAGTGACGTCAGCAAGCGCTAATAGGCAGCCATAATGGTAAGATGTATATGTATATAGGTATATTTTGTGTTTATTAGACAGAGATAAAGAACTTGAATTATTCCGCGTCTGGATGATGCAATCGTCCGCCATTTAAAGTCACCACTCCTCGGGGATGGCATTTAAAAATATTCGTTGGAAATAAAAATATTAAACGTGTGCGTGCGTGTGTGTGTGTGTGCGTGTGTGTGTGTGTGTGTGTGTGTGTGTGTGTGTGAACGTGTAGCGATTAGGATTATATCGATGGCGTCGAGGGTCTGCGAAGATGATATGGTGGTTAATTTCGAACGAACGTCTAGAATTCACCCCCTGCATCCGTGCCACCCTCAACCAGTTGCTGGAACATTCAAATATTTCCGTTAAAATAAAAATAATAATAATAATAATAAATATCGAATAATCACGATCGTTCGGTTCTAGAACATTCAAAAATTTCCGTTATAAACATCGAACGAACGTCTAGAATTCACCCCCTGCGCCCCGCATCGCCATCATTTGATCGCTGGAACGTTCAAATATTTTTCTGTTACAACCGTGCGCTCACGTTTACATTACACCCCTCGTAGCAGCACACCCGCCTGCCCTCATTCGATTGATGAAACGATCGGATATTCTTCTTAAAAAATTAAATTTTTTTAAAAAAAAAATGCCGGAACGGAGCACGATACAGAAAATTCCTTCAAAATTTGGGTTCTAAGTGTTGAGTTTCGAACGTTTTTGACACTCCGCCAAAATTTTACCCCTCCCAACCCCCGAAAATTAAAAATTAAAAATTACGCTACATATATTACAAATAGACTCCTGTACAATACATACACATAATAGTAGAAGGCGCTGCATGCCGCGCCGCTAGCAACCTGTTGCTGGAACGTTCAAATATTTCCATTAAAAATAATAATAATAATAATTAATAATTATAATTATAATTATAATAATAATAATAATAATCGCGGTTCGTTCGGTTCTGGAACGTTCAAATATTTCCATTAACAAATAAAAATAAAAATAAAACATCGAAAAAATGCCTGGAATTCAACCCCGCGAACCGCGCCACCCTAATTAACTAACCGAATCGCGGTACCGAATGCATATTTCCCCCCTCATAACAACACCCCTTCCCGCCCACTGGCTGACAACCTATAAAAAGACACTACTGGTAAAGGAGACTAAGGCTAATTTAGACTATAAAAATAATTGATTTGTTAATTTGTAAATGTTTTGGATAACCGGTTAGGTTTAGACAACAGAGCAGGGATTGGGTTATTATGTGAAAAAAAAAAAATAATTAAAAAAATAATTGAAGCAGCATAAATGGACGACACGTGCGGGGGATCGGCGCGTGCGCTATCGCGACGTAGAACGTTATGTTAGATATATGCGCGCGATCGGGACGTGCGTCTTGGCATGTGGCAGTAAGATCGGGGAATCATAAAAATAAAAAATATGCTTCGGCTAATTTTATATTATGTATACTTAGACTTTGAAATATTTAAGAAATAATCGCGGTATCGGGAACGGAGCGCGTATGTGTGGGTGTGATATCGCGGCGGAGATCGGAATATGTGTGGGATCGGCGCGTGCGCTTTCGCGTCGGCGACCGGAGCGTGCGCGGGATCGAAATATACGTGTGAGAGGTGTGAACTGGAGTTATAGGTTAGATTTACGCTTTAAATAATATATTGGGGTTAAATTTTGGAATTTTCATACTTAGGCCTCGGAATTTTAAAAAAAATCGTGGTAAAGCAGCGGGTGGGCGGGGCTAGTGGAGACTTGGTTTACTTTCGGACGTTAATTAATGTACTTATGTTAATTAATAATCTGTTTGGTTTATCGGAAACGAGCATGACGCGTACGGGGGAATTTCAAAGAAATTTAGGGAACTTGGGGGAACTTTCAGCACCTGGACACTAATTGGGGTTACCTGCGCCCCCGAATAACACTTTGGGTAGTTTATTGACCTCTGGACACTGTTTGGACGTTCGGTTTACTGGAAATGTGCGGGAACCGTCCAGAGGAAATTCGAAGGAATCGGGGGAAACTTGGGTGAATTTCAAGCACCTGGACATAAATTGGGGTGAATTTTGGACTCTTGGACATAAATTGGGTGAATTTTGAGTAGCTGGACGGGAATTTGGGTGAAATTTGAGCACATGGACGCAAATTGGGGTGAATTTTGAGCACCTGGAGAGGAATTTAGGTTAAATTTGAGTACCTGGACGGCAAATCGGGGGAACTGCCCAGGAATATCGGAGGAAAACCTGGACACTCGGGGGAAACTCGGGGAAACTGGCCCAGCTCATACATTTATTAGCTACTTTCGTCACATGTGATTTCCCCCCAATAAAATTCCTATTCCATCGTCTTTCCAAATTATGTTATTATCACGAAGTTTCATTTTTTGCTTACGTCTATTCCAAATTATTAAAGACATCAAATATCTCAACTTCATGCTAAGGTTCCCTTAATTCCGATTCATCTCATATCGTCAGTGTGGAATTTAATAATACGATATAAATTCCATATTTCGAGGTCACTCATTCATCTTTACTGATGGATCGAAAAGCCTGGCTGGAGTTGGGGTCTTATTCTTGTGCTCTCAGTTCAGCCATTCTCAGTCCTCTAAGCTTTCTTCTATCTTTACTGCTGAATCTATTGGCATCTTACAAGCCATTATTTTTATTTCCTCTTCTGCGCGGGTCCTTATAAATTTCTTATTATTTTAAGTGTTCTTCTAGCGTTATCTTCATCTCCCCTTTCTCCTTTTACTGATGCTTTCATCCTTTTTATTCGTTTTCTTTTTTCATCACCTATCCTCTTCAACGTCTACTTAGATTGACCTTCCTTTTGGGTTCGTGATCATTTAGGCATATTGATGGAAACGTAGCCGTTGACCTCCCCTTGCTAGATCTGCAACTTTCAATGGGAGTTTTTTTAGCAGGATTCCAGTTCAGAATATTCTTCTTCTAACTAAATCCTGCCACCTTAAGTTTTGGCACTCGGTTTATGTTTCTCTTTTCGCTAATCCTCTAATTCCTTTTATCTGTTGACTAGCCCCGTCCCTTCTTCTCGTCCTCGATTTTATTATTTCCCTGGTTTGCGTCGATCCATAATTACTAAATTATTTCGCCTTTGTTTTTCGCACAGTCTCCTTCCTTCTTCTCTAAATCGTTTTTCCCTAAATCTCCTTTTTGTTCATTCGATCCTGAAGGTTCCTATTATGTTTGTGACGCAGATCGCGAGTTTTTCGAGTGTTCTGGTTTATCCAGCGAGCGTAAGTTTACTTTAAAGCTCGGTCTTCCTCCTTCTTTCAATGCCTGCTACGGGTACACTCTTTCTCTGATCTCGGTTGTTTCTGTCCCAGAAGTGTTCCTTGGTTCCGTTGCTGATAAAATACAAATATAGCTTCTACCCTATTTCATTTATCTCTTTCATTTTGCCGGGCCAACGCTTTCGCTAGCAAACCCAAGAGAAAAAAAAACCCTGTTATTAATATTTTCGATAAAACCCTCACGTCAGACATATCACGCGCTAATGTTTCGATAAGCAGTTCCCATGTATTATTTTTTATACTTTTCGCAAAAATATGGAAGCGTAGGTGTTTTTTTACTTTTATGTATGTTTTAATTTCACAATTCAATTTTTACTATTCTTGGTGCATGCTATTTAAATATAGCCACATTTTAACGATTTTAGCGGAGAAGAATATGGATAAAAATAAAATCTTTTTATTTTTTATTTCACACTACTGGTTAAATTTGTTCTTACACAATATTTACTCTCTGCTGCTTTATACACGATTCAAAAATAAATAAATTTTTTCTTATCTGATGGGGTCAAAAAATAAAAAATAATAAATAAAGAATGACACGGAAAATCGAAAATTAAAAATTGATGCTTCTTTTTAAAATAATTTCTGATTATATATTCATTAAACGTTCGGGATATAATTTACACGCATTCGCGTTTAATTATATTTTATATATATAAAATAAATGAATACTCACAATAAAAAACAAAATAAGTATAAAATAATTTACTCGAATAAATTAAAATAAATGCATCAATTTGAAAAAACGTTTAACATGTGGTGCGAAGAAACACACTGATATAAACAATTAACAGAGGTATTTATTAACCCTTATTATATGTTAAATTAAACTAAACAATGTGCGACCAAAACCTGTATAAGAATGTTAAGAAAACATTTTCGGGCTGCATCATCAGCTAATAACACTGAGGACACGCTCAATTAAAACTAAAATGCAATCTGTTACACACTACATTTTAAAATGAGCGTGTACTCACAATCAGTGTTGTTAACTGATAATATAGCCTGAAAACATTATCTTAAATTTAGGTATTTAAATTTATTAAAATACAAATTTATACTTATTTTTGTTTATTATTAAGGGGGGATTTATTTATTTTACATTTATAAATATTAACAAGCAGGAGGTTATGCATTTACATTTAATTCTATTTAATTGTTTGTTACTTTTAAATAACACGTTCGATCAGTCTAATTAAATTGACAGGACGAAATGATTGCGTTCTGTGTCACTTTTCTTTGTGGTATGAACGGAATTAAATAAACGGAAATGTATTTATTTTTACGAAATAAATTAAATCGCAGGTCTTACGCTGCGTGCGTAAGCGTGAAAGATAAAATACGAATTAATCATTTTTATATAGTGTACATTTAATCGGTAAAAAATTAATTTACAAAAAATTGTATTTCGTTTTCGTTTTTCTTTACTCTATCGTTCGCAACGCCCACACGAAATTATTTTTCGTTCTACGTTCGTAATTGCTGCATGAATTTTTACGAGACATTTTAGGTGAAATTTTTCCTTATTATTCTTTGTGCTGTACGTTATTGAATTTTTTATCGGATCGTTGTAATGTCGCAAAAAAAGTGTGAAAGTGTTAGCGATTTTTAGTTGGTGCGTGTAGCCGTGTTAAAAATATTGCTGTGGTGTCCTTTCAAAAAGGATATTAGAAACGTGTTTTAAGAAAATATTAATTTTCTAATTAAACGGCTTTCTGTGTCCTCATCTAATCTTATCTCTTCCTATCTTAGTATTAAAAACCAATGGCGATTTGCTCCTCACAAAATCCCAATCCTTTCTCTCGTAGCAGCTCGAGTCTCCAATTTTTCGCCTTATGTCTTTTCTTATTCCAAGCTTTCTTACTTTTCCCATGACTTTTCCAGCATTTGGCAGACTATTAATCTCTTCTCTCTCCCTCTCCAAACCAGCTCCACCGCACATTCTTCAATCCAAGCCGAATTCCTCCACATGCTGGACACATCTTTCCCTTCTCATCTAACATTCTTCACTGACGGTTCTAAAAACGAAAATGGGGTGGGCGGCGCGTTTACCTCCCTCTCACTTAATCACTCTGAGTCCTTCAAGCTCCCTTCCTTCTGTTCTATCTTCACAGCGGAGTCTATCGCCATCTTACGCACAGTCTCGTTCATTCCATCCATAAGAGAGATCAGTAAATTTCTGATTGTCTCTGATTCCAAAAGTGTTCTTCAAGCCATCTCTTCTCCTCCTTCTCATTCCTCCAATTCTATCATTCTTTTAATTCGTTTTCTTATATCCAATTTACTTTCATCCCGTTCCATTACTATTGACCTTTTGTGGGTTCCTAGTCACTCTGGCATCGAGGGCAACGAGTTAGCTGACTTTTTAGCCCGTTCGGCCGCCCGCGATGGTCCTTTATTCTGCAAAATTCCTACCTCGGACATCCTCCTTCTTTCCTCAGCTAATCATTCCCGACTATGGTCGGACATCTATCCTTCCCTATTTTCTAATCCCGCCTCTCATTATCTTCAAATTCAACCGGTTCCCTCTTCCCAGCCGTGGTTTCAATCCTATTCTTATCATCGCTCCGCGATCATTTCCTTAATCAGACTGCGTATTAATCACTCACTTCTACCCTCTTCACGTTTTCGTTTTTCCCTGTCCCCTTCTCCCGATTGTCCCCTTCATAATTCCATCTCTCCTCTCATATGTGATGCAAACCACATCTTCTTTGAATGCCCTGCCCTTGATTCCGAGCGCTCTGTTTTGTACTCGAAAATCTTGGCACTGGGTCTTCCTGCTCCGTATAATTCTTCTTTTGTCCTTTCCTTTCCATCCCCAGATATAATCCCGGTACTCCAATCTTTCCTAAGCTCTATTTCTAATCGTCTTTTTATTTAACCCCTTCCTTAATTTCTATTGTTGTTGGGTCAATGCCGCTAGCGCGCCCAAAAAAGAAAAAAAAAAAAGAAAAAAAAAAAAAAGAAAAGAAAATATTATAGGCTGTGCCGCTTCACTCTTTCCCAAACAATATGTGTAAAAAATCTAAGCAAGGATCTAACCGAAGTAATAAAAACGAACCGTGAACGCGTTGATTGAATGTGAATTTTTAAAAAATTTCTTCTCCGCTTAAAAAAGGAAATTATCATTTCCGAACTATATGTTTAAGGACAAGTGTAACTTTCAGAAATTACTTATCAAAAGGTTTGTTTTCTATATTGCTAAATTATCTGCGAGTTTCACGATACATGTAGGTTGAAAAATCGGTTAAATACGTAAAAATTCGGAAATTTATTATTTTTTCTCGAAATAAGATAAATCGAACATTTACGGAATCTTGACAGGAAGCGATAAAGTATACATTGTCGCTTTATCTGTCGGTCGTGAAACTGCGGAAGAAAGGAGATTTTAGGAAAACATTAATGTTTATTCATTAGACTTAAGTTGTTCGCCGCCTGGTATTAGAATGATTAGGGATTGCCGCGTAAAGTAATGCGACGCAGTCTGTTTACACTGAACATTTCAACTAGTCCTGACTGGAATAAAATCCGAATTCCTGCAAAGGCGTGCGGTAATTTCGATAAGTAGGCTACAAAGGGTGGTCGCAAGTTATTCAGATTTTCGAGTTTTGTACAGTAGGTAAGCAGTGCATGGCCATTGCATGTCGTCCTAATAAGCAGAAGGTGCAACAGTCTTGTTTGTTCGTTTCTGTAAAGGATTACATCGAAGCTTTTAATCTCGAAGAAGCGATATGTCCAGAACGTTGAAAAATAATGAACCGCCGTTGTTGCGCAATTACAAATTCAGTTGAAAATCATTATAATTCGGCTGTTCCCGAAAACCCTGAACGGTAAATCCACAAGTGACACTACTATACTATCCCTTTATTCTGCTGTCGTATACGCTGTTGAGTCGGATAATTTAAGATCTTCGTTCAGATTAAAATAACCTTATTCGGAATTTGGAAAATGCCCTGCTGTGGGCGATCATTTTTTCGGAAGGCAGCCGCTGCTTTTTACCGATTGATGTGAATCCGAATTTTCTAATATAGATATATGTACATATATATATATATATATATATATATATATTGATACGGATTAAACTATTTTTTTATATGATTTTTTTTTATTGAATCGACTAGTTCTCGAGTCCCTGATTTCAGGAAGCCATTAATACGAATTACGTATTTTCTGATCGTCCCTGTTACGGGCGCTATTAATACGAATTACGATCTTTCCTGTTGCGGGTGCTATTGATATGAATGTCTACTATTTGAGTTTAATTTTTGGTTCCTATTCCGGACGCCATTAATACGAATTCTATCTTTTTAGTCCCTCTTACGGATTACCATTCGATACGAATGCATTTATCGAGTTAATTAGAATTAGGCTTTTTTATTATTTTATTATTGTTATTACTATTCGAAATTTAAAAAAAAGGAAACAACAAAACAAAAAAAAATATAGCCGGAATAGCGGCAGTTTATCCACGCAGGAGATTTCACGAGGCCCTCTCTTTCACCACGTGTCCAACGGAAAATACTTTGAAGCACAAAGAAACGCGTATGTTAAAACAAAATAACATGTAAATCCGGATTTGGTGTTTTACTAGTTCGTACGTACGACAAAAAAAAAGGAAACAATGACAATATTACACAGTAAATTTATACAAAAAAAAAAATTTATTTCGCTGCATCCGGAGCGACTAGTTAAAAACGTTGCATGACTAGAACGAAGCAACGCGACGACGGCGACGAGAAGGTCAGCGAGCGAGCACAATGTTGCGCTACCGTAACAAAGGCTACGCAGAAGTTTTTTAGAAGAATACTTCTGCATAGATCACCGCACTAACTACCCTGCCTGACTTTTGGCGGGATACATCCGAAATCTCCGCTTGGCTCAAGGTCATTCGACACACAGTATTCCGCGCTTTCGCCGCAAGCACATGTCACTGCCTTAGCCCTCAACCACTACCACTACACAGACACTAGTGTAGTATCATCCCGGTGCAACCGATCGAACGAACAGGCACGGGATTTTCCGTTTTGGCCGAGTAAGCATACTTGACAAGGCAAAGCGACGGCTAAAAAGAACGATGTCCGAGAGATCGTGAATTAATGACGTTTCGGGGAGTATTTTTATAACTCGGACATCGTCAAAAGATAGCGCTGCAAATACCGAATCCGTATCAATATATACATACATATATATTGAAACGGTATATACATATGTGTTTTTGGCGATATATTTTAATTTCCTACCAGGGATGCCGAATGAAACGTTACCGTTTACTGTTTAAGCTCACACGGATGCCAACCACGAGGTTTTACTCTCGTGGATATTTTTTTTTTTAAATCTTAATTTTTTGGTTTATTGTTTATGGTGATTATTATTATGATATTAAATTATTCGATAACAATATATTTTATAATACTTTACACCTATCTTTCTGTACCGGTCGATCGCTAAAAAAAACAATAATTATCTACGAATATAACAACGAAATATTGTACAAAATTAATTAATAAAATTCTACGTATCACTGTTATCGGTGGCAATGTTGATCCGTTGGTACGGATAAATCTGATTAGATAGTAATCGGCTTTACTAATTTCGATAATTGACGAATTTAATTTACTACTGCTAAGAGTACCGAATACTTTAGACGACGATAGAGCACGAATCAAATGTTATAACTTTTCCTTGACTACAAGACCGGAACTGTTTTGCTGAGACTGATGGTTAACATCTGACTGACTTGAGAGAAGAAAAATAATTTAACTTTCAGCGGAGGTAAAGAAAGACTGATTTTCTCTAAAAATCTTTTTTCCGTTATTTCTAAATTTTCCCGTCCTTCCACTAGTGACCGCTGGAGCTGACCCTATCAGGTAGATCCTTTTTTTGGATGGTGATTGGCCAACGGACAACAGGATTTCAAACATGTGCACATTTACTCTCGCACCATACATTTTAAATTATGTTTTATTTTTATTTTATGTTTATATTATTTTTATCTTCTTTTTCTTTGAATTTTATTTGCATCTTGTAATGAACACATTACAGTATATGTATATACATATATATATATATATATATATATATATGCGAGGGGTGTTCAATACGTGACACGGCTTATTTTGCAGCCCGCTGTTTGGTAAAATTTAGTGAAATTTATGCGGGAGTTAGAGGAGGAAAATACCAATAGAATGATGTTTTCCGCATTCTGATCTGATCAGTAGAACTTCGTACGCACATGTGAAACATGTCGGTGAACGTTTTCAAGCCGGTGAGTTATGAGACACGCACAGTCACCAAATTTCTGACAGCTGAAGAAGTTGTAGGTGCAAAAATTGATTGCAGACTGTGCATAGCGTACGATGCAAATAGCATTATGACGTGTCAGCGTGTCTCAGAGACAAAGGAAGCGAGTAAAGTGTGAATAATGAAAGGTCAACCAGGTCCGCCAAAAGTCAAAACTGAATGCTCTGCCGGAAGGTTCTCGTAACCATCTTCTGCATCGGGCACGGACTCCTACTGTTGCAATTTCGTACGCAGAAGGATGCGATAACGGAGTAAACTTACCGTGACACTCATGCGGTAATTCATTGAGCCATTAATCGGAAGAGATATGGCTGCAGTCTGGGGAGCAGTTCTTTTGCACGATAATGCGCGACACACACGTCTGTCCTTGTTCGCACGTGAATTAAAAATAAAAATTGGGACGAATTTTCACATCGATTATACTCGCCTGATGTGGCGGCACTTTTGGATTTTCGCCTTTTTCCGATTTGGAATGCGTGGAAAACGTTTCGTTACAGACGAGGTCATGGGGGCAGTAACGAAATTTTTCGCTAAATCCACCGCCCCCAGTTTTACCATGACGGTATCTTTAAACTCGTGACCCGCTATGATAAATGCCTTTAATGTTTTTGGAAATGATGTCGAAAAATAAAGGGTATTTCTTCTAGTTTCTTTGCTATTTTTTTCATAATTTTTAGATGCCTGGAAGGCCATTTTCGAAGACATGTCACACGTTATTTATTGAACGCCTCACGTATATTGTTTGCGGTTAATTTCCTTTTTAGTAGTTTTCTTAAAATATAGGAAAAAATAAAGAGAGAGAAACATTTTAAGATGATAATTAAAAGCGAAACGTGAAATCTACGAATTAATAGTTGAAAGAGTATTTGCGTGCCGCGTGTGTGTTTCTTTATATTTACGAATTAAAAACAACTGAAAGAGTATGAACAGCGAAGGTTCGTTGTGAAATTTGTAAATGCAACCTGAATATGTTAGTAAATTAATTATTGCGAACGGTTCTGCTATTGGCGTTTTTACTTCACTTTTTCTAATATTTTTTCGGATATCGAGAAATCAGAGCTGTAACTTTTTGATCTGTTTTAATTTTTATCGTTACCATTCTCATCTATTTAAGGTTCAAATTGGTGAGGAATTTTGGAATATTGGTAGATACAATAACTGCGGCAGCTTCAACTAAAGCGAACATTGACTTTGAACTGATTATAACAATACAATATGAACTATATACAATAAGTAAACTTCGATTTATTAACATTTCCATTGATGACCAGCTAATTCTACTACCTAATGTTGGTAATAGCTGGAAAGTATGTAATAGCCTTTTCCGATAAAGTGTGAAACCTATCATTCTCCACTTCCGGATTAGAATTTCAGTTCGATAACAACCTGGGAAATAGTGCATGAAATCGATTCAGTAGTTCTCGTCTTTTTACCCGTAAATTCCTTTCTCAATTAGCTATTTTGTAACCTAATTTGGTATTTTTAACTAGCATACTTTGGCAGCTTGCAATACAACACTGCTTCTCAAAGCAAATAACGCGATCTTTTTCTGTCTCGGTTTCCCTTCAATAGGTTCGCCGCGTTTAAATACGGTTTCTGTGGCGATATTGAATGTTACGAAAATTAAAATTAATAAAATATACGTTTAAAATTGAAAAATTATGCAATCGTAATTTCCCTATTGAACCACACGTATTGTTGTTCTCTATTTAAACGTTTACGAAAAACTCACAAATATTTGAACTGATCTGTTCACAATAAATCCGAGCGAATTTCGATCACTAGGTACTATCTTATAATATGAGCAAAAGTTATATATATATATATACATATACACATATATGCAACTGAGTTCTTGGAAATGGCTCTGACGATGTTAATGAAGTTCACGAATTGGGGAATTTTAGGGTCAAAAATTTGTTGCGAGGTATTATCGTTGAGGAAATTTCGTCAAATGTGTGATTTTAAAATGAATGAGGCGAATTGTTCGATTTTTCGGGTTTTATTAAAAAATAGGCGAAACGCCTATTTATTATGGTGAAAGATAATAAATTTATTTAATAAAGGCGTAATATTTTTGTTTCGTGATGAAACGTATTTACGCTTTACGCAACGGATTTAATTGCCAATTAAAATGTATATGACGATATTGTAGAGCTGAACAGATGATAATTTGTAATAATATTTCTGGCCTACTTCAACATGAAAACGAATAACACGATCTATACAAAAATCTCTAGTTTCCGTACTGTGCGCCTATCATTGCTAAATGTTTGACTGATTTCCAAGTCTATGTCCGTGTAAAATTCGATTAATATGTATCTTATTAAATGAGCAATTCTCGCACACACACAGGTTACCAGGTTCTCGGAAATGGCTGGAACGTTTTTTTTAAATAAAATTCGCGAATTAGCTAGTTGTGCGTCCTAGAAATAGATTGTTCTAGGACACATGGAGGCATACAGTGTTCCTGCTTTAGAGATCAAACTTCTTCACGAATTTATATAGCGTTTTTAAATACTGCGCAAACTAAAATACTCACTTTCAAAATTGAAAAACAGACCAATGCAATGTTGTAACTTTCCTATTATGCTTTTATTATTATTGTATTTTTGAATGTTTACAAAGTTTATGCTTTAACTAATCTACGAGTTTGGAATAAATCCGAGCGAAGCTCGGTCGACGCTATATACAAACTATTTAAAAAATATTCTTCCAGTTAGTGGGAGGGTAGAATAAAACCTTCCTCGAAAAAACCCATAGAAGATGTCGACTTTAAAGGATCTTTTTCGACAATCTCTACACAGTAAATCAGATTGTGAGAAAAAATACGTGGAATTTTAGATTGTAATAGAGTGTAATATATGATTTTATGATAGAATCATTGAAAAACCAAGGGGTACTGCCGGAAAATTACACAATATTAATTCAAAAAATGTAAAAAAAAAGGCGCGGATAATAATGAACGGAGAAAGACGCTATTGTAATCTGAGCCACTACTATTTTTAATCATGTTCTCGAAGGAATTTTCAGGGCGACGGATTGGAGTAATAAAAAATTTGGAAATGGGATACCGATTTTAAATTCTTCGAGATGTACATATAGTCCTCTGAAACGTTTAATATAATGGTAGAATTAGGAAAAAAACGGACTAAAGGATGACTTTTATTTTTTCGCAAATCTGTACTTAGCCCATTAGGCTACCACTAGATTCTGTTATATACTTTAAACACTTGAATGATCACTGACGTAGGACCCAAGCTTAATTTAAGCACTTAAGTTTAATGGCTTCTTCCTGCGCAGCCAACATGTCTCCGTCGGATTATTCAATAACGCTATAGTACGTTCGTATGACTTCAAATCTTCCGATGTGCCTTGTGGCTGATTTTGCAATAACCTCCCTTTCGCGATAGCCTAGTTGCTAGAGCGATTGACTTTTGTTGTTACGGTGGTCACGGGTTCGATCCCGGGCGACGACAGAACTTATTACAAAGAATTAAATTAAATACTCGATAATAATAATCATGTGGAAGGCAATGGAAAAACACCACGTATACCATCATATGCGTGCTAATTAGTACACAGCAGACATACATGGGACTACACTTGTATATCGATAAATCAAATGATTACTAATCAGTGTCGAATGAAGTCTTGCGCGTGTACACTCGTGTTGCATATGACAATTGCTATGAACAATGTCTGTACAGCTGAGATGTACGAATAGGTAGTCGCCGACGCTCAGGAATTAAGTATGACGCTATAAAGAATAAGATATAAGGAATGTTAAGATCTTGGTGCAGAGTTTTATTACTTACGTACCACGGAGCATCAACCATTGCTCTCAACGTCTTATTGTTAGTATTATATTTATATTTAAATCTGCGCTGCAGTCGCAGAGCCCGCAACCATACCTCCCATATTAGAACAAGAATCTGCCTGTAGAGTAATATTTTATTATCTACAGAGAGCTACGACTTTCTGCCTAGTAACTAATACATCTTCCATGTTCTAATATTTAATTCGTTTCTTTTTGTCATGATATGGCTGCTCCATGTTAGTCTACAATCAAGGTGAATGCCCAGATACTTTACTTCCTGTTTTAACGGTATTGTTTTATTAATTTTAATAGCTTGATGACCTACATGTCTATTGGTGAACATTATGTGGATCGACGTTGATCTTAATTCTCCATCGCCTGCACCACTTGAAGATTATATCAATTGACGCTTATAGCGTGATATTAGATTTATTTTTGGGCATTTATTAGAGCACAGAATAGCCGTATCGTCTGCAAATATAGCAGTAAGAGATTCGTTCGAAACAGGAAGATCTGCGTAGGTGACTCAAAAATAATTTCTGAAAACAAAAACTAGAAAAAAAAAAGTCTAGCGGCTATAGTTAGCATATTAGCTATTGCTAAGCAAGCAAATTTTACCGTTACAGTCCTAAATTGTATTTTCGTGGGTTGTGAAAATCGTAGCAGTTACAGGACGCGCACAAAAGTGCAAACACACTTCTAGGAAATCCCAAAAACAAACAAAATTCTAAAACTTAAATGGTCATTAAGAAGAATATTTAAGAGCTTTTAATGATCATTATGAAAGCTAAATGTATCCTGACAACGATAAGTTCTGGATTTCTTTTTTTTATTTTAAAGATTTTATGTCCAGAAGCAATATAGAGGGGGAAAGAATCAAATAGAAATTCTGTTAGAGATAGATAATATATAAGAATTGAATAAAGGAATGACGGACAAAGAAGGGAACGACGAAGAGCCGAGAGTAGAAAATAGTAGATCATTCGTTTGAGAGGGAAAAGAATGTGATTGAAATCATAGAAAGCCTCATGGTTAAGGTGAAGAGGGCAAAACGGAAAGACGAAAACGAGAGAAATGCGTGGTTACGACGTAAGCGAATAATGGAAACGATGGCAGAACGCCGAAGTAAGGGGAAATCAAGGAACTACGGGTTGAATAGTGAGATAGATTATTAGAAAAGAACAGAGCATAAGATCAGTATTTGAAATATAGTTATTCAAAAAGAGGTAGAAGATTCAAGCTGGGAATTTTAGAGAAGAAGTTGGCGCAGGAGACTCGAGCCAGAAAATTCGTCAATTCATCGCCTTCAATGCAATGCCTGCATGACTAGGACAATAAATCAACACGGATCGAATGAAGAGAAAAAAAGATCATGAAGGAGACTCGTATTCGAAGAATGATAAAATCACATGAGTATGTGGGAAAAGTAGAACATACGGCCTGAAGGGCACTCATGGAATCAGAGATAATCAAATAGTTTGTGAAATAGCGATGGGGGAAAACATAAATAACAAAACGTAGGATAGCCATGAGTTCGGCTGTAAATAGGGATCAGAAGGAAGGGAGACTTCAGAGTGATTAATTTCCTCAGGCTTCAACTTCGTCAGGACCCACCGAGCCATCAGTAAAGATATTCCACATGTAGAGAAAGTAAGGAATTACGGAATTCCTGTATAGCAACGGTTCGAGATAGAGATTCGGACAGCAAGGGCAGTAGGAGAATGCGTGAGATTAGCTAAATCGAAGGAGAAGTAAGGAAGATTAGAAGAGGAGATTACATAAAGAAAATAAGAACTAGGTTGTAAGGAGATACGAGCAAGGATAGGAATTTTCTTACAGGAAGAAAGAAGTTCGTAAGACGTTGGCGGTAAGCGTTTTGCGAGTGAAACGTTATCTTTTTTGAAGTGAAAACGTCTTTAGGCGTGTTTAGCGATTTTTTGTAGGGGAAAAACTTATGTGGATTCGCGTCACGCACGTCACGGTCATGCTAATGTTATCGACTAGTGCGAGAAATAAAACCGCTAACGTTGTTAGCGATGGCGTAATGTCTTTCCTCTACCCCTCGCTACTCTCACGACCGTGTAATCGGTAATAAACTACAAGAAAAGATATAAAAATTTATTTAATTATATTAGAACTACTGATATGGGGAATAATAAAAATTTGTGATGCCAGTAAATTATATCGTGAACATTATTTAATAATGAAGTATGTTGCAATTTTTGAATGAAGCATTAGGTTTGACTATATCCAATGATCGAAAACTCAGTACTACCAAATATAAAACGACGATCAATGCGGTTTTTACAACATATTTACATAAATTCGAATCAAACAGTTTCATTTATTACTTCAGTTAAGCCTATTGTATTCTTTTCAGAATATAATGAAAAGTTTGAAAGAATAAATAATCTAAGTATTGTTGAAATTAATGATGATAATGATGTAAACAATGAACATAATGTTGAAAATTAAGTTCATTTAAATTTCTTTAAATATAAATACTATGTATAATAATTATTATTTTAATTAAGTTGTATTTATGTTTTTTATTACGTTTGCGCAGCCCATCGTCATGTGTGTTTTGATTAATAAACGAACCATATAAAAATGTATGTATATAATTGTTACTCGGAGTGAGATGTGAAAACCAGACTAATGTTAATAATCGAGGTTACAAATTATGAAATTTAAATTTTTGATATTACAATTTTTTTTTTTTTTAATCTGTAAATTCAAAAAAAAAAACACCATTATTTCATAGTTTTAAGTTTTTACTTCTGTCGGCAGTCCCTATGACTGTACCGTAGTTTGTTTTTTTCTTGTAATTTTACAATTTGTGTCCCATGATCGAACAGCAGGTGAGAATAAAGGAAAGACCGGTGAATGGAGAAATTACCCAGCGACGGTGGTAATCTCTACAGGAAAACAAGTGTCGTAGTTTGTTTATATATTAATTTTCGGTCTTTGAGAATTATTAATAAACTGAAAAACACGCTAGACAGATCTAAATTAATGAAAATGATTAAATTAGTTTCTAGTACACGTAAAACAGAAATTAATTTATAGACGTGATTAAATATGTATTAGGTCATCTATAGCGAGACTAAAAGATGGTCGCATAGGACCACTTTCCGACATCTATGACAATACTATAAACGTAAAAAAAAAAGGAATATCAAGTAGATGGCGAGGTGAATGCTTGATAGTTTCAACAGTAAAAACAACTTCCAAAGAGTAGCGCATTAAGTGGAACGGAATAGGAACGATTAAACATTTTTGCTCAGTGCGGACGATTGTGGAAATTTTATGTTTAATATTTACTCTTATTTAATATTTAAAAACGCTTAATTTTGCAATATTTAAAGTTAGCTTGATTTTGATATTTTCCCGCCGCAATATTGTTTTAGAAGAAAAATAAGTGTAAGAAAACATAAGAATATTTCCCGCTCTGTAATTAGGGTAGATGAGGAGTGTCGCTGCCACCTGGCTAGGGGGTCGACTTGTTTATTATCGAATCTATTATTAGCCGCATATTATATAGATGTTTCGGTTATAAATTAAGAGGAAACATACTGGAAAGGTGATATGGTTCTCGTTTAATTACGATCTAAGAGGAAGTAATTATTAAAATGAACTGCGAAAGGTAACTAAGAGCGCTGACAATTTCGCAAACTTTCACAACGTTGATAACAATAGATTGTAGGTGTCAGTGCGCCAACAAGCAACTGTCTGCGTACATTGCCGCTAGAACGACGACGTTGCAGAATCCATCACAGCGGGATGCAAATTTTTTCAGCCTGCCTTTGACTTGTTCGCCCTCCGAACAACAAGCAACACCTTTATTTAATTAAATTAAAGGAAACCGTAGCGCCGACTGCTCGCCTCGCATAAATTTATTCAAATTAAAATTAAATTTCTTATTTAAAAGCTGGAAAAAGTGACACCACTGCGCTATACCTATCGATGATTAATTCGAAGTAGAAATATCGACTTGTATGCGATCAGACGGGCACTTTCAGTTAATTTCTGGAAACAGGAAGAGTGAATTGAACGATTTAATTTCGTGCTATCGGTTGCTATGCAATGCAGTAAATATGCAGTGCAGTAAATATGCAGTGCAGTCAATATTCAGTGCAGTAAATATGCAGTGCAGTCAATATGCAGTGCAGTCAATATGCAGCGCAGTCAATATGCAGCACAGTCAATATGTAGTGCAGTCAATATGCAGTGCAGTCAATATGAAGTGCAGTTAATATGAAGTGCAGTCAATAAGAATTGTTTTCGATTTATGTTTTTCTTATTTATATCATTATTTTCTTATTAATTATAACGTTTCGTAAACAAATTACTTTGGTATGTAGTGTACGAACGGCAATCGAGTATCTATTTGAAGTGACCGGACTATACTGAAAAATTCTCTGGTCAAATGTATGTACTTAATATTACTGCTCTCTAAATGATTATCGAATTTTTATGATTAATATTATTACTTTTATAGTAAGGATTTTTGGGTACATAAATGATGAATGAATTCGTTGTGTCATATGTGGACGAACGTAGGAGTATCTTTATTTTCACCAGTTTACGTATGATTTTTAATTTCGAGTGTGGTTATTAATACGTGTGAGTATAGACACAAATCATACGAGTTTATAAATATAGGCCAACGTTTTCCCATTTATTTGTGTAATGCGCGATCAAAGAAGAAAATTAAGATCTGCCATACTATTTAATAGCATGTACCCCCTCCGTTCCATAAAAAAAGTTCATAAAAAATCCGATTCAAAATGAAAGCATTACACTAATATGTTTTCAGTTTGAAATCAGAACCCTCCTACCCTATAAATGTATAAAGTGGGAACGTAACAAGCAATATTTAAGAACTCTTTTAAGAATTTAATGAGTGCGTCTAAAACAAGACTCACAGATGATAGACGACGAAGTTGGCAAAATTCGAACTTCATCGAAAATATTGGCATGTTGCCTATAATCTGTATTCATATTTGCCTCCAGATTCAAACTATTATATGTAGCATATTTAAATGATTTTTAACCAATCTTTAAACGACATAATAGCTTCTTGTTCACATTAGCAGCTTGATAATGGATTTGTTAATACGATTCGCGCATCAAATTGGTAAATTCCGCTATTCAATTTGATGCATGCAAATATAAATAATACAACATCATGAAGCGAATTTGATTTGCATCATCGTTGTCCGTAATATCAGGTAGCTCCGTGTACTCGATCAAAATTGTCTCCATTGTAGAATGCACAATTATATTTCATATCTACTGCTACATCAGATTCATCATTTTTAATAGGGAAATTTTCGTTCGATTCAGAAACGTGGTATACATATTTATCAATTTCGGTATTGGCTGTTCCCCGAAATTGTTGTTTGTAATGTACTTCCGTGTTTTAAAATCGTGAAATGATGAGGAGTATTGTCACAAATATGAAACTTTTTTTTTTATTAATTACCTTATCATTCTAAAATGATCATTGTTTTTTGTGACATTACCACTGTTCGAACGTGAGCGGATAGGATTCGTTTTAATTAAAATTTTCTGTTCCCTTAAAAATAAAAATTAAAGATGGCGAATAAAAATAAAATGAAAACTCTTTATCGATAAAAGAAGCGTTAACGTCTGAATTCTCAGAAATCCCATCGAAACACGGAATAAGAGTAAATTATCCGGAATTGCTTTAAACAGTTTTATTTTAACATATCGACAAGCTGGGTAATAAGAGAAAATGCGTCATCGCTTCGAAGTTCTTTAAAAATCAACTTGTTATTACATAGAAGTGCGGAGAGGGGGTACTTTTTTAAATTTTTTTTCTCACCATCCGGCAAATAGTTGCAAATGTAAAGAGTTATACTAAAATTTTTTTTTTTACAACAAATTTAAATACTACGAATATAATGGTACGAATGGGGGAATGATAGCGATTAATTCGGCAGAAAACATAGTCCTATGATTCCCCAAACCTGTCACAGCGAAATTACCGCCAATTAAGAAATTGGTGTGAATGTGGTCATTATTTTACGCCGAGAAATCGGAAAAGTTCAAAGTAAGGCGGCAACGTCCCCTGTTCGCAATCTGCAATGTAATAATCCGAGTTAAGGGCTTCAGGTTTTTCAAGCTGAACAATCTAAAACGACAAAAACCAAAAATCGGAAAAGCGAACTAGGTTTTTTATCAGTTAGTTTAAGATAACTTTTTTTTAAGGGCTATTTGCGTAGATTGTCGACTTTCTACGTTTTCTGGTAACTTTTTTTTCTTTGTGTGGTTGTTGGCGGAAGTCTCACACCCTTTGCTAAAAGATCTGGAGGGTTAAAATAATAAAAAGTAGAATGATATATTTGAATTTTTACGAAAATTGGGACATTTTTTCTAATGTGGGGTAGCCTAAGAATTACGTTGTAATTAATATATATTAATTACAACGTAATTCTTAGGCTACCCTACATTAGAAAAAATGTCCGAAAAAAATGTTCCAATTTTATGTAACGTTTGTTATATTTCATAGGATTACTGCGATTATGTTATTACATTCATATGGACCGATGTAGAATTACGTTCTAAATTTTGATCATTTTATACGAAATATAGAAGAGAAAGAGATAGAAATGTAAGCAAAAGGGGTCAAGAGGCATAGCCCCTTACGAGGCCAAAATGGCCGAGTTTTATATGTATATATATATGTATATATATATATATAGATACATACGGAGTACGGCAGCATAACTTTCTTTTTTAAAATGCGCCACTTTTTTTCTACTAAATTTTTTAAAGAAATAATAACAGAAAATCGAAATAAAACTGCAAAGGAAGAAGCATACATATTGCCCCAATGGGGGATCTAGAGTATGAACTTCGATTTTCTGTTATTATTTCTTTAAAAAAGTTAGTAGAAAAAAAGTGGCGTATTTTAAAAAAGGAAGTTATGCTGCCGCACCCTGTATAACAATAAATGTTAATACTAATTCGTATAGCGTTACAAACAATTTTTTTAATTTATTATTTTAAAAAGCGTTTTATTTTACAATTTCCTTTTGTTTTGCGTATATTGTATATATAAAAAAATATTCCGCATTTAGCGAGCTGGTACTAATAAATTTTATTACGATTTTCATTCGAAAAATTGATTGATTAATTATTATTATTATCACTTCTATTTTAGATATTTTTGCTAATGGGGGTGAAAATACCAACCATCATAATACCGATTATAGATTGTTAATTACTATTATTATTATTTGATGAATAAAATGGCGCGTCTTTCTCGTGCGCGACGCTAACGTAGAAAAAACTGCTTAGAAAAAAGAATCTGTTCTTCAACACAATAAACTATAATTAATACGGGGGTCGATAATGCGAATAGCTTTCTAGTTTAGATAATTACGTTCGAAATTAGTTTATTATCTCTATATCTGATTAATCAAAAACTGTTTGTTTACATCAGAAAATTCCTAATTCTTATCTTCAGTTGACGAAATGTGGGATAGAAAACCGTAATTATAGAGAATACATTTTTCGTAATTATCATAATGAAAATGAACACAAGATAAAAAGTCATTTTAAACGAGTGACTATTAAAGACGTCTTTTTTTTTTCTGTTTTTGTAAATTTTTTACTTCATTAGTGCCGATAGGTCTAGTACGCTGTGTACCATAACTTCATAATTCATGATACTTATTAAGGATGTATGGAACTTCTTTACTTAATTCTTGGCGTACAATTCTGATACTAATTATTACAAAATATTACAATATCGATGCTATTATAAATTTTTTTCTTTTGTTGCATTTATTTGTACAAGAAAAGAATCCTGTTTTCTTTTTTTTTTTTCTTGTGATTCTTAAATTGGGGTATTTTATATCGCGGAAGGTTGTGTCTAAAAATTTTAAAAATTGCGCAAAAATGGGTGCATTTTTGTCTCTTAATATAGCTATTTAGCAGTATATTTCAAAGAGCACGAAGCGTGAAGGATGCAGCACTCAATGGTACCTACCTATGTAGCTTATTTTTTTTTTAAAAGTACGTTTTAATAATCTCCAAACTCGAGACGCGTCTAAAGGGCTCTTTATTTTTATTTATTTTACAGCCGCAAGAAAATCAGAAATGTGGTTTCTCAATTTTTTTTTTTTTTTTTTTTGGGCTTGTCAACCGACGACCTTTACCCAGAAACAATTAGAATAGGAAGGAATCACTTATATCTTGATACGGTCTGATATTATTAAGCGAAAGGAACAAATAATAGGAATAATCTGTGGAGAGGGAAGAGATAGTTAATGATACAAATATTAAAATGTTTCACTTTTTTCGTTTTTTTTTTTTTTTATCTTCCTCGTCTGATTTTACGTTATTTAAATTTTTTTTTTTTTAATGTTAGTACTACCCAATAGATCAATTTTACTTTTACCTGAATTTTTATATCACATTATTTTTAACTTGTTTTAAATTATCGATGATTATTATTCAGAATGTTGAATTACCGAGGTCACTGCTTGACAGTTTTGTGCATTGAAAAATTTTTATGAACATTTTGTACAGTCGTTGTTCTTTTTAAAATGTTTCTTCTGGTACGTAGATACATTATCAAGAAACTAGGTTTGTTTGGGTTGAGTTTGAGTTTAGTTATAGATGTTTAAGTAAGTATGGGGTTTAAGTGTTTTTTTGTTTTGCTATATTTTTAACACTACACATTTTAAAAAATGACTCAAAAGACTTAAAGATTTTTACATTAATAACACAAAAATTCAAATTAATCAGACGAAGTTGGTATTTTTTTAAAAGATATCTCTAAAACAAAAAAATTCTAAAAATTTGGTTGGCATCTTCTTTTAAATTTGGAATTTTCTCTTCTTTACATTGTTCTGCATGCGGTATTAATTTTGAAATTATTCTGATGAAAATTTTTTTAAAGTTTGAAGTAAAAAAAAAAAAGGTTTGTAAAATACAAAAAACTAAATGAAGTCATGGGGTAAGTTTCGTATGGAGGAAACAGTTTACTGGCTCTCAAAGTATTTTTAGAAACGTAACTCTACCAGACACACCCACTTTGCATTAGCGGTAAAAAAAAACAAAAAAACTCTGTTATTTCTTCAGATACGGATCCGGAACGTTCGGGAACTACATCATCTCGTATACGTATCAATTGGATCCATACAGATCCGTATGATAAAAAATAAAAAATAAAATAAAAATACATGCAATACATAATACCTGTCGTATTAGCAAAATTTATGGTAAATATTAACGTCGTTGATCGAAATGATTTTCAGTTGTCCCGGCTCTCCCAAGGGAATTTTTTCCTTTTCTTCACTGTTTTTAAGCGTTCGTAGCTTATAATTATTGTGGCCCCATGTTTGATTTTTTTTTTTTTTTTTTTTTTTTTTGGGGTTGTCAACCAAGGACCTTTACCCAGAAACAAAAGTCGGTTATATTTTGATCCGATCAGAAATTTTATCTAAAAAGGAACAAATAGTAGGAATAATTAGTGGGGAAGGAAAGGACAGGATATAGGAAGGACAATAAGGAGTAGGAAGTGCAAGCTTCAGCAAATAAGTTTCTACGTGTTTTCATTTTCGTAAGCCGTGTTTAATGTGTCGCAGTGCACGGAAAAAATAACGTAATCTAATGTATTAGTAAAGTTCACTTTTCTCAGTGCAAGTAAAGCTGCTCCAGCTTTTGTCGTAGGAGTGTTACTCATGTAAATCATGTAGACTTTGTGATGAAAACTTTTGGCAGTCGTACACGAAATGTGTCACAGTTGGGACCGCGCGCACAAAAGGAAGTCATTGGCAAAGTGCTATTTACCTAAAAGTAAGTACGGGGGGACACTGAAATATTCGCGATCAAATAATCTGTAGGACATTCTAAGGATCGTTAGATTATTTGGTTCTTCTTCTTAAGAAGGCTAATTGCACAGAGCCGAATCGCAGCTGGGGGATCAGCCTATGTTATAATATAGGGAATTGCGCCGCAGCGAGGTGCTAATATTACCCCGGGGGGATGCAGAAAAATGACACTCCACATTACTTTGTATGCAGCGTTGATTTCCTCTTTTTCGTTTGGCTTTCAGAATTAACCGGGTTTTTAAAATTCGACACATATTATCGTATTCCGGCTATCAGGAAAGGTTCTTTTTTGTTAATTTTTCAGTGGCCGGCCTCTGGAAAATATTACGGCTTTTAATCTCCTTCATTACATACTGATTAAATGAAGGGAGAATTTTTATTAGTTCTAGTATGAAGGATGCGGATAGAGACGGCGTTTGGCGATGTAAAAGGTAAATAATAAGTTGTCGACGTAGAAGTGTCGTAACAAAGCTGAAAAAGCGAATAGTTTGTATTCTGCAGGGATGGGAAACTAACTTTTATTTATCTAGCCGAACGAGCGCGAATTCGCAGCCGAATCGAACGCAGAAATAACAACGACTATCCTTTCTTAGTTGCCTCCTAATCAAATTAACGTCTGCATCGTATTTTCGTGCCGCTATTTTTCGCTTCACTCTCAAATTTTTCTTTATTCTCCTTTACCATATGTACATTCGTTAGCTTATTTCTCTATGCTTTATTTTCATTTTTTGCCTTTCTTCTTAATTTCTCTTTATTTACTTCTTCCCTATTATTTATATTCTCGTTACAAACGGTGGTTGGTAGACAAACAGAAAACTTACACTAGTCTTCGTAATAAGCTCGGCCCGGCTATACACACTGCTGCTGGTCGGATCCGATAGTTGTTCGCAGAGTTAATTGTACTCCGGAATCCGGGCCATACGAACAACTAGTTAAAACGTTTCGTCTGCAATCAGCGACTGTGTTGGAAATTCGGAACTGTTCGACTGTACGAATACTGTCGGCGACTGCTGTCGAGAGTGAGTATCGGTCTGAAAAATTTTTCTATCCCCTAAAAAGTTCACTGAACCCTAGGTGTCGCTGGTACGCGCGCGTAGAACTGATTGAAATACTAATCCCCGAGAGAGTGATCGTATACCACGTACCGGTTTATTATTTTTGATGGTTTTAATCCGGCTCGTAAATGCGATGCTTCTCTTTGAATTACATTCTTTTGGACATTTTAATTTCCGTTCGTCTTCCTAATTTTCGGGCTCCGTTAACTAACAGATTCTCGGTTGCGTGCTGAAAAATACGGTGTCCGACTTAAGTCTGAAATGGTTTGAAGCGAACGTCTGAAATTCACGTTTCCATCTTGTTTTTTATTATACACGGACCAAAACAATCGGCCGACGAACGAGACTGTACCTTGGAATACTTTTTCGTCCTGGTTAGAGGAATCGCTCTGTTTCAAATGTGTCATCATCGTAGGTTGTTTTGAACCGAAATTTAGCTTTCAAAATTATTATTGCTTTCAGCTTTTTGCGTGTTTAATTTTGTAGTGTTTTCGTTTTACGGTACTAGACTGTACACGCTTATAAATAATCTCTGAATATAGTAGGCGCCGCTGATTAGAAATACGTAAACGTTTCAACCGATTATTTCCATTAAACGAGTAGACATGAAAGAAACAAACCAAAAAATGAACTACATACATGCTGGAATCGTAAACCAATCTTTGGGAATCGTCGTCGAAAGAATTATCGAAGGTTGCTTGTTTCGTACTCAACTTCATGACCATATGAGTGATGTTGTTCAAAATCTTTAGCATTTGAGTGATAAATGTAGGCCTGTCTAAGAAGAATCGAGAGAGCATCGGTAATTTCCTTATTTGATCGATGCCCTTTATGTGGGTTTTCTGCGGTTAGTAAACGCATCGTGGATCTTTTAGTGGGTTCTCTAGAAAACTGAACGTTTCTATCAGCATAAATTCAGTCTTCTTTCATTTGAGAAATCAGCGAGTTTTTAATTTTAGGTAATAGGAAGTACATAATCGGAATATGATCGGATACTTCCGGCCATATAGCCAGGAACATAAATTCCATGGAAAGAAACATTATACAGGGCAAGGTGCAAGGAAAACGTCGCAGAGGAAGATACCCACTACGATGGCCTGATCAAATAAATACATCAATTGGAGGTACAAGTTGTCAGAAGCATTCCACGTAGCAATGGATCGAAATAAATGGAAAGAAACGGTAAAAGGAATATGATGCCACCACGTCCTTACGTAGAACAATGGATTGATGATGATGCTGTTCGTTAGCGTCAAGAATGTTTGTTTACCTTTTTTGCAATTTTTCGCCTGTTACATAACAACTGTGTTTAATTATAGCGTACAAGTTGCGTATACAAATATTGAAGAAAATTTCTGTCAACTCCTGCATACGTTTATGCAGAGGTTTTCTCATGGCGCATCATTGCAGGTGTGTATACGTTCAGTCATTCCTATTTCAAATAGCCGCTATGTTGTGTTCGCAAACCGACTAATTTTTACTGTGCATTAGTATGGCCGACTCGATAAAAGGTATTTTGTTTCACTAATGAGCACAATATATGACGAACCTTTCACTTACATTATATATTTTTAATACATATATATATATATATATATATATATATATACTCTGAAAAATAGTATAAGATTACTTTTGTGAATGGCTCGCGTCGCATAAAGCCGGGCCATTCTGTTGCAAAGAGAAACATTTGGTTGCAAGCAGGCACGTTTTTTGACTAAATTAGAGAGAAATTTACTCTGAACGGACGATGTTGTTACTTTATGTTACGGACGAAAACGGACTTATATGTAATGTGATGATGAACCACAGAACACGCGTTTATTATAATTTAAAATTTACAGAATTTATGTAATAAAGGAATTATTTTTATTGGTTATTTAATTTTTATTACTTATTTATTTTAAGTTTTGTAATAAAGTAATGTACATGTAGATTGAATATTCGTATAACAAAAATTCTTTAGCAATAGTTTAATATAAAATTTGATTGAAGCTGTCCTTTTTTATAGAATCGGTTATAATTTATTTTAAAATATATTTCTGTGAGTAATTTTAACGCAATATTAGCGTGATATTGATGCAAAAGAATGAGTGAATTATTAAACATACTAGATACTGAATATCGAATATAAAACGGTAGATTTAAAATTAACGCAGATTGATTAGGTAAACAATACTAATTGTCGGTTGATAACTGCTCAGGACCTGTTGGCGGTGAGGAATGGTAGTAGTATAGGTAGAATGTTGAGTGCATTGTACTGTCTTTATTCTTGATATGGTTTGGAAGTGGTGCTTAATGGAAAAATATCTTTGTGTGTGAGATGTGTCGGTGCTGTCGGAAGCTGTCGTCGATAATGATCGCTAGTTCACGGGGGTAATGTAGTTGATAAGTGGCGACTGTTCTCGTAAAAAGTTGCTACTAGATTTGTTCGGCTTGTCGTTTTTGTTTCATTGAGGAAATTGATCATTCACACATAATAAATTAAATTTTCAATAAATTACGTTGATTTTGTACCTGTCGATTGTTTTCCTTTGTTTTATTCTTTTTAATATACCCTTTTTGATCGGTAGAATTTTATTAAAAACAAACTCTTAAAAACGATATAACTAATCTTCGATCTAAAGGAGTGGCGTCCGAAAGAAAAAGTTCTTCAACAGAGACGTTGGGAGATCTTAACAAGGCCCTGAAATAAGGACCTTTAAGATTCCATCAATGCTAAATAAATAGTATTTGCAGCAGGGTTAGCGATGCGTAATGGCAATCGTTGTAGGGACATAAAATAACAATATATATTAAATTAAATTCGAATTCTCGCGCCAATGGTTTATATCATCGTTCTTTTTTAATCCCATCCCTAAATTAGTAGTTTCTATAGTTTCTTACGAGAGGTTGTATTGAGCGCTGTACCGTTTAATCTACGTATCATTTTCGTTTTTAATATTTTATTACTAATTAATCCATACCTTTCATCTTTTCTGTATTATTTTGTAGTTTGCAATAGATGTTTAGTAAAGAATTAACATTCGGCTTCCACATGCAGCGAGTATTTATGCAGACTAGATTTAGACATATAAAATACCAACTTTGAGGTTTTAATAAAATTCTAATTTCGAGATTTTAATAAAATACCAACTTCGAGATTTTAATAAAATACCAACTTCGAGATTTTAATAAAATACCAACTTCGAGATTTTAATAAAATACCAACTTCAAGATTTTAATAAAATACCAACTTTGAGATTTTAATAAAATTTAATAGAAATACATATGCTAAAAAGTAAAAAATACGAGTAATTATTTCATGGAAAATATAATACATTTTTCATTTAAATACTATATACCCTTAAAAGAGGATATTATGGTTATTTTAAAACAATGTTTATATCTTAATTAGAATTTCGCTACACTAAATTCAAATTATACAGAAAAAAAAAACGCATTAAATGTTTTGGATGTTTCCAATTTTTGGATTCGAGTGTGAGTATACTCGTTTAATGTAGTTTTTTAATTGCTGCAATTTGAATTACCGAGTGTCTTCGTTTAAGAATGATCACAGTATCACCTTTTAAGTATATATTTTACGTTAAATTATGTCATCTTTTATGAAATTATTTTTTTTTTTCTTTTTCGCGTATTTTTATTAAATCTTTAAAAGAAAATTTTAAGGTTAGTATTTCAGAAAAAAAAGAAAACAGCATTTTTTTTTTTTTGGGACGCTTTTAATTGCCAGGATTATTGCGCCCATAGGATAGGTTTTAGATTAAGGAGTAAAGGTGGGTTTTTTTGAGAAAGGTGATCAATGAATTTAGTTGTTCTGGGTCATCAGATATTGACTGAGGGGTTATTTTATGTTGTAATCGTTGGGCAGAGAAGGAAGGACAGGAGAAAAGAAGGTGTTTTATTGTCATGATATCTAAGGAGCAGTAGGTACAAGTGGGATTTTGTGGAATGCTTTAAAATTATATGTTTTTATTTTATTTTTTAATCTCAATTTATATAAATTGATACGCATTTTTATTTTTCTAATGCATTTTTAACTTGCTTTTTTTCTTTTTTTTGTTAAGAAGAATATGTAAAATAATTTTAGTTTTGTTGTTTTTAAAAAATTTTCTTTGTTCACTTTAGTATTTTTTTTTTTTTTTTAGTTGTATTTGAATACTCCATCGCTCAAGCAATTTCTGCACATAGATGGAAATGTATACAATAATAATAATAATAATAAAATTATTTGATTTGATTATTATTATTATTATTAATTTTTCCTTGCAGAAAACAATAACAAATAACGACGTTGAATATAATAAACTTTTTCACGCACCAATAAATATTGTTTAAATTGATCTATTTCATTTAGTTCATTAACCGTTTCAGCATTTCGGAAGCCTGTAAAACGGGCGTTTAGGTAATTTTAGAGAGAAATTCCGAACAGAGGCAATTTTTGCGATTGTAACACGGAGGTACATACTTGCATATGTAAGTGTTGTTGTAATAAAATGAACACTTGTATCCTTATTTTTTAAAAAATTTCGTTAAATCCTGGTCCGGACAGGAAAAGTATTCTAAATTTTATCCAGTTAGGCTCTTCGAAGTTGCGGGATTTAAATAGAGAATTTTCTACCAAGGCGACGTTGCAGCGACCGGAAATGAGCGATTGATCGTGTCAGTCTGCAGGCGATCGGGACACGACTTGTTTTTGATGGGCACACGTAAAATGGGCTTCGTCATCTTCACTATATTACTACTTCATAAATGAAATGAATGAAGTTATACATAGAATGTTGTCGCGAAGGAATCGCAAAATATAAAAGAAGAGAAGAAAGTAGTAAGAAATGGGGGGAAGAAGGAAGACAAATGGCCTTGATTGAAATTGAACGGATGTAATGCTGCTATGTGTCAAGAAAATAATTAAATAAAAGGAAAAGAAAAAAAAAACATATTTTTGTTAAGGAGAATAAAGGAAAAAAGCGAAAAGAGAATTAATGAAGTCATTAAGGTGAGACTAAAATACTACTAAACAGAGGGATGACGGAATGACAGAGGACACCGTGAGAAAAAATTTAAACAAACAGGTTGAGTAAATTTATCATCTGGAGCTGTACATAATTTAACCGAATTTTAGCATCACTAAGCTACGAGGGTTGACCGGACTGTTGTTATATCTTGACTGGTAGGTGAAGTTTTTGTTTGTAAATAAAAACATGTATATTTATTTATATTTTTGAAATTCATCGAAATCGTCCTTGAATATTTTTTCAGTGACCATTTCGGACTATAAATTTTATCGTCGAGTTCATTTTCAGTACGCTAATATTCCAGCCATCTTAAACTTATGCGATAAAGACTTTAATCTTAAACTTATGCAATAAAGACTTTAATCTTAAACTTATGCGATAAAGACTTTAATCTTAAACTTATGCGATAAAGGCTTTAATCTTAAACTTATGCGATAAAGACTTTATTCTAATCCGAGTGTTTCATTAAAACTGAAATTTCTGCACTACATATCGGCGTTATATTTTCCGGACGAAATAGTGCCATTTAAATTTTTCTTATTTCGGTGAAAAAATTAATGTTGATATTTTTACGTGGCGCATACGAACTAGCGGATGTTCTAAAGAATGGTGCACTGATCTCTATATATGTATCATTAGTGAAAGTAAAAAAGGCGCGCAGGTGTTTCTAAAACATTTTTTATTTGTTCAGCGTTTTAACAACGTGTGCATGTCACAAGTAAATAGTGGGCGAACAATAGCGGCTTTATCTGAAAGAATTTTATATGGCGGAATGAAAATCGTTATTTTTTTGGTGTAGCGTGTGCCCGTTGTTTTTAAATAGCAGATTATGGCGAATATAGAGTAACGGAAAAAAGAGAATATTCGAATACTGGCTGATATATTATTTCATTTTCCACCTCCAGTCTTCACTTTCGTACCGATCTGCACAGACATTTTTATTACTAATCCTATTGGATTGTTTGCGGCTTTGCCCGCCGATTTCTAAGGGGCATTAAATTGGTTTTATTGTCGAACTGAACCTGCAGTAAGTAAAATCAAGTTTTTAGAATTTGCTTTAAAAAATCACAAAATAAGTGTATTTGGTTGTTTTTTTTTGCAGCGTCAGTTAAATTTTGATTTGTTTAGATATATGTAGATAATATAAAGGAACTAACGGGTGAAATCATTTTATTAGGATTACCTAATATATGTATGTCTGCGTTGGGTAAGTTCCACTGTTGAAGTGCCCCAAAAAAAAAAAAAAATATATATATATATTTTAAGCTTGTTGTTACATTTATATCGATGTGTGTATTTTAACAGCTGATTTTGGGTTGTGGTCTTACTTCTATAGTTCATTTCTTTGTTAGTTACACCTTGATACGGGCTGATTGGTTTTAGTGAGGTACAGAATTAAGTAAAACAATAATTATAATATTACGATTCTGCCCTGAATTCTCCCATTTTCCTAATGGTTTTTACTCTTTATTACGCTACCTTATATATCTTGTCTTTTTCATTTCTGTTATCTGTTTGTTCCTGCCTAATCAGATTAAAATATAAAACTGAATCCTTTATTTTCTAATATCTCTGGTTGGCGATTCGAGAGAAAAAAATGTAACAAAACCCATCTCTTATTCAAAATCCAGAGAAGAATTTGCTTCATCTTATCTGTTCCGGTGAGATTTTTTTTCGTTATCTATTATTTATTTATTTATTTTTTTTTTTTGTCGTACCACGTACAACGACTTTGTCCGGAAGCGAGGAAGTTTACAAGTATTCATTTCTTGATTATTCCGGACATTTTAAGAAACGATGGAAGGGACGTGATAGTTATAGGATCATCTTGTGCTTTGGAAAAATAGATACATTCGGAGAGATATAATTGTTACCGAGTTAGAGGAGCATTACATAACGAACGTAACGAAAGAGAGAGTCTAGATAAAATATGACCGTGGTATACCTTACTTGCTCGATAGGTGATACTGTGCGATCTGATCCTTAAGACACAAGGGAATTTGATTCCACGCAGACGTTGTTTTCTATAAAGGAAAAGATGTGCGCGGTCTCTCGAGCTAATCTGTTTGCCTTCCCACAACATACAAAAGAATCTTTTAATGTTTAATGTCGTTTTTTACTTTGGTTTATGGTATTTTCTAACAAGATTGGTCTTATATCATTTATCGATTCGCTGCGTTACAAATGTAATGGCAAGTTGATATTCGATTAATTTTCCTTGATTTATATTTTTGCATTTTAAGCAGGACTTTTATTTGTAGCAATTTTACACTCGGTAACTGTAAATTGATTTGAATGAAAGATATATCGTTTTATGTGGTAATTAGTAAAAGAATGATAAGACAAAGAAGGGATAGTCGTGCATAATTAATATTTTCCGGATATCAAACGGGCGGAGCAAGAAAGAAGACCTGAAATTGGAAGTAAATCGCAATGAAATCTTTGAGAGGCAAAGATCAAACGAAAATTAGAGAAAACAATGAAACGTAGATGAATTGCGAACTGGAAGAAACGAGGATTAGACTAAGAAGGGCTGTAGATATCTTTCCATAGATAGTGACAAAATTTATGCGTAACATTGTCTCGCTAATTGACGGAAACAGAGCGAGCTAGTGAGTCAGCTGCATCATTATAATGTTACAATGGCTGGCATCTAAAGCAGATTTATTTGAACAGACTAAGATAAAAGAAGATGGTAAATTGTGGAAACTTGGGAAAGTAGGAATAAGATAGCAAGAAAAACTTCTGGAATCTGTGGATAAAAGGAATTTATAAATAGTCTTAGTCTTTGTTTACTTTAGTTACATATACTGTGGATATATATATATATATATATATATTAATTACAACGTAATTCTTAGGCTACCCCCCCCATTCGAAAAAATGTCCCAATTATGTAACGTTTGTTACATTTTGTAGGATTTTTGTTATTGTTATTTAAAAAGTGTCACAATTTTATGTAATGAAATATGTAACAAAAAATGTAACGAAAAAATGCCTTAATTTTATATAATGGAAGTTAAATGTTAGAATAGGATTTTTGTGGTTATGTTATTTTTTTTTTTTGTGTTGATGCTAGTAAGAATTACGTCGTAAATTTTGATCATTTTATACAAAGTATAGAAGAGAAAGATACTGAAATGAAAGCAAGAAGGGTCAAGGGGCACAGACTCTTGCGAGGCCAAAATGGCCAAGTTTATATATATTTTCACTGAAAATTTTACTTCAATTAATGTGCATTAAGAATAGAATTGCACATACCACCATAACCAGTGGCGTTGCAAGATTTAAATTTTATTTGGGCAAGGTACATTTTGCGAGGCCCTCTGGTGGCCTAAGAAGACGGATTTTATAAAATAAAAAACAGTTGCTACTGTCCAATTTTTATTCATAAAAATGCAAACTATTTGACAAAAAAGTAAAGAAATGAATTAAAGAAACAGAAATTCCCTAATTTTAGCCTTACTGAATTCCTTAATAATAGTATCGTAATTCAGCTAAGATGCTGTATCTGATTCAATAATCTGTTGTACTTTATTAAAATAACAAAAAAAAGGTTTGACAGTTCGGAGAGTTGCTAGTTATGTTTATCGTTTTATGACGAGTAAAATTTTACCGTCGCGGTCATGGCTTTTAAGTACCTAATGCATAAACTTTGAGGCGCGAGGCCCCTTGGACCGCCAGGCCGTAGAAGGTGGCCCACGCCTTACGCCGCCTCTGGTCATAACGACATTTAAATTATAACCGGTATTCGTCGTTGTATCCGATATTAAATAAAGTACTTTAATTTTTCAGTAATAGAATAATTTTCTATTAATTACACATTAATAATCTTATTTCAGTGTGTCAGATTCCAGAGCGAGATACGGATATGAAAGATGTAACGCCTTTCGGAGTTTTCTAGATATTTTCTTCCATCCGAGACTGAATTATTGGTATATGATATTTCAAGAAAATTTGAATCTAAATACATTTCAATCAATTTTCTGAAATTCCACTTACAACACTGGGTACTTTTCTACTGATCTTCGAAAAGGCTACTAGTAAGACGTCGATTACAACACCACTGTGACGTCGAACACTGAAAATCGTAAATCCTTTTTCCAGAAACTTATCTTTGGAAAATTGGTTCACCGATAGAAATAATAGTACTTCGTTAGGAATTAAACTGTTTGAGAAGAATTTTTTCAGCTTTAATACATTTACTGTTTTCAGTATTTTTTTTTTTTTTTTTTTTTTTTTGATTATGTTTCGCTTTTCCAGAACACTTTTTCCCAATTTTTTTAATTGTTGAAATTTTAGTATGAAGAACGTTGAAATCTTCTGCTAAATCTCTATCGGACTCACCATTTTCTAAACCTGAAATGAATTTTCATTACCTTACATGTTTAAGCACGTGGAAAATGCATTTTTCATAGAGCAAATTTAAAGACAAAACGCGGTAAAATACGCTTGATATTAAGTATGTGTCACGCTAACATTCTTTACTTACGTATCATAATTTTTGTCCTAATAGGAAATTAATATTTAGTTTTATGTGTAATTCTGTTCTAACATTTGCCGTATCTACAATCGATTTCCACTGTATTTATTACGAAGCTATGTTAAAAATAAATCTGGCTCAATGAAATATGCACAGAATTTTGTACGTTACTAAAGCGGTTTTACAATTAATATTTTGCTTTTCACATTAATGGATATTGTATAGACGTTTTTAAATTAATATTTGTTAAACACACCCGCTTCATTTTTAAATGGTCTTTTAAAATGCGATACAAAGTGGTCCTTGGAATGTGAATCAACTCTTTTTGAGAGCACGGATTGAGAGATGACGTCTTCACGAATAGCTACTGCTACCGTGTTTATGTTTTCTTCTGTTGATGCGGTTCATGATGGGCCAGCATGCGGAAACAATTTTGCAGATTCACGGGCCTCCGAGAAGGTTTTGTGCCAGCGGATTTTTCTTTATAAACAACTGTCATCTCTTTCACTGGTGACACCAGCCGATAAACCACGGCGAACACAATAACGAACGACGAAGCGTTGTTCTTTTTTTGGGTCCATATTGCAGGGCAAAAAACTCGTAGGGTATCGCATAACGCACATTCATTAATTGAATACTGTACGCTTACTCGCAAATGAAACCGGTTTGAATTTGTTGCTATAGTTACATAATGAGCTGCGCTACAAGTCTATGCAGTTTTAAACTTGTTTCGTCACTTTGTTCAGAAATAGGAAACGCAGTCTTAGTTACCACGGGGCAGCCATTGTACATATACAATTTGCAAAATGAGCATGTTAAAAAAGAAATAATTTGCGCGTTACCTTTTTCTGCAGTCTGCCGTCTAATCACAGTCAACTTTCATCATCGTTGTTCTTCTCTCTTATATCCTCTCCATTTTGTTCCCCAACCCTTCTAGTTTTCTTGTTATATGTGATGCTAATCATATCTTTACTGAATGTTTCCCCATCGCTGCTAAACGTTCCTCTTTCTACTTGTCACTTTTATTAATAAATATTCCTACTCCTTATGACGTGTTTTTTATCCACTTTTTTCCTTCTCATTCTGTTGATCCTTGCTTTTCTGTCTGCTATCTTTGATCATGTAAAGATTTAACTACACTTTTCTTTACTACTCTAATTTTTCGGCTAATGTTCACGTTGACGAATCTACAGAAAAAAAAAAAAAGTATCTTGAATTTTTTTATTGATGAAGTTCTAACTGTAAAAATGTTTTATTTAACCTCAATGACGTGTAATAGCATTTAAAGTAACATTGGGGCCTAGCTTCATAAAGTATTACACGCCTTTATATGTATACGGAATATTAGTTTTAGTCGTCATAATGTTCTTTTCGCTACACGAAACCAGATAATGTGAGTATTCGTAATCCACTGCAATGTCGCGGTGTTAATCGATCGTACGCATTTTTGTACGTAATTAGCGTAATTTACAAACAAAATTCCATGAGAAATGATGCCAAAATGTTCACAGAAAGTTGGTTCGCCGCTTGATCTTTCATCTTCCTTACCTGTCAATTCTTCCGTAGTTTTATCTGTAACGTATCTGGTTGTATTTTTTACTTTTTCTCTATACATTTTCCGGTCAGAAATGATTCGTCTTCAATTAGAACACTGTCAACCATGCATATTTGAAATGTGAGACATAAGTAAAATTTCTTTTCGATTATTGCACATAGCCAGTTAAACCGATGGATTAGGGCAATGATATTAGCTTGTTACATTGATTTAAGAAGGTATATAACGTATTCAGCGTACAAGTTTGAATTATAGATAAACAAGAACGGAAATTAGCAAGGATAAAAACAACGAGTGATCAATTGAGAAGGTGAAATTTCACTGCTCTTAATTCCGGGCGGGGGGGGGCACATAGATGATTATTGATTGCGAGGATTAACGAATAATAATCAAATTTTGATAGATAATTAATCGTCGAAAACATTTTCAAAGACGTGTAAGAAGAATAAACGGATAGGTTAATGAACTATGACAATTTAGCTGCATCAATGGTAAACAATGTCTCAACAAAAACTCCACAATTTTTATTTTAAATATTTTTCAGTACTAATACTGATAGGCCAACTAACGACGCTTCTCGTATGAGAAATTATCGAAATAATGAATATTGTCGTAGTCTTCCGTACTGTAAGAAGCTGGCTATTGGTTTAATGTTAAGACGTAATATTTCTGTCAGTGATGAGTTTGTAAATGGCGCTACGGGGGTTTCAAATTCCTTTACTTTCTTCGCATCTACGTTTCCATGGTAACTAACATTAATAACATTTAAGTCATTCGCGTTCATCACCCCTTTAATTTTGAAAATTTACCCCTTAAATTTTAAAATTTCGGGGGTTCGTATTTTTCTTATATTGTAATGATGAAAATACGGTAAATTTTAGAGCTGCTATAGAATGGACATTTTAAATGTTTGACTATATTAAATAAAATAAATGTTTCGCTAAGAAGATTTTTTTTTTTTTTTTGGGGTTCATTATTTAATAAAAGTATTCATTAGCATTCCTCACCACTGATATCGGATCATCATTAACCGGTTCGCTTTGGATTAAACAAAGGATCATTTGTATCGGACAAAATTATTAAAAGTTACCGTGAAAAAATGTACAAAAAAAAAAAAAACAAAAACAAAACAAACAAACAAACACGGTAAATCTCCTGAAATCAATAAAACATTTGTTTTTTCATAACATATTTTTTCCAAATGAAAAAAAAAAACATTAGATTAAATAGTTAAAACTTTTACAGCAAATTTCACTCAAAATAAATAGTTTTCGGAGTTTTTTTTTTTTTTTTACGAGTACTCGATTTAAAATTCTTAAATACTCATAATAATTTTCGATTTAATAATAAAATGTGTAAGAGCCCGAAGGTTGTCCACGCTGTATAAAATATGGGGACACTCGAATTGCGCACCAAACCCTAACACAGTGACAAGTCACACACGAATTGCGCACCAGACCCGAAATAGCCCACCCGCTGACAACTCGAATTGCGCACCGCCTTTAAAAATAATACTCTGATTTTATAAAATCGATGAAGGACTTAAAAAATGAGTAAAAGTCGCTCTTTCAGTGACTTCCAAAATGTGTTATCGTAATGAAACGCGTTTACTATTTGGAATAATAATCGAACTACATTTCAGTCGATTAAAAAAGCCTTTAACGTTTGCGAAAAATAGGCTACTATCCCGTTAGCAGTACGATTGTTATTCGAAATATTTTTAACAACCTCTAGGGAACATACACATATTTAAAGAAATGTTGCATAAAATAGAATAATTTTTGCACGAATATTATATAAAATAACGTAAATTACCATAATATTTCTAACTGAATATGTAGAATTTTCAGCGCACGGCATACTATGTTTCATGAAGCTTCTATTTCACATTAATGCAAAATACTTTCATATCAACTGATTAATTTTCCTTAAAATATAAATGTGACCATGTAAAATTTTCGAATTTGACAAATTAGTATCTATTATTATAATATAGAGTTACTTAGAGTTTGAGGGAACCGAGTTTCGGGAAAGTTTCAGTTCAGATTTTATTTTATCCATTAATCAGTGTTCAATCTCAGTTATAAATTGCCATTTGAATTAAAAACAAATTTGTTAAAAATCGTAATTTTTTCATTTAGTGTACCATCAAACAATACATAGTATTCTACTTAAATTTTAAATGACAACGCAAAAATTTACCATTAAAATAAAATCCTATTTAAAACAATTTAATAATAAAACTTACAATGATAATAATTACGTAAATAAATAGTGTCAGTACTACTACATTTTTTCTTTAAATGTTAGTTGGATTTAACAAGATAATTTTCCTTCGTCAAGTTTTTATAATTTGTTGTTTTATTTTAAATTTTAAATTTCAGGAATAATATCGGTTGGTGATTTTTAGATAATTTTAAATTTATCATATTACATATTCTTTACTCGTTGCGCGACCTTTAGCGTTCAGGGGTTAGAAGAGTTGTTCGAACGTTAGCATTTTCTGAAAGAGCATTTAATACTATTTTTGTATATAGCTTTACACTTTAACGAGTAAGCGTTATCATTTTTCCTCATAAAAAAACATCAAAAATTATCATCCGACTTATAATAAGTACATAACAGTAATTCGACACTGTTTAAATTACTGCTCTATTTTTAATCATAGAAATAAAATGATGTTTCAAAATTGTTATTTTACAGGGGCTTTGTAGAATTCAAACTGTTCTAGAAATATTCATCCCCATAATAAAACTGTTAACACTGATAATTGCTTAACATTAATGGTAACACGAAATTAACATTAACGTATATATGAAAGTGAAATATTTTATTAAAAATAATAACTTACAAATAAGGAAAAATTTTAGCTGCCGCTATGTCAAGAGGTAGTATACACGTTTAATCATAAATATAATTCGTTTGAAACCAGAAAGATAAAAGATCACAAATGTAGACAATTAGGAGTAAGCTAAATTACTGAAAGTTGAGCTAACTGGTAAATTGCAAAAGCCAGAATCAATTTTTAATGATTAAAACATAAATATATCACAGTTATTTATCGGAACTACTTGTTTTAAAAACAAAAATGGAATTAGAAGTTTAAACAATTACGTATTTTTAAAATTAATCTGGCGTATTCTCAAATATTTTTTAATAAACCGTTATACAGGAAATATTTTTAATACATAAGCAGATGTAGTATTTTTCATTAGTAGATTAAAAATTAATTTCAAAAATACGATACGTAAAAATGTTGAAAGTTATCGAACATTAAAAATATAGTACAATCAAGCTCCATCAGTTTTGGAAACCCTTAGTCCAGTGAACAGCGATTATGGTCCGAGCGTCGTTTTCGTTTGTTTTTTTATATTTCATGCCTGCAAACTTCCGGTGCGCAATTTGTGTGTGGAGATTACATACCTTTTTTTAACCATCGACTCAGGTAAATAACGGTGCGCAATTCGAGTGTGGCCTAAAATATGAATTAATTTTGACGATTCGAAAATATTACTTTCCTCTACTAGTGGAATAGAACTAAACCTGTGAAAGATCACAGAGCATAGTAGGAAACGAAATATTAAATAAATTAAGATAGAAAATAAGAAATATAGAAAGCCGAAAATATAAAGACAGAAGTAAATAAATAAACAAACTAGAAAAATAAAGTCAAACAAAACAGTGAAAACATGAAAAAGTGACAATTATTTAAACCTCGAAACAAATTAACCAAAATATCTCTTCTGCTGCTTACAGTTACGAGTTGATAAATTTATTATCAAGCTGCAGTGATAGGTAGTCTTCTTAAGTAAAATTTGACCATTTTGAAATTATTTTTTTGGCTAGGTCTAATGCAAAACCAATTAGTCCCCCCACTATATATATATATATATTAATAGGTATATAAAAACAAATCAAAAATACCATAATTAAGTAAGTAATGAGAAGAAGAGGGTCGGTAAACTACAACTAAACTGAAATCGCCAAACAAAAATTAAAACAAAACAAAAAAAGAAACAAAAAATCCTTTCTTTAAATTTTTTAAAAATTGTTTTCTTGCCATGAGTGAAAACATATACAATTGCAACAAATTGGAAAACTCTTGATGATACTTTTGAAAGTAACAATGTCCTTAACATTATATCGTTCAACAGTTTTCCCCCAGCATCTTTTTACTTCAAGCTCCTTTATGACTTCCAATGGTGTCTCTCCAAAACTAATTGGGAACAATTCAGTCGTTTTGTTGACTCTTCTCTTTCTTTTTTGCACCATAGTTTAGATCCCATCTCAAAGTACAATTACTTTACTGATTCCATCTTACTCGCCCTTTCTTTCTCATACCCTTCTTTTTCGAGTGTCTTCAAAACCTCGCTGCTATACAGCTTCAATCTTATGGTGGAACGATGACTGCAAGGGGTGACTTTTGAGGCCAGCGTCGCTACTTTTAGAACCTTCCGTCACTGTTCCTTCTTTTCAAATTTTATTGACCATAGGGAGGCTAACGCTAGAGCTAGGTGCATCCTAAAACAAGCCTCGAAGGAATCTTGGAGAAACTTTTGCTCCCTCCTTTTCCCCGGACTACGCCTATCTCCCAAATTTGGATCTCCTCAATTTCTAATCTTTTCCGTATATAATGTGCAATTCTTTGCGTTGTGTAAGTTCGACTGTTGACATGCCGGGGGGAGGGGGGTAAAAAAATAAAAATTTGGAGAATGGCTAAGGCCTTCAAATCTCCCAGATCCGAACACCCGTCTTATTTTAACATCTCTTCTGAATCCTTTATTGACACTCTGGCTCCTAGTTATATTTCTTTCTTCGATGAAGTAAGCTCACCTTCTCTCTTTCTCTGGCAGGTTCATCTTGCTTCCTCATTTCTGATTTCCATTTTAATGAACTCCTCTTTTCATTGCAGAAATCCTCCAATTTGACTCCAGCAGTTGGTGGAATTTTCTATCTTGTTCTTAAAAATCTTTCTAATTTCTCACTCAAAATTTTTCTCAAAATTTTCAATTCTTTTTTTCTCTCCGGACTTAAGTTTCCTACTTGTAATTGGAACTCATTTATAATTATCCCTCTTCTTAAGAAAATCCTAAATTATTTTCGACCAATTTCTTTGGCTCAATGCTTAATCGGCGCTTTGTTTGGAGGCTAAAGCATAATACTCTGATTTCCAATAATATGTTCGGTTTTTGTTTCAGTTTTGGTCCTTCTGACTGCATTAGCCTCCTTCTTACTGATATATATATATATATAAAGCTCTTCTCAAAAGACGAAAATACACGGTCGCTACCTTTGTCGATGTAGTTTCTCCTTTCAGTAATGCTTATCTTCCATCTCTTAAAGATAAGATGAATTCAACTGGCATTCCTGTTCAACTTTTCTCTCTAATAATTAGACTCTTCCAAAACAGAACCATTCATCTTTCTACTCCTTCCCTTTTCGATTCTAGATGTGCGTTTCGTGGTCTTCCTCAAGATTCATGTTTAAGTCTTACTGTTTTTAATATTCAATCGCTTAAATTAGCTTCCTTTTCTGTCTGAGCATCCACTCGCCTTTTCGCGGACGATATCCTCGTTTATTACTCCTCAACTTCCATTATCTCTACTAACGATGAATTCAATAATTCGTTGAACATGTTTGAATCCGCTCTATCCAACATTCAACTAGCCATTTCTTCCTTTAAATCTGCTTGTATGGTTTTATCCTTTCGTCAATACTTCCTTGATTAATATCTCCTTAAACAACCTACCTATTCCATTATTTAAGTCCTTTTGCTATCTTGGCTTTTTTCTAGACAGTCGATTATATTTTTCCGCGAGCATATTTCTTATTTACATATTTTCTGTTTTAAGAGAATTAATTTATTAAAAGCTCTTCCTTGACACAATTCTGGTGGCGACTCCAAAGTTTTTCTTATTCTACATAAATCTATTATCCGTGCCAGGCTTGATTATTGTTTCTTCATTTACGACAAAGTTCCTAAATATCTTTCCAAATTCGATAGAGTTCAAAATTTATGTCTTCGTCTTTGCCTTGGTGTTTTTAAATCCTCTTCTATTCCTGCAATACTTTCAGAATCTAACAGTCATCTTTTACACATTCGCAAATCTTTCCTCGGGGATCGCTTCCTCATAAAACATCTTCCTATTAAGTCCTCTAAATTAGTTTCTGCTTATTCCTACATTTCAGCTAATTAGCGAGTTTCCTCCCTGAAGATTCCTATTCTTTCTCATGTTTCTCAGCATCTTTCTCCTTATTCGCCATTCATAAATATATATATATATCATAAACTCCCGTTATTTACATTTAGCTTTTCAGACCTTTTATATCCCTGTAATTTATTTTTTCTTCCTTCTCACACTAAATTCTCACCTCAAATCGCCTTGTTTAGCGAGGCCCTGAGTTCTTGATTTCCTTCTTCTATCCTTTTTACGGGTGGTTTCAGGAGCGATGGTGGCGTCGGGGCCTCCTTCCTTGTTTCTATGAACTTTATAAACTTTCTTTCTTCTGTTCCATTTTTACTGTAAAATCGTATGCAATACTCTGTACCGCTCTTTTCATTGCATTTTCTTCTATGTTTAATAATAAGTATCTTATCTGCTCCGACTCGATGAGCGTCTTGCAGGCCATATCCTCCCTTTTTTCATACGACTACATTATCCCAGTCATAGCGGCATCGCGGGCAACAACCTAATCGACTCGTTTGCTTACTCTGCTTCCTCTAACGGCAAATTTACCAATAAATTTCTTGCTAACAATATTCTTTTTCCATCTAAGCAAGCGCACTTTAAATAATGGTCGGATATCTATGTACATTACCTCCTTTTCTAATCCTCATTCCTTTTACAAACTAATACAGTCTCTCCCTTTATCACGGTTGTGGTTTGCCGATTTTCCTGGTTTCAGTCGCTCCATCATTTCCTCCATAACACGTCTTCGTTTTCAACCATAGTTGTTCTCCTTCGTCTATTTTTCGTTTTTCTATTGTTTCTTCTTCATCTTTCGGATCACGACTGCGTTTGTGATGCGGATCATATTCTCTTTGAATGTTCTCTTCTGGTGTAGGAGCGCTCCTTTCGCTACACTAAGTTCTTGCATCTTAAACTGCCTACTTCTTTCTGTGCTTCCTACTTACTTCCCGTTCCTCCACCAGATGTTGTTCCAGCTTTAGCAGAGTTCATTTTCTCCATTTCCCCATATATTAAAATTTAATCCTTTTGTTTCTTTCTAATTCTTGGGTGATGGGTTATTACACTTGGTTGGCGTTTCCAAAAAAGCGAAAAAAAAAACAAAACAAATTTACTTATTAATTCAAGCGTTAAAATGATATAATCATTAATGCATGCATTTATAATAGAAATTTAATAAAGAATTTTTTAACATCCTGATTGTTAATTATAGAATATAGTAAGATAACAAATACAAATATAAGAATAAAATGATTGTTTACTTAGAAACGTTTTCGGATATTACCCATCATCAGCTAAAAACACAACTCAATATATGTGATCAGAAACAAATTCTAAATCACACCGAGGTCAAATAAGAAATGCAGTGTGATTTAGAATTTGTTTCTGGTCACATATATTGAGTTGTGTTTTTAGCTGATGATGGGTAATATCCGAAAATTTTTCTAAGTAAGCAATCATTTTATACTTCGAATTTGTTTGTTATATTTGTATTTGTTATAACTTACTATATAATAGAGATTCACATATTTCTTGCGTCACATTTTGGCATCGTACATTTTATTAAAAATATTATATAACGTGTACTATAGAAAATTATATTTTAAAAGATATTAAAAATAGCCGACATGTTCCGGAGTTACGTACTCCATAATCATGGCATTAATAAATAAAGTATACATTTTACTAATCGTAAGCTACCCTAAAAATATATAATCCAAACCAAAAAAAAAAAACAAAAAAAAACGTACTAGTTAGTTTAAATATATCTTCTTTTTTCCTCGTTTATTTTTTATCGATTGCCGGTTGCGGTCAATTTATTACGTTTCTCTGAATGTTACATCATTGCTTTACATAATATGAGACCTCATTGTATGTGCTTTTTACGAAACTTCAAAATCTAGAGATATAATTTCTTTGCTCAATATAATCAGGCAAAAATTAGCCAAAGAACTTTCATTAGAATATTGGAAAATATGAAAACTTTAAATATACTTAAAGTCAGAAATGTTCAAATCAAAGGGGCAATGAACGCAATTGAAAGTATTACTAACGTTTATACAGATTTGAAGAAAGATAATGAATTTGAAATTATCATTATTACTGACGGAATTTCTATGTTAAAAATCAATCGAAATTTTAAGTTGGCCTACGGGTATTATCATTCGAAAATATTTACACTGAAAATTGTGAAATGAAATAGTTAAAAAAAAATAAATACTGCTTTTAATCCTCTAAAAATTGAATAAAAACGCATTAAGAAGTAAAACATAGTTATTCCATAAAACATGACCATGTTTTACAGTAGCGTACACATAGGGAAATTATTATCTCAAACTACATTAATACTTATTAGAGTTTCCGTACGTAAAATTTAAATTGCAGCAATTAAAAAAAGTATACCGAATGAGAACTTCCTGTAAAAGAGTACTCGAACACATAGGGGAATATATAACGCAGTTTTTTAATTGTTGCAGGATGAATTTGGCATAGACTCTAAATACTATTATTGATCGTAATTTTCACTTAAAGTATATTTTAATGTCATCTTCTTACCGAGTAAAATTATTTTTTTTTATTCTTGATACATTTTTATGAAATTTTGATAATAACTGCTTTTTATAAAATTATATTTTAAGACCACGAATCTTTATGTCTGCTAATCATTGGAAAGAATAATCTGCCACTTGGGCCACATCGTGATTGTCAGATGGTATGGTTGAAAAAGCAAGTTCAGTTTCACCAAGATTTTAGGCATCATTTGGATAATACCGAACTGTAAAATCGTATTTACACTGCGAGGAGAAAAAATGTTTTATCTAATAAATGCTTATAATGCAATTTTCCAGTAGTTTGAAGTTTAGGTCGAGATAAATGTACGAAGTTTGTTCAGTGAAATACGCGCAACAGATTGATGGTATGAAATCGGCGTTTAATGTAAAGAAATGTTCACATCGTAACAGCAGCAGCAGCTTAATTACTATTTAGTGTTTCCGGAAAATTATCGATAGTAATGTCTCTTTTTGTTTTTTTAACGTCTATTCGTACAATTACGGGTTTTATTCATAAGCCGGTGTTAAGCTTTACTGCCCTTAATAATAATAATTGTGATAATGGTAAGGATAGAAAATGTGTTTTATTTGAAATGCAAATCTGTCTTTAGTGTTGTTTTCACGCCACAGAGTTTACGCGTAGAGGGTTAGCGGTAAACTCAGAGGGGGGGTAATGGGGCGAGTGCGGTTTAAACAGAGAAGGGATGTTGCGTTATAAAGGATGATACGGAGCCGACGGAGCTGAGTTGGTTTCAGAGCATCGTTCGAGTTATTCCTGATCAACCCTATCCATAGCCTGGCATCGTTAGATCTTAGACATTTCCAAAATTTCTCTGCAAATTGCTTTTTCAAATCGCTCTCGTTCAGAGAAAATAGTTTACAGAATATATGTGTGAACATACAGGTTCCACCGATATTCGTCGAGAAAACATGAGTTTAGAATTTTTCTTCAACAGATTCACTAAAATTTCACTGCTGCTTACACTGGTCGGCTGTTTCGGCTATTCCGCTGGTGAGTATCCGTAAAGATTATATTTAAATGCACATACGTAAATTTTTAATCGAGATTTTATTTTATAGATTATCGGTTATTTTTTCTTTCATTTTTATTCCTAATGTTACTCTAATTTATAAATTAAAAGTATTATTATTTTAAAATTTTTTTTTGGAAGCTGCGTGCGATGTAAACAGTTTAATTATTTAAATATATCGGGAATTTCGGAGACCTGCCGAAAAGTGCGTTAGTACTATAAATCGTAATAATAATGCTTCATACAGTCTTATGTTTTTTATTATTTTTGTTTTATAGTAATAAATGAAAAATAATAAAAAACAAATGCGAATAATGAAGGACAATATATTATATATGTAAAAAGGCATATAGTAAGATTAGTTTCTGAAACACATATTAAAATGACAGTAGCTGGAACACTGCAAATAATTTTCGAACTACCATCGTATTTATTCATTCATCGGACCACAGTGTAATAGTTATTCACCAATTTGGAATTTATTTCATAGATTTATCTAGATGATTTACGCAATTATCTCGCCGTTAATTCATTCTTTATTTCGTTAATCGAAAAAAATTGCCGACTGGGAGTAGTAGCGGCAAATTCCCCCCCCCCCCATGCAAGTAGTTGTTAAACTGAAAATGTATATAATCCATATGACCTCAGTGCGTATGTACATTTTTGTAAAATTAATGTAAAATTTATAGCTTTCTCATTTAATCGCAATATAGATATAATTTTTAACGTAAGAATTATTTACGTAAAATTTATGGCTCCTTTTTTTCATTTAATTACAGTGTATAGATCAGTTTGAGCGTGAAGGTCAATTTCTCTAGCTTTTTTATTTAAATGCAATGCAGACATATTTTTTTTAGCGTAAAATCATGCGTAGAAAACGTGAAATTCTGAAAACACGTATCATCTCTCTGTTAAAAAGAGTTTGGGAAAATATTTTTATTTTTTTTTCTTTGTCTAAAAATTTGAAAATTATTTCCATATTAATCAGATAGACGGAAATAACTAAAAACCGAATCAAATAGTATATATACTATTTGAAAATCCCTGTTCGTTGCTCTCGCTTTTGCGATGCTGAACTATCAGTTATAGGAATCGTGGAATAATTTACCTCAAAAAATCTTACAGGAGCATCGAATAAAAGAATTTCTTTTATAGAGAAATAATTGTGTAAGATTATTCTATCGTGAATTATAATTTACAAAGAAGTGTACTCTCGATGCTAACAATGCTGCAAGATACAGTCGGAGTAAGCAGGAGGTCCTTGGGGGTTGGTGGCCGAAGCGCGCCAAGGCTCCTTGGTACGTTAAAAAATCTAATTTCTCTGTTTTTGAATGCAGCCAAGATGTCCGTAATTTCAAAACTATACAAATCTAAAGCGGTCGTCACGTTTTCGATGTATTTACAGACAACCTACTGCTTTTGCCCTATATGGTAGTATGTGCGAATGCGTTATCGAAAGCATTTGATGTCAGATAAGTTTACATGATAATCGGTCAACGAGAACGACTGACGACGTGCGTCATTAAGCGGTCTAATTACGTGAACTTCGCTAAAAAATTGACATATATTTTTTACCGCTAATAAGCCAGTATAAGTTTCAATCAAATCAATAAAATTAATAAAAAAACTACATCGCAAAAAATACAAAGAGGGGTTGAAGAAAAACTGTTAGTAAAGCAAATTTATTTATGTTTCAAAAATTAAAAAAAAAAAAAAAAAAAAAAAATTATACAAAGCGCAAAAGAGGAATGAAACAAAAACTTCTAATAATACGGAGTTTTACGCTGAATCGAAAAAGGATTTTATTTGTCGCACGATAAATTTTTTCACATCATATTTGAACGTTTGCGAAATTAAAAAGTCGGACAGTTTAGGGAGTCTTTAACAAATTAAGAAAACTCGTGCATATGTGGTAGTATTTTTTTTAAATTTAATATTCCCTTTTTGACATTGTCAACCGTATGTAGTAACGTAGAATAGAACCGATACAATGTTACATACCGATTGGTGTTTATATTCTTGTGCGAAAAAAACTGACCGGTGTGTTGCGTCGTCGCAAATAAAAATTAGAAATCTACGGAATTTTTTGCAAAGTTGAAGTTTTGGTAGTTTTTTTCTTCTTTTTTTTTTTTTTTTTTTAATTTAAGAATTTTACTTTTGATTATATTTTTTTTCCTACTCTCAATAACTTTAGGCGAGGTTGTTTATTTAATTTACAATTTGTACTATAATGTTCATTAGAGGCATCATCCAATATTAAGTTTTTGGTTTCCTGTAATGCAATTTTACAATCAAATTAATATTTTCATAAACTATTAAAATACACTAGTATTTTAACCGTAATTATCTCATATTAGTATACAATTGAATTATTCTTATGATATGTAATTTCTTCCACGATAAATTCATCAAACTCTTTAAACAGATCTGTAACTAATTCTGTAGCGTATAAATTATTAAATACCTTAATCATCTGAAAAGTTACATCTTTTACAATTTTCGGTGTCTATAATTTTAAAAACTCATATATAGAGATATACCCTAAATATACCATGTCCAGATATGAATTGTACATTGAAAAAATTCGGCACAAAGTCTTTATTATTTTTATTCGATCTTTGATATTTGGAAAATATTGTTTCACCGGCCCATTGTCCTCCATATATTTTGATATTTGTTAGTATACTTTAAACTGTTTTACATTAAGAGGATGTCTAGAAATTACATTACTGAAATTGTGATTGATTTCAACTTTATTTTTAATTAAAAACGTATTTATGTGTTTTTGCAATTCGTATTGAATGGACACAATACTCGAGATAACTACCGCAGCCATATAACTGATCGTTCTACATGCTTTAATAAGCCTAATAGGTGGTACGGCTCTTTGAAAACCTTTAAGTATATTCGGAAATCTTTTAGTCTTTAACATATCCGCATAAATAATACTACCAGATATAATATTTATTTAACATTCCATTATCAAGTCCTAATTTTTTTAACAATTCCAGCAATTTATTTAAGTCGGGACTGTCGAAGGCCTTCGTTACATTTTCTTTTAATTTAAATATTTTATATAAAAAGATGTAAAAATAATAGTAATAATAGGAATAATGATAATAATAATTAACGAATTAATTCGAAGAGGGAAAATAAAGTATTGTGAATAGTTTGCGTGTGTACATTTTAAGTTAAGTTAGCGATGATATACATGTACCGAGTTCGGGGAAATGTGGAAATTTTGTTGCAACGTAGTTGGGTTGCATTAGAGAAATTCCGAGCAATCTATTGAAATTGCTAAGATGTATGCCTGTCTTAGTAATAAAAGCGAGTGTGAATGACATCACGGTGTTTTGTCGAGGCTTGCGATTAAATATTAGTAATCGTAAAAAGTTATCGGACATCTCGGCGGCTGAGCGATTGATGCATTAGAAGCGATGCCTAGACAATTGCCCAGCTGCGCAAATTATTGCATATAAACAAGGTCGTATCTATACCAAAATTTCGAGAAGGGTTACGAAAATATTTTTATAAATATATATATCTGTGTATGTGTGTGTGTGTGTGTATTTATAAATGGTACACTACAGCCTTGTAGTTAATTATTGTATGTGCAATATTTGACAACACTACAATAAAAACAAATAAAAAATAGTCGTTTCCATAGAATTTTCATGAAAAATTTCAATTTTCTTTTCCCTTTTGTCAGAAATTGAAAAGAAATCAATTTATTTCGAATTTCGGTCCATTTAATTCAAGCAGTTATTATTTCGCGGACATTTCAGGGGTGGGAGGGTTGAGCCCTGAAAACCCCCTTCTCAGATATGGCCCTGCATGTAAATACACGCGTGTTTCGAAGCCAGGGGATATTTTTTTCCTCGCCATTCGATCAACGTTGTGATCGATCGATTTTTGTCGCAAGTTGTACTTAAAAGGATGTCATTAACTAGTCGAGTAGAATAACCGCGATAAAGGGGAAATATATATTGTTATTCTTATTATTTTATTTTATTTCGTTTTTTGTTCTTCCGGTTCTTTTAGTCTAATTCTGGTGATTGGCGTTCGCGTGGTAGGCGTTTTGAGCAAGGACACTGTGGACCGCTCTGCGGTGGGTAGTCTTTTGTTTTCTCGTGTTTTTTCCCTCCTTTTTTTTTTTTAATTTTGAAGAATTTTTCTTCAATGGCGTCCGAATTAGTTTAAACTTTAATTGAAAAGAGCGTAACAACAACATAATGCACCATATTGGGTTTTTTCTTATTATATTCTTTTAATTAAAAAATTCCTTTAATCTGTTTAGTATCCTTCTTCCGTAGATCTTACTACAATTTGATATGAACGAAATTGCTCTATACGAGCTCGACATCTTTGCGTCTTTACCAGATTATTTTACACTTTTCGGGGTAATAATTATAACAAAATAATAGATTAATTATAACTCAGTTACTACTTCAGGATATTTATCATTAAACTTCTTTAAAAATCCATTTGTGAGATTTCATCATGTTGATATTCTATTTTTAAGGTTTCTAATAATACCGCTAATTTCATTTCTATGAATACTATTATTTAGATCATTATTCTCATTATTTACAATTTGTACTTCGAATGGTTTGGATGTTGTATGTAATTTGGAACTTAATAATTCTACCTTATCATTCTCTAAACATGTATAGTTATCTAACGTAGGTATGCTGAAAAATTTTTATTTTTACTCATTAAAATTTTATACCTTTACCCAAAAACACCGATTTATCGTTTAATTGCATGTAAACGCGTATTTCTTTAAAATTCTTCAAAGTAGTATACTAGAAAGCGGTACTGTATTTTCCTCCTGTTCGTTCATGCTTTCAGGAGGGTTACATATGTGGGTTTTGAAATTTCAAAAAAATCCATTTATCGTTTTGTTCCTTTTTTTTTTTTTGCATGTAATAATAGTACAATCAAGAATATTTTCCGGAACTTTTAAATATCGGTTCTATTAAATCCACAGGGATGCCACCACGGCTTCTAATATCATGGACCAATATTGAAGTATTTTATTATTTTCATTGTAAATAGAAAATTTCGTTACTATTTTTATCACTTTATACTATTAAGATTCCTGCACTGATCGTTATCGTCTGGCCGCTGAAAATACACAGTAAATTTACAAACATTAATATCAAAACAAACGAATATAAAACGAAAATTTTGCGTATCACCGTTTGCTGGCGGTGGAACAGGAACGTACGATGAAGCCAATTTTCAAATGCTGCGATTGATCGGTAATTCCGTTGAAGGAGACATAGGAAACAATTTCGACGCGACTTCACGACAACCTTTATATTACTTTTAACTAAGTTGTATCACGTTAATTCACATCTCGCTCTGCCTAAACTATATTTTCGTAAGCCGATTCGCATACAAAAAACCGTAAAAGGCCGATTTCTTCCTGAAGATTTTTTCTTAAGAAATAATGACCGCTTCATGATGACCGACTAAAAACGACTGTCTCGAAAGCCGACCTTATATCCGTGTCTTCTCGAATCTTTCCTTTCCCCTCGCCACGCCTAATCTTCATCATTTATTATCAATAGCGTTAAATCGATATTTGTAGCTCATTGTTTTTCGTTATTTTAACATACAATAAGTAAATAACACCGATATAAAACAATTAATTTATATTTATTTACCCAACGGCGGTTTAAAGTCATTACACATTCCGAAGTCATTGCAGATCTTATAGTGGAAATTTTCAAATAAACAAAAAATATAATAAACAAAAAAAAAAAAAATAAGTAGAACGCGTGCAAAAGAAGATGGGTTTTACGCGATCAGTGAAAAAAGACAACTGTTGAATAAAAAAAATGAAAGGTAATTAGAAAAAACTCTTTTTATCAAAGGCTTACAGGTATTATCGATAAATTAACAGTTTATTACGGGCTGGTTATAAAAAGAAGTTGGAATAAAAATGAAGAGACGTTAATATTATAGCTCACGGACGAAAGTCCACAGCACGAGAAGTGCCCATGACCCATGGTGCGTTTGGTAGCTGCTTCAGGTATAAATGCTGCATCATCGTTCATGCATGATTACGCCGCACACTGCGTCGAGTGATGTTTTGTCAGTTATCAAGCCCATTTATAAAGAGCTTAATAAGGATGTACTTCTAGGCCGGTGTGTTGGTGGCTTTACGAAAAATAATAATGACAGTCTGAACCAGATAATTTGGAAAATCACTCAAAAAATACTTCCTGCGGGTCCCAAAATGGTCGAAGTTGCTGCATTAATGGTCACTTTCAACGCGCGGGTCTCAGCTCTATTGGAAATATTTAACGCGCTACAGACGTAAAACTAGGTCGAAACAGCTCGAAGTATAGGCGGAAACAAGATGTATACTCATAGCTGAGATAAGAGCTCTGGAGCTGGAACTCGAGAAGTAAGAATTCGTCTCAGATAAGAGCAAAAGAATGCCGCCCTGGGTGTTGCAACTATAGCGGGATCTTTGCTTTATCGACGGTTCTATGTAAGTTGAAAAAGAAAAATTTCTTCGTTTTATTTTTGCTTGAAACTTTAATCGCCTTTTTGTCAAAATTCCACTTTCCAATTTTCTGGACAGGATTTCTCAAAAACTAATGCATTGATTTTATTGAAATTTTGCCCACTTGTTCCAGATAGGATTGACCAGTGATTAGACGAAGGTTTTTTTTTGTTTTTTTTTTTTTTTTTTCGATCACAACTTATTTTACAAGGTGTAGTATAATACGTGGTGTAAATCTTACAGAAAATAATAGTACCGCTAAAAATTCAAATTTCGTTTTTTTTTTTTTAAATTCTTCCTTCAATTACAAAATATTACCGCTAACAGAAAATATTTGGTTTTTTGATTTCAGATAAATCTATCACGATAGTCCTGACTAGCGCAAGGATATTTTTTGCAAGGGGTTTTCGAAAATAAGGTCCTAACAGTTAAATTTTCAGAATTTTTAGATAGAAAAATTTCACGGAATATTAGATATTTTTGATTATTCACGTCTTTTTCTGATGCTTGTTCAAAATTGTAAAAAATTTTAATTTCAATTAAATATCAGAAAAAATATTTATATAAACAACGACATGTTTCGGCAACACAGTCCAGTCATGGTATAATTAAAGGACTGCAAACGTATTAAATATAGAGTTTACATACACGTATTTAATACGTTTACAGTTCTTTAATTATACCAATGAAGTAACTTATTCTAAATATGTATATTCGCTAAATGATTAGCAAATTTGTGAATTCCTTTTTCACCGGTTTTAGTTATTCATAATCCGCGTGGTTATTTACGAGAGTAATTCTTTTTTCCCAAGTGAATAGTCGAAATCACAGTTCGATGTTTTGATTGATTCGGCTTTAATGTACTTTTATTAATCTTGACATTAATACAACTACATGTATTTTCGTATTACGAGATTTCTCTGGAAATCCTTCTTAATCACATTGCTGACTTGTTCAAACTGAATTATTTAATGTGCCTCCGAAAATGGAAGTAGATTCTTTTGCGTGATGCTCGTGACACGTCGCTTATAAAGTTATTTAATGCGATCGTGGCGTTGCCAGAGTTTTTCACACGAACGTGAAGCAATCAGTTGTCAATGTTTTTTTTAAAAGAAATCGGAATTGTTCATTAATCTAAGAGATGGATCTTTCTGCTTATGTCAGCGTTACGAATTGGTGCAGAGCAGTGCTATCTGATGATAAGTCAATATGATGATCTTTGGTTCCGTATATTATAGTTATTCGACATTATACGTTCCCTCTGGCATTGGCTAGCTTATAGCTTCTTGACCAGATCGTTAGAATTGGGAAGAATATACGACAGAAGTGAAACGTAGCAGCATGAACGGAGATGAAAGAACCAATAAAAACGGAAAATGTATTACCTGTTTTGAAAAAGTCTTTAGAATGACGCTCGTTTGTATATAAGAGTAACAAAGTGATCGGTAGAATAAGAATGGGCTGTCATCGCAATATCGCGAATAGCGAATTATGTAAAAGTTACTAGCGCCGGGCTGCCATAGTAAAGAAATGAAATGGTAGTATTCCATCGAGCACATACTATCGAAATCAGCTAGTATTTCAACAATAATTAATCGATCGCTTGCGAATGTTACTTAAATAACTTTTTGAAATCAATAACAAAGGGGAAACATAATACAACTGCATAAAAAGTAGCCAAAAAACGCAAAAACGAAGGGCGCGAATAATTGTATTATCGTTTGAAGCAAAAAAAGAAATGCAGGCTATTATGTTTCGATTATATTCACACTAAGTCTTAAAGAAGTATACAATGAACAACGGCGAAGAATTTCCCCCTAAGGGAAATATTCGAATATCATATAAACATGTTTTAAGATTCGCCCTTCGTGTTAAAACCCTGTGAATTATTGGCGAATGAGCGTTGTCCAGGCATAAACCTAAATATAATATGATAATATTTCAGATGATTTCAGAATAAATGAACCATTTAAACCGTAGAAGCGCAACATAATTTCGTAAATTTATTCGTAATTAAATTTACGAATTACATTGTCTTTTTTACGGTTGCAGTGGTGTATTTATTTTGAATTCGTCTGAAATATTGAATAATGCGACTGAAAGAATATCAGTTTTATCGGGCGAGCATTTATAAATTTTCACAGTAAAAAAATAAAACTCTTCAAGAAATAAAGTCGGCCAATTTTTTTTTCGAAAATAAAATAATTCACACGGAGAAACCGATTAAAAGTTAATCAGGGTATTTCACTGTAATTGAAGTGCGGAATTTTATAATTTCGTAATTGATCAACATGTCCTGTGTTGTTTAATACGCGGAGTATCGTTACCTTTATTGTGTTACACTACATGCGGGAAGTAGAAATGGGTTGCTACTCAAAATTGAACGTTTCGCGTATAAATCTAATAATTTGAACCATCTCCGAGAATGATGTCGGAATTAAACGGAGTTTCACGAACGGCTCTGTCGATTAGAAAAATCCTCTCAAAATCGCTGCTCAAAACGTTTACCTCTTTGCATTCTGGTTTGAGTAACGTACTTGATTTTTTTTTTTTAAATAATTTGCAAGTCCCACAAGGCACTCGTCTGTGGGTTCCCAACATAATTATATCGTTTGTTCGTACAATATAACATCAACTTAAATAGTACTTTCTATTAAAACAAAAAAAAAAAAACAAAAAAAAAACAATGTTAACTGATATAATATTACTATAATACAAAATAATTTACACTATACTCTAACTTTTGCTACCACCGCATTCTTATATTCCGGTGGTTTGGTGACGGGTCTCTTCTATTTTGGCATGCTCTTTCTCAAGTAATGCTTCTTGTTTGCTTTCGACTTTTCTTTTATTGCTTTTTTTCTTAATCTTCTTTGATTGTTTTTTTTTCCAGTACGAAAACGCTTCGACGAAAGAGGGGAGCGTCAATCAGGAAAATCTTGGAATCTCTTTCCTGCTGTTTACTTATGTCTCCTGTATGTTCCTTTGTTTAGGAATAACGGATTTTACTACATCTTATTCGCAACATTTGTAATGGTCGGAGCAGAATAAATGGGAAATTTTATGAAATAATTTGTAATAGGCTGAATTGGTGTTAATATTAAGAAAAAAAAATTATACTAATAGAATTTTTAAAAACTGTACTTTATGAAAAGACGTTGTTTATAAAAAACCGTCACATTCATAAAAGTGTCAGAGGATATAATAAAAGGACTTAAAAATACCTTATTAGTCATTAGTTTTTTTGTTTAGTCCGTAATGATTTTTTGTTTTTTTAAAAAAAAAAAAAAAACTGAAAAGACCCTCAGCCTTCAAAAACAAATCGGTTTAATGTACGTGTACGAGAATTTTTTTTTTTTTTTTAATCACTCGCACAGGCTGCTGGCACTGCAGGGTAAGCTTCACAGTACCGAAAGTATCGTGAGAAAGCTGGAAAAGACGGACAACTGTTGAAGGCAGTAAACGCGAGAAACTTAAAAAAGCGAAGAGTAAGTGAAAGAAGGAGGCAAATTACACGGAGAGGTAGGTTACGCTGAAGTTGTAATTTAGGCAAGAGTAAAAATGTGACCCAGGAGGTCGTTACAGTAACGACGTTATCAATTGCTTTGCCACAGTGGATCATAGTGGTGTGTGAAACTTCTGATAGTTGTGAATCGACAATAAATAAACCGAGTTAACTGAATATACAGACATTAGGAAATATCTGTAACGGTCGGTATCGGTATCGGTGCGGGGGAAAGATTGAATAATCTCAAGGAAGGTGAAGGTGTTGTGCGATTAGAAAATAAAACGAAATGAGAACGTTAACGATAACGGTAATGAAGGTTTTTTTTTTTATTTAGTCGAAGCTGGTTGAGAAGGTTTAAAAGATTTTGGCGGTCGTAAAAGCGAAAAAGTGACGATTAGGGCGCGATTTTTGTATTTTCTGTCGTAGCGTCTGTTTCGAAACTACCATCGAAACTGCGCTATAAGTTTTTATTTTAACCTATCAGCGACAATTGTTCGACTTAAAATTGGAATGTATTTCGACGCTGTTTATTTGAAATTATTACCGGATAAACGATCGTTATTACGCTCAGTGCAATGAAGAGAAACCGGGAGAATCATTAAAATTCTTATGTCGCATTTTTAATTTACGATTTTGGCCCGGTTTAAGTTTTTTCGAGTTTTGGGAAAGATGCCTTTAAAAGAATTTTCTATTTTCGCGGAATTCTTCATAATCGACTGGACGTCGTCCGTTTTTTTTAACATTATTTTGACGTTGTTTCAGTAATGTTTTCTTTTTCTCATTCGCTACCTAGTAACAATTGCGCTTCGCACCATTTCGTACAGCCGGTGCCCAGTAGACTTGGTTTCTTTTCATTCCTTTCAGTCGTCATTCTACCATTGTCTCCTTAATCGCATTAAGAATTAATCATTGTTTTTGTTTTCTTCCTATTTACTTCTCCTTTCTGTCCCTTCCACAACACTGATTGCCCTTTTGAACCATGTTTTCTTCGGATGTTCGGCTCTTGTTAGTGAACGTTTTCTTTTGTATTCGAAAATCTTAGCTCTTGGTTTTTTCTTACATCCTTTATCCTTTCCTTCCCAATTCAGGCAGTAATTCCCTTACTGCAGTCCTTTGTTCTTTTCATCTCCTATCGTCTCAGAATTTAATTTCCCATCATAATACATTCAATTAGTTGGGTCAAAGCCAAAAACGAGCCTAAAAAAAAGAAAAAAAAAGAATAGAAGGAACCCCTGCATTACGAAAGTATAAAATTAAAGTCATTTATTAGTTGCTAATTTCTCTTATAAGATAACAAATTACTCTATTTATAGATAAATGCTGTCCGATTCCTTTATTATTATTATTATTATTATTATTATTATTATTATTATTATTATTATTATTACTATTATTATTGTTATATTATTCATGACGTGTATTATAATTCATTATTAATTATAATAATAAAATCACTTTTATAAATTATTTACATTATTTATAAAAGGGCATATATTATCGCCTTCAAAAAAAGATTGTTTGTAGTGTATGTTTTTTTTTTTATGTTTGTTCCCACATAACCGGTCATCATAGTGATACCTTGCGAGTACACCGTTAAGTATCGATAAATAGAAATATTCAGTAGTCGTCAAAAAATTTGAAAAAATGTGACTTATTTAGACAAGTTTTTAGTAATACAATAAATGTCATTGGCACTCAAAATATTATCAATAGTCCACGTGGAAATGTAAGTCAGAAAACAAACTAATTTTCAATAAGGCAAAAACTTAAAATATTACTAATGATCACTACGAATAATCACAGATTCGATTGAGAAAACGAATTTTAAACCCTCACAATGTTATTTGCTAATCAGCGACGTAAATATTACACGTCTTTGACTCCAACGATATCCTAGGTTTATTATAAATCGTGCCGGGCTCATTTCAGTACTTTTGAGTATCAGCGAATACTGATTGAGTAGAACGTTAAAAAAGGAGTATCCTTAGATTATCTCATTTAACATAATTGGACAAAAATAAACTAAAAAGTATTCATTATAATATAAAGAAAGCATCGGGCGAAGATGGGATCGTGTCTGAACTATGGAAATATGCGATAGACTAATTAATTAATCACTTCAACAGATATCATCGATAAGATATGGAAAATAGGAAAACTTCCACTAGCCTGGATATCCGCTTTGATTCATTCGCTTCATAAAAAAGGGGACAAAACGAACGTTAATAATTACTGTGGAATTTCTCTGTTGCCGGCAGCATCGTCGAAGGCACTGCAATACAGAGCGGACGAACAATTAGACTCGCAGCTAGGAGAGTATCAGGCGGGTTTTTGGAGAGGATGACCGTGTGTGGAACAAATAATTAATCTTAAATTTATTTGATCGTATTTAAAGTTTAGGGGAACAAGAAGTTTGTAGCGATCTTCGTTGATTTTAAGAAGGCATATGACTCCATAGACTGGGGTACGTTAGTTAAAATTTTAAAAGAATTAGGGTTAGATCGTAAAACAACAGAGCGATTATTAAACAAACTTTAAAAAATACCACCTCGAAGGGAAAATTCAGAGCAGATGTTTCGGATGCCTTTAAAATCAAAACTGGAGTTTGTCACTCTTACTGTTTAATTGTGTACTTGAAACGGTTATTCGCGAATAGCGTAAGGAAATGAATAAAAAAATTTGGATAATGGGGTTACCATAGGATATAAAAATAAAGGAATTAAGATGAACTGCCGACTTTTGCAGTTGACCTAGTGATCCTGTCGGACTCAATAATGACAGCGGAAAAACAGGTAAGTAAGTTACGTACACTAAATAAAAATGGACTCATAGAAAAACTAGAAATTAAAGAAAGGAAGATACTGAGGAAAATTTTTGGTCCAGTTAAAGAAAATAACATCTACAGGAGAAGATACAACAGTGAACTATACATTAAAGTTGAAAATTAGGAAAAGGAGAATTGGTTTTTATGGTCATATCATGAGAATGAACAATACAAGATTGAGCAATAGAATACTTCTATATACTTAAGGCCAAAAAACAAAATGGAATTGGTTCAAAGAAACAGAGCAGGATATGGCGGAAATGCAAATAACAGCTGAAGACATTCATAACCGGGTCCAGTTAAGAGCATTGGTAAGAGAAAAACAATTTAAAGAGAAACCGAAAATGAAAAAGGGTACATCATGGACGTTGGCAAGAAAAAGGAATCATAGCGAACGAATGAAGGAGTATTGGGCGCAGATGAAAGCCAAAAGAAGGAACAACAACTGAAACTAAAAAGAAGAAGAAGAAGAAAAAAAATTTGCAAACAACCCAAGATTTTATAGTTGCGATTGATTTAAAATATTACCGACGGGTTAGTTGATTCGAATAAAGATGAATTTTAAGCCTCCAAAGCGCGATTTACAAGCTCACCATTGACCGAATTCGACCATTAGTCACTGTCGAGTACCGGAAATAGCATCATTTTAGGTTGGTTTGTTCGTATTGTTACTCAAACTAAAAATCGTGAAATGTAATGGTCCTTCAAAAAAGATATCAGCCTTGGGATTTACTTTAAAAATTTAATAAACATGCCTCCAAAAGTGAAAAAAGTAACTATTTCATAAAAGGTTTACTTGTTTTATATTAAAAAATACCTAAATATGACATGATGATTAGTTTTAAACAACGTTAATGCTTATTAGAATCGGCATTCGGACTGCAACAATAATTAAAAACCGCATTAAATATTCAGACGTTTCAATATTTTGCTCGTGGAAAACGAGTGTGATTCAGTTACTATACTCTCGTTTAATATGGATTTTTAATTGTTGTATATGTAGTTTTGTGCTGACTCTAATTAAGCTATTACTGTTATTTAAGAATAAATGTACACATCTGCTTTTAGGAGGGTACATTTTACCGTAAAATTTTATCAGATAGTTATTTTTACTTTTTAGTGAATTTTTATTAAATTTTTGCAGTAAATCTTGAAGTCCGTATCCTTTTTTTTTTTTAAATTATTTTATTATAATTATTATCATTATCGCTTTAAAAGTGACGGCGAATTAAACTAATATTCAGTGTGGATTATTCCAAATTATAGCCTAATGTCTCGTTATATCAGATTTCGAAAAAATAAAAAAAACAAATTGTCCGACGTCAAAAATCAAGCGACTATGTCAACAAACGTTCATGTCTAAAAACTTTTGCACCTCTAATGCAATTGAATGGTTAAATGTTCGGTATTTAAATTTTTCGGCAAATTAAAAAAGATCGAAAATTTTTACGCTTTAATACTTCTCATTTTTCACGTAGTTATTGCCTGATTATTAAAACAAAAAGGTAAAACACGTATAATATCATAGAGAAATTTTAGATTATTAGAATGCACCGACTTTTTGCGAAGTCGAACGAGTGTTGAATTATAAAAGAGTTGACATTTTTTTCCCCCCTTTTTTTTTAACTTTATAATTTACCATGAACATATAGAGCTTGTTTGACTGTAAATTTTATCGTGAATAAATTCTGATCGATTTTTCCGATGGTCCTGAAACGTCTGCTGATTAAATAGATTTGATCGAATTTAGTGCACCTTGAAAGTGTAACGACGGCTGTTCAGAATAGGTTGCGATTAAAAGTCGAGTTTGCGAGACGAGAAAATTGAACTTACTGTGGTAAAATTAGCTCCTTGAAAAAAAAAGAAAAAGTTAATAATGTTTGTACGTTTTTCAAAAAGAAACTGTAGAGTTTATCGTCGCAGCATACTTGTTAATCGAACAAAACAGAACTCCGTAATTTATTATTGAGTGTGAAGTACAGTAAAAAATGCATCCATTTTTCGTTTTAAATGATTTTTTCTTATTAAAAATATCGTCGTTTTTGACTGTTTTTATTTTTTTTCCCAGTTGGGCGATCAGCTTGCTTATTCTTCTTTTACGGGCGCTAGTGAAGTTCGGCTCCACACCGTTTTCCTTTTTATTAAAATGTAAATAAAATCGTTGTTTTTATTTTTTACGTATACATATATTTTAAAAGAGACGATCAAGAGTTAGAACAGCATGTTTTTATTATAACAACGTTTACTCCTAAATCGCCGCTAGTTACACGGCTTCGTGAAAATCACTTTTTTTTTAATTATTTATTTTTATATACTTGTATTCTTCGTTAATATTTACTGTTTATTTTTTTAAACTTGATATAAGTAAATGAGAAACACAACATACAAAATAAAGCAATTATATTTGAAAAATAATATTCACCGCTATAACTATGGCTATCTAAAACTAGTCAGAATTTTTCGGAATTTTCCGGAATTTTTGAAATATAATTGTTTCATTTTTTACGTTTTGTGCTTCTAAATTATTTATACAGAGTTTAAAAGTTCATATGTAAGTTTATTTGTTCAATTTCCTAATTAGGAGATTAATTACTATTTGTTTTTTTCTTTTTAAATAACGAAATTTAAACGAGGCTATTAAAATTTTTTTAAAACCATATTTAAGTGACACTTTAAATTTGAATTACGTGCACTTTAATCGTAACACAGTTAAATTTTAAATTTTTATTACGTTAAAATTTATAAAATTTAATCGTATTGGTATTTTTTTTTTCCCGTTAGCTACTTCTCCCCTATGATGAACTTGCTAAATTCGTCAGAATTTCCAACAGTAGATTTTACTATTAAAGAGGCGGTTTAAATATTCTTATAAAATTGTATAAATTTAGTTTTAGGAATTAAAAAATATTCCGCCAGCTTAATATTCTGCTTTTTTAATGTGGGTCATTGCTTTGCAAAGAGTACGAACGTATTAATTAAACAATTATTCAGTGATAAACAGAATTAAAGAAAAAACGTTGCTTGCTCACAGGATAATTTTTTACGTTTTGAAGATTCAAATAACCTTTGCTCGACTATCGTTCCTTAATGAATAAATCGATAGTGTTGTAGCGAAATTGCAGTACGAACGTTATTACATCTCTGCGCAAGATGCGGGCCATCTCAGAAATTACATAAAATACAATTATCTGACACGGTGATTTTAAATTTATTTAAAAAGAAGCTTTAGAAGTACTATAATACATGGGATAATTAAATTTTGCAATCTGCGACCATATTGCGTAATTCGAGTAAAAACGGGCCCGTACCCCTAACAGAGTATCGGAGGTAGTGAATTTAAAATTCTACACTGAACCAAGTGTTCGATGGATTCCAAGAGAATACTAGGTCAGCCTTCCTTTCTCTTGGGTGTTCTAACGTCCTTTAATTTCCCAGATGACTTTTCTTTTTGTTGTGTTGTATGAAACGAAGAAAATGAAATGCGTTTTTATCGGTAACGTAGCAAGTAAATCTTTATAAATCTTCGCAGACCATCAATAGGTCAGATAAGAGATGGGAAATTCTCAGATCTTTTTAGAATACAGAAAGGAGTAAAGGGTGTATATTTTCGACGATGCTATTCAACCTTTACGAATTACGGAAAGCAACTGATGACTGAAAAGGAGGAATATGAATCGGGAAAACAAAAATAGATAATCCACGATACGCAGATGACACAATCCTGCCAGCTTCATCTAAAGATAAGCTACTAGAGTTAGTGAGCAAAATTAATGCGGTTAGCATGGAAGCTGGTCTAAAAATGAAGAAAAGAGCAAAGATAATCATCCATCCAGGAACTTAAAATACGATCAAGTGATCAAGGAATACATATATCTACCTACTAGTGAAAATATCAAATGATAATAAAAGAGCACCGAAGATAAAAAGAAGTATAGCATCGAGTAAATCGACAATGACTAAACTATCGCGCATTAGGAAAATTAGTAAGATGATGATAGTGAAGTCTCTTATAGTTTTGATATACAGTTTTTATAATATATATATATATACACGGTGTGTTGGGAAAGTTCCCGAACTTTTGAAATAAATGAAGTACAATTGGATGTAAAGTAATTTATTCGAATTAATTTTCAACATGGTCACCTTCCCGAAGTATAGACGTATTTGATCACTTGTACAGCGATTCGAAGTTTCTCTGGTCTCCTTTGAAGTAATGGCTCTGAGGCGCTCGGTGCAAGAAATTTCAGTGGCGGCTACGTCGTCAAAAAGTTGCCTTCTCAGGTGCATTTTAAGCTTCGGGAACAGGAAAAAGTTGGCAGTTGCCAAATCAAGCGAATAGGGGGCGTGATGGATCCGTGGGGTTTGATTTTTAGTGAAATAACGCTTGACAATGTTCGCCGAATGCGCGGGCTCATTGTCATCCAACGGACTCCACGATCCGAGCTCCTTGTACTCGGGCCGCACGCGCTGAATCCGACGTTTGAAACGTTTTAGGACCTCGGCGTATTAGGCAGCGTTCACTGTCTGATTTGGAGCAGGTATTCGTGATGAATTAACCCTTTTGCATCGAAATAAGCGATGAGCATGGTTATCACCTTGGATTTTTGTTGGCGCACTTTCTGAGAGCCCTTGAACCGCTTATGCCATGTGTAAACAGTCGTGCGTGATACTATACTTTCACCGAAACAATCATCGATCAATTTTTGCGTTTCCGAAAACGTTCTTTTAAAAGTCTAACACAAAATTTAATCGCGGAACGAATTTCTCACTTTTCATCCATTTTCAAATTTGCACATGCGACCCAAACACACCTTCATTAAAATACGTCTAACTCGCAAACCAATCAACGGAAACTGCTGAAATTTTATACACACACTCTAGAAGGATGTAGCAATACAGTACAGGTATTGTTTAATAGATCACGTTACTTGTATGCGTGCTAAAAAAGGAAGTTCGGGAACTTTTCCGACACACCGTATATATATATATATATATATATAATATAGATCTAAACATGTATATATGTTTTTTTATTATTTTTTACCGTTGTATTATTTTCATACCTTGTCTGTTACTATCGGCTATTATAGTGTATGGAAAAGGTATATTTTAAAGATGTTTTGCTTATTTTATTTCGTGTAAGGAAATCGACTATAGATGCTACTGCTGTTAGATTGTTCGACAGAACTTGAGCCGTTGTTCTCACTATTAAAATAGTGTTGCCCCTGATGTTGCAAAATTTAGAACAGCTCAGAAGTACGTGCTGGACAGACGAGATGGCTTGAGAACAAAAGGGGCAGTGATTAAAGGGCTGTGTGTTTTAATCGCAAACGACTAATGGCAGAGAAATGTGTGCGGGACGCGTTTCTTTTCGGCCAGCAAACTCTTGTTGTTTGTTTGATCTAAGCCAAGAATCACTGCATTTATTATTAAGACACATTGTTAAATTTATTTTACCGTATGCCAAGAATTTTTGACACATAGTCCGGTACAGAAACAGGCTCATAGTACTTATTAAGAAATATTGTAGTAGGAGCGGGTGAACATGCGGGTTCTAGGGAATGTAGCGCTGATCGAGTTGCTTTATCGTCCTGCTTATATTCGGGTATTCCCACGTGGTTGGTGACTTGGTATGGACTCTGTTACTACTAATACTTTTCATGACTTGGACTGTAGAAAAAGAAATTATTCTAGGCAGTATGAAGTGGCATACATTTCTACATTCCGCACGGAGCAGTTACTGTTGAGGCGTATTCTGCAAGTTGTACTGGGTCATCTTGCTGGAGATGAGATAGATGTTGGATCTGATTTTGCTTCATTAGTAAAGAAGATGAATCGATGAAAAGAAAACTAAAGTACTAAGATGTGAAAAAAAAGTAGATGATAAATGGGAAAACGGTACAAGTAATGAAATTTGTATATTTCGGCAGACTGATAACAAAGAATGGCAGATCGGAACGGGATATAAGAAGGAGAATAGCCCAAGCAAAGAATGCATTCTGCAAAAAGTTAAGCCTTCTCTCTTCTAATAATATAGATTTAGATATAAGAAAACATTTCATAAAGAGCTTTATTTGGAGCGTTGTTCTCTATGGATGCGAAACGTGGACGCTGCTAAGGAAAGACAAATGCAAACTGGAAGCGTTTGAAATATGCTGATGGCGACGCATGCTAAAGGCAAAATGGACGAATAAAATTTCGAATCGCATGGTATTATCTAGAGTTAAGGAAAAACGAGAAATACTAAGTGCAATAGAAAGAAGAAGAAATTCGGCCATAGGACACGTTATACGCCACTCAATGTGGATTACCAACTTATTAGAAGGAAAAACAACAGAGAAGACTCAAAGAGGAAGGTCTCGAAGGAGATTTATGGATGAAATAAAAGGAAGGAGGTCATTCGCGGAAGTAAAAGTATCAGCCAGAGCACGCGAAGATCTGGCATGTGGCTATATTACCCACCAACCCTTGGGTTGAGAAGAATACGATGAGTGAGTAGTATGCCTATTTATCATATTTTGTACCGTGCGGATTAATATTGAACGGCTCTTTTCTGGTAATGTTTAATAGGGATTTGTCCAATCAAGGACTGGGTTTTATCGAAAAATATAGAAAAAGAAATACAATCGCCAGAACAATACAAATAGGTAGACTATAATGAATGCTGATGTCTTCTCTATTCAGCACACGATCTTAATTTAGAATCCCTAAATGCTATGACTCTATCTACAGATGCGAACGCCGGTCCTGACAAACTTAAAATTTTTTCTGATAAAATTTTCTCTCGTGAAATTCAATGATCAGATGTAGCCTATTTGTAAATTGGCAAAATAGGTTAATTTGTATCCGACCATGTCTATATCCTCCAGTGTTGGACGGGTCAGCGTAAAAACGGCATAGGCTAAATGGAGAAAGTCATTTGTGTTGCTACGCAAAAAGTAACGAACGATAACAAACTTTGTTAATGAATGTTACATTACTGATACATCGGATCATTCGATTCGAAATGCAAAGATTTTTTTCTTCCGTTTGAGATTTGGTTTGAATTTTTTTTTATTAACTAACACATTTACGCTTGTGACTTTTTTTTTCCAATTTTTTTTAGGCACGTCAACAGTGGAACTTATCCAACGCAGAGAATTGTACATTATACAGTGGTGGAAATTGGCATAAAGGCATCAACATTTTTGTACAAATGAGAAAGAGGGCTAAAGTATAAAATATATTTCGAATATCTGCGTAACTACCGCTGTTAGAAAACACAAAGAACGAATGAAAACCGGGTTTTGGTAAGAAATGGTGAAAATAATCCAGAAAAACGGGAAAACAGCTCGGAAGGACATGGAAATTAATATAAAGGCACTACACTACAACTCGTACGATTCGCAATGCGCGTTTTCCCAACATGATTTCAGATATCGGTCTGCAGTGGGTAAGTCATCCACTGCAGTTTACAATCCTTGTGTCCGCGACAGTCAGTCATATGCCAGTTACAAGAGTGACGATTATATTGCCGCGTGGTTAATTGTTATCCAGTGAAGAAGAGGCAAGTATTCGGGCCTACAAAGACATGGCCTATCGAATCGCATTATAGCCCGGAAACTAAAACGGTCGAGTTGTGTGATAGACAATTTCGTGAAATTGAGAGAAAAATATGGGAAAAACAACCGATATGGATGCGCGAAAAAATTTCTCCCGAACCTGATAAACGTCTCATTGTACGAACAGCGAAGACCTAAACCAATTTTTCAACTCTCATCGTCGCCGATTTGAAGTTACTGGTCACACTGAGGCATATATGACAAATTTTGGCAGCTGATAAGAACCTAGTACACAAAAAGTGCAACAGTAAACCGCCTCTCACGTACCGTCATAAAAATGCCAGACTCGCGTTCGCACAAAAATACATGTCATGGACTGCCGAATGGACCAACGTGATATTTAGCGACGAGAAAAAGTTCAACTTGAACGGCCCGGATGGATTGCAATATTACCGGCACGACCTGAAGAAAGAAACGCAAGTGCAGATGAGTAGAAATTTTGGAGGCGGCACTGTTATGATATGGGCAGCCTTTTGCAGCGAAATGAAATCAAACATCGCATGGATTTCTGGTCGCATGAAATCCAAACAGTACACCTCAAAGTTGAATTACTGCGAATGTATAAAGAGTTGGACAATGAACACATGCTGGTTCAGCAAGACAACGCAGCCATTCATGCATCAAAGGAAACGATTGGGTGATTTCGAGACACTCATATCAACGTTCTGGAGTGGCCTTAGCGTAGTCCCGATCTGAATCCGATGGAGAACCGTTGGGCGATACTTGCACGCCGTGTATACCGTGATGCACGCCAGTTCCACCGTGTTTTTGAACTGAAAAATGCGATCCGTGTCGAATGAGCAGCAATTTCTGTTCGAGAAATCCATCTTCTGGTCGATACCGAACAGGATTTGTACAGTCCATCAGAATAATGGAGGTTCGACGAAATCTGGACACTTGTTTTTCCTTATTTTTCTTTCCATTTCGCGAAAAACCTGGACTGCCTTTATACTATTTTCCGCTGGAGCAGAGCGTTACCTTTGTTTTTTCCCGATTTTTGTTTCGTTAGTTCGCAGAAGTTGATTTTTATTTGTTAGTTGTGTTTTCTAATGGTAGTTATCACGTAAATGTTCGAAATATACATATTTTTTATCTTCAGCCCTCTTTCTGGTTTGTACAAAAATGTCGGTGCCTTTATGCCGATTTCCACCACTGTATAGGGAAAAGACTAGAAATATCAAGAAGGCTAACATATTGATGGAGGGGAATGCAAGAATGGCGCGAGGGGACTATAAGGAGTGGGAAGGTCAAGGCGCAGAAGATTAGAATGCAGGGTAGCAGCACGTTCAGAGGAAATGAAGGGGCATTCGAACAAGACGCGATTCGCATCGCAGGTATAACTGAGCCCTGGAGAGTCATAAGGTCACAAAGGTGATTGAACAAGAGAAAAACGGAAAGGAGAAGCAGGAAACAGACTATGATTGAACCGCAGGCAAACTATAGAGGAAATAATAGAACGGCTAAAGTAGTGGAAAAGATTAAACCAGAAAAGGGAAGGAGGAAAGGGCTGTACAGAAAGGTAAAAAGATCGAGAATAGGTAAAGAATTCGGTCCAGAAATCATGATGAGAGAGGCAGTAGTTTGAGCAGAAAATCTATTAATGAATAGACCATTGGTCGGCGGCGCCGAACGTGCCAACGAGTCAACCAACTCGTTGCCAGGAATGCCGAAAGGATGCTTGTGACCCTTTATGATATATATTCTAATTCTCTAATACTACTACAAAAACGACACTTCCATTTGCAACTCTGTAGGATATCCCGACATCATCTTCTTTTTAGTGTCTTCGAGCTGGGGGATTCGAGGCAGAGTCTCTATGTGCACTTTCCTAATGTTGGATGTTGCCGTGGCCTTTTTTAGTTAATACTTGATTTTCGTTAATTCTTGGTAAATTTTAAATTTATCACAATTCGCAGCCGTTTGAATTTTCCCGTTCATTTTTCCTGCCGTATGCGGCACTACTCGTAGTGCAATTTCGAATGATACTTATTTCAGCGTGTAAAGCTAGTCGTCCTAATTAAATATTTCTGTTTTTTCGCGGACCTTTGAGGGTATAACTTAACGCTGTTTTAATGGAAAAGTCCCATCTCACGAACATACAAAAGCAAAGAAGAAAAAATTCGAATATATATCAAACAGCATTTAACGTCGGAAAACTTAATGAAAAAAAAAAAGAAAGAAATATAAACATTTAGATGCTATGACAATGCGTGTTTAATTTGATTAAATTCTCCTTAACGGTCTAGTCCGACACAAGCGTTAAAAATGACAACAAAAAAAAGCAACAATTTCTCGAGAAAACGGATGAACTTTTAAGACGGATCCTTTTTTTAATTTTTAAAAAATAATCGTAGATTAAAAGATTAAAAATGTGTTACCGTTTGTTTTCTTTTTTCTTTCGGGGGAGAGGGGGCGAGCGAAATTACTGTAAACCGATTTCGAGGATTTTAAATCTTTCTGAACAGTAAAAAAGTTGGTCGTTTTCTGTTTTAAAAATACGCTCACTGGTTTACCGACAGATACTTTCCTCATTAGTAACGCGAATACTTAAAATTTAATCACCTTTTCTGATCTTTATTTTTTTTATCTCTCTTTTTTCAACAGTTCAAAAAAAGAACTATTCTTCATTTAAGCTCATCGCGCGTTTACATTATTCCGGACTAAGTATATATTATCGAAACAGTGGGCTATTCGGAACCTTCTTTAGTGTTACGGATTACCTTCAGAGCAAGGTCTGGCAGTAGGATTTAGCTTTTTACAGGCTTGTCGAGGTACGACTCTAGAAGAAATCATTTTTAAAATAATACTTTACACCAGCTTTCGAACGAAAATCTAAAAATTTACATTTTAATAGAATTTTTTAAGCAATACTAGATGTCTCACTCTTTTCTTTCGCCTCGATTTTGCGTAGTTCGCCTCATGATGGTGATCTAAGCGATGCTGTAGATGTGCCTAACAGCGATATGACCGAGCTATATATTCTTCTCTGTCAATTCTTGAAGTTTTCGCCGATAATATGATCGAAGCAATTTGTTCTTGTTAATATACCCGTTGTTGGCGCTTGTTATATTTTCTCCTTCTACGCTTCAACGTCCAATTGAGCGTCTACATACATACAGGTGTGCTTTAGAGTGCTGAATTATTTTCTTTAAACCGTGGCTATACGTGTTCTATTGCGTTAGGAAAGAACTTATTTATTAATTGACCATTTGTTAGAGTATCGTATCTTCTTTTAAATTCACTAGAAATTTGTAAATCAAGTTGTTTAAGAAGTTCTCCATAATTCCGTTATTTACTTTTTTAACATAAACAAATTTGAGATCTTTTTTTTAATTTAAAGATCGATAGTTAGCACCCGTGTTATAGTCGGGATCGCAATATTTGAAGCGGTTATATATTAATTGAAACGTAATTCTTAGGCTAACCCCCATTCGAAAAAAATGTCCCAAAAAATGTTCGAAAAAAATGTCCCAATTTTATGTAATGCAAAATGTTCCAAAAAAATGTCGCAATTTTATGTAACGTCTGTTATATTTATAGGATTTTTGTTATTGTTATTTAAAAAATATCACAATTTTATGAAACGAAATATGTAACGAAAAATATGACGAAAAAATGTCTTAATTTTATATAATGAAAGTTAAATGTTAGAATAGGATTTTTGTGGTTATGTTATTTTTTGTGTGTGTTGATGCCAGTAAGAATTACGTTGTAAATTTTGATCATTTTATACAAAGTATAGAAGAGAAAGAGACAGAAATGAAAGCAAGTGGGGTCAAAGGGCACAGCCCCTTGCGAGGCCAAAATGGCCGAGTTGTTAGATTTATAATTTAGTCCCTACAGTTTACCGCCAAGTGAATTGAAAATGTAATAAAGTTTATTAACCTCATTATTTGTGTACTGTATATGTTTATTGCACTTTAATCTGTTGTCTATAATGAATCGAAAATATTTAATATGGTTAGTAGAGCGAACGTATGATTATTAATTTTAATATTATTATGTAAAATTTTGTCGCAACCAGATATCACAATGATTTGAGATTTGGTAATCTCAAATTTGAGATTTAAAGCATTTACTATCGTTTTAAGTTTATTAATAACTTCGTTACAATTGGCAATATGGGACGACAAAGTTGAGTTAGTAGATAAATGTACGTTATAAACTAAAAGTAAATCATCAGGCATAAATGTTACTTAATTTTGAGTGTATTAGAATATAAAATATTCCGCAAGACCGGTCCAAGAACTGAACCTTGTGGACCGCCAAAATTACTTTTAACACCTGTAATGCCTTTTTGATATGCCCACTTTACTCTCCGGTTAGTTAAATAACCGTGTATTAGGCTTATTACGCTAAGTTAAAGCCATTGGCAATTAATGTATCACTTGACGATCGCAATTATTAAATGCTCCTTCTATATCAAACGAGATAACAATATAGACAGATTATTAAGTTGCGTGTTAGTAAATTATTACATCTACAATAGCGAGTTCTGTAGGAAAGTATTTTCTAAAACCGTATTCGTATGGATTAAGCGCGGATGTGCTACTGATTTCGTTGTTTAAAAATCTGAAAATAATTTTTTCACCTAAGCAATTTAATAAGCATATTATAGCCGTTTACTTGGTCAAATCCTTGTTTGGTTTGTTTAACATAATTATACTAGCGCATGCGGAAACATATTAAATTGTGATAGCTTATTGTAAAGTGTTAATAATAAATCTGGAAAATTTTAATAACTTTGTTAGTTATACCATCTGAAGAAGGTGTTTTTTTTTGTTATTAAGGTTTTGTATAATTTGTTTAAGTTCGAAATATGTCATTTCAAACTGTAAATGTTTATTTATATCTGTGATTTTACCAAGTGAAACAGAACGAGTTTCCTTAAAATTAAAAATCGAGTTCACTAATAAACTCATTTTGTCTTTATTGCTGGTGATGGAGGGAACAAGAGTCATTATTACCGTTAATTTTTAAATCTGGAAATTTAGTTGGTTCTAAAATTCGTTAAAATTTTATAAGGTTTACCCGATGGACACAAGTTACAAAATGTTTTCCAGACCTGTTACATGAAGTATTTAATTTTGTTCTTATACAATTTTGAAGTTACGTTATACATAAATTTATTTATAAAATTTTTGTGCTTAATATTATTAAGCCTTCTGACGAATAATTTAAAGTATTTCAAGTCTTTATTCCACTAAGGTTTAGGACATATCTGGCCAATCGGGCAACTAGGTCCGCGCACGTATTTCCTACAACATTCACACATAGAAACACTGCGCTCATTCTTTCTTGTAAAGTTGGAATACGAATGTAAAATATTTCACGACTAGCGATGTTTTGGAGCGACCGGTTTTTGCAAAACATAGATGTAATGCAGGGAATCAGTTACATGACGATAGGATTTTGATTTCAAACAAAATTTGTAGACAAAACAGGACTGTATATATCGCGGCATGCAAAACAGGTACTATATCGTTTAGTATTATGCCGACTGTATCTTAAACGAGTATTCGGCCTGTGTAGATTTCTGGTATTATAGACATCCATCAGTGTATAACTTGGAATAGGTGGGTTTAGTCATCAATGATGTTGAATGTCCTTTGTTCAGAGCTGTGATGGACGGCTGTTTTCTATAAGGCTATTAACTGCATTTATTTAAAGAAAACTTCAAGGCAGAGGAAATGATGTAAATAAATAATTACAGGAGGTAAGTCGAGACTTATATTACGCTGTAAGAAAATGTTGTTAATTTCACTGAATAACTCAGGTCTCACGATTATATCGGTTGTGTATCGGTACGGTTTTCGTAGACCATGAAACTCTACATTGCGATAGGCAAAGAATCATCTGCTACATGACGATAGATTAAGGAACTTCAACTTTGAATGAGGATATGGCGATGTGCTTCAACAATAATACAAAGAGCAGTACTGCGTATTGAATTAAGTAGTTTTAATAAATAATCACTTCCGGAATCAGTAAAAATTCGGATAGATATTAAATTTGAGTTTGAAAGGAATTTAATTGTATTTGTCGATTGGACAGATTTAGATTTTACTTTTTTATGCAAGGTTTTCAATTTGGCGTCCATCAAGATACCAAAGGAAAGTTGTTGTTGTTATTATTCAGTTGCAGAACCAGATTCTGGATCAGACAAAAGCTCTTTGAAAATTAACACATTGAGATTGCAAAAAGAAGAAGTTTAATTGTTTCCCGATCGGTATTATAATCTGTTGACTGTTCGTTGTAGTAGACTGAGTTAAGGAAGGAAATTGGATGTTACTGTTCGGGTCATCTATATATAGAGGCGTGTAGTCAAGTTCAAATGCAATCGACTTTTTTCTTTTTTTCCCCCTAAAGAACACATAGATTACGTTTGAAGGTTCCGTTAACCCAAGCGGCTAGTCGGTGAAGTCCTAGAAAATAACACGTGCCTTCAATCTTTATTATGCTATGTTACAATTACATTTATTTTATTGAAATGTACTTATATCTTTAATGTGGGGACATACTACCGGTAGTATCGCGGCGTGTAATTTATGGCGTAATTTTATTTAAATGTATTATTACGTAAATATAATTAATTATTTTTTACTTTTTAGATCAATTTTATTAAATTAATAGAGTAAATCTTAAAGCCGGATTCGTTTTTATTTTTTAAACTGTCTTATTTTTCAATTTTTAGTTAAAATATTTTCGGGCGTTAATACGGATAGACCAATCTAAAGTAATGGGTACTTTCGGCATGTAGGTATTGGTTTAAGAATATAATGTTCGAATTCCATCACCGATTAGCTCGTAAATTACGCTTTAGGGATTTCAAAATCATTATTTTTATTCGAATCTACGTTTCCATGGAAAATTAAGGCAATGTTTTAAGCCATCCCCATTTATTGCCTCTTTAAAAATTTTAGGTGTTCGTATTTTCCTTGTACTATAATGAAAAATTTTCAACTAATTTTTATCTGGTTATATAATTGTATATATTATATGTTTTTTTTTTTTTGTTGGACTCGTCAACCAGAATCAGCGCATCTGGTTGTACTACAGAAAGAAAGTAGAAAGTATATTTATAAGGATAATTTTTTTTTAAGTTCCTACTTCAATGGCTAACTCCTAAATAATCACGACATTCCTTTGTTATAGAACCACCACGGGGAATGGTACACTTTCGAATAAACAAAAGGGATTATTCGAAATGCTACATGGTTAGAAATTATATGTAGTAACATAAGTTCGTTTTCTTTATTCGAATCTACATTTATTCGTGTTAATTAATATTGATAATTCTTTAGTTATAGATGTAAACAGTTTTAAAAATGACCATTAACATTCGCGAATGTTATAAAATTATTTACATTTATAATATAGCGCGGTTTACGGCAGAAAAATGCTTATAATTCTTTAATTTTTTAAAATTACTTTTCCATGCTTAAAATTGATTATATTTTAAGTCTATCACATCTGTTATATTAATAAATGAAAAGAATTATCTAAAGGGACCGCATTTTTTCACTTGAATGACTACTGATATATTTGTGTTCACTGATAATCGCTAATGTACTCTCATGATACTACTACCACTGACTGATGCACTTTGGAATGCGAAGAAATAATCATTTAGACATGCGCGAATAAATATATAATAGAAATCATGTGCGACGTACGCATAATCTCCTCTCTTTTTTTTGGAAGTCGGCAATAAAAAAAAAAAAAATAAAATAAAAGGAACTACAATCATTTACACCGTTAATGTTATTTTTTCCTCTAAATCTTAAACTAGCATTAAAGTTAAAATGTTACAAAACTAGAACCTAAAACAGGAGACACAACGATTTAACGAAGAAATGAACCTAAATCGTCCTTTGCAGTATTGCAATCCGCATTTGTTTGTCGGTACGTAGACTAATTACTGTCGGTAAGCAAAGTAAATTTTTTCTATCACTCGGCGGGAGCCGTGTGGTAATATTGCTGGGGCATTTTCTAACATCAAGCAGGCGTGAAATCGGATCAACGGAAACAACCCACTAGGCTGAAATGTTCATTTAGTCCGCTAATTGGCCGTTGCATAACGTTTAATGATAAAATAAAGTTCGAGTTTAGCTTAGAATTATTTTTAATGTGTAATGTTTTGTGCCCTTTACTTACTCTCTCACGAGATGATGCAAAATCGACGTAGGTACAGTTTTGTAAAATTTTACAAATACAGTCCCCAGTGAGCTTCGGCTTCGATTAATTTCTTATTCCGCGAGTACCCGTATTTTCGAGTAACGGCTACTAACGAGTTCCGATTAAAATTTTGATAAAGACGAAATTTTCCTTCGCAATCGGGTCTGTCGATATCGCTCGTTACATTTCTTCGGACTTTTCTTTATTCTGAATTATATAAATGACAGGCCGTCATGACATCTGTTTCCGATTTTCATCATTCTGAAATCCGACTTTTCCATCCCTCGTTTAGTATACAGCTCGCGAAGGAAAAGTTTCTTCGCCCATCTCTAAACAAGTCTATAGGTATGTTAGTGTGCGTGAAATAGAAGAAAAGTCGTTTCTACTAAAACAATACGAGTCGGAAAACTTTCGTTAAAAATATTCCTTTTTTTAACCGTTAGTAATTAATTTTTCAAAATGTTTTGAATGGACAAATTTGCGATTTCAGTAACTTTGTCATTTTCATAGCGACTGATTCGCATCTGTCGCATGAAGTTTTCAGATTTGGCCAGATTCCGCATAGCAAGGGTTCCACAGCGAGGGAAGAACGTTCCCAATTCTTAACCAGCGCCGCAACGATCGGTGAATTCGAAAATATCTTTTGTTAACTATTTGATTTTATGGAGATGCGGTAGGGACACCGTTTTCCTCATTGCCGATTAACCGGACTGACCCTTTTATGCAAAGTTCGATCGAGATAGTGTGTGTAACGTAAGCGATTATCAGCTGATAGTGGGTGCGAAGTGGCCAAAAAACGGTAACAACTTATACTTTTTCGCTGAAACAGAACCCAGTCGATTTAAGTAGTCTTTGGTGCTCGCGTAATTTTGTACATAGATATGCAACGGTTTCTCGTTAAGAGTTACTTCATTATCTACTCTTGATTTGAGGGGCATGCGTATCGCTGTGCATAATATTTGCGCGAAAATCGGTTCTGAGACATCCTATTCGATTAAATTTTACATTAATGCAAAGACCGTTGCGCTATATTGGCGAACTAGCGATTTGGCATGCGGTAGGCTGTTTTTTAAATATCTTTTGGGTTGAAAAATTCAACGACTTTTTTAACATGTTCGAGTTATCTAACGCTGTGAATAGTATGGATTACAACTAGTGTTTGTTTTACTTAGGACTGATTTTCTGTTAGCAATTCTCGCGTAGGACGTGGATAGTGTTAACTGGTTCGTTTGGTTTAGCATCACAGATGGACCAGTAAACAAAGAGAGAATTTTAGATTTTGTAGATCCTGCTGGCGTTTGGCTCGTTGTTGTTGATAAATTCGGAAAATTAGTGTAATTTAGAATGGTTCGTTTGTTAGCGGCTCAGTTGGTCATTTTGTTACTTGAAGATTTGCTAGCGTCGAATTTGGAATCTTTCTCCAGTTTCAAAGCCATAGAGCATTTAATCACTCGTGCGAGTACAAGAATAATACGTAATTATACAAATAACAACGATTTAAAAGAACCCCGATTAGTGTAAATAAAGATCGCGGATTGTTATTCTTAACGAAATGAAATAATAATAGTTAAACTGGCGTTAACAGCTGAAAACGATCTCACCTATAATTTTTTCCTACCAGATGATCGATAACAAAACTAACGCGAACACATAATTTCAAAACTTAAGTAGGATAATGAATGGGTTCATTTTTCGTACCGAGATATAGTATACATAGGATTATTTTGGAAACGTACGACGGAGGGGAAAAGGGGACAGTATTTAGAAGGTATATACTTGGACTAATTTCGTGTCATACCGTTGAATTTTGAAAAAATACGACAGGGGGAGGGGATGAGGGCTTCAATATGAGTAAAAGTTTTCACAAGATCAAATAGTGATGTTGCGGAAAATTGAAAAAAACAATGAGAGTGGTAAGTTACTTTTTTTTTGATACCGAAACAGAATATAGTTCGATTAATTTTACAGCATGTTGTAGGATTGTTTCAGAACCGTACGATGAGAAGAGAAAGAAAAGGATGCGTGATATTAATTTTTCGTAACGGAATGGTATAATTAGACTAATTTTAAAAATTCGTGATAGCGCTTACTAAGTTACGTACAATGTGCGCTTTCGTAGATATAAGTGGTTCCGTTGACTTTCATATGCCGGATAATAAAAGGAAAATAAATGAAAAATTAAAACAGTAACATATTGTTCGATGATAAAAAATAATTAAGCAAAAAAAAGATAATTACAAAAATGTATTTCATAATACGAGTGCAATCGTATGGATTAGGATTGTCATGCATGCGGACTGCAATACTCTTTTTGCAAATCAGAATATTCAGGGAACTCGGGAAAACAATAAATAACAGTATGTACGATAGGCGAAAAGTGAGGTTGAGAGGTACGGAAGGGTTAATTTTTGGTATCGAGGTAGTAGTATATTTGGATTAATATTTTTGGAAACGCAATTAGCGGGAGGATGTGTGTGGGTGTGTATGTGGAAGAGGCGGATTTTGCCAGGCATGACGATCAGAATGATAACAAATAATGTAAAAACAAGGCGTCAAATGACTTTTGTGATCATGCGCGTATATATGCATAGCGTATTGTGGCGAAAAGGTCGGAATAGAAAATACACGAACCGCAAGATCCGATTTCAACGGGGCGCTTGCATTCGGTGACGGGTAAGACTTAAGTGCACTTAGAAATAGAATAAAATTACAAAAGACCCTGGACATTTGGACTACGAAATGTACGGGAGATAATTTTTACAATCAGAAAAAATAAGAAGTACGCTCGGATTAATTTTCGAATACTTCCGTTCAGAATTTGAAAAAAAACGCTGCTGTGTTGGGAGAGAAATAAAAAAAATTATGATAAATTGCAAATTTGGGTTGTGAGGGGCAAAAAAGAGGCTAAGGTTATTTTCCGTCTAGGCTAATTTGGAAAATTTTTATACTTACATTCAGAAATTTTGTAAAATCGTTCCTGCTCCTTTCAGCGCTTCCTTTCTTCTTTCCTTCCCAACTCCCGCTGTTATTGTTACTTTCCTTCGTGCTTTCCATTTCCGATCGTTTTCTATTTTTGTTTCTCTGGGTTAAGGCCTTTGATTGACGAGCCAGAAGGAGGGAGAAAAAAAAAAGAAGTCGGTTATATTTTAATCCGATCAGAAATCTTTGATAAAAAGGAACAAATAATATCTAGTGGGGAAGAAAAAGACAGGATAAAAGAAGCGCAATAAGGAGTAGGAATCCCAAGCCGCAACAAATAGGAATACAAAATGCTCCGCAGAAAGAGATGAACACTGGAAGAACACACGATCGGCGTCGCAAACAACTGAATCATCAGGATGGAGGAGACAGTTTGGGGAGGAAGTCGGGAAAAAGCGAAATCTAGAAAAAGGCAGCAGAGAATGGCCAAAACGAATGCGAACAACGGAAATAGCGTCAGAACATCGAATAGAAGGATGCATAAGAAACCACGAATAGGGAATAAGAGTAGGCTGAACGGACAGATGAAATGAATGATTATATCAGAAAAGGGGGGAGCATAAATATCCGATACTATGCTTATGGGGAAGCTTTTACATATCGATAGGAGGTTAGTGGATGGAATTAAAAAAAAAAAAAAAAACAGACAGGAAGAAGCAGCAACCCGAGCCAAGAAATCAGCATCAAGGTGCTATAGATTCCGTGCAAAATTCATATCAGCTCGGCTATTATCCCCAAAAACGCTACCTGAAATCTTACGAAATTTACCACTGGCGGTGAGAGTTCGAAAAAATTTCCTAGGTGTTCGACGGCGTAGTGATTTCTCTAACTGAATAGCCGTTAGAATTGAATATGGTACTGACTAGTATAAGAGGTAAAACAGAAAATAAGTAATAATAATTTCATCATCGTTTAATCGGGTACAGGTGTTACTAAACGCTAATTATCTTATATCGTTTCAAAGTTTGTCCGAACGTGGAATTGCGATTGTGTTTTTCTTTTCGTCCAATATAACTCAGTCGAGTTTATAATTTGTGCGATTACATAGTTTTTCGGTACTCACTTTTCCCCGTCTTTTCTTTTTTCCAGCTGAAGATGAGCTAAACCAGAAAACGTATCGATTAGTATGTTATTCTTGATCGTAATATAAGTAATTTAATTTTATTAATTATTTCAATTTAGAAATCGGTTATGAATTTTTCATCATCCTAAAGAATACTACTGGTGTAACAATGATCCTGCGATAATGGTGCCTTCTTTTATACTGATCTCCTCGATAAAATGTTCCCCTGTTATCGTCAAAACTAAAGTCAAATTCCTATGTTTATTATTCGATGATTCTAAACTTTCTCGGCACCACCATATAGATAACATTAAACTTAAATGTTTCAAAATTATCCGAATATGGCTTATTATTCAAAATACAATATAAACCTCAACATTCCCTTTCAAAACCTTTATTTCTCTCCAAAATTAATTATGCTCTCGGAAATATTTTAAAATGCTCCGGGACAGTCCACGCCTTTCCATCCAGCCGCCCCTTAGTAGGGCACCCTTCATTTGCTTTTGTAATTTTTTTGCTTGCATTATCCAATGTCTACAGTTCTTATATTAGCGAAAATATTATACATACATACTGATATTTTAGCTATCTATTTGCTGCTTTATAGAGGATCTTATCTGTACGGTTCTTTACATGAGCTACGTAACACTCTTTTTTTAAGTTACAGCCGATAAACGTTTGCTAAAAAGAAAAAAAAGGACAAGCTTTACTGATACGCTTTAAACCATTTTCTGATTTCCATATGTTGGGATATTCTTAGCCGTTGAACAGAATGTACAGTCTGTCAAGCGAAAGAAATTCCCGTTCGTAAACTAACCGAAACGCGCTGAGGTCACGAAATCAGAGGTGCTCATATTAACCTCTTCAGTAGTCCGTATCAGATGTAACAGTCATTCTGTTAACACTATGTGGTCCGTCCGGATGTAAACAGACGAACGTACAATAGAGACGGAACAAAAACGAGGTTACTGCTTTCAATACCTCTTTATATCATCTACGGAACTTTTGTACATGATTGAAAATAACACAACTGTACTGATTGGAAGAACTTTGTTAATAGTTCGCCTAGTTTAGGCTAGACATACGAAATTGTCCAATCGTCTCTACCACGTATGCCTTGGTATAATATGATCACTTTTCCCCCGGTGAATTTAATTCGGCGTTTCGTTACTACTACTAGCAAGCTTCGTTCAGGTCATACTAGAGTGCGTCTTAATTTTTTGGACGGAAGCCATTTACATTCAAATTGTAGCAATCTTGTAAGCATCGCGAGGATGATATCAACCACGTGTTTAATCAGTTGTGAGGCCCTATCTACGGATAGAATCCTCCTTTTTGAAGAACTGATGTCCTGTGGTTTATATCCACCATCCTATTAGTCTGCTGACCAAATGAACTGTGTATTATTCAGGCCAAAAAAAAAAAGAAGAAAAACAAAAGGAAGGCGTGGAATAACAGGAATATGGAAATATTTCGGTAATATTACGCGGCAAGTGTTATTTCGCGTGCCCTTTTGCTAATATAACACTCGTGGCTCGGAAACGAAACCCGAACGGACATCGAAATAAAGAAAATACGAAAAATTAAATTATTTATAATCCAGAAATACTTAAAATATACTCTCCTTTAAAAGAAACTATAGAAACAACCAGCGCCAATGTAATCCGTATTAATAAAATAAATTCAAATCTGTAGTTTGTATGTATCTTTCCGTAAATAAATTAATTGTTCGTGCTTATTTGTATAATTTTTCGATATATAGACATTAATCGTAATAACAGTTAACTTTCATTTAGTTTTATTATTCGTTGGTGTCGATTTTATAATTACTGTACATTTTGTCATGCATATATCTTTTAGGTTGTTTCGTAAAATGTTTACACCATGCAGAAGTGTTATCCTTATTTATGTACCATAGTGTAAATATTTTATTCAGTTTGTGATCAACAGTTCGAATTTATGTTTTTAATAAAATGAAATAGTCGCACTTCACGCACCATCCAAAAGACATACGATACAACGTAGTGTTCCGCACAGAAAATACATATTGGATTAATTTTAATGACACTTGTAGGCTGAGTCCTCTGTTCGCTTTGCTCGTCCAACCCCAAAGGGACTTCTCTATCGGCTTGCTCCAATATATGGCATTGTTACTAAACTATCAAAAATGCAATTCGAGAGTACGTATTTTAATGACTATTTAATTAAAATATTTCATAGTTCCCGCCTTAGAAAATAAAATGGGAAACAAAAACGGGGAAAAAAAAGAGAAAAAAAAAACAAGATCCGGAAAAATAAGATTTTTTTATATATCATAGAGAAAAAGCTTAAGAGTATTACTTTTGTAATGTTTTATTTCTTCTACGATAAATTTATTGAACCGATTTGCTCGTTAACAAATTTGTTAATTACAAATAGAATTTTATTGCGATTAGATTCCCCGAATTGCATCATTATAATACACATTGTCTCATTCACTACAAATTGTACGTTTTGTCGATTCCGCTAACCTCTAAATCTGAATAAACGTACAGTCACTTTTCGAATATTTAATATGTTACGATATAAACTATATATATTTCAATAATAACTGAATATAAATTTCGTATTTCGCCTACATCGTCGGTTTATTTACAATTAAAAATAACACCTACTACGGATATTATAACTACCCCGCCCGGAGTATTCAGAAATATTTTAATTTGCACTCTTGCAAATATGCGACGTGGATTTACAGGCAAGCGGAGGGAAAATAAATGTTTCATACGCACATTTAGGTTACGATGAACTTAGCTGAAAGATAATTGTATTATTTTTAAACGCGATTCATTATTAGCGGATAAATTGGACGAGACAACTTTGAGACGCATTTAATTTAAACAATGTCTATTGAGCGACGTTCCTTACGACGTTCCGGTATGCGTTTAAACGTTCTGTTCAGGAAAGTGTATAATATACACGTGTGCAGCAGTTGCGTTATTATTTTAAACGTATTTCACGTCCGAAAAATGTATATATTTCTAAATAAAAAATAAATAAAATCCCCTCGACAATGAACAGAAATAAGTGTAAATTTATATTTTAATAAATTCAAAATACCTGTATTTAAGGAAACATTTTATAGACCATCATCAGCTAACAAAACAAATAGAACTAAAATTTATTTTAATTTATTAAAGTATAAATTATTTTATACTTATGTTTGTTTGTTAGTAAGGGGAATTTATTTATTTGAAATTTATATATATATTATCGAACAGGTTACGTATCTATATATTATTTTATTTGAATTCTTGCAGAGAAAGCTAATCATCTGGCGAAAATAGCGTACGATGTCGAACATTTTAATAAAAAGTCACTATATTGTACAAAAAGAACACGAATTCACTTAATTTACGAATAGCAAGATGAGATCTATCGAGCAAATATGAAAATGAAAACTAAGCATTATCAGTACTTTCAATCGTGGAGAGCGACTACTCTATCGAATATTGAAAAATTTTAAAAATTTTTAATGATTTTATAATTGCGATGTAAATTTAAATGACGTTTAACTGTATTTCCTTTATCCAGAAAAATGCTTTATATTTATACATTATCAAATCGGATTAATTTTTGTTTTGATTCCACGTTTTAAAAGTTTCAACATGTTTTTAATTATTTGCTTCTTTTCTTTTTTTTTTTATATCTTGGCGATAAGACCTAATTGCTAGAGCGCTTGGTTTCCGTTACGGAGGTCTTGAGTTCGATCCAAGGCGACGACTGAAGTTATTACGGAGAAATTAAATTAAAATAATCGCTAATAATCACGTATGGACGGCAGTGACGATCTACTACGTTATACATAGGCTCGTTAGTTATTATACAGAAACAGATACACTGAGGACTCTGCATTTGTATATATATATTAAACATTTACAATAGCAGTATGAAGTGAAGTGTTCCGTGTACACTGGTGCTTTGAATATGAACATTGCCGCGAAGACTATGCCTTTGCCAATGCAAATCCGAAACTAATAGGACATATATACCGTATGTTGCGATGTTGCAATTTGAAAGAATAATTATTTATTAAAAATAGTACAATAGCTAAAACAATTTTGTTAAATTCGTTTATTTTCGTCCGACTGCTGGATATATAATCGAAGATATTTAACTTCATAAATTATAGTTGTAAATAAATTAAAAAAAAAAAAAAAAAACTTAACCAACTTTAGGATTGCACCTGCAACCACCAAATTATTGGTATTGTACATACACAGTTGCGCTACAGCTCTATGTTGTGCTAACTTTTTGCCATAGCTCTTTACATTAAATTATTTTTAATAAATAATTATTTTTTCAAATTGCAACATCGCAATATACGTTATATATGTCCTATTACTTTCGGATTTGCACAAACATAGGCACCAGGGGCGTAGCGTCAATGGAAGCGATGGAAGCGCCGCTTCCCCTAACAAATTAGTACGAAATTGTTTTTTACTATTTGCGAAAAGAATGCGAACCTCAGAAAAAACATGAAGTAACTTGTTGAATTTAAGTGCCAGCAGATTTTTTTTGGATCGTTTTAGATACGCTGTCATTTACTAACAGCGGAACTGGAAGCGATAGTCATCGGTCGTGCTTATCAGTCTGTTTTGATATACGACAGAAGAAGCTATACCGGCTTGTTTATCTTATTTACGCAACTGCAAATGTACCAGTCTGTTAAAATGCAAACACTTTTGAAATTGACGCTACATGCAATTGTATATATGTATTATTGAAAAATTTCCAATGATTAGTTTTTAGTTCATTCAGTTTTCAAGAAAAAATGAATAGTATTCCAAATGATAAACCAACGCCTAGTTTAGAAAATTCGATTACAAAATCAAAATCTTCATTAGCTTTTTTTAGTATTGAAAAAGAATTATTATCAAACATTAGAAAATTACCATCTTTCCGTGATGATGTAATTGACACTTTCGCAAACAAGAACCGAAAAATTGAATTAATTAACAAAAAAAAGAGACATTTCGATCCTCTTAATTCATTTTTAATTCTGCTCTGTATTTAACCGAATTTTACGCATACTTATTTTTATGTAAAAAAAATATTTGATCGTGGCGCTTTCCCAGTTCTGAAATTCACGCTACGCCACTGATAGAAACAGTCTTCGCGGCAATGTTCGTATTCAAAGCACCAGTGTACACGGAACACTTCACTTCATACTGCTATTGTAAATGTTTAATATATATATACAAATGCAGAGTCCTCAGTGTATCTGTTTCTGTATAATAACTAACGAGCCTATGTATAACGTAGTAGATCGTCACTGCCGTCCATACGTGATTATTAGCGATTATTTTAATTTAATTTCTCCGTAAAAGTTCTGTCGTCGCCTTGGATCGAACTGAAGATCTCCGTAACGGAAACCAAGCGCTCTAACAATTAGGCCTTATCGCCAAGATATATATATATGTATATAAAAAAAAGAAAAAAGAAGCAAATAATTAAAAACATGCTGAAACTTTTAAAACGTGGAATCAAAACAAAAATTAATCCGATTTGATAATGTATAAATATAAAGCATTTTTCTGGATAAAGGAAATACAGTTAAACGTCATTTAAATTTACATCGCAATTATAAAATCATTAAAAATTTTTTCAATTTTTCAATACTCGATAGAGTAGTCGCTCTCCACTATTGAAGGTACTGAAACGTTAATGCTTAGTTTTCATTTCCATATTTGCTCGATACATCTCATCTTTCTGTTCGTAAATTAAATGAATTCGTGTTTTTACGGTACATATCTGACCATTTTCGGATTTGTTTTACAACTACATAAACGCCCTACGCTAAGCATACGACTTATATTTACTTTATTAATAAGCAATTGAGGCCCAATATCTAAGCAGGATTATACTGTTCGCAATATCTCATGTGATGAACTGTGTAATTTAATCCGTACGAAAAAAAAGGAGAATGCTTTTCGTTTCCAGCGTCTTAAGAAAATGAATTACCTATATCGTCGATTAACTTGCGTTGTTGGTTTATCTTCATTTGAAGAGAATTAGAATTGGGTTCTATTTAGACCTAATACCTGACGCGCTCGTTGCGAGGTACTTTATGGAAAGTCAGGCTAGTCACATTTTCATTAAAAAACAGCTTAATTGGTATATTAATATATATTTTGCTACGGCCTTTAATATGTGTTTCAAGAACTTCGAAATTAAATTCTAATTAGATATCCTGAAAAATGACAAATATCGCAAATCATACCTTCTGGCTAATACATAAGTATATGTATATATATATATATATATATATAAATATATAAGTTATTAATTTGTATAAACGCGTGTACGACACATGCACGAAAGCGCGTGCTGGTATACTTTCTCTTCGGTATAGCATGTTACTGGAGAGATGCGTTTTAGTTTTTTCGCTGTTAATGTATGCATTTTTTAGTCGATGTATTCTATAATTATCGTTGCGAAGAACTTGTCTCTGTAATAAACAATTACGTTATAGCTGTACGTTTTCTTTTACAGAAGATACAATCGTAGCTAACCGTCGTCAGGATGGCACTCGTGAGTAATTAGTTTCTGTCAACTAGAGCAAATCTGTATTCTTTTTCAGCTTCCTGTCCTTAGTGTTTAAACAACTCATTTTTTTTATCACATTATTACATCGGAAGAGTTTTGCAATTTAGCATTGTTGAAATTCGAAATCGCTAATAGTCCGCGGTCATTTAAAAAATATGTCGTTCAAAATTAACTCGCGGAAACGGTAACGTCTCATATCTGTTTCAATAAATATCTATCAGAGCAAATTTACACATATTTCGATAAATATTATCGTCAATTTCAAATGTCGTACTTTCTAGTACGTCTCGCTAGTGGATTCGGAAAAAATTAAATTTTTACTATTCGCGGATTTTTATGAAAAGATGTCTGGCATCAAAGGGTATCAAAATTTTCAAGTAATGTGGAATTTACAAAAAAAAAAAAATACTCTATTTTTTGCTTTTTTTCTTTCCTGTACGTAATTAACACGTTTAACAACTGTCTCCTACTAAGGAAAATTACTTACGGTACGCACGCACTCAAAGAAGATGAAACAATAAATTAATATTAATATAACACACATTTGCCCAATAAAATCTGCAAAAAATAGTACACGTGTCTGATTATGACTTATCGCTCACCTATTTTCTCGTCTTGTTTTATTACTCGTTTTCTCTGTTTATTCTATTTTTCTTTATACCATGCGTTCACACACGTGAATTCTTGTAAATTTTTCCGACATCCCTAGCCATAAGATTTATATATACATATATATATATATCAATGTAAGAAGTGGATAAGAATGAACAAGCGCAATGATTTCTGCTCTATATACATACCTTATTTTAATATGTCATAAACCGTTCATGAAATGTTTGAAGTATAGGTGAAATGCGATTAAAATCACCTTTATAATAATCGAAAATTCTGCATAAATTCTAATTAGCGAGATATCGAAGCTCCAATTAAAAAAATGACACACGCACTCTTTTATTATACGTTCTGTTCGAATTTTATTCACGACCTTTGGCGATTTTTCATCGATCTACTTTAAATGTCGTATTTGTTTATTAATTTTTTTTTGGTTTTATTTATTAACTGAAATGAGTAATGAACTTACGGAAATAGTTCAGAGTAATTAAGTCAATTGCTTGTGAATTCCATTCGGTTGCTCGTAGACATGAAAATTAAAAGAGTTTTAGATTATAAACGTAGAAGCGCAAGACAGGGAAGACGTGGTGAGATGTGATTCTGTAAGATATTTTTTCCCTAATGGTCGTGATGAACTAATGAATCGATATCATTTTACTTTACGTATTTAAAAAGTTCCGACGGGGATATATAATTTCTCGATATCCCTTCCTTCTGCAATTCCCAGCTGCTTCTTTTTCTTCTTCTTCTTCGTGCAACTCGATTCGGGTATAGCTTAACCACTTTTCATGGATTCAACCATATAACGAAATGCGTCTTGATTTCTTGCAATCTGGATTTTTGTAACTCCAGTCCATTGCTTAATATTTTGCAGCCAAGAAATCTTTCTTCTTCCTTTTTCCACTTTTCCCTTCTACCGCTCGAGCCATCATAATTGTGCGCGGAAGGTGATATGTTGATCCTCTCATGAAATCTCCGAAGAAATTAATTTTGTGTTTTTTAATTATGTCCATTAATATCAGATTCGTTTTCATCACATTGTAATACCTCCACATCTTTCATCCAGATCCGGCGATAACACCACTTTTCAAATGATGAAATACGTTTTTCCGTATGTGCTTTTATTATCCACGTCTCGCACCCATATAAGAGTACGGACCATACATAACATTTTAGCAGCTTCTTTTTGATTTACAGATTTAATTTTCTGTCGCAAAGTACACTCTTCATCTTCATAAATACATCTCGGGCTATCTCGATGCGCGTTCTTATTTCTACGTCCGAGTCACATTATCTTCCGTTATCCAACAACCTAGATACTTGTATTTTCTTACCCGTTCGATTTCCCTATCGTTAAGGAATAGTTTTTTTTATCTGTAATTAGTTATCTTGAGACCACCATGAACTTGGTTTTCTTGATGTTTATGCTGAGCCCCTTTTTTCCACTTTCATGGGCAATTGAATCCAGTAGTGCTTGTAAATTCTCGATGATCTCCGCCAGCAGTGCGGTATCATCGGCAAAATGTATCACTGAAATTTTTTGTCCTCCAATTCTTATTCCTTTGTCCAGTTCTTCTAAAGCCTGTGCAAAGATCACCTCCGAATACAAATTAAATAACATTGGCGAAAGCACACAGCCTTGCCTAACACCTCTTCGTATTGGTATTACTCCAGTCAGCTGATGATCGTCTATTATTGCATGTTGATTTTTGTAGAGGGACTGTAAAATTCTTAAATCTGCATCGTCGATATCAATACTTTTTAAAGTTTTCATTAATTCTTCATGTTGTACTTTGTCGAATGCCTTATTTTAAAATCAATGAAACCGATATAGAGACTGGTTTCAGAAATTCGAGTGATCTTTGTATTAATGTTTGCATGCAGAATAGTGCTTCTCGTGTTCCCATACCATTACGGAATCCAAATTGGTTTCACCTTATATTTTCTTCGCATTTTTTTGATATTCGTCGATGAATTATGCGCAAGAATACTTTTAAGACGTGACTCATACGACTTATCAATGGTCATTACACTTAGACGTATGTGAGATTTTTGGTAGGGCAATGAACCTGGACTCCAACCATTTTTTGGGTATTTTCCCGCTACTGTAAATTGAATTGAAGAAGTTAGCCATCTTTTTGATTGCTCTAGATCCCAACATTTTCAAGAATTCAACTTGTATGTTATCGGGTCCTGCTGCTTTTCTTACTTTAGCTTGCTTAATTGCAGCTTCCACTTCTGATTCTAGAATTAACAATGGCTCTTCTTGTTGGACTAACTCTCCTTCCTCGTCGTTAAAGAGATTTTTTGTATATTTTTTTCCCAGATTTTTTTCTTCGCAATTGTTTCAGTTACGATTTCGCCATTATCTGTTTTAAGAACGGTTACATGTCTCTTTTTATGTACATGTGTTATTTCTCCTATTTTATTGTGCACATTAAATTCATCATGTTTGATTTGGTACTCCTCGATTTCCTTGCATTTTTTGCTTAACCATTCCTTCTTTGCCTGTGCTACTTTTTTCCGAATAATTCTGTCAATTTCTTTAGATCTGGATAGATTATTTTTGCTATTCCTTCTAAGTTTCATTAGTTTTAATATTTCCAAGGTCATCCATTGTTTATGATTCCGGTTTCCCTTTATTTGCTAGATGTTCCTTTGTAACATTATTAATTGCATATTTCATTTGTTCCCATCGATCCGCTATATCATCCGTGTCTTGCATATTTTGTATTTTACAGTTAACTTCTTTCAATTTTTCCTGGATTTCTCGATTTTGTAGCAGCTGTAGGTTTATACCTGAATTTTGGCTCTTCCTAATTCTTTTTACTTTTATTCGTATTGCAACTTTCAGTAGGTTGTGATCTGTTTTTGCATCAGCACTAGACATAGTCTTTACTGATATTATACTATTCCTAAAGCGTGTGTTCACTATTATGTAGTCAATTTGATTTCGAACTATTGCTGTTGGTGTATCACTTGGCGATTTCCACGTATATACATATAGTCTTCTAGGTGGTAGTTTGAAATAGGTGTTAGTAATTGTTAATTCCTTTTGCTGGAAAAATTGAGCTAATATATCTCCCCGGTCATTTCTTCTACCCAATCCAAATGGTCCAGTTACTTTGTTATTGTGTTTTCTACTTTGGCATTAAAATCGCCCATCAGATATATAGCCTCGTGCTTCTTACAATTTTTAAGTACTATTTTAATTTCCGTATAAAATTGTTCTAATTCGTCATCTGGTGCTTTAGCCGTAGGTTCATATACTTGTATGATGCTGATATCTTCTGGGTGTGCTTTCAGCCGTAGCAATAATACTCGATTAGAGTATGGCACGAACGCAGTAACACTGTCGTACCACACTCAGTTGATCATTATTGCAACCCCACGTTGGTGTTTTCCACTTCTATCGCCTGAAAAATATACAGCCACACCATCAGATATTATCTTACCGGCTCCAGTCTATCTTACTTCACTCAGGCTAAGAACATGAATCTTTAATCTGCGCATCTCGAGCATCACATTTGCTAGCTTCCCAGGTACATATAGAGTTACATATTGCAAGTACCTATGTTAATCACATCTGAAGTACTTACTTCCGGGTATTCTTCGCACCCCTGCTACTGTGTAGCGCTGGAAACTCGGAGCCAATGGTTTGGTTTTGTCCTGCATAGTGATTATTTTCTAGGAACATATACTGAAGTAGTTTTCCGTTGCTTTCTTCAGCCTGTTGCTACAGAATGGATAACGAAGGAAAAGTGGAGTTTTAAGAAGAATAAAACGTATCCGCGTAATGTGATCTTTAAGACGAGTGTACGTGATTTACATTTTTTCCAACCTAATGTGTGCATTGAAGAAGGTTCCCAAAAATTAGCTTCCGTAAATATCCAGGAGGTGCCAGCGGAATTATCGAAAACCATGTAAACATTTTTATACCTTACCGTGTTGTGTAACTCCTCCCCCATTTTTTACGTTATCATAATACCAAAAACTAGAAAACAAAAGTCGATGAATGTTTTCTTTAATGTATTTTTATTCATTCCATCAGGGTATATTTTTATTTATTTGTTTATTTACTTTTTTTTTAATGCGTAATATTCAAAAGCTAAATGCATGAAATATCCAATGAATCTGGTCAAGATAATAGATGTACTTTTTTTTCCCAATCGTGCTGTTTATCGCTTAACCAAAAGCCTCCTTATTTGAAGGAAATTTTTTAATCGAAACGTGCCGCCATAATAGACAACTTAAACTAATTATATTGTACAGATGACAGATGTGGGAGGGGGTGGTCCTTCATCATTTTCGCAGTTTCTTAAGTGAAAACTTGTTTTCAAGCAGCTACGATTATCGGTCGATCGAATTTTAAGCCAGTCATAGGCCAAAAGGAGATTTATTGGCAGGTTTAACAACCTAATAATGCTGTTACCTAATCGTATTCAGAAAGAGATTTATTGGCAGGTTCAACAACCTAATAATGCTGTTACCTCAGAAAGAGATTTATTGGCAAGTTCAACAACCTAATAATGCTGTTACCTAATCGTATTCAGAAAGAGATTTATTAGCAGATTCAACAACCTAATAATGCTGTTACCTAATCGTATTCAGAAAGAGATTTATTAGCAGGTTCAACAACCTAATAATGCTGTTACCTAATCGTATTCAGAAAGAGATTTATTAGCAGGTTCAACAACCTAATAATGCTGTTACCTAATCGTATTCAGAAGTTGTCTCAGCATCATTTGATTCTCATTAATCGTAACTGTAGGAGCTATTAAACAATTAAAAAGCGAAATGATTAACGAAAATGCGATACAACACGCGTTGGTAGAAATAATTATTTAATAATCCATTTCCGTATTAATAATAAGCATAAGACAGCCGAAATGGGGAAATATATCAATTCACAAAATAAAATTAAGCCCTAAAAATTTCGGAGTCACTTTTCTTAATCGTGGCTATTAGCAGTAAAAAATACAAATGATGTGCAAATACAAACCACGAATAGTGTTAATGACTAAATAATGTACTCTGCACATTTAAGGTAATGAATAAAAGTTAATTATTAATTATTAATAAACTACGGATTTTTATTTAGATTAAAATTTAAATGGATTAGAATATTTTTTAAATTATAAATAGATCAGCTTCCGCAAGTACTTTTTAATATTACTGTTGCTGATATTTAGAACGTGTATGTTAATGTTTAATTTACGATTGCGATAACGGGGAGGATCTTTTACGTCTTTAATAGCAGACATACGCTGATGGCAAGATAATGACCGTATTTCTCTGTTGTTCAATATGGACATGTCGAAAAATCGTGAGCTGCAGTGCACACGATGAAGTATAAAAATGTAAACGTGAACACTGATTTAGGGACCGCATTGAAATGCATAGAACAGGAAAATAAATAATTAAATAACGCGGAAACGTATTATGTTCGTTAATTTAAAATTATTTTCTTCCATTCAAATCTTATTGTTGATTACTCGCTATTTAAAATTAATAATTCGATTCATTGCGATTACTTAAATTTTAACGTTATTATTAATAATCGCGACGATTAATAATCTGCCTCCGGAGCAGGTCGGGTACAATTTTATTTTGTGAATTTTTATTTCCGTTCTATTTATCTTTATTAGAAACGATCAGATTTCCCAACGAGTTAGTTATTAATTTATTCATTATTTTTCATGTATGCGCTTATTAAGGTCATTTTCATATTTAATTCTTAACGCCTTCTTTTCTTTCTAATTGCGCGTGATGTATTTTAAATTGTTAGTCGCTGTGTTATTTCACTTAAAAAGGTCGGCTTGTTTTCCGAAAATCGAGACGTGTTTTAAATAGAAATATGTATTTCTGTATAGCTTGCATAAACGGTGAAAATGAAAATTTATATTAATAAAAATAGGTGCACTATATTCCAGATTTCTTTAGATGAACGATGCTTGAAACTTTATTTTCCACGCTTTAATTGATAGAGTTGATTTTTTTCATTTTTTCCTGATTTTATTACGCTTTGAATTACTGTGTATTACCGAATATAATGAGAATTCACGTGCACAGTTTTATCGACAAACCGAAGATAAGATGCCGACATTTTTTTCGGCGTGAGAATTTCAGAAAACCTGTTCGGTTAAAAAAAGGAAAATGTTCACTTAAACATTTTCACGCGATTCTTCGAAATTACGCGTCTTTAAAAGTAAATAACTGAAAACGAAAATATACGCTGTCTTATCCATCTTCTTTCCTCTCACTACTCCACCTGTGTGTTGATTGTTCTGTGGATTCCCAGCCATACGGGCATTAAAGGTAATGAAATGAATGATTCCTTGGCTCGAGTTGCTGCTTCCTCTCGTTTCTTTTTTTAAGAAAAATTCCATCCTCCAACTTGAATTCCATCCATGTACTAAATTTCATCTTAAACTTTGGTCAGATATTTACCCTTCCTCCTTCCGTAAAGATCAATCCCCTTTTATCTGTCTGTACAACCTAGTCTTCCTTCTAATCCCTGGTTCTTTGAGTTTCCTTCACTTTCCCCTTTCTGTTGTCATTTCTATGATTCGCTTGCGTTTTGGCCATTCTGCTCTTCCTTCCTCTCGTTTTCGCTTTTCCCTTGTTTCTTCTCCAAATTGTCCTCTTCACCCTAATGAGGAGGCGAATTGCGACGCCAATCACATCTTTTTTGAATGTCCATCTCTTTCTGTTGAACGCGGTATCCTATATTCTTGTTTGCTGAAACTCAACCTACTCCTTATTGTGCATCTTATATTCTGTCCTTCTCTTCATCATCCATTATCTCATTCGTTAGTTCCTTCATGTTGTCCATATCTGACCGAATCAAAATTTAACTGACGGCTCTTTTCTTTTTTGTTGTTTCTCGGTGTTGTAGGTCCTTAGCTGACGTGCCCAAAGGGGGGATCTTAAAAAAAAAAAAAAAAAAAGAAAATAATGAACACGCTACAGATCGAGAGCCAGGCTAGGGATGTTGTAACAAAAACTTGATAAAGAAGAGCAACAGACCAGACCCAAACTAAAACTAAAAGTGCAACGATGGCGATCGACAAAACGAACCGAAACATAACACAACATTTTCCCCAAAACATGAAAATATACCACGCTATCAGTGAACCAAATAGAACAATGAGATGTATCAAGTATAGCCAAGTCAGCTCTGTTGTGCTCTATGCCTTGTGCTCCCCCCCCCCCTCCCTGACATAATAAAGTCCATAAAAATGTTTGTTCATCTCGATGGAAGCAATATTGGCTCTCTAAACAAGTTTGCTTCCTGAGGGAGATAAAACACGATATTGACCTCTGGTTCCCTCCTTCCGACCTTCCTAGAACCCATTTTGTCTCTATGACAAAGCTTCGCATCGGACATATTTCTCTGACGTACGATCATCTTCTACTCAACTGCGAGCCTCTTTTTGAATGTCCCTTTTGTTTCCTCCCCCCCCCCCCTACTCCTTCAATAAAACACCTGCTTTTGGAATGCCCTTCTTTTGCTCTTCAGCGCTTCAATCACCGTATAATGTCTCTGCAGTCATCTCTGGTTAACTCGTCCTTAAATATTGCAGACACTATTCAGTTTCTTTATACAACTGGTTTGTTTCGAGTCATTTAGCGTTCCCACCGTGATAGTGTCGTAATAGCCCTGGCAGCTGCACACGGTATACAAAGTTGCTGTAATCTTCGATTAACATCGGTGATATTACTGTCTCGATGACAGTCGTGATCGCTTCCTGAGCTAACAACAAACAAATTAACAAATTAGATAATCGATGGTCGCGAGAATTATCTTCGCATACACGAAATGCCGGTACTGGCGGATTCAGGACATTTGGAGGGGGATTATAAGAAAAACATTTGGGGATGGGATTATATAGGGTGCGGCAGCGTAACTTCCTTTTTTAAAATGCACCACTTTTTTTGTAATAAATTTTTTAAAGAAGTAATGAAAATCGAAATAACATACTCTAGATCCCCCATTCGGGCAATATGTATGCTTCTACCGTTGCAGTTTTATTTCGATTTTCTGTTATTATTTCTTTAAAAAATTTAGTAGAAAAAAAGTGTCGCATTTTAAAAAAGGAAGCTATGCTGCCGCACCCTGTATAATTACGTAGAATCTTCTACGGTAGGCCGTAGATTTAAGAAATACTCCTTGTTTCAGAGAAAAAATCAAATAGCGACCTTTATAGAAATTTAAAAATGTTTTAAAAATACATAATATTACAATTTAATTTAAATTTAGTTTTATTTTTAAGTGAAAAATTAAACGAAATAATAAAATGGATACTCTGAAAACAGTAAGAAAGATAGTATTTTTATTAGACTTTACTTGATTTTTATTTTTGTTAGTAATCTCATCCGAATTCTCTTTGTTCGCGAGCAAGTTTAAATATTGTATATTTCTCATTGAACTCTATTTTTAATTAAACTTACAAAATAAAAATTAAAAATAAATAAAAATGTCAAAAGATCGATGATAATTACATTTAAAATAAAATAAAAAAGGAACATAAATAGTTTTACTAGAAAATAGTATTAAATATTAATTATTAAAATCCGTAGGTAAAATTCGTACAAATCTTCTATAGCGTAAATTAAGTTTCTCTGTTATAACAAATTTTTTCATAGAGGCTGTGCTTCTTTGTGGGGAGGGGATGTCATCTATCCCTTCCCCCGTGCACTGATATATATATGTATATACTCGTATATACATTTATAAAACTCTGTCTTTCAGGTCTCGTAAGAGGCCAAGCTCTCTTGATCAGCAATCTTTTTTTTTTTTAATTCTTTTAGAAAAATCGTTTTCAATTGACTACGTCATTCTTCTCCGTCCATTATCAAAAAAAAATCTTAACGATCATACACCATAGTACTCAATCTTTGTCATTTTATATAAAGTAATGAGACATATTCATGGGACAAAAAAATGTATTATATCTTAGGCTAAGTATCACGTGGTTGTTAATATTCATATTTTGATATTCGTCTTCATCGGCTTCCTTTTAACTTCCATGCTAATTTCTAAGATTCCCCACCCGATAATTTTTCAAATAAAAATTATTAAAATTGCAGTTTTGCTCATTTACATTTTGTGTCAGAGATTCAAGAAAGGAAAATGAAATAAATGAATATAAAAAACTAGAGCGAGATACGCATTTAAAGGGAAAGATATTATCAAAACATGGGTGTGCGCGTTATTTTTTGGGTTTCTACGGCCGACTAGCCTTTCTTTTTTTCTTACATTTTTTTGAATAACTGATGAGCTGTATAACGTGCGATATATGAAAAAAGTAAGACGCGATAGGTGGTAATTCAAATTTATATACATGTAAGACATTTAAGGGGAAGCTGTACAAACAGGCAGCCACGCTTTTGTTGTTTAAGTTCTCTAATTTACTGGCTCACCGCTATTTGTGTCCTCGTTGATAAATGGCTTCCATTTATAAACAATGTAATGAAAATTTTCATTATTTTTAAGGTTTTTCTTCGGGTGGTAAATTGAAACAGGTACACACGTCGGCGCGTTGTCGTTACTACGATTATTTTTATGATAATTCATCTTAGCAGCGAGTATTACGTCCTACGGACTATGTTAGGCCGCACGCAAGCATTGCCTATCTTCCCACACCTGCTTTAGCTTTTTGCAGAAAATAATGATAACAGTTTTTGACAATTATTTTTTATTTTTTACGATAATTATGTTTATAAAAATCACTATTTTTTTCCTTTAATTTACCGCTTCTTCGGTTTCCGTCATTAAACGGGTTTTGTTTTAAATTATTCCCAAACATTCGTCGAAATTAGTTACAGCGTACGCGATAAAAATTAGCCGGTAAAAATTGATTATTAACCGCGCGGTGTTAAATTTGTTTCTACATCCGGTGTATTAGCAATAAATTAACATAAACACTTTTTAACTTAATAGTGAGCGGCTAAAATCTGCATTAAATACACTTTCAGTTAGTTTTTGAAATGTATGCGGCAATTATCAGCCGATGGGTTTGTATGATAAATTCCCGACTCTTCGTCGAATGTTCTCCGATCAACGATATTCCCGTAAGCGTTCCCAAAATTAAGTATTTATTGCCTGTGTTTTTCAGCTGTTCGCTATTAGGTTATAAAATTTATTAATTCAAAAATTAATTTAAAGAATTTAATTAAAGTTACTAATTAATAGAAATTAATTATAATACAGGTAAGTGAAACAGTAATTAATCGTTTTTATAAATACGCTTAATGGAAATTAATTTGCGAAAAAAAATAACGTCGTCAGTTAAAAATGTTAATCGGCTACTTCATTTTGCAATCTAAAATAGCTGATTAAAAAAAGGAGGATTAAAGTTTTTTGATATTTCTTATTTGTGTTTGAGGACGTCGGCATATCGACATCGCTAAATTATATGTATATATGTAAATTACAACGTAATTCTTAGGCTACCCCTCATCAGAAAAAATGTCCCAATTTTATGTAACGTTTGTTATATTTTATAGGATTTTTGTGATTATGTTATTCATATGGACTGATTTAGAATTACGTTGTAAATTTTGATCATTTAACAAAGTGTAGAAGAGAAAGAGACAGAATTATAAGCACGAGGGGTCAAGGGGTACAGCCCCTTGAGTGCCCAAAATGGCCGAGTTATGTATATATATATATATTAAAGTTCAAGTTCCAAAACGCTATAAAAAAGGAATCACTGATCAGAATGACGTCAAATTTGAACGAAATATTATTGACAAAAAAGGAAAAAAGCGGATAGCATAAGAAAGAAAAGTTTCTTTTCTTTGGCTCGTCAACCAGAGACCTCACCCAGAAACAATTAGCGCTGTAAGTATCGTGATTTAAAAAGGTTCGACTACAACTGTCAAATGAATCGTAAAACAACGGCTAAGGTGTAAGTTAAACGTTAAACTAACTGTACTGTTCAGTGTGCATGGCTGTACAGGTGTGATACTGTTAGTTATGTAAGCTGATCCACCAAGGCAAGGTCATGTCACATCGGATAGGAAAAATCGGCCTCAGCACAATTAAAAACCGATTTTTCCCATCCGATGTGGTTTCACCCGCATATTAATACTTGTTTAAATCTAAATGACAATAGAAGAAAATGAAAAAAAAAAATTGAATTATTTAATATTAAAGCATCGACCGTTTTGAGGTCAAAACTTCGTGGTCACCGTTGATCATCATGAAGTTTTAACTCCGAAGCGGTCACTGTTTTAATTTTAAATAATTACGGAGATTAACTTCATTTAATAATTCATAAATAAGTAAAACAATGGGCGATATATTTAGCAGTACAATTATTATTAATAGCTTGTTTAAATCTTTAATTTTTCCCTTTTTTGTGTTGTAAATTAACTGCGAATTTATTTCCTCTATTCAGTTTTCTTTTCTTTTGGGAATATTACTGATTTAATAGTTAAAATAAATTTTAAGCATATTCTGCAACAGCAAACCATAGTATAATAAAACAAACTTTAATAACAAACAATATAGAACAATAAATTAGATAAATACCCCTTATTTAGAAACGTTTTCGGGCATAACCCATCATCAGCTAAAACTAACTTAAAGGAAACTTAAAACATACTGAAGTGAATATAGGGAATACATGTGTATATATAGTAGATGTAAAGAGGAATAAACATAGCAGGTATAAAAATCAATAGGTTGAAAATGCTAATAATTAATATAAAATATAAAATAAAACAAGAAGACAAAAAGTTAAATTTTTATATTAAACAGTGGATTATTATTATTAGGTGTTTGGTCATTTAAAATATTATTTTTATATTTATTTATATAATAATTTTCTGCAATGTTCATATTATTACCTTTGTGATAAGTGGCCAGGATGGTTACAGTATTTTCTATTGAATTAGGTTTATGTTTATTTTTAATTAGATGTTCTGCATAGGTTGATTTTTCTATTTCATTATTATTAAATGCTTTTATATGTTCTTTATATCTGCAATTGATTTTTCGCCCTGTTTGACCAATGTATGATTTCTCACAATCAGTACAATTTATTTTATATATACCGCTATTTTCGTAAATATTATTATTTTTTAAATTTAAGGTGTTTATTTTATATCTTAAATTATTTTTAGTTTTGAATGCTACATTTAAACCTTGTTTGTTGAATAAATTGGTTAATTTGTATATGTTATTGTTTATAAATGTGAATGTTATCCATCCTTTATTGTTAGTAGCATTATTGACTCTTAATTTTTGTATATATTTTGATTTTGATTTTATTTTGTGAATTAATTTATCTATTATTTGTTCGTCATAACCATTATTTCTTGCCAAAGTCTTTAATATATTAATTTCTATTTGTTTTTTATTTATATTCATAGGTGTAGTTAATAATCTATTTATTGCAGTCATGAAGTAAGCATATTTATGTTGGTTTGGGTGATTTGATGTTTTATGAATTATATTATCAGTAGTGGTTTGTTTTCTATAAATATTATATGTTAACTTATCCTTTGATTTTATTATTGTTATATCTAAGAAATTTATTTTGTTATTTTCTTCTTTTTCCATAGTATAATGAATATGTTTGTGAATTTTATTTAAATCATTTAGAATGTCATTTTTAGTATTACTATTATTTTCATCAAAAATTAGTAGAGTATCATCTACATATCTAATATAAGATTTAATATTGTATTTTTGTATTATATTTTCCATGTATATTGGGCTCACCTTTGTCAGATATTTTAAGTGAAATCTTTTTACAAAATTTAGAAGAAATATACATGGAAAATATAATACAAAAATACAATATTAAATCTTATATTAGATATGTAGATGATACTCTACTAATTTTTGATGAAAATAATAGTAATACTAAAAATGACATTCTAAATGATTTAAATAAAATTCACAAAAATATTCATTATACTATGGAAAAAGAAGAAAATAACAAAATAAATTTCTTAGATATAACAATAATAAAATCAAAGGATAAGTTAACATATAATATTTATAGAAAACAAACCACTACTGATAATATAATTCATAAAACATCAAATCACCCAAACCAACATAAATATGCTTACTTCATGACTGCAATAAATAGATTATTAACTACACCTATGAATATAAATAAAAAACAAATAGAAATTAATATATTAAAGACTTTGGCAAGAAATAATGGTTATGACGAACAAATAATAGATAAATTAATTCACAAAATAAAATCAAAATCAAAATATATACAAAAATTAGGAGTCAATAATGCTACTAACAATAAAGGATGGATAACATTCACATTTATAAACAATAACATATACAAATTAACCAATTTATTCAACAAACAAGGTTTAAATGTAGCATTCAAAACTAAAAATAATTTAAGATATAAAATAAACACCTTAAATTTAAAAAATAATAATATTTACGAAAATAGCGGTATATATAAAATAAATTGTACTGATTGTGAGAAATCATACATTGGTCAAACAGGGCGAAAAATCAATTGCAGATATAAAGAACATATAAAAGCATTTAATAATAATGAAATAGAAAAATCAACCTATGCAGAACATCTAATTAAAAATAAACATAAACCTAATTCAATAGAAAATACTGTAACCATCCTGGCCACTTATCACAAAGGTAATAATATGAACATTGCAGAAAATTATTATATAAATAAATATAAAAATAATATTTTAAATGACCAAACACCTAATAATAATAATCCACTGTTTAATATAAAAATTTAACTTTTTGTCTTCTTGTTTTATTTTATATTTTATATTAATTATTAGCATTTTCAACCTATTGATTTTTATACCTGCTATGTTTATTCCTCTTTACATCTACTATATATACACATGTATTCCCTATATTCACTTCAGTATGTTTTAAGTTTCTTTTAAGTTAGTTTTAGCTGATGATGGGTTATGCCCGAAAACGTTTCTAAATAAGGGGTATTTATCTAATTTATTGTTCTATATTGTTTGTTATTAAAGTTTGTTTTATTATACAGTTTTAACAAACAGGATGTATTCACCTACATTTAATTATGCAAACCATAGTGGTTGGCAACGGTTTGAGATTTGAATGTGAATGACATTTCTGATAGCAATTGCAGCTTATTAATTTCTCTGTAATTTTAATATATTTTTTTATAGACAATTAATAATTCACTATATTAAATATTTAAAAAAATTAAACGATTCTAATATAAAGAATCATCGGTATCGTAACGTTTTGGCATATTCGCCAACATGCAGTAATTCAACTTATTAGAGAAAATAGGGCTTTATTTCTGAAAATCAAATTGCTTTCACTACTAAATTAATCGTTATTTTTTTCTTTTTGTACAGTAATTAATTTTTAACACCAATTTAAAACAATTATTTAATTTTTTATCAAATACCTGTTTTAAATTGGTGTTAAAAATTAGTTACTGTACAATAAACATAAACAATAAGTGAAATAAACAGATATATTTTGTTCTTTTTCTTAATAATTTTCCTCATACCATTTCCTTGTTCTATGAACTGTCCATCTAATTCCTCGCTTGCGTCCTTTGATCCTTAAACGTATACAACATTCACTTTTTTGAGAAGGTTTTTAATTAATTTCCCGTCTATGAAACATATTTATCACCCTCCAATAATAAACAGTTTCATATTCAGCTAATAATTCTCGGTATTACGATAACTTGCGTCTGTCACGATCTAACGAAAATTTTCGCTCAACTGAAAATCACCGACAGCCATTATTTAAAAAATATATAAAGTCACAACTGACACATGGTTTACTCCTTACACTACATACAAGGTTATGCTGTTATAAATCGGTTACGAATTGAGAGAACATTAATAATCTCTGTAATTAGAGAGAACATGTTCTCCACACAGGGCATAGTCGTTTCTCTTCCAATCTGCCTACTGAGCATTTTGTAAAAATTAAGTTACCACAATAGCAAACCGCAATGGTTGGGCAAGGGATTTATAAAATTTGAATATAAATAGGGTTATTTATTTCCTTCTAGGAAGTAATGAAGACAACCTTTAATTTTGAAATCCCTGTGCTGTGTACATCAGGTTAGGAGTGCGGGTTTTAAATCCTACCATAAAGGTTTAATGATTTGAGTAACGTAAAAAGAGAACAGATGGAAAGCGGTATCCCTATGCGATCGGAGGAGTAAATTAACTCATCATCAGCAAAGATAAAGTAGAATTAAGAGGAAGAGAGACGGTTCTGATAAAGTAAATATTAAAGAGCCGCAGGTTCTGCGGCAGGAATTTTAAGGTAACTCTCCCAAGATTAACACCTTGTAGCAATGTATAAAGAAGGGGAAAGAATTACAGTTCTGCATCGGAAGAGAGTTATAATAATAAAAACAAAGTGGACACAGGCATGTTGTTCAAAAGCGTGGGAAGATGAACGGTTAATATATCAACGAAAGTAGCAATTAAAGATTTTTTATTGATAAATAAAAATTAAATGTCCAATAGAAATGTGCCGATACGGTCTGACGGACTACGCCCAGGACGAAAACCGAACATATTGGGAGGTAGCAGATTGCTGTGCTCAAACTACCAAAACGAGGGGCGTATGCTAATTAAACTTTCGAAAAGCTTCCTAAGACACGGAGCAAGAAAAATAGGGCGATACGGGAAAAAATAAGGTTTAGGGATAGATGAACAATAATAAAACTGTCTCAGGAAAGACGAGTACATTCAGAGTCGAGAAAATAGTTGAAAATATTTGAAAGTATCTGGAGCAAAAAAAATGAAACTCATTAAAAAAGAATGGAGTTCTAATAAAGTAAAAGGAGAATTAAGGAAATTCGAAGAACTAAAAGAGGACGGAAGAAGCTAGGAACATAGCTAGGAGCTACAGAATCAAATAACAGGATTAGTTTTTCAAGAGGATATAATTGGAAGGACGTTAGAAGAAAGAGAGTTTAAAGGCCTTCTCCATAGACTGTACTTTGCATTCTATCAACCACTATCTTATAGATAAGTTCACCAAATGCAGCTACCTCACATATCAGACTTATAGTTGCAAAATGCAGTTCTTAATTATACATAAACCAAAAATAAACATATTACAACTAATATTAAATGTTCCTGTATTGTAACAAGTGCAACTCCTAGACATTACTGTTAAATATAAAGAGCAATTCAGTATTAAAGCAAATTCAGGAATCACCAGATTGAGCAATATTGAAGAATTCAGTGTTCTAAAATTTTGAAAAATACCACTCAATAATACAATTAATCTGCCTAGGGGCGTGTATGTTTTCAATCAAACATAGAATCATTTTTGAAAAATTACAAAAAAAAAAAAAATGTAAAATTATAATCAACTGTATAAAGAACAATCATCCTAATACTTAACTCATACCCGAGTATAGTAGACGCTGGCATATTTATTCTACCTATCTTAAATACGAGTATATTGCTTATTTTAGATTTAGAAACTCCGCCCCCCTACTAAACCCTAAATTTATATCTTCGGGTACATCTATCTACATAAAAGTAGTGAGGCATGCTCAACATCAACATTAATACAACACACGCGCACAATAAATGCGGCATATACAAACAATTCATATCATATGCATCTGAACGCGCACTCCACTTGAATCCCGCTTCCGTATTGCACACTCTAGACGTTCATGAAAATTATTTCCTCTTCAACCACCTCAAATACGGCTTCATCAGTTTCAATTCACAGAAACACGCAAACTATTAAACAACACGAATATTCTGTTTACACCACTAACCCATAGACAATATCTACATACTTCTTCTTCTTATTATTCTTCTTCTTTCGCCTGCGTTACATCATTGATTCGATGTAGGCCTCCCTTAATTTACTCCATCGATACCTATCTTGCGCGTCACGAAGCCATTGTTTCCTTGCTGTTGCCACAATATCATCCGTCTACCTTCTGAGTGGTCGCGTTTTCCCGTATACGGTCTCCAATGGATCAGTTCCTTTGTTCACCTTTCATCTACTTGCCTACCAACATGACCAGCCCAGGCCCATTTGTTCAGGGCTACCCTTGTCCCGACGTTTTCAAATTTTGTCTTATTTCCGATATATTCTGATTTAATCTTATCTCATATATGCGAAGTAAAGCTCCATCCATCCGTCTTTCAGTTTTTCTTAATTTTTCTATGACTTCATTCGTTGGGGGGGGGGGGGGTAAAGTTAATTTCGGTAAAAAAAGGTTCATTTTCAATAATTTTTCTTTATGCTCCAGTGAATGCAAATATATTTTATTAAGTGTAATACAATAAAGTAACATTTGAACAATATTTTATGAAATTTTAAATAAGAAATATTAAAAAATAAGCCGTTAGCAGCAAATCTTCGAAGAAGCCTCAAAAAAAAGTTGTTTTGCGGTGGACACTATATCTCACCACTGGTCATCTGAAATCAAAAAAATCAAAATGCTACTGCTAGTTAATCATTTTCTTGAGGTAACGCTGGGAGAATTTTTTTTTTTTTTGATTTTTTAATTTTTGTTAACACTTGGAAATCAAAAACGCGATTTTCGCCATCAAAATTGACAATTTTTTTATTGTAAAAAAAGTAACAATTAAAAAAAAAAAAAATCCTCCGAGCGTTACCTCGTAATTGATGTGCAGAAACACTGTACAAAATTTCAAAAGAATCGGTGCATTAGTTTTCGAGTTACAGTGTCCACGGACTTTAAAAATGTCAAGTGCGAGAAAAAGGCTTTAAAGTTTTGTATACAAAAAGATTCGACTTAAACATCGGTAGGCGAGTGTTTCTTCTAATATACTTATTCAGAGTCATCGATGCTAAGCCCATAAAGCTCACAGCTTTCAGCTGTAAAGTCTAAGGCAGCTTTTTGCTCTTGTCAACGTAGAATTCTGCCTTCTTTACTTTCAAGTGCAGCTTGTTGCTCCACTCTGTTTATGCTCGTTCAATCTACCATGCCTGTCCATTCATGAGAACTTGACCCTGTACTGATGTTTATCTCTTGCATAAATGAGAGCACAGCAAAACAGCCCTCATTGAACATACATGAAGCCACATGAGCTGTGATTTCAACAACAGTTGAGGTACCACTCAGTGATTTTGGGGTAATTTTCCAAATGAGTTGATTCAAACTCTCACTGTTGTTTTGAATGAATCCTCCAAGATATCGCTGCAAAAGTGCTCCCTTACTCAAGTCTTCATATATCGGTTTAATTCCTTCAGAAACGTCACTTGCAAGTACAGTGTAACTGTGTTTGAATCACTTCAGGGAATTTGCAACTGCAGCTTTCTGCCATTCACACCACGAGTCCTGGCCGCTCGGGCATTTGTCGCGCTGCGGTTTATCGTCCATCGAACAGTAATGGTAGTAAGTAGCCCAAATGGTACAAAAGTATTTAGTTTTTTTTTTTTTTTTTTTTGGACGATGTACCGTTGGCTTCGACATCGGCTGTCTTGCGTTTCTGTGGAGGTTTTACCTTTTTTTGATCGATCTAATCTGGAACTGGTAATCTTGCGATCTTGTCTGCTAATTTTCTTCGGCATTTTACTAATGATAAATACACAATCACAGCAAAACTAGAACATACGAAGTTCAAAAGATCACGAAACAGCTGCCAGGTAGTCGCGCTACGTGGCTGCCCAGTAGGTGTGCAAAACCGGAGCGGAGCACCGCTCACTCAAAACTCTATAGGACCGTTAGTTTTGTTGCGATCGACTTCAAATTTTGACACAATAATCTTGAAATGCTGTACATCCATATAAGCAAATAAAAAAAAAAAAAATACAAAAAAAAAAGTTTAAAAACTTTACCCCCCCTTAAGGGCCGGGTTTCCGTATTACACATTTATGGAATGGTTAATGCATATCATGTATGCAGCCTTCTTTTTGCGCATATATTATATGTTCTAAGTTACATTAGCCGTACACACATCATGCATACAATATACTTTAAAAACAGAATTGCTTGTACATTACATACACTCGAACTCATGCATAACACTACATGCAAGTACACAGTATAACACACTAATCGTAATGCACAATATAAATTAGTTTTACTTAACATAAGATTAAATGTAAGTTATCACGCACACTTGAAACAAATTAATGTAAGCCCACTACACGGGCACCTTGCGTATTTGTGGATACTTGGTGTACAGTAGCTTATTCTAAGTGTCATCCACGGTTTGTAAGTATAAAGTGATGGTTTGGTCGATTGATTGATTAATGATTATTATTGTTACTATTATTAATATAGGAAGCAGCGGGTTCGTTCATTCAGCTTGAGAGAGGTTGATCTCTTTTGGCTGAGGAGTGAGAATAGATGGATCCGCTGATCTAAGTTTCGGGTTACTGTCTACATTCGTATTTATGGGTAAGTCGGTTTAGTGGGAATTGGAGAGGAGGCCGTAGAGCGGTTTTTTTTTGAGTAGTTTATCTAACCACGGGATAAAAAAAAAACACAACAGACGGAAATAAAACTAACAGTACAGCTGTAAAACCGTAAAAATAGGTATTAAATTGAACTGCGAAGAGGGAAACGAAATAAATGTAGGGAAATACAAAATTGCAACAATCTCATCGAATGCAAGTAGCGTTCGCGGTAAGAAAAATAAACGATAACCGATATAATCTCACCTACTCGGGAACTACGGAATGCGTACAGCACGACGACTACACCACTTACCTCTCCTAAACTGCACTTAATTATGCGGTGGTTTGAAAGTTTCTAAACAACATTGGATTTTCTCTGTGAAATAGTTCGTTACTAAATTCTTACGTCTGACACGTAAAGCTTTTCAAAATTCGCGGTTACTTCAAGGTGTTCCTTCTTTTATGAGTGTGTCATGAAATGTTACTGAAATTGAAGTATCCTATACACATTTCCGGGTGTAAACATTTTGTCTCTGACAAAAACCGTCCGTTGCAGCGTTATCATTGTTGTCTGTACTTTAGATTCCTCTTACTCGTAGTTGGTGCGATAAGCTATAATTTAGCATTATCTTAGGGGCACGTTTTCCATAACTGATTTTAAATATAATAGAAAAAAAAAAAGCAGACTGAAATGAAAATGGCAACGCTAACCTTTGAATCGTGTTAAATTTTTAATGGGTTGCCAAGGCGCCAAATTTTGGCCTTTGTTGTGCTCATTTAAATTGCAGAAAAGTAGACTTGACAATTTTTATAAATTTGATGAAAAATATCTATTTCTGTTATTATGTTAATTAAATGAGAAATTTACAAACTCGCAGAACTATACGGAATATTTAGAAATAATAAACATGTATGTTTTTAATTTATTAATTACGTTCGTATGCGCTGCGTCGATTAACACCATTTTCACTTTTTTCGGCTTTTTAGGGTTTTCTTTCTGGCTTTGTGTAAAATAAAATATTTCGCAATGATTATCGTGATTAAGTGAACTATTAAAAGTAATGTGGTGGCTATCGAAAGTTGTCTAATTAGCTGCGACATAACTAATGAACGACTTAAGCATGTGAGTGTCGAAGATATTGCCGTACTCCAGGAGCGTTGGCGATTATCACAACATGAATATTATACGACAAAACGGAGAGAAAGTGTTTCTGCCGCTCGACACAGCTTTCCAAAATTGGACATCATCGTCCAGTTCAGATGTTTTAGCACCATGACAGAGGTTTGCGACTGTTTCCACACCTTCCTCCTTCTGATTTTCTTTCCCGCTAAGTCTATCGAATAGAAAATTACCACCCTGCATAACGTGGACGTACAAAACCAAGATTCGAATCTATCAAAACCTATCCATCAAACTGCTTTACGATCTTCACTGACAGCTCTAAAGGACCCTATCAAGTTGGTTTAGCCTTTTTGTTTTTTTGTTCTTCTCTTAATTATTCGGAATAGTCCTGCTGCTATTTTGAGAGCCATTCTGTTTATCTCTTTCTCTCTGATCTCCCAAAATGTACTCTTATTATGTCAGATTTCCAAAGTGTCCTACAGGTCATCTCATCTCCTCTTCCTTCTCACTCTACAGACTATGTAATTCTTCTCGTACTTTCGTTAATTGGTAACCTTTTTCTTCGTTTTTTTCTTTTTTTGGCCTGAACAAATATATTTGACCAGCAAGCTACACTATGATTAGATATGAAAAATTACTAGTAATAGAAAAATAAGGAATGAAAATCGGGGCAAGGAACTAAAGTATGGCAGCAACTATAGAGCAGTGTACGTAATGCCCAATGAAACTTAACAAACAGAAATAAGATTTTTTTTCTTTCCATGAAAAAAAAAACACAAAATAAATAATTAAAAGATTTCCATCTCACAATATGACCAAAGTTGTCTGCCAATGTTCACAATGCCTCTTTCTTCGCTATTCTGGCATAATTGGATTTCTTATAGGTATATACCTGGACACTGCGAATCCGAGAGAAATAACTTAGCAGATCTACTAGCTCGTTTAGCTTCTTCTGCCGGGAGATGTTTTAGTGTTTTTGAATTCCACAACATTACATTTCTCTCCGCAGCTGTTCATTCCCGATTATGGAGAAACTATTATTTACTTTTATTCTCAAATCATGATATCTATTCAACTGCGTCTTTCGCTTCATCCTTGATTTCTCAACTATCCGTTTCTGCAATCTGTCGTCTACGTTTTGATCGCAATCTGTTTTCATCATTGTTGTTTTCTTCACTTATATCTTCTCCATTTTGGTCCGTTTCACCCTTTTAGTTCTTCATTTACATATCATACTAGTCATATTTGTTTTGAATGCTCTCCTGTCGCTGTTGAACATTTCTCTTTCTACTCGACATATTAATAAATTTCCCTACTCGTTATGGCGTGCATGTCATTCTGTTCTTTTTGTTCGCCCGTAGTTCATATATTCTTCTTTTTGTCTACTATATTTTATCGTGTACAAATGTAATTACATTTTTTTCTCCTTCTCTGTTTTTCGGTTTAATGCCCGAGTCGACGAATCCGCAAAGAAAAAAATCTTCGATCACGTACGAAACGGTGGTATATGATTGATAAAAAAAAAATCAAAACAAGGCGATACGATTAATTGCTGGAACCCCTTATATATTCGAGCTCAACACCAAGTCCGCACGTAGAAGCAAATATACTTCCGCTAGTCCATAGATGAATGCTACTCTGCTTGAAATATTTTATAAATCTTTCCTATCGCAAACTAGTACCTACCCACAAAAACACCTAGAATAATGGTACGTCAGACTATATGCAATTAAAAATAAAAAGCCGAAACCAGTTGGTATCAGATGCGGATTATATTTCGAAGAATTAAACTGCAATCCTCGAACCAGACTAAACCACCTAACAAACCCATCCTTAGGAATCCAAAAAAGTCTATTAAAATTTGAATTAAAAAAAATCGCAACCTTGGTGGAAAATCGATGTCAGGCAGAATGAAACACTGCAAATAACAATAAACTACATCAAATAAAACCCAATATCGGAGAGTGGTTATCCTCGTACAGGACGTCAAGAAAGGAGGAAACCATCTTAGCCAGGCTAAGAATAGGTCACCGCATCATTACGTACTCGTACTTGCTAAGTCACACACCAGCTCCGTATTGCGATCAATGTGGAGTACACAAATCACAATTCAACATATCCTACTGGAATGCAGAAATTACTCAGATTAAAGGTACAGACCCTTCGGCTCGGAACTCCGGCGGAGGTGACAGAGATACTTGGAGAAAATTCTAACTCTATTTCCCCATCTTCTTGCAAGACTGTGGTATCATTAATCTAGTGTAGTTATTGTTTTAGTATACTTACTACTCAATGTAAATCTTTGATTGTATTACTTAAATTTATGTAAATCTATTTCTTGCGTCGCAAATAACCTTATCGGTTGCGCGACGTTAAATAAATGTATTTAAAAAAAAAGGTAAATGAACCGTTCTCATAAGAGAAAGCTCTGTGTGATAATTTCTATAAGGTTCAAAAATTGATGGAGAATGCTGAACACTGAAGCCAACATGTTAAAAACGTTTCTAGGATGAACTCGTTAAAAAAATTATTACTATTATTAATCGTGATACTCGATTTCCAGCGTGTTCGTGTATTCTATTTCAGATAGCCTAATAATAGGCTTACGGAATTCTATTGTGCCTGCCTTACAGTAAGACTATCTGCACATCTTAGATGCTGTTACCCATTTTTTATCCTTTTGTATTGTAAGCTGATAAAATAATAATACCAATACGAAACAAAAGTTAATTAAAATAAAATATTAAAAATACGCAAACTGGTTCTGTTTATTTTAAACAAGTCGCATATATTTTTCAATACTTTACCGTAATAATGGCTGACAAGACTTTGCTTTTTAAGCGGCCTTTAACGAATTTTGATCGGTAGAGCTTGTTGTTCCGGCGACTATTATTCAAAAAAAAAAAAAAAAAAAAAAAAAACATGACCCAAAATATTAAAAAAATTTATAGAAAAAAAAATTATTACAGTTAGAAGATTTATTTTACGTATGGGTAACTTAAATAGGATTTTATTAGCTTTCACTATTCGAATGCTTGATATAATATCGAAGGAACGTTCAAAATTTTTCGCATCACCAGTTAGAAATTCAAAAAAACAATATCCGCTTCGATACTGGCAGAATAGCATTGCAAGAAATAACCATATGCGGGGATGGTCTAGAATGATTTGTTTTGGAACCTCGAAAAACGGTTAAAATGTCTTTAAGTTCGAATAAATCAGTGTAAAAACTGAAATATTAATATCGTTAAAAATGATTTACACTACGAAGATATATTTGACTTTTAAAACCATCCTCAGAGTACTCTTTAACTGATTAATGGTAAAAAAAACTAGAAATCGTAACCATACTAATCTCGTAGGTTTTAAAATATTCATTGCTACTGGTTAAAGATCGTGAAAATTTTTAAGAAAAAAATAAATAAAATGTAAAATTTCTAGACCTCCCCTGCTGAGGTAAAAGGAGTCAGAACAAAATCATTTCAGCGTTTTCTCGATCAGTTATGATGACTGTTTTAAAATATGTTTAAAATTATTCTGCCGAATCGGTTTACCGAGAAGAAGATTAACATTTGTAACTGACGACGTACAGTTAAGAAAATATCAAATTGTTTTTCGCGATAAATAAACGGAATGTTCTTTTGTTTACTTCATTTTAATTTTTTTAGGATCGTGCCTTGATTATGGCCACTCTTGTTGGGGCGGTAAGTATAGTATTTGATTTATTTATATCAATATAAATTAATGAAAACAGCGGTTGATCATAACGTTTTTAGTGTTTCTAGCGGAAGTCAGTTAACATATTGACTTCGTTTACGACTTAAAAGCCGTTGGTTTCTGTCTGACTTTAAATAGCGTTTTCGACTTGCTATGGCATTTGTGTGTGTCCACAGAGTTGTTACTCTAGAGTAGAAACAGGAGTACTGGTTAAAGACAAATTATCGTATTTTGCCTGGAACGTTTAGTTGTAACGGGTGATTTTTTAAGAGTTAAGTTTTTCAGGTTGGCAGCATTGGTTGGTATTGGTGTCCAAATGTCATCTGTCAATGTGAAAAGTTTTCAGTATACTCTGCCATTTCATCATCATGGAAAGACTTATAAATAAGCAACGATTGCGATATGGTTGAAATTTATTATCAAAAACCAGTGCTCTGTGAAAAATGTGCATCGTTTGTCATATTATGGTCGTCATAATCGACCTGGTGAATCAACAATTCGTGCTGTTATCACCAAATTTGGTGCGAAATTTGGTGATAACAGCACGAATTGTTGATTCACCAGGTCGATTATGACGACTGCACATTTTTCACAGAGCACTGGTTTTTGATAATAAATTTCAACCATATCGCAATCGTTGCTTACTTATAAGTCTTTCCATGATGATGAAATGGCAGAGTATACTGAAAACTTTTCACTTTGACAGATGACATTTGGACGCTAATACCAACCAGTGCTGCCAACCTGAAAAACTTAACTATTAAAAAATCACCCTATATTAGAGAGGAGGTGGCAATCAGTGTTTGGTGGAAATTAGCTACCGAAATATTGATTAATATTTTGCACTTCTTATTTTTATGTAAATATTTTTTTTCCTACCACTTCAACCGCATCTGCTAGAGGACCCTACGAAAAAAAATAAGACACGAAAAATGGGCATGCCTTAAAATTTATAGTTAGCACAATGAAGAAAAAAAGAGGTTCTGGAATAAAAGCTTTATAGATTTTTGTATTAAAATATATGTAAATTTATAAAACTATTTGCGTGTTCACGGTGTAGTCTTTTTTTTTTTTTTTTTTTTGATATTAATATTGTAAGCGGTGGTTACTATTTAGTTTACACTAAGTTTTTAACGAGCGATTACTAAATTTTAACACTTCTGCCACGGGCTTGGTATAAATAAACAAGCGATTTACGCTACTAATCTACTGCAAAAAACATTGGTCGCCCCAGTGACATGGGGTCATGGACTCTGCTAAATGTTCTTCCGTGATTAGAAACTTTTTTGCATCATTGAGACTTAATTTATATTCTAACAGATTGCATTTGTACAAAAACATTACTCGTAGATTAATGATAACTAATTCATTAATGACACGTCTTTTTTAAGTAAAATTTTTCAATTTTTCAATTTTATTGCACGATCTTTTTTTCTTTTTTTTAAATTTTGTTTTTCTTATTAATCCGGGCGGCAATTTCTTTTCCTTCTTTTCGTTTGTGATGAAGAATTCAAATCAAATTATATTACTTAATTTTTCCTTTCATTTTTTTTTATTAATTGAATAAATAAATGTAGTACTTTGATGTAAATCCTTTACTCGCTTGGAATCATACTTATTTTATTTTTTTTTCCAATTAATGACTCCCATTACCTACGGTACTCTCATTAAGTATAGTTTACTATTTATTATTATCACGACGAAAATCATTAAAAAGTTTAAAAAGAAACACGTGTATTAATGAGCTGGAAATTTTCATTAGGAAAAGCTCAAACTGAATGCTAATAGTAAAAAATATTAGGGGAAGAAGTTGCAGTATTCCCTCAATAAACGGGGCTCATAATTGGGACAGTAATAACCAAATCTATGAACTAAACGATATAATTCGGTAGTAAGAAACGTTTAGAACACCTGGTTTAAAATTTAAATGCCGCTTTTATTGTAAAAAGAAGAAAAAAATTAAATCTACATCGACTTTTACAATGAACTTCTTTAGATAAAAATCGGGAGAAAAAATCCTTTAGCGTATTTTAGTTTTAACTTTTTTTACATAATGCCCGGTAATTGGATTTATTTTACAAATAAATTCAATTTTGTTCAAAATTTTTACCTATAATACTCGCGCCGCAAAGAGGAAGCTACATATTAGATCTCGCGTTTTTTTTGAACCTTTCGTTTTCCAACGATATAATATCACATGCCCGAAAAAACATATATTTTTTTCCGAAATTTCGAGATTTCGGCGCCCCGAGGGTCTAATTTTAAAGATGGAAACCCAGATGTTGCATAATATTGTATTGTCATCTATAACAAGCATTTCTGCAAAAGGATATTTTTTTAATTCGTCCGGAAGTAGGTGAAAAATCGTTCGCAAGATTCCCCCCAGATAGACAGAATGACAAAGCGAGTTAAATAAAAGCCTATAAAAAAAAGTACAATCTGCCTGAAAAAAAAAAAGAAAAAAATAACTGCGAGTACAAGGAAAAAGTAACAAAAAAAAAGCAAACAAATATAGCGCATTATGCTGCACATGAAAATGTAAAATTAAACTATCTCAAACATATACATTTAAAGGGGAATTTTGAAGGACGAAAATGTAGCAGTCGGTATTATAAAATTTTAACCATCCTCGGAGCGCGCTGGTTGAAAACGATTTTTTCGGTGTTTAACTCGCTATCTGGAAGTAACGGGAAAAAATCGGTCTCTTGGTCCGTTAGAGGAACGTTTAAAGTAAAACGGCTTGTTGATTTTGCAGTTGTTATTCTTAAATATTTTTGAGCAGTCTAAATATGTATATAACATTCATAGGAATTTCGCGGGAAAACTATATATTTTTTGTACGAATATTATATAAAATATGGTCAAAATCGTAATAGCTCTTTATATTAAATGCGAACAACAAAACTGCGATTTCTTTTAAATCTACTAATGGTTCGACTGGAAATTTATAACTAGGACCGAGAATTAATTGATGTAATAGAGACGACGCGAGGAAAATAATGAAAATTGAAAATTGTCCAAAACTTGATTTATTCAAGCTCTAAATTCTCGGCGCATTACAACATCAGAACTAACCGAACAACCGTAAAAATTTCACATATGGCTGTTTAAAAAAAAAAAAAGAAGCAATCAACGCAAAAAAATATGATTTACTTATGCGAAACAAGGTCACCCCAGCTACGGTTGATTTGAGGTATTTTATATTATTCTACATTAGTACAACTACCTGCGCGCGGTTCGAGCAAATAGCAAGAGATGTACCATATCTCTAGATCGGACTTACCACGTTTCTCTGTTCGTATCGGCGAGAGAATAGATATTACATCGGTATTAGAATAATAGATTATTATTATTCGAAAGTTACGCCTTACGATAGGTTTCCGAGAACACACGTTAGCAAAAATCGAGTTACCCCTTTTCTGCTTATTATTTGAAGTTAGGCAACGCGTTAGAAAATATTATTGCAATTCAATTTTGTTTACAGTCGCGGAAGAATAACGCGATCAGCATACCGTCAGTATCAGAAATATAAAAATCTAGAACGATACTTAAAGTTACCGACTACTCCCCGACAACAGCCACAATTAGAGTTTGCGGAGACAATTGACTATTGGTATTCGAATAATGTCCTTTCAACAAATTCAAGTTTGAAAGTGTTTCTATTAATTATTACCTAGAAATTGTTTATACAGTCGTTGCAAATGGTGCCTATGTACTTAAGAAATCGAAGTACGCAAATTGTTCATTTTTCATTAAATAACGAAAAATCTGCGAAGAACAATCAGGTTTATGTTGAATTTCGATGTAGTACATATAGAGTCGTAAATATGAGCCATGCTATTGAAATCTCGAAGTTTGTAATGATTATTTTAGCGACTTAATGAATATGTAAAAGTCTTTTAGGAATGTAATTCATTCTCAAATTAAAATCGAAAGAGCGGTACAAAAGTTATCTGTAAAATTGGAGAACTTAACGGTATCGTGCAACTACTATGCTTTTTTTTTTTTTTAGATTGCTTAAAAATATTTAAGAAAAACGCAAAGTAGTCAGCGAACTTTTCGCAAACTTTAAAAGTTCCTTCATGGAACTGAAATATGGTCTTACTGTTAGCATCAGTTAGCGATTTTTCCATTAAATGTATAACAGTCCTAAAATTACATTTTTCTTGAAACTTCGAAGTTTCCGACGCCTTTTGAATTTGATATTATCGGCTACATTTTTGTCTTGTCCTGCAAATCTTTATGTGTACACGTTTTAGGCGTATGTTGCTTCCAACTTCTATAGTGAAATTTTATGATCGAATACACCAATGATTAACGGAAATGTTCACTTGTTTTCGTTTTGTTTGGATTCTTAAAAAATGATTTGTATACTTTCGGATTTTTAGGTCGATTCAAAAATTTCGTATTTAATATGTTCTTGATGCACTTTTTACGATTTTCGGTGCTCCGGATAATAATCATTTGTCCGAATACGTTATACGTTTTCTGAAATACCGTTTTATTGCGCTTTTAAAGTATGTAACTCTCATAATTATTTCTCATAAAAGGACTTTTTCAGAATTGTTACAATGGTTTAATTCAACATTCGAGATCGAACTGAAAAAGACGTAACAATGCAGACTGCGCAGACAGAAAAAAGTACAATCGACTTTGAAATAAATACGTACCGTAAAAATGAAATTACAAAAATTACAGACTCATCAGAGACGTTTGTGCATTTAAAAAAAAAAAAAAAAAAAAAAAACTTGGAAAAATTGCAGATTCACGTGTCTAGGGTAGTACCCACAGAAGTTTACCGAGTGTATTAAGATTTCAAAGTGGTTTCTTCTGACCAACCAGTTAACCTTAGATTAACTTTTTCAAAACGAAATCATATACACTATACTTCATTTGACATCGAAAAAGACGTATGACGTAGTCTGGAGACACGATATCGTAAAGATGTAGCTGATGCTAAAAGGCGTACGGCTCATTTCGTCAAAGATTTTCCATCCAACCGTCACATAACAATAAGAGAGGGGCAAACATTTTATCAAATGAACACATTTGATGGAAAATGAAATGTCGCTAGACGATCCTGTTTTCGCTTTCTGATAAACGATGTAAAACAAGCCGCTCTTGTGACTTCATCATTTTCTTAAATATGCAGGAAATCCATATATTCATATATATTCATATATATTCATATATTCAATTTAATGCAGCCGAGTATAATTCGCTAAAATGTAGCAAATCTACTAGCTTACAAGTTTCTGCGTGAAAACCAACATGCATGGATTTTAAAAGACGTTCGAAAACATTGGTTCGTACTAAATCGTGATCACGATCACGTTTCTGGGATTAAGATTAACGTGGATTGTTCATCTAAAAAACAAACAGAAAAGTTAATGTAAAATGTACTTACACAGTGAACGTGATCAAACAAGTGATTTTCAACTGCAGCTTAAACCTTATTCAAAGTATTTCGTGTTCTCCTTCGATCGAAAATCTGTGCACAGATAGAAATCAGAATCTCAAAATTAGTTACAGATGCTGCACCGAACACACAATATAAACTAGCGCGCATTCCGTGCCAGTCTACGCACAAAACCACGCTTTAATGTCCGGCGAAAAATATTAACATTTAACTTTTAGCGTAGTTGATCAAACAGTAGTGTTCCGTTCAAACCCGGCCCCATTCCTGCTACATTGAAAATACAGAGAAATTTCACTTGTGCTGAATTAATACCCACGGTGTTGACAAGCGAAAAAAAAAAAAAAAAAAAAAGAAAACAAAAAAAAAGCATTGAACTACAACGTTTCAAATAATTTTAAACCATTTTCATTAATCAACAGAGTGCATCGCAATATATAAGAATCCGTTTCTTAGCCACTTTGAAGACTTTTTAAGCGAAAAAACGCACAAGGATGAATTGCAGTTTAAGTTACCATTGTGAAACCTGGGATCTGGAAAATGTTAGGAGATCTGGACACGATTAGTTAATCTCTGAATGATATTTTAACAAACTTCAAAAAACTATAACGTCTGCTATACAGACGCGGATCGTCAAGTAAAAATAGAGCTGAAGCAGCTCTTTCTAAGAATTTCCGAACGTTTTCCCGCCAATTTTCGCTGAACTAAAAAACCATCTTCCGTTGTGCTGAAAAAGGGTAATTGAACACAGCACGCTCAAAAGCCCCGTCATTAGCAGGCTCTTCATTAGCTTCCGAAAATCAATCCATCTAGTAACATCTGAAACCTTAACATCTAGGCAAAACAGATTGGCGTATATCTGAGTCCTGGTGTGCTACACACGGATATTCCAGAGCAGGAATATAGATCGGCAAAAAATCCTTCAGTTATTGGTGAAGATATTAAAGAAATTTATTCAGGGCACTACTTTATAAAGAATAAACATAAAGATCAACATTGACAGCAGAACAAAGGAAGCTGCTATGAACAGATTGTTGATCGGTCACACACATGTCACTCATTGATACTTACGCGATCCTACTGCATGCAATTTTTGCAACATTCAATTGGCAATATTATTGCGTATTCTCTATCAGCGCTCAAAATATATAGAACTGCCTTAAGACGTTTCCGAAATAAAGACATAATCCAATAGATGATTTTCAGAACATCAATAAAAAAAAAACAATAAAAAAAAAAACAGCATGTTAAAAACGATTAAATTTGTTAATGCTGACATAAATTATTGGAGTAAAATAATTTTCCCAGTTGAAGGTTTGTCGAAACGTTCGGTGCAAACTAAATACCGAATTAAATAAAAATCGCTATCATGTTACGGTTTGGAGATGTATTCTAGAGTTGGCGAATTAGTGTTTATTGAGTGAAACTTGTCCAAGAGTGCTGAAAAATTAGGATTTCGAAATTATTTCACGATGATAATCTAGAGCATATTGAATACGCGTTTATGACTTTCGCACGACAGTTTAAAAGTGCTCGAAATTCTCTCACAAAATTCTGATCTAAATCAAAACACCTTTGTTTAGATTGTAAGATTCTCGCGAGACAAGTATTTCTAACATCAACTAAAGCAGACAATTAAGAAAGAATGGTATAACATTAGCTTCAATAAATATATATACAGAAGTTAGTAGACGCAATGTCTGGACAATTAAAGCAATAATTCGTAATAAAGGTTAGCAGGCAAAGTGTTAAAAAAATTTTACCTTTATTAATTTTTTTCATCGGGTTTTTTTCTCTTTTATTAATGTTTCCGAATATTATTGAAACGCAAAGATAATGCATTACTTTATTTATTTTATAATTTTTATTAATTTTGTTTAAATTATTACATTATTTTTTGATAAGTATATTATTTAGTAATGAAATTTAAAAAAAAAAAAAAATCTGCTTGTTTCTTTATTCGGCAAAAAATATATTCTTTTAAAAAGAAAACTTTTTGTTATACTGATGTAATTCACAGTATATATATATATATATTCTAAATTTTAACAAAATACCATTATGGTTTAATTTGGAATTAGGTCGCTTCTTTAATATGTTAATCTTCCTGGGATGTTCTCCCCCATATAATGTTTCTTACATATTATCTTGTACTGATGCTATTCTAGTGGTTTTGTTCAAATTTATTATCAATAACAGCATTACTATTTAGTGGTGAAAAGCCGGTTTTAGAATTCTAATGTAGCTAATAACTGGCATCTTCGGAATTCTTACTACTACCTTTCTAATTAATCGGTTCTAAACCTATACCATTAACCTACTGCTATCCAGTTGCACCCCAGTGCCTGTTGCACTTGGGATGTGATATAGTCAGTGTTAATTTTATGTTCTATCCTTTTTGGCACTCGTGGGCTATGTTACGTCATTGCGGCCATGTTTGCTCGAACTTTATTGCTAACGATATTCTTTGCTCCTATTCCGATTCAATCTAATTATTTATACACACCAAATCTGTTAGTTTAGCTTATTTGTAGAAGTTGTTAGTAGCCAAATGGTTTCTCGCCGGGCCAAAAAAAAAAAAATAATAAATAAATAAATAAATAAATAAAAAATTCGATGATACGCGTTAAATTGTTACTTATAGTGATTTCTATGTTGTTGTTTTTTTTTTGCTTTAGCGCACGGGAAAAGAAGTGGTAGTGGTAAAAATCAAGCTGTAATACTACCAAATATTTTAACATCTAAAACTGAACCATACACCGTAGATAAATTGTACAATACTTACGAATCGTTGATACCACCGGTAACTTGGTTCCGAAAACAAAATGCACCGATGGAAAATATTCGCAATATCAGGTAATCCGTGAAGGCGCCGGCGTTCTGATCATTCTCGTTCACTTTGAATTTATCACTTCACTTTTCTTATTTTATTCAATATATATTGCAAATTACATTGTGCGCAACATTAAATGTGCGCTACATCTGTTGGTGGAAAATGTAACTAAATCTATTTTAGTTCTTTATATTTCCGTCAGATAGTGCGGAAATCTTGTTTTCAATTATTCTTAGTGGCTTCTTTTAATCTAAATTTGTTATACTTTTTTGTTCTCATTGTCTGTATCTATTTTTGCTCACCGCACTAAAAAGCCACTCCTTTTATTCCTTTGATTTCTTTATATGCGGTCTTAATTACGTATCTTTTCTTTTTTTTTTTTTTTTTTTTTCGTTTGATGTTTCAATATCAGCCGATAATGTACTCTTCGTACCGAAATAATATTATGTAGAATTTTTCGAATATAAATTCAATTTTCGGCTTAGATCTGATGTAACTATAGTCGCGACATATCGGAAATTTTTTCTTATTGCTGAGTAAAATATTTTTGGAATTATTCCGGTGGCCAAGATTACAGCTGGAATTGTTTCTATTTAACTTTCGTAATTTTCCAAAGGTATATGTCAAAGTCGGAATTGCATATATGTGTGTGTGCGTGTGTGTTATCAATTCTAAATTCATCTTTATCATTGGCACTCTTTTATGTTTATCTACTTCAAACTCCATTTGAATATCATTTGAAATCGTGGCTCTAAACCTCCATAATGTTTGTAATGTTGTTTATTTGTTAGAAATAATTTTGTATCGCTCATGTACAATAGGAGTATGGGTTTATTTTATATAATTCTTTAATATTTTAATAAGCCGGTCATGATACTATTAGAAGCCTCTCTTTTTTGAAATCGACGTGTTGTATTTATGTCTACTTGTTGTTTTTGTTGTTACCTGATTTATTGTTAATTGTTCTTTACATGCAAGATATCTCTTCCTAGACCCTTTCCGTTCGTTTACACTGTATTGCATTCTTTATATTTCTGTCTATTTTCTTAGCAAAACAAGTTTTGAATAATTTATCCAAAAAAACAAACATTTTATTGGTTGATAGTTGAAGAATTTTTTAATTTTTGCTGTTTACGTTTCATATAAGTGATTTTCTCGCAAGGGAAGCTGATATTTCCTTCTGTTGATTAATTGTTCAGTTTATGCTTTTTCTTAGTTTTGCGTGCATACTGGAGAAGTATTTAATCTAGAATTTTTTTAGTCAACCTGGTGCCCTTTCCGATACGATATTTAAATTTTTTCAAACTTATTCCATAATCTCCTATTAAACTTATGCTTTTTATACCTTGTATTTCTTTTTCTATAATAATAATAATAATAATAATAATAATAATAATAATAATAATTTTCTTTTTCAAATATCTCTGAACCGTTTAATTTTTTCTTTTTGAGGGATTGTAAATAGTCTCTTTAACGATGATAGGTTTTTACAGAACGTTTTCTCATTGCTCTTGGAATGTATATTTTGTACGTTTCGTCTTTGGATTTTAACGTGCCTAATTCAATGTTAGATTCACAGTGGTCCTCTCTTTTCGTTGGTTCTCTCAATAGTTTCAAATAGTGAACGCTTTCTGGATTTCAATTGTGATACGGCAGGCTATTCTGCCGAAGTGATCTGTTGTCTTAATAATTTTTTCTAACTTAGGTTATTTCTTTTTGATTTCTTATCCATGGAAAACCACCGCATTCAAATTCTCAGGATTTGAATATGGATAGTGCAAATATGGCGAATGTTATTGGTTCAGGTGGTCTCATTTGCACCAGAACCGGCAGGAACAGGTGTCGTCGACATGCAAACTCTCGCTAACATCACGAATAAAGAAGTAAAGGGCAACCATTCAATATAAATTCGATACAAGTATATGGCATCAACAGTAGATAAACCGAAAGAAGAGATTCGTCGATTTTATACCTAAGGCGTATCATGCGTAATGAGAAGTACAAGACGCTACAGATAATATTAGAAGGGAAGATACTACCGACGATCTAGAGGAAAAAGGCGGACGTCTTGGCTAAAAAACTTACAGTACAATGGACAGAGAAATCAACATGTAAACTAGTACATTTAACTATGGACAGAAGAAAATATTCGAAAGTTGTAGCCAAATTTCGTTAACAGAGAAGACAGTCAAAGAAAATGGAATTTTGTATAGCGGAAACAACAACAGATCAGTACATAGTTTAGTTACAAAAAAATTGGAAAGAGAAAATTGATGAAACAGAATAAAAAATATACAAAAAGAGGACTCTATAAAAGAAAAACTGATAATGAAGTCCTTCTTTTTGATGTAGAAAAATTTGCGATACTCATTAATTTTCAAAAAAAATGATAAAAAAAAGAAATAAATTTGGAAAATTATATAACTTTAAGCAGATGACTAAAATTTCAATTTAAAAATTTAATTTTTACGTTTAGGTATTTACCTTATGAAGATAAACGACAAATTTATGATCGTGAAAATGCACCTTTAGGACCAGAAGAAGAAGTGGACAATAACGATGCTGATTTCAGTAACAAGAACACCGTTCTATTTTATAAATTGCTAGTAAGTAGAAAAAATTTTTTTTTGATTATTATGTAATGACTGAAAAGTGTTACCGAAAACTTGAGTAATGAGGTCTTTTTTTGAAAAGTGTTTACGCGATGACGGTAGACTTATTAAAATTTTATAACTTTTATTTTAAATTGTTCTGACGGGGAAATTAACGGAATTTTTGGAGTAATATGTGCCAAAAAAAAAACTTTGAAAATATAATCGATTTTTCAACTTTTTCCTTTTCTAGTGTATTCTACCACATCAGTTTCTTTCAAACAACCGAGAGAGTGTGATTCCATTGATCTACTTAATTTAATCATAAGTTTTGCTTCCTACTAATTATATGCCTGATTTCCCTTTCATAATTAATTTTAAGAACTCCCCTACATTTCTCTATGTATTGTACTTCCTAGATTATTTTTTTTCTTCATGGCAGACCATAGTTCATTTACCTCAAATCCAGTCTAACTCTGTTAGCAGCCAAAACCCATTACTAGGTGCTTATGAAAACGATAGTACCATAAGCAGACTGTTCATAAACCTACGTAATACACGATATCTACAACTTGTTAATGTATGTTTGTACTCATTCCCGTCACATGATACTATGGTAACATTTTCCTCTTGATTATTATGAAAATTATTGATCGTTTTTAAATAATATTTCTGTTCAATATTTCTGGCAATTGCAATCGTGTCTCCTACTACCAAATTACTGTAACGGCTACTCATTGAAAAAGAATCGAATATTAAACACAAAATAAGTTAGCATTTACCCATTTTGTAGAAATTATGTAATTTAATTTCGCTATTATCCTAAAATTTATCTGGCTCAATTTTCATATATGGCTTATTAAAATAATTGGTTTTGCGAAATTTTGTTTTTAGGGCTATCCGTTCGGAAATGTGAACGATGAGAGGGAGAAAAATATTGAAGACTTCTCTCACGAATAATCTTAAAAATTTTTATTTAAATATAACGGCAAATTCATTAATTTTATGTTTTATAATGTAAAAATAATGACGATTTATAAAAATACATATGCAGTTGTTATTTATTGGTGCCTTTTTGAAAATAAGGCAATCGTTTTTAGAAGTTTAGGTTTATTGGTGCCGTTTTCCTGGAAATTAAGTAATTTTTTCACTTCGGTTATACTTTGCATTAGTGAGAATGTTCAGCATTGTAAACAAACTTTTGGAATTGAGCTCGCATAACTGTACTCCGCGGTTATCAACATAACTGACATGACAACATTTAAATATTAACACTACAGCTGGGCTCAGCAGCATTCCACTATGCTGTGTTTTATATGTATTACATGATTGTGCCGTAAAGAATACACACCTTTTCGAAAGCTATTTTCAGGTTGGTACGTAAACTCTATGATAGTCGCATAAGACTGTTCAAGTCCGCTGTTCGTGACTTTTTTTATCAACTTAAACTCATGAATGAGGTTAGTGAATTTTTTCTTTATTGTATAGTCTATTGCTTTAGTCTATTGAGATTCATAAAACTATTAGTGTTATATAAATATATATATATATATATATATATATATATATATATATATAATATAGAATTCTGCCTTTCGGGCCTTCCAAAGGGGTAACTCCCAATCTTTTTTCTTCTAAATTTTTTTTACAAAAATCGTTTTCAATTGACTATGTCATTCTTCCCCGCCTTTTATTTAAAAAAAAAACCTTAGAAATTGTACAATACAGCATTCAACCTTTATTATCTTACTTAAAGTAACGGAACATAATCATGGGACAAAGAGTGTAGTGCACCCCGGGCTAAGAATGACGTGTTCATTAATATATATATATACACATATATATCTTTCTTTATAGTGCCATACTCAGCTTCTGAGCATCGGCGACTACCTATTCGTACATCTCAGCTGTACAGATATAGGTAGTGTACCAGGCAATTATTATATGCAACGCATGCAAGACTACATTCGGAACTGATAGTAGCCGCTTGTTATCGCGCTACCAGTGCAGTCCCGTGTGGGTCTGCTGTGTACTGACCTAGCGCGCATATGATGTTGAACGTGGTGGTTTGCCATTATATATATATATATATATATATATATATATATATATATATATATAGAGAGAGAGAGAGAGAGAGAGAGAGAGAGAAAGAGGGTTTTTTTATATATTGAACTTTATATGTCAACATTCCGCACATGGATTTTTTTTTAAAATCCCGTGAAAATTTAATAAAAAACAATTTCTATATGTTGAAATAAATCAATGTCCCCGTTCAAAGGCGATATTGAAATGAATCGTTAACACTAAAGCCCTAATCCTAGATGTCACAGAAATAAACCAAGTGTTGTTTTTGGTAAAATTAATTTCTGTCGGTGTAGGAGTGAAGTTTTTGGTATCAATTCCTCCCGAAGTTTATAAACAAATGTATCCATATATGTGTATATTGATGGTTTCTATACCTTCAAACCTGCTGCTTTCTGATGCCGTTAATCGCAGATCATGAACATTTGGGTACGAGGCTGTAGAGTAGTTTAAAAATGGGTAGCAAAGGTTAAAAAGCTAAAAATTGATTAAAAATTGTTTGTGGAAAATATGTTTCTAGTGGTTCGCGAAGTCACAAAATTCTGAGTTATGGAATCGCACTCTTGAGACCAACAGAAAATACAATAATGACGAATGTGTATTAGGGGAAGAACAAAAGTACAAATAAAAAAAAATAAGGTTACAAAAACAAAGATATTTCTACAAAATACATCCAAAAAGTTTACAATAATATATAAAAAGAAGATTCGAAATAATACATAACATACACACAAAGAATTTACACTGTACAGGAATAACGACTCAAAAAAAAAATAATGTTATTAATACGAGTATATAATACTAAGGCAGATTCTAGTAGAATAAAAACGATTCATATTTCAGCACTTTGTCCACATCCGCGGTGTCCATACTGGAACTTGTCTGCGTGCTCCAACGTCGCCTTTAACTGCTCAGCGTCCTTGTTGTTTTTGTTAAACAGCCAATTTTCGTTTGGACTCTTTGATGAAGTCATCAGCGTTTGCTGGATTTCCACATAATGGCCGCAGTTCATTAAACAGATGTCACTGCCGTTGATCTCTGACGGCTTAACATTTTGTGGCGCACACATTTCCCGACTGACACATTGATAGCTTCGCTCTCAGCAAACTGCAAGCTCTACAGATCCTCTGCATCATCAGACAAGCAGAAATGGTGGTACTGCGTTAAGTGTGATAGATTTTTAAAAAATTGTTGCAGGAATTTATCGCATGTATACCATTGCATAAAACTTTTTCTTGATGTTGTTTTGTACGTTGGTGCAGTCAGGCTGAAATTTCCTGGTGAGCACTCAATCACACATTCAATAAATTGTTGAAATATGTCGATGTCACATTGCGCGTAACGTTCATTAATTAGACCAGAAGTGCGATCAGGTGCAAATTTCGCGCGACTTACAAGCAGGAAATTAAGGGACGTTGCCAAGAAGTTGATGCATACGTAAGATTACCTCTCTACACCTTTGAACGCAACAACTATCCACAGTGATCCCTATCCCCACTCACCGCTGCTGTTATTCAGCGGCATAAATTATGTGGCAATACGTAGTATGAATGAGTATTATACGGAGTTACGGTCAACGTATCTAGCAATGTATATAAATGTGAATCAATGTTGCAAAATTCTAAACCCGTTTTTCTCGAGCATTGTTATTTAGTCACCAGGTACCTTTCCTTGTGCGCGGTCACATATAGTGTTGTTTCCGCGGCAGTTTATCAAGAATTTATTATAACTCGCCAGTATACGTTATTATATACCTCGGTTTTGTTCGAAAACTTTTAATTAAACACGTGGTTGAAATCGCAGTGTGTCTTCCCGTTCGGGGAGGAGGGACTCGTATCAGGTGGGAGTAGACGCGCGGTTGCGTTTTTTAGAGAAAGTATATACCTGATCAGGGTTTTAAAGATAACTGTTTTATTTCCCGCCGGAATTTTGTAACGAAACGCCTAAGGTATTTAAGTGTGGCATCGAATTGGATGTCATTGGCGCCCGTAAAAAAGAAGTATACAGAAAAAGTCATTCGTTCGCGTAAAAAGCCGGATCCGAAAACCGAGACCACATAACTTAAGGAAAATCCAATTCGTATCAATATATACTAATGACTATATATTTTTGTCCAATGATTATGTCCGTCACGGTATACAAGATAAAAAGGTTGAATGCTGTGCTATACAATTGCCAAGGGGGGTTTTAAAATAAAATTAATAATTAAAAAGAAATAAATTAACTAATAGAAAACTAAATGAATATAATGTATTTATCTTCAGTAACCTTCTTCGAGCACAGCCTATCTTAAGCGGGAAAAAGGAAAAATAAAACACGATCACAACCCGAAATCGTTACTGAAGATAAGTGCATTATATTTATTTAGTTTGCTGTTAGTTAATTTATTTCTTTTTAATTATTAACCATTCTAGCAAACGGGTATGAATTTCAACACTAGTTTTAAAATAGAAGACGGGGAAGAAAGACGCAGTCAATTGAAAACAATTTTTCTAAAAGAATTTTAGGAGAAAAAAGATTAGGGGTCTGGGACTTGCCTCTTTGCGAGCTCCGAAGGGCTGAGTTTTATATATACATACACACACATAAAACATGTATATATATTATATATGTATATATATATATATATATATATATATATTGTTACAATTCTCGTTATATTTTGGTCCCTTTTTTTAGACTGCCAATGTTACAATTTTTCTTCCGCCATGGTTTTGTGACTGCAGTCAATAGTTTCCTCTTTTTTCAGATTCAGCCTTTTGAAAAAGTTTGGCTACTTGCGGAAACGAAAGACAAAAAAATTACCTTTTGCGTAGACGACTAGATTTCACTTTTCGCGAAGAACTATAACCCGTGATCGCCAGTGACACAGATCGTGCCACACTATCAACAGCTCTAGCGGCGCAGCTTTAGACTTTTAATTTAAACAAAAAAAAATTGTTTTTTTTTCTTTTTTTTTTACCGGTGTATCAGTTGAAGAGACACGATGTTTTAAAACATAGAAGTAATAATAATAATAATAAAACAAATATTCACTGGTGCCGCGGTACTTCTCCGTAAGGGAGATCTCACGGTGGATCACCACGTGTTCGTACAAGAGGAAAAAAACTCCGTTATAATACACAAATGTATATATTATTATGCGAAAAAAAAAAAACTCAACAAAACACAAATCGCGACTAGATTACTGAATTCTTTTTTATTCATAAAATCGAAAAAAACACGATTAGCCAAATGGCTTGGCTCTGAAATCACGTTATGCACGGCGATGCGGACCTGAATGGTTCAAAACCCGCGATACATGACGTGGCGTTGACTAGTATAAAAGACGTTAGCTCAACGACGACGACTAACCGCTATCCGCGACTATCGGCTACAACAATTAAACGGTAACTCACTGGGCACCTTATCTAGCTAAATCGGCTCGATATTATACGATTAACGGTACATTAGCGAAATCCTTATTAATCACACACATAGCCGCTACACCGCTGATCTTCTCACACGGCCGACAGACCTATCCTGTTGCTGCCGACCGCACACACCAGGTCACTTACACAACCCCTTAACACTACACGTGCCGAGAAATTCGACCAAAATCGGAAATTACATATTCGACCGTATTCCCCGCCGAGAACGAACAATAGAATTGATGCCGAGAGATCGAAAATTAATGATTTTAATCGGAGGATAATGATTTCTGGCTTAGCATCATCACTAGATGAAATACCGAATTCGTATCAATATATATATATATATATATATATATATATATATATATATATATATACATATATATATATTAATTACAACGTAATTCTTAGGCTACCATTAGAAAAAATGTCCCAATTTTATGTAACGTTTGTTATATTTTGTAGGATTTTTGTTACTGTTATTTTAAAAATATCACAATTATATGTAACGAAATATGTAACGAAACAATGTAATGAAAAAATGTCTTAATTTTATATAATGAAAGTTAAATGTTAGGATAGGATTTTTGTGATTATGTTATTTTTTTGGTGTTGATGCTAGTAAGAATTACGTTGTAAATTTTGATCATTTTATACAAAGTGTAGAATAGAAAGAGACAAAAATGCAAATAAGAGGAGTCAATGGGCATAGCCCCTTGCGAGGCCAAAATGGCCGAGTTTATACATACATATACATACATACATATATATATATATATATATATATATATATGTATATATTTAGTACAAATGACTACCTATTAACAATTACAACATTGATACAGAAGCGCGCGCAGAGTACAATATGGAATTATACATAGCCTTCATAGATTACGAGAAGGCGTTCGATTCAATAGAGGTTTGGGCAGTACTAAATTCGTTAAATCTCTCACTGGGATTCATGATAAATATATTAGCATTATTAGGAATATTTACAGCTCTGCTACAATGCTAATAAGTCTATGGAACAAAACGGAAAAAGTCCCAGTAAAACGAAGAGTTAGACAAGGTGATACTACTTCCCCAAAATCATTTATCTGCGTATTGGAAGCCACATTCAAGAATCTAAATTGGGATTCGGCAGGTATCAAAATAGACGGTGAATATCTAAATCACCTCAGATTCGCGGATGACACAGCCATTATTGTGAGTATAAGCGCAGACGAACTACAGACGACGATAACAGACCAGAATCTACATTCTAACAAAATAGGATTAAAAATAAACCTAGACAAAACAAAAATAATGACAAACACCGAAAGATGAATAAAAATAACAATAAATTCAGAAGAAATAGAACAGGTGAATAGTTACATTTATTTAAGTTAGAAAATCACGACGAATAATAAAAAGAACAAAGCGAAAGCAGAAATAACGAGGAGAATATCACTGTCGTGAGTTGCGTTTGGAAAATTAAGTGGGGTACTCCGAAATGAACAAATTCCGATTAACTTGTAAAGGAAATTGTATTACCAATGTGTACTTCCGGTCCTGACATGCAGTTCGAAAACGTGGCCATTCACAAAAACCGGTATAAAAAGGATTAGAAAAACCCAAACTGCACATGAAAGGAAAATGCTAAATATAAGGCAGATGGATCGCATTCGTAATACATGGATACGCGAACAAACAGGTCTAGACGACGCAGTGGAACAGATGGCTAAAATGAAATGGAGTTGGGCAGGTCACGTAGCTAGAAGAAACGATAATAGATAGTCGAAGCGTGTCTTGAAATAGTGGCCAATAGACAAAAAAAAAGAAAGGGAGGAAGACCAATGACGCATTTGCAGGATGATTTAGTAAAGGTAGCTGGAAAGAACTGGATGAGGAAAGCACAAAACAGAAGTGAATGAAAGATGTTGGGAAAAGCCTTCATCCAGGTATATATACACTAATGAATAGAATATTAACAGAAAAGAAAATTTGAGTTTAACATCAACTGATGAGCAATACTCTAGTGAGGAAAAATACATAAAATAACGGCATGTCACTGATCCATCCGGAAGATATTTCAATAAAAAAACCCGATGGCAGTGTTTATTGCGTAATTTACTGAAGAGTATAAAACATAAAAAGAAACATGTTTATCTTTTTAGTTGCTCTATATTGTTATATTTTTAAAAATAATTGATAAACAAATAAAGTAAATAACAAAAAAAAAAGGAAAAAGTACTATTTAGCATGTGCTGTAAAAACAGGAGACATGAAATTTCATATCAACTAAATATTAAACAAGATGCATTAATAATAATAATAATACACAGAACGAGCAACAACAATTGACAATTACGATAAATTCACAGGTGCTCTGCTTCGAAAAACAAGAAATTAATACCCGTCACTTCCTTAGCGCGATTTTTGAAAAATAAATTATTAACTTGAACAGAAAGAGATAGATTATTGGAAAGGAAGATTACTCTCTCTTTCCGCCGGTAACTCTTCAGCACAGCCGTAATTAAGAAATGTAAAACCGGCTTCTAAACCGATTAATCGGAATCTGGAGCTACATTTAAAATAATCCGTTGTGAATTTCGACTTTCGTGGACGGGGAGGGGTAGGCGTCTCTAATAATACATATTTCTCTATCGCTCGATAAATATAAACACTTTTGTCACAGTGCTGGTTTCAGGTTCGCGCAGAAAAATATTTTCTAGTAGAATGTTCAATTTCGATATATTCCGTGTGCTAATACTTTGGCCAAATTGCCAGGACCAAAAAAAAAAAAAAAGGAAGTACATAGGTTGGTCCATAAATTTTGACCACACCCCTCGCATTGTGCGGAAAATAAAGTCGGCGAAAATTAAATTACATGCGCCTATAGCGTGGATTGTTTTACATTAATTCTAAAATTTTCAGCTCGATAATAGACCCGCCCGTGCGGACTATCCGCGCGAAGTCGTATCGAATTTCACCTGCGGGATTTTATGTTGAAAGAAAAAAGTGCAATTTTCTTACAAAATTTTAATACACATTTCAGTTGTCGTCTATATTTTTATGTCTTTCTCAAAATACCGTCCCCTCTCTTTTATGTTACATGCATTTGTTTTCTACTCATTTCACTATTAAAGTTTTCTCAAGCCTCGGAAACAGGAAGTCTTCACAAGCGCCGGCTGCTTACGCCACGTAAGGCCTATTTGAATGTTACAAAGAGCCAAAAATCACACAGGGGGTGCGACGTTATATGGAGGGTGTGTCAACATGTCGATGTTATGCTTTTGTAATAATTCGGTTATAAGTTTCGACGTATTTAGCATTGTCGTGATGCCCATTCTCATTAAAACATGCCAGCATCAACAATCTCACCTGCAAATCACTTCGTTAAAACAATACCTGTGCACACACGTAGAAAAACGTTTAAACGATATCGCTTCTTTTTTTTTTCTTCTCCATCAGCTCAAAATGTCTACCGTTCAACCACGTTGTTTATTTATCCGTAACAGTGTTACCGTGCTAGTTACCGCGAATTTCTTGCTCCACTCTGAATCCGTAGGTGGATTTCGATACGACTTTGCACGGATGGTCCGTACGGGCGTCTATTTGAAGCTATCGAAATGAAATTTTTAGCAATTAATGTAAAACATTCCACGCTTTAAGCGCGTTCGTAATATTTTAATTTTAGTTGACATTTTTTTCCGAGCGATGCCAGGGATGTAGCCAAAATTTACATTCCGTGATCATATGAAGCTTTGTTATTTAATAAAAATTAAATAATTGTATTATATTGGTGTAAAAATTACTTACTGTACAATAAACATAAACAATGACTGTAATAAACAGATATATTAGTATAGATATAGTAAATAATTGTTTTATATTTGTGTAAAAATTACTTACTGTACAATAAACATAAACAATGAGTGTAATAAACAGATATATTAGTATAGACATAGTAAATAATTGTTTTATATTGGTGTAAAAATTACTTACTGTACAATAAACATAAACAATGAGTGTAATAAACAGATATATCAGTATAGACATAGTAAATAATTGTTTTATATTGGTGTAAAAATTACTTACTGTACAATAAACGTAAACAATAAGTGTAATAAATAGATATATTAGTATGGACATAGCTATGTCTATAATAGCTATGTCCATACTAATATATCTATTTATTACACTTATTGTTTACGTTTATTGTACAGTAAGTAATTTTTACACCAATATAAAACAATTATTTAATTTTTATTAAATAACAAAGCTTCATGATCATAGAATGTAAATTTTAATATATACTGTTACTCAACTATCCCGGATTAAAAGCAATCTGACTCATTTCTGAGTGTTTTTCCTGATCTTCTACGCTTTTCTTTCTTTCTTCCGTCCATTTTGTTCCCAATTTTTTCTAGATTCATTCTCTAACGCCTATATTCCATATTTGTATTATTTTGCACCTTCAATTTCCGTTAGATTTATCTTCTGACTCGTCTGATACTACATGCTCATAGAAATCCAGCAAAGCACAGGAATTCATAAAAATTACTCGAATATAATAAGACACTTATACTGGAATCAGAAAGCGGAGCTGATGTTAAATAGAAACAAAACAAAAATAAATTTCGAAGTTAAACGTGGCGAAGGACAAGGTTGTGTACTGACCGCACTATTGTTTAACCTATACGCCGAACAAGTTGTCAAACAAACCATGACGATGGACCAACCGTGTGCAATTAAGATTAATGGTAAAATCATCAATAATATAACCGTTATGAGGATGACATGGTTATATTAGCAGATAGCCATCAAAACCTACGGCGGTTGCTGCAGAAATTGGATGAAACTGGCAAGATTTACAGCCTATACATAAATGTAAAGTAAACCAAATGGATGGTAATTTGTAAGCAAAACAAGTTCATGATCTTGCTACATCTATAAACAATGAAAATATTGAAAGGGTCAATAAGTTCAAATATCTTAGTTGCTACGTCACTGACAAACTAGACACGGACAATGAAGTTAAAGTAAGATGTAATTATGCTCGAGCAGGCTTTAATAACATGAAACAACTACTGTATAATCGATCAGTCTTGTAACACGAGACAAGATATGGTTCGATGTTATATTCAGCCAGTTTTGTTGTAGGACATTGTGAGGCTATGCCCTTAAATAAAAAGCAATTATATAGATACGAGACTATGGAAATGTGGCTCCATCGGAGGATTTTGAGCTTGGACGGCCAAAATATCCAACTAAGATGTTTAAAAAAAAAGCCGGTACAGACCGATACTAAAAAAATGCATCATACAGAGAAATGTGTATCACACACTTTGGTCACATTGTAAGAGGTATATGAAGTACTCTACATAATTATACAGAAACAAATGGAGGGAAGAGAAGTCCTGGATGAAGGAGGACCGATTGATTGCGAAATATTAAAAATTGGACCAACACTTCTTCCCTACAACAATTATTGACAGACGCAAGACAATGTAAAATCTGATCGACGGATTAGTGATCGCCTACGCTCTCCGACAAGTTATTAAGATGATCCCTCATTTCTGTTAATTTCTTGTCACGAATTTCCTCACCAATTTTTTTTTTTTTTGTTTTTGCTTTAACCTTATCCATTTAGCCAGTTTTTTACTCCTCACTATATATACATATATATATATATATATATATATATAATATGTAGTGTTCATTTCTCAATATATTTTTCATGTCGCTTTTGAGGTTAAGTGTAAATGTTTCGCTTGCATTTAATAATTTTGGTTTAACTAGAGTTCTGTAATGACTAATCTTTGTGTACATGGTCTAGTTTTAAATATCACGTGTCACGTTGTGTTTCCTATTCATGTTTTCTTTTTTTAGTCGAGTCTTTGTGCGAATTTTTTTCGAGGATTTTGCCGAGTTATTTGAAGTATGTTACTCTATTCATCCTTGTTTTTTGTTTACTTTTTTTACATGTTTAATTTTGGGCATAAACAATTTTTTTCTTTTCAGTAGATGCACACTATCTCGGTACATTCGTTAATGATTTCCACCTGTTTGGCTGTTGCTGTTTTATTGTTTACGAAATGAATGGTTTATTCGTCCAAATTGTACAACGAACCATTAACGAAATAATTTAAGGGTTTTATTATACAGTGCTTACCTTTCACTTAGGATAAGGAATATGCCCATGCTTGACTGACTTCGTTTTTTTTCCCCCTTTTTTGGTAAATGAAGGTGGTCACGATTTTAGTTTAGTGTTTTGATAGTATTGTGGTACAACGTAACAAATGCGATTTTCACAAATGTAGTTCTGGTTGTTGAAATGACTGCTTTATAATTCTTTTTTTTCTTTTCGCACTAGAGCCAATTGGTCGCGCAAAAAATGTTGTAAGTATCGATTTATCAATTTATTTTTCTTTTGATAACTCGAAATAAAATCAAGAAGTGCCGTTTAGTCCGTTCCAAAAAAAATCTATTAATGTGAATATAATAGTTGGTCCTTAAAGATGGCGCCTATCATGCTATTCTATTAACGTTTGATTGAAGAGTGTGTATTATGTTATAAAAATGTTATTTTTATTTTTATTTTCTTTCTTTCTTAAAACAATACCGTGTTCTCTTCTAAAGCAGTTGCACAGAAACTTGATTGTTAGTCATCGATATTGTCTGATTATTTGTTTATTATTTCCCTCTGTTATAATTCTTCTTATTCCGTTTTATTCGTCTGTTTTAATTTATTTCACGCCAGCTGAAGAGGTTCGTTGCAGGCATAGGTGCGCAGTGTATATTTTGTTTTAGAACTGGTATTAGTAAAAAACTTCGCATTTCCCGAATAAATAACCGGATAACAATAAGAATCAAATGGCATTTTAAGTTTTTGTAAAAATCAAAGTACGTACGAACGACGATAGGTTAGTTTAACATGCTCGAGATATCTTAACGAATGGTACTGATTTTTTTTTTAATTATTCGTTTCATCGGACCATACAGGCCTATTGATTTTTGGTTTTCCATTTAATGAATTAAACGATATTTTATTTATTTATTTTTTCGACAATGACCAAGTTGAAAACAAAATAGTTAACTTCCGATGTTATTTCTTGTTTATCCGTTGAATTACCATCTTGATCATTATTAACCTTTCAATTAAGAATTTCAATTAAGAGTAAAAGTAACGTGTTTAGTTCATAATTTCATTACCACATCGTAATGCTAAAGTTAATAAAAATAGATTCTAATTTTAATTTGAGGGGGTTTCAAATGATCCAATTTTTAATCTGAAAACGATTTCGTTCACAGTATAAGCACACTATTCTGGTTAATACTTTCAGATTTTAATAATAATTTTCAAACTTCGAATCAAAATACAAAAAAAAAAAAATGAGTTTATAGCAATCCGAGGAAAAATTTCATAGGGATAATGCGGTTTTTAGAATCAAAATCGGTTGCACATGTCGGAAAATCAAAGAAATATTAGTAAACGCAGAATGCGTGATTAAAATTTGAAGCACACTTCAATCATACTGAATCAGAAAATTACCCTTATATGAATGTATGTATGAAACATTTTAGTGATGTATGACGATCTATGAAACCGGAGGAAAAATCTTTAATAAAACGATTTATGAGGTTAAACAAAAAAAAAAGAAAAAAGTGAAAATAGAAATACTTGAATCTATATTTATATACTTATTTTTTTTAAATAATAATAAATGGGAAAACTGACGACGATGAAGTAATGAAATTACTAAGACATCATCCGTTTTTGTGTATTTTTAATTTTCATAAATTCCTGTTTCTGACGTAACCGGATTTGAATTCTGAAAAGAGAGCATTTTGCCCTTAAGAAACTTTTCTTCGGGGCGCTGTAAGTTTATTTTTTCTCTGTTCTGATTAGAAATTCAAAAAATAACTCCTAAAATCTCAAAATTCAATTTTTCCGAACGACGAACCAATTAGCCGGGATTTTTTGTGCGTATAATTGTTTCTCGGATTTAAAATTGAATCATTTATATCCTAAATTATTAGTGCCGGAATAAATTTATCTCCGATGATGCTGCTATCTAAGTAGCCAGTGATAGAAGTTTTTCCATTAAATTTAACTTTAAATACCACTTATAGAATGCGCACTTTTCGCCTTTTCGCTTTACCAACGATTTTTATTTTATTCTTTTGTTTCCATTTTTGTACGTGTTTTTTATTTTTATAATAAATTCTAAAGTTAAAAGTAGAGTAGGTAATTAGAAATAAAAGATAATAAAGGAAAATAAGTATGATTTTATTTACGTACACTATCGGTATTTGCGATAATTTTACTTTTGACCATGTGTAAACGGTGCAAGAAAAGATCAGCGCTCAGTCACTGAATGCTGAAACAGAAATAAATGAAATTTAAACTTTTGTACTAAATTTATCATCGCGATTAATTTCGTCGTGCAGAAATACATATATTTCGAATGTAATGAATTGAAAACAAATTGATAAAAATTACACCAATATAAATTTAAGTCCGTTATTACTTACGTCGAACCGAACTTATTTTTACCAGTATTTCGGTCTCTCATTTATTTTTCAAATTTCCAGAGACGGTAAAAGCTCTCGCTGATTGTGTAATCGAACGTGATAAAATGATTAATCCTTTACGAAAATAAATAATGTTCTCAGTGATTTTTACCGAAAAATACTTTATATTTACCTTTTACGGTAATATTACTGTTAGGAACTAGTCGCTTTCACGGTGGTTTTCAATGCTCATTAACATCGTTGTTAGAAATAACCCGATTATCAATATGGAATTTTCAATGTTTCCCCTAATTGGCAAAAGAATGAAAGAAATATGCAATGCTCTCTGGCGTGCACTCTCTGAAATAAATTTTTATTGTGTTTTACCTTATTGCGTGTTTTCTACATTTTTTCAGCTGAAATATGATTTCTTTTTACTTTTATTTTCTTTCTTGCATCGGTTTCTCGGAAAAAACCAACATTCACTTTTAGTTAATAGATTTGACGATAGTTTATTTCAAAAGTGGAAAAACATCATAGTTTTCAGACTGGTATTTACCGATACAAAATCTAGCGTGATAGATTTCCAAGTAAAATTAAACAATTTTTAAAATCTTCAGAATTGTATAACCAAATTCGCGTCCTAATTGTCATTAATTAAGAAACATCCGACAGAAGGGAGAGGCGAAATAGTAGAATCATTCATTTAGAAGAGTGCCTGACGGCCAATTATTCCTGAAAGTATACTGTTCAGAAGCGGAATTAATGTTACGCTACGTTCCCGGATGGTCATCTCCGATCTTTTTAGAATTTTTCTTCCTCTCTCCATTACCGGTTATTAAAAAAAATTAAAGTTTCCTGCTGCAGTGCTTGATTTAGAAATTCAATCTTTTCGAAACCGTTTCTAAAGGCATTAAGCAAGAAATCCGTTTGAAATACCGTAAGCTTGGAAAAGTTGTCCGATTGGCTGAATTTTTACAACATTTAATTTCTTTTTTTTATTTGAGCAGGGGAAAAACAACGAAAGTAAAATTAACAGCAAATATAATGCAGAAAAAAAAAATTAGAACATCACAAACGAATTATCAATAGAATTAAGAGATTAAGTTATATCGTATAATTTCGAAGAATGAGGCACTTTTTATTTAACCTTGCCACTAATAATGTGATATATCAGAAATCAAAATAAAGTTTCCGAACTTAAAAAGAACTCTTTTGCCACTGAAAGTCCTTATTAGAAAATCTAAAATAGTGAATTTATATATATATATAATTTGAAAATCATAATAATGAAAATGATAATATTGGTTTTATTATATATCTACGATAATTACATGATCGTAGAGGCATTCCTGAGAGTTTAACTAAGCGACATATACTGTTGCAATTTCTGGCCACTCGTCAAGAATTACAGAATATCGAATGGAAAAAAGTATCCTTTTTTTTTATCACAAACTGCTAAATATGAATTATTCAACAAATGAAGACATTACTCTGCATTTACGAAATACTCTTACCAGAAACGATAAATAATCTAAACAACCGGAAATAGAAAATACAATTATTCTAAAAATAATAAAGCTCACGACCGAGATTACTTTAAAATATTGGCTTTAAATGTAATTTTTTTTTCGCAGGGAGGCAGCATATTGTAAAATTTAATTTGACGCATTCGTAATTTGTTTCTGATTCAGATAGCAAAATATTTTGGGTCGAGACTGAAGTTGATTGATGTAACAGATTCGTTGCAATTATTATTACGAAAAATGATATGCTATAAGAAAAAGAAGTATAAATAAGAACATAATTATTTAAAATAAAAGGAAGGAATCTAAATAACTGTGTTAATATTAGATTTTTAATTATATTTGAACATTAATGTTTTGTAACATGTAAAAAATAAAATAAGTACCTCAAACAAAACTAAGTACAAAAATAGTTTGATAAAATAAATACCTTAAAAAAGCTGTATTTATTTAAATTTATCAAAGTAAACTTACATATACTTATTTTCGTTTGTTATAGAGATATTTATTTACTTTAATATTTATAAATATTAACAAGCAGGTATGGAAGGATTTATCTACATTCATGTTTTGTTTACATATATACAGAACTGTATATATACAGATTTTTAAATCAGGTAGATAGATTTGTAGAAAAATTAAGATTTTCAATGTTTATTACCCATTGCGAATTACAAATAATAAAGCGTTAACAGGTTTTGTAGCACTATTTCAGTGTAATGCTCAGAAAAGATAAATTTTCGAAAAGTAAAAGTTGATAAATTATAAAAGTTCAATTTCAAAATGAAAGTTTGGAAAATAATTCTGCATTAACCGAATTCAAATTCAACAGCTAATTTCGATATTTTATCAATCGAATTTAAATTTCACCAAAAAGTTCCAGCTTTTCAATAGCGCAATAAGAAAGTCTTAGTAGCAACAGGTTTGGACAGGAATGAAAGAACAAAACAGAAGAGAAATAGTTTCATACTGCCGATTATTTATTATTGGTCGATAGTTTTTAACGAAGAAAACCGTTTAATATGGATAAGAACGATTTTCTAAAATCTAACGAAGCATACAAAGGTAAGTAAATGAAAAAAATAGAAAACATGAGAAGTCTGCGTTCTAATGTATTTACTTAAACTTTCAAAGAATGTTCACCTGCAGTGCAAGAAGTAAAGCTGTTGATATAGTTGATACGGTCTTAGTTTAGAGACATGAGAAGCAAGCAGAATATTGGAAAAGTGTACCGAATAAAATTGCATCTGTTATCGATTTTTGGAGGACTTGCTTTTCCCCGAGGTGCAGAACTCGATCCTTTTATCGCGAAACACTGGAAGAATTATGGAAATCTAGAAAACGAGCGTAGTTATCTATCGGCAAATATCATCAATGAATTTACTTTTGAAAAAAGGTATCAAAAATCAATTTTACCTAAAACTTAAATATCATTCCATTAATATAAATACCAAACCGGACTTCAAATGGCATTTACATGTTAACTTTAGCTGTATATTCACCATGATTATGAAGCAGCCGTCCGCGAAACATGTCGGTGTATTCAATTTTTTTTGTATATATACTTCCAAATTGGATAGAATACAGAATTCCTGTCTCCGTCTATGTCTCGGTGCTCTTAAATTCTCTCCTATTTTACCAATGCTCGCTGAATCTAATTACATCTCTTCTTTCAATTCGAAGATCTTATTCGGGCTATCGTTTTCTTCCTAAACGTGTGTACCTTGCATTTCCTCTCAACTTATCCCTTCCTACGTCTCTATTGCCAGAAACTGGCGCTTTATTCCTAATAAAATTCCAATCTTAACCCTTATATCATCTCATTGTCTTAGTTACTTTTCGTTCCATATAATTTCCTGTAATAATCTCCCTTACTTGTGGTATATTTTCTTTCTAATTGCTCCAGGCCTATATGCCCCAGGCGGTTATTATACAGGAATTTCGCAGCACTATCAGTTTCCTCTTTCCTTCTCGAGTGTACTCATCTTCGCTGATGGCTCTAGGGAGCCTGGTGGTATCAGGGCTTCCTTTATTCTCTCCGATTTAAATTATTCCGAATCCTTCCGTTTTTCTGTTTCATTTTCAAAAAAGAATTAATGACTATCCTACGCGCGATTATTTATATTTCCTTTAATCGTAACTTCTCCCACCATCCGGTAATATCTGACTCCATGAGTGCCCTTCAGGCTATCAGTTTACCTCTTTCCCTCCGTCTTCAGACTTCATCATTCTTCGTATACGATTTCTCATTCACAATCTTTCCTTTCATCACTCTATCCATGTTGACCTGCTGTGAATTCTTGGCCATAAAGGTGCACTCGATAGGCAATAAATGGCGGATACTTTAGCTCTCAGGTTGCTGCCCGTTCCCGTTTTTACTTTAAAAAGATCTCTAGTACTAATCTATTATCCTTAAGTAAGAAATTTCACTTTAAATTTCGGTCGGACATGTGTGTATCCTTCCTTCTTCGCCAATAAAATCGTTCTTTCTACCCCTCAATTCAACCTAACCTTCCTGCTAATCCTTCGTTCTCAGAATTCCCTTCTCTTCTACGTTCTGTTACTGTCCCTATTATTCGCCTACTCTTCAATCGCACTTTATTGTTCCCGTTATCTTTTTAGTTTCCTCTCTTTATTGTTTTCTCTACACCTTAATGGAAGCAGTCGTGTCTGTATTGCTAATTACACTTTCTTTGAGTGTTCTGCTCTTTCTGCGGAACGCTCTTCTCTTTATTCACTCCCCTTAAAGTTAAGGCTTCCTGCTCCCTATTGTGCTTCCTATATTTCCTTCTCGGTCTGTTGTTCCTGCCATTGGTTCCTTTATTTTTCCTGATCGAATTAAGTTTTAATTAGTTAACTCATCTTCCTATTGTTTCTGGGTGAGGTGCGTGGTTGCCGAACCCGAAAAAAACAACAAAACCTAAAAACACTTTATGTATAATCTGATATGTCGGAATGCAGTTGAAAGATTTTCGACATTTATACCTATGAGAAATCATGTTTCTGGATCGAATTCATATTGCGATATAAATAATTTTAAAGGTCAAAGCTGAATGCTCCTAACAGGTTTGACTAATATTTCGTTCTTCGTAAAGAAAAAAAAAAGGGTAAGTTTTCCATTACCTTGCGTTGTACATTCGTTACACGATTAATACACGTAGCAGAACGTAATAGGAACAGATTTTTAAAAATTCATCTAAAATTACAAACAAATATTTTTCTCATTACCTAATCCCTGTTCGAATATAAAACTCTACCGATAAAGCGAACATCAAATCTTTATCTGGAAAACCGAATTATCATCTGCTTGTACATCTGCAGTTCCAGATTTGCAAGAACATTAGAAGTAAGTTTTGGCTACATCGATATTCATCGCTAAAAATCAAAATCAAGCGAAAGAAGCGAGCAACGAATATCCGTAAAGAAAAAAAAAGAAAGAATGCGAAAACTAAATGTACGCTCACACTGAAGTATAGGAAAAACAACGGCCAGCTTGAAACCTCAAAACGTGGTAGTAAAATTATTTAAATTGCTCGTTTATTTTTTCGAAATTGAACTCGGTGAATTCGACGAATATTTTAACGGAGCCGAAAGCAAATTTCGAGAAGCTGGTTTTAAAATATCACAAGGTGATCAGGTGCGAAGAAATTGTCGACTGAAATTTTTCTGCGTACGAACCGAAACTGTCCTGGTTAAACCGGACAAAAAGATTTAGAATTGAAGTACTCTTATCCTTATCGTAGATGCTGAAGATTTTATAAGAGTAATTTTTTTTTTTGTAGTCCATTTATTTAACTATATTGAAAACCGTCAAAGAAGATTTGTTTGCGAAAGATTTTTTGCCGAGTATTATCATCGGGATATAAATGAAAAAGCAATCTCTACAAGACATAGAGACTTCTTAGATGAACTGTACAACATGAAAGAGATCAATCGTTTAGAGTTGCGTAACATTTTGAAAATTTGTAAATTAGTAGCAACATTCCTTCCAAATATCGCGATTTCTGTTCGGAACTTTTTTATCGCTAATAATAACTAATTGTAGCGGAGAACGTTTATTTCAAACAAAAATGAACTTTATCTATATTAAAAAAGTGCTAGAACGGCTTGACCGATTTGGCTGATTTTTTTTTCTTTCTTTGTTGCATTTATAATTGTCAGAAGAAGGTTTGTGTGAAAAAAAATGTTAGAAAAGTTACAAATTTGTGAAAATAAAACATTAAAACATTGCGCTAAATGAGTGATTAGAATGATAACATATTAAAATGAACAAATCGTTTGACATATAATGGTATAATTCGATATTAAACAGTTGGAAAAATAAATAAAAATATCGCGTTCTACAACAACTTTAGTGAAAGAGCATGCAAATATACACAATCGTAATTTTACAATGCAGAATAATACCTTATGCCTTTTGTGTTGTTAGAAAGACAGTTATCTTAAAATTGCTGTCATCTGCTTCTTCTAAGCCTAATTATATATTGTATGTTAAAAAAAAAAGAAAAAAAGTGAACAGTTTTAAATTGAAGAAACTTAATTTTTCAATTGTACTAATAAGTGTTATTCATAAAACGACGATGAATAAATTTTTTTCTAAAATTGGACGGGACAACGTCAGTTGGGTCAGCTAGTAGTACAATGAAAACGGCTAAATAGTTTATCTCCAGTGAACGTAAAGAGCGATATTCCGTTTTTGGCTTTCAGAGAATTCACTCTCACAATAAATTTAGCGAAAAATCGAAGTTTTGATAATTTTAATTTAGCGAGAACATAAACTTACATCACTACATACAGCTGTTTTAATTACACATATATAAATTATTAACCATCATATATCTTTGCTTAGATTTGTTAATTAATTAGATCTATAGTACGTAATTGATATTTACAACGTTTTATCAGTTCATTTTTGCACGTTTCACCAAATGATGCGTATTGTAAGTGTTGAAAAAAATTAGTTGGAGATTTTAGGCGGCTCCGACAACATTAAGGACGACCCTGGGGAAAGGTCAGTTCTACCAAAAACATTTTCAGAAAGTGTTTACAATATTCTTGCAATTTATTCGGAACACCTTCTGAAATCGATTCGGTAGTAACCGAATTCAGTGGCATTAAAACGGTCTCCATCATAATTTAAAGAGGACATCTGAAATATGCGAACGATAACATCACCGGTGGTGCGTTAACACCAGATAGGCGACAATCGGACGATAATTTAAGAAGATTCAACCGGCTGCTGGCAGACTTATTAAAAAATCTTTTACCTGAATGAAAGCCCGTTTAGACGTAGAAATATTTCTACTTCCATTTAAGTGAACGTGTGTAACAAAACGACCCCCCCCCCATTCCTTAGGGCATTCGGCGGCGCCAATTTTGGCATTGTGTTGTCGTGTTTAGTAGACATTTCCGCGGCACCATCGATAACTATTTTTCACAACCGTATCGATATCTAGAACTTGTATAACACTTTTACCAAGATAAATCGTTTTATTGCGACTTCAGTTGACATTGATAAAATTGACGAAAATTTTTCTTTAATTTTTTCAATGATCAGATAGCGTAGTAATACTCTTTTCTTTTTTTTCCACGAGAAGTTACGTGTGTTTAATTGTAATCGGTACGAATTTTAAATTAAACTGATTATTTACATTTTTATTTCATAATACTATTATATTAGATCACCGCTTGAAAATCGAGGAAAAAAATGGATTTGAAGGCGCATTGCTCCAGATCAGAAAGTATTTAAACACATATTTAAAAAATATATCTACATAATAGCGTAATTATCGAATTTCATCAAACTTCGCGGTTTTTACCCGATAAAACGATAATGTCAATAAATTGCGTTCTACTTTTCAGTATGTACGTCGAAATTCAATTCTGTTAATTGCTAATTCGTGTAAAACATAAATATGTTTTCCCGCAATAATTACAATGTAATTCTTAGACCGGCCTCCATTAGAAAAAATGTCCTAATTTTATGTAACGAAAAAATGTCCTAAAAAGTGTCTCAATTTTACATGACGAAAAAATGCCCCAATTTTATGTAACGTTTGTTATATTTTAATTTTTACCAACTTCTAAAAAAAAGAGGTTATTACGTTCGTTCGTTACTTATGTTTTTTTTTTTTATGTTTGTTCACGCATAACTCATACTTACATATGTAACAGTCGTATTGCTCGAATTCGAGCGTCGTGACTACCTATTCGTACATTCTAGTTGTACAGAATAGGCAGCGCTCATAGCAATTGTTATATGCAACGCAGGTGTACACATGCAAGAAAACTACACATTCGGAACTGATAGTAGCCGCTTGTTATCGCGCCACTAGTGCAGTCCCCTGTGTGTCTGCTGTATACTGATCTAGCGTGCATATGATGTTGAACATGGTGGTTTGCCATTGCCTGCCACGTGACTATTAGCGATTATTTATTTAATTCTTGTAATAAGTTTGTCGTCGCTCGGGATCGAACCCGTGACCGCCATATCGTAAGTCAAGCGCTCTAGCAACTAGGCTATCGCGACATAGACACCAATTTGATTAATTCTTTGCCCATTAGAAAGAGTACCATTTAACTTAGGTATCATATGATGAGTAATGATGAAAATCGGTGAACATAAACTGAGTATTCGACAAAAAAAGGGTGAAAGAATGTGGTCTCTTTGGATAACCTTTTTTTCTTATTTTTATTAGTATAACAGAGACGATTGACTTAAAATACTATCAAACGCTTCAAACTTTTCTACATCTGCCGTTTTCGAATCAAAAGACGTGTGTATAAATGTGGCAAATTCTTTGCTATTGCTAAGGGCGTCGCCAATGATGAGCCGGGGGGGGGGGGCTAGATGATAGAGGATATGAGTTATAGGAAAAATAAAATTTATAAGTTGTAAAGGCTTAATATTTTATTAAACAAGAAGAATAAAATCTTAATTAAAACATAGTTTTCGTGGGTTTCTGGCAAATTGTTCATGATTACGCGCCCATAAATACTCATCATGGCTAGTTGATTAAAAAGTTTTAATATTCCAGGGGGGGGGGGGCTGCCCCTTGCCCCCGTTGGTGACGCCAATGGCTATTGCACAGTTCGTCGTCCCGTTTCCGTTTCTGCAATTCACAGTTTTCTTTTTTCGAAACATAATGAATACACTTATTATTATTTTACAGGTTGATGAATAAGAAGTCCCACCATACATGGAGAAGCATGTAAAGACTATATTATTGCTAATTTAAAGTATTATTTATATGTGCTGTTTAAGTTGTTGCGGTAGTTCAATAAAATTTATGGTACAAAATTATTGGTTGTATTTTTTTTTTTTTATTGTATAAAATTGGGACATTTTTTCGTTATAAAATCTAATGGAGGCCGGCCTGAGAATTACGTTGTAAATTTTGATCATTTTATACAAAATATGGAAGAGAAAGAGACAAAAATGTAAGCAAGAGGGGTACCAGAGCCCCTTGCAAGGCTAAAATGGCTGTTTATATATATATATATATGTATATGTATAAACCTACTGGTATATCTATCTATATATATATATATATATATCTATATATATATATTATATATATAATAAACCTACTCGTATATCTATCTATCTATATATATTATATAATATATATATACATAGTATGTTTTTGTCAAAAGAATTAAGTTTATCTACAAGCGCGGTACTATGCAAACACTGCGTGATAGTAAACACGCGTGAAAAACAAAATATTTTATTAAGTTTACGGTCTATGCCGGACAGTAGTATAATTTTCATATTTTATCGCGACGACCTAATTCAGTTCTTTTTTTTCGTTCGAATGATAATTTTGAAAATTACTTTTTATCACTTCGAATCACTTCGAGTTGTTTTTATAACTTTGATTTGTTTTTATATCACTTCGAGTTATTTTTATCACTTAATTAATAGTCAATTATTCAATAGTCTAACGCAGTTAATGCCGTTTTTAGATATACTTCAGTTGAAAAATGTGACAAATAAAAAACTATTAAAAAAGAAAGTGAAAAAAAAAAAGTATCGATTGCAATATAGATCGTAGTGGCATACATTGAAAGGTATAGTTTTTAGGCTCGAGAGTAGTTCGAAGAGTACGATTTAATAGCTGATGTAGCTGCGAAGAATCAAAAGCGACTGGCGAATTACGATAAAGTTTAAATTTCAATACAGACGTAGCGTAAAATTTGAGAAACGAACGAAAAAGAAAGAATGAGCGAATGCATTTCCAAAAATGAACTAACCTCGCAACATTTTCTCTAAATATCTTTCCGTTTTATAAGCCATCGCAGGCCAGTTTACATTCGACGTTGAAACAATAACGCAAAAAGAAAGCAGCTGTTTTCGCTTTTATGTCTGACGAGCAATAATATTTCTATTTATATCTGCTTTGTAAGCTGAAAGCAGTTTATAGATCATTGAAAAACGGTTTCTTACTTTCTTAAGAGAACGATGTTTCTTCGTCCGCTGCTATAAAATGACACATGTCTTTTCGTATTCATAGCTGAGAGGGGGTTTGTTTTTTTTTGATCCTCTGAAAAGTGGATTTGTGTACAAAGGTACGGGGGAATTTCTATGAAATTAGCTAAGCACCACCTTATTATACGTATATGCACAAAAGCCTCTTATCACAATGACCGTTCGGAAATATCTGCGGAGTAGTTGCTTTAACTTTGTATATTTTATAACGATTTGTAATCTTTCAAACGAATTAAATTCCGAGAAACGACTAAACCGAAAGTTGTTATTAACATTTTTACGTCGACACCGGTGAAAGTTCAAAATGTGAACGGGATAAAAAAAAAGAATAAAATCAAAAAAATAAATCAAAAATATAAATCAAAAAAAAGGAACCTTCCGAAGCTGTCCGATTTTGAGTTTTCAATTTTTCTTCTATTTGTAACAGCGCTTGAATTCTAAAACTAATTACACGGTGGTGCGTACGGCACGCGTTTGTTCGAATTTTTATTGTTTTTCATTTTCTTTAATTACGCGGGAAAAAAATCTGAAAAAAAGTCAAGTCATCGTAAACAGTTTTTCTTATTATTTTCGTTCGCCGAACGCTATCATTAGTTCGTTTTTCGCCGTTCACAGTATTCCGCCGGGGCTCTGATTGACGGCGGAGACTGCGAAACAATCGTCCATCAGCGCTGGGCCGGAAAGAAGAAAAAAAGGAATCGGACAAGTGGAGGAAAATAACGATGCAGGAATAATAGCTGCGAAGTGCGTCGTGGTGTGAGAATGGAATAAGAAGAAAATGCACAAATGAAAATGTTATTAAGACGCCGCTGCACTGGCGAATAAAGGAATAATTACAGCGTGTATTTAGAGAGGAGGATGCAAGGTCAGCGGAGCGGTGCCACGACAAAATTTAGGCACGGCAGGACTGCTCGGACGAGAGTAGGCAGAGTGTTGAGCGCGACGCGACATACGTTATCATCGGAATCAACAGTTGCGCCCTCCGAAGCCGCATCGCTCTATTTCGGTTACCGGGGAATTAGATTAGTTGCCTGACATCATAAAGAAAGGCGCAATCGAGTCATTCTGATCCGTCAACGTTGTGTGCCGTGTACGTTTTGCGAACTATCCTCGTTCTCGCTGGCAACTGGCTCCACTCTCACTTTCTTCTCGAACAATCATCTCTCACATCCGATTCGGTAAGTCTAGTCAGCTATTTTAACAAGACGCTAATGTTACATCACGGTTTTTTAATTTCAAAAATATCACACGCTGCGCTCTCGACGATTTTTCGAATTGAACTTCGGTCGACCGGTGTTTTGTTTTTCTCTCAGAATTTGAACAACCGCCCGGGATTTGAATTTTTTTTCAAACGAATAGAAAAATAAAATGAATTAAATGAATTAAATGAATAAAATGAAGTAAAATATATATGCCGCGTCCGGATCATTTTTTTTTTGAGGGGTCAGTCTCTCCGTTAATTTGTTGTAAAAATAAAAGTAATCGGTAAGAAAGAAGAAAGAAAAAATAAGAAAGAAAGAAAGGATTTATTTGCATAAATAACTATAAACATTCGAGTTTATAAAAATATAATTACTAATACGTGTACACGAATCTTACCGTATATCTAAATTAATAAAAATAATTACGATAAGTTTAACTTGGTAGGAAAAAGAAAACTACCACTGGAGGGGAGAATTCAGTGGGGCTAATTATTACGTTGATCTACGAAGTAAAATCTAATATAAAAAAAAAGCTAATATGAAAATAAAACTAACGCTATACAATTCAGAATAATATAAGTTTTCGGACTAGTATAAATAGTACGTAGTCGCCTGCAATATTATATAGTTACAGCTGATTAATACACTTAAATTAACTGGTACGAATCCGTAGAATGTCTATTATAAAGGTGAAAGAATGAATAAATGAATGAAAAAAATCAAATCTGACAGAATATGCGGGGCTTTTTTCAAGATCCTTTAAGAAGAAAAAAAAGGAAAATCTGTTATATTTCTTTTGCTTAATGTTCGAATTGTTCGATTTTGTTGGAGCCGAAATATGAGAATCAGTTGTTTTATTTTGTTCCGGAGAAAGATTTAATTTGCACGATCGATAGCAGATTTCCGATTTTCGATTATTGATTTTCGATTTTCGCGGTGGATAATTTTCTTGGTATGCGCGGACGTACACTTTTCAGTTGCAAATTATTTTTATTTTTATTTTTTTGTTTCTTCAATTGGGCACCGAAAATAAATGGATTAAATAAATAATATATCTTTCATTTTTAATTAATAATCAAGAGAAGTGAATAGTACTCGGATGAGATTGTATAGCCTATACAAAGAAAATAGAAAATTTACTTTTGATTTCTCTTTTTTTTTGTTCGGAAGGATATTATTATTAGTAGCTGATGGTACTGCTCTCGGATTCATTCCGAACTTTTTGCAGATAGGTCAAAGTGGATATTTCTGAGTTTCGCAGACATTTGTAATTGTACGAAAGAGGTATTTTAGTTTACAGAATATTCAAAATTACGTCAAAATGTCGCGAACAAATTTATTTTCTAATTAACACGGCGCTAGCTAAATAAACGAATTGTCAAATTTACTATCAAATCCTAAATACCAGTTCGATTACTAACAAGACCAGAGCTATAGAACTAAAATGCTTAGCGCATTAGATAAATAAAAAATTTTACGTTCGTTTCTCTTTTCTTTTTTTTTTTTTTCTTTTTTTTACAAAAAAGCTTAATCGAAAAAAAATTCGAGTGTCGCTTGCGACCCTTGGAAGGTGTGAATACATATGAGCTTAGCAACGTAGATTTATTATGTAGAATTTTTAACAGACATTCTTAGCTAAAAAAAAAAAACTCCAGACTATTTTTAGGATCGGCTTTTTCAATATTTTTCAAAATTATATTTATTTCTGATACTCAATGTTTATTAAAATAAATTTTGGAAAATGAGGTCTCCTTAGGGGATATATACACTCTATTTACTTAATACTGCCAGATAAAAATTGGCCGAAAAATTTTCATCGGAATATATGTATGCATGTATGTAGGGGAAATATATGAACACTCAAAATTTTAAAATGAAGGAGGCGATAAACTCGAGCCACTTAATATTCAATAGTATTGTTAAATTTAAAATATTTCTGCTTTATAATAATATTATAATTCATGGCTTTACTCGTAAATGCCCGTTTAAATCTGTGCTTGGAAATTAATATAAACATTTTTGTTTTATCTAGAAAATTATATTTATGCAAAGATTCTTTTTTTCTCTTAGAGGGAAACATGTTTATCACCGTCCAGAAAAAAAAAGAAAAAAAAGAATGGTCTTCACGTTTCACGTACAGAAAACTACAGTAGTCGAGTAAGGATTTCAAATTTGAGTATAAATAACATTCCCCCGGTAGCAAATATTAAAAATACCGTTTCCAGTCTTGTCCATCGAATGCCAAAAAAGTTTTATCCTTGTAATTATTTTCTATCCCTTATTTACACCACTTTTATTATTATATCATTCATTTAACCTATAAACGGCCCATTTACCTACTCGCTAGCTTTGCCGGTGGCTTCACCCGTGTATTAATATCTGTTTACATCTTTTACTTTTTTCTCTTTCTTCATACAGATGCTTTCTGTATTTTCTCAAAAGCTTTATTTCCTGCATTTTACGCCCCTTTTTTTTTTGGCAATATTACTAATATATAAATTTTAAGTAACTTTTACAAAAGCTAACGGTAACGCTCGGAAATGTTTACTCCCCAAACGAAAAACGCCCCGTATAAGTAACGTTTAGATACGTACTATTCCCATCAGTGATGACCTTGTAAATGGCACTATTGCGATTTCAAATTCGTTTATTCGAATTTACATTTTTACGCTAATTAAAGTTGATATTTTAATGCTTTACAAAAAATTACGTTTTTTCCCAAATTATGTCTCCATAATAAAGGAATTAATAAATGAATTAATAATATTTTAGGCTAATCACGTTTATTATATTGCTAAACGATCGAAAAGGGTAACGGTAATGAAAATTTTCACTTTCCAAGCGAAAAAACGCAGCATAAGATGTGTTCACATCAAAAACATTCCGATACCTCAAACAAAAAATGAGGAATTTTCAAGTCTCCGAAATGGTTTGCAATAAGCTGCAAATTGATGTTAATACTAGTAGAAAAAGTTATTTCGAAACTTGAACAAGGTGACAATTTTTAAAACAAAATTAATCCTCAGCTATTTTTCCCCTTCGGTGCTTAGCTTTTGCCATCTGCCCATTCAACATTTTTTTTTTATTTATTTATTTTTCATTTATTTATTTTTTATTTATTTATTTTTCATTTATTTATTTTTCATTTATTTATTTTTTATTTATTTATTTTTCATTTATTTATTTTTCATTTATTAATTTTTTATTTATTTATTTTTCATTTATTTATTTTTCATTTATTTATTTTTCATTTATTTATTTTTCATTTATTTATTTTTCATTTATTTATTTTCCATTTATTTATTTTTCATTTATTTATTTTCCATTTATTTATTTTTCATTTATTTATTTTTCATTTATTTATTTTTCATTTATTTATTTTCCATTTATTTATTTTTCATTTATTTATTTTTCATTTATTTATTTTCCATTTATTTATTTTTTATTTATTTATTTTTCGTTTATTTAGTTTTTATTTTATTTTATTTTATTAAGTTGAGTTGTCTTTTAATTTCTTTGAATTGCAACGGAAGTATTCTATTTAACCTGGTAGACTTTTAAGAGACGTTCGTTTTCTGTATTCGAAGGAACAAAATAAACCGTTTAACATTTGCTTTCGTATAAAATTCTTTAATAAGAAACATGCGAATCATCAAATGAATTTTGCCATTCATAAGCCGGTGCATTTTTAGCGAATGAGCGTTGTTCCAAAATGAAGTATCACACGACTGAGCGAGTCAGTTTAACTCACCGTGAGTGAAATTTTCATTTCGAATCAAAAAGGCGAACAGTTTTTATTTCGAAAATATTTTCATCCCCGTACGAAGAAACTTTATTACATATCAGTAACAGTCAACGAAAGTTTGATCTAATTGCGAAGTATAGGTGTAATTTTGAGTGTCGAATGTTCAACGTTTTAATCACTCTCAGCGTCGATGCAGAAATGTGCTATTGTTGTTATTCGGAGGGTTTAATTTAAAACAGCTGAAATTGGAAAATTCTTAAATCAGCTCCTAGAAAATGTTGATTAAAGAACCATTTTGAAATATTTTTTTTGTTTCTTGTCGGGGGAATGATTGTGTTCTTGGTACTCCCGTTGGATTAGCTCGCTTAATGTTCTCGAATACTGGTAGAGCACTGTTCGGTGTTTCGTTTATTCTGATGATGCTTCGTGATCGTTTAGTCTTTTTTCGATGGTCATTTTTTCCAATGCAAAAACGCTTTATGCGTTTGTTTGCCAGTGACACGGTCGTCGAAACCGTAGATCAGGAAAACTTTGGAATCTCTTTTCGTTCCGGTTCAAAACGTTTATGTTCCCCATGTATTTCGATTTTTGGACAGCGGATTCAATGTCGCTCCATCTTATTTGGAGCAGAATAAATGGAGAATTTTACGAAATAATTTTGCAGTAAGAATAATCGATGTTAATATTAAAAGAAGATTATTTATTGAATATTAAAAAATTGAAATTTATTAAACCGCAACTAGTGCTTACAAAAGGGAAAAAAAAACTTATACAAAAAACTATCAGCTAAATAAGGGAAAATATTTGGTTATCAAATTTTTCGTTTATCGGTTAAACACGTTTTTGTCTTCAAAAATTTGGAATATGTTTTTTTTTTCTTTATTTTTGGGCGCGTCGACTCGAGCGTAAGTGAAATTTTTTGATAGTATCAATCTGTTACAGGCGAGGGGGGGAGGACGAACGTTCTATCCGAACGGAACGTCCCTGCCTAACTAATTACGTCATGGTAGCTAGCTTATGTTCATATTAAGAGTCGGGAGGAGTATCGGGAGAATAAAAAAAGATAGAAATACCTTCTTAGTTATCGAATTTTTTGTTTACTAGAATTTGTAATCACCAAAATTTGAACAATTTCTTGCTTTTATAAAGTGTACAAAGACACCTAACCGTAAGCGTGTTTATATTAAAAATAGACTTGTTCATTGGAATAATTAATTAAAAACTACGATTTAAATATTTCTGGTGTTTTCAATACTTGGCTTACCAAAGCGAATAATTGCCTCTCATTTAATATAATTTTTTATTCGTTTCAATTTGAATTTTGCTACATCGAGACTTTAATTAAGGTACACGTATGTTTTTAATCATAATCCACTTCGCAAAAGATTTATTATATTTCACTATAAAATTTCTTTTTTATTTATTACAGCCTTGTTATTAAACTTTTAGAGTGCAGTTGATATTCTTTTCTTTTTTCCTAACAATTTTATTTTCAATTTTCAGAGTAAATAATTTTTACAAATTAAATAATTTTTACAAATTAAATAATTTTTACAGATTAAATAATTTTTACAGATTAAATAATTTTTACAGATTAAATTTCGCCACTTCCTGTACTCTATGAAAATCTCGGTGTTAGTACTACATTCCGTTAGCTATGACCTTGTAAATCGTGCTTTAGGGATTCCAGATCATCTTTATTTGAATTTATATTTAGCCGCGGTAATTAACATTGATAATCTCCGGCTATATTTAAAATTGGCTTTCTTTCCAACTTATAATAGGGCGTTTGCTGTATTAATAAAAAATTCTCTAAGGACACGGTCTTTATTTAATGTTTATTTTAATGACCGTCGAGTACTCGTGTGTGTGTATATTCATCCGTAGTGGTATTGTCATTGGTGTCGGAGAATAAATCAAGATTAATTATAATCGGTCTATATGGGCACAATTTATGCCAAACGCTACCCTAAAAGGAACAAGTAACCTCCTCCTTTTTTTTTTTGAAGTCGGCTATAAAACTAAACTGATTTTTACTAACAGCAACGAAAGAAAAGAAAAACAGACATATTTTCCGTCTTGCGGACGAAACCTCAGTCTTTGGGAAAAAATGAAAAATTTCGGATGTAATGCGGACACTTATACAGATTGTACCGAATTGCCTAACAATAATTACGTCATTAACTAGTATTATTAATGTTTGGATGAATTGATTTCAAATGTAAAGTTACTTGGGGGATTACACTATTTTAATTCGCTTAGCGATGTTTATAACAAAATTCTTTCCATTCCGTCTCAGTCTGTATTTCATGTCATTGATTCCTTTATTTCTGCCATTTCTGATCGAATTAAGTTTTAATTAGTTAACTCTTCTTCTTATTGTTTCTGGGTGAGGTCCATAATTGACGAGCCCAAAAAAAAAAAAAAACACAAAAATTCTTTACCGCTGTTGTTTAACAGATTAGTATTTCGAAATATCCCCCTAATAATGGGAATTTAAACGGAATTGTTCCATTTTTTACCGACCTGAAAAATGAGGGAGGTTATATGTTCGTCGCCTATGGCTTTTTTGTTTACTATCAGCGGTGATATACCATTTGAATACTGATATGCATAAACTGAGTAGAAACATGAAAAAGTGTAGAGTTCTTTAGGTGTCTTTTTTATTACCGCAACAAACGCGATTAACTTAAAACGTGGTCAATTTACCGTAGGAACGTAATTTGAAAAAATTACAGTATACTGGAAATAATGCAACTTGGAATAATTTACCTTGTTTTGTTTGTTTTTTTTTTGGTTTTTTTACGTTTATTGGACCACCGATTTTAATGATTATTCATTCGTTCGTAATTGTACTAGTGAGCAACGGTTAATGAAAACCGGTGAACACAGAGTAGTCGTGAAAAAGTTGGTCCTTTAGATTATTTTTTTGATTTACTAATATAACAGACAGGATTGATTTAAAAAAAAAATAAAAAATAAGTAATAATTTAATATAAATAAATGTTGTATGTTTTAACGAATTAAAAGGTACTTTGTGTCCGTGTAATATTTAAAACTATAACTTTGTAACGTAAATTAAGGTTTAAAAATACATAACTTATAATATCATTGAAACAAACGATTACAGGAAGAAATAATACATAAAGATTTAAAATATCACCGATAGAAACGTGATTATAAGAAATTTAAGTTTTTAAAATAGCGTCATTTATAAGCTTGAGTCATTTTTGAAAAGTTAAAATTCAAGCATTATGCCGAAAACTGTGGAATAAAATCTTAAAATCAATATTAAAATTATTCGGACGAGCGAAGCGAGTCCTTATGCCAGGTAGCGATTGTTTACATTTTGTTCATCTTCATGTTCAGCAGTAGGTGATCTAAGCTCAAGTAGTTGGGCCAGTGCTGGCACCGAACCCATTTAAAAAAAAAAAAATCTTCAGCCATTTTCAATCCACTGCTGGATGTAGCTCTCTTGTGGTTCCTTCTATTTTTTCTTGCCCGCAGCTTTGCTCGTCCAGTCCTTTTGAAACTTATTTTTGTCGTCCACCCAACATGTTAACGGTTTGCCTCTTCTACGTGTTCCGTTTGGCACCCACATTGTTACCGTATTTGCAAGGAGTTCTGGATGTCTCGCGAGATGACCATTTCCATCTTGATTCTTTTATCGTTTGTACTATATTTTTTATTCCCGTAGTTTCCCTGATCCATCTATTTTCTTTTTTATCCTTTAGAGTTATGCCAGTCATTTTTCTTTCAATCTTCGTCTGCGCCATTTTTAGTCTTTCTTCCATTGCTGCTGTGGTGTTCCATGTTTCGAATCCATAAGTCATCACTGGCAGTACACGTTGATTAAATGTTTTCCTTTTAAGACTTATAAGAATCTTTCTATTTTGTAAGATGTTCTTTAATTTAGCACATGTTAGGACAGCTATTTGTATTCTTCTTGTTATTTCCTCTTGTAATCTACCTTTTATAGTCTGTCCTAAATAATTAAATAATGGAACTTCCTGCACTGTCATCTGGTCAATCGTAATATTGTTATTTTGTGAGAACTCATTCCGTAATAAGACAGTTTTCGCTATGTTGATTTTCAGACCTATTTCCGTGCTTCTTATATTAAGTTCTTGTGCCATTTCTTTTAGTTCATCTATATCTTCGCTAAGAAGCACTATGTCATCCGCATATCTGAGATGGTTGAGATATGTTTGTCCAATTTTTAACCCCTTACTGTTCCAGTTTAATTTCTCAAATACCGATTGCAATAATGAATAGTTTTGGTGACATCGAGTCTCCTTGTTTAATGCCCCCCTGTATAGGTTAATTTCTGTTTCCACTGGACCAACCTGTATGGTGGCCTTTGCGTTCTTCTATATATATATATATATATGCCGTATACTTGAAACATATTCATTATTTACTCCGGCTGTTTCTTTAAGGTCGCCGCTCTGTGTTGTAATAGAATTGAATGCTTTAGCATGTATAATGGACGTCGAAATTCGTTTTGTTTTTATAGTATTTGTTTCATAAGGTATATGGTTTATCCATGCCTTTTCGGAAACCTGATTGTTCTTTCGGCTGACATCTGTCTACCGCTTTTATAAAAAACTATTCATACTGTAGATTTGAAGTTTTTTTTTTTTTTTTTCTTTGGGCACGTCAATTCAGGAAATTTACCCAGCACAAAGGACTAACAAATAATGAAGTTTATCACAGTTGTCCTAGATGTGTTATCCTGTAATTACTTTCATAAAAAATGTCGAAAAATAATATAAAATTATAATTAATTCATCAAATACTATTTATTTTTTTTTGTCCCTACCCCGGGTGCGTCAGAAGCCTTGATCTAACAGCATGATAATTCAATAGATAGAACTAAATAGCTAGCCGGTCAGAAATTGAACTCACAAAAAGCGACAGCAGTAGCAGAACAACTGAAGGCATTGGGAAGGAAAGGATATCGGTTGCTTTAAAAGGAGCAGGAAGACCCAAAGCTAAAAGTTGCACGTATAAATGGTAGCGTTTGTTGAGGAGAGCGGAATATTCGAAAAGGATATGATTAGAATTGCAAATACAAGGAGGCTCACAAACATGAGGAGAGCAGAAAGGAGAAGGGAACGACGAAGCGAATCGAAAGCGAGAAGAGGGGAGTAGAGAATGATTGATCCCGAGTCTAATTAAGGAAACAACAGTGGAACGACGAAAGACAGGAATAGAACGAAATCAGGGCAGGGAACAAGGAACCGGTTGAATAAGACAGTAGTAATTAGAGAATAAATATGAATACATGTCCAGCCGAAGTCTGGAATTATTAGAGCATGATAGGGAAAGAATGTCTGAAGAAGGGAAAGAGTCGAGGAAAGAACCATTGCGGGCGGCTGAGCGAGCTAAAGAGTCAGTTGAGTCATTTTTCTCTACATTGGAATGACTAGGAACCCATAGAAAGTCTATAAGGATCGAACGGGACGAGAAAAAAGTGGAGACGAGAGATCGAATTGAAAGAATGATATTGTCAGAGGAATTTAGGAGGGCGGGAGATGGCTTGTAGAACGCATTTAGAATCGGTAACGATCAAGAATTTTGTAGAGCATATGAAATAAATGGCTCGAAGAATTTAAATCGACTCGGCCAAGAAGATAGAGCAGAAAGAAGGAAGTCTGGAGGACTTAGAGTGCAGGAATGAAGAAGTAAACGCACCACCTACGGCCATCACTCTTGGAACCATCCGTAAAGATTAAGACATGAGAAGAAAAAGAGAAGTCCAGCACGAGAACGAATTCAAAGTCAAATATTACGTATCGTATTTGATGATTTATATGTTTTTATCATTAACAAAAAAAACTCTTACTGGCCGTAAAGAACGCCATATCGACATTACTGAAATCGTAGCAAGAATTTTTTCAAAATCACACTTCATATTATGAATTTTCTGCAGTTTTTACGAAAAAAATTTGAGATTTATTTATTATTTATAAAATTTTTTTTTTTATCATTAAAAACGTAATTATTCTATTTAATTTTCAGTGTAAATGATGTTAATATTTATAACTAGAAAGAATAATTTTTTACTTTTTTTTATAAAAAAAAAAAAAAAAAAATGCAACGAAAAAATACTTCTATTAGCCGTAAAAAACATGAACGCTATCGATTACTGAAACGCCAAACAGGAAATATCTTAAACGGCATTTAAACTGTGTATTCATCCGTGCCTCTGGCCAATGTTGCAGTATACGGCACGCTAAAATAGATAAAACAACAATAACAAATCGATAAAAAAACTTTTTTTTCGAAATAACGCTCGATATTACGAATTAACTACGAATTTTACAAAGGCTGAAAAAATTTAATTCTCAAATATTCTACAGACAAAAAAATGTCCCTATAATGGTCGATCTCAAAGTAGGAAAAAAACTCACATGTTAGAATACAAAAGCAAGAAGAATGCGGAATGACAAATTTCGTCTCTGATAACGGTTAGAGTTAAAAAATATTCGTTAATTTGATCTTTTTTTTTTTTCTATTATTATTAAGTAAAAATATAAATAAAATAATTTTTGTAGGTTTATAAAAATTTGTTTTTTGAACCCCATCGCGAGATAAACACCATGCCGTAAAGTAATATTCTGTAACGTGTCTGACAGAGTCGACACAAAACCATGAAGCTTTTTGCTAATGGTAGCACAATTTTTTGTATTAAAATAAAATTATTGCGTAACACAAATCACTTGAATCGAAAACTTAATTAATCACAGAAAAGTACCGACACGTTTAGCGGTATTACTCCATAATCCGTGGTAGTATGGCGGTATTTGTATTTTTTGCGATTAATAAAATTTTCCAATTTCGTGATTTGTTATGTGATAATTTTAAAATATTAAAAAAAAAAATGCAATATCGACTTCAAGATTTACTATAAAAATTAATTCTAAAGTGATGCGCTGATCAAAAACAATTAAGATTTTACAATGAAAATGCGATATTATGATCATTCCTAAATAGCATCAATAATTAAATCAGAGTTGGTACGAAATTGAAATTACATAATCCAAAAACAATTTAATGCCGGTTTTAATTAGTATTGCACTCGTAATTTTTTATGATTCCTGCGCCGCCTACTCTAATAGTATTATTGTTCTATAAGAATTATCGTGCTATCACCCCTTAACTATCGCTCAAAAATGTATTATTCTTTATTGAATATTCTTTACTTTTTAGTGTGTTTCTGTTAAATTTTTTATAGTAAATCTTGAAGATGATATTTTTTGTTCGTTAAAAAAATTTTTTAAATTTTCCATCACTTTAGGATCGTATGCCATTAAAGTTTAAATAATCGGTTAATTTAATATATTAATTGTATCGGTATTGTATCGAATTATCTATCAAATTTGTGTAGGACTGTATTTTCAAAACATGCTAACCGTGTCTTTAGATTTCCTTGGGAATGTTTTTCGTGACGTGGAAATGTGCACGCAAATTTGATATGTCAAAAAAACATCGCCAAGGTACTTTTAATCTCAAGGGAATTCGTGTTTTAGTCGTTTTGACTTCCCCCCCCCCCCCCATATATACTAGCTGCTATATATATATATATATATATATATATATATATATATATATATATATATATATATAATATATACACACACACACACATATATATATATATATATATATATATATATATATATATATATATATATATAATATATAAAAATATACGAGGAATGTTCAAAAAGTAAGGTTCCCCATTTTTTATTTTCGAAACTAATAAAGCTAGAAAAAAACGGACACAGGCATTGAATTCAGAGCGTACATTTATTTAGTTTTCTACATATTCACCTTTTAAATTTAAGCATTGGTCGAGTCGAGAAATTAACTTATAAATAGCCCCCTGGTAGAAACTTGCCGCCGAATTTCGTAACCATGTAAGAACGAAATTTTTCAAATCCTCGTTGGTCTCAAATTTTTTTGAATGGTACCTCAGCGTGACACACTCTGAAACTGGTCAAGAAGATCGGAAATGGTTTGGCGACCATCGGATCGCAGAGTTTTTTTTATATTTCGCGTCAGTTCGTCTGAGATTACGCGGATGATCTGCCTACTCCGCTGATCGACCTCTATATTCGTTGTACCTCCTCGGAACTCACGGCACCATTTACGAACATGTTGAACAATCACCACAGGACCGTAACTATTTGTCGATGAATTTCAATTGGTGCAATTTTTTTATGGTTTAAAAAACGAAAATAACTGAGCAGAATTTCACTCATGATTAATTCACGTAACTCGAAAACGAAAAAAAAACATAACTATATTGCGGTCTAGACACTAGTTTAAACTTGAATATTGTAGCTTTATAATGAGACCACGCCCACTCCCGTAAGTTTATTCTAACCAGTTTAACAGGAGTGGGAACCTTACTTTTTGAACCTTGACTTGTATATAATATATGTGCTAAATCTCATGTTAGTATTTATATTTTTTCTTAGTTTACATACTCGTTGAACGGTATGAAAAATAGATTTGAAAACTATAGCACATAATGCCTTAAAACTGTAGCTGTGTGAATGTAAAATTCGCGCAATCGTCATGACTATATAAAAATCATTGCTGTTGATGTAAAAATTTATTTCTTTCGATAATTACGTAATTATATCATTTATATATTAATAACAGCTACAATGTCTCCTTCCAAAAGCTTCGATGTTTTTTTTGTACCATCTGCTATCAATTATCCCGGCACTTATGTTTCTTCTCTTGATGCTTTTCGTAGATTTGGAGACCCTTGCCTGCTGGAAAATATTGCCAATTAATTAATAAATTTTTTTAAATTGTTACATGTAATGGTAGGTGCGTGCTAATATTAGAGAGGCATTTAGACTACGGATTATTTTCGACTGCAACGCTGACTTGGATTTTCTATTACTTTTGCCTGACGATCGATAGACTTGCGATTCCGTGCAGATAGGATTTATCGCTACCAAGTGTATACCACACGTCAATTACAGACTGTGCGTCAATAATAGTTTGCAATAGGCGAGAATTTTTGTACAAGTTTGTTTCCTTACGTGAGCCGCGGCTTCCATGTAAGGCGTCGATCCATAATTAGTCCTAGGTACTTGATGTTTTAGACGATGATCCTTTTTTTTTTGTGGATGATCATATAACCTTAAATGGTAAGCTGTTTTTCATTGGAAATCGTATAGCGCCTGTAGTTACCCTACTATTCTTATTAATTATTCTTCTCCAAGCGTTCTCGGTTTGTTGTTTTTCAGGTAACCGTCTTCAGTGTATTCGCTTCTAATGTTCTTCAGGTTTTCGACTTTTCGCATGCTTAATGTGATCTGTATTGTATGAAAATCGAAGGTTTTGAGAATTACGTTCTTGGCAGTCTACTCACAACTAAACGAATTTCATGCTTGCCATTCTCATCGAACAGCTTTATTAATTCTGTATTAATCAGTTAATGCCTAAACTGTTACTATAGAGCGCTTATATAAGTTTCATATGTAAGGGATGATCCACAATTAAGGCCATTATCAAAAGATGATTTTTCAAAAAAAGACGGGGCATCACCGGATTCTCCACGCTTTTCAATATTAAATTTCGTACATTTGGACAGCATAATCTCACCGATGTGCGGTACTAAAGATATAAAGGTATCATCTCTCCTCTTGAGAGCATTTATTCCTAATGCGAGCTATCTTTTCGCGGGACTAAACTTTCCTTTCATGTTTCCCTGTCTCAGCAGAGATCCTGTCTAAATATTTCCGTTTACTGGGAGACGCATTTTTAACCCGTCTAGACGTCGTTCATAAATCAAGTTGAGTACAGGTAAATCAGAGGTGTATTGTAGAAGACTCTCCGTACAGCGTAAACCGATCGATTTTAAATTATATTAGATAAAGTCGAATTAATCTCGATTCGGAAGGGCAAAATGCGATCCCACACAATAAGTCATGGTTTATCGTGTAGACGTAGACTGTTCCTTTTAGGATTTTACCATTAATTTGCATTACCACGGAGAATATAGATTATATAAATTGGCGGAGAAAAATTAAAAAGAGAAAAAAAAACAAATGGCTGTTCAGAATATTTTTGAGATCGAGGATAAAAAGGCGACATTTTAAACGAGAGTTAACTTTTCCTTTCTGACCAGCGAGCTAACCGATTGAAATTAGTCTGTCTCTTTTTATTCTCTCGCGGGCAACGAATCGGTAACATTAACGAGCATTAACGAAATAGTGTGTCACACGCTGAATCAGATGCTGATTTATCGCAGCTTTTGTCACCGATGTAGTTTTCGTAACTTCCAGTTTGAAATTTGTCACGTTTCGCATAGCTTAAAATCAATTTGCCCATCGAAAATGACCATGCTGGAATTCAAAACTCACAGTCACGTCGGTCGTACACTCAAGTTCGGACAGGTAAGGCCGTTAATGGAGGAATTCTACAGCGGCTAGCTTCGGAAACTACGTTCGAAAGAATAAAGTCTAATTTACTCGTATATCGCATTCTCGCTGGCATTCATTTTACAAGTTCCTGTATCGATTTTATACTTTTTCTTCGCGCGATTTTAAGCACCGTTGTCGTCCGACTATAATTCTATTGTTTTCAACATTTTCGGCCGATTCGAAGGTTTAGAAGTTTGTGCTTTAACTTTTTCGTTGAAAACTCTCTTTTCCATTAAAGCCTTTGCTGAATCCTTGTTAGTGTAATCTGCGCAGTTTCAATCAGGTTAATAAATTCAGCACAGAATTATAACATTTCGACCGATAAAATTACGCCACATATTTTACAAATTACTCGCATTATCCCAAAATGAAAAGGAAAAAAAAAGAAAGACTTTCTACATTACTGCTTCATATTAAAATAATAATAATAACGATAATAATAACAAAAATAATTTTCACTGTATTTATTAACTCATTGTTAATATATTTATGAGAAAAATAATTTTACAATATGAATAATAATCACGTGTTTTAATTGGTTTAAACGGCTTTGATGACATCGATGAAATTCGCGAATTGTTAGTTTAGTTAAATCGAGTGGTCAAATAAAACTTTATTATTAAACGAGCACTTTCAAAAAGCAGGCCACTCTGTATATAAAAAAGTTGTGATAACTCGCCTCTCTAAATGTGTCTCTATACATCATAGTGTAAAAAATAATACCATTTACCGGTGTTAATTAAAAAAATAGATAAATGCGTAAAATAATAGCTTTAATGAAATACATTTTTATATGCTTTTTTTGTAATGGGCTCGGTATCAACACTGACCCAACTACATGGACTTAGATCACCTACTCAGATTCTGAGGCGATCGGAGATAGAGAGTATAAAGGAAAGAAGGAGAACGGCTAGAGATGGGAAGGAAAGGATAAAGGAATCATTGAAAGGGGTAGGAAGATGCAAGAGTTCGGCGCATAGACGAGAGCACTCAGGAAAAAGGCCATCCAATTTTTATATTTACGCTTTTTACACAACGGGTTTTTAAATACTACATAAATTCAGATATTCGAGACATTTTAATCTGTATTAAGAGCTCTTGCTCTTGTCGTTGTAGCCTTTTTTTTTTGTTTTTTTTTTTTTTAATTCATTTTTTTAAATTTACTGTGTGAAAAGCTAAGCCATAAATCTAAATAGTTAGGCGGTCAGGAATGGACGCAACAAAGGACAGCAGCGCAGGCACCATAGAAAATAAAGGAAAGGAGAGAATAAAGGAAGCGCTATAGGGAGTAGGAAGACGTAATGTCAAGAGCTGGCCGTATAAAAGGGAGCGTTCATTAAGAAAAGTGGGACATTCGAAAAGAAAATGTGATCAGCATCACATATACGAGAGGGATCACAATCGCGAATAGAACAATAAAAGCGAAAAGAGCGAAGGGGAGAATGATTGATCCGGAGAAGAATTAGGAAGACGATAGGAATAGAATGGAACCAATACGGGGAACGAGGAATCGGCTGAATAAAGCGCGAATGACGATTAGAAAATAAGGAGGGATAAATGACCGGTCAAAGTCTGGCGTGATTATATGTGGATAAGGAAAGGATGTCTGAAGAAGGGAAATAGTTGAGGAATGAATCAAGGCGAGCTAAAAAATCAGAAGCGACATTACCGTCAATTCCGAAATGATTGGGGATCCGTAAAAAATCAATAAGTATAGAGTGGGATGACTACAAAGTGGAGGTAAGAGAACGAACTGAGGGAATTGTAGTTTAAATCATTATATCCTTTTCCATTTTTTCCCATCTTGCGCCATGTTTTTAATTTGTCTATACAGGTTATCTGCGCTTTCATTTTTATTTGATCTATCCATGTAATCCGAGCCCTTCCTTGCTTCCTTTTCCCTTGTAATTTTCCCTCAATTATTGTAGTCACGAAGGGGGGTGTTGTGACGCAGTATATAAAGTCGGCCTCTTCCTTGCTGTATTATTTTTATCAACTTCCTCTCTTCATCAATCATTTATAGTATCTCTGAATTTCTTTTCTTTTGCGTCCGTGAGATAGTCATCATTAAGGATTTTTGCTATCACTCATTTTTTTTCAGAGCCGTAAAATAAGATACTCCGTATGTATTCCGTTATATAACGGATGATAATTTCTAATAATATTTCCGGCTCATGCGTACTTGTATTGTTTTTAAGCGTCGAGCTTACTTCAGCACAAAAAGGAGGATAATGCATAATGCATATATGAAAAAACATATATATATATATATATATATATAGCTTTCGCCGTTTGTATTTTTAAGGATTTTTCAAAAAATTAATACTGTACTTATTTAATGTGTTTTTTTACCACCCAAAAAGCGGTATGTTTATATATCTGTCATAGTGGGTAGAGAACTGAAAATAAAGGTACAAAGTATTTTTGAAATATGCTTCACTCACGATAATGTCTTTCAAAATGTTGTAGAGGCAAGATTTGAATTGCAATCCTGATATAATCACACCGTTTTTTGTTTTTTTTTTTGTTTTTCCCCTTGTTATTGCATGATATTTGTTGAATTATAAAACGTTTCAACCGAGATGTTTTCATATTATTATTATTCGTGCAAATATTAAATAATTCTATACAAAAGTACCAAAAAAAAAAAATAAAAAAAACCTAACCAAAAACCTACTCTGCTTCGAAATGTCAGATTTAAAAATAGTTAAAGTGCCGCATAATTTGAAATTGTTTGATATGGAACTAGCATAAAAAAAGGACTTGTCCAAATTCGACAATTGTGACGCACAACCTTTAATTGCTTTTTTTTGTAAAATTGTAACGGCCGTCAGACTAGGTGTGACGTTTCGGTGCTCGTTTTCCTGCTGGGTTTTAAAGCGCGTTAAAACTTGTATTAGTCGGATGTAGCGTCGCTTATATCGTCATCTGAATAATGATCGATGGTGTTTCACGCAACAAATGGTGTGGCCGAGAAAATTACGATTCAAAATGCGTAGAGTTATAACAGTTTTTGTAATAATATTTCCAGCTTACGAATTTTTAATTCGGTATTAATTAGCGAGAATACTTCAAAATAAAAACGAAACAGAAATTTAGTTTTCACATTATGATTATGTTCGTAAAAAGAAAAAAGTAACACTTTAATACACTGACTGATTCGGAAGTTCAGAATAGATGCAAAGCTCGGTGAAGAGATATATTATTAAATGAGCAATTCTTTACATATACGTGACTGGTTCCGAAAGACAGCTAACAATTTCGATAAAATTTACGGACTAGAGGTTTTTTTGTGCAGCAGAAATTAGTCAAGGTTTTATATTTTGGAAAATTTTATTAAATTTTCCAAAATATAAATGGGGGCGAACAGTGTTCATTTTAGTGATCGAACTTATACATTTAGGGTTTATTAAAAATTAAATAAAAACAACATTAAGAAGCAAAAGCAGGCAAATACACCTCTATTGCGCGATGAAATAAATACAATTAGGTGGCGATTTTAAATATTTAAAATGTACCGGTCATCATAATAATACCGATGATAATTTTAATATTTTTGTCTTTTAAATATTTTATGGAATACGAAAATAATTCGATATAGGAAAATATAGTAGTGCGATGTATACGAAAATGTAGCTTTCACGTGCATATCATTCCAGTGTTTTAAAGTGTTTATAAAACCTAATAACGCATTGATTGATTTGTAAGCTAGGAATAGATCCGAGCAAAGCTTTATCAGCAGGTATAGCGATAACAGTATTAATATCGAATTTACCTAAATGAAATGACACAGAGATTTTATCGTATTTTCTATAAATAACTATAAATATCTATAAATATCTATAAATATCTATAAATATCTATAAATATTTATAAAATGTGCGTCCCGCGTAAGCAGTGTGGATTATTATTATGTGAGAGTGTGTTTAATTATTTTTTAATAGGCGCCCATATCTAGACACGCGCTAGCGAGTCCAGCCAAGTTCAAGCCGAGAAAAAGGAACTGATGTCGACGCAGCAGCCGTGTGTATATTTACACGAACCATTTGAAACCACTTTTAACTCCTTATTAACTTAATAATTAATTAAACATAAACACATGAAATTTGGTTTATTTATTAATTATCAATCACGTCTTCTTCGAATACTCTTCAGAACGTTCTCTCTTTTATTCTCGGCTTTTGGATCTTCGTCTTCCTACTCCATACAATGAGTCTTATGTTCTCTCATTTCCTTCCTTGTCAGTTGTTCCTATTCTAGCTTCTTTTATTCATTCAATCTCGCACCAGATTGAAATCTAATATGTTATTCTCCTTTTGAGCTATTACTTAGATTCCTTGGCTAATTGGGCTGTTGCTCTTCGTTGGCGTACCCATAAAAAAAAAAAAAAAAAAAAAAAAAAAAATCCCCCCTCCCGTTAGATTAACTAGAACTGCAAATTTCATAAATACAACTCAACCGGTTATTGAGATATTAACGTGTCTAAAAATCGGCATTTTTATCACTGACTGACATATTGTAGATCAAAAACCTAACCCACTTCAAGGTGACGACCTAGAAAGTTGAAATTTGGCGTCCAGCTGGGTAGTTGTGTATGTATACAAAGGGAAAAAATCAGAAAAGCAGTGAAATTTTCGAATTTTTTACGTAATTCCTTTATTACTTAATTTAGTTTATATCACAGTTAAATTTATAGTTATAGTTATAAAATGTAAGAAACGCCGGGAATTGACAAGTTTCGCTGCATTATAAACATAACTGGCTCGCTGATCTTTTAACCCCGTCAACATGTCGTTATTGTTGTTGTTTAACTTTGTTCGTTTCGTGTGTCGCTTTAAAAAACGCTGATACAGGTTCGAAGTGGTGGTAGTTTTAGAGTTAGGAGGTAGACGGACTCGATAACTTGACTTTCAAAAAGTGCTCACTTTGTAAGCCTATTTTGAAGAATAAACGATTTGAATTTGAGATTTGAATGAATAATAATAATAATTTCTTTACAAAAAGTAATAATATCCCATCAAAAACATACATGTAAAAATGGGAGCCAAGTTCAATATTACGAATATACGTGTGGTTGTCGATATGGCCGACAAAAGAATTGGGATCTAAATAGGTGCCAAGTTCTGTAGATAATCTTGAAATTTATTTATACGAACATACAACATTCTAAAATTAAAATACAATTTTTTGTTTTTTTCATAGACGACAATGTTTGACATTGCCAACATTGTTTTCAATTACAACGTAATTCTTAGGCTACCCCTCATTCCAAAAAAAATGTCCCAATTTTATGTAACGCTAAATGTCCCAGAAAAATGTCCCAGAAAAATGTCCCCGAAAAATGTCCCAATTTTATGTAACGTTTGTTATATTTTGTAGGATTTTTGTTATTGTTATTTAAAAAATGTCACAATTCTATGTAATGAAATATGTAACGAAAAATGTAACGAAAAAATGTCTTAATTTTATATAACGGAAGTTAAATGTTAGAATAGGATTTTTGTGGTTATGTTATTTTTTGTGTGTGTTGATGCCAGTAAGAATTACGTTGTAAATTTTGATCATTTCATACAAAGTATAAAAGAGAAAGAGACAGAAATGAAAGCAAGAGGGGTCAAGGGGCACAGCCCCTTGCGAGGCCAAAATGGCCGAGTTTTAATATATATATATATATATATATATATGATCACTGTATACAAACACATTAGAAATTCAAAAGCATACCTGTTAGCCAATGATTTCGCCATCGTAACTAAAAATTGGGATGCTGTGCAGTGGAATTGCCAAAAAAGAACTTAAATACTTTTTTACGTTAGGCTCACGACAGAGGTTTCATTATTAACGTTGAAAAATCTGAAAGCATATTTACGTAAGAACACCTGGTTTGTCTAAACATTTTACTTCTAGAATAATACTACATTGAAACGAGAAAATACAAATGGAATTTTTTCTTATTGCCTTCTATTGTAAATCAAACCCGGTAAGGCTAAATAAAAAAACCACAAAAGGAACAAAAGTTGAAAAAACAAAAAAGACAATACTAATAAATTCATTAAAACACCAGACAATATTAGGATGATAACGAATAGAGGGGAATGGAAACAAAAAATTTGTTTAATTCAAAATTTTTGCGATAAATAATGAGTTATACAGATTGTAAATTACATTCATAAGTGCATTATTGCTTTATTTTAAGATGAAATATTGCAATATTTTTGGTAAATATTGTTACGGATCGAGGTTTGTGGCGCTATCTTTTGGTATTGTGACGGAATCGGAAATGAATGTTTTTTGTTTTTTTTTTTTTTTTTTTTTTTTGGGATCGCCAGTTGAGGGCATTGTCCAACATTAAATATGCGTGCTGTTTTAGTCTAAATGATAATCGCTGTCTAATATACGCGCATCTGCTGATCTGGTTAACCGCCCGGAAATTTATACGGATACATGTTTTCGTGTGTGCGTGTATGTGTGATAAGATACGGTCGCAAATCACGAATACTACCGTCGGCGGAACAATGCACAGGCAGCAGAGATATACTGTCGGGAATATCGATCACCGGAAGAGAGAGTTTTACCGTTCTTTTGGTTCCACCGTCCGGCATATTGTACGAAAAGTCTAGAAACGTTATTATTTAATAAAATCTCCTCTTTTATAGTATATAAATATGTAATAAAAAAGTAAATAAAAAAATCACGATTTTATTCCGATCTAAATAAAAATTGAAGACGGTGTGGAGGGGAACTCCACGGGCGCCTGTGAAAGGAAACACAAAAAGGAAGATTGATAACATACCCACAGACCAGCCTCGAGATCGCACTAATTGTGAAAAAAAGAAATACCTAGTGTAAATGTATCATGCGCTAGTGGAATCGAGAATCAGATATGGAATTTAAGCCTGGGGGGGGGGTGGCGGCTAGGAAAACATACGCGGGGAAAATAAGTAAACTGCAAATAAAATGCTTAAAATTAATGTTAGATCACAAATTACGATAGCTGAAAGTGAAATAATACAAAAAGAAGACGTACTGAGGCTTAAAGGAATGTACTTATTCATAAAGAGATATGGGAATACATAATGACAGAGAAGGAAATAGAATTGGAGGAAAGAAGAAGAACAGAATGCTGAGGGAAAACTATTTGTACAAACTGCCGTTAACTAAAACAACGGTAAGGGGAACAAAAAAAAAAAAAATACGTTATCACTCAGTTGTTAAATAAAATACCTAAAGAAATAATAGAGGAGGAAAAAATTGGGGTGAAAAAAAAGAAAATAAAGGGAATGTTAAAAGAAAAGAGGGAAATATAGGAACAATAATAAGCATGAAATAAGAGAAGAGGGTACGGAAATAGTAATAAACAAAAGTGAAAAAAGGGAAAGGGAAAGAAACGGAACAAAATAAATAAATAAAATAATAAAAGATAAAAATAAAATAAAGAATAGGTATTAGTTATAGTTTGATTATTATTTATAATTTGTTAAGCGAATGGAGTACGAGGAAAAATTTTAATTTTTAATAATTCGAAATAATTAAAATGTGTGAATATCGGAATAGCGTTTTTTGGTAGTTTAACAAGTAACAATGGTGCTTGGGTGCAATTGAAGCGAGTAGTCGTATAATTATTGTTATAACAATTACGACCATAAGTACACTAAATGGCGTAAACGGTAGTTTTCCCGATATTTTTCGAGAACACAATCAATGGGGGACCACTGTGTTCGCGAAAAACATGTCGATCTGTTTTAGTTTAAATTTAAATATTCATATAATTTCCGAATAGAAAATTGTAATTCCATTTCCTTCAATATGAATTTTCGGAACAAGAAAAAAACAAAGAAAAACGATTGATTTATATAAAATCTTACGACGATAGTTTTCTCGAATTTAAAATTAAATTTGGGACTGACTACTTAATAAAATAAATTTTAAGACATCAGCAATTAATATAAATTGTAATAAAATTTCTCATCTTAAGACTAATTACGATGATTATTGTTCAGTGCGAACAAGATACGAAAACAATACATATTACTGAAATGCGAGTGTGTTTAACAAAAGCTGGTTCCGTACAGCAATAATTATGAACACTTAAAAGTTTCAGAAAATGATAAAAATGCACTAATGAAAAGATTCAATATGCTGGAAGTACGTTAAGGAAGGAAGGCGGATAAATTTTGAGTTGTCAGTCGATAAAAGCTGAATTTGATTTTAAAAAAAAAACAAGAAAAAGGAAGGAAATTAAACTATTTATTACAGCTTAAAAAATTGCAGCTAAAGTAAAATAAACGGATGAATTTGTAGAAAAGTTATTTTAACTAAATACGAAAATTTAAATCACAATTGAGATCTGTTTCCATCAAACTTTATCTTTTAAATAGAAACTAAAAACAAAAAAGTTCTAGTGTAAATATTGAGTTACAATCCGAAACGAATTTACGAATTTCAAACATTGATTATAACATTAATGATGAAAAAATATGAAAATATTTCTAATATTAGTCGTACAATTACGTTTTTCTAATATACATATTTATAAATATATATATATATATGTACATAATATTTTGCTGATACATCGAGAAAAGTAACTCTAAATTGGCTGAGTTTAAATTGAACCGAATTGTAATTTTATTTAATTATTAATTAATATTTTCAGCATACTTTTGTGCAGTTCGTCAGCGAGGAGGAAAAATTAATCGAACGAGAAAACATTCATTTTTTAATTTTTAACTTAAAAACTGCCTTGTCGATTTATTTGGTTTATTAATATTAAATGAAATAGAAAGAGAAATGCACCTTTTAGGAAATGTAAATTCTTTCTATGAAATACTCGAAAGAAAGATAATAATAAAAAAGGGAGAAAGAAAATGGAGAAGAAGTTAAAAACGTTCCGTCGCTAACAGAAATATAATTTTATTACGTGAACCCGGTGGCAGCCCAACTCGAGCCGCTCTCCGAATTGTCTAAATAAGAGATAGAAGCCCCGATCGTCATCTGTTACTCTTAAAACTCTTCTCGCCAAGCCAATTACTAGATAAATATTTGATTCTTTTTCTTGTGTTTTTTTTTTTTTTTTTTTTTTTTTTATTGCATCTACTAAGTAGCCTGTTTTTTGTTTATTTTATTAAATATTTCCCCGTTCGGTCTAGGCAAATTATTAACTCTCCGCTCCTTCAACTTTCTAACAACTGTTCGCTATTTATTTTAAATTAAAAATACTCCTCAATTTACATTTATCAAGGTTATATCGAAGTTAACGGAGTTGAGTACCCCCTGAAGCGAGAATAAAAAACCATCTTAGTTCTCTTAATTATACTGCATCCGAATGTTCCTACGTCAACCCCGTTCGAGAATTATCTTCAACTTGGCTACCGACTAGTGTCAGTACAATTAGATTCAACCATAGGTGCGCAAATAAATTCCGCTGTAAATCGTTTACTCTCAAACACACTTTTCGATAAAAAATTGTGAAAATTCATCACTTTCGACAAATGAAATTCCTCGAAAATGGTTGCTTGGTTTTTTCAACTTTCCAAAAAAAAAAAAGTTCATTAAAGCGACGATGCCATTAGGACTAAGTCGATTACGCGAGGTAAAATAAAAGCTTTTAGAGCACAATTCATCACCGCTGCCAGTGATGATCGTTATCACTGAAAATGGAAATTTTCACGATGTAAAAACTTTCTCGAGCACGGAAAGGGTCGGTTTTTAAACTAATGATTATCTGTGTGTAATCGGACGGTAGATAGAATTTTTACAGTAGTACTGCGGTGATAATGTGAAAATACCATACCGATTGAATTCAGTTGTATTGCTATGATCAACAAAAAAGTAAAAATATAGCGTAGTGCACAACATGCTGGACGTTTTATCAAGTTTGAGAAGTGCTTGGTTAGTTGAACGCTCGATCTGATTGGCTGTTTACACTGTTGTTGTAAGTGTACGCTTTTCAGTACGCTCTTTGTGACTCGCTTACATTGAACGAGTCCTCCGAGTGTGTAGTAAAAGGAAAGCGAGCATATTATCAAATCCATATACAATATATTTATGCGGACAGAGCAATTAGCGCCTTAGGCACTAAGTATTTTTCTCTACATGCTTAAATAGTGCTTCCTCATATTTCTACTGACAAGGTAAAATTTGTGAGCTCCTTCAGCCAAGTTAATCACCAGCGAAGTACTGATAGATTTCTTTCTTTTTCAAGATTAGAAATGTACTAGAGCATCTGATACATATATATATATATATATATATATATATATATATATATATATGAATTGTATAGAGAGAAAATTGCTAGAAACATTATATTTAATAAGCGTAATATGGTAGAGTAAAGCATTTTTGGCGGAATGTATTAAGAAATATTTCGTGGGACAATGTTAATTGATAACGATTTTTACGGTTTAGTTGCAACAACTATTCGTCGTATAATCGATCGAATCGAAAGAGCTGCAAATTCAGAGAATCAGCCTCTGATAAAATTACTAATCGGATGGCTTTTCAGGAACCTTTTTTTTTTTTTTTTTGGCTTCATTACGATCGCTCCAGTCATCGGTAAATGAATATGTTTTTACCGTTCTCAACTGATTAATTACTCCGCAAACGAAAAGCGAAACTATAATACAGAAGGCTTACTCTTTATTGTTCACGCTTTTGGATGTCGATTGTAGGGAATTAATTAGGCGCCTATGGAGCCGGTGCAGTGATTTTCTACCTTTCTTTTTGCTGTTAATCCATTAATTAACTCGACTAATTAATTATGTTCGAGGGTCGGCTGGAAAGAGAAGACCGGAACGCCTTAAATGATTTGGAAAATATTCTCTCGAATTTGACATCGTCATTATCAATATTATTACGCAGTAGTAAATATTTAGCACATTTTTAGGGAAACATTGACATTTTCAGAGTATCCAGTTGTTTCCAGCAATTTAAAATGTTGTTTGAATATCGTTTAAATATTATTGCGCTCAATTGCTTCTGGGGATACAAACTATGTACATATATACGGTTTACCGATTTGTTAGACTTCACTTTTCGCAATGCTACGACGATAGACGACCAGGCAGAATTCTGGAAAAACCTTTGATCATTTATCGGATTATTTGTCGATAGTTTTTCGTTTGTTTCTGCTGATTTTTCCCAAGAGATGTCTAGTGTAGTGCGATAGAAGAAAAAAGTACACCCGTTGCACTTGAAGAGGAAATGATGCGCGAGCTGTTAGGCGAGAGAAATGTGGGTAAGGAAGACCGTCATCGAATAGCTAAAAAAAGCAAAGCTAAATACTTAAGTATACGACTGTAAACAATGTTATAGCGAAGCGAAGATAAAAGGAATTGTGCCGCATCGAAAGAAATTTCGCGCGGCTTAAGTTATAGATGAACTTTTGGTCGTCAAAAAAGAAATGATTTTGAACCGTGCCAATCGAATGCATTTTAAAGAACAGCGAAAATTCGACGAGACCTAAAAATTCGACGGTGAAATTGAAGACTAACCGAGTTCTATTCAGAGGATCGAGAGAAAACTTTGATAGAAAGAAGAGGAAGAGACACTAGCACGAGTTGGAATGTTTGAGGCGCCGAACAAAGTGGGCGTTCGTGGAAAAGAAGTCGTGCTGTGATATCTTCTTAACAGGTGATGATTAGGTAACAGTCGATCATCGATAACTGTTTCGCATAAGAACTGTGATTTTGCACCAGCTGGACACACGAAAGCTTCGTATGCCTCTTATTTTTTAATTAACTTTCTTCTTTGAAGAATCCCAGGCGATTCTAATTCGTTAATTGCGCCGTTTTTGTCTGATTACGTCCCGTCTCCAGTGTAGAACAACCGAAATAGCCCTCTCTGTCGAACTACGAAATCCGCTACCATTGTTTATTCCTTTTCTATGTTTACCACACTCTTTTCAGCCGTCCCCTAGAATCTTTCAATTCTTATCTCTTTCTGTCTGTTGGTAAAAACTGGTGCTTCACTCGTCGCAAATTTCACGCCTTAATTACTTTCGTCACTTTGTTTTTCACCTTCTCAATAATTCTCGCTTTTCCAATTTTATTATAAAAAATATTTCGGACACTCTATGTAGAGCTCCTTTTTTGTGCTTTTCCCGTACACACACACACACATAAACAGTTCCAAAAAGACCTTTTTTCACCCCGCAACCATTCCAAATCCTATTATGCTTTCTTTCCTTCTACCCCGTTGCTTTCGAATCCTACATTAATCCATTAATGCCAAGTTGCTTTTTGCTGGGATATTTTAATGAAAGCTCATTTACACCGAGCTAAGCAGACTACTCGTTTTGTAAAAGTGTTGAAAAAAATCTTACACGAAAACTCGCTCTTTTGGACTGTCATCGCTCTTTTGCATTTGTATAACAATATTTTCTCCATACTAAATGTGAACTAAACGATGTTGTAACCGCGTTGCCAGAGAAATTACGAATTATTTCATTTTAAACAATAATTTTGATGAAGGAAAACAGGGATTCAAAATGTGTACAGATTAGAATTTGATAAAAAATCATTCTGATATCTTGAAAAGCATATTAATACATAATATTACATTATAAAATGCGTTTGGTTATTCGTTAGAATTTTCTGATTGGCACTCTTTTTCTGTTTTACGGGTTTTTTATTTTATTTATAGCATAAACATTAAGACAAAAGTTTAAAAAAATTTTGATATAAGGGGGAAAAAGGCAGGTATAATATCGAATTTATTGAAAAATGAACATATGATCATAAATATGATAGAAAAAAATGGAAAAAATAAACGTAAAACAAAAAAGTTACAGCCGATACGAAAAAAGTAGGTAACATAAACATTAAGAACTAAAATTTATTCTAAAATAACGGCTTCTTAATATTTTGTATGCAAGCCTTTTGCTTGAATTGCAGCATTCAAGCGTTGCGGCATCGACGAAATCAGTTTTTCAAAATACGATACTGGAGTTTGAGCCCATTCCTCTTGCACCCGCTGCCTGAGATGGGTAGCACCTAGTAATGCGAGTTTTCCGAACCTCCTGATCTAAATAATCCCATATACGTTCGATTGCATTACAATCGGGTGATTCCGGCATATCGAGTACACGCGAGCAATTATATAACAGCCATAGGCGCGTTTTATGTGCCTTGTGCTTAGGACCGTTATCCTGATAAAAGTTAAACGTTTTCCGGATGCCCGATTTTTCAGCAGAGGCATGTAAATTGTGCCGCAATATATCAATATACATATCGGCATTCATTTTATCATCAATAAATACCAGCGAGCCGACACGAGCGGCTGCAAAACATCCCTCCAAACCATGACGTTTCCACTGCCGTCTTTAACCATTATGTTGAGATTCTTTTTTTTTTCTCCACACCCCTTTTTCCTTACCATCGCTTCCGAAAATATTGAATTTCGGCTCGTCGGAAAAGAGTCATTCAAGAACTTTTCAGTAACATCAACTTTAATGCGAATCCTAATTATCCAGAGTCGGAGTATCATTTTTGAGCGATTTAGGCGATATATCATTTCGGAAATTTCCTTGTAGCGATCTCTACCATATAATTATTATTAACTTCATTATCGTCCTATGATTGCAAATGGGGAAATTTTTGTCATGAAATAGTGGCAAATTCGTTATGAACTATCACATCGATGAATGAATAACACTTTTATAATTGAATATATATCTGTATTTGTGTACATGTAAAAATTAATGTTTACTTGTATCCCCCCGTATGCGTTCGCTGGACAGACTAAAATGTTCAGGGTGTATTTGTGTAATGTGCCAAGAAAGGTGTGTTTTAAGGTATGGCTAAATTTTCTATCCATTCTTCTTTACGAAATATTAGGTTTTAAGTAGTTCAGACATGACTTGTACCAGAAATGCATACGGGAAAAATAAAACAAAACATTAACTTCTATAAAATTGTGTAAATAAAATGATTACACACCATACGGTAACTATAAATTAAACGTAAAAATTTGAAATAAAATGTTTACTACACTAAACAATAAACTTTAGATAACATTTTGTTAATTTCTGACGCGAGTAAATACATTCTGTTACTTCTCTTTTTGCGTTACTGAAATCATTAAACCTCCATGACATGATCTAAACATACAAGTCGCGCTCCTGACCTAATTGTTGTATTCATTGCACAGAGTTAAGTGTTTTCTATTAATTTTTTACAAAAAGAAATAAAAAATCCTCCGGTCGAATTTTTAATATCTGCTATCTATCGGGAATGTTATTTGTACTGAAATTTGAAATCCTCACTCAACTACTGGGTAGTTCGCTGTTGTGGTAATAAATTGATTTCAACACAGTGCTCCCCAGACACGGAGAGATTGGAAGATATAGCGAGTGATTCTAACTAAAGCTGGGCCATAAAAAAAAAAGAAAAAAAAAGAGGTATTCTCTTAAGTGTGTTATTACCGGAGACATGATAGTTGTGTCCACGCTGTTTAACTTTTTGTTAGATCACGACAGAATCACCAGCTAAACGTGAAACGTAAAGGCCGTTTTTCGTTGGACGGTGACAAACATGTTCCCTCTAATAGAGAGAAAGAATATGTACATAAATGTAATCCCAGGGGGGGGGGCAACATTTTTTTATTAATTTCCAAGATCAGTGTTCGTTAGAAAGATAAGAAAGTAGGCAAAGTTAATTGTCCGTATTTGAATGTGGAAAATTAGTCTTATTTTTACAACTACGGCTTCAGAAGCTGTTTTTTTTTTTTTTTTGGAACGAAGTTCTTTTACGCAGCTTGTCGGTAGGAGTAAACTGGCAGAAAAGGCGCGTGTGTGTGCGTTCGTGCGTGTATCGAGATTCGAGCAGCAAGCATCGTACACGGTCAGCTGTATAAGCCCAATTCTAAATACGTGTAAATTTGATTGAATTTGAAAATTGACGCGGTTTTTTATGCGACATTTGCTCAACGAGTCTGATGATTTATTTTGTTGTTTTTGTTTTAATTCATACGGGATTTATATATTGTGTGTCATTTTTTATCGTATACTTTATGATAATGACTTTATACTTGTATATCTACCAAAAAGTGGTGAAAGGAACTTCGTTCCTACCGGATGTCTAGACACCGATTCTTTCTCTTTTTCTTTTTTTTTGTTTCCTTGCATTTTAAAATTTCGATTGCGCCGGAAATAATATATATTTAGTTAATAATCTGTTCGAAAAATTGTTTTTAAGTAAATTATAGACTAAATTGAAAGCGACGCAACTTCGTAAGTAAGAATAAAAACTAAGAGAGGAACATGGAAAAAGTTAAAACGGATTTTGCCGATAATCGGATATGAAAGTTCGGAAAATTGTGAACGATATCGATCCGATAAAAGTGGTGACAAACTGATTGAAAAACGCCCGATAAACGGCGAGGATGGGGTAGGAGGGTGTTCAGTTGCGGCTCGAGTTTTTTTTTTTGACGAGACGAGCCAGAGTTCAGCGAAAAATGCGGTTCAGACACTGGCTACTCGAATCAGCGGAAACAACTGAAGAAGAAAAGGCAAACAAAAGCGAGATGCAGCGACGGGGTAAGGGATGCGTCACGTTTAAACTTCAAAGGAGGAGCGTATGTTAGGTAAGGAGAAATGTTCATATTTGGATTTACCAAACCGGCCGCTTTTTGTTTCCCTGTTCTTACAGTTTACGACAAGGTTGCGTTTCGGTCGCTTTGTAATTACTCGGTGCGTAGAATTAAGTGACGGAACAAATTACACGGTATCTTGAAAAACATTTTAGGATATACATTATTCCGAGAGATACCTTCCCTTCTGGTACGCGATGTCAACTTCAGAGAAGCGGCATGTTGTCGGCGGAACAAGAGGGCGAATGCTGAACGAAGAAGGCCACGCTGCGGTGACGTCGGAGAGTGTGCCGAGTATGATTATTTCAGTTACCGAGAGAATGAGTCTGAATTCATTAATTAGAGATTGGAAGAGGGCAGCAGCCGTAGCAGCGTGAGCGTGCACAGATGGGGTTGCCGGAGGCGCAGTCAACGTTGGCAGTGTAAAATTCGGCGAGAACTTTTGACGCTCTAAATCGGCTTAAGTTTCACGACAAAACTGACACATTTCCTGATAAGCGGCGCATAGGACGTGGCGCCGGAGCTTCAGTCGAGCAAGCCGAAAGTTTTCTAATTTTTATTTGAATTTGCAATTTTGCAATCGAGCCGAAAGAAAAATCATCTCCGCGCACGGTGCGGCCGGATGCGGAGGAAAAAATTATGATGAGTGCGGACGTTTCTGCCAAGTTCAGTTTTTAGTGTACATTCTCGGCGGTTAAGTGAACGACTTTCTCTGTTGGTCGGCGCGCTGTCGAAGTCGCGGCAACGAACAAAAATGCCGAAACGCAATTTGCTTACTAAAGCTTTTGCTGCGCGGATGAGCGCTTAAATCGTGTTTATTTTAGTGAACTCTGTAAAACTCTATTCCGGGCCGCGTTAGTTCATTTCGGAAGAACCGGAGACGCGTTGAACTTATCGATCGCGCCATCCGTTCGTTCCGAAATTGAAACAGCAATACTTCTCCGTTTAGAGATTGAGCGATTCTACATCGGGCTTACACACTTTTCGGTTAGTGCTGTTGACGGATTTTGACGGATTCGTTTCTTTGAATAACGTTTGCGGTTTTGTAGGGTGCTTATGCTCGTCTACAAACACTCGCAATGCAGTCAGCAAATAAGCCAGTTTAGTTCGTCTCATTAAACAATTTCGCTGACCCGTTCACTTCTCACGCCTACTTTCTTTTTCCCCTCCTTTTTATTTTTTCCAAGTTGTGCCGGTCCTCTTTCCGTCTTTTTGCAATCCCCCTTACAGATTGTTTCGTTTTTTGGTGTTTCTGACGCGGGTCATTTATGGCATTCTGTTCAAGCGTCCATGTTAATATTGGTTTAACGCTTTCTGCCGATCTTTAATGACCGCTGCTGTTCAATGCGACTAACTCAGAGCAGTTCTTCGCGGATCTTTATAGTGTTTTTTAAAAAAAATACTATCCAATTTGTCTATTGCATACATATCTCGATATAAATAAATGCGTGTACTTCCGATGAAAAAAAAAAAAGAGTCAAAAACGATTAATACGGAACGTAGCGGACGTTCCGTTTGAGTTCAGTTTGAAATCGGTTATTATATACCAAGTTCAAAAATTATCACTGCGCTCTCGGTTAATGTCTGCAGTTGAGAATCTGAGAATAATAATAATAATAATAATAACGATCAAATCAAATAACGTATTATTACATATTTCAATGCGCATTCTTGGCGATGCATACCCGGTTACACGATAAGAGGCAAAATTATGAACATGAAATCAAAGTTTATACTAATTGAACACAAAATAAAAAAATTTTCGGCCTTTACCGATACCGAAAATAAAAAAACCCAGAAAATCGTTATAATTTCAAAAATAAAATCAATTTCGAAGTACTACTTATAAATAAAATTAAATACACGCACACACACGTTTCTACGTAGAATCAAAACGTAGAAACACTCGTATTTATATTTCAAGTACAAGTACTACCGTTTTAATTTTAACTAACATAATGCCGAGTTTTTAAAATAAAAAAACCGAGTAAACCAACCGCCGAGGGAGTACTATTTAAAGAGGAAATACGCACAGCGTCGAACTAAACTGAATATGAAACTTTCAAGTACTTATTGGGATTTAATAATAAATACTTCTTTTAGAAGAATCGTTTTCAATTGCTTACGTCATTCTTTCTCGTCTTTTATTAAAAGCAGAAATTTTTATTTTTCAATTACAATATACTTGGTTATATAAGAAATACTGCGCATACAAAGTAACACGGCACGTAATCATCGGACTAAAAATACGTTATGCTCTGGGCTAAGAATGGCGTAGTCATTTATATCATATATGTGTGTGTGTGTGTGTAACTGGGTTCTCGGACACAACTCTAACGATTTTCATGAAATTCACGAGTTAGGGACATTTAGGGATTTTTAGATAATTCGATTGGCCGAGGTTTTATCGTCAAGAAGATTCTATTAGGTGAGCAATTTCAGAAGAAAAGCGACCAATTTTTAAGGGATCATTGTATTATTAGGGTTTATTAAAAATTAAATAATTCACAGCATGGTGTAGAAGATAATCAATTAATTTACACTATTCATTAAAAACATTCGGGGACGAGGTACTTTCATTTCGCGTGCAATATATTTGTTTACGACGCTTTTTATACAACGGACTTGAATATTACGTCAGTTGAAATATACAGGACGTGTGGGTTATAACGGTTGGCCATTTGAAATAATCTATCTAGCTAAGGAAATTTGTTTTTATTTTTTGTAGCGCGAAACTATTTCAGCATAAAAACGAATAATGAAATCTATGCAAAAAAATCTGACGTGTGCAACCCATGACTTCATTGTACAACTATTAAACATTAAAACGAGCGAGTAATGAATAAATAACAATGGGGAGTCCGAAGTTTAGAATTTCTACGGCTGCCCGTCTTTGAATTATGAGAAAAATTCCACAAAACCTTCCAAGAGAAGTGCCCCTTTGGCTCGACGGATTGTAACCAAAAAGGAGGGTGCACAACCAAATTTTAGAAGAGTTCTAAATTCAAAATTTCAACTCTCTGCGACTAACCGTTTTTGAGTTATGCGTGATGATATACCTACATACATTTCTATTATTTATAGCGCCATACTCAGCTTCTGAGCGTCGGCGACTACCTATTCTTCGTACATCTCAGCTGTACAGACATAGGTAGTGTACTAGGCAATTGTTATATGCAACGCAGGTGTACACATGCAAGACTACATTCGGAACTGATAGTAGCTGCTTGTTATCGCGCTACCAGTGCAGTCCCGTGTGGGTCTGCTGTGTACTAACCTAGCGCGCATATGACCTACATACATACGTAATGAAAAATAACTTAAAAATGGATCAAGGGATGATCAAAATGGGTATTTTGTTGAAATGTGAGATGCAAAATACGCCTCAAATACAGTACTTCCCTTTATCAACCGTATAAGAAAGCAATCAGGGTAAGTAGAAATATTCGTTGAAATGTGGCATTAAACGTGTTTTTCATGATAACAATAAGTAAAAATATATCTTTCCTGTCATGGCATAATTACTGCTAAATGTCCGACTGTTGATGAAACTTATTAATTTATTGATCATTTGCCAGTTCATACCAGATCCGAGCAAAGTTCAGTTAATATGTATATTACTAAAGTGTATAATATATATATGTACATTTGGTTCTGGAGATGGATCGAAGAATTTCGATAAAATTCACAACCTAGTAGGAAGTTGTAAAGTGGAAAAATCGATTGTAATCAAACTTGTATTCAAGGTTTAATAGTAAATTTGGCAATTCGCTTATTTAGCATGTTAAATAGAAAATGGAAATTTCTTGGTGAAATAAATTTGTTCACTATATATTTACACGGCGATTTTAAATAAAAATGAACTTTCAAAATTAGGTATGTATTACCGCTATATTTCTACAAGTTTGCGAAATTCATAAATACTTTAACTGATTTGTAGGTTCGGAATAAGTTCTAGCAAAGTTAGGCCACGAGTTACTACATATACATCTATATATATATTATATTATATGTATGGGTATTTATATATTTTTATGTATAATATATATGTGTGTACATTATTTGAGCAGGGAATTTTTCACAGTTAGGACTTTGCAAGCAATACATTAAATTTGTCAGAAATTTAATTTTAGAGGTTATACGAGTTATTAATTTAGTATTTATTTTTATTTTCTAACATTTGGAGTTATTGTGGTGCTACGGCAGGAAAAACCAAACCACAACCAGCGTACCCGACGCATGTCGTGTGAAGGTGAATATTACTACATCGTCAACAGGTAACCTGATTAAGAGATTGCTAAACAGCAAAAACCCTAGAGAACTGATATGAAAAATGAGGTAACGTTCGTCGAAGGTGTCAACAAATACTGTTAAGCCTTTTACTATATCTTTTTCGAAGTGCAGCAACTTTTCTAGAATACTTTAACTTTGCTTAATTTTTCTTATCCATCAATTATTCTTCCTCCCCCCTCCAAAAAAAAAAAAACACACACACCAGGTAACACAGAATCTACCCGAGAAAACTATAAATACTCATTATTTCAAATTTTTTCAAAGACTTTTGAATTTAATCGGAGTAATCAAAAATTATAAACAAATTCGTTCGCTTTTAAGTCGCTTGAAGAAGTTTATTTAATGAAATCGTAGTTTAAAATTCTTTGAAACTTCTCCGTTTTTTTTCGTGTAGACAGTTGAAAGGGACATCTGAAATTTTTTGACGGGGGGGGGGGATTACAAGCACGAGTCAATAATCAGAAAAAATCATATTAAACATCTAAACAATTTTTGCAGAGTTGTGCCGTAAAATGAAATAATGTCATAAAACGCTTTTGACGAATTCTTTTTAGAAAGCGTTGAAAAAGAACAAGCCCATCTTCGGATACAAAACGACGACATTTTTTGTATCTAACTGAAGATATGGGGACTGGTTCTTTTTTATTATTATTTTAAGAAATTTTAATTATTTCAAATTTTATAGAGACTTCTTCACGCTACATTTAAAATCATCATCTGAAAAAGGCTCTCATTGGAAGTTGGCAGATTAAATTATCCGTAAACTTGTTAGGTTTAATACAACTGCTGGGCGAAGTTTGTGTAGTGAAAGGTAAAATTCTCAACTAAATACATGCGGTTCAGAATGAATTCCGGCGACTGACCGCACACACAACAATTGCCTCTGTTTGTTGCCTGCGAACGCGTTCGGCAGGCTAAATATCGATTAAAGCGGATGCAATAACGTAATTGGATTTCGCCAAACAGAATTCGTGTAGTTTTCGTCACGATATTCCTGAGGGACGTTATCTGTTCGTTCAAGTCTGTCCGGGATAATGATATTTAAACGGAACGCGGGAAAAACGAATGTACCGTTATTTAAGTCAAATTTTACTCGTTCAGCAGTTGTGATATAAGACTAGCGTCGCGTCAAAAGAGCCGTATGGAATCCGGAGAACTTTTAATCAGTTTAGCCAGACGATAAAAAGATCGGGTCCGTGCTAGAGATTTTTTTGAACGGGTCTTTTTTGTAACGGGCGCTCTTTTAAAAATCCGAGTATCAGTGGAATAAAATAAGCAAGAATAAAGGTTCGTCCGTTTAATCTGTCACCCTTATTAAGCTTTTTTCGACGTTTCCTTTTTCTTCTTTTCAGTTCTTTGCTCAGCGCGCGAAAGAAAAACAGAAGTTCTTTGAACGGAGTCAGTTGTAATCGGGATGACGGAGCAAAACACGGCGCTTTAAAGTTTCCCTCTCAGCTGATAGGCACCCCTGTTTAATTTTCAAACTGGCGCGGCTAATTTTACTGCATTATGAAGTTCCAGATACTTTGCCGGTTTTCATTAAAATAACATTGTCGGGTTTCGTTAGGAGGTCTTTCGGAAGGTTTTTTTTTTTTTTTAATTTCCCGCTTTTTTTTTTAAATAAGATTATACGCGAGCATATTGAAGGTGCTTTCCCATTATATCACAACGAGAAACGCGCGTAAAAGACGGAAATAAAAACACCGGGCGTGCGAAACACTGCTAATCTGGAACAACACGAGGCTGGCCTATGTAAGACAAAATACTTAACGACGCTGGCAGAAAATATCGATCGAGCTGAAAGATACACCGTAAAGGAGGAAAGAGATTTGCAAAAATCGCGTGTTGAAGTTTGAAGATATTTTAGTGGTGAATAGAGCTTTAAGAACTTTTATTGCGATGGCCAACTTACTAGGTCGACCGGATCTGATTATTACCGAGTATCATTAAATATGAAAAACAGCAGCAGTTAATAACTATTTGAAGACAATGGACGAATGCGAATCATCAATATGATTATCGATTCGACTGTCCGGATCGAGTAAAAATCATTAGCAGTATGTCCGTTTGTAGAGTCTTTCATAACATTAGCTACAGATATAGAAATGTTTGAAAATATTATAACTAGTCGCGACAAGAGCAGTGTGGGACTTTTGAATAGAGGTGAACCGAGAGAAACTTCTTTCGCTTTTCGGAGGGTTCAGATTACACGATCAGTCGGAATAATCTAGAAGCGTCAGTTCTTCATGTTAGGGACCGATATTGACGGAAAGCAACAGAAAACCACCACACCGGAATTCTATCGATCAACTATAATATACCGGAAAAGGCATATCAGGCATCGGACGGTCATTGACGAATACGTCAATCGACTCGAACTCGCTCTGCAGTAGGGCACATACTTGTTAAAGGTGATTCAAAGGTGATCAAGAAGAAGATTTCCCAGGAAAAGTAGCTGAAAACCAAACAAAGGATGCGATTAGAACGGTGCGGCCTCGACAAGGCCCGTTTCTTTTATATGATAGCGGCCAATTGTACCGAATGATTTTTTTTTTTTTTATTGTAGCTGCAATGTAGGACGACGTCAGAAGAATCAAAGGGGAAAAAAAGGGAATATATCAGAATGGTGCAGTACTCGTTGCGTACGTTATGAACTTCTATGTGCGCGACTACAAACTGCGTCGTCAGACGCGACACAGTGTTGTATCATGCATTTGATCTTTCATCTCGTTGTCGGGCGTTCAACCTATTATAATTGCGATAAAGCGAATTTAGCGATGACGTAAACGGTAATAATTCAACTTAAACACGTTCAAATTACGCTCGCAAGAGCCCATTAGTCACTGTCAACGTTTTGTTTAATCTGTCGCTCGGTTTTATTTTGGTTTTTTCTTTTCTCTAACGGACCTGTCGACAAAGGACTTTGATTGGAAAATTAAAAAGCTCAAACCGGTCGTCTATTGAGAAGTTGAAAGTAACGCAAGAGACGTCAGCGAAGGAGGGTGCTTTTTTATTACAGCAGACTGAGCTAAACCGTGAATTGTCGAAATATGTCGCGCAGCGCCTTTTAGCGTTGTCGCGAAGGACGAAAGGGAATGAGATTAATCTCGATTCTGAGATTAAACATCGGCACAAAATGACCGAGAAAGACGCGAGCAGTATCGGACAGGGTTAAATTTTTTAAAAGATCTCGATATGGACTTTTAGTGACTGAAACGAGAAAAGGTCATCGCTTAAAATCGTTCGTAAGGTGTTTTGTTTCTTTTTTTTTTTAAATTTCAGTGTCCAGGTTTTTTTAAAAATTTGATTTTTTAAAGAAAGGGGGAATTTTTTAAAGGGAAATTTATCGGACACTAACGGCGATTTCAATTTTCGTTATGGAAATTCTCGAGTCAATTACAACGGTATGTAGTTAGTTTCGAAATAACGGAGCAAATCTGTAGGAAAATGCGCGTACAACGAAGAAAACGATTTCAGTGCGATCAGTTCAAAAATCCTCAGTTCTTTAGGAAAATGATTTTAGAACTGCATATTATTCGACAGTTCTTGTTAGTTGTTTTCGTTTTTACTTTTCAGCTTTTCTGTGAAACAACAAATTTAAGCAAAAAGATGCGATAGTCCAGGTGAGCATGAAAAATGGTATGAAGGACAAGCGTCTGCATAAAATTTCACCGGAATTATAGCGCATAAGTAATAACTTCAAGTCACTTCAAATCACATTTATTATTATCGTTAATAATAGCTACCGTAAGTGCAGAATTCATAAATAAAGCGAAAACAAATAATAAAACAATAGAATGGGACTGGTATAAAAAAAACTTAGAAGAAGAAACTCTGACTTATTAATTCAGTTAAAATCACCTGAACAAATTAAGGAAGCTATAATGAAATTCGCACGGCAGCCTCTAACTCCATTCCAGACAGAAATTACAGCTACCATAAATATATTCGTGAACTTATATATATTAGAGGAAAAAAGAACACGAATGCTGCGACGATCGATTTCTGAGAACCAACAACAGATAAATATCTTTTAACAATAAGAGTCAGGAATGTGCTGAATGAACTAAAAGGCGAAACTTTATATAAGTACGTTGCTAATTACTTCACCAACTCAGGAAACAGACTAGAGTTTGTGAAAGGCAGCGAAGAACATAGACCAACCAGATCTAACTAACCGTTAAAACAATTGGAAAACAGATTACAGATGCTTTTGCCAAGTATTAGGCCAATATTTACAAAACGAATAATATGACGATTAACTGATCCCAAAAATAGATAAAAAAATACTAAAATAAAAATATTTTCTTCCGCAGAGGTGAAAAAATGTATAAAACTACTAAACAATAAGGAATCTCCGGGATTTAATATGGTCAAAGAAAAAAATGTTAAAGGAATTACCAAAAAAATCGATAACGTTGCTAACTTATATTCATAATGCTGTCTTGAGAGTTTCGTACTTCCCTGTTCAATGGAAGTTCTGCCAAATAATTATGATATTAAAGCCTGGAAAAGATGGCACTATCGTCATATCGTTCCATTTCACTATTGCCTGTTTTGACCAAGTTCCTAGAAAAATTAATTAGATTGAACGAAATATTTGAGGAGAACAATTTGATTCCACAGTACCAGTTTGGCTTTAGAAACGCGCACTCTACAGAACAGCAAGTACACAGAGTGGTAGAAATAATCGAAGATGGAATTGCAAACAAAAAATGTAATGAAGCACTGTTTTGAGATATTACTAAAGCGTTCGATAATATATGGGGCACGAAGGCCTATTATATCGAATTAAAACCGTTATCTGGCTAAACGATATTTACAGCCTAAAAAAAAAAAAAGAGCGGCTGTCCTTAAAAATACTACTTATTGTTAAAATCTTATTTAGCTGACCGACAGTTTCAAGTCATTTTTTTATTACAATATTTGAAATTTACAATCTACAATATAAAGTATAAATAATAAAAATTGTAATAAGTCAATAGACTGAAGGTTGAGACAGGGAGGAGAAACAGTCCAGTGACTACACTTCTATTCGATCAGAGAACATTACATCTCCTGCTTTTCATTGAGTTTGGAATAAGTCTGTTGGACATGACCTTTGGAGTCTTCTAATGGTTGAGATTGGATGAGCTAGGTTGCTAACAAATTGATTGGTGTGATTAGGTAGGTTTTTCTGGTAGGTTTTAGATCTTCGCCGGATATCTTCTATTACAAATGGTATTTTTAGATTACTGTGAATAGTATAGTTGCTTAACCAACCAGGTTTCTTAGCAGTTTTGATTGAAATCGTTGAATTACGTTTACATTTGAAGGCTTGGAACAACCCCAAAGTTCTATTCCGTACATACATACAGGATTGAATAACATTTTGTAGAGGAATAGTTTGTTTGCTAGTGGGAGTTTGGAGTTCTTTCTCACGAGCCAATACATTTTTCTGAACTTCAAGCCTAGGTGTTGTCTTTTTTGTTAAATGTGTTGTTGCCGTGTTAAGCGCTGGTCCAGGTGGAGTCCTAGGTACTTGACGGATGTTTTTTGCGCAATCAGTTTGTTATTGATGGCTATACTGGTGGACAGATTCTTTTGTTAGTTGAGAATGTTACGTGAACAGACTTTGTTCCATTTGCTTTGATCCGCCATTTGGTGAACCAGTGTTGGAGATCTTGTAGATGTGATTGTAAGTTGTCGGATGCAGCTACACGGTCCTCGGCAAGGATAGCCGTATCATCGGCAAATGTTGAAATTGTAGTTTTTTCATTATGGGTCCGATCATAGCTGTACAGAAGATACAAGTACGAGCCTAGAACACTCCCTTCAGGTACACTGGCTTCAATTTTGCAATAATTGGAAGAGACCTGCCCGTGTTTCACAGGGAAGTATCTGTCTTCTAAGTAGGATTTGAGTAGTATGTAGTATTGTTGTGGCAGCAAGAGTTTACCAACATGCCAAACTTGATCAAAAGCTTGGCTGATATCTAAAAAGGCTGCAGAGCAGTAGTTTTTCCCTTCTAGAGTACTTGCAATTTGATTAAATAGCCTGTGGACCTGTTGAACTGTGGAATGTTGAGATCTAAAGCCAAATTGGTGATCTGGTACAATTTTAGGGAGAACATTATCATTGACTAGTCTTTTCAGTAAGAGTCGCTCAAACAGCTTGGATATTGCATTCAGCAGGCTTATGAGTCTGTAAGAAGTGACGTCATCAGCGAGCTTGTTTGGTTTTGGTACTAATATGATCTCCGCATACTTCCACTGGATAGGCCAGTATGTCAGCCTCAACATTGCATTAAAAATGTTTGATAGCAATAGGAGACCTTTATCGAGAATCTCTTTGAGAAGTTTCCCTGCTATCAGATCAAAGCCTGGGGCTTTGTTTGTCTTCATACGTTTGAGGAATAGCCGTATTTCAGATGGAGATGTAGGTTTTATTGGCAGTGCTAGCCGACAAGGTTTTTCAAGAAAATTTTTAATTTCTTCTCGGGTCGGAGAGCCAGTATGTAGGTTCTTCACTTGATAGGTACTCAAATCGCCCATAATAATACCAATTGAAATAATTATTCTGAATTTTGTAGTAACAGCTTAAATAATACTAATAATATTTACGATAAATTTAATGATTGTTATAGCAGCATTACTAAGGATAATAATAACGATCAGCAAGTATCAAATATATTTGTGATACTGTACGAAATGAAATATTCCTATAATTACTTTTACTTATAAGATCGACTATGTGCTAGCGTAGCGCGAGCAGCGGAAATATAAACTAATATAAACGAGCTAAATCTAGGTTTTGTTTTTATAAGTAAATAGATATATGAATAAATGAACCAATTTCTAAGCCTATAACTTTAATATATACATATATATTTAACTAAGATCACATTCATACCCCAAACAAACCCGTATGCCCAACATTCTCAAAAGAATAATCAAATATATCAACGTATTATTATTATTATTATTATTATTATTATTATTATTATTATTATTATTATTATTACATTAGATTGCATAATTAAAATTTGTTTAAAAACAACAATAAAAAGACATTTAAAACTGAAACTTTGCTGATCGATCGATTTATACATAAATACCAAATATTTACAGATAACCTATCACCAACAACATCGATTGATGGCACTTTTGAAAAAAATTACAAAACTTCCTAAAACAACAGTAGAAAGTCATTTAAAATTAAACGATACACTTTTGCTGATCAATAAATTTACACGGTGTCAATTTATACATATAATACAAAATATTTACAGATAACCTATCCCCAACCACATCGCATATAGATGTATATACATAACAATTTTACACTAAACTATATCTGAATTATTCTTCCCTCTTCCATGAATACCACAAACAGAGACGAACGACTTATACTTATACAAATTTTAAATTCCGGGAATGTAATGAAGAACAGTATAATCCTCTAAGTACCATACATCATCTATCTATTGGATCCACTATTAAGTTATTAATCATTACGTTCTTTAATATCGACAGAATGAAACTAATCAATTAAACATTTATAAATTTTTTTATAATTACGTAAATCATCTTTAACATACTGTGGTAAAGTGTTATATATGTCATATAAAGTGTTTGACTCGTTGAATGATATTTCCTCAAATCCACCGCTAGTTCTTTATCTTCCTTTCCTAATATCCATTAGCCGGGCCTTATATAATGTGATTACCCTAGGAAGATTAAATTGAGATTTTTTGTTTCTAATGATACACTTAAGAACTTTATTATGTAGAAAATTTATTTGCACAAAATTATATTTGGCCGTATTTCCTCGTGTAATAAAAAATATAGTTTAATTTTCTTAATTTTGATGCTAAGAAATTGATATGCTTGTTCCACTGCAATCTGCAATCCAACTTTAGAGCCAGACATTTAATATCAAGTACCCTTTCTATTTCTATATTTTCGAATAAATAGATCTTATCATACTTCATTCAAATATTGCGATTTATTACTGTAAATCATAAATTTAGTTTTCTTCGCGTTTACAATGAGTTTATTTGCCATAAACCAATTTACTAAAATTTTTCTACACCTCTCTGAGCCAATTTTTTTATAATATGTTCATATCGGGAGCTCATAACGATTACTGTATCATCTGCACAAGTATAAATTTTACCAGATATGCTTAAATTGCATAATTCATTAATGTATATGAGGAATATAGAATAGGCCCCAGTATGTTGCCCTAATAAGACCGAATAATGAAATCACTATGCACATTATTAATCTTTGTGACATATTTCATATTCGTCAAACATGATTCAAACCAGCTATTAAATAAATCTCCGACAACCTGAGGAATAAAGTTTAGCCAGAAGAAGTTTGTGGTCAACTACATCAAATGCTTTTTACGTAAGTTAAAATACACTGCTAAACAAGAATTCCCAATTTTTCACTTTTCATAAGTGCTTAAAAAGCGATAAATCATTTGCCTTTTAAAAATCCATATTGGTTTATACTAAAAAAGATTTTACTATTATAATAATACTAATAGTAACTACCAATTATTAAAATATTTATTCCGAATTTGTAGTAACAGCTTAAATAATACTAATAATATTTACCATAAATTTAATGACTGTAATAGCAGTATTACTACGGATAAAATAATGACTATTATAATAGTAGCTGTAATAATCAGATTGAAACATATTTTGTATATTCAAATGTGCAAACCAAAAAGAACACGGGTTCGAGACTTGTCTCGTTCCAGATCCGAATCGCTTCTAGGTTTATACCTAATCTGAAATTGAATATTGGTTATACCAGAGAATTATCGGGGGGAAAGTAAAGGCTGCCGAGAGAAATGAACTGGCGCCAATATTCTCCTTAGATTCATTAGGCTCAGTACCAGCTTAACTTCACAATCCGTGATACCTTATCAAGGATATATGGGACTTCCTTTATTTTTTTTACAGTTTAAGTATACATTCAATCTCGAATTCACAATCACCCATTCATATACGATTATTCATGTATAAATTTTCACTTAATGCTAGACACGTAATATGTTTTCCAACGTTTATATAATATCCAAGGCAAATAAAACTTATAATAGTACTAGTAATAAAATAATTAGTAGCATGGATAAATAACAGCACAGTGGAAATATCGGTGGTGATTTTATTAAAAATTGTAATTTATACTGATAGCTTTAGTCATTTTTTTTACTATCGGACTATATAACCCCAGGAATTTATTATATAATGATTTTAATATAGTAGATGAGGCATTTGTGTCTCCCCTCTTTTTTAGCATTTATTAAACTTATTTTTATGTCACAAGGTAAACTATTGCATAACAATGTATTGTTATATACGGTTCGTATGCGCGTATGGTATTAAATCATGGAGTAAAAAAGCTCTGTATTAGCTGACCTCGAAATTTCACTTGTTGTTTACGCGTTTCATTTTTCTTATTTTTTTACAAACAAAATTTAGAAGCTAGGAGGTATCCACGATTGCTTCAGCGTTAACAAATTTTTATTTACAATTAATAAACAAATTAGACGAAATCGGAATAACGTACAGTGTTAAAAAGTGGTTTCAAAATTACTTGAACCAAAACACATGTGTAAATGTATTGAATGCACAAAGTGAAAAAGAGGAGTTGAATGTGGGAGTTCCGCAGGGCAGTAACTTAGCGCCAATACTATTTATTATATATGTATATACAAATGGGTTTATACAAAAAAAAGTTAAAATATAGCGATATATACGAGTGTTCGTGGATGATATAGTAATAGTCACAACACATAAAGATATTAACGAAGCAAGCAGGTGGGAACATGATAAAAGTTTAAGAATTATTATTTCAAAAACTAAAGCAATGGTACGAAAGAAAATTTCGCAGTAATTAATCATTATAAATAATATACGAACAACTGCATTTAGAAAAAATGTAATATATTAGTTTCCAAAAAGATACAACGCTTAACGTTTCCGTCAGCTTATATGACTGGCCATTATCAGAAGCGAACTTTAACCGGAACGCAAACTTCGGTCGACAATAGCGATAAAAATATATAAAAAAAAACAACAAACCAGACCGATAACATGGAAAATCCAAGCCTAAAAAATACCTAAACGTAACAACACACACACACAAAAAAAAGAATACAGGGGAAAAACCCAATAGATATAAAAACCAAACAGAAAATCAACGACAAAATATCTGTAATCGCCGGAACAAAATGAGAAGAAAAATGTAAAAAAGCAACAACGGACTTAAAAATGAGACTGATATATAAAAATTAGAAAAAAACAAAAAATAATAGAAGCCAAAAATTACAAAACGGATACAAATAAACAACTTAAAAATAAAACTATAAAAAAAAAAAAAAAAAAAGAAAAAAAAAAGGAACCAAAAAAACTAAAAGAAAAATATAAGTGGAAAATTGAACACACGATTAGTTAATAAGAAGAAAACGATGGACTTAAAAATAAGACTAACATAATAAATTAGAAAAACAAAAGCACCTGAAACAACAAATAACACTGCCGGAAACAAAATTCCCCCCCAAAAGGGGGCAAAAATAAAACACGAAAACAACATGAAAAATAACGAAAAAATTGTACCTGAAATTTACCTGTAAATTTACCTGGAAATTGACCTGACAAATTAACCCGAAAAACTGACCTGGTAAATTGACCTGGTAAATTGACCTGGTAAATTGACCTGAAAATTGACCAGAACCTTCACTGGGAAGTGCACCAGAATGCGCCAGAAGATAAGTTCACACCAGTTCACCAAAAGTTCACCGGAAATTCACCTGCAATAAAATATAAAACAAAGCACAAACAAGGCAAAGTACGGTAGATGCAAAGCAACAGAGATCCAAGGAAGGTAGAGAGCAAACAGCAAGGCAAGAGAAAGAAGAAATGGAAATCCAAGGAACCTAAAAATTCACCAGAAAACTCACAAGAAAATCACCGGAATCACTAAAAACGAGAAAAAAACCCCGCAAAACACCGGAAATCCTAAAGGAAGGGAAGGAAAGAAAAAGAGAAAAAAACGCGAAACATAATGTCACCGCGGCTTCGTCAAATGAATCACAAGTTTTCACGTCTCCGGAACATACAAACCGTCCTCCTCCCTATTAAAATTAGGCCATTTCTCAATCTCAATAGCTTCGCTCACAAGACTCTTAACGGAGTGACCTTTATTTACTTTTTAAATTCATTTGGCGTTTTTTTTTGTTGTTCGCATAAATTGTACACAACAAATTCGGTTTTTTAAATTTAAACTTAAATGCCCTCTTGAATAAAGTTTATTTTTTATTTTTTTTGAAATTACAAAAAAGAAAAAAAAGGCTTTTAATTGGTTTTTGTTTGCGCAGTAGTACGTGCGCTTGTCGAGTTAATTCCGCTTCAACTTTTTTTTGGCTTAGTGAAGTGCTCGGTAGAAAGTCAGGATTGGCCACTGTCTGCTGCGTACGATTATTTATTTATAATTAAAATTATTGAACTTAGCCGAGCGTTAAAGTTTTTCAGCGGGACTTTTTCATCGTTTAATGGCTTGATTCGACTGATGAGATATAATTAAACTGTTCAATATTTAACTGAAAAAACTTCCAGAATACCGAATCATTTTCTTAATAAATTGCACGAGAATATTCTGGAATCCTTCGCTGACACGTAGCAAGTGTATTGGGGTTCATTATTTCACGTTAGCATCGTTAATAACTTTTCATTTTCTTCAATGATAGCGGGAGGAAAAAATAAAGGTTGTTTGGTCCACAACGTTAATCTAATGAAAACAAACGGCGCCTATAGAAATTTTAACAAACAACTCCGGTTACCGCTTTTTGTCAGGCCAGAGTCTAATTAAGTTGTCTTCATCCATTTTATATTAGACACGTGTGTATTTATAATATTATAAAGAGAGAAAAGAATAATTTTTAAGGATTGTTAAATTTAATTACTCAAAAAAGAGAAACTATAGCATTAACAAAAGTGGCGTCCGTTTCCCAGATCTTTTTTCGTAATAGCAAAAAGCTGTTGGAAATCTTTCGTCCGCTAAATGTCAGCTGTTCTTTTCTTTTCTGGATTCCGGTATACAATGTACTACGGAGAATTCTAAGAAGATGGTTCAAAAATACCGAATTATTATGATGTACTCAGGTACGGTTTTACTTATTAATTACGAAATCGGATTATAAATTACAATTAAAATTTTCTTTAAAACCATTTCTATAACTTCAAGTTAATCGATTATTATCATTCCGGGTGGCAAACACAGACAAGAATATGTGATTTAGAATTTAAAATGAATTCAAAAATCAGCCTTAAAAAATTCGTAACTCATCACTACATGATGATTACAAGACAACACGTAGAAGCTCTTCCATAAAACAAAAAAAAATTACAGTTAAAAAATTATTTAAATTCCGGCCCCCTTTTTTTTTTTGAAAAAAAAAAAAAAAAATAGCAAAAAAAGAGGATGTCGCGTAAGCACTAGTGCGAGTAAAAAAATTGAGGGGAAACCAAAACGCGTATCTAAAACATATGCATAAAAGACCGCTTTATAGGGAAACTATAGAGCTTTACACAACTTTATATTTAGACCCTCGGCGGAAAGCACGGAATTTTGGAAAAAATTTTTTTTCTCTTCTGATTTAACGGTGGAAAAATCGCTATTTGTCAGGAACAAGGCTGTCTTTTATTTTACCTTAATTTCAAAGTTGGCGAAAAGTTCAAAGAGGCGCGAAAAATGATGTGTCTCTCCCTCTTTGCGATGCGAAAAATCGGGTTGTTTCGTTTTAAATTTATAGTATCATACAAATGTTAATTATGGTTATCTTTAACATAACTTGCGAGGAATCTTCAACCCGCGTGAAACATCATGCTTGTTTGAACTTGTGTCTTAATTATATTACCTCAATAAGCTTCTTTGCACCTGGAATTCATATTTCACATAACGCTATTATCCGAATGTTTTTGATTAATTGTGTCGGCAACGCGGTCTGTTCAACGTATAAAGTTGTTACATTTTCATAAGGTGGCGGTGATCTTATTATCGGAATCGGGTTCGATCTTTAGGGAATAATCGTAAAAGCACGCTTGCACGCTTCCGAAAGAGCGTTGCTTGATTGTCAGCGCGCAAGCATAATAATTCTATTTTAGACGGACGCGATCGCGGAAAATTTTAAACTAATTTTCTCACTATGCCTAGTTGAACGGGAGGAGTCTCTTTTGTTTCTGATTAAAGTCGATCATCTATCGGGCGGGCGAATTCAATTTTTTCCTCGGTCACCCTTGATTGTCTTTTCGCCTTTTCCACCAGTTCCGGAGTCGGCATCAGTTTGACGCTGTCCGCTTTAACTGTTTACACCGAATTGGCCGCTACGCGCAACGGTTCGCGGAAAAATAGCCGTGCTAATGTGTGCAGCGGGGGGAAATCTCTAATGAATAAACATGAAAATTCCATTAGAGTGCTCCAAGATTCCGGTCGGACAGGCCGCACCAGCGACACTCTAGCAGCACCGTTCGTTCGCGCTGTTATTCTTCATCGAATATGGCAATAACGGGGTTAATGGCGGCGTTGTACAAGATGAATTTTGTCATCGGCTTCCCCGCCGACACCTCTGAATAATTCAGGCGAAGAGATATCGTTAGAGGTGTTAATTTGCTGCAATTCCGCTTAAATCGGCGCAGCCGAAATATTGTGCAACTCCGAACGGTAATTGTTGATTATTTATTTATTTATTTATTTATTTATTTATTTATTTATTTATTTTTTGCAGATTAAAAAGAAAATAAAAGTCGGAAAAAATAAGATCAGCGATAATTATTTCTTTAAGAAAGAATTCATTTTGAAAAGAGTATAAGAATCGGTAGCTGATACCGTCGAGAACTTCAGTTGCATACAAAAATTTTGAATTTTGACACATTCCGGTTCCTTAAAAAACTAGTAACTAAACGTACTGCGACATATCTTGTTTATTGGTGAGTCAAATAAAACGAACTGAAAATTATAAATATCGAATAAACGATAAAGAGTAAATCTTTATATATAAAAATGAATGCTTTCCCGTATGCATTCCTGTACTACCGGACGGATCAAGCTGTTATTTTCAGGGTGTATTCGTGCGATGTCCCAGCGAAGTTTTTTTTAAGGTATGACTAAGTTTTCTACCAGCCATGAGGTTGCTACACGCAGTACAGAAATGCATAAGGGGCGTATAAAAAAAATTAATTTTTATAAAATTGTCTATATAAATAGATTATCATGTGTGGTAAATATAAATTAAACATAAAAATTTAAATAAACCGATTTTTATTTTATATAACTAGATAACATTAGTAAATGAGTTCTGCTACGTCTATACCTCCATGACATGATCTAAACATACATGCTCCTAGTCTAGCTGCTGTACTTATTGCGGAGAGCTAAAAAAAAAAAAAAAAAGTAGCGTTTTCTAAAATATTCTTCACAGAGAAATAAAAAATACCGAAACATTAATATTTGCTAGCACTGCCGGGAATGTTGTTTATACTGAAATTCGAAATCCTTATACTCAATTATATTTTTTTTAGTTTGTTGTTGTGGTAACTTTAAAATTTTTCAATAAATTTGATAAATTAATTTTTTTTATCCATGTTATTATGTATATGTATATATACATGCTATTATTATCAACTGGGAGTAATTTATGATTTTACAAAAAACATATTTTTACCTATCTATAATAAATTAACGATTCTAATCTGATGGGCAAAACCGCGATGGGCCAAGCTATGGGACCTCCAGAAATGTTACTGGGTTGACTCTAATGAATATCTCGCAAAGGATGAACAAATTTAAAAAAGCGTGATAAAATAAAGATTTACAAAAAAAATATTCACACTATAACATCTATATATATATATATATATAAATTCCAGATAAAACAAAACTTTTTTTATTAACTTCCAAATACAGATTTAAACAGGTATTAATATACGGTCGAAACTGTAGGTAACCGTTCTAGTATTATATAAAACACAATGAAGCGCCGGAACATCCCGTGTGTTTTTAGTAAAAATCAAATTAATTTTCAAGTCGTTAGCGGCAACGGTTGTTATCACTGTTCGGAATAAACACTAAATTTGCCGGAGAATTGATAAAAACCGAACAAATAATTCGGGAAGAGAACACGCACTGTTAAATCACTGAGAACGGAAAAAAAATTATTTCCTAATCAAATGAAAATACCGTTCCTTCTCCTTAACATAAACAACCAGAACTTCACATTCTGAGAAATATGTATATATATATATACTAGGGGGCTTTCCCCCTGGCCGCTTCGCGGCCCAACCCCCCATCCGGACCCGCCGCGAAACCCCCGTTTTGTGAGAGTTTCGTCGTGACCAAGGCTCAAAATGCATATATTTTTCGATGTTCTCACTCGACTCAAGGTAACATACAATTGCCCATGAGTGAAGACATTATCCCTCAAATCAACAGCGGCGAAATCCAATGTTTCACCCGGAGCTTTGTTAATGGTCATGGCATAGGCTAACTTGATAGGAAACTGCCTTCTTAAAATCTAAATGCCAGTGTCGCCAGCTATAAATTTGAAACTGATCCTAGGAATTAGAAACGTCTCACATTCATTTTCCGGACGAAATACTTCAATTATGAAACCTTTAACAGATTTAATGACGACTTTTCTTCCATTCACCAGACCTTCTTCGAAATTCAAATTTCTGATGAGGATACAAATCGCTCCAATTTTTATAGTAATTTTGTGATTTGGAACTCCTGGGTTTGACATTTTGTTTAAAATTTCAGTACATAAATGTGTGGAATCTCCATTTGTTTCTTTTTCATCAATCAGAGTTGTATCAGCACTATATAAATTTATTTCATCTCCAGAAATTTTTTTCCCTATTATCAATCTGTTGTTTTTATTCGTTGGTGATAAAATACATCTTTTGGACATTTTAGAAAAATTTGATAGACCATTATCGAGATAAATGTGATCAATCATTTCATCAAGTGAAGTAAACATTTTTAAATCGGGGAAATTTAATAGGATTCCATTTTCTTCGCCATACAAAGTCTCTGGCATTTTTCCTTCACCAATTTCTAATAAAAACTCCTCGAACCCTTTTTATAAAACGATTGCGACCAGTCTCTATATTTCTCTTTCCACTATCACGATACTGTTCGTAGAATTGCAAATACGTTAGATTGCTCATTTCTTCAGTTTGTGCCGATCACAACTTCAAAATTACAACGTCGTTTTTCAAATTTAAAAATACACCAATAATACACCATAGAGGAAACAAAAGAAGAATCGTTAACAAAAGATGTTTCTTCGTCTTTGTCCACTATGAGTAATACACGATGAACGAAAAGCCAGTAACGGTTGACGGGTGGGTGGAAGCGCGGTACTCTGTAGGTAAATGCAGTACCGGACGGTTGGCGGGTGGAAGCGCGGTACTGCGTAAGTAAATATAGTAGTACCGCGTTTTCATGAATGATCTTATTAAATTAGCGCTGATCTCTTCCCTTTTTGTTTTGAGCCCCGAGGTATGAAAATTTTGGACATCTTATAATTTTCCTAAAAGCCACTGACCTTGAGCTGTCGATTAAAAAAAATATTAGCTTTCTAAGTGCCATAGAACGGTCTCAGGACTTTTTTTTTTGATTTTTCATCTAATAATACGAAAATTGAAATTATTTTGTTAAAAGTTTGAATTGCAAATAGCTCCTCAAAAATTTCAATCGCTAGAAGGGTAGTGTAAGCGAGGGAAATACTCTAAATTCAATTCTCTTTTAAATGAGACCTAGAGCAGTTCAGTAGAATAATTAAAAAATTATCAAAAAAAAAATATCTTTCTTATTTGACACCTTCGATATACATATGTATACGGATGTAATGCTTACATGGAGTTTATCGGTAGAGATTCGACTGAAGCGTGATCATTATTAGTTATTTAAAAAACGATTTTCTGACTTCACACTAATTTTTATACGTATTTTTAAACGGCGTAAATGCTTCGTCTGTCGTTCTTCCAACTTCATAGAGACCTACTCTAATCATTCTAACGGTATGTTAATAATTCTATGGTGAACTACTCCAATATTTCCGGATTTTCTTTCTTATTAGAGTAAAATATTTTGATAGCTATCATTAAAATGAGAACGCTGAAATAATATTTCTGACAGACTTTAACGCGTATTAAGTTAACGGGGTGAGAAGTTTTTGAGTTCAGCTAATCAAAAAAGTTTTGACATTTTTTTTTTTTCGAATTTCATTTTTAGAAAAAATTGTCAATAGGTGGCGGTGTTGGAAATTGAAGCAAACTCGCTAATACTTATTAATTATAATTATAATAATAGAGGAGGATAAATTAAGTCGTTCAACTTAAAATGTTGTTTTTCTCTAAAAACAAAAAAAACCAAAAAAAAACCTTGTTCCTTACGAGGTTGTTTTTTTTTGAAAAACAAGTCTGCCACGTCACGTGAATGATCTCATACATTTGCCCATATTCTTTCTAATGACAATAGCTGTTTTACTGGCTTTTCGTTGCGTCTGAGACGGGACAATCTGAAGGGCAAAAAAGAACACCGGAAGAATCGAAAAGAACGGAGAAACTTTTCTTCGATCATCGCTAACTTGAAAAAAAAATACTTTGGAAACAAGAAAAGAACAGGATCACGAATGTGCACAGTAAAGATGATATCATACACGAGATAACAGTGCAGCGGATACTAGGTTGAAACACTTGATATGCAAATTGGAATCTTTAAATACTATTTGTGGTTTTCTTTGTAACGAACTAGCAAAACTTTTTTATATTAAAAATCTGTGAGATCAATTGTGTAGATTTGTTATATTAACTGCGAATTTTTGCTATGATTAATGAGAATAATGAGAATAATGTGAATAATGAGAATAATGTGAATAATGAGAATAATGAGAACATGTTTTTTACATGCAGTTTTAAGCGCAGTAAACTAAAAAGGCCCGTAAACAAAGGAAGTAATATATATATATATATATATATATGTACATATATTTATGTGGAGGTGTGTGTCTTATTCGAAGATAAAATTGTGTGATGGATGCATTCAATTTGAAATGGCGGCGATGGATTGTGTGACCACTGGAGTTAACTGGCTAAGATAATGCAGGACATTTTTCTCCTGCGCGTTTAATAATCTGTAGAAAGTTATTGCCGTCGGCTATTCGTAGTCGGTGCAAGGCGCAAAAATTTCATTTTTCGCGGTATCTTTCCAGGAAAAGTGCCGGCCGATAAAAAAAATTATTCAATTACCGTAAATGGTCTTCTCGCGTGTTTTGTTACAGCCAAGTCTTACGCCACGGAAAAATCAAAAGCGTTTTATCTTATTAAAGAGGTAAGAAGAAAAAAAAATGTAAAGAAGACAAATTGAATGCAGTTAAGTTTCACTCCTGCTATTTATCTCCCTCCTTCGTCTATCACCCCCCCCCCCCCCCCCTCGATCACTTTATTCCATCTTACCTTTTTTTTAATAAACATAAAACTTTTTATCGCATTATCTTTTTATGTTCCAGCATCGTTTCTTCCTTTCATTCTTCGATGATTAAAATCATTCTAATACACGTAGCAGTGTTCGCTTTTTAATTCGCTCTTTTTATAAATCTTATTACATCCCTGTAATAGTAATTTAGATAACGAAGCGTCGATAGCGGAAACTTTTATCCTAGCTTATTTTAATTACCGAAGCACCTCGTCTGTTATTGCTTTCTTTATTTTATTTTATTATTAATTTTTTTTTTATTTTTTTCCCGGTTGAGAATTAAATTTTTCAATCATAAAGCTTACACACACTGTGAAAACGGATAGAGAATTTGTTCCGCACTTTGGTCCTAATCGGATTACTATTAGCCGAATTAAAGGAAAATGGCGCACCACGACAAGATTATATTTTCTGTTTTACAATGAGACAGAAGTCTTTTATCATTATACACGTCTTCTGATAACCTTCGAGTATTCAAATACGACCGAATAGGAATTGCCGGAATGGTTGCATCGGCTTTAACACACTGACCGAATCTTCAGCTATAACCTATAGAGCATTATTTTTTACTCAGACTGCGGTTCTTAACCGGCCAATTTAGAAAATTTTTTATATTTGCAAATTTTATTTCTTCCTTTTCTACATGAAACGAACCAGATTTTCTTGGATTTTCCCGGAAATCTGGCGCTACATTTTTATTTCGCTTTCTTGATTATTTCGGTGTCTTATGTAAAATAAGGTGATAATATAAGAAAGTAGAAAAACTATCCGACGTAATGAGGAAAAGAAAGTTGGCATTTTATGCGCATATCCAGAGAATGGATGATACCCGGTTAACTAAAAGAATCTTTCAACATTATTTTGATAGATTGCAAGTCCAGGCCGAGGTGGTTATACGAAAAAAGATTTTAATGAAGATACATATCTAAACTATTGAAAACAGAACAGAATTTAGGAAAAAAATTAAAGAACTCAATGGCTTCAATAAAATCAAAAGGAAGAGAATAGGGCAGAAATGGACAGATGATCGGAAGAAAAACGTAACACTGTTGAAAATAATATAAGTTGAAAATATAAAAATTTAATAATCGTAAATGATTATTGAGATAGTTCGATGTCAACACAAATAAATAAATACATTGATCGACAAGATTAAGTAAGGTATTTTAAAATGACTCGCGATTGCAAGTGCGTGTATAATAAGAAGTCACTCTACATTAGAGGTTTATGAATGAGTACTAATTTCAATAATTTGACTTACTAAGTATATTTTTTTTTTTTTTTTTTGGTTCCCCAATTTTGTATAAAAAACGATGGGGCAAGTATATTTTTGTATAAATATAACAAAAAATTAACATATACAAACTTTGTAATTAATAATATAACTTAAATTCATAAAAGAAAAAAGTATTACAGAGTGTAAAACATATGAAATACGAATAACTACATTGACAAATACAAAATTTGTAAACAAAAGGCAAAGCGCAACAGCGATGTAAAAACTTAGTCACTAATTGCACCCAATATCATTAATCAATAGTCACTGTTAGCTTAAATTTACTTTAGTTAACATAATAAATCTAAAATTAATACAAAATTACATTTAAAATGAATACTGTTTATATAAATATATAGCTTATTTATTTAACTTACTAAGTAGTTATTAGTTTATCGTTATGTTATTGTTGGCAAAATTTGCGCGCAGAAGAACTTTCCCTTTTTCGACCCATTTGGCCACCGATAAGTAGATTTACCAGCAAAGAATGATATATTAAAATCGTATTTTTTACAATAAATGTAAATACTATAAATAAAATAAGGAATTCGTTGTTTTATTACGTATCATTTAGTTGGAAAGCAGAAATATCGTTTTTCATTTTTCAGTTAAGTTCCTTTCTTAATGTATGTTCGTGTATATTTTATTTTCTTTTTCTTTTTGGATATTTACAAAAAGATATTTAAATCTGGTTACTTTTAGTTAGAATTTATAATAAACCGGGAAGCGAAAAAGTGAAAATGTAAAAGAAAAAAGAGGAAAAGGGAAAAATACTAATACGACTAGTAGGGGGCGTACCAACTATTCAACTACAGACGCCGAAGCTGAAATATGCGAATTTTATCCCATTTTGTCGTCCGAAATCGAAGCCATCGTTAATTACTTAACCAAATTAATTATTAATGAATTAATGTAACCTAGCTTTGTGTGAGTTACTGGAGTAGTTTTTAATAATTTGTCGAAGGTGATAAACATTAATTTCACCGTACTTAATGACACGCAGTGCGCCGCTAGACCTCTAATTCCAATAATTTTATTGATCTCAATTTTTTACGTAATTCCTCACTGCGTTGCTACTGGTTAACATTAATGAGCATATAAAGGTACACATACATATATATATATATATATGTGTGTGTGTAAATGTATTTTTTCACGAATATGGTGGTTTTATTTTGAACACATAACAGTAATATTCAGAAGAATTGCAACGCCATTATTGTGCACAATATTTAAAGCGTCCATAAGAAATAGATTATATAGTATATATAATTACGGAATATATATATATAGTATATATAATTACGGAATATATATATATATATATATATATATATATATATTCATATATATATAACTTAATACGTGTTTTTTATTTTTTTATTCTTGTATTTTTAATGGGACTTATCGTTACATCTTCGATTGAAGTACTCTGTCGCCGACAAATGATGGTAATGTGACTGCATTATTTCATGACATTGCGTCAAGAAATATCTTCAGGACGCTATAGCTACTTCCGTGATATGAAATTTGCATTTCTAGTCTTTGAGTTTTGCACGAAATTTGGTAGCACATAAATAAAACCGACATAGTTGGTAGAAATTTGCAAGGAACATCATCATTTTTTTTGCAATGTGTTCTATCCAAAAAGGCTCACTAAGCGATATTTTTTATTTTTGAAAATGTGTTATTGTCGACTGATTACATCTTTTATAGTTTATTAAAAAATTTCGGTATCACGGCCAGACTGAATGCTGTTCTGCATGAATAGAGACGTCTTTTGTTGTTTTTCTGCGAATTCGTTATCGAAGTAATTTCAACACATTCTATTGCAGTATTTTCGAATCAGAATTTTTGTAGCGGGTTTATTAATTTCTGCGGAGGTTTTTGTTTGCTTTTTAAGAAATCCCGTATTTCTCATCCTATTAAATCTTTTTTTGTGATCGTTTGGTATGTATTACAACAAGCCAAACGTGGTCATGAGACTTACTCGGTTAAAATACGAGAGCGAAAAATACCCAAATTATTTCTACCTGCCGGAGTTTGTAGGTTGTTCAAGTTGACGCTTCGTATAGAGATTATCTCTTCTTTGGCGAAGTCAAATTGCCGTGTATTGAACTGTTTGCAGTAAAGCATATTTCTTATGCAATCTCGATATATCCGTTCTTTCTTATCTCGGCTCCTCTTATAGTCCCCACCATTTTATAATCTTGTTTCCCGATTGCAGGTTTGTCAGTTGGAAAACTTCCTACATCTAGCTCGAAATAGTTGACAAACAAGTGGAAAACGACTACTTATCACGGTACTACTCGGTATTTTTGTACATTACGTTATTCTACTGTTTAACTGTATTTTATACTACTGCTTTGTATCTTGGTTTTGTACCATTTTTACTTTGCTCTTTGTTATTTGTTTGTTTTTGATTTCTTCGGATGATTTTAGAGAATAAAGTTACGTATTGTCCAAAATTAAACATTTCGGTCAAATTTGTGAATGTTTCGATCGTAAATTTTTTAAGTTATACAAAACTATTTACATTAAAAATTGACATATTTGCACCATTTAGCACGAAAATAAATGTCTCTCGTCCATCATAAAAACCGAAAAGATGTTAGAACGCGAACATTGAATAAATAAAAATTACTTCTATACGAATACCACTTAAAAATAGAACAATGAGGCTTTAAAAGAGAAATTACGTTTTCCGAAACTAAAAAATTATTTTTGGCGAGGGCCGCGTCAACTATCGACATTAACTCGGCACGAGTGTTTTCGTAAGTTTCAATATGTGGCAAATGGAACTCGAACTAAACACCACTGCCTGTATGTCGCGGTGTAATTAAAAAAATTAACAATAATAAAATTTTACATTAGTGCCGACAGTTCATTTTGCGTTTTTCGTTCGTATTGTTGCATAACTGCGCTAGGTCGTACATCGTTTCTAATTCATTATCAATGTCTCATATACATGTATATTGTATGTCTGGCAAATATTATATTAATAAATATAAGTTTATAATTTCAAATTTTTAAACACATATTAAATAATTTAAATTACAATTTTAAAATGTTTTATATCATTTTAGAATGAGTAGGTTTGGTTTTTAGTTTGTTTTTTTTCTTTTTTTTTTATGGCCTAATGGAAAGCGCTGTTTTTTATTTCTATTTTTTTTTTTTTTTTTTTAAATAATAAATAAATAAATAAATAAATAAATAAATAAATAAATAAATAAAGTTACGATTATATTGGACATCCGTATAAATATTTTGATTTACCGGCTACCTCGTGAATTAATAAAAAAAACAATTACCGGTTGCCAGCCGCTACTGTCGTCCGACTATTATTATATTTCCTTATTTGCATTCTGTAGGCCAGCTCTGTCCAGCACATTAAGGTAGGTACAGTATTTCACGTTTAAATCATTTTAAAATATATATACAGCGTATTTTTTTAATAAGTTTTTAAATTTCCTAATATGGCCAACAAAATTACTTTATGTGGTACGTCGTTCGAGCTTTGCTTCGTTGAAAGTTACCGATATACGGAAGAAGAAATTGTTGAGTTTTATATAAAACACCGTATTATTCCTAATTTCAGGTTAATAATTTTACATTTTTTTACTTACTTCTTTTAAATCCTGTTATCCATAACCCATTTTTTTTTTTTTTTTTTTTTTATAGATGAAAATGTATTGTTTTTTAGCGTTTTGTTATTTATTTAGGTTATGTTATGTTGCTGTTGATTTTAAAATAGCATCTTCTTCATCTGTACGTTTCGTTGTTATTTAGATTTTAGTTTGCAATTTTCCACATTTTGAATTTGTTCGAATTCAGAGCGGAAAATACTAAAACCTCCTTTTACTAGACTGAATTATAGTGGAGAACATCGTTTACTAATTAATGGTGTAGAGCAGTAAGAAACACAGAATCAATTATTTACTTTGAAGGAACGTTGGCGTGGTTTCTATATCTGCAGTACTCATGGATCGTCACTGTTTCGCTGTGAAAGCCTTAATATTGATTGTCCGCTGACAAATGAATCAATTCAGAACGGGTAGAAGCGAAAGATGAGAAATGAAAAATGATACTACCATCGGCTGACATTAACGGCTCCAGTGTGACCAACGGGGTTACGTATTGTGTCATGTTTAAGAAATAATCAATTTTTATTGGCGAATTAAGTGGCCTCCGGTTCTTCATCGCTTGTCCAGCAATATCCAAAAAGAGAATGTATATAATATTGATTTTCAGAAATATTAAGAAGTAGCTTGAGAAATCGGAATTTTTAACGGTCGAAAAAAAAGATGGCAGATCATTGAATTCTAGAGCGGGACGTAAGTATAGTAAAAAAATTAAGTTGCAAAGAGAAAGAAGCGGCATTAATCGGAGAGAAACGATGTAAAGGATGGCACACACATAGGTGTCATTTATTAATCACGGAAAAGCGGAAACCATTGAAATGTTAAAAGGATTATAGAAGCAAATCTGCTAGGTATCGATAAAAATACCGAAGACACGTTATATAGTAAATATTTCGGAACTAGTAAGAACTGTACGCAGAAAATTATTCGACTATGATGAAAACAATTAATCGCAGTGTATCAATAAATACTGCTTGTTGGTTAGTTACTAACAATAAGACGAAGGTCTTCTTCAGATTCAGACCGCGGTGCTGATGTGACTATCTTTCAGGATCAGAGGGCTCGAAAAACAAGCTATCTTTCGTGGAACCAGTTAGAATGAGAATGGTTAAATCTCAATCCGAGTGCGATATTGTTAGTATGAAAAAACAAACAGCAGAAATAACGTGTGCAAAAGGGAAATAAGTAGTTCCATGTCTCATGCAATGGGAATATAGAGGAAAACGCTCAAAATAGGGAGCAATCAAGGAAAGTATGATCAGCGTCGCAGAAAACTATATCAACCGAATAAAGAGGACTATGTAAAAGGAATCCAACGAATGCCGAAAGCAGAAGGAGAGTTGTACGGAACGGCGTAGGAGAATAATCGAGAAAATTACAGAACAGCGAAAGGAGAACATAACTGGAGAAAACAGGGAATGATTAGCAGAGAAGAATGGGGAAATATTCGATACGAAAATCTGAAACGGAAACTTAGTCGAAAGAACGAGAGACTTTTTAAAGAACGAAACTAAAAGAAATTCAAATTTAAAAAAAAACCCGTTAATTTTATATATTACGGCTGCCGGTTAATAGAAAATAAATGTAAATGAAATGGCCAGTACGAAGAATGTGGATTATAGAGCGTGTACGAAGAATTACGAAATTAGAGGAAGTAGTAGGGAGTGATGAGCAATCAAGGCCTGATGGACCTTCATAATATAACTGATGAAGAGGTAAGATTAATTTTTGCCGTTATTTTAGTTCGTTGAATTTACCGCTGTTACGGCTCGAATTTGAACTTGAACTTTTGTGAATGAACTAAAATCAAAATAGCTCTAACATTCTTCTTTTTCTTCTATATGCCCTGCCCTCGAAGGACGTTGGCGATCATCTCTGCTTGATTTTTATCCATGACTCTCCTGAATATTTCTACAGTATCTAGTTTGAACCACTTTCTTAGATTTTCCATCCACATTATTCTTGGTCGGCCACGCCTGCGACTACCTTTTTTTTTTTTTTTTTTTTCCACACCTAGCTGCTAGAGCTATCAGAGGAAGTTTTGACTTTAAATCACTTGAACGGCATTCCTTCTAGCAAAGGGATACCTAATTATTTATTCTACTAAGTCTAGTGGTTTTATTCTCCGCAACCGTCGTACTTCAGTTGAATTATCGAGCAGATTGACTGCTGTCCTGTTTGGGTGATCGTGTAATCGCATAGCATGTTTCGTCGCTTCTTCTCTTATAACGTCAGCAACATACGAAACGGTTAGATCACTGTGAAGGGTTTTATTGGATATAAACCAAGGAGCATTTGCCATTATCCTTAATATTTTATTTTGAAGCCGTTGTATTACTGCTAAATTTGTCCTGGCACTGCAGCCCCAAATTTGACATCCATATTTCCATACTGGGGCTAAAATGTGTTTATAGATTAGCATTTTATTTTCTAATGATAACTTAGAGCGGCGTCCAATTAACCAGTACATCTGCCGTACTTTTAATTGTAATTCATTCCGTTTAGTCTGGATGTGTTTTTTCCAGGTTAATTTTTTGTCAAGATGAATGCCTAAGTATTTGACACTGTCACTTGGTGGCAATATTTTATGATTGATGGTAACGTCCTTAGGTAGGATCTTTCTGTTGGTGAAAAGTACACGTTTTGATTTCTCCTCGTTGATTTTTATCCGCCACTGCTTACACCATGCGGATATTTCATTGATTGAACTTTGGAGATTGTTTGCAAGCAGCATCAGGACAGAGGTTATCGCAAAGTATGGCTGTATCATCCGCAAACGTCGCTACTAGGCTTCCTTCGAGCGCTGGGAGATCTGCGGTATATATTAAGTAAAGGAGTGGTCCCAGCACACTCCCTTGTGGGACTCCAGCAGTAGCTGGATGGATTTCGGATACTTCATTTCCAATTCTTACTTGGAAGTGTCTTTCTTGGAGAAAAGAATTTATTAATTTATAGTACGGATATGGAAATTTTGCTCTTACTTTGTGAATAAGTCCTTCGTGCCACACCTTATCAAACGCTTGGCTGATGTCTAGAAATGCCGAGTCACAGACTTTCTTTTCCTCCAGGCTGCGTTCTATTTTTTGGACAACTCTATGTATCTGCTGAATAGTCGAGTGATTTGTTCTAAAGCCGTACTGATGTTCCGGTATTAGTTCTTTTTCAATTATAATTTCAGTTGTTCTTTTTAATATCAGCTTTTCATATAGCTTTGAAATTATAGGCAATAGCGCAATTGGTCTGTAAGATTTCATTTCAGAGGGGGATTTGCCTGGCTTCTGTATCACGATTATCTGAGCGAACTTTAGTTGTATAGGATAGTATGTAGTTTTTATCATTGAATTAAAGATATATGTTAGCATAACTAGTCCTTTGCGCGGCAGTTCCTTTAGCATTTTTGCTGTTATTAGGTCATATCCTGGAGCTTTTCTGGTGCTCATGTTTTTAATAATAGCTTTGATTTCTTGCGGAGAAGTTAGCTTTATAGGACGACTCATATCCATATTGGAGGAGGTCTGTGGTAGATTATCAGAGCCTGGAAGTGGGCTGAACACAGCGGCAAAATATTTCCCAAGTTCATCGGCCTTCTCTTTATCGCTGTGTGCCCAACTGTTATTTGACTTTTTTATCGGATGTGATCGTTCTTTGGGTCTTTTAAAGTTTCGTGTAGCTTTCCACAACGTGTAATCATGAGCCTGTGGAGACGACTACCTTACGTAAGAATAAATAAAGAGACGAATCAAGCAACGAGGAACAAGTGAATTTAAATTCAAAAAAAATCCGTATGAAATAAATAATGATGTTGAAATTATGAAACACCGTACACGTACCGTAACAAACTAGATACGTTTTTGCAAAACCAAACTTTTACAAAAAAGAAACCCACGTAATTCAAATGGCAAAAAGTCGAAAATGAAAAAGCGCCGAAAATATCTTCTCTTGACCCAAGAAGTACGGATGAAGACAATGTCGTGAATAGAAGTGAAATATTTCCCCCTCTGTGAATCGAATACATTCATAGAACAGGGAACTTTCAGGCGAAAATATTTCTTAAGCCATATTGGACATTAAAAAATCAGAGAAAAAAAAACAGTAAATAAGTAAACAAAGATAAACGCAAAACGACGCCTTGCAGAACAGCGAAAACCTGTTACCATATCAGTGTTAACGATAGCTCTGTGCACATAACACTGAATAATAGGCTTGTTTTAATTATTTCGTAACCAGCTATTCTCAAATAAAGCCCCAGATGAATGTGATTTTAGTTATAAATTTCGATAATCAATCATAAATTAAAACGGCTCATGTTTTAACATTTCATTATTAAAATTTACTTAGTTACTTTAATAATTTAAATGTTAAACTTATCCGCTGTGTAGATAAGGTAGACCGCTTCTCTACCTGATCTACACAGCGGATATTCCTATTACGTCGCACGTTGATATAGCAACTTTCGCTGATGACACAGCGATCTTATGTTCAAATAAATGTCCAAATGCAGACAGCAGTCAATAAAGTAACATCTTGGTGCAAATTATGGAAGATAAAGATTAATGAAGGTAAATCATCTCGAGTAGTTTTCACTAACCGAAGAATCGATTCATCCGAAAATATAATGATGAATGGAGTGGAGATCCCTCAGAAAGAAGATGTAAAGTATCTTGTGGTATTCACCTCGACAAACGCTTGACTTGGAGGAAGCACATTATAGCGAAATGAGTTGAACATCAAGCTGCGGCAACTGTACTGGCTGTTGGGTAAGAGACCAATAGAGTATCTCTTGAAAACAAGTTGCTTCTTTATAAGCAAATTCTTAAACCCGTCTGGCAATACGGCTGCAAATTATGAGGCTGCGCCAAAAACAGCAACATTTCAATTATGCAAAGAGTACAGAACAAGATACTACGCACGATCATCTCTACTCCATGGTACATAACCAACATCACGATCCATGAAGATCTTGGAGTTCAATTTGTAAAAAATGTGAAATAGAAACTGCTGCCCGACGATATGCTGCCAGATTGAAAGAACATCCTAATAGTACAGCAAAAGAACTGCTGAGCAACCCAAGCGAGGGACGTAGGCTGAATAGGAAACGACCTCAAGATCTCTTATAAATTAAAAAAATGTATAAATAATATGTGCGTGTGCTGATGTGTGAGGGTGTATGTGCGTGTGCATGTGTGATGGTATGTATGTGTCCGTGAGAATGCAAAAATATGTGTGTATGCATTTTGTATACACATACATATATAAGTTAATTTTAGCACCCTCCACTGGTTGGGTTGCTTATTCATGTTATTTTAACTTATTCCATAGATTACCAAATAGTTGATAAGACTAGGTGTAAAATAGCAAGATATATATATATATTAAAAAAAAAAAAAAATTTAAACTATTAATAGTTACTTGAAATATAAGTAACATTGTAGGCAATATTTTAAAATACCCTCAAAAATATAAAACAATTTCGAATTGTTTCATTTATACCTAATCCAAAACTTTTTGGCTTTGAGAAATTTTGAACACTGAAAAGATTACGCACGCTTCGAATGCTTCAAATGAATTAAATAGTAGTACTAGGATCAAAATCGTATTGTTTTTTTCTTTTTTTTTTTTTGAAAAATATGTATTTATAATTTTTTACATACAAAAATTTTCGTCAAGCTAAAACGCTTGTCGACGAATTATCCTATTTGACATTTTACCATCTTAAATTAACTTATACATATACATAATCGTGTAATATTTACTTAATCTATCTATTTTACTTATCAATAATTACTAATCTATTTTTATTTCCTATATTCGAAGTTTTTTTTTTTTTTTTTTCTAGTTCTTTTGCGTTTGCGTGTAAAATCTACTCACATCGAGACCGCCTTTCCTTTTCTCCCTGTGAAATAATAAGATAGGATACAGTCTAGCCCTAGTTAATTTTTAAAATATACTCATACCGTCCGCTTCGAAACTGCAAGTAATTTTAAATAGCAATTGCAAATTTAAAAAAAAAACGCTTAAATTATAAATTATTAGAATTTGTATATCGATTGAAGCAACAAAATGAACTGAACTAATAAAATGAACGGTCGCGATTAATCCTATATCGCAAAGTATAAATAAAATCGACATTCATTTGCACAGATGGAACAAGATGGAGCAAGACCAGAAACGATTTAGGAACAATTGAAGGTTGGACAAAGAGAGGAGGTACCGATAGGAATAGTTGGCCATCAGTTTGAAACTGATAATGCTGTAGAATTCCTGTTGCGCTGTAGTCTGAAATAGCTAGCAGTCGAACGTTTATATTAAATTTAATTTTCTTCGAGTAATGCATTAGGTCGGCGGTGGTAACATTTTATTACATTCCGAGTGTCTGTTCAAATAGAGTATCGAGAACAAGGTGAAATAACAGTACAATTGTTCAATGAGAGAATGGATAAAAAATTAGTTCTTTAGAATTTAAATGTTAAAAATTTAATGAGGTCGCAGAGGAAATAACTATAATTATAAGTCTATTAGAAAGCGAAGTAATTGACATATTTCGTGGAATCGAACTGTACTGAAGCGAAGCGGTTGGAGAGGGTCAGTATTTTGGAGCCTAACTTTGGTAATGATAATAGCGGTCGACCTGTGTAATCCATTTCCCGGAAGTCCTTCCTCTGTTGCCTTCTTTCACTGCCTATTTTATCTGTCGCTGTGATGATAGAATAGCAGCTCTTCCGTTCCTCTGTTATTTAAATTTTCATCATTTCGCTATTATTTCTCCTCGGCGGTTTGTCTATATTCATAAATTATTCCCTCGACTATTTACTTTTTATAAATTTACACCACTGTACTCCGGTTAATAATGTATTTCTTCCCTTCATCACTTAACCGCAAACCATCACCTTCTAAAAAGTATAAAGCCTACTCTGCCTAGCTTCAGACTTCGAATTGTTTTTTTCTTCTAATGGCAAATTTGACGTAAAAGCGTTAAATTTTAATTTTTCCCCCTTTTTTTTTTTGCGTAAAAGTAAAAAAAAAATAGGCGCATCAAAAACTTGTTTCTTTTTTGTTTTTTTTTCTTCCCCTAATAGAATACTGCTTTTAGAAGTTCTACGACTTGTGCGATATTATGAAAATCTGCATTATTTGTTTTTAAGAGAATCGCTTTAATTCTTTTTTTCAGTGGTGTGGAGTAGATGCAGTCTAAACAAAATAAAAACATTACTGGAGTGTGAGTTCAATTCTAGTTGAACTAGTTCTTCAGGAAACGATATTCGAATGGGAAACATTTTGAAGCACATAATTATGCAAAATGGGTCTATGTTTTATTCAAAAAGTGTTACAAATTATTCCCCAGTCATCTAGACTATAGTTCAGTGCTTGTTCGTTTACTAATGCCTTGCTCGTTTACTAATGCCTTGCTCGTTTACTAATGCCTTGCTCGTTAAGAAAATAGAAAAGATCGTATCTAATTTTTGCAGTGGTCATTATTATTCGCGAAATATTAAATGTAAAATTTCGCAAAGTCGAACGGAATATATTGTTACAGTGGTAAAACTGCATTATTGTGTGTGGATGCAATTATTTTCACGAATAGTTACTATATCCTATTATTTAGAAATATTATAGAAATAAAATAAAACGAGGCAAAATATACGAAAAAAAACCTTCAAAACGTACCAAATTAAAAATAACTATAAATGGTAGCGAATTTTAAAGTATCATCTCTTCATAATACGTTAGTTTGCTTTGTTTTCATTAGAATTTTTCCATTTATTAAGTATTTAATATTTAAATCGTTTGTAGCATCCCCCCCCCCCCAAAAAAAAACACATACTGATAAGAATTATAGATTTTTTGGAAAGCAACATTTCGGTGGAAAAATATCATGCGAAGATATGTGAAATGAGATGAACAATAACAGTTAGACTGAAGGGAAAATTTTGAGTTTTTTTTTCCGTATTTTTTTTCAATCATTTTGGTGACCGGAATTTAATTGTACTTTCTTTAAAATTGCATGTAACTACTATAGAGCTGCTTTAGGAACTTGAAATTTTCCAAATTTCTCGGACATTTTTATGTGAATTAAATCCGACAATAACAAAAAATTAAAGAAAAAGAGACAGCCAAATATAATTGTTCATTTTTAAAAATTATTATTTTTTAAGAACATGTAGAGCACGGTTTGCGTCATTGCGGGTTACTTGTCGGCGGTGTACCAATATACTCTAATGAAACTGCGAAACAACTTTATTAATATTCTGTAGTTTTGAGAATTACGTGCTTTATTGAATACGCTTATTCTACACGTTTATGCAAATCTCAGAGTTAATTTGCGTTTCATCGCAAACGGTTATAATAGATATTTTATACCACACACGTGTATATATACAATTTTTGTTTTTTAATTTTTGCCAAACGGAAAAAGGGATGATCGTTCAATGAAGATGCGAACAGCGTCGCAAAGTCTTCATTCGTACGGACAGGGAAATGCGGAGATATTAAAACGTAAACGAATAATAAAAACGATAACAGAAGGGGAAAGCGGAGGAAACTCGAGGAATCAAGGAAATTAGAAAGGAAGATTAGGTTGAACAGATAAATGAAGGAACGATCGTTACGAGAGATATCTGATGATCCGGAACAGAATTTTTGACAAAGAGACACGAGATTATAAGTTGGGATTTTTTACAAAAGAAATGAGAACAGGTAGCACAATCGGAGCCAAAAAATCCGTCATCGCATATTACCCTCAATGGCTTCATGGCTGGGAACTTACAGCAAATCAGCACAAAGGGAATAGCGGAAAGAAAAAAAAAATTGATGAGATTGTGCGAAGAATAATAAAATATCACGAGTGACTCTCTATGAAAGGGAGAGCTGCACGACTCACAGAGTCAAAAATAATATTTACATTTTCAGTATATGCGGCAGCGAGTTTCGAATTCCGAATTAAATACTGCAGTAGCTAGAAATACATGATTATTAGTCCGGGCGAAATAGACAAAAAACATGCTCGTTTGGTGAAATTCTTATAACTGCAACTTCGTGGGCTTAAAATTTAGCTAAAAATCAGCCGAATGCAACCCTAAATTTGTCGGTATGTGGGAGGTGCGGAACCATTGTTTATATCGAGTTAAAAAAAAAAAGAAAAGAAAAGTGTTTCAACATGGATATGTTTTAGGGCTGGGGGTCATGCGAAAATTTGCGTTACTTTTTTTTGTGACGGTCTCCCAAGATGACGTCATCATTGAAGGCGTTAGTCTAGTATAGCTAGCCTAATATAGGACTTAAATATATTATAGTTACAACATGGATATAGCGGATGTCTACGCCATTTTTCTCAATTTAACTTGGCCATTTTCTTTCGATGAAGCATAGAGCCCAAAAACATATCCATGCTTCAATGAGAAAATGATTTCTTTTTTATTTCTTTTTTGGTTTCTTGCGATTATCTCGGTAAATAAGCCCCAAATCGACATGAAGTATACTTGTCGATTTTGCTCCTGAATAAATTTTACATAAGGATAGGGCTATTGCGACAATTCGCAAAAATTATTTAACATTGCAAAATTAGCGGTGAAAATAAAAACAGGCACAAAGTTCAAATTGTTGCCATTCCGTCAATTTTCCTGAAACCGCAATCAAACTTTCGGAAAATGTAGCTCTTGGGGTGCTTAAAATAGGTACCCAAGCCGAACTCTCAATAACAATATAGGGCGGCCTATTGGAAAATGGTAAATTTTAAAACGCGATTGTGTATAACTTCGTCCCAGAGATGATATAGCTAGCGACATGAGACAAAAAGTAATCGAAATGTAATTGCAATACCTACGTTCTCTTCAAAATTGGCTAATTTGCACAATTTTTCTATTAAGTTGAAATTTTTTAAAATTTCAAAAAAACCGGAAAAAAATACTCAAAATGAAAAAAAAAAAATCGTTTTTGTAGTTGCATTCTAAGCCGCAAAATCTATTTTGCAACTAAGGACTTTGAAGAGCTGGACGACGCTGCGCCAGAGCCGTGCGTGACGTCGGAGCGCTGATTTCAAAAAATTAGAATTTCTAAATCCAAATGCTATTTTGCCCGGACTATATATAGTACATACATACATAATTACACGCATCAAAATACATGTATATATACATACATACATATGTATATATGTATACATATATGTTAATTACAACATAATTCTTAGGCTACCTCCTATTAGAAAAAATATCCCAAAAATATGCCCCAATTTTATATAACGTTTGTTATATTTTAATTTTCACCCACTTTATATACATTAATTACAATGTAAGTCCACCAAAGTTAAATGTTAGGATAGGATTTTTATGATCACGTTATTATATTCATATGGACCGATTTAGAATTACGTTGTAAATTTTGATCATTTTATACAAAAGTATAGAAGAGAAAGAAACAGAAATATAATCAAGAGCGGTCAAGGGGCACAGTCCCTTACGAGACCAAAATGACCGATTTTTTATATATATATATATATATGTTATGTACATCCACAGAGAATTAGAATAAAAGATGAGGCCATTTGTTTAAAAGACATTTTTTTTGGATTCTTCGCAGTTTAAAACGTATGTACGAGTATATTACAACAAAATTTTCAATTTTGATTTTGGAGACAATTGTGTACGATTTACTAACATGCCCGTAATATTTAGCAACATAGAGCTAGTGACGATCATTTGTTCTAGTCACGGACAGAAACATTAAGAAAACACAAATATAAATATACGACCCGTGTAACTTTAAGCAAATTCTAAATATTATCACCGACTAATGGGAAATCACTGTTGATACCTAATATTTTTATAAAAAAAATACACAGGCTTAAGTGAAAATTAATAAAAGCAAAGTACAGTATAAATATTAAATATAAATGAATTAAATTAAAAATTAACCGACATGTTTTGAAGTCACATACTACTCCGCAGTCAGCAAAAATGTTTGGGTGAAAGTGCAGGGCAGAGGTTGAAACAATTCGGGTCAGATCAAAAAGAAGAAGGGAAAAAAGAAAGGTTTGACATTAAAATCACAATTAACATTAATTCTTCACTGTTATAAATACATTTTATGTTGGCAAGTGGCACGGTCTGGGTCGTGTTTAGTCGTGCGTTGGCAGACAGCATGTAACCATTAAACTGCGATGGTCATTCTTAAAATATATATTGACTCGTGGATTGATTGAAGCTTGACAGTGATTTAAGCAACGTCTCGAATGCAGCGGTAAAACGATTTATAACTTCCTTAAATGTGAATCCCATCAAAACGATTCTAATTATTATTTTTTTTTTTTTGTGCGTGAGTATTTTTCCGTTTTCTTTTTTTTCCCGTTTAAACCAGAGAACGCACTACTTTTAACTTTAGTAGTCAAAAACGAATTTTTCGTTTTTTTTTCTTTTTTTTTTTTTACTTCCTTGTACGAAATAAAGGAAGTATTGTACTCGCGAAAAATGTTTAATGCCGTATTTCAACGGATATTTCGACCATCTCTGATAACTTCCTCTTATACAGAAGATAAAAAGAAGTACTGTATTTGCGGAGTATTTTGAATCTCATGTTTCAATAAAAATATCCATTTTAACCATCCCTGGATGACCATTTTAAGTCGGTTTTTCGTGACGTTTGTACATATGTATGTATTCATCACGCAGAACTCAAAAACAGCTAGTCGTAGAAGGTTGAAATTTCGTCGGTAGCACCATCATGGTATCTAGTTGTGCACCTCTCTTTTTGGTTAAAATAGGTTGGGCGGAAGGGCTACTTCCCCTGTAAGGCTGCTGCTGTACGATCACGCAGATATTTTATCTGTTTTATGGTTTACCTTTAAAAATTCTTGTTTATTTTTAATGTTGTGATTTCAGGGCTTGCCCCCCATCTCCATCACATACTCGTACAAGAAAGTATTGTGCTTGGCCACGACAGATATTTTAAGTAAATATGTTTCGCGTATAGGCTTTAAATAAAATGAAATATTCATTGACCTTGAGAAAAGCCACTTGTTGTTCATTCATTGTTACTCGATAACAATCGCATTGGAATCGTGCCCGGTGCTCGGTAGGTGGTGTTCGAGATAAGCAGGCGTGTGTTGGATCCCATGGAGGACGCGACGAACTGAAGGCAATGAAACGACCTTTCTAAAGCGGCACTGCGCAGGGGAGCTCATAGAAACGGTTAAACGATGATCTCCTTTGCAATTAAAGTAATGCGAGCAGATGTTGTTTTAAACTACAAAATGAGCCTTCTGATAAGTGCGAAAGGTTCATTTCAGGTCTAAATTAAACATCGAAACGGCTGCTTCTTTTCATAAAATAAGCGGAGACTTTAATTTTAAATACGGTCCGAAGCATTTCTGTAGCTTAGAGAAGTTTTGAAATCACTTTTTTTTTTGCCTACAAATTCGAGCTTTCGTTCACTTTCATTATTAAAGTATGAGTTACAGTCGGATGGATTGTAAACACGACACGTATGCGTAATGAAAAAAAATAATTTAATTCCCGGTATTACGTAGAACTTTTTGAGTAATTACTTCTTTTCCGGTGTATTTAAATAGCTCTTTCTTTTGAAAGAAACTAACAAAAGACTAAGAGAGAAGCGACAGGAACATAATACTTTTTATTCGCGTTCTTTCAGTGTAACCGGTTACAACTTTAACCACGTCCTACGCTTTCGTCTGTTTGGGTAAATAATGAATTTTAATCTCGTATTTCGTTATTTTTGTTGTACGTGATAATTTAAGGTGCATTAACAGCTCTTTCGCCAATTCCGCAGTTCACTTTTAATATAATTATTACCTCGCCTTACGTCGACAATGAAAGTTGAGCGTTCCCTCAGAGTAAATAACCACCTTTGCTGGACCAGCGCATAGCGATTCACTAATTAGTGGACCGCAAAGTTGATCGCCTGCTACGAATTGGTCGTGAAAATACAACGCTAACTAATTAGTCAAGTTCGCTCTGAATAATTTCGCGTTTATATTTCGATTTCTTTTTTTTTTGGCACACCAGCTGCTTTGACCCAGCAGCAATAATAACTACTTAAACGGTTAAAACGTTATACGATTAGAAATAAGAAGCACAAAGGAAAATAATGAAAGATAGGATGAAGGTAGCATTAAAAGGAGCGGAAAGGTCTAGCAGCTGAGAATATAGGAGAGAACATTCAGTAGAAAGAGCTGAGCATTCAAAGAGGATGTGATTGGAGTCACGTATAAGCTGGAAGATCAATAACGTGTAGAGGTGAAAGAGAAAATCGAAAAATGGTTATACAGGCAGTTTAAATTTATACTATCAATCTTCGATTCAATTTAGCTAATTCGTTTGAAGCTGCGGGATTGGTTTCATCAGTTTGAAGACATCGCTTGCGTGATTGTTACCCATGTAGTGGAAAGTAAAATGTATTATGTACGAACGTGTCAGTCATGTCCCTATTAGCTAATATCAGGGAATTCTATTTAGAAGTAATATATGTATGAAGTACATATTTATGATATACCTATTTATATTATATATATATATATATATATATATATATATATATATATATATTTATAAACTTAAAATTTAAGTAAATTAAAAATTAGTACGTTTAAATAATCGTTAATAATCACGTCGAATGTGATACCATTATAATACTGCAGTAATTGATCATTTCATGCATGTAGTCGCGCTACAAATATATTTGAATACCACGTGTTTATGCCTTTTTATTATAATCTATAATAAGTTTTTGAATTGCAACTGTTCAGAAGACCTGCTGATTTTATATTTTTACAATTTAGCTTTAATCTGTGTAGGAAACGGAATGATTCGAAATCAAACGGTTTAAAAACATGTAATTTCATTTTAAAAAATCCGTTCGGCAATTCCTAAAAACGAAATACCTGTTTGCAAAGCGACGCGATCTTTTCGGAAGTTCATCTACGATTCGTGTGTAAAGTATTCATTATTGACAAAACGTAGATGTGTTATTAGCCTCCGCAAACGTATTCGTATTAACATTTCGAAAGAAATCACAGGAGTTTTCGGAACGATGACTAATAACAAACGATGGTGTCATGTCTTAAATGTATACCATTTTCATAGGAAATGGATTCTCCTAAAGTGTTAACTCTGTTGCTATCGTATTCCCATCCTTTCTTTTCCTGAATATCTCATTTTTTATTAAAGCGACCGTTTTTTTTTTAATGTTTTGTTTTTTTTTGCTTAAGAATGATTTTTACTATTCGGTAAAGGAACATCCGATGAATTTACTTATTATCACCAATAACAAGTATTATTTTATGTACTACGAATAACCTTCTTTTTTCTTTTTTTTTTTCAATCCCCCAACGAGGACATTAGCCCAAGAAATAGGAAGAAGGAGAAAATAAAGTTTTTATTTTTAAACATTTAAAGACAGAGGATAAAAATAATTCAGGGGAAAAAATAACAGAAGCAGAAGGAAATGAGAGAATGTAAGAAGCACTCTTAAGGGGAGTAGGAATACCGAGTTTTAATAGAAAAGAGTAGAAGGACGATTGTCCATTAGGAAAGGCCGGACATTCAAATAAAATATAATATCAAGATCACAAATTAGAAAGAGGTGAAAAGGACACAGTAGAAGTAGATGAAAACCGTGAACATGGTGTGGGAAGGAAATTAAAGCGAGGGCGATAAATAGAAGAGATTGTGGAGCGTTAAAGAAAGGACAAGTAGCAAGAAAACTATGGCCAAATGGATAGAGAGATAAAAGGAGGTAGGATTAGAAAATGAAAAAGAATAGGAGTTGAACTATAGTTTGGAATAAGCGGCTGCGGAAAGAAGAATAATATTATGAGTAGAAAAGGTGTCTAAAAATCTGCTACTGGAAATGGAAGAACTTATTGCGAAAAGCATACGGATTTAAATGAATAAGAGAAAAATCACTTATAATTATGTAACGGAATTAAAACTTATTAATGTTATTATTTATTTTGATCTTAACATTGAATTTTGTGTTGCTTCTGAGTTTTTTTTTTTTTTTTTTGATACTTGGTATTGTTACAGTTGTTCTCTTAAGGGATTGAAAAATACTGCTTTTCATTTAGCTTCGGCCTTGAAAAGGCCCTACTTAATCATCCGTCTTCAGTCATATTTCTCGATTCCGAGGGTCGTATTTGTACATTTTAGCTGTACAGATAGAGGCAGTGCTCATGGTAATTATGCAACTCGGTGCACACACGCAAGACTACACTTGCAACTGATATTGTGATTGATTTATCGATATACAAATGCAGTCCCCCGTGTGTGTCTGCTGTATACTAACTAGCGCGCATATGATGGTGTGCATGTTTGTTATTACCTGGCACACGTGACTATTAGCGATTATTTAATTTAACTTTTGTACTAATTTCTGTCGTCACCTGGGATCGAACTCAAGACTTTCGTAGCGGAAGTCAAGCGTTCTAGCAACTAATCCGGACAAAGAGTATAGTTTACGGAAACGTATGAAGCAAATGAATTGTGAATCTTTAATGCAAAAATCTAAAACTGCCATTTTATGTGCTACTAGTCTTTATCAAATATTTCACTACAGATCTAAGGCAAAATTTTTCCATTTTAATTTTATCAGGCCACCAGAGGTTAAAGCGATTATTAGTAGAGGTATATGTTAAACAACAAGTTGTAGCAAGGAAATATGTAGTGTAGTAGTCACGTAGTAGATACTATGCTAGCAACCATAGAAGTGTCGAATTAAGCGGGTTCTTAAACTGTGCAATAAGTTTTAAAAAAAATCCACGATTTTCTGGCTCCTTAATAAATTTACGTACAGTACGTTGTCTTTCATCGTTTTTTTTTGTAACAACTAAATTTCAGCTTAAACTATAAGTGTCACGTGGTTCACAATACTTTTTAAAAACCATAACGAATAGTGGTCGGTCTTAACTTCTGTCTCCTCATTCGGCGAGTCATTTAAGTAATTACAGATACTGCGCCAATAGTGAAGAGTGAGATAATATTTTTTAATATTGTAAATTCTTCCCTTTCTCATATGTATATACATACGAGGGTTCTTCAATAAGTAAACAAACAAATCGCTCCGGAGCGAGAACTGAAGGTGGTAGCGACTTCCAGGATAGCTCGTTTTGTTAGTTGGAGTGTTGGCTATGCACTGCTAATGTTACCGTTATGCATCGTCAGTTGTTCGCCAGTGATTCCCAAAGTGGTCTGGTGCCACTCGAAAAAAGTACACACTATGAACAGCGCGGTGTTATTCGTTTTTTGATGTCAGAAGAGGCTAAATCGAGCGAAATTTATCGAAGAATGACCGAATAATAATACGGCAGTTCTTGTATGAATCGCGCAAGTTTTTATTCGTGGGTGGATCAGTTTAAAAACGGTCGAAAAAGTACAGCGACGGAACCGCGTAGTGGACCCCCAGTTTGACATCACCGATCTTCGTAAAAAACATTGAGAAGATGATTTTTTTACAATCGAAGAAGAAATATCACTCTAGTACGGTGTGAGTGCCGGTTCGTTCACAATATCATTCACAATCATCTCAATTTTTAAAAATTCTGCGCGAGATGTGTTTCTAAAATGTTATCCGCGGTGCACAAAGAAAATCGACTAAGAATTTGAGAAAGGGTTCAAAAATCGGTTCGATATTGAAGGTGAGGCCTTTTTAGAACGTATAGTCACCGGTGATGAGACATGGGTTCATAATTACGAGCCTGAAACGAATAAAACAAAACACGGTGTGCAAGCATCCGGAGTCGCCCGCAGCCAAAAAATTCAAGTCGCGTCCCTCAGCAAACACAATTTTGACCGTGTTTTGGAATATGAAAGGCGCGGTTTGTTGTCATTATGTGGAAGATAGACGTACTGTCAACGCAGAGTCGTATGCAGAAGTGCTCAAAACTCAACTTCGACCTGCGATGCGGCGGAAACGGCTAGGATGCATCACGAAAAGGGTCATTCTTCAGCAGGGCAATGCCATCCCCCATAGCCCCCTGTTAACGCAAGCTATATTGGAGAAAATGGGGTAGGAACTCCTCTCACATCCCCCATATAGCCCTGACTGAGTCCCGTCAGATTTCCATTTCTTTGGGCCGCTTAAGAACTCTTTACGTGGATACGTTTTCGGAAACAACGAAGTTAAGGAGCATATGTCCTAAAGTGGTTCCGCACTCAACCTAAAAAATTCTTCGCAGACCGGTAGGACAAGTGTATTAAGTATATTAATAATTAAAAAATTTATGGCGATTTGTCTGTTTACTTATTGAAGGATCGTCGTATATATATATATACTTTTTTTGGGGGGTGGGGGGGGGGCTATCGCATACAGTTTGAACTTATGTTTATAATGATAGAAAAAAATTGCACGTAATACACCAAACCCGAATAAGTTTATTACAAAGTTTATCTACCATTTGTCACGATATTTAATGTAAAAGTTGTTTTTATTTTTATTCCATTACACAACGTGTAGTTTTCGTAATTCTAATGATATTAGAAAAGTGTTTTGTTATTCGGTAAGAATGTGTCACAGGTTGTTCTATCGGATAGAAAAAGATAAACGAGGAAGGTAAATTTTTTTTTGTACCAGAGCCTGCGTGATTAAAATAACGTGAAAGCAAAACAGTGTTTTTTGCATTCTAGTTGTAGCGAAATCGGCCAGTTGCTAAGGTTCATTCTATATTGATGTGTTTTAGATCGCGTGACGGTGATTTACATCCGCTATCATTTGCAATTGCAACAGCCTAGTGTAATTATTTAAACGCGCGCCAACTATTTGTTGGTCATTCTCGGTTGCTCTGCTAATTGCAGAATATCGTCGTGTCGGTCTGATTTATCTGACTTCGACAGAGATAGAATTATTAATTTCAGTTCCTTTTTTCCCTCGAATTTACCTAGTAGGTCAGTATTGCGAAGAATATTCATTCGATCGTTTATATACATAGTTGTATGTATTTTTAATTTAATTACCAATTTTCTGCTTTTTCATTCGATATACCTCCCACCGTTGTTATCAACGCAGTTTGACGTAATAAATCTTATTTTCGCAATCCTTAATGCCCTGATATGTTAGCTCAGTTACTTTACTTTACGGAACATTCAGATTAATTTCTTTTTCTCTTTTTCTCCGTGCCGATGTTGAATATTTGCGAACATTTTTAACTTTTAGAGTTTAATAACGAAGAAAATTTCTTAAACAAAATAAAACTTCCATCTAGAAGGCATCTCCTCTATCTCTCGTAGCGTTTTCTAAGCTCTAACTGAGCTGCTGAAGTACTCTTAGTTCGACATTAATCGAGGACTATGCAGCATAGGGGCTAGATCATCAGACAGACTAAAAGAGATCTCCTGATGAGCAAAATTATATTTATATGCGCGCTCTATCGAATTTCATTAAAAGTCTGTACTAATAGCCCTCGTGTAATTTAGATACTCCGCTTTGATAATCAAAGTAGTTAAAACAAGTGTTCAGTCAAGCGTGACGTTTCATGCGCTGAGGATTCCGTATATTACGTTAACGATAATTATAATTTACATTTACATAATACTAAATTCAAAACAAAGAAATCTGATTCATCGTAAAGAGAATGGGATACGTAGTTTTTTTCGTTTTTTTTTTTTTAAATTATTGTCACCCTCTTCGAAAATTTTGTTAAGAAAATGAAATACGGTTTCATTCCCGATAAATAACGATCTTTTAATCAATATATCACATGTCCGAAAAAAAAAAAATTTTCTGTTTTTGAAAAATTTCGAGCTTTCGACACCCCGAGGGCCTAATTTTAAAGTTAGAACCCCGGATATTCCGAAATAGAGAAATATACGGGAATGCGAATATTTTTAACCTTATTCAAAATGTTTAAATGCTCTCGGTGCTAAGGGGGCACGTCTTTTTTCGCGCTTTTTGAACTTTTCGTCAACTCTGAAAGTTTTGTTAAGGTAAAACAAAATACAGTTTCGTTCCGGACAAATCACTGATCTTTCCAACAATATAATATCGTATGCCCGGGAAAAAATTTATTTTTTTCGAAAACTTTGAGCTTTCGGCGCTTCAAAGGTCTAAATTTAAACTTGCAAACTCGGCTATGTCTTTTATGTATATGCTTGAGATACGTTTTGGTTTCCCTTGCAATTTACGATCCAATTTTGCAGTTTATAATCAAACTGTTCCTGAGCTACTGCATATTATAATTTGATATTTTTATTGTTCCTGGACCATCTCTTATCATGATTACGTATATTACACGTGTACGGAATTTTAAAAATAAAATTAAAAAATTTTCAAGCACTTCTCCTAGTTAAGTTTTTAATTTTGTCCTTTTTATAAACTTTTTGCATTCACTGTATTTCACTAATTTTACGGCGTCATAGAGGCGTTTATTGTTAATTATCTCGTGGTTTTTATTGTTTATATCTTGTTTTTTTTACTATATGTGTTAATTACGGTTTTAATTGCATACTACAAGTTTTTTATTACTGTTCTTGATTTCTCCAGGAGTTATCATTCAAAAATATTTTGCTTACATCAGGTTCATCTTCATGTTCATTAATATAAATTGGGAAACATTTCCACCATCAACATTAATGTTACAGTATTTCCTTTTTATTCACCATAAGCCCTTTTAATTTTTCATCTTCCATTACTGATATCCACAAACATAATTCTTAATTTTAATTAAATAACTAATAATTTGTATATACATATGAACTCGGTCATTTTGGCCTTGCAAGGGGCTCTGTGTGACCCTTCTTGCTTACATTTCTGTCTCTTTCGCTTCCATACTTTGTATACAATGATCAAAATTTACAACGTAATTTTTAGGCCAGCCTCCGTTAGATTTTATAACGAAAAAATGTCCCAATTTTATATAATATAAAAAAAATACAACCAATTATTTTGTACCATAAATTTTATTAAACTACCGCAACAATTTAACATACTGCAACACATGTAAATAATACTTTTCTTTTTTTGACGTCTCCATGGTGTATTATTAAATTAGCAATATAGTCTCTTTATATGCTTAAACTTATGGTGAGACTTCTTATTCATCAACCTGCACACAGTAATAAGAAGTGTATTCATTATGTTTCCAAAAACGCAAACGTGAATTGCGGAAACGAAAACGGGACGACAAACTATGCAATAGCGAAGAATTTGCCCCATTTGATACGACTTTTGGTTCGAGATAGATGTAGAAAATTTTGAAGCGTTTGATAGCATTTTAAGTCAACTGCCTCTAGAAAAAAATAATTATCCAAACGGACCACATTTTTTCATGTTTTTTGACGAATACTCAATTTATGTTCACCAATTTTCATCATTACTCATCATATGGTACCTAAGTTGAATGGTACTCTTTCTAATGGACAAAGAATCAGTAAAATCGGTCTATATATGTAAATATGAGTTATGCGCGAACAAATATAAAAAAAAAAATACATAAGTAACGGACGTATAACCTCCTTCTTTTTGGTAGTCGGTAAAAATTAAAATATTACAAACGTTACATAAAATGAGGTCATTTTTTAGGACACTTTTTTGTTGCATGATATTAGGACATTTTTTCTAATGGGATCCTGCCTAAGAATTAAGTTGTAAATTTTGATCATTTTATACAAAGTAAAGAAGAGAAAGAAGCAGAAATGTAAGCAAAAGGAATCAAGGGGCACATCCCCTTGCGAGGCCAAAATGGCTTAAGCTATATATATATATAAAATATGTATGTAAAAAGAAGAAAATCCGTAAATATTTGAGTAACCAAACAGTTATTAATATACCGCTAAAACTACGATGTGCATGAAACTGAATATTCACACGTAGTTGTAATTATGTGTGAGTATGTGAAGTCTTGTTCATCGCGTTCGTGCATGTTAATTCTTTGCTATTGTTCTCGAACATATTTCGGCCTCTGTAATAATAGTCGCGCATCGGTAATTATTCCGGGCTGTATATTATCTTATCATTCGATCGAACAGAAATACATAGCCGACCGCTGATAACGCAGGTGAGATCTTTCCTTTATCGGCTGGCTCCGCCAGACCGCTCGTATTTATTGCATTTATTTTAACTTCGATAACTCTCTCTATACCAGACAAGTTATCGAATAATCGAACTTATCATGCCAACGCCGGCCACTCTTTCTATTGTAAAACGGCCGACTGGCGCGTCTACTACGGCAGTAGCTGCTTCTTCTTCTGCATCGAATTCACGTGGGGTAAGCCCTGTTAAAATTATTCGTAAACAGGAAAACACCGGCTATACTGTCAAGAGACAGCATTCTAATACGCAAACAAGCGATAGCGACGATACTTGGCAAACACCAAAACATACGGCGAAATTAGCTAAAAGTACTACTGTCTCCATTCATAATAATAAACCGGTGAAAGTTAACATATTTAAATTTCTCGCTAATGAAGACGAAAATCAAATGCAAACTGATACACACGCTCCCATTAATAACATAAGCGATGTGGAAAGTGGGGAAAAAGTTACTAAAGTAAATAACGATAAAATGAATGAGCCCAGTATTAACAAAAATATAAAATTACCACCGCCGATAATGGTAAAAAATTTACTGACTTTAGAAAATTTTTATTAACTTTACAAAATGTTCAGTTCTCGTTAAAATCAACTCTAACCGGCATAACAGTAAAGACACAAAATCCGTTAAGCTATCGCGCTGTTATTAAAGCTTTAAAGGAAAATAACTATTTTTATTATACATACTCACTAGCGGAGGAGAAACCATTTAGGGTAGTTTTAAAAAACCTGCACTCTTCTACTGACATAACAGATATAACGAATGAATTACGGACAAAGGGATTTGAAGTAATCAGAATTATTAATATCTTAAAAAATCAAACCAAACAACCTCTTCCGATGTTCTTCGTGGACTTAAAGCCATCTACAAAAAATCAGGACATATTTCAAGTTACTCGTATTTTAAACACTGTCGTCGTAGTCGAAGAACCCTATAAAAATTCTAGGCTGCATCAATGTAAAAGGTGCCAGCTACTGGGTCATACGGCAAACTTTTGCAACTTACCGCCAAGATGTGTTAAATGTGCTGGGCGTCACGATACAAAATCTTGTCCTAGGGACGCATCAGAACCAGCCATATGTGCGCTATGTGAAGGGAATCACCCCGCAAGCTATAGGGGATGCTCTGTTCTTAAACAGCAGGCCCAATACTACAATAAGGTACGAACATCTTACGCTCGTACTCAGGTAAACGATTACAATCATTATCATCATTTAGGAAAAAACTCTCTGAATTCAAACAGCCAGACTTACGCTAATGTAGTGAAAAAAAATCGAATAAATCACGATAATAACTTATCTACACTAAGTCATGGTAGCGTGAATACTGGTGCTGACTATAACACTGCTGGCCATATCAGAAATAGTAATAATTGCGATTACACCAATAATTATAATAACAGTAATAACAGTGCCAACAATGATAATAATGGTAACGACTTGTCAGTAATTCTAGTGACATTTTTAAATGACTTTAAAAATACAATAAATCCGTTATTATCGCTATTGACTAAACTAATAGAAAAATTAATTCCATGATGTTAAATAACGCAAATATTGTCACTCAACACTCATTAGTGATTATGTTATGGAATTCCAATGGAATTACAAGGAAAAGGAATGAACTCGAAATTTTTCTTCGTAACAATGGTGTAGATATAGCGCTCGTTACAGAGACACATTTAATAAACGAGAATAGCTTTGGTATGTACGGCTATAAAGTGTATACCGCGCATCATCCTGACGGTACAGCGCGAGGTGGAGCTATGGTAATGATTAAAAACTGTTACAAACAGTACAAAAACTTCTCACGTTCCTCGGATGCATACCAAATCGTGGCAGTGAATATGGAGACACTTTCGAGTGAATTTGGAATAGCTGCGATTTATTGCCATGGAGAGTTTCGTATACCGCAGGCTGAATTTAATGCAATCTTTAAACACCTTGGGAATAAATTCATTTGTGGCGGAGACTTTAACGCGAAGAATAGCGAGTGGGGATCTCGGATAACTAATCAATCGGGAAAAAGGCTAGCTAAGGCAATACATGATAACTTTCTTAGTGTTTTGTCTCCGACGACCCCGACGTACTGGCCTAGCCACTGCGACAGGCATCCGGATATTTTAGATTTCTTTATTATTCGCGGTCTTCAGTCATACAACAGAGACTGTAATACCATTGTTGATCTATCCTCAGATCACGTGCCTGTTATTGCTGTGGTAAACTCGCATCCCAAAATGATATCGCAACAACGGACACTCGTCAACAAAACTACAAACTGGACCATCTTCTCAAATATAATAGAGAATAATACCAACCTGAAGATTAGGCTAAAAAGTACAAATGACATTGATGCTGCAGTGAAGGATTTCACTTCTCTGGTGCAAGATGCATGCAATAAGGCTACAAATTATGATCTTAATAAATTTGGATATAACATCTTTATCCCAATCGGGTTAAGGAAATTAATTAGAGATACCCGGGCGGCCAGAAAGAAATGGCAACGTAATCGTTATCCCTCGTTTAAGCTTAGGTACATTACCTTACAAGCCAAGTTGAAAGCTGCACTAAGTGAATATAAGAATCAAATTCTTACTTATAAGTTGCACCAATTTAACGATGATAATAGATCTCTATGGTATAAAGCAAAGAAGCTGATGAAGACGAAGGAAGAACCTTTTAATTTAAAAGTGAATAGTAACTGGGTAAAAACGGATAAAGACAAGGCAAATGCTTTTGCAAATCACTTGTCTATAGTCTTCTCACCTCAGTTAGATGCTGATCAAGACCACATACAGCGAGTGCAGAGGGCCTTGGAGGAACGCTCGCAGGCTCATAATAGGACTAAAGTATTTGCGCCGAGAGAGGTTTTTGAACTCCTCCAAAATACACCTTTAAGGAAATCTCCTGGATGCGACAAGATTACGGCGGAAATTGTCCGACACTTCCCGCGTAAAGCGGCCATCCTGCTGTGTTATGTATACAACAGCTCGCTTAGAATCGGCTACTTTCCAAATATGTGGAAGAAATCGGAGATTATAATGGTTCGTAAAGTAGGAAAACCTGAAACAGATGTATTCTCCTACCGACCAGTTAGCTTACTTTGTTCTCTCTCAAAGGTCTTCGAAAAGCTTATCTTAAGTCGTCTACATCCAATTTTGAATAAATATCATATAATCCCGGATCACCAATTTGGCTTCCGTTCTGAACATTCTACTATTGAACAATGCCATAGATTGGTTGACGCTATCTCTTCGACATTTGAAAGAAATGAAGTATGCTCGGCGGTCTTCCTCGACACTGCCCAGGCTTTCGATAAGGTATGGCACGCTATACAAACTCAAACAGTTCGTTCCTTCTGACCTGCACAAGCTATTAACATCGTATTTAAATGGTAGAACATTTACCGTCCGAGTTAATGATTCAATCTCGGAAGAACATAACATTCAGTCGTCGGTCCCGCAAGGGAGCATTCTTGGCCCAGTATTATACTCGGTTTACACAGCTGACATGCCTGGATCGAATCAGACTGTGTTCGCCACATTTGCTGATGACATAGCGATACTAGCATCAAACACAAATTCAGTATATGCTAATGCTGCAGTTCAGAGTCATATAAATCGAATGGCAGACTGGGCACGGCTTTGGGGTATAAGTTTTAACCCAGCTAAAAGCCAGCATGTCACATTTACGAATAGACACGTTACCTGTCCTGTTTTGAAAATTTGTAATTCAACAATCCCACAAGTTGACTCAGCTCGTTATCTTGGGATGCAATTGTACAGACGGCTTACATGGCGGCATCATGTCATTCAGACTAAGAAAACAGTCTCTAATCGATGTAGGTTATTATATCCATTAATAGGAAGAAAATCGACCTTGAGCTTAAATGTCAAGCGTCAACTATATTTAACAATGATAGCGCCCATTTGGAGGTACGGGCTGGAACTGTACGGGACAACTGCAACATCAAATCTATTGAAGATTCAAAGGGAGCAGTCAAAGATACTTCGGATTATTACTTCCGCGCCAAGATACGTGTCGAACTTAACACTACACACAGATTTGCAAGTGCCATTTGTAAAAGATATTTATGTGGAGCAGTACGGGAAGTTTTTCGACAAGCTGAAGTGCAGCACAAATCCGAACATCAGCCGTATGTATCAACCAAATGTACCAGGAAATCCGCCCAGACGTTTCAAACGAAGAAAATGGTGTCGGGATGCACTTCCGATCACCTAGTAAATACGGATTGCCGACTAGATATCACTGTCTCCTGATGTTATCTCTCCATGACTAGAGTCTGATCTTCCTTAAACTTAGTCTGTTGTCCCATAGGGGTCACCAGACTTATCATCGGCCTTCCAATTATTTCTTTTTCCTTGGTGTTCCCAGTTTCCTATTCCCTTTTCCTCCCTTTCACCCTACTCCCTTTAAGCATGTCTTGTGATCAGCATTGCTTATGGTTTTCCGGTGCAATGTAAAAACAAAAAAAACAAAAAAAAAAAAATATATATATTTACGGCGTGAAAAGACAAATAAAGAAATTCGAATTTTCCAGCGATGAAAATGTAGCTAATTGTTTTTCAAAAAGCTAAAAATCTGGTTACAGTTGAAATTATTGACACCGGATAACTGAAATTCTATATAAACATTAATCACATGCTGAAGATATTAAACAGGAGAGCTTTTTTGGAAATTTTTAGCAGTAGTTTTCCAAAAATTACATAAAATGCGATATGTTCAGAAGAAATCGGTTTTCCGAATCATAATTTTACGTAAGTTTGTTATAAGCGTGCAAAATTTTTCTAAAGTCCGCTAAATTTTACAGGTGAAAAAAGGTTTTGCCACCGTTTTTTAGCAAAACTGAAAATTACGCGTCAGTGTCTAGACTAATGATATTTCTTATAGCCGGAAATTTAATGGGAATTTAACGTATACACGAGAAATAAGAAAAATTGAATCATCCTAAGAATTTCGCTGTTCAAGAAGTAAAAGACCCGGGGGAAGGTAAAAAATTAACTTTCTGAATTCATCGTTTTAAAAAGTTTACAACATGTTACAATATTTCTCACGTAAGTTTTCTTCTTCGTTTAGTTTCGTTAAAAATTATACGTCCAATCTGTGTCTGCAGCTTATTATACCTATTTTCGGTTATTTGTTCAAAATATTGAACCGCGAAAGAACTGTATAACATATATAAACAAGTTCGAAAACAAAATTTGCTGGCATGAGCGAATTGCTTATTTACGATATAACTGCGCTGAATATTTGGATATAAAATTCAGCTTTTTAGTAAACGTTTAGGCCGGTCATTCATTTTTACTGGAATAGGTAAAGAAAAATTGGTTTAATAAAATAAGATTTATTCTGTGAATTTAATAAAAATCACTAAAACGTAAAAAATAATTATCTGGTAAAAGATGATGGGATATTTTACAGTGAAATGTACATTACGATTTTTCTAAAACAACATTAATAGTTTACCAAATCCAACGCGCAACCATAATTAGTAACAATTTAATAAGTGTGATAACAGAATCACTTTTTTTTTTTTTTTTTTTATAAGCCAAACATTAAAAACATTGGATATTAAGTAAGTATTCGTATTTACAAGATATGCTCATTTAGCACATACAGAAACAGAACGCGTATTTTATATACTAAATGTGAAAGAGCCTGTAGCCCAATGAATTCAATTTCATGACAAGTTAAGTTCCACCTTTTACAAAACGCGTTCGTGCCATTTTTTTTTTTTTTTGGTCCCCAATTCGTAATACGATGGGGTAAATATATTTAGAAAATTTATATAAATAACAGGTCTGTCCTGAGCCCGTTCATTTAAGTTTATGGAATCCTGACAGACTGTTTTACAATGTTAATAATAATTAGTACTCCTTAAATATTAATATTAATATAGGTGTACATGTATTTTACGATGATTTGATTTATTTCGGCTATCGTAAAACTACTGAACATATTTTAAATAGCTTAGTTACTAATTGATCAGGGCTAATAATATTGCTAAAGTCTGTATTACTAACAGCCGGTAAAGATATACTTAATATATATTATAAGAGTTACACGTTATACAGTTATTTGAGTGTGCAATTTTATGTTTATGTAAATAATCTTTAAATAGACCGTGTTTAATTAGAAATTGTACATGCGATCGTGCCATTGAGAACGTTTTAATCGTTTTTTTTTTATCATAGTTCAGTATCCCCAACAGCTTAACTGGCGCAGTATTTACGTGTTGCTACAAACGTCGTTCATGGATTAGCGAGAAATCCTCGACAACTTCTTGAGCGAAAGGTATTTGTAGGGTCTCTGTCCGTATCATCATTGTGAGAATAATGCGCCAACTATTTCCCGTTTTGCCTGGATCTTGTTGATATTGGATTTGCTCGCACGCGCCCGTAATTGGAGGATATTCGTGCATATTGGTTTAATGACCTGTTAGTACATATATGGAGATGGTGCTGAATGATGAGTCACGACCGATAAGCCAATATATACTACTCTATTTCTTTTGTCTTCTCATCTTTATTTAATTTTCGTCCTGACAAGTAGCTTCAATGTCAAACGTTTGCTCAAATGAAAACATCAGAAATACTCGTAGTATTTTTGGTCTAGTGAGAATGCGGATAGGCTAAAAATCTTACGCTACCTTCTGTACTTCATGAAGCTGGATATTGAATCAAGAGATCAAAATTTCCGTTGTCAATGGTACAAATCGCGCTATCGATATGTGAAATTCGTTATCTATATTTTCACGCGGTAAGTGACATCAATAATATACTTGAAGTTACTTACGTTCATCGTCACTTTAATTTTTTATATTTCGGGGATGATAAAAAAAAATTTTTTGTCTAATTTTCGCCCGATTAAATTAAACAAAGAAAAAACTTTTTTTAAGGAGACTGTTTTTTTTGTTTTTTTTGTTTTGTTTTTTTTTGTTTTTTGGCATTGAACACTCGTCAGTATCCGTACGCGACCACTCCTGACCGTTGCAACTTCTCATAAAGCATTGTAGTGAGTCCGGATGACCAAAAATGATACACAGTTTAAGGTTCTCTATATCATCTGTTAGTTACGAAAATTGTGGCCATCAGTTTTGAATTCATTTTCTTTCTTCGAATCTATATTTACCTTTGGCAATTAACCGTAATAATATTTTACCGTTGCTCGTTTAATTTCAGATTTTAAAGTTCTAGAAGTTCGTATTTATCTTTAATATTTTAATAATGTAGAAAAGGTTGATTAAAAAAGCAAATCGACCATGTAGCTGCTTTAGAAAAGGCCGCCTGGACATTTTAAAATTTATTAGTCAATTTCTAGCTGGAAAAATTCTCTTTCTTTCCAATCTACGACTCTACGGTAAATAATACGGATATTTTAAGCTACCGCGTTTGTTGTATTAAAATCCGGTCTTTTCAATGTTTATTTCAATGCAATCACACTTGTACCAATGTAGAAAAAAGAAAAGAATTTTTACTTTAGAAAATGTTTATTATGTTTAAAATCGCACGGGAAATATTTTACATTAGTCCTTGTTATGTTCTAATGGAGAAAGTTTCACAGTGAATTTTTTTGCCATTATCGTTTCTGCTCTGTAGCCGATGGAAGCTGAGCACATCTATCAGCGTTTTATATGTCGTTCGAAATGTCGAAACCGTTGCGGAAGCTTTTTATCGATTCTATCGCAAACGAATTTGGTAACAACATTTTTCGGCCAGCATTCATTTCTTCTAACAATAGTTTGCGAAAGTGTAATAATCCATCCTGATGGAAATACATATGTACTTTTAAATACCTGCCGATGTAAAGACTAATGAAAGTTTAAAACGCACCGGGATTTGGTCTTTTATCCAGCACCCGTACAAAAAGGTAAAAACAGTGTCCCGCGGCTGCTTGTTTTTCTTTTTTTTTTTTTCGGATTTTTTTCTTCTTCTTTTCTTTTCTTTGCGGTATACATATTTCTTTTTCTTTGTTTAGTTTTTTTCGCCGCTGTTATGCCCTCTTCATTGATGGAATTTAGTTCATAAATCAACGATGAGGCCCCGGTGGCACGCAACTTGTGTCCTCGTTGTACGCTAGGGTTTTTAATTAATCTTTTTCGAAAGAACGAACTGCGCTAAAACTTTACCGTCCATCTCTCTAACACGTTTATTCGACTTTCATGCGATCCTCATAAAACCTTCATTTTCTCTCGGTACAACTCTGGGTTCATACACGTAAACACACGACTGTGCGAGTGCGATTGAGTATGTGGCGGTGTAAGAGCGCGAAGTAGAGCAGGGCTTTTAGATAATACAAAACGGGCAGTGGTGTGGTGAGATAGAGCGGAAACGCAGAAGATGATAAAGACAAAAAATAAAACAGGGCTTCGCTGACAGGGCGGCAAAAATTTGAAAAAGTTACAAAACCGATTATCTTTTGTCACTTGCCGAAAGGGAAGGAGAACAGCGGGAAAAGCTAAAACGACACATGACTGATGGCATTTTAAACTGGCGAGGGGGACAGGCTGGGGAAATAGGTTCCCCGCCTATCCGTCGGCGTTCGATTTTTGTTTTTCTTTTAATATTCAGTTTACTGTATGTATTTCTCAGCTGCCAGATGACACATCTTCTAGCATTTCGATCAGAAATGTCGTTAAATGTTGCTATAGTTATTATTAGCGTTATTCATTTTCTTCATTCGTGACAGATGTGTTTTCCGAAAGTTCTTTGCAAATTTAAAGTTCGTTTTTTTTTTTTTTTTTTTTATTGGTTCTAAATGAATTATTTCGTAAATGAATTGCAGATGTATCGTGTGCACTGAAGATTTTATGTGCCACTTCCGTATTGCAAAAATCGGTAATAATGACATCGGTCGACTTTTATAGAGACGAATATTAACCGACAGAATTACATAAAACTGCAGCCGGTTACAACGATAATCATTATAATGAAAAATTGGTTATTTGGCACACAGATAATAAATTATAACGTTCATAACGACGTGTGACGGAACAAAATTTAACTTCAAAGGGTTTTTGCGGATGAATTTAACGGAAAAAAAGAAAGGCGTCGTCCCTTGGTCCTTTTTTTTTTTTGCGACAAGAATAAAATTTGTACAAATGAAACGAATATATTCTTGGTTCCGTATTGGTTATTGAAAAAAAAAAAACATTAGAAAAATGCCATTATAACAAAAAAATTTTAAATTTCCAATTTTTTTAAAGGTAAGAAAGAACTGAGCTACTGCATTTTTTCTGAGGTGGATTTAGCGACGGCTTTTGAAGATCACGAAAAAGTGACTAATAAAGAAATGCTACGACGTCTACAAAAAACTACTGAGGAACTACTGATCCTAATTAAAACGCGAAAAATCAACTATCTGGGCAGCCACATTATGCGAGGAGACACAATACGGAGCTAGTGCAACTAATATTACAAGGAAAAGTAGACGGAAAACGTGGCAGACCGAGAATGTCTTGGCTAGACAACATAAAGAGCTGGATAGGTATCAACAATACTATAAGGGGAAATTAATGGATGTGGCGCGTAATAGGGAATCATTGAACACATTGGTCGTCAATATTTAAGCGGATAAGACAAAAGAAGAAGAAGAAGAAGAAGAAGAAGAAGTATCTATTTTGTTTTTCATTTATTTATATATTATTTTATGCAGTAAAATACGCGTATTATAATGAAAACATAACCGGATATTTACGTACATTCTTATATGAAATTGTAATTAGTCGAAATCTCGGTGAAGTTCAGAATTTCTTCGGCAAATTCGATTAATGACTGAATAAGGGCAATTACGAGTTTTGTAATTAATTTCGGAAAGAATTCGATTACGCTCAACTCTGGTCGAAAGTAGATTACGATTGAAAAATGAATTGTTCAACTCTCCGCTCTGTGATGATGTGTATCATTTTTACGATTGAACGACTTACTAGCGATAACTGCGAAATGCGTAAGATCACGCACAATCGCACTATTAAAATAAATTCTGATAATAAGCGTAATAGCGTAGCAAATCTGAAAACAAGGGCATTAATAACAGATGGAAAGGAAATCCGAATTTAAATGTATCGCTCGTGTGATCAGTCTGCTGAGACCGGGATATTAATTGTAATCTAAATGAAGAAATGTGTCTTAAACATTTGACATTTCACATTTGCTTTATTAATATTGCAACATGTAGGTTTTTCGTTGTTTCTGTAGGATTTTAACTATGCAATCGATGTATTTTAATTCAAATCCTTCTTAATAATTTACCAATTTAAAATGCACATTTATTTGTGTGTATTCATTTTGGATAATTTAATACGTCATTGGGAAGCGGTAATCTTAACGTTTCTGTACTCACATGGATTACCACCTGTGTGTGGTAATACCGCTGATTTTCACAAAAACAAATATATCTTGTGTTCCTATCCACTCGGTTTTCATAAATTTTTACCGTTGCCAGACGGTTCCTATCTGAATTTGCTTTGCCTACCTAAAAAAGGGGTTTTCACATAAACACTGACATTTGATGAAACCTCAAAAACGTGATCAGTTCCGCGTTCATTCTCATTTTTTGTAAACGAATTTTTTTTAAATACTTTCAAAAACGAAATAAAAATCGAATTATAGTAATAAATTCGATTCGTTCGCTTAATGAATTATAAAACTGTTAGAAAAAATGCGAGCTCTGAGAAATTTTAAAGATAAATTTGCCCTCCGAATATTTTATTAAATTTCGACGAGATGGTCATTCTCGAAACCTTTTCCACCATTGCGCCATTGAGTGATGGATGGCAAAGACCAAAGGGAAGATTTCTTAATAGAGGATATCTTCACGAATGCAATATAGCGAAAATGGCCGATGATATATTAGAGTTTTCGTGTTATTATTGCACGCGATACGGTAGATTGTGAAACGAAGCTTTTCGTAATATTCAAAGGCAAAATCTCTGGATGCCTTGTTTTTATTCATTTATTTATTTATTTTTTTTGTGCTTACTTTTATGATTTTTGCATTTGTGTTGTGTATATCCTTTAATTTGAAAAGTAAATTTTATTTTCGAAAAAGATTATTAGAGATTTTTTTTTCCTTCTCCACGCTGTGTACACAAGATAGACTTCGCGATATAGGATTACTGATTTGAATAATGCAAGAAGGGATATGACGGATGGCGAATCTTTCGATGGGAGTGACTGCAACTAAGCGGGGTTAAAAGGAGTAAAATTAGAGTATAGATTAAGGATCTTCTTTCTGTCAAAATGGTAATTTAAAATATGTATTGAACGGCTGGTACACGAGAGGACGGCATAGTACCTCCTGCTTCGACCTTCAAATTTAAATTTCCATTCGCGAACCGATAATTTTACTGTAGATAACCGTGACTGATATTTTGTTGCTTCGTCAATTTTTTCAGCAGAGTTGCCAAAAAAGAAAGAAAAAAAAACAAAAAGGTTTTTATAACTTCCTCGGTATCACTGAGTGGGATCTGAATAGTAGGAGTCGTTCTCGAGATGCCTTCTTTGTGAACATAAGGTTTCCCCTGGGATATATTTGCATGACCGCGAAACCGATAAATAAGTTCTGCAGGATTATACTTACAGCTATCGGTTTGATTTTTTAAAATTGTTATTCCGGGTTATAGGCGAGTCGGCTCTATCGAATTTAATTATGTGTTCCAAAACTAGAATGTCATCTGGATTATTAATTCGAAAAGGGAAGAAAGCAATTATTAATGGTAAAGTAAAGTAAGTTCGTCTTTGATTTGACAGGATTTTCGGTTCGTAAAATTAAGCTTTCCTTAATTTACTCAAGGTTGTTTTAATGGATCTGAAGAGAATATCCTTTCTCTCGGCCATCACCACTTTCCCAGATTCTTCTGGTATAATTAATATTTAATTTTAGATTAGAGGTATACACACACCTGGGGGAGCAGCTAGAATCCGGAACGAAACAAGTGTCTCGAACAGGTGACCCCTTTAGTTTGATAGCCTAGCGCACCTTAACCGCTAGGCTACCGCGCTACCTGTAAAATTTAAAAATTTGCTTTGTAGAATGTGCGTGGCCAAAGTTCTAAAGCGGCAACAGCGAATAAAAAATAGGAACTTTCTATTTTATAAATGCCTTTTTTTAAACGTTTTAGTACAAAATGGAAGGAGAAAAAAAAAATACTTCTATAATATTTCCATTTCCGACAGTATTTTACTTAAAATTAATCTTTTTCGATTGCGTAAATATACAACGAATTTAAATCTGGTCTTAACGTGTGTCAGTCGACGGGATCTTGTACTTTTTAATTCCAACTAGATGCCTAAATTGAAATTGAAAGGCTGTATTTTAACCTGTTGGAATTTTCTTTTTAATTTTTTTTTTTCGACTTATCGATATTTTATACATCGATAGCGATCGAACAGAAACGAACAGCGATCAAACGAAACAGTTTACTTTTCGTATTCACTTAAATCGGTCAGGTGTTTATTAATGAACCGGCTATATCAAACATTATAAAAAGATCTAAAATACCTGTCAAACCATGCGGTATTCCCGGTTGTCATACTCGAACATCTATTCAAGAAATTTCTATGTGGCAATCTGTAGGTTACGCACTGGTATGCCGCTTGCTTTGCTATATAAAATCCGGTGGATTGATTTCCCGTTCTGCACTCTTCAAGGGACATAGTTAAAGTGGCTGATGCGGATCTCTTACAATGTTTTTATTTTACTTCGTGATCTCCATCAAGCGTTATTATTACTGAATATCCCCTATGCACGTGTAATATGAATTATTTTCTCTACCGATTACATATCACGCAATCTATGATTTTGTAAGTAGGACATATTGTTATAGTCATGGCATAACATACAATTGAGATTAATAATTGAAAGTAACAGACAATGGGTGAAATTTGTTTTTAACCCCCCCCCCCCCAAATAATAATAATAATAATGTGCCGACTATAGCTTTATTTTTGATTTATATAAATGTAGATATTTTTTTGTTTTGTTTCCTTTTTTTTTCAAACGAATTTTTGCTACGTTATAAAACCGAATGCCATCGATCTTATTTTTAGAACACGATAAAAAATATTCTTTCAAAAAACTAATATTTTCTGCTTTTGTAATATAAAAAATTAGTAAAATTAACGATTACGGCTGAAATAACTTTTCGTCGAGGTGACTGGATTATTAGACCCTCGCTACTGCTTAATATTAATAATATGAGAGAGCCGGCATATTCAAACTGAATTAGTTAATTATTAATGCGCATAATTAACTGGCCGATAAGACATTCCGGAAATACCAGAACGGCTATATCCCCGTGGATGCGCCAATATTCCACTAAGCTGTACTGAAACAAGCTAGACGCAAACCATCTGTCTGAGTTTTGATGATTTTTCTAGTTATTCGTATCTGTAATTACTCATTTTTTTTTCTTTTTTCTTTCTTTTTTTCTTTTTTTTTTTTGATCGTTGAGTCTGTTTACAGTTTTTGACACATTTATTAATATGTTTTTGGAGGAATTATTTCCGATTTCAATTGATAAAAAAGGTCAATTCGATTCGTAAAATTTGCAAATACCTACATATTACAGTTAGTTACGTTTGGTAGATATTCTCCAGCAAATACCTTTTCAAATAGTTTCGAAATTGTAGGCGCAGCAGAGAAATAGGCCTGATTGTTAGATACTTCTTTAGCATAATTATTTGAGCTGTCTTGAAACTTTTCGGTATGTACTTAAGACGAAGGTAGGCGTTGAACAAATATGTTAACAGTAGTACTTCTCGGTGACAGTTTACATAGTACACTCGGAAAGATGTCGTCAGTGCCGAGTGATTTCTTACGATTTATCTTTGTATCTAGTGCAACCTCGTGAGACGAGAAAAACATTCACATTCTGCTGGTATAATTATTCTTCTCGGTATAACGTTAAACTGCCAATTCCATAAATGATCCCCCCGAGAGGTGTCTGGATATTCTGGTTTTTGGATAAAATTCTACTTCGAATTATATTCAAATTTTTACATTTACGAAGTGACAAACAGTTCGCTATTTTCTTATAATTGTGATTATTGCAAATTACTCGCTACGAGATCAGTTACCGATGTAACTTTTGAACTTTTTGCAAAAACATTAAAAAAGTTTCGTTAACGAATATGAATTTGCCGCTTTCAACTAGCAAGCTTTCTGATACACAAAACACGGCTGAAAAAATAATTACCGTTTTCGGACCTTCGATGACCCTCCCCGAACGCTCAATTTTGAAGTTGGAAATTTTATATCATGTTTAACCGGAGAAATTTCCATGAATGTGCGCGTTTATAAGCTTGTTGAAATTTTTAACTATAATGCAAGTGCTGGAGAGGGAGCGGCGGCGGCGGCGGCGGCACGCTATCTTTTCCGCTTTTTTAAACTTTTCGCAAAAACTTTAAAAGTTTCGTTAAGGAACAGAGATGTTAGTTACTTAGAAACAGCCAGACAGTGAACTTTCTCCATCAATATAAAGTATGCCGGGAAAAATTTTTTTTTGTTCGAGTTTCGGAGTTCGCGACGCCCCAAGGGTCGAATATGGAGCTATAATGTCAGCTATATTTTTCGTTTATAAAGCTCCCCTTTATGTACGCGTTTAAGATGTATTTTGCTTTTTTTCAACACCCATACTCGAACAACAACTCGTAAGTAAAAGAAACACGCTTTTTTAACCGCCTCATTCACTTCGAGGGGGAGACACGAAGGTGTTAGTCGATAATTTTGTTTATTTCACGAGAAAGTCTTTTATGCTCATTTCACGTTTTTGATTCATTCGGCGGCGTCGGGGTTTTAATTTTTAAAAGACGACTCTATCGTGCTCGTTCTAAATACTTCACAGTATTGTTTTTTGCGAGTTCTTGACGCTCAGTATAATCGTGATTTTTCCAAAAAAAAACAAGTTCTACAATGTCTTGTGAAAAGCGTTTTTATCGTGACATTTATGCGCAAAATTTTAAGTTTGTCGTCAAGCGACTGCCGAGTTCTCGGATTTTTTTTAATACTTTCAACGTTTTTTGATGTGTATTATTAGAATTCCACACGTTCATTATGTATGTACGGAATTTCAGAAAACTATAAAATTGTTAAACTGCACGAAAGTTCGTGACGGCGCGCATACGTTCTGAAATAATGCTGAAATTTTAAAAATATTATATATATATATTAATTAAAACGTAATTCTTAGGCTACTCCCCATTAGAAAAAATGTCCCAATTTTCTGTAACGTTTGATATATTTTATAGGATTTTTGTGATTATGTTAATTCATCAGAAGAAAAAGAGATAGAAATGTAAGCAAGATGGGTCAAGAGGCACAGACCCTTGCGAGGCCAAAACGGCAGAGTTATATATATATATGTATGATTCGGCGAATAGAATAGTTTTCCATCACCTTATTATAGGCGCGCGTGATTTTACATCGTCAAAATTATACGACACACGTGCGAGCTACGTACATACACATACACAGGCACAGCCACGCTGAACTTCATTTGTCATACGTCTGTCGGCAAATTCTCCGCTGAGGCGCACAGTAGATTGTATTATAGTGCCATCGGGTGACAATAAATGTAACTGGCTAGTAAAAGCTTTAATCCTCATCGTATCAAATTGTTCAGCAGACGTAATGCGCCGGTGTCTTGAGAAAGCCTTGACAGTCTATTCGTAATATAGAATTTTATATCGACTTAAATGAAATTTCAAAAAGCAACGGATTTTTGGTCACATTTTTTTTTTTGTGAATTTTAAGTACAACAATTTAATAAAAATATCTGAAATTTTCAATTATTTATTAAACGTTCGAATGAATTTGAGCTGTAAAACAGATATTTCGGAAGAATTGCATAATCTAAAGGATTTGAAATACTAAAAATAATGGATATTTTAAATATTAAACAATCTTCGCCAATGATTTTTATAGGTTTAATGTAGTCACCATGAAATCGAGACATAGTTGAGGTCACTCTCGTATTCTAAACCCCGTTGCAAGTCAAAGAGCTATGCATAAATTCAAAATTATAACAATTTAAACGAAGTGTGTAAGTTGCTCGAGTACACAGCTAATTATTATAATTCGCCAATAAGATGTGTTAAATGCGCTAAAAAACACGTCACAAAAAAGTAAAGTTTTGTATTAGAAGCTCCCTTGAATCACCACTGACTATATATATATATATATATATATATTACGTAATATGTATGTGCTTTTTACAAAAGAGATCATCATCTCGCTGGCTAAAGAGACTGTTCTGTTCGGAAACAACAAAAACTCGCAATGAAATACGTTCATCCAACGCAGATACCGGAATTATCGTACCGATGAAAATTTTCCCGTTTTAAATAGTTATTCATTTGTCGAAATCGTTAAACATAATTACGCAAATTACGCTGATAACTTGTCTGTACAAAATAATAAAAGTGGCTCTAATTATCGACACAATCTCCCTCGAGATTCAGTCACTTTGGTAGCGCGAATAACAATAATAGTGGCAGTTATATCCTACTAGTAACGATAATAATGGCGCGTTAACAATGATATCCCGGCAATACTAATTTCATTTCTAAAAAGGTTCAATACTATACTATAAATCCCTCTAATATCTCTTAATTTTTGGATTTTTTGCATGGAAAAAAACAATGTTAAATATTTTCCACTTTTAAATGAAATTCGACAAGGAAACATGACGGAATTACCAACTGAAATTCAAAACATCATTAATGAATATTTAGTGAACCCGTTAAATTCTTCGTCAGAACACCTCTCGATTACTGATGATGACACTGAGACTGGGTACAAAATCCATTTATCCATAAAGATAAACTTGAAACTTTATGAATACTGCAGTACGAATCACTCGTTAGTTTAACCGCTTTAAAAAAATACGCATTTAAATCAGTGTCACTTAAAGGGGGGTTTTCGGTTGGTATTGAAAATAAATGCCTTCAAGTAGCCAAGAAGACTATTTTAACTTTGCTTCCTTTTATAACTGCATATGGATGCGAAACAGCCTTATCAGCTTATGCCGAAAAATAAATTCAGGAGCAAATTGGATGCTACTCCCCGGATGTACACATACAACTCCGTCGGACATTGAACCAAATATTAAAACTATTTCAAATATACTCCGCATTAATTCGTTTAAGAATTTTTATTAAACAACTTTTATTTACATATTTGAAATTGCGCGATACCTTTCATTATAAGTTAATAGAATGTGGAATCGTAGTGAAAGTTGTAATTTAAACAATCAAATTTTGTTTACTTAGCAACAATTACTTGTTAAGTTTTCATTTGGCACTGAGGGTCCATAAAATAAAATTGATTTTATAACGGTTCCGCGATCATAAAAGTTTGGAAGCTGCTGTTCTATAATTCTTCCATAGACGTCTTCATTTTTGGCTTAGACGCATATGGATATCGTTGCGAGAGTAAAAGACAATTGCGAGTTTCTTACTGTTCATTTTATTTACTTTGCTTGTGTACGAAATTTAGTCTTTAGGCTTGATTATGGAGGGTTTATTTTGGTTGTCAATGGCGAGTGATTGATGCCAAGGTTGTAACGAAATTTCTTTTTAGGATGTTTTAGTGGTGGAAACTGGTCTTGAGAGAAGATTTTAAACGATTCAATAAGTAAAAGGGCAACGCCGTTTCCCCTAGTCGATCAGGTTAGTTGAATGTTGTAGTTATTTACGATTTGGCGATGGACAATAGAATTATAGTAAGGTAGATAAAAAAGAAAAGAAGAAGAAACAACAACACAAAGAATAATGAAAACAGATGATAAACGCAGTAAGTGCGATTATTAAACGCAATAAAGAACGCAGAAATGTACATTTTTACTAGACCGGTTCAACACGTGATATTCCCTTTTAGTTAATTCAACTTTATTAAGATCATCCTCCCACCAAATTACTTTCTTATGGGTGCCAAGCCACACCGGACTTAGGGGTAATAACTTAGCTGACATCGCTGCTAAGTCAACACTGTCGTGCCCCATGCCTTGTTCCCCTCCTCTTCCCGCCGACATAGTAAAATCTATAAAAATTCTTGTGCAATCCCAATGGAAGCAAGATTGGCTCACTAGACAATTTTGCTTTCTAAGAGAGATAAAACACGGAATTGACCCTTGGTTCCCTCCTTCTGACCTCCCCAGAACCCACTTTGTGGCTATGGCAAGACTCCGCATTGGTCATATTTCGCTGACTCATGATCATCTCCTACTTAATTGCGAGCCCCCTTTCGAATGCCCCTTTTGCTCCCTTCCCCTCTCTCCTACAGTAAAACACCTGCTCCTGGAGTGCCCATCCTTCGCGCTCCAGCGCGCCAGGCACCGGATAGCGTCTTTGCAGTCGTCTTTGGCCAACTCGCCTTTGAACATTGCAGACACTATTCGGTTTCTTTATACAACTAACCTATTTCGAACCATTTAACTCTCCGATTGCCATAGTGTCGTAATAGCCCCGGCAGCTGTACACGGCACTTAAAAAAATAAATAAAAAAAAAAAAACTTTCGGCTGTTTGCCTGCTTTTTTGATGTAGCGCAAAATTATTTTTTAACCTCACCACACAACGTCCGTTCAAAAGTTTTTCGAAATATAAATAATTTTAAAAGCTTAATAAATACCTTTAAAGAATTTTTTCGTAAACTTTTTTTAGCCGGTCGCAATAAAAAAGAAAAATAAATAACTTTTTTTCATTTTGAACCAGGCCTTTGCCATCTGGCTACTTAACTTGATCATCCTTTCGCGTTACTTCGTTTATAAATTAATTCCGCTGTATTACTTTATTATTTTTAGGATATTTGTAAAAGAAAAATTAAGAAGATTTTTTCTGCATGGCTTGTTTTATAAACGGGGTATACTTGTCGTACGGTATTGTTTTTGTAATAAAATTTACGGAACATAATTATTGTTCAGAGTCGTCTTTTATGACCTTAAGGCAGTGAGGGATTTTTTTTTTAACACTTCGATCGCGATTAATTTAATGAAACGAATATGTGTAAAATAAATTGAAACTTTTATCGAATTACAGAAGTAAAATAAAATATCGATTATATTAATTTTTATCGTTAAAATAATAAATAAAAATTACAATTCGTTTACGGTTTGCGTAACATTAAAATAATTATCTACCGAAACGGGTTTCGGTAATTTAACTAAAGTAAAAAATTTTATAAACATTTTTTTCCTCATCTTATTGTGAGAGATTTCTTTTCCTACGTTTATAATATTTCATTCTATATAATCCGCATGTGTAACAGGGATAAACTGTTTAATCAAGTTCATTTTTTATTTCGTTCTTTTTGTCGAACAAACGTTCTTAACTGCAGTTACACAGATCGTTAATGATAATAAAAAAAAAAAAAAAGTTCACAATAAAATTACAACATTAGGTATTCATCGATCGTGTTTAAAAATATCATAGAGTTCTAAAACCATCTCCCCTTTGTACAGTTCATCAAAGTATGTATATATTTTGTACTGAATCATTACACTCTGATTTTAGTTTCTATTTATATCCTAATGATGAAGCTCAGAAGTAAATCTATCGTAAGTAACATTCAGTTTAACTTCATTGATCACTTTCAACATATTGAAGAAATCAAATCGCTATAAATGACGTATTCTATGCTTCCAATTTTTGCTCAAGTCCAGTTATTAAAAACTCTATGATATCATAGAGAGAAATTAAAGCATTTTTCGTTCACTCGTTCAGCTGATTCATCGAAAAATTTTATTCGATAACTTTTGTCAACATGATCACGTGGTATTTCTTTAAAACTAGCTTTTGGAAATGTGTTTTTAATTATGTTGAAATATTTGCCGAATTCACTAAGCGTTCGCCGTTGAGAAAATTAACGAGCGATTTTGATGACTTTCCGGTACAGTTTTCTGTCGCAGACAGCTTTATATTTCGCTGAAACACCTTAGAGCAGAAAAATGAAGGCGTATAAAAAAGTGATAAAAGTGTCATTATATACAAAAACATGTATTTTAAAATAGAAGCTGCGAAGAATTAGCTTACATTATATGGACGTTAACTGATGCTGATTTTGATAACTCGATACGAAATCAAAAAATGCAAAAAAAAATGTATTCAAAAAAAGAAAACAAAATCCAGTGTTAATGTAACACGGTAAATTGACCAATTTGTTTTTTTAATATGTTTTCGTTATACATGCAAATTTAAAATGAAGAAAACATGATTTTATTTTATTACTGAAGTCGGAAATTGACCAAAAAGTTAAAATCAACAATTCAAAATAAAATGTGCGCTCATTTAACTTAAGTATAAAAATTAAACAGTTTTTATAAACTATAGAGGAATAATTTAGATGTAATAATTCGGAAAAATGCAAAATTACTTTTTCAAATAATTTTCAATCGTATTCGACGTATGCGATAAATTTAGGACTAGTCATTAATTAAAACTTCACGGCGAAAGAAATATATTTTATAAGAACATAACTGGATAAAATAAATATCAGTATAATTATAAAAACAGTTTTCCCATTCAACTCAAACGGAATAGTTTTACGTACCGAAACAAATATCAAAAGAATAAATCTACAGATTAAGGAATCTATATTATTATCTTATAGATGTTTTCGAGGTCGGTTCGCAGAGTAATAATATCAGTTATGGAACGATGGTGTTTATGTAAAATTGTTCTCTTTCTATATTATTTAATTTGCAACTCTTTTTCTTTTTTTTCTTCTTTTTTTTTACAGATCCATTTTGCTCTTTATATTCGCATGTCTCGGAAAGCTAATTATTATCAAATTCTTTTAATTTTTGCGCTACCAACATATGTATATTCCGTTCTTAGTTTTACATTTTAGATGTAATATGTTATTTCTCTGCGTAAAAGTTGCGGAGCTCTAGGTACAATTTTGTGCATCCTTTTTTAGATAGTACCGCATTTGCAGTCTATTCAATTTTTATATCTCAATCAAAAAACTTCTTCCGTGAAATTTTCTTCTTCTTTTGCTCATTAACGATCTTGGTAATACAATTAATAACTGTATGAGGAGTAGCTGCTTTAATTACTAGTTTATCCTGTAAATGATTTTTTTTTTTGTTCAATTGCAAAAGTCGGCGTTTCAAAATAGTGTCCTGAAGATTTATATTTATCTGCCTGGTGAAGGAGAGCAGTTTCGTTCTTTCCTTTTGAGGTAAATTGACGACGGTATTAAGATTCCCGCAGCTTGTATTTGGTGGAAAGGAGTAAATATCGATGTTTTGTATTGGGTGTCTGCAAACACTTCGAATGAAATAACTAATTTTTGTTTACCTAGTTTCAACCTGTCGGCTTATCCGTTACTTATTTCTTCTTTGCGTTTGCTTAAGTTCAGTGGAATAGAAGAGATAACTCTGCTCCGATTAGCAGGTCTCGGGCACATGAATTTAGTATCATTTTCTATTTTCACGCCGAACTTGTTTTATGAACTCACCTTTTCTGTAAAATAAATTCTTACCGATTGGGCTTTTGTTTTCAGTTGTCCCTTCTAATTCGGCGTCACGCTATCTTTCCAATATTAAACGATACGACGTCAGCCATATTGTCAGAGGAGATAAGAATTATTAAATGGCCGACTGATACAAAGATATATACATATAATATACACGTACATATACGTATACATATAATATATACATATATATATATACACATATATATATATTGAGACATCTCTTGAAGGTAGAGTTACAAATCGATTTTTGACGACCGGCTGCTAACAGAAACAACGAGAAATATCGTTATGAAATATAGCTCGCAACTTAATTCCCAAGCCACGATTCGTCGAGATTGTGGCGTGAGACAGCCTTTAAAGAAAAGCCCCTTTAATTAAATTTTCCTCGATTGAACTACGATCAGTTTCTTTATGGATTTTTAAAAGTGAAATAAGAAAAATTTATTTAACGTTAAGGTTAGCAGTCGCAAAAGGAAGTTTACGAATATTCCATTATAAAAGATATTCAGTAATACGTCATTAATTTCGTGCGCGCAGAAGGTGAATTGATGCAACCGTAGTACCAAAAAAGTAGTAATTTTTTATCGGAAGGTACTTAATTAGTAAATCGTTGACGAAGCAAAATATTTAGAAAGTACGTGGCCGGCTGGAATGAAAAAAGAAGCTCAAATGTAAAAATTCGATTTTGGCTTTGTTTTTTCGAATCTGAGCTTGCTTTTTTATTTGCAATTTACCCGTAATCAAAAAACCCGTTCGTGAAACCACCATGATTGGAATTACATAATCGTGAATATATAGCGCACCTATTAAAGCTAAGGTCATTTAGCAAAAAATCAAAAAAAAAAAAAAAAAAACCGTTCATAACGTCAGGTGCATTAGTAATTGCAATTCCAAACAGAACCGATTCGAAAATTTTCATTATGATAAAAATAAATTTTAACACTTATTAACAATTATATATATATATATATATATATATATATATATATATATATATATATATATATATATATATATATAATTTTTAAATCCCCTATGAGTTTCGAAGTAAACACTTCGTGTACAATTTTCGTTACTTACACATTGCACTTGTAGCATTTAGAAAGCCAGACTAAAATGCGATATTTACACATAATTGCGTTCCATGGAGAATTTCTCGAAGTACTACTTACCCATTTAGATAAAGATCGGTTCGCGTAGCAACATTGTGCTTCGATAGCGTTTCGGCGAATCACCTACTCTTAAGGAATATTTAAATCACGTAAGCCAGTTATTTGCGGATTTTTTTATTTTAATTATTTTAATTTATTACTTTTAGACAAGTTTATTTCAATGCTGAATTTTTGATTTTTTGCAAATGCAGTTTAACCTAGTTGGTGAAGTCGACAATGTGATGGTCCTTTTTCAGGAGGACCCTGCAAACACTTTCTTAAAATAATTATTAATTTATACCAATGAAAACACCAATACCGGAATAAATTTTATCTCGATAATTTTTTTTTTAAGGGACTTTTCCAATTTTTTTTCATACTATCGGATCGAGCGCTATTCCCTGGGTCCGCAGATTTTTGTCCATTTCTTTCCCCTTTCTTTTCTAGTATCCTTTAACCTTCGCCGTTTTGCGGAATGAGCTGTAAATTGGAAAATAATGCAAAAAAAAAAAAGAGAATACACTATATACATTTTTAAATTGTTTTTTCTTTTCCAATTCGTTTTCCCTCTGTAAATAATATTGCGCAACGCGTAATTAATTTAAAAAAAAACTATTCCGCAAGTGTCATTTGAAGAAGCAACTTTTTAATAGAAAAACCATTCCGGCCATTTAATTTTCTTCCTCGCTAGTAGTGTTTTTAGGCAACTGTTTCGATGTTGTAGCAATTCGTTTTTATCCCGATCGTTTGGAACATTTTTCACGCAAAACCTAATTTTGTTCTCCCATCATTTTCTATTACACGAAAATTACTCGTCAGGAAGTTTACCTTATACAAAAGAAGTTAACGATAAATTGTTTCCATTTTGACGGCTTCACCCGTGAGTGTGATTACATACTTCTCCTCGTTGATTGCGAAATAATATTGCGATTTCCACTGAGGCGCGTACAAAAATCACATTCCGGTAGCAGACAGCAGAGAGTGATCCCGTTGATTAGTTGTTCGAAAATCACTACCATGTATGCTAAAGAAATCATATCGGCAGACAATTATTCGAAAATTTTAAAAAACATTCCAAATTAGCACACCTTTTTCTGAAAGAACTTTTGAAAAGGACAAAAATGTTACATAAAATGTTATACCATCGAATGAAAGTGAGGTTTTCTTTACCAGCCGAGGAATCATTTAGAAAGAAAACGAATTAATTTTTAATTCCATTAAATTTTAATGAAAAGTAATTAAACGAGGAAATAATACTACAAGATGAAGCAAATTACTTCGCAAATGAACATCCGAAGAACAGTCGTTCTTCCGGAAGAACAATTACGTAAATGCAAAATTTTTGAAATTTTTTTTTACATGTAAAATGCATCTTCTGTTCGAAGTTATTTTTAACCGACTTCAAAAAAGGAGGAGGTATTCAATTCGACTGTATTTTTTTTTTTTTTTTTTTTTTATGTGTGTTACCACAGAACTTTCTTCTAGATGAACCGATTTTGATGATTCTTCTTTTATTTGAAAGGTGGCGTTTGTCATGTGGTCCCATTTAAATTTGATCAAGGTCCGACCGATAGTTTTTGAGTTATCCTTAATAATGCGGGAGATTGAAGCTTTTTGGATGCTTTTCATTCATGATTGTTTTCACCGTCGGATTAGATTTTTGACTTAAAATACTATAAATTTGCCAAATTACCATGGAAATGTAGCTTTTGGTGTTTTTACCGTGGAAATAAATGTTTTAATTTAATTGAATAAAAATGCACTAAAAAGTAAAAAATAAAATGCTTTTTTACAAAAAATAAATACCGACTTCAAGGTTTATTATAAAAATTTAAAAATGCACTAAAAAGTAAAAAATAATTACTCCCGATAAAATATATATATCAGAGTGATATAACTTAAAATGACATTATCGTAATTCTTATACAACATTAATTTTTTGGAGTTGGAATTAAATTCATGTTAGGAACAATTTAATCAACATTTAATGCAGTTTTTAATTATTCTTTTAATATGAATTTGATCCCAACTCCAAAAAATTAATGTTGTATAACAATTACGATATCACCTTAAGTTATATCACTCTGATATATATATTTTATCGGGAGTAATTATTTTTTACTTTTTAGTGCATTTTTAAATTTTTATAATAAACCTTGAAGTCGGTATTTATTTTTTGTAAAAAAGCATTTTATTTTTTTTTCGTAATTCTTCTCTTAGACATTAGAGGACAGCTGCGACATTATCATCTGCAGCGTGTGTTTACTTTGATTTTAAACGTTTTACAAAGCTTTCTTAAAAGCGTATTCTTAATTGTCGAAGATTAAGAATAGATGCGAAAAGCTCGATATATTATAATAGAGTTGAATGAAAAAAAGTCAGCGTATTAGGCGAAGGGGCGTTTGATTCCGGGGGGAGTGTTAAAAGCTTGAAAAATTACCGAGCGGCATGATTCGCAGTTATGGCCGGTCGGGGATATAAGAGCACATTCCTTACATGTAAATGTGTGTGCGTGCGTGTAGAAGCTGTTGCTGGCGACTGCTTTGGTATTTTAAAAATTACGAAACCTCTTTCAAGGGACATATTTCCGTAAAACTAAACTAAACATAAAAAGAGATTACGGCCGACCAACCGAGGAAGCGAAAATGATGGCGAGAAAGATTAAAAAAATACCCGAGTTGGTTGTTATCGGGTTGAAGTTTTTCTTTTTTATTATTTTTTTTTTCTTTTCTCTTTTTTTTATTTATTTATTTTTTTGAACAAAAATTCCAGCAAAAGAATGACCAATTCCGGCGGGAGGAACTAAGAGGCCGAGTTTGCAGCTTTAACGAAAATTTCAAAAATTTATAAACCCTTTATCGTTTGATCGGGGGCAAACTTTAAACATTTTCATTTTTATACAATTTCTTTTTTTGCATTTATATTATTCCTGAAATCGTCGAAACAAATTACGAGAATGGGAAATGCCGTCGCGTTATTAAAAAATACATTTTCCAGTTAAACGAAATTGTTTTTATACTGCGAACTGTAAAATTTCATTAAAATTGTACTGAACCAGTAATGAATGGTCTTCGGCCCTGATTTAAGGGGACCCTCTGGTGCTTAAGGTTTTTCCGAAATATTTCTGACGGATCCAACGCCCGCGGAGAATTATTCCGAAATTGTTTACGACCGACTCAGTCAAATTTTTAAAACAAAACCAACCATACTTTACTCTCTTCGCTGCGTGGCAAAAAAAAAGAATTGGCTTACCACTGCCGCGTAAACTTTTACGTCAAGTTGTCATCGTTTCCTTATACTCGTTCGTTATTATGCAAAAGATATACGTAACATCTGAATCCGACCACGATCCTTTTTCTAAAAATAATCAAGTACTACCATTATCTCTATAGTTATAGTGGCGAGTGGAATCACCGAGGAATAACAAACATGTTTTTTTATATTATTTTTTAGCTGGGGAACCTATATGAATTTTTTCAAACTAAAAATTTCCCAAATTTTTCAGGCAACACGGCGTAGTAATGCCATAAACAAAGGTGTTTCATAACTACGAAAGCTTTTTTATATTTTTTTATTATTCTTCTGATAGTGAAACCTTTCTAAAAGGAAATTCTAAATTGCTGTAGTAATTTTCTTTTCCGAATATTAAATTCTGCGCATCCACAAAGCAGCACCTCTACTCTATGTATGCTAGCCTTTTCAGATGTCTCATGGAGCAGCAATGATAATGTCGCTGAGTATTTTTACTAATTCATCGACGGCAACGGTATCTGCCCTTCAGTTTATTAAAGCAACCAAGTTAATTAATTATCTTTAAACATTCACCGCACGTCTGCGTAATAGCTTCGGCAGCGAAAAGGGCACTTTAGATGGTATATAAATATAATTTAAAAAAAAAAGAAAAAAGAAAGAAAAACTTACACAAGTACAAAATTGTTTTACGGATTTTGAAAATTTCTTCAGATTTATCTCGCTCCAACCACCGTATTAAATATCGCGAAGTATACGGAAAACGTAAAAATTCTAGGACAGGAATGAAAGGAGATCTCAAGATTTTTCTGACGGGTGATCGTCATTTGACACTGAGAAAATAAGTTTGATATAGATGAAAAAAAAATAAAAAACGGAAACAAACAAGATGTATTATCAAGCGAACTTCATCTCATTCTGTCATCAAAGCTCACTCGATGAATATTGCTCAAAAGAGAATGCAGGGGATCCCATTTGATTTCAATCACCCTCGGAGGCGACTTAAGATCCGAAGAAACACTTTAATCGAATTTATGCGAAAACCGTTCGGATTCCGCAAGAAAAATACAACCATCGAAAAGGTGCACCGAATTGTACATACTATACAAGAAAGCCTTGAGGCCAAACAAGTATGACTAGGTGAGTTCTTAGGTGAGTTCTCAGATGTCAAGCAAGCCTTTGATACATCATGGTCTATTGTATAAACTGAAGAAAAGTTTTTACTAATCCTTATTATCTTCTCCTTAAATCGTATCTTGAAAATCGGACATGCCGAGTCAAATTCCATAACGAATACTCTAACATCTATCATGTTTCTGCTGGCGTGCCGCAAAGAAGTGTTTTAAGTCCGATGCTTTATCTATTATTTGCAGCTGATTTACAATGATGGCGTTACAACAGCTACGTTCGCGGACGATACACAGCCATTTTATCTGCAGCTAAAAATCGTGATGTGGTCCAGGATACAATCTTTAATTAAGACCGAAAACTGGTTAAAACGTTGGCTTATTAGAGTGAATGAAAATAAATATGGTGGTCACGTTTACTTTGCGAAACGTAACCTGTTCACCGACAAGATTAAATGGGGAATTAGTTACTCGATAGAATAACGTTAAATATTTTAGGATGCACCTAGATAGTAAATTACCGTAGAGCAGACACGTCGATCAGAAGAGAAAGCGGCTCGGTATTAAATTTAAACTGTTACATTGGCTTTTCAGGTGCAAAAAATACTCATAAATAAGATCATTCGATTTCTCATCTCACCTCTCTGGTATGTGTACCTAATTGTTACAACGAGACTTTATTATTTCTTGTGTTAAAATGAAATACGCCTCCGAACAGTATACAAGGCGGTTAGAATCGGATGATCCAAACGCATCAGTTACCAACTCGCTTAGTAACAGTCTCAATGTACGCCGATTAAAACGAACCTGGACCTTTGATTTGTCTCCAATTTTACCAGAATTTACTGCGGAAATGGGTGTTGTTGGCCCGTAACACGTTACTTCGCATTTTAAATACAAAAATTGCTGGATGACCCCTCGACCCGTTGTAATTTAATAATAAGAAAAAATAAAGTTTTGAATAACAATCCATTTCTACTACCATTATATAATAACACACCTCAGTATCGACGTTCCTCCACGTTTCAAACACGTATCACGTTGAACACATACAAAAATACGAAATTACATACTTCACACAAATACCGTGAAGTCTGCATCCCCATGTAAATAATTTCATTTTCGAAATAAAAAGTTGACCGAGATTATACACTTCGAATTAGGGTCTCATTTCGCCTAAATTTAGGACGTTGTTTATACAGCAGATAAAAAAAAAACCACAAAAAATAGCTAAGCCTACGGATGGTTTCGCATTGACCGCGTCATAATTGTCGAAATTCAGGCTGAAGTACAAAAGGTAATTCTGAATCGGGTTCTGCGGCGTCACTAGGCAAAAGTGTAATAGACCAAACGCAGCATTTGTTTTCGTACTATCCGCTATTAAAGTTTTCTTTCTTTTTCTTTCCGGGAAAACAACAGAAACATTTAATAGCTGAAATGTATGCAGAAGTGAAAAGAAATTCAGTTAAAAACATGTTTTAATGTAAATCGGCCAAATGACAATTCTGATACGATATAGTTGCAAGTTATTCCATTCGAAGTGACGCTAAGTTCCTGAAATCTCACTTTTCTTATCACTCATCATATAGAAGGTCTTATTGATATAGTTGTTGTGATATGTATAATAAAAAACCGAGTTCCAAAAAAAAGGAAAAAAAAAAGAAACAAGAGAAAAAAAAATATTTTAGATAAATAGCGATTTATAAGCGAACAGGCACGCTTTTATAACAAGACAATTTACACATGTGTGCTAAGTTTTATTTAAATTCCTTATTAAATAGAGGATACTTTTTTCTTTCACAAAATTTATTTTTAATATTCTCTTTTTCAATCTTAAAATAAGCGGGAAGTACGTTTAAAAAATTAATAGACGGAAAGTAAAGTTAATATACATTTATTAAGTACAATTAATAAGTTTAATCGGATATTCTGGATTTTTTATGAGCTAATAAACTTATTATAACGTAATTTTTATAAAGCGCTTTAAAATGACTTCGCTTTTTTATACACGGAATATTTACTTAACGTAATTTATAAATAAATGTAATGATTTTATTATACAATTGCAGTGTATTCACGGATATTAAAAGAATTAATAATAATGTAAACTTAAATTTTTTTATAAGATTATACCGAAAGGTTGAACGTATAAATGAAAAAAAAAAAAAAAAAAAAGACGGAAAGAAACTAATATTTCAGTTATAACAAGAACGAAATAAAATTAACTTAGTTAATAGGGGCAGTGAATAAAATTCGAAATAAACTTACATCACCTGAAGCATGCCTAGGAAAATCAGTTATGTTCGTAGTAGAAATGATAAAAACGGAAAAAATAGGGTATTAAAAAAGAAAATCAGTAGTTCAAAAAATATTATAAATAAATACATCAAAGATATTAAGTAAACAACTTAGTAATCAAATAAAGAATCGTATAACGGAAAAAATAGCGAAAATGTTAAATCTAACAGTAATCGGTCAAATTAGAATTAACGGTAGATGTTATGTACAAATAACCACAACGATTATTTAGTAAAATTTGGAATAAAGGTCAATTAGGATCGGACATTTAAAAGTGGATCTAAAAAACAGGAAAACAAAAATAACGGATATCGAAAAATAATAAAAAATGGTATTAATCGGACCGATTTGCCTAAAGCAAAAATGCGAGACTATCTTTAGCGAAAAAGTATTCTACAAAGCCAAAAAAAAAAAAAAAAAGAGCGAAAGAACTAAATTATAATTGTACGTCTAGTTTCGAAGTAGTCACGTTTCTGTAAAAAAAGAACTGAAATCGAATTTATTAAGAATGATATTTCTTCTTTTTTTTTTCTTCTTGTTTGGGTTTTTCTTTGGGCTTGTCAGCAAAATAAAGATATTAATTGAGGTAGAATCTCTATTATTATTATTAAATTTATAATCCGCATAACACGAAATGTTCAATATGTATCACGGATAAAACACGAATAAAGTTGTTTAAACAAAAAACGTACATAGCCAATGGAAATGCTTATTTCAAGCGAATACAGTATAAAATAGCTCCTCTAAATACTGAATTAAACTGCACTAATTATTAAACTGTTTTTAATTAAATTTTTATTAATTTCCTTGTATTTCGAATGTTGCTGTTCAAATTTGACGCCGTTTAATAACTGAATCGTCTGGTAATTCTCGGTGAACCTGTTTCATAATTTAATATAACATCTATCCTAAAGGGGAAAATCTACGAATTGATAGTACTGATGATTCAGTTTTAATTAAATTAATAAGTACAATCCCTAATCATTTATTAAAGGGAAAAAAAAACTTGGTGTGTCGAAAAGGGAAGTATATGGCTGAATTTAGGTGTAAAGAATCAAAAGATACCTTTCGAAGCATTCTATTTTACAATTTTCTTTTATTGTTCTCTTTTTTATTTATTTGTTTTCGTCCTTTCCCGTTTCCTTCTCCTGTCATTTATCTTTAAATAGGTTTCTTTTTTTTTTTTCTTTCTTTTCTTTATATTTGAAAATATTCAGCTGCCCTCATGTATATATAGGTGAGTATTTACGGCGTGTGTACGTATTTATATGTGTGCACTGTGTTATAATTTATATTAAGTTGACTAATATTATCTTGTGTAGGATAAGCAAGAATAGTTATAATTTTGTATACTTAGAATAAACGTTAATAAGAGTGTCGAACACTCACACAACGGGCATACTGTGAGACCCGCAACTTACTTAAAATGAAAAAAAAAAATTGAATGTGAAAAATTAAAAATTAGTCCATCTTTACTGCATCTATTTTTTTTTTTTTTATAAACGATACTTTACACGAAAGTAATTTTCTCGTGAAGTGAGTGGCAATTTAAAAGGACATTTAAAGAACAGTTTCCTTCGACAAGGCGATGCATACAAAATTGACCCGAAACCACATGAAATCGGCTGCTTCGTTGCAGACTGTTACGGATGTAGTGATTTTCCTCCCGGCAAAAAAACAGTGTTCACGTTTAAAATCAGAGATGCAGTTATTTTTTCAAAAAACCGTTCGATTTGCACTAATTTTTTTCCTACGCTACCATCAAACACTTTTCAATTGCGCTATTGGTAAATCGTTTTAATCGACTTTTTACGTCTTTTTTTTGTCTCCTACGATACATATTTTCCACTTATTATTATTATTATTATTATTATTATTATTATTATTATTATTATTATTATTATTATTATTATTATTATTATTATTATTATTATTATTATTATTATTATTATTATTATTATTATTATTATTATTATTATTATTATTATTATTATTATTATTATTATTATTATTATTATTATTATTATTATTATTATTATTATTATTATTATTATTCGCTGTACTGTTTCATTTTGAGGCGAAATGGGAATGAGTCAAAATGGAAAGTTACCATGAGTTTTATATATGCGACACAAAACTGATTTCCTTAGTCGTATTTGAGTAATATTTATTGTCTAGTAATACATATAAATTTTTAGTACGAAAAGAAGCCACAACACATGTTTACAATGTTTCATATTAATGAAGATTAAATTTTTGCAGTAAAGATTACATTGCAAACGAGAATTTCCTAGATCCGAAGATTCTTGATAAAGGATACTGATGCGAGCACGTCCAGAGTAAAGGAAGATTCGCCGTCAACGTTCTATTTTTTCTCCAGATCTTATCACTATGTCACACGTTATGTCTATGAGACATTTCGTTTTTTTTTTTTTTACCTTTACAAATTAGGATTTTTTATATGTTCTTTCAAAGTTCCGTAATGTGCGAGGAGATGGTTTTACTTATTTTTATCGGGTTATCAATTTCGGACGCATTATGTTGTTGGCTTCGCAGTATGAAGTACAGATTGAACGACACTACATTTAGATGTTGGTGAATTTTTTCAAAACTTCCAAACCGTATCGAACATATAAATGAGCATCCTGAAATTTATAGAACTGTTCAGAAAAATGTCTAACGTCAGTCAAATGCCGCAATAATTAACCGGATCAATAATTTGCAAAGCAAGCACGAGCCTACATTCAAGTTTTGAGAGTGGAAAAACGTTCTGTAAATTTGTAGCATTCTTGTAGACCCTAGACCGAACACTTACAACCAATCTGTAGCACACTTAAACGTTACACTAAGTGGCATTTTGGAGTTTTTTTAATAAGATAGTCCACGTCACTTTGCAATAGAACAAACTAGCAAGAAAGTGTACATTATATATATTTATATATATATATATATATATATATATATATATGTAATATATATAGTTTGCAGAAAGAACGACACTTCGAAATAGAGCGGGAGATTTATATCTTATTCTCGAAATAAGCATCATTTAAATTATTCTTTTCTCCGCTCTTTCATGGTACTAATTTATCTAAAATACAAATTTTGATCATGCAATTAAAGTGCCATTCACACAATTTGGTAACAGTGTAGATTTAATTTTTTCGAATGCATTAGACCCCTAGAATTTATTGTTTATTAATTTTAGCCGAATTACTCTACAATCGAATAATATTCTACTATTATTGAAATCATTATCTGTACATCCATTAGTATGTTTTAAAAAATTTCAATTAATACGACTACCATCATCGCTTACCTCAAATTTATGTAAATTTAAAAACTGCCATGCCCAAATATGAATAATTAATGTATATAATTTGTCGCGTTCCCTCTCCGAATAATATATGTATATAATTTATCGTTTACTAAAATAATGAATTAATGAGGACAGAGGTGTTATATTATGAAAAAGTTAGAGATTCTGAATGAGTGGAATACGGAAAAACGACGAACGAAACACCATACCGCCCAATCAAGTACGCCACGCGGTAGCTTTTATCCTCCTCTTATCTACACTTTTGTTCGAGTTACAATTTGTTTTCTATTTAATTCTGTGTGTTTCGGAGGTATAATATTTTTCTGTACTTGTTTCGTGTAGGTTTTTGTTTTCTTTTAACCTATTTACTTGATATTTTAATTTTTGGATCGACGAGTGTGTTTAACACAAAAGGTCACTCTATATCATGCTCCAGTCCAGAGCTAAAATTCCATTCAGTTTACCGATAAATTCGGACGTAAATGTTAATTTTAAACGCAAATCTGCGAACGACACCTTTTATTCGCTCCAATCAAGCAAAAGAGATCACGGCTTATTTCAGGCTGAGCAGACTAATTGCAATAGTACCAGTCTTAGCAGCGGTAATAATAATTCTAATTCAAACTCGAATTCAAATCTCTTTATTATCATCGTTTGCCGTAGATACGCCAAATAGTATTCAAACGTTTCTATTTAATGTTTACAACATTTTGCGCGCATTACTTAAGTTTGTGAATAAGTCGGGATTTAGTTGCTTGGTTGCAGTTGCAACATTTTATCGGATTCTGCGTTTTTCAAAAACTTTCACTCGTTCGAGTTTTTGGTTCGCGAAAGCAGTTTCTAAAACCTGAGTTTTGCGTACATCTCGATTATTCGGTTCGTTTCCTTTTATCATCTCGCTGCCCGTCGCTTTAGGTTCCCGTTCTCAGTAATTAATATCGTCCAAACTGAAGTGTAGAAACAGCTTTTTCCAGAGCTTTCCATCGTCACCTCTTGTGTAGTCGTCCGTTTTTCGCGAAAAAAATATTAGCCTGAGTATGTTTCCTTATTTTCTATTAATTCGCAATGAAACGCTAAAAAAAAAAGAACAATTATTATTTTTATTGTCACAAAAATTCGTAAACGTTCTGCACAAGGCGGATAATGTATAAAATTATAATAAATCAGAAATGTATGTACATATGTATATAAACGAAAAAAATGGGAACGAACAAGCAAAACAAAATATTGCACAAGTATTAACCTAAATAAAACTGAATGTGACGTAGATGTACTATATGAAAATCTAATTAATTCGAAATAAGTCAAAAGAACAGAAAAATAACCGAATCTGGCATAAATATATATATATATAGTAAGTGACACATGAAGAATATTAGATTTTAGCAAAAAATTTGAACTTGCGCATTCTCTTTTTTTTTTGATTTTTCCATAACGAATTTTGCATAAAAAAGTACTTTAACTAACAGAATTTACCAAGAAGTATAAACAAAACGAATGACGCAATTAATATAACATAGAAAAAAATACAATACTTTTAATGGTAACAAAAGAAGAATTCAGGCCCTACGTATTATTATTCATCGTATTCGGATTTTCCCAATTAGCTGTAACGCTCCGATGCACCAAGAACGTACGCGAAGCTAACCTGTTCATTGCTTGTTAATTAAAATTTAGCATTCAAAAAATTTGTTATGTTTGTGTTGACGTTTTTTTTTTTTGTTTTTTGTTTTTTATTCATCGTTATTTTTGGTCACGTAAATTACGGACATTAACTACTGAATTTTTTCTTTGAAAGTGAACTAATCAACTGGGCTATGCAATAGCTGGCTACTACAAAGCGTTTGTTTTGGGACATTTCGAGGAATAGTGTCAGGAGTGTGCGCCAGTAATGACGTTGCTACATGCTCCATCTGACTTTTCAGATGTATAGCTAGGAATTCCGTAAATGATGCGTTAATGGCGAAAAAAGTAAATGTCTCTTCATTATACTTAGCCGTGATGACGATGAATCTTGTAATGTTAAGCCTCGTTTAACGTTATTACATATTCATTTGGTTGAATGGAAAGAAGTGTGATATTTTTTCCGATTCCTCTTGTTCTGCGAACAATTTAAGCTCTATTAAATGACGTGTAATAAAATTGCGGTTTCCGCGAGGGAAATTGAGTTCGGATAATATTATTATTAATGTTAAATTTAGCCAGCTACCACGGCAGTTGGTTAGGCAGTGGCGTTTCGTTTGTGACGGGCGGGGGGCTGCTTCGGAGTTCTGTGAAATTAACGATATACAACAATTTACCGTGCGCCGGGTTAACATTCATAGTTGATGAGCCCCCCCCCCCCCGCTGCCTAATGTAAAAAGAGAATGTTAAATTTTGCGTAACTAATTTAAAAGTCGCACAAGATGGATTTTCGATGGTAATATCATCGCGCCACACTATATTACCCGAACAACGCGTTAGACTTTAAAATGCGGAGAATAATTCTTTAATTCTTGATTGCGGAAACGATAATTTAATATTCACGCTAAAATACGGAATCTTAAAAGTTGATGTTACTTAGAAAGGTCGAATTATTTTTACGACTTATAACATAATCGGATCGCGTTCACACCTTATTAGGGGATTTTACGTTTTTCGTGCAATTTCATAGAGCGTTGTGAAAATACTTAAACGATTTCCATCCTTAATGAGCGTAGTTGATACATTTAATTAATAGAAACAATGTTCTGTTATTATAACCGAGAGGAAGAAACTCCTCGAGAAGCCTGGTTTTCGGAGCGAGACAAGTTCGAAATCGTAACGTTCAATTCGGTAATCGAACGTTTCAATTACCGATCTCCGGGTAACATTGATGTGATTATTTCTGTCTCAGTATATCTAAGCGCTCATAATTCGTTGGGTATTATGTTGAAAACAAATGCTTTAAAACGTTCTTTTTTCATGTTCTTTGAACTTAGCGCCTTTGTACCGAAGAATTTAAATTCGACAACGTTGTCTGATTACTCTGCACTTATACTTGTTTGGAATTGTTTTTTTTTTTTTTTTTTGGTTTTTTTTTATCCCCTCTTTGAGCACGTTAGTTAAGGAACAACAAGAACGAAAAGAGCCGTCAGTTAAATTTTGATTCGGTCGGATATGAACAATATAAAGGAACTACTAATGGATGATATAATGGATGGCGAGGGGAAGGACAAAATATAAGATGCGCAATATTGAGTTTCAGTAGACAAAAATATAGAATACGACATTCGGCAGAAAGGAATGGACATTCAAAAAAGATGTGATTGGCGTCGCAAACCAACGCTTCGTTGAGGTGGACAATTTAGAGAGGAGACAAGGGAATAGCGAAAACGAGAGGAAGGGAGATTGGAATTGTTGATAATGCTGTATTAACTTCACAATCCCCGACGTCCTGCTAATGCTATGGGACTCATTTGACTTCACTTTACTGCCATTCGTGTCTGACGACTGCAGCAATGCAGAATAACATACCATTAAAGAGGAATAAAAGTTGTTACCCTTTCAATAAGCGCAACTCATTTTATAACACAAGTGCGTACTTTTTACAGATTAAGTTCTTATAATTCATTTATAGAGTTACTTAAATATAATTAATTTTTAATCGTTTAAATTAAAATTAATTCTAATATTTGAAATTCGTATAATTAAAATATATCTTAAAACATTTATGGTCACTATTTCAGTCTACATACGTTTTCAGTGAACATTAAAAATTAAAAGTTTAGAAGCAATAAAAAACATTTGGTATATATTTTATTTAATATTTCTTATTTTATCACTGTCATCATTTAAACACTGAACGCTAGTGATTTGTTTTTTACGTCTTGTTTACATAAAAATCAGTTATATTTATCACAAAGGAGCCAACAAAGTTGTGAATATGTTTTACGACATTTTAAGTAATGTACTGAAGATCAAAGAATGGAAATTATTTTACGACAGTACCATGAGCAAAAAAATAGTGTGATTTTACTCAGCTTATCTATTTCAGCTGGGGAAAAAAATACAAGTATATATATATATATATATATATATATATATATGTATATTGTTAAACTTTTTCGTCATTGGATACACAAAATTCCCTCTTAATCGCGACTTTGACTTAATAAAGCTCAGTTATTGATTTTTTTTCTTTAGTTACTGATTTTATACAGTATTTTGTAATTCATTTATGCAAGATCTTTTGCATTTTGGGTAAACTGTAGAAGAAAGAGCGAGCTTCTCAGATTCAAAAACAACAAGGAACAAAATCGATTTTTATCCATAATCCCGTTTCTTTCACAGCCCGTCGCACATGTAAACGTATGTGTACACGGGCCAGGTGGATCCAGATGCCAAAGTTTTATTTATAATTCATGTAACGGAAATATAATATTATGTATGTGCATATGCAGTAATTAGTTTGTCATTATAAAGAGTCACAGGAGCTGTTTATACACGAGAAATAATGATTACATGATTGAAGAAGCTCTTGGCTGAACCGCTACGCATTTTTCTATTTCAGTGAGCTTGTTCGCTGAGCAACCGCTCTTCGTTATTATTATGTTTTTTTTCTACACGTATATTTAAGTACAATTTTATTACGGTAAATAAATTAGCGCTACTTTCGAAATGGTGTTACAACTCAACCTTATTTAGAACATGAACAAAGTAAAAGCTATGTATAGCACACAACTACTAATCAAGAAATGACTTAGATTTACATAACGAGCGCCGATTTTTCTTGATTAATCTTGATCTTCCAATAACACGTCCATTTGCTGATTTTCTTGTTACCGCATATTGTAAATTAGTTGTAGCCAATTTGGTGAGTTACCAACTGACAAGATGGCTGTATCATCTGCAAAGGTAGCGGTCATCGTCTCAGTTTTTGTTGGAATGTCAGTTGTATACAATAAATACGGAGTAGTTAATATTTTAGAATTAAATTCATTGTAATTCTGTCTATTTAATTCGGACTTGGTCTGACCAGCTAACCGAGGTTTAATAGTGACCGTATTTCAATGTCGTGTGATATGATTTTATCTGAGATTGAAGGTAGAAAACAGTGAGTTACAGAGAGAGCCGAAAGATCAAGTATACGTCGGTATATATTGAAACATTTTCTCATGCGTTTCACTAAAAAAAAAAAAAAACATACTTCAATCCATATCGGAGAATGAACGATGTCGAATAATTTCATTGTTTATGAAAAGGATTTCGTTTTTACATATTTACAGTACGATTGGCAAATATAATTTGTGGAACTCAAGCTCAATGAACGTAATAAAATTCGTAAAAATCACTAATACTGCCAGTAAGCACTGAAATTATGAATTAAGAAAAATTAGCCTATTTAAGACGCAGCAATTCGAGCGATAATTTTTACACTGCAAGTTTTCAATAAAAAATGAAAAATTAAATTTACCAATATTGCCGCGAATTAGATACTTTAAATCTATGATTCTAAATATACTTGTCCAAATAATATATCCATATTAGATATAACAGCTTTAAGTCACCGTTGATATTTAAACGAAAGAACATTATGTTACCGAGAATATTGTACCTGATCTGGATTAATAGAATTAAGCAATACTAATGTGTATTTGCAAAGCGGCCTAATAATACACAAGTGCAGTTTGCGCTCTGATTTCATATCAACGAAAATATTAAACAGTATTAACTGTCTTATTTGAGCCCCATAAATAGAGAAATACGCGAAAGAGAAAACAAAGAATAAATTCGATATAAATATTGACTACGATCATTAAGGATTTCAAAATTTACACAAAAATATCTAAATACCAAAAGTAAAAATTCTTAAAAAAAAGAAAATACCGATACTTGAAAATTTATAATAAACGTTTAGTAAAAATGTACTAAAAGGTAAAAAACAAAATTATTCGATAAAAAGTATATTTTAGGGTGATATAATTCAAGGTGATATAATTCAAGGTGATATAATTCAAGGTGATATTGTGTCGTAATTCTTATACAGCATTAATACCTTAATTAGAGTAGGCACCAAATTAAAATTACAATATCTAGAAACAATTTAATAAATATTTAATGCAGTTTTTGATCATTATTATAATATGAATTTGATGTCTGGTATTAATGTTGTATAAGAATTACGATAATACTATGTCACTCTGAAATGTATTTTTTATCGAATAATAATTTTTTACTTTTTAGTGCATTTTTATTAAATTTTTTATTATAAATCTTGAAGAAGGTATTTAAAAAGACGTAACCTCGCTCTGCTCCATCCGGAGGAACCTACGCACTATAACTTTTCTTATAAGAAATGGTCAATGCTGGATCTAATTATTATCACCCCATCCATTCTCAGCGCCATTGAAATCTTCAATCATGTTGATCTCGCTGGAAGTGACCATACTCCCATAATTGTTCACCATAAACAGAGCAAAACTACATCCCTACTTCAAGACATAAAATACAATTACCGTAAAACAGATTGGAAAACATATGGATCGACCTTTCCATCAGTCTCCGACCTTGAAGTTAATTTATTCTCAGATATCGGAAATCTCGTGCAATCATTCACAAATATTATTGTAAACCATGCGAATTCCGTAACTCCCAAAAGTTCACATCGACGTACAAACGCTGTCCCTTGGTGGAGCCCGCATTGTTCTGCCGCTATACATAACAGAAGAAAAGCCCTGAAAAAATTAAAAGCCGCTCCATCTCTGGAAAATCATATTACCTTTCGAAAACTTCGTGCTAAAGCAAGATACACATTAAAACAGGCCAAAAGGAACTCATGGCAGCAATTTGTTCAAACTATAAACTATTACACCTCATCAACTATAGTCTGGAGGAAAATTCGAGCACTTGATAGGAAAAATTTTTCACCAACTCCCACCAGCATCAAATTTGATAACTACATTTACACAGACTTAACCGAAATAACATCATTGTTTGCGAAATTTATAGCTCTACAGTTTCTCAACAGAAGCGCTCAATCATAAAAGAAACCTCGCCTCCATAAATCTTGACTTTCAATCTAACAACGAAGAACCGTACAACAGTCCTATTACGCTCGAGGAACTTCAACGAGGCATCAAACAACTGAAACCAGCCGCAGTTGGACCGGATAGCATTCATGCTTACATGCTCCAAAATGCCCCTGAACCAGTTATTCTTCTACTACTATCAATTTTTAACCACATCTGGACAACAAATACATTCCCAGATTCATGGAGAACCGCTGAAATCATCCCGATCCCGAAACCAAACAAAAATCCAATGTTGCTAGACAATTACCGACCTATTTCACTCACTAGCGTTCTGTGCAAACTCATGGAACGAATTACAAACGCGCGATTGCAATGGTTCATCGAATTCAACAATCATCTGACCGATTCGCAATGTGGTTTTCGAGCAAGCAGATCAACGATTGATCAATTAATTTTCCTCAAGCAATCCATTCAGACATCATTTATTCGCAAAAACCATCTGATGGCTATATTTTTCGACATGTCCAAAGCGTTTGACAATACCTGGAAAGAAAAAATTTTAAAAACTCTCCACGGTTGGGGAGTTCGCGGTCACCTGGCGTACTTCGTTAAAAATTTCGTATCGAACCGCAAATTTCATATACGGCTAGGCTCGGTTAAATCAACTTCCCACGATCTTCAGAATGGTGTTCCTCAGGGTTCCGTCCTGAGCCCCACCCTCTTTAACGTGGCCATAAACGACATTTCGGACCAAATCTGCCTTCCTGTCAAATGTTCCTTATTTGCGAATGATCTAGCCATCTTCATATCCTGCTCGGACCCGGCCCTCGGAACGTCAGCACTACAGGAAACGATCGACAAATTACAAATCTGGTCAGTTCAAAACGGCTTCAACTTTTCCAACACGAAAACTACCACTATACATTTCTGTAGAGTTCATCGTTGCAACCATGGAATCTCAGTTCAGATGAACAACACAACTATACCATCCTCAAATACTGTGAAATTTCTAGGAATCAATTTGGATGAGAAACTTACATGGAAATTATATATCAATCAACTAAAAACAGTCTGCACCAAAAAATTAAACTTAATTCGTAAATTGGCTAGCACATCATATAGCTCGGATCGTTCCTCCTTATTAAAATTATATCAGGCACTAATTAAGTCGAGGCTCGACTACGGCGCTGTAATATACTCTTCAGCAAATCAAAGCAGTATCAACACACTTAACACGATTCATCACACTGCGGCGAGACTCGCTATTGGCGCTTTTCCTACTTCTCCATCCATTAGCGTTCTTTGTAAAGCTGGTATTCCTCCTCTCAATATTTGCAGAAATCGGAGCCGTCTAAACACATGGATACGACTCAAATCGTCGGACAGCCTTCCTTCGCTAAATTCTCTTCTTCCAACACCACATACATCGGTGCTTAATCTTTACAATCAAGTAACTGAAATCTTGGACACGATGCAAATCATGTTACCACCGACATATAAACTTACTATGGCATCAACACCTCCATGGACGAATTTACAACTCAACATAGATCTTCAGCTTCAGCAATTCCCAAAGAAAGGATCAGCATCCAGTACTCTATGCTCCGCGTTTCAGAGCATGGTTAACAAATATAATAGCTGTAAAATAGTTTTTACTGATGGGTCCAAAACACCTCAAGGAACAGGTTGTGGAGTAGCATCTGATACAGAAATTATTCTTCGGTACTCCCTTCCGGCTCCATTTTCAACACTTTCGGCGGAACTAATGGCCATAAAACTGGCTATAGAAAATATAACAACTTTTGATCCCGATTCCTCATACCTTATATGTACAGATTCGCTAAACGCAATTACATCTCTTCAAAAATACAATTCCCCTCATCAGCATCCAATAGCCAAAGAAATTATTCGCGCCCTATGCAGTACAAGTGTTCACATCTCGTTCGCATGGATCCCATCACACGTTGGAATCAACGGAAATTCACTTGTGGATACTGCGGCGAAAGAAGGCACATTATTCTTTCCAGTTCCAAATATCGAAATACCACCGATGGACCTCAAAGCTTATATTGCACGGAAATCACTACAAATATGGCAAGAACAATGGACCAGCACCCCAAACTCGAACAAGCTTCGCTCAATTCGTGACACCATTCATCCATGGAAAACTTCACTATCAACAAATCGTAGGAACGAAATAGTTGTCACAAGACTCCGTCTAGGCCACACCAAAATCACGCACAGTCACCTCCTGTCCAGACAACCCATCCCACTATGTTCCAATTGCAATTCTCCCATCACAGTCCAACACTTACTCATCAACTGTCCTACTTATAATACATGCCGAACACAAACTCTCCGGTCGTCTAACCTTTCCAAAATCTTATCTGATCATCACGACAAAGTGGAACATCTCCTCCTTTTCCTCAAAATTACTAACTTATTCAATACCATCCAACTTCTGACTTATCAGTGCCTCTGGCCTAGGCGGCAGTACATGGCACGTTAATCAAAGAAGAAGAAGAAGAAGAAGAAAAAAAAAAGAAAACATTTTACTTTATAATTTTTTAGTATTATACTTCATTTTTTTTGCTGCCTAAATTCAACTTTTTGGTCAATACTCCATATATTATATGCATAAAAAAAAAAAATCAATTTCTTTATTTTAAGCTTTATTTCTTCGCTAAAAACATCAAAATATACAATCGATTTTCTTACTCAAATCTATATTTCCATGGTAATTTGGCAGATTGATATATTCATCTCCATACCTAAAGGAATCAAATTTTTTCACGGTTTTTGACGAATACTCAGTTCATGTTCACCTCATTAATATTCTCACATTGCTCTACTGCCGTGAATGGTATACTTTCTAATGGACAAAGAATCAGTAAAATCGGTCTACATGAATATAAGTTATACGCGAAAAAACATTAAAAAAAAACAAACAACACAAGACGAACGTATACAAACTCCTTTTTTTTTTTATGGAAGTCGGTAAAAAATTATAAACTAAATATTAAACGATTGTAGAAAATTATAAGCAAAATAAAAAAATATTAATGATTAATCTAGTTTGCTTATCTAAATCGAAGAGCGTTATAATATCGAGATTACCGCCTTCGTAATGTGGGATTCCTTCGAAGCTGTGTACTACGAGGGTGGTTCAAATATAAACCGGAATTTTTAAATAAACGCGCGAAAAATTTATTGTGGAAAAAGTGGTTGCACTGGCAGTTAGACCGGTTTGTTACAAAGCGTGTAGAATAATTAGAACCGCGTAATCTCACTTTTTAGTGTAGTTAGAGCCATGAGTGAAAAAGAAGTACCAGTGTCGTCTGTTGCGCAACGCATCATTATTCATTTTTTAGTCAAAGACGACGTAAAATCCGTGGAAATTTACCGAAAATTACGCGAACAGTTCGGGGATGAGTGTCTCTCCCCATTACTCAAGTGTACGAGTGGTGTTCCGCGTTTCGAAAAGGACGTGAAGTGGTGTAAAACATACCACATGCGCGGCGCCCAAAAACCTGCATTACAGATGAACACGTCAAAGCCATCGAACAACTCATTTTGGCTGACCGACGCGTCCGTGTACGCGATATGACCGACGAATTGGGCATCAGCATAGCTAGTATTGAGACAATAATTCATGATCGGCTAGGTTATCGCAAAATTGCAGCCAGATGGGTGCCAAGACTTCTGAATTTTGAACAGAAATTCACTCGTTGGGAAGTTTGTACGCGTCTCCTGCAGCGGTATGAAGAGGAAGGAGAGAATTTATTGCGGCGAATATTCACCACGGACGAAACTTGGGTACACTACTATACGCCGGAGAGTAAACGCTCGTCCATGGAGTGGCGGAAGAAAAAAGAGGGAGCGCCAGTCAAAGCGAAGGTTACACAGTCAGCTGGGAAGGTGTTGTGTACCGTGTTTTGGGACATGAAGGGAGTGATCGCAGTCGATTTCCTAACTGAACAACGTACTGTGACGGCGGCGCAGTATTACAGTAACCTCCTAAAAAACACAGTCAAACCGGCCTATCGAATAAAAAGGCGCGAAATTCCGATCCGTAGTGCGATACTGCTTCAAGACAACGCCAGGCCACATACCGCTCGGCTCAAGATGGAGACATTGGCCGAATTGGGCTGGGAAACACTTGAACATCCTCCTTACAGTCCAGATTTGTCGCCTTGTGATTATTATTTGTTTGGCCCGTTGAAAGAAGCACTTGGTGGACAACGTTTCGATAGCAACGATGAGGTGGAATCGTTCGTGCGCAAATGGCTATGTGACAAGCCGCGAGATTTTTACGAAAAAGGAATAAAAAAATTCCCGGAGAGGTGGAAAAAGTGCGTAGCGTGCGAGGGGGGTTATTTCGAAAAATTGTAAAAAATATGAGCACTGTAAGTATAAAATAAAAATTTTTATGACGAAATTCCGGTTTATATTTGAACCACCCTCGTATTTTGAAATCGGCTGTATAATTTTGTGATTAACTTCGACGTTGTTTAATATCTGCCTGAAATTTTTTTTTGATAATCACATATCGCAATAACACAATCAGTATGATCAATCGTAAAAATGATTTTGCGACTATATACGTGTTTTTTAGTTAAAATTTTGAATTTCTATTCTCTTAATACTGACGTACTTCTAACGAATGAAAATGCGCTAAGCAGGTAAACGGATAAACTTGCTAAAAATCCCGCTACAGACGATAAACATCATGTTGCCAATCGTCGCAGATTCACGAGCGACCTTTGTGATCGTAGCAATATCTAGTGCATTACTACGGGGAACATATTGCCATGTTTTGTTGTCTTATTGATCCTATTAAAAGAATACAATACCCATCTTATAAAACAATAATAGTAATAAATTCAAAAACAAAAACACACGTTAAAGCTGAAACAACTAATAATTACAGATGTTCTATGCGATAACGGGGCGAAAAAAGTCGAAAAAAATTAGAAACAAAAAAAAAACCCACAAATATTTCAACGTTATAAATTCCCTAATCGACGGTGCTGATTATTTTCTAGTGAAGTTTTCTACACTTATTTACAACCTGCGTGTTTTACGAACACGAGCACGCGAGCGCGCACACACATATTGTTTCACTGTTCAGTTTCAGTTAATGTATTTTATCGAATTTTCTAATGATAATTCATAGGACCGTTCTTTCGTCGGCGCTATCGTTAAAAATCGTGTCTCGTAAATATTTAATTTATTTTTTCCGACGCCTATCTAATGCACATGAAGCCGAAGGCTTGTGCTCGATATTGAAAATTTCATTCGCTTTATTAATAAAAACTCAAAAACAATTTCCAAATGTATAAACTCGAAGCAACGGAACAGTATATATGTATATATATGCATATGTATAGACACACACTATGGAGCGTATGTTACAAAAAAAGCGATGAAATAAAAGAAGGTGGAACACCAGACAGTATTTCAGCGAATCAAGGATAAAACTGAAATAATATCAAAAAAAAAAAAAAGGACTTAAAAAGCCGAGAGATAATCGCGTATATTCGATGCATTTAAGGGGGAGGAAAATGTTAATTTCGCAAAAGAGTCAGAGAACATGTTAATATGTCGTGTTTTTTTTTTTCGGCTTCGTTTTTCGATATTTTCCGCATCTTTTCAGTGCGCAAAAATGACAGTCTGAAACTGACATATTAAAAGTACTTGTTATTAGCGTGTAAATTAAAATGTTAAATCAATTCTAATCAAAAAAAAAAAAAAAAAAATACTCCGATGCCGTTATCTTTCTTTCACACCAGCTCCTATGTGTATATGTTCGTCGCAATGGATGTTTACGTTCCACCTTTTGCTTTTAAAATGGTAATCGGATTTTGATAATAAAATGGAAACGATCATTTTGGAAAAATGAAATGAAAAACAACAAAAAGAAAACAGGATTACGAACATTTTTCGCTCTTAATTAATCGTTTTTTTTTTTAGTAATAAAGCATTTCTAATTAACTGGTGAGCTAGATTATTTTTATTTTTTCAGAGGGGGAAAATTAGCCGGGCGGGGCTGGAACTATGGGCGAATTTCCGGAAGCGTTGCTGAAAATCGCTTGAGTTGAAGAGTTCTCTGCCGCTAGTGACGATAGGTTGATTTAAAAAAGAAAATTAAAATGATAAATTAATTTCGACTACTTCTCGGCGATATTTATTATACGAGCGCGCGCGTTTAACTTGTATTTTGCTTATTTCATTTTTAGTTTGGGGCAGTTTTTCGAAACGCATTAAATGATTTAGCGCCAGAATGCACTCGCGCAACTGAGCGAGCATTAATTTAAGTATTAGCCAGGCTGATTGCAAATACGTAGTTCATGGAAATTTTTGCAGATTTTTAAAACGGCGCCAAATGGTCCACGTTGTTAAATGGTACATGAGAACAGCGTAAAAGAATAATAGTATGAATTTAAAATGAAGAACATTTTATGCTATTGCAAAGTTTTGACATTGATGTTTACTGTGTCCCCTAATTTTTATTTAAAATTAATATTTTCGCATTCTTATCGGTTTTTATGTGATATCGCCTGCAAATATTATTGTCTGCAGTTATTCGAATACTACTAAAAATAATTAACCCAACTCTGTAGGTAAATTGGTTGGGCTGCTGTGGTGTTTCGTTCAGATACGACCTTGGTTCGAATCCCGCTGAAGCACATTAAAAATGTAGATAAAAACTTCTTATTACACAACTCCGGCAATAACTCCTACCGCTTTTACAGTTACTAATATTTTCTCCAGTAGCTAAACAGTGAATAGAAATGAATTTAGGCGCGTATAATTACGTTTATTTTATGTATATTTAAAAAAAGAAAGAATAAAAAGTAGAAGAGAAAATGAAAAAAAATTTTTTTTTTTTTCGCTATATACATATATAGTTTGTTTTTTTCTTTTCCTGTTTTCTTTGTTCCTTTTTATTTCTTTTCACTATTTTTATCGTTAAAAAAGAATGTTATTAAATTTAAAAACAGGATAAATTTTATGTTCTTCAGGTAACAAATTAAACTGCTTCCTCGCGTTTTTCGGATCTCTTTTTTTATTTTACTTTTATAATTATTTGTTATTTTTAATTTCCCTCTGCTATACGCATGTTCTTATCATTATTTCTTAGTTTTTTCTGATAACAAATACGTAGATTTATAATTTATGAAGCGGACTGTAAAATGGAGCTCAATATAATACCGAATACCCTTATTGGAGGACGGATTATCTCCATTTTTTATAAATCAATAAATGTTTCCCCGGATATTGCTTTGTTTTTTATTTTATTTCAGAAGTTTTTTCTATTACTATAGTTCGTATTCATTTTTGCCCGTGCATTAATATTTTAAGAATTTTTCCATCCGGATGATGTAGTTATTTGCGACGCCGATCATGTGTTTTTCCAGTGTTCATCTTTCTCCGTTAATTGCATGTTGAGTATTTTGTAATTTCCAGAAATTAACTAAATTTTAACTTTGGAACTGTTTTTACTGTTGCTTTATTTATGGAAATTTTTACAGGTCGTTTTTTTCAGCATCCAACACATTTGTTCTCTTCTCTGCTTCGATGGTCTCTGAATCCTGTCCCCTCGTTCATAGATATCCTATTTAGGTTATCGCTTTTTTTGATTAAGCGCCTGACTGTTTATTCTTCTTCACTTGTTTCTTCTTACCATGAATGACGATTTACCCTTAATAAAACTACAATTTTATCCTTTCTTTATGCCCGTCTTCTTCAATTTTCACCATTTCTTTATAGTCATGATAAACTTGCTATTATTTTTTTTTTCGGTTTTTCTGATTACCTTCATTATATGTCTTTCTATATCAATTAGAGTTCAAAATATGTTTTCCAAAGTTTCGCCAGAGTTGAATTTTCCAATGCTTTAGGTTCTCTATTTCCTACATATCTATCTACACTGACAATTGAGTTGGTTCTGTCTTTTTTTGTCCCGCCTTCAATTATGATATATTCGGGGTTTTTTAAATTTCTCTCCTTTCGCTCAATTTTTTATGCGAAATTTACTGCTATCTCTTTGTTTCTTCGTTAATTAGTTTCCCGCAAAGTGTGTTCGTAATCTCTCGGATTTTAAAAGTACTCTGTAGGCTATCTCATCCGTTCTTCCTACTCCCGATTATGTAATACTTTTCACGCGCTCTCTCATCTATAATCTTTTCCCTCTTCCCTCAATCGAGATCGACCTTTTGTTTGATTCATTCGGAGCACTGAAAGTAATATCGTTTGCATCGGTCTTATCCGAATATTTACCGCTCTAGTCTTCCGAATTATGCTGAAACAGCATTAATTTCTTTTTAATACTGAAATAAGACTGTGCTCAAATAGGCCGGTCCAAAGTTTGCGTTTTGGCATTTAAATGCGGCCGCGCTATTATCAAAAGGTGTCAAGTCCGTAAATTGAATTTATTCGCAGCATAGGTGACGGAAAAGCTAGTTAAATGGTGGTCTTCTGGTTAGTACATTTCTGCTATTATGACGCTCCGTAAATTTGGCGTTACAAAAATTCAACTAATTATGTACTAGATTGACAGCACCTCTAGCACCTCTACTGTCAGAATTTCCTTCATTCCTTTCGAAAACCGGACATATGAAGAAACCTGACTATGTTTTATGTAGGCGTATTGCACGAACACACTTTTCCCTTTAAATGAAAATTACTAGAAATTCTTTAATAGGTTTTTATTACAAGCAGCCATTTTGATATTTGAAATTTCACGGTTTACAATTCAAATAGAAAGAAAACAAGAAAGACCTCACACCTATGCTTAGTGCTTCGCTGTTAACATTCGGTAAGCTGAAGTTAACATTTCGACCGATACTTCATGAAAACTACTTTTGCCTTTTTCTTCTCCGTCAGTCGCAGACTGTCGTGCGCTATCAGTTATTCCTTATTAAGCGAATAAAACGAAAGAAGAGATATTTATTTTTTTTAAAGTTGGTTTTCCGCAAAAGTCGTATACGCTTTTATACCAAATTCCGTAAAAACTTTTTTTTTTTTTTTTACAGATACCTTCAAAGTATAAATACATTTTTATAAATTTGATTGATATACATATATATATATATATATATGTGTGTGTGTGTGTATATATATATGAAATTATTCGACAGTAAAAAATGTAAAAAAATTAAACGAATAAAATCTTTTTAAAAACTACTTATTGTTAGTTATATTTATAGGCCTATTCGGAAGCAGGAAAAGTATCATAAAATCAGGGTCTGTAGTTAACTTTTATCTATGATAATAACATTCTTCTGTGTTCGTATCGTTCGCGTCTGTGGTCTTTTAACAATAAAGTTTTATTTAGAATTATTCTGAGGCATTGACGTTCTTCGCAATTTCTTTATAACTGAAACTGGTAATATGAGCTCTTCGAAATCCGTATTTTCATTAAGCCTTTTCTAAGCCTTTTGTGAAGCTCGCGGAGCATTTCTCTTTTTAGCGGGCTATATTTCGTTCGGATTCCGGAGTTCTGTATAAAATCACATATTCAGTACTTTTGCGCGTATGTCATCAAGTTCGTTTTCTTTTTTTTTTTTTTTTTTGTTTTTTAGGATATAGCTTTTGTTGTTTCGCGTTTCATTGATTCTATCCGATGATTTTATTATACTTTTATTTCTTTTACAGCGTTTTACAGTCATACAAATTTTGACAGTCTCCGTATTTCACTAACTTTCGACCGGTCAATACACATTTCCTTCGGCCTGATTTAAAAAATTGTTCGAAACAGATCTTTCAAATTAATTCCTTTCTGCGCGTATCGTTCGGAATAGATAAAATCGCTTTTATCTTTTTAAAGTGTTCCGTGAATTTTTTGCTATATTTGCTCTTCTCAGGATAGTCTAGTAATTAAGGCGCTTGGCTACCAAACTAAAATAGGTTATCGAATCGGATCCAAGTCGCTCCCAGGTTTATACCTAATCTGAAATTGAATTGGGTACCAGAGAAATCTGGGAAAGTAAAGGCGGGGATCCCAACTACAAAGGAACTGTCTTCCCCCCCCCCCCCCCTCGGTAGTATTCTCATCAGATCCATTAGACTTAGTATACTGCGAACTTTAACTTCACAATCCCCGACGCTCTGCTAAGTTATTATAATTAAATCCAGCATCATTTCTGAATATAGAATTACTAAGACTACCAGACTTCTTGCGAATGCAGTATACTTAAGTCCTGATATGTTTAATAAATTTGGGGGTGTCCTACCAATAAGAAACTTTGAATCTATTATTAAGGATGCCATAATCTCTAAATGGCAATCTAGATTCGACAGTTATGATACGGGTCGCAAAACTTATCAATTTTTCTCTAGTTTAACAATTAGAGCTAAATTCAAAGATGCTAATATTAATTTTTAGAATGCGCAGGTGCTCTCTGGATAAAGTTTGGTGAATATCTGTATAGCTTTCATCTTACTAGTGGGCCAGAGTGTACGCTTTGTAGCACTACTCCCGATGATATTAAGCACACCTTATGTATACGACTGACCGGCTTTCAGTACTTTACGTAGCTTGTATCGCATTTCCTTTTCTTCCGAACTTACACTATAACACCTGATGACAATATTGAGAGCTTCCTTTTATCTTCTGAAGCAGCAATGAAGTTGAAATTTTCGATTAGCTAATAATTAATTATTTATTCCACATATTATTGAAGCCAACCGTGAATCCAAATTATCGGAAACTTAAAGTTAATTAATTCTGTGCTTCCGGTGAGAACTACAAGGATACACATATCACTGACTAACACTGTACGCACACAAGTTATTTCGTAATCTGCGACATGAATACTTTCCTAATTTTATTTTATTTTATTTTATTTATTCATTCCCCCCCCCCCCCTTATTTTTATGAAGTAATAATTTTCTTTTTTTCCCCCTAAGCTATAGCCCTATTATTTCAACTTATTATATATATACAACCTTACCTACTTACAGTATCAGCATCTCTGTTATTGTTTATACTCTTAGTACACTTTGCAGGGAGCTTTCATATACATTATTTATTTTAAGCTTTTCATTACACTTTTTATTTATTGTTTCATTCCATACTATGAGTTAAATTTGTAGTTATACAATACCTACTCCCTGCTCCTTTATACACAATAGAAAAATAATATATTTGTCCTTCCAGAGGTTATCTGGTGGGGCCAAAAAAAAAAAAAAAAAAAAAAAAAGGGTATGAGACTTACTTTACTTTTTTAAGATGTTCTGCTGTAGTTCTTGTTCGCCTACCGATGCAGAGTTTTAGAAATTTTGGTGAGAAAATAATTTTTGTTCTATTTGTTTCGTATATATTTTGTAGTTCTATTTTGCACGATTTCACGGCACGATATTACTTCCCAAATATGATCTTTTTTTGTATTTTTGATCACATCTAACGCGTCTAAAATAAATTAGTCCTTATCCAGTCTTTGTTGCACTTTATTCTAAACATTATTTTTTTTTCTGTTTCCTCCCGATTTCCATTGACTACCGATTAAAATGTAAGTCATTTGATTTTTACGGTCGTCTTCCAGCGACTAAGTCTTCTTTGATGGTGCTGGAACGACAACGAGTATTTGCTATTGAAATAGCTATTTGATAAGTCTCTAGTTTTTCGTTATACTATCCTGGTCTGAATTTACCTACCAATCGCTGAGTCATTCTGAATCGCTTTCCGCAGCATCTGATCTCCCATTGCGATTTTCACGATTAGGTACGTTATTCCGTTTCTGTTTGAAAAAATTTTCCATTATCTTACGCATTACAAGCACCAGTGTAGATCTTGGATTCATTTCGATTTCAGCATAGCCGTTTGTTATTTGCAAACAATCATTTACTAGAGAAAAAAACAGTGATTTTCTTCATCCGAAAACTTTTAGTTTCGTTCTCAGACGATATCGAGGAAAGTGGAAACTACACTCATCATAATCTTATAGCATTGCGCGACACAAACTTTATTGCAGCTCCGACGACGACGATGATATTGCGCTACGTTTTTGCGAGGGTCTTTTGAGGGGTATCAAGGCAGTTTCCGTATCACCTGTTTTCAACGCATTTGATCCATGACGTAAACACTGACCAGTCTCGCATTGCTCTTATTACGCCTACTTGTTCCGATATTCGTCAGTTGATTTCCATTTCGTTTTACACAGGCGCGTCCGTGCGGTTTTCCCTTCATAAAAAACACCGCTAACAGAGTAATATAATTAAACATTACCGAAAATCGTTCTAGTTGATTTTCCCAACTCAACGGCACACATATCCAATGATGGTCCGGCAGTGCATTTCAACCCACACTTTCCATATATGCCATTTATGCTCGACATGATCACTGCAATTTGCGCGGCTTTTTCGCAGTCGCCGGTACGCTAAAAAGGCTAGCACCGAGTTGAATTTTCAGTTTATCGAAGAGTAGTACCTGGCCGCTGACGATAGCTGTCGATAATTTCCAGGCTAAAAATACGGCCGATGCGAAGAATAATTGGGTCATTTATCTTTGGGAACAAATTGAAGAAACATGTTCAAATTGTCAGGAGCTACTTTTTACGAGCACCTTTCAACGCTGAAACGAACGAGTTGTTGCTAATAGTTTGACACCGGGGCTCGATTCTGAGACTTATTATTTCTTATTTTTCCCTGTTCCGTCTATTTCCGTTTCAGCGGGAACGTGTGTTTTCGACGTAACGTCATATTTTAGGGAATTCGCGGTAAAAAAGCACAGCGCAAATCAGTGCCAACGTTCCGTCGTCGAAATCATTATCCGATGCACGTTTCCGTAAAGTCGATTTATTTTTCACCGCCGCTATAAATAGAAATGACCGCAATTTCAGTCCGGTTTCGTTCCGATGAGACCGCGCGATCGTCGCTTCCTTTCCGACAACAAATCGCACCTGCCCTTGTCCGCATTCGAGCCGGTCCTCTACCGGCGCAGCGTCTGATTTATTATTTTCCCATGCTAAATCCCGCCTCTTTGCGTAGCTGAAATAAATTGCACGTCAATTTCAGCCGATCAATCAAAGAATAAAATGCTCCGTGTTAACGCGATTCAATTTAGATACAATAACGATAATAGGCGTTTACGTTAGACAAACGAAACGTAATATGTTACCCCTCATCATCCTCTCCGTCCCGGTCAACCGCCTCTCCGCTAAATATTGCTGCACATAATTACTATGCTGGCGGAATTTAAAAAAAAAATGTTAAATTCCGCGGAAAACTCACGTGTGCCCCCCCCCACATCCCGGTTAATCGTTGGAAAAAATGCCAGTGTTGACAACGAAAGGAAAAATTGAAACGTGCTGCTGTTGCCAAGCAACGCAGATGAGTACGAAAATTTCTCGAAAAAAAAATACATGTAAACTTTGGATTCCGTTCCGTATGAATATGACCAGAGAAAAATAAAAAATAGAAAAAACAAACACCTTCATGGATGTTCTACTGACAATGAGAGAGGCTGGAATGTCATCATGTTCCGGAATAAATAAGAGGGCGTCAGACAGGCTGGCCTGGAGACGATTGGTGCATGGTGCGAACCAGCCGAAAGGCTAACGCACTGATGATGATGACGATTCATGCAGATTTGCTTGCGTTTTGAAGTAACATTTTCAGTGCCAAAACCCGGTTTTGACCTCAGAAACGCAAAGAACGACGCTTGTAACTGGATTTTGTTACTCTTTCTCTCGAGATACACATCCTTTTCTCGAATCTGCAAAAAAAGTGGCTAGGGCCCCTTTAAATCTTCTCTTTCTCCACGTTCGCTACATTTCAATACTTCGTTATCCTAATTGCCTCCTTTATTTCTGGATTCTATCGCTTCCGTATCTATATTCCCTCTTTCGAAGAATTCCCTCTTCCTCAAAGAGTCCCTCCCGTCGTACCTTCATTTTGCCTTCCTACGATGAACTTCTTTTCGTCTTCACTTAATAAATCTACTTACACGTCTCCAGCATTAGAAACGGGTTCTCCTTTTTAATCCTTAAAAGTCTCCCTTCATTTTGAGTATCCTCAACTCATTCTTTAGACTCCCAAATCTTGAAATGATTTTATAATTATCCCTATTCCTAAAATAGAAAAAAAAAAACACAAAACAATCCTCTTTCCATCCTATCTCCCTATCTTACCGCCTTCGGAACCTTTCCAAAGTTACGGTTAAACAATCGCTTCATCTGGTAGCCGGAGTCCCTCCGAATATATGTTAAGCTTCTGCTCGGGACTTGGTTGATAGCTTAAGTCAGATATTTTGTAAACCCGACCTAAAGGAGAAATTTACTATATTGCTCCTTTTGTTGATGTCTCCACCGCGTTCGATAATGTACGCTTTCCGACATTTGGCACCGAGCTCCTTTCGCTCAACACTCCTTCTTCTTTCATGACTCCTCAAATAGGGATCCTTCTTCCTCTCCACTCCTTTCTTCGCCGCCTTTAGATGCGTCTATCGCGAATCGCCCAGGATTCACTAAACTATATTTAATATTTATTTCCTCGACATCGCTTCTCATCCCCCTATAATGTCTTCCTCCTACACATATATGCAGATAGATATGCTCATCTATTCTCTAGCTCAACTGATCTGGCTACGACCAATGATGTTTTAATTTGCACCACTCTTTTTCTCTTCCTCTAAATCTTCTTGTATCATCTTTTTTCCTTTCGTGTCTTTATAATAGTTCTCTAGTAAACTTTAATTCATTTAATATCCCTATTATTCCCGCTGGTAAAATCCATCTACTATCTTGTTACCTAATGGCCGCCTTTCTTTTCATAAGCATATTATCTATCTCTACAAGTCTTCTCATAAATAACTTACTCTTCTAAATACCTCTTCCAAAGTAGTGATTATTTTCGGCTCTCCCGATATACAAATCCACAATTTGTACAAAACTTGATTTGCTTTATTCCTTCATTTACGGTAATTCCCACAAAACGTTTCTATTCGAACTCGGCAAAATCCACTGCGCCTGTTTCCGCCTTTGCAATTCTCCGATTCCCGCAGTTCTATCCAAAAGAAATATACATCCTCCTTACATTCGCCGATCTCCGCTTGGATATCGTTTTCTCTCTATCTTCCCTATATAATCTCATCTCTTCCCATCTTCATATTAAAAACGGCTAATTCCGATCCTCTCTCACATAGCTACATGGGAATTCTTGAATTTTCTCCCCTCACTTTTTTCCTATACAGCGCATGATGGCCAATCAATTTCTCTCTTCTTCCTTTTCGTATTAGCTCCACTTTTCTCGCCAACTAATTTAATCCGAATTTCCTCAATACGTTATAATGCTCATTTCCCTCTCACGTATTATTACTGATGCTACCATGATGGAGAAGGATGTAGGCGTTTACCTGCCTCTATCTTCATCAAATTCTTTAGACTCCCTTTATTCTGCTCTGCCTTCAGTCTTTATTTTACGTGCAACATTTTTCATTTCTGCAACTAGCGGAATCTTCAATTTCCTCTCACTGTTTCCGATTTAAAAAGCGTTCTTCGAGCGATTTCTACTTTTCATTCCTTCAATAGTATCTGTCAGTTCGATTCCTCATCTCAATTTATTATCATCACGTTCTATTCTTATAGACTTTCTATCGGTTCCCAGTCACTCTGACGCTGAAAGCAACGATAACACGGCAGATTGTCTAGCTCGGTCAGTCATTGCCCTCTTTCTCTGGCAAGTTTTCAGCTTTGTACTGAATTTTCCTTTCCTCTTATCAATCATTGTAGGCTTTGGCCGGATAGATAGCCTTCCTTATTCTCTAATCGCGCTTCTCACTCTAAACACAGTCGGCGCACAGTAGTCTTGGTTTATTTCCTTTCTTTTCAGTCGCCAAAGTCTTAGCTCCAGGTCTTACAGTACTTCCTTTATCTTTTCCTTCCCATCTTTAGCGATAATTCGTTTACTTCGATACTTTGTGCTTTCCATCTCCTATCTCCTCGGAGTCTAAATTTGTAACCTAATACATTCAAGTGATTAGGTCAATTCCAAGGGCAAAACAAAACGAAAAATAATATTTGAAGAAAAGAAAGTGTTTGTCAACCGCGCGCAAATTTAACCGGAATTTTTTTCCGTTTCATACTAGTTCAGCTGAATAGTTGGGACATGCCTTAGTAGGAATATAAAAAAAAAATCGGTTCCTTTAGCAGCGCAGTGCTATATCCTCCGTGGGCTGGTTGGCGGCCGGGCGGGGCGTCAAAAATAATCTGGTACCGGTTCATCTTCGAACGAAAAATAGTAGCCCACATCCTAGACGTAATTAGCGATTTCTGACAATGATCGAATTAGTTCTTCAATTAACACTGACCAGAGTTTTTTTCTTCCATTCGACTGTTAAGAGTTTTTAATCAGTCTTTTTCGGATTTAAATATTACCGTTTGAATTTGAAATATACAAAACCGTTGTATCTTTGACAGGTTCTTTAGTGAAAAGGCGAACAAACGATTTGAAGGATCTGTCATTTTTCTAAAATTAAATTTCGTTAGCAGATATTACGGAAAAAATAAAAATATAACATTAATAAAATGAACTCTATATTACTGTTTAGAATCGGGTTGCATTTAAAGGCGATTATCACGAGGTATATTTACAAACAACGACACACTAATTTAACCAAAAAGAGAGGGAAAAAAATAATTTCTGGCTACATGAAATAATAGTGACGTTGGAGAATGGCGAGGAAATAGAAACAGGGTTTTTACGAACATGCTCGGTTTAGAAGCTACATGTTCCTCGCGATTTTATTTCACTTTTCCATACATTTCGCTGATGCATCATTTTGGAATATGACTTCTGGTAGTTTCACCAACACAGAATCTTCGACATTTTCATTATTTTTCCTTTTGCGCTAAATTGTAATAAACGGCGCATAACTGCGGATTCACAATAAGCCTAATGCATCACAGTAGATCATTGCCAGAGTGCCTTTCTTCTTTTGATCTGCCCTTTATTTGATTAGGATATGGCTTTTCCGGTTTGAGTCATATATAATAAATGACATCTATGCCACCATCTTTTACTATGTTGCACATTATTAAAATTTCTTTTGAATTTGGTCTATTTATGAATTTCTAAAACACATAGCTCGTAATAAGAATAATAAAAAAATAAATAAATCCAAAAAAAAATCACGTCTTTAGCGTCATTTGTTCCTGTAAAGTAATGAAATAAAGTTGATTTATATGTTTAGCATTCAACTAACATGCAGCGTAGTATGTGAAATTTTTCCTCACCTTAATATTTCAATACGAAATTGTAATGATTTTTAGAAAACGTAAATATATGTAAATTCAGCTTTGGTCCATATTTATTTCTGGGAAAGATAATGCGCTTTAAACGGGACTGGTTTGGTGAATAAATTTAATAAGCCGACTGAATAACAAGACAGTTAAATAGAACTGTGCGAGGAGTATTTTAGGAGCAATTCGGAATTTAATAGAGGTGCTTCCTGAGTGAGCTTTTAATTAAGTCGTTCTATCAGGGCCTAAAACAGAACTTTATGAGGACCACACGAAGACAGCACAGTAAGAGCGAATCGAAATTAATGAAGTTGTTGCAATGAACTACGGAAAGGGAAAACAACAGTTTAGGACTCGGTGCGGCCGGAATATCCCTCCAGATTTCCAGGCATCTCGATTTACATTTAACCGCTAGAGTTGCCCTTGAAAAATAAATTTACCTTAATTCAAGAAACCGACTGACTCTTACGGAAACTGTTTAGATTGTTTCGCTTTCCGGTCCGGCCGTACCCTTTTGATCCTGCTTCCGAATAATTTTCCAGAATTAAAAGTGAAACGTGCATTCTTTTAGATTACAGTTAACGTACTCGGTTGGAAATTCTTGGCCCAGCTCTCGCCAGAATAATAACTGACGTACATGGTAAAATGAAAAATTCCTGCGCGGGGAAAAAACAGAGGGCTTTTCTAGGAACAATTTAAAAAAGTTACATATTTTTCCCAGCAAATAAATGTGTGCTTGTTTTTGGCTAATGATAAAGGAAAAATGATAAAGAAAAGACAAAGAAAAATCATTTTAAAACGGCGATGTCTTCTTTAATGTCATTCTTACGCTAGAGTGGCAGTTGAAAAAAAAAAAAAACCGTCACAAAATGTGTAACCTTTTTTTTTTTGGCATTTTTTAATTGCGCTATTTTTTTATCCGTTCATTAAGGAAAAGTTGGGTCAAAGCCTCTGGCACGCCCATATAAAATAATATTATTATTATGAAATTATTGCTACTTTATCAGTTATTATAATTATAATTATTGATATAATTTTTATGATTTTTTATTTCATCTTCTAAAAATAATTTTGAGCGAGTAATTTTTTATTTTACAGTTAACAAATTCGTTATTGTTGCCCTCTTGATTTGAGAAATTATAACACTGCTTTCCGAGTGTATAATTTTGAATTTAAAGACATATGCTTTAAATAATTTGTGCCCCACTATTGTATAGATACTAAAATAGTTCAGTGAGAATTGGTTATCGCTTTTTCTGTCGCTAATATGCTCTTGTTATTCCAATTTCTGGATAAACCTCATCCGTGTGATAATTTTTTTAAATTGTTCTATTTTTTTAATAATTACCTCTGTGTACAAAAAATAATATATATATATTTTTTTTATTCATAAACTGTTTCTAATTTGTTTTGAATCGATGATCTCTCTTCTACGAGTCCAAAAGTCGATTTATGGACTTGTTGCTCCTTAGTTGATTGTTCGCTCGGACCTATCGAAAAAAAAAAAAAAAAAAAAAAAAAAAATAGTACCCATTTGTAATATAAATGACATTTTTTTCGTTACTTCTCCTGCAATCGCTATCGGTATGTCTAGCCTGAGTTTTATAACTTTATTATTACCTGATATTATAAGTTATGTATTTTTAAACCTTAAATTACGTTACAAAGTTATAGTTTTAAATATTACTCGGACACAAAGTACCTTTTAATTCGTTAAAACATACAACTAAAAAAAAAGTTACGTTTATTATTACCGTCTGCTGTTTACGTTTCAAAGACGAATCGCGCCGGGGGGTCGGTCGTAACTTAGTTTATAGTACCGCTGGAAATCGCTCTTATTTGCACTTTATCGGTATCTCTACAATGTGCCAGTTACGTTTATCAAGTTGAACCGTATTTTTCGAGGAGAATTTGTCACGTCTGTTTTTGTCGGTTTAATTTTTGAAATTGGGGAGGGGGAATTATCGCGTTAAAAAAAGTTAAAAGAAATTTACGAAAAATCCACGTGAAAGGCAAGAAAGGAAGCAGCTACAAGTTTGAATTTGCCTGATTGAAACAAATTAGTTTTTAACTAGGCTAAACTAGTTTAGGCTAGACCAAACTACTTTACTCAGTCGATGTTAAACTAGTTTGACCGGCAACGTATACACACGTATATGTGCATGGATAAAATTTTATTACACGAGTCTTTTACCGACAAGTTGGCGAAAATGATTTTCCGAAACTTTTCTTTGTATTCCGCACTAGTTCGCGATATCAGTTACTTGATTGTAAAGGAAGAAAATTTTGGGGATAAATTTTCTGTATTATAAATGAAAACCGTATCGCGAATCTCTGTAGTCTATAGTACTGTTTATCGTGCAACTTTTAATGCATCTGCCCGAAGAAATATAAACTGAGAATAAATTGGTCTGGTTGCTTAATTGGTGCAGAGACGGTTTTCGGCTATTGTGCGGTGTGTTGTATAAGCAGTTTATCTTGTCCTAGCATTTTGCATCCATCGCACGACCGAAACAACACTCAGCTGACAAGCTCTAATCGGATAATGTGCAATTATGTACGTCACGACATCCCAGTTTACTCTGTTTTAACAACACCACATTGCGTTCCAGATGTACTAATGTTTCCAGTCGTATTCTGTGACATTCTTTACTTTCACGTGTGCTAAATCTGGAATTTTCCATTCCCCAAAATGCTTCATCTTAATTTTACGTTTTCTACGATTTTTTTTCTTTTCTCGTACACTATGCGACCGCATTGATTTTTAATAGTCCAAACTTTGGAACAGCTGCTTCTAGACTGATTAAAGCACGGCAAACAAATTGTTTTTCAATTTGTTTAATTCGGTGTTTGTATGCCAATCGGAAGGAAAATGGAAAAAATTTGGCAGTCCCCCCCCCCCCCTTAACAGCGGTGTTTGGAGATCGTTTTAAGTGCAACATTTTTTATTGCTCAATATTTGCCGTTAAATAATCCGAATTTATTCTACATGATACTTTAGTACTACTGAAATTATTTAAACTGTAGTATATCGCGCACTTTCGCATTAGTATTTTTAAAATATGTTGCACTGAACTTATTCATATTGACTCGGCAGAGCCAAGCTTGTTGATTGTGATGAAGTTTTCCTCATTTTTATTAATTCGCCAACGAATAACAGGCCTTCCTATAGTCATTGAAAGGCCTGCTCGACTAGAAACAGCTATAAATAGGATAGCACACTTGAATTAAACTACTCGATGATCAGTCGTCATCTCTCTCTATATGTTATGTTACGCACTGTTTACAATTCATCATATTGTAATGATTTGGTCCGGATATACACGGAACGTCGTACAAATCAACCAAATACAGTTATCTCGGGGTTATATATATATATATATATATAAATATAAGAACTTATTACAAGAATTAAATAAATACTCTATTAATAATCATGTGGAAGGCAATGTCAAACCACCACGTATAATATGCGCGCTAGGTCAGTACACAGCAGACATAAATAGGACTGCACTTTTGTAAAACGATGTAAATCAAACGATCACTAATCAGTTCCGAATGTAGTCTTGCGTGTGTACACCTGCGTACTGCATATAACAATCGCTATGAACACTAATACTTATGTCTGTACAGCTGAGATAATAGGTAGCCGCCGACGCTCAGGAATGAAGTATGGTACTCTTTAAAGATATATAACATTAACATTTAAAGCCGCAAGCGATTTTTAGTGAAATATCGAAATGGACAGTGTCGCAGCCATATTTGGAGACACGCAAGGTGATGTTCTGTAATACTGTGTCTGCGTATGCTTAGACAATGCACTTATCTCCACGTACGGTAGATGTATTTAATATAGTTCACTATTTTATCGATAGATGGTATTGTAAGGAATTTTTGATTATAACTGGTGTTACATTTTCGAGGGAAAAGAAAAAAATCGCTATAAACATTTTAACTAACTCGTGAAATTTATGAGTGTCTTACTGGTGATGTAGCGATTATTTTTTCAATTATTCGTTTTATTTTTATTAGTTTAATTATTAGTAACTTTTTAAAATGGCAAAACTATCGATTAATAATGATGAAGATAGTAAAAATACATTAGAAGAATCCGACAATGAAAGTTACATTAATGAAGTTAAGCGTATAAATTATTTACTGACTTATTTATTTACCGACTATGGTCATCTCTTCTTTTTCTTCATCCGTCGTCTCCAATTTGAATGTTGGCGATCCACAATTGGAATTTCTTTCTATCAACGGCTGAACGGAAAAGTTCTGTTGAGGAACAGTCGAACCAGTTGCTAAGATTGTCCATCTATGAAATTTGACGTCTTCCCCTCGAACCGTCAAGTAGTATTTTTAGAATGGTATGCCTCGATCCTATCATGACGTGTCGCAAATATTGTAGCTTCCGTTTTTTTATGTCATTATCGGGATTGTTTCGTTATGAACACTTAAAAGTTTATCATATATGGGGCTCAAACCGGAAAAGCCATATCCGAATAAAATAAAGGGCAGATCAAAAGTAGAAAGGCACTCTGGCAATGATTCTACTGTGATCCATTGGGCTTATTTGTGAAAAGACATGTAAAATAAATATACAACGAATTATCTGAAACGCGCAGAAATATACACTAATATTTATTAACGTAAAAATTGAAATATAAAATTACACTGTGATTAGTGAATTCTTAAACGTTTAAAACTAGTCATGTGTTTTTAAATTTTATATTTCAATTTTTGCGTCGAATGTCTTTTCCTGTGTTTATTTATTCAAATAATTGCATATAATTTTTAAAAACACTATCAGTTCAAAGCATTAAAGTAAATGATAATTGTACTTGTTCATGACCGTGTCCACGAGGCGGGTTTGGGGGTTAAATCCCCCCATGAGAACCGAAATAGTTATTATAAATATACAAAAATCTGAAAAAAATTAAAAATTAAAAATAAATTTTGATAATTTTTTAGGGTGTTCTTACCTTTAAAAAAAAAAAAAAAAAAAAATATGCTCCATATTTTTAGGTACTTCATTAATATTTTATGCAAAATTTTTTATTACGAGTATATGTAATGTTTATTAATGTGTTTATACGGGGTAATTCATTTATGTAAACTATTAATATATAAATCAAAATTATGGAAATTATTAATAGTATGAATATTAGTGAAAAATGTATTGCCATTTATAAAATATGAGAAGAAAATTTTCAAAACCACTCCTTTTCAAAATTCTGGGCACGGGCCTGTATTTGCTTATTCAATAATTGTAATGCACTCAAAGCAATTTTTTGAGCGATAGGGGTTGCTTAAAATTAAGTTGAAATGACGTAAAATTTTTACAAATTGTCATTTTCAGATTTCTTTAAATAATTATTAGGTAATTCGGCGAAATGCGCTGTTTCCTTATATCGGTGACCCGAGGGGGCTTAAAGTGTAAAAGTTCCCACTGATTTCTTAATAAAACCGTAATCACTGATAACAAGAGATGTTGTATAACTTCATTCGGTGTAGGAACCGCTTTAAAAAAAACAAATAAAATCAAACAAACATAATAATGGAAGTAAAAATAAAAATTTCCATTCGAAATAAACAGCGAGATGCCCCGTTGTTATGTGTCGTTAAGCATTTTCTAAAAATCGATATTCCAGTAAAAGTCTGTCAGAGAGAGTTCAGTCAGTTCCTCTGACTATTTTCACATGTCTTGAATTAATACTCCAGACAAAATGAGCTAATACCGTGCAGTTTCCAGCCCCCAAATCATGACATATATGTATATATAGGCATTTTCAATTCGTCAATAATGGAAGTACTTCCTTTTGCAGAAATCGAATTAGTCGCTAGTAATACAACCGAACTACATTACATTAATTTAATTTATTTATCACTGGATATTGCAGCGCACACTTAACCTAAATTAACGCTCGGCGAGTGTTCGTAATTTGTACTTCCTTTCATTTTTATTCAATTTTCTTCTTAATTGAGGCTTCCGGTTTTCTATTTCTTAGACAGATAAAATCCGTTCCTTTCGTTGTGTTACGCGCGTCAAGGACACGCGTATTTAAACACTCTTATCCTAATAATGATAGTTATGTATTCCTTATTTTCGATAAAAGCTTTTTCCTGGCGATCCGATAATGAAATGATAAACGAGTACGTAAACAGGTGGTATGAAAAAAATTATCAAACTGATGAAACAGAATATGATATATATATTTGGAAAAAACAGGAGAAAACAAGAATGAGGTTATAGCGGAAAAAGTGAAACTAAAGGATTTTTCAACCATATAAGAAGAGGACCTCCTATTCGGTGAAGTAATATGTCGTTGTCAGAAGAACGCATTAGGCTAAGTTATAAAATGCTCAGAAAATATAGTTTGAAGTGCGGATTTATTAAAAGGACAATAGCGAACGGAAGTTTTATAAATGAAAATGGTGATAGGAAATATTGTGATAAACCGTAATGATGGAATAAATGAAAATCTGAATAACAGGCGAAGACCGCACAGATGATATTTTTACTTTTGAAACGAAATAGTGCGGTGTAACGGAAAGGGGAAAATGGGTAAATTTTTGAAGGAAGCCGCAGAGATAAACAAAATCTTTAATCCGTATTGCTTATGGAATTCAGCTTGACACGTTTCAAATATTACTAGTTGATGTTAGTTGCTTGTTAACCAACTTCAAAAAAAAAGAGGAGGTTCTCAATTCGACTGTTTTTTTTTTTGTTTTTTTTATGTGTGTTACCTCAGAACTTTTTTTTAGGTGAACCGATTTTTTTTTTTAATAAAACGGAAAAAGTATTTAAAATTAATATTACAATAAAACCGGTTTGTAATCAAAAGGTCTAAAAATGAACACTGCTAAATCACAAGCCTCACTAATAAGGCAAACTATCGCTCGGGAAAAAATTAAAAAATAGATAATTAATAATCTAAAACGAAATGAAATATCTTGGTATAATCGTAATTTCTTAAATTTTGTGTAAACACGTTATAGAGATGAAATCAAAAATTTTTTTACATTAAACGGAGGTCGCTATACTTGAATTGTTATTAAATTAGATTTACACGTGCAGCAACTATGGCTATACTCGAACGTATTCAGATTGAAATATAAAGGACCAATATAATCTTACATAATAAAGCGCTGTTGTCGGCAGCATTGCTCAACAGTTTATTATCCATTACTAAGGGAAGCTAATAAAAATAAATTACCGGGACCGTTAAGGACTTTAATAGAGATAATAATACGCGAAGAGAGAGGGGGGGGGTATATTTTTTTACGTTTCAGCCAACATAATAGCAGGACCATTGCGCCCGGTGATTTAAAATTACAACTGACGAATTAAGAATCTTAACCAGGAACAAAAATTAAAAATTTATTATAAAAAAAAAAAAAAAAACCCAACTAAAATTAGATAGCGTCAAACTTTGGCATGTAGGATATAAGATCAATCATCAATAGGTAGAATCGCGTATTTTTTTACTTCCATTCATAGGTCTGAAGGTTAGCATAGAATTATTTTGAAACTAGTTTTCATTTCAAGCGATATTTGACTGGGGATATTCAATCTACGCTGTTCTTATTTAAAACTTTTTAAAATTACAAACTCGAAAATAGGTCAAACTTGTAAAAGTTGCCGACTCTTTTCATGCCGGTTCGTGACAACATTTCAAAAGGAACGAAAATGGAAGCGAATTACTATTTTTAAATATTTTATCGAATTAAAAATAAACAGAATCTCGAGAAAAAATAACAAATTTTGTATAGTGAGAAATGAAATTTAACATAAAATTCGTTTCAGCAAGATTAAAATCTGCGCAGGAAGATAATCCCCACCCATTTTTTTTTTCTTTTATAAAATAAAAATAAATAAAGAGAGGAAATAACGAAATAAATAAAAAGAAAAAATATTTTCGCCTCTTTGAACGCTGTTCTCAAATCTCGTCCAAAGTTAGATGCAGACTAGGGATTGCTGCAAGACTGCAAGTAAGTTCTTAGAAATTCGAATAACGAAGAATAGGAAAGAAGGTAAATAAAACTAAAACTGTTACTAGTAGGGAATTAAATTTTTACGCGATTAAACGCCGCCGAGGGAATGTAAGACCGATTTGTCCATTTTTTTTCTTCAATTATCCGGTTTCGTGAATAATAGAGAAAATCCATTCTTCTTTTTTAAGTGAAGTCTGTCTTATTGTTGGAGGTTGATAAGCACCTCGCTATATTATTTCTCTTTATCATATCACGCTGATACGCGTGACCGTGTCAGGTGTATCTAGCCTGTCCGTAGAATTTCCCATTCAGCACGCTCTTTTGCGTCTTTGACCTCCCGGTTTTGTTTCAATTTTACCTTCCATCATGCTCTGCAATGTTTTCACATTACAGAACAGAACGTATATTTAGCTAAGTACAAAGTTGTAGAGTATATATTCGAACATAAAGACTTATCCGCATTACATCAGTGGTAAAAAAAAAAAAAAAAAAGTAGAACGCTTTCATATTCATAACGAAAATACGTTGTTATACATAAAAACAGAGGGGGCACATTTACCGTTCCGAATGATGGATCCGCAGTATGCTGCTTTCCGTTTTCTTCTTGACGTCATCGCTTCGCGTGTTTTATTCATGCGTGCTTCGGAAAGGATTCATTCGGATCTAGCCATAGCTACATTTCAAAAGTCTATATTTAACTACATTTCAAAAGCCTCTATTTTCTTGATTGATGCTGCTCTTCGAGTGTCAAGAAAATGTAGGCCTTTGAAATGTAGATTAATGTAGGCTTTGCCAAGAAAATGTAGGCTTTGTCAAGAAAATGTAGGCTTTTGAAATGTAGATTAATGTAGGCTTTTGAAATGTAGATTAATATAGCTTTTGAAATTTAGTTTAATGTAGGCTCCTGAAACGTAGCTAAATGTAGGCGTTTGTAATGTAACTATGCCGTCGGATTCTGAAAGCATCTTGTCTAGATCCGAATGATTCCATTCTGAAACGCGAATGAATAAAACACGCAAAGTCGAAAACACGTTAGTAACCATGACAACTTTTTCAACCTTCAACTGAGTTCTACCGAAACACCCTTAATTAGAATTATATATATATATATATATATAATTTTTTTTTTTTCATGGACATTCAGACAAAACTTATCAACTCTGAAACCGAATACCAACTGCTTTCCGAAATGTTGGCAATTCGAATAAATGGAAAATAGAGAGTACACAGTAAAGGTTTGCTCATTATAATGACGTTTCGGAGTTCTAGGTTTAATTAAAAACTATTAGTCATTCAATTACGGTATTAAAGAAATATTCAGCGCGGTAAATAATTGAAATAACACTAATAAAAAAGTAACACGCCCATAAGCGGGGGCGGGGCGGGGGGAATCGGAATCGGAACTCGAACGTCTAAATCTACCTAGCTAGGGATTTTGGCGCAAAGAAAACCTAGAAGCTCCAGCATGGTGAAGAACGAATTTCGGCGATAATAATATTAAGTTGAACAGGGGATCGGAGAAGCGCGTTGGCAAAAAGTGGAAAAATCGAGCGGCCGGGGGGAGGGAGGTTGGCTTTTGTGAAAGTTGGAAAAGTAAGGGAAAAAAAAGGTAGAAACAGGGAGGGGGTGGGAAACGAAACAGAAATTCGGATTAGCAGGCCGGCGTAGCGGAAGTTATTATTAATTAAGCCGCGGTAGGCTGGAGCTATTTAGCGGCGGTAGAGGGGTCATTATGCGGCAGCTGTAATGGTTCGAAAGTGTTGTTGATTGTTGGCCCGAGTTTGACCGGCTGCGAACGAGCGCATTACAACAAGCGCAGCTCTTTCCCAAGCGCCGATGTCATCAACTAAAAATTACAGCTTAATTCCCCCCGCGTCATAAACCGGTCTCAAAATATTTACCAGCAAATTCCGCGTAGCCAAGTTGACTTTTTGAAAACTTTTCGCCTTTCTCGGAAAAAAAAAGTTGGACCATATTAATTTGTAATTTTTAAATGAAAAAAATTCCCCCGTAAATTCCTACAAACTGGGCCATTCTCTTTGAAAAAGCGCCATTTCCGGCTTCCGTCCGCCCCATGTTTGGTATTTCGCCGTGCACCATATCCCTTGCAGTGTCCCCCCGTGTCCCGACATTATTCTATATTTCGTAGATGGCTGAAATTTTTCGACAGCCAATATACGCAACTCGGTTCTCGAGTATCCAGAGGGAAAAAAAAAAGTAACAACTCGTCAATTGCGATGGAATTGCTCGATTACATTCTCATTCGGTGCAGTGTACTTCGGGAATATATCACACGCGTCTACAACTTGCAAAGAGAATGTTTTAAAGTGGGCAGAACATTGTGACATGTGTCGCTCGCACGGTGCGTAATAATGCGGCCTGTTCGTTTTAGTATGTGACTCTCAAACTATTAGTCACAAATCGAACAAAGTGTTTACTACGATGAGGTGAAAATCAATATAAAATTTTGTGACATTTCTTCGTGACGAACGAAATTTTAAATTGATCATTTTCCCCAGTGTTCCAGCTAATTCTCCGGTAATATTCGCTATATGTGGATATTAATAATTAATACTTGATAAAATGCGTTAAAACGATTTTTTTTTTTTTTTTTGTTTTTATTTTGAGCGCGTAATTTTAAATCTTTGCACCGCTGTAACTCGCCGGAACAGTGACGCGTCATCAATACTCAACGGGACTGCATTGTTTTTTTTCTTTTGGTTTTTTTTTTTTTTTGTTTTTTTACACGCGAACTTTCATTAATATTCGGGGGTTCTAGAAAATTCGAAAATCTTCGTAATTTTATTTATTTTAAATTTTCGCGGGATTACAAAAACACGAATTTGGGTAAGATATTAAAATTCGCGTAAAAATTTGAGCCCCTTTCGCTGTTGCTAGACGTTGGCTACGTAGTTGATCCGATTCTGCTTTCAGGCTACTTTCGGCGGAAAGTGATTTTTCAATTTGTTCCGACGGTAATCCGTTAAAATTTTCACGAGTTTATGCCTGAAATACGGGCTGACGATCGTCAATGTAAAAACCGGCCATGTCCTCTTTTGGACTTTATTATTTCAATTTTTTTTTTTTTTTGTTTTTTCTCAAACGAGGGTATATTGATGACCAACAACTGACACAACTCCTGAAATTCGGTTTGCCTACTCTATACAGTGCTTCGTTTATTCTTTCTCTCCCATCCCAGGGCAATTATTCCTGTTATAGCGTCCTTCATTGCTTCCATCTCCAGTAATATTCAGTTCTAATTAGTTTCGCCCTCTCTCTCACTGACAATATTGCGTAATATACCCTCGACTGGCGATCTCCAAAAAAAAAAACAACTCTGACAACAACCGATAACCATGAATTAACACTGGTTCCTAAAATGCTACCTCCTGTTTTTATCAAAAATAATAATAAAATTAACCTATCTATATCTAGCAATTTTTTTTTTCCAAATGAAATTTTGTAAAAAATTGTTCGTATATTAATAAAACTATTAAAATGTTACAAACTTTTAAACGTTAAAACGGGTCTAGGACGCGATTTAATTTCCGGTGGACCGCGATAGGCGCTACTACTTATTTTGGTATAAAATACTATAAAAAAGTATTCTAAATAGTTTTTTGTTTTTTTTCTAAAGGTTAATTTAAATAGCTGTTTGCGGAACTTTCCGATTATTACAAATCTTTTATTATTTCCCTATTATTATTCGGTATGCGTCTATTTAGTTAATATTCTTCGGGATTAATAATATACATATTTACTTCATTTTATATCGAGTTCAAAATATTCCAATTCGAAAACGCGTCAAAATGCGTAAATTATCGCTTTTAACTAAATTTTCACGTAAAAGTTGAACTTTTCATCTCTTCCGCTACTATCACCTGACTTTGTTTTATTCCGTCCGTACAGATCTCACTTACCTTTTTTAGTGTCCGGTCCATCTAAATATCGATTTTCCTACTTCTTATAACGACCCCGATTTTTAATAAATTCTCAACTCCTAGTGGTCAGTCAACTTTTCCTCATGTTATAATCTTTCTATACTGGTCGACTTTATTATATATTAAAATTTAATCCATTTGTTTTTTATCGTTTTAATACTATCCTCGAGTTTGAGTTTGGTTGGTGGTTCTAATTAAGGAAAAGAAAGCAATCCAAATTGCTGCTGAATAAACCGGTCGGTAGTTTATTTTAAAAATTAATTCAAACAAAAAAAAAAAAAACAAAAACAAAACGTAGAATTTTCTTAATTTTATTATAAATTTTGCCATTTTTTTTGTTTATTTATTTTTTTTCGCGTTTTCATTACTTTATTATAAATTTAACGTGTTTTTGCTTTTCGTTGAGTATTAGCTAATTACATATTTTAAGGTTCCTAGGTTTTACTGGTAAAGAATCGAAAAAGTTTTGCATAGAATGGGCTTAATTTGCGGAACTCCCAGAACTTAAAAAGTAATTTTTAACGTATTATTTTGAATATAAATAAGCTAAAAGTGTTACATTTAAAATTTTCGTAAAATTGTGCGTAATTTTTCGAAAAAAAAACAATTATTGTACAAATTATATATTAATGGCTACGACATTTTTACGCCAGGAGTCATCAGGAAAAGTGTCCTGTCACGAAATTTGTCTAAAAAAAAAAATGTCACAATTCTATGTAATGAAATATATAACGAAAATGTAACGAAAAAAGGTAACGAAAAAATGTCTTAGTTATCAGAAAAAGTGTCCTGTCACGAAATTTGTCTCAAAAAAAATGTCACAATTTTATGTGACGAAAAAAATTTTTCGAACGGCGTAGCCAATGAAAAAGTTTACTCTTCTATAAGAATTATAGAAGAACTAGAGACCTGGCGGTGGAAGGAGCTTGCCCCCTTCCGAGTCCCAAAGGGCCGAGTCCCAAAGGGCCGAGTTTATATATATATACACACATATATAATATATATATGTATATATATGTGTGTGTGTATTTAACTTGAAGCACTCAATGTCAAAGATAAAATTAATACGTAAAACGGTATCAGATTGGTAAAGACCGTCCAACTAACCTTTAGAGATTACCTGTCAAAATAATGGTTTCCCCTCACCGAAATGGATAAGAAAAACTCGTTTTTCAGGTACATTCTTTTTTTATTATAATCGATATCAGCAATATATAAATACACAGACTAAAATGAACATTACAAAGGCGAGAGACTTCAAGCTGTGGTAATGAATAATTTTGTTTTCGCAACTGTAATAATTCTGATAAAATGGTAAATTTGGGGTCGGTTATTAAAGAAAATTCCATTAGCAGTGAGATATCCTACCTAAACAAAGGAACGCTAAAGGTCGCGCTTATCTACGAGATATACGTTTCTTTAATTTGTAAAGTATTATGAAAAATGCTAAAATGCAAAATTAAGTTCGTAATGAATAAATTATATTGATTTAAAAGCAAAAATTTCGATACGTTTTCAATGCATCGCTTTAAAAATCACTAACATAAAAGAGAATAAAACCGTTAAAAATAAAACCGCGATACAATATCAATATCTTAGTGTTAATACATTAAAAATCATTACGAATATGAAATATTTATTGCGAACATTGTTGCCACGCTGAAATATAACAACCTGGTCAATCGTTCGGACTCGCTTTTTATATCAGATTTGTACGTTCATTACGGTTTATTATATTGAAATGATATTCGCTATCGTTATTTATTTTGTATTTACTTTCTGAGCGAGAAATGTTCTGCTGATTATTTTCGAGTATTATTTTTGAAGTTCCGCGAGATTGGTAGAATTACGTAATCGCTTACTCTTTCCACAATAACGATGCAACTGATTGTCGCAGGAGGAATCGCGATATCTACGAGGATAGTGCTCGCAGGGACTTTATGCAGTACACCGTAAAAACAAAAGGACGATTGCGTTATCACGAAAAATAACCAGTAAGCGGCTGTAATAGTGTGAAATAGGTTATAGGTGCGAAGTTAAGAACCCCTCTATTTAACGGGCTATAGGCGCTACCTGTGCAGCGTTAATTAATTATAGCTCGGTTTAATTCAGGCAGGAATAGAGCTTAAAAAATATTAGCTTTTTTCTTTGCACATAATTATACTGATGCAACACTTTCGATATCCAAGCCGATCTCGGGAGATATTTTCGACGAATTATTCAGAACCGAAAAGCGGATCAAACAGTTCAGGTCAAAATGCGTCGAAAATTGCGATTAATAAAGACAAGTAAAACTGAAGTGCTCGGTCAACACTCTTGATAGGAAAATTCGTTTTCGTTCACTTAATTGTTTTTCAATCCATCCGCTTAACTTTGAATAACTTTCCGTTCCTTTTGTTCCTTTTTTTTCCCTTCCTTTCGCAATATTCGCACTAACCCGTCTCCTGTTGCCTGTTTTATATTTCGTCAAAAAAAAAAATCAATCTCTATCGGAAGCGTTTTTACATTTTTTCTGCATTTTCGGTTTTTTTTACTTTTTTATTTATTTATTTTTTATATTCTTAAAGGTCGACGGACGATTTAAATTAAAACGGACGAAATTACAATTTTGCGCAAAACTAATATCTCAAATATATGTATCTCATGTCGCATAGATAGCATCTTTTTTTTTTCTTTTTAATCTAACCGGCTAAAACTGTTTTCCGGTTATTATCGCACTCGTGTTAAATTAAAATACTGCCAATCAAAAACAACCATCGGTATAAAAATAGATTGACGAAAAAAAGTAGTAAATTTTCCCTTCTTCAAAGATAAACCAAGGGGAATGATATGAACCCGCTCTGTTGTTCCTTTCTCAATACTGCTCGCATTATCAGCGAATGAACACGTTTATCAGTAATGCCATTGAAAGAAGATCAGTCTTATTCACCGAGTATATTTAAATTGTCAAAGAAAATCATAAAAAACCCGTAAGAGATTTGGTCGGCTATCATTTCGAAAAGAAAATCATTTTCGCACAACAGTCAACCAGGGTTTGCGGCAAGTAAAATACGCGTAAGTTTATGTTACACCACCACAGGTGAATACTGAGTACACGTTATTACGATTAGTAATAAAAAAGCGTTGCTATTTAAATCGAAGTTGAACGTGCCACAAATAAACTCCACGATAAGCTGCTAAATAAGAGGCACTACTGTTTAAATCATGCGGAGAATGATTCAAAAGAAAGTTTTTACAAACGGCTGCGTTCATTTGAAAAATCACCTCCGAATTCCTGTTCAGGACGTGTTCAAGTTCTCTGAATTTCGCTTTGATCAGCGCATTTTATGTTCTCGAATGCCGCGTCACCGGTGCTTTGACGTGAGCCGATGACGCTTCCATTTCAACTTTTTCATATAACGCATTTTATTCGTTTTCGTTTCCTTTGCTTTATTTTCATCCTCTTTCACCATCTTCATCCAGTACAACAAACAAAAAGCCTTCGTGCCTTGGACACAGTGTCGCTCGACGAAAATATTGATCGGGAAAGAGTCCTCCGTTCAAAACTTTAACGTTCCTCCTTCTGTATTACTTTTGAGCGATGGATTTAATATTACCGATTTAAAATATTTAATGCGGCTGTGAAATGGGAAATTTTCAAAGTCGGTAAAATAATTTCTACTAACGGGTTAATTGATGTTAATATCAAGAAATGGTTACTATATTGAATTTTTAAAAATTGAAGCTTACGAAATTATAGGGTAATATTTATAAAAAAGCTCAAAAAATTATCGGGTGTTTTAGATTTTTTTTTTTTCCCCGTGTCAGTGTAACTGGTTTCAATTTCATGGTGGGTGAAAAAATTCGGACGCCCATTTGTTTACCTTCAATAATATTGCAAGAATAGTGGATTATGTTTTTTTAGTTATAGCTTTTTCTTTTTTTTTAACGGTGTCCCTAGCACTTTATTAGTCTTAAAAAAAAGTCTGGAATCATGCCTAAAAATAGCTACACAACGGAGGCAGCTGAAATTGTTTAGGTGCAGTCGCTCGGCGATGAGCTTAATTTATCAGCACAAATGAAACCATCATTGGAAAATTAACTGGACCACGATATGAAAGTAAAAACAAAATTATGAAATTCCGGTTTTACATTATACATGTTCACGAAGCACTTAATCTAGAGTTGTAAGCTGCATAGAACATTCTGCCTAATGACATTTACGCGGTAATATAATGGCTTTTTGTCAAGCAGCAGTTTTGTAATAAAGCTGTAAATTCATTAACGCGCCGTGTGAAAAAACCGTACAAATGCACCCGTCCCATAGGGAAGAATACTTGCGCCATTGTTAAATCTCTGCGGAGTTTCCGGAATTAAAGACTACGGTAATAGCGACGCTCGCTGATGACACCTGCATCTTAGCGGCTAATAGCGATCCCTCGCGTGCTTCATTATTGCTACAGCGGCACTTAAACAAGATTGAAGCATGGGCAGAGAGATGTAAGATGAAAAGAAATCATTCAAAAAGCTTACCGTGTGATTTTTACGTTAAATCAACAGTTCTGTTTGCCCTGGGTAGAAATAAATAACGTTCTCCCGCAAAGTAACATCGCTGAATGCCACCTGGAATTAATTATAGACTGACGTCTAATATGGAAGACCGACGACATCGCGCACGTAAGGCAAAAAATTATCTCATGATTTAAAATCTTACGACTTACGGGATGCGAGCATATCTTGCAAAAGAGATTAATCTGCCTATCCGTACTGGTACCGGTATATGGCATTGAGGTATATGATGTCCGAGAGCAATATTAACAGCTTCAGTCTAAAATACTCAGACAAATCGCTAACGACGTCCCTTATTTCGTGTCCAGCAGAACACTCCATCGTGATTAACGTACAAGACTACTACAAACTTAGATTTAGCAAATTCTCTAGTATAAACTAGAGCTCAGTGAGAATGTCGAAGCGTCCAGCATGTTCCCTTCGTCTCTCCCTGCGAATCCGGCGGGGAAGACTTAAGAGATACTGATGTAGAGATGCATTACCGCCCGGATAACTTTGAGCAAATTACAACAGCATTCGGCGGAAAGTAATATTTTACTCGCTCAAACCTAATCTGAGTCAGCACGGGTCGTTTGAACGATAAAACGTGTTTAATTCGTGAATGTTGCTTTTTTACCGTAATTAATATTTCTTATTTTCTGTAACGTAATTTGATTTTTTTTAAAGGAAAGTTATTAGTGTGTAGTCGTTAAAAGTCGTGTGTCCTGTTTTAATGAGAACAAATATGAGAAAGTATTAACTTAACGCCTTGTAGTGTCCACTCCATTCTTGCATTTCCCTCTCTCAATATAGTTCCTTTGTTGGCCTTCTTTATCTCCTCAATTTCTACTCTTTTCCCCTTATGTAATGTACAATTCTTTGCGTTGGGTAAGTTCCACTGTTGACGTGCCCGAAAAAAAATAAAAGAAAGATTTACATCGGCACTAATTGTGGTCCTAGGACCCCGGCGAGAAGTGAGAAAAAAAAAAACCGCCTAATTACGGTAACATTAAAGTTGACATAAGTAAAATATATGTTAGAAGAACGCCTATATTTGTATTTCTATCGCACAGTTTTATTGAAAAATCGGTTTCAGAATATCAAAAGTTATAGTCTGGTCAAACTCGGAGTAGCCTCCCCTCGGTTATTACATTCGGTTTCGCATACTCCTCGAAACTGAAAGAGATCGACCTTCCTACACTTTATGCAAACGATACGCAGCCATGTTTTCTCCTTTATTTATTTTTTTTCACGGTGGTAAATCGATTATCCCGTAATTTGATAAGAATAGTGGGGAAAAAATGTTAAAAAACGGAAAGATCAAAATCAATCCAGATAAAACGGGATATATTATTTCAAGGAACAACCAGTCTGATCGGGATACTGCTTTTTTTATGATCAAACATCGTTAAATTTTAAAAAAGAGATAAAGATTCTAGGTATTATTTTGAATAAGGGGAGGCCTCTTGCAGACTGTTAAGTGCGTAAACTTTGCTACAAATAAAGTATAATCATCATTTTTTATATTCTGTTTATAGTAAGAAAAAAAACAAAACAACCACGCTTTCGTGTTACAAACCCGCTGCGCCATACACGTTTCCAATATAGTCCAATATGTTTTAGTCAAACGTCAAGAGATTACAAGATAAAAATCTTCTCTTTTCGAATAATATTATACTGACCATCATACTCTGATGCTAGTAAAATGCGTAAAACACTAAGTTTACATTTATACATTTGATTAAAAATATTTCTTTTTTTTTTTTTTTTGTTGATGGTTGCCCATTAAATTAAAATATTTACGTTTAAAAAATTAAAAATAGACCTTCGCTACGGTTAAAATATGAGAAATAATATAAATGCATTAAGTACTGACTTTTGCAAAAGGCTTTTATTCTGGCGATTATCCGATTATAATTGATTTTTTACATTTTCCTTTTCCTCGTTTCAAGCTCAGGTTTTTCTTTATTTTTCGGAACATTATTTCGGGTTTGTAGAAATTGCGTTACCTTTTATATGTATATATATATATATTTTTTTTAAATATATATTTCCTAATTTTTGCAACATTTTCTTCCATCGAGTTAATTATAATACATTTTACAAATAATCTTTAGCGGTACATTTGAATATTAATAACTCTGTTCAAATTTGAAAAATATTTTAGTAATCTTTTTTTCTTTTTTTTTCCCGTGTATAGTATATCCCGTTATTTTTTTTACCTTATGCGTTTACCACGTAATTTTTCAGATTGTTTCCTCTTCTTGTAATCATTCGGTTAATTTCCTTTTTTGTTTTCCTGCACTTTTCCTCTAATTTCTTTCAAATGTGTATTATTACCATTTTTTTTTTTTTTTTTTTTTACTAAGATGTGTTTGTCAGTTTCTTTTTCCGTTTTCCTTCTTAGCAGTAATTGGTACTTTTGCTACTTTTAAATTTCTTTCTTTTTCTAGTTTTACAATGTTGTCAAAACTGTTTCAGTTAAAACTTCCTTTATAATTTACACTATAACGCAGCTGTGGACAGATTGGAGCTTTGCTGATGTCATGGCACGACGACAGACGCGATACCTTTAGTGGACATTAGTACTTCGATATAAACACACAAACGATTATAAAGATATTAGAGGGATGACACATCTCCGCGTGATAATTATGTACTAGAGTTTTTAAAAAGTAATTAACGGAGTTATAGAATAGAAGGTCGATTCATCAAATTTCTCGTCATTAACTTTAATAATTCTCAAACTGGACTAACATTGATGAATGAGCACCCATTACCGCTAGAAAAAATTTATACTGGTTCTGTGGCGGCTCGAACATAATGATTAATGTAAGGCAATATTTTTCTTTTACAGTTGTTTTTATAAAAAGCAATTAGGTTTATGTGTTTTACCTGTAACGGGGCAACATCTGTTTTTCAAGTTCTTTCTTCTTTTGACAAAGTTACTACCATCTTTCCCTTCGAAGTATCTACCCCACACCATGCTTTTCTTCATCTTTAATTCGCAACAGCCCAGTCGATTAATCTAGTTCCAAATTATGTGTCCGAGCTACTTGTCGTTCAAAATTCTGTTTCCGGGACCTTGTCTATTCTATTAGTAAGATTAAGGGAAGATTCGAGAGAGAGATACTGATATTTTCGTAAACGTCAGAAGTCGAGGATGATACTTTCAGATATAATTTATGATTACGGCATAAACGACTACCCGGACAGCTTTACTAGCGGAATAATTTACCTTTTATTTTCACCACTGTAATTTGTTTTCTTTTTATTTGACAAGTGCTAGTTCGAAATTTGGCAATATATTTAAATACGTAATTTCACTTTCAGATGATATTTTTGACTACAAAAAAATGTTTCATTTATAAACATTTCAGTGTGACAATATATGTATATATTTTTTTTATTTTTTATTTTTTATTTTTTTTTTTTTTGGTGGGGGGCGTTAATTACAGACATTAACCCGACGTAAGTGAAATATTTGAGGTGTCAGTGTGCGACAGCGGGATTCGAACCAGATCTCCTACCTGAACGAAATATAGTAGTTGGCTAACAATATAATTTTAATAACAAACTGAATTTAACATAAATTATTATATTGTTTCAAAAAAAAAAAATCAAAATTTACTCCATAAATCGAATAATACGTGCTAAAAAGTAAAAAAACGATTACTCGGTTAAAGATCTTCTTGTGTAGTTATACCCTTAAAGGAGGATATCAAAATTATTTCTAAGCAACAATAATACGAGTACTTATTAGAGTAGTCGGCAGGAAATTAAAATTTTATTAAAGACTAAAAAAGTATGTTAAATTAATACAGCAGTATACGATCACTATTAGTTTTCTGCGAACGAATAATTGAACCGAAAAATTGTTTAATATGGTCTTTATTGTAGAAATTTCGGTGTACCGAGGCATTAATCGGAGGTATGAATGTTGTTTAAGAATTATCATAAGACCCCCTTTTAAGGATACACATTGTACTGCGTTAACTTTTATCCAGTAAATATTTTTTACCTTTCAGCGTATTTTTATTCCGGTTTTAGAATGAACCCTTTTTTTTTAAAAAACTTATTTTTTCAGTGTGTACATATTTTTGATCGATAATACGGATAAGCCAAATGTTGTTACCCCTTCTGAACTCCATAAAGTTACACCGGGATGGGTTAAAAACGTTAAAATGTATCATTTTTGTAAATGGAAAACTTGTGAATCGCGACACGAGGATTTTTATTCTAGCTCCATTCGATTCTACACTCGTATAAACTGCTGTCGATAATACTTTAAACAACTCGTCTTTATCGTTTTTTAAATGTTAAAATGTTGGCCAATCAACGAGCCTATTTTTACCTCGATTGTTCTGTTCGTTAGATAATTCATGATATAATAGCCCCCTATTACCGCTTATTTTATGTAAAATTCACTGAACAAAAATACCGAATGTCAGAAATCTAATGCTTCTAAATTTTAACCCAGCCATACTGGAAAATAATTTTAAATTGTTTTACATAAAATCGTATCACACCAGGAAGAATAAAATATGATCACAAAAGAGAATTAGAAGCCGAAACATGCGAACAAATCACAAAAAGCTGTGTAAACGCACACCGACAGCTCGAGAATTGACTGTTCACGCTACTGTTGTATGTGTGTGTATGCTTCTTAGTGGGTTCCTAATTACTCTTTAATGTGGGAGAAGTACTTAACGTCGCCCGGGGATCTAAACAGGAAGAACGAGCAGACTATCAAATCGGACTACTACGGGACACTGACGAAACCGTTCTGCACACTAATCATTTTTCTTCACTAGATCAGATAGCAGCTTTTCACATTTCTACAACCAAATTAATCTTTGCTGCTAAAGAATTGCTGGCAGATTTCTTTCTTTTTCAATTTGATTTGGTACTTTGCTGAATAACTAGAAGACTGGAGGATTCGCTACTGATATTTACATACACATATACATATATACATACTCATATACACATACATATACGCATACGCATATACATACAAACATACATACATATCTATATATCTATGTATATATATCTATATATCTATGTATATATTCTATATATCTATGTATATATATCTATATATCTATATATCTATATCTATATATATATATATATATCTATATCTATATATATCTATATATATATATATATAGTATATATATATATATAGATAGATAGTTTAAATGCAATGAAAATCGTTTACATACCGGCAATAGGGAAGAATACTGCCGGAACCGGCAGAATTCCATACAACTATAAATTAACTTCCATCAGTTTACATCGACTACAACGAGTAATCGGTTATGACAATCAACATCTTGATACGCAGATAAATAATTTTTGCTTATAACGATTCCACAAGATTTTATTTTGAAAGATTTTTTGCTGATAAATTTAACAAAAAGAATACATCAAAAGTAAAAAACTTATACAGAGTGGAACAGATATGTTGTTATTATTTGTTTTACTTCAGTTGCCAATTAACATACTAAACATTCATAAATATACTTTAAATGGAAACCTCTGGCACAGGTTATTACAAAAAGATATTGGAAAAAGATTATTCTCTTTTTTTATTTATTTTTTTTTTTATTCCTACCCTGGGCGCGCCAGCGGCCTTGACCCAACAACATGAAAAATTAAGAGTTATAACTAAATAACCAAGCGGTCAGAAATGGAAAAGACAAAGGACAGCAGCAATGGAATAACTGAAGGCAATGGGAAGGAAAGAATATAGGTAGCGTTAAAGGGAGTAGGAAGACCCAAAACTAGAAGTTGGGCGTAAAGAAAGGAACGTTCGTTAGAGAGTGCAGAACATTCGAATAGGATGTGATTTGAGTCACAAATACAAGAAGGCTCAGAAGCGTGAAGAGAACTGAAAGGAGAGAGAGCTAAAGAAAAACGAAAGCGAGAATAGGGGAATAGAGAATCATTGGTTCTAAGCCTAATTAAGGAAACAACAGTGGAACGACGACAGGTAGGAATAGATTGAAACCACGGCAGGAAACTAGGAACTGGTTGAATAAGACGGTACTGTGAAAAGCGATTTGAGAATAAAGATGGATACATGTCAGACCAAAGTCTAGAATGATTAGAGCGTGATAGAGAAAGAATGTCTGAGGAAGGGAAAAAGTCGAGGAAAGGACCAATGCGGGCGGCTGAGCGAGCTAAAGAGTCAGCTGAGTCATTGCCCTCAATATTAGAATGACTAGGGACCCATAGAAAGTCTATGAGAATGGAGCGGAACGAGAACAAAGAAGAGACAAGAGATTGAATAGAGAGGATGATACCGTCAGAAGTATGAGAAGGAAGAGAGGAGATGGTTTCAAGAACGCCTTTGGAATCAGAAACAATCAGGAATTTGTGAACCCCACTCGTAGAGGATATGAATTGAATTGCGTGAAGAATTGAGATCGACTCGGCCGAAAAGATAAAGCAGATAAAAGGAAGTCTGAAAGACTCAGAGTGTAGGAACGTAGGAGACGTATACGCGCCACCCGTGCCCCCATCACTTTTGGAGCCATCCGAGAAGATTAAGACATGGGAAGGAAAAGAAGAGTTCAGCAGCTGAAGGAATTCGAAGTTGACTACATTGCGAGAGGAAGAATTAGCTCGGACTGGAAGAGAGGAGAAATTGATGGGGTGCCATATGCTATTAAAATCGAGAGAAAAGTAAGGAAGACTGTTATAAAAGGAAACATAGGGAGAAAAATTGGAAGCACGAGCAGCTATATGCGATAAAATCGGAATTCTATGAGGCATCAAGCGCCAGTGATTTTTGATATGAAGATAGGAAGGAATAATATTGGAAAAAGGTTATTCTCATTTCGTTATAGCAAGAAATTGAAAATGGCAATTTTTTTTAAAAACAAGAAACAATCGAACTACCAATGAATGATATGATTTTTTTTCTTTTTTTCATACTCATTTTATACTAATATTTAGGGTTTTCTATGATTGTACTTTCAGGTATAAAGAAAAAAATTATTTTGGGTCTTTAGAATTTATTAGAAAATAGGCGTAGCTATAATTATAAATGTTTATTTGTTTAATCAGTGAAAAAAGTTATACCGTAAAGTTTTATAATGGGGCTGTTCCGTAACAGTAAATATCTTGGACATAAAAAAAAAAAAACAAAGTTTCTTTTCTCACAGAAATAACGGTAACCTATTATTACGACTAGAATTTTTTTTTTTTTTTTTGGCTTGGCGAGAAAACCATCTAGCCACTACCAGCAAATTACTCGCCCCCCTCAAAGTCAACTGACTTCCACTATTGCATGCAGGCTGTACTTAAGACTGTAAGCGAGATGGTTTTATCGTTATACAAGAACATACCAGGTATGATCTTCGACGTTCGCGCACTATGACGCAGTATGTTTTGTGTTATCTTCTTCGTGACATTTGATTATAACAACTATTATTTTTCGTCGTTTAATCTTAAACTCGAGAATCTAATTCTGTGCTATGATTATTCGATTGCGATGATGATCGAACGATGTCAAATTTAGCGGAAATTTTGCTTTCTATAAATTTTAAAAAGTTTTTCAGAAATTTTCAAATTGAGTTTAAGTATCGTTCTGGTTTTTTGTTTTTCGTGCTTTTTTTACATCTGTTTGTACTAGAGTGATTCGACGTTCATCATTTCAATTATTAATGCTGCGGTGAATTTTAAAATTGTTTTCGTCGATAAATTTTGCTTATTAATACATGCTAGGAATAGTCAGATTGTTCCTTGAAACGTATAGAAATTTCATTTTTAATCAGCTGATGATGGACTAATCCGATAACGTCACTGGAAAAGTGTATACATGCGATTTCCAGCTGTATTGTTTGCTGCTATCGTAGTTAAATCCGTTTTAATCGTTGTTTCACCGTTTGCGAAATTTCGCGTAAAGTAATCTTTAATTGGGTTATTATTTAATCTGATAAAAATGAAGTTAAAAGTAGGCTGGAGAGGACAGCATCATTTTTCTTCCGAGCAGCGGCTTTCTTTGAACAGGTGTGTATGGTAGTGTTTTTCCGGTAGAAATGTTGCGTAAAGGCCTTCGCCGTAAATTCGATGTAGAAGCGAAGCCTACTGAAGCTGAAGTGATCGTTTGTGAAACAAATCGCGCAGCTATTATTACTGTCTGTAAAGCGGCATTTGACTCGGTGAAATGGCTGAATGAAGTAAACATTTTGGTTAGGATACTGTGCAAAAGAAGAATTGCAGGTTGCGTAAAATGATGCAGGCTCGTCTGCATGCAGAATTCACGGTTTTATAATCGCGATAATGGCCATCGGGAGCGTGTTTTTCATGTTTAACAACCCTATCCGGCTGCGTACTTTGATAACATGTATAGTTTTCACGGAAATCCTTGCTAGGCGCATACAGACCTTCCGTAGCGGTAAACTTTCACACGTATATTCTCCCCTCAACACAGCTTAGCGTTTTACAAAGGCTCATTTTGCAAACGTCTCACAGCCACACGTCGACACACACACGTGTCCGTAGCCTTTGATCTACTAATGTGCAATAAATATGACGAGCTTGCAGACGGCGGGTTCCAACGGCAATTTCAGCGGTAAAGTAACGCCGTCTATCCTCTCACTCCTTACAAACGCTTCTATTTACGTTGTTTTCCATGTCATCTCACGTTATTTAATCGTCATATCAATACCCGTCTGATTTTTCAGCAAGTATCCTCCCGCTTCCCGTTCCAACGGCCACTGCTTTGTGCACAATATCCTCTTAAGCACGCAAACAATTTTTCTCTAATGAGCTTTTCGCAACGAGCTTTTCGAGTTGCACTCTGACAAGCCGTGTATAAGTTTAGAGACAAAAGCGGAGCACCTTTCCAGTTTTTTTTTTTTTTTTTTTAGTGTGTACGAAAAAAATGGAAAGGTGTAAAAAATACCGAGAGACAAGTGAAAACGTAGTAGACCTCTCCCTGTCGGCTTGTTTTTTCGGAAGTCACAGAAATTCACTTTGCACAAACGTTTCCATGACTTCAGCTACTTTGTTTAAGTGAATGTGCCGCGAAACAATTTCGCATGTTCAAAGCAAAGTCCTGTTAATGTATATCTTTTTTTGTTTTGTTTTTCTTTCTTACAGGTAAAAAGCAGTGTTCTCATTGAATTGCTGAAGCAAAAATAAGAAACAGCTGCAACACCTGGGCGCCTATAATTGTCGGAAACGAGCCAAAAACATCGCATACAGAGACGAACAACGTAATGAAGCTCTTAAATTTCTTATTAATCCTCCTGACAATGAATCCTAGTAATAACGATTTAGAAAAAAAAAAAGGAAAACCAAACAGAAACATTTGTGATTAAATTTTTTAGTAGTCGTCTAACTCGCATTTTTAACATTTCGGCAAAAGCTGAGATTGCTGGTATAACTTTACAGCTGCGACAAAAAGAGAAAAATTTTAATTTAAAATTTTTCTTCTACAAATTGCATGCAATTAGCGGTGCGCGGTGTTTACTTTTATTTTATTATGTTTTTTTTCACTCAGTTTTCATCGTACGGCCAGTTTTATTTGTCTTTGCATTGGATTTGTTTACATTTCTTCTAGAAAAAAAATTATTATGCTAATTTGACTGAAGTCAGTTTTTTACGTACACCTAGAAGTTTTTAGAAAGCTTTCCTCCTTGTGAGCAAACTAGTTCTAAAATTAAAATTAACGTAATTACGTCAGCTGCGACAAAATCATCAAAAAGGTAGCTTATATGCTATGAAAAAAAAAAAAACAAAATAGAAGCTACTTTTAATTTTAAAAAAGTAAAAATTAATTGAGCGGTGTATTACACAAGGGGTGATGTCATTTCACAGCCACTGATAATGGAATTATTTTATTTTTAATTTTTCGTACTGATTTTAATTAACTGATCGTTTTATTTCCTATAGTATGAAGAAATTATTATATATATATATATTTTTTTTTTGTTTGAAATAAAAGATTATTTAATGTGAGACACACCTTCGATTTTGTTTCTTAATATAAAATATCCGTAACACTAATTCATCTCAAAATTGAACAAGAAGAGCCTTAAAAAAGGAAAAAAAACCTTTAAGCCTTTAAGCTTCCATTAAGCCGACTTCAGTCAAGTTAGCTAGTAAAATAATTTACGATACAAGCTGCCTTTTCCGGGAGAAATCGTTAATCATAAATAATTTAATTTCAATGTGTACACAGATCTCGTCTCAAACCAAGTACCATAAAATATTACCGTCGGTTTCCCTAATGACCATTCTGTGTGTTACTAACAACGTTAATAAAATAAATAACAAGCAGTAATAAGATGAACATTTTTTATTTTTATTTATTTTTAATTGTTTTTATTTATTTTCTTTAAAAATATTAACATACAACGGGGATATGTTGAGGGGCTACAAACTTCATAATTTGGTGTGGATCACTGACAAAAAATTTGTCTGCTAGGTTCGGTTATTCTACTGTTGGATTTATTTTTGTTGTTTTAGCATATTTTTCTAATGACCTACCGCGGCCGAGAAACAACAGGAAAAAATTGGTGAAACACCGACTAACGCTACTTTTCAACCGGTGGAGAAAATCAAGATAATTAACGCTGATACTTTTAATAGTGAACGTTTGAAAGATCACAAATTCGGAAGACTTCTGAAGCGTTAAGTTCCAAAACCATGGGGACTTTTGAATTATTTTAACAACGGAAGTACGGTAGTTGTCAGCAGTACACAGCACGTTAATGGACAGAAGTAAAGTAAATTTCATTTGTTTTTTTTGCAAATCGTTAATAAAATGATAAAAAAGTACTTGGCGCTACCCCTAGACCCCCCCCCCCATTACTATTATTTACCTGTTACGAATGAAAGTATAAGAACATCATGCAAGCTCTTGTGAGTCGTCTACTTTAGTTGCCAATCGAAGATTTTGATGAAATGTTGATATGTTGTAAAGAATTTAAAAATATTAGACACTTGTTTTTGTTTTTTTTATCGGCCCATTTGCAGTTTAAAAGGTTGAAACCACCCCTACACGTTAGCCCCCAAAACAGTTTTTAAACAGCTTTCTCCACATAAATCACCTCAAACTCCCCATTTTTCTACAAAATAAAATGGAGATTGTTTCTCATGAAACAGGTGAGTATAATGATTTAAGCAGCAAGGATTGCATCGGCTGGTATTTTTCAGCTTAATTTTGAATAAAAAATTTAAAAAATTAAAAAGGAAACCCTACAGACCTCTGCCAGTTTGTAATTCTGGTTTGTAAAATCACAAACCCATAACCACAGCCTGTCTGAGATTTAGGGATTGTGTGATTCAAATCACAGGTCTTCGGCCTTCCTGCGGCTTTGCGGTTGTGTGGTTTACATTATAGGGCTTCGATCTGTCTGCGGTTTATGGGTTTGCGATTTTACAAACCAGGCCTACGAATTGTCAGCGGTCTAGGGGTTTAAGGTTAAGCGCACCGAGATTTGGCCTATTTAGAGTTATTCAGGTATGGATAATTGTGGTTCATTAGGATATAAAACTCATGACTCGTATTTGTAATTAGCACCGTTAGTTTTAATGCCAAGTAAAATATGTTCGACTTCTTTTTATATTGTTAATGTGTAATTGTAAATTCATTACCAGCAACCTCAAAAACCACAATATAAAAGTTTTTACGTAAATTAAATTTTTTGTGACATATGACCCGCTATTTTGAATTAACAAAATCTAACATCAAATTCGTGATGAGCAACTTCAAAAACCCTTGTACACGAATTTTAATCGAATTCTCTTCGTTTGAAACTCATATAAAGTTACTTTGCACTAGGGGCGGTTTACCTCCGTTGCGGTTTAGTATATATTAAAATGCCGAGTTAGGGTAATTTTATTTTTTTTGTTTTACGTTTTGGACAAGTTTTTAAAATTTTTTAAGGTACTTTACAAGTTTTTTATTCAAAATTAAGCTGAAAAATACGTGTTTGCACCTCCTAAAAATAGGATATGCACCCTTGCTGCTTAAATCATTACGGATTACTCACCTCTTTTATAAGAAAAAATCTACATTTTGCTTTATAGAAAAATGGGGAGTTTGGGCCGATTTATGTGGAGAAAGCTGTTTAAAAACTATTTTGGGGGCTAACGTTTAGGGGCGGTTTCAATCTTTTAAACTGCAAATGGGCCGATAAAGAAAAAACAAGTGTCTAATATTTTTAAATTCTTTACAACATATCAACATTTCATCAAAATCTGCGATTGGCAACTAAAGTAGATGACTCACATGAGCTTGCACGATGTTTTTATACTTTCATTCGTAACAAGTAAATAATAGTAAGGGGAGGTCTAGGGGTAGAGCCCCTTGCGAAGTGCATAACGCCAAGTACTTTTTTTATCATTTTTTTAACGATTTGCGAAAGAACAAATGAAACTTACTTTACTTCTGTCCATTAACGTGCCGTGTACTGCTTTGCTGGCTAGTGACACGGAAGGATGGAAGGTTAGTTTCTTTTTGTAACAGCTACGCTTATTAGGGGGGAGAGGAATAGCATTTTTATCCCCGGGGAAAATCTGAAAGAGTTGGTGCCGCCTTTGTTTTTCTTTCTCATAACTACTCTGAATTCTTTAAACTATATTTACTGCTGAATCTGCTGCCATACTTCATGCAATTCTTTTTATCTTTTCCTCTTCTTTCCTCTCTGGGATAAATTTATTTTAATAGCTGATTCTGAAAGTGTCTTGCAGGTGATTTCTTCTCCCTTACCGTTATCCTCTTTTGCACATCCTTATTCGCAATCTAATTTACAAATTATTCCTGTTCCGTTCTATCTAAATTGATCTGTCGTGAATCCCTGGCCATGCTGGAATTGAGGGTAATGAGGTGGCTGATTCCTTGGCTTACTCAGGAGCTTCCAATGGACATCATCTTCATAAATTTCCTGCTCACAATATTAATCATATTTCTAAACAGTTTCATATTACATTATGGAAGGATATTTATTTTTCCCTTTTCTCCAATCTGATTTTATCTTTCCGTCCAGCCCTTACCTTCTTTGACCAGATGGTTTGACAAGTTTCCTTTACTTTGTCGTCTCCTGATCACAGCCATATGTCATCTTCGTTTCGGTCATACCTTTCTCCCTTCGTCACTTTTTCGTTTTTCCCTCATCTCTTCTTCGCGATGTCCTCTTCACTCAGAAATTCTCTTTTTCTGTGTGATGTCAATCATGTCTTCTTCGAATGTTCCTCTCTTTTTTCAGAACGTTCTCTCTTCTATTCTCAGCTTTTGGATCTTGGTCTTCCTACTCCGTACAATGACTTTCATGTTCTCTCTTTTCCTTCTTTGTCAGTTGTTCCTATTCTAGCAATATGTTATGCTTCTTTTGAACTATTACTTAGATTCCTTGGTTGATTGGGCTGTTGCTCTTCGTTAGCGTACCCGTAAAAGAAGAAAAAAAAAGAGTAGTGGAGAGACGCAATTGAGCCCGAATATTGGAAATTTTGAATCGCTTTGGAAATATGTGTTAAATGGAAATTGTCATGGTCGATATGAGAAGGGAGAATTTAGCATGGCTACTGCGTAATCGATACAGCTTGAAACAGATGTAATAAATGAACTCTGATCGATTTGCAAATTAAAGTGTTTCAATCTAACATTGACACGTCATTTGCTAATAAAAAATCACCTTGAACTGAAATTCTTTGATTTTTATGTAAAAAATGATTTTTCTCCACTATTGTATTGCGCATTTGTTTGAGCTTTCTTAAGGTATCATACGCACTACACTGTTTATTATGGAGTATAGAATTTTTCTGAAGTTAGCAGGAGCCGCATGCAACTGCACGAGCTGTTACAGTCAAAAAGGCAGCTATTTTAAATTAAACTGTGGGAAATGATTTTATTTATTTTGAGAGACGTCAAATTACAATCTACCACTGAGAGAAATTGAAAACAGTCTATCTAAACGGGCACTTAGATTCCAGGAGAACGGGTGCTAAAAAATTTTGGGTAGGTAGTAAAAATTCCTAAAAAAAATGAAATATCATTTATTTTTTTTTTGTTTTTTTTTTTTAAGTTATCATCGAAGCAATCTAGCTGTTTTCTAAAGATCATCGTAATTAAAAAGCGTCTGAGCAAATATTACCTCGATGAAGGTGGTGCATAAATCGCTTAAATATTACGCAAAACATTCATAAGCTCATAATAAAATAGCACATTACAAAAATAATTAGAAGTAGGCTAAATTTTTAAAAAGTTCCCCGAAATCCAACAGTTCAGATTACTTTTTAATTTGTTCTATTGTATTTTTCTTCTTCTTAGAAGTGCTTATTAACCCCATTTAAAAAATCGATCTAGGTTTAAGAGGCTAAGTAATCTTTCAGTGATAAATTTAGATCGGGCTGACTAAAAATCTTCCGGAGTTCTCCTTAATCATTTAAATTGTTTCCGTACCTTTTATTAGTTTACTTTCATTACGTGGGATGAACTAAACAATTAGGTTAGATTTAAGTATTTTTGAACAAACATTGAATGGTATTTATACGATTATTCGCTCAAGAATATAAAAGAAGATGATCGTAGAACTGATTATTCTTCAAATGAAATACTATTTGATGGAAGTACGGTTGGAACAAAATCATATGAAAAAAAAAAAAAAAACTAGTCTGTTCACAAACAAAAGTTTTTTTTTCTTCTCTTTTTTTTTTTTTTTTGCATACCGACTCTTAGGTTACTAACGCAACTGATCATTAGCTATTTTGAAGTTCACAAATAACGGTACATCCCAATAGATCACGCCGCTTAGCTATATGTTATTTCATTATTTATTTATTTATATGAGCATTTCGTCATTATTAGTGTTTTATTATTATTATTATTATTATTTGGTGGCAAGCGCATCTTTGTATTGTTTTTTCTTTGGTCTTCTAACACAGGATTATCAGGAAGTCTAATAGTTTTCATACACGATATTAATAGGTTTAAATTAAGACTGAATGATGCATTTTGTTATATTGCTGCTTATGTATCGCTAACACCGAAGCAACGTTCAGGTCATTTTCGATTATACCAGTACGAACGTAATATGGCGCATTTTGGTGTCATTACCCTTAGTATCTTTGATCAGAACGACTGTATTTTTTAAGGTACGTTTTTGCAGCTGATCCATAGATTTCTAAGCCGTATTTTCAGACAAGAGCTACAATGGAGAAACAAAAGTTGCATCGGGAGCTGTGCAACATTTAACTGTTCATGATGAAATGTATTTTTCAAATAAAAGACTTTCTTACCGATACTGTTCTGGCATCAACTATGTATCTTTATAACCTTGCTTGATTCACAAATTTACGTTAGCTCGTATCGATTTTCTTAAGTTCTTTTGTCTTAAAATCAATAGTGTTTTCATTATCAGTCGAACATGTTCGTTTGCGATAAAAATTTTAAAAAACAACAAAAAGTGATCATTAACAAGCTTGAAAGTTACTTTGGAATTACCTAGCGCAGTAGCGTTTTTTCCAGAATGTTTTAAATATTACATGTTGGAATAGGAATGATGAGAGATAATTCAACATTTTGTTTCTCCTATTGTTGCTTTTATAAATGTAATTTCAAACCTTTCTTTCTCGATTGTCATTAGCGCGTTTGTAGAGCGTAACCCAATTTCTATATTTCTGAATCAGGTCGCATCACGCTATATAATCATTACAACACCAAAATTGTTTACCATTGCTCAAAAAGAAAGAAAAAAAAATTCAGCTTCTAAAATATTTATCGTAACATCACTGATGCTCTAAATGGCATCAAAGAAAAATATTACATTTAAAACGGCTGTGAATTTTGGAAAATAGTTTTGTTTCGGCGCAATCAAAAAGTTTATTTTTTTTTTTTTTTGCTGTTCGAAATGAAAAATAAAGTGAATTCCTCATACACTCATGTTAGAATTGTTACACTCACTTTCCCTTTTATTATATATATATACATATATATATATTTATTTATTTATTTCACGTATCTCGGAAACGGCTCTAACGATTTGAATGAAATTTGCACACTAGAGGTATTTTGGGCCAATAAATCGATTTGTCAAGGTCTAATCTATGGCAAAATTCGGTTTCATGAGTTTTAAGTGAATTTTAATGTCACGAATCAGGGTTCGTGGCGCGATCTTTCGACGACGATCTAATAGATAATTTGCTCTTTCTGTGGTATTATATTTTGATTTTCGAATGTTGTCGATTATATCAGCTCGGGTAGTGTAAAGCAAACAACAAATACTGGTAGTGCAAAGCAATAAAACATATGGTCGGCAAAACAGGCGAGGGCGTAATTCCAGATACCTGGAAACGGTGAGGAACGAATAGGTAAAAAAAAAAGACATTGGTCTTGGCTCTCAGCCGATCAGAAAGCGGTCACATAATAACGGTTCGAAAATCATGCGCTACGCATGCAGTAAAAATATATATATAACAAAAAACAAAAACATAAACGAATCGAAAATATCGTAACAAACAGTTCATTTTTTATTTTTTTTGTATTACTTTTATATGTATTTAAATACGAAAAAAAAACTGCTTTTCAATAGCTATTAAGCAAAAAAGAAAAAGAAAATCGGTTAGTAAACAAAGAAGGACTTGCCTATTTATATGCAGATATTAAATGTTTTGCTTATTTATATATTTGTTTGTGAAAGTGAATTACTGAGAATATGTTGTGCACATTTAAAAAAACCCCTTATGTGCAGTATACCCTCATTATCATATTTTGCAGTGATTCAGTCTGAATTTTTTTCAAATTGGTTGGAAAACAGCTGATCATCACAGGTAAAATTACAGGATACTTTTTATTTGTTTTGTATAACGAATAAATACCGATAGAGACAAAGCTGACGACGACCATATACCTAAAATATATGTTTTTTCTAATAAAAAACGTATAGAAATGTATTCATAAAAATCAACGTGTGCAGTCATTGAAAACATTTTCCAACCATCCGGGGAAAGTGAATTCAAAGGACCCCTACATTTTTGTTGCGTCAGTATTGAAAAGAAAATTTGTATGGAAAGAGACTTTAAATTCATAAATGTGTTCATAAATTAGTTTTAAAATATTGTATGTTTTGCGAATATGTATAAGATTAAAATAAAGTTAAGAAATTCACTATGTGTAAGTATGTATGTATGTATAATGTGTATGCGCAAGTGTGTATTAAATCAAATTTATAAATTTGACTTTTTTTATAAAATAAGCAATGAATATGTAAGTGAAAAATAAATAAAATGAAAAAGCAGTATTTATACTGTTTCAATTTTTACCTAGAAATAAACAGTCTCCCCCTCCCCCTTTCTTCTACTATTGATAAAATATTTCAAATAACGTCAATAATAGAAAAAGCGTTTGAAGGAAAAATAATTTTGATTCATGGCATTTATGAACATTGAACAAGTATTCGAGAGTATGTCATCGAGGACTTCTATTCCGGCTGAGCACCAAACTGCCCGTTAATTATTGCTGACTGTTGATATCGTACCTTATCAGGTAAACAATTCCGCATATCAGATGCAGAATCCTCATTACATTTAATAGAGACATCTATTCTGTATCTCCAGTATAATTTGCTCACTGTTCAAGATTTAAGATACCTTAAAAAACCGAACAACCTAGCTGTATTATAAAATTTTATTGTACATATATGTATATATATATATATATAATCAGTTCTGTTTAATTAGATCATCACATAACTGGAGCAGTCACTTCAATGTTCTAATAAAAATCAAGGAAATCTTCCAACCACCAACCTTCAATTTGAAAATTTGTCAAAATTACAATTAGCCTTATAATCTGCACGAAAAAACATCTTTTGAAGCTAAACGAAAATAAAACTAAACTATTATTTATCCGTAGAAAACATAAAAGGGCTATTGTTGTGCAATTCGTTATATTTTTCGATATCGAATTTCAAAATTAATGTCGGCGATTCATTGAAGTGTCCTGGCATCATACTGGACTGTCGTTAGAGTGTCAATTTGCATTTCACGTATCAAGTAAAGCATCAGTTGTTTTAAATCAATTTCACTCTATCTCTGGACGATGGACGATCACCAGTCATCGAGTCCTATAGTGTACAAAATGCTGGTTATTCCGTTATTTACGTATTACTTAATCGTTCCGAAGAGGCTTCAGAACGTGAAAGTATACACGGAAGCCAAGACCGTGTCCACGGGCAGGGGGGTTTAACCTCCCCATGAGAACTTAATTAGTTATTATAAATACACAAAAAACTAAAAAAAATTTAAAATTTAAAATAAATATTGATGATTTTTTAGGGTATTTATACCTTTAAAAAAAAAAGAAAAAATATGCTCCATATTTTTAGGTACTTCATTAATATTTTATGCAAAATTTTTCGTTACGAGTATAATCAACAACATATCGCTCATTAAATACAATAACGTCATAACTCAAAAAACGATATTTCGCAGGAAACGCAAATTAACATTTACTATCATTTGAACGGTGCAGCCGTTCCGAAAGCAATGCTTATTTCGTCGAGTTTCTTATTTACAAATATGGCGTTCTAACCTCTAATTGTACTCATAAAATGCATTCCAACTATACACATAATTGAAATTCGCTATTTTTTGAGTTATGACGTTATTGTATTTGACGAGCGATATGTAATTTTTATTAATGGGTAATTCATTTATGTAAATTATTAATAAATCAAAATGATGGAAATTATTAATAGTATGAATATCAGTGAAAAGTGTATTGCTAATTTATAAAATAAATATGTGAAGAAAATGCACCCCCCCGCCCCTTTCTAAAATTTTAAGCACGGGCCTGACGGAAGCTATTGGTTAAAAATTCAAAGGAAATTTTTGTTATTTTCTCTCTGATTAATGCGTTGCGAATTATAGTAGGACACAGCTGCAGCTACCATTCCGAACTGCAACATAAAATTATTTCTTATAAACAATCACTTCCCAAAATAATAGAATAATTGAAATGCAGAATGACTGCAATTTTAGTTCAACCGGAAAATTAGGAAAATTATTAACTAACATGCCAGATGTAAAAATTAATCCGATTAATATTTATAATATTAATTCTTATTTGACGCGATTTCTTTCTGGACACGGAATATTTCAAAATTATTATTTTTACCGCTTCCGCTCATCTGACACCTGTAGGTACACCAGAAGCTGTCATCCATATTATTATTATTATTATTATTATTATTATTATTATTATTATTATTAACGATTGTAATACCAAATGTAAATGTTTAAGGCATGAATCGTTTTCCGTTAATTGACGAACGTTTTTTTGCCAGAGCGCTTGGCTTTTGTTAACGAAAGTCTCGGGTTTGATCCCGGGCGACGACAGAAATTATTACGAAAAATTAAATTAAATTATAGAAGGCAATGGCAAACATGCATACCGTCATATTATGCGTGCTAGTTAGTACACAGCAGATACACACACGGGGGATTTTACATTTGTATTTCGATAAATCAAATACAATATCAGTTCCGAATGTAGTCTTGTCGTGTGTACACTGTCACATTTTGAAAAATTACCTAGAACACTATGCCCATGTCTGTACAGCTGAAATGTGCGAATAGAGATAGTCCCCAACGCTCAGGAATTCCAGAATTAAGTATGGCACTATGGTGATGATGAAACGAAAATTTATCCAAGTTCTTGCATGCGACAAATATCATGGCATTCGAGTATTCTCAGACGTGGCTCTTGTTTTATTTAATATTCAAGTCAATTCAACTTATCGGTTTTAATTTTACTTGTTTTTTCTTTTTGAGTGTTCGCATAGTTGAGGTAGCGATGGTTATGTTTCAATTCGTTAAAATACATGAAATAAAATAAAATACAAAAAAAAAAAAAAAGACAAAGATACTACTTTGATTCATGGAAGTAGTTCCATATTGTAAACTAAGTATGATTGAAAAAAATTTTCATTTCACAAATTGCTCTCTTGAATTTTTCACGCCCCGTTCAAATTTACGCAACTATTTCATTCGAGTTGTTTCAGTGATGCAATCGATTTACTTGTCTTAAGAATGAGTTCACAATAACAAACGATAAGAGCTAAGAATGAAAAAGAGAATTCGCTGTTTAGAGTATTTTTGGAGAAGTGAATTATAATTTTCTCAATTGTTGGCGCTATAGCTGCATGTCTGAAAAATTGTTACCTAGGCCAGAATAAAGTATCTGAGAACATAAATGCAGGCACGTTTTTCGTATTGCTTTTTCATCGTGAACAACTCTCTTGTATATCGTCGAAATAGAGTACCTTGTCAAGAATCTACAGATTGATATAAAAGACTTAAAAATAGGGCACCATTGTGACAGGCAAAAAGAATGAGATTAAAATTTTATCTGTATTTAGGCGCTGTTTCGTGTCCGGTATTTTTACGGAAAAACAGAAACGATTTTTCTTTCGCATACATTAACTATGCGTGAGATTTCATAAAAATTCTTCTAATTCTGCGTAAACGCAGAAAGATAAATTATTTAAAAGTCAAACTAATTTCTGAAAAATATTTGTCGAAATTTTTTACAAATCACTGAAAAAATATGAAAAATTTCGGGTCATTTAAAGGCGTAAATGCTTTTTTTTTAATCTAACGGAGAAACTTCTTTTATAGTAATGTGCGACAAATAGAACATTTAAGGGTGAAACAAAATAATCAAATATTATAAGAATAGTAAAAATCCTCTTCCATAACATTGCCGCAAACGAAAATTTTTGAAAAACTTTACAAGTAATGTTTTTCTGATTAACGTACGAATGAGCTGGTAAAATTAGCTGAAAGAGGTCTATCTTTGTAGTTTTCCTCCCAATTATTTATTGAGACTTGTCGGAAGTTTTGCGTACTGCTACTGAGACGAGAACCTTTTAGATTTAAATTTAGAAAAATGGATTCGTTCGTTTCTAAGAGGACAATAAAGAGATATGTGAATTTGTGCGGACTGCCGGAAAAATAGTTTCAGCTAGGGTGGAAACCGTTAAATTTTCGTTAATTAGCGAACTTGAAGTAGGGAGCAGTTTATATAAGAAAGTGAACAAATGTAGGCAAAAAAAAACAAAACAGAATGATGATTAAAAGAATAATTTTTCCTATCGGAGGAGTACTTGACCATATTTTCATTTTTCAGTAAACAAGACGACAACATTTAGTCAAATCTGACTCGATTAGGTGATGGGAAGATGTTGATTTTATTGTACTACCGTGTGCCTATAGCGAGTTTTATCGGGAAAAGCTTAGCGAGCAAAATTGTAAAATCTAACGGAAGTGAGAAGAGATAATGATAGCTTTTTATTCGGAAGATTTTGATCCAAATAATCTCAGATAAGAATGATATTGCGTAATGCGCTCAAGGAAGGTATTGTGCTTTTTTGTTTTCGTTTTCAATTCACGAATTGAAGGTGAATGGAAATTTCGAAATTTAATCAAGCTAAGCGCAACGTAAGATACCGAAATAAAATAAAAATGTTAAATTAATTAAAACCGAATTTTTGAATAGATAATTAAATAAACGGGAGAAGTATTTATAAATTAGTAGAAAACAACTTTTCTGTATGCGGTGTAGCTGAAGATGACTTAGGTCTCCACTCCGGATTACGCGATCTTGTCATCTTTACTAATGTTATTTCTTTGGTTCTCTTTCTTCTTCTTCATTTGCCGTCTCCGTCTCGAAGGTTGGCGATCGACAATTGGAATTTATTTCTATCAACAGCTGTTCGGGAAAAGTTCTAATGAGGAACAGTTGAACTAGTTGTTAAGATTATCCATCCGTGAAATTTGACGTCTACCTCTCGATCTCTTCCCGGCCACAATTTTACCCTCAAGTAGTATTTTTAGATATGATTTGATCCTCTTAAGATATGTCCCAAGTATTGTAGTTTCCGTTTTTTGATGGTTCGTAGTAGTTCAAGGTTCTTTCCCAGTCTATTAAGTATTTCAATATTCTTTACTTTTTGCGTCCGTGGTACTTTCAGGACACGTCGGTAGCAATACATCTCAAAAGCGCTGATTTTTTTTTCTAAAGTTGATTCTAGTGTCTAGCACTCACAACTAAATATTAGATTGGAGAAAACGTAGCATCTCAGGAGTCTGATTCTGAGTTCCAGTTTCAGTTCTTGACGCGTGAATAGGCTCTTCAGTCTTATTAGCGCTCCTCTCGCCTGCTCAATCCTGCTATGTATCTCAGGTTTGGAAGTGCAATTTTCTTCACGTATACTTCCCTTGATATGCGTGGGACTTGTTCAATTTTTTCACCGTTTACTTTGATTGAGCATTTAATTGGCTTCTTCGAGAATACAATTTGTCTTAGATGTGTTCATTTTTAAACCGTATGCAGCACTTTTTTCCACGATCTTATCTAAAATGTCCTGGAGTTCTTTATTACTGTCTGCCAATATTAAGCTTTCATCAGCATATCGAAGGTTGTTCAAAATAACGTCGTTAATTTTCAGTCCCCCATCATTTTCTTCAAGTGCCTCATGGAATATAGCCTCCGCATAAATATTAAAAAGAAGGGGAGACATGACACAGCCTTGACGTACTCCTTTCTTAATGGCTGCTTCTGCTGATAATGCGTTTTCTACACGGATTTCGATTGTTTGATTCCAGTACAAATTACTAATTATTCTGAGATCATTCCTGTCTATAGGTATGTTTTTCAAAATCTTCATCAGTTTATCATGGTTCACGCAATCGAACGCTTTCTAGTAGTCAATAAGCACATGCACAGACATCAACGTTGACATCTCGACAGCGTTGTGTTATTGTACGTATTGCAAATAATGCTTCCCGGGTGCCCATTCCATTTCTAAAGCCAAACCGGGTATTACTTATTTGGTATTCGCAATGCTTATATATTCGTGTGTGAATTATCCGGAGGAAAGTTTTCAAGGCGTGTGACATTAAACTAATTAACCGATAATCATCACATCAGCTCGCGTTACTCTTTTTGGGAATGGTTACAAAAGTTGATTTTATCCATTCTGCTGGTATACATCCTGTACTGTAGATCTTGTTGAAAGCTTTCGTCATTACGAGATGAAAATATAGTTGAATTTGTGCTTTCCGAGAATGCAACAATAAACACACCAAATTTATCCTTTACCAGCGTTCTATTAATTAATATTATTATATACACCTATATATTGTTACACTTCTATTTTCTAACCTGGCAGAGTGGTTTAGATCTAATTTTATAATTAAAATCAAATATTTACGTCCATCGCTTACTAATACGGTTCTTTTCTTTCCTAAATGGCAAGCGGTATAAAAAAATTTAGGTCTCCTGTTTTTAGGTATCCAAACGTATAAAACAAATTTATCTTTATTTATATGCTTCCTTTTCTCTCTTATAGTATTGAAGATGAGATATTCTCTCTCTCTCGAAGAAAAAAAACGAAAAAACATTACTAGCATTTTTTTTTTTTTTACCGATATTCAATCTTAAAATGTTTAATTGTATTTATAATTTTATTAATGATTTTTACACATTTAACTACGGAAAAGTGTTGTTTTTTTTTTTCATAGAAAATACTTTTATATACATTCACCACCGCGCTTCATATTTAGAAACGTTCACTAAAAATCAACTCCTCCGAAAGAGTGTGTTCTGCTTTAAAGTGTCAGTTACGTGCCGGGATTCATCATCACTAATTGTTAGTGTCGGTTCTTTAAAATGCTTCAGATTAGATTTTTGATTTTCCGAAAGATGTTTTCTTTTTTAATTTTTTAATATAAGTAACTCTGTACCAGCCATTTTGTTCTGAGTGTGCTAAAGTAATTTCTCGGTTAAAGTTTATTGAAGTCTACATAATAATTCGGAATAAAACACAAACATAATCAACAGATTTAAAATGTATAAACGATATAATAATACTAATCAGAAACGTTTACCGGCATAGATGATTATAAATGAATAATACAAATAAAACGACATCGTTTATATACCGTCAATTTGTTCGATTTGTTTGAATTTTATTCAAAATGATGTTCAATGATTTCGTACGTATTGAAGTTTCATACCAGCGATTATAAAGTATTTCATTTGTAAAATTGCGACAAATTTTTACGAAATTAATTTACGCTGGCTTTTAAATAATCTTTCTTTACCGTTTCGTGTATAAATGGAACTAAAGGAATTACAGGTGTTATTTAACGTCAATGCATCATGCTCGTAGGGGGAAGGCTTAAAGCTGCAGAAAACAATGGCAGACGGTAAAGATGAAATAGCACCTGAGTCGTCCAAGTAACATTTCGCAGACCAAACGAAATCGCTGCTTATTTACGCCGCTTGTACCGAATTGTGTTTGTGGTGCGAAGTGTAGTGCCTTCCCTTGTAAAGGTGACCGTAATTGATTAGTAACGTGGTAAAATTCATTTGGAACAATTTTAAAATTTTCAGCCAGACCTCTGCACTTAAATGTGTAGCTATGTCTCGAATTTTATCCGTACTGAAAGCAACAATAAGTGTGTGCAGGATAAAAATAACAAGCTTAATAGAATATTTAAAGTATTTTAGGCTATTTCAAGGATCACATATGCTGGTTTCCTTCGAGTTAAATGTTGACGATACTAGCAGGATTATTATTATTATCGTGTCCGAGACGCTTGAGGACTAATATACTGAAATAAAATAAAGTTAACTGATATACAACGGATTTATACGCTATCAGTCCATAGATCAACCATTTTTATGGCTTCGTCAGTTGTCTCTCTTTGTAATGGCTATAGGCACCAAACTGCACTGAAACAGATGTCCATGGCTCTGCTGTTCCCCGCACTCGCATTTATCATTTTCGGCCAGACACCAATTTAAGTAAGTTCAATGAGATTCTGGCGCAACCAGAGCGAAGCCGGTTTAAAGTTTTCCAGCTACGCCAACTAAGCGGACTCACTGGATTCATTTCTTCTTTCGGACTACTTCCGTTTCTATCTTTTTGTGGTATATAGCTCACCCAATGGTCTTGAGCAGAGTAGAAAGTTTCTTCTGGATTCTGGCGGGGCTTTGCCACGGGCAAGATACAGCTTATCCACTTTGGTAGGTTTTCAAGCATCCAATGACTATCCGGCACGTTTCATTTATTGAGGTATCAACCTTTTTAGTATGTACAGATCTTCCCCATATGGAGCATCCGTATTCAGCAGCTGAGAAACATAGCGCTAATGCTGAGGTGCGAAGGACTGTTGGCTTTGCTCCCCATTTAGAAAATAAGTTATTCCTAGTTTCTACTTTCATTTTAAGATTCTCGCAGTGTTTTCGGAAAGTTAACGATCGGTCAAGGGTAATTCCGGGATATTTTGGTTCTTCCCAATATCCGAGTTGATTTCCATGCCAAAATAATTTTAGTTTGCATTTTGCTTTTGCGTTTTTGAGGTGGAAAGTGCAAACCTGAGTTTTTTCTGGATTTAATCGGAGCACATTTTCAGTATAATATTTATTTGTAGCTTCACCTGCACTTCTTCAAACGTTTTGCTCTGTGCGGTCACTGCCAGATCATCTGCATATAGGAACCGTCGAGTTTCCTCGTCGACTGGTTGGTCATTGCTATAGATGTTAAATAACATTGAAGCCAGAATGCTTACCTGTGTACGATGATCCTCGCTTTTGCAAATTAGAGTACCGCGAAATTGCTCGGTCACAAGAAACTTAATAATCGCAAGGGAATCCATTTCCTCCCAAGATAAACTATATTTAATCGTTACCCTGAACTGATATTTCCAAAAATTCCCTTTCAAATCTAGTTTTGCATATAATATTCTACTGATTTTTAATTTTTTTATTTACGGCTGCTTTGTAATATGTAATTTGGTAACTCATTTATTTATAAAACCGCCATTACAACAGAAATGTCTATATATATATATATAAGGAGGGCGGGGGGTTCTTTTTGAAAATTAATATACTTGAAAAAGAAGAAATATATCACTTCAACTTCAATATTTCACTTAGGAAATTTACCCTTTTCAATAAATAACATTTATAAACTTTGAATAATTGTACTTTTCGAGTTTTAGTTTTTTTGGAAGTTTTTCTAAATTGTCGGATCTTTAGAATATTAACACGTTAACGTTGTTTAAGAAAAGACGATGCATGATCAGTACAGGATAAACGTTTAGAACCCTGTTTTTCTTTCAGTAATACTATAAATCTAAGAGTCCCATCAAAAAAATAAAATTACTAATTATTACTGATCTTCTAACCATGATATAGAATATTACAAAAGTTGAACATAAAGGTATCAACCGCCTAAAAAATTCAAAGGACTCTGTGTCATAGTTAGACAAGATGGACTAGCAAGATGTGTTCATATGGATTTCATTACATAATTAGATTGCATGGAATGCAAATTTGGAAGCCTTTTGTTATCTCCATTGTCGAAAAAATCTCCGCCTTCACTGTCACTTGATAATTTTCTATTAGAAATAATGGATCTTGCGTCAAAAAGTTATCCAACCATGTTAATCTTCTATTCATTATGCATTATCCTTATTTGATTCATAGAAAGTTATACTCATTGTGTCGATGAGTATGCCTTAAATAATTTTTTAAATTGCAGTAATAATTTCTCCCGTTCTTTTTTATTTTTTCGATTACCCACGATAGTTTCGAGCTTTAAGTATCATGTTCGAAAATGCTCGATTCTTTGTTTACACCATTAATATACATAGAATAGACCGATGGTTTCATAATATGTTCGGATTTCAAAGCTGGGACCAGAAGTAAAAACGAAAGTTACGCGGAAGGTTCTAATTTCCACCTTAACAGTTCTGAATACTGTTTGTGTACCTTTTAATCGGCGTTAAATATCAGGATCAGTGTAGGCGATTTACACAATATCGACATTTTTGTTATCGCAGAATTACTTTTACGTTTGTGCTTGATATTTTTCACTTCAATGGTACATCTAAATTACGGCTGAAATATATGAGCATAAATTCTTAGGGATTAATAAGGATAGTGATAATAATTATTTATAATGATGATGAGTAACAGTAAGACAATGGCTAATAATAGTAATGATAGAATAAATAAGTCTTAAAAGTGAACTGGAAAAATTATCTAGAAGTGATCGAATCGATTACAAAACCATTATCAGATATTCGAGAACTATTACAAAAATCGGGCAGACTGGAAATGACTGCTGCACAATAATTGATGCGTCAATGATAAAACAAAAACTTCCTATTGTTGATAGGAGAGATAAAGTTGAGGCTGAAGGTAAAGGTGAGGATAAAAGTGAGAACATTGAAAACAAGCTCAGATACAAGTCGTTTAATATAAGTGAAATAGAAAGTATATGGAATACTACATAATGCTAACGCTGATGAGTGTATGAGCGAAAAAACTTTCTAATTAATTAATAAATAAGAAAATTGTATTGTTCAGAAATTTTAAAGAAGAATTTAAGAAAAATATTATTTATTTTTCAGCGAGCTAATATCTCGAAATATATGAGAATGTTTTTGTCATTGTAAAATTTATATCGATACAATTTGCACAAATGTATTTTTTTTTTATTATTCATAATATTCATGCATGTACACTAACACTAACATTATCACTACACACATACTTATGTATATTTAATTTATATTATAATAAAAAAGCACCAGAAATTAATAGAATCACTGATAAAGTAATTAAGATGATTTATTTAAAAATACCCGAACTATTCCAAATACTTCTTGAAAGCTGAATTCCAAATCTTTCCAAAAGCCTAGAAAATCGGTGATATCTCACGGTTAAACGAGCCAAATAAGGACTTAATATTATTTGGCGGCTACAGGCCTATTACACTGCTAAACTGTATCAGCAAAATGCTGGAAAAAATTATTAACGAAGAACTGTTACTTAATCTAGAAATCAAAAACATTCTTCACAAAAATTGGCTTGGTTCTCGTTGCGGTCACTTGTCAGAATTAGCAAATTAGATACTGATACAACCATATCGATGTGTGGTCATATTAACTAATAAAATAAAGCTGGTGATTCTTTTGACGTGAAAGGTGCTTTTGATGATTGCAAACACTTCAAAATTAATGAAATTTTGAAACAATACAAAATGAATGAAACAAGTATAAACCTAATTATTGACTACCTATTGGATAGGAAAGTCAGAATTAAAATTGATTCAGTTTCAGTTGAAAAGAATATAAGCTGTGGTTTAAATGATATTTTAAAAATTACAAAGCATTACACACAGAAGTCTTTATTAAAAATTAAAAACGCTTCACATTAATGGAAGCAGTAGTACGTAATATAAAGTTAAAAATTAAAAATATTTTTAACTTTTAACTCCTTACATTACATAATACTGTTGGTCCCATGAATATGAAGCGGTGTTTCTCCGAAACATGTCCGGATATTTTTTGAAATTTTTGATGTTTAACAAAGACTTCTGTGTTTCGTGTTTTATAATTTTTAAAATATTATTTAAAAAATTATTTAAAAAATTACTAACAGGTGTGTTATAATTATGCTAAAATTAATAAGCTGTGCTGTTCCACAGGGTTCAAGACCTACACATATTCCTTTGAAATGTGCTCTGTTTCTTCGTTAACAAAACTATGGAGGATTTTGTACTAAACATAAAAGCAAGAGTGATTTTATTAGTTTTGCAGTTGATACGAGTGCAGTAATAGCTCTTAATAATCCAATCGAAATCGATCATATTAGGGTTATCTGACAGAAGTTAAATAAAATATTTTCAGATTGTGGCCTTGAATTTTCTACACAAAAGTCTGCCGCAATGATAGTGGCCAATAAACCATGTTCAAAACTTTCGGAAAAAGCGGCAAATACAGGGTGATTAAAATTAAAGTTCAAGTTTCAAAACGCTATAAAAAAGAACCACTGGTCAGAATAACGTCAAATTTGAACGGAATATTATTGAAGAAAGGGGAAAGCGGATGACATTAAAAAAAAATAAAATTGGGTTTTAATTGTTCCGAGGCCAAAAACCGCATGAAAGGAATCTATCAAATCGGATTTTAAATTTCGCGAGACTGACGCAAAACATGCTCAATATGCTGTCTACCGTTTTCTGCAACAGGTAGAAATCGAGAAATAGCATGTTCCATAACTGATTGAAGTGTCTCCGGGGTCACGTTCAGAATGTGTTGCGCAATGCGTGCTTTCAATTCAGCTAAGTTTGCAATTGGAACACTGAACAGAACAGATAGCTCCACGGCCAAAATTCACACGGATTAAGATCCGGTGATCGGGACGGCCAAGCTGAAATGACGGCAGATAATTCTAGCATTTCCGTAATGCAGCTTCACTGAATTTGCAATGTACGGAGGAGGCCATCTTGTATAAAAATTATCCTATCCACACATCCACGCTGTTGAAGAGCTGGAATGACGTGGTTGCGCAAAAGACGCACAGTGCTTATTAGTGACGGTACAGGTAACAATACACCCATCTCTTGGACAAAATATGACCGTATGATAAATGATGCTGTAAACCTGCACCACATAGTGACCTTTGCAGAATGAAGCGGTACTTGTAACGCAATCTGTTGCTAAAATTAGATGCCGGGCCAAAAAAAAAAAAGAAAAAAAAAAAGAAAGAAAGTTGGATCTATTTTCTTTTTATGTCATCCGCTTTCTCCCTTCTTCAATAATTTCTTTTTTTATAGCGTTTTGAAACTTGAACTTTAATTATAATCATCCTGTATATAAACGGCTTTACAGCCAAACAATGCCTATTGTTAAATTTGTTAAATACCTTGGTATAATCGTAGATCATGAACATAAATTTAGTCGACATGTCAAATATTTAAATGACAAAATCAACAAAGTATACTAAAACTTCAACCAAACACATTGCCGGTATTAAATACTGAGAAAGAGTTATTATGTACAAGGGAATTTTGCAATTAATTTTTAATTATGGGGCAAATATGTACATTAAAAAACTAAATAAAACAGCGTTTCTGTTACAAATAAATAGAGAAAAATACCTTTCAGCCTGGGCTCATATAGAATTGTATCGATTGCTGCGGCACTAGACTGCTCTTCACCCCGTAAACTTTTATGGGTATTCAAATCGGCTTTATTCTATAAGTCTGGTAGAATCAACGAAGCTTTAATTAATGAACTTTTTGCTCAGCTTTACGAAACTAACGTTATGTATAATGGCACAGTAGTCAACAATATGCGGCAAAACAGATGGAATGATCAGTCTATTGGTCGACATGTTTTCCCCTAATGTGAAAGAAAGATTAAGTTTTTAAAATATTTGGACATTAACTATCTTTCCTGCCAGGCTCTTTCCGGCCAGGGTAATTTCTGTTTTTATACAAGAAGATTTAACGTTGTCTACGATAATAATTGTATTCTTTGTGATATGAAGCTATCGCATTATATCATGCCTTATTTCAGTGTTTTTATTTAAACGACGTTCGTGCAAAATACAAGATTCTGGGTAAGTATCAACACAGAGTGTTGGAAATTAATGGCGAATCAGGTATCAATATGGTCAATTTTATAACTACTACGAAATTTTTAAAAACAGCTATTATGATTGGAAATATGAATTGCACTTAAGCTTAGCTAAAAGTATATTGTGATGCCTAATTGGTACCGTGGTTACAGAAAGAAACAAAACATATATTTATATGTAACTATTTTTTGAAATGTATGATATCACCTTGATTCGCCTTCGTCATTACAGAAGAACCTTATCGCTATTGCATAGTGTGTGTCGGAAGTGGGCAGTGTGGATGGGTAAGAATATGTGGGACGAATCAATGTACGACGTTTGATGAAATCACGGTAACAAGTTCAGTATCGAAATTGAATGATGTTTTATAACGAAAATTTTGTAACAAAATTCGCTGATTCGTAACGGTCTATTTAAGCGATATGGGTTAAACATGAAAAAAACTTTGAAATAAAGTGAGCAAAAACAGAACATGATTTCTTCCCGATAGGACAATAGGGAAGAGTCATTCAAGTAATGACTTAGTCCTGTAAATGCGGTAATTCTGATGTAGATCATGCTTTGCTGGGCTCGTACAAGCACAAACCTCCGGACATACCAATGATCCATAGCTCAGTTACTGCATATTCACCGCTGGATACTACGTGCGAAAATCTGCAAAAAATATCCAAGTGCATTTTTATCGGAGTTGATAATTGACTGAATAATTCTGTTCCACGAGTTAACTCGATGCCTGTCTATGAATAGGACGTGGCTAATGAAATATTACATGTCAAAAATGCTCTGTGCCTTCGGTGAAAGTTGGATTGTGAATGCGAGTCGTAGTTGTACAAAAGGTGTATACTGGAATATAAAATATGCAAACAGTAACGTCTGATTCCAGCGGTTGCAATGGCGTTTGCATCAGCATAACGGTTTTTGTCTATTCTTAAGGGTGGCAATTATGTTGGAAACGGCGATGATGATTAAGACATTCGTGAGTTGGAAAAAATAAACAAGTTTAGTCAAGCATAATTTTTCATGCGCTCAGGATTCCGTATGTAAGACCATAATTTACGTTTACATAATACTAAATTCAAAACAAAGAAATTTGATTTTTTACACCATAAAGAAGGAGAGACACGTCACTTTTCGCGCTTTTTTGAATTTTTCGACAACTTCGAAAGTTTCGTTAAAGAAAGAAATACTGTTTCGTTCCTCACGAATAGCGCCTTTTCTAACAATATATCCCATACGCGGAAAAAAAATATTTTTTTCGAAAATTTCGAGCTTTTGGCGCCTTAAGAGCGTAATTTTAAAGTTCAAAACCCCCGGATGTTTTAAACCCGAGAAATGTACGGGGATGCGCATCCTTGTTCAAAATTTTTAGCTATAATGCTCGCAGCGAAAAGGGGGAGGGGGCGCTACGCATTACTTTTCCGCGCTTTTTAAAATTTTTTATCAACTTTGAAAATTTCCTTAAGAAAATGAAATACGATTTCCTTCCCGACAAATAGCGATCTTCCAACGATATATCGCATGGTCGGAAAAAAAAATGTTTTTTTCGAAACTTTCGAACTTGCAGCGCCCTGTGGGCTTAAACATAAAGTTGTAAGCTCGGAAATAATTTTCCTATAAAGCAGTCCTTTATGCATATATTTGAGAAATATTTCGGTTTCTTCAACTTTTTTACTCGAGCTACTGCTTACGTTGATCATCCTTTTTTTCGTTGTTTTTAACCCCGAAGGGAGAGGGTCTATATAATTTTTTAACGAAAAAATTTTTTTTATTTTATGAAAGGACTAGTGTGTTTTGTTTTATATTTTGAAGTTCACTTTTAAAGGGTTATCTCGTGATGAGTTATGAATTTTTAAGGGTGATTTGTGAGGTCGTTTTGAATTCCATATTATATATTCTTGATGCCTTTTTGAAATTTTTGCCGCCCAGGGTAATCAGTTAGTTTCTGAAGTTATAGATTTTCTTAAAGAGAATTCTAATTGTAATTATAAAGTTTATAAGTTAAACCGTTCGTGAGTTATTGATTTTTATTTTATTCTAGCTGTTATCTACGGCTTCGCTCGTGTATTAATACCTGTTTAAAATGTACTTGAATATTAATAAAAACCTTTAATTTTATCCGTGGAATTATATTTATATAATGATTCTTTCTCCCTTCGGGGGAAATGTCCAACAAAAAATGGTCTTCATGTTTCACGTTTAGCTGAATATTGATTTTTCTATAACTTGTCTGTCGTAAACTAACAAAAAGTTTCGCTTATTAAAATTAATTTATTCCTACAACAGGTAAGTCATCATCAACACCATCAAAATGTTGTATACGATTGCCGTGTGTAGCGATCACAGGGAATGTTGATCATATATTCATATTCTGGCAGTTTGAATTAAACTTTCTATAGATGATATTCCGGTCCACTTCCGAATGTTCTGCGTCCAAGTTAGTCTTCTGCGTCCAACTCCTCTTTTTCCTTCAATTTTCCCTTGAAGAAGTAGCCGCATGATTTCATATCTTTCTCCTCTGATTATGTGTCCAAAGTATCTTATTTTCCTTTCTTCGACTATTCGGCGGATAATTCTTTCTTTTTGAATAGTTTTTAGTACATTTTCGTTTCTTATGTGCGCTGTCCAAGGAATCTTAAGCATACGGCGATAAAGCCACATTTCGCATGCCTCAAGGTAGTTGAGTGCTGTGCCAGAATATGCTGTAGCTTCCAGCTCATAAAGCATAATAGGCCAAATACAGCCCTTTATTAGTCTTTTCTGAATCCCCAGGTTTAATGACGCATCTGTTAGAAGTTTTTCAGTTTCCCAAAAGCAGTGCACGCACGTTTGTATCTTTATTTAATTTCTATCTCATGGTTTAAATTGTCTGTAATATAGCACCCAAGATATTTAAGTTTTTTAACTTGCTCTATTCTTTGATTGTTCGTAGTCAGGTCTAATTTAATATGGTCATTTTTGCTTACTACCATAGGTTGTTTTTTTTTGGAAACTTTCAATTAAGGACCATATTTTTGACTACTGTTAATTACTCGGTCGAGAATAGTTTGAAGGTCAGCAGCTGAGACTGCAAATCAATACGCGTCATCGGCATAGCAGATGTTGTTGATGTATTGACCATTAACTTTAATCCCAATAGCCATATTAGTTAGTGTTTCATTGAAAATCTTGTCCGCATAAATATTGAACAAAAGTGGAGAAAGTATGCGCATCCCTGTTGGGCACCTCGCTTAATTTGTATGTGTTCCGAGAATTGACTTTCTACCGTGACCTTTGTTGCTTGTTGTTAATATAAGTTTTTAATTATTCTTAGATCAAAAGTATTGATTTGTGCGTTTTCAAGTATTTTCAGTAGTTCCTCATGACAAACTTTATTGAACGCCTTGTGATAATCGACGAAGCATAAATAAAGGGTTTTCTGCTGGTCTAAGCTTTTTTGCATCAGTAAATTAACTGCTAGAAGTCCTTCTGTAGTGCTCAGTCCTGGTCTAAAGCCTAATTGGCATTTGTCTAAATTCCTTTCAATCATATCTCGTATTCTGTTGTGAATAATTCTCAGAAAGGCTTTCAAGAGACGACTCATGAGGCTAATCAATCTGTAATTATCATATCTATTTGTAGATGATGTTTTCGGCAATGTTATGAAGGTCGACGTAAGCCACGTGCAGGGTACGGTACCATTGAGATATATTTGATTGAAAAGTTCGTGTATTCTTCTTATATTTTCTTCATCAAGTAGTTGTATGATTTCGATAGGAGTTCCATCAGGCCCAATTGTTTTTCTTGGTTTTCCAAGTGCAATTGCTTGTTCCACCTTGCTTATAAGTATTGTGAGATAATCTGCCTGTTCGAGTTTATCTGGGATATATTAGTTCAGACGTCGTTGAATAATTTTTGGATATATTTCGACCATGTCTGGTGCTTTTCATTCACATCTATTGCAAATTTACCATTTTCTGTCATTAGAGACACGGGTATTTTCCTTCTAAATGCACCGGTTATATATTTCGCCTCTTTATATAGATTATAGAAATCAAGCTTTTTTTGAAGCTCTTCCAAGATTTCACATTTATGCTTCATCCATTTGTTTTTCGGTCTCTAATTTCTCGTCTAATTAATTTGTTTAATTTTTTATACTCATCTCTATTATATTTATTTTTTTGACATTGTTTCATCAGGTTTAGTATTTTGTCTGTCGTCAAATTTTTTCTTTTCTCAGATGTAACTTTCTTTTCCTTCATAGCTTTAATAGGATGTAGAAGACCATAAGGAGAGGAAACCAAAGAGAGACGATAGCAGGAAGAGAATAATAAAGCGCGATTGAAGCGTAGGCGAATAATAGGGACAATAACAGAACTTGGGGAAAGAAGAGAACCAGGCATTAGCAGGAAGATTAGGTTAAATTGAGGGGTAGAAGGAACGATTATTGATGAAGGAGGAAGGGTACATATCCGACCAAAATTTAAAGTGAAATTTCTTATTTAAGGATAATAGATTGGTACTAGGAATCTTTTTAAAGTAAAATCGGCAACGGGCAGCTTCCTGAGCTAAAGCATCCGCTTTTTCGTTACTCTCAATTCTTTCAACTTCTCCGTCTTGAACACTTTATTAAAATTAATTTATTACCATAAAATCAAAATAACAGTAGTTGAGTAAAGATTTCGAATTTGAGTGTGAATAACATTCCCCCGGTAGTGGCAAATATTAAAAATTCCGTTGCAAGATTTTTTATTTCTCTGTAAAAAATAACAATAAACGCTACCTTTTTTTAAACTCTCTGCAATGAGTACAGTAATTAGGCTAGGAGTACGTATATATTTAGATGCTGTTATGGGGGTTTAATGATTTCTGTAACGTAAAACGAGAAGCAACAGAAGGCTGGTTATTTACTTACGCTAAGAATTAATAAAATGTTATCTAAAGTTTATTAGTTACCATGGTAATGAATTTATTTAAATTTTTATGTTTAATTTATTATTTACCATATGGTATAATCATTTTATTTACACAACTTTATAAAATTTTTTTTTTTTTTATTAGACCTGTACGCATTTCTATGCCCTGCGGGGCACAGGTTGATGTAACTAGAGTAACCTTCTCTAGCAAGTAGTCACTCGACCGCTGTATAGTGCTAGCCCCATTGGCGGTGAAACGAAACATCAACCATGTGAGTTCTGTACGTCCATGTCGTGCAGGGTGGTAATTTTCTATTTCGGCGGGCTTAGCGCTAATTAGAAAAGCTAAATCAGAACTCATAATATACCGCTGATAGGAAAACGGAAGGGGAGCACTTGCCGAAGGTGTTCCTACTAATAAATACCGTTAAGCTTTTTTTACTGCATTACAGCAGCATACTATCAGCAACCTGCTCGTGACGTAGGTGTCCCAGTCGGATTGATGAATATCAATCTAGAGCAGGTAGGCGAGTATCCAGCGCCTCCAAACTGGACCTTTCGGCTAAGGGAGTAAACCCTAACAGAAAATCCTGCGGCAGGCAAGGGGAAACCACCGCAGTATCTTCCCAAGAGCACCATGAAATGTCACGAAAACGGATAGATTTTGTGCCATGCGATCCGACTAGCAATCGGCGTTCTGACATCCGGGGTCAGAATGTGAAATATGCTACCGGTGTTTTTAAGATACGAAATATAAATAGATTCGGAACGTGGAATGTTCGTGGACTTTTGGCTCCAGGAAAACTGAGGATTGTGGAAAGCGAGCTTATGAGATACAACATTCCAATCTGCGGGCTTGCAGAAACTCATTATAACCAGACTGGTCATTTTGAAACAAAGGATTTTAATGTTTACGCTTCTAGTAACAGTAATTCACACAGAGAAGGAGTGGCTTTCTTGGTAATGAAAAGGTACAATTATATTGTAAAAGGATATAAAGCAATCAGCAATCGTATAATCATGTTGAATCTAAAAATAGAACCCATTAACATGAATCTGATACAGGTATACACCCCAACAACTGACGCGGATGATACAGAAATTCAGTCTTTCTATGATGAACTGGCAGATACGCTAAACTCGCTTCCACGTAGAGAAATTGCAGTTGTGATGGGAGACTTTAATGCCAAGATAGGCGATACAAGTGCTGACGACCACATTCGTGATTTTGTTGGTAAGTTTGCAATCGGAAAGCGTAATGCAAGAGAGGAAGATCTAATTCAGTTTGCAGTTGACTCTCAGATGACAATTATGAACACAATGTTCCAACATCATCCTCGTAGGAGAGTTACATGGGTATCGCCTGGCGACAGATATAGGAATCAAATCGACTATATACTTGTGAACAAGAGATGGAAGTCATCGTGTAAAAATGTGAAAACGCTACCAGGTGCAGAGTGTGGATCAGACCATAGATTGCTGATGATGGAATTCCGGTTAAAACTCCACGCATCAGAAAAATGCAAATTGAATCCCAGAATGAAAATTACAAAACCAGGAACTTTCAAACTAGCCTTGAACAGAATAGCGCAACCCCAAATACAACCTGTCGGAATATCACCTGATCAACAATGGGCTGAGTTAAAACAGCAAATACAGCAAGCTTATAACACGTCACAACCGTGCAATTCAACCAAAACATGGAAGCATTGGTTCTCAGAGGAAACGATAGCAGCCATTGAAGAACAACGAAATTTGCCTCATGGGTGTGACCACTACGAAGAAAAGAGAAAACACTTAAGCCGGATAATTAATAAATTAAGTCGCAGAGATAAAAATAAACATCTATCATCTATTTGCGAGGAGGTTCAATCGCACGCTGAGAAAAATGAAACAGGTTTCCTCTTTAAGAAAATACGTTTAGTAGCAAGGGAATTTAAAATGAGAAAGCTGATATTGCGTGACGAAAACAATATGGTTAGGACTGATTTCGAAGAAGTGGCTGAAGTATGGAGGAAGTACTGCGTCAAATTATACAGTGCCGCGGATGAAAATGAAATCGCTAACACTGCACTTCATCATTTTCCTGAACCGGAACCAGAAATTTTGCTAGAGGAGGTTGCGAACGCTATTGCATATCTGAAGATAAATAAGTCTCCAGGCCCAGACGGTATCCCCGTTGAAGTTTTCAAGGCTGCGGGAGAACAAATTACAAAAACAATTTACCACATCTGTAACGCCGTTTGGTTTTCAGGTGAGTGGCCGGAGGAATGGTGTCAGACGACCTATATTACTCTGCACAAGAAAGGATCACCCGAATAAACTATCGGACCATCTCACTGATACCGCATATAAGCAAAGTGATGATCAAAATTATATACGATCGTTTGTATGCTCTGATGCACATTCAAATTCCGTCAGAGCAGGCTGGCTTTACAAAAGGAAGAGGTACAAGAGAACAGATCCTCAATCTTAGATTACTTGTTGAAAAAGCGCGCGAATATAATATTCCAGCTGTGCTCTGTTTCGTCGATTATAAGAAGGCTTTCGACTGTGTGCATTGGTCGAAAATGTGGTCGATATTAATGGATTTGGGCGCGCCAGCACATTTAGTGTGGCTGATTAAGCAGCTATACGAAAAAACTTCAGCAAAAGTCCGGATAAATAATGGGATTTACTCGAAAAAGTTTTACCCCGCGCGGGTTGTACGCCAGGGCTGTACCCTTTCACCGCTACTTTTTAACTTATATGGTGAATTCATAATGCGCAGAATACTGCAAATCGATACAGCAAATGGTACAGTCAACTGGGATGGAGGTATCTCGGTTGATGGGATGTATATCTCTAATCTCCGATATGCGGATGACACTACGTTAGTAGCAAAAAACGCAGAGGAAATGTCATATATTCTGGATCGCCTGGTAAAAATCAATGCAGAATATGGCCTCCAAGTGAACAAAGCCAAAACCAAAATAATGATCGTCGACCGTCTGGAGAATAACCGCCCAACAATACGTGAAATTGAGGGTATTGAAGTAGTAAGCCGCTTTACATATTTAGGCTCTATAGCGGAAAACAGCGGAGGATGTAAAAATGAGATACGCCACAGAGCACAGATTACACGAAGCGCAATGAGCCGTTTAAAAAGAATTTGGGCTGACTCCGCTGTTAGTAAAGGTGTAAAGATTCGGCTAGTGAACTCCCTCGTCTTCTCAGTATTCCTGTATAGTGCAGAGACCTGGTCATTGACCAGCGCAGACAAAAAACGTATAGACGCACTCGAAATGTGGTGCTGGAGGCGTATGCTGCGTGTCCCATGGACAGCCAGGAGAATAAATGTCTCCATAATAAATGAGATTGGTAACCCGAAGAGGTTATCATCTGTGGTGCTCTGCAGGATACTGCGGTATTTTGGTCATGTGATCAGAGCGAACAATTTGGAAACGGTGCTCGTCCAAGGAAAGGTCAACGGAAAAAGGAGTCGAGGTCGTGCGCCAACTAGATGGACGGACGCGGTGTGCACAGCTGCTGGTCGTACCTTTCAGGATTGTGTACACATCGCAAGGGATCGGAATTGTTGGCGCAGTCTGATCAACAGGGTGACAGATCATGGTCACGATACCCCTACATGGGGTGAAACGATTCGATAATAATAATAATAATAATGCATTTCTATACATCTGGTATCATCTCAGCTACTTAAAATGTCATACATGATGGACGAGAGGGAGTAGAAAACATAGCCTTGCCTTAAAACCTTCGGTGGGACAACACATATACACACTGAAAATTTCAGCATGATCTATCAAACGATATAGGTAGGGGCAAACAAACATACAAACATACAAACAAACATTCATTTATATATATATATATATATATATATATATATATATATATATATATATAGATTTTGTTAATTTTGTTAGGATCCCGTAAGATTTTGGAAGCAAGATGATATGTTTTGGTTAATTATAATTATATAGTGTAGATTTATTTTGAAAAAATATGATGGCTCGGAGTAAGCAGTTTTGGTATTAATTTTACTAGCATGAAATTTTGATGATGTCAGAGGAGAGGTATGAAGGCTTCGTTATAAGTTTTATAATAGCGATGATATGGAAAAATGATGTATAATTGGAAAAAAGTTTTTCAATATATTAATTTCTTTTTTTCTCTTCGATACTGAAATAGTATACTTAAATTATTTCTCAATTTGCGGAAACGTACGATGGAATAGAAAACGGTGGCGTGATATATTAATTCTTTGTAATGAAATAGTATATACTTAGATTAATTTCAAAATTGATAAACTTATTACTCGACATGCATGACAGTACAGGAACAGAAAATGAATGGTTGTATACTCCTGCGGAAAGGATGGAGTTGAAAACATATTACGTGCGATGAGAGAAAAGGGCGTGGAGAGGACTTGAATCAATTTTTTGTTGTCACCTGGATTAATTTTGGAGACCTCCTCGGTGTGGGAGAAAGAGATTTGAAATATTAATTTTGGTAGCCTGGTAGTATGGTTAGACTAATTTTGAAAATTCGTGATAAGTTACTGGTGGCGTACGTTGTGTACTTTTGACGATGTAGCCGCTGACTTTGATATGCGTGGAAAAATAAAAATATTTAAACTATAATGTATTGCTCGATAATACAAAAAAATAATTTAAAAAATGTACGTATCATAATACAATTATAAAGTTCGGAATCGTCGTGCATGTGGACAATGGATTTCGTAGGTGAGAACATTTGGTGAACTCGGGAGAAAAAAATTGTTAAACGTGTCTCTTGTTTACGGCCGACATACATATGTGTCTCATGGCGAACGCTTTTTAAATCAATTTTTTTTAAAACTTCTTCGGTAATTTAAGAAATTATGAAAAAAGTTACTTTAATTATTTCAAGAAAAGGGAAAAAAAACCTAATTATACTAGGCAGTTGAGTATGATGTCAATTAATGTGCTTTGACGTGGAATATACTTAGTCACATGTTTGATGTAACGCAATAGGGTTTTTCTCAAAAAAAAATAAAAACATATTTAAAAAATACCTGTTAATGGATGGTATGGGTGTCTGCGTTAGTGAACGATACGTGTATATTCTAAATACACAGAATTTTATAACAAATATGTACAGTTCAATTTACAAATTTGTAATTTGTTAAAAGATATTATAAGTAAATTATTACGATCTTGGATTAGGGCAAGAATTCATTCATTAGCCAACAATTTTGTTGTGGCACGAGAGTTTTAAATACTGCGATATTATTATTCACACACTTATATTCTTTCTTACAAAAGCAGCGGCAATATATTATACGGAACTGATAAAGATACAAGATGGCTATACTGAAGTGTTCCGTACATTGTGAATTGTTTACAATGAAAGTTCGTTTAAACAAAAAGTTAAAAATAAAGTTCAAAACTCGAATTTATACCGCCCAAAACGAGGCAGTTATTTTTCGCACGACAATGTGCAACTCTGTGTACGCATTTTAAAGCGAAGCGAGATAATCTCGATAGAGCGTTGAGAATTTTTCATGTTTACAACTTTCTGAGCTCAATAGTGTTCGTATTAACGGGAGAAGGAGGTTAATTTCTCAGCCGCCTTTGCTTTGATGTATTTTTGTGGCATCTAACTATCTTAGGTTATTCAGATGTTATTTTATAACTTTTGCCTGTATCATGCTTCGTCGTGGTGATGTAGTTTATAGGAAGGATCGGCAATTCTTAAGGTGAGCTACAAACAGTGGTATGTCTCTTTGAGAACGTTTATTTGCTTAATTTTCTTGTGACTTTATACTATTTATTAAGCTTGAAGTTTTGCAGTCTGTTGTATTTTTGTGTTCTGTATAATTGTGTTTTGGTTAACTATTATTCCATGCGCCAATTTAGCATTGAAAGGAATATAACGGGTACATCAATAAGGTATATAAGAGTAATTTTTGAAGCTTGGGTCAGCATTAAGATGTCAGTTGAAATTATTTTTATCGCCGGTTCGTGGGAATTGACCTTAATTCGTGATGATGACTGTTTTTGAGAAATATATATTGTTGGAAGCACCGAAAAACAGCACAAATAAAAGATAAATTACCGGAATATAATAAACAAAGTGAATCAGATGAAATGCAACCTGCGCAATTAAAAAAAAAAAAATTAAAACCATAACCGAAAATCCGGAAAATTTTTTAAAATATGATCGATTAATAAATTTGTAATTTCTTTAATATGTGTAACGTGCATATGGTGCTTTTATGTGTGTCGTTGAGCATGATGAAGGTGGCAAAATTAAAAATAAAATTGCCGCTAATGATGATAAAAAATAATATTTAATGAAACGATGAGACTAAAAAGAAATACTGCTAGTTGTGCCCCTATTTTGCAAAATAATTTCGATTTTAATCGTGTTAATATTTTCGGTAAAACGCGTATGGCTTTACCGAAAATATTAACGCGGTTGTATCGATGAACAACGAAAGTTTAAAATTCTATATATGTATATAATTATGATTTCGTTAAGGCAATAATCAGGAAGTCTCGTTCGAAATAACATGTTCCATCGGATTCGCATTTAATTAATCGTCTAATTAGGTACAAAACCAGGGATTTAGTAATTTAATTTAAAATTCAGTACGTCCCCTCACGGATTACTGTTTAAAATTATGCATTTCTATGTCTTCATGGCAACATTCGTTACAAAAACATCAACGCTCGTTCTTGTGTAATCGTACGTGCTTATTAGATCTCCGAAACAAGAGGTCAAAAAGGAAATCTTATAATAATTATTTGCACCACTACATTATTGATCCTTTTCTGATATTTTCAAATCACTAATTTTCAATTTTTTCCTTCCATTTTTTTACGTAGTTTTTTTTATAGATTATAAAAAACCCTCCACATACTTTGTCGAGTTTTTCTTTTAGCCTTTATTTTTTCTTTTTTTTTTTTTTTTTGGCCCGGCGATAAGCCATTTTGCTAAACTAATCGGTGTCTACTATATGTAGTTTAATTAAAAAGCCTTACCTCGAATCGAAATTAAATCTGAAGTAGAAAACGTCCGATTCTCGGATGTTTATTATATATTACTTGAACAGCAGTTAGATTTTTCTTCGAGGAAAAACAAAATGAAATAAAAACAAATAAAACAATTCTTTCGAGATAGCTGCTAAATATCGTGAAAATTATGTACATTATTGTAAAGTGATGAAACTTATCAAACAATATAAAATATAATTGCTGCCATATTTTAAGGTAATATTATTACGCAGATAAAAGTTATTGAAAAGAACGGAGAATATCATCCGTATCGGCGTATTAACTGCAAATTTCTATATACATACATTTATTGCGAACGGAAATTTAATTCGTCATTTCTATAAAATATTCTCACGTGCCCAATAATTTATCTCGAATTACACGGTATTATTATCACATTATTACGCAATAAACGAAAAACAACGCAATTAATAGCAATTATTATTTAAAGACGTTAAAATATCAAAGTATTATACATAAATTGTTATATGACGAATACATGTTGGTGTTATATAGTATTTTAATATTTCAACATTTATCAATAATAATTTCTGTGCATTACATTTCGTTAATACATCGATACAGAAATGATCGATGCATTTAATTGTTATTATTGTTGTTATTACACATATGACCGCTTTTCATAAATAATTAGTTTTTTCATTGAAGCGAACTTACATTATTTAAGGAGAAAAATTAAACATTTGCAAATGAGAACCATCAAGCGGAAGTGTACATTACAACTACGCGTACATACACGATATTACGAACTAAAATATTAGACGGTTTTAGCTGAGAAATAAATTTTTTTTTTTTTTTTTTTTTTCGTTTATTTAATTTTTTCTTACACGTCTCTAAGCTGCGCATATAAGTCAGGAAATACGAAATAGGATTTAGTTTTAGTTACACACATCGAAAAAAAAACAAAAAAAAAAAAACCAAAAAAAAAAAAAACCAAAGTATTTCATTTACAACAGAAAGCTCGCTTGAATGTTTTAAATTTCGCTATAGTTGATAGAATATGAAGAACTGAAAAAAATGGAATATTACGGGAAGAGGCGAGTTAGTAAAAATTATTAGGTTGCTAGTCAGGACAGTATGACTCGTTTGTGGACGGTTTATGACTCTTCCATGTGAGATTTTGATGTCGATTTAGTGCGAAAAGAATGATTGAATGAAACCTTTTTATACATTTAACATACGAATATATTATATATATATATATGTATAATTGATAAATAAATTCAAAAATGTAAGGACGGTCAATATATATTAAAAGTGAGTTAATTTAAATCTGCGCGGTTAGTTTCAAACAAAACATCGGTTGTAATTTTATAAAGTATTTCATTTATCAAAAAGAGTGCTGGGAGCTATGCAACCAACGCCTTTCAACCAAAAAAGTGGTACTACATTCAAATAGAATACAGTTCGGAGTGGAAATTTCCCGGATGTAGTGAGAACAAAAACAGATTATTGGAAGAAGGACCAATTTTAAACATTTTAAAAGGCGAATGCCGAAACAAAGTCTGTACAAAGACATGACTACGGAGCGAGGAAGGTTGTAAGATGAAGGATAGGATTGAAAAACAAATTTCATTTCCTTGATTGTATGTTTCGTAACAACTAGAGACGGAAAACGGAAGAGAATGTATCACATCGATATGTGGTGCTTCTAAAGAGTATTTTAAGTACACGATAATGTTATCTCGCAGGGCTTTCTTCTTAAATAAAAAAAAATCGGATAGGAATCTCTAATCGGATAGGAGTCTCTAGCTTTACGAAAATACAGAATTTAAACATAATGATTATCTTTCCTGTTCTGCTATTAAAAGGCTAAACCTGCTGAAGGTTCTATCCTCAACAAAATCGAGTGGTGATCTTTGCATTCTGATCTTGTACAAATCCATTATCCGTTTCAAGTTAAATTACTGTTCTTTTATCTATATGGTTGTGCCTCTAAATCCGGCCTTTCTAAATCGGACATTTTCCAAAATCCGTCTCTTCGGTTTTATCTTTATGCTCTTAAATACACTCCAATTCCAGTAATTCTTGCACAGTCTAACACATCACCCCTGTTATTTTGCCAGACTTTTGTGAGGATTTTCCTCACCCAACGTCTTCCGCCCACGTCTTATTATTCATTCCTATCTTTCAATTTATAAAAACTGGCGTTTTACACCAGAGAAAATCCCTGTATTTCATTTATCTTCGCCATAGTTCATTTTGGCCTCACACAATATCTTATAGTAATCTTCCTTTTTTTTTTTTTTTTTTCGTTGTTTAACTTTGCCAATCTCTGCCATTATCCCAAAGTTGTTTTTTTTTTTTTTTTACTTTCAATCTCCAAATTCCTTCCTCAAGCAATAATTAAACAGGAATTCTACAGCACTATCAATTCCCAATTTTCATTGCATGTAACCATTTTCACGGACGGCTCCAGAGGACCACTCAGATGTTGGAGCTTCGTTGTCTTTTCGGATTTTAACATATCTGAATCATTTCGTTTTCGTTCTTTCTGTTCTACCTTTATGAACGAATTAATGACCATCGTTTTTTTTTTTTTTTTTTTTTTTTACATTGCACCGGAAAACCATAAGCAATGCTGATCACAAGACATGCTTAAAGGGAGTAGAGTGAAAGGGAGGAAAAGGGAATAGGAAACTGGGAACACCAAGGAAAAAGAAATAATTGGAAGGCCGATGATAAGTCTGGTGACCCCTATGGGACAACAGACTAAGTTTAAGGAAGATCAGACTCTAGTCATGGAGAGATAACATCAGGAGACAGTGATATCTAGTCGGCAATCCGTATTTACTAGGTGATCGGAAGTGCATCCCGACACCATTTTCTTCGTTTGAAACGTCTGGGCGGATTTCCTGGTACATTTGGTTGATACATACGGCTGATGTTCGGATTTGTACTGCACTTCAGCTTGTCGAAAAACTTCCTGTACTGCTCCACATAAATATCTTTTACAAATGGCACTTGCAAATCTGTGTGTAGTGTTAAGTTCGACACGTATCTTGGCGCGGAAGTAATAATCCGAAGTATCTTTGACTGCTCCCTTTGAATCTTCAATAGATTTGATGTTGCAGTTGTCCCGTACAATTCCAGCCCGTACCTCCAAATGGGCGCTATCATTGTTAAATATAGTTGACGCTTGACATTTAAGCTCAAGGTCGATTTTCTTCCTATTAATGGATATAATAACCTACATCGATTAGAGACTGTTTTCTTAGTCTGAATGACATGATGCCGCCATGTAAGCCGTCTGTCCAATTGCATCCCAAGATAACGAGCTGAGTCAACTTGTGGGATTGTTGAATTACAAATTTTCAAAACAGGACAGGTAACGTGTCTATTCGTAAATGTGACATGCTGGCTTTTAGCTGGGTTAAAACTTATACCCCAAAGCCGTGCCCAGTCTGCCATTCGATTTATATGACTCTGAACTGCAGCATTAGCATATACTGAATTTGTGTTTGATGCTAGTATCGCTATGTCATCAGCAAATGTGGCGAGCACAGTCTGATTCGATCCAGGCATGTCAGCTGTGTTAACCGAGTATAATACTGGGCCAAGAATGCTGCCTTGCGGGACCGACGACTGAATGTTATGTTCTTCCGAGATTGAATCATTAACTCGGACGGTAAATGTTCTACCATTTAAATACGATGTTAATAGCTTGTGCAGGTCAGAAGGAACGAACTGTTTGAGTTTGTATAGCGTGCCATACCTTATCGAAAGCCTGGGCAGTGTCGAGGAAGACCGCCGAGCATACTTCATTTCTTTCAAATGTCGAAGAGATAGCGTCAACCAATCTATGGCATTGTTCAATAGTAGAATGTTCAGAACGGAAGCCAAATTGGTGATCCGGGATTATATGATATTTATTCAAAATTGGATGTAGACGACTTAAGATAAGCTTTTCGAAGACCTTTGAGAGAGAACAAAGTAAGCTAACTGGTCGGTAGGAGAATACATCTGTTTCAGGTTTTCCTACTTTACGAACCATTATAATCTCCGATTTCTTCCACATATTTGGAAAGTAGCCGATTCTAAGCGAGCTGTTGTATACATAACACAGCAGGATGGCCGCTTTACGCGGGAAGTGTCGGACAATTTCCGCCGTAATCTTGTCGCATCCAGGAGATTTCCTTAAAGGTGTATTTTGGAGGAGTTCAAAAACCTCTCTCGGCGCAAATACTTTAGTCCTATTATGAGCCTGCGAGCGTTCCTCCAAGGCCCTCTGCACTCGCTGTATGTGGTCTTGATCAGCATCTAACTGAGGTGAGAAGACTACAGACAAGTGATTTGCAAAAGCATTTGCCTTGTCTTTATCCGTTTTTACCCAGTTACTATTCACTTTTAAATTAAAAGGTTCTTCCTTCGTCTTCATCAGCTTCTTTGCTTTATACCATAGAGATCTATTATCATCGTTAAATTGGTGCAACTTATAAGTAAGAATTTGATTCTTATATTCACTTAGTGCAGCTTTCAACTTGGCTTGTAAGGTAATGTACCTAAGCTTAAACGAGGGATAACGATTACGTTGCCATTTCTTTCTGGCCGCCCGGGTATCTCTAATTAATTTCCTTAACCCGATTGGGATAAAGATGTTATATCCAAATTTATTAAGATCATAATTTGTAGCCTTATTGCATGCATCTTGCACCAGAGAAGTGAAATCCTTCACTGCAGCATCAATGTCATTTGTACTTTTTAGCCTAATCTTCAGGTTGGTATTATTCTCTATTATATTTGAGAAGATGGTCCAGTTTGTAGTTTTGTTGACGAGTGTCCGTTGTTGCGATATCATTTTGGGATGCGAGTTTACCACAGCAATAACAGGCACGTGATCTGAGGATAGATCAACAATGGTATTACAGTCTCTGTTGTATGACTGAAGACCGCGAATAATAAAGAAATCTAAAACATCCGGATGCCTGTCGCAGTGGCTAGGCCAGTACGTCGGGGTCGTCGGAGACAAAACACTAAGAAAGTTATCATGTATTGCTTTAGCTAGCCTTTTTCCCGATTGATTAGTTATCCGAGATCCCCACTCGCTATTCTTCGCGTTAAAGTCTCCTCCACAAATGAATTTATTCCCAAGGTGTTTAAAGATTGCATTAAATTCAGCCTGCGGTATACGAAACTCTCCATGACAATAAATCGCAGCTATTCCAAATTCACTCGAAAGTGTCTCCATATTCACTGCGCCACGATTTGGTATGCATCCGAGGAACGTGAGAAGTTTTTGTACTGTTTGTAACAGTTTTTAATCATTACCATAGCTCCACCTCGCGCTGTACCGTCAGGATGATGCGCAGTATACACTTTATAGCCGTACATACCAAAGCTATTCTCGTTTATTAAATGTGTCTCTGTAACGAGCGCTATATCTACACCATTGTTACGAAGATAAATTTCGAGTTCATTCCTTTTCCTTGTAATTCCATTGGAATTCCATAACATAATCACTAATGAGTGTTGAGTGACAATATTTGCGTTATTTAACATCATGGAATTAATTTTTCTATTAGTTTAGTCAATAGCGATAATAAAGGATTTATTGTATTTTTAAAGTCATTTAAAAATGTCACTAGAATTACTGACAAGTCGTTACCATTATTATCATTGTTGGCACTGTTATTACTGTTATTATAATTATTGGTGTAATCGCAATTATTACTATTTCTGATATGGCCAGCAGTGTTATAGTCAGCACCAGTATTCACGCTACCATGACTTAGTGTAGATAAGTTATTATCGTGATTTATTCGATTTTTTTTCACTACATTAGCGTAAGTCTGGCTGTTTGAATTCAGAGAGTTTTTTCCTAAATGATGATAATGATTGTAATCGTTTACCTGAGTACGAGCGTAAGATGTTCGTACCTTATTGTAGTATTGGGCCTGCTGTTTAAGAACAGAGCATCCCCTATAGCTTGCGGGGTGATTCCCTTCACATAGCGCACATATGGCTGGTTCTGATGCGTCCCTAGGACAAGATTTTGTATCGTGACGCCCAGCACATTTAACACATCTTGGCGGTAAGTTGCAAAAGTTTGCCGTATGACCCAGTAGCTGGCACCTTTTACATTGATGCAGCCTAGAATTTTTATAGGGTTCTTCGACTACGACGACAGTGTTTAAAATACGAGTAACTTGAAATATGTCCTGATTTTTTGTAGATGGCTTTAAGTCCACGAAGAACATCGGGAGAGGTTGTTTGGTTTGATTTTTTAAGATATTAATAATTCTGATTACTTCAAAACCCTTTGTCCGTAATTCATTCGTTATATCTGTTATGTCAGTAGAAGAGTGCAGGTTTTTTAAAACTACCCTAAATGGTTTCTCCTCCGCTAGTGAGTATGTATAATAAAAATAGTTATTTTCCTTTAAAGCTTTAATAACAGCGCGATAGCTTAACGGATTTTGTGTCTTTACTGTTATGCCCGTTAGAGTTGATTTTAACGAGAACTGAACATTTTGTAAAGTTAATAAAAATTTTCTAAAGTCAGTAAATTTTTTACCATTATCGGCGGTGGTAATTTTATATTTTTGTTAATACTGGGCTCATTCATTTTATCGTTATTTACTTTAGTAACTTTTTCCCCACTTTCCACATCGCTTATGTTATTAATGGGAGCGTGTGTATCAGTTTGCATTTGATTTTCGTCTTCATTAGCGAGAAATTTAAATATGTTAACTTTCACCGGTTTATTATTGTGAATGGAGACAGTAGTACTTTTAGCTAATTTCGCCGTATGTTTTGGTGTTTGCCAAGTATCGTCGCTATCGCTTGTTTGCGTATTAGAATGCTGTCTCTTGACAGTATAGCCGGTGTTTTCCTGTTTACGAATAATTTTAACAGGGCTTACCCCACGTGAATTCGATGCAGAAGAAGAAGCAGCTACTGCCGTAGTAGACGCGCCAGTCGGCCGTTTTACAATAGAAAGAGTGGCCGGCGTCGGCATGATAAGTTCGATTATTCGATAACTTGTCTGGTATAGAGAGAGTTATCGAAGTTAAAATAAATGCAATAAATACGAGCGGTCTGGCGGAGCCAGCCGATAAAGGAAAGATCTCACCTGCGTTATCAGCGGTCGGCTATGTATTTCTGTTCGATCGAATGATAAGATAATATACAGCCCGGAATAATTACCGATGCGCGACTATTATTACAGAGGCCGAAATATGTTCGAGAACAATAGCAAAGAATTAACATGCACGAACGCGATGAACAAGACTTCACTTTATTTCACATTGTCATCTACGCTCTGTTATTTTCATTTCCCCCTGGTCGTCTGATATTTCTAACTCAATGAGTGCTCGTCAAGCGATCAGCTCCCCTCTTCCTGATCATTTTTCCCATTTCATCATTGCCTTATCCATTGACTTTCTTCCGGCTACTCCATTTGTGTTGATTTGCTGCGGGTTCCCAGCTACACGGGCATTAATGAGACAGCGGATACCTTGTCTCCGGTTGCTGCTTCCTCCCGTTCTTTTTTTAAAATAATTCCTTATGTAAAAAGTTTCACCTCGAACTTTGTTCAAATATTTACCCCTCTCTTTTTGTAACGATCAATCCTTTTTATCTATCTGTTCAGCCTAATGGCTCTTTGAGTTTTCCCCGTTCTGTTGTCATTTTTGTAATTCGCTTGCCTTTTAGTCATTCTGCTTTGCCTTCCTCTCGTTTTTATTATTCTCTTGTTCTCTCTCCAAATTGTCCTCTTCCTGTCAATGCCGTGGTGGTTTGCGACGCCAATCGCCAATCACGACTTTTTTGAATGTCTATTTTTTTCTGTCGAACGTTGTATTCTATATTATTGTCTGCTGGAACTTAAGTTCCCTGCTCTTTATTGTGCATTTTATATTTTGTCTTTTTCTTCGCCATCCATTATTTCGTCCATTAGTAGTTCCTTTATATTGTCCGTATCTGACCGAATCAAAATTTAACTGCCGTCTCTTTCTCTTCTTGTTGTTTCTGTGTGTAGGTCTTGGTTGACATACCCCCACCAAAAAAAAAAGAAGAAAAATACGTTTTTTGTCCAATATTACTCACGGGGAGACAAACATGCGGAAATATCGCCTTGCAAGTATGCTTAAATTGTGAACGGGCGTCGAATTTCATCCAACAGATGTTATTATGAAAAGCGGCCACAAATAATTAGTAATTTACGTAAAGCTCTAATTCCAATTTGCATCGACGAAAGTGTGTAAAAAAAACTTCCTTTCTACGCTAGATGTAGGCTTTGTACATCGGCCGTTGATATAAGGTCTTCAGCAATTGTGATGGGACGATTTGCTTTTAGCAAATATTCGAGGGTGCACACAGACGCGGTACTACTCCAAATAAAACCAAAAACAATAAGAGTATGTGATTTTAAATGGGGCAACGCTGGAAAGAACAGTGATCGATCGTTCTAGAACAAACGTCGCAGCCAGCGAAACAGTGGTGTGTATAGAAATTTATGTAAACGAGGTGGTGATTTTGCGTAGAGATTAGTCGCCGAATCAGATGTGTGATGAGAAGTCTAAGAAAAATGATTACCAGTCGACGGTGAGTAAAGTAATTAACAGGCGTCGCCTAGGAAATCCTTAATCTATTTCGTGTTCCGGAAAGATGCGAAGAAATTAGAGAACATGTACGGAAGAGAAAAGGTGAGTGGTAATTAGGGTGTGGACGCACGTAAGTGCTCTACGGACGGCTACGAGGCAAAGTAATTCCTAAATAACCAACACTTTAAGATTGAATATTAAAGTGAAATACGTTGCAATGAACCATAGTTTTGGCAACAGAGCGAAAAGAAATGAGCACTAGTAAAGGCACACATATTGTTAGAATTTGAAGAGGACCCGAATTATTATCACCTGTCTGCAAAGGGGGAACTAAAGAAAAATTGGAAAATACACAACGCCCGAGTGAACGTGTGATTTACGCGTAGACTCGGATTATATTTTCCGTGTTCATCTTTACTAATGGTTCTTCGCGGTCTTTCTTAATTAGAAGACATCGGCCGATGATAGTTCAAGCCTGTCGTCTTCCCGAACTTTCACATCATATACCACTACCTTAATTTGATTTTCTTTTTCCTTTTTTAGTATTAAAAATGGAAGATACGTTCCAGCCAATGTTAGGATGTTTATTATTTAACGCGATTTTCCATTCATTTTTTTATTGAACTAAAGGGATTCCGGCACACTACATTACAGCTAATTTTTGATCGAAAACGAAAAAAAAATTGTCGATGAACTTGGAACGACTCGGTGTGGCATAACGGGTAAATGTTGCGTTGTCATTAGGAAAAAGTGGAGACGAAATAGATGACGAGATGTGTTCTGTGTGCCCTAAAATAATTCGTCGATGAAAGAATTTTCCCGAATTTAAATTCCCCTCAATAACCATTTCGCGAAAAGAGCCTTTTCCCTGTGCCTACTCAAAAAAAAAAAAAAAGAAAAAGGTTGACAAATTCATTCTCTCGAAAATACTTTTTTTTTCTTTTCTCGAATGAGTACGTTTTTCGGTAAGAGTTGTTAAAATTTTCCCACGAATTTTACGAAACAATGCTCAGAATGTTACCGATAACAGAGATATCTGGAAGTAACATGAAGCCGACGTTCAGGGACGACAAATAATAGTTCAGATTAAATTCCCAGTTCGATATGCGCTTATTGCAATTACAGAAGGAAAGTGAACACCGAGCCAAGTGTAAGCTAAGCTCCGGAAATGAATTAATGAAAGCCGCATTTGAAGGGAAGTGGTTCCGGAGACAGCATTCGACGAGTATAAAATGGATAATCTATTAGATTATTTAAAAACAGAATTTCCCTCGAGAACAGCATTCTCTGACATTCGAGAATTTTAAGTTCGTGATCATTGTTACAAAGGGAAAATTTTAGGAAATTTAATCGGTAAGCACGGTATTTCGATTTTACTAATTGTTCGTTTTTTTCTATGTTCACTGTGATGGAATAAGCTTAGGTAACTAACATCCGAACTATTACCAACACATTCAGTGTACCTCTGCGAGTTCGTGTAGTACAGTTAAAGCCCTTTCTAACCTTCTTGAAACTCTTTAAGTGCTTCACAAGCTCGCCCTATGCAGCAGGTTAACTGAACCCCCCCTTTTTTTAACGAGATTTTTGAAAAAATCAAAGCACAAGAAATAGTAGAAATGCGAAATATTTCGAAAAAAAAAAAAAAAGGAAATAGTGGAAATCTCGCAAACGACTTTATTAGGTTAGGTTCTTCTTCGCCGCTGGAAAACTACACGTACACCAGTCAGAAAACGTCACTGAATTCACTGGCGAAGAAAAACGCGAGGAAACAAGAAGAACGAAATCATTATTAAGTAGCAGAGGCCAATAGGAAACGGACAATTATTAGACTGGAGCGAAGCATATGTTGAGGGGCCGTCCGTCTGGTGGGGTTTTCTTTTGAGAGCGGCTCAACCGGGTTCGTGTTCTTTTGTCGGCGTTTACGAATAATTTAGTCGCTCGCAGAAGAGCATATTTTCTCCGGTTTCTCAGTAAAAATAAGTTCACTCGTCGTCGTACATTCGTAATGAAAATCCTCTTTTTAGAAACGGTAGCAATAACAATGGAAAAGTGCGCATGCCTCGTCGCGCGCCCAGGCTTCCTTGTCGGCATCTGCTGATTTTTATTTTCATTTTTCCAAAGAAAAGCTCATTGGCGATTTCCCGCCAGCTGAAGTTTAAGCCGGCTGCAAATTGTTTTCATCGTATCAGACGCAGTGCACGGAAATACGATAAAAAAGCGACTGAGACGACGGAGCGGGTTAATTTGAAAGATTAATTCTCAACGAAAACGACTAACAGTTCTCTCACTTCACTATTCACTGTAATAAACTAAAGGAAAAACAAGGCCCGTTCGCAATTCTTGGAAATTTTTAAAGGAAATAACCATAATAATAATAATGATAATAATAATAATAATACTATTATTATTTCTTCCCTGACAACGATATTCAAGTATTCATTTCAGAAATTATACCTTTCCCTTTCGCTGTCAGCTTTTAAAATATTATAATACCGTATACACCGTTTCCCGTTTAAAGCTGCTTACTGTAACAGTTAATGGAATAGGCTTTTTTGAATATTTTAGGCGACCGTTAGATTAACACGACTTCTTTTTAACAGATTTTAACGTCCATTTTGTCTCTTTATCTTGCTCCGGATATTTTTAGTTAAATAACGATTTTCAAAGCAAATATGCACAATGCATAACGTACAATGTATAACGTACAATGCATAACACACAATGTGTACAATATAGGCGCGCTTTATTATGAATAATTTTACAGCGAAGCGTTAATAATTGACACGCAAAAGTCCGAATAAACTTATTTTAAAATTGACTCTCTTTTTTGTTTGCAAGCATTACTCTCAAAATGTCTCAGAATTTTATATATATTTTTCTTAAAGCGAAATTAATTCCTTCTCGTTTCGCTGCGCCTCAGTCGTTTAACTGAGAAAATAATTGTAACCGACCGTAATCAACGAACAAAGGAAATTCCTAAATTTTTTCCCCTCGATCTCTATCACATTTCCTTCGCAGTTCTGTTGTCATTGATCTACTTCCGATTTTTCTTTTTCACTCTCCGGAATCTTTTTACCCCTCCTGATTGTTAAAATTTTCGTGTTTATTTTCTCCGATGGCTTTCCCGTGCTGAGTGCTTCGCTTTCTAACTCTATATCGACTTTTTAAAATCATTTTATTAACCTTAGTCGTTTCTACATATAACCGTTCCGATCAACTTCCGATTGTAACCTTCTACTCTTTCTCGGTGCCATCTCTGAAGGAGAGAAAAATGTTTCCATATATATATTTGTATATTAGAAATTCTAGTGACGTATTTAAACTTTTCGAAATAAAGCTTCAACCGTTGCTTCCGTTTGTACTACGAGCTCGATAACCTTTTTTTGTAAGCGAAGTTGAGCTGTTACAATTTTATGCAGAATCTCGCGAATGAAATGATGACACTTGTTTCATTGGCTGCGTCAATGAATTACCCAAATGGCGAAAATCGGCGGCGCGGTGGGGAATGCTTAAAAACAAAATTCGTGTTTCAGAAATGCGCTGCGTATTTCCCAACGTTAGTTACGTTAAAGTGGGGTTTTTTTTGGTTTATCGTTGGAAAAACTATATGGCCGAGTAACTCGATAATTTATTTCACGGTGGAAGATGCATACGAATAGTATCAGTTGTTGAACAATGCGTTTCCGGGGGGGAAAAAAAAATTAGGAGTTTTACGGAGTCTTTTAAGCTCGCACAGGCCAATTTTCGACCACAGCAGAACCACAAAGTAGTGGTTGGTTATGGGTGATAATATTTTAACCTAGAAACGATGGGAAAAAACGCAATACTACAATACTACTCAGGCGGACCATGTTCTGCCGTTAGCTCTAACGGCAGTCGCAACATGTGGTTGATATCAGCCACAAAAATGTGGTCGTCGGAAGTCGTGGTCAACAGAATCACTCGCCAAACACATTCAAATCACTTAATGCCGTAGTTGTGTGGTGGTTAATATTGTGGTTCAAAAGTGGTCGGTATAACTATAGTACAGCCACAAAATTGCGGTCGGAAAAGTGATCCGTGTGAGTTAAGCCTTAATGATGGGAATAAATAATAGGTAGCTCTATGTATGGATAGGACATAGTCAGAGTGAAAAAGTTAAGATCATCGTGAAGATGAAGGTTTCGGAAACCCTGCCACCGCGACAATTTTTCGAGGTGAATCCAACCTGCGGACCCAGTGAATTGTATAAAAATATAAATATATGATTCGCTATGACTGTGTTTTTTTATCCACTGTTAAGTGAAAAGATTAGAAAAACCCATCGGAAACATCAGAGTACTTCATTAAGCAATGACATATACATTTGATAATTTCTTACTCGCAATATTTATAATGTTTAATGGAAGAATTCGTCGCGATTGCTAGAGCACCGAAATTCGGTCACAGATGTCTAGAGTTCGATTCCAGGCGATGACAGAAATTACAAAATAAATAATTAAATTAACCGCTAATAAAATATCATATAAGGAAAGCAACGCGGCATAATGCGCGCTAATTAATATTTGCTAAGCAGATATAAATAGAAGATTGCATTTGCATATCGATAAATCAGTCACACTATCAGTTTCAAGTGTAGTCTTGCGTGTGTACACTAGCGTTTTGAATACAATAGGCCTATGTCTGTACAGCTAGAGTGTACGAATAGAGGTGTATTCGGCGATGGTCAGGAACTGATTATGGCAATATGATGATGATGATGAATAGATGACTCGTTAATTTAGTCGACAGTTGGGAAACATACATGGTGCGATGAAAAAATGAATAAAAAAAAGCCATTATTCGGCGAAGGTTTTAAAATAATATCAGCGTAGGTGCTCGCCATAAGTATATTTTCGGTACACGTTTATATAACACATTTTATGAATTACACGAATGCACTGCAGCCGTTTTTTTCCCTTTTTTTTTTTAAATTCATTAAAAAGTACATTTCATTCGATTTTTACATAACTACATTCGATTTTTCTTGTACTTTTTTTCTAGTACCAAGTGGGTAATCCGGAAATTTGTAAGGAAAATGCGCGCAAATTTCAAGTTTTTAAACATATCGTTATGACAATTTTCATTTCGGAATATTGCACGCGATTGCGTTAATTTTTTTTGTTCCACTTCCGGGCTTCTCGCAGCTAACGCCGATTTGATGACGTCGCGAAATATATTTTGCCAGGAAACGGTATAATGAGTGAATACAAGTTTCCCGCATTCATATTTATCGAAAATTTTAAAATTGCTTCTTCTAATCATTCGTCGTCGCTAACGTCAAGCGTGAAGTTTTTTTCAAGCATAAAACACAGTGGTGAGTCCTGTCAGTTCTATAATAAAGCGCCGTACTACGAACTAGTAAAAGTATGGTAACATACCCTTGATAAGGTATCATGAATTATGAAGTTAAGCTTTTCATAATGTACTTAAGGACCTAATAATCGATCTGATGAGAATGGCCAGTTCCTTTCTACTTTTGGATTATCCGCCTTTACTTTCCCCCCGATAATTCTCTGGTACTCAATTTTATTTCAGATTAGGTACAAACCTGGGAGCAAATTCGGATCTGGAACGAGACAAGTCTCGAACCCGTGTCCTCTGGTTTAGTGGCCAAGCGCCTTAACCCGCTAGGCTACCGCGCTATCTACTACGAACTCGACGATTTCAATTTTAATCCCCATTAAAACAACACCGCTTTGAGAAGACAAAACCAAAATGGATCGATAAATTGATGGAATATGCGTAAAATTTTAAGATTATGTAATTCAATCGATTCGTGAAACAGTTGGATAACCGATTTTAAGAAAAGCCTCATGTATAAGCCGAAGAAGTTGCAGAGTTGAAAAAAACTGCTCAAACGGATGAATAGGCAGGAAAGCCGTAGTGCGACATTTGGAATGTACTCAAATTCTATCGATTTATTACCGTACGTAAAACGGGGTCGTGAGTGCTGCTTTCATATTCCCAGTACATTGTGCATACTTACGTCGATATAATCTTCTATCATTTCTTATTTTCCATTTATTAATTATAAAAAAATTTTTTGCCCAATTTGCAAAAATAGACTGACAACTTACTAGTAAATACAAGATCAATCAGTATTAACCATATTATCGAAAAAGTTAACAATATAAAAAAATAAAACGCGGAACCAATAATAATCTTTTAACAAATTTCTTTAAAATTTAGGCTCCTCCAAGATACGTTTGTTTAACAATCTTCGGAGACTGACCTATCCCGATCTGTTGAAATAAAATATAAAATTACGCGTGGATGATCAAGAGCGGGCTGCTTCGCTCCACTGAACAATTAATTGCCCTGGCGAGTGTAAGAATGAGTATGCGTGAAAACAAAATACAAGTAATTTCCACTAATCGAATAACATACTTAATTCATATTTTGAAAAGCTGTTGCTGGATTAGCAGAGTATTACCATGGGTCATTCACTTTTAGTACAAGGAAATTATTCTCTGGTCGGATATTTTTGCGTTCAAATTTTGAACTCGAGCAGTCAAGAGGGGAAGAATGGCCGGAGTTGTTTTTTTTTTTTTTTTATATAAATATATCGCACTTATTTTTTAGTGGTGATAGTGCGATTTCCTTATTGATATCCTCTGATTTGAGATTTTGCGATGCAAAACCTAGCAGTGTTGCTTCGGTAAGCTCATCCGAACAAAACATAGTAATGATATCAGGGAATTCGTCAGACACGCTGATCAACTCCCGAAACACTTGAATTATCTATAGCAGCATCGCTATTGGAGTATAGCTCGTCCAAACAAATGATAGGTGCATATTAATGAAGTGCGGCGAATATTATATCTTAGATCCCCGATGTGAATATTGCGTAATTTTAAGACGAACGTATAATTTAGGTCGTCTATGTTCACCTATTCACAGTCGAGTCGGTGCACTCTGCATACTAGCCGACTTCACTTTTCCTTTTGACTTGGTCCATTAGATACTGGAATCGAACGAAATCGCGAGTTATTATTCGTTTAAAACTGAAACATAAAAAGAAATGAAAAAAACCTTCAGGCTGTAAAATTTTTTTCTGAAATTTGGATTCTAGGTGTCGAGTTTCGAATGTTTTTTTTCGGTATTTGATAATTTTTAGCATTATTCCTGCTCAAGTCTATAATAACGTCTTATTCAAGCAATGGGTGGAACATGTCCCGGAAAATTTCTAAAAATTTCTGTTCTAAGCATTGGATTCGAACTTTATTGAAAATATCACACTCTTCGTATTCCATAGAGATACAAAAAAAATTATGAAATATGCTTTGTTCAGTGGTGGTGCAACACATTCGTGTACTGGTAGATGTTGACGTTCAGCGGGGCGTGCGTGTATCTATGCGGCCGATTGGGCGGGTTAACTTCGAACGATTAAGTGTAATATACCGGACATAAAATAATTTTGGACAGCCACATTCAAGTTTAGAAACGGATTTACGCAACCAAGGGACAACAAGGGGGCTGAGGTTATTTTTGAGGTGGATTGTGGCATGCTTAAGCTAATTGCGTGCAAATTCTATCAAATCTTGAATGGAGAAAAAGGTTGGGTATTACTCTTACAGGAAGAAAATTTTCATTAGAACTCTAGAACCAAAGATAAGGTTAGCTGCCACTTTCTGCAAATAATTTTTGGCTTGCGGCCTCAAAGCTTCCAGAAGGAAAATTTTTGCTCTACTTCTGACTGTCTTGTTTCCTTTCATTATTTTTTATAGTGGTTTTATTTTTCACACCGATACTTGTATGTTTGTGAAGGCCATTTGAATTTATATTATTTTTCGAATTCGTTGCAATTTATTTACCACTGATGTCCCGTTATTTGCACAGTTTTACGCATTGCGGGCTCGTAATAAATCTTATTCGAACTTAAATTTTAAAAAGCGAGACTTTAATTTAAAATGTTGAGGCGCAAGATAATACAAAAATATGCAACTTTCACGGCAGCTTTTTAATCCGAATTATGTACCACATTATTCGCGTGCATCTGCGTTATCTTGGCATTGAAATGACAAGTACATTCGGCATAAATGAAGTGCTTTTGAATCTCAGGGGATCGATACTGTGACCTTTCAGCATACAAAGTATTTTTCGCGAACTTATTTCTCTAATACCTCTGGAACAGTTTAAACATCATACAGCTCGTAAAGAGAGCTTAGGTTCGTTACTGTTGCGGAACATTAGTATGTTCAATTTTCTGGTTTCTCTCTTAGTCCAGCGTTGAACCATTTAGCTGAAGTGTCTAAAATAGCATCTGATTATTCCTTAATATAATTCGATCGCAAAGCGCGCGATTATTTCAGAAATATACCCTAACAATCTTTCCCTCTCAGTCAGCATTAACGTCGAGAGAATCCTGAAATGTTACTACTCGATGCTCTGCTAAACGCAACACACACACACACACACACATATATATTCAAAAATCGCTTGATTTGAGACAAATATGTATAAAGAACAGTAGTATCAAAATCGGAGTAGGAAAGTAACTTTAATAAAACGGAAATGGAATATCGGAAAAAATAACTGGTAATCCTTTAAACGATTATTCCGAAGACGAACATGCACCACTGACCGGCTTACTTATTTCCAGCTTTTACCGAGCGCTTTACTTAAAGAGGATTTATCAAGGAACGTTCAATTTGAAGCGCAGTCGAAAGGGGGACAGGATATGCAAAGTCGAACTGGATGCCTTTTACGAAATGCGCTCAGAGATATCGTGTAAAATGCAGATAAACTGAAAATTCTGGTTAAGGATTATGCTGATTTCTAATAGCACTACCACTGGCAACGGTAATAAAACGACCATAAACTTTCGGGGCAAGCTATTTCGTTATGCTATATTAGTTATTATTTAAGAGACGTGGCGACTTACTTAGGATAGAAATTTCCTCTGTAAATAATAAAAGACCAGCCGGTTTTCCATTCCGTATGTAAATAAGTTTTTTATTTGTTTAGTATAACATCGGCGAGCTTTTCGACGATTTTATTTAGTCGTTTTTTTTCTTCTCATTGCAGATTCAAGATGCCGATTTCAGATTTTCGTTTGAAAAAGTTAAAATACGTCTTTAATGTTTTCTTCGGTAAGTACACTTCTGATCAGTCTTTGATTCGTTTCTTTTTTTTTTCCCCTTCATGCATTATTTATTTCTCATCCGATTTTCTTTTACAGCAATCTATTATTCGAAGATGTAAACTTTCAATTATTTTCCATCTAATAATAGTAGTACGAGATAAATACTTTGGGCGGGTGGGGAAGCTTTTCTTTACTGCACAGAACAAAACGTAGCATATTAATTAATCGGATATTAGTAGAGAAAGTTAGCCCATGGAGAAGGCTTTACATATACATATCTATATATCTATATATATATATATATATATATATATATATATATATATATATATATATGGATGAACTAAAACAATAGCGAGAAATTACAGTTCGGGAGATTCAAAGTTTTGCTAATGAACACAGAGGTGGGTCAGCTAAAAGTTTTGACCTTCCGGAAAAATCGAACAGAAAAAACTTCACTAAGTAACCGTTAAATTTCTGCCCCCCGACAAAGTTGCGAGATTAAATGAATTTAAGTAAGCCTTGTACCTATTTGCGAACAAGTCAATTTTCCGTTCCCACAGTCGATGTGATTTAACAGTGACTAATTTCAATAGGTTGTTTTTAATATCACCTTAAAATTCCTTCTAAATTCACGGTCGAAAGTAATGAGTTCAATCAATTGTGTAATGAGCGAAATCGACGATAATATGCGTATTTTGCTTCACGAAACATCACAACGCGCACCCGAATTTTTAAAAGAATTGTCTCAAAATAATGTTTTAACTAATTGAAATTCCGAACACGCTTAATTGCTGTAAGTATTCTCATAAGCAATATAAATTAGCGTCGAATTCAGCGAATATGTATGTCTCCGCGAAACTTTGACAACTCTTTTTAACGTGGAATGATCGATAAATAATATTTTCAAACAATAAAAGAGGAACAAAAAGTATTCCAAATACGGTTAATTATCCCCCGAATTGATTTTCCTCCTCGACTTGAAAAATATGGAAGTGGAAGTACCCTCAGGTAATTAATTTTCACCGCCATCACTGATATCAATGAAGCCTTCGACAAAAGTAAAAAGTTAATAATTTCTTGATTTATCGATAGCGCTCAATGCATTAGAATACGAATATATATATATATATATATATATTATAATGTGTATTTCAAAAGCAAATTTTGAAAACATCGAGTATTATCCAGTGATAAGAGGTTAACAGTGTATTTTATTTTATAATCCATTAAAAAAATGAAACTTTTAAACAGATGTGCTTGTCTCTCGTGTTGAAGTACCTGACGTCGGTTAACACAGGTAGACTGATGATTAAGTTTATGTGGGTTATGCAAGTATAATAAGTGGAAAAATCAATAGTTGTGTATTATGGAAGGTAATTTTGTTCAGAGTGTGTGTATATTAGTGACAACTTCATTATTGCGCCTCGGGTAATCTGAGAAGAACTTTATCGCGTTATGAAACATTTTGAAATAAATTGTTATATAAACCGTAAATAACTAATTTTGCTTAAGAGAGTGATGTTTTCAAAATTCGCCTTCTATATATATATATATATATTCTAGAATTATCCTTTTGGGCTGAAATCTCCATGGCGAGGTCCGAAATTAGTGCACATTCTTAGGTCTCAAAGAGAAATTTCTCGTCTTTGTTTCGTGTTTCATTTGTTATAGCACTTGCCTGTATAATTATTTACCTGCAGTTATTCTTAATTTCATTAATTGACAACTATAATCAGAAAAAACGTACGTGAAAATTAACAACAAAAACGAACACTCGAGTATTTTGCTCTATGTATTGCATAGCGTTCATCTCGACAAAGTAACGTTCACATCGCTTCCCCCACTGACGCCAAAAATAGTCGGCATTATGCTCTTTTCACTTTATTTTTTTTCGGAATACTCCTTAATGCCAGAAAAAAGATAGTAAACTTCTCTGTTAATCTAGAAATCCTAAACAGCTCGATGATATACTTTAAACATTTTCCACTCCACTTTTTTATTCGTAATTCATACAAACCTAACGGTAAAAAAAAAAAAAAAGAAAAAATCCAACATCCATGCAATCATTCACTATGCTATCAGCATGAATACTAAAATAATTACAAGGCTGATAAAACCGAAATACACAACGTTACAGCAGGTAATGAAATTGGAGCAGATATCAAAAATGGGGAGTCCGTTCCTTTTTATATTATTAACAAACTCATAAGCAGATAATTCATCTAATTTACCAGATGAGAGTTCTGTAATCGTAAACATAGTCGAAAATTATAATAATATTAATGAAATAACAAATAATAATAATCCATCTAAAGATGCAGAAGTGAAAGATGATATGACTTAAGTCACGTAAAATATGAGTAAACTCGTACAATAAAGCAGTAGACGTCGAGTTATTGCGATACAAAAAATTACAGTCGGAATACCTCCTCCTTTTTTTGAAGTCGGTTTAAAAAGATAACCTATATCCAGATACCCGTAGACGCTAAAAAAAACAAAAAAACTTCGGACCCTGCCATGCGGACTTCCATGAGATAGCGCACAGTTGTTTAGAAATTCTCGTAACAGATTTCAACTCAATACGTTACTTTTAAACGGACGAAAAAAATTAATTTACGTCTTGCTTAGCAATTTCTATTAAAAGTTTCTGTTAGACCTATTTCATAACGATTTTTATTTATTTATTTTTTCTTTAACCTTATCTCTGGTGTAAGAATGACGTCATTAATATTCATATAGACGGGTTTCAAATATTTTTAACTTTACGAAGGTGCAAATAGTGGGGATAGCGGTAATCATTCCAAAAATCGAAATCAGAAATTCTAGTATGGGAAATTCAAAAGGAAAAAGTCTACTCCTATCCCAGCTCTGCACGCTGAATGTCGACATTCCATTTTCCTTGGACGTTCCTTCTTGGATTATCGTTTCCTCATCAGACGGTTGCCTATTTCCTCTTGCACTCTTATTCCTTCTTATTCCTTCATCTTACGTAACTGGCGTTTTTCTGCTAACGAAATTCCTTTCTATCTCTTATCGTTGGCCGTCTTTTTAAGTTTTATCCGTATGTATCTACACTCACGATAAACTTCTCCTTCAATTTTTCCTCTTTACTGCACCCTATTAATTGCTTTTATTCACCTATTTCTTCTAAACCTTTTCTTCATCACGTTGTTAGATCAGAATTTCGACACAGAATCTTAGAGCTCTTTTTTCCCCAACCATTTTTTGATATTCACGGATGGCTCCAAGGAACCGAATGGTGTTGGTGCAGCTTTATTCTGTCCTTCTCTCAATTACTTCGAGTCCTTTAAACTTTCCTCCTTTTGGTGTCAATCTTCTATGCTGACTCTTCTGCTATTCTGCGTGCCCTTCTTTTTATCAGATCTTCACCGTTCACTCGTAATCTCCTTATCGTATCGGATACTCAAAGCATGCTGCAGACTATCATATCTCCTCTCCCTTCTCACTCAACCGACTACGTCATTCTTCTTATTCGTTCCTTGATTCATGATCTATTTCTTTTGGATTCCTCGTCATAATCGAGGGAAATGAATTAGTTGACATTCGTTCAATTATCTTCCTCTTCTGATAGGTTTCTTCCTGCCATCTTAGCTTCTAATATTATCCTTCTGTCTGCAGCTGCTCATTCCAGACTATGGCTTAACTCCTACGTCTCCTCATTTTCCAACCCGAACTCCTTTTTCCATTCAACCTTTCCTTCCACGCTTCCTCTGGGTTTTTAACTTTCCTTCCATGTGCCGTTCCAACCTCTCTGCGATTTGGGCATAGTTTGCTCCCTTCCTCGCTGTTCCGTTATTCTCTCGTGCCTTCTCCTTATTGTCCATTGCGTGCTCCCCAACAATAAATTTATTTGCGATCCCGATCATATAATGTTCAGTTGTTCGTCGCGTTCAATTAATCAAGCTTCTTTTTTTATTCCTTCCTCTTACAAACCGGTATTCTCGCTCCATACTGTGCTTCATTCATCCTCTCCCTTCCTTCTCCCTCTGTTATTCTAGCTCATGATTCCTCTCTGTCGGCCATTTCTGATCGTGTAAGGATCTGAGTCTCTCATTCCCCCCTTTGTTCCATTGTGTTCTTGAGGCAATATTCATGTTGACGAACCCATAAAAAAAAAAAAAAAACGAAAAACTTTTAAACGAGATAAATAGTGCAATTTTTTGGAAGAGAGACATTAAGGCATATTTTCACATAAGTCGTAGACAAAATTTTAATAAACCTATACACTTGAACAAATGCTGCCATTTATACTTCGTGTCATTTAGTGCGGAATCACTAGATTATGAGTAAATTTTGCGCGAGAGTAAATTTAATATTCCCATCGACGCATTTTGTTACGAAGTAAGAGTCCCCAGTGTTAAAAAAAAATCGGATAAATAGATCTCAATCAGGAAAACAAAAACTCTTTCGGAAATTATAGCTGTATGATGTATTTCTAATGTATACAGAACTTTGTGACAGATAATGTCTTTTACCCTAGGCTGGTTTATATGATTAATTTATGTAATTAATTCACGTTATCATCCATCAGTAATTCTCAAATAGTTAAAACTATTTGAAAACATACACATAACATATATGTGTATTTGTGTATCGGAATATAGACTTTTACTTTAAGTGTAGCGTATATTGCATTTAATTAATTCAATTTCTTCTGAAGAAGAAATGTTAAATTTCTAGTAAATTTTTAACAGCTCTAAAAAGGAGGAGCTATTTTTCGAAAATTGGATATTAAAAATATGAATAAGACCAAAAAATAAAATAGGAACAACCAAAATGGCAACTGAATATTCAACCGTTGATAATATTAATATTATTTTAAAATACATCAAATAATACCAGTTTATACTATTAGCAGTTCTTACGAAGAAACCAATATTTTGAACTTCTTTTATAATCTTTTAATACATTTTTTTTGGTTTTACATAATTCTTTTCTTGACTATCTTTCATGCGTGCCAAAGGTTGAATTAATTCACAACTACGAGTATTTGATCAACAGTAAACAGTATGACGTATTCGATTCGTTTAAAAATTTGTAACGATTTTTGTTAACATTTTTGTCAGCACGCTTACATTAGAAAATTTTCTCGATACAAATGCTACAGCCTTAAATATTAATCATTGAAAAACGAAATCTTCGATTTCAGTTAATTCCGATTTATCTAAATATTTCTAAAGAAAGTTACGGCGTTTTTTTTAGTCTTTATTATATTCTCTGGCTAAATATCGGGCGGCACATTCTCAGCAAGTTTGGCAAATTACGCTGTAAAATATGAATACGCAGCGATTTGATAATAATAATATTTAATGTTTTTCTTTTATCGTTTGGTACACGCATACATTTGTAATTCAGCTTTTTATTTCGATTTACAAAAACTTCGCTCAGCTGCAGATGTTTTACAACCATCTCGAAAAACATTAATTGAGTAGTCTATAGAGAAGAATATGATAGAATGCGAAGGATCGAGTATATACGTGTACCTAACTAAATTGAAAAAGATTAAAGGAGTTGTCAAATGGTTTTTTTATTTGCTGAAATTCTCGTTCGTTTATTTTCAGTGCTGCTAAGTTTATGCTCGTTAACTTTACTTTTAAAACAATCGTACCGTTAACACAGATAACTGCAGTTCTTCGCCGCCCTTTTATCATTCCCAGAACCGTTCAGTTCTAGGCGTCCTCCTACATGTATTTTTACTTCCACCTTACTAGCGACATCAAAGTGGAATTTAAAAAATTCCGAATATTATTAAAAAGTTTTTCTAATTTAAAATTTCTCGGCGACCGTCTTTCTGTCTACCGTCACAAATCTTATCGATTTGTTACAACTTTTACTCCTTCCTTTTCTTCCTTTTTTTTCCTTTTTTTTCCTTTTTTTGTTTAAATATTTCTAACGATAAGTTCGGGCGCCAGCACTCCTTAAGCAGAATAAAAAGTTTTAACCTATGTTTAACCACTGGTATAAATAATGTGATCTCAGATCTCGAGATTCATCTCACATACACGGTTTTCTCTGGTGTGAATCTCACCACGGATACGGTTATTACGAGTAATTTCTGGCAGATAAAAATTCTCAGCAATATTGAAAAAAATAATGAAAACATAAAAAAAAGAGGGGGCGGGATCCAAATCATCGGCTGAACAACTCCGTGACCAGAAAATGCGGGAAAATTACGAAAATCAAGGAAAAACGAAGTATCTGGAGGAAAGCAGCAAAGAATGGCCAAAGCGCATACGAACAATGGAAACAACATCAGAACGCCGAAGGGAGAGATGCAAAAGAAACCGTGAATATGCAGGAAGAGTAGGCTGAACTGACAGATGAAATGAATAATTATTAGAAAAGGAGGAAACGTAAATGTCCGATACCATAATCTGATATGGAAGCTTTTACAAATTGATAGAAGGTTATCGGATGGATTTTTTTTAAAAAAAGAGACGAGAGGAAGCAGCAGCAGCCCGAGTACGAAAGAATACCAGCCGTTTCATTACCAAATATGCCCGAATGGCTAGGTACCCACCGTAAATATCAATATTAATGGGGAATGGAGAGAGGAAAGATTATGAATGAATAAATGTATACGGAGAACGACAAAGTGTCATACGAATCATCAGGAAAAGGAGAGGGTATGGTCTGAAGGGCGCTTAAAGAGTCAGAGAGCGCGAAATTGATCTGACGGTTGCATTGAGAAAGATCTAAAACTCGTTCCGGAAATGTACTTCACTCCTAAATATTCACAAAACCAACAACGACACACCGGCTTCAAATTGCCTTATTAATAAAACTTTCGTGTGTAGCTATCTCCCGCGGAGATGTTCTTAACTCGAGAATTTTCGGGTTAGTAGCCCTCGTTAGTTTTTCTTCCCCCTCGCAATAAATTATTTTTCGAACTTTCAAAACCCGGTATAAATTTATAAAATTTTGCCTAACCAGAGATGTCCTCGTTGTGTTTCACTCGCCTTCTTAATATTCCGATAATATATGTTAAGAGAACGGTTATGTACAGCTTTATTCGATTTTCAATTAAACCGATTAATTTCCATTTAGTATAAACACAGAAATGTTATCACTGTTTTTTATACCTTTCCGTAATTTCTATCGAATACTGGTGCCAGTTTTTACGAAGTAGTAGCAGGCTCGTTTTCCCCGAACTGATGTCTTTGAATTTTCTTTAAATATTATTTAAACGTGTACAAAATATTCATTTCGGAGTTAGAAAGAGCTACCAATTAAGTTCGTTTCCTCGCAGTTTAAGCTCAAAATATTGAATAAAGGTCATCGTGAGTTTCGATGTGGTTTTGGAGAAAGGCTCAGTGGGGCGGGCTGCGTGAAAAATTAAGAATGGCCAAAACGCATTTAATTGTAAGTAACCAGCAGCAGTTTTTCGATGATATTTATTCGTTTTCTAGAAGAAGCACGGCGTGAAGTCGAAAGAGCTGTTCTCGATTGTTTCCTTTTTTCTGTTCTTCGCGGCGAATTTAGCGCCTGTTAAAATATTCATTTATGTAAATTGCGCTCGCCGAGAATCGGAAACTTATTATAAGCTAGAGCGATCTAAAAATTAGCGTGCCATCGCTGTTTCGAAATAGACCCGAAGCAGTTAGAAAACCGTGAAAAACGCTCGATAATGAAATAATACCGAAGCTTGAACTTTCCGGATCGAGCGTTAAGCGGTTCGATGATTAAGAGGGCGGCCTTACTGAAAGCCAAAGGTGTTAATAAAAAAGACATTAGCGCTACTTCACTAATGTCTTTTTCCTGCGCGCCGCCTAGTTTTCCTTTCGCCTCCATTTCAGACACACAGCCTGTAATCTGCTTTGACCCGGGAGTGTATGAATCAACAAGGACCCACGCCGAAAAGGTAAAAACACACGTGAAATATCATCGGTTAAGAAGGATAATACCGCGTATGTTTACGAAAGAAAGTCAGAATATTAACGTACGATAATTAACCGCAAGCCAAATGTGACTGAGGATTTTATTTTTTTTTTTACTTCAATGTTTAATTACCGGACGGTGTATAAGTGATATTTGTGAAAGGCTAGGGCTCAACAGGGTTTCCCGTTTTATACAGACATATCGAATGTTTCGATTTAATCGAGCGCTATAGCGGGTTTCAAACTGTTTATTTTAAGGGGTAACAACAGTGTGAAGTGCTGAAAATGAATGTGTTTTTTAAGAATTTTTTTTGAAAAAACTACTACATCGATCGATTTAAAATTTTATACGTTTATTTATATATAATTAAGAAATATAAAAATAAGTTTTTTTTTTTTTTTTTTTTTTTTATTGTATTTACAAGTCGCTTTTGGACTACAAGGTCATTAGCGACTACGGTTTTACAGATAATTATAACATTTTATATTGAATATTTGAAAATGCGCGAAACAAAAAATAAACAAAAAAGTCAGCTGAAGGCTGAGGAAGTTAGATCAGTTGGAATACTGAGATGTCTTTGAGGAAGGCTACGATTTTTTTACACTTCTCGGCGTCCGAAAACATCTCTGGAAGGCCGTTGGTAATACCCGCTTGTTGTCTGGCCTGCTGGTAGTGATTACACTCGATCAAAAGATGCCTCACCGATATAGGCATGTTGCAGCGTTGACACAGGTTGGGCGGTTTTTTAGATATGAGGAACGAATGAGTCAAGTTTGTGTGTCCAATGCGGATACGAGTTAGGACACACTGCTCGTGTCTACTGAGAGTTGGCATGTTTTCGTAGGTATCTTTTCTAAACTCGTGGAGTTTGCTCGGCATTTGGAGCCAAAGAGTGTTCCAGTAGTTTTTGCCTGTGTTCTTTTTATTTTTTTTTTATGGTCTAAAATTTTCACAAAAGCGTCTACAAAATGGAGTTCTGAAAGAAAGGTCCCTTTGCCGTTGACAGCATAACTCGTACTGCAGACGTTTGAAATCAAAATTATTTCAAAAAGATTATTAAATGATAGATGAATAGTTATCATGATAGAAAATTTGAAAATTTTAATTAGAAAAAAATGGTAGCCACTTAAAAAAGTATTAAAATTTTTCAAAAAAATTTCGCAGTAAATTATTACTAAAAAAAAAAAGTACGCAATTTAAAAAAAAAAAAAAACTGTACGATGCGACGATAGCGACACGTGTCCTGAATAAAATCAATTTGGAATCAGGTCGATCGGATAAATAGAATTTTAGTTATGCTGTCAACCAGGTCAAAAAACATGATTTCGAGAAAAACGCGTTTCAAGTTTTGGAAGTAAAATCGGTCGGTATAATCAAAATATCGATATCGAACTTGTTTTTATCTTTTAGTCATCCCTGGGCCATACAAAAGCTTATCCGCGTCTTTTGATGCCATCCCCTCGTCCACAGATTGTTTTCCAGCCCTTAAACGTCCTTCATGTGTGTTGGCAGCTGAGATGCAATTTGCATCCTTTTTATTCTATGTTCATCGATTTGACGGCAGTAATCGTATAGTTTTTGGCCTATAGATATTCCCAAGAGTTCTAAAACATGCAAAAGAGCCACGTGACCGTCGTTAAAAATAATAGTCGCTAAATTAGCTGCTGTTTCGAGAGCCGCTGAAACTACTTTTCGGAGCAAACTTCCAAATTAATGAATTCAAACTTTCGTTGCCATTTTGATTGAACGCTCCGAGGCATCTTTCAAGAAGATCATCCCGCCTGAATTCCGTATAAATTGGCTTGATTGCCTCTACAACCTACTTCGGCAGTGCTGCCTCATGATTAATTAAACGACAGGAAACATTTTCATTTAACTCAATTTGAGAGTCTCACCAAATGAACTTAGTTTCGATGAGGACTTATCTCTTCTTTTTCCATATTATAACGATTCTTCGCAGGTACAAATTTACTTCTTTTTCTGTTTTCCCAATTTACTGTAAATCACCTGGCACACGTTTCTTTTACTCTGGCGATCCATTTTTCGAATAAGCGTGCACGCGTACACTCGACAAACTGAAAAATACGTAGCTACACTCCGTTTTGTTTGCTTCTCGACTGGTTATGGTTTATAACTGACTACATTAATGCGTTCAAGTACACATATATATCCCGTCCCTGACCTTAGTCACGTGAGTATGAATTTCCGGCATCAACAACGAAGAAAAAAGCGGTAATTTGTGCGCATCCATGATGGCGCGTGCTATGCTTAAGAGCGCTCCGGAAGCGTCAGTGTTTGGCACTAGTTTCGAATACTTCCGAGTCAAATAAGTTTCCCGGGGGCCCAGTATAACATTTTTGACGTTCTAAACTATCGATTAAAGCAAAAAAAGAAGAATTCGCTTTTTATTTTTTTTCACACTGTTAATGTGCGGAATATTAAAATCTCGATGTAACTTTGATAAATCCGATGTTTTCTTTTCTTCAGAGTAAACGTATCCTTGACGCAACACCATGAGAGAGAGGCACGTGTCCAAATTTCACCGTTACTTTATGAATTAAGATTTTTGCTTTAGGTCAATGAGAATTTACTTTACTTTTCGATTGTTTCTTGTTTTTGCGAAAAATGAGTTTGTCACGTTCATTTGTTTATCTAAATGCGCTGCTAAACAATTGACATCTTTTTCAGATGTTAGCTCTAAGTTTCACAAATTGTCTGGAAGCTGTTGCCTGATGAGAACTCTGTCTGGTTCATCATGGTTAGACGTTATTATTTACTAAAAAATTTGCGCTATATAGCGAAACACCTTAGGACGCCTTCTTGCGCAATGCCACATACAGGGCAGATGTTGAAATATTCGATTTAAAATTAAACGTTGCTACGTGCGTGCCATTTGACGAGAACGTAATAAGGATAAGAAAACTTCTTGATTTTCACTATTATCAGAAGCTTGCTTTTCACATCCGTGAGCGTACCTACGCATACTTATTGAGCTCCAAAGTTTTCTAGAATAGTGTAAATGATTCGACAAAAACCAGTGCTTTGCAATAATATGTTATCCGCTTTACAATTATTATTTTTTCGAAAGCTAGGAACTAGTAGGCCCGTCTATAATTTCGTCTGGAGTTTTAGTGTTACAGGCGTGAAATGGGGAGAAAAAAGAAAAGCCACTTTCCGCAGCCGTTTAGGTGTAACAATTTACTCTACTGCAGATTATATCTCGAAACTGGGAATTTTTTTCTTTTATACTCTTTCAATTGTATACATTCAATTTCTCCCGGAGAGACGTCGAGCAGTATTTGATCAGTAAAAATAATTTTCAATCCATCGCTGCTATTCGGCGATTGGCTGACGAGTCCTTTCCACAAAGTGTATAAAAGTAACGCGTCTCCATTTACGTCCATCACAGAAAGACCAGCCGCCGACACTTTCAACGTAACAGTCGCAGATTTCACTCGAGTAACTTTATATGCTACCACCACAGTCTTATTCGACACTATTGACGCTTAGCAAAAAGTCGAAAGCTTTCCTTGCATCACTCGAATACCACATCGAGATATCAAGCTTGCAAACGACGTTCAGCGGCCGGAATGTAGACATTTTCTGACGGATGAAATTAAATAGTTGAACTCAGCGACAACCGTAAGCCAGATCCGGTAGCTTCTTTAGACAAAAAGAAAATCAACAATAAATTAAGAGCAAAAGTTTCGAAAACCCGCGACGATCCGAATTCTAACATTATTGTCATACTAACCGATACTGCTCGGTACCAAAAAAAAAAATAAAAGTTATTCCTTCGTCGCCCGTGTTTTTTTTTAAATTTGTACACATGTAGACCACTGATTTTAATGATTCTTAGTTTATTCGAAAGTGCATACCGGTAAGCATGTATCGGTGAACACAAACAAATTTAAAAAAATTCGATCCTTTTAGATAATTTTGTATGGTAAATTTACCATAGAAACTTAATTTGAAAAAATTAAAGTATAATTAATGTTAATTATCACGGAATTGAAGAAATTTATTATTTTTTTTCTTTAAGTTTTTACTATAAAAGTGTAACTTTGAATAAAGAAATTGTCTCTTTCTCTTCTATACTTTGTATAAAATGATCAAAATTTATAACGTAATCCTTAGGCTGCCCCCCATTAGATTTTATAACGAAAAAATGTCCCAATTATATGTATTAAAAAAAAAATACAACCAATAATTTATACCATAAATTTTATTAATCTACCGAAGCAACTTAACTTATTACAAGAAATACAAATAATACCTTTTTTTGCGTTTCCATGGGATTATTAAATAAGAAATATAATCTTTACATGCTTCTCTCCCTGTTATGGGACTTCTTGTTCATCAACCTGCACAGTAATAAGAATTGTATTCATTATGTTTCCGAAAACGTGAATTTGTGCAATAGCGATGAATTTGCCACATTTATACCTGCGATGATACACCTTTGGATCCGAAAAAGACAGGTGTAAAAAAGTTTGAAGCGTTCGATAGCATTTTAAGTCAACCTCCTCTGTGATATTAATAAGAAAGATAATAAGAAAAAATATTTTTTCCTCTTTTCCGCGAATATTAAATTTACGTTCACCAATTTTCATCATTATGGTACCCAAGTTATATGGTACTCTTTCTAATGTACAAAGAATCAGTCAAATCGGTTTATATATATAAATGAGTTGTTATGCGCGAACAAACATAGAAAAAAAAAAAAAAACATGCGACGAACGTATAAACTCCTTCTTTTTGGAAGTCGGTAAAAATAACAAATGTTACATAAAATTCTGACAGTGAAAGTAAGTCGACGCATATTTCATCGACAAATCGAAAAATTAAACGCCTGCGAATCAAAATAAATAACGTCTTAATACCAAATGCCAATAACGTAAAATATTTAGGCATGCACTTGGACGCTAGACTGACCTTTGGTACTCACATTCAGAAAAAAATGAAGAATTTGAGGTTTAAAACTAGAACCATGTCGTGGCTGTTAGCTAAGAGATCGGGCTTATCGTTAGACAATAAAACTCTATTATATAAAATAGTAGTAGCTCTAAAACCAATCTGGCTATACGGTATACAGCTGTGGGGCTGCGCAAAAACATCGAACTTACAGAAAATACAACGATATCAAAATAGGGTACTGAGAACCATTACTGCAGCCCCCTGGTACGTCTCAAATTATACCCTCCATAATGACCTGAATGTCATGTCTGTGGAGGATGAAATCAAAAAACAAGCAAATAAACATGTCGCCCGACTTAGCATTCATATGAACCCACTTGCTAACAATTTACTGGATAACTCCGGTGAAATACGCAGACTGTGGCGAAATAAGCCTTTAGACCCTGCCCAGCCATTATAAAGTTCAGAGGGAGTACTACTGAGTACTACCGCTCCGTAAGATATTTTTTTTATCATATTAAATTAATCGCTAAATGGCCACTAAAGTTGCTCAGTTGTGATGGGAAAAAAAAAGAAATTTCTAATGGGGGCCGACCTAAGAATTACGTTGTAATTAATGTATATACATGCTGTATGGTGAACCACGAATATCGGAATGTAGCATTGTCGGAAATTATATTAATTATTAAAGTATTTATTAGGTAACGTAAATTAAGAGGAGCTCTTATATTTATTCTTTGGTTTGGAATTAATGTTTTGTATGTATTTTAGAATTTTGAATGACGTAACTTTGGATATATCAGGAAATTCTCTGCTTGTTTATCGTATTCGGAAATATTTAACGTAAATTTAAACTGCTTACGTTATTAGTATCGGCAAACAATGATGAAGTTGAGTATAGTGGTCGCACGAGACGAGAATGTGTTAGTGTTTACGATAGTTATACTTGATACATTTCATTATCGTGTATAATAAAGGTAATTTACTACTATGTAACCAGGTAGCTACGGTATTCGGGTTCGCGGACAGCTCTATTCTAGTCGATGTTTTGGGGAAATTTTAATGAATTCGGTTGATGAGAATGCCGATCGCCATCGCTTCGCTAGCAAGTTAGTGTTGCTCTTCGTCCCGAGTGATCCGCAGCTTTGCTTGCTCAGGTCTACGCGGCTGTGTGCGCACGTAAAAGTTTTGTAACTTCGCGTAAAGCCCCGCGATTCAACGGAGTGGCGCCCGAACTTTATGAGAAGACAGAGGAAATCATAACAATACTATAAAAACTCAACCATTTTGGCCTCGGAAGGGGGAACTGCCTCGTGCTTACATTTCTGTCTCTTTCTATTTTATACTTTGTATGATATGATCAAAATTTACAACGCCATTCTTACCGGCATAATCACAAAAATCCTATACTTATTTCCTTTAAATTAAAATATTTCTAAATTAATTTTATATAAGAAGAAAAAAATACAACCAATAATTTGTTAAAATCACAGGAATGATCAGGTAGGGGAGAATGAATTGAAGGGCGGTTATGGAGTCAGAAACTAGTATAATCAAGAATTTAGAGGAAAGTTGATGAGAGGAAATGAAAATAATGGAACTTAGGATCATCATTCCTGTGATTTTATTACACACCGCATACGCTCACTTATCCACGTTCTTTCTTCCCTTCATTCCATTCAAATTGATTTGCTGTGGGTTCCTAGTCATTCAGCAATGAAGCGGCGAACTCCTTGGCTCGGGTTGTTGCCTCTTCTCACTTTTTCTTTAATAAAGTTCCATCGTCTAATCTTCTTCCGCTGTGCGAAGGTTTTCATCTCAGACTTTGGTATCGGATGTATTCATTTCCTCTTTCTCTAACAATTGTTCTTTTTATCTGTCTGTTCAAACTAGTCTTCCTGTCAATCCGTGGTTTTCTTTGTTTCCTTCATTTCGTCGTTCTGTCGTTGTCTCCGCTATTCGGTCTAGGTTCTTAAGCTCTACACTTTCTTATCGTTCTCATGTTTTCGTTTTTCATTAGTTGCCTCTCCATATTGTCCTATCCACTCAAACGAAGAGCGTGTTTGCGATGCGGATCATGTGTTTATTAAGTGTTGATTTCTTACTGCTGAGTGCTCTGCTTTCTATTCCATTTTATTGATACTCGGTCTTCCTACTCCATATTGCGACTCTTATGTTCTACCTTTTTCCGCTCCACAGATTGTTCCTATTATTTGTTCCTTTCTCGTAACCCTTTTTGAGCTTCTGCCGGGGCTATTATGACACTATGGCGATGGGAACGCTAAATGACTTGAAACAAACTAGTTGTATAAAGAAACTGAATAGTATTTGCGATATTCAAAAACGAGTTAGCCAGAGATGACTGCAGAAGCACTATGCAGTGATTAGTGAAGAGCAAAAGAAGGGAACTCCAGGAGCGGGTGTTTTATTGGAGGAGCAAAAGGGGCATTCAAAAAGAGGCTCGCAATTGAACAAAAGATGATCGTGCGTCAGAGAAATATGTCCTATGCGGAGCCTTCTCGTAGTGACAAAATGGGTTCTAGGAAGGTCGGAAGGAGGGAACCAGGGCTCAATACCATGTTTTATTTCTCTCAGAAAGCAAGCTTGTTTGGAGAGCCAATCTTGCTTCCATCGAGATTGCACTAAAATTTTTATAGACTTTATTACATGAAAATGGGTGGGGCGGGGAGACAAAGCATGGGGCACAACAGAGCAGACTTAGCAGCAGTGCCAGCTATCAAATTACCCATAAGTCCAGTGTTGTGGCCTGGTACCCACAGAAACGTAATTTGGTGGGAGGATGATATCAGCTTTAGGATTAGTAATTGAATTAAAGTGGTTATATAGTTCACTAGGGTTTGTTGGGAAAGGGTATCCAAAGCTGCACGCTAATCAGATACAATCAAAATGCGATTGCTGCGTGGAGAGGATTTAGCTATCAAGGGCTAGGAATATGCTATAAAGTTGGGCATCGAGAACGGAATAATCGTAATGGAGCCGGGAGAGAACCAGGCCAGAGTAAAAGTAACAAGCAGTAAGTGACGATTCGGAGCCGCGGGACGATTTCACATCATCAGTGTAGTAGGACTGTTGAATAGCTTTGTAGAGTCGAGAAAATTTTTGCGCGGAGAGAGGAAGGGAAAACATTTGCCCTGTACAACTGGAAAGCAAGGGAATAATCGATCTCGGCTGGTAGGGTAGTCCATGGTTGAAGAGGAGATGGTATATTAATATTCTTTAAGTGCTGAGGGTCAATGTTGGAGTCTAATAGAATTACCGATAGATGGGGGAGAGAACCATTAAAAGGTCACCGGTAAGGATCACAAAGTCCGAGAAGGAAAACTCTTAGAGAATCGCGGAAGAAGTGAAAGGATCTTTAAAAGTGCAAGGATGGAGAACTCGATAAGAATTGAAGGCTATGGGACGTGCGATGCGCACCCAGTAATAGTCGGGGAGAAGAATTCTGCAGTGGATTCAACATTTTAAGAAGGGATTAGAAAGCGGTAGAATATAATGAGCATCCGTAATAGAGATAAGGGATTGTAAAAGTGTTCGGGAGAAGAATTATAGCTTTTATAGGATATATATTGCAATACTGCATTTCTTTTTGAAGCATAACACAGGTGAGGGCGCCATGGTAATTTGCAATCGAAATTGATCCCGAGGAAAGTTGCTGTACAGGAAAATGTGAGAAGTAAATTGCCTAAAAAAAGGATTGGTGAAGAAGGATTTTTTTTTTTTTTCCTATTAAAATCGACACATTTAGTTTTGGATGGAGAGAAGGAGAGTGGCCATTCTTTTAGTTTTTTAAACACTTTTTGTAAAGTTTGTTGGGCGTAGGAAGGATTCGATGATGTTAGAACAAAGTTCAGATCATCGACGAAAAGACGGGCAGTTACCGGAGGGATATCGTATAAAGATATAATTGATTCCTTCCTTTTCTAATTGTTTATGGGTAAAGATCCCTGGTTGACGAGCCCAAATGAAAAAAAACCGCCAGTTTTGCACAATACGCGTACCAAATTTTTGTAAAGAAAATTTTTGATTTATCTGAAAAATCCAAGCATTTATCAGTCACTCGGTGTATTAGAGTTGACTTTGAAAAGTCAGAAATACGCGAATTACAATATTTAAGACTTTTTCTGAAAAAGATTATCAGGAGCATATTAAACGAGGCCTGCTTTTTAATGTTAAACTAGCTAATATAAAACTAACAGTACGAGTATGATTCAGAGTGAAAATATCTAATTTCGCAAATACCGAAATAAATTTAAAAATGCAGCATTGCCGTATTTTAATTTCGTAATTTCGTAATTTCGTAATTTCGTAATTTCGTAACATGGAAAGTTAATTAAAGCAGCAATAACTTTTTCGAGCGAATTTCAACCAATATACATGAATAAATTTTCAAAGTTCATCTTGCCGGAACGTCCAATCTTTTATTCACATTTTTAACGTATCATCTGCAATTAGCCGCTGCTCGATGTTGGTTCTGAGATCGACTTAGCAGTTTGTTCGCAAACAAGAAGCCCAAGTTTTAGAAACCTCTTCCAACACAGAAATCAATAACATTTTACATGTTGGAAAATTTTTTAACCCTTTCGAGCCACGCCTCTTCGTAGGCGTTCAAGCTGGTCACGAAATCCGCGATAAGAAGTTAATCAAAAGTTTAATAAGGCCAAAGGAGTCAACATAAAGTTTAAAAGTAAGCACAATTCTAATTCTAACGATGTTTTTTTAAAATAAATATTATCATTTCTACCGTGAAAGAAAATTTATAGCACCGGAAACCAGAAGAGGCAAAGTTTTCTAGTTAAAAATTTATTAAATTTTCGTAAATAGAAGTGAAATATAAGTGTATATTTTGGCTTATTATATATACTTCTAAACAGCTTGAACTTCAGGTATGAGATACTTTGTCAATATTGACTAAATATCGAAAAAAGCCGTTGATAGAACTAAGGTCGTTTCTGTAAGGATTTTCACGATTTGTTTTTTATCTAGTGTTTACAATATTAATCTGACGAAAAAATTTTGCTCGATTCGAAAACTATGGTAAGGTGTCATAAATCAATTGATACATTATGCGTGGTTCTACCGTTTGATATCGAATGTTGTTTTTTTACCCTCTGCAGAAGTGTTCAAATTATTTAAAAGTTATGATAGTACCTATGGGCGACATTTGCAAAAGAGGTGAAAATTTAAAAATCGTTATCGATATCAAATACTAAATTTGACAGCGAATTCATTAAAAAAGAAAGGAAATTAGATTTTTAGCTATTTTTGCTAAGATTACGTATAAACAAAATAAATTTTCAACTACTAACCGACATAGTTTTTCGAACTGATTTCAATATCCCCGGCTTTTTACTGAAAATAAATTCGTAAAAACCGTTAATCGTAAGATTGTTTAGCAGATTTTATATTTTATAGATGAAAACTTTTCGGAGGCCGGTTGATAATTTCGATTTAATTTTTGGAAATTATTTTTCTTATAATTAAACGCGTAAATAATTCACATATTAAATGTTATTACGATTATAGTGATATTACACGTAGATAAACAGACGTTAATCATTTTATTTTCGAAACATAAGGATAGTAAAACCTCTGATTTTTTCAGTTTTAAATTTTGATCTCGATTTCTTCTTTATTAATTTAGCGGCGAGCGTTAGACTATTAAATGTCTTTGACATTTTCGTCTGATATAGTTTTTTGATATCATAAGCATATTGTTTCAATCTGTAGTTCTCAGAACGAATTCATTAGAAAATCCTATAAAACTACATGAGGACACGAGCGCTCCAGAAGTACTTAAAGAATGTATGTCTTTGTTATGTTGTCCGAAAGTTCGGAGGATGCGATTACATATAGGAACACGATTAGGGAAGCGCGGCATAGAAAGAGGCTGAAAAATAATAATAAGAGTAGAAATATTTTGTTCTAACCGAAATTAACATAGACTAGTGAGAGGCTATTACGCGAATGATAAATACCAGTAGAAGTTTGAAATGTTGCGATATTTAAATCAGATCTTTCGCACGACGTGTTCGTAGAGATGTTATGTCGCTCTATATACAATAGAGAGACTCGGCAACTTGTCCTTAGCGTTCAACAAGCAGAGCCTTAGGCATTTACGTTGATTATATTTTCGACATCGCTTTTTGATTCTATTAATGACAGACCGAATAATGACTATTTTTAAATTTAAGTTTTGCAGTATTTTACTCGGCAGTGTTATTGGCCAGTGAGAAATTTAGTAATGCATTAAAATGGCTCGCTAGCTGAATAATTCGGATCATCCTGATTTAAAGATCTAGCAGCGACGAGCAAAAAATTGTTTCAAACAAATTAATCGTTAACAGGTGTGTGTGTGGTAATGAAAACCCACTCCGCGCGCACTTTAATGTAAGCGTGCGAGTGTTGATGTACACATATCAGTTAAAAATCAAATAATTCGGATCATCCTTTAAGGTGTACTCTTTCACAAAAGTTCGTGTTACATGTTGAATATTATCATGAGTGTGCTGAGTAACTAATGAACTAATATAATTAATCGTTCGTTGAGAACATATTATAAGGATGAAATCTAGCTGTATCAGACTAGCAGAATCTTCGGATTATGACTAAAGGAAGTGTGTATATTGCAGTTTTTTGGAAACACAGCTATTACGAACTTTGAGATATTATGGTCTAAGGATCCATTGAACTTGTACACCATCTTAGTTCTAAATGAATTTTTAAAATATTTATGGTCCAAATTCGTTCGAAATACGTAAACTTTTTAGAATGAAGAATGACTTAATTAATATTATCAACGTTATCCAGGTGAAACTGTTAATAGTATTTTTTAATTGACTTTTATCAGCCTTTTTTATTACACGAAATGTGTTTCATAATCCTAATTAGTTCGGAATTCTTTATAGTTTCATTTTACAATTAAATTGCTTTTCGTAACATTTATTAGATTGAAACGTCGTTTACCGAGTGAGCGATGAATACGCGGAGTGCACAATGTGTTTCATTAAAAATGATCCTGCGAAAGATTACTTAGGAATGTTGCTATCTAGAGACTAGGATGATTAGCGGGGTCAGTACCATTTGTAAAATTATGCGAGCAACAGGACAAAATGACTCGTAAGTTCAATTCTTTAAAACTTGCAATAAAATCAGTTTGTTCGTTTTCGAAGAGTGATCTAGCATTTTTGTCTGATGTAGTTATGTTTTTTTTTTTTTTTGAGAATTTTCTATACTGCCAATCTGTTCGATCTGCTAAATTGTTTATTTCGTTCAGCTACAGTAACGATTTCTTAGTTTCAGCTAGAATATTACATTTTTATTCTGTTCAAACATATATTATACACTGTGCAATACATAATTATAAATGTACAGTTATGTATGGTATTTATTGAACTTTCAATTTTTGATTAAGTAAAAAACAAAAAAAAAAAAAGTATTTTCAAGGTACACTTTTGACAATCTTTTTTTTTTTTTGTTGGGTGTACACGAGCACATAATGTAGTGTAATAAATTGGCGATATTCTTTTTTATTTAGAATTTCCAAGTCTTACTTTAATTAATAATATAATCTCGGAGCCTTTTATTGTCTAAATTGTTTTTAAACCGGTTTTAATAAATACCACTCAAATACTATTGATAATAAAATCTCGGTTCTTGAAGAAAGAAAAATACTATTAAATTATTGTTTCAATGATTATTTAACGTGAATTTAAACAAAATAAAAATAGTTGAAATAGCTCCGAAATAGCCGTTTTATTTTTGTTTGAATCTATGGTTGAAAATAACCCTTGAATTTAGTGTAGTGGTTTAGTTCGTTTTTCAAAAATGTTTGCTTGTAAAGTTTATTCGATAAATAGGAGGATATATTTTTCTTGCGTAGTTCAGAACATTTGTTACAAATTAGAATAAAAAATAACTTATTTACGGCATAAATAACGGTAAGAAAAATAACGCTATTAATCAAATTAAAGTTAAAATATTGATTATTTAAGCGAACAACGCTAGGTGTACCTTATTATTATTCGGGGAGCGCTATATTATTTTTATTTTAACGCGACACCCTAACTTCATCCAAAGTTGTTTTTTTTTTTTTGTGGGCGTCGAAACAAAAAAAAAAAAAACAAACTTTGGATGAAGTTAAGTTCAGTTTGACCGTTGGACAATCTAGAAACATATCATGCCGTTGACGACCGGTAAAACTATAAACTCAAAAGGTGACAAAACTGGATTTTTTAAAACTTCCGGAACCGTGTAATTTTTCAAGAGCGTATTAAAGATTTGTCCCTTGTATAAAAAAAGTGATCACACTTTTATATTTGTAAATACTTTGTGAATGTGCTTAAAGTACTATTTTTTCAAACGAAATGACAGAATAACTGTCTGGCCCAGTCCCTAGAATAAGCAGTTATCCATAAGAACAAACTGCGCATCCTCGTAGTATAATAGCCACAGCTGTTAAACACAGCATACAGGGTGTTGCGTCCATAAAAAAAAAAAAAAAAAATGATAACTTTTTACAAGTGTGCTTGAAGTATTACACGAAACAAATTTATTTTGATTTAAATACTTGTTACATTTTGGTTTTTAATATTTCTAATGTCTTAAAACTTCTTTTCTTCTTCCATTCTGTTCTTCCATCGTTCGATAACATTGTTAACAATCCTTCATCATTTTTCGCCGTATTCTTACGTTTATTGTGTTTCATTAGCTACTTGCAGACACTTATAGCCGATAACACCTTTAACGTGTGTAGTCCTGGATCTGCGGTTTCGATTACCGGTGGATGTCACGACGTGTCCATTTTCCTAATCCAATTAATGCTGACTTGCAATATTTCAAATATCAAAAATTCTGTTGATGCACCTATATACATATATATATATATATATATTAATGTCTACGTTATTCTTAACCCGAAGTACACCTAATGTTTTGTCCCATGATTATGTCCCGTTACTTTATATAACAACGGTTGAATTGTGTGTTGTACAGTTGCTAAGATTTTTTTTTTTTAATGCTAAAAATGACGTAATCAATTGAAAACGATTTTTCTAAAATAATTTTAGATTAAAAAAAGATTGACAGTCAAGGGGGCAAGCCCTCTTGAAAAGCGCAAAAGCCAAAGTTTTCATATATATATATATATACACTTATATACTTAGATATTAGTAGTGCGAATGTTTAGATACTTCTAGTAATACGGTGAAGTATCAAAGCAAATTGAAAAAAAGCGAAATATACCATTACTTCTCTGGTAAGATTAACCTGGCTAAAGAAATAGTCTTTAGCTAGTCAGTAGAAATTCAGGAAGTCAACGCGAAGGAAAATGTTTAATGTGGATACTGCCAGTCGCCCATCAGTATCCAGTAGAAATGAATTTCAGTTTGATGATCTGTTTCATCAGACGCTGGAAGTACTTCTTCGAAATGAACGAGTCATTAAGAGATGCACACACTTAACATCATAAGCAAATAAATCGAAACGGTTAACCAGGTACTTTCTTGAGCGAGCTACATGCGCGCTGTATATAGCACATTTTTTTCATTACGGAACTTTGACCACGCTATCGTTATTTTATCGTAGCGAAATTCGTGCGCCAAATTTACAGATACACTCGGCGAACTTTAGCGAAAATCTGTTGATTGTGACAAATGAAAAGCGGTACAGGAACGACGTTACTAGATCGGCAATTTAGAGAAGTTGATTATATGAGCGGACATATTCACTTTTAAATAAACTTTTTTTTAATCTGGTTGTAATTCTCTTCTAAATAATATATTTCAGTGTTTTCTATTACGGGACGAAGTCGCTAAATACATATATTTTAATAAACAGTTCCATAGTTACGTGACCTAATAACCTTTTTTAATTATTTATTTATTTTTTGAATTCATTATTCATTATTTACATAAATTATTTCCTTTATTGAAATTTAAATATCTATTTTCTTTTGCATAAATGTAATTTTTCATTTTTTGAAATGTAAAGAAATGTGTTTTCTTAATTTGGGTTTTGTTCGTAGAATTAATTTTATTTTAAAATTTTTCTGCCTTTAAGAAGTGCATAACAGAGAGATATCATATATTTGTCAAAAATGAGATTTAAGTAAACATCTAAGAAAATAACTATATTTACTTGTTTTCAGATGTTAACCATAGCGGAAACATTGACAAGAAAGATTTCGAATTAGCTATAGAGGTATGTATATATGTACTATATGCAATATTAGCCAGGGAAGGTGACGCTTCAGTATCTTAATTTACATTATGTAAAATCGTCATTGTAAATGATCCGATTATTTAAGTTGCATTTAAAGTTAACGATAACAAAATTAAATCAAATATCAAATATCAAATATTTTTATTATAAAATTCCACACGTACGCAAAAAAGCGCGAGCAGTGGAGTACAATAGACGCGCACGAAACAAACAATATTATAAAAAATAAAAAGAAGGTTTTACATAAACTTTTAAACTTAAAATTATAATATTATTTGGTATATTTACATCAAATAACCTATCAACTAAGAATAAGTATGCACAGCCACATATCACTCATTGAATCCTCACATTTTACATTTCAAACATACATTCAGCCACCAGAATATCCCATATCATATATACATTCATACCAAAAGTTGCGAAAGTATTTTAAGCACACACACACACATCCACACATACTGCAACAAGTAAAGTATTGGAACAGTTTATTTCTCTCACTTTTATTTATTTATTTATTTTTCTATTTATAAATCCATTTATTTGTATTTAAATTTATTTATTTATAAAGTACTGGAATACGAGTATAAGGTTAATACTTTACGCCTCTGTTTTTTTTCGGATTATTTAGTAAAGTTTTTACATCTGTCGGTAAGGAGTTGTACATAACAGCTCCAGCATATTTGAATTCTCGTATGAACTTTATAATATCTGGTAATCTGGTCGTAATAATCTTTAGCAGACCTAGTTGAACCAGATTTAAAAGCAAATCTAAAATTTGCTCCTATTTGCAATCAGGTACATATATATATATATATATCACTCAATTTCAGTAACGAAGTAAATTAAGTAATTTTCATACAGCGATTTATAATTTTTAGAAGTGCCCCTTGTAGAGTTTTTAAGGGTTTTAAATGATATTTAGCAGCACCCCTCCAAAAAAAAAAGTGATACCATATGAAATAACCGGTAGATATAACGCAAAGTAAATTCTACATAAATGATAGGGTGGAAAATATTGCGATAAATAATAGAATAAAAAATTTATAATAACTTCCTTATTTTACCAACGATAAACGACGGGTGAAAAACCCAACTTAACTTACTGTCAAATTTTATACCTAAATATTTAATATCCAACACTGTACAATTTCCGGATTACTTGTAATTTTGAGATTTATACTTTCATTGGACAAGTAATTATGAGAACTATACAACATATATTCAGTCTTTGATAAATTTACAATTAATCTATTGCAGTTTAACTAATCAATTACAGAATCAATTCCCGGAGTGAGCAAGATTTTTCAGGATATCTGGATAACGAGAATTAATTAATAAAACCGTATCATCGGCATATAGTATTAATTTACCTACTGCCACTCCATCGGAATCTACAAATCCGCCCTGGGATAATATTATACGGACTTCAACAGCACATGAAAAAGACTTGTTGAATGCAAAAAAAAAAAAAAAAAAAAACAGTTAATGATTGCAATCAAGGACGCCGCTTGAAATATACGGGAAAACCAATCGATCAACAAGTTACGGCAAATTAAAGTTGAACTGGAACATTGGGAAGTATCGCATCGTGCAAACAGGCGAGAAGAGATTGTATTAAGTAGAATCCGCATCGGCCACACAAAACTAACAGACATTTACTGCAAAGTGAACCTCCACCATCATGTGTGTTTTGCGGTACTCAAAGTCTGTCCGTTGACCATGTCATTTCCGTATGTCAAAAACTCAACAAGGAGCGTGAGGAAGCTTGAAAAGAATCACTATGGAAGAAGCGCTTGGTAATGATGAAGCTGCAGTCCAAAATACTCTTTTAGATTCTTAAAAGCGGTAAACCTATTCCAAAAGATATGATTTTGGTTTACGTATTGAAGAATTATTTGTAATTTTGTTTTTTTTGATTTCTTAAATATGTGTAAATTTTTAAAAGATACATAACTTTCCGTTTATATAAAATTATCTGTAAATATCTGAATTGTAACGTATAGGAGACGCAAATAACCGAGAAGTCGAGCGTCTATAAATAAATATATGATTTGAATTTGAATTATTAATTTACCTGGGACGTTCAGATTGCATAATTAATTTATATAAATCAAAAATAGGAAAGGACCCAAAATGCTTCCTTGCGGCACCCCGAAGTTGTCCGACCACTTCATTACTGTACACATAGCTAATTTTAGTAACTCCTACCCGCTAAGTAAAATTTTAACCAATTTAATATAAACCCTCAAAAACCTGCATTTTCCAATTTAAGAATTAACAGTTCACGATTTACAGGATACAAATGCCTTTTTTATGTCAAAATAAATGACAGCAGTGTATCTAGCTGCTTCTAAGTTTTCTGTTATATGAGATACATGTTCAAATAGAGCAGCATCCGTTCCACGGTCTATTAAAAACCCGTATTGGTTTTTACTGAAATAATTATTCATTGTTACAGATAATTCATCACCTTTATTTTAAAACATTTCTTGAAAACTTTTGATGGAGTGGGAAAAATGCATATGGACCTGTAATTAGAAACAAACGATTTTTCGCCACTTTTATAAACCGGTACAATAACGCTCCCGCAAAAATAGCTTCATTAAATAAAAACGTAACGGTCACACAAAAAAGTTTAAGTTTTCCTCTACCGGTTCAATTGAAATTTTATCCAATCCAAATGATGATTTATTCGGTATGGACAAAGCTGCATTCCTTACATCGTCATGGGATAATTTTCTAAACGCAAAGGAATCAAAATAGTTATTTTAAATTTCATTTCATTTCATTTCTCGATCTGACATATTAAATTCAATAATGCAAAATCTCTATAAAATGTAGTCTTTCCATAAAAAAAAAAAAAGAAGAAATTCTTGCATTCCGGTCAGTTGTAAATCTCAATTCCTTTTAAACTAATGTTTCACGATCGTCGTTATCTAAAAAAAAAAAGTTCAACAGTTTCGTTGCATTTAGATATTACATGCTTTGTCGTGTAACAGCGGTATATTAATTTGGTTTCGTATTTATAACCTTGTACAAATTTATGTACATAATACACACCTATTCTATATATATATATATATATATCTACCGTTTACAGCAAATCAGCAAAATGAGAGGCTGGACGGAAACTAATCCACTTTATCAGCAGATGAAAGATCGTATGTTGACGGTCTGGGATGGTTTACAAAAATCTGCAGATGACGACGCGGACGGTCAGGTATTTATTGATTTTCTTTTTTTGTTAATGTTAAATGTTTTAAAACGTCCAGAAGAAAATTTGTGTTGGCCTTTTTTTGGAAGTACAAATTTCAGTTGGAATATATAAATTTCAGGTCAGCTTGGAGGAGTGGTGTAATATGTGGGAGGAATTTGCCCGCAAACCGGATGGCGCCCTGGAATGGCAAAATGTTTATATGGATCTAATGTTTGATGTTATAGATACTTCTGGTAAGCGATAAATATAAATACTTTCGATTTCCGCAAAGAAATTCCAGTAATTGTTGAAAAACTTTTAAAAAAAAGAAATTTAACTAAATGCAAGCACAAATTCGGTCATTCGTTGTAATTACAATAATTATTAAAACAAAAAAGAATTTAAATCAAGTTCAATTTTTTCTTCATGCCTGCGCGTTGATGGTTATCGTGACATTATTATACGCGCTATAATTCGTCAGGTTTCCGTATCATTTTCGAATCGCTCCGGTAGAGTAATTTTTACACTTGTTAAAAATTAAGAATTCATGACTCTTTCCATGACCGAAGTGAACCGTCTTTTTTCTTTAAATTAACACTACTTTATTCCCGTTGAATGTCGGCCGGTTGTTTTATTTTTGCATCTAGCGTATTTTTCATTCGTACACATGCTTTGCTAAACTACATTTTACACGTTTCCAAATGTGACCAGGTAAAGAGCGTTCGTTGTCTCTTTTCTATGTAAATTGAACGGTTATTGCGATATCTCTCTGCTTTAGTGAACGCTGGCTTAGCATATTTCTACGCTTAATTTTTTTGAGCTTCACTCCAAGCACAGCCAAGAAATCTGACCTGTTTTGCACGTTCAATACTCTTATTAATTACGATTATTCGAGCTCATTATATGTCCGTGTCTTGGCTAGTTATTGTAAATTTCGTAATTGTTATTGTACGACCATATACACTCGTACGCTTTTTATTTAGTCCGTAATGTCTCTGGTAGTTCTTTCCCATGAAGCTCGCGCGAGTATAACTATGTTGTTAGCCAGCCACCGCGGCGTAAGTAATTAGTTAACTGTGTTTCGTTCGGGTAGAACTGAGTTTGATCCTCGCTGTCGCAAACTGATGGCACTTTCAAAAATTTCACTTGCCCCGAATTAATAAAAAAAAAAAACTATGTCGTTCATTTTTTGTACATTTATTGTAACTAGTAATGTTCAAAAATTTGACCGTAATTATTATTAAAAATTTGAGCGAAACATATGAATTTGATTAATTACAAATTACTTTTTTCTACTCTTATACATTCGTTCATATTGTATGTCTGAGAACGTACATACACTATGTTATGTATACTTACAATACACAAAAAGTTCAGTACCGTTATAATTGAATAAAAAATAAATTCAGTAAAATAACGATAAATCACAATTTTTAAAAAAAACCTTATTTTTTGATATTACATGACATCTTAAGATTTAGTACATTGTAAAAAAGCCAGTGTAATGATGATTATTAAGACAAATTAAACTTTTTGAATAAGAACGGATTTACTGGATATAGCGATTTCTTTTTTCATTTTTTGTATTAATATTTTATTTAAATAAGAAAAAAGAATCTGTTTCCAAAAATTGTTTCTACTGATAACACTAAAATAAACAAAAAAAAGAAAGAAAGAAAATCGGTTAATTAAAAGGGGAGAAAGAGGTACTGATTTTTCTTTGCCTATTTATATATGTAAATTACGAGTTATTTTCTAAACAAGTTGCTTTTTAAGTGAAAAGAGAAAAAATTTAAAATTACCCGACGCAGCACTTAATACATTTACAGGATACAACGCGTGAACTTATCGTATCTCAAATCGCTACTGCAGCTAAAGAAATGCAGTGATGGGGGAGTGAGATTACGGTTGAAGGTAGTTTTAGTTAACGATAGTATTTAATAATGGTGAAACAGAGCACAAAACACCACGTGCTTGCGGTCGAGTGCCCTTTTTCAAGAGTCGGGATTTCCACACATTCACCATTCCGCTTTTTGTAAACGTTTTTCTCTTTAACCGCGTAACCAGTGCCCAAATTGTTTCACTATGGATAAAAACTTCTCACCGATAATTAAAGCCTCTGGAGTCTGCGAAAAAGGTCTGAATATCATAAAATATCGAGCGTATTGTCGTTCTAAAAAACGGTCTACAAAGACCCGGAAGCACGCTGACAGTTTGTACCTAAACGACAGAACTACGGGACGTATTTTCCGTGAAGTATAGTTAATGACCTAAAAACTGTTGTCCTCCGAGCTGCTCGATTAAAGTTTTGCGACCATTTTGCTCCAGAAAATCGAAGACATCTATGTATGTTGACCACGTTTTGTTCAGAAACGAGGCGCATTTTTATCTGCATACTGGCGTTAAAAACTAAACTATGCGTTATTGATGAGAATCCGCGCATCATTCGTGAAAAACTGCTTCACTCTTCCAAGGTAACAGCCTGGATGGGTATGAAGTCTTATGGCGTAATCTTACTATTTTGAAGAGACGGTGAACGGCAAGCGGCATCGGCAGATGTTGAAAAAGAATCTGTTGGGCCCGCGATGCGGAGGAAGAGGAAATTGACGTGTACTCTAGCAAGGTGCGACAGAAACCATGCAGTTGTTGCGGAAACATTTCGTCAACCGCACAGTGGCATACAGAATCAATCTGACCTGGCCACCTCGATTGCCGGATCCGTCCGGACTTCTCTTTATGGGACGGTATCTGAAGTCGAAGGAAGATATCAATTAATCTACGGGACCGGGTTGAGGGAATATAGAACGGGAAACAATTTCCCTTCCCCCATACTCAAAAAAGTGACAGAAAATTGAAGCAGACCGAGAATGTTATTAAAAATAGGTTCTTTAGTCATTTGAGCGATGTTGTTTTTAAATCGAAGTAATTTTGTAATTGGTGTTTATTTAGAATAAAAATTGGTAAAATTTCGCCTTTTTTTTTCTTTCTTTTGTGTAGAAAAAGATCTACTAATTTGTTCCCGAGTTTTGGCGATTTGAAATACGACAGGTTTCCCTGTCACAGCCTGTGTCAATTCTCGATGAGAATCGAATTTATTCGGATATAGAAAAAAGTTCATTAGCAAGGAACACTTCTTAATGGCGGTGATGCGGGGATTGTTACAGTCACGTTTAGACAAAAAGTACTTTCAAGCGAAAGCTGTTCTTTTACGTTCCATTGATGGCGATAAGAAAATAAACAAAAGTAAACAAAGCACGTTTATCCTTTCTTTATGGAAAATTATAGCTTCCATCAAATAGTTGAAAGAGCGTTTTTACAGATATTTTTTGTTTCGGCGACGTTTTGGAGAAGATCAAGAAGAAAATTCGAGAATTAGATACGGAAAGATAGGAACGGTAGTATTTTTCGCCGTCAGGAGTAATATGTGGCTTTCAGCTGCTGAACTCTTCTTTTCCTTCCCATGCCTTAATCTTCTCGGATGGCTCCAAGAGTGATGGGGGCGTAGGTGGTGCGTATACGTCTCCTACGTTCCTACACTCTGAGTCCTTCAGACTTCCTTCCTTCTGCTCTATCTTCTCGGCCGAGTCGATCTCAATTCTTCGTGCAATTCATTTCATATCCTCTACGAGTGGAGTTCACAAATTCCTGATTGTCTCTGATTCCAAAGGCGTTCTTCAAGCCATCTCCTCTCCTCCTTCTTATATTTCTGACGGTACCATCCTCTCTATCCGATCTCTTGTCTCCTCTTTGTTCTCGTTCCGCTCCCAATATTGTGGGAAATGACTCAGCTGACTCTTTAGCTCGCTCAGCCGCTCGCACTGGTCCTTTCCTCGACTCTTTCCCTTCCTCAGACATTCTTTCTCTATCACGCTCTAATCATTCCAGACTTTGGTCTGACATGTATCCATCTATATTCCCAAATCGCTTTTCTCAGTACCGTCTTATTCAACCGGTTCCTAGTTTCCTGCCTGGGTTTCAATCTATTCCTATCTGTCGTCGTTCCACTGTTGTTTCCTTAATTAGGCTTAGAATCAATCATTCTCTTCTCCCCTCTTCACGCTTTCGATTCGCTTTGTCCCCTTCTCCTTTCTGCTCTCTTCACGCTTCTGAGCCTTCTTGTATTTGTGATTCAAATCACATCCTATTCGAATGTTCAGCACTCTCTAACGAACGCTCTATTCTTTACACCCAACTTCTAGTTTTGGGTCTTCCTACTCCCTTTAACGCTACCTATATTCTTTCCTTCCCATTGCCTTCAGTTATCCCATTGCTACTGTCCTTTGTCCTTTCCATTTCTGACCGCCTGGTTATTTAGTTATAACTGTTAATTTTTCATGTTGTTGGGTCAAGGCCGCTGGCGCGCCCAGGGTAGGGAAAAAAAAAAAAAATATGTGGCGGGAGAGTAGCAAGAGAGAATGTGTGTCCGCGATACAGGGAAATTGCACGAAAGATTCCTGCTTGTGACAGAATTATCCGACCCGTAAAAAAACTGACTGGTGATAATTATTATTACGTTTTGTTGGTTTTTTTTTTCGGGATCAGAGTGGATAGCTTAAATGTTAAGAGGTGAACTGTCGGGATCGTCATATCTGCCGGGATTTAGTTGTGAGATTTTATAACTTTACTTCGTTCGAAGATAAAAAGTTCCTGGATAAGCATGGAAATTTTCAAAATCCGCATTTTTCACAACGCAACGGGCGCGGGACTAATCTCGAACGAAATTAAGATTTTGTCCGTTTGTTAACTTGGCGTTAATGCGCTACGGTTTACGAACCGTGACGAATAAAAAAAACATTTTTCAACCTTTTTTTTCATATCAGAGTACCGAAACTGGCGGCTTCTAAGCTTAATATATGCGTCAAATTTTGTAATTTTGTCGCTTAAATTGCACTTTTCCCCGTCCCCTAGACTTTATAAATATTTCCATGCCGATTATTGAAGTGCAAATGAACGCTTAAAAGTGTTCTAAGCCGTCTAATTTGAATTTTCATTTAAAAAGCATTGCTATCACCATTTTTCCGTAATGCCCCCAATGTGTACAGTCGTGACATTGAATACTATTCATCATGTGGACGTTATTAAAACCTGCTTACATATCGAATTTGTACAATTTTTCCGGTTTCGGTTCCACATACCGCATGGTAGGGTAATCGTTCCGTCTATTAAGATTCCGTAAACATATAATGCGTGGAATCCTAATAAAACGCTCAGAAACGATAAAAAATATCGAAACAATAACTCACGAACAGTTTGATTTGTAAACTTGAAAAACAGATCACAAATTGCAATTAAAATTCTCTTTAAAATCATAACTTCAAGCTAACCGAGATTACCTTGGGCGGCCAGAAAGCGTCAAGAATATATTATACGAACTTTAATTCGACCTCAAAAGTCACCCTCAAAAAATTCATAACTCATCACCAGATAATCCTTTAAAAGTGAAATTCAAAGTATTTCTAAATCATTCATTAATGTTGGCAGTAATTCCCTGCAAATAATACTGTGTTCCCTGCTAACGATTCAGTATATAGTATAAATATGTACTTTTTCTTTTTAGTCGTATCGCTCGATTCCGATCGTCGTGACTACCTATTTGTACGTTCTAGTTGTACAGAATAGGCATAGTGTTCATTGCAATTGTTATATGCAGTACGAATGTGTACACACGGAAAAAGACTACATTCGGAACTGATTAGTGATCGTTTGATTTACATCGTTTTACAAAAGTGCAGTCCTATTTATGTCTGCTGTGTACTGACCTAGAGCGCATATGATGTTATGCATGTTTGTCATTGCCTTCCACCTGATTGATTATTAGCGATTAATTATTTTAATTCTTTGTAATAAGTTCTGTCGTCGCCCGGGATCGAAACCTCCGTAACGGAAGTCAAGCGCTCTAGCAACTAGGCTATCGCAACGTACATATATACATATATAGGGTAAAAGAGGTGGTTTTGGCACAGTGGACGTGGTAGTATCTGCGCGGGGGGGGTGTAAGTGGTCAGCACCATGCCGACAAGCTGTAGTGTGGCGTCACCCATTTCCACAGCCTTATGTGAGCCATGTTATTATTTTTTAACTGCACTACTGCCCGGATGTATCGCAGCCACCCCCATTCACCCCCTGCACCTCTAGACACCACGACCATACTGTCATCGGCAAAGTGCAGATGATTCGTATACATATATTATACAGAAAAACTAAATTGTTGACTAAGGTTTTCGCGGAACTTCTGATGATGGTGCACGGATATTTTGTAGTGACATAGATATTGTCATTGATGACATTTGAAGATCACTACAGAGTAAAAAGCTCGCCCGTTACCCTCGACAAACGGTCCACACCGAATTGCTTCTCCCGAAATCCCGGTGAAGGAAGGATGACCCTTTCTATTTCGGGAGCCGATGCCCAATGAACATTTAAGTGTATGCATATGTATATTAAAAACAAGAGTTCAGTCAAGCATGATGTTTCATGCGTTGACGATTCCGTATGTTAAATTAAACATAACTATATAGTTTACATTTACATAATACTAAAGTCAAAACAAAGAAATCGGATTTTACATCATTTTCTTCATGCTTTTTTAAAAACTTTTCGCTAACTTTGAAAGTTTCGTTAAGGAAATGAAATACAATTTTGTTTCGGACAAAAAAGGCGATCATCTTTTCTCCAACATAACACATACCCGGAAAAAGAAATATTTTTTTCAAAAATTCCGAGCTTTCGGCGCCCCGAGGGTCGAAATTTAAAGTTGAAACCCCGGATGCTACAAACTGGAGAAATATACTGGGATGCACACATTTTTAACCTTGTTTAAAATTATTAATACAATACTAACGCACGTCATTTTTTGAACTTTCCAACAACTTCAAAAGTTTCGTTAAAGAAATGGAGTACGGTTTTTCGTTCTCGACAAATTTTCCAACAATGTATGTATATCATACGCGCAGCAAAAAAAAAAAAATATTTTTTTCGAAACTTTCGAGCTTTCGGCCCCCCGGAACGTCTATATATAAAATTTTGTAAGCTCCGGCTAGAAAACTTTAGTTGAATTTTCACACGATCCGCGGTGAGCGGTGCTGGTTAATTTTAGTTAGTGCCAACCAGTCAGTACTATTAAGTTTTTTGGTATTTTGGCTAACAATTGTTGCGCGAGACCGCTGATGATCGCTGAGTCTCAATTAATTATTCAACAGCCGGAGTCGAATCTTAGCACGAAGCGGCTAATGAAAATAGCATAGACAGTCGTCTTACGAGACAAATAACCGGGTGGTCCGATTTTTGCACCTGGGCCAGAACGTTGTAGCGGAGCGGTCGACAATTAACAACGTCACGCGAATTACGCTTCCATGTTAAACACGATGATCCGTGTATGCGTCGCACCGCGAAAGCTGATTTACACCGAATTTAGATTTGGCGGGGTTGAAAACTGTAATAAACCGGAATTTAGGATGTAATTTTTCTTGCCGGATTATTGAAATATCGCCACCGCAACTCCGGAAGAGTAGCGAAATTTCCGATTTTTACACAAAAGCAAGAGCTGATAAATTTTTACAAATCCTTACTTTTAATGAAAATAATGAGCTGAGGATTTTTCACGGTCCGCTTTGGTGGCTGTCAAGGGAGAGAACATGGCAAAGCCCCGGCTAGTTGGTACGAGGCCGGCTGCTGATGCTGACAGGTTGACAAGTTCAGCTTTGTCGAGATTAAACAGAAAATTGAACACCGACATCGGGCCGGACGTTTTGTTGCCTTCTTTTATTTTAATTTAGCCGCGGCCCCACTTTAAGCTTCGGCCCTCTGATTCTGTTTGCTTGCGAATTCATTTACAGTTGCACGCGTCCTCTGCCCGATATCAACTGATTTCGATGTGCATATCGCACAGGCGGTTCCGGTTCTGTTTGCTTAGCGAACCGCAAATTGTACCACCGGAGGCCCATTCGAACGCCGGTGTGTTTATACAGATTTCGGCATTATTGGCCCCGGCCGCCCAGCTTTTGTCTATCCCAATATAGTATATAGACCGGCGGCAATCACTAAAACCGCGTCAATCTGAATAATTTATCAGCCAAACTCGTCCCCGCATTACAATATTGTTTAAACTGCGCAAGCAGCAGTCGTCGCCATCGTCTCCAAGTCAACTCTAATCGCACCAAATCTCTAATTCGCGATAAATATTAATTTTTCGTTGCCGGACAATTTTCGACTTTTCTTTCGACCGCCATAGCTGTCCGCTTCAAGTGTTTTTCAAGGCTTTCGTAGCGTGAAATTAAAACTTGCTCAGCTACCCGGCGATATCTCTCTCTCTTCCGTTTCGTGGCTCTCTTTGTCGATCAACTTATTCTTCGTCGTTTTTTCTATTTTTTTTTTTTTTTTTTTTTTTTTTTCGGTATCATTTCGTTCGCGTCCGACCTTTGTTTCCATTTCCTACGACCTTTCCGGCGACCTGTGAAAATTATAATTTTCGTTCCGGCACTCATTTTCCGCCTTGTTCACGTCTATACTCCTGGGCTACCTTTCCGGTTTTTCTGATTTCCGGTCCCTAACCTTTCATAAAGAATTTCCGGATTTTATTTCCTCCGTTTGCACTACTCGACATTTCCACCGTGACAAAATGTGTAATCCCTACTTTTAACCCCTTCCAACGAGCTAAAATTTGAAGGAGCGAACGTGCTGTCACTTTATTCCGTTCGCATTTTAGTTCGTAAAAAATCTACTCGTCAGCGAGCGTGACTTGAATGGGAATTTCCGAAAACGATCGTTTTGTCGCTTAATTTAATCATTTTACGTCGGGTGAAGTGAAACATTTCACGCCGTTGTCTCCTTCAGCGAACTATACTTAATTACGAACAGAGCAAATTCGTAATCAGCTCGCATCGGAATACTCTAAGATCGTAAAATTGATACGTGTTTGCCTAATTATTAGAAGCCCGACCGCCGGTGGTAAGCTGGAGCAATTTGATAAAATTGTGTTCAAGTCGAGAAATTTCCCGAATGTTCGAAGATTGCTTTTCTTCTTTCACCGGATGCGCGACAATTATTATTTTCCGAAGGCGTCCCCTTCTCGGGCATTAGATGTTTCCAATGTTTCAAGTGGAGAAGTATATAAATTTATATTCCGTCAGATGCCATCGAAAATTAACGGCGGCGAAGAAAAATGCAAACTGACATAAATTTCAAAAAAGAAAATGTTTCTTTTTCGCTTTTTATTCGAATAAACAGGGCCCTCGGGGGTGTCTATGGACTTCCAACATAATTGTTATTGTTTATTCGAATTAATGGCTACGTCAGCCTAAATCTTGTCATCTGTTTAACACTGCATTACACGCGCTCCCTGGTGGAACATTAATGCACGCGTCGTATCTGTGAGATACACGATCTGTAAATTAAATAAAAAAAACAAAATTGAATTTTAAGTATTTTACAGACAAAAAGGTGCACAGACAAATAAAGAAGACCATAAATATATTTTAAAAAGTACATCTTCATCGCAAATCGAAGTAAATAAATCTATACGAATTTTGAAATGTTAAATTCTAATAATACAGACGTAAGTTTCAGTTCTTTCAGCTCGTAATGGCTCTAGTATCTGAATAAAAAAGTGAAATACAAGAGACAGCAGATTTAGAAAAATTCAGTCTAGATCACTTTCTTTCGATTTCCACTTTACAAGTCTAGGCACACAATGTTCCAGGCATAAATATTGGCCACATTCATTACACATATATCTCGTGAACCTGGTCGTTTTATTATCGTCCCAGCAAGGTTGCCAGCGTTTCCGTTTACCAGCATCAGTAGTTGCAGAATTGCTTGAAACCTGCGGTATTTGATCATTTGGAAGAAGTTTTCGAAGTCGTGAGGCCATAGTGAGTGCCGAGTTTTTGAGCTGCAATCGCACTGACAATTGATATCTTATGAGCTTATTCCCGACTTCACGAAGAAAAACTCGGCGAGTTGGCACATTTTGTCCATAGCCAAGACAAATGACTTGTCTATTGATTCCAGCAACATTTAGAATAGTGAAAAATACCACTAACCACAAGGTATCACAACTTGTACTAAGAAAAAGTAAGGGTTAAGTTAAAAAAATCAAAACTTACATTTTAGCACGCGCCCCTATCAGTGAGATACACAGCCCTTAAGCACCCCTTCAACTGCACAAGAGGGCCATCAACGGTCGACTGACTGTCGAGCAACCCAAGCTGAAGGAATAGGAGGATGGGTGACGACATACCCCTCCACACGCCTAACTTGAACTATGTATCTGTCAGATACAGTATACCCAGACTGAGTATAACATAGTCATTAAAAATCGAGAAAACCCGCCGTTTCGACTTCCAAGGATTTCGAAGTATGCTAACGTACAGTTTTTTTAGTTATTAATATATCTTTTAATGTTTTCTTTTCTTATTTTTTTCTGAAAACTGTATTTTATGGTATTGTATATATAATTATAGCAAGCGAAAAAAGCCTTTTACGTTTAAACCGTCTGGAAAATTATCGTGCAATTAAACACCAAACGAACAGCCAGGTAACGTTCATTTGGGTCCCTGGACAGATCGGGGTACCTGGTAATGAAAGGGTCGATGTGGAAGCTCGCTCGCGTTACTCTCATCGATAGACGCGGGCCTACCATTCTCGATGATGCATATTTTTCTAAGGAAGTGACCAGTGGAAATCGGCAGCTACTACAACGTTCTTGAAAAACATTAAGCCCACAGTCGAACTTTGGTGGCCACCGGAGGGAATATCCCAGCACGATTTTAAACATCTTAGCCAGCTGCGAATCGGCTACTTCATTGTCTCGCATAGTGACATAATCAGCAAATCTTCGCCTCCAACTATGTGCTTCTTCTGCGGCCAGACTGGTATACCCAAACATACTTCTTACGTACCCAAAGTTCGCCACATTCCGAACGCAACATGGCCTACCCAGTAACATGCAGAATTGTCTGGCAAATACAACTAACATCACAAGGGTTATAGCCTTCGTTAAAAAGTTTGACCAAACATATATAAGTTATCTCCGTATATGTGCTATAATGTCCTTACTAGTTACAAACGACGCATATAAAAAAGGCAAGGAGGAGAATTAAAAAAAAAAAAATAACCTAAAAACTAAAAAAAAATTTACAACAAGTTTGAAGTAATATGCATCTTACCGCGAGGAAAAAATTAAATAACCTCCTTCACAATTTTAATATCTGCAAATAACTGATTTCCGTTGAAATATAGAACATATTTTTTTGTCGCATTTAGGATATACAACATATTACTGAAAACTATTTCCGAAAGTGATAATTTATTATAATAAGTAAACACTACCGATCGATCAACAGTTTCTTCGTCGTAACCAGATTTCTTTTTAACCGACTTCAAAAAAGGAGGAGGTATTCAATTCGACTGTATTTTTTTTTTTTTTTTTTTTATTAGTTTTTTATTTTTATGTGTGTTACCACAGAACTTTCTTCTAGATGAACCGATTTTGATGATTCTTCTTTAATTTGAAAGGTGGTGTTTGTCATGTGGTCTCATTTAAATTTGATCAAGGTCTGACCGATAGTTTTTGAGTTATCCTTAATAGTAATGCGGGAGATTGAAGCTTTTTGGATGCTTTTCATTCATGATTGTTTTCAGCGTCGAATTAGATTTATTGACTTAAAAAATACTATAAATTTGACAAATTACCATGGAAATGTAGCTTTTGATGTTTTCACAACGTGGAAATATCTGTTCTTATTAAAATGTTTTAATTTAATTGAATAAAAGTGCACTAAAAAGTTAAATTAAAAATGCTTTTTTACAAAAAATAAATACCGATACTTGAAGGTTTATTATAAAAATTTAAAGATGCACTAAAAAGTAAAAAATAATTACTCCCGATGAAAAATATATATATCAGAGTGATATAACACCTTAAGTGGTGATATCGTAATTCTTATACAACATTAATTTTTTGGAGTTGGCATCAAATTCATATTAAAAGAATAATTAAAAACTGCATTAAATGTTGATTAAATTGTTCCTAACATGAATTTAATTCCAACTCTAATAAGTATTAATGCTGTATAAGAATTACGATAATGTCACCCTTAAGGTGTTATATCACTCTGATATATATGTATATTTTCTTATCGGAAGAAATTATTTTTTACTTTTTAGTGCATTTTTAAATTTTTATAATAAACATTGAAGTATCGGTATTTATTTTTTGTAAAAAAGCATTTTATGAAAATAAAATGTATTTTTGTATAGTTCAAACAATTATTATATATTAGCTGACAAAGTAATTATAATTCTTCTTCAGTATTCGTTGACTTTGTAATCAGTAACGGGTCAATTATGAGCGCATAGGTATGAAAATTCGAATATCTACCGATGATATTTTATTCAAAGGGTATACATTTGTACGATAAAATTGTTTTAATCTACCATTTTACACGCCTAAACGAAAATAGAAATTCAGTTAATAAGTTTCGGGTAAAATATTAAAATAACCCCCGTATCCCTTACAGCAGGCAACATCATCATCATGAAGTTCATTTAAAATATAATAATCGATGAAAATCGGTTCAGCAATTATTATTCAGTTTACCTTTAACAGACATTTACACGTACAGTTCTTTATACATGTATATAATACCTACCCTCAGGGGTAGACATAAAAAAAAAAAAAGAAAAATATATTACTCGCAGAAGGGTTTGTTTTTTGTTTTTTTTTATCAGAAAAGCACGAGAAACTGTAATCTAGCCGAAACGAATAAAATAATGTAAAAATGTGTCAGAAGTCAGCTCTTAAAAAAGTTCCACTAAATTGCGAAATGCTACACATTTTCCGTGCAGTTGTACTACGGTTATGGAAGTTGCACGTTGTGTACTACCCTTGAAAAGCGCAATGAATATACTTATGTAGACGTATGTTCAAAATTCTTTGGACAGAGAAAGTCACCCCAATGAATAGGTTCTGAGCAAAATGAATAACGTTCAGAATTACCGAATTGTATCAAAGAAAGGACCCTATTTTGAGGGAACCTAAATAGGAGATGTTGCGGCTGTTGTAGAATTTGGGTCGTCCTTAGAATTCATGGATGACGGACTTGTAGCGCGCTAGTTTGGCTGTTCGTCAGTTAATTTTTTCCGGTCAGCCGTTTCAATAATAGCCACAGATAAGTGGGTCGACAACTTTCGCGGCGGAATGGTTGATAAAGAAGAAGAAACAGCGACTCAAAAGGCAAACACTGGTCTTTTCTTAACGTGAGAACCGAAAAAAAAAAATCGCACCGTTTGTATTATGTTTCAGCAAAATGAACGACTTTTGAAAAAAAATACCACACTGTTCTCCCGAAATCGAGCAAAAATTCTTTTGCTACAACATGATAAAGAAAATTAATCGAGAAGTAAGTATTATCATTAGTGGTGGCATATAAAAGAAAAAATATATATATTTTTTTTAACCCTCCTTTGGGTGTTTACATACAAATTATCTTCGCCCAGAAACGACGCGAGAAAGTAGGATCAGTTAAATGTAGAGTCGGTGACAAATATTGATAGAATAAAAGAACTGAGGATCGGAACAACGGAGATCGACGGAAATGATAAGATAGATGAAGCACAATAAGGAGTAGGGAGTTTGAATGATAACAGATTAGAGTACATAGAAGTAGATTACATTAACGAAAGATGGACATTCAAAGTAGATACGGTCAGGATGGTAGACAGCTTGGTCGTCAGAATGGAGAGGATAATTAAGGGGATGATAAAGCGAGATGAAAACGATAACGTGAGGAAGGAAGAAAAGTATGATTCAGACGTAAACGGATAATAGGGACAATAACGGAGCGGTGAAGCGAAGGAAAATCGTAAAACCACGGCCGGTTAGGAAGATTAGGTTGGATGAAAAAATGTAAGAGGAAGATTGATCAGAATAGGAAGAAACGTAAAAAAATCTGACCAAAATCTAACATGAAACTTTTTACACAATGGGAGTAAATTAGAAACGGGAATTTTAGAGAAAAAAAAAAGGCGGGAGGATGCAGAAATCTGAGCCAAGGAATCTGCCATTTCGTTACCCTCTATACGAATTATAACTGGGGACCACTCAGAGCATATCAATGCGGATAGCATGAAGTGAAAAAAGAGTGTGAATGAGGGAGCGAATACGGAGGATAAAAAGGTCAGAGGATTGTGAAGGGAAATGTTAGGAAATAGCTTTAAGAGCACACATGTAGAACAGCGAGCAAATTAAATTACATAAATTAAATAACATAAATTATACATCGGTTCGAATAACACAAAAAAGTATGCAGTCTGAAATAAGTCAGTACTTATAACAACTGAATTAAATTTACGCGAATGAGTCACGAGTTCACATAAAACTACGTGTTTCTTTAAGTCATATATAATTATCAAGATTTTATAGGTCTTCCTTCGAGCGATCCATTAATTTGAGATAATCTCATTCCAGTCCCTTCCCAAAGCTCGCGTTTGACACTCTTTTAAGATGTGATTCATTGACTGTTCCATTTCGTTACAGTTACACGTCGCTTCCTTTTAATTCCACATATTTCTCGTCATTTTTACGATTCAACTTTGTCCAGGAACTTCTTCGTACGGTGAAATGGCTTTTCTTCCGAGTTATTAACGATGATCCCTCTTTTATTCGGCTTGTCCACGATCTATTTCTTTCTCCAAGCCTGAATTCCATCAAAGTCTTCCTTTATCAATCTGGCTAGGGTTTTCTTTCTTGATTTTAAGCGATCCATTGCGTCTAAATCCCGGGAAAAGTATTTCCCCCCCTAAATCTGGGGACGTAGTATTGCCCAAAACCGACAGCCCCGTTGTCGGAGTCGATTTTCTAATCAAATCATCTTTATTGTTAACCATAGTGATTTATAAAAACAAAGTGTAATAAAGCATAAAAAAAAACCCTTCTGTTAATAAGAATATATTAAGAATTTCTTCTTTTCTTTCGTTTATTTAAATTTTCCTATTTTGTACTTTTCATTTATTAGTCTATTACTTATAAGGTGCAACTTCTCGGCGTCGCAAATGGCCCCGGCTGCCGAGCGACTTTAAATAAATAAATTATACGCACGTAAAGAATTTTGAATTTTTATTCATTATCTCTATTTTTCTTACATTTTATTCATTCTTTGACCGCGTGCAAAATGAATATAAATAATGAACTACACAAGATGATTCACTTTGATAAATTACAATTAAATTGTATAAACAGATAGAAAAAATATAGAAATATTATACACAATGGTTGTCCTAAAAATACTGAGAATTTGCTTCGATGAAGCGAACTTATCTGAAAATGAAGTCAGATTGTAAAACTATTAACCATCGACAGAGCTTTCACCGTGCTTAGTAATTCCTTACTTCGCTTAAAATAAAGTCATAACCGTTGAAGCCTGTAGGTTTTGCAAAAAATTTTACTCCACAAAAATATCAAATGCCCAATCACTTTATCCATCTCGATATTTTTCAAAATATGCACTATTATGGTTCACCGTTATTGCGTTTTTATACTCATCTTGTTGAGCGTTTTTCACAATATTTGACTCGAATTGTTGGCTTCGTAATTCTTTTCTTTCGGTAACAGTTAATAATTAAACGGTGCTAGCTTTGCACTGAATTTTTTCAAAAAATTTTGAACGATTGCCGTCGTCGGAGGCCATGTGCATTGTCCTTACGAAGTGTTCAGGTATTCTTTAATTCGGTGTTTTTCCGTAATGTTTATAGAAGGTTACGGTAACAGAGGGCAGTCGCAATCGTTTTTGTAGTACAAAATTCTGCAAATTGTCCCGCGGTAAACGAAAATTGCAACCACCCTTTTTTATTGCAGTAGTGGCTTCTAGGACCATTTTGATCTTTGGAAAATCGCAGGTTTCCAATTCAGGCTTTCTTGAAGGGTGAGGGAGTCGAACCAACTTTGACCACATTTTTTAGATAATTTCGATTTTTCGCATCACTTTAAGTCAATCTTTATAAATTTGCACGCGTTTTTCGATTCGTTTTCGTGTAAATCCACCTTGGAACACCCGATTCGTTCGCATCTGGTCCTTTAAAATTCTACATACTGAACTGTTTGAAGTATCAATGATCTCCGAAAGTTTTCTGCACGATAAATGTCGATTTTTCGAATAATCACCGATGTTTATATTTTCCTCAGAGCGTACTAGGACGTCCGCTTTGTGAAAAAGTTTCTATGCACTTACGGCCTATATGCATATTGTGCCAGTAAAAATTGTGGACCAACTTAAGCATTCGGTAATGTAGGCTTCTTTTAGCATCACCATGGTTTCTCCGGTCCTGCTCTTCAATCGTACACAAAAATTTTATCGCCCAACGTTTCTTGTTTTAAGCCCTATTTTCACAAGGGAAAAAAAAAAGATAAAAAAAAAAAAACGAAAAACTTACAACTATTTTAACGATAAAATTCATTCAAATTGATACTGCAAAGTGATAGTGTACAATCATGTTCAGCTTTGTTGCTATAGTTACAGGACAGACTAGATAATCAGTTGTCAACTTATTAACGCGCGTTGTTCACCAGTAATTCTGAGTAAAACTAGCATCGGCGTTTCTACCTTTTATTTCAACAATTATAGCCAGGCGATAAGTTGTATCAACACCTGCTGTTATCAGTAGCTAATAGTTTTACGATATCCTGTGTCATCGGTGGACCGGTAACTTCGTTTACCGCATCGAAGCGAATTCTTAAAATTTTCGGGACGGCCATTGTATATATACACATAAATATCAAAAATATACACCGATACACATGCACACATATATAAGCACATATAAATAAAAACAGAAATACAAACAGCACCCTTTCAATTATATTTCGTTGCAGGGGGTAAACAGTGAATATAAATGCATAAAAACAAAAATAAAAATTTATATATTTAATGTACAATTCTAGTTTTAAAGAATAGAATAATTTTAAACTAAACTTTATTATAAATTAAATAAATACACAAATTAAATATTTAGGTATTTTTTATAATTTTCTTGGTGAACTTTTATTGTTCTCATAATTTATTACATATAATATTGGACTAATATAAATAGATCCAAGTCTAAAATGGTATCAACTAAATTTTGGTACTCTAGTCATAATTTCACCTATTTTTGAAATTTGAAAGTAACTGTTATTTTTGAGGACATTTTGCAGTTACTCTATAAAGTTTGGTAATATTTAATAGCTTTTGTAAAATTCCTTTTTAGCTTTTCTTATTATTTTAAAATTAGATTTCTATAACCGACGAAATTGTTCGATTTGATAGAAGGTCTCCCCTCCTCAGTGCATTATTCCGTAGAATAAATCAGGCTTTTATATAAGGATGAATATATTTTATATAGGTAATATTCATTGAAAATTTAGCTTAGTCGTGTAACTAAATTTGGATGTGACATATGATGGTTACTTCAAATAACGCTAAAATAAGCGCATTAATTAGTGATGCTGATTCAAATTTGTTTACATTAAAAATTTTGTAAGGAGGCTAAATCAATAATAAAAATTTCATAGAAAGCAAATGAGTATCTACGCTTCACGCAGATATATTAATACACGAGGCACCATTTCAGCAGATGCTCCACGGTTGGCGAGGCCATGAACCCGCAAAGAGAACAGGTAGTCGAGGGGGGAGTTCTTTCAAAGACGTAGTTGTGTGACAGTGCAGTGTGTCCTAGGTGCAGTCTCGACAGGATCGAGAAATCCCTACGTGAGATGGGGAACGGCGGCCACCATGGGTCGGAGTTCGACTTTATAGACCTGAACCAGGTCGTTTGTTCTGACCATAGTTTGCTCCACTTTTCAGAAAAGTGAATCAGAAAGACTGATGGTACTAATCGAGGCAGTGCAACGTTCAACGGCACCGGGCTAGATAGAGTTGCCTTGCCAGCCAACTCAACTCGCTCACGGGATTAATTTCTCATTTTAAAAGCATTTGACACACCATGCTACGATGGGCTGGTTTACAAAATGTTAAAATATCATTTTTCAAGATATTTAATCAAATTAATTAGAAGTTATTTACGCGATAGAACCTTTTAAGTTTCACTACAAGAGGCTAAATCAATGGCCAGAACTGCCGCGTCAGGAGTGCCGCAAGATAGTGTGCTGGAACCTTTTCTCTTTTCAGTTTACTTGTCAGATCTCTCTAAGTTTGCAACACATGACTATGGATTTATATGTTGATGATACTGCTATGTATTTTAGTTCATATAAAACGTCTACTATTTATAATTGTCTGCAGCTGCACAATTCTCGAGTTTTGAAATTTACAAAAAAAACCGGAAAATCGAAATTAATCCAACTAGAACAGAATCTATATTTTTTACTCGTAGATACCCTATCCCCCTAAGGTAGCTGAGTATTAAAGACACCAGCTAGTGAGCTGTTTGATATCTAGGTGTAAAGGAACATTTAAAATTGCAGCGTTATATCGAATGTTTAATCGAAGATCTTACTTGAACATTACAAACAAGCTTATTATTTATAAAAGCATCGTTATACCATTATTAGCTTAGTTAGCTCCAGTCTGGTACTCGATTTTGATTTTAATTAATTTAAATTACTACAAAATAGGTGTTGTCGCTGTATTTTAAATGTTCCTCGCTGGACTAAAATTGATAATACGCATAATTAGTTATAGTTGTCCCCTATGTAAAAGGTTTTATAATTAACACAGCAAAAGAATTTTATCATCGTTGTTCCTACCACAACAATATGCTTATCAGGAATTTAGGCAATTACAATTCTGAGCAACTAGCCCAGATATGTACATTAAATATAAACATCGTCGGATTAAGCACAAAATTAGGTAGTCAGTGATACTGCTAAACTATTAAGTAACGTTTTTAATGGTATAAATTGGATGTAATTTTAATTATTTTTTGGGGTTTTTGTTATCCTTTTTGCCATTTTTTTCTTCTGTATAGCATTTATATTTTCGTTAAAAATAAGAGTAAGCATTCTACCTTTTTTTTTTTTTTTTATCACTAATGTAATGCGGTTAAGTCTTAATCAAGCTAGTATCCATTTTATGTTTATACATAAATACTGTACAACTCTGTACTTATCTAAATAGACGTTCTGTTCTGTTCCTCGATATCCTTAAAAGAATAGCTTTTCTTTTCATTCCTTATAATGTATTGCCAATTAAACTGAGAGAAAAGAGAAAATTTTTATCTCTTCGAATTTTTGTGTGAGCCGTTGTATATAAGCAAATATAAATTATATATACACATATATTTGTTGTGTATATATACGTACAGTGAAACTTCTGAATAACGGACAGTCGCGGGACCAAAAAATTTGTCCGGTATTAAGAAGTGTGTCCGCTAATGAGAAATAATAATGTATATACAGTTTACTGAAATTTACATGATTGTGTATTGTAACGTATTTAACAAGAATATAAAAGATAGTACGTAATATATAAAAAAATACAGTACATATTTACTTAAGAAATACATGCGTCTAAAATATTAAAAAAAAAAGATGTTCGTATAATATAAAAATATGTATGTATGTACAGTACTACTACTGTACTGACTTATGTTTGTATTCCAGGATTAGTTGATAAACAAATTAGGCAATAGAGTATAAATCACTTTTAAGATAATCTATAATTTTAATCACTTACGTTCAAAGTATTTTTTTTTTTTAACACACACTGTAAATCCCAGCCTATCGAACATATTTCAGTTTCGTATGACAAAAAATCGGTAATTTTACTTTCATTTAAAATGCGCGCGATTCGATATGCACTTGCAGTTCGGATATCATTTTTGAACCTTCAGCATCAGCTTTATGAATAAAATACGATTTTTTCAGTTTTCCAATAACAACTAACGCGAGTGTCAACGTTATTTAAAGTTTCACCGTCAACTTCAGTAGTAGTTGTGTTTTCTTCACCATCATAAACATTATTGCCACCAAAGTCTACTATAGCATCGGATGGATTTTGTTGTTGCATGATGATTCAGCTGCTAATTTTCATTTATGTCGGTACATGGATCTTCCACATGCAATCCCTCGTGTCTATTAAACAATAATCTGGGGCACTAATTGAACTTTTTTTTGACAAACTTTGTCCGTTTAACAGAAATCGAATTTTCAAAATCATCCTTATTAAGGTGTCCGCGTCCGTAATTGGGACGGTCCGTTATTGGGGAATATTTTTATATTGTGTCTTATGAGAAAATTCCAGGGATTTTAAAATTGTTCGCTATTAGAAAATGTCCGCTATTCAGAAGTTTCCGTTAGTAAAAGTTTCGCTGTATATATATATATATATAAACTCGGCCATTTTGGCCTCGCAAGTAGCTGCGCTCCTTAACCCGTCTTACTTTCATTTCTGTCTCTTTCTTTTCTATACTTTGTATAAAATTATCAAAATTTACAACGTAATTCTTACTGGCATCAACACACACAAAAATAACATAATCACAAAAATCCTATTCTAACATTTAACTTTCATTATATAAAATTAAGACATTTTTTCGTTACATTTTTCGTTACATTTTTCGTTACATATTTCGTTACATAAAATTGTGACATTTTTAAAATAACAATAACAAAAATCCTACAAAATATAATAAACGTTACATAAAATTGGGACATACTTTTTGGACATTTTTTCTAATGGGGGGTAGCCTAAGAATTACGTTGTAATTAATATATAAATATATATGGACTGAATTTCATTTTATTCTAATATATGATCTCTAGGAGATGGAACAATTGACCAAATGGAATTCTGCACGGTTTGCGATTATTATGGCTTGAAAAAAGACGAAGCGTCCGATGCTTTCTCTAAGTTTTCGAAGGTACGTCAGTGGAGAAAATTTTTTATTTTTATGGCAATATGTTATGCTTATGTATGTAATAATAGTTTTTTTAAAACCTTCTTCTCTATCAAACTGAACCTCTCAGCCCGTCAAAAATAATAGAACACTTTTTTTAAACATGAGCAGTAGAGGAGGAAAATGAAAAAAATTGGTAAAACGTTTTTGAAAGTTCCCAACCTTTTAAAATGTCAAGCGAAATATCGTATCGAAAAGCAGTTTATTGTAAGTTATCGACGATTTAGATGAGCAATAACTTCGGCACACTTATCCATTTATACGGTTCCACGTTCGCAGATATGAAAGTATATGTCTTTTACACATGTACTTCTCCGCTTACTGTTGTATTGTAAGATGAATACATTAAAGTAAAACTGTCACCATCACTAAAAGTAAATACTGAGTGACTTGTATGCTCTTAAGCATCACATGGAAATTGAAAGAAAAGATAGGAAAAAGAAGCTGTCAAAGAAGAAACGGTAGAAAAAGAATAAAAAAGTTGGCGCTATAATCGCCGATTTAAGCAAAAAAAAAAAAAATGTATATAAAACGAAAAGTAAAACACACCAGTGTAATCCTGAACAAGTTACTGACTTTTATCGCTCTTAAACGACCGCCATAGACGTTTCGTTTAGTGAACATTTTACGAGTTCGATTTTTTACACAGCTGGTATAGCAACAAGTTTTTCATGAATCTTTTGATTGTTCCATAGAATACTGTAAAGTGCTTTTCAGCAGGTCGTAGTTACTCGATAGGAAATCAATAGCCAAGGAAATTATTCGCATTCTCTATAGTACAAGTACCCGTGTTTCGTGCACATGGATCCCATCACACGTTGGGATCCAGGGGAATTCATTCGCGGATACTGCGGCAAAAGAAAGCTCATTGTTCTTTTCGGTACCGAACATTGAAATTCTGTCAATGAATCTAAAAGCTCATATAGTGCAAAAATCACTTCAAACATGGCAAAAACAGTGGACCAACATCAGAAAAAAGAAAAAGTTGCGCTCAATTCGAGATACTATTCGACCATGGAAAAGCTCATTATCTAGCAGTCGAAGGAATGAAATCGTTGTCTCAAGACTCCGCCTAGGTCATTCGAAAATCACGCATAGTCGCCTCTTGTTTAGACAACCTATAACACTGTATTCCAATTGCAATTCTTCTGTCACAATCCAACATTTACTCGTTAGCTGTCCAACCTTTCCGAAATCCTATCTGATCGCCACGACAAAATTGAACGCCTTCTACGTTTTCTCAAGATCACTAAACTATTCCACTCCATCTAACTCTTATCTTATTCGAGCCTTTGGTCTGTACACGGAACGTTAATCAAAGAAGAAGAAGAAGAAGGTCGCAGTCACCGCGGTCAAAGAAAATCAAAATAAAATATTCAAAAAAATAAAATAAAAAGAGAGATAACGATTTGGAGATTTATTATAAAAATTTGATAAAAACAAAGATAAAATTATTCGCCAATAAAAATTTAATAAAAATGCGCTGAAAGTTAAAAAATAATTACTCAGTAAGATAACATATTTTAGAGTGAAATGTATTTTAAGTTGGATGTTATGATAATTCTTATACCACATTAATACTTATTAGAGTAGGCACGGAAATATTGCAGTGATAATTGAAACCGGCATTAAATATTCATTAACTATTTCTAGATATCGTAATTTTCTTTGGTGCCTACTCGAGTAAGTATCCATGTTGTATAAGAATTATCGTATATCACTTTGAAATATATTATTTTTTATTGAGTAATTATTATAATTTTTGGTACATTTTTATTACATTTTTAAAGTAAATCTAGGAGGAGGTATCTTTTTTTCAAAACATTTTTATTAAATTTTTGTAGTAAATTTTGAAGTCGATGTTTTTCTTTTTTTTTTAAATATTTTATTTCATAATGTATAGAATAATACTTCAATTTGTTGTCTTATATAAAATTGATTTTTAAAAAAAATGACGAGCTTTTTAAATTGCTCAAAAGGGGCTTAAAATTCGTTTTTTATTTTTTTTATTTCAATTTATATATTTACCCGTGTTAATTAACATCGGTAATACTTTATAAAATTACGTTTTCATTCTTAATATTGATGATATTCTCAAGTATCAATTACGTCTGTTGAATTAATAGAAAAAGTTATCTAAAAGGGACCACCTTTTTTTAACGCTTATTCGAATGACTAATGGGTATCTGCGATCACCTACTTTTTATCGGTGCCTGCTGACTGGTACACATCACAATGGAGTGAGCAAAGAGTGTCGTTGGAATCGGTCCACATGGGTATATGCACGAACAAACAAACAAGCAAACAAAAAAAAAAAATATGCGACGAACTGTAAACTACTTCTTTTTTGAAATCGGTAAAAAATCAAATATTTCTCTTTAAAATGTCGATATAGGTTTATTTCTAAATCGCGCAATTACAATATTGACAAAATTTTTAACAAATTCGCTTACATCTCGTTTATCCGATTTCGGATTATTCGATCTCTGGAGTAATCGAGCAAAAGGGTGCATCTGATAAAAGTCAGTTAATTTTTTATTATCCGATTTCCCATACATTGCTGTACTAAATTAAAAGCAACTGATTTTGAGCGTTCCAAATGATATTCGGTATATTTCACCTGATAACCGCGCCGCTTTAGCAACTATACGTGATATGGTGTATTGAACCTGTATCAATGACATTCCCTAGAAACCACACTTGACCTGGTTTCCCACCTATGCTTCACTGAATTTCGAAAAAAAGTGGAACTTGCCTGATAAACTGCTTGAAGAAAATTACAATGGACTTGTCATTTTCCGGACAGTTGATGCTTGGAAATCCGCTTGATGTACCACACTTCTGGATTTTAGCTAAGAAAACAAAGACGTGAAATTGGAAAAAACTCCAAAGAAAATACTAGAAGGTAAATAAGCAGCGCTTGACGATGTTGAAAAATGGGTAACTGAAGGTAGGCCTAAACTAATGGTAGGCGATAACAAGATGGTATTCTCAGACAACCGCGCACTGCAAGCTGATCAAGAAAATAACGAAAGGGAAATTTCTACTAATGAATCGCATTCTGCCTTATAAACTTCATTAGACTTCATCGAGAGGTGGGCAAGCGTTATCAGAACATTTTGATGTTTCACAAAAGGAGGAGTTCAGCTGTTTATCAGTGAATTGTGTAAAAAATGAAAGAAAGTTTGTTAATCTGTTATTTTAAAAAAGTTTTTTTTTTTTTTTTTGGTTTTTTGAAAAAACTGATATTTAGACGAACCATTAATAATTTTAAATAATTTTTTGTGTTTTTATTTTTATGAAAAATTAAGCATTTTAAATGCTGTAAGAGAGTTGCTTTTTTTCCACCTATTCGTATTGCACATTTTCTTCAGTTTTTTTCTCTATAAAAATCAACCTTTTACGGTATCCGAACTTCTCCCAACCCTGTAATTAACTCAATTAATCGGAAGTCTACTAATATTAAAAATACCGAACGTATGAATTAGTATTATTTTCGTTTTTCATACAATATCTTTCTAACCAATAGTACATGGAAGATGCATACTTCTGGATATGTATATACCAGCACGCTTGTATGTGTGTTGGCAATTATATTTTGTAATAAAATGTATGCAAAAATTTTTACAGAAATTTTATGCCTATCCGTAATTTAAAGTGAGACATGTATAAAAATATTGGTCCAAGTGTTTTATAATTTACGTAGTAAAATTCATATGTCTATGCATGTTCCATAAATTTGGCTTATATTTTCGCGAAAGCAGAAGTTGCCGTAATTACTCCGAAAAAACAAATTAAAAATTTTATTATCTGTTTACGAATATAAATAATTTAAGAAAGTGCTGGTGTCGGCTCTTTTCGGCCGGATTTTTTTTGACGTGATTCATTTCAACGGTAGCGAGCGAGTTTTTGTACGGACCTTTTTACTAACTACCTGTAGTGTTTTTCAAATTTATTCTGCTGAACGTTATCATTTGCGATGGTAACGAAGAAGACTTACTAAGTTTGTTTCTAAATAATCCATTAATGTTATCTGTAATTTCGTGCGGAAGTACCGTTGCCTATTAACGATTTAGTATATCATATGCAGTATACAGTATATATATATATATATATACACATACATGCATATATATTATTATTGTTATTAGCCTTTATAACAAATTTATGGTGCGAGTACTTAACGATTACTCATTTATACGCTCATGCACACCCGCCAAGTATAACATCGTACATTTCCTTAAAAATTACTTTAAATTAACTAGAACTAAATTAAAAACTAAAAACTCAAAGCCCATTGCACATTCCCTGCGGTCCTAAGCAATTCTCTCGTAGTGTCTGTTACGTAGAAATTTCCTTATTACGTCTTCCCAACTCAAAAATTGTCTGTCTCTCCTTCTTTTATCCTTAATATACCAGTTTTTTATTCTATATGTCCACCTATTATCGGTTATCCTCAACATGTCCAGCCCAATCACACTTTTTCCTTCGACATTCGTTAACTAAATTTATTGTATTTTTTAATTTTCCTTTGATAAATGTATTTCTAATCCTATCTCTACGTTTAATATTTAAAATTGATCTAAACATTCCATTTTGAGTATTTCCAATTTTGTTTTCTTCCTTTTTTGTTATAGCCCATGTTTGAGAACCGTATGTAAATGCTGGAACAACACAGCTATAAAATATGCCACTTTTGGCTTTAATCCCAAACGAACCCTTAAATATACTTTTGAAAAACCAAAACTTTTTTCAAGCAATTGCTATCCTCCTATGTACCTCTCCTTTGGTCATATTTCCAAGTTCTATTTCTTGGCCTAGATATATTATTTCGTCTGCATATTCCACCCTTTATCAACCTATTTCAATTTTTATTTTCTCATTTATATTCTTAATCATTTTTGTTTTATCCATACATACATGTATATATATATATATGTAATCATAAAACACATATTTTACATAATTTTATTAGATTATTTATTTCTCTGAAATATTTTGAACCTATTTTTTGTTTTTTAGGAAATTGTACTCTCATAATATACGAAATTTGGTAACGACAAAATTATCAAGTAACCTCAGTAATAGCGTGATGTGCGAACTTCAAAATTGAAAGATAAATCACAATTAAAATCTTGTTTAATACAATCTATAATTTTAGAATAATTGATTACACCATGGACGACAACAAACACAAAAAACCGTCAAGTTTATATAATATGGGGTTTAAAATAACCTTAAAAATTGATTAAAAATTTACCATCACTAAATAATCATTTTAAAAAAAATTCAAATTGTAAAACAAGAAGCATAAATTAAAAAAACTACCGATAAAAAATTATTTAACAGCACCTTGGGCAAAAAACAGCAAAAAATTAATTTTCATGTAAGTAACAGCTCGAGTAAGGAAATTAAAGAAATCAAATTATATTTCAAACATGTACATAAAAAATTACTCTAGAGAAAAGATATAACCGAACTTTCGTAATTAGACCCTCGGGCGCTGAAGTTCTAAATTTTGTAAAAAATACTTTCTTCCCGGGCGTGTGATATACTGATGGAAAGATCTGTTGCTTTAACTTTGCGTTAATTTATTTTTTGTAACGTTATTAACCAGAAACAAGCATAACGGAATGAACTAAATTTTCCGCGGAAACAAGTGCACAGTTCGAAATCCCAGTTTCTTTGCCATCACTATAGTTTTCACGAAAATCGGCATTGTAGTTGATTAAGCAGTGGAGTTCCGAAGATCATTTCTTGCCCTGCATTCCCTAAATGAATTTGAAAAAATAAACGAAAATAGTTTGAAAATATTTGGAAGACATGAATAATCTAATAAAATTACGTAAAGTGTATATTTTATTATCATATCTTTTTTCTTTATAGTGCCATACTTAATTCCTGAGCGTCGGCGACTACCTATTCGTACAATTCACATAGTGTACTAGACAATTGCTATATGCATCGCGAGTATACACACGCAAGACTACATTCGGAAATGATTTTGAATGTTTGATTTATCGATATACAAATGCAATCCCGCGTCTGTCTGCTGTGTACTAACCAACACGCATATGATGGTATATGTGGTGGTTAGCCATTGCCTTCCACGTGAAACAACGAGTACTTTATTTTATTTTATTTTCGTCATCATTTCTGTTGTCGCCCTGAATCGAGACTTTTGTTACGGAAGCCAGTTCTAGCAACTAGTGTGGCTATTAAATAACGAGACTGCTCGATGGGTGCCCTAGAGGAGTAAGGAGAGAAATAAGTACGGCAAAAGAGACCTTGAAATGCCTACTAACGCAGTTCCAAACCACGTTTTTATAGCTAAAGTAGTATTTTTTCTATCAAGTGTTGAAGAGTACGTGATTTTTTTGGCCGTCGGACACAATGTGTGACGAAAAACATGGACAGCGCATCAATCTGAAATTTCTCATGAAATTGAAGAAAACTCCAACCGAGTGTTATGCATTACTGAACAAAGCTTATGATGAGAATTCTCTGCGTGTTTTTTTTTGGTGCCGACGATTTTCTGAAGGTCGAGAGAGTGCTGAAGATGACCAACGTCAGGTCGATCTGTCTTGATTTCAACTCCTGCAACTGTTGCCAAAATCAATAAAATTGTGCGCGCAGATTGTCGTTTGGGTTTCCAGAGGGTCAAACTGTGAACTAAAAAATTATTATTTGCAAGTATTGGCAACCCTGCGAGAACGAGTTCGTAGAAGAAGACCGGAGTTGTGGTACAACAAGTCGTGGATCCTGCATCAAGACAACGTACCTGCTCATAAAGGGCTGTCTGTGAAGTGGTTTTTAGCTGATAAAAACATTCCAGTGCTCGAACACGTGGTCTATTCACTAGACTTGGCTCCGTGCGACTTCTTTTTGTTTCCGAAGGTGAAGTCTGCCCTAAAATGAACTCATTTTGAATCAATGGAAAAGGTAAAACAAAGAACGGCACAACCTTTGAACGGCATAACAGAAAAGGACTTATAGAAAAAATACTACTATAGCTACGAAAACGTGGTTTGGAACTGTGTTAGGCTGAACACATAGTAGCGCGTCGAAGAAAGCTGCGATGCTAGCGAACAAGCAAAGCGACAAGAAGTATAGCGTCGATGAGAGAATCAACATATAGTGACGCCTCGAGCAGAGCGAAGAACGATAAAGCGTTTCAGACAACGCACTAGTATATTCGGCCAGTTGATAATAATTAAAGATGGATGTTATGAGAACTTTGTGTACTCGGCGAACGCGACAGCGTGTCGCAGTATGCTGAAGCTGATAGTCCGGTTGCGGTATATGGGGAAAAAACGGAAGGGGATAAATATAGCGGCGAAATTCGCTTTGCTCGTTGATGACAGATCTGTCGCGATCATCTTTGACGCGCCACTATATTCACTTCCGTAATAAGTCATGCTTTTAATTTCGTCGCTTTACTCTTAGCTTTTATTGCAGCTCTTTTCGAAGCACCACTATGTGTTCAGCCTTAGTATTCAAGATCTCTTCTGCCGTACTTGTTTCTGTCCTTACTCTTCTAGGGCATCCATAACGCGCGCAATCTCGTTATTTAATAGTCACACCTCGTATACATATATGTATATATATATATATATATATATATATATATATATATATATATATATATGGGTAGCGCAGTAGCCTAGTGGTTAAGGCGCTTGGTTACCAAATCAGAGATGTCATAGGTTACCGAGACTTGTCTTGTTCCGGATCGAAGTCGTTCCCAGGTTTACTCAGCCTGAAATAATTGGGTACCAAAGAAATCTGGGAAGGTAAAAGCGGCCGAGAGAAAGGAACTGGCCCCCCTACTTTCATTAGTGCCGTTGGGCTTAGTACCATTATGAAAAGCTTAACTTCACAATACATGATACCTTATCAAAGATCTATGGGACTTACTTCACTTTTTTTTTTTACTTTACGTATGTATACATATATAAATATGCAGGAAAACTAAATGGTTAACGAGAAACGGTATTTTTTGTGCTAAATGTCTGATAGTAGTACATGGACATTTTATAATGACGCAGAAATAAATCTGGTTACCCATATTTTTCACTAACACAAATGAAATGTTTAGCGGATGGTATCTGAAAAACACCACAGATAATTCTTTAAAAAGTTCGCGTAAAAATCTTCACTTGGTATCGCCGAAAAATGTCTCCGCTGAAAAGATTTATGCCGACCCGTCGATAAGATCCTGCCTGAATGACTCCTTGGAGGATATAAATATGAACGTATGTAAGCTATAGATAGAGTCTTTTCTGTCTTGAGAAAATCACGTTACTTACTCTTTTGACCATGTTATTGTGGAATCGCAGTCGTTAGATTTCGAACAAATTTAATCCAGTGGGTTTTGAGCAATTTAAGAAAACTAAAAAAAAAAAAAAAAGAAAAATGTTAATGCGATTGTTTTCATAAATATGAAGGAGACTACGACGACAAGTAATTCGTTTTGACATAAATTATGGTTCTTCGTTAAATGAGAATGAACAAAAGTTTTTAGAAAATAAAAATAAAATGTGTCCCGTAACCAAAAAACAATTAAACAATACATTGAGGTTGAAAAAGTGATTATATTAACTTCCACGTTTCGTGTTAAAGAGGCAAATTTTGGATTTTAAACAAGTTTAATCGAAGGTTTTCTTTCCTCAGTAATTTAAGGAAACTTAAAAAAAAAGTAATTTAGTTGATCCGCAAAAAAATAATTATTGACATGACGGAGATTATATATAGGGTTTAATTATGAATAAAATGGAAAACATCCATATTGGTTTTGTACGAGAAAAATTAGAAAAAAAGAAAAAAAATTCTGTAAGCTTTTGTTTAGGTTTATAACGTATTCTTGGAATATACGATAAATGCACCTCTAATAAGAAAGTTTTTTTTTCTCTTTTTTTTTTTTGGCCTCCCATAACCCATCAGCTATGAAAGTTATATTAGTATGGATTTTATCGGATATAGTTCATCATTATATTTACTTCAAGACGCGAGTGGTAAGGCGAAATTGCAATGAAAATTAAAAAAAAAAAGCATTATTTACCATAAGAGGTAATGTGTGCAATAATGGTCGTAACGGTAGCTGAATTGTTGGAACGATCGGACGCCAAACCGTAGTAAAAATCAGTAGAACGGAATAATCATTAATAGCCGCGTGAAAAGCAAAAAAAAAACTATTGCACTATACTTGTATAATACCGACCAGTTTCAAGTGTAGACTTGCCTATATAATCGCAGCTGCGATAGAATTTCGTACGCAAAGCCGGCAGAATAATTTCATTATAGTTGATGAGTAGAAATTTTTTTAAAGTATAGACATAAATGGCTGGTAAAGTTCTGTTCGTTTTTCCGTCGAGTATTTTAAAGTTTGCCTGCTTTGTGACAGACGTTTAGCTGGTCTAATGCGAACGTCGCTGAAACAATTCCTACAAACGCCATTGTCTCACTCCGAACGTAGTAATTCGGGCAGTAATCTGACGGTGTTCTTGTTTTTCATTTTATTCGTAAAAATTGGTCGCTTATGAGAAGATGCCAATTATCATATTCTGGTGGTCAACTACTAGCACTAAAATAGTTAGCACAAATTCCAAAAGATGTCGCTAGAACAACAGTAATTCGAAATTTCAGCTATTTAGAAATATCTTTCATTTCGCATTCGTTACTCCCACTTCACACCGGATTAGTTATGTCAAGATTATCAGACGAAATTGCTTTCATACCGATTTTTTTCTTCCAATATATATATATATATATATATATATATATATATATATATTGTATAACTTATATGGTTTACGGCTAATGAAAAAAAAAAAAAAAAAAAGCGAACATCGATAATTCGTTTTTTGTAAAACTTCCACATAAGCGTCAATCAGATTAACTGATAGTATCGTCTGGAACTGGTTCGTCCGAGTGAAATGTACGTGAATCTGTGTACTTAAACGCAATTTCGATAACCGAATTCTTGTTCTTACAATTCTGAAGTGAAAAGTGCTTATACTTTAAAAAATACAATCAAACAAGTAAGACCAAACTTACCGCGAGCATAGTAATTTGTTTCAGCCCTTGGGGAGAAATAATTTTATTTTGCCGCATTCTCTATTCTTTATTGAAATGGTCTCGAGGACGAATTCGTTTCTGCAATCGCTAAACGGTAAGAACCATTTCACGCGAAATCAGTTACTTCACGCCTAGTTGGATTTAGCTGATATTAGGTCGATTAAAATTGAAACAATTTGTATATACAAATTTCGTTTTACATCGATCCTGCGAAGTTCAATCGGACGCGTTGTCAGGCTAACGACAAAAAACTTGACCATGTTGATGTTTCCATCGATCGAGCCGAAGTTAATATAGATATTTTTATAAAACTGCTCTAATTTAACGTTGTTTCTTTAGTGTGGATATTTCTGATTTTTTGCGTGTTTATATTCTTTGTTTAAATTTTAACGTATCGAATATTATTATAGAACAAAAATTAAAATCGCTAATGAAAAATTATATTGAATTGGTACGGCGCCTTCATCAAAATGTAAAATGCAAAAAATAAATAGCGTATAGTAAGTAAGAGTAGAAAAATGTTTGTAGTGATTTTGGTTATAACTTATTTTAAAAACTACATTAACAAATTTTTGAACTGTACTTTACCGATTTTCTAAAATAAAGTTACAAAACTTCTTTTCGTCATCTAGAAAACTAAATATGCATTCTAAAAAATACTCGTTTTTCATTGATTGAGTAAATCCGCCTTTTAACATTTTCTTCTTTTTTCCAACCATCAAACGATAACTGATTTTAAAATATACGTTTATACTTTTGTATATATATAAAATTACAAAAAGCAAAAAAGCAAAAATGAAATAAGGAGCTCGCGCGGCGCTGATCAAATTGACGGAACCCCAGTGTAAAAGCAACTGACCTCTGAAAATATAATTTAATCGGAGTTGATGTGACTGACCCCCTTGCTGCAGAAGGAGTGTCTACTTTGGCTGACATTTTAATTATCTTTTTCGGGCCGTTCTTTTTCCCTTCTAATTCAACTATTGGAAATTTTCCTCAAGAATATTTAAAGCAATTTTAACGAGCAATTAGAAATCGGAACTTGTGTAATAACTTTAAATACTTTATTATTTCAAAATTGGTTTCACGAATTGTATCTAAGTATGAAAAAACAAAAAAGTTAACTAAGAACGAAATAATAGGATTTGGATTTTCGTAAAATAAATTAGCATGCGTGCTGAAAAATCGTTAAAATATATTTAACGTATTGATAAATTCATATTGTTATTTATATAGCCAAAAAAATGCTTTTTTTTTTTAAATTGTAAGATTTTTCGTTTACTGTAGTAAAAAGCAAGAAAACAATTTTTCTGTAATATTTTAAATGGACGACGACGGAATAAAATTTATTCGAAGAGGAATAGGCGGCGAATTTTACGATAAAATTAACATTAAAAAAATTGCGTTTGATCTTTTTGTTCGCTTGTTGTAGGGCGGTACTGTGCAGGTCACCAGATCGGTCTACCAGAACTACTGGCGTGAATATTTCGCATCGGACGATCAAGCGGCTCCCGGCAATTTTATCTTCGGCAAAACAACTTTCACCTAATCAGCATTTTTCGGACTCATCATTACATCCATCTCTCCGATATCATCGTAAATAATTTACGCACAGAATACGTCATTTACGCTTAATAATGTTTACAATATTTAATTTATTCAAATGCGAATTGTAATAAAAGAGCTTTTACTTTAAATGCGGAAATAAATTAATTAAAACGAAGGAAGATTCTTAAAATTTCTCTACTTGTTCAGTAATCAGCGATAAGATGATTGCTTTCTACTCAATCCCCTACATTTCGAAGTATAAATTTTTTTTCCTCTGTCGATAGAAAATAATTTGATTTAACAAATTTTTTTTTGAACTTTCAAATGTTTTTGGGCCGTTCAAATACACAAGTCCTTTTTTTTTTATTTTTGAGACACTTTATTTTGTATCAAAAAAGGCATTAATAGTACCGTTAATTTTTTTTTCTGCATAAGACTCGTTTGTAGAAAGTACAGATACATCTTTCGCTAATGGTACAGAGGAGGTTGTAGAATGCCGAAAGCTAATGACAGCATAGATACTTTTCTATTTTTACCGGTGTACCTTATTAAGTAAACTGATAACCTGTTTTGTTACGAAATGGCAAATAAATCGAAAATTAACGCTAATAAATCAATAAATCGAACAAAGTATCAAAAAAATATTTAATTTTTGCAAAAACGAATTTAAAATTGCGACATACAAATATATATATATATATATATAATACATAACTCTAAATAATAGTGTAATAAAATAGGTAAAATAATATTTATAGGTTTTTTTGTTTATTTATTTATTTTACTTTTTTTTCTTCTTTTTTTTTTTTTTTTTTTTTTTTTTTTGCGATAAAAGAAAGTACAAAAAACATAGTAAACAAATTTACAAGTTTTGCTACCACTTCTCTTTAATTCATCGTACTTTTGTCGGCGATCCTAATGTTTTAGAGATTTTTTTGAATCTCGACAATCTAAATGTAACCGATGCAGATTTAGGAAGAACAAAACACGCACGTGATCATTCGGCTGGCTGGTAACTATTTAGAAATTACTGAAAAATGAAAAATATTACGCGTATACACTTAAGGTAAATTTCCGATTCCGATCGATTAATTGTGTTCCTGATTTGACTGGCTCTCATCCGAAGTGGACGCAGGACAATTTATCTCCGTCGGTTCCGTTGTGCTTTGACTTGCTAACTCTTCTGAACAGCCGGGCGGTTGGTGGAATATCTGTAGATATTCTTCTTCTATCCGACTGACCCGACTTAATCGTGCCTTCACTTTTTCGTCAACTACGTCCTCTGGGAAGAAGAACAATAATTAGATATTGAGATACTATTGTAAAAAACTACTAAAAGTATATATTTCTATAATTCCAACTAACGTTCGTTATAATAAAACTGTACTGAATATTGACAGTTTTACGTTTCACTTTTTCACCGATATTATTGTCTTTAAAGATGTCCCCTATTCGTATTATTTACTTACAATAACTCATTTCAAGTGTTTTTTTTTTTTTTGTTTTCTTTGGCCTGCCATTAAACACCCCATTTGGCTGTTAACTAATCACTAAATTAATCCTTCCAGCTTGTTTAAATCAATCTACTCTTTTGCCGCCGTTGGAACCCATGACTACTATTTTAATAATCAAGCTTCACGGCACACTAGGCTTTTGTGACGGCTAAGGTTATTTAATATTACTGTTTTGATACGACAAACGAATTTTCTAGTGATAGCTAAAGATTATAATCGCCCCTATGTGCACTATTGATTATGTTGCTGTGTATTTGTAAACCAGATAACTAAAAATGCTCGTCCGTTAATTATTTGTTTGTCCCCCCCCCCCTTTAAAAATAGAGTTATAATTTATAGTCTAAAATAGCAAAAAGATGTTTTGTATACTAAAAGCTTGCTCGATATGTAGCACTTAATAAGTAATAAAAAAAAAAGTGAATAAAATTATATATTTACTTTTCTAATAAATGAACTAATTATAAGTATTTATGTGAAATAAAAAAAAAATGAATGCACGCAGGTATGTTTTGAACCCACGTATCAAGTGTGTACGGTCATAAACGTTACAACTTACATTACGGCGATTTCAAGCGAAATGTTTAACTTAAATATAACCTATAGGTGCATAAAGTGTGGAGTAATTTTACCTTTTTCTCGATTATATTTCAGTATTGTACCTTAATAGTTTACACATGGTATACATATGGTATACTACCATTATACCAAAAATCAATGAAATTCGTTTCTTCAAGGCCGTGCGGTCTCCTTGTCAGTAAACATTTCCCCGAAAATTCATATAAATCCTACTCTGAATCAGATAGTTTCGAAAGATAATGGGCTCCGTGATATTCACGATTGAACATCGCACCTGACGATGTGAAATAATTATAATTGGTCCGTCAATACATTCCTCTCAAACTTCATTTTATACGTAGGACATTATATATGTATATTAATACAGATTCGGTACCTTTGACCCCGGGTGTCCCAGCTAGAAAATACTCTCTGATATGTCATTAATTTATCTACGCAGAAGTGTTCTAGAACATTCCGCGTAACCTTTTGTCATTTTGTTACAGAACACATTATTCTTCGCTCGATATAATCATCTTAATCGCTGTCGTCTTTTTTTTCGAGTTGATTTAGCGCGTTAACTTCCATCTAGTCATACATTTTTTTTTATTTTTTTTTTGTTTTTTTTTTTTATAGATTACCATTACCTAGTCGCCTTTTTGTCAGTTTTTTTTTTTCTTTTGTTAAAATATAATTAAATTCTTGAATTTTCTGCGATTGTGCGAACGGTTTAAGAACACAATAGGCTGTGCTCGCACGTAGCAGCATTTAATTATTTATCTAATGCTAGGGGTACCAATGTAAGATCTTGCGACCAGCAGAAAGATTGAATGACATTTTTATAAGAACGAATTTTGCGCCTGTAATAAATGTGGACACAGTGACGAGGACTAAGGAGCTTTTCACAACTTTAGTGGCATTGGTGTAACGAGTGAAAATCAAAATAAACATTCGATTCTAATTATTATTTCTGCAAATCCACGTTTGGAAATCATTCTAAAAATGTAACATAATCCGTATCAAAGATCAAATAAACGATCCCGTTTAAAAGTTTTCACGGTTTTCTAATAATTTTCATGACTAACCTTCGTAGTGTATTTTTTTAAATTTATTCTGGGATACTTAGGCAAAACTGGAATATGTGACATTATAATCAATAGATTTTTTCTGTAATTATAATTCAAAGGTTTCTTCCTGTTCTACCATTATGACTTTAAAAAGGTATATTCGAAGGTTAGGCGTGATTTAAAGAGATTTTTAAACGATAATTTCAAGTTTTGAAACGAAGAAAGCCCATTTTCGCCGAAAAAACGGGTTTTCGCGTTTTTGGTCCTGTTCCACCATTTCAAAAATTTACCCAAACGTCAGTGCCATAATCATCATTACTACGCAATAAATTAAAAATTTGCTATCAACAGGGAGTCATTCCAAACGGAATTTTAACCTTTAGACTGCAGAATCGTTTTGTAAGTTCGCTCATTCAACGAATCTTGCTTATGTGTGAATCAGAATAGTTATCAAGCACAGGCATATGCGCCTTAATCATCAATTTCTTCCTCAAGAAGGCCCTTTCTTTTATACGCTACTGTTCCCTTATTTCTCCATTGTCCAAAATCCCTTGCTCTCCACTGGAAACTATTCCCGCAAACCTTTAATTTATTCGCGTCGTATTTCTTCGTTTTATCTCTGAAAAGTTCATCGCTAATTAAGTTCATCACGGATCTACGTTTATTTTCCTTCAACTATGATGCTTTTCTTTCGACCTGGCATAGAAGTTATTCTGCCTTTTGACATCTAATTATGCTCAATTTGTGTTTATTCGGCTACTGAAATTTGGGCTTATACTACACTTTGAATGTTACACTTTCTGAAAAAATTTGATGGCAGCTCTTTTAATTTAAAACTGTGTTAATTGCACTTTTGTTGAATTTTTAACGTCGAATCGTGTGATATGTTTAATCTACGGGGGAAAAAAAATACAAGCAAATTTCGATTTAAAAACGATCATATTTAATTTATTTTTATATTAACAGTTGTAAACCCTTTGGCTACAATCGAGTTAATGTAAGAATAAATGGCTCGCTTAAGTGTATTTAATTTTACCTACTTGTATATTAATTCGCAGTACAATTATATTGAATATGACATTTCTTTGTTGTATTATTTTTTTTTAGACTCTGTTTTCAAATGAAAACAACAAGCATGATTAGGCCAGAAGTTAGTTTTATAATTATCGGTATAAAAGTTTAAGCAGCTCTATAAACTTTTATTATTATAATTTTAGTGAAAATAACTATAAAACTTGATACTAAAACATATACCAGGAATATAATAGTTCTTAAATACATGAGTATTTCTTAGAGTTGATTTACGATTAATAAGGACTAAAAGTATGATGGTAATTTTAGGGTACCAATAGGTGTAAATTAAAAATGTAATTAAATTAAGATCGTTTCTAAATTGCTATTTTTTTTTTTTTTTTTTTTGTAATAGTGATTAGCAATAATTTTTCAAAGGCAATAACCGTAAAAAATGATGAGTCTAAGTTGTAATTAAGCGCACTGAAAAAGCTGGTGTTATATTTTCCAAAAAATTTAACTTTTGAATAGTGTTAACAGCATTGGCACACCCAGGTTTGTCCAGAGAGGGGATAATTGCGTATGGGAAAATTTAAAAGCGGAGATCGAACATGTTTTTGGTATATCTATATATTATTTTATATTTTTAGAATAAAACAAACTTAACAGAGAAGCATAAATTTTCACGTTTAATGTCAACAGGCTTCATATTGGGAGCTTGTTGTTGTGGCAATTTAAAAATCTTAATAACACGTAATTCAAAAATCTTAATAACACGTATTTCAAAAGCGTACACTAATTAGTAGTAATGTCTTTCGGATATATAAAATTGTATATAACCATGACCGAATACAAAGGGGAAAGCTATAAAATCAGTTCTGAGTTAGAAAAAATAAATCACACCGATTTTTTTATTTTATTCAATTATCAATTTACAGTATTTATTTCTAGGTTTAACATTAAACTGTTTTGTTGGTATAACTTGTTTTCAAGCTAATTTCAAATTTTTCAAAATTTTGGCGAGCCGTACCAATGATGAATTCGAAAAAAGTAACTCTGCATTCAAAATATTTCAATGAATTAATCAAATTAAACGAAAAAATATACTAACAGTAAAATTTACAATTCTAAAGCAGTATGCTTTTTTTACATTTTCTATTTTTCAATTTTTTTGTCTGCGGATAATTTTATTTATCCATTATTAATATTTTACACTGTTAAACGTATTAAAGTTTTACCCATTTATGTGTGCAGTAACGTAGACGGAAAATTTTTCGGGCGCGGAGGTTATAAATTTTATTTAAAGCATTAAATGTTGGGAGAAAAAAAACAGTATAACTCCATTAAAAACGAAAGCTCTATGCACACATGTATATACATATATACTTATAGGTTTATTTTTTATACCGTAAACTACATAAAGATGCTGTGTCGGCCGTAGCTTGCATAAGTTCGACGGGAACTAATAAATTTTGTTATTTTTTTGTTTCGTTGTCAGAGCGAGCTTAAACTTAACTAGACCGCTCTAAATTTTGGCGCGTTTACACATAATTACTAAATTTTCATCGCGCGTGTTTAGTGTAGTTTAAAATTTTTCAAAAGTATTAGAGTCATTACGTTGAAGTTTATATTTGAAGTATATAAATATCCAGTAACTTACAAATGAGACCTTATTTTACATTGCTGTTCATTTTACGGCACGTTTTTCGGTGAAAATAAAATTACTCTTAACTAGATTGGGGAAACTGATCATAATGGTTTCAATACGAAGAGTACTTTCATAATGGCATCGGATTCCTTTGCCAGTGATTTTATGAGGTAAGTTTCAGCATTATATTAATACGCATGAAACAAAGAATTACATTAAACACATCGTATATGATGTTCCGCACTCAGTGGTGAATACGTAATTTGCCGAGAAAGTATACAAACACTGATGTAATGGTTCGACTTTCACGTGTTTTTTTGATGACACGTTAATTAAATGTGGTTCCAACATTTACCATTATTCATTGGAAAAGTAATAATTTTCAGTTTGAAAAAGTTTTAAATTTGCTTTAGAGTGAAATAAGTTTTATTATCGCTACGTCGCCGTTATAGGTTTAACGTAAATATTGTTGTAATACTGTTGAAAAGCTACTTCTTTCCGTTTAGCCTCTGTGTTTGGAATTTTACACTACATCGAATTTAATTTGAATTACGTACCTTCTTATTAATGATAATCACAAATGAAGATTTTTAATACCATCAATAATATTTTAAAAACAAGGTCTACTTAACTCAATATTACCATCGATAGGCTAACTCATTTTTACAACACATCGATAAATAACAAATTTTGGACTAAAAGAGTACGTAATAAAGAAAATCCCAACTGCGAGTAATCAGTAATATAAACATATCAGGGACTAATTTGCAATTGCAGAAGTACTTTTAAAATTGGTTTTTCAATAAGAACCTGGCTTTTCATAACGCACGTGAGTTTCGATACGATGTTTTTTAAATAGTTTCGGAAAAAACTAATTCATTATTACAGCAGTATGTACATGTATGTATGTATGTGTATAAACGTGTGGATAGTGCAAGCGTGCTTACGATTGGCTGTTGTCTGGCCGAAAAATCTGAGAACAGTCTTTGGCTGGAAAAAAAAGAAATGGTCGAATTCAAGTTTCGTTATTACAAAATGACCGAGGTTTCCTTTATAAAAGTCTTATTCCTCTTCTTACGCCGACGCCAAACGAGCATTGGTGATCCATACGATGTATGTTAATTTAGGCGCCGCGGCCCCCAAAAATCTCCTCAAGGAGAGAATAGCCACCGACGAAGATCTCCCAACCATGAGTTCTGGGTCTCCTACCTGGTGTTTTCACCCAGTTTTTCCGCTCAAGGAACAATTTCAGCAAAATTCGTAGCTGCTGCTTCTAGCAACATGTCCCGGATGGTTCATCTTGCACTCCTTAATTGTCGCCAACAGTACCACCTTTTTTTCTTTGTCAATTTACCGTAAGACCTCTCCGTATTGAAAGCGTCCAGATATCCTAAATTTGTCTTCTAATATTCTGTTGAGAGTGTCCATGCTTCTCACTCATCCCGTGGGAATAAATATAACATAACAGTATAACACACGTAGTTGTAAATCGAGACTTAGGTAGTTCTGAAGAATTTCGTCATTGACATCGATGTTTAAACGCATGTTACTTCAGTTTTATCTACAATGTAAGCCCCAAAGTTCGCTATCTACGACCATCTATGAATCCCCTTGTAGCTCTAGCTTATTACTAGCGGGAAGAACTATATATAATTTCTTGCATATCTTATTGATATTGCGACCATTAATCAGACTACTCCACTTCTTGCAGCTTTCAGTCTCGCTGAGAATATTACCTCGGAGTAAATATTGAACAGAAAAGCGGAGAGCGTGCTGCTTCGTCTTACGTCCTTCATTATCTGGATACCCTTCGATAATAATTGTGAATTTCGTTCTCACCATTGCTGTTTGCTTTCACTATAGGTTTGCTATTTATACGAGCTTTAACGATTATCAATTCCAGTGGTTTTTATACAGTCAAACACGTTCCGGGAAGTCAATGAACCAGACATATATGTAATTCATATTGCGACGCGTTAGGTTAGCGCGTATAGTGGAAAAATTGATTTGCGGGTTCCAAGACCATTAGACGGAAACCGAATTTTCCTTCATCTATTTGCTCCTCGCATTCGCGGAAAATGCGTGTATCTACTGCACGGAGAAAAGTTTGTGGAAGGTCTGAGATTGAACTTATCATTCTATAGTCATCGCATACTTTTGTCTGCTTTGGAAATGATACAGCAATTTTCTGTTAATTTATTATTAATCATCTGTATTGTTTTCGTTTATATTTTTGCTACGTAAAGTTACACATTTAAATGATTGCGTTGTTCATAATATTGTTTATTTTATTGGTTGTTGTATATATAAAAAATTGTGTAGGGAGTTTTTACGTAGCTAGTTCTGATACAGTTTGCAGAAAATGGATGTACGTACTATACGAGAAAAGGTTTCCAGAAGGTATGAGATTAAACTTATTATTCTAAAAACATGTAGAGTGAACCTTTTTAGAAATCCCGATAAAAATTGATTTCAGCCAGGTTCGTAGAATCTCGCCTGAATAATATGTGCCATTAAAAATTGTCGCCATTAGTTCCAAAGTCGTGCCGTATTTCTTTTTGCAATTTAGTTTGAAAACTTCTGCGTAAAAATTATCGGTCTCCGTTGCTATGTCATTTTTGACGTGTGAAAATAGATTACTTCCAGAATCATCGGACACGGTTATGTGAGATACCCTGTTATCATGAAAGAGAGTTTCCACGCAATTATTCCAACATTTCAACTTATTGTTAGTTATAATATCGACGGTAATTAGTTCATCTCGCAAAACAGCAGCAGTTATTTTTTTAAATCGACCTATAAATTCTCCGACCTTGTGTGGATATTGAACGAATCATTTTTTTCCTATAATGCTTCAATTTCCGTGCACTCTAGCCCGATTGCCACTTTTCTTTGGTCTTTCGTATTCTTTTCCAAATTTCTGCATTGATTATTTTCTATATAGCTGCTATCAAATTCAAAATTTTCAACGTCATCCAGAATTTGTGTTATTCGGGTTTAGCACACTCAGTATATGGGTTAACTTTACCGCGTTTGGTTCGATCGACCTTCACGTTTACGTTTTCACACAGATTATTCTTTTCCATCTTGTGTTCAAGAGAATATGATCAGTCTGGTTTTGTCACGACATTATTTGCGTTCGCAGACAGCTTTTAATAACACTGTCCGGAATGTTGTTTAAAGGGTACGTTTACAGCACTTAGCGCTTGTTCCTCATAGAACTGAAACAAGCCTATTATTGTCTTTTACATTCCTATTTCGAAGCCGATATCATCATCAGCACCGCAAACTACTTTGGCTTTGAAATCGCCAAGAACGAAAGTTCACCGAGATTACCAACACGTAATAAATACTTTAGTTCAGTGTAAAATGCTTCACTAGTGCGATCATCGTGATCGCTGATTAGGTGGCCTACACTTGCACCGTATTCATTGCGCGATACAGTATTTTTAATTCCGAGCATCATCATTCTCTACCATTCGCAGGTATAAAATTGAGCACCAATACAGCAATATCTTTAGCTATTATGGTATTCGATTTACATATGTGTGTCGGTTATTATCTGCGTTCGAATAGAGTTACATGGCACCTCGACCTACGTGTTGCTGGTCCCGGGCATGTTACTTCACTCAGACCAAGAATTTTCATTTATAGTCGGTTCATTTGCAGTTCAACATTATTTGTCTTCTCGGGTACGTGTAGACTGCTCATATTTCAGTTAGCAACTCAAAAAGTTCTATATCGAATAGAGAGTTACATTTATCGCTAAGTCTTCTTGTTCCCATAGTCAAGACGCCAGTTATCAGTCAAGGTAGCATTATATTTTCCAGGCTGTTTATGTTCATCATTAGCATTTTAACAAGAACATATAAAATATATTCACTCAATAATTAACAACTATGTATATACAGAAATATGCAATATATTATGGTAATCGAAAAAACAAATATAAAAAGTATAAAGCATTAACTAGTTCTGAACTATATCATTCATGAACACAGTGCGTTAGACATATATCATATATATATATATATATATATATATGTATTAAAAACATTAAAAGACATTTAAATTTTGCAGAAAATTATTACATACAAAAATATAAAAATTTAACATCAAACATAAATCATCCCCAATATGCGATTGCCTTATTTAATATATAATTAACCGATTAATAATTCGTTCTATTTTGTTATCTTTCAATTTAACGACCTTTATTAATTTATAGACTTTTAACAATGTAATATTAATCTTTATATATTATTACATATTACGCACTATGATCATGAACTATATAATAGTTCGAAACTAGTCGGTGTTTTATATTTGTTTTTTTTCGATTATCATTATATATTGTTATTGATATATGTATTATCCGAAAATATGTATAATGATAATTTCCTCTTACTTTCCGTGTCAGATTTCGAGTTACGACTTCTCCCTTAGCCGAAAAATTCAGAGTTATAAGACATTCGAGTCTAGAGTTGCTTTGGATTAAGATTGATCAACCCGTCCGCGGAAATTAATAGCGGCACATGACGGTGTCGTTTCTACAAAATGAGACTTTAGGTACAATAACATATATGCAAGGCACGAAAGACACTTAAGCTTGGATATTTCAGAATTGTGAAAGTTGATTATTGGTCGCCTTAACACGTCCAAATTGATATATAAACGCCGACACATTTATCAGCGAACGAACTGTGTTACACACTACTCGCCACGTGCTATCAAGATGGTGCGTTTTCTCGCAATAAGTTAATTCAGTTTATTTCATGAAAACTTGCGGTCTGCTTAACAACTTGTGAAACGTAAATACTGTTCAAAGTGTGGAAAGAAAATTAAAACGCAAATTTCGACTTAGAAAGAGCAGCAGCTGCAAAGAATGAATTCTGTTAAGAAAGCATACAACACGACAGGAAGCTCGTCTCGAAAATGGCGAAAGTACTACGGAAGAGAATAGTACGTAAAAAAATCCGATGAAACGGATAGTTTCATCAAAATTCGGTTTTTAGACGTTGTTTCGTTGCATTAATTCATTCACTTTTTTACGTCATAATTATCGGTGCTTTTTGTGGTACGGCGGAATTACATACGATGGCTTACCGAGTGTACAGAAAAGGTAATAAAAATAAATCGTACCGTTTTTACCGCTGTCGACGACATCTGACGAAGTCTCATCGGAAGCTTCCTCTGGCACGTCGGTGCGGTCAGCGAGATGGCTCTGTTCCAAACTGCTTTGCTCCGATTCTCGATTAGTTTCGTTTGAAACAGTTCTGCTACGGTTATCGCGGTGATTTGAACCGTACTGCTCGTGGAGTTCTTCCAATCGCATAGACAACGTATCACTGCGAAACGATGTAATCGTCATCTGATTCAGCAGAGACCGGCATTGAATCTCTAGTCGCTTCAATCGTTCCGCTCTTGCCTGTAGTATCTCTTCTGAACTTCTCTGATCGGTTTTACCGGTGGAGGAACTGCATGTGCGATCGTCGCTCGCACTTGACGAACCCGCGATCAAAGCGCAAACCTCTAGAGTATCGTCGCCGGACGAACAAACGGAATCGGCCGTTTCGTTTGCGTCGGATGATATCGGCTGCTCTAAATTTTCGTAACGTTCTTCACACGCAGTCGGATCTGTTCGATTGTTTTCATCGGTTGGATCAGCTTCGTCCGTCTGAACAAGCCGCACGCTCTCCGGGTCTAATTCCAGCATATCTATCAGCTCGATCACAGTGGCGTCGGAGGCGGCGTCTTCGAATTCGATCGCTCCGGTCGGATGATCTTCTTCCAGTTCGATGGATTTTTGCCCGTCTGACGATATATCGCAATCGGAGTCGCTGACCGATACATCCGGACTCTGCGATGTTTCGTCGTCTTCGTAACCGCTCTCGCCGGAATTGCTGGCGTCGCGATTTTTCCGCAACGCAAACTCCTTCCGCAGTATCTCCCAGTCGTGTTCCGATTGGGTATTTTTAGCGCGCACCACATCCCACGTATCTCGACAGTACTTGAGTTCGTCTTTCAGATCGGTCAGCATTTGCCGTTTATGATGTAGCTCGTAGCGCAGTATTTTCTCGTTCGTGTGCAGTTGCCTGTGTTGAACTTTAAGCTTGCTGACGATACCCCATGTTTTCCGCAATTCCGAACAGACGGTGCCCAATCGTTTCTCTTGCAAGTCCAGTCGGTTCTCTAGGTGCCCGTTTAACGTTTTCAATCGGCCCACCTCTTTCACTAGACTATTCTTTTCCAAAATCAAGTCTTTCAGTCGAAGAAACGTCTGACTAACGCTGATTACCGTACGGGAACCGTGCGAAGTCTTAACGTTCTTGTAGCACTCTTCCGAGCCGCCTTGCACCGTGTTGGCGCAGTCTATGTGTCGACTCAGCAGTTCGATCAGCACGCGCCACACCTTCGGCAAGTTCGAAGCGATCTCGTCCCTGGCCGATTGCGTAATTTGCATTTCGCTGTCCGTCTCGGTCGACGATTCCGACTTTTTGTATACTTTTTCCGCTATGTTGAACAGTAACGCTGCCGTCTCGTTGATATCGCCGTTCGCTATCAGGTCGGTAATCAGATTATGATTATCCTGCAGTAGCTGAGTCAAAAAATCGAAATCCAATTCGTTACCGGTCAGTAAATTCGAGAACAAATTATTTATCAACGTCAGCTGAGAAGTTAAGTTCTTACACTCCAGTTCGGAAGAGTAACGAAGTTCTTTTTCAGTTTCAAGTTCTTCCTCTTTACCGGCGACCAACTGCTCCAGTTCGGTGATTTTGCTCTGATATTGTTCGATTTCCGGTCCCTGATTGGTCACTTCGGCCATCTTCAGTTCTAGCAGAGCGTACTTGGCTTTTTCGCGTTCCAGTTCACTCTGATGTCCTCTGGACACGGCATCCGCTCGCTCTTCGTACAATCGACGCAGCTTGTTCACATTCTCCATCTGCTGTTCGTATCGACTTCGTAACTCTCGCAGGCTTTCATCCGTGCTCGATTCCATCTCTTTCAGTCGCTTCTTTAAATCGGCCAACTGCAAATGCAGAATAGTGTATAAATAAGTAGCATTAAACGATATCAGAAAAAAATCTTTTCTAAAAAGTCATCGTCTGTGAATTGGTAAATAACAAATACTGCCCAGAACAAGCTCGACTATAACCTTATAGATTTGGAAATAGTCTTTTCAATGCGACTGATTGTAATCGATTTAAATAGCGACCAAAAGTATATTCTTAAAGGATTGTAAAATGAAGCTAATTCCGGTTGAACGACTAAATTGGACTTGTACTAAGCAATAAAACAGTTCCTTGATATAATTAATGTAATTCATTATTCTATATTTGCGATAAAAGTTTTTTTTTTTTTTTTTTTTTTTTAAATTTTGCATGATAAAATATAATTTGTACAATAATCTCCAATTTGTAATTTTTTCAATAAAAAACTTTAGATATACTCTTACTTTGTAACAAAATGCGGATGCATTTGCAACAATCTATAATTTCATTACGTTGACGAGGGAATTCTATCCTGCCTGATGGCGAATATATGTACATAATGGTTTCAACTGGTTAGAACTATCAGACATAATGGTTTCAACCGGTTAGAATTATCAGACATAATGGTTTCAACCGGCTAGAATTATCAGTCTAGAAAACAGTCGTCATCACTGTTCGGATGCCAACTATTGCCGAATTTTTACCTGTTCCTTTTCCCGATTTAGAAAAGGAAATTTGTGGCTATGAAACTATAAGTAGACGCGCCACTTCCCGATAAATAAATGTATCAGAAAAAGAATTTGCTTTGAAAATGATTAAACACGTGTTTCATAATTACCCCTAGTGAACGTGTTATTTAAGAAACGCTGGTTCATGACAGTTCGACGATCACGTGTTTTTTGTTTGTTTATTATTTCCTTTTAAATGTCTCAATAAGCTCTGTATTTGATTAAATCGATTAAATTTCTATTTTTCTCATAAGCGTATTTTATGGTATGTCGCCTAAATTAGAGACGAGTTCTAAAAGGAATACGAGTATATTTTTTCTTAACTACAAATCGCACAGTGTTCATTCAGATCGACGTTTAAATCGTTACATTTACAAAGGCGACGTTGTTGATGAAAAAATCCACACTGGAATTTCTGCTCAAAAAGTTTATGTTTGCTGTATTTTCGTTTTAGCAGTGCCCTTAACGTCATCGAATACTTTATCAACTAGTGCCTTAATGACACCTGTTTGTTTTGACATTTTATAGTTTTTCGTTTTTTCAGGTGATGTATTTTATTCGTTTTCCGTTTTATTTCGATTTTTTTTTTTCTTTTTTCTTTTTATCTTTATTTTAATCTTCTTCTTCTTTAGCCATTATCAGTCCACTGCTGGACGAAGGCCTCCCCTAATTCCTTCCAGCCGTCGCGATCCTTTGCCTCTTTCCGATGCAAAAATGCTTTTTGTGATTTTAATTCATCGGTGGTAATCGATGATTGCCGATGATCGGGAAAATCCCAAAATGTCTTTTCTCCTCTATTCAAAACGTTTACGTTTCCGGTATATTCAGGAGTGCTGCGACTTATCCGCGATATTTAATATGATTGGACCGAGATAAATGGGGGCCCATAAAATAATTTTGAACAAGGTAAATTGACGTTAGTATTAGAAAAAAAAAGAAAGTTACGTCTCTGGTATTTCAAAATTTCCATAAAATAGTAGTTCGTAAATTGTTTATAGAAATTACAAACAATATCACGGAATAAGGAAAGGTAAAAGTGTACTTTTTCAGTTATCGAACTTTTTGTTTATACCCTAACGTCGCTTTTTTGGTCTTAAAAATTTTTGAACGATTCGCATTCACAGCCATAAAACATGTTCATCTTAAAAAATCGAATTCAAAAAGATTTTGACGCTGGTTGAATGCCATAGCAAAAAAAAAAAAATGAAATAAAAATGGAAAAAAAAGTATGACGACCAGTGTAATGAAAGAAAAAAAGGACAAGTAAGAGGGAAGCCGTTTAAAAATCAAATAATCGAATTTTCTCTACAAGTAGAGCGTACACATTTGATGGAAAAAGTTGCTTAACACCGGACCGTATGAAAAAAGTAGCAACTAGGGAACAAATTAAAATGGGAAAATCGCAGTTGTTGTCAGTGATTCGGGAAAACAGGTTAATCTGCAGCGGAAAAATGAATGCGTAAATAACGCGCGAGCATTGTAAAGCACTGATGTAAAGCAAGCTGTTCCGTTGGAATAATTTTCTGTCTTATTGTTATCGTTGGATGACGTATAAAAGCTGGCGGTATTGAAAAGGGAGGCTTTACGAGTGAATAGTTCAATTCTCTTTGCGAATTCACCGAAACGGATTGGTCTTTTGCCAACTACCTCTGCAAACATTTCTGCACATTCTTCTTGTTCGCCAAGAAAGCAAGGTACGCCAGTTTTTACCTGATAACTGTTCTTCGTAAAATAATTTTTCCTCTCTACGCTTATTTCATTTTTTCTCCGCAACAAAATTGCAAACAAAGGAAAACGTTCGCATTCATTTTTGATTGTCCCGATTCATTTAAAAAGTCTCTGTTTATTCACATTTCGATCGATTTTCACACCTCTACAACCATTTAACTTTAAATACTGCTTTCTCTTAAGAATTCACTGCGTTAAAATTAAAATTGTTATAGTTCAAAATGAAGGGACAAACACATATATATGTATAGATATATATATATATATATATATATATATATATATATATTAATTACAATGGAATTCTTAGGCTACCCCCATTAGAAAAATTGTCCCAATTTTATGTAACGAAAAATGTCTCCAAAAGTGCCCCAAAAAATGTCCCAGTTTTATGTAAAGATTGTTATATTTGATAGGATTTTTTTGATTATGTTATTATATTCATATGGACCGTTTTTTTTTTTTTTTTTTTTTTTTTTTTTTTCCGGTTCGTCAGCGAGGACATTAGCCCAAGAAATGGGAATAGAGAAAAAATCAGATTTTTATGAGGCGTGAAACATTCAACAAGAATGTATCTAGCGCCTGGATGACAGAAGGAGAAGGAAGGGAAAGAATAAATGCAGCACAATAGGGAGTAGGAACATTGTTTGATAAGAGAGAGGAGTAAAAGGAAGATTGTTCAGATGAAAGTGATGAACATTCGAACATTATGTGATCAGGATCACATACATGTTGACTGTTAAGAGGATGTAAAGGACAATACGGAGATGCCGCGAGAGAGAATCGGAAAAGCGACGAGGGAAGCCAGCTGTGCCCAAAGCGGAGGCGGCATATTGCCGAGATGCTGGAGCGACGCATAAAAGGGAAGTCAAGAAACCAGGAACAGAAAGGAAGAGAAGGCTGGATGGACAAGTAAAAGGAATCCGGGTTTGAGAATGAGGAGTAGTAGGAGTTAAACCATAATTGGTTGTGCGCTGCAGAGGACAGAAGATTAATATTGACGGATGGAAAAGTAGTAAGGAACCTGCCGGAAGAAGACGATTTAGAATTACGTTGTAAATTTCGATCATTTTATACGAAGTATAGATGAGAAATAGACAGAAATGTAAGCAAGAGGGGTCAACGGGCACAGCCACTTGCGAGACCAAAATGGGCAAGTTTATATATACTCGTATATATATATACATATATATATATATATATATATATATATATATATATATATATATATATATATATTAATTACAACGTAATTCTTAGGCTACCCCCCATTCGAAAAAATGTCCCAATTTTATGTAACGCTAAATATCCCAAAAAAATGTCCCAATTTTATGTAACGTTTGTTATATTTTGCAGGATTTTTGTTATTGTTATTTAAAAAATGTCACAATTTTATGTAACGAAATATGTATCGAAAAATGTAATGAAACAATATTTTAATTTTATATAATGAAAGTTAAATGTTAGGATAGAATTTTTGTGATTGTGTTTTGTATTTCTTTTTGTGTTGATGCCAGTAAGAATTACGTTGTAAATTTTGATCATTTTATACAAAGAAGAGAAAGAGACATAAATGAAAGCAAGAGGGGTCAAGGGGCACAGCCCCTTGCAAGGCCAAAATGGCCGAGTTATATATATATATATATATTCTTCAATATTCGGCTACTAATAGAATGAGAATATAAGATTGAAATAATGATAAATTTTGTGGATTATAAAAAAGCGTTTGATTGTGTTCAATGAAAGAAATTTTAGCTATTCTTGATCTATATTGGAGCACCGAGGAATACGCCTAAGCGAGAATTTGTACAAGTTCAGCAAAAGTCCGAATAAGTAAAAATGCATACTGAAAAGACTTCTTGCTGTGGTGTGCATCAATAATGCATAGAGAATATTGTTGCAAACTAAAAATAACGGGGTTTCATCGGAGGAGTTGACGTCTTCAATCTTAGACAAGCAACGAAAGGACGCTAAAAACCGGAAATGTTATGGCGTAAGTGTCGAGTTACCTCGAAAAATCCAACGAAGAATACTGGTTAATAATTAATGAAGATAAAAGGAAAATAATGCTTAACGATAGATAAAATACCAATTGCCCCGAATTATAAGAGATTGACGGCGTAAACATTATTAAACAGTATACATATCTAGGTTCGACAATTCGAGGGGCGGATTTGAAGTGGAAATTAAATACAGGACACTTGCAACGAAAAGGGTTATGTTCTGGTAAAACGTGTATGGGCTGATTTCGCGATATCGAAAAAAGTTAAATCTAGTGATCGGTGTGGTTCCTTCAATGTTTTTTGCAGTGCAGAAATATGCGCGCTGCGAAAAGTAGAACGGCAAAAGATAGATGCGCTAAAACTTTATTGTTGGAGACAAATACTGCAAATCCATGGGACAGACAAAAGAGCAAGTAATTTTGTACTATAAGAGCGAAAAGGAGATTATCGTCAGAAGTAATTAAAAAGATACTGAAATACTGTAGCTCGGCTGGATTGAAGACAGTAATTCCCGGAGGAAACGAAAAGGAAAAAGGAGATGTGACCGCGTTCCAATGAGATGGACAGACATGATCCAAACAAATGTAGGAAAAAGTTTTGTAGAGTGTGTTCGACTGGTTCACAGCAGAGATCAGTGACATGGACAGTTCAAATTCATGATATTTCCGCGAGAGATTACATAACTTAATGAATCAATGTATACATACATATACATACATATACATACATGCATAGGTATATATACACACAACACACACATATATATATATATATATATATATATAAAATTTGGTCATTTTGGCCTAGCAAAGGGCTCGGCCCTTTGACTCCTTTTGCTTACATTTCTGTCTCTTTCTCTTCTATACTTTGCATAAATTAATCAAAATTTACGACATCGTTCTCACCGGAATCGACACAAAAAAAATAATATTCGTTACATAAAATTGGGACAAAATGTAATGGGGGCCGGCCTAAGAATTACGTTGTAATTAATATATATGTAAAACCTTATTTGTCCAAAGTTTGGATACCGTTATGTTTAGAAAGGATGTTTTATTTTTTATGAGAAAAAAAAATTCAGGTTTTTAAAACCATCTTTGAGAAGTTTTTTGAACTAAATACAACTAAAGAAGTACTGCGTTAGCTGTTTACAGAAAATTCTGTGTTATTGCAACAAACGGTAATTACTGAAATGGAAACGAATTCGACTAGTTTATCTCCGGAAAAGAGAAAAACTTACCTGCGATTCGCGTATCTTGATCATCTCGTTGCTTACATTGGACACTTCCTTCAGAGAGTGTATTTGTTTCTCCATCCCAAGACGAATGGTACGTTCCTCTTCCAATTGATGTTTGCAGTCGCGCAGTCGGTTCAGTTCATCTGCAATGCGAGAAATAGCTGCTCTTCGTTCTTCCCGTTTCTTGTCCAGTTCGTCTTTGAACTCGTCAAATTGTTCTTTTAATTTTTCTTTTCTGCTAATATCGCTATTATTTTCGTTAACTTCGTCATCTTCGACCCCATCGTCAACACTATCGACGCTCATTTCCTGAAATTAAAATATACATTTTTCAAACGGTTTCACATTATTTCCATAAAGCAGCGGCGGATAAACTAATTAAAAAGCGGTATCGACCGTAAAATTGATCTCGAAAAAACTTCTGAACTATTCTAAAGAAAACAACGCAAAACGTTAGTAGCCTACAATAGTGTGAATAGTGTGGGAAGGGTACTTTAGTTATAATGATAAAAAATGTACGTTCTTCAGCGGTATATCTATACAACTGTATACGGAATTATACGCTGCTATACAAATGTTATTAATGCCTTTATATATTTTACGTTAACGTTACTGATAACACGGGACAAAAATATTCATTTTTATTTAACGAAATTCACGAAACTAATCAATACGTTTCGGAGGAACGAATGAAGGTATCGCGGTTGAATTTTATAAAGTAAAAAAAAAAATATTTCCGGGGCGCGTATAATAATAATCTAATGATACATTTTCTATTGAAATTCGAAAATATTAGAAATAAAATATTGCTGCTTGTTTGAATTCTGCAAAATATTTTAAGAATCTTAATTAAGACTGCCGCAATCATCTCTTCCGATAATGAAAACTAACTAAAGTCAGCCAATAAATAACTTTCTATTTGTTTCGCAATGGGTTGAATAGTTTTTGAAAAAGCTTCGCGTATAATACATCGGCAGGTGTATACATAAGCGTACTAATTCAGCCGGCAAATCGGTCGGTTGTTTGGCAGATACATGAATTAATGATTGCGAAACTTAATTAAAATCGTGCCCCTGATAGTTAGTTGCCAATCATCAGAAATTCTAGAAACAGCACTGTTCATTATGTTCGAGTTTGACAATTAAAAATCAGTCTTTATTTCATCGCGATCGTTGTGGTTCCACGTCGAGACTGGTAACACTCGGAAAAATTAACTTTCGTGAATTTATTTTTTTACTCTGCGCTTTTTTTATTTTTAATAGGCTCCCTAATGGCGCAAAATCACACGATGGCTGCGAACAAATTATAGGTCGAATCGTTCTTTAACCCATTTTATTTTTGACCCAGAGAGTAAACAAAGTAGGCGTGTTGAAGACAAACGAGTTAGGTTGATAATGGCGACTAGGTCGGCGAAGAAGGTAACGACCCCACCGATGATTATCTAGAATAGAGTAAGGTGCACCGCGACTGATTAGCGACTACCAAGTAATTAAAAATTATATATCGATGCGCAGTTTGAGAAGACATTAGGAATCCGGCAAAAGATTTTTTTTTTTTTTATTTATGGTTTTGTCGGATATATAGTTATCAGCAGGAACACTTTCAGGTCTATTCTATCGTCAGCTAAAAATGAAACCAGCCAGGCATATTGGGGGAAATAATTATATATATATATATTAATTACAACGTAATTCTTATGCTACCCCCCATTCGAAAAAATGTCCCAAGAAAATGTCCCAATTTTATGTAACGTTTGTTATATTTTATAATATTTTTGTTATTGTTATTTAAAAAATGTCACAATTTTATGTAACGAAATATGTATCGAAAAATGTAATGAAACAATATTTTAATTTTATATAATGAAAGTTAAATGTTAGGATAGAATTTTTGTGATTATGTTTTGTATTTCTTTTTGTGTTGATGCCAGTAAGAATTACGTTGTAAATTTTGATCATTTTATACAAAGAAGAGAAAGAGACATAAATGAAAGCAAGAGGGGTCAAGGGCCACAGTCCCTTGCGAGGCCAAAATGGCCGAGTTTATATATATATATAGTAATAACAGATTGGAAACGTAGGAATTCCTAGTATGTGTCGATAAATGAAATTTCAAAGGCAACTACTCGTACTATCACGTTTCCTAATCAACTTGTTTCATTCAGTATAACTCAGCGGGTTTCATTTTTAGCCGATTAAGCCCAAAAAACATTTCTGTGGATTATTATTGTATACAATTTCCGTCTATTTGCTACATTCGTAACTATAGTTACACTTTAATATTTTATAATTCTAGTAAGCAGGATAATCTTCTGCATAAATAAAAAATACGGCGGTGGTAAATAAAGGGAACAGATTATCTATTGAAGAAATCAGTACAGTAATATTATATTCTACGTGTAAATATTACTTTAAACCAGCAAATATTTTTGTAAGGCATAAACATTATCTTAAACATGTAAATATTACTTGCGTCGCTTCGTGCGGCTGAATATCTTCCAACGACTCGCCATCGGTTCTTCGGGAACCGGTTAAATAGGTGACTGGTGCGCTTATAGCACCTCCCATTTCGTTTGATAATTGTCTTTATAGCTCCTCTTCTATATCAGAACAAAGAAGTAGACGAATTAGTAAGCTGTAATTAAAAATAATCTACAAAAATTAATCAAATCCGACTGTACTTCGGAATGTGTAGCTTTTCTGCTGTTGTTATCGAGCTCAACCGAATACAGTGCACACAATAGAAACTTCAAATGATAATATGTCATTTTTGTGGCGTTTAATCGGGAAAAGCGGTTTTTCGTTTTCTCCTGTCCGTTGCGGAAAAAACTGTCAACAACAGAAAAAAAATGATCAGACTCGAAAGGTCGATGATGGGAGCATTTGAATGGAAGCTAAAGGTTTTGCGAAAGAAGTAACTTCTTCATAGGAGTATCCAAAGGAAGACCGTCGAATAAAAGATGATTAACAGTCAGAGCAAAAAGTAACAATAAACGATGATGGAATTGAGAACCACAAAACACACAGCAGCTCTCCCCTCAGAATCAGCTTCTTGTTTCAGAAGGAGTGAGACGAATAGGAAAGAAAAAATTTTAATTTGGAGCTGTAAACGGCAGTTCAGTGTCCATATGCCGTTTTTTTTTACTACCTTTTGTCTCTCGCGTATATAAATAATTTGGATAAAGATTAATCGAAAAATGTCTCAGCCGTCAGCCACCTAATTTTGAAGTGGAAAAGTAGCTTTACCATTCGAATCAGCGAATGCATTTCTTTTCTTTTTGGAGGTCAACTGAACAACTGTACTATATTAAAGATTAAATTTTAATCCGGTCAGAGATCGATGAAAGAAAAAAGGCAAGAATAGGAAGAAAACAATGAAGTTAAGATATAGGAAGCTTTAGGGAGTAGGAAAATTCAGCTTTAATAGCTGAGCGTACAGAATATTACAAAACAGCACGTGGTCAGGATCACAAACGAAAGTACAGTCGCTAGAGTGTAAAGGACAATAAGGGGGCGGGAAAAGAGCAAAAACGATACCGTGAGGATGAGAGCAAAGTATGATTGAATCGCAGACGGCAGATAGCAATAATGAGAAAACGTTTAAGGGTAGGAAAATAATAGAACCTAGAACAGGAAGGGGGTCGAGGCTGAACAGAAAAGTAAAATGTGTTAGGATTAGAAAAAGAGCCAGGTGACTAAAGTCTGACATGTATTCTTTTGAATAGGGGAAGTATGTTGTGTCTGGGAATTTTTTTATTAAAATGTGGGGAGTGCAACGCTGAGTGTACTAAGGAATCCACCGTCTCCGTACCATCAATACCCGCATGACTTACAACCGAAAGAAGGTCGATGGAAACGAAATGGGAAAGGGAAAGACTATAGATGAGGGAACGTATACGGAAAACCAATAAAGTCAAGGGAATATGCGGGAAAGGGAGAGGACATAGCTTGAAGAGCACTTTTGGAGTCCCGAAATGATTAGATCAGAGTATCGAGGTAAGAAAATAAATATAACTGCTCGAAGAATGGCATAAAGTTCTGCGGAGAAGATGGAGCAAAAAGCAGGCAGCCTGCAGGATTGAACGGAACTACTTCTGGGGAGAAAAAGGAAGCAGCTACTCCCTCTGAACTTTCGGAACCATCAATAAATATTAAGGAATGAAGAAGGGAAATGAGGAATTAATAAGAAAATTAAATTCTTGATTAGCAGCTGCGGACTCGGAAGTTATAGATAATGAAGGGAGAAAAGAGAATTTTGGAGGGTGAAAAAGCCCGAAAAAGTTAAACATAAAATAAGGAAGTTTACTATGGGAAATAGTACAAAACGATGATCAGCGGATACCTTAATGTCATACCAAGTAACGAAAAAAAAAGTTCAATTATAAATTAAATTCAATTATATTATTCATTCATTTTAAATATGAGTGTTGTTTCGGCAGTGTTTTTTCAGACGTTGAACTGCAGCAGGCTGATTGATTCTTAATGGTAATGATAAATATTTTATAGGAGAAAATGTTATAAAATATGTAACTGGAAATTATTATGCAAACTGTAAACGTTTCTCTTTTTTAATCTATGATATATTCAGTTGAGATTTGCTCTTCTGTAAATATTACAGAAAAACTAAAACCCGAGGGTCCATGGAACGTTCCTCCGAAAGAACAAAGCACTTGATTATTTCCAGATCGTTGAATGAAGTGTTTATCCAGATTCTATATTCAATTAAATGTCATGGGTCTAATTGTAGATCATAATTTTTGGTAAGTGGTTGGATTGAGTAAACATATATACGGTTTTCTTTTTAATGCTTTTCATCAAGCATTATCTTGTAGCATGCCTCAGACAGTTCAGATTATGGAAAAAATCAAGATACCTGATCAAAAGCATTAAAAAGAACACCGTACGTATTCGTTCAATCCAATTATTTACAAAAAATATAATCTAAAATTGGACCGATAAAAATTAGTTGAATATAAAATGTAGAAAGATACTTCATTCAACGAACTGGAAATTAACAAGTGCTTCGTTCTTTCGGGGGAACGGTCCGTGGACCCTCAGATTTTAGTTCTTCTATTATATTTATGCCCCGCGGGGCACTAGTTGTTGTAACTGAAGGCACCTTCTCTAGTCAGCAGTCACTCAGCTGTCATGTAAAGCGCTAGTGCCATCGACAACGAAACAGAATAACAACCGGTGAGTTATGCGGGTCCACGGGTCGTGCACGGTGGTCATTTTCTCTTCGGCGGGCTTAGCGCGAAATAAAAAAAGCTAAATCATAACATATAATACGCGCTGATAAGGGAACGGTGAGATAGTTACTTGTCAAAAGTGATCATGCCATTAAATACCGTGAAGTATTTAACTGCGTATCCGACGAACAGACTATCAGCACCTCATCAACGATTTTTTTGTTCCTGGTCAAACCGATTCATTGATATGGGACGAGTAGGCGAGTCACCGGCGCCTGAAGACTGGACCTTTCGGCTAGGGAAATAGAAATACTGCAAAAGGCAACGGGAAAACACTGAAATATTTTCCTAATTATTATCATCATGGCTAGAATCTGAAGTAAAATGGCCGTTTGTCCGGAACACCCCTTGAATAGAAAAACGGTGCTAAGATTATCCGCGCTAGTTAATGACGATCCCCCCAAAATCAAGGTTAGAAATAAGAAGATCCACATTGCTACATGGAACATCCTTAGACTTCTTCAAACAGGTAAATTGCATACAATGTAAACGCTGAAAGGAAAAGACTAAACATCAATATCCTTAGATTAAGCGAGGCGCGATGGCCTGGAACTGGACGTACACAAATGGAGGATGCAGACTTCTGTTATTCAGGTACAGATGAGGCAAACCATAGTGCAGTTGTTAGTATCACAATAGATAAGAGTATTGTCAAATCGATGAGGGTATGGAAAGCTGGATTTTCACATTTACGCTTGAGAGAAAAATCGAGAACTGGAAATATACGTATGCCGTCATATGTTGAAGAGTTCATACATGTAACCATGAAGTGCGGCGAAGAATTCCGAAACAAACCAATCTTCTATAGTGCACTTTTCAGAAAATTAAAATATTACGGTTCTCCAACTTGTTCTGTACGACACCGTCGAGGAACATCAAAAGCCAGGGAGGAAAAAGATGTCATGGAGCGCAGACATGTGTCGGTCGGACAACCAAACGCACACTTGGCAAAGACATATCTAATTACAAAAACAGAGTAGCTATCATGATCGCCAAACTTCGATCGGAGATGCCGTAAAAAGAAGAAAAAGATCTTACAGAAGAATAAATCTCAATTGACTGTGTCGTTCTTTGTGAAAAAAGGAAAATGATTTACAGTTTCCGCAGTCATTTTTCAGTTATATACATATTCTATAATTCTCCTATAAATATTTTTTTCACATTACCCTTGATATAGGAATTATGGTATCATTAATATATATGTATATATATATATATATATATATATATATATATATGGTGCTTGGCTACCAAGTAGAGGTCACGGGTTCACGACTTGTCTCGTCCCGGATCCGAGTCGCTCTCAAGCTTACCCAGCCTGAAATAATTGAGCACCAGAGAAATCTGGGAAAGTAAAGGCGGCCGAGAGAAAGGAATTGGCCCCAATATTCTCATCAGATCCATTAGGCTTAGTACATTGTGAACCTTAACTTCACAATCCCAACGCCCTCTCATGGGTATCGAACTCACTTTACTTTACTTTATATAATACATAAGTACATATGTAGTAATCTTCTGGTACTTATAGTCATGTAGCGAAGTACCAAGTAAATTAGTAAAGAAAGAAATATGTCACTATTTCTCTAGCAGCTTGGCTGAAGAGACAGTTTTTAGCTTACCAGTAGAAATCGGAGAAGTTTATGCAGAGAAAAATGGTTCATAGGCTCTAGTTAGTTTATTGGTGTCGAATATTGATGATCTGCTCTCTCTCAAACTGTGTTTGCCGTGCACTTTGAGCACTTCTCCGACTCGGCAAGTCACTGAGAACGCACTAATAAGTGTACACACACTTAGTATACAAGCAAACAGTTGGAAGTGTTTAACCAACTAGGTACTTATTTTCTTTAAGCGAGTTACATGCACGTTGCGCATTGCACATTTTTCATTTCGAGCTGTGACTACGCAACCGCTATTTTCTCATAATGACGTTCAAACGCCTAGTTTATAAATACGCTTGGCGAACTGTACTGTTAGTGAAAATTGTTGACCGTGGCAAACGAAAATTTCTAGAGAAGCGGTGGTAGTGCAGTGAATCAGCGGTTACTAGAATTTAAAAATATTTATTAATATGAGCAGACGTAATCACTTTTAAATAGATTTCTTAATGAGTTTGTGATCCTTTTGTAAATATAATATATTTGATTTTTTTTTTTTTGTAAATATATATTTCGCTTTATTGTTTTTAAATTAAATTTATTTTAATCATTTGTTTATTTTTTTGAATTCATTTTGCATTATTCCTTTTTGTTGTTTTCATAAATTATTTCCTTTTTCGAAATTTAAACATCAATTTTCTTTTAGGTAAATATGAATGTTAATTTTTTGAAATTTAAACAAGGGGCTCCTTAATTTGGTTTTCTTTGTGTAGCGCTATGTATGATTGTTTATTGACTTAATTCTATTTAAAAATGCTTCTTTCTTTTCTAAGAATTTTCCTTCCATTTTTGTTCTTCCAGCAGAATCTCCTTATCCATTGCTGGTTTCAAGTCCACACGTTTATTACTTTGTATAAAGAGGTAGTTTTTATTATTCTTACTAAAAACCAAAAACGTGCTTTATCTTTTGCTATGATTTATATGCTCAATATGCAAAATAATGTAGCTCAAAAACGTAAAAAGTGGACCAACCCAGTTAAGTTTCTTGCCCTTATTACAAGAACTCTAGGAAAATGATCCTCACGATTTTAGAAGAACTTAAGGATATATCCAATTACGTTTGATTATTAATTTTCTTTACTAAGAAGTCATGTGATAAAGAAACATGTAGTTATAATAGAAGCTATTTCAGCAGAGGAGCGTTTGATAGCTACATTAAAGGAAGATGTTACAAAGATTTACAGCAATCAATGGGAATTTTGTAAATATTAATAAACTCGACGAAAAAGTCTTTATTGCACAATTGCGAATCAGAACTCATTATAAGGAATTATACTAATTAGTTCTAAATATACGAAAAAATAAAAATAAAATTAATACTAATAATCGTATTGAAAATGTAAAAAAGTGAAAGAAAAGGACAATTTTAAAGTCCTAAGAAAGACACGTGATGAAACCTCTAACGAAATCTTTGAGTAAACCCGCACACAAGTCCATAGACAAAACTGTGTTGTTTTAATTCGTGTGAGAGACAAGTGCGCTGGTTTATACAGATATCGGGGTCAGGCCAAGTCTGACGTCTCGCATTACATTTAACCCTGAGTGCCATTTCCTGAATTTTATGAAACCTGCGCGCAAGTCCGCGTACAAAACCGCACATGTGTGGCGGGCTACTGAAACACAATTTTAATCCGCACAGTTTTCGCCACGGTCTAGACCTCTGCCGGTTAAGTCTGTGGACAAAACCGTACGTGTGTAACAGGCTATTTATACGAGCGTGTTACAGCAATATGTCGTAAACGATTCTGTAGCTTTAATGTTTCTACTAAAATCAACTGTTGCAATTTTTTGACACCTTTTTTTTATTGATTGAATAATATCGCAACGATTTGAACTGGATAATTTTCCTGCTTAGAGATAGTAAGAAACTTTTTGGTGACTACATTGTCTATTGTGTTCAAATAGTGGCCATACCAATTTACAAAGAGCAGCATTCCTAAAAAAAAAGTTTAATAGGTATTCTCTGTTCAGTTAAAGTAGCAACAAATAATTTCAGTAATCTATACACACTTTAGCCATGCATTACTGCACATATATAAAATAAATTCTATCGGAACAACCAAAATTGAATTTTTGACGGCGCCGTAACTTTTGTCCTAGACCAAAACAAATTTGTCAGCACTGTTCGTGTAATTTAAAATATCTACAAATTACCAAAATGTCAACTTTCTATAATATACCGCAAATGAGACTAGACGTCGTATATTAAGCAAAAAAAAAAAAAAAAACAAAAAACACCACTAACTACGATGAATCGAAAAATTTTCAATATAAACACGTAAATATATTCTGAAAATTTTCAAAAATTATAATATGCATCTTTAAACATAAACTGGCTGAACTAACTAAGACGTGATTTCGGTGACTTTATTGTTTTCGCGTTCATGTATTGTATAATGTGTTGTAAGTGGGTTTTTTTTTTGGTTTTTTTTCTAGATCCCCCCTTTGGGCACGTCAGCTAAAGACCTACACCCAGAAACAACAAGAAAGAAAAGAGCCATCAGTTAAATTTTGATTCGGTCAGATATAGACAATATAAAGTAACGGATGAAATAATGGATCGCGAGGAGAAGGACAAAATATAAGATACACAATACGGAGCGGGGAGCTTGAGTTTCAGCAGACAAGAATATAGAATACAACGTTCAACAGAAAGGAATGGACATTCAAAGAAGATGTGATTGGCGAATTGCCGCTTCGTTTGGGTGGTGAGGACAATTTGGAGAGGAGACAAGGGAAAAGCGAAAACGAGATGAAGGAAGAGCAGAATAGCCAAAACGCAAGCGAATCATAGAGAAATGACAACAGAACAGGGAAGTGAAGGAAACTCAAAGAACCAGGGATTAGACGGAAGACTAGGTTGTACAGACAGATAAAAGGATTGATCGTTACGAAAAGAGGAAGAGTAAATATCTGACCAAAGTTTGAGATGAAATTTAGTACATAAGAAATTCAAGTTGGAGGATGGAACTTTTTTATAGAAAGAACGAGAGGAAGCAGCAATTCGAGCCAAGGAATCCGCCGTTGTATTACCTTTAATGCCCGTATGGCTGGGAATTCACAGAAAATCAACACAGATGAAGTAGTGAGAAGAAAGAAGATGGACAAGACAGCGTATGCGAAGAATGATGAAATCGGAAGAGTGATCATGAAAAGGGGAGCTGATCGCTTGAAGAACACTCATGAAGTCTGAAATAATCAAATAATTAGAAAACCAACGACTGGAGGAAATGGAAATAATAGAGCGTAGGATGGTCATTAATTCGTTTATAAAGGTAGAGCAGAAAGAAGAAAGACGAAATTATTCAGGTAAATTGAAATCTGGAAGGATAAAAGAAGCTCCAACACTATGAGGTGGTCCCATGGAGCCATCCGTGAAGATGGTTACATGCGATGGAAATTGGGAATTGATAATGCTGTGGAATTCCTGTTGAATTATTGCCTGAGGAAGAGATTTGGATAGTGAAGGTACAAAAAAAAACATAGGGAGAATGGCAGAGATCAGCAGAGCTAAAAAAAAAGTAGGAAGATTATTACCTGAGATTGTGTAAGGCCAAATAAGGCGAAGGGAAATGAAAGCAAAAACAAGGATTTTCCTAGGTGTAAAACGCCAGTTCTTATAAATTGAAAGATAGAAATGAATAAGAGTACAGGACGTGAGTGAAAGACGTTTAGTGAGGAAACGATAGCCTAAGTAAGATCTGCGAAGAGACAGAGGTGGAGACTCTGCGAGAATTGCTGGAATTGGAGTAGACTTAAGACTGATAAAGATGAGTATATTGGACACGGTAGGGAAACCGCCAACAACGATTCCCGAGATAAATACAGTTACTAAATCATATATATGTACATACTAACACTAACGGTAATATCAGTACAACTGATAACAGCGGCAGTATTAACAACGAGACTAATAGTAATAGTAGTGATAATAATATTATTCACAGGTTATAATACAGTCTATAGGAGCAAATATAGCAAATTACCATCCGCTAGCGATATGTAAACTAATTTCGAACTTTAAACGGTTACAGTACTTCCAAAGAAATGCAGTGAATAGCTACATTTGATTCGCCGCTAGTAGTCGCTAATCATTTTATCTTAAATGTAGCTAACAATTCGAACACTAAACATTTGAACACATTTATTCCTGACTTGCTTTTTTTCAGATACGGTGTTATTCGTGGTGTGGACCTGCATGTTTCAGAAAAACTACAAAATACCATTAGCAGTGATTTACAAATACCTAGTGTACGCAGAATTAAGTGACGTGTAGGCGAGGAATTAGTCCCGACAACAGCAGTACAGTTACAATTTATCGGAGAGAATCTTCCATCGTACCTATATGTATATATATATATATGTGTATATATATATATATATATATATATATATATATATATATACGTAAATTGCGATTTTCCATTTCACTTAATATTAGACCATCTAGACAATGTAAAAATTGTTTCCGTTTTGGTCATTTAGCGATACAGTGTAAGTCTAAAACGCGTTGCTTGTTCTGTCAAGAACATTATTCAACAACTTTATGTGATTCAATCGATGTAGATAGGATGGACATTTCAGATATTAAATGTATTAATTGTTCGGCTAATCATCTTGCTATTGAAAACGGGTGCTCTTTGCACGTAGAACAAGCAAAGATACAAAGAATAAAGACGTATGATAACATATCCACAACGGAAGCTATAGGAAAAATAAAAAATTCGGAAACCACCAGAGATTTTTCATACGCAGAGATTTCACGTTCAGTACATCAGGTGCCGACAGGTCCAGGAAAAACGATATGTAACGTTCCTCACCTTCAACTAGGAATGGTTGGGGAACAATTGAGCGCAATTCCCGGATTATAGCTCATTACTTGTTTTTCCTTCGGGGAAACCAACAGCCAGACCATATAAATCGTCCTCAGAGTATATTGCTAGCGCTTCCGGCTCGGCATAGATTCCACCACTAACGATACGGAGATTGTTCTTATCTGATAAGTTTTTACTTGGAAAGATTTAGTGCTTAAGTACCAAGGAATTTCTCTGATCAATAGAGGTTTTCTATGACTTGTATGTTAGCGTCTAGTTTCCGCCGGCTTCGCAAATTTCACCAGGTAGAAATAAATTTTTTACCAGCCAAATATATTTCTTGGATCCCTTTGAATATAATGAATTAGAAACTAAAGTCCATCTATCAGAGTTTGACATAGCCGTTAAATAAATAATATTTTTAATAATGTTCTGAATAGTAAATGGCCGAATTAATCCTCTATATATATACGGATGGTTCAAAAAGGAAAGATGTAATTGGGCCGGCATTTGTCATTGTCATATATATAAACTCGGCTCTTTGGGACTCGGAAGGGGGCTCTCCTTTCACGACCAGGTCTAGTTCTTCTATAATTCTTATAGAAGACTAAACTTTTTTATTGACTACGCCGTTTGACAAAATTTTTTCGTTACTTTTTTTACGTTACATTTTCGTTACATATTTCGTTACATCATAAAATTATGACATTTTTTTGGGACTAATTTCGTGACAGGACACTTTTCCTGATGACTAAGTCATTTTTTCGTTACCTTTTTGCGTTACATTTTCGTTGCATATTTCGCTACAAAAAAATTGTGACATTTTTTGGGGACAAATTTCGTGACGGACACTTTTTCTGATGACCCCCGGCGTAAAAATGCCGTAGCTATTAATACATATATATATATATATATATATTAATTATATATTAATTACAACACATTATAAAAAATGTCCTAATTTTATGTAACGTTTGTTATACATGTTTTATAGAATTTTTGTGATTATGTTATTAAAAAATGTCACAATTTAATGTAACGAAATGAGTAGCGAAAAAAATGTGACGAAAAAATGCAACGAAAAATGTCTTAATTTTATGTAATGAAAGTTAATTGATAGGATTTTTGTGATTATGTTATTTTTTTTTGTGTTGATGCCAGTAGAAATTACGTTGTAAATTGGATCATTTTATACAAAGTATAGAAGAGAAAGAGACAGAAATGTAAGCAAGAGGGGTCGAGGGGCATAGCCCCTAGCGAGGCAAAAATTGCCGAGTTTTATGTATATATATATATATATATATATATACATATACATATCAATTCGGCTTTTTGGGCTACGTTATGGTGATAACCGTACACGTTTTCTATAATTATTATGAAACATTTGATTGTGATTGACTACGCGTTACTTTTAGGTTACGATTTGCGTAGCAATTTATTATTTTACAACAGTTTACGTCACAGTTCTTTCTATCTACATCTACTTTTATTTTATCTTCCTTTACATACTTTCGTTGTGTGATGATGATGATATTTTGTTTGAATGTTCAGCCTTTTCTTCGTTCTTCATTTCCTCTTCGTTAAAACTTTATATTGCTCCTGCGTATAGTGCTTCTTATATTTTCTCATTTTCTTCTGGTTCGGTTATTTCTTCCTTGAATTATTTCATTCTCTGTTTTTGAGCATTCAAGAATAGAATTTTATTTCCTCTTCCTATTTCTAGGCTAATGTTCTCGTTGACGAACTCGTTAAAGAAAAGAAAGTAGTAAAACAAAAAAGAATGTCACAATTTGCGGATTTCACTAACAGCTTTCAAATACCTCCATAACACACTTCCATACCGCAAAAACAAAAGGGAGTTTCTAAATAACACAAAGAAAAAAACGAAAAAAAGCATAACAGAATTTCCGTATTACGCCCAGCGTGAAAATGACATTACGTTATCGTTATGGTTGGCGGAGTTGCGGACGGACCATGAAAATGATTTTATTAGTTTTATGGTGACACGAAAATCGGCATTGACCAATTAGTGGTAATAAAATAATCGTTCAAAGACCACAAAAACTGCAAATTTTTCGTGGACTAAAGTACAAAGTAGAACTTGTGTACTATATTTCTTAAATAAACGGTAATAAATTGGTACATTTGTCGATAGAATATCCCGCCGAGTAACGCACTAAAGTTGCAAAACTTTTATCGGTTTCGAAAATAACAGATTTATATAAATAGTTGACGAATCAAATTTTACAACGATATTAATGAAGCGCATTATGAACCGAAGTAAGTTTTCGAAAGTACAAAAGGATTCTATAGTTCAAATATCGTAATTTATTTGTTCCTTGTTTGCTGAACTACAGGGTTCACGGTCGTAAACTGTACGGAACAAATAATCGAAAAATCTTAAAATATTTCAAATATCAAAAAATATTCCTCACTTTAAATAAATTTAATTATAAAAATAATGAACTTTATATATTTAAAGGTGTTATTGGAAACGAAATTGCGACAACTTACAGAAATTAGAGGCGTTTACAGAAAAACAAGAGCTTCTAAAAAGTACAGTCAAGTTCAGCAATCTACAAGAAGTATCTAGTATATAATGTAATTGACAAGAGTTGCTTAACATGTTCACACACGAATTTTGGGTTCATCCTATATTGTTAATTAATGGTGAACTATTATGCCTGAAAACGTTTCTAAAGTAAGTTATTTTAATTCAATAAAGTCATTTAATACTTATTTTGATTTGCTAATCAGGGGTATTTGTTTATTTTATATTTACAATTATTTCACACTTGTAAAATAATTTACGCTTAAACAAATTTTAATTTGTAGCAATTGTAAATATTACAATATAAGTTATGAAAACTTATTTGGCAAAGAAATAGAAAAAAAAAAAAAAACAAAAAAAAAACGACTATTGCAGGCGTCATCTTAAAAGTCAATCGGAAATGCAAATATCTCGTTTACTACGAATGCTAGTACCCCGTCTTTTGTCAACATCAACCTTTAATTTTTTTTCATTCGACAGTTTATTCTGGCCACTCTCCGTTGAAAAGCAGCACATAATTGTCTTCGGTCTCGGCGAGTTTCCTTTGCATAGCTTTTCTTTTAACGGTCTTATATTGTAAGTTGTGATTTTCTTTATGAAGTTGAACGTAATCAATTTGCAATTGTGAAAACATAAAATCTTACATAGTAAATTGTCATGACCCCCCTCCTAGATTAAAAATAACAAAATCGTTGGATTACTTCCGCTCTCGCCAAAACGTCTTACGTCTCATAGATGAGTGGTCCTTGAAATTGGAAATTTGTATGAACCTGTTAAGGATAAGGATCGGAAATTAAATTATATATCGGCTACCCTTTTTGGATTATTGAACTCGGCTGTGCACTTTAAAAGTTACCGGTTTTAAGTGATTACACACACGATTAATTGCTTTTTTAAAAAAATCTTCAATCAGCATTTTACGAAGGAAGTCAACTTCACTGAAACATTACTAATTTCGATTAATCACGAGCCTGGCGCGCTATTTTCATTTCACTTAATGTTTACATAACAATATCATTATAATGTTCGCTAATACTGTTGTCATTATTTCCGTCATCCGCTCCGTTACTACTTCTACACTGTTTCACCATTAAAATTACAATTATTGTATTACTGTTTTCTTTTAAAATAATCTACATAAATCTGCGATTTTCAGATATTTCATCGATTGGTCGACGGACTGGCATTAATGTGGCCACAAGCTTACACTTCTCTAGCGAGCATTGAACTCATTGCACCGATATGACTAGCTAGGAGCTGGCTTCCTTTCAACAGATAATCTCGTAAGTCACTTTATAGCGTTATGAGTCATTTTTCTTATTCTAATACTTTCTGTGGATAGAGTTGTTTTATTCAGTTTTGCGTTGTTTTGCTATTTACTGTTTATTGTCATTCGGTACGCTAATTCCATTAACTTTTACTTATTTATCTGTAGATCTCCCGCACCTATATTTTATTACCTGAATTGGCACTTGTATCTTTTTTGACAAATCCATCTTGCGTGATACTGATTATTTCTGAACGGTATCCGGATAAAAAGGTTAAGCTTACACATTTACTATCATATTTTTCAATTTTAAGCGATGCACAACTGTTAAATAGGACGAGTTTCTTGCATTTGAATGGATGCATGACTTCCATTATGGAGGTCACGGGTTCGATCCCGAGCGACGACGAACTTATTACAAGAATTAAATAAATAAATAAATAAGTACTCGCTAATAATCACGTGGAAGGCAGCGGCAACCCACCACGTATACCATCATATGCGCGCTAGTTCAGTACACACAGCAGACACACGCGGGACTGCACTTGTAGCGCGATAAATCAAACGATTACTAATCAGTTCCGGGTGTGGTCTTGCGTGCGTACACTCGCGTTGCGTATAGCAATTGCCATGAGCGCTGCCTATTCTGTACAACTAGAATAGAATGTACAAATAGGTAGTCACGACGCTCGGAATCGAGCGATTCGACTCAGAGAGAGTGAATCAAGAATCAGCAGGGATTGATTTAGTGTGCATTACCATGACCATCGGATCATGATTTAGAGTGATGAAAGAAAGAAAGAGACGCCCATATTAAAAACCGCACTGGTATCTTTTAAATGAAATCGCACATTTAGTTGTAATTCGTAACCGTACAGAGAAAGAAATTATGTACGAACTGTCGGTAGAACGACACTACTTACCATTGTCGAATCAATCTGTCCAGCAGAGGCTGTAGGAGGGCACACGACTAAGATTAATTGATTGGTCCTATGGGCTAAAAAGTGGAATATATCAGTAAATCTGGGAAAATCGTTTTTCTGCCCATTATCTTTGAACAGAGGGAGGTGCACAGATACCAGTTACGATGGTACAACCATCACCCAAGTGGCTTAGACAAATGACTTAATTGGCAACATCACATTATGATCACCTTACGCAATTGTCGACATAAAATGAAAGTTGTCTTTTTCACCCAAAATGTAAACTCCAACTTGAAAACCAACAATTATTCAACAAACAAGTCGTTGTGCCTTCCTGGAAATATAGTATCCAGCTATGGAGCATGACAGCCAATTTTAACCTTAAGTAGGTGTTTCACAACAAATCTCTTCGACGTTTATGCGATGCACCATGGTTTGTGCGCAACAGCATCGTACAAAGGAATCTGCAAATATCCACATTGAATAAGGAAATAAACTTCCGTAGTGGTCGATTTTGCCTGACGGGGCACATCAGTCCCTTCGCTGTCTTACTGACCAATAGCCTAACTCATCGACTGCTAAAATGCCTACACCCTAACATGGCCTACTTCGGAGAATCACTTAGAATTATCGCGCACTATACGCCTATTGTATATATAATTCTTTAGGCTCCTAGCCACAACGCCACTATCCGTAATCATAGGTATAATTTATAGTATTTAATACTGACTAATATTTAGGCAACTTTTTGTAATAATATAAAAGAAAAAAGAAAAAAAAAGTACTCGAATATTTCCTTTTTTTAGAATGATGCATTTCGTGTCTAATTTAAACTGCTACATTACTACGTTTTTTTTGGGGGGGGGGGGGGGGGTAGTATGTTTTTTATTACTAATATTATTTGAAAATTTTAATAATGAATTATAGGCGGTGGAGAATAATTAAGCTTCTCGTTATGTATTGCAATGATTCTAAAAAATAACTTATAAATCGATTTTTTCGCTCAGTTTTATATTACGTATTAAAGTATTTATTATTAAGAAATTTTTTAACTTTACATTTTCTATTTCCATTTCATCATTTAAATATACACTTATTTTTCGATTTATATAAAATTAGTAATAATAATAATCTTTCGTTTTTTTATTTTGCCTTTATTGCAATTTAAAATATGAAATATTAAAAATAAAATGACTATCGGTAATACAAAAAAACTTTATTGCTACATTTGAACGCGTTTGTGTGTTAAATTCATAATTTAATAAATTAAAATACCTCAATTTAAGGAAACGTTTTCGGGCATAGCCCATCATCAGCTAACAATATAAAGTGTAATCAAATAGAGCACACATTTCTAGTTTCATTTGAGTGCAGTTTCTATTGTTAGCTGATGATGGGCTAAGCCCCGAAAACGATCGCTTAAATTGAGTTATTTGAATTTAATAAAATATAAACTAATTTATATTTATTTTTGTTTGTTACTAAGGGAATTTATTTATTTTATATTTATAAATACTAACAAACAAGTATTGATTTATCCACATTCCTATTTAAATATTCTATTAATACCAATAATTCTTTTTTATACTTAAAATTTGACGAAGAGCTATTAATGTAGAATTTCTTCCGTATGTATGTACATAAATACATAAATATTTTTTTAATTTTCACAAAAGCTAAGTAATGTGCTTTTATGTACAAACGCAGCTCGAGTACCTCATTTGGATGTATCTTTGTTTTCTTTTTTGTTCTTTTTTGTTCTTATACGTCACAAAAAGTCTTGTTCAATACTTGATTGGTTGCATTTAATAACGTATCAGACTCACAGAGCTAGATGAATATACATACATACATACATTATATCATATACATATATATATATATATATGCCCCCTACTTTCATCAGCGCCGTTGAATTTAGTACATTGTGAACCTCAACTTTACAACCCTCAACGCCTTGTCAAGAGTATGGGACTTTCGTTACATTATAAATATATATATCTATAAAACTGTGATCAGACCAGAAGCATTATCTGCAGCGGAAGGCCTAACAATGAACAGAAAAGGATTAAATGAGCAACTTGAAATGGCAGAAAGAAAGATCGTAAGAAGAATACTGGGATCAGAGAAACATGGTGGAAAATATATAAAAAGGAGTAACCAGGAAATATACCAACATGTGTTAAGCATCACTACCGAGATCCGGAAAAGAAGAATTCGATTCTACGGTCATATGGAAAGGATGGAGCCGAGCAGGTTCACTGGAAGGTTGTTCAGTTACATGCGAAAGCTAAAAATAAACGGTACGTGGTACACAGAGACCAAAAAAGACCTGGATGAACTAAAGATCACGCCTGAAGATATAGAACAGCGATCAACGTTAAAGAAGAAATTATTTGACTGCAAAAGATTCGCGAAGAAATGTAACGGAAGAACTGGCGTTCTGTGGACCGAAGAAAGAAAAAAAAGACACAGTGAAAGAATGAAAGAAGTATTGAAAGAGAGGAAGAAGAATGGCAGAACCAGTTGACAACGTAGTCCACCAGTGGCTAATTCGAAATAAAAATAATAATATATATATATATATATATATATATATATATATATATATATTAATTACAAAGTAATTCTTAGGCTACCCCGATTAGAAAAAATGTCCCAATTTTATGTAACGTTTGTTATATTTTATAGGATTTCTGTGATTATGTTATTATATTCATATGGACCGATTTAGAATTACGTTGTAAATTTTGATCATTTTATACAAACTATAGAAGAGAAAGAGATAGAAATGTAAGTAAAAGAGGTCAAGGGGCACAGCCCCTTGCAAGGCCAAAATTACCGAGTTATATATATATATATATATACATATATTTATATTAATTACAACCTAATTCTTAGAAAAAATATCCCAATTTTATGTAACGCAAAATATAACGAAAAAATGTTTCAATTTTTTATAATGAAAGTTAAATGTTAGGATAGGATTTTTGTGATTATGTTATTTTCTTTGTGTTGATGCTAGTAAGAATTACGTTGTAAATTTTGATCATTTTATACAAAGTATAGAAGTAGATATGAAAAAAAAGATGGGTCAAGGAGCATAGCCTCTTGCGAGGCCAAAATATTGAATCCGTTATTCTTAGGCCGGGGTACACTACATTTTTTGTATCAAGTCCCGTTATTTTATATATGATAACAAAGATTGAATGCTGTGTTGTACAATCGGTAAGATATTTTTTTTTTTATAAACGACGAGTAAGAAGTAGTCAATTGAAAACGAATTTTCTAAAAGAATTTTAGAAAAAAATAAGATTTGCGATCAAGAGGGCTTGTCTTCTTCGGAAGCCCGAACGGCAGAGTTTACACATATTCGAACGGGTTTTATTAAAGAGATACAGCCGAGATCTTCGTCGACAGAATGTATAAAAATATCAAATTTTACAATTTTTCGGATTTCATAATGATCGATATAAATACTATTCATCTTTTTGATTTGGGTTAAATTTTTATGTTTAATTTTAATATTTAATATATTTTCTTCTAAAATTCGGTTTTGCCTTAATGTCTGTGTTTAGGCTTCTATAAGCGAGTAACCAAAAATTCGGGTCTTTAAGAACTTCTTTATTATATTAAAATTTCTTTTTAGGCTTAAAAAATTCTACACGCCTTTACAGTTTTCTTCATTCGAAATCGTTAATTCCGTTTTTAGCTTATTGTTAAACTTATTTTTTTGACCATTTTATAAACTGCGTATGTGATTTGAGAATTGAACTTATTTCCGTGGCTAGTAGTTGAAAAAGGAGACAGAATTACTACTGATTTGAATTGATTACATACTAGGTTCGGTACTGTAAAAATGTTTGTATAGTGTACGTAAGGTTGGACTCAACTGGCGTATTAACGGAATTTTCGGCGTTATTGTAATGAGAGTTGATTTCATTCAACAATTTAACAGAATGCCGGAAATTTATTTGTTCAATTTAAATAATTAATAGAGATTTTAGTTTACCTTGGTTTCTTTTTTTTTTTTTTCATTTTGTTAAAAATCGTTAGCAGAATCAAAATAAGCGATAACGCCGATTGTGATTTCATTGGCTCATTTAGCACCGTCCGGTGAATGCATTTGTACTGACGGCATAGCATCTGTAAGGATTTCGGTTGAGCGATCACGGGTCGATAATATTCTAAATATTCTACGTTACTACCCGGCGGTAATGCAAAAAAAAATATGCGATTAAAATATTATTTATAACTAAACTAATATTTAACTTACTTACCAATTATTACGAAGCAGCAACAGGTTTTTTTCCTTCAATTTTTTAGTTTTTTTTTTTTGATTAAATAAAAACTACTGCGCTTGAACGAAATTATTCTCTAAACGATTACAAATATTCGTCATACGTGTATTTTTAAGGAAAACAAAACACTTTCGAAACCGACGAAAATGATTTTAGTTTATGTCGAATGAAAAATACCGCGAAATAACCAGCTCTAATTAATCCACCAGAACGCGTATTGTGTTTTAGGGGAGAACGGAAATAATGAGATAAAGAATAACTGTTGCACGATCAGGTTCTTCTGGCATACAAATGAATTCCGTGTGTTAGCCTGTCCCGGCGGCTGCGGGTACGCTGCGATGATGATCTTTTATTTTGGCCCAGCTCCATCCGCGCTTCGTATTTTTAGTCTTCCTTCAGCGCCTCTGATGACGTACAGCAAGATCTTCCATTATTTCTCTTTGCTGTCATTATGTCTCGTAGAAGAATATTGTAAATATCCCAGAACATAGATATACATTTCGTTTTTGTAATCATTCAAGTCGCGAAGAAAACGTGCGACTTAATGAAGATATTTTAAAAAGAAATTCAAATCGGTCCTGGTAAAAGTTAATAGGCTAAATTATTTAAGTTTCCGTCCTTCAAGCCACGGGGAGTATAGACAATAGCGAAACATAAATAATATTTCGATTCGACGTATGTGCCATTATAATTCATTCCAAATTGTCGCGTCCAAAAGTAATAACAAACTTCCGTTTGGATGTTTTGTGACTTTTTTTTTTTTTTTTTTTTTTTTTTTTTGTTGTCTATTTATTACTGATCAGTTCATCATGGTCTAATGCAGCGTTTCTCAACCCTTTTTGGTTCGCGGCACACTTGCATACATCACAATTTTCCGCGGCACACCGCGCATTTTGACAACAATGCGTACGTATATAGTAGTTGAAAACTGACTTGGAAACAGTGGGAGATGCGTCTAGACCGGTGCGCTGCCACGCTTCACTACTGTCAGTGCTCACATTTGTTACCAGACCAGTCAGTCAGTCACTTGTAAGACGAATTGTTTTTGATTTTCAAAACTTTTCGTTAATTTATAGTAGCCAGTGTGGTGCTTTAATAGGTAACTTTTTTTTCATTTTACATATGAATAAGTTTTTAGTTAAGAGAAGAAAAGTTGGAGATGAAACAGTGTCCCCGCGTCGTTAAGACCTAACAAAAATAAAGACGAATCTGCTTGTGCCAGCGCTGCGAGTTCGGTACAGGAAAACGTACAAGTACTACTGTTATTAATACAGTTCGTAAGTACCTTGACAGTTATTTAAACTTTGGATTTACATTCACTGGTCCTGAAAACCGTCCTGTGCCACGCATGCGGAGAAAAACTCAGTCCATGGTCTCCAGTAAATTAAAAAGGCACTTGAATACTAAACACAACCATCTATCTGGGAAAGATAAGATTTATTTTAGTCGGCTATTGTCATCAGAGCAAAAACAAGCAAAAAACATGGAACGTAGAGCTACTATTAATGACAAAGCACAACTGGCCAGCTATAAAGTTTCTGAAATAGTAGCGAAAAAAATGCAGCCTCATATTATCGCAGAAAATGTTATATTACCGGTATGCAAAGTTATCGTTAAATGTATGTTGGATGAGAATGCCGAGAAGGAAATAACCTTGGTTTCGTTGTCAAATGATAGTGTATCACGGCGAATTGATGGCATGTCTTCAGACATCCAGTGCCCCACATATGTAGAAAGCTAACTGATAGTAGAGTGTTTTCAGTGCAGCTGTATGAATCGACTGATATAAGTAAGAAATGTCAACCACTAAGTTTCATCAGATTTGTTGATGATAACTCAATTATTGAACTATATCTGGCATGTTCTGAATTTTCCACGACGTCAACAGGAGCAAACGTGTATGATTTCATATCTAGTACTTTGGAACAAAATGGATTGTCTTGGAAAAATTGTCTTTCCTGTTTGTTGCGCCAGCTATGACTGGAAAATTAAAAGGATTTGTTACTAAAGTTAAAGAACATTTTCCAAATGTAGGTTCAACGCATTGCTTCATACATCGTAAGAATGGTGAAGTTTCTACAGAACTTAAAAGTATTTTAGATGTAGTCGTAAACATGGTAAATTTTGTTAAGTCAAGGGCTCTTAAAACAAGACTTCTCAAAAAAAAATGTGCCTTGAAGCGGGTACTAAACATGATACTGTGGTTCTTCATACAGAAATACGAAGGCTATCGAATAGAAAAGTCCTTCTAAGATTTTATGAACTCAGAAAAGAACTATTAAGTCTCTTCAGCACTTAAAAATCAGACTTTGCTGCTTACTTGAATGGCAAAGAGTGGTGTGCCAAAGGAGCATACTTGGCTGATCTATATGTATCTTAAATGAGAGTATGCAAGGAAAGGAAGAAAATGCGCTGTCCTCAAGTGACCAACTTAAAGGATTCTCGAAGAAACTTCAAATACGGAAATCGTACATGAAAAGAAAAATTTGAAGGTGTTTCCTCTGACTTTTTATGTGGATCCTCAGGGTGATATCACCGAGACAACTAATTTTAAATCACCTCATGACTCTTGAAGACAACATGGCACAGTATTTTCCCAACAGCTCTGTTGATAAGTATGACTAAGTGCGCAATTCCTTCGCCGCGTTGTCAGAATCACCAACTGAATTACGTATCTCTCGAGCAAGAAGAACAGCTCGCTGAATTTCAGACAGATAGAACACTACAAATAAAGTATAATGATAAAGTTTTGGCTATTGGCAAAGAAAGAGTATCCTGTAATAGCAGTGGAAGCTGTAAACATTCTATTACATTATTCAACCGCCTACTTGTGCGAGCTAGGCTTCTCGGCACTGATAGACATCAAAAATAAAAAAAAGAGAGAGACTTTTCTCCAATGATCATGAAGTGCGTGTGTGCCTGTCAACAATTCGACCCCGCATTGAAATTTTGTGTAAGAAGTGACAAACTCAAATTTCGCATTGAATGTATTGTGTAATAGTTTAAAAATAAATACGCCATTATACAAAAAATATCGTTTTCTTTGTTTGTGTACCAATACATTCACAAATTGTAAGTCAGACGTTTCGCGGAACACCTACCTGCTCTCGCGGCACACTCGTTGAGAAACACTGGTCTAATGTAATGAAGGCTCCGGGAAACACGATTCATCCACTTCGATATTGAACAACGAGAAGGAAAATTCGCTTAGGTCGTACTAAACTAAACTCATACCTTCCGAAAACTCTACCCTATCGAAATATAGCAAATATTTGTAATACGCATCTTACAGTTCAACATTTCTGTCTAACTGTTTTTTCTATCAAATTCACGAATCTTCAGGTATTGTATATTCTCATCTATAGCTGAAATTATTTTCGGCAACCTACAGAAAATCGAATTATTCTTTTCTCTTTCTGAGCAGCCAATTCCTCTAAATTTAAATTGTAGGAACAGTACACTATTGCAAATCAAGTCAGTAAGTAAGAAAATAAGTAAAAGTATCAAAATAAATTAACGTCAGGTATTGCCGCTACGTTTATCGAAAGCCGGTGATGTGACACAAGAATACCGAAATCGTCAGAGATTCCACGACTGGACACGTTTGTTCACAGCTTATCGAAAGCCGGTTATGTGACACAAGAATACCGAAATCGTCAGAGATTCCACGACTGGACACGTTTGTTCACAGCCATAACCACCGGAGTTACTTCATATGTGCTGTGCTACGTGCGCTGGGTGGACCTACCAGGACAATCAGCACCATAACTCCAGGCTGTCATTTCAACGTTCTTTAGCTCTTATGTTACGTCATTTTTTTATTGTTTGCTTTTAATTTATGCCTATGCTTTGCGGTGTTTCGTTCATTGTTTTTTTTTTTTTTTTTTCATGCAAATTTACTAAAATTAGCGGCTTTCGAATTCCTCCATTTTAAAATTTATTTATAATATATTTGCCCGACCGTTGACAGTTTCATCTAGCTTACTTCAAAAGTGTTTCTAAATTTTTATTTATTCTTTCAAACCTGCTACGTTGTTTCAGATAATTATCACCCGAGCTATGGCGGGAGGGATAAATTTAGAAGCGGAAATCAGTGTTTTGCTTTTTTTGTTTACACTTGTGTGTATTATCCGCTTTAATGTAGACAAATAGAAGAAAATTGCGATACTGCAATACTGTGTACGGTTAAAGAGGGTGAAATGAGGTTAATGGCGCATCGTTAGCAGCTAATTTTTGTTTGGAACCCATCTCTGTCCTTTCCGCGATCACTTTTACAGCTATATATACTTCGAAGAGACTTTTAAAAAGCTCGCGACCTCCAGTAGCTGAGAATATTGTTAACGAAATGTTTGTATTCTTAATAGCGGGGTTCCGGTTTACTTATTAACTTAACTGTTGCCGTACAACAGAAGAGCAGCTGAAAAAAAGCACGAGTTCTTTAGTCAGAAAAGAAGTCATTGACGCCAGTGAAATACTAAACTTTTGAATTTTTCGGGCGACATTGGAAGTAACGGTAATCATGCCGAAATTCGAAACCAGAAATTTCACGCTAATGTGCAGATCAAATATGAAAAAACGTACTGGATGATGAGAGGTTCGGAGTAGGTTAACGTTAGATAACAAACTCTTGCTGTACGGTGCAATAATAAAAAGCCCCATTTGGATGTGTATGGGGCATGGCTAGCGATTCTAATCGGAAGATAATTCAACGATTTCAAAATAAAGTTTTCCGAACTGTTTTACCAATGCTCCCTGGTACGCAACAAATAGAGATATCCGCACACTCATTGTAAAGTAGAATACATAGACCAGCCATAAACACACTTAAATCGAAACATGTAAAGTGACCCGACCAACGCACGAACGTCGAAGCAATATGCCTGCTTGACAACAGACAGACAAGAAGATATTGAGAAAACATATTCTAGGTGATACATTAGATTAGTAGTCAGCAATGGGGCCCACCGCGGCAAAATTTATTATGTAAACATGAATATTAGCTAAATTAATTGTGGCCTCTCTGGCCGTAGTAATTATAAGTTTGTGAAAAAAGAAAAAAAAAAAAAGGAAGAAATCTCACGGTGTATTTTTGTTTTGAAGAGAATGCATTTTTGAAAACGAACGTCTTTACGCACGCCATGCATTTATATGTGAACTTAGGCCGGAGGCAGAAGTTTGTAAGATTTTTGCGCTTGAACAAGTGGTGATATTTCCTCTCACTGAACTTATGCGTGTTATTATGGAATCGAGATAATTCGATTACGAAAAAAAGAATTGGTAGGGTCTTTTGAATAATTTAAGAAAACGTGAAAAATATTAATCCAGTTATTTGGGGAAAACCAATTATATATGAACAATCGATGATGGTGTGCGTTGGTATAGGCAATTGCGAAAAGCAAAACAAAAGGTTCTTGATGAAATCTCCAGAAATATCCGTTGAACCTGTATAATGCGACACCACATCGATAACAGTCAACTTCGTGGCTGATTTTTGTTATCAAATAGAATTATTTTAACGGATAATTAACAAACACATTTAAATATAACCTCCTACACTGGTACATAACGTGCTGCAGTGTCAACAGCCTTGCCGTACGACGGCTGTTTATTTTTATTGGCGCGAAAGAAAAGGAAAAAATATGTGGCAATATGGAAATTTAAGCGTGAAAAAATAAAAAAACTAGACTAAACTTTACTGATGAAGCAGTTGTGGTTGATGAATATAACCTTTAATCGCGGACTAGATGTTTCCGAGCTGTTTTGATATAATCCGTTTGATAGCGCTGCAAAAATAAACGAACATGCTGAGAAACGTTCGGCACTGAATTAAAGAGACATTTTTTTCCCCATTTTGTTGATGTTATAGTAACAGAGATGGTTTTTCAAAAAGAGAAGAACACGATAATTATATATTATAACGTTCTCGGCAAGTTGAATTTCACATTCAATATGTCTCACTTGGAGTCTATGGAGATATCATCCAGAACGTTGAACTAAATGAAACCTAATTTCAGGAAAACACCAGGAGAACATGATTATGATGGTAATTTTTTTAATTTTCCATTCTTTTCTGATACGATCAAGTTTTATCAGTGATTGAAATTCTTCTAGCTGAGACTTCGAGAAAAATTCGGATTACTTAAATTATTTTAAAACATATTAAAATCTGCACGAAAAGCAAAAAAAAAAAAAAAAAGCATTTCAGTAATTGTAACAGCTAATCACAACAAACGGGGAGGGGGGTTATCTTCGCACTATTTTTGCGCCGTTCGTGCGACAAATACGAACTTACTGGATTGTTAGTTTTTGTTACATTTTACAAGAGTCTGTTGCATTAGGTTTTCCCTTTAAGCAGTTGCGCGAGTAATATATAAAGATAAAAAGGGCTATAAATAATCTGCTTTTTTTATTGCAGTGATTAAAAAGGGATGTGGTCGAATAATAAACTGGAATTATTACATTAGATGGTCGAAGAATTAGTTCCTAGGTTAAATCGGTCTTCAGTTTAAAACGGTCAAAGTGGTTCCCATTGTTACTAGAATGATTGATGAATCAGTGTGGCTTTATGTACTTTATTAAAACGTGATATTTAACTAAAAAGAAGTATATTTTTGATAGTAATTTCGCATAAGAAATAACGTTAAGTTTAATTTATGTCTGATTGCATTTGATTTTGTTTTTTGAACATATAGACGTGAAATATAAATCGTGAATAAGTAAACAGGAGTGTTGAGCTGTGTGAATTCATTGGTAAAGTATTATAAAACTATTATATAAGTGTGCTTAATGTAGTTTTGCAATTATTTATTTTCCATTTACAGTTCAGATTTTTTTATAACAGATAATACGACACAAATTGAAGACAGTTTGCAACATAGATAATCGCTTGCAAAGAGAAACGAGAGACAAGTGTGTTTTAAACACATATCCGCAAGACTTATTTTATTAGCTTAATTTCGTTGACTATGTAATGAATAATAAAAGAAAACACAATAAATAATAACGGTAACAATTAGAAACTCTAGCTGAGAAGCCGCAGGGTACAGCTGACTTTAAATAATAATAATAATAAAAATAATAAAGAAAAAAAATAACACCTCAACAACATAGAACGGGAACCAATTTAACCAGCTAACTTGAAAATTAAGTTTATCTACGAGAACCAATCGACCAACAAAATCTTACCCTGGAACCAATTCGACCACTCCCATTAAAATTTCGGTTGTTTAATGATAATAATATTGCACATCTTTACTATTCTTATTTTGACTTCGGAGGATTACATTTACTGTTTATAACCGTATACTAATTATTCTTTGTTTGCTAGTGATTATTTGTATGATTAATGATAGTAAAAACGTTTTTAAGAACATACTACGGTAGCTGAATGAGCTTCGATGAGAGACACAATCAGTATTCTCTTGGTTTACGTAAAATGACGAACAAGACGTCATCCATGTAGCACTGAAAGCGGTTTCCCCGAGCGGAATTATTTCCTATTTCCGACTGTTAGACGTTCTACTGTTTCAAGAGATCATCACCGGCTCAGTCGTACGATTAATGAGAACAATGGAAAAAACTTAGCACAGGAAGCCTGGTTTTGAAAAGTGCAAATTTTCCCGAAAAACAAGCGAAAACCCGAATTTGTCGGGAAAAGGCGAATTTAATTGTAATTCTTTTACAAAAAAATAAATAAAAAAAAATAACAGTAATCGTGGTTCTAAAACTTACAGAACTGGAGTTATCCGTGTGCGTAATGAAAAATTTTGGAAATTTAACCACGTGACCGAATTCACGTAACTTATGTAACGGATATTGACACACAGCCGGTGAAAATCTGCTTGGAAAATTTTCTCTTTCTTCCTTAGAATTACCTCTTTTTCGTGTGTCTGTGAAGTGACCGAAGCTTTTGAATTTTTACCCTCCGATTGTACTTCGAGAATTTCAGCACTCCCCCGTTGATGGCCTTTGAATGATCTTACGTTCTTAGCTTTGATGAATTGTATTCTATTCTATAATTTTAACGAAATTTTCCTTCTCGTTGCTTAATTTCCGCTTTCAACAAATTTCAAAGCTTGTTTCTTCAATATCGCCCAACTGAAAACCTATCAGAATCATTTTCCGTATATTACTTTTCATACGTTTAATTCTACTGTAATTCGTTTATCTTAACTAGCGATTTGAAGGAAAAAAGCTCTTTTACCTTATTTTCTTAGAGCATCCGGTATGAGAAAATCATTTTTGAACATATGCCAAACAAACGATATTCTATAAGGAGAATGTTATAGTAATACGTTTCCTAGCGACGTATTTAACTCCTTTCGATTTTATTAGTCGCTTTTTTATATACGAGTGTGCGTACATTTTTTAATCAAAAACGATATTAATGCTGTCCATTTTCCAAATGTAACCGATTAAATTATCAGCGATTAACTCGTTATTAACTTTACGACCAACTTCGCTTTTTTTCTCCAGAATTCTTTTCCGTTTCTAGGCTGGAAGAAAAATGTTTGGCAGCCTTCCTTTAATTTCCTTCCTCGGCCCCCCACTGCTTTCGATGTTAGCATTCTGTTTCTTCTTTTGAATTATTCATCTTTGTTCTTTGCCGTTGACATCCTGGTTTGTCTTCTTTGTGCGGTTTTGTAGCAGCCATCGAAACGCTTGATCGTTAACTATATTTTTACTATAAAATTTAAAACACTATTGATAAAGAAATAAATACTACCATAAAAATATTCTGAGTATTGCGTGATCATGAAACCATTATTATTGGAACACATTGTCGTATATAATAGTTAAATATTATTTTGTAGAAAGGTATTTTTTTTTTTTTTTTTTTTTTTTGGTATTAAATTTTTTATTCGTTTTCTCAGATTATCACTTGCGTCGTTTATACGTCTTGTTCGTATGATTTCGCTTTCATTGACTTATTAAAAATAACGCGTCTTTTTCCTGAATTTAAAAATTACTTTTATCAAAATTATCTTTAAAAATTCGACAGTGAGAATATTTAAATGTAAATTAAAAAAAGTAAACTAAAGTAAGTCGTCCCATATATATCCTTGATAAGGTATCATCACAGTGTACTAAGCCTGATGGAACTGATGAGAATACTGGGGCCAGTTTCTTTCTACTTGGGATCCGCCTTACTTTCACAGATTTCTCTGCTATCCAATTTAATTTCAGATTAGGTATATACCTGGAAGCGATTTGGATCTGGAGCGATATACCCCGTAAGTCTCGAATCCGTGTCTTCTGATTTAGTAGCCAAGCACCTTAAAGGCTACCCCACCAGTGTATTATATTAAAAAAATCTGAAAATAACATTTCGTTTACTTTAAATAGTACACTTTTTTTTAACTTTCGAATTTAATCTTATTAACAGACGAGCGTAATATCAGCTAACTAACTCTATTTCGGAACGTGCTATACTCGCGAATAGATATTTATTCCGTAGAAAGTAAATATAAATTAGGTGATTATTAAAACTGCTCTTACTGAAAATTGCGTTAAAAGTAATTAATAAATATACAATAAATAAATGTTTTTGAGCGTGGCACATTTTCTAAAATAAGATATTTATCTTAATTTGTTAAAGTTAATTTACATTTATAAATATTTTTGTTTGAATAAGAGAAATTTATTGTCGAAATATTAACAAACTGATTATAGATTTATCTCTACATTTAAAAATAATTAATATATTATTACCCGCAATGAAGCTTTATTTCAAAATTTAAATAATATCCATCGAATAAAAATGTAATTGTAAGAGACCTTTCCTTTTCTAACAGTTATAGCGCGAATTTCCAAGTGTATAATATAAATAGACTCAAAATTACTGGCGAAATGAAAACAGCCCGGCTGTAAAAAGGTGATTGCGTTTATATGATTTTGTTTTCTTCATTGATGGGAAGAGGGGGCCAAGGCAAAGAACATTGGTCTATTGGTCTGGAAACGTGGAAAAGACAGGTGGAACACGTTAAAAACTATTCTTTTATTTTATCGGATTTAAATGTGAAACTTCCGGAGCAGCTGAAACGGAAAGGGAAAGAATTTCGAAAGCACTTTAGGTGTATGAAGACCCGAGTTTTAATTGCGTTTATGCGGTAACCGCGGTAGAAGAAAATTGCTCACCGCACTATGAATAGGAGCGCACATTCAACAGTAACAAAAATAACAACAATTCCTCTTCCCCGAAATCATTTAAATCTACACATTCGCAGACCTCGCCAACGATTGCTGGTTGGTGGGATTTTAATGAAAATTGCATGAAACTCGTTCTTTTTTTTAAAAAAAAAAACATGTAATCACAGAAATGTTAAATAGAAAATAATAATTATACTAAATAAAAAATTTAAAGTATTTTACACCTACATATATTATTTGTGGAAAAGATGGTAAAAATTTTAATTTCTTTTAATAATATTGTAAATTCTTTATAAATTCAAAAGTTTGCGCAACGAATTTCCGAGCTGCACGTTTCTTAGGAGCAGATAATTAATTAATCTTTCCGCCTATGCAGAACCGGATGAATTACCTGAATAACTAAATCGGTTGTAAGAGCGGGGAAAGCTAATTTCTCACGCACCTGAATTCTTCCTGATGAATTGCAATATAATAAGTTTAACAAAGACCAGCTGAATATAATATAGAGGAAGATTGTACAGAATTACATGAAAAGTCAGTTGAAATTAAATTTAAAAAAAAAATAGTAGAAAAAAATTTAGTTTTATTTCCGATTATCAACTGTAAAGTGTTTCAAGTTTTTTGTTTATATAAATTACTTCGTAGTTGTATTCCTCGATTTTATTTCTTGCAGACACGTATCTAGCGCTTATGACAGTTTCATACGTAAAAAAATGAATGCAAGGTACACTTGTGATTAAGATGCTTCTTCTCCGCAATTTTTTAAATTTATTTGGATTTCTTAACCAGACGCGTGCGATAACTTTCGGTATTTCCAGTACGGGGATAATATCATTGCCTAATCACCGTAGCCAAATAAATGTTTGATTTATTGTTATACGCGTACAGCCCAAGTGTGTAACTGTTTTTACATTGGTTATGTGCGGAATGCCTTCTTAGCTTAAACTGTTCACGCCACTACTAAAGATTGTTATTAATTACTTTCTAACCGACTTCAAGAAAAAAAGGAAGTTTTCAATTCGACTGTATTTTTTTTTCTTTTTTTTTTATGTTGTGTGTTACCTCAGAACTTTTTTCTATGTGAACCGATTTTGATGATTCTTCTTTTATTTGAAAGGTGGTGTTTCGCATATGGTCCCATTGAAATTTGATCAAGATGTGACCTGTGGTTTTTGAGTTATTTTTAATAATGCTTGAGATGTATCATGTGTGGCCTTCATTGTCGGAAGGCGGATTTCGTAGCCTCATTATTTCGGTCAACAATCAGTCGTTGTAATTGATTTTTAACAAGAAAAAAATTCAAGTATAACGCTAAAAATTTAAAAATAAAATGTTATTTTACAAAAAATAAATACCGACTTCAAGGTAATAAAAAATACACTAAAAAGTAAAAAACAATTACTCCCGATAAAAAATATATATCAGAGTGATATAACGCTTAAGTGTGGTGACATCGTAATTCTTATACAACATTAAAACCTTAATCAGAGTCAGCATCAAATTCATATTAAACAAATAATTAAAAACTGCAATAAATGTTCATTTTAAATTGTTCCTAGGTATTGTAATATGAATTTGATGCCGACTCTAATTAAGGTATGATTGTTGTATAAGAATTACCATGTCACCACTTAAGTGTTATATCACACTCTGATATATATTTTTTATCGGGAGTAATTATTTTTTACTTTTCAGTGCATTTTTTATTACCTTAAAGTCGGTATTTATTTTTTGTAAAAAAACATTTTTATTTGACACAAGTAGACATCGCGACTCAGGATAGTGATTTAAAAGTCCAACCGTCTAGCGGTTATCATGGAAGAATTTATGTACGCATACAATAAAGACTGTCATTCCTGTGAAACCTAGGCTAAAAACAGGATTCGCGGGCGATCTCTGGTAATCATATGAAATTATACAGTCGAAACTATACTCGGTTCAATTTTCGTGACGATTAGTATACAGTAGTCGCGCTGTAGCGCAGTTTAAAGCAAATGTACATTTCAGTCTTCTTTAAAGTTTTTCAAAATGGCAATTTGATTTACGGCATTAAATTTTGCGTTTCGCCCGGAACAACGCCGACTGAATTCTATAATGAACTTAAAAAAACCTCTGCGAACTTTATTATAGACGCACATGATTTCGATAGCACAACTGGTTTAGAAACGGACGAGAAAGTTGTGAGTTGGTAACAAGGCAATGGCCATTACTTTGATTATCGCGGTATGGTGTACATGCACCCAGTTGTGAAATACGGTTACTGCGGCACGCTGTATCAATATCTTGAAGCAGCTGATGAAGGAATTGCCAAATAGTGCAGAAATCTCGTCTATCGCTGGAAACTTCATCGTGACAATACTCGAGCGTAGATCCTTACCATGAAAAATATCCAACAGTACCGCAACTGGCATATAGCCCGGATTTTACCTCAAATGATACCTTTTGGCCAGAAACCGGTTGAAAGAACTCTTTTGTAGACTCTTCTGCGGTTGTAAAAGGTTTATTTTGAGGTCGTTTTAACACAATTGTCAGAGAATGTCCCGGAGGAAGCTTTAAGAGGGTTGGTATAAGCGCTTTTTACTTGGAGTAGATTATATCGAACAATATCGATGTAAATCAAAAATAAAAAATAAATATTTTTTCGAAGCAAGTGACTGTCTCTACTGAATGTTTCTTTTATATATATATATATATATATATATATATATATATCCCCGCCGGGGGGTACTTTGTACCTTCCGGACCGGAGCTCATTCCGAAACGGGGTGCGTCCACAGGTGGCGGATTGTGGAATGGCCTGCAGATATGTAGGGTAGCTGTGAATAAGACGTCAGTCAAATAAGCAGTCGCGGACCAAGAGCGGCTACAGGTGAAAAGTCTCAGGCAGACGATTCCAGTAGTGACAGGGCAGCAGACACGAGGTGACGGAGAGGCAGGTTTGGGAACTGTCTACAAAACTCTGTCTTCCTAAAACTGTTTGCTAACCCTTGGCGAGCTGAGGCCGCCTGTATAAATAAGTCTCACCTGCTATCCCAGTAGCAAGCCGCTGCCTTGCGGTCAGGGTTTTTACCCAAAGGCTAGGGTGCCACCCCGAAATAGTGGCATCTTCTTCCTTTGCCTCCTTCTTTCCTTCCTTTTCTTTCTTTTCCCCTCTCTTCTTTCTTTTCCCCTCTCTTCTTTCTTTTCATCACGAATATTTCCTAACCGTTCCTATACTATGCCTGCATTATTGCATCAGTGCTGGCAGGTCCAGTCGTCTTGGTCTTCCTTGCCATTGGATTGCCTGCCTTTACTGAATAGGCGACATAAGAGATCCTCTTCTGCGCTACTACTCTTATGTTCCCATTAAGCGCGGCTACGCTGCTCCTGCCCGTTCCAACCTCCACATTTTACACAAAACTCATTCACAAAAATCAGCATGAAAATACCGCAAATGAAGAATAATGTTGGACCCGCGGGGCGAATGATAATCCATTCACCAGGCAGCGGGCGACCTCCTGTAGCAATGCAGGGTGGTTCGAGTTCCCCCATGCCTACAAGGTATGGAACTCTCCAGGAGGGAACACTTTTGCGATCTAGATATCGAACTAGCAATAAAAGCTGGAATTTCGCATCATGGAATGTTAGGACGTTGCTGGATTCTAAAGAGGTACCAGCAAGAAGAACGGCTGTAATACTAAGAGAATTAAGAAAGTACAATATCGACATTGCTGCTTTGAGTGAAACACGGATGCCCGATGAAGGTAAACTTATAGAAGATCACCCAGGATATACGTTATATTGGAAAGGTGTCCTACCGGGCCATAAAAGACAACATGGAATCGGAATAGCCATAACAAATACATTAACGCGCTATATTACTGCAGAGCCAGTTGGAATAAACGAGCGGTTAATGACGATGAAAATTCGACTGCCTAAAGCTCCTGAAATAACAATAGTAAGTGTATATGCACCAACGCTAGATAGCGAAACTGGTTTGAAAGATTCCTTCTATGAAGAGCTACAAGAAGTAATAAATACAGTGCGAGCAAACGAATACCTAATTATAATGGGAGACTTCAATGCAAGAGTCGGCAATAATTTCCATGCTTGGAGAGACGTAATTGGGCCACATGGCATTGGTAAAGTAAATGAAAATGGAGACCGTTTGCTCGATTTTTGCGCTAAAAATAGTCTGTTCATAACAAATACTAATTACACATTAAAGGATATACACAAGGGCACATGGATACATCCACGATCAAAACAGCCTCATATTATAGACTATGTGATTATTAAGCAAAGACACAAAAGCGACTGTTTAATAACACGTGTGATGCGAGGTGCAGATGGCGACACGGATCATAGTTCGTTCCCGATTTCGACTCAGACACCGTACTCGGTATTGGCAAAAAGTTAGTAAAGTTAACAACAACAGAATTGCTACCTATGATCTTAATGCTTTAAAAGATAAAAATGTTATTGGAAAGTTGAAAACCACGATGATGGAAACTTTTAATGAAATAGATCAAACAGAAGGTGTCTCCGTCACGAGCCATTGGAATCAACTAAAAGAAAAAATAAACACAGCATGTAAAACAATTTTAGGCTATAAAAAGAAAAAACAAGAGGACTGGTTTGAAATTACGGCAGATGAAATCGGAATACACTTAGAAAAGAAAAAGAAAGCATTTATAGACTGGATGGCAGATAAAGGAAATAAGGACAAACGAAATGCCTACAAAACTGTAAAGGCACTTGTCCAAAAGGAAATCAGGAAAATTAAAAACCAATGGTGGACAAACAAAACCAAAGAAATACAAACACTGGCAGATAACAATAACTCGCACGATTTCTTTAGTGCTATAAAAAGCTTATATGGCCCTAAATACCAGCGCAAAACAGCAATAAAAGATGCGTCTGGCAAATTGCTAAGAAATCGCGATGAAATACATTCAAGATGGAAACAATATTATGAAAGGCTGTTAAATAATGAATGTAGAATCGATTCTGATATTCTCAATTACCTTCCAAGCAACGCGGTAAGTGAAGTACTCGACTTAGCTCCCACCATACAAGAAGTCAACGCCGCTATTAAAAGCTGCAAAAACAAGAAGGCAGCAGGTGTGGATGGCATCCCTGCCGATATATACAAAGTTGCAGGAAATGAAGTAGCAGCACGATTGCATGAATTGTACGCACGTATATGGGCAGAGGGAGAGGTCCCACAAGATTTCAAAGATGCTTTGTTAATCAATATTTACAAAAATAAAGGCGATAAAGCTGTCTGTGATAATTATAAAGGTATATCTTTATTATGCTCGGCTGGAAAAATTCTCAGTAAGGTAATACAAACAAGACTACAAGCACTTTTAGATGCTTGCATGCCGGAAGAACAGTGTGGTTTCCGGCAGCAAAGAAGTACGACAGATATGATTTTCCCAATGCGGCAGATTATACAAAAAGCCAGGGAACAAAATACTAAATTGTACATAGCTTTTATAGATGTCAAAAAAGTTTTCGACTCAGTGAGTAGGGACGTATTATGGATGTGTTTAGAAAGCATTGGATGTCCACCAAAGATGCTTAGAATAATACAGCAGTTGCATAATGGCATAAAAACTTCTGTTGTTACCGATACCGGAATCTCAGATCCATTCGATATAAATACCGGAGTGAAACAGGGCTGTGTACTGGCACCAATGTTGTTTAATTTTTACATAAGTATAATCCATACTGCCTTCAGACAACATACCTGTAATACCGGTGCAAGAATAAAGTTTCGCTTCGATGGTGGTCTATATAATTTAGCCAAATTCAATTCAAAAAAAGCGACTAAACATTTTACGATCGAAACCCTGCAATACGCGGACGACTGTGCTTTAATATGTGAAAAGCCTGATATACTACAAAATGCCATAAATTACTTGGAGAAAGCATATCGTCAATTCGGCTTAAGGGTAAATTGTGAAAAAACTGAGATTCTGCAAGTAAACATAAACGCTAACGACATAGCTGATCTATATATAGAAGACAAAAAGCTGAGAAATGTAAATACCTTCAAGTATCTTGGAAGTTATGTAAGCAAAGACGCGAACTTAGATGACGAAATTGCTTATCGAATTAGAAATGCAAATTCGGCGTATGGCAAGCTTTCGCAGAGGGTTTTCAAAAATAAAGACTTAAGTACAACAACTAAGGTTGCAGTATACAATGCTATAATACTGCCAACATTATTATATGGAAGCGAAACATGGCCGATCATGAAAAGACACATCAAAAAGTTGGAGGTCTTCCATCAAAGTGTAATAAGAAGAATACTGAAAATAAGCTGGAAACACCATGTCTCAATTGAAAAGGTGCTAAACCTAGCAACAGTTCAGTCTATTGAACAAATCCTGGCTGTAAGGCGCCTGAGATGGGTTGGACATGTAATACGAATGAAAGATGACCGCATACCAAAGAAAGTGCTATATGGCGTATTAGAAGCTGGAAAGCGACAAGTTGGTAGACCTAAGTTGCGCTATAAGGATGTACTGGCAAACGATTTAAAAACTATGAAAATAAACCCAAGGAAAACTGAGTGGGAAACAATTGCACAAAACAGGAACGAATGGAGATCCATTGCGGAGAATATAATACAGGAGCTAGAAATGGCACGTAAAAACAAGAAGAAAAAAGCAACGTCAATTAATCATGGAGCGTCCACAAGTAGCCAACATCAGACAGTCTGTCATATATGTGGCTTCCGGGCAAGTCATCGTATTGGCTTAGTGTCCCATCTTCGACACAAACATCAATAGCAGTAAAGCAGCACTCATACTCGGCAACGAGGGAGATAGAATAATAATATACATCCGGGGTAGCCTTTGGGGTTTTCGATAATATTATAGGATGTTGGAATGTACGCGGTGGTTTGCGATTCTGCTTTTACTTGAACTTATGTTAAGTTATTGTATGCGTTTTGTTCACCCGATAAACTATTCAGTTAATCAATATGTGTCACTTCGTTTCAGTCAAGGAGAAAGAAAAAAACCTAGAAAAAATTAACACTTAATCAATTTTAAGCTGTAAATTACTGGTCGCTTGCAAATCATTGAAGGCACCGCGAAAATTGCACTCAACAAGATTGGACTGGATAAACATTCACAGATGCGATACAATAATGTCTCTTTAGTCCAAACGTTTACCATCTATGTGAATCTATATACGTAGAATAAATTACGAATAATAATGAGTAGAATTATAAGAATGCACACGTGTGTGTCTACCACTATTTCTCGTAACCAGTTAAACGTAAAGAAAAAATAAATGTTATTAGTATAATAAATTTAAAAAAAAATAATAAACGTATTAATTTATTCGTTTTCTTAAAATATTCATGATACGAGACATTTTTTCTCACAATGAGGAAAAATTAAAACAATAAATATTACGAAATAGTTTTACCTTACAATTGGCAACCACTTTGCGATTAAGTAAACAAAAATATTATAAACTTTTATTCCTTTTTTTTTTTTTGTAAACGTTTAAAAATAATTTCACCACAATATATACATACATACATACATATATATATATATATATATATAAACTCGGCCATTTTGGCCTCGCAAGGGACTGTGGCCCTTGACCCCTTTTGCTTACATTTCTGTCTCTTTCTCTTCTATACTTTGTACAAAATGATCGAAATTTAAAACGTAATTCTTAATCAGTCCATATTAATATAATAATATAATCACAAAAATCCTATTTTAACACGTAACTTTCATTGCATAAAATTAGGACATTTTTTCGTTACATAAAATTGTGACATTTTTCGATACAAAATCTAATAGGGGCCGGCCTAAGAATTACATTGTAATTAATATATATTTTTATTCTAACGGGGGATGGCCTAAGAATTGCGCTGTAATTAAGATATATATATATATATATATATATATATATATATATATATATATTAATTACAACGTAATTCTTAGACTACCTCCCATTAGATAAAATGTCCCAATTTTATATAACGAAAAATGTCTAAATTTCATGTAATGTTTGTTATATTTGATAGGATTTTAGTGATTGTGTTATTATATTCATATGGACCGATTTAGAATTACGTTGTAAATTTCGATGATTTTATACAAAGTATAGAAGGGAAAGAGACAGAAACGTAAGAAAGACTGGTCAAGGGGACACAGCCCCTTGTGAATCCGAAGTGTCCGAGTTATATATATATATATATATTAATTACAACGTAATTCTTAGGCTATACCCCATTAAAAAAAAATTCCTAATTTTATGTAACGTATGTTATATTTTAAATTATTTTTTTAATGAAAAATTGTCACAATTTTATGTAACGAAAAATTGTCCTAATTTTATGTAATGAAAGTTAAATGTTAGGATAGGAGTTGCATATATCGAATACTGTGAATTCTTATTACGTCATTTAGGCTTATGAACATATCATCGTTCCGAATATACCACGATGCTTATTATACTTGAAGAACCTTTGCCTGAGACCGCTGAATGATTTTTACATTTGAATTGCTGGCAACTCCTTAGATTTCAAAAGATATGTTCACATTAGTTTTTTAGTAAGACTTTATTTTCGACTGACAACGAAGGGTATTTGTGCTCATTAACGAGTTCATGTATTAGTATTTAAGATCCAATTGCTTTCTTTTTGCCAGAAGATACGATATTTTCAGGTTAGTCGTTGATTCAGATGAAAACTAAAGTATTTTACTGACTCCATTGTAGAAATTATTTTTACGTCTGTTTCGTATCGGTATATTCTTTAATGCTAACAGGACATGGTTAAATTTTGATTTATTCGACTTTCCATAATTTAAATTACTTTTCCAAATATGTATTAGATGATTCTGAAGGAGTCCAATCGCATCGGCATAATCGTTATTAGTCGATAATATTAAAGTATCGACTGCGAACACAGCTGTGTTGTGGTATCATTGTCAGCTGAAAATGTCCCAAAAAAAATGTCCGAGTTATATATATATATATATATCGGCCATTTTGGCCTCGCAAGGGGCTGTGCCCGTTGACCGCTCTTGCTTGCATTTCTGCCTCTTTCTCTTCTATACTTTGTATAAAATTATCAAAATTTTCAACGTAATTCTTACTGGCGAAAACACAAAAAAAACAAAACATCATTACAAAAATCCTATCCTAACATTTAACTTTCATTATATAAATTTAAGACATTTTTTCGTTACATTTTCGTATTTTCCTTACATAAAATTGTGACATTTGTAAAATAACAATTACAAAAATTCTATAAAATATAACAAACGTAACATAAAATTGGGACATTTTTTCTAATGGGGAGGTAGCCTAAGAATTACATTGTAACTAATAGATAAATGTTAATGACTACCACTTTTTTACTGAGAGTAATACAAAAAATCATGCAATGTTTTTAAGTAACAAAAATGTTTAAACTATTAATGATATTCGCGCAGGTTGTGACATAAAGCATTCTTATCGGAGGCAAATTAGAAAAATAAACAAAGAGGAAACCGACTCTTCCGCAAAAATTGTAAAAGATTTTTTGTAGGTGCTCCCGTTGCGATTAATTTTCGGGGGGGACTCTTTTTTGAATTACTCTGTTTCTTTTTGGCATTTGCTTTTTTTTCTCTTAAAAATTCCCTTTTTAGTGGCTCTAACATCACAATATGTCCTTTACGATAACTACCATTTATTATTAACTCAGGAACATTTTGATATCAGCATATTAAATTAAATTAGAATTAAATATTAATATCAAGATATATTTTAGGGAAAATCTATAGTGCAATGAAATAATCGCTAAAAGCTTACTAATTTATTATCGACTACTTGCGCCGGTCCATAGATGTTTTTTTTTTAAATAAAAAAAAGCCTGTCGAATGAGAAAGATGTCCATTAGTAAAAAAACCGATACGTGCTGACGTTACGAAATCAGGGGACTTCAGATTAACCTCGAGTCCATCGCGTATCAGATATAACACTCGCTGTGCTACTACCACGGTGATCCTCCGTCTGGATAGGAACGAATGAACCTATAATAGAGATGAAACAAAACCGAGCTTACTTCTTCCGAAGAGGAGCAAATGACAGGAGTATAGCAATATGATTTTTTGCAATAATAGTGAGATACGCGTTAAGTATCAATACGCGTTCTATTATTGCTGGTATAGCGACACTCACGCTCGACAACGAAATTCGGAAATTCGAACGGGCTTCTTTCGCTCAACCATATCATCTGTATGTGGCTTAAACAACTGCTAGCTATCGCAAATTTGTAGTGGAGAGCAGTTGCAGAGAACGCGAAACTCGGTGCTGTACGTTCAGACGGGAACATTGCGATAAAAGGGTGTTCAAAACAGATTAGTTATAACTCAGCCGAAGCATAAACTTTGATTACACGAAATTTTGTTGCAACCGATCCGTAGACGGTTCAAAATAAAATGGTTTTTAGTCATTTTAGATAAAATGTAATTTTGAAAATTCTTTCTTTTCGTATAATAATTTTGCCTATTTCGCCATCCGATCATCTCGAACTTGCAACAAAAACTTTTTCTCAAATTCCGTTTTAAGGAATAAATTTATAATTCCCTTATTTCACCGAAAATAACGTACAAGAAAAATCGGTGATTTATTTTTTTTTTTTATTACGATATTTAACGTATTCGAACTATTTAAGAGATTTTAGAAAAATTTCCAATTGCGCGTCTTTGTTTTATCTGTGTCATCCCTTCATGTTTCACTAACGCGCGGTATCATCGTTTATTTCCCCGCTCACCCTTGTTATCGTATTTGAGAATTTACCTCGACTCGATGTCCGTACAAAATCTCTTTGTTCCCTTTCTTTACAAGAACTCCTCTCTGATAGACAATTTTACGTTTTCTTAAGATGTTCCAGTGTGTAGAAAAAATGGAAAAAAGAGTTGAAGCAATTGTTAGATGCAGGGCGATAAGTTTATATCGGAAATAGTAGTTCGATTTCGCGTGGCCTATTTCTGCCAGTACCGAATGGAGAAGAACGTCGATACATTTTTATCAGACGAAAACGTTCAAGGTCGTTAATTATGCAGTAATGTAAACTTCGAATTGGAAATGTCATCACAGCCGTAGCGCTGTAGCGCTGAAACTCATCTAGCGCATTGATTCGTCGCTGGTCCGTATTCATTCGTTTCCGATCTGTAATTCGGCAAATAGGTAAACTTTATTTACATAATCAGCATCGACCGGCTTCCTGGAGCAGATGGAAACTTTTTAATAAACATCGCGATAAGCAATTCGGGAAAGAACGTACAGCAGACATTTTAAATCGGAAAGCGTAGTTAGCGAAAGTTAAAAACAATGCGCGATTTATTTATTTCACGTACACCATCGCTGACACTTGAAGAAGCCCAAAAATTATCTGTCCGTTAACGGAGATAGGTTAATTTTTAGTGTTTATAGAAGTGCTAACAGATTACAGCGTTAATATTGCATCGCAACCGATAATTTATTAGCAGCTCGGGCAATTAATTGGCCCTGTGTACAAAACAATTACGCTAAATTATTGTTTGCTCGAGAGTTGTGTTCAAATTGAAAAATAGAACGATAACAACTGCCTAATTTCATATTACGCACATCACTTGGTAAAAGCTGCGAACTATTAATAGAGATCGTTTTATGACTTGATCGAAGAACAGCTACGGCTGCCAAAAAGCGAGATAGCTGCTCCGGACCCGACACCAACCGTTCAAATATGAACGGAAAAAATGCTAAATTGTTTTCTTCCATTCTGCATGTGCCTATGCAACTGCGGAACGAGAAATATGCGCGCTCAGTACTTTATCACCACCCGTAGCACTACCGTTTTACGGTTGAACTGCGAGTTTTCGTTCCTTCAAGGTTCATCGAAAAAGACCTTAGAATGAAAAGTATTTGCGTGATATATTACATTTCATCTTAAGCAACGGTGAAATTCTGTTAAATTTATCGGAACTTCGTAATGCAACGCTCCCTGATTTAAGTTAATTCTGGGGAAATCCGAACGGAGAGGTTTTGCCATCATTTATTTAAATGTTATTTAATTCGCATATTTTTTTCTTATCCGCACACGAGGTGGAAGCTCGCGAAGTTGAATTTTCCTGTATTATCCGTCTGATTTCTTCCTCTCTCTAACGATAATTGTCGACAACCGACGATAGCCACGGTGCCCCTATTACTTGCAACCCTTTTTTAGAGAAATACTAACTAGCCCCAACTGCTTTTAATGAATCCCTTATTTTCCTTTTTGATATTGAACGCTTTAAAACAAATATTTTGTTTCCTACTATTTCGAGCTTTCTCTCTCCGTACGTGTAATAGTTAGTGGTGCAATAACTTACAATTAGTGACCTCCTCTGTCAACGATAAATAAATAAGTTTTCATTTTACATTTTTGTTTCGGATAATGGCGTGAAAGAAATAAAAATCAAATTACGCTGTAAGTTCAGAAAAATTTCAGACGAAAAACAAGAGAGCAATTCGAACTAGGTCACCAAGTTGATTCGATTTGAACCGTCGTGTGTAATTCGTTTCTTTCTGTTCTTTGGCCAAAATCCTAAAGTCCGTTTGACTAAATTTGTCTCTGTAACCTTTTTCATGGCATTCAGCTACTTCAGCTGTGATAAAAAGAGAGATACTCTCTTCTTTTTTTTTTACCTACGGTCAGTCCAATATGTACGACTGTATTTCGGCATCACGAAGTTCATGGTGAAGAAGGGCAGTACGCAATTTGTTGTGGGACCGGCGCAGAGATGACCAAATAGCTCGTTTGCTTAGCTAGTTGAAATGTACAATGCCTCTGGTCAGTGCGACTTGAAGACACATCGATTTCATCAACGTTTTATGATTTATCATTCCTAAATACCCTAAATTTGCAATGTTTCCTTAAATAAATACGATTATAAATTGTTTTTTTTCCCCCCCGGTATTTCTTTCATTAATCATATAATTGATGTGCGTGGAATGAGAAACTCCACAGTTCTCATTACGGTCACCAAAGAATGCATCAGGCTCGTGTTGCAGTAGTGCATATAAGTCCTTCATTCTAAAGGATTAGCCTTTTCGGTGCGAATTTTAATTTCCACATCTCTCTTTCCATTTCTATCCTCTTCATATCTGAATATTTGTTTCAACCAGCCATTTCGATCATTTGTCCCAACAATGTCTTCCTCGGTCGACCTTTTCCTTTCCTAAATATATATATATATATATCGTTAGTGTCAATTAACAGTAGTCCAGTTGCCTCCCATTTTCACACATGGCTAATAAATCAGAGGACACAGGCTCGAGACTTGTATCGTTCCGGATCCGAATGGTATATATCCAATCTAAAACTGAATATTGGTTATACCAAAGAACTATCTGGTGGAAAGTAAAGGCGGATCCCAAGCAAAAAGGAATTGACCCCAGTATTCTCCTTAGATCCATTAGGCTTAGTACAATAGCTAAACTTCACAATTCCCGACGCCCTGCTAAGGGTATGGGGCTTACTTTTTACCGGACTCTAACTGAAATGATATTGAATGTTTTGTTGGATTGCAAAAAGTGAATACAGCTTCTCTGCTATATTTATAGTACATCCTGCACATGCCAAAACCGCTGAATTTTCAGCAAACTACATGTTCTCGAGCCCGACGAAAACGCCAAACCACCACGGCTTCATCCATTCCCGCATTCAGTTCATGTTAACAAAGTGGATAGAAAAATATCTGTTGAAAAATTTTACAAACGATCAGCTTGAGCGAATAATATTTTCCTCCACGTGACAAGAACAGTCGGCTGTATACATATCAGGTAAATTTTGCATATACGGGACAGCGACAACGACTGACCACAGCACGAACAATTGTCGCTAGCAAACGGCATTACGCTATTCCCTTCGCTATTTCTACTGATTCCACAAAAAACCCAATTATACGTAAAGCTGATCACAGCCACTAGCGGTTCGATACAAATTTTTAATTATTATTATTATTATTATTATATACATCTTTCTCAATACTAGTGTTCGCCCATTGGTAATTAGAGCGTTAATTTTATCTAACACAACATCCAAAAGGATAATACATATAGGGGTGAACTATTATGTTTTACAAACAAACGTATAAGGTAAAAAAAAAAAATTATTTAATTGTTTGAGAAGAAAAGGATATAACAAACCGGATATAACAGAGCCAATGTATACATTACTTATTCTGAGACATGTTTAGCCTACTTTTTACACCACTCCATTAAACACCTTTTAACTTTTCTACATTCCGATCTTTTTTTTTCTCATGTATGTCCTTCTATTAGTTTTCAACTCGTCAACATTTTTAATTTTATTATTTATTCCTGTGGCCCGGATGAAATACGTAGCTGTAGAATTTCTTGTTGTCCGTTCTTTAGTTGTGCTAGGCAGGTGTATTTTATGCATTTTCTATTCGTAAAGCCTATGATAGAAAAACATCATTTTTAGAGACAACTCCTTGTTTTTCCTCTGTGGGGCAAAATTAGCTTTAGACGTCTTCGCTGCAATTTGCCTATTTTCATTAGCTCGCCATCATTTTCTTCTCTTCGCACTTGTATTCCGTATACAATTCTGATCATAATTATGGAGTCAAAGAACAACCGTACAGTTTTATAGGGGGTAATGTAAATTTTAATTTATACAGCGCCGGAATAGTTTGTCTTCCCTAATATGACTTTTCCAAGTCAATGCTCGATCTATATTGTTAAACCGAGATATTTAGGACAGGTGACAGATTCTAAGCAATCACAAGTATAACTTTGCGCATTTTTATTGTTATATGTAAACATACATGAAATACAGTACTAACTTATGGTCACAGTTCATATACTTGTTGGGAGTTTTTATGTACATAGTTCTCGACTTCGCACCATTTATTATTATATTTCTGTCATGAGCCCAACTGCTTACGATATCGTTTTGTAACAGTTTTTAGACAATACGAATGTCCATACGTTTTGTAACGAAGGCTATATCATCTGCATAATGTTAGATTTACTTGTAAGTAAATAGTCTATAAACCATTCATTTTGGTTCTGTTTTGTTCCAATCTGATCCACATCTGCAATTAACTTATATATGGTTCACAACATCGAATGTCTTAGTTAAATCGATAAAAGACATTAAACACTCTGCAGGCCCTTGTTTACCTGTTTTGTCATTAATCTAAGCAAAGAATATTTTTTCTAAAACCGCATTGATTTTTATATAAGATTCTATTATTTTCTAAATAATTTCTTAAATGATTTTCTACATACATAATGTGACAACTTTAGCAAGTGATTATATTAAAAATCTAGGTCTATAATTCTCATATTGAATATGGCCGCGTTTTTTTTTTTTTTTTTTAGAGAAAGTTTTAATGATTCCAATGGGGTTAGCTCTTGAGCGATCTTACACTCTTTTATGGAACGATTAAAATTAGTTCTGTGATCAGAGGCAAAAAAATCCGTTTATTACTTTTAATGCCTTTACTCCTTATACCGTCCTATCTTGGGGCTTTGTTAAATTATAATTTTTGGATTATTGAATTATAACGCAATTTATCGATGCTTTCGGAATATAGAGAATGTTGTCTCATTCCGGTGATCTTCTCTAACATCTCTCTATTACATGTATGGTACTTTTTATGTATTTTGCGTAATATCTACTAAATTTTTCTGCCGCGTTGAAGGTATTTTCAAAGAACCTTGATTTAACCGTATCTAAAAGATATTCTATTTTTATTATTGATTAAGCTATTTATTATTCCCCAACTTGTTGCGCTGCTATTATTTGTTTTTTCAATTTTCTTTTTGTGGTATAAATTTTTGGCCGCTCTGTTTCGATATTTATTCTACAAATTTTTATACCTTTCATTAGTTTGGTTACTTAGATTATGCGCATAAAACTTATAATTTTCCTATTGATCCATACATTCCTAGCTCTATATTTATTCTTCGAGGTGTTGGAAATTTTTACACCGCTACGTCATATAGCGGAGAAGTGGGATGAATCGGACAGGGGGATGAATCGGACACTCGTTTTTTCTCGGCTGCGTAAGGCATTGGAAAGTTAAAATTTCGTACGAAGGCAAGCTATTGATGATATCTATCAAGCATTTCATCGACTGCGATATCTGTTTTCGTATAACCGAGATAATGCAAAAAAAAAAAAAAAAAATTGTTGATTTTTGAAAAAATTTTGATTTCAGTTTTTTGAAAAAATTTCGTATATTGCGTGGAAATTTTGAAGACATATCGGGTAAGTTATTTTTATTGAAGTATTATGAACAACCTGTCACAATTTGGAGCTATTCTTTCAAGGGGTTTCTGAAATAGACCAAATTTTTGAAAAAATGAGCCATAGGGATGAATCGGACAGATTGATTAACCCTTCAAATCGCGATGTGAATTTAAAGATACACACATTTCCAAACTCTGTTTTACGTCTCATAATGCTAATACAGGTTATTGGTCTCAATGTGCCATTTGAAGTTGTTTTTGTTCCAGTAAAAATCGAAAATTCATTCAAATGTACTGGTTTATGGCCAGTAAACCTTTTGTCTTTTGAAACAAATAAAAAACTCTCTGGACAACGAGACGATTCCATCTCCAGAGAATGAGGCCCAAAAAGCAACTTTGAATTCATCTCCAGATATTGCAACTGAACCAGAAACTTTGAAGTCATCTCAAGAGAATGAGGCCAAAACAGAAACTTTGAATTCAAGCTTGAGCGGATCTTCGAATAAATCTTCTCCCCCCGGTCCTTATTGAAAACAAAACGACCTCTCCGAGATGTCATAACGGGAACCAGAAAAATTCGTCTGAAACCAAGAAAAAGTGCAGAGTTTACTTCAACTCCTGAGATGAAGAAAGCTGCGAAACGCGCTCAAAAAGCTGCAGAATGTGCACAAGCCGAAATTGATTCGAAACCAAAAAATAAACCAAAAGCAAAGAGAAACCTCAATTTTCAATCCTAACCTAAAAAGAATTCAGATATATCAAACCAAGGCTTCACCTCAAGATTTTAGCGACGTTCAAATTCGTGACTGGGTTGTGATGAACTTGTAAATGAAACAACGGAAGAAATCTCGCCGCTACATTGCCCAAAAAAGACAAATTTATTGGGAACTTTCTTCGTTAGCGTTCACTAAAAAACACACTGGATACACCTTTCAGTATCCCAATATTCGTGACAAGTTTGCATTTTTTTACGATCAAATTGTAAAAAAATTAGTGCCCCCCAAAAAATACTCGAGGGGCATGTTCATGTTTAAAATCCACGCGACTCATTTATAGTTTTTTATCGTTTTTTTTGTTCAAAATGCAAATAAAATATGATTTTTCAAGTTTTTTTTTGTTTGTAGAACATGTTGACTTTTCATCTTATAGGATTTGTATAAGCATTTATTACAGTTTCTTGAAGAAAAATACATTTTAAATGAAAAAAAAACATATGTCCGAAGTATCCCCCAGGTGTGGGGGATACGTCGGACAAAATGGATGAAGTTTAAAATTAAGCTCATCAAGTTGTACTTATCCGAAAGGTAAACGTTTTGCAGCCAAAATGTAGCGCATTGTTCACACTATACAATGGTGCAAAAAGAAAGTTGATACGATTTACCATTACGGAGAAAATCACTCAAAACTAAAAAGTGTCCGATTCATCCCACTTCTCCCCTATGTTCCTAAAAGCCAGACAGATTTGATTATATACACGTCCTCTGTCCCTTGTTCAGTTGTAGTAATCGTTCCCGATCAAGGCGACCTCTATTTTTCTGAGTATCAATTGCTCATTTAGCCGTTTCGGTTCTCTATCCGGAACATCGACACCGCCAACCTTTTTAATTTTAATAGTGCAACGTGTAATGTAGTGGCCTGAAATTGATCCCCGATACTTTCTTCTGTAACGTTAAATTTGAGCGTTTGTGAATTTAGATCCTCACCAGGGATGCCAATTGAAACGTTTACGTATTCGTTAAGAACTTCGGGGATGCCACCACGGCCTCTTTATTACTGTGAACGAAATAATTTACTAATTTATTGTCATTATAAAAATGAGATTAATTGAACCTTTACGAAGTATATTTTAGTGAGAATTATTTACCTACATCTATCGCTATTGGACGGTCGACCGCTAAAAAACACAATTAATAATTATACATAAATAAATATGGTAATAATATAAATAAACAATTGCACTGTTTGCCGGTGGTGACACAGGAACACGGTGGTGATGGTTTATCCGTATTCTGGCGTTGATTGCTTTGGTGATGGTATGAGAAGTGAATTTGGAATTGAATTAAGATTGATTAAACTTTACGCAATTTACTTACGCGAAAGGAACTACTAATAATATGGTAACCGATCCGACTTTTCCGGACACGATTTCTTTTATATACCAGGATCGACTTCAAAAAACAACTGACTTCTTCACCGATGGTAGAGAGATCGACTGACCTCAAATTTTAGCCATTTTTTCGCTCGTGTCTCTAAGAGCCTTTCTTCTTTTGTCTTCGCTTCAACCAATCACCGTTTATTTTATTTACGGATGGGGATTTCTCGGGTCACCGCGTGACGATGCATTCAACCGCCCCTCGACAAACAGGATTTCAATCACGCGCACATTCTCACTCGCACCACGTACTCGATAGTTTCTTAAGTTTATTTTATTAATTTATTTTAATTTTATTAATTTACTATTTTACACCGGTAATGGACACATTACACACCTTGAAAGTAGGCCTTGTGAAAATATGGTCAATACATGTTTGAGTAACTCGCGGCTTTTGGCGAGATGACGTTTATTAGCTGCATTCCTCCGCGGCTACTTATAATATTTGGCAAGTGTGTCGCCTAAGTATATCTGTGTTGAAGTCACCATACATTATAAAGTCCTATTTTTTTCCAACTACATTAATGATTTGGTTTTTTTTTTGGGGGTTACCTAAGAATTCCAGAACGTTTGCACTAGATGCCCTGTAAGTTGCTATTAGGTAAACTAATTTATTGAGATTTATCTTTATTTTCACTGACAGGGAATCCTTTCTTATCAACTATGGTTTGCGTGGATTTATATTTATTCGATAGCAAAAAAATTATAATCCCACCGTTGTATTTTGGGGGTTTGGAAATTGCAAATTTAGTGTAACCCGTTATATTGTATATACTCGTTTCCTTATTCGCTATATTTGTTTCGGTGAGCACTATGACATCAATAGGTATGTTATGAATGTAAACGATAAACTCATCTCAGTGAAGTCTCAAACTCCTGATATTTACATGCGCCAAGTGTTTAGAATACGACGGTTATAGGCAGAATTATTACTAGAGCTGAATAAACTCTGGTAATACGAATCTACTAGACCGGTATAGTTTTTGGACAGTTTACTTGATTATTGCATATTTTGTTGAGGAAGTCATATTTAGAGAAATTAATCATAAACTTTATATATATATATATATATATATATATATATATATATATATATATATATGTATAACGTAAGCCGCGAGGTTGCTTATTAAAGAACAAGATATATACATCGTTATGAATGCGACGAGAAAGACAACATACAACGGAGCTGATACGAGACTAATAAGAGAATGTGAAAATTATGATTACTAGCACATAAAAGCATTTTATCACGACGCCAACTAAATTACTAGTTAAAGTTAAAATAGAAGTAAAAAAGATAACGAATCTGAGGATAATGTGCATATATTATAATCCATCCATCCTGTATTTAAGAGCCTTGCTCTTGTCATTGTAGCTAACCAATCATCTTCTTCCATTCTTTCCTGTTGCCTTCTATGTTCTCGATGTAGCATATTATAATAAAGAATTATATTCGTATTACCCGAATTTCGTTCCATCGATTTATATTTATTCACATCTTCGTCGTTTCTTAATCTAATTATCCTCTTGTCTGGATATCTTTTTACGAAAATGTGTTCCATGTTTTGTTTAAACCAAGTTATATTGTAATAATCTAACCTACAGTTTAGTTTTCCTGAATAGCTACAGTGAGAGGTTTTCATTTACATAAATTTTCAGCTGGGTGTCCGCATCGGCTATGTTCTTATCAAGGATCGCGTTCTTTTTCCTATTGCTCAATAACCAGTATTTTTTGGTTTCGTAATGTTAGGCCTAGGTCTACTATCGAATGTCTCGATGGCACACGATGATCGCTTCAGTGTCTCCTACATGTCTAATTTCTTCCCGATCTGTATTATTATATTAGTTAAAAGTTGTAAAATTCTCCTCTTCTATTGTACTGTTCCAGCTCTCTAATCGTAACTTTTAATTCGGAAATCATCTTTTTTACGGATCTCGTCAGTGAAGGCTGTCACCTGTTCGCAAAGCGCTCTTATTTCGCTCTTAAACGAATTGTTACTCTACATTAAGGCTGACATACTTTTCCGATAGGAAACCGAAAAATTTTATGAATTCCGCCATTAGATCACGTTTTAGCGATTTCATGTTCCTCGTTTGAAGTTTCATTACTAACATTACTACTCTGTGCCGTTTAACACTTTTTGCTCTGGACATTTTATGAAAATGTTGTTTAGGTTACCATTATTGTTCTATAGTTGTAATGTAATAATCTTACTTTAGTTGGCTACGACGTTAGCAATGAGATAACGATGATAATAACAACGAGAGAAATAATTAGGCTCACTTTACCGTAACTCACTCATTATTTCCCCATTTCAAAGTGTCACGGGGGGATATAAGCAGATAGGAGTGTGACGTAAAGAACATCAAAAGGAGATTGATGAAGATAGTTTTTTTCAGTGTATTTGGATTTTGCCCCCGACACAGAAGTAATCGAGGCGTTTTGATGCTTTTTGAAAAATCGTGTTGACGGTGTATACGTATATCGGTGATGGCTACGATAAGTAATATCGTACTTAATTTGATATAACCTAAAATTTTCGGAAAATATTTTTCAGAGAATATTAACATCTTTTGGTCACGTCATGAGAACTAATTATGGCTGTAAAGAATAGCTTCAAAAAGTGTCAGGAGAAACCAGGAGAAAGCAAATGATACGGTTACAAATGTCTTAGCAGGATGCTTTCCGGAAAACAGTACACACTTATTAGTATGTAGATTAAGAGAAGGATGACCGATAAAAACATTATACGCGGTACGTATCGATGAAGAAGGAGACCGCTGTATATAAAAATCCGTAATTAATGATACATATTAGACGGATAGGTAAATTGCCGATACTTAAAGTTATCTTTTGTTTTTAATAAAATCTGCAATTACTTTATTTAGACCTACACATTATCACTGTTATAATAATTCATATCGTCCACTTATGAATACTAAAATAAACTGCAAAAAAGGTAAAAAACTATAATTTACGTTGTCAACAGGAATTTCGTAAAATAATTTTTACTACGTCATTATAACGACGATATTCCCCATTCTATATGCTGATGATATACATTATTGAATGTTTTATTAATCGAAATATAATACAAAAAATATAATTAAATACATTAATATTTTGCCGACTAGCTTCGATGGAAGAACGACTACCGCGATAGCCTAGTGGCGTGAACTCTTAATTGTTGAGTTAGTGGTCATCAAAATAGACTGATTTAATTTAATGAGTAGTTAGTGGCCGAATGGTATTTACAGTCAGATCAAAAAAAAAATCGTGACATGAACAAAATTTACGCCACGATTATGAATTAAATGTACGCCATGCTTATGGTTTCATCGAAAAACTAATAGCATTTTATTTATAATTAATTATGTCTGTGAATTTGTTTTGTATATTTAATTCATTCACGGTTGAAGACACTTAGGGACGCTTCCTATTCGTACATTCTAGTTTTTATACATATATAGCTCTCGTGACAATAATATGTTTTTTTCTTTTAATAATAAATTTCTTTGTACGCGCGACAATAATATGTTAATAGTACGAAGACTGCGCTTTTCATTACACCGAACAAATGGGCTTGTATGCCTGACATATCGATATACGCATAATGATAACACGCGTGTTTTGTCTAACGCGTCTTCCGCGTGCGATTGTAACGATTATTACTCCGTTTCAATGTTAGAAATGACTTACATTTTAAATTTAACCGCATTTATCAAACTATATAAGTACAAAAAACCAAAAATCCGTATTCCATTATTTTAATTATTTTAAATACTTTTAATTTTTTTTTCGGTAAGCGGGGTTTTCTCTTTAACCTGTAGTCGGTTAGACACACAGTGGTCTTTATTTTCGGGAAAAAGTTCGATTGTTGCTGTTACACGTTGACACCTTTAAAAAATTTCATTTGCGCTTCTCTGGGTTAATACCCGCAGATTATGTGCCCCCCCCCTCCCCAAAAAAAATACAAAAAAATAGGGGGAAGGGGGTTTTTTCTAGATTTTAATTTATAGTACTACAGTATTCTTTTTTCTTTTTTTTTTTTACATTTAATAGTAATGATATTAAGTTGAAATCGCAGACAGAAAGAAAATTAAATTCCGTACATTATCACGATGTACGTGTAGTTCAATTTACATTCAGCAAACCTTTTACCGGTTCATTTAATTGTAGTTACACCGGGGTACAGTTTAGCGATCGGGTCGACATAAAATTTAAGCGTTTATTCCAAAAAATATTAAAAACGCATGCGATACGCCAATTACGTACTCTACATCGCGTACCAAAATTCCTCGCAAAGATTGATCATAAAGTAATTGCAGTGAAAATTTTTCGATGTGATTCTACGTGAAAAAAAAAAAAGAAAGAAAAATACGTTTTTCTCGGTGTGAGAAAATTTAGTGGCTTCTTAAATCCTTCTCGTTCCAAAAACTAAATTTTCATCGCGAAATGAGTAATTTCGTTTGAAACAAAAAAAAAAAAAAAAAAGAAAAAAGAAATCAAAAGAAAAAATTGACTTTTATCTCCCACATTTAAAAAAATTTGCCGAATTCATCGGTAAGGCAAGTATTTCTTAAGCGTAGCGCAGCGAGACTAGCGGGGCCGAAATAGAACACGCCAGAAAGAAAATAAATTTAACGTCGGTTCCCGGTAGTACCGCGCAGTAGGCGCCTAATTATTTATTTCTGCGTCATTACTCGTTAAATTGCGCATAATCGAAGAAATCAGACGCCTTTTTAAAGTGCAGCAAAAGCCGAAAAAACACAACAAAAACGCAAAGAAATTTTTCTGAACTCGATTAAAAAAGTCTGAAAAATTAATCATCAAAAACAAAAACAATAATCATTACGTGAGAAATGGTAATTTATAATTATCACCAACACCGAAGCTTTTTTTCACATAATAATTTTTTTGGCAATGCGCTGATTCTTTTTTTCGCTGCTCGCCGTATTTTGGGCTAAAAATGGGCCGAGAGAAAACGAGCAAAAAATTCAAAATATTGCGGAAAACAAAAAACGTTCAAAAGTAAATGATAGACAAACGGTGGTGGGCGGAATGATGAACATCAGCCGACTTTCTAGACGATATTTTTCGATGGAAATGAGAATTTTTTCTCTCCATACGATATTACACGGTGTGCGTATGACGTTGTTTGATCGTAACAGCCTCGTTTCGGCCAGTCGTTCGGATTTTGGCCATTTCATTTTTGTTTCATTGTAAAATCATCCGGCCTACGTGTCGTCACTTCCACGTTTTAATCGCTTCCTCCTTCCCACCGAATTAAATATATTGTTTGGCGATAATTTTCAAAGAGCCGTTAACGAAATCACATAAGATTTGATGAAATTATTAATAGCAGCGTGTTTTTATTTGCGTTGGTGTATATACATATAATGAAATTTTTGGCAACTGAAAACATGCATCAAATCGACTGCATCGCACGCAGTCTATTTAGCTAAGATTCCCCCTTTGTTTTTTTCAGTTTAAAGAGAAATATTCATTATTTTCATAATTTGCGCGCTTGTTTGTTGAAGTGGAAAAAAAACGCAAACACCACGGCTGGGGCCGTTTACGGAATAGAATTGAAAAACTTGGCTGAAATTTAATTACCTCACAACGGAACACGGAAACTAGAATTAATGTTAACTAAATTTTATACACTAGAAAACAAACACTAACAACACAATGATACAATTTAAGAATATAAAAAATATAAAAATACCGACTAGTTTCGGATACTGCAATACATCTTCGTGGTGTGTGTGTATGTAAACAATTAAAATTAAAACAACAATAATAAATTCGTCAACAATGAAAATATGTAGTCACCGTATTAACTAACGAAATTTTGGAAACATAATAAAATAAATCACAGCATATCAATCAATTAATTATTAATCGATATAAAATATGAAAGTAACAAAAATTTAAAACTTGACTCATTCGTTCCTCATATCTAAAAAACCGCCCAACCTGTGTCAACGCTGCAACATGCCTATATCGGTGAGGCATCTTTTGATCGAGTGTAATCACTACCAGCAGGCCAGACAACAAGCGGGTATTACCAACGGCCTTCCAGAGATGTTTTCGGACGCCGAGAAGTGTAAAAAAATCGTAGCCTTTCTCGAAGACATCTCAGTATTCCAACTGATCTAACTTCCTCAGCCTTCAGCTGACTTTTTTGATTATTTTGTTGTTTCGCGCATTTTCCAATATTCAACATAAAATGTTATAATTCTCTGTAAAACCGTAGCCGTTAATGACCTTGTAGTCCAAAAGCGACTTGTAAATACAATAAATAAATAAATAACAAAAAATTTAAAACAGACAATACATGAAAATTATACTAAAATTAAAATTAGGATTGCACGATGTAATATTAAACATTAAATAATGGATTATTATTATACCGTGTGAATGTAATAATTCTCAGCAGGGTCGTGCCCAGAATTTTGAAAAGGGGTAGGTTTTGTAAATTTTCTTTGCATATTTATTTTATAAATAACAATACATTTTTCACTAATACGCATACTATTAATAATTTCCATAATTTTAAATTAAATATTAATAATTTACATAAATGAATTACCGTGTATAAACACATTAATAAAAATTATATATGTTATTGATTATACTCGTAATAAAAAAATTTCCCTTTAGATATTAATAAAGTACCGAAAAATATAAAGCATATTTTTTCTTGTTTTTTTTTTTTTTTTTTTTTTTAATGTAAAAACACCCTAAAAAATCATTAATATTTATTTTAAATTTTTTATTTTTTTCCGATTTTTGTGCATTTATAATGACTATTTCAGTTCTACGCATATATGTGCTCCTTATATGTACCTAACAGCGAAGGATCTTTTTGTTCGACCTAGGTACACGTTTTTACAAGTTCTGCATGTGTTAACATGTATTTCAAATTTATTATTTAAATTAGATAGACATGGACGTTAATTAATTTACTGTATAAGTTATTGTTGGTGCGGTATGATGTATTGATGTTACTGTACTTTAATAATTTTGTTAATTTATTATATATGGAAGTATGTACACGTAAACTTGACACATTTATAATCTTGTTTTATACTTTGAAATTTAAAATTTTTCTTAACTTTGCTTTATATAAAGAAATTACATTATTTCCATCGTAATTGCTATCTGTAGCTATATGTTTTATACAATTTAATTTATTTTTATGATTTATTCTATTTTAAAATAATAAAGGTAACCGTTTATGGATTTTTGGGTGATTAGAATACTGATTAATGATTCTATTAGTTTGCGTACTTTTCCTATAAATGTTATATTCTGGTTTATTTTTATGAATAGGTATGGTTAAATATCTAGATAACGGATATTGTTGTTACCCATTTCCATGGTGTATTGTAAACTATTATTAATAGAGTTTAAGAAATTAAAAAAACTAATAGTAGTTATCCGTATTATCATTATTAAAAATACATAAAACGTCATATCTAGTATAAAATAATATATTATATCTAAATTACTAGCAATATAATTTTCTTCATAAAATTGCAAAATTATCTCACTCAAAATAGAAAACTTGCAAAAAAAAACGTGTACATAGGTCAAACAAAAAGATGCTTCGTTGTCAGATATAAGGAACACATATATGCATTACGGTATGACTGTATTGATAAGTCAACTCTTTCAGCAAGCATTTAATTTTAGAAAAACATATGATAGGTAACAACATAGATGAGGACTTGACAATTTTAAAAATGATTAAATATTAAATGTTTAGACACTTTGCTGAGAATTATTACATTCGTAAGTACAGAGATAGCATTATTAATTAATAATAACTTGCCGTATAATAATCCATTATTTAATGTTTAATATTACATCGTGCAATCCTAATTTTAATTTTAATATAATTTTCATGTACTGTCTGCTTTAAATTTTTGTATCTTTCATATTTTATATCGATTAATAATTAGTTCATTGATATACTGTGATTTATTTTATTATGTTTCCAAAATTTCGTTAGTTAACGGTGACTACATATTTTCATTGTTGACAGATTTATTATTGTTGTTTTAATTTTAATTGTTTACACACACACCATGAATCCGAAACTAGTCGGTGTTTTTATATTTTTTAAATTTCATATCATCATTGTGTTGTTAGTGTTTGTTCTATTTTATTTACTTCGATCAAATTATAGCACAATAATATGGATGACGAATCATATTAAATTATACATATTTAAGCTGCTAGTAATGTTGACTTTTTTTGAAATAATGTTTGGTGAAAAGAATCGCTCGCAACGCTATTGAACCGGATGCTCATTACGTCAAATAGAGTATTTTAATTTTGTCTTATTCGAAAATTCACTGTCTCTGAACCTCTATTGATATTTAATCGATTGCAACCAGGTGCACGTGAGCACTAGTTCGGTTTCGTAAAACAGCAATCCACTGTGGCGGATCAGTGTCATTAAAAAAAGTTTTGAGACGAAGAATGCATGTACAACAACGCATTTCTCGATGCCCAACGGGCTTTCGATGAAGTTTGGCATTATTATGTAAATTAAAAGTTTTATTACCAACTAGTTTATATCTCTTGTTCAGTTCGTATATATCTTCACAATCGATATTTCTAGGTGCGCTGTGAACATATGCATTCAAAACTACATCTGGTTTTTTTTTTTGTAAGAATACCCTAAGAGTCAGTTACCCACGTGGTATTTGATATATATATATATATATATATATTAAGCAGTCTTTCCCGTAACAGGACATTACTTGTATCACATATAGATACCGCAAAATAGCAAGTGGCACAGTCTGCAGAAGCCTCCCTTACCGAGACGGGAAGCTGATTTAAATGTGGAAAATTCAAATCAAGTTCAAACATTTTAATGTTTCGGGTTATTGTTCATTGTTCGCGTTCAATTGCTCTTGACAGTATTTACATTCTAATCGCGTATAATTATCGTAAGTACGGTACAGTGATCGGCTTGCTTATCAGCAAGCCGGTATTTGTTATCTCTGCTTTCTGCGTAAACTACCGTTATGGTCATGCGCTCGCCTATTCTAAACCGTAAATCGGATAACAACCGACAAATCGAAGATGTTGCTGCTTCATCGCATCATTACACACATAATGCTTCCGAAAATCCTGACACAGAAAATGACGGCTCAATGCAAACCGGCGGTGAGTTCGTTCCTTTACCTCCGTTCGCATGCACTAACGGTGATGTGACGAAAAATAATAATACTAACAATTCTAACAATAAAATAAATACAAATACAAAAAAAAACCGATCGTTAGATAAACCGAAATCTGTTTATACCAATGTATTATCTCCTATCCCAACAGAGGAAAATTATTCGCTGCAAGCCTCCATGCAAACTGACAATATTCAAGTAAAAGACCACAGCTGGCAAGAGATCGTAAATAAGAGGAAAAGGCAAAGAGAATACGTTAGAAGTGTTTCCTCGGAGCAAGTAGAGAAAAAGATACTTAAGCAAAATAAAAACAGGTTTGCTTGCTTGGCATCTGATGATTCTAGCGAGAACGAAGATATAGAACCTACACAGCACAAAAAGGAACTAAAACCTCCTGCTATAACAATTTATGGAGTAGTAGATTATACCAAAATGTTGTCAGATATTGCCAGCGTCATCCCAACTGGTGACATACGTTGCAGATCCCTAACAGACAAAAGAGTCGAAATTAAATCAAACAGTATAGACAGTTATCGTACACTAGTTAAATATCTACGTCAGGAAGAAATAGAACATCACACATATCAAATAAAATCTGAAAGAAGCTTTCGGGTAGTAATCCGACACCTACATCACTCGGTAGAAATAAATGATATCAAGACTGCCCTAGAAGAAAATGGACACCAAATTAGGCATATAACTAATATCAAGCATAGGGTAACTAAGCAACCCTTACCATTATTCTTTGTAGACCTCGAACCGCACGAAAACAATTCTGATATATACAAAATTGAAACATTACTTCATATGAAAGTTAAGATAGAATCTCCGCATAAAAAGAATATTATCCCTCAGTGTTTTCGCTGCCAAAGGTATGGCCACACTAAAACCTATTGTAACAGGGCGTATGCATGTATCAAATGTGGTAATAACCATGCATCCACCAATTGTAATAAAAAACGGGACGAAACACCAAAATGTGCCAATTGTCATGGAGATCATCCATCAAATTATAAAGGATGTGCCGTCTATAAAAAGCTGCAAAATATCAGAAATCACCAGCAACATGCAGTAAAAAGTAGAAACAATACATTAGACAAATACGCAAACTCCAGACATTTGCCCCCTTCCGGTCTCCAAGAACATACAGAGACAAATCAAACTGAAGGTCTTAATTCAACACAGCGCTTGACTTATGCGCAAATCGCAGGACAGCGGCATAAACGAGAAATAAATAGAACTTCTGAAGTCAATGACAGTAATAATAATGACATTGCAACAATGCTACATACATTCTTAACTGAAATAAAAACCCTTTTTCTTGAAATGATGCAACAGCAAAATCAGGTGCTTAACAATGTTATACAGACTATTACAACTGCTTTACTTAATAAAAAATGAAGAATTTAAAAATAGTTACCTGGAACACTAACGGTGTTCTTAATCATATCGATGAAATACAAATGTACATTTTGCAAAACAATATTGATGCGCTTCTAATATCTGAAACACATCTCACTAACACAAGACATATTACATTCCCGGGATACAATTCATATTATACAAATCATCCAGATAATACAGCACACGGTGGCACTGGTGTTATAATAAAAAGTAATATAAAACACTATGAACTGAACAAATATAAATTCAATTACCTACAAGCGACCAGTGTAGTAATCACTGAAGGTCCAAATAAAAATATTACTCTCTCAGCAGTATACTGCCCTCCGAGGCATATTATAAAAAAAAAACATTTTACCGACTTCTTCAGAACTTTAGGTAACAGATACATTGTAGGAGGAGATTTCAATGCGAAAAATATTCACTTTGGGTCAAGACTGACAGTGCCCAGAGGGAAAGAATTAAAATCATCCATGGACGAAACATACAGCATGGTCTATTCATCGGGAACACCTACTTATTGGCCAACCGACCTTAATAAAACACCGGATCTCTTGGACTTCTTCATAATAAAAGGAATTTCATCCCCATTTATTGATGTTAGGACTGACGAAATATTGTCATCAGATCACTCATCGGTTACACTAACAATTAGTCAGCATATAGTTAGAAAAATGCGGAAACCAAAACTCCATAATAAATTCACAGATTGGGATGCATTTCGAGAGCAGCTTGAACGTACAATGAACGTTAAAATACCGCTGAAAACTGCAAAACAAATAGATGAAGCGGTAGAATACTTCATTAAAGTCATACAACGAGCTGCGTGGAAATCCACACCAAAGGAAAGAGGTTATGAGCCTGTTATCTATTATCCAGATAAAATTAAAAAAGCGGTCCAGTTAAAACGGAAACTGAGAAAACAATGGCAATTATCGAGAAACCCTACCCATAAAACAGCATTAAATAAGCAGACGAAGTTTTTAAAGAAATTATTGCAAGATTTAAAAAACAAATCCTTAAAACAAAGGTTAACAAATCTATCGCCCCTGCCGCAACATGACTACTCGTTGTGGAAAATAACAAAAAATCTTAAAAGACCTGTACATGCGGTGCATCCGTTAAGAAAATCAAGTCGAACTTGGGCTAAAACGGACTCAGAAAAAGCAGAAGTCTTTGCAAAACATTTCGCAAACATATTTCAGCCATATCCTGGAAATTCAACGCTGACCCCTGATGCTTACTGTTATGATGTTTCTAAACCAATAAAACTCACATCTCCGGGGGAAATTAATAACTTAGTAAAAACTTTAAATCCGCATAAATCTCCGGGTTATGACTTAATTACGGCACGGATTTTAAAGGAATTGTCCAGAAAAGGTTTTATATTTCTGACATATGTCTTCAATGCGATGCTCCGGCTACGGTATTTTCCGATACAGCTAAAACTGTCACAAATTATCGTCATTAAGAAACCGCTTAAACCACCGACAGAACCGGACTCGTATCGGCCCATCTCCTTGCTGTCCGTAGTCTCTAAGCTTTATGAAAAGCTGTTGCTGAAGCGGTTAATGCCAATTATTAACGACAAAGAGTTAATACCGGAACATCAGTTCGGTTTCAGAGCTAAGCACGGTACAACAGAACAAGTGCACCGCATAGTTAACACTATAGAGGCATCCCTCGAAGGGAAAAAGTACTGTGACGCAGTGTTTTTAGATATAAGCCAGGCTTTTGACAAAGTCTGGCACGACGGTCTGTTACACAAAATAAAACGTCACTTTCCCCATGAAATATATCAATTACTTTGGTCATACTTACACGAAAGATACTTCTTTGTGAAGTATGGAGATGACTCATCAGATATATATCCGATAAAAGCAGGCGTTCCGCAGGGAAGTGTGCTGGGGCCACTACTCTATCTCATATACACGTCAGATATTCCTACGCCCTCCAACGTGCAGGTAGCAACATTTGCTGATGATACCGCGATCTTATGCTCGGATGTATGCCCGGTTAAAGCGCGTAACACCATTCAAGAAGCTGTTACTGAACTCTCATCGTGGTTTAGCCAATGGAAGATTAAAACTAATGAAAGCAAATCAAGGCGAGTAATCTTTACTAACAGAAGAATTGTGCCAACGGAAGATATAATCCTGAATGATGTTCCAGTTCCACAACACACAGATGTAAAATATCTTGGTATGTATCTCGACCAAAGATTAACATGGAAGAAACACATAACAGCAAAACGGATCGAACTAAATGCAAAACTGAATCAAATGTACTGGCTATTAAACAGAAAATCAGAAATATCTCCTGAAAATAAACTATTAATATACGCTCAAATCCTAAAGCCAATTTGGCGGTACGGTTGCCCCTTATGGGGCTGCTCGAAAAAGAGCAATATAGCGATCATCCAACGGATACAGAATAAAATCCTTCGAATGATAGTCAATGCTCCGTGGTATATCACCAACTTAACACTACATGAAGATCTAAAAATCAAGACCGTGCTAGAAGTAATAACTAATGATGCAAAAAAGTATGCTAGCAGACTGGAGATACATCCAAATTACTTAGCGATCGTATTGTTGGATAATTCGATGGAAGTTCGGCGGCTTGACAGAGTCAAGCCGATGGACTTAGCCTAACAAAAAGGAAAAGTAATCTTCTGCACCTATCGCTGGATAGAGTGCTACTCAATGTTACGCTCTAATACTAAAATTGCCAGATAGCTGTTATCAGCTAGGAGCAATTTGGCAAAAAAAAAAAAAAAAAAAAAAAAAAAAAAAATTCACGAATACAAAAATTAACACTACTAACTGTCAGGATAAATAACACAGTGAGAACAGCAAGCAAATACTTAGAATTATACCTTGATGATGATAGTCGCTTAACATGGAAATAGCACGTGTACCAGTAAAGATAGATATTCGTATTAAAAAAGTGTAATGGCTTTGATAGAGGAAGAAATAGCGTCCTGAATATATATAAAAAAGTTTAATTTATACACAAGTATCTTAAAACCTATTTTTGGTCTAACGGAGTAGAGTTTTGCGGTTGTGCTATACCTACAAATCCGAAGATAACACAGACTGGATGCGTAATAAAATCCTTACGCTTGTAACCAAGGCACCACGGTATGTAACATAATTTTACATCGAGATTATAAAGTATGCGACAGACGTTTTCAAAGTTCATGCCCGAAGACACATAGAAAGGCTAGATAGTGTAATCCGAACAAACTTGCTGCCGGACTGCTGGGTACTATTAGCGATGTGAGGCGGTCGAAGCGTAAGAAAGCTCTATGACATTGTTTAAGATTAAGCCCATCATCGGGTAAATATCACACTGGGTGTACTTTTCTCCCTTCATGCTCAACACACTTTCTCCATTTTAAATATATTGCTAAATGACCAAGGTAGTCAGTTTTTAAGACTGTAAATAAGAAAAGAAAAAAATTAAATTAACATGAAATATGTGTACAGAATAAATATCTGTTTTTTAAAATTATAAAGCTTACCTTTTATCAACAGTTAAATATTAGGCTTTTTTTTTTCTTTCTTGTTTGGGTTTTTCCCTGGGCTTGTCAGCAACGGACTATTACCTAGCAATTAGGAGTCACAAGGAATGGAATCTGACAAAGAATGCTACACCAAGGATGGAGAAACAATAACAATCAACGTCGAAAAATGCCAAACGTATGCATCCTGAAAAGAAAAGGAATGACATTGCCGAAGGTTAAAAGGAGTTAGCTGTCCCATACCATGGCCACATCTTCAATTACAGAGCCCACAGTATAAACGGACAAAGGAATCAGGCTACAAATAATTAAGGAAGACGGAACACGGAATGTTTAAAAAGCAGTTAGAGCCACCAAGCACCACAGCTATATAAAACACAGCGCTTAGCGTCCGTAAATAATTATCCGAAAGTTCAATGACTTTCTCCATCACTATAAAGCAAAGTTTATAGTTCTTAATTATGAAACATTAATCATATTTATAGCGACGACTGCGAAAACAGTGCCTACCATTCTGTTAAAAGGAAATGAGCCGAATTTACAGGCATTGTTTGATAGAACATCACTGTAATGTGAAAATAGAAAAAAAAAAAAATTATTAATTTTTCTGGTTTGGTTAAGAGAAGTCTAAAATGTTTGTTCGGATTACACTATCCAGCCTCTCTACGTGTCTTCGGGCATGAACTTTGAAAACATCTGTCGCATACTTTATAATCCCGATACAAAATTATGTTACATACCGTGGTGCCTTGATTACGAGCGTAAGGATTTATTACGCGTACAGTCTGTGTTATCTTCGGATTTGTAGGTATAGCACAACAGCAAAACTGTACTCCGTTAGATCAAAAATAGGTTTTAAGATACTTGTGTGTACATTAAACGTTTGTTATATTTATATATATATATATATATATATATATATATATATATATATATATATGTATATATATATTCAGGACGCTATTTCTTTCCCTATCAGAGTCATTGTACTTTTTTAATACGAATATCTATCTTTACTGGTACACGTGCTGCTTCCATGTTAAGCGACTATCATCATCTAAGTATAATTCTAAGTATTTGATTGCTGTTCTCACTGTGTTATTTATCCCGACAGTTGGTGTTAATTTTTATATTTGTGAATTAACTTGATTTGAATTTTCCACCTTTAAATCAGCTTCCCGTCTCGGTAAGAGAGCCTTCTGCAGACTGTGTCACCTGCTATTTTTCGGTATCTATATGTGATAGGAAAGACTGCTGTATACATATACATATCAAATACAACGTGTATAACTGACTCCTACGTTATTCCCACTAAAACCGGATGCAATTTTGAATACCTATGTTCATAGCGCACCTGGAAATTAGAAGTTTTTACGAAGTACTGCGTGCGTGCGAATTATGCCAACTATTAAAGTACACGAGTTGTCAGACGCCGATTTCGATGAAATTTTGATGTTGTAGAGTATAAAAAAATATTAGACCGGTGTTTTTTTTTTTTTTATCGGCCCATATGCAGTTTAAAAGGGTAAAAATTACTCTTAAAGTTCACCCCCCGAAAATCGTTTTTCCTAAATATCTCGCCCTCAAGTCTGTACTTTTTTATGAAACAAAATGCAAAATTATTTCTCGTGCAGAGGACAAGTGATCCACAGTGATTTAAGCAGTGGGGTTGTATCCGCTATTTTGTAAGGGGTCGAGACACCTTTTTTTTTTTGGTCATAATTATGAAAAAAAATTATAAAATAACATAAAAAAAAAAAGAAAAAAATTTTTCAACACAACAATTAAAAAATAAAGTTGACGTGTTTCGGCATTTTCATGAAATACACCCTTAAAGGGGGTAAAGTACCCCTTACAAGGAAAATCAATAAATACATGCGTGTCAAGTAATCCAATTTCGAAAAAAAATTTGTATGTAAGGGTTTTTGAGGTCGCTGATTATGTTGTTAATTCAAAATGGCGGATCCAATATAGCGGGCAAAATAGTCAAAAACGTTTTAATTCCGATGACAAATTGTATATGAAAATTTTTGAGGTCACTGGTTACGAATCTGTTATTAATTTTTTTAAATTCAAATTATCCTGTGCTTTATAACCATACAGCCTCAAACCCCTAAAACCTAGACAGGCATTCAGCCTGTGTTTTTTTAAACCAACAAACCCCAAATTCCTAAACTCTAGTCAGGCCGAAGGCCCGTGCTTTTAAACCGATAATGCTCAAACTCTGAAACATCAGATGGACTGTTTTTTATAAAGTTATAACGAGCAAAATGAACATCACTTTCCTCGACGAGCCAATGTTAAAAGTTCAAGATGTTTATTTTTAAAAATATTGGTTATTATATTTTAGATTTTCACAGATTTATTGAGCATGATAGCAGTACGAATTATATCTATAATAGTATTCATATACTGTTTACTGTTTACTGATTGTGAGAATTATTTAATAATTGTTCTGATTTACTAATCGAATGTAATTCTCCTAATGTATTAAGGTTCATTTTAAAAAAAAAAAATTATTATATTACTAATTAACTTTGGCCACTTCTTAATTTACTTTTGTTATTATTTTCGTAAGAAGAGAGTGATTCTCGTTAATAAATAGATAAATAAATCAATAAATACATAAGTTGAACCATACCGATAATTTTGTAAATAAGTAAATTATAAGAACGGTTTTCCAGTATACCACAATGAACAGACCTTACGTCTGCCTGCAGCTTAGGTGTTGTGCGGTTTTAGTCATAGACAATCGGCCTGCCTGATGTTTAGAGGTTTGAAGATGTATGGTTATAACGCATAGGCCTCTGACCTGTTTGAGGTTTAGGAGTTTGGGGTTTGTTGGTTTAAAAAAACATAGGCTGAATGCCTGCCTAAGTTTTAGGGGTATAAACACAGTATAATTTGAATTTAAAAAAATTGATAACAGATTCGTAACCAGTGACCTCAAAAATTCTCGTATACAATTTGTCATTGAAATTAAAGCTTTTTTGACTATTTTGCCCGCCGTATTGGATCCGCCATTTTGAATTAACAAAATCTGACGACAGATTCGTAATCAGCGACCTCAAAAACCTTTACATACAGATTTTTTTTCGAAATTGGATTACTTGATACGCATGTATTTATTGATTTTTTTTGTAAGGGGTGCTTTACTCCCTTTAAGGGTGTATTTCATGAAAATGCCGAAACACGTCAACTTTATTTTTTAATTGTTGTGTTGAAAATTTTTTTTCTTTTTTTTTTGTTATTTTATAATCTTTTTTCCATAATTATGACCAAAAAAAAAACGTTTTTTGACCCCCTAGAAAATAGCGGATATAACCCCACTGCTTGAATCACTGTGGATTACTTGTCCTCTGCACGAGAAATAATTTTGAATTTTGTTTCATAAAAAAATACAGACTTGAAGACGAGATATTTAGGAAAAACGATTTTAGGGAGTGAACTTTAAGGGCGGTTTTCACCCTTTTAAACTGCATATGGGCCGATAAAAAAAAAACACCGGTCTAATATTTTTTTATACTTTACAACATATCAAAATTTCATCAAAATCGGCGTCTGACAACTCGCGTACTTTCCTTGTAGGAACTAATTTACGACAGCGCAGGAGTGTTTTTTAAACTAATAATTCATCCGATACTTTTTTGGGTTTTTCACAATTATATTTACTTTTTATAGCTTATATTCGAAATTCTTTTACTTGTTTTATTTTAAATTTCGAAGTCTAATTTGCTTTTTTAAAAACTTCTCGCGTATTATATACAAATTTCCCTTTAAGCACTGATGTATTTATTTCACTACGGACCTATCTTGTTGTAGGTGAAATTAATTCCATCAAATTAAAGGAATCCGGCTGCCGGATGTAAGCTTAATAATGGTTATAAAATGAATCCGAATAGGGAAATAATGGAGAAAATTTATAAATTTAATGTTGTCACTCCGTAGATAAATCACCATTTATATAGGGTGATCCCGAAAATAGGTAATAGATAGGCAGTTACGGCGAAAGCGATTTGGAACTAATTTCAATCACTAGCGCGTGATGCAGTGAATAGTGAGTATCGTTGATAAAGTTTATAATTGAAGGCATGCAAGTTAAAACGTGTGTTCATATATAAAATTACACAAATCGTAGTAATTATCCATCTGGGTAGGTAGAGGTACGAAATTATTTATTATCATCACAGTTCGACGCAAAACTCTGCGGAGACAATCTTATTTTTTATAAATCCTTAAATTTTAAGGCGTTATCGTGAAGCCCTTCACCTACAATTTTTCTAATACTCCCTGCTAAACCACCGACTGGTGCCGCCCTAAAGACGAGAATGATCCGTGGGAAATTCAGAACGTGACCGAGTCGAAAGATGAAAATTCAGCTGAATAAATATCAACCGGGCAGCTCGTCTTGCAGCGTGATTCGTTGTAATTGTGTCGAAGCAGCCAATAAAAATCGGGCCAATTTTTTTCATGAACATTGAAACAACCGAAGTCGATATTGATAAATTCGATATGAGGCGAAATGGCGTTTAAATTGTTCTAAAAAACCGAACTGGATGTCGTGATAAAAGGTAAACCTTCTGAATGAGATGGCACTTAGATTTCGCGTTAGAATAAATTTAACTGTTTGTATAATAATATTACATGTACTTCATGAAAGTGAAATGAGTACTGACCCTTGATGTATAGCGGATATTATGAAAGTACACCTTCCGAATTGTACTTTAGGATCTACTGGATCTGAAGGAAATACCGAGAAGGTTTGTTTTTTTTTACCGGCTGACTTTACTTCTTCAGATTTCTTTGAAGTATCTGGGTAATTCGGATTGAGCATATTATTTCATATGAAATATATTTTATTCGTAACAGACTTCCATTAAGCTTCCTTTATTATTTCCTAAAGGAGAACTCCTGCGCAAATGCGATATACGATTGAATTTATATTTTGTGCCTTTTTGTAAATTTTCTACTAAACGCATAAATGAAATTTGCGGTTAAAATGTATGCGCTTCCATTTCTAAATAGCAACAACGGTGAATTTACTTACACTAACCTGTTGCAGGAAATTTTAGAATTTACCGTTGAAATTTTAACTGGAAAGGCTTTTAGCTCCCTTTTTTTTCTTTACAGTTTGCTCTTTTAATTTACTTATTTGCATGTCGTGTACAGGACATAAAAAAAACGTAATACTCGACCAATCTATAAGTTATTTTGCAGTCCGATGAGGGCAGCGTAACAGTCGTTTTCTATGAACATTTGCTTAGTTTGCTCCACTCTTGACCTAATTTCTAGTTTCCAATTTCTTTCACTACTAAACGCGATTCGAAACTATTAACTTCGTCGTTATTCATTTACTGCTCCACCTTTAGTATAAGAGAAAGAATAATATTTTGGTTTTGGAATTAATTGTTCTGTAATATTTTCAATTTTTTTTGCCGTTATTTCTTTATAAAACAGAAGTATATTAGAAATTTAAACGAGGGGAGAAAGTAAAAAAGGAACCAATAAAAATGTTTTTTTTCCTCAAAAAATCCGACTCCAAAATTAACCGTAAAAATTTAATAAAAGTGCACTAAAAAGTAAATTATTCGATAACAAATAAATGTATTTTAGAGCGATATGCCCTAAAGTGGATATTACGATAATTCTTACAGAACGATAATACTTATCAGAGTAGGCAGCAAATAAAATTACAGCATTTAAAAACAATTAATGAATATTTAATGCATTTTTAATTATTATTATAATTTTAATTTGGTGCCTACTGTAAGTAATACTGTTTTACAAGAATAATTATGATATACACTTTAAGGTATACATATATCACTCTAAAATTGTATATTTTCTCTTATCGAGTAATTTTATTTTTTACTTTTTTGTAAATTTTTATTATGGAATAATTATTTTTTACTTCTTGGTGTGCTTTTGTTAAATTTTTATAATACATTTTAAAATCGGCATTTTTTCCATAAAAACACATTATTTCATAATTTTTAGCGTAAATTCTTAAATTTTTTGTCTTGTTAAAAACCAACTTTTTTAAAAGTGTAAACCTTGTAAATGGCTCTATAGTAGTTGATAGTTGAAAGATAATTTCCTTATTCAGTATGGTCATTAACGTTGATAGTAATTTAATTTATTTAATTTAACTTTCCACGCCTAAATATTGATTATATTTTTTTTTTTTTTTTTTTTTTTGAGGGCTTGGCCAACCAAGGGCAGCTACCCAGCACAATTGGACTAGATTAGAGATTAAATGTTAATCCGGTCAGAAATCGATGACAGAAAAGAGACAAGAATAGGAAACACATTGGATGACGGCAAAGCTAAGATATAGGAAGCATTATATGGAGTAAGAAAATTCAGCTTTAACAGTTGAACGTACAGGAAAGGCTAGAATATTCAAACAGCACGTAGTCAGGATCATAAACGAAGGAACTGTTGCCAGAGTGCAAAGGACAATAAGGGGATGAGGAAAGAACAAAACGATACCGTGAAGATGGGAGCAAAGTATGATTGAATCGCAGACGGCAGATAGCGATGATGAAAAAACGTTTAAGAGTAGGAAAATTATAGAACCAAGAACAGGGAGGGGGCCTAGGCTGAATAGTGAAATGAGTTAGGATTGGAAAAGGAGCGAGGATACGCATCCGACCAAAGTCTGATATGCATTCTTTTGGAGAGGGGAAGAATATTGTGACTAGGAATCTTTTTAACAAAATGTGGGGAGTATAACGCTGAGCGTGCTAAGGAATCCACCGCCTCGTTACTATTAATACCCGCATGACTTGGAACCTAAAGCAGGTCGATGGAAATGGAACGGGAAAGGGAGAAACTATAGATGAGAGAACGTAATTTTATTCAATCGCAACTGTTATGTTAATAAATAAAAAAAATAATTTAAAGGCACCCCTTTTTTTCAACTGTTATTTGATTGATCACAGAGTATTTGAGTTCATCGATAATCTCACATGGTACCACTGCTCAATGATACATTTTCGAATGAACAAAGTATCATTAAAATTGATTCATATGGGTACAAGTTATGCGCGACCAAACAAAAAAAAACAAAAAACCATACGCACCGAACGTGATCCTACTTTTTTTTAAAATAAGTAAAAATTAGAATACCTCGTTTATAAGGAATTAACGCATAACTTATTAAATTATTTATCATGAGTAATCACTGTGAAAGCTTTAAATTTTTAACTTATTAAATTACTCGGTAATCTTTAGTATTATGAATAACGAGACTAAATTCAATATTTATGGTAGAAAAAATGTAAAATACTTCTTTCTTTCTTGTAATTTGTTTATAGGATTGAATGAATTACAAACGAATTATAACGGTGTTGTTAATTTTAGTAAATTACATTCGAATTTTTTCGGCGCATAAAGTCTGAGGCTCTGGAAAAGGCTATGGACTTTTTTTTTTAGTTTCCAATTTTATTCTTTTAGATTAATATTTTCACAAACTGAGGCCTTTAAACTTCAACATTTTTGGACTGCTGTATTTTTCCGGTATTATACGAACGAAAATACGCCGTCTGAAAAAAAAAAAATCGATACCACAGGCTACCATGGAAGAGGCTGTAGAATTTTTGATAGTATATAATATATGTAAGTATCCATGTACTCGTATTTTTCCCCATCGCTTCTTACTTCATAAATCGAATTTGCTGCAAATTTTCCTGCTATTACACCTCACTAGGTATTAAAATCATCCATAAACATTACATGTTTTGTTTTTTTTTTTGCTGAGTCATCGACCAGGGACTAAGGAAAGAGTCATTTACATTTTAATACAATCAAATATTATTAATAAGACAGAACAAATGGAGAGAAAAGCGTGTGCGGGAAAAAAAGAAAAAATATAATAAGCGTAGAAAGGATTAAGAAGACAAGTTTCAATAAATTGGAATATAAAGTAAAACGTTCAATAAAAAAACTCAAAGAACACATAATTAACGTCGCAAGCAATTGCTTCGTTTGAATGTAGAACACAATGTAGAGAGGAAACTAATGAATAGAATAGTTAAAATGTAGGCGAATAATGGAGGCAAAAATAGAATGTCTCAGTGAGAGAAATAACAAGAATCACGGTCAGCGGGGAAACTAGCTTAAACAGAGTGGTTAAAGGCAACTACTAGAAAAATAGGAATCGTATGTATCCGACCAAAATTTCAGTTGAAAATTTTTATGCAGCGGAAAGGGATAAAAGGATGAGATTTTTTAAAAAAAAGTGGTAGGAATAAATAGCAATGTAAGCCAAAGAACCGGTGTCATTTCATTATCAAAGATGCCCAAATGACTGGGAAATCATAGTAAATCAATGCGAATGAAATAAGGGGAAGAAAAAGTGCAGGTATGTGAACTTATGCGGAGAATAATAATATCACAGGATTTTTTCTTTTTTTCTTTTTTCGGCCACCTCTACTCAGAAACGATAGGAAAAAGAGTCAACTAATTAGAACTTAATTCGAACGGAAATAAAGAAACCAATGACAGAAACAACAAACCGAGAAGTAAAGGTCAGCACAATAGGAAGCAGGAAGTCTTAACTTAAGGAGGAGTAAAGGAGAAGAACGTTCAGCGAAAAGATCAAAACATTTGAAAAAAATGTGATTAGCATCACAGAAAAATGCTTCGTTAGGATGTAGAGGACAATAAGAAGAGGAAACCAAAGAGAGACGATAACGGGAAGGGGGAAATATAGTGTGATTAAAGCGTTAATGAGTAATAAAGACAACAACAGAACATGGAAAAAAAAGGAAGTTCTGAGAATCAAGGATTAAAAGGAAGGTTAGGTTGAATTGAAGGATAAAAGGAAAAAAGGGGGATACATATCTGAGAATTTAAAGTGAAATTTCTTACTCAAGGATAAAAGATTAGTATTTGGGATTTTTAGATAGAATATATAGAATCGGGCCGAGAAGACTACCTTGAATAACTGAGACCGATATTATTCCTTCTCTAAACATGGATCCATTCATTTTTACTATAAATTACCTATTTAGTGAATAGGACAGGAAAAATAGGTATAAGTCCGATGGGAATATCTGTTTAAGTTTATATAAGATCCCGTTATGCAAACCCGGTTAAATGATTGAGCCACATCCAGGAAAACTACGGAACATACCTCCTTTTCTTCTAGTACCGATATGGGTTGACATCTATTAATCTGTGCCGCTGTTATATAGTTGAATGCTATGACAAAAGCCAAATCGGTGGTCTCGTATGATTTTTTGTTATTTTCAATTACTATCCTTATTCTTTGTAACAGTTTCTTAAAAACTCTGAATAATGTATTTAATAAGCTAATTATTGGTCTAATAGAGCTCGGGATTTTGTAAGTTTTGCTATCGTAGACTTTTTCCATGATTTCGAGTAATGGTTCATTTGTAGAATGCCATTAAATATATAACGAAGAAGCGTGGCAACTTTTGTGGTTAGGTGTATCAGAATTTCTCTAGTTATTTTGTCCAGTGCAGGTTCTTTTTTCGAAGTGAAACACTTCTTTAAGCGCGCCTTATACGGCGAGTTAACACTCAAAACGAGCGAGCGTACGTTATGAATAATTAATAGTTGTTCTGATCAGTAAGCAATACATCTAAAAATTCGTAATAGACACGTAGCCAGTAATATAAGTTGAATTAAAATTTATGTTGCATTTTACACCACTTTGAGATAGATATATGTATATATATATATATAAAAAAAAAAAAAAGGAAAGACATTTATTAGAACTTAAAATATCAAAAATTAATCAATCATAAAAAATGGATATAAAGAATCGGAAAAAGAAAGGCATCGAGCATTTTTGTTTTTCTTTAGATGAAACTTTATAGATATGTGTTTATAAGAACCACAGATCTCCACGTCTGGTTCTTACTTCTGGTAAAGTTAATACACTAATACTATAACCTTAAATCGAAGTTGTTGGGAAAAGCGGCTTTGAAGTTTCACTTTTGCCCTTTGTTTTTATTTATCACGAAAACAAAAACATCGGTCGTTTCCCCTCTACAAATACTCATTTCGAAGAAATTTTCTATTACCTATAGAAATAGGACGACACCGTAAAACGGGGCCAAGCTGGTTCAGCAGATAAAATTAATATGAAACGCCCTAGAATTGTATCACGCTATAATGAAATAGACTTAAAATTATTTTATATAATGCAGAGATAATCGGGGAAATAGAATAATAAAAAATAAGAAAAAATAATTACAGGAAAAACTACACTTGTCCTTACTTTTCTCACCTTTCTAGTAATTTAATTAATCATTAAATGCTAGTTACTATATATAAAAAAAGTCAATTTAAAAACTTTTCATTGTAAAAACCAGTATTATGCGCTGCTCTATTAATATAATGCGATGAATTATAACACTAAAATCTGCCCTGCCGGGAAATAATTCTAATTTTAAACTGCGAAAGTTACACCAAAATTCAGCCGGTAGTTCTCGAGCTAATCGTGGATGAACGCTTAGATGCATTTGTCAACTTTTATTTATTTACCTATATACATATGTAGGTATATCAATTCAAATTTCACCTTTTGTCTGTGACCGATATTGCACGGACCTAATCTTTAAAATCAGTAGAGAGTCAGCGTGAGTTTTCAAACGTTTAAATGCTATTATTGGTAGCGATGATTTTCCCCTTCGCCAATAAAACGTCGCAGTCGAACAGAAGTTTCGTTATTAGCAGATTTAGCTGATGAGTTCAAAATTTTATTCAAAACTGAATCACATCGAGAAGAACGGCCCGCAAATTTGCTGCTCGGCTTATCTTTCAACTTGACTCTTTTACTTAATAAAGTGTTGTATCGTGTTATTATCGTTCTATTAATGTATTATTTATTATCGTTCCATTAATGTATTATCATTCTATTATCGTGCCATTAATGTATTATCATTCTATTATCGTGCTATTATCATTCTATTATCGTGCTTACTTATGAGGCCGCCTGTTCACGAATAATAGAACATGTGCTAAATCGTTGTAGAAATGTGTGCACACGTGTTCGGAAATTCCACTAACGTAGCCACACGTTGAGAAATACGATTTGATAGTAGCGATTTTGACGAGGCGTGAAATATTGCGACTCGAAATTTCGTCCTAAAACGTCGTACATCGTTATCATTATTAGCAGTGACCCGTTGCGAAGACTCTAATACTCAAAACTGGGCGGTCTGTAGTGTGCAATTGAACTCGGCCGGCCGAAAGTCCATCGTGTGCGACGCAAAATATCTAAATATAAAACTGAATTTACGCCTCGACTAAGACAAGATGATTGCATGTGTGACTCCTGTCTTCCTTCGTTTTCTTTTTTTCTTCTTCTTTTGTCCATCTTTTTTCTCGCATTCCGTTCGGTGGATATTAAAACTGAGGAGTAAGTAAAATCCCGCGAAAAAATTTAAACATTAAAAAAGTCGCGCAAAAACTTTTGGCTTTTATTTTTTTAAGGTTCAGTTTAAAAATCAGACGATACACAACAGTGTTCGTGTTCGCTGTACGCTCGTAGAGTAATTTTTTATAATTTAAGGGAAAGCGGAATACATGTGCAGAAAATGTTGCTGCGAAATATGCATGTAAACACACGTAAGTACATCGAAGATGTAGAAACATAAATTACGTTTGTAATAAGAGCGATAAAAATATATTAAGTGAAAAGAAATAGCAAATGATGGTTCATCTGAGCATATTATGCCCGGTGCTTACCTACAACAAACCGGATTAGAATAGGTGTACGAAATGGAAAAAGATTTTTATAAACGTTCCCTATCGACTAGTGTGATAGATCTTGAAACATATTGATAGCAGTAGAAAATACTAAAATTAATGCCACACGGCGTTACTAAGTTCGCAATAAAAAAAAAAAAATGAGGAAATAAATAAATAAACGAATTCTAAATTCGCTTTTTTGTTTTTCTTTCATTTTTCTTGGCTCGGACTCAAATTTTGGCTATTTAAAAATACAGCTTCCGCAAAAAAAAATTTATTATATCGCGTACGCTGATTTTATTATAATAAACAATTTAAAAAAACGAAAAAAAATTAAAAGCGCATATGTACAAGAGCATTATTTATTTGAGATAGTATAAATTGTCGTAATTAATTCGGCAGCGATTCTGATAAGCATGATTAAAAAAGTTAAACAACAGCAGTTTTAATAGGAATTAGTGTGATGATTTGGCGCATTTTATCGCGGGCTATATATCATGCGGCACTGATTGCCAAGCTGTCCCGTCAACTACTTTGATAGTGTGTATGTGATAGCTCGGTCCCGTGCAAATGGAGTGTCAGCCAAGGCTGGTGCTGGCACATAGGTACGAATACATCGCGGTACAGGGTTAATCGCTTAGAATAGGATCATATTTTCTGGGCGATCGAGGTACGGTCGTTTTTGTCGTTGTAATACCGGAATTCGTTTTTACTTAAAATTACGTCCGTAACATTAATTTAAATTTAAGGTGAGTTTTCAAAACTATTCTTTCACCGGCTTCGATTAATTGAAAGTAGGAGAAATAACCGGAAATGACGAATCAACTGATTGTTGCGTCGCTGGACAGGAAAGTGGAGCGTTATAGTTCAACTTTTCATTACTCAGGAAGGAATTGTGTCAATTTTCATATGTCGAATCGTCATTTATGGTAGAATTACACACGCTATTCTAGTACATATGACGCTATATGTATCATATAATAATAGTAATAGCTTAGCTTATAGTCAGACGTTGATATTACATTGCACGTTATATTTATACAGTGTTATAGGGCACCCACAATATTTGACCTCGTGGAAACTTTTGCAGTTTTTTAAAAAATTAGCGTGGCTCTTGAATATGCGAGGAAGGACAGAAATAAAAAAATTTTGATAGTTTCAGACTCACCAGCGGCATTAACAAAATTAGGGAATTTGAATTCCAAGAAAATGTATAACACAAAGGTGTCAGAATTAGGAGATTAGTATATAAATTACGTTCTTAAAACGTTATTGTAAATTTCAAATGGACACCCGGACAGTGGCCGATTTACTTGGCATTGGTAGAACGCGACTCTCATTAAATTGAATTGCGAAGAGTACATTATAGAAATAAAAAATAAGATGTATACGAAAGGTGTGAAGGAGAGTATAAAAAAAAAAAAGTAAACAAAAACGGAGAAGATAGTCTAAACAGATTCAACGGCGAGCGTCTGACGACTGGGTTGAGAGAGATTACGTAACATATATTATAAGTAGATTAAGGATGGGGCATTCTCGGATAAACTATGTGCCAATTAGGGGTTATTAAATAACGAGAATTGTAATAATTGCGGGGAAGTTGGGAGTCTGGAGCATTTAGTGTAGCAGTGCATAGAATATGAGCGGGAAAAGTCTTTAAACTTGTATTAACGACGCTATATATACGTTGCCTCGGACGGTTCTGGAAATTATAGATCAGCCGAATTCGTATGAATGTAAATGCTTAACGAATTTCATTTAAGGCTGAGAAAATAGAAATTTAAATTAATCAGGGAGAAATGGCGGGAGCTGAACCGGGGGAAAAAAGAACATATCGAATAAAATTAGAGTTATCTACTAATCGTAACGGCCGAAAAGTAACATTCCCAACTGCTCGAAGAAGCGAGTGTGATCTCACTCATCGCAGCTGAAAAATATGAAGCCATCCTCACTGACGGAGGAAATTGTGCCCAGAAATTAGTGAGGTGAGAAGTAGAAGAAAAAGAGAGGTCTGCTTCAATTATACTATTTTTAAGTGCGTAGTTTAATATTGACGTTTGCGGTAGATCTTTTATTTGTTTGATAAAATCACTTTTCCACGCACTTCCGAAGATAATCATTTGAAATTAACATTTCGCTTTCGACGGTCTCGATATTTGGTTTGCCTGCAAATCAGAATTCAGCGATGGCGCGACTCAATTTCGAATCGTTCGGTTAACGCGTCAAAACGAATCGAGTCGTGCTTTAAATTTGTACGTAGGTGTAATGGGGAACACACGGTCATCCGGCTGCACGTGGGTTCTACGCCGATCACACGTGAGTTGTACGATTAAAAAATGTTTCGATTTTTGTAGACTGCTAAAGAGATAAGATTCTTCTCCGTTGCAACTAATCCAGCTGCGAATGCATCCCGCTTCGCATCGGTGTATATCTAGTAGTCGATTCTAAGTTATGTCCGCCAACAAGATGATTCCGTTTTTTTCCTAATTTTTATAGTACGGCGATTAATTAATAATTTTTTGTGTATTTGTAAGTTTTTTATACATTGCAATTACCATACAAAAACAAAAAAAAAAACAAAACAACAACTGAGTTTAGCCATATCCTCTCCTTTTTCACCCTCTTCATGATTATTCTTTCTATTCGTTCCTTAATTACTAACCTATTCTTAGTTCGTTCCATTCAAATCGATCTTCTTTGGATTCCCAGTTATAGCGGCATCGCGGGCAGCAACCTAGTTGGCTCGTTTGGCTTCCTCTAACGGCAAATTTATCAATAAATTTACTGCTAACAATATCCTTCTACCATCTAAGAAAGTACACCTCAAATCATGGTCGGATATCTACACTACCTCCTTTTCTAATCCTCATTATTTTTTACAGCCTCTTCCTTCATTACGGCCTTGGTTTTCCGATTTTCCTGGTCTCAGTCGCTTCATCATTTCCTCCATAACGCGTCTTCGTTTTTAATCATAGTTGTATTCCTTCGTCTCTTTTTTGTTTTTGTCTATTGTTTCTTCTCCACTTTGTGCTTTTCATCCCTTGTATCAGGACTGCGTTTGCGATGCGGATCATATTCTTTTTGAATGTTCTATTCTGGTCCAGGAGCGTTCCCTTCTCTACACTAAGCTCTTACATCTTGAACTGCCTACTCCGTTTTGTACTTCCTACATACTTTCCTTTCCTTCACCAGATGTTGTTCGAGTTTTAGCAAAGTTTATTTCTTCTATTTCTCTATATATTAAAATCTAATCCTTTTATTCGTAATTCCTGGATGATGGGTCACAGTGCTCTTGGTTGGCGTTCCCAAAAAAAAAAAAATACATTCTTTACGGAAAAAGTTGCGAGTTTTTCAACACGTGGTCGTGATTGACACCGCTTTCGCGGGGGATGCAGGTGACTTTTTTTTTGAAATTTGCCGCTTTTTTAACATTTTTCATTCTTTAAAATAAATTTTATTACCTATTGAATATACCAGATGCGAGTGATCTTTCGTGATGACAAAGTATCGTTTATTTCTCCCGTTTTTTTTTTGTTTTTTTTTTTGTTTTTTTATTTTTATTTTGGGCGTGTCAAGTACGGACATTAACCGAGCGCGTAAGTGAAATTTTTGAAAGTTACAATGTGTGTTAGCGGGATTCGAATCCGGTTCGCACAAAATACAATTAACTAATGAACTATGCAGGACGATAGTTGACTAGCGTTTATTTCATTTAAATAGATATCGAAACGTTTCATATCGCTCACGCAGAATCAGTTATTAGTTTATTTATCGTAGATATCTTTATTACCATATCTCCCTATCTTTTCAACAAAATGAAATATTCCATAGAACAATAACTAATCGGTACCTCTTCTTCCTTGAACAGAAAAATCTTCTGTCTTGAGTGTAAAATGTGTACTGAATCTTAAATTGCAGCATAGCCTTGTGGCATAATTTTATTCTTTACGCTACGAATTGCTCTTTCTGTTTTCAAAGTGTTGTCTCTTCTACTTCCCATACACTTTGCGATTGTTTAGCATTCTCACTCTATCGGTTCCCCTTTTTTTGAATAATAAAACAGTTGCTAGTATCCTTGAGAATTCTCTGACTGCTATTGCATTCGTTATGCATTTCATTAGAAATAACGGAATAGACAACTATCTATTAGAATGAACTCACAAATCCGTGTACTTGACGAGGATGTTATGTTATATAACAAAAATAAAAATAAAAATATGACTCTCAAGTAGGATTCTTAGAGCTGAAAGGTTTTTTCACTGACTACCAGAGACAGAATTTTATTCAGACTTTTTCCTTGTTATTGTAGTATATTATAATTAAACAAGACAAATGGTTTTCTACGAAACGTAAAAAAGCATTTTATTAGTTTTAAACTTAATTTAATGAAATGCTTATAAATTTTGATTTAATCCTCTATTTGATCGAAGAACAAAGACAAAGAAAATAGGAAGTCTAAAATTAGCATATAAACAGATTACGGTAGGAAAATTATTATTTATAAAATGTGCGCCTATTGTTCTGTTGCTGTAGATTGGCTGCAACTGTTAATCTAAATCTGCATTTGAGTGTTGCGGCGATAATATACAAATGCCGACCTCAAGCAGTAACTGAGTTTTTCACCGCTCCACGGGTACTCCCTTTGGCTAGTACACGAATTGACAATTTGTATTTTATAAACAGTCTCATGTTTTTTTTTTTGTTTCTTTTTTGTTTTTTTTTTTTTTTTTTTGTACAAAACTAGAACTTAGAACTGACTGCTGCTGGAAACCGAAAGACAAGAATGGACTGCAAAACTAAGCGAGATTTCAAAAGCGATAAACGACATTTGCTTGTTTTTATTCGTTTTTAATGAAGAAGTAAAAAAACAAGTGATGTTTCATTCTTATTGACTAGCTGATCTTCGATCACCAGACACTTAAGTTCTTACATGTTACCGATTAGATTGCATTGTATTGACACGAATTAGGGCAGCTATTAAATTCTTAATTATTTTTATTTATTACGGGAAATTCCGCGTATTTTCAGCTATCTTTCGGCTAATTAAGACAGAGAATTGAACGAACTATTTTCTTTTCTTACTTGAGTTCGTTAATGAAAAACATTGAGGCATTGACTTATGATAATTAAGTATAATTTAGAGCATTACGATTTTTAAGGGATACTGGCAAAATAAAGTAGGCTAGGATGAGGTTAATGAAGGACTCGGGGGCAAGGAAAGTAAAAAAAGAAACATTATACGGAGTGGGAATTTCAAAGCGAAAACGATTGGAATATAAAATTGATCGTTGTGCAAAGAAGAAATGACATTGAAAGATTAATACAAACTGCATTCAATATGTAATGATTCAGGAGAGAAACGGTGCAGTGAAGCGGGGAGTAAATTATTCCCAAAACTTAATAAGTCGGCATAGGGAACTTATAGAACGACGAAAGAAAGGAAAATCTAAGTTCTAAGGTCGTAAAGGAAAAGTAGGCTGTAAAGGTAGTTCTGATTAATAAAACGAATGAATTGCCGTCAGGTCAAAATTTTCTATGAAACTTTATGAATAGAGAAAATAGTTTACGTCCCGGAAATTGGTCAGACGATCGTTAATAGTTGCGAAGTGTGCAAGGATATCAACTGTTTGCCTGAACTAAGTACACAGAAAAAAATTTATTTGGAAACAAAGGGAAGCCGTAAGATCAGAAATAATAGAGCGAATATTGAAGAGTATAAGGATATTAATTGTAATACACTAACGGAGTTAGAGATTATTATTTAGTACTATATCATGGAAACTCCAACGTGGAAAAGAGCACATAGTATAGCGATTGATTCCGTGAAAAATATTGGACTTAGGTAGTTTAAAGGATTCAAAGTGATAACGAATACGGGAAGTATGTAAGAAGCAGCAACCTCATGAGATCCTTTTGACTCATTAGTAAAAATTGGAATATAAAAAGAACGTAAGAAGTTAATTATACGCGTTGAATTCTCCCGTTTAATAATTAAAGGAGAAAGTGATTTGACATTTGATTACAGAAAATATAACGATACATCAAAATTGATGAAAACAAGGTAGCAAGTTTGTTGTAAGCTATTTAAGTCTTATACATAGGAAAAGTTTTGAAAAGAAGCGTCACTTAATGCGTAACAATATAAAGGAGGCCATAAAAAACAAAAGTAGAGTTGTTTCATTAGGAAGCAATACCCTGGAAGAGATTAACGAATTAATAGCGGAAGATTAAAAGAGATTCGGCATGAAAAGCAGTAATTTGAGCATATTTTAAAGTATATAGTACTGAAGCAAAAACGAAGGCAAGTATTCCGGACACGATCGAATTTTAAGAGTAGCGACTTTGCTGTCGTAGATGAACGAACAGTAGTCAAGTTTTTCAAGTGCATTGTAGATTTTTAAATAATTAGAAGGATAATCGATTTCCCGCCGAATCGATTGGAGAAAAATATTCAAGTAGATTATGTCGTTTAAAAGTAGACTAGGTAATTAATGTGCTCAGTAAAAGAACAGGCAGTAGTTAAGGAACACGTTGAAATTATTGACTAAAGGGCTTTGATGATTATTTAAAGATAAATTAAGAAGGATGAAATAAGCAATAGGAAAAAACCACAACATACGGGGATTTTGAAGGCGCAATAGAAAGATGAATATTAAAAAGTGAAGTCTGTAGTATTTAAGTTCATCGATGGTGGTTGAAGAGATAATGAGAAAGGACAAATATAAAAGAATGTCGTCAGCAAGGAATAAAAATGAAAAGAAGATTGACAAGGAAGTTACGTTGCGAGTGTAAATATTGAAGGGTGTTGGCGTTAGATATGACTCTTGAGGAATACTGTGGAAGATTTTCTTGATGACAAATGCAGGAGTAGAGAGAAAAGTTGATCGCTTGTGGAGAAGACGGATAATGAAAGAAGTAAAATGAGGAGTTAAATTAACATTCCTGTTGTGAAGTGTAGGAAGATTTATGTTGTCGAAAGCACTAGTAGCGACATCGAATGCAGCAACAGCGTAGCTTTTAATGATAAATGATTTATATATGCTCGAAGTGGAAAAAGACTAATATACATTCTCAGAAAAACCGTGACTAAGACGGAAACCAAATATATTATTAGAAAGTTCTTCTAAGCTCTGGAGTTTACGATATTTTCGTAAATAGCGAGATAAACAGGTCGAAAAGTGTATGTGGATTTTTTTTTTTTTCAGTTATAGGAATGATTATGAAAGAATTACATGAGGGGTCGAATCTGGCGGAATAAATTGAAGAGAAGTATTAGACATATGTTTAAGGAAGAGATATGGAATATCGTCCTTCGCGTCTGAGGACGAGTTATTTGATTTATGCGAGGGTAAATTCATTCACGTTGAAGATATAGGAAGAGAAATTAGGCGGCATTAAAGGAGATTGATTATTTTTTGAAGATTAAGGGCGAAGTCAGGTACGGTAGAGTCAGTAGAAAGTTAGTTTTTGGAAGGGAAAAATGGTGAAGATTATTTAAAAATAAGTTCTCTAAATATCTTAACTAGTTTTCAAATGTAGAAGAAGAAAGTTTTATGTGAAAAGAAGGAACGGATTTTTTTCTACGATTTTTTTTTAGATTTCTTCTTCGGATCATATTCAGCTATAGCACTTGATTTTTTATATGCTAGAAAATTGGAAGCTGTAAAAGCGAAAAGATTTACATCAAAAGCAAAAATTTGCATTTACAGAGTTCCACCAAAATGCCAAGGCGTGTGACATAGATTGTTAAATGAAACGAATGATAGAGATAATGATTAAGCTAAACTAGAATAGATTGACCGAGTATATCGAAAGGCACGAACGATCCTTGAATATGAGGAAGAAAGTGAGGAGTCTAGAGAAGAGTTATATTTTTCATAATTCATTAAAGTTCGAGTCAAATGATCGGAGAGCTTTGAGCTGAATGAGATACGGAAAAGAAGGTTCATTAAATATGATACTTATAGGAATGTAATCGCTTCTAAAAGTACTGTCTACAATTTTCGTAATGCATTTAAAAGCAACATTCAGAAAGTAAAATGTTAGATCAATAGCGTTACTAATAGTTGAATTTCTAAAAGCAAATCAGAGAGCGATCGTGTTAAGAAAGGAAACATTGTTTTTATGGATTAAATACCTTCTACAGCTCCAGAGAGGAGAATGTGCGTTCCAATCGTCTCCAACTATAAACGGACATGGGAGAGACCAAAAAAAAATGAGGAGAAAAGAAAATTAACAAGGATGTAGTGAGGGGGGAAATAAACGGATATTAAATGAAAAGATTGAGAATAATTTATTTTAAGTTGGTGCGGGTACGTAAAATGGTTCGCTGCTATCAGTAGCGCATGCATTTCAAGTTTCAGGTAGAAAACCGGTAGGTAGGCCAAGACGGAGATGGCTCGTGGTAATTACAGCGGATCTCAAAGACGCCTGTATCGGTTCAGGCCTAGCGATAAACCGAAATAGCTGGATTTACACGGCAGACCGCGTATCGATGGAAAATTGCCATTGAAGAAGAAGATTGAGAGTGATTTATTTATAATGAAACGTTAACTATAATATCAAGAAAGGATGGATTGAAATTTTCATTCGGCAATTTAAAATTTAAATAGTAAGAAAGATAGTATATTTTTATTAGACTTTACTTATTTTTTATTTTTGTTAGTAATCCGATCCGAATTCTCTTTGTTCGTGAGCAAGTAAAAAAAAATATACATATTTCTCATTGAACTATTTTTAATTAAAATTACAAAATAAAAATTAAAAATAAATAAGGAAGGCAAAAGACGGATGACAGTTGGATTTAAAATAAAATAAAAACGTAAAGTTAATAGTTTTACTAGAAAACACTATTAAATATTCATCATCATTCGGTTCCAGTCAGTTCTGACTGTTATGACCTGCGAGTCCTCTGCACTGTTTCCGGTCTTGAGCTGTTAACCAAATTGACTTCGTAAGCCGTCAGTCCAACGCGTGGGTACTCTGCCCCTTTCTCGTGTACCGGGGGCTTTGCTGAGCAGCAATGTTTTCTCTAGATTTTCGCCTGTGCGTCTTACGATATGTGCAAAAAATTGATGGACCCGTCTTCTACATAATCTGTGCAATTCTTCCCATCCACTTCAGCCCGTATTGAAAGATTTGTTCTTCTTTCCATACACGCTATATGCAGCATTCGTCTTATAATTAAATCCGTAGGTAACATTTATACAAATCGTTTACAGTATAAATTAAGTTTCTCCGTTGTAACAAATTTTTCCATAGATGCTTTGGTTCTCCTCCCCCCCGGATTTCATCTTTATTTTTAAACTTCGTTTTTCAGTTTGTCCCAACGTGTTAGGCCTCTGACATACAATGCTCCAAACGTTTTTTATCTGGTCACATTGCGAGACACCGGCGCAGTTAACTGTCTGTTTCCACTTTTCTCTGACTGCCTCAATTTGCCCAAATCTTCCTCTTTGTCGTACTTGCAAAGTTAATCACTATTCGCATGAACGTAAAAGTTATCAAAAGAAGTATGGCGTATGATAAAATTAGCTTTTTCACGACGCTTTCACGCGTGAGAATAATTCTTTAGTCTCGCAAAGCAAACTTTCTCATATTCAAATAGCGAATTGGTTTCTGTTTCGCTCCGAAATATTTTTAATTCTACCATTATTTATTTGACTAACTAAATTTCGAATATTTCGCAAAGTAAAACCGTCTAATTTTTCTTCTAAATTTGCTTCTTATTTTCCTTTACTTCCTGCTTATCCTAATCTTATCCTTCAAACGAATGGCCACTAAATACACCCCAATTCATCCTTCAATAAGGATCATTTTAATAATTTTCATCTACCTAATTAAACCGTCTATCAATAACCTCTCTGCAGCATCTCCTCCGTCGACGTTTTCTCCTCTTTAAACTTTGCGAACTCTGTTACTAGTTTTTTCTCTGATGACTTTCACCGTAGATAGTTTTATTCATTTTATCACATCATTACTCGTACATAGAAATTTTCCTTCACCTTTATCAGCTTTAACTCTTTTTCCATTTACTTTTCTCCTCATACACTCCTTTTATCTTTCTTTTCTTTTTATCTTTCAATATGCTCATTAACGTTGACATTCAACGATGGAAATGGCGAAATCTCAAGTAAACTTACTTTGGAGAGTTTTTACTCGACACGCATTAAATTTACATTACGCTTATTTCCTGAATCATGACTAAAAGAATCTGATACATTCCACCTTAGAAACGTTCCTACAGAACTGATGGCTACAGTATATCCTTATTAGGAATGGTATTCACTGTCAATTCCCCATAATGCATATATTCCTTCGTCGCCGTCTTCTCACGTCCTAATATAGTTCATATTTTTATACTTAAATTCTTTCTCGTCCTAATTTTAATCTGAACAATTTCCTCTTTTCTCGCTTTTCCTTAGACTTACGCTTGAATGAAAAATACTTTAGTCCAAATAAAATCTGCAAGTAAATAGGGGTATGAAACAATAAAATTTCCAAAATTGCGGGAGATTTAAGAGTGCCAAGTTATAAAGTGCCGGAGGTATGAAATTTAAGTTATGTCTAATTTAAAAATACGTCTTCTCCTTCATTTTCCTGCTTTTTGTATTGGCTCACGGTTCGCCAACTGTACAGCATTAGGCCCTCCTATTCTCATTAGTGCCGTTGGGCTTAGTTCACTGCGAACCTTAACTTCACAATTTCCTGATGTCCTGCTAAAAGTATGGGACTTACTTAATTTATATACATATATAAACTGGGCTATTTCAAATCGCAAGGGGCTGCGCCGCTTGACCTCTTTTGCTTAAATTTCTGTCTTTTTCTCTATAAAATGATTAAAATTTACAACGTAATTCTTAGGCTGGTCCCCATTAGATTTTCTAACGAAAAAATGTCCCAATTTTATATAATAAAAAATAAATAAAATACGATCAATAATTTATAGCATAAATTTTATTAATCTACCGAAACAACATGGCATACCATAACACACATATAAATGATACTTTTTTTACGCTTCCACGGTATTATTAAATTAGCAATATAGACTGTGCATGTTTCTCCCTATGGTGGGACTTTTGATTCATCAGCCTTCATAATAATAAGTGTATTCATTATGTTTCCAAAAGCGAAAACCACCACCGAACACAAACGTGAATTGCGGAAACGAAAACGGGACGACGAACTGCGGCGCAATAGCGAGAATTTGTCATTGCACCTTTCGTTCGAAATAGTGGCGTAGCGTGGGTTTCAGCCGCCCGGGGCGCAGGCAAATTTGGCGCCCCCTTATTTAGGTATTTAAATTCAAAAGACTAAAATATACAGTAATTCTAAAGAACTTTTTGGCAAGAACAATCATCATTATTGAGTACTGTACAGGTTACAAATATAAAAGTTATGTATATATTCTTTTATAATATAATAATCACATTTATTACAAAAATCCTTACACGTATGCCACACTTAGATTGATATAACAGGTACAGAACACTTTTGATTATGTGTTAACGATCGACAAGATTAAGTTATTAGTGAATTGAATATAAAACACAAATAGACTTACAATTAGAACTAGAACGATACTGTAAGTATTGTTTTGTTTTTTTTTTTATTAAAAAGTAATATAATTGATAGAATTAAAAATAAAACTTCTGTCTTTGACTAAAACTCTATTCGTCTACTTTTTTAAAGAGCAGAGTCTTTTATTGCACTATCAATGCCTATATGACATAGATCTTGCTTAATGGGCAAGATAGCCAGATTGGTTAGCCCCATTGTTGATCTTAAATACTCGTAATTTTTGATCAATTCCAATTTTGAAAAACTTCTCTCACAACTACCATTGCTTATGGAAATTGTGAGGAATATTCGGAGCATTATTATTATATTGGGCAGCGTATCTTCCAGCTTGGATTTAACAATAAATTTTAATAATTCAAGTGAGTCCGCATTAATTAATTCATTTTCATTGCCTGTGGCTGAAATGAAAGCCCGCAGTCTAAATCGTTCGGGCTTGAAGTCCTGCTTGTCAATTTCGGTAGATGCATAATCTAGATTACATTTAACGTCGTCCGAATCTGGTAATATAACCGGCGTTAGATAAGCAATTTTATCCGCCGAATTTTGTAACTGTTGAAACCTCGCACGAATTTTTACAATTATTCTATCTGACGAAGAAATCAGCTTCCGTCTCAACTCATTTTCATAAGACAAGTTGGCATCTCTGGTTCCGTCATCACAAATGTGCTTTCATGTTATGCGCCTCTGAGGTTCCATGGAAATTCCAAATGCTTCACACATATTTTTTGCGTAACTTACAGCATCGTCTGCCCATTCCCCCCGTTTTTCTATCAGTATCATCTGCAAAGTATTTACTTTCTGAGCGCACAGGCTTATATCAAGTCTCTTTGTTTGTAAATATTTTTGGGCATCATTCACTTCATGTAATTTCGGCTGCCAGAGGCCCAAGAAACAAAGAAAGGAAAATGACTGCATCGCAATTAGAAAAGTTCCTGCGTCTGTTCTTGTGTTTAAGTTTTCAACCTTCTCTGATAGTTTTTCCAAAGTGACGACAATGTCTTTGTAATGGTGGCATGTTATATTTACGGCATCGCCTCTTGCATTCCATCGCGTATCTTGACCACGATTTAAACTTTTGCCTGTAGCTGCTATCAGAACTTCCTAACGATATCAACTGAGGCATCGTGTAAACGAACGGGGTCTAACAAATGCTTTGAGCAAGGTACGAATTCAACTTTGGGGTTTATTTCTTCAATTCTTTTGCTGAACTCCTAAACATCTTCTAGCCATAACAACAGCATTGTCATATGCTTGTCCTCTACAGTTGTTTATATCAAGATAGCTTCAAGTTTGCTTAAAATCATCTTTAAAATTCCTTCAGCAGTTTTATCTTTTGTTTCAATGAAATCGATAAAAGATTTCACTACTTGTACTTCGTGATTTTCAATCACTACCTATCTTAACTTGATCTTTATGAAAATTTATACTTGTCTGATGATATGTTGGCAAACTTTATTTCCCAAAATTGCAATAAGTTCGACTTAAATTTCTGGTGACATATACGTGATTGAAATTTTGTCACACATTTTAGGGCTATTAAGCATCACCTTTCCGCTGACTATTCTGTACTGTTGTATATAGCCGACGCAGATAAATGAATCGGGTTTTTTTTTTCAAATCGGTGCATATGAATTCTTTATTTCGAATAATTAGTTTTATAAAACAAATTTTTATTCGCCGATATGGCAGCTTGCTGTCGAACTGAATCAACTTAAATTTCTCAAAGTTCTTAAATAAACCAAAATTCCATTCCATTTTAAATTGCTAATTCATAGCTTTTATTTTTATTATGCACCAATATTATGAAAAATATTTTCAAATTTATTATCATATATGACCGGAAAATTTGTTTTGCCGACAGAAATTTTTTTGTTTTTTTTTTTTTTGGTGATGGGGGCAATACCCCGCTTATCCCCTGTTTGATACGCTCTCGATCACAACACGTACTTATGAGCAGCGAAATCATAGGTTGAAGGTCGTATACATATATATATATATATACGATCAAGTCAATATAAATTGGACGACTTATAATTGAGCAATAAACAAAACTTTCTTCGATTTGTTAAAGCATCACTCACAGACTTCCTTGGACTTACCCGTACTGTAACCTAATTTGCAGGTGTTATTATACAATATTGAACAGTACTCTTTATATGAAAGAAGTCATTCTCGCTGAATATTGATCGTGAACAATCCGAGCACAAAATAAAACCACGGGAATCACTGTAAGTCAGTACAGACGGTGTTGCCTGTAATTACAACGAGCAAACGAGCAAGATGGTTACATAAATTTAAAAAACGGGTATTCCCCCCGGTTCCGTCACTGAATAAATAATAAAAATTTTCCTATGCTCATTTTAATCGGTCCGAATTGTAGGCGCGACAAAAATATGAAATGAAATGGTTCAAATTTTTACAAAATATTATTATTATGTATTGTGAAATTTTGCCCCTTCTAAAAGTGCCTCCATTACGCTACGCCACTGGTTCAAAAACAACAGATGTAGAGAAGTTTGAAATATTTCATAACATTTTAAGTCAACCATGTCTGTTATTATACTAATAAAAAATAATGAGAAAAAAAATTATCTTAAGAAGCCACATATTTTTATGTTTTTTGACTAATAATCAATTTTATGTTCACCGATTTTCATAACTACGTGCTAAGTTGAATGGTACTCTGTCTAGTGGACAAAAAATGTTGTAAAATCGGTCTACATAAATATGAGTAATGCGCGAACAAACATACAAAAAAAAAATAAATAAATAGTAATATTTTTTGAAATCGGTAAAAATTAAAATATAACAAACATTACATGAAATTTAGACATTTTTCGTTATATAAAATTGGTACATTTTTTCTAATGGGAGCCGGCCTAAGAATTACGCTGTAATTAATATATATATATATATATTTATGCATGTGTATGTTAGTAAACATTTTTTATTTCCAAGTTTTATTCGTAGGAAATTGTCGTCCCCTGTTTTTTATGGTAAACTAAAGGTCACAAGTTTGAGATGTTTTTCCTGTTTCAAGTGCGAAGTCATTCTCCGGTCTAAGAAACGGACACCAAAGAAGTAACGTGTGAAACTATGCAGGTCGCGTTGGAAAGGAAGAAACCGGCCCAGTAAGATTTAAATGAAAATTTCCCTCCAAAATCCATGTCCTGTAAACGTGACGGAATCTTTCTTTTTTTATTTTCGTATTATCAGCTTTACTGTACTAGTCCGTGGTCGGCGAGAATAAAAAGGAAAAACTCAAAAACAAACAAAAGCGAACTCACTCGATGGATAATTGATCTCGAATCGGCAGAAAATACGATAGAGCCTGTAATAATTTTGCGAGGACATGTAACCAACATGGTATTCCGAGAATGTGGCAGAGGTAGTAGCGGAGGTAGAAGTCTCTTTTTACCTGTTGTCGTCGCGACGACCACAGTAATCGGATAGAAACCGTGTTCCGTCTTACGCTGTAGCGGGTGTTTATTAGTGAAGGCCAGGTAAAAGGTGAAGTAGCGCTGAAATTTCGGAAAGTCTAAAGCGCGATTACCGCCCCTTAACCGAGTCGTCGTCAGGCTACCGACTAAAAAAATGTCCGTATGCCGTGAAGTCGAAGTATAGTCGTTCGCAGTGACGCATCGCGTGCCGTTACATATCTTTTTCATTCGCGTCTCCTCGCCCGATATGCCGTCTCTGTATCTCCGTTTCTCCGTATCTCCATATCGCCGTATCTGCGTATCTGCGTCCTTGCGCGCCTAATTGAATCTGCGCGATCGGCCGTGCACCGGGATGAGACCGGCGGTCGGCTAAAACGGCCCAGCTTATCCGCGAGCTCGCCGGCTAACAGTTAACAGCTGCCTTCGGATTTCTCATTTCGGATTAATTTTTCGTCGTCAGTTGGCCGAATTACTTTCGCTGGCCCGTTCACCGGGGTCCGAGCAGATATCTCGCCTATTCTCGGGATTCCGTTTAGCCCGCGACGCAGTCGAGTAAACAGCGAAATCGGTTCTGGAGGACGGCCTGCCTCCTCGCCCAGCTCCCTAATCAGCTTAAATACCCGCCACATTATGTAATCGTCGTTCCGTTTTCGAGTTTGCGCTTTTATCGCAGAGCCAGAGCCGACTAGCGTGCGCAGTGAGCAGTGCGCAGAGCGCGGCTGAACCGAAGCTGCTGCACGAGCGGAGATGTTGTTTTCAGCCGCTTCGGATCGAAGATTCGTCGCCTCCGCTGTTTGGTCAGAAAATTTGCAACGGCCACTCCGTCTTTTGTTCCGCAGTTTTGTGTAGTTTTGCGCGTCTTTGCGTCTTTCGTTCCATTTTTTAACGCTCATTTTTTTCTCTCCACTTTCGTATCCCTCTTTCTCGTTTTGTTTTTATTTTTCCGGTTCTGTTTTTTTTTATTTCTTTTTTTGTTTCTTTTTTTGTTTCTTTTTTTGTTTCTTTTTTTTCACATACACCCCAGCACGCGCGTGCCTCTGTGTACATGTGCACATGCGCGTTTCATGTTCCCAAATTTTTTGCGGTACCGCTGTAGTTTTTTCTGTCGTACGCGATAGCTTCATCTAACTCCTTGGCTCAGCAATGTGCCAGCTTTATCAGCACCAGCAGTTCACTCCCTCGTATCATCCGGTTCGCTATTAATCTAGTGAGTTTTTGTATATTTTTTTCACGATATTTACTATAATCTTTCGTGTTTTTGTGACTGCGCGCTGAAACGGAACGACATAGAGAGACGCGGTGGCATCATGCACCAACTTGTTTTTGATGGCGAATATTTTTGATAACGTCCCATTCCTTTTTTCTACACGTTGCCTACTAGTGTCCTCAATTATTCGCATTCATGTTTTAAAAAACTTAAAAAGCAATCTTATGCGCAGCCTTGACTTTTTTAATGATAAACTTCAAAAAAACGATCGAGCCTAGTCACATACAGTTGCAGCCTAAGCTAGGTTGAACATATAAAAAAATAACCCGTATCGAAGTTGTACTAATCGTTAGCGCATCAAGAACTATTTCACTGCCGTCGGAAATCGGTCTTAGCCTTCTCAATACCTTAACCGTCACATTAGCCGTTCCCAATCAAAGAACTACCACGAAAGAATGATTAATCATCTGCTAATAAACTGTGGACCAAAAATCACGAGTTATTAAAAAGTTACAGAAATAATGTTGGTGGTAACTTTTTCTTTTTCCGTACAGTTTGATGCGGATTCTAAACCGTCATACATTGGCGATTTTTCACGTCTGCCAATTTGTACGCTTATCCCGTTATATTACTACAGTGTACTCTACTTGTTCAAGTTCATGAAAGCCTAGTGTACATAGGCAAAAATTATGTACATATCAATCACTCTGTATCATCCTTCCGCCGAAGTTTAATATAGGAAAGTTTTAACATAAAAATTACTACGCCAACTGTAAATTAGTAATATTTTTTAAAAAAAGCCAAAATAAAACAACTGTGCAGTCAATTTAAATTTACTTTTCTGTAGGTGTTCTAGCAGAATTATCAGAGCTATGTGTTCAGGGGATGTCTTCATCACGGGGAAGTCCAAAAAGTATGAACTTATTTAAGCGTAGTAAAACACTTGATCACTCACCCCTATCGTGTGTGTATATACATACATGGGTGTTAGTGTGAATATGAGTGTGAGGCATTCAAATTTGTACCAGACGAGGTTGTGTGTACATAACATCAGCATTACGTAATTATTTATTTGACTACGACTACAATTAGCTTATCTCAATCAACAGCTACATACGTAGACTTTCCCAGATTTTTCCGATTATTCTCATCCCGAACCTTGTTTATCGAACTTCTCCTTCCTTACGTCGTCTCTAACGGTTTATCTACTTTTCTTTTCATATTCATCAATCACCACTTCAGTGCACTCGCTTTATTCTATTGTCTCCTTTTCGTCTTCGTACCAATATGTGCCATATTTGTTCTATTGTACCTTACCCCAGTATTTTCACCTATCTTCGTATTTCTTTTTTTCGGTTCGCTTGTTCAATGCTTTGACTTTAATCTGTCTTTTATACATTGTGTTTCGGTCTCCCTATTTTCTTTAAATTTATTGAGTGCACAGACTCACATTTGCGAAGTCCCTCAGCAATGCGCGTTTAAAACTCGCCCTCTGGTCCGCAGTTATTCATTTTATGGCATGCTCTTTTTTCAAAAACATTACTCTCGGGGTAATAATTTTTCGAAATTTATTTCTCATTATCAGTCTCGCTTATTTGCCATCATTTATTTTTTTTTTTTTTGAGACAGATATAATAATAATGGCAAAACAGCAAAATTCAACAACCTGTTAGAGTAAGTCTGAAGCTGAAAATTGATTGGCCTAGCTGCTTCCCTAATTATCGACCAACTATTCTGTATATACGTGTTAAGGCAATTGGATTATTCAAATTTTAAGCGAAAGTACAAAGTTGCTCAATTTCAGAACTTAGTAGTAATAGTAGTCGAGCAATTTTAATTATTCGTTCGAACTAAGTAAGATCGAACCCTGTTCTTTTGCGTGAGTCCCCTTGTTAGTGTTTGGTAATATACGGGTATAAAACTCTGAGCCAATTAATATAAATGAATAAAGTTTACTTTTCAATTTGTTTTTTAAATTATCCTCATCATGGTCATAATTTCTTCTCTAGCTTGGTTGTTCGAAACGTAAATGTTTCATCCGAAGCATTGATTTCTTCAAGAACATACATTAAATGCGTACCTATAAATCCCGTTTGGTAATTATAAGTAATAAAAATAACGAAGGAAAATGCAAACATTAAATAAACGCCGAATAAAATATACTGGAAATGTTTTCGGAACATCTCAGATATTCGGACAGAATACGTTTATTAATATTTTTCTTTTCTCTTTTTTAGCCGGAGGTGCGATATTCCCGAAAACATTTCTAATACATTATATTTAATGTTTATTTTATGTTTGCTAATTGTTTTTGTAAGTTTTCGTTTTTTTTTTGTTTTGTTTTTTTTAAATTAATTAGACTGGGCAATGCTGGCAAGTACGTAAAATAAAATAACTCTCTTCGTGTGATCATACGCAAATTTCTACTTTATATTACCCGTACATAATTTAAAATTTTCCGTTTATTTGAAATGTATGCAGCGAACGAGTTTACCGAATATGTCGGCTTATAAATTAACTGAACATTTTTTTTAAACTTCATTTCCTTTTTTTCTAAATATTTTTTCTTAAAACCAACTGATGAATTAAAATCTATACTATAAAGCTAAAAATAAATAAAATCTATACTATAAAGCTAAAAATAAATAAAATCTATACTATAAAACTAAAAATAAAAACGCTTTCATCAATATTCAAAATTATATTCGATTGCATATTCACGTAGATAACTCTGCACTGCCGATAGAAAAATAAATTTTCGTATATGTTACTTTTGCAGTTGTTAGCGATTGCACTAGTAATCCACGAATATTATATATGGTTCTAATAAACTTTCTTTTGAAAAATGTGTAGAGCAAGGATTTATATACTCATGTATACATATATATATATATGCATGGGCGTCGCCAGTAGGGGGGCAGCTGCCCCCCCTTGGAGTCTTGAAACTTTTGAATCAACTGGCCATAATGAGTATTCATAGGCGCGTAATCCTGAATAATTTTCCAGAAACCCACGAGAATTATGTTTTAATTAAGATTTTGTTCTTGTTTAATAAAATATTAAGCCTTTACAACTTATAAATTTTATTTTTTCTATAACTCATATCCTTTTTCTATCATCTCTCCCCTGGCTCATCGGTTGGCGACGCCCTTATATATATATGCATGCATATGTATACATATATATGTACATTCATATATATATATATACATATTATTGGACAGACACTCGTATCCGAGTTGGTCTTATGCATTTCGAAAACTTTACTACAAGTGTGTTCTCATGTGCGAAACCAGTCCTATTCGTGCTCTGCAGATGAGTCCGCAAGCGGAACATGTTACTGGTGTTTGTATCGACATATATATATATATATATAACTGTGCCCTTGGAGCCTCGTAAGGGAGAAAGTTCCCTTGATCCCCAATCTTTTTCCTTCTAAAATTCTAGAAAAATCGTTTACAAATGACCACGTCATTCTTTAAAGTCTTTTATTAACAAAAAAATTTTAACAATTGTACAACATAGCATCTAACCTTTTTAACGGGACATGGGAAACAATGTACTGTACCCCGAGCTAGAAATGACGTAGTTATTTATATTACATACAATTATATATATATATATATATATATAATATATATGAGGATGAATGGGGTACCTAAAGTGACATTCCTTCTTCTCAGAACGCCATTTAATGTGAATTATCAATTTTCGGACTTACGATAGGACATAATTTAAAAGCTGATTTTTGTTTCTTTGGCGATCGTCTTATGATCTGAAAGGGCAGTAAAAGCCTCGTACCTTTCCAGGATACTTCGCCGGGGGCTTTCAGTTGTAGCTAAGGTTCCGTTTCAGCCCGTTATCATTCCGATCCTCTAATGGAGATGCCCGAACGCCAGGGCTAATAAAATAGTTCAATGATATCCATTTTTTTCTTTAAAATCGAACAAATTACTCTGTAAAAAAATTTGCGAAAAAACTACTTTTTTTTTACACATTCTATGATTCTAGTCGACGAAATAATTTATCTGAAAAAAGTTTATTAAAGCCGAAAAACTACAAACAGAAACATACATAACAGAATCCGTATTTTTATGCAAAATATTAGGTTGCATGCTGTACGATGGTCAATGTAGTTTATACGGAATAGTACATTACATTATACCTTTCAAGACGGCTAAAACTAAAAATTAAGTCTTAATAAGACTCGAAAACCAACGTACGTTTAATCTCAACTCTCATCCGCTCGCTATCCGTTATCGACGTTGTTCCGATCGTAAATCCCGATAAGCCGAACTTTCCCCCACCTGTGCCTTTATATACACATACCTAGTACGCACTATGTACGTCTCTATACACAGCGTATAGCCCATTTATTCAATAGCAGTGAACTCAAGCTGCGGCGATATTTTCTCTCGACATACACACACTAACCTTTCAACAAAACTCCGTCAGTTAGTGTGCAGCGCAAGCAGTGAACAAAACTACATTTATAACAACCAAAAACAGTATATTATTTGATTATTAACAGGATAGCGTCACAAACCCTGATTCATATTGATATTTACTCCTTATCATACAAAAAGAAAAGTGCAAGAGTTAAGATATTTGGACATTTTTAACAAAAAGGAATAAATGGATGTATCAGTGTTTTAATAGACCAACTGTGATTCGTTGAAATTACATTCTCGAAAATACGTCAGGCAAAACAGAAATTTGGTGATTTTTGCGAGTGACGAGCTTCTAAGGGAGATTTATTTCATGGTCATACGTAATGCAAGCGAAACAATAGAAGTCATTAACATTACTACTTTTTTTGTTTCTGTCTTTTAATCTTAAACCATTCTTTCTACTACTGTACTGAAAATATATCGGTTTCAGTAATGTAAAATCTCTCATATGGAATTTTTCAAGAAAAAGAGCAAATTTCAATGATACTTTTGTAGATTTTTTGTAGAAAAATATGTTTTTTTTTTTTTTTGTTCTGAAAGTCCTTTTCACCGGTATAATTGCAGATGCACGACCTACGATGAACTTGTTTTCCTTCGTTATTATAATCTAACGTGCATTTGTATGTACGTCGGTTCATGTGCGGATGGGATTTTTAAATGATTATTTCTTGAACCCTAAAGTATCCTTAGCTGTTTACAAACCAAGTAATGCAACCGTACGCTTTCGTTACATTGATATTTTTTTTCGTTATATTCTAAATGCAAGCAAGATAACATTTACACTAAAAGCTACGAAGGAATTCATCTAAAAAAAGTGATTTATATTTATTAAATTATTATATACTTCTTTTTTAACGAGTACGTTACAGAAAAAGTTACTAATACGAGTAGTGTTTTTATCTGAGTTAGTGTATATCAAATTCGTTCAAGTTTGTTCATGTTTATGGAAATTGTTTTATTGTTTATTTTCGCTATTGTTGTAATATGAATTATGTAGATGATCTATTAGTTGTGCATAATAACTATTATAATTTTGATGTTCTCAATAATGTTTTTATGGGGTTTAGTGCGTGCTATATAAATACACGAAAATTTCTAATGCTTAACAAGTATTACAACATTACCCACCGATCAGAATAGTATTAGGAAATTTTTAATAACTTTAAATCAAAATGATTAGAAAAGAAATGTATGATAGCTAAACAGGACAAACCTATAACTTCTAGTATGAATGTAAGATGATTAAAAAAGCAGAACATCCCTTTATAAACTGCAATGGCCTTGTTATATCTAAAATAAAAGCTGGTCCTACGCATGAAAAAAACAACAGATGATTAAAATAAATGCAACCATGTTTGACCGAAAATGTGTATAAGCGCGCACAAAACCAAAAACCCTAAATCAAACATACCTATCAGACCATTACTGAACTACAGAAAGCCTCCAACCGCAAAATATCTATTAAATAATAAAATATTACCTCGGTGCAATTGTAATAACCAATGCAGATCCCATCATTTCCGCCCCGTAATATCTTCGAAAATGGATAAACGACGCGTTAGAATAAATGTAAATATATAATTACAAGTTGCTTTCGTAACAAAGAGAGGGAATTGTTTATCGTTTGCAATAAAGTTTTAAGACAGGTTGATACTGCGAAGCGCTTGAGCTCCAGCACTGATAAAAAAGCTATCGTCGGGGAAAAAAGGATTAAAATTTCCCAGTCTGTATTGATTGGGTATTAAACTTTGCATTGAGCTCAAGCTATTGGTATATAAAACTGCATTAAGACCGGCCTCCAGATCTATGAAGTTCGTCTGTGAGTTTGCGCTGCAGATCACAACATATCAGTAATACTAAATCCCACTGCGCTGCATGTTATATGCGCTTTGGTTCGTCCCAAAATTAAAATAAACAGACAGTAGTAAAAGAGGATGCTCGTCTTTAAGAGTAGAAGGACGATTGCTCAGCAGAAATGGTAAAACATTTAAATATAAGATTTGATATTAGAGTCACAAAGAATGTATGTGGAAAAATGTTGTAAGGGACAAAGAATAAATACAGAAACAAATTGAGAAAATCATAGAGAAAAGAGAGTGTGATTAAAACGAAGATGATTGTGGTGCACTTAAGAAAGGAAAAGTCTTAGCCGTCTAAGATGAGGAGGAAGAGATGGTTGATAGCGGGATAAAAGGAGCCGGAACTAGAAGATGGAGAAGAATAGCATAGTCTGGAATAAGTCATCTAAGAAAAAAAGAGAAATATTCAAAAATCTGCCATGGAAACAAAAGGACAAGTTAATGAATCCACTATCTCGTTGCATTCAATGTTTAAAAAAAAGAGAATCGGTGTCTAGACATCCGGTAGGAACGAAGTTCCTTTCACCACTTTTTGGTATAAAGTCATTCATAAAGTATACGATAAAAAATGACACGTAATATATAAATCTAGTATGAATTAAAACAAAAACAAAAAATACGAATCCCGTATGAATTAATTAAAACAAAAGCAATAAATAAATCATCAGACTCGTTGAAGTGTGCTGACGTCGCACAAAAATAGCCGCGTCAATTTTCAAATTCAATAAAATTTATACGTGTTTAGAACTGGGCTTATACAGCTGACCGCGTACGATGCTTGCTGCTCGAATCTCAATATTCGCTCGCTCGCACGCACACACACATACACACCCGTATATAATAAAAAGGAACAGAGCGAAAGTCGCTTGGACGATGTATAACACGATTTCCGTTACCTGGTCTTTTCTGTCAGTTTACTCCTACCGACAAGCCGCGTATAAGAACTTCGTTCCTATAACCTGGAATCACAAAAGATCAATCTCGATCAAGTGAAGGGCGAAGAGGTAATTAATGAGAGAGCGCGTGAAAAGCATTACATAGTCCAAAGAGGGAGAAGGAGAGAAAATGTGATAGCCTGTAAAGCACTTTTAGAATTGGAGATCATGATCACTGTATGAAAAACTAGCGATGAAGAAGTAAAGAGAACAATGCGTCGACTATTAGTCGATTCCGGAATAGAAAACTGAGCATAGCGCGAAGGTTTAAACGATTCAGAACAATTCAAGGCAGGACAAGAAAAGGCAAAGCAACTTCATTTGGCCCTTTGAAACTGTCAATATAGATGATGTGTGGAAGAGGGAACTTAGAGAACTGGAAAATTCAATTCCGGAGACACGTTTCAACAGATTTAGATCGGTAAAGAAAAGTATTCAATAAGATGAAGAAAAATGAAAAGAATTAAAAGAAAAATAAGGAAGCTTGTCATGATTATAAATATACGTTGAAAATTGAAAGAGATGTACTAAAATACGGGATAAATTTGGGGTTTTATCAGAAGTAAATCGCTGTTTATGAAAAATAAAGAAGTAAAAAGAAACAGGTGAAGAGACACAGGCGCTTAATTAAAAAGCTATAACCAAAATAGGATATTTATGAATGCACAGAGGAGGAGCATGAGATTCACGAAGGATAGCCGGAACCGAGGTAAATCTCGGAAAACCAAGACAGAAGCGAAGTCGACCATTCTGAAGCAATCTAATTTTAAAAAGTGAGACTCAGAAAAACTTTCATAAATAAAGAACAGTAATCTAAAATAGAGCGAATAAAGTATTTCTAGAACACTAGTAAATGCGGATCACCTGCTAAATTAATATGAAAAAAGTTTTTTTTTTTTTTTTTTTTTTTAATTTTTAAATGGGTTTGCCAGCATGGACTTTGGCCCAAGAAAAGCGGAACAGAGAGAAAAGAGAGACTCAGATCCTTACACGATCAGAGATAGCCGACAGAAAGGAATCAAGAGCTAGAATAACCGAAGGAGAAAGAAGGGAGAGAATGAATGAAGCACAGTATGGAGCGGGAATACCGGTTTGTAAGAGGAAAGAATAAAAAGAAGCTTGTTCAGTTGAAAGCGACGAACAACTAAATATTATATGATCGGGATCAGAAATACATTGATAGCCGGCAGGGTGCAATGGACAATGAGAAAAAGGTTTTTAACAAAAAAATCTTTTGGGAGAGGATAGACACAAATTATTTATGACTGTGATAGGAAAGATAGCTGTCGAAAAATATTTCCAGGTAACGAAAAAAGTTTACAAGTGGGATGGAACCACCATTTAGGGTAAGATAATTAAAGAAAGCTCCAAAGTATAAACACGGGGAATTAGGGGAAGTGGAGAAATAAAGAGATGAATATTAGAAAACTTTTTATTAACATAAGAGTTTTGAAGATAGGAGTTAGTTAATAAGAAATTGCGTTCAGAGAAGTAGATGAGAACATCGTCGGCAAAGAATAGCGAAAAAGCGTATAGGAGGAAGGAAGGCAATTTTGATAATGTAAATATATTAACGAGCGTAAGTTCTATGGTAGCTTAAGGGTAATTCCCGAAAAATTAACTTTGTAATGGAATTATTAGAGTTATGCATTGAAAGACAGTAAGAGTGAGGGAAGTAAAACTGAGAAAGAATGTTTAGAGAGAGAAATGAAATTTCTCCAAGAGGATGTGTGCTACTTTTATCACTGATTATTTGAATATAAGACCACAAGTATATCAACAGCTACGATGACAAGAAGCAGGACAACGAGGTATAATAAGGAGGTATATTTTATTCGACCGAAAGCCATAAATAGTAAGATTGATAATACGGATGAAATAGTTTTTAATTAAGCTGCTAGAACGAATCACGGAAGATATAATGCAAAAAGAAATAGGAACTTGGAAATTATTAATTAAGCAATGGTTGGTTGATAACACTAATGAATGACATTAAGTTAAATTGGGAACTGGTTGTGCGGAGAATGGACAATTGGTATTTGTCGAACATGTAGTATGAAATTGTATAATAATAGTAGTTCTTGTTTTATTATTATTTATTTTTTATTCACTATTTATAATTATGAAAATTAACAATATTTTTTTTTTCTTTTTTTTTTTTAACAGTATAATTGTAATGAAATATTGTAACATATTTTTTGAATAAACGATGATGAGCGTGTTGGGCACTCGCAGACGGGCAGTATGCCTCGCGGGACGGACAACTTATTTTTTAATACATGATAATAATAATAAATAAAAAAAACATTATTTTTAAAACAGTGTGGGAAATTGAACGTTACCAACAGTACTTCACATGTCAACGAAAGCAGCAGTTGAAGAATTTTTCACTGATAAATGACCTACAAACATCTAATAGAAATGTACTCTCGCAGACTCTGGTGGACCACGTTCTATACGAAAACCAAACATATTGCCCGATAACAGATTATTGTGCTCATGTTACCAAACAAATGGTTTAGGATGGTGTTGTGGAGTAGTAATAAAAGTGTTTCAGGAAGGTGGAAGGTAGAACCAAAAACAAAAGAACCGAAAACATTTAAGAATATCTAGACAGAAAAATGAGAAAGATTTTTAAAAGTAGAAAAAGTTATCCCATCTAAGCCTGTAACGGAATTACGAGGAATTGATTAAAAATGAATGGAATTTTGATCATTTAAAAAAAAAAAAGAAAAAAATAAGAAAATAAGAAAAATTAAAAGAAAACGAGAAAGGACAGAATTTCTAGAAGCTAGGAATATAGCTGCGAGCTATAGAGTCGATAAACAGGGTTATCTACGCAGGAAGGAAATTATGATTAAACGGAAGTTTTACAGACGTCGAATTTAAAGACCTTAGCTATTTTCCGCACATGAGAAGTAGATGGCCGGTGATATTAGGAGCGGCAGAATAAAGCGAGGCATCAGTGGTAAAGAATAAATAGTTCTGATCAGGCAAACGCAATACCATGATCATTATTTTGTGGACAGTAGTCTGTTCTACCATCAACAGTAAATATGTTTCTCCAACCTAGTGGCTACCGGTAACCCTTATTTTTGATCCGTAATCAAGTTCAGGCAACTTTAACTTTTGTAAAATGTGATAGTTTAGTCATCTTTAATTTTCAATTTATCTGTGTGCAATAATTAAATTAACGGTAGTGTACGCAACAACAACCGAAATTAAGTAATTACAACCGCTTTTGTGCTTGTCACAAAACGAATTTTTTATGCCAAATGCGAAGTGCTCCTTCCTTTCTGACGGTAAAGCATCAACCGCGCTGCGCATTCAACTATCCACTTCCCGATACCATTAATTTTTCCCTGGCTATACACTGTCGAATATTTATTTATGAATAGATGTAAAATTTTGAAGTTACTTTTTTGAATAATCAAAAAGATTAATTGTTCCACGTTATCTGTAAATCCGGTGTAAGTTACGTGTTAATGCAATTAAAACTTGAAACCAATTTGAAATAAAATTTTCTCTCGAAAACTGCTGGTTTTTAATAAAATCTAATTTTGAAAGAAGTAAAAAACATTTAAAAGAATTAAAAATTGCCATCTTTATTTTTCCACTAAAATTTGATTTACCTATTTATTTCCAGAAGCGAGTAGTGAACAGCGTGAATTTACCGAGCACAATGCTAATCGTTTTTTATTCTCAGTGAACGGCAGAGGGATTTGTATGCAACTCTACACTCGTGCGAATGCACACAATTTCATCATTTCATCGTCATCATATAGTGCCATACTTAATTCCTGAACGTCAGTGACTACCTATTATCTCAGCTGTACAGACATAGTGTACTAGGTGATTGTTATATACACACGCAAGAATACATTCGGCGAACTGACTGTAGCCGCTTATTATTGCGCTACAAATGCAGTCCCGTGTGGGTTTGTTGTGTACCAACTAGCGCGCATATGACGCTATACGGAATAGTAATTGGCTAGTTTATCCTTAATTTCCCACTTAAACCTCACGATGAGCGCTCTACCTATTTTAAAATTTTTCTTCTACCGAGTTTCCGGCGAACCGTTCGAGGGTAATTGTTTTATTCTTTCTAGCTTAGCCTTATTATTTCTATCATCGCTTGTGCAAACCTTAGCTCGTTCTAGTCAATTTACATTCTTCTTGTTGCAGCAGTAGTTTACATCGGATCGCAATTTGAAATAAAGAATTTTTTCAGTAAATTATTAATGGGTAGGGAAATTGAACATCAGAAAGTAATGAAGTCGTAAGGGAGCATTGGTTCTATCAAATGGAACTTTCGCAATGAAAAAAGCTTGGAAAGTGAAAAAAGAACGAATTAAGGAAATAAGAAAAATATATATGTATACATATGCATGTACATATATATATATATATATATATATATATATATATATATATATATATATATATATAGAAACGAATTCAGCTTATTCCCGCAATCGGGCTGCCGATTATACGAACTTACACTTGATTAGAGGTCTTGATGACTGAGGTGTTCCTTATTTAGGTAACTACCAACCTGTGACTCTCATTCTCAGCGAGCGCGGGGAAAAAAAAATAATACTAATACGGAAGGGGAAGAAAAGTAAATAATATATCGCGGAAACAGCGATGCTGACTAGATTTAAAAAAAAAAACAAAAAAACACAGAAACCCGCGGGCGCCAGTGACACAATGTGCCACGATTCGGATAGCTCAACGCACGGAGAACATCTAGGCTGACCGATCAAATTTTTAGCACGATGCCCTTCCGCTCGTTGCGGGATTGTTTCCTCCGATGTGAAATTTCACTGCGGTCACGTCCGAGTGTTACTATCGGATGTCGGCTAAAGAGAAGGGAATGATTTCACGCGAAAAAAACGCGTGTATTAAATTATCTGGACACAACCGAAGCGATACATTTTTCAAACAGACTACTTACAGCCTGACTAGCGGACGAAAACATACATTTAACGGAAAAAATTGTGTAGACTAGCATACAAAGCGGTAATACAACAGCGACTATCGAAGACTAATTTCGCTCGCAAGAACCGCTCGAGATCAAACTAAACAATTAACGGTAAACTTAAAATTAAGATAAGGCTCATATCCCGATCAACCGATCACACAGACGCCACAGTGCCTGATTATTCTTCCCTCGCGGCTCACGCTGCCGGTAGACGCTATCCTGTTGTCGTCAGACACACACACACACACACACACACATCAAGACGCTTACACGAGTCCACACATTTCGATCGAAAAACGGAATTTACATTCTTAGCCGTGCAAGCGTTTCGGGCCGTATTCCCTACTGAAAACGAACAATAGCATGATGTCGAGAATGATTTTAGCCAGAAAATAATTTCTAGCCCGACATAATCGCTAGATAAATACCGAATCAGTATAAATATGTATGTTACCCCATGGTAGCCTATTTGCTAGAGCGCTTGGCTTCCTTATATTTGGTGATAATTTAAATATCTTAGATTAACTCTTGATATTTAACATGGGGAACCCGTATCGATAATACTGCCGGGAAAATCAGGCAATCAATACCGGCGCTATACAAATTTAAACAGGTGAAGACGTACAAGATTTTAAGACTATTTTTTGAATCGTTGATCATGTCTAAAATTAAATATGGAATAGAAATTTGGATGGACAACTGAAATGAGAAAAATTAGCAGGACGCAGAAAACTTGTTTGAAAATAATTCTGCCAAATGGGTCTATTAAGGCGCGCGAGTCAATAAGTGCCACATGACGGAATGAGAACAACGTCGCAGAAAATTATTTATTTACATAATAAGCTGCTAAGGTTGAAAACAGTTACATATTTTACGTTAACTACAAGAGGAAGGGTCTATCGGACCAGGAGTTATTATAAAATAGGTTGTATACGGTCAAGAGGAGTCAATAGTAAAATAGACAATGTGAAAGAAGAGGTGTTAATAAAATTAATGGAATATATACCGAAAGAAATTCAGGAAGAAGAGGAATAGATGGAAGAATAGAATATGGATAATTGTGTGGTGTAAAGAATGAATAGGAACTTCAGGATTGAGAGTAGATGTTGGTTTAGTTGCTCGCTGGCGCACCGTGTTGGCCATTTTATCTGGGATTCTGTTTGGGCTGCTTCGCGTACATGACCTTGCTGGATTGAATTTTGCATCATTTTTCGGGTTAACTTGCGATTCAGGTAATTGCTGAAAGAGTGCCGGTTTCTTTGTAAGTGCATATGTGTACATAAATATTATATTACAATACTAGCTTATTATAAAAATTCCACAGTATATAGTTGTTGTATTAGATGTAGTTAGATATTTAAGAGTATGTAAACTTTTACGAATAAACTATGTAATTATGTTGGAAACCTACAGACGGGCTCTAGCATTATGGGACGCACAAATTATTTAAAAATTAAAAAGAGAAAAAAAAATTCCAATAGGTTTCTAAAGAAAAAGAAATTTAGCATTTATTACACCAAATGCGCATTCATGGCCCGTGAAAGTCTCATATTAAAATATTCTTTATCTACATCCAAATTTTGTCGATTATAAAGTTTAAGTAAATTACACATTAACGGGTAGGTTTTATCGCCGACAAAAACCTAAGATACAAAAAATCGAAGTAGACGGCAATACGATATTTGAACGATTTAATTTCATTAATCAAAACAGTGATGAGGAACGGAAAGTGATTCCATCACTCTGCTTCCGATATCCACCAACTTCGATAAAAATAAATTTATAATTCGCATCTGCAATAGCTTAAAGAACAATAGAAAAAAAAAATTCTTATAGTTATAGTACATAGTTTCTGAATGAGCAGGATACTTCACTTTAATATGCCTCCCATCAGTGTTAGAGAAATTCCATTTTTCATAAAACTCTATCGCCGCTTCTTTTAACATATTATTTAATGAAACTTTCATGTGAACTGGCTTTACAAGACTTTCCAGATAATTTCTACTACTTCTCGTGCAATCGATGATACAGTTGTAGCACCCATTTTGAATGTAAAGCCGAAACTTTTAAAGTACAATCCTGCAGCTAAATATCTAGAAAAGAAACATAAAGTAAATAAATAAAAATTTTAGTTTGCGGTTTTTCTTTAGTTTTTTTTTGACCATGTCGGCTAAGGACGTTACTCAATCCAAAGATATGTGACAGCACTAATGATTATATAGGAAAAATATTAGAAATAGAACATATATGAATGAAGCTAAAAAAAGGAATAACCAAGGGAGAAGGAGAAATGGAAAAGTTTATGTTATTCATTTACGAAACGATCCGGCGCGACGAAGTATTTAAATGGAAATCATCGTGGGAATATTTTGATAGTCTTTGTTTTTTAAAAGATCAGTTTACTTCGAGAGCAAGTATCGGAAATTTACCCGGAATTATTAATAAAGTCACAAATCAAGGTACTTGCTTAGAATATTCTCAATTAAATACGGAGGATATGTTAATCTATTCGCAATGTGATAATGATCCATTGCAAACAGAAGAAGAAACGGTACCAAATGGTAGCCTTTCTGTTAACAATGTAAAACCGATTTCGATACTGGTACTGCCCTAGTAAGTATGAAGCAAAATAAGTTGAAAATTTTCGAAAAACAGTTTGAAAAATCTCGAGTAGAAGATGGCTGTTTTTTACCGAGTCTTTCACTGCATTTCAATAAACTTATACCGTGAAAAAAAAATGTTATTGAAAGTTCAAGTACAAGAGCTTGCTTATAAATTTGTATATGAGATCAAGTGGCTCCTGATGTGCATCTGAACGTAAATTTTTAATTAAAAGCGTGTATTATTTTTATTTTAACCCTTTTTTTATTTAAAATTTTTCATAACTTTTCCTTTCGTTTTATACTTCTTAAAACGTATTACAAGTTAATAAGTAAACAAATTTTATTATTTCTTTTTAGGTTTTTTTTCTCCCTAATTTCAAACTTGGAATAATAAAAATATTTTTACATTTTTCATCATACTTTCTTCTTTAACGGTTAAAATACACATGTGCTTCGTAACAGCCTATACTTTAAAATAAGTACGTAACTACCGAAAGAAACATATTTCTTTTAAAAGTGTGAATTAAGATATAAATTAATAATAATATTTTAAATTACTAATGATAACGTAATTTGCTTACCTCAAGCTTGTAGCACTGATAGGGTTGTGGTTAAAATTTGTCCACCCGGGTGTTGTTAACTTTGATTGAATACTTTTGTAAAATATAATCAAAAGTTGAAATATCCTCGCGTAAATATGAATAAAATTTTTCCGGCTGTCTTCTTGATTCTTCATATAAACGATCATGTATATTTCTATTTCTATTTATTTCGTGCACATTACATTTTCTTGTCCTTTTTCTATTTTTCGTTAAATGAAATATTTTCAGCGCAGATAATTTTCCTTCAAAACAACGTGCATTTTTTAATTAACATCAACCGGTCGAATACCGGCGCGTTGCCCGAAACGCTTTATCGATCTTCGCTCCGCTTCAGACATCGCTATCTGTTGATACTCTCTCATTGACGCTATACTCTCTTTGCTCGTTTACTAGTATCGCAGCTCTCTTCGACGCGTCACTGTGTGCTTAGTCTTAGGAGATACATGTATCTTCTTCTTCTTCTTCTTCTTCTCGTGCCACCCGATTCGGGTACTGCCTAATTATCATGTGTGCATTGGATTATCTGCTGAAATCGATTGCGATCTCTTGCTATTCTAACTATAATAAATCCTCTGCTCTCTCAATTTCGGTCCATTTCTTTTATATATTATCTAGCTAAGAGATCTTTCTTCTTCCCGGATTTCTGTTTCCTTCTATCATTCCCATTATTATTGTCTGCAGTAACTTGTATTTTTCACCTCTCATGAGGTATCCGAAAAATTTTATCTTCCTTCTTTCTACTATTGTCGTTAATATTCGGCCAGTTACTATTCTAATACTTTTTCATGATTGTAATCGTTTGTAATCGCGCTACAAGTGCAGTCCCACGTTGTCTGCTGTGTACTGATCTAGCGCGCATATGATGTACATGGTGGTTTGCCATTACCATCCACGTGATTATTAGCGATTATTTTTTTAATTCTTGTAATAAATTCTGTCGCCGCTCGGGATCGAATCCGCGACCTCCATAGCGGTAGTCAAGCGCTCTAGCAACTAGGCTACCTCGACGACATATATATGTATATATATTAATTACAACTTAATTCTTAGACTACCCCCTATCGAAAAAATGTCTCAATTTTATGTAACGTTTGTTATATTTTATAGGATTTTTGTTATTATTATTTAAAAAATGACACAATTTTATGTAATGAAATATGTAACGAGAAATGTAACGAGAAATGTAACGAAAAAATGTCTTAATTTTAGATAATGAAAGTTAAATGTTAGAATAGGATTTTTGTGGTTATGTTATTTTATTTTTGTGTTATTGTCAGTAAGAACTACGTTGTAAATTTTGATAATTTTATATACATAGTATAGAAGAAAAAGAGACAGAAATGAAAGCAAGAGGGGGCCGAGTTATATATATATATATATATATATATATATATATATATATATTGAAGCGGTATATAGGTGCCCACGTCTATTCACAGGGATGCCACCGCGGTTTTTCTCCACGGAATTGAAATCTATATTTTTTTGTTATAATTATTATTATTATTATTATTATTATTATTATTATTATTATTATTATTATTTTTATTATTATTATTATTATTATTATTATTATTATTATTATTATTATTATTATTATTATTATTATTATTGAGCCAAGAAACAGATTAAGATTTATAAGTTGTATTCTAAAATTACTTACACCGGGTTTTCTTGGACGGTCGACCGCTGAAAAGACAAATTTATAAACTACAAATATTTCGAAAATATATACAGATATGACAAATTAAATTTAGATAAATTTATACGTATCACTGCTGCCGGTGGTTTCCCAGGATCCGTAAGTTGACGATATGTTGACTATTGATGATGCGGAGAAATCGACGTTGCCTTATTGTAGATTTTAATTAACGACGACCTGAATTACTGCGAACTTATATTCGAGAGATCGCGTACAATTCCGTTTTAACACTTTTACAAATTTTCTTAGTTCGTTACCGAAAACCAGGTACACTTCTTCGACGAACGTTTTTTATTAGCCACCGTACTGACCGCTTGTCTCCAAACTCAGATATTCACTGAAGTCTTAACTCAATTCCAGAGTTAACTCAAGTGACCTTTTCTCCCGCCTTTCTGCTCGTAACCGCTGGAGTCGACCCTATCACGTAGATCCTTTCCTTATCGCTGGATGATGATTGGCCACCCCACCGACAACAGGATGTCATTCGTTCACACATTCACACTTTCACAAATTATTCTGTTTTTATTATTTTATTTTTAATTTTTACACAATTTCTTCGGAACCATGTAATGGACACATTACAATATATATATATATATATATATATATATATAAGACGAGAAAGCAAAGAATACAATATTTTGAGTTTCATTCAAAAACTCTAATCAGTTAATATAAAATAGTAAATTATTTAGCTTTTGCGCTTATCAGTAATGGTGTTCGAAATGTTATTGACAATTTCGTTTCTAAAAAAACAGTAAAACTGATTCATTTTTCAACGTCTAGTATTATAGCCTTTTTCTAAATCCAACAAAACCACTTTCGAAACCTTCATGTTATGAACCAATCACTCTTGCTTTTTGTTTTCAGAAAAGCTTCAAAATGGTACTTAAGAACTGAGAACTAGGATGTCTTAAGATATGTTTTTGGTTTCGGACTCAGCCTAGAAGCAACTGACTTTTATCTCATTTACTTAACGATATTTATTCTTCGTATATTAAAACTGATTTTCTTATACTTTTGAATGAAAAGGAATTTTTGGTTAAGTTATCCATTCCATTTCTCTTTGAACAAGTAGCATCTTACAGAATTTTTGTGTCTAGACTTTTATACAATTTATTTGCTGCAAATTAGTAATGTGCACAAAGAGGGCCAACTGGGAGCCAGTCTCAAATCCCATCTTATTTAATTTTTAAGTTAGGCCTGTTTTTTATCGTCAGTTTTTTCTTAATACCTTAATTCTATCTTTTAACGAAGATTACGTTATTCGGGCCATTAATAATTAAAAATTTGTGAATTGCAAGCAACAAATCTAACCAGCTCCTAATATTTTGCAACAATGCTTCCCCTAGAATTGGATTAAAAATTCCCTGCATCAAATCCGTGTTTCTACATTTACTACTAGACGATATTATGAGATCTTGCCACTGCAGATTTTTCACAAACCTCTTTCCCTATGAGTTTTCATATTAAATATTTGGGTCTGCATTTGAAAGGCTTACATGGACGTATCGTATATATAAAATGTAAAATCGCGAGTTTATAAAATTCTTAACGACCTTAAAATCTTTAGCAACGCACAGAATTCAGATTCCTTAATCTTACATTTATTCAGCAATTCGTTCTCGTCTCCTAACTTCTTCACCATGAGTAAGTTTAAAAAATTGTTGGAATATGAATTCCGTCCATACTGAAATATTCACTAATGGTGCTAAATTTCTGAGTCAAGTTTGCCTTATAAATATTCTGCAATGTCTGGTGTAACGATGCAGGAAACATAAGTGTTCAGTGCACAGTCATTGACCATTGATAAGGGATTTACGATTTTATTTTGAATGTTATCTCGGTGCCGTTAGAAATTTTATAAATTTACAGCGACAGTCATAACGCCTTAGTAACACTACACTAGATATGGTAGTTCATTTAATTATAAATCCGAAATAATTGGGTATCAGAGAAATCTGGGAAAGTAAAGGCGGCCGAGAGAAAGGAATTGGCCCCAATATTTTCATTAGATCCATTAGGCTTAGTTCATTGTGAACCTTAACTTCACAATCCATGATACCTTATCAAGAGTATGGGACTTACTTTACTTTAACCTGTTGGTTTATGAAATCAAACATAAATGTAATGAATCAATAGCGGCGGTCGATAGATAAGTTCTGGTTCGATCCCTGGACACTGTGGATTAAATGACTTCGCAGATCCCCGTTAACGAGGCAGCGTCGAGTGCAATAAGATTTCCTTTTATTTAGAAAATGAAATAGCATAAAATCATGCTAATTGAATTGAATACAAAAAGTAGCAGACCATCGATAGCTGTTAACCTTCAACCGCTTTTCGCGGTTCACTCAATACGTAGCTTCGCAACTAGTTGGTAAGTGGTGAATTCCAGCAGAGCCATGAACTTTAATAGTTTTTCGGTGTGTAATAATGGTCATGATCGTTAATCATTTGTTTTTCGGCTTCATCAATTAATCAGGTGATAGCGAAATTTTTATACATTTTTCATTATTCGAACTAGGTCCTCCCTAAACGTAATACCACTGACTAACCAGCTACGCTACTGGTTTCGGAATCGTAGGGCTATGTTTTTTTTTTTTAGCATAACTGGTAGCATCCTTCCACTATGCATACTTTGCACCATCTTGTACATTGCGAAAATGCTATTTCATTTGAATTTATTGTAAGGAATAAAAATGTAACGCTTCTCAGATGCATCTGTTTGCCGGTGGGGGTATAAAAAACAGCAAAACGGCTATTTGATAAGTGGAAATAAAAACGTTTAAAACTTTCGCAGTGATTAACCATGATGTAAATAATTTACGGGAAACTGCGTTTAGAGAATAAAATGTATTTAATTCAAGAATTCAACGCTTAACGTTTCGGTCACCTTATATTGACTATCATCAGAAGCGAATTAAAAAAAAAAATACATTTTATTTTCTGAACGCGGTTGCCCGTAAATTATTTACATCGCGGAAATAAAAAGGTTTGAATGGAAGAGAAGAATATTAAAAGAAGATAATGAGCGGCATTATAAGTAACACTATACTATCAATAGTATAGCAATTTCAGAAGAATGTTAAAAGTGACGAAGGGGTGCTAGAAGTGCAACGGTGCTTTACGGAAGCGGTGTAATTAATGTTTTACAGTTTTCCTCTTATGTCTGTCAAGAACCGCGAATTCGCGATTTCCTTAATTCTTTTTCATCATATACGTATGATTTTTTTTTTTTTTTTTTTTTGGTTCGGTTACCGTATAAAAAAAAATAAAGAAAAAAAATAGAAAAACACGTTAAGTATCAAAAATATCATGTCCTACCAGGTACAGCTCGTTAATGTCTTTTTAACAGGTTGTATAGTAGAAAAAGTGCTCAATACAACTATGATCCAAAAACCATCGAAATTAGAAAAATCAGCAACGTTGATGAAGCAGCAGTATCTCGTTCAGGCAGTACCTAATATCACGCTACCGTACAGTGAAACTTTCAAAAATTTCACTTGCACTGGGTTAATGTCCCCATAGATGACATGTCCCAAAAAACAAAGGCCAATATTTAATATTGATTCTTTTTTTTTTTTTTTTTAAGTTGTGGGTTGCGCTGAACAATGCTGCCTGTAGGGCGAATGCTGTACATTTTAACGTACTGTGTGAAATTGTTTTTTTTTTTTTTTTTTATATAGACGAATCACCTTGTACAGTGTTTAACTGCTGTAGTTACGTATTTCTTTTTTTATTTTACCACGATGCGTGTGTAACTATATAGGTTATTATGGCATACGACGATTACTAGAGGTTAAATGACTGGAACGATCTGATTTTTTTTTTTTATATATATGCCAAGGTTTTGGCGATGGTTGCAGGAGCATTGGCGAGGATCTTTTTTAAAGGAAAATTTATGTTAAAGGATGAGCAGGATGTTGCAAATTTAGTACAAGTTGAAAGAATATAATGATCTGAAGGATAACACGGTTGGACAGGTTGCGGGAGGTGAAGTTCTGTGGAAAACGTAGTCATGAGACAAAGAAATGTGCCCTATTCTCAAACGATTAATTATTATAAAGTCGCGCCGGGACATATCCTCCGGTGGCCACCGACGCTCAGTTGATGGTGTTATTGATTTTAAAAAGGTCTGTTGAGGCCCAGTATAACCTCCATTCCAGTTTAGATTTATGCTTAATAAGTAGTCGCTTTATCGATGATGGCTAAACAACATCTGGGCTCACAGGTCAGTAAATTGCTACCCGTGAGGCTACGTCTACTATTTCATTGCCAGGAACTGCGGTATGATCAGTATATTGGTTTAGGTGACTACTTCTGCAGAATTATTGATCTTCAAAAAATTCTTGTCTTAGAGGCGGTCTCTTTCTTCTTATACTTATATCGGGCTTGAGTGTTTTTAATAATAATAAAATCAATAGAATGTTTTACTTTTTATTTTTTTACCTACGTTCATTTATGCGTATTTATGTACGTGTAGAGTGAGACCGGGTCATTACTAGACGCCATTTCATTTGGCGTAAATAAGAATGATAGATAATAATGTCTGTTCTGAATGTGAATTGAAGGGTTTTATTGAGCATATGGCAGTGTGAGTGAAGACATAATACCGAAAGAGAAGAATTATTTTAAGCAAATATTATACGTTACCTATGTGCGTACACCAAATTGTAAATGAGCCTGTGTGTTTATAGAATGTAATTATATTTGTTTTTTAAACGCGCTAATGTTATATTATTGGAAAATTAACTCTCCAGAACTGTCTGGTCAAAGAGCAAGAGCTGGGCCACACAAAAAAAAAAAAAAAAAAAGAAAAAAAAAGCAAAGCAACTTGATGGTTGCCCTTAAAAATGCCTTAAACATTGCATAGAAGGACATAAATACCGGTAGTTCGGAGCAATTTCGTATGACGTCAAGAATACATCAAGGATCTAATGTTTTAAATTGAACTAGTAACTTTTAAGCAGTTTATTATTGTTTTGGCCCTTCGCACATATAACCATGCTTTGGTAAATATTTCCTCTTCTAACATTCCTATTGTTAATTCCATTTGTTACCCTGGTAAGAACACATTAATTATCTTTATAACTCTCGCCTTAAAAGACTAAATCTTATAAAATTCTTATGTCCCCTTATTTATTCTCCTCATTCTTTACCAAGCCATCATTCGTTCCATACTTGACTACTGATCTTTCTCATATATGGTAACGCCTCAAATTATCTTCTCTCAAAACTTGATAGAATCCAAAATTGTTGCCTTCGGCTTTGTATTGGTGCCCTTAAATCTATCCCTACTATTCCCTCCGAATCCTGCATCGAACCTATTTTTATCCGCAAATCCCTGCTTAGTTACCGTTTTCTTAGAAAAACGTCTCCCAATCTCATCACGCAAGCTTATTTCCTCCTATTTGTATATTAAGAGACACCGGCGTTTTATTTCTCGTAAAATCCCGGTTCTAACTCTCATAAAAAAAAAAATACTCTTCTCGATAGTATACGTAACGCCGCCGGAGATATTATTTAAAAGACTTTAGCGTTAATCTGTCAATTAAAGCCGCAAAACAACCCAAATTTGCAAGTCTGATAAAATGATTGTCTCGATAGTTAATGTAATCGAAATATTCGGAAAATAACAATTTTTTATCTTTAAATCGTTCTCTTATGTAATCGAAAACAAGTTTTTATTAAATTAAAGAAATTAATATTAATATCGTCACCTTTAATGAAGAATATACGCGACGATGTGTATCGCTAACAAATATGGAGTTACACTTCTTTTTTTTTTTTTTTCGGTACTTCCCTGGTCGCTTCGTGTTTAAATCTATTTCCGCTTGTTTTACGCAAACCAAGTGATGGAACAATTGATGCGATGTTTCCTCGACAGTATTTAAACAATTGAAATCCTCATAGAGAGAAGATAGCGGAGGAAAGGAATTTTCCATTGCGAAAGAACCGGGAAAGATGAGATAGGTGGAATATTAAAACGAATGGCAGCGAAAGAAACATCGCACGCATTATATTACGATGCTCCATGTTAATTTAATATCTCTTTTGGAAGTTTAACATTTCTGGCAGCGAAGCCATTTCGAAAATTACAAGTTGCTCTTTCAGGGGAGGATTATAGCAACTTTCCTGGATACACATCTTTTTCTTCCTTGATAAATTAATCCATTTATTTTTCCCTTATTTTCATCTTTCGTTGCCTCGTAACCGAGCTGATGATAAACTAGGTCAATTTTCACTATACCAACCGGGCTATATTTTTCAACAATGGAAAAAAGCGGGTCTTCACTAATTTCTATGTTTGTACAAATTGAAAAAATGCAGCAGTCACATCCTCTTCCCTTTCCCATTTGAGCGGAATTTTTCTATTGTAATAGTTCACTCTCCCCTGAAGCAAAGGAGGACAGACGATCTGTAAGCAACTATTTTACAAATTTGCGACTGGATAGAGTTGTTAGTTGGTGGAAAAGATATGCAGTTGTAGTTTTTAGGTAGCATTCTTACGAAAACGTAACTGGCAACCTACACAGATGCGTCAAAGCGACCGAGTTGAAAGTTATATGTTTGTTTTTTGTTGGTTTTTTTTTATTTTACAGTTGTCTAGTATTGTTACCCTAATTTTATTTTTTCAGTACTTTTACTAGTTTTTTAGGTGTGTGCGTTGGTGTTAAGTTACTTTGTTGTTCTCCCTCTCAGTTATTAAAAACATTAATTTCATTTCGCGTGAAAATAAATAAGAATAACTCCGGACCGTCAGAGTGAAATGAACATATCAGCGGCGTATCAGATGGAAATCTTAATTTGACAACAAACAAATGTAGCGATGATAAAGAGGAATGAAGTAAAGGTAATTCTTTATTTTTTAATAGGGGAAAGGCAATATAAACTGAGGCGTACTTGTTTAATGATGTGATGCCGGTTAATGTCTCTGTGTTAACCAAAACATCTCTCCAATCTGGAGTGTAATGGTCCCTCTTTCCACCTAATCCATACACACACGTTGGCCTGCTAACTGTGACGTATACCAATTTATGGAAACTCGCGTTAATTTAAGTGTTGCCACTTCATGGTATTAATATTCACTGTGCAAGGAATTTGGAATAATTTGAACAAATTACACAGTATATAGTATGTTGAATGTCAATTTTTGTTTTTTTTTTTGATATTTTTTAGCTTTCAAGTAATGCCATTTTAGTGGTATTACTTATTTAAAATAAAATTTTTTGAATTATTTCTAATTTTTTAAATAAATATTTTTAAAATAATTAAAATGACTTCTCGTTATAAACTTTATACCGGTTTTATTATTTAGTAAAGTTATTAGACGTGTTTTCCCGACATTCACGTTTTACCTACTTTAGTCTTATCACTTAATTAATATTAGTTATTTTTCTTTTTCTCTTTCACCTTCTCCCTTTTGCCCTCTCCTCTTTAGTGATCCTCTCTTTATATGCGACCCCACCCATATCCTTTTTGAATGCCCTGCTCTTTTACCTGAGTGCTCTCATCTATACGCCGAACTTTTGGCGTTGGATCTTCCTACCCCTTTCAATACTTCATTTATCCTTTCCTTCCCATTTCTAGCCGTTATTCCTCTCCTTCTATCCTTTATACTCTCTATCTCCGATCGCCTCAGAATCAGAGTAGGTGATCTGAGCTCATGTAGTTGGGTTAGTGTTGACACCGACCCCATTTAAAAAAAAAAAAAAAAACATTAATTATTTTGTGTCAATTTAGTATAAAAGGTTGTGTCAACGAAGCGTTTATTATAAATGTAAATAATTGAAAATGACAACATATGCGGTTACTAATGTTGTATTTTTAATACTACTCAAACGACATTCACAATTCACAAAAAATATATAACATTATTTAAATTGTAATAAACTTGAAAATTGTTCAAAAAACATTAAAACGAGAATGACTAATATATTTTAAAAAAACAAAATAAATACAATAAAATAGTATGACCGATTTCGTCATTTATGTGACATATTCATGACGAAACCGGCCGGACTATTTTATTGTATTTATTATGCTTTTTAAAAATATATTAGTCATTCTCGTTTTAATGTTTTTCGAACAATTTTCAAGTTTATTACAATTAATGTTATACATTTTTTGTGAATTGTGAATGTCATTCGAGTAATACAAAAAAAAAATAACATTAGTAACCTCATTTTAAATTATTTACATTTATAATATATAGAGCGATTTACAGAAGGGAAACATTTATAATGAAGTACTCGTTGATTTGTGCGCTGACCACTGAATTTATTAGACGTTTATTTCCTTATGTTCAAATTTTTATTCTTTTTTAATTACTTATGAAAATGTCGTCAACGGCTGTGCAACGTGATATTTCTGTTCAAAATGGTTAGCAAGCGTTATCGCAACCGTTTTGCAACATACCGCATTGTAAACAATGCTAGCCATTAAATGGACACTGCAAATTACTTATCCGATAGTGCTTCTGCAGTAGTCAGGGTGATTAAGAGAAGAATCCATGTTGGATTGAAAGTGAATTTATCATTGTGCTGTTTATTCAAGAGAGGAGTTGTTGGACTTGTGGATTAGGCTATGTTGTTTTACTTTCCCACTAATGCACAATTACTCATTCGTGGTGATAATATTGTTGCATGGTATAAGGAAGAATCTAGAAAAAGCTTGAACGCGCAACAAAATCTAGCTGGACAATAATGAAAATTGAATATCTCGAAATTCGTCTAAACTATCGGAACGTTCTAAGCCGTCCATTACCATCCCGTATTCAGCAAAAGTTGTTATTAATGTGAAAAATATGGATCAGAAATGTTTCAAATATTCCATGCTGAGTAAATATGTGTAATATCATCGCGTCCAGAACGCGTACTTATTTATTTTATGGATAAGTCATTGCTGCAGAAATACGACTGGAATGGTATTTTTCTACTCCGTTGGATAATGACATTTGAAAAGAATAATCACCTGTGAATGTTTATGGTTTGGATGGAAAAAAATTTTGTATACCGCCTTCGAATAGCAAAGAAGAAAATATTGGATCATACAGACTTACTACTAATAACTGAAGATGATAAATCACATTACTGCTGGATAAAAAATTTGAAGCGGCTTGTGAAAAGACAAACCGCAAGCAATCATCATCGCATGTTTATATGTCGGCGCTACTTATGGCATGTTCAGGATCATACTAAATGCCTGGCTCATACGCAATGCTGCCAGAATAATATTCCCGTCACAGTTGTTATGTCAAGCGAAGAAAACAAAATATTGAAATTCTAACGATACAAACAGCAACAATTTTTATCATCTGTTATATAGGCTGATCTGAAGTGTCTCCTGCAAACTCTAAACAATGAATCATGTGATGATGATGACAATGATGAAGAATTTATTAGTGATAGTGGTGATAATGTTGAAACTGGTGGTAAGCGTCGGAAAAATCAACAACATGATTGAAATTTGCAAAAATATAAGCGGCAACACATGGAAGATGGTTCGTATGATGATATTCAAAACAAGCCTCAAAAAAGTGTCTAGTGCTACTCCTATGCAACAACATGAGGCGTTTAGCTTTTGTTACTATATTGTGTTAATATGTGAAGAGGATGGCCGGCTTAATGTTACATCGAAACCTAAAATCTATCGAGATGCTAATGCAATTAAATATATTTTGTGATTGGTTGGTGGAAGATGCGCGAAAAATAGAAAAGATTTATCACAAAAACACTTGATTGTAGTGGACGCCAGACGATTCGGAAGAATCATCGCTGTGCCATATTTGCGAAGGACCTCTACACGATGATGAAGTCGCAGATCATAATCATTTAACTGGTAAATTTCGAGGTGCAGCGCATTCAAAATGTAACTTAAAGTATCAACTCCCGCATTTTGTGACATAATCTGAGTGCGTATGACGCTCATTTATTTATCAGGGATTTGGCGTATGATGATGATCAGCAAGGTGATATCAAATAGCAAAGAACCCTCCATATCATTATTTTCAAAACAGGTTTCAGAAAAAAATGAAAATACATTCAATTTCGCGGCATCAAGCCTTAAGAAGCCAGATAGTTATTTACCTGATAGTTCGCTTCGTCATACAATCAGCAACATTGCAACGCCTGATTTTTTACTTCCTTTATTCCGTAGAAAGGGAGTTTTCCCATATTCATATGCGTCATCGTGGGAAAAATTGGAAGAAACAAGTTTGTCTGAAAAAGAGCATTTCTATAATTCTCTGACAAAATCAAATTTTAGCGAAAAAGATTACTCGCATGCATTAAATGTGCGGAAGACCTTAAGTGTTCAAACGTTTGGTGAGTACAGCGATGTATACTTGAAGACGGATATGCTTCTACTTGCAGATGTTTTCGAAAACTTTAGAAGTGTCTGTTATAAAATTAACAAATTGGATCCTGCATGGAGTTTTACTGCTCCTGGATTGGCATTTCAAGCAATATTGAAGTTAACAAAGGTTGAATTGGAGCCCCTAACTGATTATGATATTTTATTCTTCGAAGCTGGAATACGTGGCGGTAAGTGCCAGTCCGTTACACCAAGGCAGAAAATCACTACATCAATAACTGTAAGTCAACAGTGAAACATATTCTCAAAGCGTACATACGCAAAAAAAGCCAGTACAGATTAGCAAAAATTATTACACAGATTAGGCAGTGGTAAATACATCATCAACACACATGAAAACATCTAAATACATCAAACAACTCAGTCTGGGGCAGCGAAATTATAACTAACTTGTTAAAGCCATCTCCTAAGCTCCATACTGGACAACTTACTGAGCAATAGGTATTCCTATACTGGTATCTGCAGAGAAAGCAGACAGGGCCAAGAAGATCTATTTTACTGAGATAGCTTCATGTACTACAATAACACTGGTGTAACACTAGTGCACCTGAATCACCTGGTGATGAAAATTGGAACTGTGTCCTAGAACGAACGTATTCTATCTACTTACACACTTACATGCATATACATGCATATACATACATACATACATATATATATATATATATATATGTGTATATTAATTACAACGTAATTCTTAAGCTATCCCCCCATTAAAAAAAATGCCACAATTTTATGTAACGAAATATATAACGAAATATGTAACGGAAAATGTAACGAAAAAATGTCTTAATTTTATATAATGAAAGTTAAATGTTAGAATAGGATGTTTTTGGTTGTTATTTTTTTTTATGTTGATGTCAGTAAGAATTATGTTGTAAATTTTGATCATTTTATACAAAGTATAGAAGAGAAAAAAACAGAAATAAAAGCAAGGAGGGTCAAGGGGCAACTTGGAGGCCAAAATGGCCGAGTTTATATATATATATATATATATATATATGTGTGTGTGTGTGTGTGTATGTGTGTGTACATATGGGTGTGCGTATATCGTGTGTATGCGTAATTAATTGTTGCATAAATTAAAACAGGAAATCAACAAACGGAAACAAATTCATTAACTTATATAACTTAAAGGGAAGTCAGAACTGTTTGAGAAGCGAACCTCATGAAAGTAATCTTTTCCATCTGTTTGGATATATACATTACAATGAGTATTTAATGCGGTATACGGTGTTCGAATTTTAATGCATTCGTCTCTCTAGATTCATTTAATTCCGTTTTTAACTGACTTAGCATCCTTCCGCGTAATAATGAAATGCAAACATTTTTTTCGGCGTGCAATTATTTAAAATATAATTTTACATATATTTATTTACTGCGGGGTTTAATTACAATATTCGCTCGGAACAATCTTCGCCTTGTCATTAGCTAATTTTGATACGAGCAATCGATTGCAGGAAGGCCTTTGCTGCGATGTCGCATTCGACCTAGTTTCCGAAAATGAAATTTATTTACTCCGATTTAGACAGTTTCCAGATAGCTCTGCACAGTGCTACTAGTTGCAGCTTTGTTTAACGGTTCGTCAGACGTAAGAGGTACAGATTTTTCTAAAGCCTAAACGGAAGAAGAACGGCCTATACAGAAGTGTACCAGTGAACACCTACCTATAAACATAACTTCGTTGTCGATAAGCTGCCTCCTTCTCATTTTGTTGTTTCGGTTTAAAACGTTTTTATTGCACTGGTACACCGTACGAACTTGTTTCTGTAATTACCTAAATAATGCGCTCTCGAAAAATTATTGAAATACGGATAATCGATTCTTCTTTTTTTTTTTTTTTTTTTTATTTAATTTAACATGGTTAGCAATTATCTTTTTTTTTTTTTTGTGCTCGTTAGGAGGATTCCAATCAGAGATGTTCCCAAGACCACTAAATACATAGACACGAAATTAATCTACTTTTATTTATTTCATCTCAGATTAGAGTTATTGCTACCATTGCTTATTGCTGTGAAATTAAAGACTTGATTGTGTTTTTAATAAATTACATTAATTAAATCTAGACAAATTTTTTTAAAAAAATGCTCGTCATAGTAAAATACGAATTATAAAACGGAAGTAAACTATATTACACCTAAAGTGCTGTGATCCTCGTATAGTTGAATGATGAATTTATTCATGATTCAAAGCTGTATATTTAATAACGAAAAAGAGGAAATCCGAAAATTAATTATTTCAAAAAATTATGACCGACCAAATTACGACTTCTTTTTGTACCTTGGCGTTCGCGTTAATCTATGAAGTAAACCAGAGCATAGTGAAAAATGTTCTTAATGATTGCAAACGTTCGCTGTTTAAGATCTGACCGTTGACAGAAAGAACCAATTTTGACCGACAAGTAACCTTTTCGTAGCTGTTGTCTCTTTGACTAATTTTTCGACTGTTTCTTCGTCCGCTTCCGCTACCGGGATTAATTAATGTCTAATTTACGCCTTGATCATATGTCTCTCAGGATCGATGCAAGGTGAGCCATCAAATCCTAAACCGGTTTTCATGTACTTATACAACCCACTATTTCACTAAACTCGGAATTTTGTTTAAAATTTTTATTTATTCATTTATTTATTTATTATTTATTTTCCCTTAATTTCGTATAATATATGTATATTAATGGAATGCGCTTATATATGTTTGCTTAGCCTTGGCATAGACAAGATGAATTTTTTTTTTTTTTTTTTGTTCTTTGTACTGTTAAGGTTTAACTGATTACGTTAACAATGCAAAGTAAATGAAAATTAACTGTTTCATTTATTATTCGAAAAAGCTCTCCCATAACATTTATTTTTTGGGTTATTTCAGTATTAACCAACGAAAGTTCCATAAGGGGGGACCTTTTTTACGTCTTCCTTAGTTGTTGTTTTTTTTGTTTTGATCGTATCAAAAAAATGAATGTTAAGATTAGCAGTCATTCTCCGCTATGACTACTGATATCATCATCGACTTATTCAGACGGGTAATCATAAAAGCAGCTGGTGGCTACCATCACAGGGGTGGGGAGGTGAAAAAAATTGTAAAAAGGCTTCCCTAGTGGAATTTATTGCCTGTTCGGAAAGCTAAAAACCTACCACTAGATAAAAAGCCCATAACGAATCGAATATGATTAAGTTTAAATAAAAATCGGCCAGAATTTGGAAAATTGTTAAGAGACAGAGAAGAGGCCAATGACACAAGTATAAATCCTCTGTAAATGCCTGTATTTCAACGACACAAATTTAGAATAGGTTGCGCTGGTCCTCTGGTAGACACATCCTCTATGAAACTTCAATCTAATTGTCACGGAGAGAAACTTTCTAAAGGTCAGAACAAATCACTTTGCCGAAATCTTTGCAGCCAATTCAGCAGCCGTCAATTACTCTGAAACAAATTTAAATTCAAGAAACGGCATTCTAACAGACACAATTTTCTCAACCGACAACCTAAATGCAATTAACAATATAAAAGTTTCAAAATGTCATTCGTAAATGTAAAAACTAGCTAAAATTCCCAATGTCTTCATTAGGACGTTGCTGCGCTAACGTCTAAGGTACCTACTTGAAATCTTCAACCACTTATGGGTAGCGCTAATAATTCCCGAATCAATTGTTAAAAATCATTGTTATTCTCCTATCAAAGTCCAGCGACGATCGCGTGAACCTGACAAACCAGTGGCGGATACATGGAGAAGCGGTAAGGGACACCCCCTCAAAGGACTAAAGTCTCCATGAAAAAATTTATTATAACAAAGAAACTTAATTTATGCTATAAATTTAATTATAATTAATATTTATTTCTAATAAAACTATTAATGTTCCTTTTTTATTCTATTTTAAACACAGCTATCGTCAATCTTTTGCCATTTTTATTTATTTTTAATTTTGATTTTGTAATGTACATGAAAATAGTTCAATGAGAAATATATATATTTTCTTTACTTGCTCGCGAACAAAGAGAATTCGGATCGGATTACTAACAGAAATAAAAAAGAAGTAAAGTGTCTAATAAGAAATACTATCTTACTATTTCTAAACTACCATATTTAAGGTATAATTTTATAATTTCGTTTTATTTTTCACTCCTAAATATAAGACAAAAGTTAAATTAAAAATTGTAATAATTACAAGTATTTTTAAAACATTTTTATGAATTTCTAAAGAGGTGGTCGTTATTTGATTTTCTTTATGAAGCAAGGGGTATTTCTCAAATCTACTGTCTACCGTAGAATATTTTATGTAATTATATAATCCCCCCCCCCCCCACCCAAGTGTCCTTCAGGATCCGTCCCTGTGACAAACTATTTAATTTATTCAGAATGTTTGAAAAAATGGTTTTCAAATAATAAGCAACTAATTTCGGTATTACAATTCGAATCGCGAAACATGGATCGGCAGCGGTCAGTTTAGAGGCTCTATGTGCGGTGCTCTTGCCAGTAATATTTACTTATTATTTTTATTTCTAGATATAGAAAAAGTCATATGAACGGTTCACATTTCACGCATAATACGTGCATGATTTAAATTCGATTTTCCTCTTGATTCAGTTTCGTTCATTGTCAACTTTTTCAAAAAACGGACAGGTAAGAGTCAATAGTCTCATCTCCCGTATAGTTTATACGGGGGCAACGGTGACTCACGAGGTTCTCTCCTCAAAATTTTGCTATTATCTTTATGTCGACTATTCAATCGCTACTGAAACGATATTTATATGTCAACGACCTATCTCTCGCTTCCTCTGAGAAAAACATTGACCTAACCGTTCGGCCTATTTAAAAACCGCTATATAACACCCTCCACGCGTGGGCTCACAAAAGTAGATTAAGTTGTTCTCTTGAAAAATCCGAGTTTTCATCAAACGAAGTCATGAGTTAATAGGGAAAAATATATTAGATTAACCCTATATAGCTAACCAATGAAGAGAACACAGTCAATGTAAATTCTTGTCTATAATTAATAGAAATTCTCTTGGACCAACCGCATCAAGTAACACAAGAGTGACTATGAAGCAAGGCTTCGAGTTTCTGGAAACTTTTTACCAAAAAGGTTTTAGTTGCGATGCAAAAATTCCACTAGGTACATCCTACGCGCTAATACGTACCAAACTTAACTTTGCGGTCATTACTTATGATTCTGCCAACAACTCCAGTCTAAAATCGCTACAGGCTAGTCAATACTGTCTGCACTCGCAAACTTTGCTTAACCCTATTCTGGATAAACGCAAGGATAAAAGAACTTATAAAGAATAATAACAATAATAAATAAAAAAATAATACCAAATTCAAAGAAAATAAAAAAGAAGAAATAAAAATGAGATTAATGTTAAAATTTTCGTCTCTCAAGCAGAGAAAAGCACGTCAAAATGGAGGCAATTCCTACTTCATGATATAACATTCGGAAGTGTGTCAATATTAAATTTTATTATATATATATATATATACATAACCATATACCACAATGTAAATAAAAGTACCTTTCATTCAAAATAAATTTCGCCAAACTTCGAAGACCATTCTACCGTATTTGAACATATACACATAGCTAGTTTTCAGCAAATTTGTTGGGTTGCGCTTGTAGAATCTACTGATATGAATTACTTTCTTAGGATTTAAATCCCTCGAGAAGATGTCCTTCAACCGGCAATACATTTCTAGCGTATCTATCTCTCGCCGTTCGCATTTTCGCAGTAGCTGCTTTTCCGCGCCACAAAAACTGAACTGTTTACCCGCTTTTAGTTTACGTTTTTGTATATCGTAAAGTCAGTTCATTTAACACTTTTCTCCTACTTGAATTCCGCGTCTAATTTCTGCTTCAGACCTGCCTTTATTTTCAGCTATCGAATGGTATATTGTCTCACAATTTCCAACAGGCCAAGTTCTGAACGATTACTTTTTTTCGTTTTATTTTTATGAACTGTTACCTCTTACTCTGCGTTATAGTGTTCGATTCAGCGCATTTGCGATAGCAAATTTTTTACATTGTCGGTTATTATTGTCGATAGCACATCTAAGGATGTGAATGTGACCTCCTGCGACTGAAATCCTATTTTATCATTAATCTGTGAAGTCTTATGCATAATATGTTCTTCATAAGGGGCCGTACAACGCAGTGGAAGTTCATCTATGGCGTACACTGCTTGATGGGTAAAAGTCTTCGAAGGTGACATTTTTATTTATTCGAACTTTTGCTAAATTTGTGGCCTACTCCGGTCAACACTAGTCAAAGTTTACTCCGCTAAACAAAATCAAATGTCTTGATGTAGTTCATAAAACACGACACCGTTTCAATATTCATGCGTTTTTTTCTAACAATAACCGAGAATTCAAAATTTGTTCCGATGTTCATATATAACTTTTACCGCCGCTGAATTATAAATATTGTTGGTGAATTTTCGAAATTTTGATAAAGGCCTTCCTTATTATTATCATTATAATTATTATTATTCTGGTAAGAATAATATTTGTCTTCCTTGAATAGAACGAAAGGGGGATCTGAGATAGCGAATCAGGTTTAATAAGGAAAAGGCGGTTTTGTTGATTAAAGCTCCATAATCGTTTCCAGGATTTAATTGTAAGGGATTTCAAGAAGAATTTCATGTAATAACAGGGCTGGTAATATCCTTTACGAAATTTCTTTACGTACTGGTGTTTGTATTTCTGCGCCTAAAGAACCTACTTACTGTTCTAGCGCCAGGGGATTTCGAAACAGTGTCATAGATATCGTGCTGACGAAAAATGTTGCGATTACACCTCCCATATCATTAAGTTGTCTGTCTTCTGACCATAATCCCATATCTGTTGTCATAGTGAGTAATAAATTGCATGCTGTAGATAATTACATTGCTGACTTTCAAAACGCAAATTGGGACGAATTTAGAAAATTTATTTCAGAAAATATTATTCTAAACGCGCGTATTTTTATTAGCGTGACTGATATCGATAAGCATCTGAACACTGTCACGAACTTAATCATTACTGCCGCTGAAAACTTTATTCCAAAGATACCGACCAATAGGTTACATAATAGTTTGCCTACTTATATGCTTGCGCTTCTCAAGAATTATATTAGAAGATTATACGTTAAGCTTCGTTTTACTAGCCGTTCACGGTATTTAAAAATTGGCTTGAATTATATTAATAATCTTGTCAGGTTTCTTCTACGTAAAAATAAAAATGATAATTTTAATCGCATGCTGTCAAATCTAACAGTAAAAGACAATCTCGCCTCTGGGGAAAATCTGCAAACTTTATACTAAGCAGCACGCGTTTCTTCCTCCTTTGTATGACGCATGCCTAGATAACTACGTGTATAGCGATTCCGCGAAAGCTGAGTTACTAGCGGCAGAATACTTCGCGACTCACACCCGAAATTGCAAACTTACATCGAAGTATCAAACAAATAAAACCAATTCCACTGTTAAAAACTTTTTGACTCAGATCATTCGGCCGATAATATTCTACTAGTTACTCCCAAAGAGATACGAGACAATATTAAAGCCTTGAAACCTAAAAACACTTCTGGAATTGATAATATTCCTGCTATTGCCATTAAAAAACTCCCCTGTAAAGCCATTGTTGAACTTACTAACTTGATAAATGCTATGTTTAGATTTGGATATTTCCCTAACAGTTGGAAAATTGCAAAAATCATTACTCTCCCTAAGCCCGGGAAAGACACTTCGCAAACGTCAAATATTCGCCCTATTAGCCTACTAAAGAATCTCAGTAAGATAGCAGAAAAATCTATATTATTTCGACTTAAAATGCATTCCAGTAGACATCACTTGATTCCTAACGTTCAGTTCGGTTTTCGTTCTGGTTACTCAACCACTCATCAGGTGGCGAGAATTACGGAATATATTTCGCATAATTACAACTGCAATAAACATACAGGTATGGTCCTATTAGATGTTGCAAAAGCATTTGATACAACATGGCACAAGGGGATTATTTATAAAATGATTCTATACAAATTCATTAATAAATCTCCTTCATAGTTACTTGAGTAACAGATTATTCGATGTAATTGTTAATGGAGCTAGGTCGTCCACTAAAACGTGTTTAGCTGGGGCTCCGCAAGGAAGTATTTTAGGTCCCTTTTTATTTACGTTATTTCTATCTGATTTTCCCGAGCTGAGGGAGGTGCAGGCCGCGCTAGCACTTTACTGCAGTTCTTATATACCAAATGCAATTACAAACAAGCTGCAAGCGGGACTTAATTACGTTTTGCGTTATTTTAAAAAATGGCAAATAGACATAAACCCGAGTAAAACTGAAGCCGTATTTTTCACTCGCAGGCGGGCTGCTCGCGGAAATAAAAATTAATTCCGAAATAATTAGCTGATCGAATCACGTGCGCTATCTTGGAGTTATACTGGACAAAAGGTTGAACTACCTGGAGCATATAAATCAAGTGTTCATAAAAGCTAATAAAAGAATTTGTACCATCGTATCATCCATTATTCAATCGAAAGTCGTTTCTTAGCATTAATAACAAACTAATTCTATACAAAACATTAATTCGTCCTATAGTTTGCTATTCATGTCCAGTGTGGAGTTCAGTTTCTAATGCTAGTTATAGTAAGCTTCAGTTATTGCAAAACAGATGTTTAAGATGTGTATTAAATGTCCCTAGATACTCTAAAATTGTAAATATGCGTCTGACCTTAGGACTACTACCTTTTATTAGAGATTACGTATTAGATTTAACACGTAAATTCTGCGAGAAGTGTTTACAGCATGAAAATGAGTTAATCTCTGCAATTGGTAATTATGATTCTACGCAACTCGAGTTCATGTACACCAGATACAAGCACAGAAGGCTTAAACACAATATACTGTAGTATTAGTTCTAGTGGTGTAGCGTTCAAGTTTCTTTATTTATCACAGTTGTAAATCTTATTTTGACATGTATTATTTTTATTTATTTATTTATTTATTTATTCATTTATTTTTTTTCTTCTTTTCTTTTTTCGTCCGGGATGCACAGGTTTTTTTTTTAATTGCTTTTTTACCCGTTGTTACAATTTAAGCTGTAATTTATCATGTCTATGCATTGCTTTTTCATTTCAACTTCAAGTCGTGCGGTAAGCTATAGTTGGCGGTACGCAATTATAAGTCTAATATTTTTTTTTTTTCATGTTGTTTCTCGATTGTTTGTTGCAATAAACTTCTTCTTTCTTTCTTCATATCGTTGGTAGAAGAGAAGTACGAGGATTTGGATGGAAGCTCGGATGCCTCCCTAGTAGCTCGGTCGTTGGCATCGTTACCGAGAGGACCAATATTGCTGAGGATCTACATGAAAGACATAGAAATTTGGGATCGAATAAGGAGATCGTGAAGGAGAAGGACGCGCTGTACAATTATATTATCTGTGTAAAAGGTATAGAGGGACATTAGAATACTGAGTGAATCTGTGAGAATGAGGTATTTAGAATTGATGATGAATACGGAGACTAGCACATTTTTTTTTTTTTTTTTCTGATGTGATTTCCGTATGTATTTACAAATCATAGGCATAGCACTTTTTTCCACTGTTTCAAATACTTTTGCAGGCAGATTGCCCAAATCAGGGACCCTATTCCCTTTAGGTGATCTATTGCTTTTCGAACCTCTCTGAAACGAATGCCGATTTCAACTCCTCCATCCGAACAGTATTTTTATCGGCCTTCTGCACTATATTGTACACTACGCTTAAACTAAATCAACTCCGTCCATATTAATTACGCCGTTTTGATTTTCAATGGGGTATTTGAATTCTTCGATAACTAAACAAACTTTATTTTAATTCAGTCAGAATTTTTTTTTTTCTTTTCGTTATTTATCTTGGGCGCAGAAGATCTTCCATGGTCTTTCTTATTTTCCCACCGCCAAAGTCTTCTCATGCGCTTACTTCCAATTTCTTTCTTCTTCATAATTGCCAGCTCCTTGATTTGCATTTCTACGTTTTCTATCCTTGCAATTGTTTTATTTACGCTACCATTCTCTTGTTTGTTTCTGGTAGCCGCGAGTTTACGAGATTTTTATGTTTCTCTAGATGGTTGTGAGTTTGTTTCGATGACATGTTTTCCAACATTTAAGTCTATCGAGTCTCTTATATCCTTGGTTATTCTGAACTCTTTTAGTCTTGTAACTTTCATGTAAGTATGTCTGTTTTAAGTATTAATCAAAGTTTCATCAATAGCGGTTTGACCTGCAAAATAGATTCCGAATAAGTAACCGTTTCTAACATGGAAAGTCTGGTTCCTCTGTTGCGATCTGCCTGGCTTACCTTTTTGACAGCTACACTATCGCCAGGTGGTAGCTCCTGACGTCCTAGAAACAATACTCAGGCCCCTCCACCTCGTCAAGGTGGTGGGATTATGTAATGTTACTTTAATAATCAGAGTTACAATTTTAACAGTTTATTGCAATTTTTTAAAAATTTTGATCCAATCAAAAATTATTTGAAATCGAGTATTCTTGAATATACTAATTAATTTCGTAGAATAAAAGAGTAAGAGGCGCCTTAAACGGGTTTTAATCAGATCAGAATTCAATTTAGGGGCTAAAGAAAATATAAAAAAAACTTATTCCACACAGCGGCGGCACATATGAAATTCCCCTCCGCAAACGTACAAATTTTTACTGTTTTTATGCATCACAATTGCGAAATTTTGAACAATGTAATTATTTCCGAATTACATTTAACAATTTTGCTGGATAAAAATTAATTCAATTCTACACAGATGCTTAAACTAATACCAATTAATCTAACACGATATTCTACGAACGCGGGATTTGCAGATTTAAATAAATTGGATTAAGCTTTCGAAAGTTTAACGCAGGTATTTACAGACAATTACTGTTTTGATGTGGGACATCGCGCCTGATAGTTGACATATCTGCCTTAAAATCGAACCTTATTTCTCAGAGGTTTAAACACACCTCCTAATTTCCCGCAAAATCGTAAAGTGTGTCAGCATCTTTTATTTTATATATCATTTGCATTACAGTTCTAGCAGAAGGTTACATCACCGATTTTACGATTATTTCTATTTTGCCTTCGAAACTCGTCCTGTAAAAGTTTATTTCCCATTGTTTATTTTTTCGGCAGTTAATATTAAATTGTTTCTTAATTTTTCATCTAAGCCAAATATTATATCGTCCTATTATAAAGACGGCTAGAGCACTTTAAATTAAAATAAGCCAGCCAGCTGTAGTGACGTAGTTGGTTAAGCAGTAGTCTTTCATTCGAGTTAAACCCGGTAGCTACTATTAATAATATACAAAAAAAAAAAAAAAATTCACTCGCGTTTATGACGAGCCCCCAAAATATATTTAAAAAAATGAAGGATAAGTGAATTTTTTAAAAATTCGGGAAAACTCCTAATAACGATTAATTATTTTTTCTGATTTCACTTTCACGCGTGAAATTCAAATTCGACGTAGTAGCGAACGAACTATTTTAAAGTTCGCATTCACGCACTATAAATGTGTCTAATGGTTTGTTATCACTTTTAAGATGGTTAACACGTCGAAAAGTAGAAAAATCTTGATTTATTAGGGGGTAGCTTTTTGTTTCAGGATCAGTAGTTTTAAATAGTTTGTCAACCACTGGTCACTTTTTATTTCGGTAGAATGTACTTTTAAAATTTTACTGCAAATATCGATATTCTAAACACTTGGATTTCAAAACGAATTTTGTGTCATGGATGATCGTCGCTATAGCCTAGTTGCTAGAGCACTTTCCCAGGCGACGACAGAATTTATTACAAGAATTAAATTAAATAATCGCTAATAATAATCACGTGGAAGGCAATGGAAAACCACCACGTATACCATCATATGTGCGCTAGGTCAGTATACAGCAGGACTGCACTTATATATCGATAAATCAAACGATTACTAATTAGTTCCGAATGTAGTCTTGCGTGTGTACACATTCGTACTGCATATAACAATCGCTATGAACACTAATACTTATGTCTGTACAGCTGAGATAATAGGTAGTCGCCGATGCTTAGGAATTAAGTATGGCACTATAAAGAAAAAAACAATTTTTTACGAACTACGAAATTTCATTTAAAGAAATATATAATTTCCAACTATATCACCTCGAATTGAAAATTTTACGAAATATTTATATTTTTGAGTGTAAAGAAATTAAAAAAAAAAAAAAAAAATCTTTTTAAAAAACTATCCATGGCTCAGATAATAATTCCGTAATACTTATAAAATAGTAAATTACAATTGATTTTGTCATTCTTAAAACATAATAATAATTTAAAGTTTCTCGTAGCAACTTATAATTTCCTTAACTCAAAATTACAACATTATTTTCGTGTTACCACCACCGGAGTATGAAGGACACAATCGTTAAGTCCTCTACACCTTATCAAAGAAAACTTCCTTAATCCTTAAATAAGTTAGATTTCAATAATACTTACATATAAATTTCAAATTCGATATTTATTTATAGACGCTCGACTTCTAGGTCATTCGCGTCTCCTATACATTACAATTCAGATATTTACAGATAATTTTTTAGTATTTAAACGGAAAGTTATGTATCTTTTACAAATTTATACATATTTAAGAAATCAAAAAAAAAAAAAATAATTACAAATAATTCTTCAATACGTAAACTAAAAATCATATCTTCCGGAATCAGTTTACAGCTTTTAAGAATCTGGAAATGATTTAAATTGAAACGACATTCTTAAAAACAAAAATACATTGTACTAAAAGAATATTCAAAAACTATTAAGAGCACAATGAAAAAATACATTTCTTTTAAACGTAACAGGGTTAAAAATAACAGAAAATCATAACAGACTTCAAAACCAGATTTATGAACAATGCTGTACATATCGATGACTAGTCATTTTTTTGCCGAGAATAATACGAAAAGTGATCTAACCGTTTTGCATCGATTATATGTAACATTTGTTTGCGAAAAAAAATGACGTAATTAATTAAAACCCACTCTTCTATAAAAAGTATAAAACATTATCGTCTAAAAGTTGAATAATTGAAAAATATGAGAAATTAGTTCACAGATTTTAAAATGGAGTTCACCGAGGTGTCAACATGTCCCAATTATAAAAAAAAAGTCTAAAATAATTCAATATAGCTTGCAGAAGTATCTGTGATGATTTATCTAACGCACACAGTATACATGATACACAACCCACACATATATATTCTGCTTAATGATTTAGATATATCTTTGCAACCTACATCTAATTATTTTAGACTTTTTTTAAAATGGAAAACCTATAGGCTTTTTTATTAAATGTATACGATTTATGGGTGGTGCATAACCGCTGAGGCTCTGAGGAGGGTTTGGAGACTTTTCTTTAGTTTGTACTCTTACCGTTTTAGGTGAATATTTTCTCAAAAAATTCGAGCTCCTAAATTTCAATACTTTTGGACTTTTTTATTCTAAAGTATTCTGAAAATACGCGCCGGTTAGAAAAAAAAAAAAATCAGTCCCGCGTAGCTACAACATAGAGTAACGTGAAATTTTTGACAAAAAAATTTTTGAAGACTGATTTTCACATTTTTCAAAATTTGAGACCGTTAATTTTAAAATTTTGATAGTTTTCTTTTATACTAGAGGTGAAAATACATCATTTCAAAAAAAAAAAAAAAATAAATATTATCTAGTTTTCGTGGAAATGACCGTGGATTCTTTTTCAGTTCTGATGATCGGTTTAGGTAAATCATTTTCCCGCATTTGGAATTTCAAAATTTTGCAATAATTTCCCTGTATTCTAATAACGAAAATGCGCCAATATTCCCCAGATATTATAGAACGGGCTGCGGAACTTTTTAAAATTTTTTGTTTCTAAAAATCTGATCACTCATTAATATTTAGGCTCTTCAATAACCTTTTTTGGATTTCATAGTTTTTTCATAATCTGATGAAGAAAAAAAAAAAAAGTAACTCTTCAGCTACTGAGGTACCCTTTATAAGGCTATCATAAGAAGATAGATAGATGCATACATACATAATTGGGTAACGTTGTTATTCTAGAACAGGCGCACTGATAAAAATTATCATTTACTCACGCGGTGCTCTTACACTCTGGAAAAGAAACGAAAAAACAGATAATGATTTTTATAACCAGTGAAGCGGGAAACACTTTTTGAAAAGAAGGAAATAATAATTTTTGTAAAATATAGGAGACTCCAAAACGGTAATTGACGCAGGCTTCCGAGAAAAGCAATTTCAAAGAAAATGGGGTTAAAGTTTTTCTAAGCGAAACAAAAACAAAAACAGGAAACGAAATGGTGTGACAAGAAATTGTAATAATGTTCTGAGAAAAGGAAAAGTCTGTACAAAGAACAATAACTAAGAACCTGTTTTAAAAAAAAAAGAAAGTCGTATAGAAAGAATAATAACTGAAATGGCAGCGTTAAACTAATGAACGAAGTGAGAGGAAAACAAAGCGAGAGCAAAAGGCCGAATGAAAAACTTTTAAAAAAGAATTTGTCGAAGAGCGCGAAGATTTTAGGTCAGCGAACACGCTTTTATATTGACCGCAGGTGCCAAAGACAGAAGAAGCGGCGCCGTTTTTTATGAACAAAATTAAATTCAGTCCAACTTCATTTATAACGAACTTAGATATTCCAGACATACGCCTGTCATCCGGGCCCACTCGAATCGTTTATCGTTGTTGCCGGGCGAAGAAACGTGCACAGATTTTTGAAAAACCGGCGCTCTATTTTTATTACCCGCTATTATTCATTGTAAACGGTTTTATTTAAGTTATTGTAATTATCTCAAAAATGGAAGTTGGACATTTTATGAAATATTTCACTTTCGCAGCACTGAAAAATACAAAAACAGTACACCTCCGCTGTTCGTCTAGCTTCGTATGTACATGTATTTTTAACATGTTTTTATTATTTTATTGTTGTTTCTATTTAATATATTTTTAACTTATTTATTCGGTCTTAATAATCCGACGCGATGATCATTGTTAGTATATTTTTAGTACGCGACAGCAGGGTTCGAACCGAATTCTACTCTAGCGAAACACCACTATTGAAGAAATTATAATTTTCCCGGGAAATTTATATTACTAAAATTTTTTACAAAAACACCGATGCCACATGTTTATCAATACGATGAATGCGGTTCTGTAATACCAAACTATGATACCACATTCAGCAAATGAATATTGAAATTTCCGAAGTGACACTAGAGTTAGTCAACCACGCTACGACAGTCGGCTTCTCTACCATGCATGTATCAATAAACTTTTCTATTACGTTTGCGCTAAAAATTATTTGCTTTCGGTACAAGTTATTTTCTGATTAATAAAGGACATCGTGATCATTGCATTATGGTGCACGGCTCCTATTTTTAGTACTTTAAAATATCATGAAAATAATCTATTTTTGAGGGGGCCCTAGTCGCCAGCCGAGAGCATTACCCAGCATTAGATTATGTTAGTGAGAGAGAGTGAGAAACGAACTAGAATTGAATACAACTAGAGATTGAAGCAACGAAGGACGCTATAATTGGAATGATCGCCGATCTATTTGAAATTACTGATCGCGATGTCGATTTCTCGATACAAAATTTACGGGGTCCAATGTTGAATAAAATTAGATGAAACAAAAATTACTCTACATTTTTTGGGTCATGCATGTATAATTGGAAAGTTTTAATGTAAGCTTCATTTGCCATCACAGTACACATTGCCAATCCGTTCGCATGTACATGTACACATGTACATACGCATACACATTTTTGGTTTCCTCTCCTTATTGTCCCCTACATCTCAATGAATCAGTTGTTTGTGAATTTTCTTTGAGTGTTCTGCTCTTTCTGTGGAACGCTTTTCCCTTTATTTATTTCTTTTAAAGTCAAGGCTTCCTGCTCCCTACTGTGCTTTTTATATTCTGCCCATTCCGTCTCAGTCTGTTGTTCCTGCCAATGGTTTCTTTATTCCTGTCATTGGTTCCTTTATTTCTACCATTTAGAATCGAATTAGGTTTTAATTAGTTAACTCTTTTTCCTATTGTTTCTGAGTGAGGTCCCTGGTTGACGAGCCCCAAAAAAACAAAAAAAAAAAACAAAAAAAAACAACAAAAAAACAAATACGCGTACACATATACATATTATATATGCACCGTGAAATTGATCACCGCAGCATACCTTAATTATAGTGAGGGAAATATGACAGAACTGGTTTAATTCCATAAAACAGTATGATAATCGCCATCAGTTATGACGACATGACATGAATTATAATGAAAAGGTGACCATGGTAGCATTGGTACCCATATAAAAAAAGTTCAAAAAGTTTTTGCAAATGAACTGGTCAAAAGAAAAAGGCACCAAATTTCTGCGAGTTTTTTCAACGAAAAAATAAGGTTTGTATGAACGAAAGAAATATATTGTTATTGCTTGTTTCGTTTATGTTTTTAGCGTTTTAAGTGTTTATTTTAAATGTAACGACATTGATGAAAACCTGAGATCTTTACGAAAAATACTAGACTGGTTGTAATAAACAATCAAAAATTACAAATTTCTTTAAAAATAAAAAATTGAACCACAATCATTTTTACGTTGTAATTTTTTTTGCCGGCTTTTTTAATTATTATACCGATTTATAAATTTTTTTTTCTCAGAAAATCGTTTGCAGATTCGCTTTTAAATTTCGTAGAAAGTGTGTGCATCTATGATTACAAATAAATTATATTGCTTAATCGGGAAATATTAATCAATAAAACATTTTATAACGAAATAAATTTTAGTAATAATAAATTTAGGACAATAAAAAATTACCTTTAAATGCAGTGGCAGATTTATAATGGCTAATCGAGTGTGTAATTAACCCACGAAAGATTCGTTTTTGCGAAGCACCTTTTAAAAAGCTAGACAGAAATGTTTGCGAACATTTTACGTTTCTTTCTTTTTAATATTGTTTCTTTGTATGGTCAGACAAGCGTACCGACAGTTTCTCACATACTGCTTACTTGCCAAAAGTTTACAGTACTACGAAAACAACTTGGCCTATTGCGAAATCCTCTCAAACGAGGCAATTACCATCACCAGGGTGATTGCCTTCGAAAGAGTGAGCAGCTTAACTCAGCATAATTAAACGATCTCCCCCCGTTTGTGCTGTAATGACTGTAGTAGTTACACACAGAACATACAATTTAAGGGGGAAAAAAATATATTGTTTCTAAATTTCTAGACTTTTTGAGTTTGGAAAAAGGTTTACGTTTCAAAATTTTTTTACCCCATTCTTTATTGTTTTCGTTCTTTTTTCATGATTTGTGAACGAAAAGGAATAAGAGTTATACCGTAATTTAGAATATGTTTCAGGGTTCGTATATTTATTGATTAGTTTACAGGGGGGCTTATTTTATTTTACTTTAGTTTACAGTTAAATTATGTATGTTAATTGTAAAAAAATCGTATTTTAAAAGAATATGCAATAACTGATTTTCGTTAATTTTTTATTCTACACTTTTTCAGTTTTTTATTCAAAGTAACGATAAAATTTTCATTGCCTGAACGAAAAAAAGATTCCGAAATATTCAACTGTTTTTGAGTGTTTTTGATCAGGCTTAGTTTTTAAATAATATTCCTTTGCACGATAGTCATATCAAAAATGGAACCTTTTCCGATTTCGTCTATTTCATTCGAATCCCAGTTCAAAATGATAGCTCGAACGAATTTTCAAAGATCTGAACGAACTACTTAAAACCATTTTGTCTGGCTATAGTTGAATTCATAATTATCGCGGTACATCAAATAAGTTTTGTTAAACATAAACTATTTTTTTTTTTTTTTTTTTTTTTATTCTTAAAAAGGACGGGAATTTCTTCGTTTTGATATTTCGCCTATTTTCCTTTTTATTTGATTATGTTAGGTATTTGCATGTCTTACTTTATTTCTAAAAAAAGAGAACCAAATAAATAATAGCTTAGGTAGACGTCGCTTTCGAAGGCGATTTAAGTACATTTATAAAAAATTCTTCCAGCTAGATTTAAAATCGATTCTGCAATTATTCATTCGTCTAATGAATATATATTAATCAAACAATTAATTAACAAATGACGAGGAATTAGAGGAGAAACGTTATCTCAGTAAAGTTAAGTTTCCGCGGTAGAAGTATCATCCGTTTACCTGAGACTAGGTCATTGGAAATAAAGGAATTTATTGTTTCGTGTAGGGAATGTTTAAATTCGAAAGATAAGGAAAAATTATATTGCAACAAATTGATCGTGACAGTTCGAAGATGGTGTTTTCGCTTGCGATTCGGAGGAGAAAGATCATTAATAAAAGTTATAAAGAAAAATATGTGCTGTTAAAATAGTTTAACAAAAAAATGTCGACTTCAAGATTTACTCAAAAAATTGAATAAAAATGTACTAAAGGGTAAAAAATAATTATTCGATAAAATATTATACATATATATCTATTTTACAGTAAAGTACATAAAATGATTACTCTTAAACAAAATTAAATACTTATTGGAGGCAACACCGAATTCAAATGACATCAATAATTAGGAACTAAATTAAATAAGTATAATAATAATACACTCGTGTTTTCTACAACCTAAATACTGGAAACATCAGGAATATTTAATGAAATAAATAAATTATTGTTGTAACACTATTTCTAAAAAGTTGATGTTGTTCAATAACTATAAAAATATCCTCACATAATTATTCTGAAATATATTAATTATTATCGGATAATTATTTTTTAATTTTTAGCGAACTTTTCTTAAATTTTTAAAGTAAATCTTGAACTTTTTTTTTCGGAAAAAACTATTTTATTCGCAATTTTCAGTGTAAATATTGCAGAAAGATCAAACGATTCTCCATTTTTGGTACAGTATAAAGTGCGTCCAATTGGTGCAAGAGTAATCTTAAAATTCTCCAAGTAATGAGTTCGAAAATCTCGCTTCGGGAGTAATTACACTTATTCAAATCTGTTCATCGTCCTTTTAATTTAAAAATTTTGGTGGTTTCTATTTTCCCAGTATTACAATGAAAACTTTGGCCTTTTTTTAATCTGCGTTATATTAAGCAAAGAAAGTATATGTTTAGGGACAACTCTTTTTTTAACGTTATTTGATGACTAGTCAGTCGGTATTTCTCAATATCGCACTCACATGGAACCACTACTGATCGGTGCAGTTTCTCTAGTAAACAAGCAATAATTTGACGCGGTCAAAAGTTACGCGTAATAGACACGTACTATGTCCGTCAGTGATGAGCTTATAAATGGCACCATGGCGGTTTTAAATTCATGTGCTTTATTTAAATCTATATTTTTACCCGTGATAATAAACCTTAGGTACTTTAATTTTTTGTCTTATTAAAAAATATTTTACCTATATTTCCATGGTAAATGGATAATATTTTAACTCGATCGATCACCTTTTTGTTATCAGCGACTTCAAAAAGAAGAGATTATACGTTCGTCACACATGTGTTTTTTTTTTGTTTGTTCGCCTTTGATCATTCAAAAGTGTACCGGTCAGTGCCACAATGAATATTAAACACACTCAGCAGTCATCAGATAACGTGAAAAAGAGAGTGTTTTAGAGAAGTTCGTTTGACCTAAAATATTATTAATATTAAGCAACTCGGAAAGAAACTTATTTCATGAAAAATTAAAATATTATTAATGCTAATTTCCACGGATAAATATAGATTTGAACAAAGAAAACGAATCTGAAGCCGCTATATCGTCATTTACAGACTCAACACCGACCGAAGTAGTACGCATCTTGACCCTAATCATGGCGAGTGTGATTAGAATAATTCATTAGAAATTGTAGCGATGATGTTATTAACAACTTTTCTACGAAGATCCAATTTTTTCATGTTATTTCATGACTATACAGTATTCACTGATATTCTTGATGCTTACATTGTCTCTCGCCTTTGATCGGTTACACTTTCGAATGAACAAAGAACCATTAAAATTATTGGTCCACATGGTTACAAGTATTGTACGTACAAGCGTAAGACAAAAATATCTACGCGACGAACGACCTTCCTTCTTTTTAAGTCGATAAATATGAAGAAACAAAATGGGATTTTGAAAAAAAAAAAAAAAAAAGATTAGAATTAGGTTTAACTCAAGCCATCTTACCGGACGGACTCTTGGACCTCCGGATGAATGATAGTTTGTTCTTCTGTAATACTTGTAGAAGAGTCGATTTCAGTTGACCACATTCGACAAAAATAAATAAATAAAATAAAAAATGGGAAAAGAAAATAAATATTTGTATAAACATAACGCAAAAACGGAACAGGGTTAAAACGAAAAAACATGTAACAGACTTCGTGACAGGATTTCTAAATAACGTGAGATCGTAACTGATTGTCGGTTTTTTAGACTGCTTATTTCACGTTGAACTTTAAAACGAAAACACAATGTACTTTCTGTTTACTCTGTCTGCCGGCCAAGGCATAAAAGTAGTTGTTTTTTCTCGACTGGTGCTGGAAATTTTCGGTCCACTTCACCGGTCGTCCTAAATGTTCCTTTTTTGCACGGCTGGAGAGAATCTTTTCGAGGCAATTTTGTCTTTAACGGGAATCCGATAACTCCTGAACTTGCAATTTCATTAAGCTCCATTCTTAAGACAGGTGAATATTTGGTTTCAAGAGCATCTAGACTGTTGCCTTTCTGCGATATTCATTGTTCAGTTTGGTGAGTTTCGTTCACTTGTCCTGTGTAACAGCTGGAGTGTCATATACTTATTTAGCTATGTAAAATTTTTATATCATTCCTATTGTAGTCATCAGAGCTAATGATAAGATAAAAATTGCTATCACTGCTTCAGTTACACGACTAATTGCTGTTATTTATATTTATAGCAAAAAGTTATTTGACAGTGAAAAAGTGTCAAAAACTTCATTTACCGTGAAATCACTATTTACTTTCATTGTTGGCGCGCTAGTTGAATAAAAAAATGTATTTTTCATCGTGTAAATGTAAACATATTCAGACCTTATAAAATGTTTCCAAAATTTTTAATTTTAATATTGGTTTTTGGAAATTTTTCCATCAGTTTAGAAATATGACTTCGTTTAGATATCTCTCAGGCAGGTAAATGATCTATTAATTGAAAATTTTTTTTTGGTCAATCACTGTTCCAGACCATTTTGGTATCGAATTACGATATTCCAACCATAGTCACAAACTTTAACATTGTCATTTACGATTTACAAAAATTTCTTCCGGTACGTTACGACTAAAAAAGTATTATTCTTTTTGGTATTACACTAGGTTTTTTTATAAATGAAGTTTAAATATATACACGTATCTATTGATATATATATATATATATATATATATATATATTTTTTTTTTTTTGATGCCGATACTTTTTCCAACCTATTGCTATCCTCCTTTATCTCGTTTTTAGTCATATATCCAAGTTCTATTTGTTAAAGTCAAAAGTAACATATTTAAAGTTGTGTTGTTCTAACATTGACATATGGTCTATAACAAAAAAAAGAAAAAAAGAAAAATATCAAGCGTTCTTAAAATGGAATATTTAGGTTTTTTTCTTTTAAAGAAACACACTTATCAAAGAAAAATTAAAAACTATAATAAATTTAGTTAACGAATGCAAAAGGAAAAAGTGGGATTGAGCTGGATATGTTGAGAGGTTAACAATAGGTAAACGTATAGGATAAAAATCTGATTATTAAGGATAAAAGAAGATGAGGTAGACAATTTTTGAGATGGGAACGACGAAATAAGAAAGTTATTACATAATCGACAGTATGAGAATTGTCAGGACCGCAGGGAAAGGACAAGGTTGAGTGAGGCCTTTGCCAAGGACACGGGCTTATAGTTTTTTCGTTTAGTTTTAGTTAATTAATTGTTCATAGTAATTTTTTTTTTAAAGTAATGTATGATGTTATATTCAGCTGGTGTGCATGCGAGTGTAGATGAGTAATCGTTAAGTACTCGCACCTTAAATTTGAATAATAATAATAATAATAATATATATACATATATACTAACGCAGTCGTGAATCACAATGCCTCACGCAAAAAGTTTCACAACTTCATGCGATTAATCAGAGTGAAAATTTTCGAATTTGACCAGAAACATTTCAACCCGAAATTTTTTGTGGTGGAATTCCTCCTCTTCGGTATATCGTAATGACCAGAAATAAATATATAAAGCAAAATATGACGTAAAAAATGTGCGACCTGCGAAGGGGCAGGGAATATACGAACTTGATGATGGTTTCGAGGCTACTCGAAAAAACGATTATTCGAAGGCTAATTTTCGCCAAATTAGTCAACAATATATGAATGGCCGGTTACGTAGGAAATTACAAAATTCCCTAATTAGCAACACCCGCTCGCAAAGTACTAAACTAGAATATTATGGATGCGACTAAAATGAACCCACTGATAATTCGGGTATGCTGGTCTAAATGTTCATACGCTACAACTGACAGAGCGAGATAGGATTGTATAATTTTAGTTTTTATATCGCACGTCGTATTGCATTGAATTTATCGATCAGCGAGACCGTACGTGCTGACATCTGCCGAGACAATATATCTCCTAAATCGGTGCATATCCGCTGCATATATTGTTGTATTACAATGATTTGATAACGCACCGCTGGATAAAAGAGAAATGTATCGCAGCTCTGCTCTAATTCAGCCACAACATAATCGCCAGTATTTTTATTTGGAAAATTAAATGTGATCTGTCTGAACTCGAAGAAAACACGCTGGAGGTATATAATTTGCTTCGCTACTCCTTCCTCCAATATTCAAAACGGAATGGTTTGAATTGAATATGCGATATTCAAAATATGTTAATACCCTACTATATTAATCGAACATTTAAACACACAGCACGCAACAGAACACATCACGTTCCAAACATGAAAATAAACAAAAACATTAATGAACACAGCAGCAACGGAATATAAGTGGACAACAAACTGAAAATATAACTCTTGGCGGTGCAAGCGCATACAAATTCTCAAAATAAAAACACAATGTAGTAACCATAGCTATCAGTCTTACGGATGGGATGGAGAATATTTCCTCTTGGACCACCTTAGTTACCTTACGTCAAACTATCTCATGCTCGAGGCTGAACAACAACGTTCCCTTTGCGGCCTGTTTCAAATGATAGTCCCTATTAATAATAATAATAATAATAATAAATACATGTAAACTACAACGATAATTCGAAAGACTTACGAACCCTAATGCAGTTTACCCAGGACATATACAACACGCGGGTCTTCTCCAAGGACTAATATGGAGCCAAAAGGCCAAAATTTTCGCTGAAAAACAAACAAGAACTTCACGGCGACATTTACATTAGAGTCCACTAGAAAATACATAAAGATAATAGTAATAATAATCGATAACGCTTGGGAGGCTCCGAAGATGTGAATTCAGCGCAGTGGCGCGAGTCCCCAAATGATTCATCGGGAAAGCTGCATCCAAAATAATAAACAAAACAGAAAGTAAAAAAAAAGCAGGAGTTCCCAGCTGAAAATATGAGATAGTATGCTTAGATAAAAGAAGTACATTTCCCAAAAATGGAAAGGGTTATCTCGAGTAATCTGAACAGAACAAAATTATGTGTATATAAATAACAACATTCAAAAAATAATATTAAAATTAATGTAAGTTTAATGAAAAATATCTTCTTGACACGTGCACACAGACGCACACTCGTTAAATACAATTTACGTAAATCAAAAAATTCTCATTGATGTCTCGCTGCGTCAAACAAGCAGAGTGCTTCAACATTTTATTTCCAGCATAAACGTAAATAAACAAATGACACTAAGGAAGAAAATACAAACAAATAATGATCAGGCCGATTTGCATAATTTTACACAGCAAAATTATAAAAATCATTCGAACAGGACACAATAATCATAATAATAATATAAAATTTTAAGCGCACGAATAATAATAATAGCTGCATCTGAAAGTGAAGTACGAATAAAATTATTTATAATAAATGTGTATCATCGTTAAAATTCCGAAAGTATCGATTGCTGCAAAGTGAATTATTTCATGAAAATAAATATATCCCGTTGTCGCTCTCCATAAACGCTTCAAAGTTTCATTTCCATTGCTTATACAGGAGTTAAACTTTTCTCTTTGAGCACACTAGCCTGAAGTAACTAAAATAATCATTTGTACACAACGAAAGGAAGCTTAACAATACGAAGCTTTAAAGATGGAGAATTGCCATAATTGAGAAATATAGGCGTAAAAAGGTAATATAAAGTAAAAATATAAATGCACTCACCGAATTTCCCGAGTAACGATAGAGATCTAACCGTAATTTAAAAAAAGAACCCACGCGCAGTGTAAACAAAGTAATTTTCTCTGTAAGTAAAAAAAAAAGTCAAGTGACCCTTCGTCGGTGATTGTAAAGTTAAGGTTCACAGTGTACTAAGCCTAATGGAATCGATGAGAATACTGGAGCCAGTTATTTTCTACTTCGGATCCGCCCTTAATTTTCCCCCAGATTTCTCTGCTATCCAATTTAATTTCAGATTAGGTATATAACTGGTAGCGATTTGGGTCTGGAACTAGACAAGTCTCGAAACCGTGCCCTCTGATTTAATAGCCAGCACCTTAACAACTTTAGAGATGGATATTGAAAAAATCACGACTCCAGACGACATTGTGACTAATTTCAATTTCAATTTATTTTATTTATTTATTATTTTTAGTACTACTGAAAAAAGAAAATCCACAAATGCGCTGCAAAGGTGCAATCTCGCCAAAAGATAACGGAAAACCGCATAAAACGAATAAGTTACATATAAAACACGTGCAATTAAAAATTATAATTGGTTCTACGATTTTTGTAATTTTCGTTATTAGCCGACTTCAAAAAAGGAGGAGGTATTCAATTCGACTGTATTTTTTTTTTTTTTTATGTGTGTTACCACAAAACTTTCTTCTAAGTGAACCGATTTTGATGATTCTTCTTTTATTTGAAAGGTGACGTTTTTCATGTGGTCCCATTTAAATTTGATCAAGATCTGACCGGTAGTTGTTGAGTTATCCCTAATAATGCGGGAGATTGAAGCTTTTTGGATGCTTTTCATTCATGATTGTTTTCACCGTCGGGTTAGATTTATTGACTTGAAATACTATAAATTTGCCAAATTACCATGGAAATGTAGCTTTTGATGTTTTCACGCCGTGGGAATATCTGTTCTTATTAAAATGTTTTAATTTAATTGAATAAAAATGGACTAAAAAGTAAAAAATAAAATGCTTTTTTACAAAAAATAAATACCGATACTTGAAGATTTATTATAAAAATTTAAAAATGCACTAAAAAGTAAAAAATAATTACTCCCGATAAAAAATATACATATATCAGAGTGATATAACTTAAGGTGATATTGTAATTCTTATACAACATTAATACCTTAATCAGAGTTGGCATCAAATTCATATTAAAAGAATAAAAGCTGCATTAAATGTTCATTAAATTGTTCCTAAATATAGTAACATGAATTTAATGCCAACTCCAAAAAGTTAATATTGTATAAGAATTACGATATCACCACTTAAGTGTTATATCACTCTGATATATATTTTCTTATCGGGAGTAATTATTTTTTACATTTTAGTGCATTTTTAAATTTATATAATAAACCTTGAAGTCGGTATTTATTTTTTGTAAAACAGCATTTTTACGATTATTCATATCTTTAATTTTTTTATAATAATTTTCATTACAAAAACAACTATCATTGTTACTCGAGTTCATCGTGGTTTCTCTTGGTATAATTATTATTGTTGTTTTTAGAATTATCATCTATGTTAAAATATTGTAGCTGTTATATTTATCGCTAACATTACCAATTATATTTAAGGTAAAACTATTTCAGATTCAGGTTAGCCGCTAGACAACTCTATCCGGGGCTGGCAGTCGATCGATTTATTCCAATTTCTTTCATCTTCGTTTAAATTGTCCCTTATTCTTTCATTATTCTTCTTCAGTTTTTCAACCACTTCACGCGTTCCACGCATTGATTCCGTTAAAACGAAATTCGATTTATTGCAAATTCACATTGTGGGCGTACTTAGACGGAATCTGACACCGACCGTGTCACAGTGGCCCCCAGCCACAATTTTGTCACTTTAATGGGGGTTCTTCTCCTTCCTACGCTCTTATCGCCTATGAAACCCAGCGGTATATGCTGCATCCTGCGCCCACTCCCGTAAAGTTCTCACTCAACATCGTGAATCAGCTCACGTAAAATAATTGTATATATATATATATACATATTTATTTATTTTTTGTCTCGCCAGGAAAAATATATATAATTATACCGGGAGGTTTTTGACCACGATAAAAGAAAATTTAAATTAACCGGCTATTAAAGATAAAATCAAAGAAAGGAAAGATAATACTAACGCAATATTAATTATATGCAAAACTTTTTGACTTTTCCAGCTTCGCCCATTTTGTTTCTTATGAGGCGGTCCTTTTTTTTTTTTGCCCTTGTATGGCCTCGCTTGACCGCTTCCGGTTGACTTTATTATTTTTTAATTCCAGGGCTCTTTCCGATGTTTTTTTTTTTTTTTTCCGGGTCTTAACAAATTACGTTTTCCTTACTTTGTCCTTATCCTTTTATTTGTATTTTCGGTTGGAACCGAATCCGACTTCAACCATAACAAGATTAATTTGATGAAGGACGAAAGCTTTAAAAACACTGTCCGCGCTTTACGATAATTAGGGGCCATATCGTTTCGGCCTCAACGATTAGTATTTCGGTCTCGTCCTTTTTCCAAATAGATCTAGTTTAGTATCAGTGAATTTTTTATTTATTTATTTTTTTTTTTTTTTAAGGTGTAAAAAAACACAATGCGGGAAATGAATAATTAATTAGCGTAGAAAATAAATCAGCGGTTTTCAATGTTTATTTTTCGTTCTTTATCGCTTAAAAAATTATTTCCTTTTAGAAAGACATGAAATGCTGATTATATATTCAATTAGCGGGTTATTTGAATAAAAATTTTCTGAAAAAATCGAAAATTCACTAACACTAAACTAGATCTAATTAGGAAAAGGGCGAGGCTGAAATGCAGCGAGGCCGAAGCATATCGCAGCCAAAACGTAGCAAGGCCGGAACATGTTGCTGCCGAAACGTGTCAGGGCTGAAACGTTGAGGCCGAAACGATGAAGACCCGACAATTACAGGTTGCAGAATGTGGCCACATTGTTTGTAAAAACCAATTTATTTACAACGCATTTAGTCGGTTTTTTTAATTCCCATTTAAACTCGATAAATATGTTTTATTGCAGAGCACTCTAAACGGTCGTTTCGAAATGACCAAAACAGAAGATAAATCAGTATGCACGAGCGATGCCTTACTACAAATGGTAAGTACATTTTTCTGTTTTTATTCTTCACAGCGTCTATTTTGAAAAAAAATTTTAATATTCTTTTTATTACAATTATGCGCAATTTCGTCGAAATGTTCACGTTTTAACAAAGAAATCGTACAATGTACTTAAAAATTGGGAATATATTCGAGTTAATGATTATTTCATCTAATTCGATGCAAATTATTTCCATTATATCGGTACTTAATGTGTGGCTTATCTTCGTCTGCATCCGAACAAGTTTATAGACTTAAGTATATGTGAAAATGGTAATGTGCATCGATTATTTTTCTACAGAAATATTCCGTAGTCTCTGAAATGATATTTAAATTTGTTAAATATATTACGATGTACACACTTTTTTATTTATTTAACGAATACGAAAAATAAAGAGTTAGCATACAGAGAAATCCTATCCTGGTTTTTTTTTGCTATTTTTTTTTTATTCAACTCGGCGATTTAAATTCGAGTACGTTACTGCAAATCTTCACATTTCAAATTAAAATATGTTTCTATTACCCAGAGCTAAATATAACGTTGCAATTTTTAACTTCCCTGCAGATAACAATTATTTTCTATATACCTATATATATTAATTACAATGTAATTCTTAAGCTACCTCCCCATTAGAAAAAATGTCCCAATTTTATGTAACGTTTGTTATATTTTATAATATTTTTGTGATTGTTATTTAAAAAATGTCACAATTTTATGTAACGATATATGCAACGAAAAGTGTAGCGAAAAATATAACAAATTTCTCAATTTTATATAATGAAAATTAAATGTTAGGATAGAATTTTTGTAATGATGTTATTTTTTTTTTTTGTGTTTTCGCCAGTAAGAATTACGTTGTAAATTTTGATCATTTTATACAAAGTATAGAAGAGAAAGAGACAGAAATGCAAGCAAGAGCGGTCAACGGGCACAGCCCCTTGCGAGGCCAAAATGGCCGATATATTTCTGACATTTTCAGCTGACAATGATACCACAACACAGCTGTGTTCGCAGACGATACTTTAATATTATCGACTAATAACGATTATGCCGATGCGATTGGATTCCTTCAGAATCATCTAATACATATTTGGAAAAGTAATTTAAATTATGGAAAGTCGAATAAATCAAAATTTAACCATGTCCTGTTAACATTAAAGAAAAACTTTCAAAATATATCGATACGAAACAGACGTAAAAATAATTTCTACAACGGAGTCAGTAAAATACTTTAGTTTTCATCTGAATCAACGACTAACCTGGAAATATCGTATCTCCTGGCAAAAAGAAAGCAATTGGATCTTAAATACTAATACATGAACTCGTTAATGAGCACAAATACCCTTCGTTGTCAGTCGAAAATAAAGTCTTACTAAAAAACTAATGTGAACATATCTTTTGAAATCTAGGGAGTTGCCAGCAATTCAAATGTAAAAATCATTCAGCGGTCTCAGGCAAAGGTTCTTCAAGTATAATAAGCATCGTGGTATATTTGAAACGATGATATGTTCATGAGCCTAAATGACGTAATAAGAATTCACAGTATTCGATATATGCAACGATTACAACACCATGTGTTAATTTTGCAGCCAATCTTACCGATAATACTTCGAGCGCCATTTAAGAGAAGTAATCGGATTTAATTGAAAAATTGACCTTATATTATAATTTTGGCCTGATTCATACATTAATCAGAAAGAGAAGAGCCACCTAAAACGAAAATAATATATCGATATATCACCACTGCTTATTGTCTACTTAGGACACCCATCGCATGCAAAAAAAAATAAAAAAATAAAATAAAAATACCGGAAGGTTGTAAAAGTGAAATTTAAACAAACGTTCCTTACAGTCTTCCTCTTGCAGTCATTGTTCTGTGATCAATGCTTTATGTTGATCGACTCAAAGGTCTATAATGGGGTAGAACCGGTTTGTCACTCTCACCATGTACAAGCCATCAACGGTGACTCGGAATCAACCAAACAAACTAATGCTGTTATTTGCTGTCATGTTTGAAAAAGATTTTATTTATTTATAGTAAAATATTTTGAACTACAGGAACCTGTCGTTACTCATAAATCATTGCTTTAACGACATTACCGACACACTAATGTTGATGGTATGCTACGGTCCAGTGTTATAACGGAAAATATTCGGTCAGTTGAAAAAAGTTCTGCATTCGGTCAATCTGAATGTCATCAAAATAAATTTAAAGTCGTAATGTGCTCCATTGTTTAGCGTCACTATTAGCGGAAAAGATTATGGTGCACCATTGTTAACGTTGCTATATTTATCTGCAAAATATCAGGCTGTCTTCAAGTCCGCCTGCTCAGTAGTTACAAATTGGTTACAAACGTAACGTGCTTAATGGAAAACGATCGGTAGATCTACGTAATAGTTTTAGGAATTTATTCACTTTAGTAAAATGCACCACCTTTATATCGACAAAAAGTGTACTACATTAAAAAAAGTAATACAAAAAAAATAGTCAAAGAGCTGTTATTTAATAGTTTCGGCGATTTCGGAGTGAAAAGCGATTCTTCCTTGACTGAATATCCAATTTCTGCTATTACTTTCAATATTTGTGATCGTGTACGAAATTCCACTGTTCATTTGCGGCAACTAAACCATGACCTCCATATTTCTCTGCTCCCTTTTTTAAAATAACGGTATACGCGCAATAATGTTCTTAATAGATTTATTTCTTCCTTAACACTAATACTTTATTTCTTCCTTAACGCTAATACTTTATTTCTTCCTTAACGCTAATACTTTATTTCTTCCTTAACGCTAATACTTTATTTCTTCCTTAACGCTAATACTTTATTTCTTCCCGTTTCCATCCATGATATCTTTTCCATTCTTCTTCAACACACTTCAAGTGCTTCTAGTTGGCTGCTCAACTGTTTGTCTAAATTTCAAGTTTCTGAACCATAGAATGTTCCTCGTATGAATACTGTAATAAGTTTTTTCTTTATTTCAATCTGAATATTTTTAGATGTTAGAAGAGCTTATTTTCTTAATTAAACGCTAATTTTTCTATTGTAGTTTTTCACTTTTATCTTCCATTTTTATTTCTTCCATCCTCTGTAATTAGGTTTTTTAGATATTTTTGTTTTTTCACTAGTTTTATTTTTTCTCCGATTATTTTCATATTTCTTTATCGTATATTTCTTTATTGTATATTTCTTTTTCTAATACTTCTAACTTTTAACACGCTTTTATTAGCTTGACCTGTATGTAAGTGTGTAATGGAATTTTACAAATCAATTTTTAGTAAGTCCCATATATCTTTGATAAGGTATCATGGATTGTGAAGTTAACAATATGGAAAACCCAACTGCACTAATGAGAGTAAGGGGGAGAGAGCAGAGTTCCTTTCTCTCGGCCGCCTTTACCTTTCCAGATTTCTCTGGTACCCAATTATTTCAGGCTGGGTAAACCTGGGAGCGGCTTCGATCCGGAATTTTTCCGTATCTTTTATTTTTATTAATTTTTTTTTTTTTGATTTCTATTAAACCTTCTTTCTCTTCTTTATTTCCGTATGCATTGTTTCCGGTATTTCATTGGGTAATTTCTAAATACATTTGTCGAACGGTTTTTCTAGATCCTTAAAGGTAATGTGTACAGCGACTGATTTATTTCTATCTTCTTTTTCAATAATATTCTTCAATCTGGTATCGCTTCTCTAGTTTCTCTGCCTTGCCTGAAACCATACTGATTTTTACTTAGCTCTTGTCAAATTTTATGTTTAATTCTGTCGGGTATAATTTTTGTTAATATCTTCGAAGTACGTGTTGTTAGACTAATTGTGCGATGTTGTACGCATTTTCTCGTTCTTTTTTTAGGAATTATTATTGATCTAATTACATTTAAAATCTTACGGGATTCCTATGCGTTTCTTTAATTAAATTATATATATATATATTTTTTTTTAGTAGTTTGCTACTAATATTACCGTGTATCCAGGCGCTTTTCTTGCCCCCAAAGTTCTATTAGGGCTTTTTCAAGTTCTCCTGTAGTTATTGTTTAGCGTTTAATCATCGAAAATAAGAAAACATTGGATTTTGTGGTTATATTTTGCGTAAAAGCGCTGACGACAACAAGCCATGAAAAGAATTGGTTATATAGTAAACGACGATGAGGTAAAGTGGACGAAGGAAAATGAATTACTAGGCACGAAAACCAAAGAAACGGGAAGCGATAACGAACGAAAGAAAACGAAAGAGAAAGCAAATAATACGCGAAAATCAGGGTTCGAAAACCTTTGCGAATCGTAAAATCGAATGAGCGGTACTTTTGGAAACGCAATATCGAACAGAAATTTAAAATTAGCAGCGAGAAAAGAAAACGTAACCAGCTACAACCAAGTAACCTATTCTCGAACTTATCTGCAAACTTAATAATAAAAAGCGGATATAAATGAAATAAGTATTAAATGAGAATGTACGCACTTAATAACATTTGTCATATCTACGCCAAACGGTTATTGTTGGTTCTACATTATCTGTTGATTTATTCTTCTATGGCGATGTTTTCATTTTTAAGTTCATATTGATTTTATTTTTAAAATCTCCTGAACTTTTTTGTATATCCGCTCTTTATATTTCTCTTTTTGATATTTTCTTCCGTTTGTCTACATTGATTTTCTATACACGCTATCTCTACTATCTTTGCTTCTCTCTTTACCTTATTTCTATCTTTCTTGTGGACAAACATTTTGTCCTTCCTAAATTGTCTTCTTTTCATTAATCTAATAACGTTATTAATAATCTATGGTTTTTCATGCATTTTGATCACTTTTCCTAATGTTTCTTCTGTTGCATGTATTACTGTTTTTTAAGAGATTCCGTTTATCATCAATATTTTTATTACGCTTCTTTTTAGTATTCGTTTATTTTATCCTCTTTTAGTTTTCCCGTTTCTCATGTTACATGATTGTTTCTCTATTTTAGTTGTATTTCCAATATTACCATGTTATGATCGCTTCTGATTACTGCTTCTGGATATATTTTGCACTGTTTTATTTTGTTCTTATATCTTCTTCTAACTAATACGTAGTCTATTTAGTATCATTCTTTATCTCCGAGTGTTTTCCAAGAATATTCCTAATCATCTCGATTTAATTGTCATTATTCTTTAACCTTAAGATTCTCCTGCTTTTAATTAGTTAACTGCAAAGTGAAAATTTTACAGTGGAACTGCCGAAGTCTAAGAGCAAAGAGGAATACGTTAGAGAGCCTAATATATCAATGTCAAATAGATACTGCCTTGCTCTCCGAAATGTGGCTCAAAGATATTATAGCAAAAATTAACATTAAAACGTTTAAAATAATTAGATCTGACCGAGAAGATTATGAAGGTGCAGCAATTTTAGTAAGTAAATCTATTTTATTGTTCGCAATTCCTTCAGTTCCTTTTTGCAAACATCTCATCTCAATTTTTTACAATACCAATTAATAATTTTTCTCGAGCATTTCATTTCATTTCTGTTTACATTCCCTCAAATTTTAGTCTATTTCGCACTTATTTGGATTCCTTTATTGACTCTCTTCCACATCCTTACATCATTGGAGGTGACTGGAATGCTCAGTCAGCTCTGTGGAGAGATGCCTTTCGTATAACAATAACGGGTATTTTATAGAAAATTGAATATATAAGACTAATATTGTTCTTCCAAATTACCATACTAGAAAATTCCCTCTCTTCCATCCATCTTCCTATTTTATCATCTACATCACGTTGCATGTTTTCTCATATCGGCACAAAATTCCTATCTTCAAGTTAATAACTTCCGCTACTTGGGAATTATTTTTTAATAACCGCCTAACATTTTCAGAACATACAAGTTAAAAAAGTGTTCTATAGTACGTGTATGATTATAGTTAATAAACTACTCACTCTACTTGTAAAAGACCAAATCAAATCTCTCTCGTTAACCAACTGGCATGATGATCCGGCCACGCTTATTATGCTTTACAAAGCAATCATAAGATCTAAATTACCACGCTTTTCTATGTGGAAATGCTGCGCAATCTCGACACCATCAGACTAGACCGTATACAGAACTGTTGCCTAAGATTTTGTCTCGGGGCACTGTAATCCACTTCTATTGTTACAATGCATGCTGAGTCCAATGTTCCACCCCTGTCAGTCCGTAGGTCATATCTTGCATACCGATTTATAATAAAACGCCTGTGTCTATATAGCTGTCGAAACTCATTAGTTCTTATACTTTCATACTTCACAATTGGCGATTTTCTTCTAAAAATATTTCCATCCTATCGCACATTTGTTATAGAATGGAAAAGTTTATCTCCTACGCTATTTTGTACAATAAGCTCTCATATTTTTCTTTAAATTTCTATGACTTTTCTCGGTCAGTTAACTTAACCATTTTTTTATGGGTACCAGATCATGTTGGAATTGAGGCAAATGAAATGGTCGACAATCTAGCGTACTTAGCTACTTTATAGTGCCATACTTAATTCCTGAGCGTCGGCGACTACCTATTCGTACATCTCAGCTGTACAGATATACACTAGGCAATTATTGTATGCAACGCAGGTCTACACACGCAAGACTACATTCGGAACTGATTAGTAATCGTTTGATTTATATCGGTATATACAAGTGCGCAGTCCCGTGTGAGTCTGCTGTGTACTGTGACCTAGCGCACATATGATGGTGTACGTGGTGGTTTGCCATTGCCTTCCACGCGATTATTAGCGAGTATTTTAATTTAATTCTTTGTAATAAGTTCTGTCGTCGCTCAGGATTGAACCCGTGGTAACGGAAGTCAAGCGCTCTAGCAACTAGGCTATCGCGACGACATACTTAGATACTACGCATGATAATTTGCATATTAATCTTTATCCATCAATAATATTCTTTCTTTCGTCGAAAAAATTACATTCGAAATTTTAGTCCGACATGTATGCCCACTCGTTTTCCAATCCGCACTCCTTCTATCTTTCTATCCAACCTTCCATTCCTTCTAGTCTACGGTTCCAGGGCTTTCAAGTTTTTCAACAGAACTCCATTGTATCCATATGTCGTTTTTGATTTAACAATTCATTCCTCCTCGATTTTCGGAACCGGGTCTCTCTTTCTTCATCTTTATTCTGACCCCTTCATCTACCGGAGAATAGTTACGTATGCGACGCTAACCATTTGTTTTTCAAGTGCTCCTCTTTATTCAATGAACAATTCGTACTTTACTCTAAATTAATACAACCTTAATGTTGTAATATTTCATCGATAATTACGTTTCCAAACCCTCTCATTTTTTTAATAATCGCGTTCTTCCGTTACTCAATAGCGAATAGAACCAAAATTTTAATTATCTAAACAAAAAATAAAAGAATCAGTGTTAGCCGAGCCAAAAAATAAATAAATATATATATATATATATATATATGTATATTCTTATTGGGCGATGCCTGTACATTATATTGTCTATTATCATTTCATTTTCTTTGAAAACCCCCTTCTTTTTCCTTTTCTACTACTGCAGTCTAATCGCTTAACATTATTAAATTTTATTTTAGATATTCCAAATTCTCTCTTTAATATATTTTCTGGGCCTTCTCGCCTTCACATTTATTCGTCGGAATAGATATTTGCATAATTGTTGCTATTGTCGGGTTCGTATTTATCTTTGTTAAGATTATTCTACTACTGATTTGTAGTTGTGTATATTAACTGTGTTAGCCCATCTTTTGTTTATGATAATGCTGACTTCATTAGCTGCATCAAATTCTGTTCTCTATCCCAGGAGTGTTGCGGGCGCAGATGGTTTTTGAGTCTAAATCTGCGGATGCGGATGCTAATGTGGTTTGCAGGTGTTAAATTTTTTTTTTAAGAGTTGGTTAATTTAGGTATGAATGTAATAAATTTTTATTTTATAATGATACTTTTAGTAATGCTTACTATTTTATAATCACATTTTTAGTCATCTTTATTTTATAATAAAAATTTTCGTAGGTAAATTTAAAAATTGGTGCATTATATTTAATAAAGAGCAATGTCGCTGGCCTTTTCAGGTTTTAACCTGTTTCACAGAGTTTCATAAAGTAATCCCACGCCACTAAATAATTGTTCAGCTTGTCAGAGGAACAGTAATATTATACCGTCAGTCTTTCGACCAGCTCTCATTCAAATCTCATCATTGCCCTATTATTAAATGTAAAAAATGAAAACTATCGGATCGAAATTTCTCAAATGTAGTCAGCTGACAATTCACATTACATTTACTTAGCAGTAGTTAAACCATATTCATAAAACGAGACTAATAAATGAATATTATTGAAACTTACCTTGTTCATGTTTTTTTTCTTTTTTTTCTGCAATAGTTTCTTATTATCTGAGCTTTGCAATTGAAAAAATTGTTCCGGATACATTGATATATCAGATGATTCTTTAAAGACGTAGTTGTGCGATCCTTGCGAGAGTACGTTTATTGCATATTTTACGCTAAGATTTATCTTGGTCATGTTCATATGGTTTAAAATAAACCGAAATTAAACTTTGCGTCGGTGGTAGCATTGCGGGGCCATTTATAAATTATCACAATAGATTATCCACGGCAAAATACTCAAATAATAACAAAGTAAATAAAAAAAAAGGTCCGTACAGTGCATCTAAAGACGTTTTGATTGATTTACAATCCAAACTGTTAAACAAAAAAAAAAAAACCATTGACAGCTTGTTCAATATTGGTTAGTCTCCTATCGATTAATCAGCGAAATACGATAGTACATGCCACTCGCTGACCCGGCCCACAATTTCTGGCCGTGACATGTTACATATGTCATGCTGAACGTCCTCATCTTCAAAAACTCCGCATTGATTATTGCGGATGCGGATGTGGTTGCGGAGGTCAAAATTAATACGGAAGTTCCGCAATTGCGGATGCGAATATCCGCAACATCTCTGCTCTATTCTACTGGTAGTGTTGTTTCTACTAGCAGCGATCATTGTTTGTTTGACTCCTCATCTATGAAACCTGGCCGATTGCCTGGAGTACACAGATTCCTCCACCGCGTTTAGGCAATGATCAGCCAGAGGAGAATATAACTTGTGTAATGTAAAAAAAAAACTAAGTGAATAGGTTACGTAAACTCTAATAATATAAATATGTATTTTAATAAATGCACCGTACATAAAGTTTGGGAATAGGCCATTGTTTAAAAATTAAATAAAAAAATAATTTACTGTTTACATAGCATTTTTATTACAATTTCAATTACGTATCTGGTAATGGTTTGTCATGACGTTTTTTGTTTTTATATGTTACTCCGAGCGTGGGGGTTACGTCATCATTTACAAATAGATAAATACATATATAGTATCTGATGGCCGCTCAGATTAATTCCAAATTTGTAGAGCAATTGAAGCATATTAATCAGTTGCATAACAACAATGCACTTGTAATACAAAAGTTACAATTGCCTAACTCTATTTTTCAACTTTGAAAGCGTATTTTAGTTTAAATAATTTTTAAAACCGCCTTGTAAATCATAAATAAATTTATTTCATCATAAAATTCAAATTCTGGATGTAACACAGTAAATAAAGGAATTATTCTTTATTCACTTTTTATTAAACCTAAAATGCTAGTCTTATTACCAACGCAAATACTGAGAACAAAAACGATTTCTCGACTTTAAAACCCCTTACTAATTTGTGAGCTTTATCAGAATCATTTTCAGAACCGATTGCACATATGTATATGCAATAACTGTTCATTTAATAATACATAGTAACTTCGCTTTACTCAGATCTACTCGGAACTTGCAAATCAATCCATGGGTTGACAAGTTTCGCAAGCGGTCAAGCAACTTTTTTTTTTTTTTATATATAATTCCCTATTTCCAATATTGCGGACGAGGGAAATTTATTCTGAAATTTGTCCGTAAAGCAGCAGGGAAGTAAACTACTCAAGAATATAATGCGTGTATGTGTCACGTAACCGATAAATGAAAATGAAAAGATAATAAACTATGTGTGTAGTAACTCCCTACAAAAGTACTTAGATTATTGGAAGGTGACCGGATATAAACATAGTTCCGCCACCAATCACATTATGTGTTACTGGTTTGTATTTTTTTTTTTTTTTTTTTTTCATTTTATTACGTTAGTAATAAAATAAATAAATGTAATAATAGCAAGAAAAGCCGAACAAACCAGGTCGAACATCCAAACAATAGCCTCGGGATCACGTTTGAAATAAGGTATAGGAAAACTATTACTGATTGGACAACGTAAATTTTAAATGCATTGCCCTTTCGACTTATTCAGGGAAGTTTCTTCTATCGAGCATATAAGGAAGTGCGTACGAGTTCTCCAAGAATATCGGAAAGGACAGGGTAGTCAAACAGAATTCAGATCATCGACTAAGTGTAATGAACAAAATATGCATTCGGGGCATCAGCAAGCCCAAACCTGTATAAGTAGGATTGAAACTTGTCATGCCCGGACAACACCTGCGAGTTGAAAAAAATTAGATTCATGAGTAGTCAGTAAATCTATGTTCTGGGACCTCTGACGTCACAAACCCGAGAACTGTGTGCAGAGGGCAGAAAGTAACCCAATTTCTTGCACGGGCGCTGAAAATTCACCCAAGTTTCCCCAATTTTCCCCAAATTTCCTGCAATTTTTAGCAAATTTCCTCAATTTTCTGCAAATTTCCTCCAAATTCCTCTGTACAGGTTCCGCGCATTTCCCATAGTTCGAACCAATTAAAACTAACCCTAGTATATTATTTAATGCCTGAAACTAACCCAAGTCCCCGCCCACCCCTCCTGTCTACAGCGTTACCGCGATCTTTTTAATTAATTCAAAGTCTAAGTATATGTAATATAAAATTAGCCTAAGTATTTATTTTTAATGTGTAGAGAGTAGAAAGTAACCGATTAAAAATTAACCCAAGTATGTTATTTAACGTCTGAAACTAACCCAAGTCCCCGCCCACCCCTCCTGTCTACAACATTACCGCAATTTTTCAAAATTTAGGGCCTAAGTATGGAAATTCCAAATTTAACCCAAGTATACTATTTAAAGCCTGAAACTAACCCAAGTCTCCGCTCGCTCTTTCCACGATCCCGCGCATATATCCAACAAAGCGTTAGTCACTGCGAAAGCATACGTACCGTTCCCGCGCACGCGTCGTATGTTCCCGATACTGCGATCTTTTTTTTTTTTTTTTTTTAATATTTCGAAGCCTAAGTATAAAAAATTCCAAAATTATCCTAAATATATTTTTTTCATTATCACATTTCCCCGTTTGTACAGGTAAATGTGGAAACACACACGCCGTCCCCGCGCATATATCCATCATAACATTAACCACAGTGAAAGTGCACACCCATTCCCACACATCGCGCCCTCTACTATCATATGTATGTATTACACATGCCTTTGCATGTAATATATGTAGCATACTTTTTAATTTTCATTTTTCGAGGTTGGGAGGGGTAAAATTTTGCCGGAGTGATAAAAACGTTTGAATCTCAACACTTAGAACCCAAAATTTAAAGGAATTTTCCGAGTCGTGCTCCGTTCCGGCATTTTTTTTTTAAATTTTATTTTTAAAGAAAATATTTGAACGTTCCATCAGTCGAATGAAAGCGGGCGAGTGTGCTGCTACGAGATGTATTATGTAAGCGCGACCGCGGCTGTACTAGAAATATTTAAATGTTCCAGCAACTAGTTGAAACTGTCACCAGGTGAGGTGAATTCCAGTCGTTCGTTTTGAAATTAACCAGCCGATCATCTATGCACACTCTCACTTGCCACCGTTAGAAACCTGTTCGCGATCGCTACAAGTTCATACACACGCACGTACACACCACCACTTGATAAATATTTTTTCGTCTTTTTCCGCTTCCGATCTTATTTGTAATCCGTTGATTCTTTTTTTATTATTTTTCCGTATTCTCCGTTCATTGCAAAAGCACACCATCCATTCATGCACACATATCAAGCATTATGTTAACCTCTACAAAGCTACACTGTACTATTCCACACACGCTCCGGTCGCCGTCGAAATAAACGCCGCGATATCACTCCCACACACACACACATACACACAACCACTTCATATATATTTTATTTTCGAGTCAAATTATTATAGAATTAGCCTAAGTATAATTTTCTTTTTCATTTCTGTTTACTTCTTCCGAAGTTCATAATTTTTATATTTTTTTTGTTTCTCCGATTCTAAAAATAAATCTGTCAATGTATTAGCCACTCTCTCCCGCGCACAGAATGTTCCCTCGCACTCATCTGCTACCTATCGTTCTTATTAATTTTTTTCAAGTCTAATATTATAGAATTAGCCTAAGTATAATTTTCTTTTACACTGCTGTTTACTTCTTCCGAACGTTCATAATTTTTATATTTTTTTTGTTTCTCCGATTCTAAAAATAAATCTGTCAATGTATTAGCCACTCTCTCCCGCGCACAGAATGTTCCCTCGCACTCATCTGCTACCTATCGTTCTTATTAATTTTTTTCAAGTCTAATATTATAGAATTAGCCTAATTATATTTTTTTTTCGCTTCCAATCATTTCCTCCGACCGTTGATAATTTTCTTATTTTATTTTTTCTCAGGTTCTAAAAATAAATCCATTGTCATCTTCACTAGTATGATTGCGCACATATCTTCTGCCGGTATTTCTCATATTGTTCATAATAATTTTTCATGTCTATGTATTATGGAATTAGTCTAAAATATATTTTTTCCCCTCTAAAGACTTTTTCCAAACGTAAGTATTCAAACATTAATTCGAGTATATTTTTATTTAACGCTGTTTCATAATTTCCCTCTCCCTTATCCACCCTACACAAATTTCAATTATTTTCTATTATTTTTCATGAGTACATCCCCCTGAAACTACAGTGAAACCACACCAAACATTCCCACGCACCATATAGATTTTAACATCATTCGTAATAATTCTTTTCGAGTCTATTAGTTTAAGATTATTCTATTTTTTTCAAACTCTAAATATTTTTTTTTTCAATATCTTTCATATTATATTTTTTTCCTCAATATGTCCGCGTACCCTCATAGTGCAAAGGTACTCTGCTTATATCCTTGCATGCATGTTGTCATGTCGTTGATTTCGATCATGTGTCAAGGTCATCGAGTCTGCCCGAATCTTCCATGTCATATCTTTTGTAGAAAAACGGTTCATATGTTCACACCTACACACAAACACCCATAACCGAAAGAACACCTCTCAACTTCGTTCATCTGCGTATGTATCCAGCTTTCACCAAAGGAATGTGGTTTATCTGATACGACTCAACATCTTCAAAGACTTGCATCGAGCTAGAATCTCGAAAGGATCTGTTCAGGCAGTCAGTATTAGTGCTATGTCGAACGTGTAGAATTTGTTGAAGCAGTGTTCTTCACGCATTAATAAAAGTTTGCTCTAACGTTAAAAGTAATAATTTTCTACATTTTTTAGTAAAAAGTTAAAAATATTATTCAAACATGAATAACAACATTGTTTCGAAAGTCGACGAATTTATTCAGAATTCATTTTCGAGTGATAGTGTCACGCATACAACTTCATCACCTCCATCACCGCAGTCAGATGATTGTTATACAGCAGAAGAATCAACATCTTTTGTACATAATATCATTGGTCCTGTATTATTAACAGAACAAGCAGATATAGCGGAATATTTTCTAGATATCAGCATCCATGTAGATTGTGATTATGGTTTTCGAGTAACTGAACTAGCAATGATTAATATGTCCGGTGGAAAGTGTTTGCATACGCTGTATAAGCCAAGCAGAGCATGGCATGCATCAAAAATGCCACATTTACAATGTTCTTCGATGAGTCATTACTTGAAAAATCCTTCATTATTTCCCTGTCGGGAAGAAATATTTATGGCACGCGATATATTCACGATATTATCTCAAAAACCGAGAGCTCGCATATATATTTTAACAGTATATGCTAAACTTACACTAATGGAACTTAACGAAAAGTCTGAATTGTTGAGTGATTTAGACTATGAAATCGTTAATATGGATCAAGTCTTTCGACTACATAGTATTGAGAATCTACATGAAGAGTATTTTGGTATAAGCAATTTGATAACCTGTAAACATCATAATGAGATTGATAGTTTTCATTGTGCAGCGAAAAACGTTATGGTGATGAAGGCCTGGTACGATCATGTTATCCATCCGCTGAAGCTTATGAATAATCTCAATATAAATGATTTAAGTCAGTTGTTCATTACAGCCACCAAAGAAATGATAATTACATTATTTCCAAGTTGTGTTGGTGACATTTATGCATTTCTACCAGATAGATTAAAACAGGATGATACGATAAAATCACTTCTACCATGTTACGAGCATGAGCATGATGAAGAATATTATATCGATGATGATATATTGCGACGGAGTACTCGAAATTGTATGAAAGTAAAAGATTGTATCGATTGTCAATGTAAAATTCGCACGGATTAACTATTCATTATTTCGATCGTTTATCAATTTTGTGTATATTTGTATATATTTTTGTATATTAATGTATATATTTTTTTCCCTAATCGACAGTCCGTTCGTTTTTTGTGTTTTGTTAATCATTTTGTAAATATATTTTTATACATATTTAAATTTTATTTCTATATATTTACATATATTTTTTCTTTGCCTTCAATTCCCTCCATATCTTTCATTCTATTGTATATATTTTTTCCTAATTAATTTTAATCTTTTTTCGCTCCTTTTCAATTCAGTTTATTTAACTATTTAACTATTTCTCTATTTCTTTTTCCTCCTCTTAACTTAAAGTACTGGTAATGATGAATATTACAAAAATCTGAACCAGTTGTATAAAGTGTACGTGTAATTATTGTCTAATTTTCGAATATAATCCCGCATAATTTGTTCATATCTTTTTAGACTAAAACATTATATTTTTTATTCTTTCTTTAACGAATCTAACTGTTCAACTTTTTCATGTACATCACGTACATCAAGTATTTTCCGCAGCTGTGTGAGTTTTCATTAATTTGTAAGACACAACCTAAGACCCAGAGAGTTCTCTCTAATTGTTTAAAATCTTTCATAATCACACTTTTTTATTTTACATATATTTTTTGAGGTATATACGGGATCGTCTATGAGGTGTGTTGATCAATAGAGCAACAGGTAGAAAACCTACTAGCTTACGAGACACAACATGTTTATAGAAAAAACGTGCTAGCATGAGCAGATCAGAGTTGCAATGTGCGAGTGAGAGACTGTATGCATGTATGTGTGCGAGAGCAACAGCTTGATTATAAAAAACGTCGAAGATACATGCATCTATCTGTGAACAATTATCACATCAAACATAAAAAGGCTGACTAAAAGATTATTATTTTCTTTTTTCATTCATTCTGGCCACTATTACCACTCGCGCCCCACTGTCAAGACCTCTGAACATACATTACTAACCTCACCGACACTATAATATTTTTTTCTCTGTGTTATTAAATTAACCCAAGTATATTTTTATTCATTTGTTACGCAAACTTTTGTTCAAATCTTTCGTAATATGTCGTGCACACATTTATATCCCACAGACACTACTCGCTTCATTACCACGAATACATCTCTTTCATTGTTACTTATCATAACATAGTTTTTCCTGAAATTGTAGAAAAATTCTCTTCGTTCCATTCTTCCAAGGTGTTTTATTTCCTAATTTCAAATCATGCATAATTATTTAAGAATCAAATTAAGTATATTTTATCATTTCCAAAAAATTAATCATCTCTGTACAAGGCATTAACTCATTTTTCAAAACAAACATATTATTTTTTTAATCTATCGTACATATCATTTTTATCATTCAAATTTTTTTCTGAATTCACAAATAGTTAACCTATAGAAAACATATTATTGTAAACATACATGACGAAGTCACTCCTCATAATTACATCATGAATTCATTTTTTTCATTTTTTTTTACCATCATGAAATTGTAGTAGTGTTTTTAATTTTTTATTTTCCATACGTGACAAAAGCAATAAAATCACGACATCTATGAATACACACCATATGCTTCCAATAACCTATCATGCATTTTTTTAATTTAGTCCAAGCATACTATTTTTTCAATAACAAAGCCGATCATACATAATTTTTTCTTCTATATAATCACTAATCTATGAAAACACTTGATTCGTTTTACTCATACTGTAGCAACCACTCCTTTTCCCTCATGCTAACAAACTTCAAAATTTAATAATATAACACGAAATTAATCTAAATATCTGTTCATGCTATTAAAATTAATATATCAATCTTTACATTCCTTTTGTACATTTCTGAAAAAATCCTACAACATGTTTTAAAATTAATCGAAGTATACTATTTTATTACCTAAAATCAATTATTCTCTCATACAGTTTTTTTCCAATCATCCATAATGTTTTTTCTGTATTGTCATTATTACAAAGTCATACAAAACAACAACACATTTTTATTCATAATGAATCCTTCATTCCATTCCGTTCATGCTATATACCATTATCATTCAATTCAACGTTATGAAATTAGTATAAATATACATTCATGCTAGCAAAGTTATTATCTCACCCTTTGCATTGTTCCAAGATGATTTATTTTACATTTTTTCTTTAAATTTCCCTCATACTATTATTTTTGAAATGTAGGATGATGACTATGATTAGAATTAATGATTATGAAGTGAGAGATGCATGGTGAAATTGTATTGTCATTATATGCGAGATGATGTGTGTTTGTGGGTGAGTATGGATGCATGTAAAATATATGACTGTGTTAGTAGAAAACATCTGTTCATGCGTGAACACAGGTACAGATACAGTTATAGAATGAGAGAGGTAAAAATATATATTTTGTTATGTTTGATATGTGCATGATAAAGAGGTTAACAAAGAATAATCACATTACCCTCACAACTTAGACATTGAGTTATACCTTTGCAATATTTTAGATGTAAAAGCAGTGACATTGACATGTGGTAAACGTTTTCATCACTTTTGACTAATTATAACCAATTTTCCAACATTTCTCTTCGTTTTTCCTACATTTTAATACTTTTACACCGTTTTAGTCAATTTTTACTATTTAATGCCATTTTTTTTCCAGTGTTTTTACCACCTTTCTCACAATTTTCATCATTCTTTCATCATCTTTGTTAGGTTTTTTCTTACAACTCTTTAACACTTCGATCGTTGCTAGTGATAACCATCATTATTTATGCTTTCAATCCTTCCACTTCAGCAATGCACACATACAGCTTAGCAATCGCCGCAGCCATTGAACGTTGTAGGACTGCAATCGTGATCTCCATTTGATTATTAGGATTTAAAAGTCACATCTTTGAACGCTTGATCTAATGCATCAACATGATTTTTTTATATTCGCCCACCCGCTGCTGGAGGTTCCACTTAATATTCTCAACAGACTATCATACAGTCGTTTAATAAGAGATTCTGTAAGACCCGAGACATTTACTTAACGTTTTCCCAACACATTTACAGACCTACCCTGTACACTAAGGAAATCTTTAAACATCTCTGTAACCATTCCTTTTAAGCTGGCGGGAGCAAGGAACTCCTATAAACGTTTATCAATCAGCACTTCATCGTTCATCGCCCTGGTTTCACTCGCCGTTGCACAGACATGTAATAAACATTTTCTTCTTTTACAATTTTCTTATGCTATAACACTATTACATCATTTTTCCTCGTTTCTAACTAATTGTAACAAGTTTTCCATTATTTCTTAGCATGTTCTTCTGTTTTAGGACCTTTTGCGCCATTTTTTCATCAATTTATGTTATTTCACATCGTTTTTCTGGTGATTTTAGTGCCTTTCACACAATTTTACTAATTATTTTCGACTATTTCTTAACATGTTCTTCTGTTTTAGGTCCTTTTTGCACTATTTTTTCATCAATTTATGTTATTTCACATCGTTTTTCTAGTGTTTTACTACCTTTTACACAATTTTACTCAATTTTTCCCCCATCTTTGAAGATTTTTTTTTTCATTTATCTCATACATTATATCTCCGAATGTGACGATTAGCTATCCTTTAAGTACATTTTTTAATTCAATATAAGTGAGGAGTACTTTTCAGGTCGACATGTATACTTCGTGATATGACATTCAATTCATTATTAATCTATGTTTCAACAGATTTGTGGTCGGTTGTTGGAGGTTTACAGAACTTTCTGTTGCATTGCTTATAGTATAATGGTTCTTGTGTGCTAGTAAGATGATGGTGTTTTGTGGGGAATAATAAACATGGGAAAGAGAAGGAGTGCGTCCCATCAAGAAGGGGGAGTGATGCTTTGTAATTAACTTGGGTATTGCGCGCATTGCATGGCAGTTATAATATGCTCGAGCAAAAATTAGTCGCTGTACTCGCATGGTGTTCATGTTATTCATTAGATGTTCACACTGAGAGATGCAATGGGCTCATCAACAGATGGATCCATGCTATCATTTCGATTTTTATAATTGTAATCTGCACTGAGTATGTATGTATTACAACGAACCAATCAACTCTGTTACAGATGGTAATGTTTGAGGATAGATAGTGAAACGTTCATTAGAACATGAATGTGTATACAAAGTGTTGTTACATCACATGTATGTCATCAAATTAACTAAAATGTTGCGTCTATAGTAAAAAAAAGAAATGAGGGTTTTTCCCTAAGAGGGCGACTATAATAAAATTGATGCGATTTTAGATGGAAATGGGGTATTTTACAGTAAAAACACTGTTTTGCACCTAAATGGTGAATATTCTGGAGGTTAAACGGCATTTTTCACACAAAATTTGATGTTTTTTTATAAATGTAGCTATTTTACTCCTACATGGAGTAATTTCTGCATGAGGAGTACTTTTTGGACTGACATGTATACTTCTTGATGTGGTATTCAATTCATTCTGAAGCTATGTTTGAACAGCTTTGTAAATGGTTGGGGGGGGGGGGGGAGTTTACAGAACTTTTCTGCTGCATCAGTTATAGTATAATAGTTTTTATATGCTAGTGAGATGAAGGTATTTGGTTAGGAATAATAAATATGGGTAAGAGGTGGAGTGCATCCCAATCAAGCATGGGAGAGTATTGTTTGGGAATTAACTCCATTATTTGCACACATTGCAATACAATTACATTCAGTTTGGTCAAAATTACTTGTTGTATATCGTTCATGTTATACATTAAACATTCACACTGAGAAACGGACTGGTCTCTTCGACATCAAGGTCCATGCGATCATTACACTCTTTTTCAACAATTTGCGACGTTTCATACTATTTTTTAATGTTTTGAACGGCTCTTATGATGTATTTCAGCACATTTTCACAGATACAAAGTTCGTAATGCGAAATAATTTGAATTATTTCGACAGTCTTTACACACAAATAAAATACTATACCATTAACACACTCAACATGAAACAAATCATTACAAATAGAAATAAACATCGAAATTGCGCAGAAATTTTAAGGAAATTCAAGAAGCATAGTGTATATGAAAATGAATATATTCTTTAAATCAACACTCCAAACTTGCAGTTTCAGAATTATATCAGACCCTGACTAAGAACCCCCTTGTTCCTTATGCTGCATGTATATGTATATATGTTGATATATATATGTATATATATGTAGATATATATGTATATATTTAGATATATATATGTATATATGTAGATATATGCGTATATATGTAGATATATATGTATAATTGTAGATATATATGTATATATTTAGATATATATGTATATATGTAGATATATATGTATATATATGTAGATAATATATGTATATATGTAGATATATATGTATATATTTAGATATATATATGTATATATGGAGATATATATATGTATATATGTAGATATATATGTATATATGTAGATATATATGTATATATGTAGATATATATATGTATATATGTATATATATATATGTATATATGTAGATATATATGTATATATTTAGATATATATATGTATATATATAGATATATATATGTATATATGTAGATATATATGTATATATGTAGATATATATGTATATATTTAGATATATATGTGTATATATGTAGATATATATATGTATATATTTAGATATATATATGTACATATGTAGTTATATGTATAATTTAATATTATATGATTATATACATATATATGCAGCATAAGGAACAAGGGGGTTCTTAGTCAGGGTCTGATATAATTCTGAAACTGCAAGTTTGGAGTGTTGATTTAAAGAATATATTCATTTTCATATACACTATGCTTCTTGAATTTCCTTAAAATTTCTGCGCAATTTCGATGTTTATTTCTATTTGTAATGATTTGTTTCATGTTGAGTGTGTTAATGGTATAGTATTTTATTTGTGTGTAAAGACTGTCGAAATAATTCAAATTATTTCGCATTACGAACTTTGTATCTGTGAAAATGTGCTGAAATACATCATAAGAGCCGTTCAAAACATTAAAAAATAGTATGAAACGTCGCAAATTGTTGAAAAAGAGTGTAATGATCGCATGGACCTTGATGTCGAAGAGACCAGTCCGTTTCTCAGTGTGAATGTTTAATGTATAACATGAACGATATACAACAAGTAATTTTGACCAAACTGAATGTAATTGTATTGCAATGTGTGCAAATAATGGAGTTAATTCCCAAACAATACTCTCCCATGCTTGATTGGGATGCACTCCACCTCTTACCCATATTTATTATTCCTAACCAAATACCTTCATCTCACTAGCATATAAAAACTATTATACTATAACTGATGCAGCAGAAAAGTTCTGTAAACTCCCCCCCCCCCCCCCCAACCATTTACAAAGCTGTTCAAACATAGCTTCAGAATGAATTGAATACCACATCAAGAAGTATACATGTCAGTCCAAAAAGTACTCCTCATGCAGAAATTACTCCATGTAGGAGTAAAATAGCTACATTTATAAAAAAACATCAAATTTTGTGTGAAAAATGCCGTTTAACCTCCAGAATATTCACCATTTAGGTGCAAAACAGTGTTTTTACTGTAAAATACCCCATTTCCATCTAAAATCGCATCAATTTTATTATAGTCGCCCTCTTAGGGAAAAACCCTCATTTCTTTTTTTTACTATAGACGCAACATTTTAGTTAATTTGATGACATACATGTGATGTAACAACACTTTGTATACACATTCATGTTCTAATGAACGTTTCACTATCTATCCTCAAACATTACCATCTGTAACAGAGTTGATTGGTTCGTTGTAATACATACATACTCAGTGCAGATTACAATTATAAAAATCGAAATGATAGCATGGATCCATCTGTTGATGAGCCCATTGCATCTCTCAGTGTGAACATCTAATGAATAACATGAACACCATGCGAGTACAGCGACTAATTTTTGCTCGAGCATATTATAACTGCCATGCAATGCGCGCAATACCCAAGTTAATTACAAAGCATCACTCCCCCTTCTTGATGGGACGCACTCCTTCTCTTTCCCATGTTTATTATTCCCCACAAAACACCATCATCTTACTAGCACACAAGAACCATTATACTATAAGCAATGCAACAGAAAGTTCTGTAAACCTCCAACAACCGACCACAAATCTGTTGAAACATAGATTAATAATGAATTGAATGTCATATCACGAAGTATACATGTCGACCTGAAAAGTACTCCTCACTTATATTGAATTAAAAAATGTACTTAAAGGATAGCTAATCGTCACATTCGGAGATATAATGTATGAGATAAATGAAAAAAAAAATCTTCAAAGATGGGGGAAAAATTGAGTAAAATTGTGTAAAAGGTAGTAAAACACTAGAAAAACGATGTGAAATAACATAAATTGATGAAAAAATAGTGCAAAAAGGACCTAAAACAGAAGAACATGTTAAGAAATAGTCGAAAATAATTAGTAAAATTGTGTGAAAGGCACTAAAATCACCAGAAAAACGATGTGAAATAACATAAATTGATGAAAAAATGGCGCAAAAGGTCCTAAAACAGAAGAACATGCTAAGAAATAATGGAAAACTTGTTACAATTAGTTAGAAACGAGGAAAAATGATGTAATAGTGTTATAGCATAAGAAAATTGTAAAAGAAGAAAATGTTTATTACATGTCTGTGCAACGGCGAGTGAAACCAGGGCGATGAACGATGAAGTGCTGATTGATAAACGTTTATAGGAGTTCCTTGCTCCCGCCAGCTTAAAAGGAATGGTTACAGAGATGTTTAAAGATTTCCTTAGTGTACAGGGTAGGTCTGTAAATGTGTTGGGAAAACGTTAAGTAAATGTCTCGGGTCTTACAGAATCTCTTATTAAACGACTGTATGATAGTCTGTTGAGAATATTAAGTGGAACCTCCAGCAGCGGGTGGGCGAATATAAAAAAATCATGTTGATGCATTAGATCAAGCGTTCAAAGATGTGACTTTTAAATCCTAATAATCAAATGGAGATCACGATTGCAGTCCTACAACGTTCAATGGCTGCGGCGATTGCTAAGCTGTATGTGTGCATTGCTGAAGTGGAAGGATTGAAAGCATAAATAATGATGGTTATCACTAGCAACGATCGAAGTGTTAAAGAGTTGTAAGAAAAAACCTAACAAAGATGATGAAAGAATGATGAAAATTGTGAGAAAGGTGGTAAAAACACTGGAAAAAAAATGGCATTAAATAGTAAAAATTGACTAAAACGGTGTAAAAGTATTAAAATGTAGGAAAAACGAAGAGAAATGTTGGAAAATTGGTTATAATTAGTCAAAAGTGATGAAAACGTTTACCACATGTCAATGTCACTGCTTTTACATCTAAAATATTGCAAAGGTATAACTCAATGTCTAAGTTGTGAGGGTAATGTGATTATTCTTTGTTAACCTCTTTATCATGCACATATCAAACATAACAAAATATATATTTTTACCTCTCTCATTCTATAACTGTATCTGTACCTGTGTTCACGCATGAACAGATGTTTTCTACTAACACAGTCATATATTTTACATGCATCCATACTCACCCACAAACACACATCATCTCGCATATAATGACAATACAATTTCACCATGCATCTCTCACTTCATAATCATTAATTCTAATCATAGTCATCATCCTACATTTCAAAAATAATAGTATGAGGGAAATTTAAAGAAAAAATGTAAAATAAATCATCTTGGAACAATGCAAAGGGTGAGATAATAACTTTGCTAGCATGAATGTATATTTATACTAATTTCATAACGTTGAATTGAATGATAATGGTATATAGCATGAACGGAATGGAATGAAGGATTCATTATGAATAAAAATGTGTTGTTGTTTTGTATGACTTTGTAATAATGACAATACAGAAAAAACATTATGGATGATTGGAAAAAAACTGTATGAGAGAATAATTGATTTTAGGTAATAAAATAGTATACTTCGATTAATTTTAAAACATGTTGTAGGATTTTTTCAGAAATGTACAAAAGGAATGTAAAGATTGATATATTAATTTTAATAGCATGAACAGATATTTAGATTAATTTCGTGTTATATTATTAAATTTTGAAGTTTGTTAGCATGAGGGAAAAGGAGTGGTTGCTACAGTATGAGTAAAACGAATCAAGTGTTTTCATAGATTAGTGATTATATAGAAGAAAAAATTATGTATGATCGGCTTTGTTATTGAAAAAATAGTATGCTTGGACTAAATTAAAAAAATGCATGATAGGTTATTGGAAGCATATGGTGTGTATTCATAGATGTCGTGATTTTATTGCTTTTGTCACGTATGGAAAATAAAAAATTAAAAACACTACTACAATTTCATGATGGTAAAAAAAAATGAAAAAAATGAATTCATGATGTAATTATGAGGAGTGACTTCGTCATGTATGTTTACAATAATATGTTTTCTATAGGTTAACTATTTGTGAATTCAGAAAAAAATTTGAATGATAAAAATGATATGTACGATAGATTAAAAAAATAATATGTTTGTTTTGAAAAATGAGTTAATGCCTTGTACAGAGATGATTAATTTTTTGGAAATGATAAAATATACTTAATTTGATTCTTAAATAATTATGCATGATTTGAAATTAGGAAATAAAACACCTTGGAAGAATGGAACGAAGAGAATTTTTCTACAATTTCAGGAAAAACTATGTTATGATAAGTAACAATGAAAGAGATGTATTCGTGGTAATGAAGCGAGTAGTGTCTGTGGGATATAAATGTGTGCACGACATATTACGAAAGATTTGAACAAAAGTTTGCGTAACAAATGAATAAAAATATACTTGGGTTAATTTAATAACACAGAGAAAAAAATATTATAGTGTCGGTGAGGTTAGTAATGTATGTTCAGAGGTCTTGACAGTGGGGCGCGAGTGGTAATAGTGGCCAGAATGAATGAAAAAAGAAAATAATAATCTTTTAGTCAGCCTTTTTATGTTTGATGTGATAATTGTTCACAGATAGATGCATGTATCTTCGACGTTTTTTATAATCAAGCTGTTGCTCTCGCACACATACATGCATACAGTCTCTCACTCGCACATTGCAACTCTGATCTGCTCATGCTAGCACGTTTTTTCTATAAACATGTTGTGTCTCGTAAGCTAGTAGGTTTTCTACCTGTTGCTCTATTGATCAACACACCTCATAGACGATCCCGTATATACCTCAAAAAATATATGTAAAATAAAAAAGTGTGATTATGAAAGATTTTAAACAATTAGAGAGAACTCTCTGGGTCTTAGGTTGTGTCTTACAAATTAATGAAAACTCACACAGCTGCGGAAAATACTTGATGTACGTGATGTACATGAAAAAGTTGAACAGTTAGATTCGTTAAAGAAAGAATAAAAAATATAATGTTTTAGTCTAAAAAGATATGAACAAATTATGCGGGATTATATTCGAAAATTAGACAATAATTACACGTACACTTTATACAACTGGTTCAGATTTTTGTAATATTCATCATTACCAGTACTTTAAGTTAAGAGGAGGAAAAAGAAATAGAGAAATAGTTAAATAGTTAAATAAACTGAATTGAAAAGGAGCGAAAAAAGATTAAAATTAATTAGGAAAAAATATATACAATAGAATGAAAGATATGGAGGGAATTGAAGGCAAAGAAAAAATATATGTAAATATATAGAAATAAAATTTAAATATGTATAAAAATATATTTACAAAATGATTAACAAAACACAAAAAACGAACGGACTGTCGATTAGGGAAAAAAATATATACATTAATATACAAAAATATATACAAATATACACAAAATTGATAAACGATCGAAATAATGAATAGTTAATCCGTGCGAATTTTACATTGACAATCGATACAATCTTTTACTTTCATACAATTTCGAGTACTCCGTCGCAATATATCATCATCGATATAATATTCTTCATCATGCTCATGCTCGTAACATGGTAGAAGTGATTTTATCGTATCATCCTGTTTTAATCTATCTGGTAGAAATGCATAAATGTCACCAACACAACTTGGAAATAATGTAATTATCATTTCTTTGGTGGCTGTAATGAACAACTGACTTAAATCATTTATATTGAGATTATTCATAAGCTTCAGCGGATGGATAACATGATCGTACCAGGCCTTCATCACCATAACGTTTTTCGCTGCACAATGAAAACTATCAATCTCATTATGATGTTTACAGGTTATCAAATTGCTTATACCAAAATACTCTTCATGTAGATTCTCAATACTATGTAGTCGAAAGACTTGATCCATATTAACGATTTCATAGTCTAAATCACTCAACAATTCAGACTTTTCGTTAAGTTCCATTAGTGTAAGTTTAGCATATACTGTTAAAATATATATGCGAGCTCTCGGTTTTTGAGATAATATCGTGAATATATCGCGTGCCATAAATATTTCTTCCCGACAGGGAAATAATGAAGGATTTTTCAAGTAATGACTCATCGAAGAACATTGTAAATGTGGCATTTTTGATGCATGCCATGCTCTGCTTGGCTTATACAGCGTATGCAAACACTTTCCACCGGACATATTAATCATTGCTAGTTCAGTTACTCGAAAACCATAATCACAATCTACATGGATGCTGATATCTAGAAAATATTCCGCTATATCTGCTTGTTCTGTTAATAATACAGGACCAATGATATTATGTACAAAAGATGTTGATTCTTCTGCTGTATAACAATCATCTGACTGCGGTGATGGAGGTGATGAAGTTGTATGCGTGACACTATCACTCGAAAATGAATTCTGAATAAATTCGTCGACTTTCGAAACAATGTTGTTATTCATGTTTGAATAATATTTTTAACTTTTTACTAAAAAATGTAGAAAATTATTACTTTTAACGTTAGAGCAAACTTTTATTAATGCGTGAAGAACACTGCTTCAACAAATTCTACACGTTCGACATAGCACTAATACTGACTGCCTGAACAGATCCTTTCGAGATTCTAGCTCGATGCAAGTCTTTGAAGATGTTGAGTCGTATCAGATAAACCACATTCCTTTGGTGAAAGCTGGATACATACGCAGATGAACGAAGTTGAGAGGTGTTCTTTCGGTTATGGGTGTTTGTGTGTAGGTGTGAACATATGAACCGTTTTTCTACAAAAGATATGACATGGAAGATTCGGGCAGACTCGATGACCTTGACACATGATCGAAATCAACGACATGACAACATGCATGCAAGGATATAAGCAGAGTACCTTTGCACTATGAGGGTACGCGGACATATTGAGGAAAAAAATATAATATGAAAGATATTGAAAAAAAAAATATTTAGAGTTTGAAAAAAATAGAATAATCTTAAACTAATAGACTCGAAAAGAATTATTACGAATGATGTTAAAATCTATATGGTGCGTGGGAATGTTTGGTGTGGTTTCACTGTAGTTTCAGGGGGATGTACTCATGAAAAATAATAGAAAATAATTGAAATTTGTGTAGGGTGGATAAGGGAGAGGGAAATTATGAAACAGCGTTAAATAAAAATATACTCGAATTAATGTTTGAATACTTACGTTTGGAAAAAGTCTTTAGAGGGGAAAAAATATATTTTAGACTAATTCCATAATACATAGACATGAAAAATTATTATGAACAATATGAGAAATACCGGCAGAAGATATGTGCGCAATCATACTAGTGAAGATGACAATGGATTTATTTTTAGAACCTGAGAAAAAATAAAATAAGAAAATTATCAACGGTCGGAGGAAATGATTGGAAGCGAAAAAAAAATATAATTAGGCTAATTCTATAATATTAGACTTGAAAAAAATTAATAAGAACGATAGGTAGCAGATGAGTGCGAGGGAACATTCTGTGCGCGGGAGAGAGTGGCTAATACATTGACAGATTTATTTTTAGAATCGGAGAAACAAAAAAAATATAAAAATTATGAACGTTCGGAAGAAGTAAACAGCAGTGTAAAAGAAAATTATACTTAGGCTAATTCTATAATATTAGACTTGAAAAAAATTAATAAGAACGATAGGTAGCAGATGAGTGCGAGGGAACATTCTGTGCGCGGGAGAGAGTGGCTAATACATTGACAGATTTATTTTTAGAATCGGAGAAACAAAAAAAATATAAAAATTATGAACTTCGGAAGAAGTAAACAGAAATGAAAAAGAAAATTATACTTAGGCTAATTCTATAATAATTTGACTCGAAAATAAAATATATATGAAGTGGTTGTGTGTATGTGTGTGTGTGTGGGAGTGATATCGCGGCGTTTATTTCGACGGCGACCGGAGCGTGTGTGGAATAGTACAGTGTAGCTTTGTAGAGGTTAACATAATGCTTGATATGTGTGCATGAATGGATGGTGTGCTTTTGCAATGAACGGAGAATACGGAAAAATAATAAAAAAAGAATCAACGGATTACAAATAAGATCGGAAGCGGAAAAAGACGAAAAAATATTTATCAAGTGGTGGTGTGTACGTGCGTGTGTATGAACTTGTAGCGATCGCGAACAGGTTTCTAACGGTGGCAAGTGAGAGTGTGCATAGATGATCGGCTGGTTAATTTCAAAACGAACGACTGGAATTCACCTCACCTGGTGACAGTTTCAACTAGTTGCTGGAACATTTAAATATTTCTAGTACAGCCGCGGTCGCGCTTACATAATACATCTCGTAGCAGCACACTCGCCCGCTTTCATTCGACTGATGGAACGTTCAAATATTTTCTTTAAAAATAAAATTTAAAAAAAAAATGCCGGAACGGAGCACGACTCGGAAAATTCCTTTAAATTTTGGGTTCTAAGTGTTGAGATTCAAACGTTTTTATCACTCCGGCAAAATTTTACCCCTCCCAACCTCGAAAAATGAAAATTAAAAAGTATGCTACATATATTACATGCAAAGGCATGTGTAATACATACATATGATAGTAGAGGGCGCGATGTGTGGGAATGGGTGTGCACTTTCACTGTGGTTAATGTTATGATGGATATATGCGCGGGGACGGCGTGTGTGTTTCCACATTTACCTGTACAAACGGGGAAATGTGATAATGAAAAAAATATATTTAGGATAATTTTGGAATTTTTTATACTTAGGCTTCGAAATATTAAAAAAAAAAAAAAAAAAAGATCGCAGTATCGGGAACATACGACGCGTGCGCGGGAACGGTACGTATGCTTTCGCAGTGACTAACGCTTTGTTGGATATATGCGCGGGATCGTGGAAAGAGCGAGCGGAGACTTGGGTTAGTTTCAGGCTTTAAATAGTATACTTGGGTTAAATTTGGAATTTCCATACTTAGGCCCTAAATTTTGAAAAATTGCGGTAATGTTGTAGACAGGAGGGGTGGGCGGGGACTTGGGTTAGTTTCAGACGTTAAATAACATACTTGGGTTAATTTTTAATCGGTTACTTTCTACTCTCTACACATTAAAAATAAATACTTAGGCTAATTTTATATTACATATACTTAGACTTTGAATTAATTAAAAAGATCGCGGTAACGCTGTAGACAGGAGGGGTGGGCGGGGACTTGGGTTAGTTTCAGGCATTAAATAATATACTAGGGTTAGTTTTAATTGGTTCGAACTATGGGAAATGCGCGGAACCTGTACAGAGGAATTTGGAGGAAATTTGCAGAAAATTGAGGAAATTTGCTAAAAATTGCAGGAAATTTGGGGAAAATTGGGGAAACTTGGGTGAATTTTCAGCGCCCGTGCAAGAAATTGGGTTACTTTCTGCCCTCTGCACACAGTTCTCGGGTTTGTGACGTCAGAGGTCCCAGAACATAGATTTACTGACTACTTTCATGTTTTTCAACTTTAGTCTAAGAGAAACAGCGGGCAGGAACTCGAATGTTTTCCTACCAGCGAAGTCATTGCTCCACCGCCTCTGCCACTCACCCAGTATTAGTTTATCCATATATGTATTTCCTAAATAGTTTTTTGGAAACCGGCCGCGGTATCTGTAGAAAGTTATTTTCTAACAAGCCTAATTGTTTCATAGATGTGTCAAATCACTAAACTGTGCTCATTGATCATAGCCCTACCAGTGAGATATAAATCCGTTGGCAAGATGCCACAGATTACACAAGCTACCGATGTAAGAGAAGTTTTATATATAGAAGCCATACGCAACAGAAATTTCCTCTGGTGCTTATTTACTCGACGTAAAATGACATAGACAGCGACGCCATACCCATACAAGGCCTGAGTCAAGCCTTTTTAGAGTACGCACCGCTCCCTAAATGCAAACCCCCGAGCATTGGATTGAGTTTTGGCGAATTTTGTGTGAAGGTAATCTCACATTTAAAGGCAATCATGTTATAGTGAAAAGAATAAAGGTGAGATTTTCATCCAATATTATTCCGAGATATTTTAATAGGGGGTTATGAAATACTGAATTTCCGTACACTAGGGAGAAACTGGAAACCTCGGCTAACAATTCCACGATCACCAAACACAGATAAACTGCACTTGGGAGTAGAGAATTCCAAACCAAATTCACCTATATATTTCCCTGCAGGTATTTTGAAATAATTTCTGTTTGCTTATAAGGATAATTATGATGCACGTCAAATGCCAGACATAGGTCGTCTGCGTACAATATTAAGTGACATTTATTGTTAAAAACAGTTACAAAATCCCTCAATTCTATGGTGCACTACAGAGTAGAGCAAGTTCCATAGAGTGGGACCCAAAATGGATCCTTGTGGGACGCCATATCTAGTCTTCCGCGAGAGAATGAGGTAATTAGTTGTAGACTGGCGTCAAACAATTAGCTGTGATATATACACGAAATCTGCGTTTTTATGTACGTTACGTTATTCTCATTTTCATGTTGAAATATTCTCGCATTACAAAAAATAAAAACAAATATTCATAAACCAGAAATATTATCACAAATTATCATATTCACAAACTTCATAAACAACGTCCTGTATGCTTGAATTGGCATACTATTTAAATCTGCCGTGTAAAGCGTAAATAAATATGCTTCATCACAAAACAAGGATGTGCTTATCTCTTTTTACTTATTTGCTTTTTAATGAACTCTGAACATACAATAATCATTAAAGCGAACGTTAGTCGCCTTCCCTTTACAATTGCTCGTTTCATAAAATGATAAGACTCAGACCAATCGATAGATCCTAAAAACTGCTAATTCGTGAATTTCATTAAAACATTTATACAATTTCTACTCATATTATAAGATGGGCGTAATTCTAATAAGCAACATTATCCCTTCCCTACAAACAGATAAATAAATGAAAAATAAAACTGATTAAATCCCGCCTTTCACTATTAATAAATTTACCTCTTATTACGGCGTCTACCGTTGTTCGGGCGGAAGCAGTGTAACTAAACATGCGTATGCACGTAAACGCAAGAACGAAATTTAACATAACCAAAATCTAAGTCGATTAAAATTTAATAAAAGTATGTGGCTATACAAATTTCTTTTCATACGGAATCAGTCAGGTCCATCGGACGAAAGCACTTCAACATGTTGAAGTTTTCATCGGCTAAATTAAATTCCTCGATGTTTATATAAAATTGATCGAATTGAAGTTTATTGTTTACTTTTTTGAAAGAAATTGTTGTTGCTTGCATATATTCTTTGTTAATGTTATTCATCTGGAAAAACTAACATCCTTAGACATTTATAATAAATCGCTCGATTCGCAGAATACGAAACATAAAATGATCACTAATATCCCAGCTCAGTGGTTTTGCGCAGAACTACATAAATTCAACAGGTAATAAGATTATCAAGTCTAAATTCACCATTAAAATTTGTTCGTTAGCAACTTATTGGCAGAAAAAAATGAAGAAAAAAGAAGAAAATTATCAGGTGCAAATAAATTAGCGAAAATCAAAAGTATTAAACTAACCAAATGACGAGAATGGGTGACAAAAAATAATAACAATAAAAAAAAAATATTATTTTTTGTACTTTTTATTTATTTTTTTAATAGTTATTTATTTTTAAATAAGCCTGGTAAAAGATGATTAGAAAATAGATTTTCCTACTTCATAAAGGTGCTGCCAAGTGGCAGTGCCAAAACGTGATCTCCGTGGACGCACGATCTTAAAGATTCCCCGTTCGTCCTCTTCTTCTTCGTGCCCCATTTCCGTTTCGGAGGTTACCGATTCAGCCCTTGATTCAGCTTCTCTCGGTTTTTCTGTTCAACCAAACCATCTTTCAAGATCCTTCATCCATACGATTTGCGATCCTGCTATTGATCTTTTCCCTTCGAGTTGATTCGGCCTCGGTGCGTATATTTACTTGTGTTGGTGGTATTCTTGCCAAGTAGCATTAAGCTGCGAGAAATTAGTAAAATCATGTAATGGCGGTAAATCGAGAGAGATAATCTTTTGTTATTTCTTATCAGTAATATCTTTCTTCACTTCTAATCGCGTCGGTCAGGTAGCAGCCGGTTAAATGTTTAGTTTTTACCGGCGCTCGGATTATTATTAATCGTCCACTGTCCGTTTACCGCTTACCGTGTTGTTGCACGTCGTTAGAGTTTCATCGCGACGAATGTTTCAATTTTTTCGGTATAATCATTTTTCGTATTTTTCTTTTACATAGTCATTTTTCCTTCATATATGCTTTGTTTTTGTGTATTCTGGGCATGTTTCTTATCGTTTCTTTCTAGTCGCGCGTAATAGTCAAAAAATATAATCGCTGTTATTTATTTTTTGTTTGCTCGCGTAACAAGTCGTAAGTGCGTAAAGTCGGTGGATACTCCAGCAGAGAATCACGGTGGCCGGCGACCTGGTGACCGGTGGGGTGGCAATTGTTATTTTTATTTTATTTATTTTTTTTTTTTCGTGTTTATTTTCATTTTTAATTCACCGTAAGCTCAAGAAGACGTAATCCGTAACGAAGTTTACCTTCCTATTAAAAGGGTTAACTTATTTTCTTTTTTTTTTTTTTTTTCTAATATGACACTAGCTACAGTCAACGCATGGCATAGGGAAAGTTATTTTCATTGAACGTTAACTATCGGTGTAATTTCCCTATTGCTGCACTCAGAATTAATGTGTTATTAAGAGAACACTATTTATTTATTGAAACAATTTTTAAAAAAAGTTACATATTCTCGCATTGCCGTAACAGACGGATCCATCTTATCGGAAAGTGATTGAAAATTTAATTGCAAGATTTGATTATCAACAGATACATTAAACTAAATATATATATATATATACACATGTAAATATATCCATCTATACGTTAAGGAGCCTTGCTCTTGTCTTTGTAGCTAGCCAATCATCTTCTTCCATTCCTTCCTGCAGCCTGCAATGTTCTTGATCTCTTTATACGTCATTTGCGTTCTTAACATATATATATATTAATTACAACGTAATTTTTAGGCTACCCTCATTCGAAAAAATTTCTCAATTTTATGTAACGCAAAATGTCCCAATTTTATGTAACGTTTGTTATATTTTATAGGATTTTTGTTATTGTTATTTAAAAAATGTCACAATTTTATGTAATGAAATATGTAACGAAAAATGTAACGAAAAAATGTCTTAATTTTATATAATGAAAGTTAAATGTTAGAATAGGACTTTTGTGGTTATGTTGTTTTTTTGTGTGTGTTGATGCCAGTAAGAATTACGTTGTAAATTTTGATCATTTTATACAAAGTATAGAAGAGAAAGAGACAGAAATATAAGCAAGAGGGGTCAAGGGGCATAGCCCCTTGCGAGGCCAAAATGGCCGAGTTATATATTGTTACGAACTCGCCTTTTTACTCCACTCTTTCTCGTGCGTACGTAAGGGAGACGACCAGCAAAGGATTAAGAATGACGACGGAAAAAGTAAATAAATAAATAAATAAAAAGACTACAATTATAACTGTGCCGCGGATAACTATCGGGTTCTTCAAAACATCGGTGGCATTAGGGTTTTATTAATTTTAGATGGAAATATTTATATACGAAACCAAAAGATAAATATTTAGTAAAAACATTATTGTTGAGAAAACGCGATCGCTAGCTTGCATTTAACTCCGACCGTTGTTCCAAGCTCGAACACTAAAACGTAACCAGATGCAGATAACAATGCATCCTTATCGCATCCGATCTACCTGAGCCGGCCTCTCGATATCGTACGACATAATTCTCTATTTCGGCACGTGTCGCAGTACGCGCGCACACGCATACGCCACCGGCCCTTACACTGAGACACTATTAAAGCCGATAATCGACGACGTTCTGAAATCAATAAACTAAATACAGAACAGATAATTTATTATTCTGTCGACAAAAGATCGCGCCACCAACCCTGATTCATATCAATATATATATATATATATATATATATGGACTTATATAAGGAAGGTTTTAGAGGTTTGACTACCCCAGCTCACGCAAAAGCCTGAATTAATAGCCGAATATCGTGTATTTATTTAGGTTACTTGCATAGGAAAGAATGTCCAAGCTTATTTGTTAAAAAAAGGTGGATCGTATACTGATTGTATACCATACGGTAACAGGTCGAAGGTATGCTTTTTTCTGCTGTTAGCGTAGAATATCAATGTACGGCTGGCGTCGAACGTGTTGGTGAACGCGATGAGTATTAGTTATTTTCTGATCAGATTAATTCATCTCATTCAACGCATCTCCCTCGTTAGTCGCCTACAATCTTATGCCTCTCGGTTAACAGCGGTCATTACTTAAAGGTGAGCGTAGGTGTAGGAATGCAGAGCTAGTGTCCGGCTTCTTCCGCTGATCTATATTCGTGTGCAGACGTACAAAATACAAAGATACGAGAGGAAAGTGTAAACAGAACGATGCGGTAGAACAAATGACCAGGTTGAAGTGGAGCTGGGCAGGTCATGTTGCCCGAGGAAACGATCACAGGTGAACAAAGCGTGTTCTACAATGTTGGCCTACGGATAGAAAACTGTTGAATGGAAAACCGTCAACTCGTTGGGAGGACGATGTAATAAAAACCGCCGGCGAGAAGAATTGAATTAGGAAGGCGCAAAACCGGAACGAGTGGAAAAAGCTGGGAAGCTTATGGTCAGCAGTGGATTTATGTGGGCTAAATCGTAAATCGTAGTAGTGTCGAGTATAAATATTTCGATTGGTGACATTTTTCACGTGTCCGCTGAATCCGCTAAAAGCGCATGAGTGAATTCGTTTACATTAACAGAAAAATGTTACATCACTCAGAATGAATGCACAGGTAGCAGCAGATGATGACGAACATCAGAGACCGGACTTGAAAAAAAAAACCTGTACTGTTATTTATTTAAAAGAAATAAATGTTGTATATAGCAATTTTATATTACGTTACAGGAACGATTTTGATCAATTAAATTGAAAATTAATTACTTTTCAATAGCATTAAACATTTCTTTCCTTTTTAGTAAACGAACAATTCTTTTCAATGTTTATATGAGTAATTTTCGTCTTTTTTGAGTTTTTAATCAAGTTTCGATAGATAATAAAAAAAGGTTTTTTTTTTATCTGTTGAACGATTATTTCTCTTTCATTTGATTTAGAAAAAAAGCAAACAATTAGGCGTTTTTAATTGAATATTTTTAGTCAAAAGTTTCGATATTTCTATTAATTCGGCAGCCTTCATTATGACTAAACTGCGTAGCTAAAAACAGTTTCGTGAGATCCGCTCTGATCCTGGACGTCTCTTGAGCTCAGCCGGAGCGCTGGTTGTACCAAGGTCTCCTCGAAGAACATTAATTACATCGGTACGCTAATATTTAACCGATTACAAATAATGAGTATTACTTACAAAACAATGAACATTCGTCTTTATTCATCTATATATTTTTTCTGTTAGGGAACATTATTCGTTATCATTGCCGAGAAACCAAAATATGTGAACTTAAAATTTTTCAGACGAGAGTACAATGTTATCAATCGGATCAGTTTGAAGTAACAACAGCGGTGCATCATTGGGACGCTACGTCAGTCGATCAGCTGTTGAAACTTTTAATCGATAATAAATTAGCTGCTTTGGCGTTGTCTTCCAGTCAGTACCGGAAAAACTATTGCACATGGGCTAGCGAACCTCCTGATAAAAGATTAAAGTAAGTGAAACCATTGTAATAGTATAACTAAGCTAATAAAAAAAAAAAATCAATTCTCCGTATTTCGTTCAGTGGCGAATTTTTACAAATAGGCTAATTGTACCTCCTGAAATTGATGCGATTTCATTAAGTAACTTTGTAAAAGTCTAGAGACGTCAGTCCTATTCTTTCATTTTAGCGCTTATTCGAATTTAAAGATTTTCAGACTTTCCTTTTATTCTATCTTTTTCATAAGATGAGTTAAACATATTTTTATCCTCGTCATTAGTTGTACGGTTACTAAAAAATATCGCTTACATTAAAGCAACCTCAGATTGGAAACAAAAACTGTATTAAATAAAAAATATTTATTTATAAATAAATCGAACCAGCAACATTGCGAAATCTGCGGCGGTTTCTAAACGTCAGAAAAGAATATTCCCGTTCCTTTCCTAGAATGTGCTCTCAAATTACTCGCAACGTAAATTTCCACAATCGCCAATGTAGAGACTCCAGAACTCGGCGAAATGCCGCACTAGCTTCTTCGGTTAAGGGTGACATTTAAAAAATGAAATAAAAAATCGTTTTTTGAAAAATGTTCCAAGATTTAAAAAACTTCCGCCGAAGGATGTTCCGATAAACGAACGCGTAGATAGACGCTGAAAGGAGGCAGTTAGCTTCGGAAAAAGATGAACGATAGGATATCAGTGGGAACGGAATAGGGCTGATGGGAAAAGTGTGAAAATAACAAAGACGTGGAAAAGCTCGCGTTAAAACTTCTAAAGAAATGGCGTACAAGAAGAAATACCGGCAGGAAGAAAATGATTGTAGAACCACGATGATAACGGGGCGTGAAAATTCCGTGTTCACGTTAAAGAAGCAAGCCGAAGGCTATATGTAAATATTTTCTTTTCAAAATTTGTTTTATTATTATTTTTCGAAAATAAAACGTGTGCTGGGAGAAGAAATCTGCTCGCTCGGAAATGTGAGGGAAATGCTTTTCAGAATTTGATCACAGTTTAAGTAAGGAATAAGCAACGCATCCCCCCTACAGTTCTTAGCGAGAAGTAATTTCACCGGGATGACACCTAATCTTTTTGATGACATTTTAACACATGAAAGTTGAACATAAAAAAATAATCGACATTGGTTTTCTTTGATTGGGGGATAAAATGCCCGACTTTACCACGAACAAATAAACGGAATTTATTTATAATAATCTGCCAGATTATTTTACAATGATGAAAGTGTTGAAGAATGTTTCGCTCATACTATTATTGTACGGTTTTTTCGAATTAGCGACATTCAGCCGACTTTGGCAACAAGATCAACGGAAATCTTGCAGCACGTAAGGGTCTAACCAAGGCACTGTCTGCTAAATTCTTCATAATTACGAACAGCTTTATTTGATTTTATGGCGTGGTTTCCAGTTTTTTTTTGTGCAAGTGAACACGCGTTCATTTATTAAATATTTCCGTATTTTTTATTTTTTTTTATTTTACGGAAATTATAAATAAATGTAATTTTATTGTACTCATTCTCCTAACGATGGATTAAGTTTTAAGTTTTGTTCGAATAAGCCTCGTTATGTCGGTCAAATAAAAACCTGAAAAATTTCGTTTAGGCAAAAGACGAACAAGCTATCATTTTCTATTGCCTAAAGCTCCATGATGACTTTAAAGTAAATTTTCTAAATCAGTCGTTACAATTCCTTAATGATCAGTAATAACTTGTATATATTATTTCCAGGGATACCATTTTTCAAAAATTATGACCGGTTTTAAAAGTCTTCACACAGAATTACTAACAAATCAGTATCCAACAGTTCCTAACTATTTACTAAAACATTTGAACCAAAACGTGCTTTAATGGCCTTGTTAATTACACATGGCACGCAAATCTGTAAATAATTGGAGTTTTTTTTCTTACACTCAGCCACCTATGCATCACATAAATGTTCCCATCCACATTTGACGCTTGACCGTGCCTTTCCAATCTTCCAAGGGGATTTCGTTATCTTTTTTCTTGCTCTGTTATTCATTTTTATTTTTATTTCTATTGTTTTGTTTTATTTTGTCCGTTTCATTCTTATTTCATTTCTCGCATCGTAGTTATTTAATTTTTGATTTCATTCGCTAATTTAAATTTAATGTAAATTCAGCTTCGTCTGATGTAAACCTCTCCCTAATCCCCCCCCCCGCATCTCCGTGGTGAACACCAACCTCGTCGTGCAGGTTAAAATTACTAACAAAACTAATAAAACCGAATTATTGTCTAATTATCTACTTCTAAAGACGACATTGTCTCGGTGAAAAATATTAACAAGTCTATTATCGACCTTATGGATATTTCCATTAACTCCAATAATATTTCTGAAACTAATACTAAACTAAAAAATAATAAAAGCTAATACTACACCATTATTTTCGAATAACTTTGAAGGGAAAATTATTATGCTGTTAGTCGAGAATTTAGAAACATAATTCGGCTTTACCATTCGATGTTTTAGCTTAAATTGTTTCATAAAAATGCTAGCGGTTTATTCACAATTACTCGTTTACGCATGTTAGGTATTTAGGTTTGTTCTTACATCCTGAACTAACATGGACACTTCACATTCAGTCACTAGTAGAACTTGTAATTAAATCGTATAGCCCCCCTAAAGGCTATAAGTAATTCATGTTAGGGAGGTGATCCGGTCACCTTAAGTCGGTTATATAAAAGCTTTATTAAATCGAAACTGGATTATGGAGCGATGTTTTATGCGTCAGCTTCGAAGTCCCAATTCAGGAGGTTAAATTTATTACTTTGCTGGCTACCAGGTCACTGTAGGGTTTTTTTTTTTTTGCGTAGACGCGACATCCTGTATCGTGTTTAACTACTGTGGCTATTACAAGGATGCGCGGTTTGTTCTTATGGATATGGTTAGTTCGCCGTCTGGTTTGAATCTGACTGCCTAACAAGTTTGTTGATCATCTGAATGAATCATGCCTTCATTGATCGGTTTCGAAGGAAGGAATAGTTATCTGAAAGCATGTGGATTAATCCATCTATGTCTTCGGTGAAGGCGGCTACTATACTCATTGGATCGTGATGTCCTTTAATCCTATGTATTAAGGTTACAAGGTCAGTGAAAGACACTGGATATTCATTATTGGTGATGTTGCTTTTGGCGGGCTTCAGAAGTTCAACAGTAAGAAATTTTTGTTTTTTAAGTTTTGATGGTGGAGGTTTGAAATCTGTGTTTGCTCCGTTGTCTCTGGCCTCTGGTATTACTTAGTGACCGAGTTGATTCTATTTCTGCTCGATCAGGTTTTACTTAGTGACTGAGTTGATTTAATTGCTGCTAGATCAGGTATTACTTAGTGACCGAGTTGATCACAATTGCTGCTAAATCAGGTATTAAGTTTCCATTCATTCCATCCTTCAAACTTCTAGATGAAGATAAAAAAGATAATAATGCGGATTGGGTGAGTTTTATATGCAGTGAACAAGGACGTTGCAATTTGGCCAAAAATAAAAAAATAAAAAAAAAAAAAACATCTCGTTTGGTGACATTTCTAGCAATATATTTAATTTTCACCGAAGACGTGGTCTACTAGAACGTATCAGTATGTTTCTTTCGGATGTTTATATGTCATTTATCAATCGAAAATTCTTAATAACACATCAGCTGCTTTTGATAATTTTTGCTTCCCCACACTGACATAGCACTCTCGTTTAAGATCCCTGTAAATTTCGCTTCTCTTCTCAACACTCTCTTTCAATGCAGAACCGTAAGTATTTCCCCTCCTTTGTACTCTTCCATAGGTTAATCTTTCGAGCGTTACCCTAAGGTTCTTGCCATAGTATCTACGCTCTTTAATATTTACTTTATAAAAATCTCTTCTATTACTCTTAACTCTATTTTTGCTTTTCTTTGCTGACTCCTCTGATCGCAATACCTCATTAGCTAACTCCCGTCTTCAAGGTTCTGTAATGATATTATAAAATGCTATTTCTAATATTCATCGCTCTATTTCTGCCCTTAAATTTACGTCTGTTGTCTTGATTCTACGACCTTATCATCCTTCTTTGATTAGTCCTACTAACGCATCGGTAAATAATTAACCTATATAAAAAAAGGGCTACAATTATTTGAATATGATATAAAACGTTCAAGGATAAAATCGAATAAAATTTAATTTCCAAACTGATAAGGAACGAGATGAGAAAAAAGAACGCACTTAGGAAAAGTGAAATAATAACAGCAACATTAGAGGGAGGTAAAAATATCAAGAAACTGAACAAGGCAACTACGTGTAGGTACACCGTGGAATTCGTAAATTCTACGGGTCAAAAAATATACGATAGAAAAGAGATAAATAAATTAATAACTAACTACTATAGAGAGAAGTATATAAGGGCGAAAATAATTACGGGAACATAATGGTAAGCTTCGATCCAGAGCCCGAGTTCTTAATTAACGAAATAAAAATAATAGTAGAAAAACTAAAGTCTAACAGAAGCCCAGGTCATTATGATATAGTTTAAAAACATATTAAAGGAAGAGGGGACTATCTAATTGAAATCTGGTTTTGTAGGCATATTTAAGGAATCATTTCCTGGGGACCAAGTTGTGTTTCTTCATTGTGTCATACATCAAAAAGCTCTGTGTAAATCTGCTCTAGACACGAAACATGTGCTTGATGTCGTTATTAAGCTTGTTAGTAGCATTCGTTCACGAGCACTCAATCATAGACAACTCCGAGATTTTCTTGACCCATTGCAGTCGGAATGTTCTGATACACTTTACCATACTAAAGTAAGCTTAGTGCAGGACAGGTTTTCCAACGAGTTTGGGCTCTAAAAGATGAAATAATCTCTTTCATGAAGAACAAGGAATGAACAAGTGTTGAAAAATATTGTATGGCTTTCGGATTTTGCATTTTTTTACAGATCTTCTCAGTCACATCAATAAATGGAACCTTAAACTCCAAGGAATAAATCAATTAATCCATGATATTTGCAGTCATATCAGGGGTTTCAAAAAATGCAATTGAATCTATTTTCCAAACAACTAGTCAGGAAAGACTTTACTCATTTTCCAAGACTAAAAACTATTGCAGTTAGGGAAGACAAACTTAGGAGCTATGCGAAAAGCCTGAAATGTCTTCATGAAGAATTCGAACGAAGATTCCAAGACTTCAAAGTTATCGAACAGGACCTGGACATTTTTAGCATGCCATTTTATGTGGATTGTGAATCAATGAAACCAGATGTGCAGCTCGAACTGATTGACTTGCAATGTAACACTGAATTGAAGCAACTATTTCTCAACGTTCCTAAAATTGAGTTCTACAAGGCCCTGTCTAAATCAAGTTTCCCAAACCTAAAATCTCACGCTCAGAAGAGCAATTATCATGTTTGCATCTTCCTACATCTGTGCACAGGTGTTTTCTACTATGAAGCTTCGCAAAAACAGCGTTAGAAACCGACTGATTGACCACCATTTAGCTTCACTACTGCGAATCAGCTCATCCCAGTTTCTACCAGATAATGATCAACTTTCCGAAGCTCAGTCACAATTTCATCTGTCACATATACCTTCATACTCAACTAAAGAATAATCAATTTTTGTAACTTTTTTTTCCAAGTTGTGTGTGATGTAAAAATCAAAAATGAAGTTTATCACTTATAAAAATTTGGTTTGTTTAATTTTTTTTTCGGCCCGTCTAGATAATTTTTTATTTTATCTAGCCCTCCATTTAAAAAGTGATATTCTTTCTCAAAGCACGGAGGCTAGATTGCGCTCCGGTTTACGTGCACCTCAATTATCTAACCTCTGATTCTCCAATGAATCTTCTATGAATTAGAAAATAATCTCATAACATGATCGAGTGAGAATAGTAAAGTTCTATATAGTCTAACAAATATACAAGTTATCATAATGACGTAAAATTTAACGGGATGTTAAATTAAAATTCCGCAAATTACTTCAGATAGTTTATTGGCACCGAGTAGAATTTATGATAATTTTGTAATTTAAAAAAGGAACAAAATGAGATATTAGTTCTTTCATGCGAAATCATATCAACGAACCATCGTAATTTTTCACTTTAGAATCTAGTACACGTCCCTTTTAGAAACAACTGCTTCATGTTCATGATTATATTTTAATAATGGATTTTTTCTTTTTTTATTATTTTTATACATGGGTCGTAAAGATTAAATAGTGGAAATTTTAGACGGAAAAGGGAAGAGAATTTTATTTTAACTAATGAACGGAACAAAATCATTTCTTTTGTCATATAAATTGTTTTCAAAAATTTCTTGCAGCTGTCGACCAAAAAGAAATAATGCCAGTTTTTCACTAGTAAAATTGAACAGTACTAGTATTTTTCGAAAAATCTACGAAGTAAATTTTAAGTAACATTATAGGTATTTTTCTTGTAGTGTATTTATACATTCTGTTTATTAATTAGTTAAGGCGATAACGTAGAAACATGAATTATGAATAATTAAACATTTGAAATATCCATGTCGGGTAGTATTAGACATCAAATTATATTCGGCAAACGCCGGGTTACTAAAATTATTTGATTGACAGTTTGGTTGATACTGATGATAATTGATGTAAGCTATCTGGACAACGCAACAATCAAGTAACTTTAGTAACACCGTATTTAGTAAAATAATTTCATTCCTAATAAATAGCGAACATTAAGTAAACATAACGAGATATGTGCTAGGAGCATAAATTTTCCAGAATTAGATTATTCTTGTTTAACATTCCCGATGTTTCCGATAGTGTGTTAACCCTATACTCGATGCTTTTTGCATATTCCAGGAAACGCTCTAGTCGTGATAGCGACGAACATTTTTATCGCAAGCATCCTCGTAAAAGTTATCGCCAGCATCACCGTCATCACAATCGCGATCATCATCATCACCTCAGAAGTCATCACGATCACGACGACAGCCATCACCATCACCATCACCACCATCATCATCATCACGATAAGAACGAAAGATCATCATCTATAACAAAAGTGCAATATTGGTCTCAAAATTTAGACAACGAAAATGTTTTATGCGATGCCTCTTCGATGGAATTTTGGAATGAATCGCCTTCATCGCCGAAACAATCACCGGAAAGCGTAAAATGGTATAATTATAATTTTACGGTTATTGCCGTTGTTTACCCCGTAACAGGAATTCGCCGCCGTATTTTTCTTCCGAGATGGTTTTATTGACTACTGACAGGTTTATGTCGACCGCATAATATTCTTGGAATTCGACCAATTTCCTCCTCTTCGCTATTATCATTTGTTTTCGTACCCGCGGCGTTATTAGCCTAAAATAAACTGAATTATCACAACTTGCAAAATACTTCGATCCACATTAGCCGGCAGGAACATCACACAGAATGCGTAACGTTAATTTGTTTACCAAAGTAACGGATAACGTGATAAAAGTTAAATACACTATGCATCCGGCTTTCTGGCTTTTCTAGAAAACACCGGTTACCCATTTCATCTTTTCAGTTGGTACAGCGCAGTTAGCTCGGTGCATTTTGCTTGACTCGAATCCCGCTGCCTGCTTTGTATCGAAAATTATATTTACACTGCGTTGATGATCATAATAATAATAAAAATAATGATGATGGGAATAATAATAATAATAATGATAATGATAATGATAGTAATAATAATAATAGTAGTAGTAATGAACTTTTCAGTGCACAGCTACAAATTCAGTTATCTTTATTCTTCATTGAACTATTGTTGTATGTGAAAGTTTTAGAAGCTACTGAAAAGAACTCACATTGCATGTTTGTAACTTATCTGGAAAAAAGAAAACTGTAACAGGAACATTTTTAGGGATAGCTTAAAGTATTACAATACATCTTTTTAGAAGCCTGAATTCAGGGTAAATATTGACTTCAAAAGTATTGTAATGTTATGTAAATGATTTGAATTCAGTCCCTAGTGATTATAATTACACTTCTTCGCTTTTCTAATCAATTTATTGAGATTCTTGAGTCCAGTCCAGTCCTTAATATTGTCCAACCATTCCGTTTTCCTTCTTCCTGGCCCGCTTTTATCTCGAATTTTCCCTTTTATGACCAAACGGAAGATGACATATTTTTTCTCTCTAATTATGCGCTCGAAATATTTAAGCAACGTATTTCTATTTAGTAAATAAAGTAAAGTAAGCCGCATACCCTTGACAGTACGTCGAAGATTGTTAAAGTTCAACTAAGCCTAATATATAAGGAAAAAAATATTGGAGCCGGTTCCTCTCTCGCGACTGTGTCTACTTTCCCGAATTCCTCTGACATCCAATTATTTCACATTAAGTAAACCTAAGAGCGATTTGGATCTAATTCTTAAAAAACTCGTGACCTCTGGTTTTATATACTGCACAAGCTCTTGTTAATTGGTTAATAAAAGTAAAATAATGAACAATGATAAACTATTAAATATGTAAGAGTATTAAATGAAACATCAAATCGAATCAAATTTTTATCCCGCAAATATCAATAAACTTTATCAATTTGCTCCCAAAGGGGAAACAATTATAAGAGACGAAATTATAAAATATAAGCAAAACGTAAACAGCTGCCAACCTGGTATTCGAGTTATTAAATTATGAGCATTCCAGCAGTTATGGAAAACTTATTGTCCATACATCATCATTATGAAACCCGCATATGATTTATGTGACGTCCGTTGCAAACTCGTTAGTAAAACTAGCGTTACAATTAACGTCGGTGATGAAGAAAAGCAAGCTGTATTGGAATGATATCGCAATCATTTACAATTGGCTAATGGTCAGCATGAGAAAAAGTACCGAGAAATTAGAAGAATCTAATTGTTTGGCGGTATTGATGGATTACGCATAGAATGTTAATGTACCATCTGGACCACAGCACGTTGGTAGTGTCTGTTTCAAGTCCCTTTCTTCCAAATACCTAGTAACTAAACTCGATGTTCACGGGTGCGTCTTAAATTCGAAGTAATACGGTATTTCTAAGCACTATGATAAATGCATGAATAATATCTATTAGGACCGAATAAAATAGAAAATTGGAGATTAAAACGGATTTGGAGTTCACAGGTACCCAATAAACCGTTAATGGAAGCGAGTTGTTATACGTAAACAATTAAGGAACAATTAATCATAATACATACAATTCGACGAAGACGTAAACAACACTTTAGAATAAGATAGACGATAGTTATTTACAGAATACTGAAATTCATGATCGCTTAGTTGACAGCCATACTACTAGGGGAATATCTGCAGCTACCGTTAGAACTATTCATCTCTATTACTAATTTTCATTTGTAGCCTTACGGTGGCATGTTCAATTCTGCATGTACCTATCGTTGTAGAGCTTTAACTCTAAACGTTCTCAGACTGTCTTGTAAACGATGCTTTATTTCTCGAAGCATTTGCTTTTCACGATAAAATTTCGATGAACATTATTGCAATGTTTATTGCCGCGATATCTTACGTTTTCATCCTCTTTATTAGAGTCGCCGTATTTCTTTTATCGCACCTACGTGTACACTTCTATATTCTTATTTCATAATTTAGTTTATTTATTCTGTAACTAGAATATGCTGTGCGCAGAATATACCCGTAATATATTTCGGAAGAACTTCAGGCTATCTTAACGTTTTCTTCCGAAATATCAAAAACAAATTTAAATACGGAATTTACAAGAACCTTAATCTATATTGTTGCAATGAAACAGATTCCGACAAAGTAATGCAGTCGCCAAAAATGTATATTTATCAATTTTACATACATGTGCCGAGGCGTGGGAGGCTAATAAAAGTGGTACTTAAAAATTTGTCTACTATACTTTCCGTGGACAAAGAAAAATAAGAATTAAGTCTGATGACTGGCTTGTCAGTGAAAACGGTGTAATTTAGTTTCTGACTTAGAAACTCAGTTATTGCTCGTATAGGCAGTATCTTTCTCCCCGGAAACCCCGGTCTGAAAAACAAAAACAATATAAAATAAACATACTTTTCATTATTTACTAATGTGGGAAAGATAAATCAACAGAGCAATAACCTAGGCTTACAACTGTCAACGATGTGGACATACGTCTTTACTGTCTCCATTGTGTAAAATGCCACGACAATAAGCATTGTCCTGGAAATACCGAATTATCGCTTAACAGATAATTTACCTGATTATACAATACTACATAAAGTTTTACAAAACCGGAAAATATCCAAAACAGTATTCGTATTTGCAATAAATGGAAATATTAATACTATCATACCGTTGAATTGAGTAACGTCCTTAGCTGACATGCTCAAAAAAAAAATGTTGAGACTACCAATCTCCGGCGATTATAAGAGGTTATACTAACCGACGTAGAACAGTTCTAGTTCTAGATATATAACCCGATTTTGTTGTACAATATACGAATGTTTTAATTTTTAGGACGCGGGATTTAAATTAAAATTATTTAAACGAGATAACGTCGGTAAACTTGCTAATGTGACTGGTTTTGCTATTTGGAAGCTAAGTAAAAATAACAATTTTCTTACTAAAATAATTAGTATTTATGAAATAATTTTGGCAAATTACTTTAACATCATGGACAATATCGATTGAAAATGTTGGCATACTCGTTTTTTGAATTTCCATAATTGAGAAGAATAGCGAACTGTGTAATTTTAAAATAAATAATAATATTCATTTGGTAGTAATGTCTGAAATTAAAAAGGATAATGAATATAAAACTTCCTGATAGAACAGAATAAAATAAAAGAAGAATCATCAAAATCGGTTCACGCAAAAAAAAGTTATGAGGTAACACACACAAAAAAAAAAATACACTGAAATCGAAAACCTCCTCCTTTTTTTTGAAGTCAGTTAAAAATAAGATATTTAGTAGTAGTGGAGCAAGGTTTTTAGTGAAAAAGGTGCAGAAAATATGTGCGGAATATTACGGGTGTCTCAAATAAAATGTATAGAAGGTGTCGAGTTTAGAATGTATATAAATAATTTGAATATTAATAGTAATAAGAGAATATACATATTTATACTGTTTATGAATCTTCTAGGAGCGGACTTAAATTTATAGATAATATAAAAGTTTTAAATAAAATAATAAAAGAAACGTAATATTAATTGGCGATTTGAATGCCGGAAACAAAATATGGAACCGCTTTTCTAATAACATGATAGTAATCCCATTATATTATGTCTATTCCTGCACCAGGTGAACCGACTTACACATCCGCTAAATTCAGATGCCGTACTAGGTGAATATTATATCATCTATCGTAATAAATAAATTTTCGTCAGAAAATAATCCAGTTATCGGTCGTAATATCCAGAACACTCATGAGCTACGGTATTTCCACTACCGAGAATGTAAATCTGTTCAAATTTAAAAAAAACATATCTCCGTTAGGATAGATCCAAAAGATCCAGTACGAGGACAAGATAATCGTTTAATAACTTTTACAAATCCGATTTTTGAGCTAATAAAAAAGTCAAAATTTCAATTATTTTCATAGAATAGCTATCTCGCCTTTTATCATTCAGGGCCATTCAGATTAAAAACTATATTGGAAAGCTATTCCTTAAAATATTTAGTTTACTCAAACGTCTGCAACATATTAAAGTACTTTTAAATACTACGATTAAAATATTAAAGAATAAATACGAACATTATAAACATTAAAAATTAGTCGAAAGAGATTATGGAAGATATAGTATAGCCGGAAATTTGCAACACTTCTCACTTTACTCGCGATTTCAGTTGTAATAATTATGTATACACTGAAAAAAAGTAAAGCTGAATTGATAGCTACATATTATTTTGGTGCACGTGGATAAAATATACAGTTTTTTTACGAAAACTATACGAATAATGAAATATATATAAAAAAAAAAAAAAAAGAAACTATAAAATCTTATTTTACTAGTGTGCCTTTATATATTAAACGGCTAAATAACACAGTCGAATACGATAGTATTAGCGACGCATTTATAAAAAACTTCCCGTTTAAACATCGAATTGAATTATAAATTACACGATAAACACCATGTTCAACTGTGAACACTATCCAAAAGATTGGAAAATTACTAAAATTATTGCTATTCCAAAACCAGGAAATACGACTACTAGTGTCTACTAAGTAATTGAAGTAAAATAATTGAAAAAATTCTACCAAAACGGAAGGAGATATCACGTTGAAATGAGATTATCCCCAAAGTATAGTTTAGTGTGCTCAGCATTCTATGGTTCAGAAAGTAGATTTCGAAGTTCATCACTCACAAATAGTTGTAAACATATATACAGAAATGGTGGTACCTTTTTGACATGGCAAAGACCATCACAGTACTGCATAGCATAATAGAAGTGTGTATAAAATGGCAATCTGTTAAGACTTTTCTATATTAAGATTGGTAACTGGAAATGCGTTCTGAAAACCACATTAGCTGAGGTTCCATAGAGTAATGTATTCGGTCTCGTTTTATTTACAGATTATTTATGCGATTTCTCAAAGTTGCAAACACAGAAATTGTCATGCGGGTGGGCGACAGTGCTCTGTTTTGAAGTTCATACCAACCACAGACGATTGGTAGTCGACCACAGAATACTTATTAAAATACGAAGTGGGCATTGATGGTTTTTCCGAAGAATGCCGTTGCTATTTAGAAATTTAATTGAAACAATATCGCTATCGAATGGACTAGTCAGACGCACCTGGGTGTGGTATTCTAAGAGTACTTAACGTACAATGAGCATGAAGTCGTGTTTTGTTCGCGCTAGTAGCATAGGTGCTTATTAAATAATTCTGCACTAAATTTCCTTAGGTACTACGGTTGCTGAGAAATCTCATTTTCAAAAATATCATTTTTATGTTCGGGATTTCAGTCTTATAAACACGTACTCGACTCTGAATTCGTCTTTGCAAAGGTTATTTCGTTGGAATTTCTTCTGTTGACGTACTTTGATAGCGTCAAATTCCGTTATCTGTGCCACATGCTGCCGCGTCTTCTCTGGCAGGTGTGACTGCATGTTTACTGCGCAGGTGTGGAAAAAGAGCGTATACTAACTGCTTAGCGTCCGACATAAAAGAATTCCTTTACTTCGCTTGTTTGGAAATAAGCAATATAAGTAATATTTAGACAAACCAACCGACGAACTCGGCTCACTCTTGAAGGAATACCGCGATCTACCCTGTCTCCATCGGAAAAGATAACGGAATATATTTTTGAAAAACGAAATTGCGATACTAAAAAGAAAAATTACCCGGCTGAGAAAGACGTATACGAGAAAAAAGCAATACTACATCTGCTATCCAAGTGTTGAAATAACAGTCTAAATCCACAAGTCAGAAAGTTATGAGAAAAAGCGATTTTCAAAATTTCAAGTATAATTATCCAACCAATGGAACCTTTTCGGGCGCAGTTCAAAAAAAAACCACAAAAAAATTCTCTGAGCTACTTACAACTGAGAACTATTATAACATATGTAACATATTTGTCAAATAAACGATAATAAGAGTGTTGGGCACCCGCAGACGGGCAGTATGCCTTGCGGGACCCATAACTTATTTTAAAATAAAAAAAAAAATACAACCTCCTTTTGACTTTGTTTTAATCAAAGACAACGAAAGAAAGAACTGCTTTAGAATTAGCAGTCAATCTAATCAAACTCTTAGTGTTAATATAGAATTATTCAAAAAAGTTAAATCGAGATCCATTTCGATTGAACTTTCCACCCAAGTGAAAACTCGGAAAATCAAAGATTCTGTAAAATTCAGAGAAATTGAAATTAAAACGTGAATGAACCACAGACGAGGAGATAACTGAAGTAATCGAATATCTCATTGGAGAAAATCGTTGCACATAAAAACCACCGGAGGAAGAAAATCAGAAACTGCAAAGTTAGTGCAAAAGCCTTTTACGAAATCATTGAAAGTAAAAAGATCAATGTTGGCTTACCAGACATTAGTGTCAAGCAATGTCACCGAAGCCAGAAAATAGAATACAAGGCTGAGGACTGCAAATGTTCCAAGAGAGAATCCGATCTTATTGATAATACTATTGAAAGTGGGTTCGACACAAATTGTACTAAAATTACAATATATAATTAAGTTATAGAAATAATAATAATAATAATAATAATAATATCAGGAACTTGTCAATCACTGCCATCTTCTAGTTGCTAAAATCCACAAATTGTCTTTTGCCGAATTCATTTTACTGATTTAGCTTTCGGTGAACATATTTTCTATGCTAGTATAACGAAAATAGTATCCGACTACTCTTAACCTAATCTTGGATGCATGAAAATGTTACAGAGTTTTCTAACACTTTTGTTCAACCCTGTCTACAATATGTAAACTTTCGTTAATTCTAAGATTTTTAACAATTTTTGTACATTTAGTATTTCCGCTGATATATCTCGACATATTTTCTTGAATATCGTATAGATGTGTTTTTTTTTTTTTTTTTTTTTTTTTTTTTTGAGATAGATATGCTTTTAGAGGTCAGCCAAAAATTTGTGTAATGGGCAAAATGCTATCTTTTACAAAATTCAAAGTAATCACTAAGAATCTGTTAAAATTTAAATATATGTGACATTTATCTCCACCTGAGAATTCTGAATAATAATCTTTGAAAATGAAAACCAGAACAAGAAATGAATCAGTAATTCGCATCCCTTCGCGCTAAGCGAACTAATTTATAACGGAAAGGTAGCGAAACATACAAACGAATGAAGAAATCAAAGAAGTCGGATGATCAAAAGAAAAATTGCGACTGCGTTATCGTCTTTTCCTTAAATTCGAAATTGCACAGGAACGACCTCATTAAAACGAGGAGTCGAAGGAGAATTACTGAAACGTAAAAAATTTATATCTCAAAATCGAGTAGCATAGGCCGCAAATAGGACCATCCGCATTCGAAGAGCTCAGCGTGAAGAATAGAGTCCATTTTGGGAGTTGCCAAACCATAGCAAAAATACCCTTTCCGCCTGGCATTTAATGCAGCACAGAATTTTAAATCAACCTCACGAATGACAGGTTTCCTTCCATGTAGCTTTGAGGGTAACTTTTTATTCCTAATGTCATCTTTAGAATGACGTCGGAATCACTTGTGCTTTTATACTCATTAGATGTACAATTACTCAAGTTCATACGTGATGTCATATCCAACTTTAAAAACGAGTCAAAAATAATATGCTTATCAACGCAGTGTGCTTATTCTTACATAGATCACCTCATAAGATTGTGCTCCTCGTACCATAAATATTTACTGAGAGCATAATACTGATGTAATCCAATCTTTCCCAAATTTTGTTTAGTAACTCGTTAATAAATACAAAATTCACTTTATCCACATTTATAAACTAGTAAATGTTTTGCGGAAATTTTATTTCATAAATAAATTTCAAAACATGTTCATGATTTAATGTTTTTAAAAATTTGTCCCCGGGATAATTCGTTTTTTACATTACTAGCTACTAATGTCTTTCTAATAAATTTTGGTTGTTTTTTTGTTTTTTTTTGAGCTCGGCCAGCACGTATCACAAATAATAGTATTTTAATTATTTCGCAGTAATTTAAATTTTGATTCTATTAGATACTAAATATATAAAGGAATCAATGATATGTATAATACAGGACTAAGAAATGTAAGGATAGACGAGATACTATAAGAAATAGGAATACTGAGTTGAAGGAGTTTAGGAAAAAAAGACTGTTCGTGGGATAAAGAAGAGCGTTCAAACGGAGCCGGCTTTTCCGACCTTTTTACGAACTACCTGCGATGTTTTTAATATTTCACCTGCTAAACGTTATCTTTTATGTTAGTAAAAAAACATGGGTTACCAAATCTATTCCCATGTCATCCATTATTATCATCACTAGTTTTGTGCAAAAAATACGGTTCCTGGTTAACGATTTAGTTTTCAATATATATATATATATATATATATATATATATATATATATGTATATATGTGTGTCGTCGCGATAGCCTAGTTGCTAGAGCGCTTGACTTCCGATATGGCGGTCACGGGTTCGATCCCGAGCGACGACGAACTTATTACAAGAATTAAATAAAAATAAAAATAATCGCTAATAGTCACGTGGAAGGCAATGGCAAACCACCACGTACAACATCATATGCGCGCTAGGTCAGTACACAGCAGACCCACACCGAACGGACTGCACTTGTAGCGCGATAACAAGCGGCTTCAATCAGTTCCGAATGTAGTCTTGCGTGTATACACCTGCGTTGCATATTACAATTGCCTGGTACACAACCTGTATCGGTACAGCTAAATGTACGAATAGGTTGCGCCAACGCGCTATGTAGCGTACGGCAACGACAAGAGCAAGGCTCTTTAAATATATAAGATAAGATATATATATGTATATGTATATATACATGCGCATTACAAATTGTACCGAAAAATACCTTTTGGTCACATCGTTCTAAATTCTTTTAATATAAGGTTTGTAGTAAACGGATCCGTGTCATTGTTTAGAATTCTTTGCAACCTTTCTTTACGTGTTTTAATAACAATCCCGAAAGACATAAATAATTGCTCCAATTCTTCTATTCTTGACCGGATTATTAATATTATTATCATGTGCTTATGTTGCTTCCGAAAATGATAGTAAATAAATTCAAAACGCTACAAGTTAAAATACTACATAAATGTCAACCATAAAAGGAAGAAATAAAAAGAAAAAGAAACAAAAGTAAAGATGCAGATGAGTTCCTCCCGTTTGTATCGTTTTTTTAGTTTATAGTTCTACATACAATATTGACGAGTGGATCGGGAACAAACTAGCGACACTAGTTTTTTTTTTTTTTAAGCTTTGTACTCATATAAAGACCATTTCCATCAATTAGTATCAAATTTGAGTTTTTTAAAAAATTGATATATTTTTCAGTGTTATACGGTACATTTCAATTCTTTTGTTGTGTTCTTTCAATGTACGTTTGTTCCTGCCGTGTTTGAAATGGGATGGTTTATATGTAATGCAAGTAAATTTAATTTTGATAAAAAAGAAGTATTTAATACAACATATTAAACTACTGAGCCCCGGCTCAGGACCCCAGCAATATAAAAGGTGGTGTTGATCACAAATAAGCTCAAAGAATTTTTTAATTGAGTTTAGTTTTTACATTACCTTCTGGAATAAATAATTATTATTTTACATAGACAACAAAGATATGTATACACGTATACATTCTCAATTGTTTCATGTTCTATAGTAAATGATTAAGCAAAGTTATTTAATAATGTACTCTATATTTGTTTAATGTTTGCTTTTCCTAGCAATACGAATTTGAAATTGGTTTCATAAAAAAGAATTTTAACTTGGGCACGTAGTTCGGTACCACCGCGACATCTCCGCGAGGGAACTGCTCCGTGGTAGAAAAATAATTTTTCTTTGAATCTTTTTTTTTTACGAATTTTTTAAAGCCTAATGCTCCGAGCGGAGCTTTTCCAATTTTGACACTGCGTGTGTTACTGACGCCCGTGTTTTAGTAGTCTTTTCGTAAATTTGAGTTCTTATCAATACACACGATCCATAAAGGAAAAAATAGGAAGAGGTGTAGAGTAATGACAATTAATTCAATAACAATGAAAATTATTGAAAATTGTTGTAGCTACTTAACTTTTTATTTAAAACAATAAAATTATTGATAATAAACAATATGGTTTTCAAAAAGGTAAAGCAATAACAAAAACATTACTTGACTTTGTTGAAAAAGTAAAAAAAACAATATGGAAACAGGAATTAAAGTACTTGTGACTTTCATTAATTTAACACTTTCTTTTGATACGGTAAATTATAATGAACTAATAAGCAGATTAAGTGAAATAAAAATAAAAAGTTGTATTTTTTTTTTTTTTTTTATTTAAGGAGAAGTACTAATCCACACACTGCATGTAATTACCTAGATTGTACGTAATTTGATTAAATTATTCATTTCTCTTAAGTAGTTTTAACCTATTTTTGTTTTTTAGGATTCCTAATGTGCACATACGAAATTATAATAAAATGGTTTAGAAACGACAAAAGTATGAAATAAAATTAAATACCACAGAATTAGAAACTTCAAAATCTGCAGATAAATCACAATTAAAATCTTAATATATACTCGGCCATTTTGGGCTCTAAAGGGGCTCTGCTCCTTGGCCTCTCTTGCTTACATTTCTGTCTCTTTCAATTCTATACTTTGTATAAAATTATCAAAATTTACAACGTCATTTTTACCGGCATCGACATCAAAGAAAATAACGTAATCACAAAAATTCTATTCTTATTTCCTTTAAATCAAATACATAAAATTAGGACATTTTTTTGGTTACAAAATCTAATAGGGGCCGACCTAAGAATTAAGTTGTAATTAATATATTGTGACAATTGTACTCGTAAAATTATTTCATAGCGCTACTTGTGGCAACATTGCGATGGTGCAGTGTTCTCGTTGGAAAGAGGGGACATTTCTGAATCAGTATATCTAGTTTTCATAACGGTAGCATGTATAGCTCGTGTTCTGTGGTTGTTTAAACAAAGTATGATTTTTACACCGGTCGTGAAAATGTGCGATGTAAACATTGAGCAACGTATCAGTAATTTTTTAGAACCGCATTTCACGCGGGAAATTCCGCGGGCACAGCTTGTTTGAAAATAAAGCAAGAAGGAGCAAAAAGGGAGATTAAACGATTTTTGAGAAGTCAGATAATTATAGAAGCAATGCGATAGGTATATATATATATTAATTAGTGGCATTTTATTATACAATAAAGAGAGGACCGTTAATTGAGGAAATAAGTACTGGGTCTAAATATAGAGCGGGATGCTGATGATGATATGAATGAAGTGTCGAATGTGAGGAAAAGCTGGGAGGTTAGAAAGAATCAAGTTATAAGGTGAAGAATGTAAAGCACCGCGGACTGCAGAAGATATAGAAACGGATATTCTGCCTGATGGGAAAGTCAATAAAGAATTGTAACTGTGAACGTGTGGCTCTAAAGATTATTAGAAAGATTACTGTTAGTTTCGCGCTGTTTGCAAACGTAACGATTCGTTTTTGTTAGCGCTATCAACATTTGTAGAAACCATTTCCGAATAAGAAAATGCTTAACCGACTTTGCTGGATTTATAAAAATTTAAATCACTTGATGGTTGATGGATCAAGATATGGGCTCAATATTAATGTAAATAAAACTAAACTGTTAGTGATCAGCAAGAAGAATACAACGGATACAATACTCCAGATCAATGGACAAAAAATCGAAATAACGCGAGAATACAAATATTTAGGATGCTAAGTAACCGAATCTCTCGACCGCGAAATAGAAATTAAGAGAAGAATTGGATCCGCCAAGACTACTTTGTTGAAAATAAAAAATTTATTTACAAACCGCTTGTTAAATTTAAAAGCACGGCAGAGAATGATAGCATGTTCCATCTATAGTATTCTGTTATATGGAGTGGAGGCAGCAACAGTGACGACAGCAAAGACGTTAAAAAAACTGGAAGCATATGAAATGTGACTGCATAGAAGATCGCTCTGAGAATTCCTTGGACACAGAAGATGACCAACAAAAAAGTATTGGAGCTGGCAGATTTTAAAAGATACTTGACGCAGACAATCGAGAAAAGGAAAATCGAATATTTCGGGCATTTATTCAGAGGTCAAAGATACGAACCAATTAAAAATTGAAGGGAAAATTGATGGACGCCGCGGAAGGGGAAGAAGGAGAACTCTTCCTGGCCGAACAATGTACGGCAATGGACATGACTAAACGCTGTTGGTGACCCTGTGCGAGCGGCGAAAAATTTAACCAAAAATTTAAAGTAGTGTTATTCTAGCGTCAGTAGGATCGTCAACTCATAGATATACATATGACAATCGAAGAAGAAGAAGGGTTGATACGCTGTTCTAATCTTCTCAACTTTTAATTTTTCTACATAGTGTGGGCATATAAAGTTAAATTTAACAGTGTCCGCAATATATATATATATATTAATTACAACGTAATTCTTAGGCTACCCCCCATTCGAAAAAATGTCCCAGAAAAATGTCCCAGAAAAATGTCCCAATTTTATGTAACGCTAAATGTCCCCAAAAAATGTCCCAGAAAAATGTCCCAATTTAATGTAACGTTTGTTATATTATGTAGGATTTTTGTTATTGTTATTTAAAAAATGTCACAATTTTATGTAATGAAATATGGAACGAAAAATGTAACGAAAAAATGTCTTAATTTTATATAACGGAAGTTAAATGTTAGAATAGGATTTTTGTGGTTATGTTATTTTTTGTGTGTGTTGATGCCAGTAAGAATTACGTTGTAAATTTTGATCATTTTATACAAAGTATAGAAGAGAAAGAGACAGAAATCAAAGTAAGAGGGGTCGCACAGCCCCTTGCAAGGCCAAACTGGCCGAGTTTTATATATATATACATATATATATATATATTAAAAGTAATCAATTCATAATATTATGCCGAACATAAATAATACAATTATCGTATAAAAAGTACACAAAACATATTCAAAATATTAAAAAACATCGACTAGTTTCGACGAACTTCTTCTTTTTATATCCATTTGACTGTTCTCAGTCGTTGGTAGCAACCATGGCGACGATTTCTTGATGTAATGCTCAGTCCCTTGCCGTATGGAATAATTTTTCTACCTTCATAGACGTCCATTTCAGGATATTATCAAGCCAGGAAATCGCTCTTTTTCCAACTTTTCTTTTTCCTTCTACTTTACCCATTATTATGGTCTGTGACAGTTTATATTTTGAACCTCTTAATATGTGTCCTAAGTATGCTGTTTTTCTTCGTTTGATTATATTCAGTAATTCTCTGTCCTTTTTCAATGTATTTAATGTTTCTTTATTTTTCCTTTTTGCGGTTCACGGTATGCGCAGTATACGGCGGTAGCACCACATATCGAAGGCTTCTATAGCGTTTATTATTTTAGCATTTATCGTCCATGATTCACAACCGTATAACAACACTGACCATACGTAGCATTTTAAAGCTCTGATTCGAACTACCACCGTCATTATCGAAGTATTATTAATCAATTAATATTTTAGAGTAATTTATACAAAGAATCATCTGAAAAGGAGCGCTCCCCTATAACTGCCGCTTCCGTCTAACTGGTCAGATTTCGTAAAAACCGAATATGCGAAAAAAATGCTGACAAAGCAAAAAGGAACCCAAGAAACGGATACTATTGCCGACTGTTTCAGCAAACGATAATTTTTTTAGATTACGAAGTATCAGATAATTTAACAAAATCTAGCTGAGTTTGTTGTACGAGTAAATGGGTTACATTTCTGTAACAATTCAAAATGGAAAAAATAAAATGCGATTCCTTTTTTTGCTTTTAGTTTTAATAGCGGAAAGTTGCAGCAAAAGAACGGTTATACAGTAGTGAATGTGGATAGCAATGGGAACATAGAACGACCTAAGAAAGGAAAAAGAAAACGAAAGAAAAAACGAAGACGACTAGTGCAGCAACAGAGTACCGGCTCGCAAATAATCGACCCCGAAGATCTGCCGAAAAGAGCTCGATGGACAATAATTATCACATCCGGTTTACTCATTCTCACCTGCATGTTCTTAGTCGGAATAACGCTTCGAATGGCTCCAATCATCGATCAAATGGGTAAATATAACCAACCGCTTCCTATCCATATTTTTAAGGTTTATAGTTTAAAAAATATTATCAAGTATTGCGGATTAGTTTTTTTAACGTATCGATTTAAATATTTTCTCGTGGTATAATTGATGGAGCCACTTGAAATTAGTATTTTAGATGTGACGTATATGTTATGTTACGTATACGAGAAGACTTACAGGATTATTTTTGTACGCCCAAAACTTTGAATTCAGTAAAAACCGTTTGTTTCCATTTTTCTGTTTTATTTATTTTTTTTTTACAATTTTCCTATCACTTCTTTGTTTCATTCTAAAAATAATAAATAAACATATAAACAATAATCCGCGTGATGCAGTTACGTTATATTTTTCGTTAAACGAACTGAAAATCACGGTTCACACATACATATAACATTTTTATTAGGTTATAAATTAAAATTCCATATTGAAATTTCTAAAAATGATTAAAAAATTCGAAAAAATTCGAAGTTTAAAAACACTATTCGGCCGGTTTTGTCTTAATGTTCGGACATATTCATGGATTCAAATTTATCGAATTTATAAATATATAATGACAACATATCAAGAACAAATCCGATAAATTTTAGTCCGTGAATATGTCCGAATATTAAAACGAAACCGGCCGGGCAATGTTTTTAAATGTATAATTTTTTCTAATTTTTAAATCATATTTAGAAACTTTAATATGCAATTCTAATTCATAACCTAATAAAAGTGTTATATATATATGTATGAATCGTGAATTTCAGTTCGTATACCAAAAAAAAAAAAAATAATATAACTGCATCGCTCGGATTATTGTTAGTTTGTTTAATATAATATAGTAGATTACGGTAAGCGAAAACACCTTTATAATCATTTTAATATATTTTGAGCACCATAAGTTATTGAATATTTTATGTATTTCGTCGTTTCCACTATTGCTGTTTAAACAAGTTATATTTAAAAAAAATTCAGGTGCATTAATTGAAAATTACGCTTTCATTTAACTTTTCATCGCTGTTATCAGAACACGTACAGAATATAATAGTAAAATAGAAAAGATCGAGTTCAGCAAGAGCTCCATTCGACACTGCAAATGACGATGTTTGTTCTGGTATTGAATATTTTTTCTAAACAAAAAATTGAAATAGTTACGCGAAAGATGTATTGTGTAACTCCTAAAAATGTAGATGTCGAATTAATATAATTCTCAACGGACAACAAACTGAGCGTGAGTGTTATTTTTTGATTCGGGCGATATCGTACATTATCGTAAAGATTTATCGCATAGTTTGAATTTCTTTAAGAGCACCGCATAAATTAATAATTAAAATCGGAGTAATACCGCCGAGAAACTTAAAGATGAGAATAGATACGAATTTGAAAAGAGCTGTAATTACTATTAAATAATAATAATTCAATCTGATTTCTAGAATAACCGTCGAATAATATTTCGATTGAAAAACCGGGCGGTACTTTCTTAACTTTCGTTTGCTCGTTACACTTAAATTATGACCTGATAAACAGAGATGACGGGGTTTGCACAGCAGAAGAAAGCACGCAAAAGCATACAGGGCATACACGAGTCTAACACAGTACAGGTACACACGTAGAGCCAGCTAATTCGGATATCCATTTTCCCGTTGGTTCGATTTCGAAATTCGGTAATTGAAAACTGTAAATTTTGTTGACCTAAAATTCTGGAATTTCTCGCTCGTTTTTAAACAAGTCGCTCAGTGCGTAACTGCGCGTTAAAAAGCCTTTTCAAAAGAAGCGGCAACTATCCTCTGCCACGCGACGATAAATGTAAACATTTTCGCGCCAAAGTGTCGGCCTGCTTCTGTAGAGCGTATAAAATTAAAATCGCACCGAGCGATTGTTCAACAAGCAGTTGCCAGTTGTTAGGAGCGCTACATCTATCTCGTCTTGGCGCTTTTTTTCCCGCTATTCCAACTCGCTCCGAATGAAGGAAGAGCCGTTGTCGCTGAATAGATGTAAGTTGTTGGAGCTGGGTCTCGGAAAATCCAACTCCGCCTCGTATTCAATTTACGTCCCATCTGTTTTCTGCGGCAACAGCGACGGCAACGTCGAGCTACAGTTCCCCCGGAAAGCACAGCCTAGCCAACCACAGTAGGCAACAACCTTCATCCGCAACAGTATATCTATAGTGTAACTGTGAATTCCAACTGTTACCCCGGAGTCAAAAGAAAAACTAAACGGATGAACGGCGGAGAGCGCGCTGCTTCCTGTACACCGATAATGTCTCGATGTTGTTACTCGTATATACGGTGAACAAGCTATAGGCCATCCTTCGTGTTTGGTCGCCGTCTGCGTTCGGCTGAGGAACGCTGGAAGCATCCATTGTATCCGACAGGCGATAAACGGACGACCGAAACGAAGTCGATGGTGAATTTGTTGGCTGCATGAGAAGGTGATTTTCTCTCATGGCAACAATTGAATTGTCTAGAGAAGCAGCAGAAAATGCGCGTTTTGTCATCATCCTGTTATTTCGTTGGTTCTTTTATCACGCGCGCTGCTCCTGTCCTCCGCCAATGTTGCTTCTACCAGCAGTGTAATACTGTTCCCTGTTCTCCGTATCATTTTACAGCCGATTGTTCTTACCTGACGTTTCTCACAGCAATTCCGACTACATTGTTTTCCGTTTTACGCGCTTTCCTCCACTAAGTCACCAATTCCGCAGTTCACATACGATATGTCACGTCGTCTTGGAACAGTCTAATTTTTAATCACGTTCGCCCGTTTTCCGATTACGCTGTTGTTTTCGTTCAATGGAGCCGAAAAATTAACTATAAATGAACGAAGAAAACTACGTAGTCCTCCTGCCCAGAAAACGATCACAGTTCGATGATACATTGGGTCTGTTGCGAAAGGAAAAATTTAAAACGGGTTTTAAACGTTAAGTTTTACACATTCCAGTGAAAAAAAAAATTAATTCGTGATTTTTGTCGCGGAAAATATTATACGAGCAAACGAAAAAAAAAAAAAAACGATAGCAGTAGTCTGTGAATGGGGCAGCTGGCGACTCTGACGTCACAATCCGAAACTATGTGCAGAGTGCAGAAATTCACCCCGTTCGGATTTCTAGTGTTTGAATCGAAGCATCAGCTTTCAGAGTCTAACATAAATTTTCTTCTAGTGCTCTACCCAAGTCGAAGCCTCTTGCACCTCTCAGTTTCAACGATGCAGTCGAATTTTCGAAAATCTAACACAAATTACATTCTGAGGGCCCGAAATTAACCTCAGTTCGAAGGTACGAGTATCCGGGGATGTCTGCTTTGGAGAAGAATTGCGTTCCTTACGCTGAGATCGTCCGTTAAAAACTAATCTAGAAATTTATATCCTGAAACAAATCCCATTTACCCTTCGTGCGTAATCTAAAATCCAAATATAAAAAATTAACCCAAAGTTTATATCCAGAGCCCGACACTTAAACCCTTCTGCCACACTTAATCGATAGTGTGTCTAATTTTTGCTTTTTACTTTTTTAACTTTTTACAATTCCGCCGAAGCCCTGAAGGGCATGCGGATGCGTATTGCCACACCGTCAATATCGAACGCGCGCCACAAGTTCTCGAAATAGATCCACGCACATTTGACCCTTCCAGAAATTACCCTGTCTCTTTTTAGCGTGAATTCCTGATCTTTTGTAATTTTTTCCCCAATACATCGAAGTAGCGGCCGTCGCGAAAACGCTCCAGCCATTCTGGCGATACAAGCGCCACTAAAAGAGCAAAAATCACAATTCGTGAATTTTCTATTCCAGCGTATGCCTTTTGCAGGACAACACGTTACATATACATATATATGCATTATCATAAACATCCGTCATTATCACTTGTCGCCTCGTTACCATCTAAGTTCATTTACCATTATCATTCTTATCATAACTATGTTTTTTCCTCAGAGATATTCTCTTCGCTCCGTCGTAGAATCGGTGTAAATATATTTTATCATTTTCAAAAATTAACCCTCCCCTTACCGTTCACTCGTCTTTTTTTATCGATTTTACGTAGTTTTCTTTCTTTCTTTATTTATTTATTTATTTATTTATTTATTTATTTATTTATTTATATCTTTCCTGCCACTGATACTAACCTTAGCCAACCTTGCTCCTTACACTGTGCCTGTCCGGAGATTCATTTCCTAAACTTCCGAAGTAAGTACTAAAAATAAACTCAAGTATACCACCGCTATACCGAACACTAACCCTTCCATACTTCCAGCTCATCCTTTTACCATATCTTTAATATTTTCTTTATTCCAAATATTTTTCTCGAGTTTGCTTAATGTTCTAACCTGCGAAAAGCGCATTGTTGTCTGTTGTCCACTGACAATTCTAATCTTTATAACGGTATCGTGAAATACAATTGATTAACTTTTTTTTTTTTTTTTCATTATCGAGCAAGCGATATATTATTGTTTTTAATTTTCATTTTTCCGTGCATGTCAAAGTTATCGGAATCGCAACATCTACGAAAGCGCACACCGTTCGCTATAACCTATCATGAATTTTCAAAATTAATCTAGATATACTACTATCCGCTTAGCGAAATTAATATTCCACCACGTCTTTCCCCTTCCCACCTCATGTCTCCAAAATTCTAACGATAAGTAATTACAATCGATTCCATATGCTATCTTGCTAGCAAAAGGCTAATTGCTCTCTTCTTTCTATCACACTTAATATACCTTTCAAATTCCATCACTCTCGTAGAATCATGCAAATGTGCACTCTCTGTTCTTGCACACAGCATGCATGTTAGGTAACGAGTTATCCATTTTCAAAATTAACTTATTTCGCTACCGAGAATTAATATCGCACCCTTTTTGTTTCTTTCTTCTTGCCATCGTACGTTTCTCAAAAACTTTGTGGCATATTTCAAAATCAGTCTAAGCAGACGATTTCGGTACCAAAAATTAATTAATCCCGTCACACATCAATTTTTACCAACCCTACATAATTTTTCTATACCGTCACAATTGAAATATTCTATGAAAACACACCGTCAGTGTCTACTTGAATTAAAAGCCACTCCCATTGCCTTTCACGCTCTAAAGCTCTGAAATTCTGAATTCGAAATTAGTCGCGGATATATTATTATGCTACCAAAATTAATATACCACTCATTTTTCCTCTTCCATTATACATATTAGAAACAATATATTTTCCATTTCATCATATACATCCGTAGAACCATATTTTACACACTTTAAAGTTTTAGATGCGGAAGTGCATTCACCAAAATGCTGCAATTTTGTTTGAACACATCCCTTTTTCGGTTCTAAAAAAAAAGCGTGAAATAAGAAGATTTATTACATTTTCAAAATAAAGTAAAATGTTTGTGTTCTCTTTATTCAATGTATTACTAAAGATGTATGTACATAACTTGTAACTCTATCTCTTTCAATTATACACGATTGATATTTTTTTTTTTTTTTTTTTTTGGGCACGTCGACAAAGGACTACAACCTAAAAACAATATAGTGCAAAGAATCAGTTAGACAGAGATTGATAGTGCTAACAGCTGAAATGATATAGGGAGTAAGAGAAGCTAAGATGTGCGAAGCACAATAAGGAGATTGAAGCCCGAGTGACAATAGAACAGATCGTTCGTTACGTAAGAATAGGTACTCAAAAAAAAAACCACGATTGGAATTGCAGGAGACTTCATCACTTGGATAAAGAGGAAAATTTTGATAAAATGCTTAAGAACGAAAACACAAGGAAGGGAATATGAGGTTGAATCGTAAACGAATATTGAAGGTTACAACAGAAATAATAAATAAATCAAATATAGTTGTGTGTTTTTTGCTTTTATATGTAAAAGCGCAACATGTGTAAAAATCTACGTCACTGATACGAATTATCGCCTCCCAAAGTAAGTTTTTCTATGATTCTAAAAATCAAAAAATAATTTTAAAATTCCGAAAAAAAAAAAAAAAAAAAAAAAAAAGCATTTACTTTATCAGAATTACGTTTAAACATAATCTCGTCTGCGATTGGGAACAGTTATATTGTACTTCAAAATCAATTTTTGTAGGTGTTCGCGACTTTGATTCTCTTCGTTCGGGTCATTATTGAATTTCCCCTTTGAGACCGGGAAATAGGTAGAAATCGGAAACAACAGCTTTTGCAGAGCGAATTGAGAATGTGCAGGAACACTCCGCTTGAACTTTTCGAGAGGCTTCAGCGTATTTGAGCCGAACTGTTAAACAGAAAGATAGGTGTTTGTCGAAAAATTCCTAGTCACTCGTTTTTACGGCTGTATCGAGATTGCGTATTGTCTTTAGCTGCCGATAAAGTTCATTCGTTTCCATTTCTTGACCTCGTAAAAATCGTACCAACGCTGTTTGCACTTCACTGCTGAACCTACTTCAAAAAGTCGTTTTTACGCGAACATACCACGACAGCGTGTTAATACTTTTTTTCCACTCGTGCTTCGTAAAAATGCCATCTCACAGTATCACCTAGTTAGAACGCAAAGACTTAAATATCGCAGTTAGTAGATTCATCGATGATTGTAGACAAAGCCGTATAGATAGCGGTATAAACTAGTGATGTGTAAGGCAACGAGGAACGTAACTAGAAACTAGTTCCAGCTCTTTATTAGTTCCATTGCAATCGGTAACGTACTCGTATTTATGTTACTCGGTTACTCCTATCACATAAATAACAAGTAACTAATATAACCAAAAGAACTGGCTGTGACTATGTAACTCTAGTCTTGGAACCAAATGAACGAAAGAAAAACCACCAAATAATAACAGACAGCAATCAAGGGAAATTAAAGTGCATACGACGCCTTGTATCCTTATTACTCATTAAATTCGTATGCATTACACTGTTTGCTCTGTTATTGGACACAACTCACTAGCTCATTACACGGCAATATGTATGACAATCAGGTAATGACTAAAGCAACGCTTTCTGCTGTAACTGGTTGAGAACAAAGTTCTCTTCACTTACAAATTCAGTTACAATAACTGAATAGAGTATGTATTTCTACCTACGCTGTTTAAACTGTTGTTGCATGGTTACTATCAGCTGGAAACGACGTTATTTATATTCCAGTGTTAAATCTGTGTATAAGCAACTTACCTTTTATGTAGCGTGCGGTATGATGATGATGATTTAGCAATACTATGACGATAACTGCTGCCACAATGAGTAACAACAGTGAAATTTTACACTATCATGAACATTTTTGACAGCGACCTTTATCAGAATGGTATACTGATTTTTTTTTATACTGTTTTTGACGACGTAGTTATAAATTCGAAAATCGAATACTTCATTTTATATGTCTGTCACGTTTCGCTGCTTTACAGTTTCTCCTCTGAACTATTCCATTTTTGACTTATTTCGGTAGATTAATTTAGAGCTTTATTTTACTTTTTTAGTTTAGTACAATTAAGCTTAGATTAAAAAAATTTCATTCATCAACACCGTAAGTGATAAAAAATTTTCTAAAACAAATTTCGATAATTCCTATCAAGTGCAATGGCGTTTATTAGAATTGCGTGAAAATTTTTTTATTATGCAATTTATAAAAATTTAATACTTAAATTTAGGCAGCGCACTTATTTTGAATGATTAATTAAACTTTCGAGATATTAAAATAATAACTATCTTCTTCATTGCTTCCAAATTGTTGTAGCTTTTAAACTATATTTAAATTTAATTCCACTTTGTTTATATAAGTTGCTATTTTTAAAAAAATTTCTAACGAAGTTCCTATTACGTTCCTGACCATTAGAAACTTGTAACGTGCCGTTCCGAAATATTTGGAACTTTACCCACATCACTAGTACAAACACACGGGGTTTTGATTGTCGTTAATGTGAGAAATGCTTCTTTTGTGTATAGTTTGAAACATTTACCGTACGCCGCGCGTTTCTATAAAGTTTGCAGATGGAAAACTAGCACACTAAACTACGACTCGTTCGATAGGGGCGCATTAATTTCTTGGCTTTATGCTGCTTTGACTAATGCAGTTTATTATTATTTTCCGGCTGATTACAATATTTGCTCAATCGATGACATTTCTTTTCTGTAAAAAAGAAAGAAAAAAAAAAAAAGAATGGTTTAAAAGATGTATGAAACTTTAACAGAACCTTTCATGTCGCAACTCATATTTAATCTGTTTGAACTATAGTAGAGCAAAATAATCGTTTTAAAGTTAACATTAGAAACACTATCTGTTTCTGTGTCAGCGTTAAATATATAAACAAATAAACGCAAAAACAAAAGCGCATATCGATAAAAAAAATCATACAATCACGGTTTTTAATAATAAAGTTAAATTCTGGTAGCGGTGTGGAAATGCCAAATGTGAATTAGAGTTAACAACTCTGTAAATGGATAGTAATAAATGCATTCCATGCCCGTGTAATGAATCATATGTATTAGCCAACGTACAGAGAGAACTTTCCATATTTATGTTCTAACGAGCGTGTCTCCGCTATTTTAAATGTGGAGGTATTGAAAAATCCTCTTCCGTTCGATAAACATAAATTAACTTTCAACATCAACGTCGACGTGGCGCTCTTAAAATACGTAAAAAGTAAACAACTATTATAAATTACGATGTTACACTGATAAATTTAAAAGTTCGATGATCAATTTGCATCTCATTTTAAATAATAATAGTCCATTAATTAAGAGTATTCGAAGAGAAACGTTTAACTCGATGCTTTAACAAATACCCCCCCCCCCCGCGTATATGCTGGCGAATTAAAAATTAATTCCGAATAATAGTAATGCTTCAGGAAGCTACAATAAGCGTTATAATTGCTGAAATCGATTTTCCCATTTTATCCGTCTCCTTCACGTTTTCGAGTCAAGAAAGCGCATATTTAGTCTAATGAGGCGAAGATTAGCTATTATATTGAAAAAAGTCCACAGGTCGTTTTGTAATAAAAATTGATTTTTTTTGTAAACGAGCTTTGTTCGCTATTAGCGGATGTCGAAAAAATACGAATCCCGAAAATTATTAAATTTAGTGGGCAAAAATTTCGAAAATTAAAGAAGTGATGAACGTGAGTGACTTAAAATGTTGTCGAATAAAGAAAAGGAAATTCGAAAATAGCATCATTTATAAGCTCGTCACCGACGGAAATAGTATGTGTCTTAATATTACCGCATGTCATTTTCGACCAACTGACTTTAATGAGATTCTCTCTTTGTTAATTATGAATACCGGGGTTAATGGTGGGGTCCTCCGTATGTGTGAGTAACGATGAGTATCGGTGATGACTGAGCGTTTAATAACGTTAAAAGAACGGCTTCCTTTAGAATTAGCCAACAAATTTTCATTATAGAATATAGTGAAATAATGAACTGCCGAAAACTTTCAAGCAAAAATTGGCGAAGAACGTGAATGGAAAAATAATACCGAAGGTATTTTCTCTGAATAAAGGTATCAAATTCCCAAAGTACGATTTACAAGCTCATTACGGACGCGGAAATATTACGTTTGATACTCTTTAGCTAATACTTACAATTAGTTGTACGGAACATTGAAGGTAAAAAGTATTTTTCGGCGTCCGTCTTGTCAGTCAGAAACATTTGCACTGAAAATTATTCAATAAAACGGTTTAAAAACAAAAAAAAGCGACTTGAAAATTTGCGCTGAACATTAAAAAAATAAAATAACCTAATAAAAAGTAAAAAAAGTAATTATTTTTGGTTAAAAATACTTTTATACTTAAGAATATATGATTGCGCTTAAACCGTCTGCGTTCGTCATGAAATTTAATTACTACGTAATTAGGAGCCACTTGATAAGCGCAACCATCCAGTAGCCGCTTAATTTAATAAGCTGCGTATTACGAACACCAAAAATATTTTATGCGGTCTTTTAATGGTTGAAATTTGAATTTAGTGTTCTAAGATTCTAATAAATATGAACATTCTGTTTAAGAATATAATAACCCCTCTTATAGATTTCACCGTAAAATGCATCTCACATCTTTTACCGATTTCTATTTCATTTTAATTAAGTTTTTAGAACACGTTTTGAAGCTAGTCTTCTAAGATTCTAATAAATATAAACATTCTGTTTAAGAATATAATATCCTCTCTTATAGATTTCACTGTAAAATGCGTCTCACATCTTTTACCGATTTTTATTTCCCATAGTGCATTTTAATTCAATTTTTAGAACACGTTTTGAAATTAGTGTATAGTGTTTTTTTAAATAATTTTATCTCGGTCATCGTTAATCATTAAATTCACCGACGGCATTTTAATGATTGATCTTTACAGAGATCCCCCCCCCCCCGCGCACCAACATTATGAGGAAAATAAAAAATATAGCGACTTTGTTAGTCGCGCAATGTTAGATTCTGCATATTTCGATCGAGGCAGTGTGTTGTAACTTTCAATCGGTAAAAAATCTACGAGCGTTTTATGAATTTTTTTTTTTTTTCTAATATTTTAGCTGAAAAGTTTTTTACCCCGGTGCGTTATTTATTGTGAATTTTGCAAAATTTACTTGTATATCAGAGACCGTTGCGGACTGGAACTTTTAAAATTTTCTCGCTACTTTATTTTTTTCGCGACGAAACTTTTGCAATAGAGCGAAAAAGGAAAAATTGAACTTTCTTCTGCGTACGTCTTTTTGATAAAACTTGACGGGACCGAAAAACCGACTCTAAACCCCGTATCTTCCGGATCTCATATTTATTTAATTTTCGAAAAAAAAAAAAAAAAAAAAAAAACTTTTTTTAGTCTTTTTTTTTTTTGTTTTTTAATTAATTTTTTGGTTCAATTTTAAGACGCTATTAATTAATAAACAACTTTAGAAGGTTTGTTTTTTTCTCGAAGGAAATAACTTTCCCCGAAACAAATCCGTGACAGTTCCCTGAAATATCGCCCCACTCGCCGATTCTGATTTCTTTAACGATAATACCTCAATAATCTCTTCTTCGAAATTCAACCTCTGTATTTCGCTGAAATCCTGCGCACTAGCAATTAATGAAAAGAGTCCGACTTCGAATGACTAAATTGTAAAATTTTCTGTCACTAAAGATCTGAAAATATTTTCAACTAAATTATAAACCAAGGGAGATAACTCGCTAGATTATTAGAAAATTAGACTGTTCAAAAATTAACTTTTGACCGGCTGTTTCAATACTTTAAAATATGCAACCGTTGCTGGTTCGCACCAGACTGAAATTTCGTAATCTCCATTCGAAATTCAAGGAATTAGCTGTTTGTTTCGCTAAAAGTTTTCCTCAAATACCGTATATTTGTTCAGTTATCACTTTTTACGCCGTTATTTTTCGATACTTATGTAATTTGAAAATTATTTCGAAAATTTTTGTTTTTTTTTTTTGTTTTTTTTTTAAATATTCAAGGTTAAATTTTTGCAAGTACTTCAAATACATATATATTTATATAATTTAAAATAATGGAAATTATGAAAAAAAAGGTTGTGACGGAGAAAGACATTTTTCGTTTGTTTTATTGTTTTGATTAGTATGAACTTTTTTTATTAGATTTAATAACCAAAAAATATTTTATTCACTGCTGATTATTATTTAAACCGGTTTTTATATTCTTTTTAATAATCGATATGTGAATTTTTCACTAAAAATTGTTGCTTCGCACCTTTCTTTTTTAACGCGTGTCGTTAAAAAAAGACCTGTTCTTTTACGGTTCACTTCTAGTTTTCTGAAGAGCAGTTATTGGATCGAAAGAACAGAAACTTTAGGCTTTTTTCATATCAAAGTTGTTCCAAAATTTCGCTATCAGAATTCGGTTTAGGTAAATGCAAACATGAAACGGCTACAGCGAGAAGTTATCTGCAAACAGAGAACCGATGCGACTTTATTTATATTTAGGCGCTCGTGTTGCCATTCAGCTGCAAACAGATTAACATTTTAACAAGGCCTCATTCATTTGCGCGATGATTAACTCAATTATAAGCCCATTTCCGCGCAGTTTTCCAGTTATACGGGCACCAATACGAGAAGCGGTCGTGTCCGCGGACTTCCGATTTCTATACGAAGTTGTCTAATTACCGACCCCTATAAAAGCAATTTATGAAGCAGCCAAACTCGGAAATACGGTGGCAATATGAGGAAGACCGTGACGCTTCTTTTTTTACTTTTTTTAAATTTTTAAATCTCGTCAAGATGAAAACACCGGAAAAAATGAGGAAGCGAAATTCTGTCAATAGGAGTTTTCAGGTAGCCTGCCGAGTATTTGTGGAAATAATGGTAATTGAACGAAACGATATGTAATCAATTCACGCGTTATAAGAAACGTCTTGTATTTTAAGAAAACCCGTTATAAAAGGTAGTAATGAAATTATAAACGCTAGAACAAGTATTTGCTGTAGTGTTTATAATTTTATTATTATTTTATCAACTATTTAACATATCGAAAGTACGAATAGGCTACATTTATTCGGAATATTCGGGTGAAAAATTTTTATATTCAAAAAAAAATATAAATGTTCCGAATATTGATCACTTCCGGACGCGATAGTATAAAATCAGTAACGTATAATTTGCTATAATTTGCCACGAGCCGTCGCTGAAATTTGTTGCGAATTCCCACCGTTAATTACGAGAGTTACCCGTGTACCTATTATAATAATCTTTACTTCGTATTACGCCAAAGTTTAATATGTAGCGTTAAATACGGCCGATTTCGTAATTGCGTCAATATGTTCTAATTACAGCGACGAATAGTAGTAGTAAACCTATTAAAATCCGAATTTAGTGGCAATTATAAAGTTCGACGTACACTATATTTCAATAACCTTATTTATATGTACCGATATTTCTTTTCCTTTTGCTTACCTCTGTGTCAGATTATTCGTTTATATCTGTTTCTCCGTTTTCCTCACTGTTGACTTTTTTTTTTCTAATGTATCTTTTCCCGCCAAAAATTTTGGAAATACACTATAATAGACGCTGAGGAGAGAAAGAACTGGCCCTAATATTCTCATCAGATCCATTAGGCTTAGTACATGATGAAAAGCTTAATTTCACAATCCCCGACGCCCAATCAAGGGTATGAGACTCATTTTTTTTTTTTTTTTTACTATAATAGACACTGGAGGGGGCATTTAGAGTTACAAAATTATGACCCGGTAGTAAAAACTTACGGAATTCTACCAGGTAATAAATTAAATTCCTGAACGAGATTTCGGAGAAAGTTTTCATTTCTGCTCACAAAGAAGCAAAAATAAACATGATAGATAGGTCGTTTAGAGTAAAATTTGGATGTTTAACAAGAAAGCTGTAAGTCACCAATTTGGAAATCGGATAAAGTGATAAATGCTGGCCCAGGAGGAATTGAATTCTCATTCGTTATTAGACTTACGGTACAGCATAAAGAGCTTAATTCTACAATCTATGATATCGCTTACATTAATACCGGTTTGCATGGGGGACTATTAGATTTAAATTTTTTTCTGTTATTTTGTCGCTGAAATTGTAATTTTACCAGCTGCTGCTGTGAAATCCATTACGGAAAAATGTTAGTTAAAAAGGGATGTGGTCGAATTGGTTCCCGTAATAAACTGGAATTATTACATTAGCTGGTCGAAGAATTGGTTCCCGGGTTAAATCAGTTTTCAATTTAAAAAAGTCGAATTGGTTCCCATTGTTACTAGAACAATTGACGAATCAGTGAGTTTATGAACTTTATTAAAACGTGATATTTAACCAAAAAGAAATATATTTTTGATAGTAGTGGTGAATTTCGCATAAGAAATAACGTTAAGTTTAATTTATGTCTGATTGCATTTGATTTTGTTTTTTGAACATATAGACATGAAATATAAATCGTGAATAAGTAAACAGGAGTGTTGAGCTGTGTGAATTCATTGGTAAAGTATTATAAAACTATTATATAAGTATGCTAAATGTAGTTTGCAATTATTTATTTTCCATTTACAGTTCGGATTTTTTTATAACAGATAATACACAAATTGAAGATAGTTTGCAACATAGATGTGCGATATATCGATTGCAAAGAGAAACGAGAGACAAGTGTGTTTTAAATATATCCGCAAGACTTTTTTAATTTGCTTAATTTCGTTGACTATGTAATGAATAATAAAAGAAAACACAATAAATAATAGCAGTAACAATTAGAAACTCTAGCTGAGAAGCCGCAAGGTACAGCCGAGTTTAAATAATAATAATCAGTCTTGGATTTACATCACGGACTTAAACAACCCAGAGCGGAAAAATTCAAAGGGCGGCAAATTTGCATGAGAATAAAACATTTTTTTCTTTTGAAAAATATTTAAAATTTTCAAAATATTATTTCACATTATGGCGTTTCGGCCATAGCAGGGTAGGAGAGGAATGTGATAAAATCATTAACTTGCATTAATGTACAGAAAAGTTAAAAAGGGGAATATATTGTGATTTAGGTAAAATTTCCAAATGATTATAGAGACGAATAACATGTAAGCAGAGGAATCGAGAAATGAATATTTAATAATTAACGAAGTGTAAACCAGAACGTTTCTTTATTATTAGACGAGACGGTTATAATATTAGCAATTAAAGGGAACTACTATCGAAGTGTGCACAATGGCTGGTCGGCATGATAAAAGATCAAACGAGACTGGAAGAAAAAGCTGAAAATTCACAAATGTAGTAGTAGCGGTATCTCATTGATACGACACAAAAGTTAAGAAGATTTTTCGAAGAATTATTTATAATATTTCTTGCCGTACCAAACGATGTGAAAGGTGCTCAAAACAGTGTGGCGCAATGGAAGCGTGCTGGGCCCATAACAACCTGTTGAAACTATTCCGAATACTAAATCTGACGAATAAACATGCTACCGGCGAAGATAATATATTGTGAATAAATGTACACTTTATTTAATTTTTGTGATCATTTAACGAAAAAAAGTAAAACCTCAAAATATAACTGGAAAAACTAACTCTAACAACACTATAAAAAACACAATAACAATAACGTGATAGTAGGATGGGAAAAAAAAAAGTAAAGAAAGATTAGCGCTGAATAAAATTTATCAATTAATCAAATTTGGTGTGGTATTTTTGAATAAAAATTCAACTTTAATCTCAACAATTTCAAATCGAGAAACATCTGAAGTAAATCTATTAGGAATATGCAAAAAACCTCATAAATAATTACCCTACAGATTTCGAAGATTCAGTAACTTCAGAATGTATTCATTTTCATTCATGTGATAAACTTTATTTAGTTAAATGTAATTTGAAGAACAAAAATTTAAACGAAAATAGTAAAAAAAATTCTGTCAAAAATAACCCTAAAACTGGAAATAATCCTAACGAAGAAAATATTATTATTCAAATGGCAAATTTAATACGAAGTAAACCCGTGCAAAATGTATTTCCTAATTTAGACGTGCGGCGTTTAAAGAATTTATCTTTCATTATTTTAAACAAACTGCTCAGCAGGACGCGCCTTTCTTGCAATGATAAGAATTAAAAATTTTTTCAGATCAACAATGTCTCACCGAAAGAGTTAAATGATTTATCTATTTCATTTATCGAAGAACACAGTTAGTAAAGCATTTAAACTTTGATGATATAATTAATGAATTTGAATCTTTAATATTGCGTCGTAAAAAAATATAAACTTTAGTTGGTACGTGTAAAAATAATGTATGTATAGAATTATAATAAAATTTAGGTATGTTTTAAAAACGTATGAAATTTTTTAATTGAAAAATTTGTTAGCTTTTATGTCTTTTTTTTTATTTTAGTCACTCGATTATATTTTTTACTTAATTTATAAATTATTCTAAGGGCGGCAGAAATTACTAAGCCCACAGCAGCATTTGACTATGATCCGTCCCTAATAATAATAATAATAATAATAATAATAATAATTAATAATAAAAAAAAAAAAAAAAACAACCTTCAACAACGTAAAACGGGAACCAAGTTGACCAGCAAAACCTTACCCGGGAACCAAGTTGACCAGCAAAACCTTACCCGGGAACCAAGTTGACCAGCAAAACCTTACCCGGGAACCAATTCGACCTCTCCCGTTAAAAAGTTCATCGGTGATTTCGCTTCCAGCAGCATGAAACAGCTAAAAACTGTTGTGGTAATCGTGTCGTTTTTATTTTTTAACAATCGTTCTGTCCCGTAAAATTCCGGACTGAAAGAGGCTGCTTTTTTTTTTTTTTTGAAAATTGCACTATTGCCTGGGAAAACAGTGCCGTTTTCCGATTGGCCGTTACGAATGCCGAGCTCTGTAAAAAGCTCTACTTGCGGCTTTAAGGCGGAAACACTTTAGCCGTATTCTAAATTAATTCCAATTTGTCATGCAAGCGGTAAACCCGGTAAAGCTCGTTAGGGATGTTTTGAATGTGCCGCAGCACTAGAATTGAACACAGTACGCTACCTCATTATCGCTGCTTCGGCTGACTTTGAAATGTTTCATAGTGAAAAACGGGTTCGTCTACCTCGAAATAGGCTTTCTAGGTAATTTTTGAAGAAGAAACCGTAATAAATCGCGGACAACGTCTGTTTTTCTTTACTTTTCATTTCGAAACTACCCATATTCTTACCGGGAGGATACCTTCGACATAGTTAATTTATTGAATACCGCCAAGTGACAATATTGGTCACCCCTTTCGAGAATGATAGTCGTCAGCAAGAAAAATTAACAAAAAATGCTCAAATTACTCTGTAATGTTTCCATCGTTTTATCTAAGGAAATTTTACAGCGAAGAGCTTTTAAATATGTTTTCGCTGATCATTAACTGAACTAGTTCAAAGGTTTTTTCGATACAGCGTTGCCTATCGTATTTCGCAATTTCGAAAAGCCACGCCATTTTTGTTTTTTTTCTGTTTTTGAAAATTATGCGTGCAATTCTAGTCACGAATAAATTGGATTTCCTCTATAGTACACAAACGTATGCTTTGGTGAAAATCTGAGATAGTGTTTCCGGTATATATGTTTTTTTTTGGTCAATTTTGTTATTTGTTTGAGCTCGTGTCCACCGTGAGACCTACCGTGCGAGGAGAGGTGTCTCGTTTTATTGTCCGGTCTTCCGAAATGTCGAACCTCATAAAAGCTTATTGTTCCTTGGCAGCGAGCTAGGTATCGCCGGCGCCCGTTAACTACGTAACTATTTTTCAGTATTTTTTTTCCCGTCACTTCACACTTTGAGAAGAAAAGACCAGTTCAACGCAGGCTGTTCTTGTCAATTCGTAAGAAAATCTTATTCATTACAATACGTATGTAACAGTTTTAGCAAAAGTTGCTTATAAACGTTTGAAAAATTATCCGGAGGTTAATAATTTATTAAACGATAGTCGGTTAATCAACTACAGTAGTACTTCTTAGAACACTTTAGAGATAATAATAATAAAAGTTTTAAAGAATTTTTGATAGTATTTTTTCATATCTTCCCAAAGCTTTTGATTTAGCCGATCGAAAAATACTAATTTAATACAAATAAAAGAAAAGTATTTTAGGAGTCGAGTGGAAGATAATTTTCGGTAAAAATAATGGAATAATAAAAATTTGTGTGATGATTTAGGAGTGTAAGAAGAAATGACTTTTTTAATTTACACAAATTCGCTTCATAAATAAAGAAAAAATCCAAGTTCGACACATATGTGCGTATGAAATGTTGCATTGATTGTTGAATATTCTCTAGTATAGGAATTGCAGAAAATTCGCTACATGCAGATATGGGTGCACGATAAGAAATGATTAATTAATGCCAAAAAAAAAAAAAAAAACAAAAAAAACATAACGGGAATATGAAAATTCCAAGTGTCGATGTAGAACACACTCGTTGCTAAAATCGCTTTACCTAAAATGTTACGTCTATATATATATATGTACATATGTAGGAGAACAGTCTGTTGTTTCGATTTAGAAACGATTACGGAATTTAAATATAACCCGCCGAGGAAACATTGGATTTAGCGGTAAACACGGAGAGACGTCGTGTTAATAATACTACAGTAAAAATATATCTATTTCGACTCTGTATTGAAACAAGTTGTGACGTAGAAAATCCTAAGATTGATCATGTTTAGAGTTGGAATTGAAATTTTGCTAGAGACAAGAATAACAGAAATAAGGGAAATTAGCGAGTGGCGAGAACGTTGTCTAAAAATAACCTAGCGGGATCGTATTAACGAATATCTCGCACACACTTGGTGGAATTAACGAAATGTCACCGCAAAAATGATTTATTATTGCAATTAAATTAACGAAATATAAAACAGAAGCTACCAATGAGTTATAGGGGACAGGAATTAAAATTTACTACATGCGATATCTGGAGTTGTTTATGGTATAGAACAGGCACAATATGTGGCAGGGAGAAGGGTTTTGAGAAAATTAATGGAAACTATACCACCGGAGAGTAGGGAAATTCAAGGAGAATAAAATTCGAATAGAGACGGAAGAACAAAACAAATATATAGAGAGTTGATGGCGGCCTGGTGTAAAAATAATAATGATAATACATAATAAGAATAAACCGCCGCATTTTTCGTTCTTTCTTCTCTTTAACATGCCGTGGCCTAGGCCAGAAGTTAGGGATAAGATATAGGAGTGTCACATGGAGAATACCCCCCCCCCATATCCACCTGCTTGTTTTGTTATTTTATTCAACTGTCTAAATTGTTTGCATTTTTATATTGTACCAAACTAAGTTTAGAATGCCGATGAGAGTGCTGTAGTAATAATATTATAATATAGTCAGGCAAAACATTATTATAATACATAGAAAAGAAAAAATATTATATATCGTATTTAATTAACATTAAGATGTATACGATTAAACGATATAATAATTATTTATCGGTGATGAGGGGGGGAGGGGGGGCTTTTACCTTGCGGGACCCGTAATATTTATATAGTTATATGTGTATTTTAAAGGAAAATTATACGATGTAAATATTTCCTTACCCTTCTCTTTACAGTTCGAACTCAAAACGAAGAACTGATGCTGTCGTTGAATCGGAATGTTTACGAGCCTCCAAATCAGTCAATCGAAGTATCCGTTCTGCAACCGACATTATGAAGCATCGAAATGCTTGTTTTCAACCGAATTGTTGTTGCGATTTTTATTTACGATTTTTTAAACTTTTGTTTACGTTTTTAAAGGAAAGACAGAAAACCGTCGTTAATTTTTGTAAATGATAACATTCACAATTGTAAATTAATATTATAATAACGATTGTTATATTTAATCTATTTGCTGATAATCTAGTCCGACAGATTTTTTTTTTTCATTAGCCTCAGTGTCCGACCGAATTTCGATTTTTATTTTTCGTATCATTAGACCGATTGATCGGTCGATTTTTCGGATTTACCGCAAAAAAGTTCTGATTGAAACTAGCACTCATTTTTTTGAAAAAATCACTTCAACCAATATTTCACAGTCAGCACTGCTAAGTGCTGCTTGATTAGAAATTTAATATTTCACTTCAAAAATGACATCGGCAGCCTCAAACTGATTTTCGTTATTTCTAATTTTTGGACCGCTAGATATACACGTTTTTTTTTGGTTTTTTTTTTTTTGGTGGTTTTTGATGTAACCTTCTTTATATATCCGCATAATTAAAATGAAAAATTTATGTTAATGAAAGCCCCCGTACAATTTGACATCTGCTCAATAATTTAAATTTTTGACATTTAAAGTATTATTTTTGTTTTTTTTTTTTTTTTTTCGATTTATTTGAATATTAAGAATTGAAATTAAAAGCAACAGCGAAATAATTAAACGCAATAAATAATGAAACGACGTGAAGCCAAATTATTATTATTAAAAATATAATCGGAAAGTGAAGATGCACATATTTATATGATTATAACCCATACTATTGCGTTACGGTTGATTGAAGTAAATAAAATAGAGCAAACGCTAGCAACACAATGATATAATTTAAAAAATATATAAAAACACCGACTAGTTTCGGATACTCCAATCCATATCTTCATGGTGTGTATAAACAAATTAGTATCCGAAACTAATCGGTGTTTTTATATATTTTTTTTCATTGTGTTGTTATTGTTTGTTCTGTTATATTTACTTCGATAGTTATTAATATTCATCGCTACTTCGGAAAATTCGTTTTTGCGATGATACAAAAAGAAAAAGAAGTATAAAAGGAAGAAAAAAACAAACGCGATCGCAGTTTATTTGAATTATAATAATATACTCCGATATACCCTGTATGTTTCGAAATATTATTTATAAACGCGCTTGTTTGTTTCAGAATTATTAATTAGTAGAAGAGAATAAGATCGCGGAAAGGCCGCAAAAAGTAGTTTTTTATTCGCCCTTTGAATTGAAAAGCCGAACTAGTTAATAATCCGATGAAATCAACGTAAAAATCGCTTAAAAATGAATATCATTAAGATTCATTTCAATTATTTTACATACGAAGAACGGTTTTGACGACTGATTTTTTTGTTGTTTTTTTTTTTTTTTTTTTTTAATTCAATCGATTCTTTTACATATCTTAATTTTTCATGGAAATGCAAAAAGAAAAAAAGAAAAAAAAAGAAAAACATTTCTGGTCGGACACTAAATATCGGTTATGTTATATATGTTCATATTACCAAAATAAATGGGGTTGTATTCGTTGTTTATCGAGTAATTTCGTAGAAACATGAAAATTTAAAAAAAGCAGTAGTAACATAAAACTCTAAAGCTATTCCCGGTGGATATATGTAAATTGAAATATTTTTGTTTTTTTTTCCGCTAACGAATCTCGTTCATATAAACACGTTGTAACATTAGAGAAGCTTTTTATCGTCAGATTATTCCTTTTTTTTTTTTTGTTTTGTCCGTTTATTTTAAAATGAAATGCTTATAATAATCGATAAAAAAAAGTTACTAAACCGGTTAAATTCCGTGACATCGAATAACAGCTTCATATCGATTTTTGCAATGCGATAGTTTTAAAACTAAAATTCGCCATACGGGGAGTATTTTTGATTCTTTTTAACGAACATAGAAGTGAAAGAGCTGTGTAAAAACGTACTATTCGAACTGTAAAATCTTTCAAAATTCGAACTGGATATTATCGCATATTGCTTAGAAAGACGTAAAATGACGGTTGACTTAATTAGATAGTGCATTGAAAATAGTAACAGAACCACCTTATTTTTTTTTTTTTTTTGAGCAGTAAGATACCAACGTACAATATTCTTGAAATCCGAATATCGAAGAGTTTTCTGTTCTGCTTTTGCTTGGTAAAAACTCTTTGAGAATTTCAACTTGGTTCTTACATACGGTTCCAAAATAAGTCAGTTTATTATCTAGAGAGCCAGTTATCGTCAGTAATATTTCTATTTGTTCCTCCCACTGACTGAACCAGCCCCTAGTTACAATATATCTTCAGCAGAATTGCCCACAAAATAACGTCCAGTGGGCTTCTTTCCAACATATGGCTCTAAACTTATCGTGTTAAAATGTTTTTACATCGGATAAAGCGTTTACACCTTCGGTCGATATTTTGCTGGCTTGCTGGGTATATGTATATTGTTGAAATGGACAGTTTCCATAAAATGTCAATAACCGTTCATCTACTGTTAAATACTCTGACGGAGTAAAGTATTCGCGAAAATTATTCACGAATAATAATAATTCGTGTATTTCTCTTATTGCAGCTAGTTTCTATCTATAGAGGGCTTTTCGGCAATCTCTGTCGTGGATATTATCAAATCTCATACATCGCAGTAAAAATATAAAGCGAATTTTACTCACGCATAAATAACACGAAATAAACGTACACGGAGAACAGAAAACGTCTTTCTTATTAGGCAATAAATAACCGAAATAAATAAGAAGTTATCAATCAGCGCAAAAATTCAGCTTGGAAAAAAATACTATGCTAGTTGCTCGCGCGGATGACAATCGTCATCCAAGCATGTTTAATACACTTTATTAAAAGTATATACACACTACGATGAGATTTAACTGATTATTGCAATGTGTTTGATAAGGTTTACATAGAAGATACATGTCAATCTTCTATATATTAAAAGTTATAACTAAAAAAAAAAAACAAAAAAACAGTGGATGACATATGTCATCCGCGCGACTAATCGAGGGTTAAAATTCCTAGCGGATTTTTAAAAATGAGCTGTTATAAAAATTGCGAGAACGGTCCTAAGAGTCATAAAGGTACTTTTTTCAATGCTTTTAGCGGAATGCTGAAAAAGTTGACCGAATTTTTAATTATCAGCATGATGCCGCTTAAACAAGTTTAATATTTTTAATTTTTACGCGTCGTGAAAGAAATTTAATCTCTGCGGCCGACTCAAAAAGCGTATACTACATGCGTAAGCGCTTTCCGAAGTCGTACAACTCTAAAAGTTTGCTTCTATCTCTTTTGAATGCTTAATATCGAACTACCACATTTTCCCATTACTACCGGTTTTTCCTACCGTCCCCTTGACATTATATGAAACGTATACGGCTGATGCCCGTTTTTATATTTCTCCAGCGGATGGTTCTCGATACTAATATAAATCCGGTATTTAAGTGAAAAACTTGTTAAGCGCTAACAGATTATTTACTAAATACTTGTTCATTCGTTGTAATCATGATCCTTACAGTAAAACTTTCGCCCCGATAGACACCAAAAAAGGCTTAATAGAAACGTGCAAATCATTCTGTAACAAATAAAGCGTACAGATTTCGGCTCCGTCCTAGAATAAAAATTACGTCGCAAGAGAATAACAATCAAACTACCATCGCATATAACGGCTAGCATGGAGCGAATTATTTCGTAAATTACTGTATTCTCTTGATTATCCAGCAACATGCCAATTGTGGCTAATGAGCAAATTATGTATGCAACTGAGATAGCAGCTTCGCCCTACATAAAACATATAAAAGATAATTCATTTAAACGACGAACATTAAATATAATGCGCGGAATTTATTATTATTTATCTTCCGCACCATAGTTGGTAGGCAGCCGTGTTTTGCTCATCCAGAAGTCGCGGTTTGAATCCTACTACAGCGCGTATTGAAAGGTACGAAAAATTATCACGCGTCCGACCAGCCCAAATAAGTTTACGGAAAAACAAAAAAAAAAAGGGTTTTGGTCCTGTGTTTGTATTTTTAGTAGGAATAATTTAACGAAAAAAAGAAAAAAAAAAAAAACAAAACAAGATGAGCACGACATTGGATTATTGGATTAGTGAATCGTATTTTTCACTGACAGCTTTCTACAAATCGATATGTTAAAAATGAATTAGGAACTGGCCCTGTTTTCGCGGATTAATTCATCGGCGAAGCGCGCCAAAAACTGTAAAGAAATCACCAACTTGTCGAAAATGAGTAGGTTGCGAATACAACCAACACATCTTTTTTTTTAAGATTAGTTTAAAAAAAGAAAAAAAAGAAATTAATAATTTTAAAAGTTGACAAAAATTTCGCAATTACTGGATAGCGTTAGTTCGAGAAATATGAATTTTTAATTTGACCAAAAAAAAGTAATTCTTCTTCGGCTCTAAATGATAGAAGCGAGGATTTTACGATGAATTATAAATGCGATTTAGTCTCTTCGTTTCATATGTTTTGTTTTTTGTTTTTTTTTTTCTCAAACCAGTCTTAACGATGTGAATGCTGTTCAACTGGATAAAATATATAATTAACCGATTAAGAACTACATTATCGATATTATAATAAATCCATATACGGTGTTCGTAAAGAAGATTTTAACAAGAAAATAAATTTTCCGTTACCAAGAAAGATAACCACCGCGAACCGAAATTTTATTCAACCAACACGGTATATTGACTGCATAATGAAAAAAAAGAATTTAAGCTCTCCCGTTTAATCTTGAATCTTCATTAAAGGTATGCTGAAGAAATAAGTCTAAATAGAGAGGATACACAAATCTAACGGAAAACACATCGTCGCGGTAGCCTAGTTGCTAGAGCACTTAGTTTCCGTTACGGAAAAGTCCTGCGAGTTCGATCCCAGGTGTGACAAGAAAAATTATTACAGAAATTATTACAAAAATTTAAATAATCGCTAATAGTCACATGATAGACAATGGAAACCCACCGTCTACACCACTATGTGAACGCTAGTTAATAGTAGGCAGACATACCTGAGACGTAACCGATAAATCAAACATTTACAATCAGTTCCAAGTGTAGTCATTAGCGTGTTGCATGTTAACAATTGCCTATAGGTTGGGAACAATCCGCGTGAAATTAATTCTTCGTAAATCATTTTTCTATTGCGTTCGCATTTGTCGCAGCTGAATAGCCGGTGATTAATGTCATTAATGAAGGTAGACCTAATGTGATTACTGTCGCATCCAGAGGAGTCTGCGAAATTTAATGTCACCACCGAGGAATGCCCCATACGCAATCTACAAACTAGCGTGACATACTTATGTATAAGACGATCAGGAATAGACAGTGGAATATGAAAATACCAAGGAAGCGAAAGGAAATCAGATTGAACCATACCAATACCCTGCCTATCTCTATAAGCTATCCAATCCTCCAAAGCAGTGGCCTGACTCCTGTGATGTAAGTCTGAGGAAGGAACGAACGGGAAATCAATTCTATCGAAGGCAGCGCATTTTGCGGTGGTATCAACGTCATCATTTAACCCAAACCCGCGACCACTGGGAGTCCAACAAAAGTTTAAACACAGCCATTGTTACTAAGAATTTTAGAGGTTTTGATTTCACAAATAAGCGAGTGACATTTATAATTAAAAGAACTATGGTCCGGGGCGATCAAGGCACCCAGGCTGTCGGAGAAAATTGTAAATTTATTATCCGGGTTAAGAACGTTTAATATGAAATCAAGAACCTTATCGATAGTCAACAGTTCGGCGGTAAAAACAGACGCGCCAGGAGGAAACTTGAATTTTTGAATTGTAACGTTAGCTACAATGAAAGTGGAACCAGTAATACTGTAGGGACCTATGAGCTCAGCACCATCTGTAAATATTGTGATTCCGTCCGGATATTTATTAATATAGTTATCGAACCATAATACAAATAACGATAGATTTAGTATCTTTAATTTTTTGTGTCAATATTTATATTTACCATATTAATAAAAAAACATATAAAAGAAATGGTGAGATAGAACTTTAGGGATAAGAGCGAGGCTATACTAGAGATCGAGATTTGTTTTGCTAATAATGGTAACTTAGGAGAAACAAATCTCCAGTGGGTGTGCTTTGAGCTGTTACACTAGAGAGGGGAATCGGTAATTACAATATTTGAGCACATATCGATCAGTAAGAGCATTCCTTCTTATAAATGATGGAAGTGTTTTATTCTTAATTTGAAGACAAGCAATTGGAGAAGACCTCATATTGCCGGAAATGATAAGTAGGCAAAGAGGTTTTGTATAGCGTTAAATTTAGATAAATTAGATCTGGAGGTCGAACAACCGTAGAACATAGAACCATAGTCAAGGCGAGAAATAATTAGGGTTCTAAAAATTAAATTATGAAAGCTGCTATCAATATGGCTTTAAGTAGGTTAGTAATTTTCAAGGAGCTTCGTATGCAAATGCATCTCCAAACACTTAACGTAACCATGGGAATAAGCTCATCACCGATGTGAATTGCAAAAGATCAGGATAATCTAGTTGAGCAAATGAAAAACGCTGACTTAGCGGAAGATATATTAAGTTCAATATCATGCAATGTTTCAATACAACGAGCCACAAAAAGTTGATTTTCACGAGCACAGCGAGAGACATTCTTACGAATACCATATAGATAAGAAAATCATCAGCATACGGCAATATTCGTAAGTTCGGAAGTATCGGTGTATGAAATAAAGCCAAAACATAAAAGTTACATAATATTGGACTCAAAACAGATGGGCCAGTCCCCTCTAAGCATGCCTAATAATGAATTCGTTTTTGCCTGGATTAAGGAAAAACAGGGTCTCTTTGAAAAAAGTAAACAGATGAACTTAGCAAAACTATCAGGGATACCCGATTTTCTTAACCTTTCTACTAAACAAGAAGGTCGCAATAAAAACTCTTTGTTTAAAAAGGAGAGGTAGATGTCATTAAGTAAATGGGCGATGGAATCGATGGTTTGTAGACCAGGTCTGAAACCAAACAAACCGTGCGGAAAAATTTATTATTTTCAGTCCATGTGAGTCTGTCGTTGAACACAATCTCAAAAAATTTTCTGAAACAAGAAGCTAGCGCAATCGGTCTGTACAATGATGCTTTATTAGAAGGTTTGCCGGCCTTGGGAATAGCAACTACTAGGAATTTCGACCCCTGTGGCGGAAAAACACGTTCGTGTAAAAAACCATTAAATATACTCAGTAGATACTGTTTAGAGTTTTCACCTAGATTGTTTATGTTATGCCATCTAAACCCGGAGAAGAATCTTTTTTATTTTCCCATAGGCAGGAATAGCTCATTATAACTAATAGAGCTAGACAAAAAGAGGTAAGCGGGAGGATTGTAGGATCAGGTATTTCATTTACAGTGGGGACGTAAGGAGGGACAACTTTATCTGTAAAGTCTTCGAACCGAGAAGTGTCTGTAGCATCTTTAGAATGATAGCTTTTATTTTTAAATCTCCTGGCTAACGACCAAATTTCTTTCAAGGGGGTGTTTCTATTGAATTTCGCGCAAATTACCTCTTAGCCCTTTTCAAAATTTTACGAGTTTCAGTTGAAATCCTTCTATAGTTGAGATACGCGTCCATTAAGCGATCCATTCGAAATTTCCGCAGAGCTTCATTACGCTCATTAATCGTATTTCTATAGTCTTCGTTCCACCAAGGAAAAGGAGATTTCTTCCCCTTATATGGGCGAGCAAGAATTATAGAATTATCTAAGGAATGGCACAGAACTGTATAAAAAACTATATATTTCTGTAGGGCGAAATCGCGGATTCAACACTACCAATATCTCGCTCCATCAGATCCCTAAGTTTGATCCAATCTGCGTCCTTAAATCTCCGGGTCTTTCTATTGACAACTCCGATAGTTACAGTAAATTTCAACCATTATTCGGAAATGGTCGCTTCTCAAAGTCAGGGGAGCGACCATCCATGAACAGTCGAGATAGATGTCGGATGAAACTAACGTTAAATCTATTGGATTGCTAGTATGAACGGGACTATCTATTATAAACAATGTTAGAAAGTGTCATTTGGAGGGTCAAATGTGATGAGAAGGGGTTGTTCATTTTTTCTAAGATGCCCCTCCCATGTGTCTGCAACATACTGAAAAATTTTAAAAATCAGTCAACTTACGCTCGGGGGAAAAAAATAAACTGCATTTCAGCAAAAAGTGATTTTTACAAAAACTAGGGGAGTGGGGGATCTAAAACTTTTGTCACGAATGTTCTTTGGTGGTACCTACTTACCATTCACATATCAACCCGATAGCTCTCCAGGGCAAATTTACCATTTTTATCTACCTCTTTAGCGGAAAAAATTTAAGCGCCCGAGATTTTTTTCATTTTAGAGATTGGAAAAATGTTTAATAATTCATCTAGCATGTGCCGATGTACGGTAATAATTGTAACGCGTACGATCAAACTAATTCGATAAAGAGAATATGTAAGAAAATGGAAAATCACTTACCAAATTATCTGCTGAAATAGTTGTAACAACTGAAATATCAATCACCAAATGAAGCAGAAGATACACTTTTAACGGCAGCGGCATTTTAGTATCGTATGTCAGCCTCGATGTAACCTATAACGGAAAATAAAACATTAATTTACAGATTCGCACCGTTACTCGCTTTATAATTCATAATAAAAAGGTCGAATAAGACAAAAGCTAGCCATTCGGATTAGATGTAGTTGTTAGAGATTTGTTTCGCAAACGTAATACATAATGTAACTGTATCCTTCAGACCTCGCCATGAGCAATCCTTTGAACTTCCCAATAAAATAGTCTTCACCAGTAAAAGTCGCTTTATTCTTCGAAAAATAAAATAAATAAAAACACTCCGCGATACCTTTGTCTAGAACAAATTTATTCTTTAAAATTGTATTCGACTCGATTGTTAAATATTTTATGGAAACCAACTGTTGTTTTCCAGTTAAACAAACCGTCCATATATATAGGATGATTTTTTAAGAGTTAAGTTTTTCAGGTTGGCAGCACTGGTTGGTATTGGCGTCCAAACGTCATCTGTCAAAGTGATAAGTTTTCAGTATACTCTACCATTTCATCATCATGGAAAGACTTATAAATAAGCAACGATTGTGATATGGTTGAAATTTATTATCAAAAACCAGTGCTCTGTGAAAAATATGCAGTCGTCATAATATGACAAACGATGCACATTTTTCACAGAGCACTGGTTTTTGATAATAAATTTCAACCATATCACAATCGTTGCTTATTTATAAGTCTTTCCATGATGATGAAATGGTAGAGTATACTGAAAAGTTTTCACTTTGACAGATGACGTTTGGACGCCAATACCAACCAGTGCTGCCAACCTGAAAAACTTTACTCTTAAAAAATCACCCTATACATACAAGCGGACATAGCCGCACACATATCTATAAATTAATAACTACGTCATTTTTAGACTGGGGTAGCTGCATTTTTTGTCCCATGACTATGTCCCGTTACTTTATATAAAAAAAGTTGATTACTTGTACAATTGCTGAGTTGTTTTTTGTGTTTTTTTTTTATATATATAGAAGAGGGTTAAGAATGATGTTAACTGAAAATGAATTTTCTAAAACAAATTTTAGAAGAAAAAGTATTGGCGGTCAAGAAAGCTTGATCCCTTGCGAAGCCTTACGACAGATTTTTATATTTGCGTATATATATATGTATATATATACAAAGATATATTTGGTGCGGGTGTGTGTAGAAACTATAGTTATAAAACTAGCTAGTCATCTTTCCTTTATATAAATAAAAATAGATTTTATATGATTTTTAGTTAAGGAATAGCACAAAAAGATGACCGTAATTTTAAACTTTTAGCTTAATCGGTTGAGAGTGGCTTAACCGAATGTAGCCAGATTTTGAGTATAAGTTTACAGGATTAATAATTGAACTCAATTTGACTATAGACATGAATGTAACGCCATCAACTAGCTATCACGGAACATATTTATGTTTACATTACGTTCAAAGTAAAAGTTAGTAATAATAATCTATACTAACTATCGGAGTTACTAAAACAAAATATGTTTCAAATTTTGCACTAAAAAATGTGTGCATCAGTTTACTTTTTAGAAATTCGCAAAACTTACAAAGGTTAAATACGAAGTATTGTTTGTATTATGAGTTATTATTTCATTGATGTTATACCAATTTTTTTCTTATAGCTATGGATGCAGTATTACGTATCCGTAAGATTAATAAGAAGTTAGTATGATTTTTTCATATTAAAGAAATTATATAATTGTCAAAAGTTTTCCGTTCGATTACCAATGCTGTAAACATATAACTCAAAATCGGACTACATTTAGTTAAGCTTGAGAGTGCGTCTTTGGTAGGAAAGGGCAAGAAGCAGACTTACCGATACGCCAGGTTCCAATAATGATCCGGCCACTTATCGAAAAACTGTTGAAATAGTCTTTTCTCGATAACTATGAGAGAGATATCACGAAATATGACTAGAAAATTACGTAGATAAATAATATAAAAAACATTAACTGTATTAAAAAATTCCGAGTAATTTAGGGATAACGTGATCAATTAATCATGCGATGGAAAAAAATTTAATTTTGAATAATACGAGAATGGTTTTTGAACTTTCAGCGGAATTGGTTGGTGTTTCTGCGCGAAGAAGCAACTGGTTACTTACAGACATCTCTTGATTTTTATCAATTGCTGTAGACAAAAGGAATGAATTAAAATGTTTTGTATTATTTCTCGTTCTGAACGGTTTTACGATATCGGTTAGATTTGATGAGATGCTCACAAATTAAGAAAAGGTTTAAACGTGTTTTTAAAAAAATCGTCAGAGTACGAATTCGAAGGCATACGATCTTGTTGTTAACTATTATTACCATAGTATCAATGAAATATATCGACGGAAGTAGAGTCAAGGATACTGCGAGGAAATTTGTCGAATCGCGCAAATAATGAGGCCACGCGCTAGCCCGAAGTAAGGGGATACTGATGGCATTCGAGTTTGAAAGTATAAATTTCGTACCACTTAGAAGCGTATGCCAGTCGTAAATTGGACACGATTTAAGTGGCGAGAAAAGAGAAAAACAAGATGGCGAATCGTTGCGACAGGTCAGAGCGAGAGACCTAAAATGGTAGGTACAAAATAATTCGGAAACGATCTGATGAGAAACGGTAATATGAGCATGAAGCGCTAGAAAGAGAGCATAGTTTCGAAAAGATACGACTTCATGTTGAACACATTACATTTTAATTAAATCGTTAGTTCATTTAATAAGCGAAGCCTTGAAGAGGTGTTCGACAAGACGGAAAAAGAAACAAACTAAAAATACCGCCAAACAGCTGCTTAGCCTTTTTCCTGGTCGGGGTTTTTGAAGTCTTTTCAAAATTTTAAAGCCTTCCGCTAAAAATATTTCAACTGCACTTCCCGCGCGCGCGTCCTTTGAATCGTGTTCGTCGCAGAATCGTACTGCGGAAAAATTTTCGTACCACGATTAAAAGCTCGCTCTTTTTAATTTATCAATAAATTCTACGAGAGCTGCAAAAGAAAGTAAAAACAATACGTCGCAAACGAGTCGACTATTTTCGAATCGAATTTTGTAAAATATTAGGCGAATATTGAAATATTTCGCTTACGTCTAATTTACCGTCTTCATTACCGGTCCATTTAGTGCCCGGTCTCCAACTCGGTCCTTTAAGAAGAGATGATAATTTGTCCTTAATCGACGACATTTCCGTCCATTTCCGATATAAACCGTCGATATAGAATATCTAAAATAGAACAACGCACACCGACGATTAATGTGCTCATTACGCATACATTCAAACGATAAGACGAACGCATTAAGGAAATTCATGCAATTTTCGTAAGGTGGCGCTTGACAGATTGTCGAACGATAATTACTGTCGTTGACAAATTAGTCTGAAAATTCCATCATCAATTTCCATCTGTTTATAAAAATATGTTAAATAATTTTCTTAATAATACTCTTTTCTTCTGTTTCTTCTTCTTTTGATGCCATCTGATAAAATTTTTATTTATTTATTTATTTATTTATTCATTTATATATTTATTCATTTATTCATTTATTCATTTTTTTTATACCCGCTATAGTATGAATAGCGTAAACAAATTTAAACGTTGCAACAAAAGATTCCCTATCGTAAAAAAGTATATGATGTATGCGGTAGGTGAATATGTTTATTGAAAACAATTAAAGAATAAAATCTTCCATGCTCAAATAGTGTGGAGTTAAACATAAAACAAAAAATTATTAATTTCATCCCTAAAACTAACATAAACGTAGTTAATAAAATGTTGCTTAAATCTGAAATTTAAAAATATTCCAGAAGGACTCATTTTCAATCCACAAGTGATCATTGTAAAAAAGTTAAAATAAGTTTGACAAAACCGAGATAAATTTGAGAATAAAGTCTGAACCACATTACAAAATTCATTTATAAAGCTGGACAATTTCACAGAAATTGTAGCCGATCGGATTTATTATCTCTTTTAACTACATCAGTACGACCAGTGAATGATACAAATCGAAACATATACAGCCAGACACGCTATTTTGTTTAGCTTATACCACAGACACAGTGGGTAATACTTAATTCTACCACTACGTGGCATTATCCAAACACGTTTAGCCCTAATGCCGTACCTAAAGGAGGGACTTGTATAATTAAAATGACGCTTGACCGCAGAAACTTCCCCCCTTATACTTTTGAGCAAATTATTTTTAGAATGGAATCATAGAATCATTATTAAATTACTAATATATCCAAAAAATGTACATAGTCAGCATCGTAATAATGATCTTACGGAAATAGTCAACTTGACAAGGTACTAATATTCTGCCGTGTTTGATGAAAAATATTTGTACAATAGTTTCACAACTGAATTATAAACTTTAGTTTCACAAAATGAAAGTACATTACATATACATATATATATATATATATATGTACTTAGTTTCGTAAAAATTCTATAACATCTAGCTATGCGATAGTTATTTCCCCAGCAGAAAAAGATGAAGTTTTTACAATTTATCTGCAAACAATATTAAAATAAGCGTAGATATTTGTCAAAAATCTTGAATTTTTCGCTGCATTTCTTTGCTTATTTTTTTAAAACTAATCTTTATCGTTACGACGATTAATGAACTGATCATTTTTTACTTCATTCCGATGTTAGTCAACAAATTCGATGGTATCAGTTCGGTGTACAAGAACTCTGTTCAATTCTCCTCAATACTAGAATAGTTTGTAGCTGGCTGTGGTGGCTTCCCCAGTGTCGGAGGAGACGCTGTATTTCCGACATAAGTGTGAGTTTCAAAAAGGAGATTCCGCGATTATTTATGATTAGGGAATTGGAATTAGTGTCTATCGGAGGGAATAAGGAGGAAATTCGAATTATTCGGTTAGTTTAATGTTTCTTTTGTTTGTTTGAACTCACCAAATACAGAGATGATTTTTCGAAATCTCAACGTTCCATAGCGTGAAGCTCCACTGAAATACGACACTGTCTAGTAGACTACGGTAGCAAGGCTTTTTTCAATTTTCATAACGTATAAAACCGGTTAATAATGTAGCATCCGTTTAAATAAGAAAGTTAATTATTATTTTTACCGCACTCTAATTATTATATATTACTGTCGCTATTGAACAAGAACAATTTTTGGTTTCACACGACTGATGTAGAAATTAAGAGGAAATAAATTAAATTTTATATGATTATCATTATCATTACTCTTATTATTATTATTATTATTATTATTAATACCGATTAGATATTCACTACTCGCTCGTAATTATTTCACGATAAATAATCAACTTTCTTATTCGAACGAATGTTACGTTATTAACAAACTTTTATAGAAACTAAAAAGGCCTTGCTACCGTAGTCTACTGGACAGTGTCGTTGTATTTCAATGGAGCTTCACACTGTTGAACGTTGAGAATTCGAAAAATCATTTCTGTATTTGGTGAGTTCAAACAAACAAAAGAAACATTAAACTAACCGAATAATTCGAATTTCCTCTTTATTCCCTCCGATGGACACTAATTCCAATTCCTTAATCAGAAATAATCGCGGAATCTCCTTTTTGAAACTCACACTTATGTCGGAAATACAGCGTTTCCTCCGACACTGGGGAAGCCACCACAGCCAGCTACAAACTATTCTAGTATTGAGGTGAATTGAACAGAGTTTTTGTACACCGAACTGATACCATCGAATTTGTTGGCTAACATCGGAATGAAGAAAAAAATGATCAGTTCATTAATCGCCGTAACGATAAAGATTATTCGAAAGTTTTCAAGAAGAAAGCTTTGTCATTTTCGTAATCAGCACTTTAATATGTTAATTAGTTTTAAAAAAATATGCAAGAAATGCAGCGAAAAATTCAAGATTTTTGACAAATATCTGCGCTTATTTTAATATTGTTTGAAGATATATTGTAAAAATTGTATCTTTTTCTACTGAGGAAAGAACCATTGTACGGCTGCAGACTACAACATTTTTACGCCACCAAATATGTACATATATATATATATATATATATATATATATATATATATATATATATATATATAATATACATATACAGCAGAGTGTCACTTATCCAGACCGCGCTAGTGCGGACATCCGGTTAATCCGGACAAATCGAAAAAAATAAAAAATGAAAAAAAATTTCAGGCGTCTAGGACGCATGGAAAAATTACATATGTATAATACTATGGTACATACATATTTTTAAGATGTAAATAACTTTCTTAAGTACATACATACTTTAAAATGAAGAAACGTTGATTTTTAATCATTAAAATTTTTTCTTTTACCTATGAAACTTGCTTCTGACACATTTTAAAGTTGATTCCGTTTAATCCGGATTTTCGGTGATCCGGACAGTTCCGGATTAGCCAGACTCTACTGTAACTATGTATGTAGTGTATATTCCTTTTATTTTAATGTAATCAATCTAAACTCCGAGACTTTTTTTCAGAGAACCAGCATAATTAAAATGAGTCCGTTAAGCACGTATTGGAAACGAGTAACCTCATGCCGAATTCTAAGGTCGTCTTTTATCTATCCTACTTGGTCCTTTTTAATTTTCGCCTTCTTATGTAACTAATTCTGGAAAGTATCTGTTTTCTACCAAACGCTATTATTCGACGATATTTCTGTTTGATATTCGCTAGATTCGAATTCGCCTATACTTTGTGAGCGTGTACTGTTATATTTAAACAATTCGGGAAATGCACATTTTTTCCAATTCATTTCTATGCTTCTCCGTTATTAAAAAAAAAAAACCAAAAAAAAGACAATAGTTCTAACGGTAATCACGGTGAAATCGTTAAAAATTTCCATCGGCTTTTTGACTTTTGTCTATCCTCGAATTGAACAGCTTTCTTCTCTTTAACGTATGTAAAAAAAGTGATATCGGTGATATTAAAATTCAGAGGAAGTTAAGAGCAAAACTATTTCATTTGAATAAAGAACCATCTATTTTAAATCATTTCGAAGCTAAATCTTATAACACCACGCATAATAGCGGTAACCGGTTCGGTAAGGAAATCAAAAAAAAAACAACAATCAAATCAGTTATTACGTTATTACCGTATATGTGAACGTTTTAAGTAGATTAAGACGTATTTCATAAAAATGGACATGTTTTTAAAAAATATATTCGTTTTTTTAAGAAATATAAAAATTCAATCATTATCTCGCTCTGCCCCTATTTTATAGATAAATTTCTCAAACAAGAGAATAGTTGGCTGGTAACACAGCGACCTTCACAATTCGCAACGTGTGTAGCTGACGATTAACTTTAACGCCAGTACTATATTTTTATGAATTGTATAGGAACTTTTACCTGTTGATAGACTGGATTCAACAAGGGCGGTTGGTGCACGAGTCCGTAGATAATGTTATTTTGGCATTGGTGCGACTGATAGAAAGTACCAAACAGTTTATCCCACACTATGAGAACTCCACCGTAATTTTTGTCCAGACAAACTTTATTACTACCTGCACGGCAAAATAATTAAACACACCATTAGTGAAGGATAATAAATGAATGGTTGTCTAGGGGAAAGGTATATTATTATGTTGCATTTTATAAATTTTACGCCAGACGATTAACAAGATAGAGCCTATTTTGTTCTAGAATTCTTAGTTAACACCAGCCCTTTCTCCGTACTTACGAATCTGACTTTTATTAACCTTTTTTGTTCTAGTTAGATGACTTGTAACCGATAGGGAAAATCTTACGAGTTGTCCACATTTTTGTCTCATGCGAACCATTAATATAATGAAAATTATTAATGGCTAAAAATAAATTGAAAATTGTAAATAAACCGATTTTCTTAACTAATACGTGGTCGATTTCAACGAGCAAAAAGAAAAATTCTAAAGAAAGAAAAAATTTTTATTAAAATACGGACGTAAAAGAGGAATTTGATGTAGAAGAGAAATGCGAAAGGCAAACCCGGAAGCAGGGATAAAAGGAAACGCCGAGAAAATTGATCGCGAATTAACAGCGAACTAGGGACAAGACGAATAACGTACAATTGCCATTTGTGTATCCAACGCTTTTCTTCCGTTTCGATTGGACGGTCGCACGGAAATTAGTAGTAATTTACCAGGCACAACTAATGATTTTCAGTTATAAACATATTTTTGGCAAAAAAATTGCTTTCGAAAATTTGTACCATATGAGCGCTTCTTTTCTAAAAACCAGTTGAAGTATCCTCGCCTTGATATGAATGCAAAAAAATCACGAATGCAGAAAGTATTTTACGCCCGTAAACAGAGCGCGTTCGTTTTATGTTCCTTCCTTTTTTATGGGCTAGGATAGACGACTTGGAAAACCATATTTATAACATTAATCTTTACTAATAACTTTTTTTCAGAAGATGGACTGAATTCGCCAAAATGTTTCTACATAAAACTACTTACATATATATATATACATTTTAAATACGATGAAGTTAATAATTATTCATTATTTCATTAACTTAACGAACAGGTTGTATAGAGTGGATTGAAATATCAGAATGTATAAGCTTGGAAATTCATAATTATTCTTCCAACCAGAAGTTCATCGAGCGTAATGTATCTCATATAAAGTGAAGAAGGATTAACACTTTAAGTCCCACGTTTCCACATATGGAGATATGGGGCTTAAAGTGTTAATACTAACCTATTTTGAATTTTTAAATTTATAATTATATATATTTTCTACTGGTATATATAGCGTTTATTATGATTAATGGTTCATAAATAGCTCATCAATGCCATCGGATTTGGTACACTGCGAACTTTAACTTTACAATCGCGGACAGCCTGTCAAGAGTATAGGATTTAATTTACTATTTAATTTACTTTATATATGTGCCCCTTGACTCCTCTTGCTTTCATTTCTGTCTCTTTCTCTTCTATACTTTGTATGAAATGATCAAAATTTACAACGTAATTTTTACTGGCATCAATACAAAAAAAAGATAACAACCACAAAAATCCTATCAAAACATTTAACTTTCGTTATATAAAATTAAGACATTTTTTCGTTACATTTTTCGTTACACAAAATTGGGACATTTTTTGAGACATTTTGCGTTACATAAAATGTCCCAAAAAAATGTCCCAATTTTATGTAACGTTTGTTATATTTTATAGGATTTTTGTTATTGTTATTTAAAAAATGTCACAATTTTATGTAATGAAATTTGTAACGAAAAATTGTCTTAATTTTATATAATGAAAGTTAGAATGGGATTTTTGTGCTTATGTTATGCTTTTTGTGTTGATGCCAGTAAGAATTACCTTGTGAATTTTGATAATTTTATACAAAGTATAGAAGAGAAAGAGACAGAAATGAAAGCAAGAGAGGTTAAGGGGCACAGCCCTCTGCGAGGCCAAAATGGCCGAGTTATATTTATACATATATATATATATATATACATATACATATACATATATGTATATATATAAATGCGTATAAAATATGAAACAGGAAATATATAATAATTCTCCAAATATACTTATGAAATTATTAAATTTTTGAAAACTGATTGTTCTAGAGTCACAGATTCCGAAATAGGTCGGTTTTTGTTAATTTAATAACTTTCATGAGTATATTTTGTGAATTATTATATATATCCTGTTTGAACACGCATTTATACGATTTGTATCCATTTTAAATGTTTGTTATTCATAATTATTTATTATCAGATATTAACTATTGTTCAATGAAAGTGGCCCCCCACACACGAAGATAGATAGGATTCGATTCAATTTAAGAAAACGCTACGACTTTGTTATGTTAAATTTATATTTTTAAGTAGTTTCGACGGTTTCACTTGGAAAATTTAAGTTCGAGTTTTTCAGTAAATGCAATTAAAAGTTTACATATTATTCTCAGACGTCGACGAGGTTAATGCAGGCATCCCCCCGAACTGTGACCCGGCATTAATACGAATGTGGCGGTCACACCAAGCCAACTGATGTAGGTTAATTGTACGAAATGTTATCTAGCAAAAAGTTTTAGCGGTTAAGTCGGACGAGTTCTACCGTAATTATTAAGTTTGCTTTATTTCTGTGTAACTATTTCAGACTTTATTAACTTTTTATGACACGCGCGTGTGTGTGTGTGTGAAAAACGTCTTGAACTACTCAAGATACGGTATTGTTGCATCGTTTTGAGCACACATGGTCAAACGTGTTTATTGCCCCGTAGTTCATTATGGTAATTATAATTTTATGTAACGCTGCTTCGTAGTCTTTTATCGGGTATTTGATTTGATTTGATAATTACGAACAACTTTTAGAGAAGCGTTAATTCTAAATCCAGGGAAAAAAAGAAAAGATAAGGATAAGTGATAATGTTTTGTTTTAATTCCAGCAAGGGCAATTCCCTCCTATCAGCTGAAAGCAAGTTCTTTTTATAACGACATTTTAGCGGAATCGCGGGCAATAACTTTTTCAAGAACTAACGGATAGTTCTCGATAAACGCGATATGATCAGAGGAGAAGAAGGCTTTTGAACGGAGCAAAGAAACGTGCGTAATTTGCCATTCGAGGAGCTCGATGGTTCTTGAAACATTGGCACACATTGTTGCTCGCGCCGTATTGTAGACGGGATTTTGATTTTATCTCCATTCTTTTTCTAAGTCGGGCACAAGTGAAACAATTGAAGATTTTTAATTTTCAATAATGACCCTGTTACATTTTAGGTTTTTTCCTTTTTTTAATTTTCGAAATTTCGTTAAATTACCAATTTCATACTTATAAATTAAAACCGTACCTAATGGATTAAAAAGATAGGTAAAAATATTGAAAGTATATTTCTCTTCTTCTCATATTTATGCTGTTTAAGTAATGTCCTTATAAAACTTAGAAGGTTATGTTTTTTTTTGTTTGGTTACTTGAATTGATTTTAATGACGATTTATTTGTTCGTAGTGTACAACGGTGGGACCATATATGAGTATATCGATAAGTATCGGTGAACCAACTATGGTAATCATTAAAACAATTGTTAAAACGGGGGGGGGGGGTCTTCCTTCAAAGTAGTTTTAATAATATGACTTGAAATATTTTCAGTTTACCATGGCAACACGTAAGCTGGAAGAAAAATACCTTTAAGCAACACAAAAATTAAAAATGTTAATCGATATTAATTATCGTAGATTTAAATGAAAAACGAATTTGAAACCGCTATTGCGCCTTTTAGAAGCTCGTTACTAACAAAAATTGAAACTGAACGTCGAGAGTTCAAACAACTTTTTATCACTTCAACAAAAACTGAATAAGAAAAATACGCAGTTTTAAATTTTGACGAAGAAAAAGGAAGAGAGAATAGGTTGAAAACGAAAAGTTGCCAAAGCTGTCAGTAAACAAAAGACTTAAAGTTGTGTCGGATTAGCAAATCGTTTTCCGCGAATTGATGATACTAAAGCTGTCGCATTAAAGAAAGAAATCGGTATGGAAAAGAAAGCTCGAACAAGAACAATCAGCTCGAGGAGCTAATCAAGTTGATTTTTCGAAGAACCGAAAAAGGTGGATCGCTTTTGAAAGAAGAATTCTATCACCGGATTTCGAGTTTGTCAAACTTGTTATAAGATACTACTCAAACAGAAAATTTCTTAGTTGAACGGTATCATCTCTTCCCCGCATCTACCTCCGCACTCAAAATTGTAACCATGCTCTATTAAAGCGTTAAGTCTCTAAAAAGAAAAAAAAAAAGAAATTAATTAACTAAAACGACTCGCTCAGCTTGAATTTCGTACATAAAAATCTGCAATTTTCGTTCGATCAAGCGATCAATGTACCCCACCTGTGTTGATGTGAACAACATGGTGTACAGTGCAACGACGACTTTGCTTCCAACGTGCATATCGAGCATCATCAGATACACCAGTGGTACTACTTTCTCTGCGGGTGTAAAAAGATTTCCAGTCACGCAGCGGCTTTGCTACATGATCGCGAAGCCATTATACGAAATAAGCGGAATTTCCGAAGAAAGCCGAAATACCCGCAGTTTCAGGTGAAACTCTTACATTCCGCCGAACTGATGTTCGAATCGATAAAATGCGGAGCCAGCGAACAGTATGCTTTTGGCTAAACAACACACGTTGATGTGGATGGAGGAAAAGTACTTCGATCATCATCAGAAATGAATCAGAGACTAATCAGCCGGGCGTTTGATTGACGCGCTGAGAGGCTCTTATTTCCCAGGATATATCCCGGTAAGCTGAGTACATTTAAGTTGGAAATGTAATATTAATTTACGACGGCTAGAAATGAAATTCGTAAACGAAATCGTAGAAGAGTGAACCCGCACTATAATGTACGTTGCGGTGAAGATTACGTGGTGACGGTTCACCGTTTTCACGCATCATTCAAGATAACTGCGAGTTTTATTGGTGTAGAAGACAAGAAATTTTTAGAATCGAGTGAAGAATCTGCTCAAGATGATTCCGAATCCGGCCAGTGTTTGATGCGAAGACGTGTTTGTGACGATTCGTTAACTACGTAAACCGACGATTTCCTGGAAAACGAGCGCATCCACTCTGTCGACTATGGAAAGGAATGGACCCGCGAAAGAAATTCTGCGGCGTAAAAAAGTTACGATTTACATGCGTCACTCGTGAGTATGGATCCGATAACATGTTGTACTTCGATAAATTCTTCGACGCAATTTAAACTCGTCTCATCGGTCAATTTGGAAAATATTTCGAAATCGACTATATTTCATCAGTCATGAACTTTTTTAATTAAAGAACGATCCGAAAAAAAAACCAATAGATGAAAAGGGTCTGAAAATGTACAATTGCGATGGGTACTAAATCGAACGAGAACAAGATCGGAGTTGTAGAAGCATGCGTATAAGCGTTACGAAGGAGCTTGGCAACTCAACACTTGATACTAGCGGATGGAGTGTACGATGATTTCACTGTTTCGTCCTTAGAACGATGACAGATGAAAAAAACTTTATTTAAAGAAAACGTGGATATTCACCGTTCGTTCTAGCTCGAAAAACTCAAGTCGCTGGACACATTTGTTCCACCGTATCAAGATTTTCGGCTACTAGCGAGACATTCTTAGAGCGACATCCGTAGAGACCGCCAGTCTTTCTCTCACTGTATAGTTTAGCAATGATGAATTAACAATTTCAACTTACTAATTGCGCACAGTTCGCACTCAAATGTTAACATTAAGTTCACACTTAAAAAGTATTCCTGCACTTCGTATGAATTTACAAGAGGAGTAGGCGAATAAAAACTACATTGGTCACTGAGGTTGAGTTGAAAACGAGGAACAACGAGTTGTGATTACCAGTGTCTGAAAGTTGTTTGGTATCATTATAATGCTCACATGTCTGAGACGAGCGATAAAGTAGAATACATCCCCACTGAGTGGTGCGCGAAAACAGACGGTACGTAGATCAAACAAATAAATGGATGGACAGGAACTAATCCTATGCTCGGCGTCTCGAAGAAAGATGCGGTACCAGGAATGCCCAGATAATTTGGAGCATGTCTTTTTAGCTCGTTTCGTCGCGAATTACTACAAGACGAAAGCCGAAGAACGGCGCCAGAAGCTCGTTAAAACCAAAATTACGAATGGAAACGAGAAACGATGCTTCTTCAGATAATTTCTCAGGAAGAGATTGAATTGCTGAACCAGAACCAGTATAGCTACAACGACCAGGAACAAATAATGGTAGAATTACGGAAAAAGTTCGAATCGTGAACAAGGGTTCTCGAATAATGAAATGAAAGGTAAAGCGACGGCGAATGATTTCAATGAAGCGGATACAGGCTGGATTTAGTGAGGATATCAGGATGAAAATGAAAAAAATTGTCAAGCATCGTGCGCAAGCGGGAAAGTGTAATGTCAGCTGAAGACACTATAGTGATGCGACGCATCGAAGAACTTATATTGGAAGTGATTATCTTTGTCGACAATAACCAACAGCCAATACAAAACTTTCCTACGAGGCCGGCATGACGCAGCAAAAATATTTGCGATGAAGTTACTACTAGCGGAGACATAAAATTCGCTCAAGCACAAAACACCTAGCTGCTACCTCGATAGCTTTATACGCTGCATAATTCGTAGCCTAAATCCCGTCTTTTTCGAAGACGCTCAATTTGTTTCGAACAGCTTTGGATAACGTGGAAAATTGCCTTCCTCAGCGATTTATGCTTTGATCCGGACTACTGGGACAGATACAATTTCCGACTACAGAACATTGTTCACTGGAATGGATTATTTATTCTGCAGCAATCTTCGCCAACACTGCCGTCAATGTGTCAGACGTTTGTACGCAAAAACGAGATCAGATCGTTCGTATAGAAAATAAAACTAAATATCTATGCTGGAGCGCCTTGTTCTAGATGTTATGCGTAATCTTTTAATTCCATCATTATTTGAAAAGATCTTGCAAACATACAAGTGATCTAGGATGTTACAAAAACAGATGAATTTCCATTGCCAGCTCATGTGCCATCGTTCATACTGACTGAAATTAAGAAAGAACAACAATTACTGTTTGATGAGAAATTTCTAGTCGGCAGTTGATCCGTTGTTTAACAATACATTGCTGAATACTACCCGGAAACGATACATCTTTTTTTCCATACGAACGGCATAAACTTGTTAAATTCAGGATCCATCCGCGCAAATGGTATTCGAGTAGGTAACACAAGGCAAGTAAGTCAGGTATCGTATTAGCTTCGCGAAAAAGTTCACAAGACGAAACCCAATGACACTGATGCACTGACACACATGCTTGGTTTGTTTGTTCGAAAGCCTTATGTAGTACCAGCATTGACTTCCTCGGCAATCCCATTAACGGGCTCACGTTTGCTACATGAAGACAACGCTACGACGGAGCGATTGTGACACAAGTGTCAGCTAGTTCGCGTCACGTACCGAGCTCACCTGGTCGCTCATCTGAAATTAAGGAATAAGCTTCTCAGCCACTCGAGAGTGGCTACTATACATATGAAATGTAAAATTATAACTGCTAAACGCGGGAAATTTCTCTCCTTTGTCGTTTTTTTGAGTACAACTATAGTCGTGAATCGGAAATTAGAGTTACCATTTCGCCGTTATGATAAAAAATGTACTCGCTGGTTGTAACGACAAGTTTTTGAGCAATCCAAAGTCCGAGGTCTAAGAAGGTTAAGACTACTCGACCCGGTTAATTCAATTTAGCCGGTGTATTTTTTTTGGATCTCTGTCGGTGGGTAGAATTCCAAAGACTTTTGCATATAACCTGCAGAAGATGAGCATTAGTCAGAAATAGAGACAGAGAGAGAGAGAGAGAGAAACAAGCTTCCGTATACACCTTTAAATCATAATCAATAAAATGATTTTACCGTGGTGAATTCGATGATGATTAGGTGTATTGAAAATATATTCCAGCGGACCGAGTGTGCCAATAGTTTCGGTATGGATCCAGAATTGATATATCATATTTAATTGTTGGTGTACCAAGAGGTAGGTGGGAGGAACGTACCATGCCAGTGGAAGATAAAATATCTGCAATTTCAAAATCAATTTCATTAATGTCATAAAACTATAATATTTGTTGTGTTTACTTCTTATTCGTTTTATTACTATTATTTCAGAGAGTTTGTTCTACATCGTGCAACAGAGAATTGTATCGAATAATTCAGATGAATATGAGGCACGCAGAAAATTCAAAGCGATAAATTTTATACCGAATGATAATCACATATACGAGGCTTGACAATTGTATTCGTAGAATTTTTCCCCGGAGGGCCTAAAAATAAGGAGAGGGAAAAACTTACTCTAAACACCTTCACAATATTGTTCTCCAAGGTCAGCGCACTGCCACCAACGTTCGACCCATTTTTAGAAACAGCCCGCAACCCCCCCCCCCGAAGATAGGTCCATCAGGACCCACATCGTGACACATTCGACTTCGGTAATGCCGTCGTGTATCGGTTTCCTTTCAAGTAACTTTTCAGTTGAGGGAACAAATGAAAGTCGCATAGTGTTAGGTCCAGGCTGGAGGGGGGTTTGGGAGCGCGGGGATGCTGTGGGGCGTCAAAAACTGGAGTACTGCGAAGGACAAGTGTGCTAGAGCGTTGTTGGGATGCGGCACCCAACCCTTATGGACCTAATTCGGGGCACGCGAGCTCTTAATCGTTTCAAAACTTCGATATATGCGTTGACTGTCTAGGCTGCGGGAACGTATTCGTGATGAACAACGCCGTTGATGTTGAAAAACGCGATCAGTTGAGACTTGACTCTTAATTTAGACATGCGAGCTTTTTTCGGGCGCTCCCCGCCCCTCTCCATCCACTACACGCTCTGTCTCTTGGTTTCAGGGTCATATTCGAACAGCCAAGGCTCGTTCCTCTTGATAACGGACGACATCCACTGGTTTCCTTCAGCGTCAATTCGGTCAATCATGACCTGACAGATGGATCTCCGGCGAGCTTTTTTTGCTCAGCTGTGAGCAGTTTTTTTGGAACCATCTTGGCGCACGGTTTGCGCATCCCTAGATCGTAATTTAAAATCTGCCGAATGGTCCCGTGGTTGATGTTTAACTCTTCTTCTAACATTCGACAACTCACTCGATGGTCTTGAAGCACCCGCATGCGCACACGTTCAACGTTTGCCGCCGTTTTTACGGTAGAAGAACCGCCGCAGCGCGAATCGTCCTCGACTGATTCACGGCCGTCTTTAAACCGCTTAGCCTAATTAAAAACAGCGTCGGTTGTTTCATATGGGGTCTTCCTTAAAGCACGTGTCTTGTTATTATACACGAGGATTTCCGATGGCGGTTTTACTTCGCGTTTGACCAAGAATTTGATCACGATAACCAGTATTTACGTCGCACATTTTCACGACACGTGTAAGAATCTTACTTTGTTTAAACGATCACAGAACGCCAGATATACGTGCTGCCGTTATGAAAACTATTTATGCTGACTCAGAAATGTCCCCTGTTTCCAACGAGACCACGAGTACCGTTGCAATGATCCCACAAGTCGCGCTATGAAATAATTCTACAGATACAATTGTTACACCTCGTATATTACAAATAAATTAAAAATTCACATTCGAAGGCCTGAAATAAACAGTATGACACACAGTACCGGAAATGTTCCCTGGGGTTTACTTATTTATATATTCATGTTTTTAGTTTATAATAAAATTACACTATTTACATTTCTTCAACCTGCCGGTCTCTAAATTTTAACATTAATGCAAGAAAAGTAAGTATAAAAAGTACAGCTTTTAAAAATGGAAATAAAAATTCTTCAACAGCGAATCATTCCTTATTATAAACTAGATATAATCGAGAGCCCAAATGAAACCTGACGACGATTTTTTGACGAAATTTGATAAATTTTTACTAAGATGAGTAAAGTTGTTTTCGAGTTTTGGCATAGAACAATTTTAATTTTATCAATATAAACCTGTAAAAATACTGACAAGAGACGGCAACTTACCGAGGAACACCATGAGTGCAGTACCGATTGCCGTAATCCAACCATCAAGTTGAAATCTTCAGAGCTGTGATGCACTTGATGTTGCATCCAAAGAATGTTGATTTCTACTTCAAAATAAAGCGAGAAATTTTTATCGGTATTTTCTAATGATAAGTTATTATTCTCCAAACGTAATAAAAGATGTTTACGCAATATTTTAATAATGTCTGAAAACTATAAATATTAAAAATCTATATTGTCTCGTCTATCCTTATGGTATTATTTTTTTCTGCTCTGGTATGTACAGCAAATGTAAAAAGTGTGCCAGATACGGCGCTTGGCAACCGATTCGAAGAGGTGTCGTCTCGTCTCGAAAACTCAAATCGTTCTCTCAGGTGATATACATGAAACCGAAGTGACAATCAGATCATCCAGTGTGCTGTATTACGGAAAGCTTAATTGCAATTAAGGTACATTTACTTCCTGCAATACTGATAAATGTCACAATTATGACAGACTTCCCGATTGTAAAATTAGCGCTTCTACTTCACAATGCTTAAATCGCTGTCCATGAACTAAGATTTTTTCTCACTTCTGCCTGCCGCTGACATGAATAAAAAGGTAAATAATTTACTAGAATTTTAGGTTTCCAGAAATATTTAACGTAAAAAAAACTAGAAAGTACCACAGGAGTTTGATAAAAATTCTGAGTAAAAGTTAAAGGGAGATATTATAATCCGGAATTTACAGTATAAAAGAGGAAATGCTCTCTCAGCATTAAAATTATTCTTCATATATAAGCTCCCAAATTTTTAACTAAAGCTACGGAATAACGGGTAAGATGTTTATAATGAGCTAACAAAAAAAATTCGTTCAGTTCATAAATTTTTCCCAATTAAGGCTAATACTTATGAAGCTTCCTGCTTGAAGAAACTGTATATCTTACTTGAGGAATGTGCGCGTGTCTGTCTAAAAACGAATTTTAGCATAAATTTAAGTTTCCTAATGAATACCAGACAGTGGGAACCTTTAAAAGATTCTGCGTTATAATTTTTCGATGAAGCAAAACAAAGAAGGTTTACGTTTTGAAAGGATCCACATTCGGAACATCATAATATGAAAAAAACAAAAAAAAAAGGTTCTTGATTATAGTAATCACTTTTTTGGAGAACCACTCGAAATTAACCAATTCCGAATCGGTGAAAAATATTCATTCTTGTGTACTATCCCGTAGTGCAGAAGAGATGTCATACATGACGGATTTGCGCACAATCTATCTTTTTCTTTAGATTAACTCGAAGCCATGATGTTCCTCAGCTGGAATTGTCCTTCTCTAATGTGATAAACAATTTTAATATTTATCGTTTTTTACCTCCCCTTAATTTCATGTAATACTCCATATGATCTCCGACTTATTTTACTATTTTTTCCACAAAGTTCCGTGCTGCATAAAATGATTACATTCATCTAAAACCACTCATGATGGCTTTAAATTTTATTCTCATCATAGAATTGCGTGATTTCATTAAAATGCAGCTCAAAGCCTATCTGACATCTTTTTATAGTCCGAAATGTTTAAACGATGTCACACGTTCCACTTTTTAGCTGGTGAAATAAAGGATCCGCTGTAAATCGAAAGTTTATAATCCGATACTTTTTTTTAGGTCTAGCAACATTATACGCACCTTCCCTTTTTCAATAATCGCATAATGCGTAGTCGGAGGTTTTTATAATTTATAAAAGTAATTTGCATCTGGAATTCTTTACTACTTATGATGCTAACTTTCAAACTATTCAATCTTAAAGTTGGTACACAACCGATTCAACAGTGACCGATCACACATTGCATAATATCTTTAGTAGCGTAATAATCAAACACCGACATTAATCTCGACCGTTGCTTATTATATGCGGAATCTACGATAGTGGTGAGGGACCATTTTCTATTCAGTAGTTCATAGGGTGTAACATATTAAACTGATCGTGTCTCAGGTGATCTTTATTTTCCGTTATTATATGCGAGTGGAGAGAGTTTGTTTCCATCGGGAGAAAACATGTTTTTGAAAGACCAATTAATTTAATGTAGTAATTCATCAAAATAAATGATGATATTTAATTTTCCAGTAGTTGAACTTAGACCTTTGGAAATCTCACATTAATTGTAGTATGCAATATGATACCCGGTTCATTTATTTTGAAAATTACAGCACTACTTTTGTGTTTAAGAAAAATAGATAATTTTCCACGTGCGTTTTTTAAATCCAACTTGAATAGTACTATAAATAAGGTAAACAATGTAACAACGCTTTTTGTCTATAGTGCGACGAAAAAACTTCACATAACGGAGAAATATTATTTACCGCTAATAAGCAGTTTTTACGTTAGGATATTACTTATTCATTAATCTAAATAAAATAATTAACAACTAACCGTGATTTGCTCGATGAGCCCAATAGTAACAAAAGTCTACCAATAAGGCCGTCATGTACCACAAAATTACCGAATTGCAAGATAAGCTGACCATTCGATAGTTCCGATAGATAAAAATGTATAAGTAATTTTCCGAGCCTTTCGATAAAATTCTGCAAGCGATACACGTAATTTTATGAATAATCTCATTGCGGCCCGGAACTTTTGCTTTTTTCGTTTATTTTTAAAGTGAAAGGATAGCGTATCGAAGCATATTGCAAGAAATCTAATAGAGCTTAGGTAAGTTCTCATTGAAATTTAAAACCCTCGCATCCCGCTATGTATTCAACGATGCCTATCTAATGGATATACAGAAATGTAGACATATGCGTACACATTAATCATTTGTAGTAGTGATAGTGATTATTTACCATTTTTACATCAACATTAAGTAGGGTGATTTTGAGATAACTTATATAGTTTCAGAAGCTATTGTAAGCCAGATTACTAGGTTTGTTCCTGCTATATTTCTTAATACGCTTGGAACATGTTTCATAATCAGCTGATACTTCTATTCTTTATATTTAATGTTGAATTTATTTCAAGCATGTCGAGAAGACAGGCGAGATATTCATTGCATTGATCTGGAATCGGACTACAAAATGTTTGGAATTAAAGAACGGCTAGATATTCATCAATTCAGTGTGGATAGACCGTATGAGGTTAAGTCGGCTTCGAAGCAAAAGTTAGTGCCGAATAATAAGATTTTCAGGTTCTTCTGAAGGATAGGAATGAAAAATTTTAAAACTTGAACTAGAGAAAAATGCAAGTTGCTGAAACAAGTCTTCTCGTACAAGGATTACAATATGAAGTGAGATTAACTGATGTACAGATAAAGAAGAATCACAATCGCATACAATTCTGCTTAGATATACCAAAAAAATTGGGGAAAAAAAACTATATACTGCCTACGGAATTAAAAACACGATGAACATTTGACAGTATGTAAGAAGAAACAGTAAAGATTTTAAGCAATATTATAATCAATATTCGTGTACTCTGCCCAATATACATATCGAGCCAAAATTGTTTCATTATGTTATTTGTAAAACTTAAAACATAACACAGTAACGACCAACATTAAAATTTAAAAATACCTCATATTCTTAAAAAATAATTTAGTTCGCGAAAGGCTCGCGAGCATTTCCGAATTTAAAGAATAAATCAATTAACAAAATATTTAAAATTGATAAAGATAATATCTATTATTATTTTTATATGTTGTATTTTATTTATTTAATAGTTAATAAGAAATAATAAAATCATAAAGATAAACAACAAGCATTAAATGAAACATGAAACAAAATAAAAACGTTTTCATTGCATCTTCACCTACAAAAGAAAAAGCGAAGATCACTTTAATTTTATTCGTGAACGAACGCACTTCTTTGTACTCAAATCTGCTGTCACTCAAATTTCTTAATCTTTATTGTGCCTCGTATATGTTATCGTTTCCGTTGATCTTCGTTGTTCCTATCCTTAGTTCTTTTATCTTATCCATATTTGACACCGAATCTACATCTAACTGAGCCTTCTCCCTCGTTTCGTTTCTGGGCGAAGATCCTTTGTTGACATGCCCAAAGGGGGGTTTAAAAAAAAAAAGTGTCTTTCCTCTTCTGCTTTTAAAAACCTACTCTCGCTATGAGCTCTGTTGCTAACCAAACTGGTTAGTGATGTTTATTTTCTGATGTGCTTGTAAAAATCCATCATCAGTTCCAAATGAAATTACCGTTTTTTTTCTTTATTCTACAACTGCGCCTCTAATCATATATATATATATATATTCCTTTCATCCAGATTATATTTCTGTAGTACTCTTATTAGCACCTCATGATTTATTCTGTCAAATCATTTTTCATAATCTATGAAACAAGCCCAGACCGAAATTTTTTTCTCGAGAATAATAATATATTAGGAAGCGAATTTGACATGATTACGGCATGGTAGCACTATATAAGAGACCTTTCTTCTATATTAGTTTTCTGTCGGATATAGTACCGCTGCCACTATGCTCGAAGACTTTGATTTTCGTTAATTTTAAAAATTAAAATTAATCTTCCAGCATTATAAAGTGTGTTCTTATTCAATTAAGTCCGAAGGGTACGATTGTTTCAAAAGGAACTCAAATAAATTGTAATTGCGTACTAAAGTAACACTAGTTTACCTTACTCATTCTTTATCTAATAATTTGTCGAAATTAATGATCCTCTAATGGCTATTTTTCTTACTTCCTTCTTCATATTATGGCGAAAACTTGCTTTCGAGCAGAACGCTTAGATGATACAAGCCAACTTTGACTATTGTCCGAGAGAAAAACTATGAACTTGAAACGTTAAAAAAAGATATAAACAACATTTTATTACAACTACCCGTGTTAACGGTGTATACTAAATGTGAAATTAAGCTCAAGCATGTTATTTTTATCATTTAAAAACATTTTTCCTTTCTTCGTTCACTTCTCGAGATGTTAATTTCGAAACTTAAATTGCCGAAAATGTCTAAATTGGGCTATTTCCATCGATGCAAACATAAAGTGATATATAAAAATTCGAATATGCATATAGTGAAAATAACTTAATAACGATAGTTCAAAATCGCGTATACTTATTTGGCAAGTTTTGCAGTTCGGTTTAGTAGGCGAATTTTAACTAAATTTGCTTGGTAAAACTTTGAAATGAATTTTAAATCGAATTAATTTACCTGATACACTCGTATAGTAGAATGTGTGATACGTTGTTAAGACCCTCGCTGAATCGTGTTAATGGTTTCTTTTGTAGGTATCTCAATGTATTCTCTAACAGTATAAGAGATACGAAGAATGGCCATGTCTGCAAAATGTACACGATTATATAACATATTGCAAAACGGTATTTAACAAAAGGGGGGCCGCGAAGCTAATTTTTATGACTCGCGAATAAAAATACTAGCGAATTGGTTACTATATTAAATTTCAGAGTTGAAAAGCCATTGAATTCAGTGGAGTAATGACTGGATTGACGAGTATTTTAAAATAGGAATTTTTCAAATGCTTTTCCCCGAAAATATATTATCAAAAAGACTTTAGTCCATTGTGCAACTGTTGAACATGGTTAAAAAAAAACCGAATGGTCCAAGTCTTTTCGTTTAAACAAATTATAACTTTAATTTCTGTTTTTTAGTAGCAAGATGTAATAATGAATTAAGCTTTCCCCTTATTGTCCTTTGCACTCTGGCGACTGTTCCTTCGTTTGTGATCCTGGCCACGTGCTGTCTGAATGTTCCAGTCTTTCCTCCGAACGTAATATCCTGTACGTTTAATTATCAAAGCTGAATTATCCTACTCCATATAGTGCTTCCTATATCTTACCTTTGCCCCGTCTTCAAAGGTGGTTCCTATTCTTGTCTCTTTTCTGTCATCGATTTCTGACCGGACTAAAATTTAATATCTAATCTAGTCCAATTGTCCTGGATAGCTCTACCTTTGGTTGGCCAAGCCCAAAAATAAAGATCCAAATATAGCTTGAAATTTGTAATACTGCGGTCTAAAATTAACTTTGGACTGATAATTAACGTGAAGAAAACGAAGGTAATGGCCATCTCAAACGACCCACACCCTATCGACATAGTGATAAACAATGGCAGACCAGAACACGTCGATAAAAAAACAAATACCTCGATGCCTGGATTAATAAATATAGTGACCCAGACGGAGAAATTAGATGTCGAATTGAGCAAGCGCGTTCTGCCTTTATGAAAATGAAGAAGACACTCGCAGCTCATGACTCGGACCTTGATTTAAGATTCAGAACTCTGAAATGTATGTCTGGTCGGTATTACTATATGGTGTCGAAACTTGAACATTGACGTCCAGAACGCTCCACAGATTAGAAGCCTTCGAGTTTTGGTGTTATAGACGCTTACTCAGAGTATCCCGTGGACCAAAAAGAAGACAAACGCTGAGGTACTACAGACGATGAGAAAAGCAAAGGAGCTGAACGACACTGTCAAAAGAAGAAAAATAGAATACTTCGGTCATGTGATGGCCGAAGTACACGTTACTGCAGAATATATTGATGGGAAAGGCGGAAGGAAAAAGAAGAGTTGGACGAACAAGATTATCTTGGTTCAATGGACAGGTTGCAGTGTTGAAAAACTGTTCCACACAGCAAAGGATAGGGATGCCTACAAAGAATTAATCAAGTTTGCCATCAGATGAGCCTAAGATCGAGAACGGTCATGGCATTGAAAGAAGAAGAAGAAGAAGAAGAAAATTGACTTAGAGAATTTTTGAACCACTACTTTTTTCCTGTTTGAAATAGAGTTTTATAAAAAACCAAAAAAAAAAAAAAAAAAAATGAACAATATTTAGCATAAAAATTTACTACATTGTAATAGGCCGTAAAATTAAAAAAATTTCTTTTTTTTTTTTATACTTATGTCACTTTAGTTGACATCAATTTCAAATAAATGGATGTAATATTGCGTGTTTGACAGAATACCAACAGCTTCGATGTTTCTGAGATCTAAATTGATTAAATATTGTTTAGCGATGATGAAATTAGGGGAATTTATAAAAGTCCGTCTAACAACTGTAACGACGAATTCGTGCAATTGTACAATCGCTGCTAATGCCGGCTAAGAAAAACCGGGAATGCTCAGATTGACTAGCTTGTAATAATACGGCTGAATTGCGGTTGTTCTGTTCTGTGCATTTTAGACAATAACCGTTTACAGTTGTACTTAAGGTCTGTTCGTTTTATTTCCGGGGAGATTTTGGTAAAGTAAAATGAAGTAAGTTCCATATATCCCCTTGATAAGACATCATGGATTTTGAAATTAATCTTAAGCGAATCTAATGAATCCGAAGAGAGTAGCGGAAGTCATTCTACTCTGGATCCGCTTTTACTTTCCCGGAGGACTTCCGTGACATAATCAATATTCCGTTTCAGATATCAGGTACCCGACATGGATGCGGAACGGGATAAAGCTCTTGTTTAGGAGCCAAAGATCTTAATTAATAGGCTATAAATTTAATTTACGGTTTTTCTTGAAGGATTATAATTTTTATTATTTGTAATTGTTTATTTACATTTTGGTCCATTCAAGAGTTATGCAGTAAAACAAGAACATTCCACTTTAAAATGTTAACTTTAGTATATACATATATGTATTGTAAACGATTAAAAATCACCCGAATCACCCTTGTACTAAATACTGTACAGACCTCTCCGTATACATCGTTAACATGGTCTGTATGATGACTGTAAATATACTCGGTCGGTTTAACAAGGTACACGAATCGACCTAAGCCTCGAGATACATTACCTACAATCATCTCTGAAATCAAAAATATGAAAATGGCACGCTTGTTTAATTTTACATTAAATGTTACATAAGGGTTAACTGGTAGATACGTATTACTCATATGTTTTTCGTTCATTAATCTAATTATGTAAACTTAACATGCGGAGTGAAAGTTTATGTTAACATCACCATTGTGTGTAAATGCGATTACCATCAATAACTGACTGTTAATCAGTGTTTATTTAGTACAAAAGTATTATTTAGAATTAACAGTTACTAGTAGCACTATTCAAAAGCGGTTGATGCACAGTAAGCTTAACAGCGGTTTCGTAGTACAATTATTAAAAAATTGATTTTTCTAACATATGTAATGTATTTTATTACTGTAATAGGCCAAATGTAAAAAAAAAAAAAATCGCTGATCGAGCTTGTGTGAACAGAGTAAGATTCGACCATTGTCCACGTTTTTTCCCTTTTCCTCCTTGCTCCTATATATAAATGGTCCATTCATTTCTTTGGTCCGTTGTTTAATGAATCATCTAACTGGATAGAATATGTTAGGGTTTCTTGAAAGACTTTTGTCCTAATTTGATGTTTTTTTGTTTTTTTTTATATATATAATGGACGATAACGGTATTATCTTGAAAAAAAATTGATGCTACGTTTTGTTGTGTGTTGTCTTTTTCGACGTCTATCTAGTTGCGACCTGTTCCAGTTTATTTTCATGTGTGTGATTACTCTACTGCACAGTCTCACATGGACTGTATCACCTAAAGTTTTAGATATTTAAATTCCCTCTTAAAATAGAATGTTTCGAATGAATTTTTTTTGTGGTGGAGCAGTGAGACGGATTAGAATTGCTCCATTTAAAAAAAAAAAAAAGAACACTTGACAGAAAAAAAGGATTTCAAGTAGCACCTCAAAATGCACAGCAAATAAAGTACACTTTTGAAAACATTGTTATTTGTATCTTCATTGGGTAAAAATATTCAAATATATAACCAAACTTTATCACGTACCGTGCGAAAATGCATAAAAAAGCCTGAATTATTTCGCTAAATGGCATATACAACTCGAAGCACACGAAACGCTTGCATGAAACTAACGTAGTTGACATTGGCAACTCACTGACAGTTACTTAGTTTATACGGACATTTTTAGCTGATTTTAACATTCAGGATAAATCACCGAAAATTTCCCAAAAAGCCAAGAGTATTAAGGGATTAGCAGAAAAAGTTAAATCGGCTATTTTGAGCCGATTTAGCGTTAAATCGATTGTTAGGGTTTCCGCTTTTGCCATTTTTATTTTTCGAAAATGTTACTTGCTACTTATACATTCTCCACTATTATTAATACCAAAATTTAAGCGATCTTTTTAAACACCTGACATACTTTTCATTAACCATTTAAGCGTGTTTAGAAAAAATGAAGTAAAATAAGCAACACTGCTCTAAATAAAAAATAGGAACAAGCAAAAATGTCCATGCGGAAACTGCGTGGTTTTGTTTAAATAATTTTAAATGATTATTATACCTCATTGCAATTGGTGTTTATCACATAATTGAAATATGTGGCAGTCCTGCCTAAAACACAGAAACATATGGTACGCTGCTAAATCGTAAAATCAGCTGCTAAATTTCCTACATTTAAAAAAATTTTCAGATTTTTAATGGTACCGAATAAACTAAGTAAGTGGCAGACATTACACAGATAGTTGAACGTTGCCATTAAAAGAAAATCATACTCAGCAAAGATTAAAGAAATACAGAAGATATCCGATTGGCATTTTTTGAGGAAAAACTATTAGGATCACAGCTGATTTGGACTGAAAAACATCGAAATGCTTTGGGCACGCCATGCAAGAGGGCGAGAAAGAGAGAGAGAAATTTCTCATGATTTGGCTGGGAAATTTTATCGGATATCTTCTTTATTTCTTTAATCTTTGAAGCAGTGTTTCTTTTTTTAAATGCAACTAGACCTAATTAGATAAAAGGACGCATAGTGTCTTTTATTTTTCGTGGAGGGGACTTAACCCCCAAATCCACCCTCCCCTCCGGTACGATCATGGTGAATAGTGAATTAACATATATACATTAGGTAACGATTGTTTTCACTTTTCAGTAGATTTCTGTGTTGCGCTATCTTGTGTTTTTTCTTAAAAGCACGATATTACAGTTTCACCTTATAGTTACTGAGATAGCGTTTGCGCGTCATAACTTTACGTTTCTATTCTTTTTTTTTTTTTTTTTTTTTTTTTTTGCTTTCGGAAAGAATCACACACGGTGATACGAAAAAAAATTAAAAAATGATTCGCCTAAATTTTATAAATTACGTTAATAAATCGTAATGTTTTTTTAATACTTGTGTAGAATAAACAAGTGCTTGCTTGGCTTTAGAAAAAAAAAAGAACAGTTTACAAAAATAATTTGCCGTTAGACTGAATTTTGTTGAATACATTAATAATATGTTTTAAAAACTTAATTAAGACGCGAAGAAAGCAAGCCGTTGTACAAAATCGAATGTATAAATTGAGTGAAATATTATAATAATAATTAATGTACAATTACCTTCTGTAGCGATAACGTCCTTCTTTAATTTATCGTTTATTTTTCTAATTAACGTCGTATCAGAAACTTGGATTTTTTCCGACCGAAGTCAAATCTAGCATATTCACATTTAGAGCTTCAATCGCCGAAATTTCCTCTTAATATCAAACACGAATACGTCAGACCTCGAGATTCCATATCGTCAAATAAGTTATAAATTTTTAATAGAAAATTATACTTTCGGAATTTTATAGATTTTAATGTTTCCATCATTTTCACTGAAGTATAATTTTTTGACATTCTTTTGTCATAATCATCTGGCTGCACGCTATCCTATTTGAAAATATTCAGTTTAAGGCACCATGCTCTATCGACGTAAATTCCCTCTTCAACTGTGTCAGGATGCGAGCTAGTTAATCTACTAATTCGGTTCATCACCGTCAGCTAGGTGACATGGGAGCGATTCTAAAAATATTTCTCACAAATATATGATGCGCGGCGATAGAAACCAAAAATAAGGGGAAGCCGCGTTAATTTATTTTAACGATACTTACCTCACAGGGACCGGCGGATTATTACGGGGTTTTTTTCTCTGGAACGGACAGCGATCTATCCGTACTGATTTCGTTCAAAAGAAACGCTGAAAATTTTGAATTATTCCTTACACATCGACATGTTTTCTACTAAAACGCATATTCTTTTAATGAGACAATAGCAGTTAGTTTATCGTAAATTTTACAGTAAATTAGCAAACTGATAAGTTTTAAAAAGAGGCAATGAAAGAATATGACCGATGTTAATTTTGTCATTCATATTGCGTTAAAAAAAAAAAAGCAAACGTATCAAAAATCCGATTATTTTTCTCGGTCTAAATGATTCACGTTCGTCATTATACTATAATGAATAGACACATACAAACGAAGTGTTCCTTCTTGTTCAGTTTGTAAAACAATTTTTCACTCTTTTCAATATCGCAAATTCTCTTTTCGCTGTTACCACCGTATGTAATCATTTTCGAATATTTTCTTTTAAAAAATACACACATTACTGGCATTGTTTTGAAGCGTTTAGCCAGATTTTAAACCGATATTTAACACATCTTCAATTCAATTAATAAAAGCGATTTATAGCAAAAATATCGCGATTTTTATAGCAGCATGAATAGTCGTAAAAATACTTCAAAGAAGAATCCGTTCCCCTTCCCTGTATGCAATTAAAAGTACAGGATTTTTTTACGATTTTAATCAAAACTATTAACTGATCGATGACGTTGCTTAATCGCCGAAGAAGATGGTAATTTAAGTTTTAAAAATTCGACACATCGCAAACAATATTATCGATAATGAACTCGATTAAATATTTTTAGACCTTTTTATTCGATATCCTAGCCGGAAAAAGTCGAATAAAATGAAAATAGTCAAGTGCATAGGATGAATTTCTTATTAACAGTTAAAAAATAAAATATTCCTGTTTAAATCAACTATTAAAAACTGGAACACGTGGACTATCGGGAGGAAACTGCAAGGAAAAGCAGCATCGAAATCTTACAACTATCTTCAGATAAATCATTATGAAACAACAAATGAGAAGCAAGTGATCTGAAATAGTTCGTGTGTCCCGTGTTGGAACCGATACATAAAACAGAGAGTATAATTTTCGCGTCGCATATGAAAAATTAATTTAATTTCGGAAGCATATTTGAGTAGCACTATGAAGAAACGCGGATGCATTATAAACGCAGGAGTAATGATAGAACAGAAAAGCGTAGAATGAAGTGAATCGCTTATATGTAATACTGAAGGGCTTCCTAGAAGAGATCAGAAAATAAAATTACTTCGGTCAGAATGATAAAAACACCCGAACAGCCTTCAGATAATATTCCGATGGCACGTCTGAATTAACTCGATACTATTCAGAGATCTAATCTATTGATAAGGTGTGTTAACGTTGACGTGGGTTAACCAAAAATTGTAATTTCGATGTTAATATGAGCCACGAAAACACTTTGCGTGTTATTATAGGTCGGTACATTTAAATTTTTTACATTTTAAATACTTTTTCTTTATTTCGATCGCATGAAATATTTAGTTATAACGAGTGATCAAGTGAACGTAGTATAAATTAATTCCAAGATTTATTTTAATAATTTACAGTAATTCTGGAGCTTTTGTCCGGATAAAATCCAGAAACAAAGAAACATAATTGTGCGGCTTAAAAGAGCTTTCGCAAATATTTTATTTTTTGCATTTGCGAAAGTAGCATCGAAGAAAAGAATCACCTCCGATAAGAAAATATTAAATTTTTATCACTTTTTTTTCCCGAGTTTGTGAAGAATGATATTAGTATGCATACAATTATCCGTGTAAAGGGAACAACATATTATTCGTAAAATATTATACTTAAAACACTGGAAAATTCGGACATAATTAACGAAATTCGTAAAAAGAATGAGATTTTCGAAAACTCGCTCTTAGCCAGTCTTTCTAAATTCTAAACTTCTAGGACATTGACAACTAAGACTGCTTGGCACGCCAGTCGTTTACTTACAGACAGATGCAGATGACATTTTTTTTTTGTTTTTTTTTTTTTTTTTACTTTTTTTGTTCCAGTTTCTATCAATTTAGCTGATTTACTATATTTTCATCAGTGGTGCCTGAGTTTTTGTTTAGCTAAAACACGATGACAAACGAAACGCTTATGGTTTCAACGTTCTTTGCGCGATGTAATAATTACTAAACTAGTTATTTTCGATAGCGGCACCTTAGGCTTCTTTTTTATAGTCATTACATCGGCATTTCACGATTATATTATCATAGAAATTTAAAATTATAAATGGTATAAATTATTGTTAAACAAAGTTAAAATTTTCTTAATAATTTACCTCTTTCCGTATTGACTGAATCTGATGATCCGTAAGTATTCGTAATTGTTCAATCAAACTGTATTGCACAGAGAAAAGTATAAACACACGGACCGGCAAAAATTGCGTAATATGACTTAGGTAATATTAACATATTTGTAACGCGTTAATTTCACATAATGTACCTCAAAAGTACTTTAGTTAGTCAGTGATGAATCCGTATCAGAATGCAGTGCCATTTGTTATCAAAAAATGGAACAAAACCGACGAAAAACGTTTTATTTATAATAGGCGTACCTAGTAGGAAAGCGTGTATTATTTTCAACGCCGAATTTAAAATTCCACTAGACTATTATAGTTAAATATAGAATAAGTAGTATACTGCTTGGCGTAATCTCAAAAGTGTCATTCGCTACTGCTACCAGCACCGTTCACTAATGTATAATTTGTGTAACGAAAAAAGTTTAATTTTTGAAGGTTAAAATAACTGATTAGTATGGCAGTAAAAGAAAAAGTTAATTTTTGCCGCGGCTAAAAATATTACTGTCAACCTTTATTTTTTCACTTTTTTTAATTACTATTTTCAAATTAAATTGCGTTTATCGAATTCGAATAATATTCGATAATAAGGTAATTTTAAAATATAGTAATTTATTACAAATACAATTACAACAAACAAATTTAATAATAAAATGAAGGCTTACTTTCGGGTATAACCCATCATCAGCTAAGAACACAACTCACTATGTGTGATCAGAAACGAATTCTAAATCACACACAGTGAGTTGTGCTCTTAGCTGATGATGGGTTATACCCGAAAACGTTTTTAAGTAAGCCTTCATTTTATTCTTTAATTTGTTTGTTATAATTTGTATTTGTAATAAACTACTATATTTTATAATTAACAAACAGGATGTTAAAAGATTCTATATTATAGGTAATTTTAGGTATAAGTAAAATAATAATATTAATAATAATATCAAAAATAATAAATATATATATATATATATATATATATATATATAAATAACGTCATTATTAGCTCGACCTCCACCACTTTTTCTGTTCCAAAATGTTACATATTGTATATATAATAAGACAGAGTATCGACAAATGGATTGCTCGACATTATCAATTTTCTTTATTCTACACGAAGTATAGAAGTGACAGAGCTGGAAGCCCGGGGTTATCCCCAAGCGAGGTCAAGGAGTGTAGCCTAAGAGGCACGAAGGGCTGAGTTATATATATATATATAGATAGATAGATAGATAGATAGATAGATAGATAGATAGGTAGATAGATAGATAGATAGATAGGTAGATAGATAGATAGATACCGGATAGTCAGAAAAGATCGCTTTCGGTAAGCCATAAAAATGCATTAATGGAAAAACTCAAGACTAAAAAAGTGTTACTAGAGGTAGGAGGAAAGGATATATTCCGTGTTTATTAAGGGAATGTTTGGAACTATATAACTTCTTTAAGATTACTGGAGACCAGCAACTTGCGGAAAATGACGAACGACAAGGAAGATGAATAAATACCGTTGAAAACCTAGTTATTACACATAAGCGCAAAAAAGCGTGGAATATTTTGAGAAAATTGGACACTGATCCAATAAAAAGGAGTTTTCTGTAGTAAAGCCACCTGTCATGATAAAATTGTTACAAACCTGTTAAAGTTGACTAAATTCAAATTGGATAAGGATGAAGCAAGAAATATTAAAAAAAGATCTAAACAAGATTACAAATAATCTACAATCAACAAAGAAATTCTTACGGTGGCAGAACTTACTAGAGCTATATCACGAACTAAAAATGGAAAAAATTTTAGATTTAGAATTTAAAAAAGCTAAGATAATCACTGTCAAAAAGTCAAGTAGCGAGGAAAATGGGCTTATATATTTATCGTTCTTTACAAAATTTTAGAACAGACAATTTTGAATCGAATCAATGATGAAGTGAATACTCACTTTTTAGTAGAACAGACGGGTTTTCAATCGAGCAGATCGTGTACAAGGCTAACGCAGTACATTGAAAACAACTTTGAAAGAAACGAGAAAACATTGACGATATCTTTAGATTTTACGTCTACCTATGACACAGTCTGGAAACAAGGACAAATACGAAAACATGCCGACTTCATCCTTTGCAAGAAAACTATCTGTTTGATAAGTAACATGATTGTATACCGATATTGCAGAATATTTGTAGAGAATAAAAGCAGCATATAGCGTAAAGTTAGCACCTTTGCTGTGTAATATGTATGTTAGTGACATCCTCAGAACTACTTTAAAAAGTTTTAGTATGCGGATGATTTAGTTCTTACGATAGAGGGAAAAAATTCACAAATGTGTCAGTCCACAACGGAAAATGATTTAAAGGTGCTAGAAGAACACTTTACCTACAAGCTAACCCGATGAAAATTGTTTTATCCATCTTAATAATCGCTCAACTAGCATGCAAACTTTCGTTGTTTCCAAAGGAGTTCGACTTAAAAACTATAAATTCTCTAAATATTTCAGTGTCACACTGGATCATTCACTCACAGCAAATATCTTGAAAATTTATCTAAGAAGCTAAAGCATTGAGTAGACCTAATAAATAGCCGGCTTATGATGGGTTGCAAGGGCGAGAGTACTGCGAACATCCACACTAGCACTGATGTTCTCAACTGTCGAATGCTCCATGTGACGCGATAGCGTTTATACTAAAAAAGTTGATATAGTCCTAAATGAATCTCATCGAACAACATCTGTTAAAATCAACACCGGCCTAGTCGCATGACCATCTTCTAAATGTGTAATTTTCTCAACTTTTTTCCGTCTAATTTAGATATTATTGATAATAGCGAAATAAACCGATACGATTCCAATTCTTCAAAAGGGTTTTCAAGTGTTCTCAGTTTTTACGATGATTACTTCAGCTGTGCTGGAGAATAAAATAGTGTAGCACTGAAAATGAATATCAGTGTAAGACAAGTTTTAATCTTTCATTCCAATATGCTTCGCCTAAAAAAAAAAAAAAAAAGTTTTTTTAAGGGAGCGTTTTCAGAATCTTCTTAGTGATTAAGTCAAATCCAGAAGCTTTTTTTTTTTTTTTTAGTACGATAACCTAACTGTAATATTACCGGGCGATGCTAATTTTACTGGCTTATTCGCATAATTACTGTTTATTCTCGATGTTTCCTGAATTTGGTTTAGGATCGTATTGTCCAACTGGTATGTCTGTTATCAAATTTATACCCTTGATATCAAGTGTGTTAAAAAAAAAAAAATAAAGTACACATTTGAGATGTATTTTTACCACTAATTTTTCAAGTAATTTTTCAAACTTTCGAAAAGTTAAGTAAGCAGAGTGACCGATTAGGAAGTACTGCTCAAATTCTAATGTGTCAAGAAGGACATCAATTGAAAAGGATAGGATATTGCATTCTACAAAGCATATGAAAATTTTGTTGAGATGCATTTCTCAGGTTGCATTAATATTACAAAAAAAAAAAAACGAAAAAGTAGAAAATACACTAATACTCTCGAAAAGTTTTTTTGTATTGCATATGAAACCTATGCAGCGTATTTTAATATTTATAATATATATATTTCATGCAAAATAATTCGGAAAGGTTTTTTTTTTTTTATTTATTTATTTATTTCTTTTTTTTTTTTTAAATGGTCTCGGTGTTAATACTGACCCAACTACACGGACTTAGATCACCTACTCAGATTCTGAGGCGATCAGAGATAGAAAGTATAAAGGAAAGAAGGAGGGGAATAACGGCTGGAGATGGGAAGGAAAGGATAATGGAAGCATTGAAAGGGGTAGCAAGGTCCAACGCCAAAAATTCGGCGTATCGATGAGAGCACTCAGGAAAAAGATCAGGGCATTCAAAAAAGATATGGTTGGGCTCGCATATAAAGGGAGGATCAGTAGAGTGGAGAGGGCAAAAGGTGGAAGGTGAAAGAGAAAAGAAAAACGAGAAAAGGGAAGGAGGGAATGACCAAGTCTCTGTCTGATTAAAAAAACAATAGCCGAGCGCCGAAAAAAAGGAAGAAATTGGTACCAAGGCTGTGAATTGGGAGTAAGCTGTAGCAGGAGGTAGAAGGAGGAGCGATTGGCAAAAAAGGAAGGGTAGATGTCAACCCATAGTCTGGTATGGAGACTCGCGGAGAGGAAAAGGATGTCTGAGGCAGGAAAATGCGGAAGGAATGGACCATTGAGAGACGCCGAGCGAGCTAGCAAGTCAGCTGCTTCGTTGCCCTCAATGCCAGAGTGGCCAGGAACCCATAAAAAGTCAATAAGGATAGAACGTGCTAAGCGCAAATTGGAGATAGAGGCACGAATAGGAAGAATGATATCATTAGGGAAACGTTAAGTTAGCAGTATATATTTCAAACGGTACTATTATCTTACATTATTGTAAAGAACCGTGTAATGATGTGATGGTTTTGTTTCTTTGCATTATTTAGACAGATTTAGTGCTATTGACAGGTTCTCCCTAAGGATGGAATACTTATGGTGTAGGGTTTAGATAGAAACCTTTGTTGAAAGAAGTTATTCAAAAATTCAGCATAAAACAGCTTAAATTTGCACGCACTGAAGTGTCCTAATGTACAGAGTAAATTACAGATTTCTCGTGAAAAAATTGGCGAATTGTAATCAAAATTACGTTTTTGGAAAATCGGCTACATAGACAATTTAAAAAGCAGTGCGACTGTAGTAAGGCTGCCCAGATTTCTGTCCCATGTTGCTTTGTTTAATAAAGTTTATCAGTATTCAAATTTTCGTTTTCATATTTCTGTTGTTCAAGTACCAACGAACTGGGTTTTTTTTTTGTTTTTTTTTTGTTTTTTTTTGTTGTTTTTTTTTTTTTTTGTTTGTTTTTTTCATTTTTATTATTAATCATTTAGTAAGTCACAGTTGAAGAAGCTACATGTTATGTTGGTTTTTTTTTTATGTTTAAAGTTTTTAACGTTTCGAAAACTGATATTTTTTTACTCGTTCACGAATGACTTTAAAGGGTCTTTAGAACTCGGCTTTCTAGAACCAAACTAGGGTAATTACATATGTAACTGTGCGCTAGTAGCCACGAAGAGAACCATGATATAGGCCTTGTGTAAAATTTTCGCGATTTTACTAGTTCTCTTCTTGCCTCAAAAATATCCGATAGATATCGAAAAAAGTCCCACTAGGTCGAAATGCAGAATAGAGAAGAATTTAGAAGGAAAATAAAAGTGACTGATTCGGTATAGTTAGAAGGTGGTAAATAAAAGTCATAGAAAAGGTTTGGAAATTTAAACAAGAAATAAAAGCAATCGACAAAATGTATCGGGAAAAAATTAATGTTAAAAATTTTAGTTATAGCTAATATTTTTTATAAAGAATAAGGTAACTTGTTAATAAGGAAAACTTCAGCGAAAAATGTTGATATTGAACTTCTCGAATGTATAAAAAACATTTTAGTTGAAATTTTAGACCTAATGCAACAAAAATATTTATTTTAATTTAATTTTTTATTATTTATTGTTATTATGATCATTATTACTTATTATTATTATTTATCGTTATTATGATCATTATTATTACTTATTATTATTATTTATTGTTATCGTTATCATCATTATTACTTATTATTGTTATTACCATTATTATTTATAAACAGTAATAGTATAAAAATGGCGTGTCCGAAGTGAGTTATCTCGATTACGGAATAGACGTCGACTTCAGAAGCAAAGGCAAAAGAAAAAGTAATACGTTCCAGCGGTGCGAAATGAAAAATATTCCTTCTGAAATGTACAATGCAACAGTGTAATTAAAAATATACGCGACGGTGCACTTAATTACATTTCGTGTTTTCTCGTAAGAGTAGTTGCGTAGCGCGCAGGACGTTCACGATAAAAATGACAAATAACTGATGTGCGTGAAAAGCAAAAGTTACTCTGCATTTGCGTAATTACTGCGAAATTGTTTGTAATTATTATTCAATTTGTTAAACAAAACAGGGAAATAATGAAAAAAGAAAAATGCATATTTCATTCTTTGGCGCGCTCGGCTTATTACTCGGGGTTAAATAAATGCGTACTCTATGGTAAGTTCGATGAACTACATTACGCTATAAATTACAAAATAATATATAGATGGCGGAAAGGGAGTAGCTTTGTTAAAAATTACAGTTTTAAAGATTTACACCGTTTTAATTAATAATATACTACATAATAAATCATCTAAGCCCCATGCCGTTACAGAAACCAACTGAAAGTGTAAAGAAACCAGCACAAAGTAACGCATTCATAATGGTCAGAGAGATGAGTGTCAGTTAACCCCGATTTTAGCCTAACCATTTTCAATTATAAACGCCTGTTTAGATTTCTTCTTTCTTTTTTTAACCGCATATTTACATATTTTTACACATTTATCCGGTTTTTTTCACAATGACATTTGTGAAAGTAGTTTTAAGGTGAAAGTTTGTAATGTTTGAATTTGATTAGAACCGCATTTAATAAGTTACAACGAATAATGTACTTTGAATTGAAATAACCGAAAACAGTTTCAGTCGATTGTTATATGTACATTTATTTGGTTAATTTTTTGTAAAATGGTACTAAGAAATGGGCAGGTTTTTTAAACTGAAAGATTGCGCAGTTCTTGGCTGGCATATCATCGGTTGACTGGAATTTTGAAGAGTATTTAGGCGGGTTATCTTTACTTTAAACTAGGGGTGGCTAACCCGCGGGCCGTATGCGGCCCGCCTTGAACATTTTTGCGGCCCTTGAGATGGCCAAAGTAGCACAAGCAAAATAAATACTTTTTAATGATATCATTTTTTATTATTTCATTTATATTTATATATTTCTTATATTTCATTTTTAGTGTTATATATTTCTTTGCAATGTGCGTTTAGTATCATTATTATTATATTATCTATGTTTGCATGTGTGAATAATAGTAAACGCGGTAATAATAACTGATTAAGTTTCAATTTTTCACTATAAAAAAATGTCTATAGTGGGTCTAAATCAAATTTGGGGATATATGATTTTATATACGGTCCGCGGAGTTATGATACTAATCCAAAGTGGCCCGCAAGATCGTTTGGATTGGCCACCCCTGCTTTAAACAGTGACAAAGAAGCAATATCAAATGACATTCAGTTTCCTTTTATTCCTTTTGGCAGTCCAACATAAGCATGATTGGTTGGACTTTTACCTTGTTCAGCGTAGCTCGAGGAACTACACAAAATAAACAAACTCTTTTTGTTGTTTATTGGGATTACACACGGACTTGGCGAAACTGTTTGTGTAATATTTTTTCTTTTGAAAATTTCTAGTTGTATAAGGTTGATAAAGTGATTTATGTGATGTGGCTAATGAATGATCACATTGAGGTTTGAAACAGCGCACGAATTTAGATTTGTCTGATTACGGAGGAATGTACAAATTGCTACATGCATGTATGCTTCTTTAAAAAAATGTGTAGAACAACAAAATACTTATCATGTCTTAAATGTAAAATGCCTCTGTGTGTCCATAAAACTCGCCCATAACAACTGTGCTGGAACGTTACGAACTTGTAACGAATGCTGGAAATTTAAATTATTACAAGGCGATGATCATGATGAATTAAAGGAAGTACTTTTCCCCCCTTTTTTTTTTTTTTTTTTTTGTTGACGTGAAACGTCTTTAAAACTGCTCGTGTAACGAAATCGCGCAACGGCTATTATTCTATTATTACAACCATCACAACTAGCTTTCCTCTTAGTTAATAGAATATAACAAACAAAAATTTATTTGATATATTTGAAATTACACGCTATAACACATCGTATTCTATGCCGACAAGTTTTCCCTCACTACTTGCGCTATGCACTAAGTGACGAAGCTTAGTCGGGAGCTTAGTGTGAGCACGTGTGCTTGTGTGGTCTTGAGAAGATTTACAATCAAACAACGTCGATAAAGAATAGCCAGCGAACGAGAGTGAATGAAATATAGATCGGTGCTCGTGTTGCATTAAGATTTTAATTTAATTTTACTGGCTAGCAATTTTAAAGTGTGCATTTATCACCCTTTCCCGATTTTTATTTTAAAGTAAGATTTTTAATATAACGTACTCTGCAGCAAATTCAAATAATGCCAGTCCCTGCAAATTTATCCGATTCCGGTTCCGCAAGTGGCTCTACCGCAGCTATAGGTACTCCGATGTGCAGCATCGAACGATCGAGGCTGTTTCGAGAGAGCTACCGATTCCGCGACAATCCTTGCCCTTGTACTATTAGACGAAACGAGTGAAGAGGCCGACCTATACATCTGCTGAGAAGGTCTCCCAACTGAGGGATGGGCATATATGTCGAAGGAATGCAATGCAAAAGTATTGGCGCGCTTTAAAATGATTTTCGAAACAAATTCATTCGGTTTATCTTGCAGCGTTTGTGAGATCGATTTTGGTTCGACAGAGATCTCCGAAGAAGGTGAAAGTTGGCAATATTTCTTTCCTTCAGACGAAATTCCCAGGCGAAAATGTAGGGGGTAGATGCCAATAAAATCCCAACGCTCTCACGCTCAAACGGATTTCGATATCCCCCAAAAAGCCTGACGAACTGTCGACGTTTGTTGATTTTGCAGCGCTTACCATTTATGCTATTTCATATACTGCGGTACGAAGGTAATTTTGGCTTAGTCGGTGATCAGTGTACCCCACCTGTCGATGTAAATAATATGGTGCGGCAACTACCTAGGCAGATAGATGACGACTTTGCCTTTAATGTGAACATAAAAAAGAAGATAATTCACAAATGTGGATACAGAACCGACAACACCGGGCAACACCACCATAAATTGCACGCTTACTAGGTATATTAATGTTGAAGTTATGCCTTATATATGTTATTTTTCATATCACAGACCAATGTTAAATAAAATCGTTAAATAAAAAAAAAAAGTACTGATGGCGTGTTCGTTTTATATTAAAATTTTTAGAACGAAGTCAGATTTGCTTTCAATTGAACCGTTGATACTTAAACCGATATAGACGTTTCACGTTAAATCAAAGGCCCTGTACCCCAGCACAGCCATACCCAATTTTTTTAATAAAAATAAAATTACTATATATCTGTTTATTTCACTCATTGCTTCTATTATGCTGTACAGTAATTAACTTTAAACAACGCTAAGTGTTTAAAATTAATTACTGTACAAAAATAAAATTGCCATTTCGGATTTATTAGCCGTAACTTCTCTTTTACATTGGAAATACGGAGCCGCAAGTTTTATCTGGTCAGAAGGAAGAATAAATAAACACCGCTCAGCTAAGTAATAAAAAAACTTTCATTCACAGCTATTATTCAAACGTCATCGAGTTATTCGACATTCGCCAATTGGTTATCAGTACACGATTTCCAAAAGGACGTAATAAAATTAATACCATTTCGATTGAGCTTCGACAGTGAACGCTTCTGCTGTATCATCCTGAAAGAAAAATTAAAGCCTACTTCCTGTAAAGAAGAATACGCTGAAAAAAATGTGATATCTCTTAACCGAAAATTTAAAATAGTCCACACACGTGCGATATTACGATATGCCCGTATCAGCCCACTTCTTTGTGTAAGGCAATTCCTAGCGGGGTAAGTTGGCCTAATCTCCCGTGCTGGTCAGGCAAATTGAGAGATTCATTTTATAATTACTGCCAGGTTTTCATGCGCTAATGTAGCCGATCACGTTAGCAGGAGCGCAGCCTAACTTTCGCGCTGCCGACCAATGATAGAAAGGTTATCAATAGAGTAGGATAACCAAGACGACTGGCCTTTACTCACGTTGATGTGATTGTTCGCCGGCTGAATATTTCTCTATACGACCCTAATACACACGACTACAATTCGAACTGACTATAGTCGCTTGATTTATCGATATACAAATGTAGTTCCCTAAGTGTGTCTAAACTTCTATGTACTAAACTAGCGCCGCATAATTTTTGTCGTCGCCCAGTATCGAACCCGAGACCTTCGGATCGGAAGTCAAGCGCTCTGGCCACTAGGCCAAACGCGACGACGCACGTGCGATATTATCGGTAAAGATATTCGGAATAGTTCACAATTAGCAAACGAACCGCATAAATATAATTAACGTTTTCCGCCACTATCGACTGAATTATGACAAAAAAAAGAACGTTTTTGATCAAAAGTAAATTACTGAACGCATGCTCTCACGTACTTTTGTAGGTACAATTTGTCGTGATTGTATTTATCCAAAGCTTCGAAAGCGTTTCAAAAGACAGTGAAAAATAAATAGTTTAAAAAAGTACAAAAACTAATTCAGCATTAGGCAGAGGTATTTCTTCTGGAACAATCTTCATTAATCATATTCTGTCGCTTTATCTGTTTTTTAAATATACGAGAATTATTATTCGTGCTCACTTTTCGAGAGTTGCACAATCCGGGTTACCGTAATATTCGGCTTATTTCACTCTTATATAAAATACGGTCACATAGAGCCGGGACTGTAAGCTGAGTATATATGTTCATATGTTTTCGTTGACCTTCTTTGCTCGAGAAAGTCACTGATTACGTGCACGAAATGCGGGATGATATCTCGATGCGAGACGATGCGGCGCACTTATGTGTTTGAGTACCAATGTTGTAGCATAATTCTTAAGACCTCTTGATGATCGTTTTGAGCAATGTTACCGGTCCAGAGCGAACACCTTGATCGTTCCTGTATACGAACCTAAACATTTTTGGGCGGTGTTTTTGACATTCCGCTTGCAGGTCGCAGTAAAACATCCACAGTTCGTCGACTGCGACAAAATTATCCAAGAAGTGGCGGATTATTCACGAAATGGTTGTATAATTCAGCCTGTGGTTACTTCTTTACGAGAGTATATGTATGACGCGTCGCACCCGGAAATCAGTTGGTACTATAAACACTTCTTCTTCGTAGCGCCATACTCGGTTTCGAAGCGTCGGCGACTACCTATTCGAAAGTTTTGTACAGATCTAGAGTGTTACGATAATTGTTATATGCAACGCTAGTGTGTACACATACTGGATTATACTTGAACTAATTTTGATTTATCGATACATAAATGCAGTGCCCCCAGCGTGTGTCATACCAACTAGCGCGCATATCATTATACATGCATGTTTATCATCTGTTAATTTATCATTATTTTTGTAATATTCATCGAAATTTCTAAATGTTCGGCTAATATAGCAACCGTCATGAATGTGCATTATTAATGTAATTCTGTTCAAGCAGTAGACGAATTTCACGGCAAATCTTCGAGTACTTGAAACTCGTTAAACGTTTCGGTCGGGACACAACAGAGTCCATGCAGGCTGTTTTCAACGTTGTTAAAATTTACGCGAATAATTTGCTCAATTTAACGTGTGACATAAATCATGTAACGTTCAAGGGAAGAATTTCGTTTAATATGTAATACGTTATTTACGGTAAATTTTTAATAATCTCCTCTCGAAAAAATTCATTCAGTTTTAGTTTTTAACCGACTTCAAAAAAGGAGGAGGTATTCAATTCGACTGTATTTTTTTTTTTTTTTTTTTTTTTTATGTGTGTTACCACAGAACTTTCTTCTAGATGAATCGATTTTGATGATTCTTCTTTTATTTGAAAGGTGGCGTTTGTCATGTGGTACCATTTAAATTTGATCAAGGTCCGACCGATAGTTTTTGAGTTATCCTTAATAATGCGGGAGATTGAAGCTTTTTGGATGCTTTTCATTCATGATTGTTTTCACCGTCGGATTAGATTTTTGACTTAAAATACTATAAATTTGCAAATTACCATGGAAATGTAGCTTTTGGTGTTTTTACCGTGGAAATAAATGTTTTAATTTAATTGAATAAAAATGCACTAAAAAGTAAAAAATAAAATGCTTTTTTACAAAAAATAAATACCGACTTCAAGGTTTATTATAAAAATTTAAAAATGCACTAAAAAGTAAAAAATAATTACTCCCGATGAGAAAATATATATATCAGAGTGATATAACACTTAAGTGGTGATATCGTAATTCTTATACAACATTAATTTTTTTGAGTTGGCATCAAATTCATATTAAAAGAATAATTAAAAACTGCATTAAATGTTGATTAAATTGTTCCTAACATGAATTTAATTCCAACTCCAAAAAATTAATGTTGTATAAGAATTACGATATCACCTTAAGTTATATCACTCTGATATATATATTTTATCGGGAGTAATTATTTTTTACTTTTTAGTGCATTTTTAAATTTTTATAATAAACCTTGAAGTCGGTATTTATTTTTTGTAAAAAAGCATTTTATTCAGATATAAAATCGTTAATTTGTAACACGTCTTTTTTTCATGTTATTACATCAATTAGACGAACATTTACCGAACGCTCACGTAATGATTATTGGAAAATTTACAGTTTCAGCTGAGGATCGCGTGTATAAAATCGATTTTGAAGTGTTTAGTTCTAAAACATTCGATGCTCATTTTTAACGGAAAACAGAAAACACATTACAAAGAAAGCTACGTGAAATACAAAAAAAACAACTACATAATTCTCGACAACGAATTATTTACGCTGAAAATGTATTCGTTTATTTATTTTTCGATTTTTCTGAAATGCTTTTTTGTTAATTTTTGTTAACAAAAGAAATATCGGTGAAATCTTTTTTTTTTTTTTAATTGTCTTTTCTACTTTTTACGTAACAAGTTTGGCGTATTTTTAGAAGATCGCATATAAAATAATCTCTGCAAATATAGTCGTTATAATGAATTTCTTCAACGCAGTAGTTAAAACACCGCATTAAGTATATACATCTTATGACTTGTAATTGCGAACTAAATTATTTATAATATGTAATTCCATAAATTAATCGGTTCAGATTAACGCAGAATTCACATGCCCTCAAAAATGAAAATAATTAAATACGACGCACTAAAAATATAGTATAGTTGCAGTCTTTCAACGGTACCGATTGAATGACGTAAATCTTTAGTTACGATACTAAGGAAAACTTAAAGTTCAGCACGAGCAGTTTATTTTCAGAGTTTTTTTTTTTGCAACGTAAACATTTAAACATATAAATACAACGATAGCGAGAGTTCGTAGATGATCATTTTTAATAAACAAAAATCATTATCGAAAACACGCGAATTATTAATCGAACGTAATTTTAAACGCGTTGTAATTAAATTGGAATAGAATCGAACCATCGGTTTCTTTTGCCTTGTGCCGGTACTTTTAATGATTTTAATTTCTGTAATGTCTGATTCTCTCCTCGAACTCTATCACGAAGAGAGCGATTCCCGAATATTTTTAACGTAAGGTGGTACCAATTTTTCGAATTAATGAATTCGTTGACTTTTTCGAGTCGTCTGCGTTGTTCCTTATTATAGATTTCTCTCCGCCCAATCCGGCACCAAACTAACGAACTTTCTAGAATTTTCCACCATAACCACGTACTTCTGTCTCAACTAACAATAGACCGCTGCGCTTCAAACAATGCTCCCTGTTCTGTAGGGAGTCGTGTTGGTTCGGCGAAATTCTTCGCGAAAAAGTTGAATTTTGTATTCAGAAAATCAACCCAATTTTAGTCGAAAAAAAAATTATTCAAACGAGCTCGCCTTAATCGAGACTTTCAGTCAACGTGACTATTTCATTTCCGCGAAATTTTGCAAAATATTATCGATTTTTTCCATGAATGTCTAGAATTTTTTAATTCAGCCCTTTTCTAGATTATTTACAGATGACCAATACTGGCCAAAATTCAATTTTGAACATTATTTCGGTCTGCACTCGACTTCTCGGCTTATTTTCTCTCAAAAAGTTACCGTAATTTGCTAATGTGATTGCAACTCGATGAATGCTCTGCTCTTCTCTGCATTCCGAAACGGAACTAATTTCTTCTGATACTTTCAACGTTATTTCAGTTAGACATTTTTAGAACGCTCGAAAAATTTTACATTTTCTTATCGAGCTTTTCTCTGTTCAACTGCGTGTTAGTGTCACAATATGTTTTAGGCTGTTTTTTGCTACGAATGTTCTATCTATAACTGTACATCATTAGAATAATTTTAATTATTTATTTATTTGTTTATTTATTTTTTGCCGGAAGTCCGCTAAGCAGCGAAACTTCTTTGTCACAAACAATTTTTACTAGGCAGCCTCTTATTGACGGGCCCCCGGATAATCGTAAGTTCCAAAACACGACATTTCGCGATGAAATTAATGAAAAACTTTCCATAACCTAAAATTTAACCGATGGGCGTAACAATGGATGAAGTGAGTCTATTCTAAATGCCTTGATAATTAACTAAAGCCGGGCCATAAAAAAAAAAAAAAAAAAAAAAAAAAAAAAAAAGTGAATCTATTTGTATTTTTGTTTTAGTTTTACTTGTACACCGTTCATACTACCAGTCACATTACACTAGCGCCGTCATAGTATTGCGCAATGAGCTTAAAAGGTGTGTGTAACCTGAGATTAAGAATTTCTATTCACATTCTCAATTAGTTCCATTAGATCATTATCTGATCGATATCTAACCTACAAAACAAAAAAAAAACGATAATACATATATAGAACCGTAATATAAATATCAAAGTACCAGAATCATTTGACAGTGATACGAAGTATTGGCTGTTACCGAATTGCTAAAAATTGACTTTGGTTAATTTGTTTTTTAATTTCTTCCGGACACATACAAAAAACATGCTTTGTAAAATCTTATTTTGTATTCTATTCGATATTCCTTTATTAACAGAATCTAAATATTGTTTTAAATATCTTTTAAATATTCAATTCGGAAATGAAATCAATACCGTGCACCGGGGCCTTGTTTAAACGACAACTTTCTAACTTTTCATCATATTCTCTACTTCAGCGTTGAATATTCATATAGGACGATCGAAAAGACCTTTTTGCATCTGGCAGAGCTGACTGGAATAAATATAAAACATAAATATGTTCAAATATTTTCACTCTCGGCGCAAGCCTAAAATTTTATCTCATATTTTTAAAAATGATACTTCTTATTCCAATTTTTAAATTTAACAAAAAGCTTAGAAGTATGGATCTTTTTCATTTCTGTTCCTTCCAAAACGTTCGGGAAAATGATAGACGGACACCTTTATTTCTTACTCGAATTAGGAAAAATCCATTCATCAGTCCAAACAAGCGGCCGGAAAAAACTTCATGTACTTCTTTAGCTTACAAAAACGAAACTCACAACGATCACAGCATCTTTATACGACCATTTTTTAATACGAAGACAATTTTTGGCCTTATACGTTGATGCGAAGAACTTAAAAAGTTAAAAAACATCGGAATAAACGGTAAAGCGAACAATTTCATTCCGAGCTTCCTTACTTATAGAGGCATTGAAATGAGAACGAGCTCTTCAGTATTCCTATTAAAGCGGAAAATGGAATTCTATAGGGTTTTTACCTTTGAGTGTAGTATGATTATCCAAGACCGTCAGCTACGGCCAATTTGTTCATTGATGATCATAACACTCATAATTTGTCACTTAAGCGATGTCTGTTCCATAATCAGCAATCGGTACATTGCAAAACTGGCTGGATAAGAATATCTTGGATTTCTCAAATTTTACAAAGCGCTATGTTGATTCCAACGCGGATATCTCTCTTCTCCTGAAACATTTACCATTGCCGTTCAAATCCATTAAAACATTTTCCGGTTTTAACATTTAATGAGAGACTACTGTAAGCTCATCACATATCAGCCTAATTATTTAAAATCCTTGTCCATTATAAACGCTTTTCTCTGAGTAAATTATCCTACGGCTTCGAAGTGTTTTTGATAACTTTTAAAACTCGCACATTCAATTTACAATATCTGCTTGCGTATTATACTTGGGTTGCATCTGGAATTTTCTTCGATTTGTTCTTTGACAAGTGTTCTTTCTTTACCGATTGTTGGAGATTATCTCACATTCCGTAAATTCTTCTACTGATAAGTACCAAATTGCGCTATCATTCTTTACTATAGTTAAAAAGCACTAGTAACATTTCTCTCGTAAGTCAGCATAAACTGAAACGTCTACCGCATCAATCGCATTAATGGAACGCTCTGGAAACATTTTTCCACAGAACTAACTTTAATAGATTAACCTTAAAGTATATTATTCATCCAGGTCTCCGACAATATGGAATAAAATCGCACCTTTTTCCACATTTATTCGTAGGTCGGCTAAATCGAGCTCTCCCAAAATATTCCCACACTTGTGTTTATGAAATCGAGCTCTCAATATATTCTCACGCAGATTTTACAAGATCGAGATTTTACAAGATTGAGATTTTACAAGATCGAGATTTTACAAGATCGAGATTTTACAAGATTGAGATTTTACAAGATCGAGATTTTACAAGATCGAGATTTTACAAGATCGAGATTTTACAAGATCGTGATTTTACAAGATTGAGATTTTACAAGATGGAGATTTTACAAGATGGAGATTTTACAAGATCGAGATTTTACAAGATCGAGATTTTACAAGATCGTGATTTTACAAGATTGAGATTTTACAAGATCGAGATTTTACAAGATCGAGATTTTACAAGATCGAGATTTTACAAGATCGAGATTTTACAAGATCGAGATTTTACAAGATCGAGATTTTACAAGATCGAGATTTTACAAGATTGAGATTTTACAAGATCGAGATTTTACAAGATCGAGATTTTACAAGATCGAGATTTTACAAGATCGAGATTTTACAAGATCGTGATTTTACAAGATTGAGATTTTACAAGATGGAGATTTTACAAGATGGAGATTTTACAAGATCGAGATTTTACAAGATCGAGATTTTACAAGATCGAGATTTTACAAGATTGAGATTTTACAAGATCGAGATTTTACAAGATCGAGATTTTACAAGATTGAGATTTTACAAGATCGAGATTTTACAAGATTGAGATTTTACAAGATCGAGATTTTACAAGATCGAGATTTTACAAGATCGAGATTTTACAAGATCGAGATTTTATAAGATCGAGATTTTAAACGCCTCAATGGTCACAGCTCCGCTTTAGAAGCGAGAATGTATGGAATTAATTTCTGTCTTCAAACCTACTCTCTCGATGTTTCACCACAAAATGTTCTCCTTATTACTGACTAGCTTCTACTTTTAAAAATTTATTCAAGCCCCAAACAATAACGCGACCCTTTACATACTAAGATAAAAGATGTTATATATTGGCCGTATTTTTATTAGTCTCCGGCACGTTGGGGTCTCAAGTAATGAACTAGTGAACTTTGCTGGTAAGGTAATCTCGTATATAGGCCGCATTGTCATTAAATGACCCACTTCCTCATTTAGAATCAACAGTATTTGAAATACACTTTACTGAAGAGTAAAATAAATTTTAGTCAGATCCTAAGAAGTCTAACACTAACCCACAGCAGCCATCAATATGCCGCGGAAAATTTTCGATGCTATCGAGCTTGCACCATCTCGCGACTACGTCTTCGGAGGTGGGCAGCATTCATCTTCCTGTTCACTTTATGGACTCGCGGTCACATCAACTGTAGAGTACGTTCTGAAACAGCGCTTCTTAAGCTCTGCATGTCCTACCCTACTGCATCGGCAATTGTTAACTGAAATGGACTTACTTCCGACAGTCTTAAATGTTCCAATAGGCAATAAACTAATTGCTTACTGTAACTGCTACTAAATTTCGGTGCCATGGCAGTATCGGTAGTTATACGCGGCGACTAGATTTCGTCGACGACGATAGCTTAAAATACTTTTATAATGCATTTCTAAACGCATCTTTTACGTACATAAAAATACCATGTTAAATTTGAGCGTATTTAGAGAAAATAAAAGATCAGAATTACGCTGTGTCGAAATGTATAGCCTGAGTAAAGTTTTGGAAATTAAATGGTATTAGAGAATCGGGAATATTTTAAGTACGTGTGTATCCTATAGCGAATTCACAATTTTATCACAAAAAATTTACAGAAATGTGAATTCATAACTAAAAAAAAATGTGGGAATTTCGTAAAATTTTCAAATTTTAATAAAATACTATATTAAAGGAAAGGTAACAATAAAAATAAAATAGGGCATTACATCCAGTAAATACTTGATTCAAATGATAGTATGTAACGGTTTGAAAATATTGTAAAAAAATATTTCGATAAAGAAGTAATTTGTAGATTTCAATAAAATTAGTGGATTATGAAAAAAATCAATTGCTCCTTTCTATGTTCCTTCCTTTAAGGAAATCTGTTCTTTTCCAATTACATGAACTATTAACCCTCATTTTCTTACGTTCTCCTTTAAACGAGCTTCACTTTTTATCAAACAAATCTTCCAATTCTACTCCCCCGATATTGATCGTATTTTTTTTTTTTTTATTATTTTCAAAAATCGTTCCGATCCATCCCCCCTACTCAGTATATTTAATTATTTTCTTATCGTTATTCTTATCCCCCCCCCCCCTAAAAAAAAATCATCCGCTTTTCGTGATATTTCCCTCGCTCCTTGTTTAGGGAAAACTTTTGAAAGCATATGCTAAACAGGCGGCAGTTTGGTTGTTGAAACACAGCAATCTGTTCCTTAATAATGTTTTGCTTCTGTCTTGGTTTAGGTCCTTCTGATTCCTTTTTTTTTTTTCCTACCCTGGACGCGCCAGCGGCCTTGACCCAACAACATGAAAAATTAAGAGTTATAACTAAATAGCCAAGCGGTCAGAAATGGAAAAGACAAAGGACAGCAGCAATGGAATAACTGAAGGCAATAGGAAGAAAAGAATATAGGTAGCGTTAAAGGGAGTAGGAAGACCCAAAACTAGAAGTTGAGCGTAAAGAAAGGAGTGTTCGTTAGAGAGTGCAGAACATTCGAATAGGATGTGATTTGAGTCAAAAATACAAGAAGGCTCAGAAGCGTGAAGAGAGCAGAAAGGAGAAAGAGCTAAAGAAAAACGAAAGCGAGAAGAGGGGAGTAGAGAATGATTGATTGTAAGCCTGATTAAGGAAACAACAGTGGAACGACGACAGGTAGGAATAGATTGAAACCAAGGTAGGAAACTAGGAACCGGTTGAATAAGACGGTACTGTGAAAAGCGATTTGAGAATAAAGATGGATACATGTCAGACCAAAGTCTAGAATGATTAGAGCGCTTCTGATTCCATTAGTCGTTTCCTCTCAGATATTTATAAATCATTCGTAAACAAAAATTATTGCAGTAATGTTCACCTTCCTACTCTCTAGAGTAAGACACTTTCTATTAACACTCCTCTCCACTATACCACACTAATTGTTAACCTCTGTCAAAACAGAACAATTTATCTTTCTACTCCGGGATACCCCACTTCAAGGGAAATTATTCGAGGTCTTCCACGGTGCTCCTATCACGATCCTATTTTTTTAAACATTTATACCCTTAACTTAAATCATTTTCCTTTCAAAACATCTTCCCTATACTTCGCAGATGATATAATATTTTACTGCAAAAAAAAAAAAAGAAAACATTTTAAAGACGAATGATAATCTTAGTCACTTATTGAGTATTTTAAAAAGTGATGTCCATCTCTTCTTCAAGATCTTCGTGAGTTATTTTCATCCGACGTCCTTACAATCGATATTCAATAAACTTGTCTGTAAATAATTGTGATATCCCTTTGGCTTCATCCTTCTGTTACTTAGGCACCTTCCTTGACAGCCATCTTACTTTTCGTGAACATATAAGTTGTACAATTCTGTCTCGAAAAGATTAAACCTTTTTGAAACTTTTTTTCCTTGCCCCTGTCGTGGTAATTCTTGCATTCTTCTTATCCTACATAAATTTATTATTCGTTCAAGGTTGGATTATTATTCGTTCTTGTACGGTAAGAAACAACTATCACCGAATTTGATCGTATACAAATGTCACGGAGACTTCAAGTCTTCGCCCACTGCGGCGGTTCCATCAGAAACCAGCACGGTTCTTTCATATATTCGCAGATACATTTTCTTGGTTACCGTTTCTCGATAAACCGTCTTTCTATTTTCTCGTCTGGTCTTATTAACTCATATTTCTCTATTTCAAAAATGGCGTTTCTTTTCTAGCAAGAGACCTATTCTTTCTTATATATATATCTATACAACTTAGGCCTTATATGTTTTCTCTTTTGACAAACCACCATATTCTACGCTTAACTATTCCAATTTTCTACATCTTCCCAATATAATTTTTCCTTCTTGTTTCCTCAGATGCCTGGCTATGCGGTTAAACAAGAGTATAACTTTATCTTTTAATCATTATTATCTTCCCATAATCTTTACTGATGATTCCAGAACAACCTAAGGGAGCTGCTTTCACAGCTCCGTCACTCAACTATTCCGAGTCTTTCAAGTTGCCTTTTTTTTTTTTTTGCTCCATCTTCACTGCGGAAACTAAAGCTTTTCTTCACACCATCCTACTTATTATTTTGGTATTAATAAATTTTCGTTAGTCTCCAATTTTAAAAGTGTTCTAATGTTCATTTTCCCTCCACTTCCTTTACATACCGTCGATTTCACAATTCCGTTTATTCGTTCGCTCGTCTGTAGAATATATATATCTTTCACGCCATAGAAATCGACTTCTTCTGGATTCTTAGTCATGTAGGCATCGCGGATAATGAACAGGCTGATGTATGAGCTCGATCTGCCATTCAGACTGCGGGGTCAATTACTGTCAAACTTTTCCTTCTTTAATATCAATATTCTTTCCAGAAATTGTCGCCTGAAACTATGTCATCTATCCTTTCTCATTATTTAATCACGACTTCTTTTGTTCAACCTAATCTTCCATCTGACCCTTGAAATTACAAATTTCATCATCTTTCTCGTTTTCTTATCTCCTTCATTTGCTGGCTTCCCTTTAGTCATATTCGGCTTTCTGCCTTCTTCCTTTCTCTTTTCTATGTCTTTCACAACTTTTTGCTTTCTTTATCCTGATGATGCCAGTCCACTTTACAGATCATTCTTTGATTATTCGCCAATTAAGAAATGCCGAACCTTCGCTTGTCTATGCCTGATGGTACTTCGTTTATTCTTTCATTACCATCGCCAGCTATCATTCATCATCCTTCATTTCTTCTATTTCCTATAATATACAGTTCTAATTTCGCTTGTTTTTCTCTTAGTCCTTTCCTAATGTAACATACGGCGATGCTGGGCAATGCCTTCGGATGATGCCCCCCCCCCCCCGACCCCATAAAAGAAAAGATGCCTTGCTGGCTGGGGCGGAGCGGAAGACACGGAGACTCTTAATCCTACAAACAACAGGTAAAGAGCCGCTAAGGCTTTTATTTAAAGGGTATTTAAGAGAATGCAGATCAGCCGCTTTCTTTGCAACGAAAGTCGGCATTGCCATTATCTGAAAGTGTGTACTTTCGATGCTCTATTCTTGCAAGATGAATAGAATAGGTTAGCATGTTTGCGTGCACGATAAACAGCAATTTATTACCTTCGCCGTAGAAACCAGTCATATTCACCCGGAAAAGGCTTCGAAGGAAGGCAAGTCAACAACGACTAGTCGCGCTAACGGCGACCAATCGTCATCAAGCCTCTTTTGTATCGCGTACATTCTTTCAAAGAAGTAATGGTGAACTTTAGGGCGCAAAAGCTTTCGGTGTAGATTTCTCGCGGTATTAACGACACACGTAGAGAGATATGCCTGCATGCTCCGAGTCGGTGATGTAAGGAATTTACACAAGCTGAGTATGCAGAAACGATGATGACACCGCTTATCGCCCAGCATACGGCGGCGTGCCGGAACGCGCCCATATCGCTTTTGTCGTACTAAGTAATACATCTTGTAGTCTCGGCCTGGCAGCGCGCTTCGCAACAGGTAACGGCTACGCCGTATCTATATAGATATAAAACCGCGTCTAACAAACATTTTATTAACCGTATCTATCTATATATGGGTGCGAAAATACAGGCCTAGGAAAAGTTTACGCGCATTTAAATAAGTATGCGCATTTGAATGTTCCAGATATTGGCTCATTTTTCATTGCAGGTCTGAAAAACCAGACTGCCGGCAGCCTACCTAAACGAACGGAAACCCATAAGAAGAATCAATATGGCGTAGCGAAGCACTATTTCATCTATTTACATATGTAACGGCGAAGGGAAAAGATGACGCAAACAGAAATACCGAATGTACATCGTGTCTGCATAAAATGACATTACATTTTTCGCATTTGACGTTCCATCTTTCGCGAAATACATTTCGCAACATAAGTGTTCTTTAAGTGCCTCGGTAAAATAAAAAAGCAAAACAAATTATTAGTACGCTGAGTAATCGTGAATGGGACGCGTATTTTAGACGAATAAGACGAGGTAAATTTCAACTACTCATAAATCGCTACCGTTAATGTACCCCGCATTTGTATACGTCGATAACGGATTCATGAAGCAATTTTTTCAACTGTTTCTTCTTCTTCTTCTTCTTTTTAAAATATGCGCCAGATAATTTTAATTTGTAGGAATTTTTCAGAAAATACTGCTCACAGATTTATGTCGTTGAAAAATAAATAAATAAAGCAAAATTAAAATGAAACAAACAAAAGCATAATGCAATAATAGTTTTTTGAAAAGGATAGCGACTTCAAGATTTATTTTAGAAATTCAACAAAAACACGCTGAAAAGTAAAAAACAATTACTAGATAAGAAATAATACATTTCATAGTACCATGCATAGAACGACATTATGATTACTCTTAAGCTATATTGTGAAATTATTAGAGACGGCTAAACCGTAATAAGTGAGTATAACGACATACTGTAAGTCAAATATTGCAAACAGCGGGACTATTTAATGCGATTTTTAACTATTGCCGAAGTATTTAGATTTTATTCTGAAGCGTCCTACTATTGTTCAAAAGTGATCGTATTATTCTAATGCATATTTTACAGTTAAATATTTTTTATCGAGTACTTCATTTTGCTTTTTTTGGTACATTTTATTATTACACTTTTACAGTAAATCTGGAAGTTGAAATATTTTTTTTTATAACTTTTTAATTTTTGACGCGGCTAGATCGACTTAAAATGCGACTACTTTGTGCGCTTTAAAATGTTTATAACTTTTCTTTAGTCTATTAATAAAACTAATGTTATTTGTTGGCTACTCAATCGGTACTCATCGACAATCACCGGAACTCATATGAGATCAATAGTAACCGATTCTTCTTCTTCTTCTTGGTGCTGTATCTGCATTAGATGTTAGCGACTATTCTTCTGGCGTTTTCTCTGTCGGCCATGCTGTGTAGCAATTCCGGTATCCGAATTCCCGTCCATTCTCTCGCATCCTCCATCCAGGTTCTTCTTCTTCTTCCTCGAGCTCTTTTTCCTTCTATTTTTCCTTCAATGGCCAATTTTAAAATTTCATATTTTTGGTTTCTCACAATGTGTCCTAGATATGCAATCTTTCTTCTTTTTACAGTCTTAACTAATTCCATCTCTTTATTCAATCTGTTTAGTATTTCTTGATTTCTAATTTTATCTATCCATGATATCTTCAACATTCTCCGATACAACCACATTTCAAACCCTGCTAGTTTTTTCTCTATGGATTTATTTACGGTCCACGCTTCCATTCCGTACAGTAATATTGACCAGACATAGCATTTTACCATTCTCCATTTAACATCCCAGTTCAGTGATTTGTTTATAAATAAATTTTTCATTTTCATAAAAGTAATTCGAGCCTGTTCAATTCTTGCTTTGATTTCGTATTCCGAATTCCATTGATTCGACAGGTTACAACCGAGATATTTGAAGCTTTGTACTTGTTCTATTGCATAATTGTTAATTCTAATGTTAGCTGTTATTTCTGAGCTATTTTTACTGACTACCATAATTTTTGTTTTCTTTTTATTTATTTTTATTCCCATTCCGGAACATTTGTCCGTTACTCGGTTAACTAAATTTTGTAGATCATATTCGCTATCCGCTATCAAAACTGTATCATCCGCATACCGTATGTTGTTTACAATCTGACCGTTAATTTTTATTCCTTCTGAACTGTTTGCTAAAGCATTTTTAAACGCCACTTCTGAATAGAGATTAAAGAGTGTGGGTGAAAGTATACAACCCTGTCGGACTCCTTTTTCAATCCGTATTTCCTTTGTATTTTCGTTCTCCAGTACGATTTCTAATAAACATGAAATCATTCGGATCACTTCACGCAGTCAAAAATTCAATATTGAAACACGTATTATTTCCGTTAGGACTATGAGGATTTCAAACTTGTTACCTTTATTTGAATCTATCTTTGATAATTATTTGTATTTTTGTCTAGTTATACTCAAAATTAGTTTTTTTACAATCGAAATTCACGATAACATTAATAGTATTTTAGGTGTTAACGAGTGTTTGCGCATACTAAAGATGTCTCTGAAGTGGCCCTCTTTTCACGTTAGACTTGGTTGCAGCTAACTTACAATATGCAGTAAGAAAAAATTAGCAAATGGACATGTGATTGGAAGATCAAGAATCATCAAGAAAAATCGATGCACGTTATGTTTACAATTCGTAAATCTAAGACCTGCACTATATGATTGCTTTCCTATTCCGAGATCGAACTCTGCTGATAAACCCCAGGTATGCATTTAAACTCGAGGCTGAATTTAAAAAAGTCTGTCAAGATGGAAAAAAACTAAACGTATAAATTAATATAGATGTATTGGTTGATCTGGTATTATTTCGAGTTCAATCTGTGTCTAATAAACGTATAATTTATTGTCAAATCATCAGATCGATATGGATGTATGGTATTCAACTTTGAGGCTGTGCAAAGAAATCCGATCGGTTGATTATCCAGCACGCTCAAAACAAGTGTCTTTCAGGTACTAACCCAACAAAGATATACATTCGGATTTAAAGATTTCATACATCGATGATGATAGAAACGTATGAAAACTGATTTCATAGGCACCCGGAACTAGAAACCTTAGAAGAACTGCTACTTCCTGGTGATGACCTAAGGGGTATTAAGCGCACAAAGCCTTACGAGCTGGTCAACTAATTTGTTCTGTAAATATATATACATATATATATATATATATATATATATATATATATATATAACTCGGCAATTTTGGCCTCGCAAGGGGCTGTGCCCCTTGACCCCCTTTGCTTACATTTTTATCTCTTTCTCTTCTATACTTATAAAATGATCAAAATTTATAACATGATTCTAATTCGGTCCATATAAACATAATAACATAATCACAAAAATCCTATAAAATATAACAAACGTTACATAAAATTGGGACACTTTTTTGGGACATTTTTTGTTACATAAAATTGCGACATTTTTTCTAATGGAGGGTAGCCTAAGAATTGCGTTGTAATTAATATATATGTATATATGTATGTAAATATGTATTTTATGGTTATGTGCATATACTTGGTGTGCAGGCGTGTGGGTAATTATGTGCGCATATGATTATTTATATACCTATATATTCGGAGTTATGTAAGCTTCTATTCTGTTCACATTACAAATTAGGTAAGTTGTACTACCGTTTCAAGTGCAGCGCTAATTTATTCACTGTAAAAAATATTTTAATCGACTGATTGGATACGAAAAAATATAGCGCTAGTAAGTTTTCCTTCTTCATTTTAACCGATATTTTTTGTTACATTTTTATTTTTGAATTCTCTGTTTTCAGGTAATTTTATTTATACATATATTATTAATATATTACGCCGTTCCTTTTTATGGTTTTAATCACTTATAAAGTAACGTGGGCAGAAATTCTTCCGGAAAAGTGGGATTATAAATTACCTGAGGTATCATTTGGTACAGAAGAAAACAATAATAATAAAACATTAAACTAACGCCTTACGATAAATAATATATGAGTCGTAGGTTGCATAATAGATAAAAAACATACGTTCCGGGACACTATTGTTTGTGGGTGAATACCCTCGCCCCCACCCCTACCATTTTGTTTTGATTTTTAAGAAAACATAAATTTAAGCAAATAAACAAAGTAATGCTAATATGACTACATACTATTTTTCCCCAAATTCTCGAGCAGAGTTTACACTAATACTGACATATTCTACTCTAACTGCATCATTCCGCTTGCTGTATCTTCACCATTACAAACCAAAATACATGTATCTCAACATCCAGCACACCTCAAGGCAACTGCCTGCTTTCTCTGCAGACACTAGTACAGGAATACCCATATGCTCAACCAAAACAAAGATTAGGGGAAAGGCTTTAATCACCTACTTATAGTTTTTCTAACTCCTACTAAGTTGGCTTATACGCTGTAATGTGACCATTACATTTAAAGAGAATTAAAATAAATATATATATAAATAAATTTAATAAAGTACCAAGAACAAATGGTGTGAGTGTAAGTGTGCGCATGTGACCTGTTGCTGGCTGGGGAGCGATGGACTGATGAAATCAAGTGAGGGAATAAATGCGCGCGATGATCAGTAAAAAAAAGAAGAGATGATTGGCTGGTCTGCGACGGGAAGGAGACCGGTTCGGAAGAAATGAAGATCAAAAAATGCCGAAAAGAAAGGAGAAAGGCAGGCGAGCGAGTTCCAGTTTTTAGTTCCTTGCTTGCCGAGAGCGAAGTTAAGTCGCGAGTTGGTTTCGGTTAAAAGAAAAGAAAAAAGGTCAGCGAGACCGCGTGTCGTGTCGTCGAGAAATTAACGGTCCGAAGTAAATTTGCACGAAAGAAATTTCGATCCGGAAAGGTCCGAGACCCGATCGGTGGGAAATATTTAATGAAACTGTTCGACTTCGCAATTAAACAACAAGTTTCCTTATCGTCGTCGGAAAGAGCCTCCATCGTGCGTCGGTCCGTCAAAGGAGTATCTACCGGTCCCGGAGTAACCCAGCCAGAGTGATACGTACCATAATATATATTTTTCTAATTGTATATCCGTGTATATTTATATCTTTATCTATCCGGTGTTTTTCTAGGTCGACCTGTATCGAAATTTCTTTGTAAAGTTAAACCAAATAAACAAATATTTTTATCAAATATTGGAAAGGTTCTAATAAAAGTCAACCTTAAATTTAAAAAATCATAATTCCGCGAATCTGAAACCGCGGTGGCATCCCTGAGGGTATATAAAAATAACTAAAACCAATCGTAACGCTTCAACGCTTGTGTGTTTGCATGTACCTTGATGATGCATTTACCATTGTCTGACCAATGTAATAATTTTTCTAATCGATACCAGTTGTTTTGTGTATGTATACTTTGAGAATATGTTTCACTGTTAACTAGCCACCTTTAACACGTTCTAACCCCATACCAAATCTGCGGTTTTCTACGCGCTTACATGTGTATTGATGATACGTTTACCATTGCCTAACCAATGTAATAATTTGCCAATAATTTGGTTAGATATATATATATATATTGATGCAAATCTACTCATCCTCGATTAGTCCCTGTTACGGGAGCCATTTGTAAAGAACTGATCTCTCCGACAAAATAACAAAAAAAATGAAAAACACAGGGACTATCAACACCCGCGGTATCACAATCGGATAGGTCTCTTTCGGAGCATTATGCTTTTTGGAAAAACTATCGGAAAAATTCCAAAAGAGGAAAAATAGATATAAAATTTAAAAAAAGGAAAAGAAAAAACGAATTCGATCTCGCCCTGAAATGACGGTGTTCTCTTCACACCGCAGATATCATGAAGCCCCCGCACCACATGTCCAATGAAATACACTTTGAACAAAAAAAACGCGTATATTAAACAAAAAAGAACGGCATAAAAATCCGGGTTTAGCGATTGCCTACGTTTGTGCATACGGCAAAACCGATAATAATAAATCAGAACAAATTTCACAGTAAACTTATACAAAAGAAGATACAAACGGTAAGATTCGCGACATAGCGCTCTTATGATACACGAAACGGTACGAAAAAACAAAAAGAACTCGAACATTCGACGACCACGTGCCAGTTGTCAAGCTTACAATACGCGAACTTCTAAGAGAGTTAAATTAAAAACTATTACGCGCGAGAATTCACGCCGATAGATCCCCCGCGCTTCCTACCCTGCCTGCCTTTGCGGGTTTTTATAATATTCTTGCGGCTCGACATTACTCGGCACATTTTATACTGCGCTTCTTGACGCACGCGCATATCATTGTCTTGGCCACTGACCACTACCACTCAGACACTATTGCGTCTCTACCCCAGCGTGACCGTGTACTCGCCGATCACGCCACTGATCTCGGGGATTTTTGGTATCGGGCAGATAAGCTACCAAGACAAGACAAAACGGCGATGTAAAATATATCGACGTTCGAGAAACCGAGAATTAATGAATACACCGAAGAATAATTTCTAGCTCGAACGTCGAATAACAGATAGCGCCAAAAGTACCGAATCCGTATCACTACCCCACCCCCATTTCCATCCAAAACAAGAGTTTTGGATGAAAACTTGGGTGCCAAAGAATCATTGGATTCGGACTATCCACTGCCGAGCAACAGAGTCCTGAACATATCTCCGCCGTATAGGTCCACATTCATACCTCGAACATACTCTGTACATACGGCATTGGGACGACAAGCACCAGGTCCCAAAATAACAAAAGAAAACAAATTATCAAATTTTGCTGGAACTTGGGTACGGCACCCTAATATTAATAAAATGACACAAAACTCAAAAAACGATATACACAAACTTAAATGCCGAGCCGACACGCTCGGATGACTAGATCAGGTCAGGCCATGCCTGCTACCTCTCAAGAAACAATTGAGTCCAGGTCCACGCCTGCAGACTCCCCAAAAAGAACAAATTAAACGGCTTAGTGCCGACCCAAGTAAAATACGAACCAATTTAAAACCAAACCAAAACATCCACCAAAATCAACGTCGTCGGCGACAATGAGAAAAAAAAAGAAAAAGACAAGAGAGAAGAGATGTGCACGTGCCGACCTCCTCAATACAACAAAATTAGATCGTGGTCCCGCCATAAATTTGTGCTCCATGCACCCAAAAAAGACTACGAGCAACCTCACGCCCAGGCCCAGACCAAAATTCAAAAAATTCTCAAAACCAATAAACACAAGGGCCCTGGTACGCGAGACCTCGTCCAATACCCTAACAACGCGACGGGCACCACAAAAAACCGAAAATATGGTCCCAAACACGTACACCGCCAGGAAACTAGGAAAGGATTAGGAAAACGAAATTGGAATAGAGAATAGGAAATTTAGGAAAACTGCCGAACGAAAACCATCACGATAACTGGTCTACTTTGCATGCCTTCCCACGGCGCATGCCACCGGACTGACCTGGTGCACACGCACTCTCACTCACATCCGCACAAATATTCTCACATGTCGTCCCTCAACCCACACGTAAATATATATATGTATATATATCGCGAGCGTCTAAATCCAGCGAAACTCGCGACCAAAAATCGCATTATTTTTACATTAAATTAATTTTTTTAGCACTTTTAATCAAATTACCAAAACATAAAAATATCGCTACATTATGAGGCATCGTAACAAAACAAAAATACATCGAGCGAGGGTCACTCACAACAAATAATATCACAACACAAAAAGACAAAAAAACGCAACGACGTCGTAAAGCAAATTCTTTATTATACTACCGGGTAGCAGTCCGCACGACCTCCATTTTGTTTGCCTCAACAAACTATGAACAACAAAAACGAAAACCTTAAATTTACGCAACATACACGACGACAAAAATTATATATATTTTTTTTTCTTTTTACACGCCCCAACGTCATCTATGGGGAACGATTTACGGACCTTAATTCTTAATAAAACGTACTTATCGTTTTTACATAGGAAAAAATATTAATATTACTATACAATTTTATTATTTTATTTACCTGCCCTACGCCGCCTATCGCGAACGATTTACGGGTCTTACTTATTGTTATACGATGTTATAGATATCCTCACCCACGCCTCATTTACACCAGAACCGGGTCTAAGGTGGTGGGTGAGCTGAGTCTCGAAGATGACAAAACATAAAAAAACAAAACCTCAAATTCAGGCTAAAGTGCCAACTCAGGTGGCGGAGAAGTTTTCCGAAGACGAAGCCGAAAATAAATGTAATTACTGTATGTGTATATTTTTTTTTATTTTTTTTTTATGCTATCTCGCCCGCCATGTACTCGTCAAGTTTTTCGTAACCCTGTCGCGACGGGAACCCTCGGACGCCGTTCTGGCCATATCCCACCTTCCCGGTGCAGACTCTTTCGCGTAGGACTTTGTGGACATACCACGGAAAAAGATGGAAAAAGGTCAACAAGGAACACCGAAGGCATAACTTGGAAAATACTGTGGATAACGTCGAAATAAATGAACTATCCGAGTTCCAATGATTCACACGTTTCCAGGCGCACTACAGTCGCCGCCAGATGTTAAAGAAAATGGATTTACCTTTAAAGGAATTACTACGTCGCACAAGCCGCGTAGGTATTGTGGACATACCACTAGAAGAGATGGAAAAAATATATGAAATTCTAAGAAGACTCTGTGAATAACGTAAAACAAGATCATGACTTTCCGAGTCGCACTGATTCACACGCTGTAGCCGCTCCCAAAAACGCCGCCAGATGTTAAATAAAATGGGATTACCTTTAGAGGATTTACAAATCCTACGCGCACTGCACCTCAATAGTGATGGGAAAACAAAATAAACACAGAGCGGCAACCAAACCCGTCGGACACGGTCACACCGTCACTTAGTAGACGATGAAATTGACTAAAAAAAATAATAATAAATTCGCAAATTGCGGGAAATCAATCAAAAATGGCCTGACTAGATCTAGTTTGGGCCTTCATTAGTCGGATGACTAGATAAATAACCAAAACTACAGGAATATCCGACTAAACAGGTGACGAAATAAAAAATGCCTTCTACGCTGCTCAATAGGGACGTGGACTCTTTAACCCTCTCATCCGTCCTTAGGCTATTTTATAATTAAGTTATTTTTTACAATTAAATTAAATTTTATATGACTAGAAGTAGTTTTAATTTTATTTGCCGTGTGGCCGAGATTTCGACTAGAATTTAGCTTGCTTCAATCTTCCACGATGTTACGACAACTCCGGGTAAAAAAACGGTTGATCTCCTGCTTTCTGGATTCCTTCCGACGATACTTCCAGGACCGGAAACCGTAACGGGAGCTGTGTCCCAAAATACGAAAATGGTTTACGTTAGAATATATTGCATGATTGTTGGGATTTAAATATTTAAATCTTGTCTTTATATTTTCTGTTTTACGTTGTTTTCGCCTTTTCTTAATTTTAGATCCAACTTTTCTTTTCTTTTTATCTGTCCTAATCCTTCCATCATTGCGTATTTTATTCGACTTCATTTTTATCGATTTTCTATTCAACTTGTTACTTTTACTCCTTATTTTCTTTTTAGTCCGAGCCTTACGATTATTTTTTAACCTTCCAGTTTCGTCTGGTTGAGTTGTTATTTTAACAGAATTTGCCATATTAGGGTCGTCAGTTACGTTATTATTACTTGCTTTGTCATAAATGCCACTATTATTGCTATTATTCAAATTATTACTATCAATTCTATGAGTGTTATTGCTATTATTATTGTCCTTATTTGTTCATATCATTACACTTAGTTAGATTATCATCATCTTCGACCTGACTGCCTTCCCGGTCACTATTATTCAAATTTTGAATCTCAAAACTATCATAGTCGTAATTATCATTAGCAGTGTTGCTGTCATTATTATCACTATTATTTAGATCATTACTATTAATCCTATAAGTGTTCTTCTTATGATTGTTATTTTTATACTCTCCGTTCTCCTCCGGCATCACGATGCTTTCCTCCATACTCACTTCTAGACGTTTTAATTGTTGTCGGGTATCCTCTCTGAAAAGTTTTATGTCTTCCTTCATTTCATTCATTTTCTCGGTATTATAATCCAATTTTTTATTTGTTTCCGCGCTAAGTTTTTTATTTATTTCCGCGCTCATTTTTTCCATCATTTTCTCCATCATGCCTATTAATTGCATTCCCCCGCGGTCATCTATTCGCGTTTCCGCCCGACGATGTAAGAATGAAGGACCCGGATCAGAAAACTCTCCGACCGGACTGGTATGAGTGTCCTCGGTGTCTTCTCTGCTTCTCCGCTCATCCTCATCCGACTCACACATAACCGGTTCGGGGTTCCGATAGGTACCCCGAGTCGTCACCACCTTAGATAGATCTCGGCTCTCCATCTTTATAGGCAGGGTAAAATAAGATAACGTGAACTTCCCGTGCGGAAGATCCCCTTAAATTTCGTCCTGGCCGAAAAAAAAAAAATTTTACTATTCACGCGTATTATTTTATGGCGGAATTATATTAAAAAATATGACTGGAAATACTAGAAAAACAAAAAATATAAAAATTATAATTCGGTCAGGACCAAAAAAGACCACGACGACGAAAAATAATTATAAGCGGCGGACTTATCTGGTACAGCTTGGCTGTCCTCCTCCTTCTACCCGCTTGGCTGTCCTCTTCCTGCTTGGCTGTCCTCTTCCTTTTCTTTTTTTTTTTTTTTTTTCGATTGCCTGTTGGACCAGGTAACGCGATCGCTATTCATCCCTCAGTTCGGTGCGCCATTTGATGCAAATCTACTCATCCTCGATTAGTCCCTGTTACGGGAGCCATTTGTAAAGAACTGATCTCTCCGACAAAATAACAAAAAAAATGAAAAACACAGGGACTATCAACACCCGCGGTATCACAATCGGATAGGTCTCTTTCGGAGCATTAGGCTTTTTGGAAAAACTATCGGAAAAATTCCAAAAGAGGAAAAATAGATATAAAATTTAAAAAAAGGAAAAGAAAAAACGAATTCGATCTCGCCCTGAAATGACGGTGTTCTCTTCGTTGTTAACGATAACGGGTCTGTCCTTGAAAACTTTATCTTCTCCGGCAATCTATTTCTCTCCAATGATTTCTCACCTACCTAATAAAAAAGTTCATCTGCCTCTAGTTCCTTCAATCCAAATTTTTCCTCCTCCAATATCGGTTTTCAACCTTTATGGATTTCTGTAATAGCGATCAACAAAAGTTTTCTTTCCCTACCTACTTCCGAGATTCACTTCAATGGCCGTTTTTCAAAACAAATTTGACTTTTTATCATTCTATATTGGTCTCTTTCTTTCTTATTCCTACAGCTTGAGTCGATGGATTTATTTGTGCTCGATCCCTTTTTGTGAGTCGGGACCAAACGAAATCGATTTTATGCAATGCGATTGATTATAAGCATAAGGTTTTTTCTCTTTTTTTTTGTAAACACATTAGAGAGTTCATGAAATTTTTGGATATATTTTTTTTAGGATTTTTTGCCAAGTCAACGACCGGTTTAATTGATAATTGCGAAGAGAGAACTGAATTCGAGTGTAAAGTAAAGCAAAGAAAGTCCCATACCCTTGATAGGGCATCGCGGATTGTGAAATTAAGGTTGTACAAATGCTAACGGTACTAATGAGAGTAGGGGGGCAGAATAAGTAATTACTTCAGATTCATTACGCAAACAGCTTCATTGAGAGCAGGAGTGCGTTGTAGTCAGCTCATTGAAACTGTAGTTTGTAGGGTGTGCTGCTATCGAGTTTGTGTGACGAGCTCCGTGTTTGAAGGCAGCTGTTCTTATAGCGGAGAAGAGTTGATTGCTCGTTTGTTTTTGAAAGATTTTGCTGAAAGGTTTTCAACGGCAGTTAATAACTGTAAGGAATAGAAAATGGTCGTTACCATATAGCGAACAATTTTTGAATTTGGTAATGCTACGGTGCACAGGAGAAGTTTTCTGCGTCGTGTTTCATCTTAAGAAAAAAATTCTATCAAAACGGCCTTTTTCCAATTATTTGCTAAATTTCATAAAATTCGCGCGAAAATAAATAATTCCTTTCATCAACCTTGACCTCTCTGCTTGTCTTTCGTTTGTAAGTTACTTTCAGAATTTGATTTTGAATAGCAGCTGGAATAATAATAATAATAATTGAAAAAGAATCTAGGTCTATTTATTGAAAATGATTTCATCAGATTTTAACGCAACATAAAATAAGAAGGCGTTGTATGTGGGTTTTTGCACGTCTCCTATTCGGTAGCGATATGATCGGAGCGAGCGAAAAATTTCATAACGGTCATAATGAAAAGAAGCGAAACTTCAAAAGAGAAGAGTTGATAAGGCGCGGTAGGCGGATATTATTTATTTTTTGAAGAGATGATCTTTTTAAAGCTGCCCTCTCGGAGGAAGAGATTAGTTTGTGACTTTAGCAAGTCTCCGCCTTTCAGAGGTTGTCAACAAACGAAACAAGTCAATAGAGGCGCAGCATCTTTCGCTTTTGCAAAGGTGAAAATCATCTCATATTCCTTGCCGCGTCGCCGCCTGTGTTCCACAGCTCAGTTTGGTCCCAATTTTGACCATCGTTCATCCGGAAATAGCCTTAAAGGCGTCAATACCGTCAATATAAAGAACGCGCTTTCCTGTCGCCTGATGAAAAAAACCTTCAAAGAATTCCATCACATTCGCTATTCTGCGTTATTGTATTTTTTTTTTTTTTATAATAGAAAAAAAGCTTCTCGTCATTTCTTTCGTTCGACTTGTCTCCAATCAGTGGGGCTTCCTCCCTATTTTGGCACTGCCAGTGATGTCATTATTAAAAGCCGCAGCGAATTTCCAACAATCTCCTAATTTGACATTCAGCAATTTCAATGAATAAAGTCAACTTGGTTCAGTGCGTTTTCTAACGAAACAGCATCGTAACTTGTTATAAGATGGAAAATACAAATTTTGCCAACAACTTCCCGGATTATTCAAATATAAGGTGAGACAACACGTTTAGTCCACCGTCATCAAGTGTGGATTTAATAACGGAATGGTTAATGTTCGATCAAATTAGAGACACGACAAAAATTATTTTCTTAAACGAGGAGGATTAAGCGGCTTAGCGGCAAAATTTAGGTCACAATTTATTTTTAACACGATAATTTGAAAAGTTAAATTTTGGATAAATACACGATTTATTCGAGACATATTTTACGACATCAATTTTACATAGAAATAAACCAATTCGACGATAACGGAAGTCGGTTAATTTTTAATAGACGAGAGTTATTTTATAAAATCCAACTCTGTTCCCAAAATTGATAACGACCAATTTTCACGGAATTTCATTTCTCGATCGTACAAATCTTTTCGCTCCATCATTACCCGCAGTGCCGAAATATGCTGCAATAATATCTCGGAATATTTTTCAATTTATTTTCATCTATATTGTCTAGCATTCTCAAAACGGTAGCATCTTAGGAAAGTTTTCGACGTAAAAATTTCTCTCATATGTTGCCACACTATTACCTCTCATTTTTAACGAACTGTGTTTCCGATTCGGAAGAATAATTCGATTGCGCTGGTATATATCAAACCTATTCGGGGCTCTGAAAAAACGAACATAATAACAATTAGAAAGCTGATTCGTGTTCGTTTTGCAGTCAACTTCGAAATTCCTGTTTCAAATAGGATTTTTAACATCCGAGGCACACGGTTCCCATGCTGAAATCAATTTTTTGATTTCTCAAATTTTTGATTATTCTTTGTTTTCTGCTTGAATAAAAAATGTCCCTAATAATAGTAGATTACTAAAATCAATAACAGATACTTGGCTTAGGGATAATGGCGGACGGTTTATAGTTGACGAAATGGGAAAAAAGTCACCAGTTTTTTCGAGGACATCTGAAGGATATGTGAAGACAGCAGAAGTATAAAAAGTTGTGAAAAAATTAGAAAAAATAAAATTAGAAATATATGTACATATATATATATATATATATATATATATATATATATATATATATAAACTCGGCCATTTTGACCTCACCCCCTCTTGCTTACATTTCTGTCTCTTTATCTTCTATACTTCGTATAAAATGATCAAAATTTACAACGTAATTCTCTTAGGCCGGCCTCTATTCGATTTTATAACGAAAAACTGTCCCAATTTTATATAATCAAAAAAAAAAAAATACAACCAATAATTTATACTATAAATTTTATTAATTCACCGAAACAACTTAACTTATTTCAAGAAATACAAATAATACTTTTTTCGCGTTTCCACGGTATTATTAAATTAGCAATATTATGGTCTTTATATGCTTCTTCCTATAATAGAACTTCTTATTTATCAACCTGCACACAGTAATAAGAAGTGTATTCATTATGTTTGTAAAAACAAAAATCGCCACCGAACGAAAAACTGAATTGCAGAAAAGAAAATGGGACGACGAATTATGCAATAGCGAAAAATTTTAAATATAACAAACGTTACATACAATTGGGACATTTTTTCTAATGTGGGCCAGGCTAAGAATTACGTTGTAATTAATTTACATATGCATAAAATATGACTAACAAAGAATTAGTGACGTAATAAAATAAGAAAGAGTAATCAATATATACCGTTAAGAAGCATTAACGAGTGAGCAATAACGGATCCGCTATGTAACTGTTCTTTATCATTATCCGATAATAATTTATTGTAAATTCACTTCGACTCTAATTAGAAAAGCACTTATATTATTGGATGATTTCGGTGACCACTCTTTATTATGAGAATAATAATTGGAAAAATCTGCAGAACAGAAAAAGTAATAATTCCCCAACTTTCAATATACATTACTGTGTTTCGTTAATTATTAGGAATAATAACATATAACTAGTCAAAAAGAGTAGAGAAGCATTTACAATTCCTACTTTTTTCAAACATAGTATGAGCGAAATAGAATTACACAATATCGATTTTTTGAAAATAGACTAATACTTAAATTCAAATTCACATACGCTCGCAATAGAACGGCTAACGAATAATTCGTATAGAATAATAAAACGATAGAGTAACCTGTGGCAAAGGTATTTTCTCATACACCTGGACAATTCTGCTCGTCCTTCTTTCGGCCTATCTTTGAATTCCTCCCTAGATAATTAATTTGTCGTCGGCTTCGTTTAGGACGTTCTTGAATCTGCCGTCGCGGCAATAATGTTCTCTTATATTGGTTTTTTAATGTTATCCCATATTTTTAGTATAACATTTAATTATTGAAAATTTTTTAAATTTACTTTACAACTGAAAATTCAGATTAAAAATCATTAAAGAATACTAACAAGAACACGCATTTATGACGCCGCACCATTCACTAAAAGTGCCCATTTCTTTCTATCGGTGTTTAGAAAAAATAACGTTGATTATTTTGATTTTTTTGAGTTACGTCCGCTTCATACGCATGTTAACTCTCGTTTAGTCCAGTCAAAAGTGGAGGGGGGGGATACCCTTGCATAAATCCCCAAAAAGCTGAAAATTGGCATGAATGTTAGGAACATCATTGTAATGAAATTGTGAAATGTCCTCAGTGATCCCATATGTGAAAAAAAATTTATTCAAGGTCAAATTTGGCAAAAATGGGTTTTTTGGATTTTTCAGCGAAACAGTTAGTTTTATGATAAAAATAATTCAGACCAAAATTGTAGATCATGCAATTTTCCATAAAAATTCTCTCTACATTTTTTCTTTTAAGATTCACCATTTCTGAGATAAAGCAATTTTAAAATTTACTAAAGTTGTATTCTCCATAATATGTACGACTACACTGCCTATGTACATCATTGGACGCATAATATAAGTTAAACTATTGGTCTGTGTGACTAGTACATAAAAAAAAAAAAAAATCAAATGAAAAATAAGACCGATTTAAGATCCTGGAAGCTTTGGCAGCAATCATTCAGGAAGAGTTATTCGATCGGTAGTCATCGATAATTCTCATTACCCCCCTGTACTTTCGTTTGTAATCATGACCACGTGCTGTTTTTGAGTGTTCTAATCTTTCCTCCGAACGTAACATCCTATACAGCTATTAAAGCTGAATTTTCCTACTCCCTATAAAGTTTCCTAGATCTTAACTTTGCCGTCTTCAAAGATGGTTCCTATTCTTATCTCTTTTGTTTCATTTATCTCTAACCGGATTAGAATTTAATCTCTAATATAGTCCAGTTGTCCTGAGTAGCTGCCCTCGGTTGGCCGAGTCCTCCCTCCCGAAAAAAAAACAAAAAAAACATCTCTATATAATAAAAAAATAATTCCTGATTAACAGTTAGTTCTTGTCTTATTAGTGATTTTTTTCCATCTTTTTTTTAAAATTAAACGAATTATATCGGTTTATTAATCAATTAATATATACGCGTATTCATTTATTGAAGATCTGTTATCAAATTTTTACAAATATCATTGTTTTCCAAACAAGTCAGAGTTTAAGAAGCAATAGAATACAACGAATTTTTTGATTTTTTACAGTATTTTTGGGTGCGTAAATGCCAGGGTTAAAGTCATAACCTTTCCTCTCTCCATTCCATTAACATCGATTTGCTGTGAGTACCTAGCCACTCAGGAATATTTGGTAATGGAGCGGCTGATTCCTCTGCTTTTTAACGCCTTTAAAAAAAAAAAAATCCATCCACTACCCTCCTATCGATATGTAAAAGCTTCCACATCAGATCATGGTATCGGATATTTACGCTCCCTCTTTTTCTAATAATCATTCATCTCATCTGTCCGTTCAGCCTACTCTTCCTCCCTATATTCATGGTTTCTTTTGCATCGCTCTCTTCGACATTCTGATGTTGTTTCCGTTACTGGTATGCGTTCTGGCCACTCTCTGCTACCTTCTTCCAGATTTCTCTTTTCCCTGAATTCCTCCCCACACTGTCCTCTCCATCCTGATGATTCAGTTATTTGCGACGCCGATCATGTGTTCTTCCAGTGTTCATCTCTTTCCGTGGAGTATTTTGTATTCCTATTTGTTGAGGGTTGGGCTTCCTACTTCTTATTGTGCCTCTTATGTCCTGTATTTCGCTTTCCCACTAATTATTCCTGCTATTGGTTACTTTTTATCAAGGATATCTGATCGGATTAAAATATAGCCGACTCTTTTTCTTTCTAGTTGTTTCTTGGTTGACGAGCCCAAGAAAAAATAAAAGAAAAAAAGGTTACAGCTGTTTTAACTGATTTTGACAAAACCTCCTGCCGTTTCTCTAAGCTCTATTATATATACATAATATATATATATATATATATATATATATATATATATATATATATATATATTATATAACAAATAGGAAAAACATGGTCAAAATCGCAGGGAATAAAAGTAATGAAAAAACTATTCAATACGGTGTAGGTCAGGGTACCATATTGGCCCCTATTCTTTTTCTCAATTACACCAACTCGTTACACAATATTGAAAATACAAAGGCATACATTTTTGCTGATGATATTGCTTTAAAAATGGAGCGTAAAAATTAAGAGATGACGGAAAGATTATTACATATAGATAATTTTAGTAAACGGGCATACGATAGGAGGTTATGTATAAAAATAAACCTAAATTACTTCACATTCGAAACAATATTAAACTTATGATACACGATCCGCGAATTACCTTCCATAATAATGATTGCATACATGAACTTCATATAAATAACAATATTCATTGGTGTTGTTGTCTACCGCTTGAGAACATAGAAAATTTTAAATATCTAAGTAAATATATCGATAAATCCTTAAACTGGAAAAAACATATTCAAAGTTTAAATTCGAAAATAAGACAGTCCATTCCAGCTTTATATAAAATAAAACAGGTTCTAGTATACCGCACATTAGATGTATACTAAAATTCAATAATAATGTCCATAATTTTATATGGAATTCAACTATACTATGTGAGGCTAAAAAAAACCGAAATAAATAAAATAAGCAAAATGCAGAAAAATTGTTTGAAACTTATACTCCCCTACTGGAAGCAAATCGACTTTATATCAATTATGTGTGGGAGGAAAACAACGAAATGTCCCCCAAGATGTATTAGTTCTATTTTTTCATTTCCTCTAATCACATTTCCTCCAAATTATTGATTATATCGGACTCCATGACCGCCCTTCAGGTCATTCTCCCCTTCCTGATTATTCCTGTGATTTTATTATATTCCGCATACGCTCACTTATCCACGTTCTTTCTTTCCTTCATTTCACTTCATTTTATTGATACTCGGTCTTCCTACTCCATATTGGGCCTCTTATGTTCTATCTCTTCCTTCTCTACAGATTGTTCCTATTATTTGCTCCTTTCTCCTAACAATATCTGACCGTATAAAGATATAAGTGATTCCTTCCTATTCTAATTGTTTCTGGGTAAAGTTCCCCGGTTGACAAGCCCCCCCCCCCCCAAAAAAAAATATATATATTATTTCTATTACAGATTACTAAAATTTAATGTCAATAATATAAAATTACCATCTAGGTGAAGAAACCAAAGTAATATGTATTTCATCTATCCCCTAGGGGGCGTAAATCTACGAATTGATAATACTGATGATTCAGTTCTAATTAAATTATATATTAAAGGGGAAAAAACTTGATGTGTGAAAAAAGAAAGTAGGGAAATAGCTGAAAGAATGATGTAAAGAGTAAAACCCCAGATACGGTTCCAATCATTCTATTTTATAATTATCTTTTTTATTGTTCTCTTTTTATTTATTTGTTCTGGTCCTTTCTTGTTTCCTTCCCCTGACATTTATCTTTAAAATAAGATTAGGTTTCTTTTCTTTGCATTTGAAAATATTTAGCTGCCCTCATGTATATACAGATGAGTATTTACGGTGTGCGTACGTATTTGTATGTGTGTACTATATAATCTTAAGTTGACTAATATTATGATGTATATGATAAGCAAGAATTTTTGTAATTTATTTTACAGAGAGAAATAAAAAAAAAAGAGAATTAGGATTGGAAATGTTCCAAGTGTGAGCATTAGGATGATCTCGTGAAAAACTATGTAGACGAAGGAAGACAGCACGTTGAGCCTGATGTATTAATATCGCACCTTAATGAAATAGAACTAATTCCGTACAATAAAAATCTCGCGTTTATATTGAGAATAACGACTTTAATCAAAAGCCGCCCCTTCATAGCCGCAGTTTTGATTTAACTCACTCGAAATTGCAAGTTACTTATAAAAATTTTTCCATAAACTTCGATCGACAACGATTAAAGGAAATAGATAAAGTTCCGTTTTTCGCGCTCTCTCGTTATATATCTGAAACACAGCGGGAAACCTTTAGAACGATTTTCTTCAGTTTTTTAACATTTCCACATGAATCTGATCAAATGATACCCGCTTTCGGACTAATTCAGCGAAATAGTTGAGAATTCCGCTCGCAGCGAGGAGCAACATTGTAGGACGCAAATGTTTTGGGGGTACCGAGGGATGGCGTGAGCTTGTTCCGATCTACTATAATACTTCCGAGCACTTTCTCTCTGATGATTTTCCTACATTGCACGTGTCGAGCAAAGAAGAAAAATAAAGAAAGGGAAAAGATAAAAATTAGCCGATTTAGCCGAATTAGCCGAAAGCGGAGAGGAACCGAATGATTATAAGGCGAGCAAGGTCTAAAAATTTGGCCGGCACGTTTTTTTCCCGATAGGAGCCGGGAAAAGTGTAAGTGGGGCTAATTTGCACCCTGGAAAACAGCTTTGTTTCTGGCGGAAGCGAACAGTAAAATTACAGAGAATGTTGTGACGAAGCGAAATAGTACGTCTAGGAAACGGCGTGGTCTGATGTGAAATTATACCATTGGAAGATGTTAGTCGATTGCTTTGTGTGAGGCAGCTGAAATAATTGGCGAAATCCCTCTGGTTAAATTTTGCGCTGCAATTCTAAGTTATGTAAATGCGTTCTCCGAGGCGCGTTCCGCTTGTTGGCAGCGAACAACCTCTTAGACGACCGAGCCAGTTGTAAGGCAGTAACGTGGAAAGCTACAGAAAGGTAATGATGATGACGACGGTTGGCTAAAACACATCGGAAATTGGGACGAGGAGATCGAGTATTAGCGGCGAGCAGCGAGCGCAGGGAACGGGCGAAATAGCTGCTACCAAATTTAGCGTAGGTGATTGAAAAGCGTTCAGACTGGATCAGCTGCTGTAATTAGGGCGGGAAAATTTTGAAGTCGACCCCGACCCCGGGCCGACTGGATACGGAGACGATTTTCGATTATAAATTTCTATTGAGAATTGTATCGCTTCGTCGTCGTCGCGTCTTTCCATTATGCAGATATTTCAGGTATTGTTTTCATTAGCATCTGTTTACCAATCTTCTTAGCCGAACGCTCCTCCGTGCAGCCTTCTAGTAATTCAATCAGTCCCGCACGATAACTTTGCATCCGAACTTATTAAGATGGAAACTAAAAGTTTAAATTGAAAAATGTATTTTTTCGGAAAAAGAAAGTATACGTGTGTCTTTTTTTCTTTCTTTTTTTTTTTTCTTTTTTCCGGGAAATAGTTCACTACAGCATGATTACGACATATTACAATCTCAGATCGGTGAGATGTACTTTTCTCAAGGAAAAAATGAAAAATCGACTTGTCCAAAAGTAGCAGCAATAGTACACGGTTTTTGCAATTTAAGCCATCTCACATTTTTAACTAGTGCGTAATTTTTTTCAGTTTAAAACTGACAATATAACTATATAGGTATATAAAGAAATTTTACTTATGAGAGAAATTCGATTTTATTTTTACGAAAAGTTTAATTTTAACTTATATAATTCATTCACACTTACTATATAGTCTTTCTTAACTATCTTCTTTAGGTAATTACTATGTAATTGCTATCATGTTGCGGAAGATTTATTTGTTTCTGCACGACAATAAATAAATAAATAAATAAATAAATAAATAAATAAATAAATAAATAAAATGGAACTAAATTGGAAATTTTCATGTATGCTATACTTTTTTGAAATATCATGATGTTTGTTCAGATTTTAAAAATTACTAACGTACCTCGCATAATTTCACTATTTACATACCAACTGCGAGTTCACTTTGTTGCATTCTGGGAGACACCATCTTGCTGTGGTGGAGAAATTTGTGCACTTCGAGAACATTGAGAACCATGTTAATTGTAGCTTAGTTACGGGAAGGTCCCTCAAGCCATACAGGTCTCGGCCGAAAAAGTAGACAAAATGTGTCCGGCTGAGCTTCAACAGTACTGGCTGCAGCCATGCAAACTGAATACAACATAAATATGACTGCACAACCTCTAGACGCTCTGAGAATACTTAAAGTACTGCTATGGTATTGTAATCGGATAAACGGAAATACATCTAATTTTTTTTGTCCCCCTGATTGTATACTTCTTATAAAAATAATTACAATCGTAAGATTTAAATCCTTTAGGCTAATGCTTATCGAGGGATTTCCTATTTCATATCCATTTTATAGTTTATACGCGTTATACGAGCACACTGAAATTATGCATACGACGCGTTCATAATTATTCTCCCGTTTTTTTGTCGCTTTTTTTCCATTTTATTATTTCATTCTTATTCCATTTTATTTATTTTTCTAATTGTTGTTTTAATTTTTCTTCCGTTTTCTTATTTATTTCTTCCGGTGTTTTTCTTTTTTAAACATTTGCGCTAATATAATATTCATCTGCTTACTCTCCGCTCGCATCATTTTTTTTCCCTTAAGTTTTGTTTTTCTTCTTTCTGGTAACTTTTTTGTATGCTTATGTAATTTTATGTATTACCAAATTTTTTACATTTATACTTTATAAATTTTCGTCTATCAATGTTTTTGAATTTCTACTTTCTTTTGTTAGTATTAGTTTTATGCGTTTGTTTTAAGCATTTCATTTGTAATCGGTTTATTTTATATCCATGTACGTTTGTTATGATGTTACCATGCTAGAATTCGGTACCGTAGGGGTTTATTTATTCATTTATTTATTTATTACACATAACTGAAACACTACTATGCGGTTATATGATTCAATTTGCTGTAGAAAATGAGTTCAGCATATGGTAAACACTGCTTTGTAAAACATCATAAGAGATTATTAGGCTCGAGACCTTACTGGACAGTCAGTACAAAAATTAAATTGTCTACATACTAATTAGAAGGCATTAGAAACAGTGTATAATTGCCGTTACCATATAATTAGGAGCGGAATATAGCTCAGACTACAAGCTGCTAGAAGTATTTAAACAGTAGTTTCAAACACATACAAAAATAATTGACACAGCTACATGGAAATGAAGAACATTCGTCTATAATTACGAAAAAAATGAAGTAAAACGGCCAACAGGAAATCTAGAACAGACTTGGAATAAAGCAAAGAAACGAATTGGAGATGTACTAGATAGAACAAACGGAATATAGAGAAAAATAAACACACTGAACGTGTTTGCAAACTCTCCAATTAATAGAAGTAAGAATTTTACAGACTACAATTGATTCAACAGGAAATAATGGAAAATAAAAAATCTAAAGAGGAAAAAGAGAAAAAAACATATGTAATAAAGATAAGAATAACTATATAAGAATGATAACGAACTTCAACATTGTGAAATAATTTACAAGAGGGCTCAAGCAAAGAATTGAAGCGATTGAAAATAAAGTAAGGAAAACTAAAAGAAGTCCTACACATGTAGCTAAAACACGGAGAAAATACCGTATAAACAGTGGGAAGAACACATGGAGGAACAGAAATAATTAAGAGAACTGAAGCTGAAGCTGAAATTTTAAAGCCAGAAGTAATAGCTGAAATAAACTAGGGTAAAGCGACGGTGATGATGGAAAGCTGAGCTCTGTGTAACGATAGATTTGCAAGGCGTTAAAAAATGTCTATATTTGAACTTTTTTGTAATATATAACCATATTTGCTTAACGATTTCGCTTTCAGTAGCATTCGATAGCGAAGATACGCTCCTTAGTTTTGCTTTGTTATATCTGGAGGCAGTAATTTTGATTCACCGTTCCACAACAGCAAAAAAGAAAGAAAAAAAAAACAGCCGTTCATTAACCGGCCGCACTCGAGTCTTACCTGTGTTATTATGAGTCCATTTTTTGTTGTTGTTTATGACCGTATATAGTTTGTTATTTCCCCTGTCAACTTTTATTTCATCTTGTAGTTTAACATTTATTGCTTTCTAATATCTTAATTATTTTGTTGAAAATAGTCTTTTTTTTGTGGGGGGGTCGTCTGTAAGGACATTGGCCTAAGAATAACGGTTTAAAGGACGCAAGAGACTCAGATCTTTACACGATTATAGATAGCCGACAAAAAAATAGCCCTTTCCGGGGCCTATTTCTTATTTTCGTAAAAATAAACACCGCGTTATGTAGTTATTACCTGGTGTTTTGTTTGATGGTATGATTTCAGTTTTCGGAATTTTTAATGTTTTAAAATTACTGCAAACACTCTGAAAGAAATAGGAATGATTTTTTTTGATTTTTTTTTTGTTGATTTAACGCCTTAATAGGTCCATATCTTTATCAGGTACAGTTTTACATTATATAGTTAATTATAATTTATTTATGAAATTTCTGGATTTAAATAACTGTAACAGACTATGTGAACTTTGAGACTGTTGTAACGATGTTGGGAGACCACCACGATATACGGCATAACTCCGACATTTTTACAGAATATACGGTAGAGATAATAAGTTGTTGCACTAGTCACACTAAGGATCTGGACTATTACTCAGTATGTAAGGTTTGTATGGTCAATCCTTAGCCCGTTAATGACTTTCGTGTAATAGGAATTCCGCACATTGAACCATGGTTAGTCGCATTGTCGATTTAGTTTTTTGATCCTGTCCGTCCGATGTTTTCCTTTAAATCTTCATACGCAATAAATGGCTGATCCGTCTGTACATCAAGCATCGTGATAATAGAATCGAGCCAATATACCTTTAAGTAAAGAAATATGGAACAAAAAAGAATTGACACACAGATTGGCGCAGGTGGACTTTATTCCGATAAAATTATTTTATATACGCATTCCCAAACTTAATGTAAAATTATCCGTGAAATGCAAAATAAATGGAAAACAATTAAATACACGTATATTAAAAACAATTGTAATACACCGCGGTAAACCCAAAATTTCAACTTCCTAGGTCACCTGAAAGTGGGTTAGGTTTTTGATCTATATGTAAGTCAGTCAGTGATAAAAATGATGATTTTGAGACGTTAATATCTCAATAACCGTATGAGTTGTATTTATGGAATTTGGGGTTCTAGTTAATCCACGGGGGTTTTAATAAATAAACCAAATTTCATGTATTTATGTTAGATGGATTTTGAATTTAAAAGTAGCTTCAAATGGTTCGTGTAAATATACACGCCTTTTTCTCGGCGTGAACTTGGCTTGACACGGTGCCAACAAAAAGTACATATATAAGTGTGGACTTGAAATCTGCAACAAACGCTGTGAAATGTTATGAAGAAATTGGCGGCCACATTCTATCATTTATCGAAGATGAATCATTTACTTGGAACAAAGAATAAACTACGGTATACGCAAATGTAGCAGTATTTTGAAAAAGAGTACATAAAACGACCGTTTCGGTAGCATTACAAGTAGTGATGCAAAATAATTTCATGCAGTTTTTGAATTTTCATTGCCGACGATAAACAATAATGAAATGATGAAATCGAAATTAAAATCTTTTATTTAACACTTCTGAAATTATTTGCAGCTCAAAAATAATAGATCTGCAATAATAACAATCTAACGTACACAGTTATAAGAATTCTCCATTAACGAATTCACGAACCATTTGAAGCGTCCGTTTTGGCTGATATGATGGAACCATGTGACCGGCGTTTAGTACTACAAGATCAGTAAGATTTCCAGCAACTTTATAATGTCCAGCTTGTACGCCCATTTCGTCATACCATAATATAAAATCCAATTCATAATAATCTATTGCACGGCTGAAATGTAAATTTTCAATTAAACTTCTTGTTGACGGATAATTAATAATGACGTCTAACTGACCAGTGTAAAGCAAGATTTTATAATGATCTAATAATTCTGGTAACAAAAACACCACCGATCGCATCATGCCAGAACCTATACGATTATACGCGTCGAAGCTAAGTTGGCTATATTTCAAATTACCAACATGAATACATTTGCGAATATAATTGCTTTCAAATATTTTGTTTAGGTCATTAAAGGATGTCCGTTCTGTATCTGTGTATCCGTACATAGCGTCTAAAGGAAATGAATATGCCGCGAAATAATCGTCAAAAAATTTGGAAAAAAATTCATCGTAATTGCCAGCACGAAAATAAGCTTCGTTAACATTTTCTATATCACGAACTTTTTTGAAAGTTTTCAGATCAATAAATCCTAACTGATACAGGTAATCGGCCATCACATGTATATTCTCAGGACCAAAGAATCCGTCTCCAATTAAACAGCTTTTTAGGTTAATCTTATTTCGCGTAGTAATGACCGAATTTTTTTTATGAATTTCATACGCTATCGATGGAATGTATTTCCCGGCGTACGATTCTCCAGTAAGGTAAAAATCGTTCTGCGAATATTCGGGAAAAAGCTGGAAAAACTGAGCCAACGCACAGTACATGTCTCTGGCAATGTCTTCGTTATTTATAGCATAACCGGCTTCGTTTTGCGTAAAACTGAATCCAGTTCCGACCGGTTGATCAAAGTACAATACATTGAATTCATTGGTCCACGCAATTTCTCTGCGAATCAATGCGCCGTTAGTTTCCAGTTTGTAAGGTCCATTTTCTTGAAACAAACCAATTAGAGAACTGGCACCGGGGCCACCGTTTAACCAAAGCAAAACCGGAACATTTTCATGATCTTGTTCACTCAGACAAAACCAAAAGAATAAATTCGAATTGAACTCTTCGTTCACTGTCAAAAAGCCAGAATAACTAGTGACATTATCGTCTGGTAATATGCGTCCTACTCGACTAGCTTCTTTTCCTTTTTCTATTTCACCCGATTTGATATACGGCGTCAGGTACAATGGTTCACCAGCGTCTCCTTCATTAGGAGCGTACAAATTCTTCAATGTTTCAGTGTTAGAAGGAATGATCATACGACTATTCACCAACAAGTAGAGCTGAGAACTTATGAGTAGATTAAACGCGACTGCAATCATATTTCTGTAAAGTAAATTTGACATTAGTTCAATATTATTCTTCTCCTCGATTACTGCAGTACATTTGCATCTATAATAAACCATTACATAATTAATTAGTTAGGGAAAAACAATCTGAAAAACAAGTTAATTTAACGGGTTTTGTTAATTTTTAAGAAGTCACTAGAAGGTCTTCTTTAGTGCACGGCTGTAGTAATTTGTTTGTGAAAAAAACTATCTTTGGATTTCCCCAAACCAATTAACATTCGTTAATTCCGGTAAACAAATATCGTGATTTATTTTTCAGACAGAAAGTTATCTGGCGCTAGTGAAATTCTACATCGTTTTTCAACACGCTAATAAGCTGATAGAACAACCGGATACCAAGTTTTACAGGTTGTGACGTTCGCATATCAGCGACGATGGGTAAAATTTATTTAAATAAATAATCGTTAATAATAACGTCAGAGGCAATATCAAACCTGAATGTATACGGCTGTGCATACGTTTATTCAATATACAAAGGATATTCGAACTGCACTCGTGTCAGATAAAATTAAATATTTACAATCAGCTGCGACTGCAGCCTAGTTCCGCATGACACATTTTCCTTAGTACAACACATGGAATAGTTCGGTATTCATCGTTAATTTATTATTTAAATTTAATACACTGTTTTTATAATATCAGTTCACTTTTTAATATCACTTTAATTCATATAATTATTTTTACTACGCTACTGTACTAGTGTAATCATATTTTTAAGCTTAGTAATATTCATGTTCTAGTTGTGAAAAGTTTGAGGTGAACAGGAAACTGCACATACGTAACCATTGCATATATTCGTTGATAGTCACTTGAATATCGCAAATTTACTTATATGTTTAATAACTTAAGTACCTATAGTAATATAATTTATTCCTATTTCATTCATTTCGTCTTCAAATTACTTTACGTTATTTAGTTTATTTTATATATATATATATTTTTTTTCCACATTTATTTCAATTATACATTTATTATTTATCTACTTCTTTCTTTGTTAGAGGGGGCTGCTCTGTAACCTCCTCCCCAAGTTCTGCTAAACTTCTCAAACCACCGCCCAACTTATAAGTATGGATGTGGATGGTAACTCGATGCAAAAATTGGTACCCCCCCCCCCCTCCCGCTATTTTTTTCTTTATTCATCCGAAAGAAATTAAACTCTCCCAAGCTGATCCTACGACATCTCCTGTTTCCCCAGGCACAGATCGTCACAATTACGGTACTAACAACGATGATAGTAACAATAAGAATAATAATAATAGTAACAATAACAATAAGGAGAAAAATAATACTATATCTAACGGCAACCGTATTATTTCTAATTTTAATCGGAACAGTAATAAAAGCAGTAATAACAGTAACGATGATAATGATAAATCATCATTTCACTTTACAAAATGTAACCTTATAACATTTTTCTGCAGTTGTATCAGATGTTTTAAATGAAAATCAGCAGCTTTGCCTCGATGTATGATTCCATAACTTAATATCGGTTGGTATAATGCAGTATATAGTTTACGGAGGTGTATGGTATTAAAAAATTTGCCTAGATAATAAAATATATAATTTAATTTTCTAATTTTTGGTGAAAGATAAACATTGGATGTTTATCCCAGAACAGTTCACAGTTTAGTTGAACAGCTAGATATTTTATCTCATAAACTCGGTCTAGGTGAGCATCATTTTTCCAAAAAATTTCGAAATCGTTCCATTTAAATTGTGGTATGTGACTATAAATAATGAATTTAGTTTTATTCAGATTAATTAACAGTTGGTTAAAGTGTAACTAGTTTTTGATTTTGTACAAGTCATCTTTAAAAGATCCTGAAGAATAGCTTGTTTGTGTGAGTTACCATAAGCATAGTGTCATTTACGTAACAAAATATTTTCCCATATACATCTAAATTGCATAAGTCATTCATATAAACTAGAAATAGGAGAGGCCCCAATATGCTTCCTTGAGATACACCGTAAAGTTATTTTACATTAATTTTAGTGCAATACAATTTGTCCTCGTTAAATATGATTTAAACCAGTCATGAATAATACCTCGAAAGCCACAATTAAACAATTTACACAGCAAGATGTTACGATTAATTATATCAAAACGATTTTTTTTTAATCTAAATAAACTGCTGCAACCTAACAGCCCATTTCCAAATTAGACATAATAAGTGAAATATGATCGAAAAGCGTCATCTGTGCTACATTCAGGAAGGAAACCATACTGATTTTTGCTGGAAAAAAGTTATTATTTATTAAGTAATTTAACAAACATTCTACGCTTCATACATTTTTCAAATATTTTAGATGTGGTAGAAAGTAGTCCGTAATTAGAAATATATTAATACAATTGCTAATTTTAAAGACGGGCGTGATTATACCAAATTTTAAAACTGCTGGAAATCTTCCAACATGAATGGATGTATTTAATAAATAAGTCTTAAGTGTTCTACGAAAAAGTATAAATTTTCTTTTATTAACGAAATTAAAATTCCATCATATCCGAAAGAGGACTTATTAGGCATTGACATTATTCCCAGCCTAACTTCATCGTAAGAAAAATCAATAAATCCAAAAGAGTTAAGGGTTGTAGTTTCTTTCGCTGGAGTGTAATTAGAAGTATCCGCGTTATCAACCATATTTTTAACAACATTGCTATAATAGTTATTGAAGTAATCAGCGATCAATTTCTCGTTACCGCGTGCACATTCGTTTTTAAGCAATTAATTGATATGTTATGCAACGCTCGTAAATTATTCCCCGTGGGTTGTTTTAATAACCGCCCAATACCTTTTTTTGATTATTCTCACAGCTCTCTAATAATTTAGTATAATAATTCATTTTTGCTTTCCTTAATAATCTTTGCAAAATTCTGGAGATTTCTTTAAAAACTGCGATTTCAAACAGGGGTTAGTAGGATAACGCTTAGTCAATATGTGTACTCGATTTTATTCATGAGAAAGCTTGGCTAACTCATCTGTAATCCAGGGTGATCTTTTACGAACTTTTTTCTAGTATGCAATTTACATTTCGACTTCTACACACCATTTTTTATTATCGTTATAAGCTCCTCAAATTTCTCGTCAATTGTTAACTACGAACTATATATTTTCTCATCACAGTCAGTAGTTGTTGAATATTGTTTGAACTTAATTTTACCAAAAACGGTAAACATAGTTTGGTTTAATCGACTTATGGTTGGAATAAAATTTAATTGATGCATTTATAGCACCAATGATCGGAGAAACTTATTTTAAGAATTTTATCTATAACAAAAAGATGATCTAAACTCGATGAATAATTAGAGCGTTCTTGTATAAAAGTCGGTGTATTAACAATACTACTGAAACCCCATGAATATAATAAATTTAGATAATTGGAAGACTTAACTTTATCCAAAAGGTTTATGTTAATATCACCTGATAAGATTGATGTCGCTGAAGATAAATTTATAACGCGTTGCAAATTTGATAAGAAATCTTCATGATTATGATTGCAGAAACGATAGATACCAAAAATGGTTACATGTTGTCATCGAAAAATAGTTTCGCTCCAACTATATTTGCAGAGAGGATAGAGATGTCAATTTTTTAAAATAAAATAGTATTTTTAATATACATTATAACACCACTTGATCTTTTATTACTTCTACATTGTCCTATGGATGCATAATCAGAAATAAAATAATAGTTTAATAATAACAATAATACTAATCAAATGTTTATTATTACCATTATCATTACATACTTCGACTACTGTGCGCATAACTGCGCGAGACGTAGTCAATTATATAGAACTATAAATGCTTGTAAAGTTAAAAGATACCATATTTATAAATAGACACAGTGAATTAATTGAAATGAAGGAAAGAAAAACAGGCTTGAAACAAAAAATTAAAAATAAAAAAGAACTTTTAGTTTTTTAACCATTCCTTCGCATTAAAGTGTAATTACGATTAACTTCGAGTGATTAAACGAATGAAAAATTTCATCAACAATTACATAAGCCAATGAAAGTCTCGCAAACTTTATTAGGGAGACAACAGTGGCTCATGTTTACAACATCAATGTACATAAATATTCTAAAAACATATTAACCTACCAGTATATTGTAAAGTAGCAATACAGTACTATAAATTCAAATACACATAAGCCAAAATTTTCTCCATAAAACAAAAAAAAATAAATTAAAAAGCCAGGTTTATTTTTAACTTTTATGAACAATTTTGGCTCATGTTCACAATATACTTATTATCTACATTCAGTGGCAGCCGTAGGATGGTGCGCACGGTGCGGCCGCACAGGCCGCCATCATGGAGAGGGTGCCAAAATTAACCGAAACCACAGATTACTAAAAGATACTAGTCATCAATTTTCGAGCAAAGCTCATACGGTAGATTTAGCTATTCCTGCTTCCTCATCTGGATTTGAAAATATTACGGAGGAGGATCATTATCATTATTTTTGAGAGAATACAATTATGATGCTATTTCAAAATGGTCGCTTATTGACTGTGCTACAAAAGATAAAATAATTATCCGGGGTCCTGTACGTAACGAAATAGGCAATGAAAACTACCTAAGACAGTATGACGGCTGTCATTTTACAAATACGCATTTTTAAAGAGTAATGCCAAATCGGTTAACATGCAAAAGAAGATGGCTCGTATACTCTAAATCAGTGGATGAAGTATATAGTTTTTACTGCCGTTTATTTAACACAAATCCCTCCAATATTTTGGAAAACGGATTCAAAACGAGTTAATTGACTTACTTGGAAGTGAAGTTCGAAATAATAATTTAAATATGGTAAAGTCAGCTAAATACTTCTGCATCATACTGGACTGCACACCTGATGTAAACCACGTTGAAAAGTTATCACTAACATTTCATTTTGTCGACACTAATGAAGAAACAGACGAAGTACGGAAGTGTTTCGTTGCTTACAAGCCGATAAGTGATTCTTCTGGAGCAGTGCCTTTTTTCTTGATATAATTGTACAAGAGTTTGATTTCGACATGAATGGTTGTCGAGGTCAAGGATATGATAATGTTGCGAACATAGTAGGAGTAAACGAAATTGTCCAAACCAGAAATCTTAACCAATATCAATTATTAATTTACGTGGCTATGATAACCTGAATTTGGTGATAGCGGATGCAGCCAAACCATCTGTTAAATTATTTTTTTTATCTGGATTTTTCCAAAGACAGTTTGCTTTATTTTCTAGATCAACAAAGCGATGTGAAGTAATATCCAAGTACACACAGAAGGATTATCCCTGAAAGAAGTTCGCGAAACTCGCTGGGAGAGTAGGGTTTGTAGCCTTGCTGCTGTTCGCTTTCACTACTCTTCAGTTCGTGATGCCCTTCTAAGTCTTCATGAAGAAACAAACGATTCAGAAGTCTTGTCGCTGGTACAGAACATGGAGTAATTTGAGTTCATAATTACTGTATTGGCTTGGTAAATACGATACACTGTTTCAAGTAAACACTGTAAGTAAGGCTATGCAGTCTGAAACTATGGATTTACCAGACGCTCGCAATTGCTGAAAAACTGTATGGAATTTGTGAAACAGTACCGGACTTTTTCATCTACCCTAATAATAGCTGGGGAAATAGCATCCTACGCTGAGGTAGATCCGATTTTTAAGCCAGTCTGATCCCGAAAAAAAAACAAAAAAAAAAACGGTAATTTGAATACAAAGCCGTAGATGGACACCAACTGTTCCTGAAAAATGATTTAAAATATGTGTAGCGAAAAATATGTAAACAATAATTTTTCTTGAACTAGATCAGGGTTAAGGATTACAGAATCGTTATTGATGGTCCTTTGTTCGTGCGTTCAGATAATCTTTTCTATTGTGCATTCGATCTTATTTTTACCATTTCGGGTTATCTACGTTTCGAGGCGTATAGTAGTGTGTGTATTGGCTGTGCCTTCTCGCGCTCTGCGTGTGGACGACAGCTTCACTGCCGTTCTACCTTCCCCCCTGAGTACGAGACCAGGTCGTAGATATGAAACCATCGAAGCTCCTGCAAACCAGTAAAACTGCAATCATGTAAGGACGGGTCATCTGTTATCTGTAAAAATAATATGCTTGTTCCTTTCTTATCAACAGCGCAATCAGCTGATGCTTCTTCGTCGCAATCGTCTTTTAAGCTGAATAACTCTAATACCAGCGATTCAGGTAATAATGTCCAATTACTTACTACTAACAATAAAAACATATTCTCGCCCGCTAATATCGTAAATAAACATAATACGTCCGCCTCTGTAACACATGAGTACGGTAAAACAGCAAATGACGTAAATGTCTCTTCATCTCCATTACAAATATCCCTGTCAAGAAATGATAACCAATGGAAAATAGTGCCAAATAAAAGAAGAAGGCCGCATTATTCACCTACCATCTCATCAGCTGATGCACCGCGTCAGCGTAGACGAAATATTTACCAATTTTTAAGCGTCGAAAGTACCGAAGAAGAGGAAACAGAAGAATTAATGCAATTAGATAATAATCCTACTCATACTAAGGAAGTCCTCTGTAAATATAAATGAAAATACTAGTAAACTTAATCGCGATTTTCTAGAAATCAGAAATTCTAAACCTCCACCGATAATGGTTAAAAACATTTCAAACTTCAATATTTTCAGAACCTTTCTTTTAAGTATACCCGATGCCAATTTTTCCTTGAAATCTACGTTGACAGGAATCACTGTTAACCCAGAAAATCCAACTAGCTATAGAAATATCATAAAAGCACTAAAGGATAACGGATATTTCTATTACACATATTCACTATCGGAAGACAAACCATTTAGAGTTGTTCTAAGAAACATCCACTGGTCAACCGACACAACAGGTATAAAAAATACGATACAGGAAAATGGGTTCGAAGTTGTACGAATAGTAAATACGAGTATATTAAAATATAAGACAAAATCACCCCTTCCAATGTTTTTTGTGGACATTAAATCTTCCACAAAAAACGAAGACATATTCAAAATAACAAATTTACTGAATACAGCAATAGTCTTTGAAGAACCTAGGAAGAATTTAGGTGTTATGCAGTGCAAGCGTTGCCAACTTTTTGGACACACAGCTAATTACTCGCTGGGAGACATGAGACTAATAAATGTGGAAAAAATCCGGAAGAACCACCGAAATGTGTCTTGTGCGAGGGCGATCATGCCGCTAGTTACAGAGGATCCCCTACGTATAAGGATCAGGTACATTATCAAAATAAAGCAACAACGCGATACAGACCGACTTAAAGCAAATCGCTCCACGCGCTTATTCTGCAGAATAATTTCCTTCTCTACCTGTCGCAACTCGTATGCAAGCAGAGTAAAACTCCAAAACATCAATCAAGCTAACACAAATTTCATACGACGAATCGGCCAGTAATCCACATAATAACATCTCAAATATACTTACATCCTTCCTATCAGAATTTAAATTAATGATAAATCTCTTAATATCCCTTTTAACCAAAGTTATAAATCACATAATACCGTAAATGCAGTCAAATGGAAGCATTGTTACACAGTACTCCCTAGTAATGTTAACGTGGAGTGCAAATGGCATTGCATAAAGAAAGAACGAATTAGAAATCTTCTTCAATCAGAATTCCACTGATATTGCATTGATCACAGAGACTCACTTATGTTATGGAAAAAGCTTTAGGATGACCGGCTACTCAAGCTACGGGGCACAGCAGCCGGATGGAATGGCTCACGGCGGTTGTATGGTATTGGTCAAAAATTCTCTTACGCACCACCTTCATTAGTCTTATTGTACATATGCATACCAACTAGTTGCGGTAAACATCAAAATACGCAAAAAATATCTGATCACAGCTGCAGTTTATTGTTATCCTGGGCATTATATACCAGAGAGTGAATATACCTGATGTTTAAAAACCTAGGTAACATGTTTATCTGTGGTGGCGACTACAACTCCAAACAACGCTCTTGGGGTTCGCAAAGAACTAATGAATAGGGCCGGATATTATATAAAGCAATACAATCAAATGTTTTATCCATCCTATCACCGATGACACCCACTTACTGGCCGCAATATCACAACAAAATACCGGACATACTAGATTTTTACATTTGCAAAGGTCTACAAGGATATTATAAGTTGTGCACAACTAGCATCGGTCCGTCGTCGAATCATGCACCGGTCATTGCAAATATTAATATAGAACCTATAAATAAACAGAAGAGCTATCATTTGACCAATAAAACCACCAATTGGAATAAATTCTCCGTTCTTATCGAGGACAACATTGATCTAAAAATAAGGCTTAAAGATGGAAGTGATATCCAGGAGGCTGTTAATAACCTTACTGCCACCATTCAAAATGCATGTTATAGCTGTACCAAATATGGCGAAGATAGATATAGTACAAACCTATACCAGCCGCAATTCGCAATCTTATTAAAGACACAATATCAGCAAGGAAGAAGTGGCAGCAGTATCAGTATCCTTCATAAAAAACCAGGTACAATAAACTTCACAATAAATTGAAAAATGAAATCAAAAAATATAAAAACTTGTCTTACAAATACTATATGGATTCATTAAATATACAAGATAACTCCTTATGGATAGCTACAAAAAAACTACTTCAGGATACACACACACACACGCACCGTATAATATTAAACTTAGTAATAATGAGTGAGCCAAAACAGATTATCAGAAGGCGAAAGCTTTTGCTGGTTCCTTAGAAAGTACCTTCACTTTATACAGCTCTAAAGAAGTGTTTTCGAAATATGTAATAAGCTCATTGGAACAACCGTTTCAACTAGAACTTTCAACCAAACCATTCTCCCCAAAAGAGGTGTATAGATGTTTCAGAAGGACTCCTAAGAAAAAGTCACTGGGTGCTGAGAAACTAACGGGAGAGATTTTATCGCAACTCGCCGAAAAAGTTGCAATTATGATTTGTTACATGTTTAATGCAATCATCCAAAGTGGATATTACTCGGAGTCAGGAAAGAAAGCAATTATCCTAATGATACATAAACCTAACAAACCTGGGTCAAATTTATCCTCCAATAGGCCCATCAGTTTACTTAGTACATTGTCAAAGGTCATGGAAAAACTCGTCATGGATAGAATGTTTCCAATCCTAGAAAGAAAGAACATAATCTCATTTTGAATTTCGGGCCCATCACTCAACAGTGCATCAATGCCATAGGATCGTAGATGCAATATCAACGGTTTTGGAAAAAAACGGAAGTTTACTCAGCAGTGTTCCTGGATGTATCTCAGGCATTCGACCGTGTCTGGCACTCTGGACTTCTTTTCAAACTAAAAAGAATTCTTCGATCACATTTCTGCTTATTCTGTGTCTCATATCTGAATAACCGCACACTTACAGTTAAAGTCAACGACTCAAGCTCCAAAGAAAGGAAAATTCGTGCATCCGTTCCGCATGGTAGCCTACTTGGTCCTATGCTGTATACTATTTACACAGCTGATATGCCTGCATCAAACTAAATAATATTAGCTACGTTTGCTAATGATGTGTCCATCTTATCCTCTAATGTCAACCCAACATTCGCGACTATGACAACAGCCTAAGATTTTGCGAACGTTGACAGTAGTCCCAAAGTATGTATCTAACGAGATCTTACACAATGATGTAAGGATGTCATTCGTTGATGAAACCCATAAAGAACAGTATGAAAAATTCTTCAACAAATTATCACATCACTGTAATCCAAACATCGGAAAAATGTATAGAAGCACTTTACCTGGGAAATCTAGCCAGGAGGCTAAAAAGAAAATGGTGCCGAGATGCAATTCCAATCACCTAACTTTCGTTTTCATTAAACATAATAAGAAGAGAGAAATGAATCACATTACATGTCCAAGTCCTTCAGTGGATAGATTGGGCTGTACTCCGGTTATCTAAAATGGTTTTCCATAATATGTTACAAACACCGCTGCTTGTGGTATACATGCACACCGGTACAGGGTAAAAAAAAAACAAAAAAAACTAGATTAGAAAAAAATAAAAGGCATAAAAGAAACAAGAGGATATACATGGGAAAAACTAATATAGCATTGAATGTAGACACTGAGATACCGAAAACGATTTTCCGTAAATTTAAACAAAAAATTCTAAATTTATACATTAATATACTGATAATCAAATATGCAATTAAAATAAAACACTTATTCAACACTAAAAGGAAACCACTCGAAAGGCACACATTTATTACATATATTTAATTACAGCGAAGATGTAGAAATTAATTTTTTTTGTAATAGATTATGAAAATAGGGAAACGATTTTAGATTACAAGTCAACGAATTGAATTCAGTAAGCGCTTGGTAGGTGATTTGAATCCTTGCGTAATATTTATTATAAAGGGGGATATTTGCATATAAATCATTAGAAGTTCTTGTCATACCTTCTCTAAGTGAAATATTGAATTTATTTCTATATTTAAAGACGAACGTAAGAATCAGAAGATGATAGATTACATTGAAATCTAATATACGTTTATGATTTGCGTGGGAGATGCCTTAAATTTTTTTTTTCTGTATTATTTCATTACAACTGACCAACTTCAGTGGTCATTTAGCGATTAATTTATTGTGATGAAGAATGTTCTGTGGAGGGATAGTACTCAGTAGTACTCGCTCTGAACTTTATAATTGCTGGACAAGGTGTAAAGGCTTATTTCACCACATTCTACCTATTTCACCGAAGTTATCCAGCAAATTGGTAGCAAATGGATTCATATGAATGCCAAATCGGGCGACATGTTTATTTGCTAGTTTTTTGATTTCATTATCCATAAACATGACGTTTAAGTCATTATGGAGGGTATAATTTGAGACGTACCAAGGGGCTGCAGTACGGATTATCAGTATCCTATTTTGATGTCGCCGTATTTTCTGTAAGTTGGATGTTTTTGCGCAGCCCCACCGGTGTGTACCGTACAGCCAGATCGGTTTTAGAGCTACTACTATTTTATATAATAGAGTTTTATTGTCTAACGACAAGCCCGATCTCTTAGCTAACAGCCACGACATGGTTCTAGTTTTAAACCTGAAATGCTCGATTTTTTTCTAAATGTGAGTACTCCAGATCAGCCTAGGGTCCAACTGCATGCCTAAATATTTTACGTTATTGGCATTTGGTATTAAGACGTTATTTATTTTGATTGGCAGGCATTAAATTTTTGGATTTGCAAATGAAATATGCGTCGACTTACCTTCATTGACTACTATGCGCTATCGTTTTAGCCGAGTTTCCACATGCCCAAATGACTCCTGCAGTTTTTCTGTGGCTGTGTCGTCCACGTACAAAGCTACTTCTGTATTATCCAGCATGGGGAAGTCGGACGTGTAGTTTAAGTATAAAATTGAACCCAGAACGCTTTTTTGCGGGACCCCAGCCCTTAGCGGAAAAATATGTGAATATTCATCGGCTATCTTCACTCGAAAATATCTTCCTTGTAAATACGATTTAAATAGTAGATAGACGGAGTGAGGAAGCAGAAGTTTAATTTTATACAATAATCCTTGGTGCCACACCCTATCGAAAGCCTGCTGGACATCCAGAAACGCGGCCGTATAAATATTCTGTTCTATAGTGTTGTGGGACTCCAAAAAATCACAAAATTATTGCAAAAACTACACAAAGCAATAATTAAAGGACAATATAAAAATGAACGCGTAACGAAACAACACTCGTCAACACAAACAAATTGCGAATGAACATATCTTCGTTTTATTCCAACGACACTTGCCGAGTCCTTAATTCAGGAAAATATACGGAAAGTTGCAAAGTTAAAACAGTCGTTTGACAAGATTGCTCACTAGATCAAATACTGTTCATTTGTTTTACAACCGGTTTTCATACGCATTACTGATAGGAAAATGTGTCAGCGTGGAATTGGCATACAATATCGTTTTGATGGCGGACCTTCGAATTTAAGGCAATTAAAATCAACTTCTAAATGCAGCAACTGTTGCATATCAGATTTACATTATGCGGATGATGCTCTTCTCATGTGTTATAACTCAGCGTATAAATCGCTGGGACTAGATATTAATATCGGAAGGACGAAAATATTAGCTCAAGCTACAAGAAGAAGCTTTACTAATGCCGCAACCATTCAGATTCAGGGAATAAATATCGACAGGATTGAAAGTTCCTTATATCTTGGAAGCATTATCACTAAAGCAGCTAATTTCGATACTGAAGCTGAATACAGACGCAGTAGAGCTTCAGCTGCAGTGACCATGCTAAGAAAGCGGGAATTCAATGATAAAGTTTTAAATGTAAATACAAAAATCATGCTGTACAAAGTGGTGACAATTGCTGCTCTGTTGTATGGCTGTGAAACCTGGACTATATAAAGACACTGGATCGCTTCCAGCAGCCTTTACAGCAGCGTATGACGTATTTAACGTACGGATTTTGTATCAAATAAAGAAGTCTTGCAGCGTGCAAAGTGCGTGCCAATAGATAAAACTATTTACCAAATACAACTGCGCTGGGTAGGACATATTATACGTATGGATGACATGATAATGCCCGAAAAAGCACTGTACAGAGAGTTAATAGAGAGTAGAAGAAAGCAAGGTAGACCAGCGAAAACGTTTTAAAGATCAGATTGCTGAGTTAATGCGGTTCTTACAGTTAAGAAAGGATTGAAAAGCAAATGCTACTGACAGGAAATACCGGTAAAACATCTGTTCAAGCAAGCTCGACACAATTGTAGAAATCCGGAATAATTCCATAAAAGAGAGATTAAGATCAATTCAAACCAAGAAATGTAATCAATTTGTGAGTTCATTTGCAAAGCAAAAATGGGACCAATTTCACACATGAAAACCCATTTGCTAACTTCCAAATTTAACAAAATGCATACGGTTAATTCGGATACAAGTTCCTGTTTCATTACTCGGCACAAAGGATAAACTGTGATGTATGAAAATGTATCAGTATTGAAAGACAGCATGTAAAACAAATGCTTTAGTAGCATTTAAAAGATGAAATGAAAAATAATGTTGCGTCTGATGCAGTTTTTGCACTGTACATTGGAGACGACAGTCAATAATAAAATGATAAAAACAAACAGAAAGTAAAAATTAAAAGTTTTTATTTAGCACTTTAAAAGTTAATTCCAACCTAAACGAATAAGTTTGTATAATAAATTTTTAACATTCATAATTAACAGAATTTACCATTAACGAATTCACGAACCATTTGAAGCGCTCGTTTTGGCTGATACAATGGAACCGTGTGACCGGCGTTTAGTACTACAAGATCGACAAGATTTCCAGCAACTTTATAATGTCCAGCCTGTATGCCCATTTCGTCATACCATAATATAAAATCCAGTTCATAATAATCTATTGCATGAGTGAAATGTAAATTTTCAATTAAACTTCTTGTTAACGGATAATTAATAATGACGTCTAACTGACCAGTGTAAAGCAAGATTTTATAATGATCAAATAATTCTGGAAACAAATACACCACCGATCGCATCATATCAGAACCTATACGCTGGTTCACATCAAGACTGAATCTGATATATTCCAAGTTTCCAACATGAATACACTTACGAATATAATCGCTTTCAAACAATTTTTCGACCGCATCAGACGATGTCGGCTCTGCATCTGTGTATCCGTATAAAGCATCTGAAGGAAATGAGTACATTGCACCAAAATCGTCACCAAACGTTAAATAAGCTTCATCATAATTTCCAGCACGAATATAAGCTTCATGAACGTATTCTATTTCACGAGCTTTTTTGAAAGTTTTCAGATCAATAAATCCTAAGTGATACAGGTACTCAGACCTTACATGTATATTTTGAGGACCAAAGAATCCGTCTCCAATTAAACAGCCTTTCAGGTTAATCTTATTTCGCGTAGTAATGACCGAATTTTTTTTATGAATTTCATACGCTATCGACGGAATGTATTTGCCGGCGTACGATTCTCCAGTGAGGTAAAAATCGTTCTGCGAATATTCGGGAAAAAGTTGAAAAAACTGAACCAACGCACAGTACATATCTCTGGCAATGTCTTCGTTATTTATAGCATAACCGGCTTCGTTTTGCGTAAAACTGAATCCAACTCCGACCGGCTGATCAAAGTACAATACATTGAATTCATTGGTCCACGCGAATTCTCTGCGAACAAACCCGCCGTTGGTTTCCAATTTGTAAGGTCCATTTTCTTGAAACAAACCCATTAAAGAACTGGCACCGGGGCCACCGTTTAACCAAAGCAAAATCGGAACATTTTCGTGATCTTTTTCACTCAGACAAAACCAGAAGAACAAATTCGAATTGAACTCTTCGTTCACTGTCAAAAACCCGGAATAACTAGTGAAATTATCGTCTGGCAATATGCGTCCTACTCGACTAGCTTCTTTTCCTTCTTCTATTTCACCCGATTTGATATACGGCGTCAGGTACAATGGTTCACCAGCGTCTCCTTCATTAGGAGCGTACAAATTCTTCAATGTTTCAGTGTTAGAAGGAATGATCATACGACTATTCACCAAGTAGAGTTGAAAACTTATCAGTAGGTTAAACTTGACTGCAATCATATTTTCGGAACATGGATTTGACATTAGTTCAATATTATTCTTGTCCTCGATTAGTGCAGTACATTTGCATCTGGAATAAACCATTACATAATGTTATTCTTTAATTAGTTATGAACAAATTAGCTCGGGAATAACTTGATTGAATGGGTTGGTTAAATTTTCAGAAGTTACTGGGTCTTCCTTAATGCACAGCTGTATAAATTGTTTGTAAATAATACTAGCTTTGGATTTCCACAAACAAATTAACATTCGTTAATTCTGGTGAACAGATATCGTGATGTCTCTTTCAGACAGAATGTTATTTGAGATAGTGAATTTTTACATCATTTTTCAACAAGGCATAAAGCTGATGGAACAACGAGATACCAAGTTTCACAGTGTGTGAGGTCTGGAAATTAGCAACGACGAGTAAAATTTATTTAAAAAAAGAAATCATTAATATTATCATATGAGGTAATGTTAAACCTCAGTGGTTATGGCTGGATGTAGGTTTATTTAGTCTACAAAGGAGTACTGGAACTGAAATTTTATAAAACAAATCAAATATTTACGATCGGTTTAAGGTCCAAACTAGTTCCAAATTGCACACAGAACTTTTCTCAACACCGCTTATATGTATGCTGTAAGAATCTCTGTATATTTAGCTAGTAGAAATATTACATATATTCTGGGCACAATTCTAATTTTCACCACTAGGCGATGTAGAAGCAGTAGTGCAGTTGTATTAGGAACCACACGCCACACAATAAAACCTGCCTGGTAGTATAAAAGTGTATATTTCAATGCAGTTCAAGGCCACTGCTGTTGAGCACCTTAGTACTAAGTCATCCTATGACATCACCCATGCCCTCTGCATTGTTTCACGAATTCGAACTTTATATTATTGCCTAGCCGACCAGTCGTGTCTTAACTACCCTTTACAACCCTCAACTACCCCTAACTACCCCCTCCAATCTTTGACCAGCTCGACTACAACACAAAGAAGCTTAACGGCGCTGTAGTCACTAATATATTCAGTCACTTCGCTCGTATCGCTCGTCTGAGGATGTTGTGTTCACTTTTACTCCACGGAATCTTAGTAAAAATACAATATTAAACTGTACGATTTGTGTTAAATATGGACGCTTAAGCGGCATAGCACCACCTGATATCAGAAGAACAGTAGCAGAAAAAAAAGAAAAATGGAAATCTAGCCATGACAATCGCCATCCCCTACATGGATACAAAGAGCTAGCTGAAAGCCGTCTAAAATCCCGCCGTAGCTTTCTAGCCACGGTGGAGGACCTCGAACACGAAGATCACGCTGAAAGGCTTCGGATGTGGAGTACACGCACGAAAGGGAAACCAAAAGAGGCTCTCCCAAAAGGAGCTTGCCTGAACTATAAACTATGGAGAACATTAAACAGATTACGTAGCGGTACAGCCAGAACGAAACATAATTTAGTAAAATGGGGTTTGACAGATAACGTTCAGTGCGATTGTGGCGAACCGCAGGATGAAAAACACATATTTAATTGTAAGTTATTTGGAATTTTTGAAAAAAAGAAGCTTAATCAGGATATTGACGAGGAAACTGTCAAGTTTCTAAAATTTTGGACGACCAGAGGCATTTAAACCGACCGGATACACTATAATAATATGCACGATTTAGTGTCGGTAAACCAACTCTGAAATTAGTTTTTCGTTTTGATCATCAATTTTCAAGCAATTAGCTTTTGAAATATTAAAATTTAATAAATAATTTCGCTGGAAAATCGTGTTCGTTTTCGTACGGCACTTGAGTGCTGGATAGCGGTCGTTGTCCGCTGGAAAACCGGTTTCCGCTCAGTATGCTGCCTATATTCAAACGCGCATCGAATAATCGACCCGCCGCTGTGTGCAAATGCTCTCAAAGGTCGACCACTTCACTGTTCACTGTGTCGGTCATAAAGAAATAGCCGCAGCGACAACACCTCAGACACGACAACAATTTCTTTGTCATCGGGAAAACAAGCAGCAGCCTGACTCCACTGTTATCTCGCCCAATCGCACCAATGAATAAATTCAGATAAGAAATTTTATTTTAAATCCAATATAAAGTTAAATTAATTGTTAAAATTAACCGAAAAATGTCTGTAAACAGAGATAAAAAGATAATTAGCAGAAATCGGGAAATGGAGCAGCAAAATAAAGGCACAAATCTTATCTAGCTATACAAAAAGTGTCACCCGGGAACAAAAAAAAAAAACCATAGTGGAATACGCTGAAGAGATAGACCTTCTTATGGGAGAATTAACAACGGTAATAGAGGAATATAAAAAAATCCTTTTTGAATGTCCTGCTCTTCTTCCTGAGTGCTCTCATCTATACGCCGAACTTTTGGCGTTGGATCTTCCTACCCCTTTCAATGCTTCCTTTATCCTTTCCTTCCCATCTCCAGCCGTTATTCCCCTCCTTCTTTCCTTTATACTTTCTATCTCCGATCGCCTCAGAATCTGAGTAATTGATCTAAGTCCATGTAGTTGGGTCAGTGTTAACACCGAGCCCATTTAAAAAAATAAAAATAAAATAAAAAAATAATTTCAAAGAAATCTGACGAAATAGAGAACACTGTTAAGAGTGTGCTTCATGATGCACACCTCAATACTGGCCTAAACAATAAAGTATCGTTTAGAGACAAAGTAGTAACTAAACCAAAAGCTAAAACAGAAAACAGGTTAATTATTAAAACAAAAAGCATCGATCAATTTGATTAAGAATTGAAAAATAAAATCTGTTTAAACAAGTTAAAAGTCAATGTCACCCTCTACAAGAAAATAGATGACCAAACTCCTATAATAAAAACAGAAACTAAAGAGGGACAAGCTAAAATTAATAACGAAATAATAAAAAATATTAAAGATGTAAAAATCTCTCATCCGAACCTGTTAGATCCATCTATAGTAATTTTTAGAACAAACAATATTACAGAAGAAGACGTACGCGATTTTTTCGTCTCTATAACAAATAACGCCCCGGTCACCATTAATAAGGTTGTAAGAGGCAAAAAATAGTCAAATTTACGTAAGACTCCACCCTACACAATACTCGAAGCTCCCGTGCGACGAGAGACTCAGGATAAAATGGGAAAGTCTTGTATTCAACGGTACAATTCCATTGAAAACATTTACCAAATGTCTCCGGTACAGACACTCGGAGAAGTTCTGCAGATCTGATCCAGTGTACATCGATTTTGTCAAAAAAATTACTGACAAAGGTAAGTGTAGTAAGTGCACTATCAACCACATTAGAAAAACAAACGGAGAAAAGTCCTTCGATACATTAAGTTGCGAACAATTAAATAACTCCTTAAGAATGGTTGATTCCGATGTTCATGATCGCATCTGCCCAATATATCATAAAAACTACAATTACGTCTCAACTCTAATTGATTATAGTGGTACGGATCCGGTATCTAAATGTTGACAACTGTGCTGCAGCCCAACATTTATTTATCAGAGAATTCCGTAATTTAAATTACGATGCAGCGATTATTTGTGAACCTTATATAAATAAAAATAAAATATCTGTATACCTACTCGTATTACCTAAGCAACAGAACTGCCGTTATAATTGAAAAATGTATAACACATAAACAGTTAATAGCAGAAGATAATATTATTAGTATTAAATTAAGTAACTACCTTTTAATTAGCTGCTATCTTTCCCCGAATAAGGAGAGAGAGACGCATCTACAAAAAATAGATCTCATTATTAAAAACAACCCCTGTTTAATCCCGATAGCAGTTGGGGACCTTAACATCCGCCTTCCATCCTTAGAACGAAAAATAAAACCAAATAAAAATTCCGAACTTCTACAAAACCTTATTTACAGTAATAACCTTATTATTGTTAACAATAATACCCCAACATTCAAAAACCACAACGGTAATAGTATTATAGATTACTTACTGATTTCACCGAAAATTCACCACTTTGTTAACTTAAAAATTAAACACGCGGAACTTACAGCTCATAAACTTCATAACTTTGAAATCTCCAAACAAATCAAAACAAACGATTGTGATAGTTATAAAAAAACGAATTTACATAAACTAAAAGAAACATTTTAGATAATACTATTGTGAAAAAATATATAAACGCCATCACGGTCACCCAGGACCTCAGTACTACCGATAAAATAATCACCTCCCTAACCGCATACATTGAAAAAAGTACTAAGAAGTGTACATACCCATCCAAGGCTCCGCTAAACGATTGGTGGACCACAAGTCTTCAAAAACTTAAAGATCAAATTAACACAGTTAGAAAAAAGAAGAATAAAACAAAGGACTTTGTCAAGGCACAATTATTAATGCAATACTAAAGCAACTTAATAAAGAATATAAAAAATTAATCATAAAAGCAAAACTGGATCACTGGAAACAGTTTATCAGCATGTCGAACGCCTAGGGCAAACCCTACAAATTCTGCCTACAAAAAAATAAAAAAAAAAAGATATAGGAGAAATTAAATACAAGAATAAAACCTACAGTGACGATCAAAAAAATGCGAAATTTTCGTAGACCATTTCCTTCCGGACAAAAGAAACAATGAATTAAAATTAGTAGACTCTAATAACTCTACTAGGCTTGAAGTCAACCGAGGAACACTAAATAATATCGTAAAATCGCTTAAAAATAAAAAAGCTCCCGGCAAAGATAAAATAACAAACAAAATTGTGAAGCTTCTCAACACAAAATATAAAGATCTATTCTTCAACATTATAAACAACTATCTTCAAAGGGAAATTTTTTTCCCACCATCTGGAAAACTGCAGATCTAATTCTTATACAAAAACCTAACAGAGATTGCTCTAGTGTAACAGCTTATCGCTCGATCTCGTTGCTGAACTCCTGCGGTAAAGTTTATGAAAAAATCATTATTCAATTCCTGGTCAAAGAAATGTCAGAAAAAAGAATCCTAAATGAAAATCAGTACGGCTTCAGAACAGCACACTCAGCTGAAGAAGCGGTATACAAACTAATATCTCTCACAAGAAGCATAATTTCTGAGAGGCATCAGCATTAATCATCTCATTTGACATACGAGAAGCATTTGATAATTGCAAGTGGTCCTCAATAATAGAAATTTTAAAAGACAAAAAAATAAATTCATCCTTTATCATTATTAATTACTTCCACAACAGATACGCTCGTCTCAAAATTAATAATGCTTTTGCTAAAAAAAAATGACTTGTGGAGTCCCTCAAAGCTCCGTACTGAGGCTCACCCTATGGAATTTACTATACTCTAGCGTACATAGCGATGTGGATCAATATTGTGAGGTATTAAATACCAACTCTACTCTTATCTCCTATGCTGATGATTTATGTATAGTGTTTAAAATTACAAAATTTACCAATCTAAAAAAAAAACGAAAGAGTTTGTAAAATGTTAGAAAATAAAATAACGGACTTTGGGCTTTCTTTTGCAACAGAAAAATGTAATGCTATGATACTTGGTAATCTTAAAATAGAAAACGAAATTAGAGGATTAAATTTCATTTCAGATCAACATTGGTAGACAAAATGAAATACCTTGGAATACTAATCGATCACAAGCTCAGCTTCTCTCACCACCTAAAGGCAATAAACTTAAAATGTAACAATTTATATTATCAATTACGTAAAGTTACCAACGGGCTCGCCCACAAACAGAGAATCATCCTATATAAAGGACTGAAACAATCCATTTATGCCTACGGTTCAAGTGTTTACACCAATAAGAAAATACTAAAAACAGTCGCAGCACAACAAAGAAAATTTATTTTAAACATATCTTCCCTATACAAAACTTCCTCCTCATCAGCGGCCTGTGTCATAGTAAACGTCATTCCCTAAGACCTATTCATTGTTGGATAGGCAATAATTACTGAGTACAGAATCACCCGAAACTTAAATTTAGGCAGTAATCTAAAACTCCTAAACAACGACAATATTATAAATGCTCTGGGACCTTCACCGAGCATTAAAATACTAAAAACACTAATATAAGTCGAAATAATAAACACATGGCAAACCCATTGGAATCAAGATCATACTGGCCGCAAAACACACACATTTTTTCCAAATATTCCAGATAAGATTCGCCTCAAAAATTTAAATATAACTTTCTTTAACTCCCAGGTAATCACAGGACATGGCAACTTTGGGAAATACCTTCATCGATTTAAACTAATAGAGTCGCCAATTTGTCAGTACTGTGACACTAATACAGTAGACAATACTCTTCACCTGTTACATTCATGCAAAGCTTTCCAAAACATAAGGGGGAATCTTACCAAATTAATAAAAATACAATACTAAGAATAAACAAAAAAACGCTCATTCTCTTCTTGCCTACTTCCATGACGTCATGAAAAAAAAACTTCCCATATTATTAAATATATTTGCCCCATCAGTATAATCTGAACTGGGGACAAATTTAAAAAAAAAAAAAAAAGTACATTCAATCATATACACCACCACCTTCAACCACCCTGTAGGCCCTCAGTTGAATATTGGGTTTACTGATTGAATCAGTTACAGTTTTGAACGTCTGCTCTAGCACTACAAGCTGGGCTTTGTCTTCTGCCATCTGCTAGTGGAAGACATGCTTGATATCTTCAACATGGCTGTCATGCTGACGTTTGATAAGAGCGTCCATAGGATCAATCGCGTCTGAAAGATTTACTAGATGATTTGCAGACACATTCACGGAGCTAACATGCATGGTAAGGATATCTTTAAGGGCCTCTGTGACTATTATTTTTAGGCTAGCAGGAGCGAGCATCTTCTGCAACCATTTGCCAATCACCACTTCGTCATCAATGCATCAGTCACAGTTACACCAACATGTAGTAAACATTTTCCTTCGTAGCACATTCTTATGCTTTAATACTATCACACAGTTTTTCGTCATTTTTCACTACTCATAGCCAATTTTCCACTATTTCTCATCATATTCTTGTGTTTTAGGCCTTCTTTGCTATTTTTGTCAATTTTTGATATTTCTCCCCATTTTCCGGTATTTTTAGCAACTTTCACTTAATTATCCTATATTTTTCAACATCTTTGTCAGGTTTGCACTAAGTCGGCTCTCTCAACCATTATTACAATTTAAAAGTGACTCCTCTGTTTAACTGTCAGCACTTCCTTCGTATAAATCCTATGATTCCCCTGATGCTGTATATTTTTGCTATAGTATCCAAATCAACTTCTGCCTTCTTCAATGATGTGATATTAGTTACCATCCCTGTGTTAACCATAAATCTCACCACTCTAGAGCCTAATAGTTCTTCTTTCCAGACACAGATGGAATTCATATACATGTTGGCTTGCTAGCAATTGATCACTAATTACAGTCAATTTCCTATTATTTTTCACCAATTTCTTGTGTATTAGCGCTTTTGACATTATTTTTCACCAATATATGAAATTTCGCTCCACACGTGTGTGTGCACGAGTGTGTGCATGTATGTAAGTACATGCGGCTGCGTGCACATGTGCCTGTGTGTGTGTGTTTGCATCTGCACGTAGGCCCGAGTTGCAAGTGTGTGTAGCCATGTATACTTTGAGGACGCGCTTTATTATACCTTCAATACACCAAAGATAATATGCCCTGCTAACCTCTGCTAAGTTAAGTTTTAAAACGTTATCGAACCAGTTGTGCGTTATCGCGTTTTTCGTCGGCAGATCGGCAGTGGTGAGATCGTTCAATCATTATTTCTTTTGTTTTCTTATCACTTGTTCATCGGTTGCATCTTAATTGTAACACGTTCAACACGATAAATTAACTTTTCGTTAATCGTCGTGTTGGAATTTTAGATTTAATTTCACTTTAATTATTTTGTTCAATAGCTTCAATTTATTTATTTATTCTTTCTCGTTACTTTTTATTTTTATTACTTTTTTTCCTTCTTATTATTATTTTTTTTTATCTCTTCTTCTTCTTCTTTCTTCTGCTTGTTAAATGAGCGTAGTTAAAGGAGGCCGCTGAGCGGCCTCCTCCCAAAACCCGACTAAATCAATTAAACCCCCATCCAACTTGTCCATAAACATGGACATAGACCTCAACTCTAAACGTAAATCGACTGATCCCCTTTCACCGATTTCCACCACTCTACCAAAGGAAATCAGGCTTTCTCAGGCTGATCTCGCTATACCGGCTCCGTCTTGTGCCCCCGAGCTCAATAGCAGCAGTAATAATAGCAACCCCAATTTTAATATCACCAGCAACACTAACCTCAATAGTATTAGTAATAATAACAACAACAATAACAATAACAATAATAATAACAATAATAATAATAATAATACTATTTCTGATAATAATCATCATCATCATAATAATAACAGTAATAATAATGATGCTAATAATAATAGTGGTGATAATAATAATAGGAGTAATAATAATAATGCTAACGATAATAATAATAATAAAAATAATTCAAAGAATAATAACTTCGACACTGATCATGTTAAAAACTTTTCTTCCGATCACCCGGGTCCTTTTACTGTTTTCGTTGAAAGTAGTTCCGCCGATCAGAATTTAGGTAACTTTCATCCACTTGCATTGGCTAAAGCCATCAGCAAAAACTCTACTTCTTTCACTGACATCAAGCCTCGAGGCAGAGGGCGTATTGCTATTTTTTCCCCTTCCGCTTCCACTGCCAATGCTTTTCTAAGTAATTCCTCTTTTTTCGAATCCAACAATTTAATTGCTTTTATCCCTCACAACTCTGTATACAGAATTGGAGTAATTTCCGGAGTTCATCCCTCCTTTTCCGAAGAGGATATAAAAGAAGGAATTGAATCTTGTATTCCGGTACAATCTGTTAGACGAATTTTGCGTTCCTCTGAAGATGGCAAAATTCCTACCAGAAGTGTTGAAATAAAATTTTCTAAACCCGTCCTGCCTGAATTCATTTCCATTTACCGACTTCGATTCCCTGTCTCTCCCAGCATCCGTTCCCCCACTCAGTGTGCCAAATGCTTTCTCTTCGGACACATAGCGCGTCATTGTCGCAGTTCACATTCTATTTGCTCTCACTGTTCAGCTAAACATTCTTTCAATGAATGTTCCAATCTCCAAGAGCCTCCTTCTTGCCGTAATTGCAAAGGAAGTCACAGTTCCTCGAACCGACTCTGCCCAGAATGGCAAAGGCAAAAAGATATCAAGCGAATTATGGCTTTTGAAAATGTATCTTTTCAAGAAGCCGCTAAGCTTAAATCTTCCAGCGCTGCTACTCAGGCATTTACTTATGCTAATCGAGCCGCATCATCTACTCTCCCTTTGAATACTTCCAATGTAGCTTCCAAGGTACCTTCTCCTCCTCGTCCAAAATCCCCCACCTTCCATAAATTACCTAAGTCTAAACCTCATTCCAAACCCCTTCCTCAATTTCCAACTGTCACATCCTACTATACTCCTTCTCCCCCAGTTGGATGGGCTCTGAATAGTTCTTCTCTCCCCAACCCTTCCTTACCTTCTGAACACTCCACATCTTCACACAGAAATTCTAACAATCTTTCTTCCGATATCTCTTCCAATATCTCCAGATTGTCTACAGCAATTACGGAGCTCCTTTCTTCTTTTAACATAGTTTCTTCTGCTTCCTTTGTTGATAACCTTGCATCCTTCTTGTCCAACAATGTCCAGTTTAGTTAAATTATCTTCTCTCTTTACACTTTTCTTAGCCAAATTTTTCATTGGCCCTCCTTACATAATCTTCCATCTCTTTTGTTTTCTTCTTCTTTTTCTTCCTTTTTTCTTATCTTATAAATGACGCCTGTACTTAATATTATTCAATGGAACTGTCGTAGCATCCGGGCGAATAAGGCAGCCTTAGAAGGCTTGCTAAATTTACATAATATAAGTATAGCATTGTTGTCTGAAACATGGCTTCCGAAATCATCAACTTTTTCAATTAGGGGTTTTCATGTAATTAGATCAGATCGCGAAGATGGTTATGGTGGTGCAGCTATCCTCATTAGGTTCGGCATTCCATTTTCTTCCCACAATTTAGACATCCCAGGTGGCTCTAGTCCTTCTTCCTCTCCCAACTTTGTTCATATTTCTATCTCACACACATTCGCTAATATTTCTCATCTCCTTCATCTTGTATCTGTCTACATTCCTCCCCTGTGTAACCTAAAGGATCTTTCACTTTCCTCCCTTCTTGACTCCTTACCTCACCCATTTATCATAGGCGGGGATTGGAACGCCTGCTCTCCCGCCTGGGGTAGTTCGTCACTAAATAGAAATGGTTCCTTCCTTCAAACTCTACTCTCAAACTACAACCTTGTGGTTCTCAACGACGGCTCTCCTACATATTTCAAAAACCAAAATTCCTACAGTTCTATAGACCTAACTTTCTCCTCTCCTAATTTAAGCCTGAAATGTGTATGGAATACCCTTGATGGAACCTTTGGTAGTGACCATGTTCCTATCATTGTGTCCGTTCATGGGACTTCCTCCTCTCATGTAAAAAAAGAATCCCGTTCTCCTAGCTGGAACGTTTCAAAGGTTAATTGGTCTGATTTTCGTTCGTTCCTGGATTCCTCTTCCTACAGATTTGATCCTAACTTAGATGTTACGCCTCAGTATGAAAACTTCGTTCAGTTAATATCATCAGCTTTAGATTTGTCTTCTCCTCCACAAAAATCTCCTTCTGGGAGCATCAGGCGATCCTATGCCTCGTCCTTATGGTGGAATGCGGAATGTTCAATTGCACACCAAGCCAGTGTATCCACGTTTCGTATTTTTCGAGCTGCTCCTTCTCTGGAAAACTTCCTAGCTCACAAAAGAGCTAATGCCAAATTCCGATTTACTCTCAAAAAGGTTAAAAAGGCGTCTTGGGCTGCTTTCTGTTCTTCCTTTTCTAGATCTACTCCTCTCTCACAAATCTGGAGGTTGGCTAAGGCTTTCCGAAACCCTCAGTCCTTAAATCCCTTTACTTCCGGCGTTTCGAAGAACAAGCTAGCTGCTTTCTTTGATTGTGTTGCTCCGCCCTATGTTCCTAACTTTGATGAATTTGACCTTCCTATCTCTGCCGCAAGCCATTCTGAGCATTTTCTAATTTTTCCGTTCACTTTTAATGAATTATTATCAGCGTTCCCGAAAAATCCTAACTCTTCTCCAGGGATAGATGGATTATCTTATATTGTTCTTAAGAATCTTCCTGAATATTATCTTAAAATACTCTTAAATCTATTTAACTCTATTCTCCATCTAGGTTCCGCTCCTCCGTCATGGAAATCCTTTATTATCGTTCCCATCCCCAAGGGTATTAATTCCTCGTCCTTCCATTGCATTTCTCTTGCAAGTTGTCTCAGGAAACTTTTCGAATCCATGTTGAACCGGCGGCTGGTTTGGTGGCTGGAAAACAATGATGTCTTGCCTAACAACATGTATGGTTTTCGTTCTGGTCGAGGTCCTACTGATTGTGTTTCTTTCTTCTTGTCCCACATCTATAAATCGTTTATCCAGAAAAATTATACCCTAGCTACCTTTGTTGATATTTATAGTGCCTTTGACAGCGTCCACCTTCCAACTCTTAAGAGCAGAATGTTAATGAATATGTCAAGTAGACGAAACCGGTAGGACGGATTTTTATATATATTTTTTGTGAATAATAATGTCTGTAACTTTTATTTTAAGTAATAATTTAATATAAATAAATGTTGTATGTTTTAACGAATTAAAAGGTACTTTGTGTCCGAGTAATATTTAAAACTATAACTTTGTAACGTAATTTAAGGTTTAAAAATACATAACTTATAATATCAGTGAATTTAACAATGACTAGCGTAAAACAGTTACACACGACGGCGTGGTCTCACGACAAAATTAACGAACGACCGTTATTGATTCGAGCAACGAATTAACTGTGTATCGGATTACAATGCAAGATGCACGAACGAAGATTTCGGTACACGATGGGCTTTTACCGAACGACATAGTCGAATTGCTGAAATTACCCGGTACCTTATCAATTAATATTATAATCGCCGAATTTTCTAGAACATTTCTTATAATAATACCGCGTAAATTACCCTGCCTTTTATAATATTCTCTCGGCTCGACGTTACTCGGCACATCTTATACAGCGCTACTTGCCGCACGCGCATATCATTGTCTTAGCTGCTGACCACTACCACCCAGACACTATAAAGTCTCTACCCCAGCGCGACGGTGTACTCGACGATCACGCCACTTATCTCGGGGATTTTTGGTATCGGCCAAATACGCAACCAAGACACGACAAAGCGGCGATGTAAAATATATCGACGTTCGAGAAGCCGAGGATTAATGAATAAATCGAAGAATAATTTCTAGCTCGAACGTCGAACAAAAGATAGCGCCAAAAGTACCGAATTCGTATCAATATACATATATATATATATATATATATGTATATATTATCAAATTTTTATTTTCATTATAAAAAATTATTAACAATTTTTATTACTCATGTGGCGAGTATCTGTCTCGCTACAATAGTTTAGAATGCAAGTGAGAGAATTATGTCGAAAACTATACATAAAAGTAAGAAATTCCATTAACGCCAGTCATTCATGAGCATACAGCCGATCATCTGGAGGCGTTTTTAAAATCTAAAGGGAATTTATATTAAGTGACCGTGTGATGTGATAAGAGACTGATAATAGGCCGGAATCTGTTCGATCTCAGCATACAGAAATTACTTTTAAGTTGGTTGGCGGCTGTGAGAATCGGTTCTATGCGCTGAACGCGTTATCATGTATATGTGTTATCTTTCTAGTCAGCTGTTAGTCATTTTCGTATAAATTCATAATTTTATTTCATCGGAAGTCGTCACCATAACTTTAGTCGCCACGGAAAGTAAATTGTTTTCGAGAATCAGTCGCAGTTAATTAAATAAAATAAAAGTTAAAAAAATAAAAGAAACAGCTCATAAAACGGAACAGCCGGAGTTTAAAGACCGAGAGTGAACAAAGGTGTTCGAAAAGTATCCAGTTACTACATGAGGAGCTGAGGAGTCCAGACTTCGTTAATCAGAGTCAATCGAGCTGATACGTCGTAGGTGCAGTCGAAGAAGTCAACGCGGAACTTAGATTCATCAATCGGAATCATACAGGCCAGATTTTCATTATTTCGTTTATATTTCGTTTTGTAATAATTTGTGAATATAGCAGTGTAAATGAGTGTAAACGAAGTTATATTATGTGTATAGTGGATATGTGTGTAGTCATGTTTTATATTAATTTATGTACGTTTTATGCTGCTGCATTTCTCTAATCGCTCTTGTGTAACTCGGATATATATATATATATATATATATAAAGGAAATTTTGTTTAAGAAGTGTTTTATTGCTACTTGTGAGTACATAAAGTAAATTCCGGGAGACTGAGTTAAGAATAAATAAATAAATAACAACTAAAGAGATAAACAATAAAAAACAATAAAAAAATATATATATAATAAAAGGATAAAGTAAATTAATAATATAACTTCTTAAATTATTCTATCGCGTAACTGGCTACCTCTGGGGGCTGGTAATGTGATAATATTTATGCATTTGCATGTGTGTTGTTGATAATTATGATGACAATGTATATGAGGGGATATGTCTTAGCTTATAGATTTTGATAGGCATTCCCATATATGACCCCAAAATAAGCATAATACTAGCCCTCATAAGGCTTATTTGTGTTCTAGCCTATATGTTTCTACTGTGTTACTTTGTGTATGAGTAATGAAAGTGGATGATTGATAAAACTAATAAGACCACAAACATATGGTAATATGAAACCTGTTTACATTTTTTTATGAGCTGTTTTTATAATGTGCTGGGTCTACTATCTAATTATGCAAAGTCTTTATGAAATTTTCAGCATACAAAGCTCCAAAACCTTCCAAAAGAGTAAGGTGTGTGCCCATGACATTCTTATACATGTTTGATATAGTATGCATATGTTATAGCTTGACAGTATACATATGATATAACAATACTAATGATGTTGCCATGTGAGCCTGCAAAGGCATGTATCATATGTACCTATGTTCATATTCTAATGCATGACACCATATCTATTCCCAACATAGCATCCACAACAGTCTAGATGCGACCATAGTAATATACATTTTCTCAGTGCAGATTACAATTATAAAATCAAAATGATAGCAAGGATCCAGATGTTGACGTGCACATATATGTTTGGTCAAAATTAGTTGTTGTATGTTCTTGTTATACATTAAATGTTCATTGTTAGAATGCCACTGTGAACGTTTAATGTATAACAAGCAACTAATTTTGACCAAACATATTATAATTACCTTGCAATGTACATAATGTTTAATTTAATTACCAAGAAGCCCTCACACCGCTTGATGGGATACACTCCACCACTTACCTGAGTTTATTATTTGACAGATACACTCACACTCTAAGAATTCTGTAATATACAGCTTTACAACTAAGCAACATCATCATCTCAATAACACATTTCAACTATTGTGCCATAACCATTAAATCAGAATGTTCTATAAACCTCCCACAACCAGTAACCTACCACTTCAAACATAGCTCTACAACAAATGGAATGACACATCAAGAAGTGTACAGCTCAAACTACAAAGTCCTCTTTACATGCAAATTATTCCATTTAGGGCTAAAATACCCACGTTCAGGCAAACACTAAAATTTAGGAAGTGAACCTAATTTCACCCAAAAATGTAGTTATTTTAGGCAGAAATTTTACTGTGAAATACCTAATTTCCAGTTAAAATCGCTACAATTTGTATAGAGCCACCACCATTTTACATAGAAAACACCAAAACTTAATGAAAATGGTCCATCTTAGGGAAAATCTTCAAATTTTTACCGCAAATACAGCATTTTAATTACAAGTGGCGCTATCTCAATACACCACATTTAAGTTTATGCAAGCTATTTTAAATCCACATATTCTCAAATACACTAAATTAAAAAGAAATAAACACAATTGATAATACAAAATTTTATTACACAGTAAAACACAATATACAATGTTTAATACCACACTTAATAATAATATACAGCTCTATGCAATCATGCAGTATACTTATTCTTATCTAATATACACTCTCTTAGTTCACCTAAAACAATATTAAACTTTTCATGGAATTTATTATACATACTATTTCCGTAAGTTAATGTATCTACATTATTAGCACATGGTATTTTTTTATCGTTTCTACCGCTTAATACTATTTTCTTCCCCTCCGGGGTATATAGTATACGTTTCTGACTTTGAATATTGTAATACGTCTTATAATTATCGCTTAATTTACCGCACATACCACTCACACAATTATAATAATCTATGAAATTAAGTTCTTTCTTAATTATAAAAGATTGAACAACTTTATATTTTTTAATTTCTCTGCTATCTACGATACTTATAGAACACATTTTTAGACACAATCCAACAAATTCGCTAATTGTTATTCATCCTTAAATACACCGAGGTTTTTTTTTGCTTTATAGCGGACAGCACCGAAGGTTTTTTAGATAATGGCTTGTGTCAAAATACTCAGCATTATGTTTCATGTCTTTATAAAAATCGACTGTTTTAAGCTCATAAATAAGCGAATCAGTATCGCAATATAAAATAATATAAATCTTATTATACATTTTACACATTATGTTACAATGAAAATCGAACATTTTCATTTTGCTAATGTCTAAAATAGACAACACATTGTCAACTTAATGGAAAATTATTTGTGAAATGCGAAATGTTTGGAAAACAATTAAATGTATTGAAAACGATTATAATGAAATGGCATGTTTTGGAGATTACTGTTCCATAATCACGCTAAATAAGCAATATATATATTTAAAATATATCACAGGGAAATATTTTGCTATTTGGTATTGAAATTTTTTTTTGGATATCAATTTAGATGAATCCATTATACAACATTAATCAGTTAAAGTACTACTTTTCAAAAGTAACAAATTAACACGTTACTCTTATTAGGATTCCGTAATAATGTACGGAATCCTAATAAGATGGTACAAAAATGACAAAAATATCAAATAAAAATCAATAACTCACGAACGGCTTGACTAATAAACTTAAAATTTGGAACATAAATCACAATTAAAATTCTCTTTAAAACTATCTAACTTAAGGATGACCGATTACCCTGGGCGGCAAAAAACCCAAATAACCGTCAAGAATATAAAATATGGAACATAAAACGACTTCAAAAATCACTTAAAAAATCATAACTCATCACCCGATAAACCTATAAAGCTGAAATTCAAAATATAAACTAAAATGCAGGAGTCCTTTCATAACATCAAAAAATTATGTAAAGTTGCCGAAAAGTTCAAAAAAGGGCAAAAAATGACGTGCCCCCCCGAGCCCCCCCCCCTGTATTACAGCTGAAAATTTTCAACGCAGTTAAAAATAAGCACATCCTCGTATATTTCCTTAGTTTGGAACATCCGGATTTCCAGTGTTCGGGGCGCCGAAAGATCGAAATTTTGGAATAAAATATTTTATTTTCCGGGCATGTGACATATCCTTGGAAAGATCGTTATTTTTCAGGAACGAAACCGCGTTTCATATCCCTAACAAAACTTACAAAGTTGCCGAAAAGTTCAAAAAAGCGCAAAAAATTTCGTGTTTCACCCCCAGCGCCGCGAATATTATAGCTAAAAATTTCGAACACGATTAAAAATATGTGACTTCACGTATATTTCTCTAGTTTTGAACATCCAGGTTTTCAGCTTTAAAATTAGACTCTCAGCGCCAAAAGCTAGAACTTTTGAAAAAAAATATTTTTTTTCCCGGGCTTATGATATATCATTAGAAAGACTGGCATTTGTCCGGAACGAAACCGTATTTCATTTTCTTAACGAAACTTTCAAAGTTGCCGAAAAGTTCAAAAAAGCGCGAGCTGTAATTTGTAGCACCCTCTTTGCGATGCGAGTATTATAGCTATACATTTGGAATAAAGTATAAAATATGCGACTCCACTATATTTCTCTGGTTTGAAACATCCCTTTTGGCTTTATCAGAATACGATACTGCAGCGGTTTTTAGAATTTGGTTCGGATCGTTGTAAAAAGCGGAACGGGATTGCAGGTTTCGGTTTGGTTATTTTCATTACGGCTTATGTTAGTGTTGTAAACTGTAATAAAAGGAACGGACTCACCGCATCAATGTTTAAGTGTTACGTCCGCTTGATGAAAAACAGACGCGAATAGTATTTCGATTTGTTAAATAATTTAACACACTATGCTAGTAAATAAATAAAAAAAAAAATAATAATGGTCTAACGTATTGAGATAATCGAAAGAAAAAATCGAATTGTTTAAAAATCATCTCAGTAGAACGACAGTCTTTGCCACATCGCAGAACTATATCGACCACCTTTTTTGGTAAAGTAACCAGTTCGTCGTGCAGCTAAAAGAAGCTGGATCCAACAAGGTGCTAGTAACCAAATGGCCTCGAAATTCGGTTTTCAAATTAGTGACATTTATAAAATTCGTAAACTATGATTTCGATCACCGTGTCTCCCCCTTTTGTTCATCGAAAATCCAGGAAATAATCACCAACGTACATCAACCATCCAGCAGAGAATAACAACATTCTAGCAGCCGCAGTAGAGTGATACGTAGCATTTATATTACTTCAAATTAATCCTTTTTGCGTGTTTTCGTTTATATATTTATTAAGTGTCTTTAACGATCGGTTATTCAAGAAAGATAGGTGTAGAGAATAATGAAATTATACATTTAAAAAAATCATTAAACCTTAATATTAGTATTATTAAATCTAAACCAATAATTATAAAAAATAAATAAAAATTAAATAAATGAAAAAATGATTTAATTAAATATTTTATATCCATTTGTTCTTCATAATCATTACATTGCACTTCAAATCAATAAGCCTTCGATTAAAATTGGTATTTTGCTTTACTGTTTTAAATTATTATTAGAAAAGATCTCTAAAATTTATTGAGTTATTAAATTAAAATAATAAAATAAAAATGGAAGTTTATTCAAACAAATTTACTTACATACTAAATAATTATAGTCAGCGTTAACTTAATTCGGAATCTTCAGGGCATAAAACTTCATCCTTGACCGAACTTGTTTATTAGTAGTATAATACAATATGTAAATCATTAATCCATTTTTCTTGAGTACAAATGAATACATATAGGTAGAAATACTTAATTTCTTATAAGTTTACCAATGCTTGTCAAATTCCATTATGTTTAATCAATCTTTAACCTAACTTTTGATAATTAGAAATCCTCTTTAAGAACTTTTTAGGAGTATACAATCTAGATACTATCCACTACCATCAAGCTGACGAGAAGACAACGAGACATTAATATAATTTCCAACAGTGTCTTATTAATCCCATATGAATGCTGTATAGAAAGCACATTACCACCTTCTTAAAATAGTCAACTTTTGGTACATTACCAAACGAGCATTAAACTCCATCATGGTGTTTTTGAAAATACAACAAACTGGAAAGACATGAATAAGAAACAGTAAAAATGGTAAATTAGTTGTTTAATAAGTGTGAATGAAATAATACTGTTTCGTGTATTTAAACATGTTAACAGATAAATGTGTCAGTAACTGGTTACAAGTGTGGGTGAAATAAGAAACGAAAAGTATAATTCGGTATATGTAAGATAATTTTTTTTCGCAATGACTTAGACATTTTTAAATGGTTTATAACTTACAGTCAACAGTGCAGTATTGCACTTAAATTATAACAAATAAATTAATAAATAACTGAAAAATTTATTGATATGACGATCTTCGCGTTCACAACAACTTATTAATTTCATTCGTAACAACAGAAAATACAGAATAAATTATCAAAAGTAATAAACACAAGTGCGGACCGGGAGTCTGCCACGCATGCTGTGAAGGTTAATGAAGAATATAGTGATCAAATTTTACCAAAGATGAATCATTCGACGTAATTTATTGACTCATACTATATGTGACGTTAATTTGCTACCAAAAGTTGGTTTCCGAGTTACTAGATTAATGGTCAGAAGAATGCACGTACCATTTACAAAAACAAAGCTACATACGAATTCGTCGAATTTGACTGCGGTAAAAGTAAGGGGTGGTAACATAATGAACCAATCGAAAGTTGACATGTTTTTTACTAAAACGAATAAGTTTAAGCAGATGTTTGAATTATTTTACTGATTAATGGATTAGATAAAAGTATGCGCAGTCCCCCATCTTGCGATCATTGGCGATATATAAATAATTTTAATATATTAACTGGCTTCATGTGTTACATAGCATGTGCGTCTATATGTGCCAGAAATGTGTACGTATTATATGTGATTGGTGTGAGTATGTGTGGGTGCATATGTAAACGTGTGTGTCACTTCAATGCAGTGACTAATCACTACGAAGGTGTTCTATGTACACGAGGAACATATTGGTTTTTATTTTGATCATTTGTTAAAATTATAATAATTTCTTCCCTTAGCACATTTATGTTTATATGTGTTACGCAAATGTGTATGGTAAACATGTGCTATGTGTGATAGGTATATATGTGTGTATGTGAACGTGAGGTAGTGTATTAAAGTGTGGTTTGCTTATAGCTCATCTATTGTTATGCATTTATTGCATATACATATACATATATATATATATATATATATAACTAATGTATACACTGTAATTGATTTCATGAAGTTGTGTTTTTCCCCTAAACTAAATAAATAAATCAATAGATGAACAAATTTACCGGGAACAAAGGAAAAACTCCGATAATTCAAAATGTAGCAACATTAAAATAGAGCGAGTAAAATAATTATTTTAGTACCTTTTAAAAGATGCAGTGCAAAATAATATTGCGTCATATGCAGTTTTTGCAATGTACAGTGCCGAAAAGAATTAGTAATCAAATGATGCATAATTAACAAAAAGTCAAAATTGCGAAATTTTATTTAGCACTATTACAGTTAATTCCAGCAAAAAATTATAATTTTGTCATAATTACTTTTTAACATTAACAATTAAGATAATTCACCATTAATGAATTCACGAACCATTTGAAGCGCTCGTTTTGGCTGATACGATGGAACCATGTGACCGGCGTTTAGTACTACAAGATCAACAAGATTTCCAGCCACTTTATAATGTCCAGCCTGTATGCCCATTTCGTCATACCATAGTATAAAATCCAGTTCATAATAATCTATTGCATGAGTGAAATGTAAATTTTCAATTATACATCTTACTGACGGATAATTAATATTGACATCTAACTGACCAGTGTAAAATAACATTTTATAATGATCTAATAATTCTGGTAACAACGGCACCACCGATCGCATTAAATCAGACCCTATACGATCGTGCACATTAAGACTGAATTCGTTATATTCCAAGTCTCCAACGTGAACACATTTGCGGATATAATCGTTTTCAAATATTTTTTCTACCTTCTTAAGTGATAGCGGTTCTGTATCTGTGTATCCGTATGAAGCGACTAAGGGAAATGAGTACATTGCGTTAAAGTCGTCATCAAGTTTTACATAAGCTTCATCATAATTAAAAGAACGAATGTAAGCTTCATTAACGTAGTCTATTTCATGAGCTTTTTTGAATGTCTTCAGATCAATAAATCCTAACTGATACAGGTAATCAGGTATCACATGTAAATTTTCAAAACTCAACATTCCGTTTCCAATTAAACAGCCCTTCAGGTTAATCTTATTTCGCGTAGTAATGACCGAATTTTTTTTATGAATTTCATACGCTATCGATGGAATGTATTTCCCGGCGTACGATTCTCCAGTAAGGTAAAAATCGTTCTGCGAATATTCGGGAAAAAGTTGAAAAAACTGAACCAACGCACAATACATATCTCTGGCAACGTCTTCGTCATTTGTAGCATAACCGGATTCGTTTTGTGTAAAACTGAATCCAGTTCCGACCGGTTGATCAAAGTACAATATATTGAATTCATTGGTCCACGCAATTTCTCTGCGAATCAATGCGCCGTTGGTTTCCAATTTGTAAGGTCCATTTTCTTGAAACAAACCCATTAAAGAACTGGCACCGGGGCCACCGTTTAACCAAAGCAAAATCGGAACATTTTCGTGATCTTTTTCACTCAGACAAAACCAGAAGAACAAATTCGAATTGAACTCTTCGTTCACTGTCAAAAACCCGGAATAACTAGTGAAATTATCGTCTGGCAATATGCGTCCTACTCGACTAGCTTCTTTTCCTTCTTCTATTTCACCCGATTTGATATACGGCGTCAGGTACAATGGTTCACCAGCGTCTCCTTCATTAGGAGCGTACAAATTCTTCAATGTTTCAGTGTTAGAAGGAATGATCATACGACTATTCACCAACAAGTAGAGTTGAAAACTTATGAGTAGGTTAAACTTGACTGCAATCATATTTTCGGAACATGGATTTGACATTAGTTCAATATTATTCTTGTCTTCGATTTCTTCAGTACATTTTCATCTGAAATAATCCAATACATAATGTTATTCTTTAATTAGTTATGAACAAATTAGCTCGGGAATAACTTGATTGAATGGGTTGGTTAAATTTTCAGAAGTTACTGGGTCTTCCTTAATGCACAGCTGTATAAATTGTTTGTAAATAATACTAGCTTTGGATTTCCACAAACAAATTAACATTCGTTAATTCTGGTGAACAGATATCGTGATGTCTGTTTCAGACAGAATGTTATCTGAGATAGTGAATTTTTACATCATTTTTCAACAAGGCATAAAGCTGATGGAACAACGAGATACCAAGTTTCACAGTGTGTGAGGTCTGGAAATTAGCAACGACGAGTAACATTTATTTAAACAAAAATTCGTTAATATTATTATAAGAGGTAATGTTAAACCTCAATGGTTATGGCTGGGTGTAGGTTTATTTAGTGAACAAAGGAGTACTGGAACTGAACATGTGTAATACAAATGAAATATTTACAGTCAGTTCAAAGTGCAGCCTAGTTCTGCATTGCACGTAGGATGATCCTTAACACTGCTCATATTCGTGCAGTAAGAATCTCCATATATGTGGTCACAATAAAATTTACTCGTTTCGTTCTCTTATCATCGGCAGTGTTCGTTCGCTTTGTTTTCTTATCAGTTAAAAGTTGTGTTCCAATTGCGGCGTCTTCGATTTCATCAACTTCATCGCAGCCGATAAAGCCACCGGTGAGATTGTTCCGATTTATCTCTTAATTTTATCTACCGTCTGTTTCAGTTTCATCTTATTATTTCAATTTTATTCTTAGTTTACTCTTGTGAAAGGTGATGGGATACGGTTAGATAGAAGAGGAGATAACTGCAGAGGGGTTTTATAAGGCGCTTTGGAGTTTAATGATTTTTCTGGAAGGCAGGAGATTTAGGACGCGAGAAAAATTAAAGAAAAGGGAGGGAGGTAATGAAGGAGACTAAGAAGAATTACTAGCAGAAGAGCTGGACATTGAGACTCGGTCGACATATGGAAGAGTACGAGATGCTAAATTGTTACTTTTAAAATGGAAGACTTCCTAAAGTGAAATATTCTCAAATGCTATAATACGTTTTATATCCTTCTTCCTGATCCATTCAGGGCAAGATCGGTTAACGGCCGAATGTGCGTCTTGCAATTACGATAGACGGACGGTTCCTGTAGGTTGCTGGATTCTGAGAATGGAAGGCATAGAAGCACGGTGCGAACAGATGTTAGAAGAACTACGACAGCGCTTTGCGATATGTCTAAAAAAAAAGGAAAACATTTAGAACACTGCGTAGGCGATCGGACACTCGGGGAAACAGAAAATTGCATCTTGATAATCGAAACGAATTCCCCCAAGGTGGTGCTATAAAATCTGAGTTCGACTGAACGAGTAGGGATTTTAACGCTATCTGAAGAACGGCATATGTGGTGGATAGAAGCAATGGGGATTAGCGATTCGATTCCTTCCAAGATTTCATCTTCGGAAAAGGGCGGATGCACGCAGAAGATGACGTCCACTCTGAATAAGACGCTACTATTCGGTATGTACACCCTGATGTTATGATGCGCGAAAAACTAGGATGAGCAAAAAAGGCGTTAGCGGAATCAACAGATGAAAATTTAATTACGATACGACCCCTGCCTTGAGAGACAATGCATGAATGTGACGAGGAAACAGAACTGACTAGCTTTGCAAGGGCTAAGGGATGTAGATGACTTAGGTTTCTTTCCATAGAGCAACTTTCAACATGGTCGGTGAAAGGGCCCCCCTCCGAATGATCAGGAGAAAACAGATTCTCTTTGTTAGAAAAACCATATTTTCCAGTGTTATTGTTATTATTATTATTACCATCATCATTATCATTATTATTATTACCATCATCATTATCATTATTATTATTACCATCATCATTATCATTATTATTATTACCATCATCATTATCATTATTATTATTACCATCATCATTATCATTATTATTATAATTATTATTATTACTTTTATCGTTACTGAAATTTTCAATAACTTTGATGGCATTGTTGTTAATGTTATTTGAATTAGCGGAATTAGGCGAATCAGGTTATGAGAGCCGTAGATCCTTACTTGGCAAGAACGTGGTAGGCGAGAGAGGGCCGGATGATTTGCGCTTTCCGACAGCGTCAACTTTCATCAGGTTCAACGAAACATTAGACTTAGTGGCTTTTCAATCTTTGGCGGAAGCCGTCGAGCGGCCTCCACTAGAAGAGTTCATCGGTCAAATAACTTAAAATAGAAAAAAGACAAAAAAAAAGAAAAGACAAAAACAGCGAATCGAATTATAATTAGTATTTAGTAATAGAATTACGATCATCTGAAGTAGCGAAAGACAAACTAAAGATATTAAAATGAGAAGGCGAAAAATGAAGGCAAAATAGATAAATCGAGAGAATCTCCTCACCGGTTTTACCAGCTACGACTATAAGACGACGTATTGGAGCACAATTGTTACTTGATAAACAACGCGAACGAACAATCGCTTATCACATTAACAAATATCTTCTTTTATTTCCAATTGTTCTTAATAATGTTATCGTGAATCATTTTTCTCTAAATCCGTGTTGGTATTCACGGAGTCGGTTGTTTTTTTCTGAATAATTTCTTAAATATTTACCGATATAATGAACGGTAGTTTTCAATTTGATTTTGCATCCCTTTTTTATACATCGGGCAAAGAACAACTTTTTTCAGTCCAGCCGGAGTGTTTGCTTCCCTTATAGAGTAGTTTTGACTGTGTTGGCTAACAGAAAAATAAATATATATTTCTGTTTTGTTTAATACCTTTAACCCTGATTTTGTCCCGTCCAGGTGCCTTATAAATTTCCAGACAGTTGATTATTGCTTCTGTTCGGGATTTATTTGCAAGTGGAATGAGAAAAAATGACAAAGTAAAGTTGTCGAAGTTGGTATTAACAGAATGTCACATTTATGTCTACGTTGTTCACTAAAAGTATTAAGTATTCAATCCTTTTTTTTTTCGTTTTTGGGCTCGGCCAACCGAGGGGTCAGCTACCCAGGATGACTGGACTATACTAGAGATTAAATTTTAATTCGGTCAGAGATCGATGAAAGAAAAGAGATAAGAATAGGAACCACTTCTGAAGACGGCAAAGTTAAGATATAGGAAGCATTATATGGAGTAGGAAAATTCAGCTTTAATAATTAAACGTACAGGATATTACGTCCGGAGAAAAGACCGGAGCATTTAAACAGCACGTGGATCACAAACGAAAGAACAGTCGCTAGAGTGCATAATAAGGGGATGGGGAAAGAGCAAAACGATATCGTGAAGATGGGAGCAAAGTATGATTGAACTGCAGACGGCAGATAGCGATGATGCGAAAACGTTTGTTATTCAGCCACTACTGTAGTAGTGTTTTCAAAATGTTTTGTAATGAATCACCTATTGTTGTTGTTTGGTTTTTTGTTTTTTATTAACGATATTATTAATTATATTCTATACTTTTTCACTATCACTGTTTCACCTTGATAATACTCCGGTTTACGGTTAATTTAAAATACTAAGAATTTCGAATGTAAAAATTTTACATTATCGGTGTAATAACTCTACGTAAGGCGATGTAGACTTTTACAAGAATGACGACGAAGCCCTGAAAAGAGGGCTATTTCAACGAAATCATTACGAAATTCGGATCTTAAAGAAAACGCTAAAATACGGGCGATGCGCAACAAAATTAACAACAGAAAAAACAGACGATACACGTGATAAACAAACACAAACAACGACAAAGAACGGACTTACTAACAGTTAACGGACATACAACAACAACAACTCAGGTAAATAGGAATCAATCGCGAACGGTTGAAGAACGGCCACTTTGGTTCTTTTCCTCGCAGCGGTAAATAAAAATTACTGACCAGATCTAAACTGAAAAATGCGTCTTTTGCAAGAAAATAATACTAAAAGCGAAATCATTAAGCGAATACGTTTTTTGTATAAAAAATATTAAAGGAAATTAAAATTAACGTTTTTTAACATTTGCAAATCGACTATTAAAAACAACTCCCGCCCCAGATGAACCGGGAGGTTCATCATGAATGATACCATTTTATCTTCTATTCCGCTGCCTGTTCGGGAATTCGATTGAAACTTGCCTTTAAAAAGTTATCGGTTCTAACGAAGTTGATGCAATTGTCAGAGAGGATCGAAGAGGGGAGGCCACGGATTGAAATAGATCGTTATTTGTAGCAAAACAAACGAACATTGCTACGTAAATTTTATAACAGCGTAACGATTGGTGGTTGGTGTATTTGCAGTCACACGGTTCGGCGAAGTCTTCTTTAACATAAGTGAAAGAACGGCTAACGGTTACTCTTTCTCGTAGTAAGTCCATCATAATTTATTAATGTGTATCAGCTGTATACCGAGTGCACGCTTGGCAGCGACGAACGACCAATTTAACTACATTTGTAAAGTTACCAACGAAATAAAATTATGCGGACAAGACCGACAAAATAAACGATCTACTTGTATCAAAATATTTACCGCAATGTATGTGTGAAATTAATATTCTTACGAAATGTGATTTAGCGTACAAAATAATCGAATGTTTCCTACCGTAGGAAATGTTCGACCTGTAGGATTCGTTACAATCTAAGAACGGTGTTAATCGCCTGAGCGCACGGCGCTTTTTGAGTTTACTGGCTTGTCTTAATCGATTACATTCATCTGGAAACGAGCAATCTTGGACGATGCGGAAAATTGCAGTACGCGCCAATTCCAAATTATTTTCAGACAGTCAATTATCCCCTTTGCTTAGGTAAACGATCGGGACATTTTCCAGATGCGAAACAATTTAATAATACGAGCTACAATCCGGACGAATCGGGGATAGGATGAAAATCTGATAATAATAGACGAATCCAATTTTTTGTATATTGAACGGCTCATCAGTTTTATAACCCGGATACACGATCATCGGTAATTTAGAGCTGGATAAATACAAAACTGATAATCCAAGGTAAACTAAATCTTTTTTTTTTTTTTTTTTTTTTTTTTTTGGGCTCGTCAACCAAGGACCTTTACCCAGAAACAAAAGGTAAGGAAAGAAGTCGGTTATATTTTGATTCGATCAGAGATTTTAACTAAAAAGGAACAAATAGCAGGAATAATTAGTGGGGAAGGAAAGGACAGGATATAGGATGCACAATAAGGGGTAGGAAGTCCAAGCTTAAGCAAATAAGAATATAAGGCAGAACGCTCTTCATATTCAGTCATGGGTTCGAACTGCCGCTGTTCGGATCGAAGTAGCTGAAAATAAGCGCATTTACGATTATCTTTAAGCAAGTTCGAATAAATTTTAAATGGTAATCTCCTCACAATGAATTCTCCGCTAGATTCTTTTGAGTAGGTTTTTCAAAGGACCGAACACGTATTGATTCGTCCGCAGTTATTTTTTCTGACGTGCAGTATATATTTTCTATGTCCCAAATTTTTTTTTATTGCGGATCAATCTCAAGCGAAATTAAATTACTATGCGAAACACATTGGAAACTAAACCGCGCTTTCTGTCCAACCAAATTGGTTTAAAGTTAAGATGATCGAATTTTTTTGTTTCATTGCACAAACAAGATTCGAAATATTCAGCGCCCAACAAAATATCGATATTCAGGATATTGACAACATTATTATAAAATATCGGGTCCGCTAATTCTAATTTTAAGGATTGTTTAGAAATATGTTTTTAAAGGATATATTAGTAACTTTATACGCTAAAGCCGTTGTGGCGACTACGTCTGCGTTAACATTCAATTCGAATTTTACCGTTCGATATTTAAATTTTAAAAAACAAGAATTGTTACCGACTCCCTTTATCGTTATATATTGTCCGGGGAAAGTTGAAGTAGGTAACCGGAACTTTTTTGATAAATGCATCATCAGGGACACGAACGTAGGCTGCGAGCAGCTATCCAATACCATACGAGCGACGCTTCTTATTCCGTTGCATTCAAAATTTACCATCGCGGACGGAAGTAATATCGTTCTTCTAATTAACGACCTATTGACGCAGGATAAACTCCAGGCTGACGCTATATTATTTTCGGAAGAATTCATACGCGCACTATTCGATTCTAGAATAACCGTTAGCAAACTTCAATCGGGTTTCTTTTTCAAAATGTAATGAAGTGTGGTGTTTTCCACCACATCTGTAACACAACTTAGATGTGCAATTAGCGATAGAAGCGCCTAATCGGAAACACATAAAACATCGGCGGTTTGTTTTAATTATTTCGGAACGCTGAGCGGACGTGTGAATAATCAGTCTATTGTCGGCGTAGCGATTTAAAACCCGATCCCAAGCTTCAACATACTACGTCTCGTCGGATAATCCACTGTCCTAAATTATCGCAGCTGCGTCACCTACTAGAGCTTGTTTGAGATGATACATTTTTTGTATCGGCGGAATCTCATGGTGAACCAGATTTTCAAAGAGCGATTTAATAATATAAAGATTTTCGATAATCTCCATCGAATTGACGGACAACGATTTTCGATAATTTTGCAGAATTCGAATTTCCATAAGACTTATTTGTAAGCGACGTTTGAATTATCGAATTAGAATCGAACATATCTCGAATTATTTTTATTTTTGCCGTTACATTACTTACAATATTCTGGACGGCAACTTCTTCATCTAGAAGTTTCTCTTCCTTCTAGTCGAGCTCATTAGCATCGGAACTATCTAACTTTTTGTAGAACTGTTTGATTATGGTAACAAACTGACTTTCTAATTTAAGCATCTTGATCAAACGGAGTTCCAGCTGGTTACAAACTTCGTTGTCAATTTCACTAGAACTGACTTTTTCCATTTCTTCAATGTGACGGGGAATTCGACGTTATACGACACGTAAATCACGTTTCAAGTATTTTTCCGAAGCCATCTCGCGAATAAAATAAACAGAACCGACTTACGTAATTAACAAAACAAAATCGCTGGATTTATTTATACATCCGGCTTGGAGGACCAAAAAATGTTTACGGTTAATTTGAAATACTAAACATTTCGGGTGTAAAAATTTTGCATTATCGAATAAACACTCGGTGTAATAACTACGTAAGACGATGTAGACTTTTACAAAAACGACGACGAAGCCCTGGATTATTCCAACATAATAATTACGAGATTCGGATCTTAAAGAAAACGCTTAAGTACGGGGGATGCACAAGAAAGTTAACAACGGGAAATACAAACGATACACGTGGTAAACAAACAACAACAAAAGGTGGCTGGGACACTACCGGATAGCTAACAGAGAACGCATGCTGTTGCATTAAGGTGCCCTCTATGTTATGATATATTGTTTTGATTGGTAATATTCAAGATGTATATACTCAGCAAATAGGATGGTGTAGTTGGTGTACAATATGGCGGCGTGATGTAAAATTTTGCCATTTGGTATTGAACTTTGTTTTTATATCAATTTAGATCAATTCTTTATCCAGCATTAGTCAGTTAAATCACTCCTTTTCAAAAGCAACAAATTAACACATGATTCTTTTTAATTAGTAGTATAATATAATATATAAACCATTATACATTCTTCTTAGGTACAAATGAATACATATAGACGGAAATACTTGATTTCTTATAAGTTTATCAATGCCTGTCAATGCAACTGAAAATTAAGTATTCCTTAATTTTTAATCAATCTTTAACCTAACTTTTGATAATTAGAAATCCTCTTTAAGAACTTTTTAGGAGTATACAATCTAGATACTATTCACTAACATCAAGCTCGACGAGAAGACAACGAGACATTAATATCGATTTTAACAGTGTCTTATTAATACTCCACATGAATGCTGTTTAAAAAGCACATTACAACATTCGTAATTCATCATTAAAATAGTCAATCCTTGGTACGTTACCAAACGAGCATTAAACTCCATCATGGTGTTTTTGAAAATACAACAAACTGGAAAGACATGAATAAGAAACAGTAAAAATGGTAAATTAGTTGTTTAATAAGTGTGAATGAAATAATACTGTTTCGTGTATTTAAACATGTTAACAGATAAATGTGTCAGTAACTGGTTACAAGTGTAGGTGAAATAAGAAACGAAAAGTATAATTCGGTATATGTAAGATAATTTTTTTTCGCAATGACTTAGACATTTTTAAATGGTTTATAATTTACAGTCAACAGTGCAGTATTGCACTTAAATTATAACAAATAAATAATTTCCCATTGATCAATGTTCAAATAAGAAAAGGGCATTATTACATTATTAACTGTTAATAAATAACTGAAAAATTTATTGATATGACGATCTTCGCGTTCACAACAACTTATTAATTTCATTCGTAACAACAGAAAATACAGAATAAATTATCAAAAGTAATAAACACAAGTGCGGACCGGGAGTCTGCCACGCATGCTGTGAAGGTTAATGAAGAATATAGCGATCAAATATTACCAAAGATGAATCATTCGACGTAATTTATTGACTCGTACTATATGTGACATTAATTTGCTACCAAAAGTTGGTTTCCGAGTTAATAGAAAACCTACATACGTACTCTTCCCATTTGACTCTGGTAAAGAAAGGAGTGATAACATAATGAACCAATCGGAAGTTGACATGTTTTTTACCAAAACGAATAAGTTTAAGCAGATGTTTGAATTATTTTACTGATTAATGGATTAATTAAAAGTATGCGCAGTCCCCCATCTTGCGTACATTGGCGATATATAAATAATTTTAACATATTAACTCGCTTCATGTGTTACATAGCATGTGCGTCTGTATGTACCAGGAATGTGTATGTACAGGGTGCGGCAACGAAGTGGATCGTGTTTTAAAAAATCATAATACAAAGAGAAAGTGCTTTAGGGATTTTTTTTTTTGATTTTTTTAAAATATGAACTTACTTGTTTTTTTAAAATTACTTTTGAAAAATAATATCTTCAAGATGGCGGCCTTTTTGCTTGATGCATTCTTGCATCCGTTTTACGAAGTTTTCAAATACTTTTTTCAACATACTCCTCGATATCACGGCCGTGACATCACGTATTGTGTTTCTGAGGTCCGTCAGGTCTTTTGGCTTGTTGACGTAAACTTTGGACTTCAAATACCCCCATAAGAAATAGTCGGCCGCCGATAAATCTGGCGAACGACTCGGCCAAACGATTTCCACGCCTCGCGTAATTAAACGGTTCCCAAACAGCTGTTGCAGAACCGTCATAGTTTCGCTCGCTGTGTGCGCTGTGGCACCATCTTGCTGGAACCACGTTCTTGACAGCTTTTTCCTAAGTTTCAAGACCGGTCCAACGAATTCTGACAGCATTTTGCGGTACCTTTCCCCGTTCACCGTCTCGTCGAAAAAGTATGGGCCAATTACTCCCCATACTGTGATTCCCATCCAAACCGTTACTTTTGGCGAGTGTAACGGATTCTGGTTTATAATGTTACAATTCGAATCACTCCAGTAACGAAGATTTTGCTTGTTAATGTTGCCATTGAGGTAAAAGTGAGCTTCATCCGTAATCATAATAAAATCCAGTGGAATTTCGCCACCCTGAATTTTTCCAAGCATCACGTCACTAAACGTTAATCGTAGGCTGTAATCGCCGGGTAAAATCTGATGGGTACACAAAATTTTGTAAGGATGAAAGTTAAGATCTTCGTAAAGTATTCGGCGAACCGTTCGTTCGGATATTTTCAAATTTTTTGCGTGTAAACGAGCAGAACGTGATGGACTTTTCTGAATCGACTTCTGAACTCGTTCCACATTTTCCAGAGTTCTGACTGTTTTAACGGACCCTGGCCATTTTTTAAAGATTGATCCGGATTCTCTGAAGTTTTTCACCCATGTACGCACAGTTTTTTCGGTTGGAATCGGTTTTTTGAACCCTACAGAAAATTTATTTCGAAAATCGCGCGCGGTGGACACATACGAATCACCATGGAAAATAAAACGCTCTATCATGTAAACACATTGCTCACACGTCCACTCACTCATTGTGCCGAACTGTTGAATATTAAAAAAAACAAGTCTCATCGAATTACTTAAAAACGCTGGAATGGTCGCGTTAGAGTAATTTATAGCTGAGATATGATTTTTTGAAATACGATCCACTTCGTTGCCGCACCCTGTATTATATGCGATTGGTGTGAGTATGTGTGGGGACATGTGTAAACTTGTGTGTAACTTCAATGCAGTGACTAATCACTACGAAGGTGTTCTATGTACACGAGGAACAAATTGGTTTTTATTTTGATCATTTGTTAAAATTATAATAATTTCTTTCCTTAGCACATATATGTTTATATGTGTTACGCAAATGTGTATGGTAAACATGTGCTATATGTGATAGGTATATATGTGTGTATGTGAACGTGTGGTAGTGCATTAAAGTGTGCTTCGTTTATAGCTCATGTATTGTTATGCATTTATTATATATACATCTATTATATAAAGCTGCAAGAAAAAAAAAATCGTACAGACCGTTCTATAGGAGCTAGAAAGTTAATTTTTTTTTCAATCAACGTATTTTCTTCGTCACATCATAAGAAATTATAAGACCCTTGAAATTTTAAAATTAAAGGGCCCAAATTTCAAAAAATGTGAAAATCAAGTTTTAAGAAACAAATTTTTTAAAAATTTCGCAGCCGGTTCTATATGAGTTATGGTAATAATTTTTTTTTTAATTTGCACACTGTGGTCTCCAGAATACAGGAAAAATAAAAAACCCGAGAAACTTTGATATTTAGAGACCAAAGTTTATGAAAATTCCCGCTTAAAGCGATAACCCTGGAAACTAAAAAAAAGTCCACAGCCCTTTCCATGGTAGCTGAAGGGTCAATCTTTTTTTTTAAATGACGTATTTCAATCGTTAGAATATAGGAAAAATACGAAACCCCCAAAATTTTGAAATCAAAGGACCCAATTTTTGAAAAATGTGAAAATCAAGTTTTAAGCAAAAAATTTTTAAAAAATTCCACAGCCGGTTCTATATGACTAATAGTATTAATTTTTATTTTAATTTGCATACTGTGGTCTCCAGAATACGGGGGAAATATAAAATTAGAAAAATTTTGATATTTAGTGACCAAAATTTGGAAGCGGAAATACTGGAAATTAAAAAAAAGTCCACAGCTCTTTCCATGGTAGCTGGAGGATCACTCATTTTTTTAAATCATGTATTTCAACCGCTAGAATATAGGAAAAATACGAAACCTCAAAGATTTTAAAATTCGAGGGCCCAAATGTTAAAAAATGTGAAAATCTAATTTTAAGAAAAATTTAAAAGAAAAAAATTACAGCCAGTTCCATATAAGTTACGGTATTGATTTTTTTTTTAACCTGTACACTAAGGTCTTTAAAATAGAGGGAAAATATAAAATACGAAAAATTTTGATAGTAAGGACCCAAAATTTTGGAAAATACGCGCTTAAAGCGGTAAAAAAAGTCTACAGCTTTTCCCATGGTAGCTAGGGGGTCAATTTTTTTTTTAAATGATGTATTTCAATCGCTAAAATATAGGAAAAATACGAGAACCCCAAAATTTTAAAATTAAAGCGCCCAAATTTTGAAAAATGTGAAAATCAAGTTTAAAGAAAAAATATTTTAAAAAAATCCACAGCCGGTTCTATATGAGTTATGGTATTTTTTTTAGTTTCAACTGCACATTAAGGTCTGCAGAATACAGGAACAATAAAAAACTCTAAAAATTTTGATATTTAGGGACTAAAATTTGGAAAAATGTCCGCTTAAAGAAGAGAGACTGGAAACTAAAAAAAAAGTCCACAGCTCTTCCCATGGTAGGTGGAGAGTCACTTTTTTCTTTAAATGATGTATATCAATCGTTGGAATATAGGAAAAATACGAAACCCCCAAAATTTTAAAATTAAAGGGCCCAATTTTTGAAAAATGTGAAAATCAAGTTTTAAGCAAAAACTTTTAAAAAATTCCACAGCCGGTTCTATATGAGTTATGGTATTGATTTTCGTTTTAACTGCACATTAAGGTCTGCAGAATACAGGAACAATAAAAAACTCGAAAAATTTTGATATTTAGAGACCAAAATTTGGAATAATGCACTCTTAAAGCCGAAATACTGGAAACTAAAAAAAAGTCCACAACTCTTTCCATGGCAGCTGAAGGGTCATTGTTTTTTTTAAATGATGTATTTCAATCGCCAGAATATAGAAAAAATATGAGACCCCCTAAATTTTGAAATCAAAGGACCCAAATTTTGAAAAAAGGATAAAATCACGTTTCGAGCAACAAATTTTTAAAACATTCCTCAACCGATTTATATGAGTTACGGTATTGATTTTCTTTTTAATTTGCACACTAAGGTTTCCAGAATACAGGAAAAATAAGAAATTCGAAAAATTTTGATATTTAGGGACCAAAATTTGGGAAGATACACGCTGAAAGCGGTAAGACTGGAAACTTTAAAAAAGTCCACAGTTCTTTCCATGATAGCTGGAGGGTCATTTCCTTTTTTAAATAATTTAATAGAATCGCTAAAATATATTAAAAATATGGGATTCCCAAAATTAAAAAGTCAAATGGACATGAAAAGTTTGATGGAATTCCTAAATAAAAAATTCAAAGAACCAAAGGAAGAATAAATAAATAATAATATACATCTAAACATCGATAATTTTAAAACTATGCCCTACAAAACGATCCAAAATGAGGTAGTCATTTTGGAAGAGAAGATGGAGGGACTAATACAGGAAAAAATTGTAAATTTAGAAGGAAAGTTTAACAAAGAGAATAGAATTAATGAGAAGATAAGGGAAATCGGTCACATTTGGAATTTGAAGAAAGTATGTATTAGAAAAACTCATCGTTATGTACTTGGTGATCGACCAACTTGTGCTGAAATTGTGGAAGTGCTCTATACTTCTCCAAATGCCGATCCGAGAAAAGTTATTATATAGAAAGAAAATTAATTCTGCTTACGAAAGTTTGCAATATCCATTATTATTTCCACATGGTTCAGTTGGTTGGTAAATAGATATGGCAGATAATAAAAATAAAAAAATATCTCAGATAAAATATTACAGTTAAATTAGGGCAAAAATATTTTGTTGACATGTGGTGTAAGGTGGAAGAAGAAAAATTACAGTTTACTAGATTTAATCAAAAAAAAAATCCTACAAACGTCTACTCGAAGTGAAATAGACAAATCTATCGCAGCTATAGGAGGTCCAAAACCAGGAAAAATTTACCTTGCAAGCTCATATACACATTTTCCACATCAATGTTTTTTATTACGATGACGTGTAATCCTAATTGGATAGAAATAAAATTAAATTTAAACGAAAAGCAATATCACATCAATCATCCAGATTTGTGTTGTAGGATATTCCAATTAAAATTAAATCATTTATTAAAAATTTTAAAGTTAGGTGAAATTTTCGGAGAAATGGTTTATATTTTATACGTAATCGAATTCCAAACAAGAGGTCTTCCTCATGTTCATGCTGCTTTAGGGGTAAAAAATTCGTCCGTATCTAATGAAGAGATTAACAATTTTGTACAAGCCGCAAATCCGAATTCTACTGGGCGATTTTTTAAAATTTGATTCATTAAGTTTTAACATTTTTGTCCATTTATTTGTTTCTACATTATAAAGACGAAAAGACGTCAATTTAAAAAAAATATATATCTCCAGCTGAACCCTCATAACAGCTACAGCTTTTCTTTTTTTTTTTTAATCAACGTCACTTCATAAAAACATTAGAAAAACATGAAATATCCAAAATTTTATAATTTAAGAGTACAAAATTTTAAAAAAATGCAACAGAAATTATCAATGTTAGTTACAGTGGAAATGTAGCAGTTCCTGAAATCTAAATATTTAAACTATGATTATAGAACATTGTGTCCTAGACGTTTCCGTGTGAACAGAGTTAATATAATAATACATTATTTCTGACAACATTTATTTATTTATGTATACTGAAGCAGCGTGCTAAACATAAAAAATTCATTATTGAAATCTATGAACATATATAGTTTATGAATTTATGAAAAAACATCTGGCTATTGCGAAGAAATTCTTTGTTATTAATGAGACATCAGTTTCTTATTTTTTCTCAATACTGAATTGCTAATTTCGTAGTGACCTGATCCTAAGTCAACCGTCATCACATTGCAGCTGATAATAGTGTTACGTATTGTTTTATATTTTATTATTTCTTTTATACTATCCATACAACTTTGTATATTATTATTATTATTGTGTTATTTTTTAGCGGTCGACTGGCAAAGAAAGTAGTTTAAATTGTAATTAGAATATATTATTTCACATAAAGTATCGATATATGTCAATGTTCGCACCTTGAATAATTAACCATTAAATTAATAACTAAAGTAGGAACAATAAATTTAAATTAAAAATTAATAATTAAATCTTACGTCTGTGACAAACACCGAGACCACAGTAGCATCGAAAAAATAAATATATGTGAATGCTGCAGTCTTTATGAAAATTTACAAAGTAAAATTATTTGAAATCCAAAGGAACGGGCCGCGAAACCAATTCCCTAGTATATATATATATATATATATATATATATATATATATATACTAGCTGTGCCCGCGGCGTTTCTCGCGTGAATTATGATTCTAAAAAATTACTTTATTTGTTAAATTACACCCATGCGGAATTCAGTTCATGACTGTGTAAGAGTATCAGTGAATGATTATACATATGTCAAAATATTTTCTTCTCGGCAGACGTTGTCCTGCCTGAACGTTGGCTTGTCTGCTATTATCGGGTTAAGGAAACGTTTTTTCGACATTCTAATTTTCTACTGTTGCCCAAATCAAAATCCAAAAAATAAGTGCAATTTCTCGTTATCTTGCGCCGTTCAATTTTCATGAAACTTAAAATTTTCTCCACAAATTTAATGAAATCGTAAAATGAGGGCCTACTACACAGCTGGAATTCGAATGAGTGCTATATAATAACAGATGATAGTAACAGATGGCGGCCAGTAATTTTTTTGTTATTTTTTTGGTGTAATTGTGGTGGTACGCTACAACCCTAAATTAAATATGATAAACTGATCATCGTTAGTTAGAGATGACGTGAAAGCACAAAAATAATGGAGATATCGCTTAGTTAATGCTGTGATGTTTATTGTTGATAAAACTCTGCGATCTCAGAAGAAAGGAAATTCAGGGAAACTTGTTATGATAAAATACAAATATAATTTTGTATTATTTCGTTACAACATCTAATTTCATTCTATCCTAAGAGAAATTGTTTAGTTTTCCTTTATTCCCACTTGCGTTTCGCAGCCTGTTCCTTCGTACTTTAAATTATTTCACTTAGTAAATTTTCAAATCAAAATGAAAAGTATTTTGATTACATTAAAATGACTGAAGGCATTATTCACCTTAATAACAAAGATCAGTATAACCCAATAAGAGTTCTCAAATTTTGCTCTGCAAGCCGCTGCGAACGTTCGATACTCGACTCTGGCACGCGATTGCAACGCGTATTCTCTTTGACCTGCAAGACGATTTTCAGTTTCTGATGAAGATTCTCCATTACGACGTATTTTTGATGCCTCGCCTGGGAACTATTTCTAGAAAGTTGAGATCTTAATCTTTTGGGCATTTTGTACCTTTTACAAAAGATAACGGTAACGCTCGAAAATTTTCATTCCTTACATTACCACACTATTTCCATTAGTGATGAGCTTGTAAACGATGCTACGGCGATCTTTATCCGAATTTACATTTCCGTGGTAATTAACATTGATATTTTAATGTTTTATAAAAAAAGCTTTTGCAGCGCACGCGATGTAAGGAATTGTTTAAGTCATTTTTTTACACCTTGAGTCGCATTATTGGAGTTTTAGTAGGGATCCCTAATTTTTTTGAAAATATAATATAGCCTATGTCACCCGCAGATAGTGTAGCTTCCCAACGGGGAAAGAATTTTTCAAATCGGTCCAGTAGTTTCGGAGCCTGTTTAATGCAAACAAACAAACAAACAAACAATCAAATCTTTCCTCTTTATAATATTAGTATAGATATATACATATACATATACGTATATAAATATATATATAAAACTAATGTATACACTTTAATTGATTTCATGCAGTTATGTTTTTCCCCTAAACTAAATAAATAAATCAACAAATGAACAAATTCACCGGGAACAAAGTACAAACTGGGATAATTTAAAATGTAGCAACATTGAAATAGAGCGTGTAAAATGATTATTTTAGTACCATTTAAAAGATGTAGTGCAAAATAATATTGCGTCTTATGCAGTTTTTGCAATGTACAGTGCCGAAAAGAATTAGTAATCAAATGATGCATAATTAACAAAAAGTCAAAATTGAGAACTTTTATTTAGCACTATTAAAGTTAATTCCAGCAAAAAATTATAATTTTGTCATAATTACTTTTTAACATTAACAATTAAGATAATTCACCATTAATGAATTCACGAACCATTTGAAGCGCTCGTTTTGGCTGATACGATGGAACCATGTGACCGGCGTTTAGTACTACAAGATCAACAAGATTTCCAGCAACTTTATAATGTCCAGCCTGTATGCCCATTTCGTCATACCATAATACAAAATCCAGTTCATAATAATCTATTGCATGAGTGAAATGTAAATTTTCAATTATATATCTTACTGACGGATAATTAATATTGGCATCTAACTGACCAGTGTAAAATAAGATTTTATAATGATCTAATAATTCTGGTAACAACGGCACTACCGATCGCATTAAATCAGACCCTATACGATTATACACGTCAAAACTGAATTCAATATATTCCAAGTCTCCAACGTGAACACATTTGCGGATATAATCGCTTTCAAATATTTTTTCTACCTTCTTAAGTGATAGCGGTTCTGTATCTGTGTATCCGTATAAGGCGACTAAAGGAAATGAGTACATTGCGTTAAAGTCGTCATCGAGTTTTAAATAAGCTTCATCATAATTAAAAGAACGAATGTAAGCTTCATTAACGTATTCTATTTCGCGAACTTTTTTGAATGTCTTCAGATCAATAAATCCTAACTGATACAGGTAATCAGGTATCACATGTAAATTTTCAAAACTCAACATTCCGTTTCCAATTAAACAGCCCTTCAGGTTAATCTTATTTCGCGTAGTAATGACCGAATTTTTTTTATGAATTTCATACGCTATCGATGGAATGTATTTCCCGGCGTACGATTCTCCAGTAAGGTAAAAATCGTTCTGCGAATATTCGGGAAAAAGTTGAAAAAACTGAACCAACGCACAATACATATCTCTGGCAACGTCTTCGTTATTTGTGACATACCCGGCTTTGTTTTGCGTAAAACTGAATCCAGTTCCGACCGGTTGATCAAAGTACAATATATTGAATTCATTGGTCCACGCAATTTCTCTGCGAATCAATGCGCCGTTAGTTTCCAATTTGTAAGGTCCATTTTCTTGAAACAAACCCAATAAAGAACTGGTACCGGGGCCACCGTTTAACCAAAGCAAAATCGGAACATTTTCGTGATCTTTTTCACTCAGACAAAACCAGAAGAACAAATTCGAATTGAACTCTTCGTTCACTGTCAAAAACCCGGAATAACTAGTGAAACTATCGTCTGGCAATATGCGTCCTACTCGACTAGCTTCTTTTCCTTCTTCTATTTCACCCGATTTGATATACGGCGTCAGGTACAATGGTTCACCAGCGTCTCCTTCATTAGGAGCGTACAAATTCTTCAATGTTTCAGTGTTAGAAGGAATGATCATACGACTATTCACCAACAAGTAGAGCTGAAAACTTATGAGTAGGTTAAACTTGACTGCAATCATATTTTCGGAACATGGATTTGACATTAGTTCAATATTATTCTTGTCCTCGATTAGTGCAGTACATTTGCATCTGGAATAAACCATTACATAATGTTATTCTATAATTAATTACGGACAAATTAGCTCGGGAATAACTTGATTGAATGTGTTGGTTAAATTTTCAGAGGTTACTGGGTCTTCCTTAATGCACGGCTGTATAAATTGTTTGTAAATAAAACTACCTTTGGATTTAGACAAACTAATTAACATTCGTTAATTCTGGTGAACAGATATCGTGATTTTTTTTTCAGACAGAATGTTATCCTGGTGGTAGTGAATTTTTACATTGTTTTTCAACAAATCATAAAGCTGATGGACGGATACCATATTTTACAGGTTGTGAGATTCTGAAATTAGCGATGACGAGTAAAATTTATTAAAATAAGCAAAACGTAAAAAGAGGCAATGTTAAACTTCAATGTTACTGTGCATAGGTTTATTTAGTATTGGAACAGAACTTGTGTAAAACAAATCAAATATTTACGATCAGTTCGAAGTGCAGATTAGTTCCACATTGCACACAGAACGTTCCTTAACACCGCTTATATTCATGCAGTAAGAATCTCCGTATAAGTAGTCTTAATATGACATGATATTTAATGTAAGTAGTGATAGTCAGAATCAACAATAACGTTATTTTCGCATGAGAACATTATTGAAATATTTATCCACAGATGGGGGTATTCTTTTCGATATCCAAGTAAATCATATATAATAAAATGTATAATAATGTCACTACAGTCTACCGGCAATAGGCTTATAGCCAAAGGCATTGATTAAAATCCCGCAGAAGATTTCTTGTCGTAAATTTAAAGAACACCGTGAATTATTAATTAGAGAAATGGCATCGATTTATTGCGTGATTTTTTCTTTCATTTATTATCGCTAGTGACAGTATTATTAGTGTATCTTTCTTCTCTACTTACAATAGTGTGTAGTTCTATTAATATTGATCTATTTTTCCTTTTGAACTAGATGAAGTACTGGATCATGAAGGGTATACTCGTATTATTCGACTAAAAGATATTTAATCAATTATTAGTTTATGGGAAAAGTTCAACCATTATACCACAAATTTATTTCACGCGAAAATAACTAAAGCAGACGTGCTGCTATGCAATATATATATAAGCACCATTTATAGTGTTACTCAGATGTTTTAATAATTATTTTTTTGGATAACAACTTTAGGTACATCGGTTTAAACGGAAGAGAACATTCCGTTTGTTTTAAATCGTACAAGGTACAAATGGGGAACGTTATTGGATGCTAACCTTCCGGAAGTTGTGTTACGTTTCAGATGAATTATTTTCCACTTAACCACTCGTAATTCAGAAATTTATTGTAAAAAAAATAAAAATTGCATGGAATATAAGAAACCTATACCATATATACATAGAAGTCAATAAATGTTACTTGGCTTTTACCGACGTCCAAAAAAAAAGAAAATTATGCGTTCTTCGCGTTGGTCCTTTTAGATAATTTTTCATTAATACAAAAGATGCAATTGACTTTTAAAATACAATAAATTTACGTAGAAGCATAATTTGGCAAAATGAAAGTATTAACAATGTTATTTACCACGATAATGTAGCTTTCAATAAGGGAAATGAATTTTACACTGCCACAGAACCATTTACAAGCCCATCAGTTTTAAATGATTTGATAAGACAAAAAATTTAATTATTATACTAAAAACTGTGAAATAAACTCTTTATAATACAAATAGCGACTTCAAAATTTACAAATGAGAATTAATAAAAAACACTAAAAAGTAGGAAGTAATTATTTGGTAGGAAATAATTATTTGATAAAAAATAATATGTTTCAGAGTGATGTACCTTTAGGTGAGGTCATTAATGTTTATTAGAGTTTGCGCCAAATTCAACCTACAATTATAATTAAAAACGGCATTAAATATTCATTAAACTGTTTCTAGATATTTTAATTTTTATTTGGTGCCAACTCTAATTAAGGTATTGATGTATTAGAATTACCCTTACGCCACGTGAAATCAATAAAACTGCATTTATCCGTCACTAGCGTAATCGTCACTCTCTGTAATCCGTTATTGAAAAAAAAAAAAATTATTTCATGAAGTGTCAGTATTATTGGAATCGTCTGTAAGCGTAATTATGAGAGGGAGCAACTAGGCTACCAGTTTATTCGGCTTCAATGATGTCGCCTATACCAATCGTATTCTACATTTGGTGCATTTAAATATCAGGAGTTTGAGACTTCACTGGGATGAGAGTTTATCGCTTACATTCATAGCATACCTATTAATATAATAGTGCTCACCGAAAGACATGCAGCAAATGAGGAAACGAGTATATATAATGAACGGGTTACACTGAGTTTGCAATTTCGAAACCCAAAAATACAACGATGAGATTATAATTTTTGTATTGAATAAATTTAAATCCGTGCAAACGGTAATTGAGAGGAAAGGGTGTGATTCCCTGTTAATGGAAATAGAGATAAATCCTAATCAATTAGTTTAGCTAATATCAATGTCATCTAGTTCAAACTTTCTGGAATTCTTACGCAACCTAAACCAAATCATTAATCTAGCTGGAACTAAAAAGGACTTTGCAGTATGCGGTGACTTCAACATAGATATGCCCAGGCGGCACATTCTCGTCGAGAACTTGCCAAATATTATAAGCAGTCGTGGAGGAATGCAGCTAATAGACTGCATCGTGCGGGAAGAGTTGCGCGTGGGTCGAATTTCCCAAATATATAGTGACTATATTTTAATGAAGTTTACTTTTAAGGAGATAGTATCGGGGATCATCGAATCCCAGACTTCAGACTACGATATTGCGCTATAAAAATTAAAAAGGTTGGTGGTATCAACATTGCGGATAAAGAGCCCAAGCGGTTAAATTGATATTCAGGAAAATACGTAGCTGTAATTGGGAACGACTACTATAATCGACCGAAGCGGAGAGCATATGTAATCAAATTTGTCCGGCTTTTAAGGATATATATGTGACAGTAGCAGTGTAAAAATTTATAACGACTTAGAGAATAAATATAAACCTAGAAATGTATTAAACGCTCTAAAAGTAACTCAACTAATGTAAGGTACAAAAATTTGTATAAAAACTATTGAAATATGACCAAAAACGAAATAAGAACAGTCAAAAATGTATACTACAAGGACAAAATTGAAAAAGAAAAACAAGTTGGGAAATAATAAATAACTTAATCAATATAAAAATAGGATATCTGCAGAAATGGTTAGAGCAAATTTCTTTGGATATACCTCCAACGCAGCGAAACAATTTAGTGAATATGAAGCAAACTGCATAAAAAATACCATACATACGTGTAATAAAGAGATGTTAGAGACCAATATAGAGATCACCGGAATGATCTATATTCCAGAAGCATCAATAAATTGCGTTGAGTCAATAATTCCGAAATTAAAAATTGATAGAACCTAGGATGGGATGGTATAAGGAGTAAAGAGACATTAAAAATAATAAACGAATACTTTCGCCCCTGATCACAAAACTAATTAATTGTTCCATAAAAGAGTGTATGATCCCTCAAGGGCTAAAAATTGGAATCATTAAACCTATTTGCAAAGACGCAGCCGTATTCAGTATGAGAATTATAGACTTATAACTTCAATATCACCAGTTGCTAAAATTGTGGAGCATTACATAGAAAATCATTTAAGGAATTATTTAGAAAAAAACAAAATCTTATGTAGAAATTGGTACAGTTTTAGAAAACATAAATCTACTGTTTCCTTGTTTATATTAATGACAAAACAAGTATACAAGAGCCTAGCAGGTGGAAAACAATCGCTAATGTCTTTTATCGATTTAACTAAGATATTCGATGTTGTGAACCACATAAGTTAATTGCAGATATGGACCAAATTGGAATAAAAGAGAACCTAAAGGAATGGTTTATAGACTATTTACAAAATAGGAAAAGCGTGGTTAAAATTGACGGAAAACTAAGTTCACAAGTAAATCTAGCATATAGTAGGGTAAGTCAAAGTCTTATCTCCCGCTGATTTTCCTAATTTACGTTAATTCACTCGCAAACTACATAAAAAATTCCTTATTATTTACGCTTAAGCAGAAGATATAGCCTTGTTTACAGAACAGAAGGACATTTGAGTTGCCGAAAAACTCCTACAAAAAGATGTTGATAACTTAAGCAGGTGGACCCGTGACAGAAATATAACAATAAATAGTACGAAGTTGAGAACTATATACATTAGAACTTCTAGTAGATATAGGAACTATGCCCCTAAGATAACACTGCGTTCCATACAATGTTTACATATAAACAATAAAAATGAGCGGAGTTGTACTTATGATTGCTTAGAGTCTGTCACCTATTATAAATATCTCGGCTTAACAATCATCTATATCTACATATTCTTATATATGTATATCTACGTATGCATATCCTATGTGTGAATTACACTGATCTAGATTTTTGTAATGTCATTTGGTAAAAGTTTAGATGATATCACACATATTTTGAGATATTAGTATATTGAAAAATAAATAAAGTGTTTCTTAAATTCTATTAAAATTTCTGAGCAATTTTGTTGTTTTTTTCTATTTATAAAGATTTGTTTCATGAATAGAATGTTTAAGATACAAAATTCCTTCACATTATGAACTTTGTGCCCCATGAAAATTATCAAAAAATAGCGTAAGAGCCGTTTAAACGATGAATATCGGCATAGTAAAGAGTTGGAAAAAACAAAAAAAACCTAACGAAGATAGTGATAAATTGAGGAAAATTGTGTGAAAGGTACAAAAAGCACTGGAAAATGGTGAGAAATAGCGGAAATTGATGAAAACAGTGTGTAAAAGTGCTAAAATGTAAGAAAACAGAGAGAAATAGTGGAAAACTGGCGATAATTGGTTAAAAATGAGAAAAACGGTGTAAAAGTGTTAAAGAATAAGATCATGGATAAGGAAGAAAACGTTCACTACATGGCTGTGCAGAGGTGATTAAATCTGAGGCGATTGATGACAGTGCTTATTGGTAAATGGATACGGGAGGCCCTTACTCTCCACCAGCCTAACAGGAACGGTTAAGGAGGTGCTTAAAGATGTCTTTCATGTGTAGAACAGCTACATAAGCGTGCTGGTCAGACGTCTAGTAAATGTCTTGGACGCGATCGTTTCGCAGGATGCTCTTACCAACCGCTGTGTAACATAGCCTAAAAACAGGTTTTCAGCGGGAGAGATTGTCCACTTTCACCATAATACCTAGAGGCATGCTGTGAATTCGCCTGTTGTAAAAGCGTCTGCGGTTCAATCATACTTTGCTCACATCCCCACGACATCGTTTTGCTCTTTTCCCACCCCCTTATTGTCCTTTGAACTCTGGCGACTGTTCCTTCGTTTGTGATCCTGACCACGTGCAGTTTGAATGTTCCAGTCTTTCCTCCGAACGTAATATCATGTACGTTTAATTATTAAAGCTGAATTTTCCTACTCCATATAGTGCTTCCTATATCTTAGCTTTGCCGTCATCCAATGTGGTTCCTATTCTTGTCTCTTTTCTGTCATCGATTTCTGACCGGATTAAAATTTAATCTCTAATCTAGTCCAATTGTCCTGGGTAGCTGCCCTTAGTCGGCTAAGCTCCCCCCCCCCAAAAAAAAAAGTCGGAAATACCGGTACAAGATAAGCGCTTCAATAATGTTGCGAACGATCTGAGCGGTGGGGTGGGGGACATCTTAGACTGCGGAGCAGCTGTTGTTTTTCTTGAAAATGTCGAGATCAGTGGTCAATGACCCTGATGTTAATTTTTATGCGCGTGTGCATGTGTGTGTACATGTGGGTATTTGAACGAGTTAAAAAAATATTCTTTTGCTGAAAAACAGTAAATAGCAGGTATTGTGTGAACAAAGGCTGGTGTAAAGATGAGACGAAAAGGTTGTCGATTACTGGAAAAGGAAGATTGATGTTTCCAGTAACAACGCTGCGAGTGAAAATATTCGTTCCTTCGTTTAATAATTAATTACACTGAGATGTGTATGATATTAAAAATAATTATAATGCCGATAAAAATTATTTAGTGACCGGAGATTTTCTCGATCGAAAGATTAAAATTATTTTCACGATGTAAAGTATTTATGATGAAGTGATTGTGTAGTAACAAGAAAATTAAAGATCGGTAATTAAAAATTAAATATACATGACTGCGCATGGCGTGTATGTCACGACTGATGTGATACGCTCCCGCGGCTAATGCAGAAAAAATGTATACGATCAATAACGAAACTATCGGTGAGTGTGCCAGTGGGGCGTGTATGGAAGTCTGGAAGGAGTTTAAAAATAAATAAAACATTATAATTGCTAGGGAAACGTGTGTGCATGGAAACGGATATTGTGAAAATAAAAAAAATATGTACGAACTGGAAAAATTTTCAAAAGGCTTTTGGAAAAATAATCTGACAATAATATACAATAATTGATAGTAAAATGGGTGTTGGAGACAAAGTCTACGTTTCTGCGAGGGTTGATGGTTTAGCGGGCTCTTGAAAATATACCATGAAAGATTATTAGATTTGGCTTGGAATTCGGCTGTGAATATGAGAAAGAAGGCAGGCGAAAAGATCCCGAAAAGCCACAATCTGGGAGGATAAAAGAGGCATCGACACTATCCGGCCTCTTCGAATCAGCTGTAAACGCGATTGAATGTGAAGTAAATTGAAAATTAATAATACTATGGAATTCCTGTCTAATTAGGGCCTGCGGATGAAACTTGGAGAGTGTAGGTACAGTAAACATATTTGGAAGGTGGGAGAGATCGGCGAAATTAAAAGAGAAATAAAGGAGATTGACAAAGGACATTATGTAAAGACAAAACGAACTGAGCCGAAGAGAGATGAAGGACAAAATAGGGCTAGGTGCGAAACGCTAGTTTCTAGAAATGGGAAAATAATAATGAATAAGAGTAGAGGACCTGAGTGGAAGACGCTTAGCAAAAAAACGATAGCTCAAATAAGATCTGCGAATAGAAAGGGGAGATGTATTAGGTTCGGCGAGGACTACTGGGACAGGTGAGGATTTAAGAGTACCAAGACATAGACGAAGGCAATAGTTCTGGATTACATCCAATTTAGAGAGTCGGGACTCAGAGGTACAATCATAGACAAATGAACAGTAATCAGATTTTTAGCAGATGATGGATTTATGTAGAGAAATAAGAACATAAGGATGATCAACCCGTTTAGCCTTTTGGTTGCTGAAGAGGAAAGATACTTGATGTGTTCAGAGAAGGATAATCGACTGTCCGAAAAGATACCAGTATAACAAAAACAATTAACACAAGAGAGGAATGTATTTGCTCGGGATAAACAGACAGAAGTAGGATTATGAGGTTGCAGAGTAAATACGATGTAACAAGATTTAGTAGAAGAAACAGAAAGGTTAATTGAGGAATGACAATGATCTAGCACGGAAAGAGACAAATTAAGTGTCACACTGGCTGATAAAATATCATAAGATAAGGTATAGAGTAGGATGTCATCAGCAAAGAATAAAGAAGAAGAATTCAGAGAAAGAGAAGCCACACTGATAGTGCGTGTGTTGAAAAGAGTAGGACTGGTGGAGGAACTTTGATGAACACCTGAAAAACCATTCTTGAAATTTTAAAAGATGGAGCAGAGAAGTGGAAACAATGATTCAGCATGAGATTGATAATGAAGGAAGTAAACTGCATTGGAACGTTAATTGCTATCATCTTATCTATTGTAGTGGGCAAATCAACTTTATCAAAGACACAGAATACATTGATGAAGGAAGCCAAAGTATAATGTTTTTGGATAAAGGATTGATAGATATGGGAAACAAAAAGACTAATACAGTCGGAGGGACAAATACTAGGTGAAAAGCCAAGCATATAGCTAGAAAATACATTATTATGTTCTAGCCACCAAACAACATGCTTGTTTACTCTCAAACTGCTTTTTTTTTTTATAGTAGGGAGAATATGGTGGTTTTAGTACAGTGGACAGGGCAATGTTAGAGGGAGAGGGAGAAATGCTGTTAAACACCTTGCCACCAACCTGTCCCATGATGTCACTGCTGACCTTGTTTAGCCGTCTGAATGTGTTCTAGCCACCTCGCAGATCCCTATAAAACCTCATATTTAATCGTCACTTCGCAGCTCAGCTTCAGTTGTTGCTGTGCCGACATGTAATAAACAGTTTCCCCAGAAATTTTAATTACCGTTGGAATCCCAGTTGAATGCCGAGACAGCTTCTGACCTCACTTTCGGCCAAGAACTTTCCACTTTTATGTAAGGACATCGTGCGCGCACACATGTGTACATATCAGTGGTGTTCCGTGAATTTCAGAACTGAGGTAGCGCCACAATTAAATTTTTTTTTTACATAAAAATAAGCATGCGTAAAATTCGGTTAAATACAAAGCAGAAATAAAAATTAATTAAAAGGAACGAAATGTCTCATTTTTTGTAAATTAATTTGATTTTCTGGTTCTTATTGCGAACGTGTATATTACGTCATCACGAAAAGATGGACGTTTCCCCTAATGTGTTTGATAATAGTTCTTTTTCAATACCAAAAAAAGGAGGCTAATGAGGTTAGTCACTCCCGGCGACCTTGTGGATTTCTTAAATACGTTTTTAGTCGTTTCACTGCTGAGAACAATCGACCTTTACAGACGATGTGGTTGCTAGAATTGTGGCTATTAAATGAGAAAGCTTTTACACACTTCTGGAAAAACATCTTTCAGTCCTGTGAAACGGTAAAGTATAAGATGGTGCAACTGCGGTACGCAGTGCCCTTAAATATACTTTAGAATGTTGAAAGTACACTTTTCAAACTTGCAACATCGAAAAATTTTCCGTAATTCTGTTTTAAATTTAAAAAGTCTTCTTCCAGAAAAGTTTATTGAAAATTTAAAAAATTTTTTGTATTTAAGAGATTTGAAAATTTTAATTTTGTTACATCATCAAACCCCTATTATTAAAGATATATTTTTGTTTGCGTAGCATCGATCATTTTTAAAAATATCCTTTTTCATGATAGCTTTCGGTCTTCCCCAAAAACTAATTCAAATCAAAGCCATTTGCATAACAAACATTTTTTTTCATGCTTAAATAAAGTTCAAGCCCATCAGAACAATTTTTTATCTTTTCAAAACCACATAACCATGGCATTGTTGTGTGTAAATTTGTTTGAAAATGGTGGTTAAATATTTTATAAACATAGAGAAGTTTGATAAATTATGGAAGAGAGTATTTTACATACCTTTTGATTTTGTAATCGAATTTGCTAAATTAGGCGTTGGTTTTTCATTTTGAATACTATTAATTTTTTTTTTTTTTTTGAAAACTTAATGAACTAATACTAATCGGTAGGCGTTTTTTAATAATACAATTTTATGTAGCCTCAATTTCGAAAGTGTTTGCATTTTAACAGATGGAAAACGACAACATATAAAAAATGATCCGAAGAAAATATATTGCATGCTCGTACTCACACACACTGATCTGTACAAAAAGCGCGTTGTTGATCGGTGTATTCATCGTAAAGCGATTTCACTCAGTGCTTTCAAACTGAACATGCGCGCGCATTTTTTCTTCGCTCTCGATATACATTACTCCGGAATTGCACGGATTAAAATTCGCGCTAATTACATGATCTCGAAGCGACATAACCTGACGCTTCCAAATTGAATATGCGTGCGGAACCTTTTTCTATCCTTCGGTATGCAGCAGATCGTTCTTCAGAAACTCTAGGCAGTAGTAACGTGAAATAGTAAGCGTGTAGCTATTTCTGTCACTCACTTCTGCAGATGCTCCTTTTGATCTACCGCTCCTTTTTTCTAGTAATTTTTTAATTTTGGCACTTAAATTCAACAAGTCGAAAATATTTTTTTTTCTGGGGCTAGTATTCTACTGGCAAATACTGAAAAACAATTATGTACTAATTTGTTAGAGGATGCGGCGCTTTCATCGCTTCCATTGATGCTACGCCTCTGGTACATATCCTAAATATTCGTGATTTTAGTGTCGTCTACCCAAGAATTCTTTGAAGCGGGGAGTCCGAGCCATTTGACAAGGGACATTGGTCCTTAATGACGAATAACGCGTTCTATCAAGTAGACGTCTGGATATGCGGTGTTTTGTAGTTCTTCTTTGTGAAATTCCCCCTAATTGGTTCTTCGCTATGATTTTTAAACATATACATCGTCGGCTAGGTGCTATGCACGCTATTTATAGTAAATAGTTCACCGCTCCAGTTGGTGGTATAGCCCTTTTCTAGGAACGCTTTTACTTTACTAATGCGGACAATGTTGCTGATTTTAATCCTCCGCTGTTTTGTGGAAGGAGGATTAGCCTTAGCGCACGCTTTTGCCAAATTCCACGCAACATCCGTCTCCACACTAGATGTAACATTCTAGTGTGAACTCTATCGTTCGGTGTAGTTTTGTATTATATCTTTGTATAAGGTCCAGCAAAATCGCCATCGTTTGTTTTGGTTAGCAGTAAACTCTTTCCACATCCAGCCCTTTAACATTCTAAGATATTAGAAAATTACACTGGTAGTCGAAGTGGGACACGTTCTGTATAAGGAGGCAATATTAAGTAGAAATTTACGCTGATGTTTGTTAACATCAGCGATCGATCTCTTATTAACATAAATTCCCGAGCCGTATCTATACAGGGGCTCCAGAGGAACCCTATATAGGATGTCTCTCTCCCTATACTACAGATCATAAATATTCGGTTGGAGCCTTTTGAGTTTATAATAAATATCATCACATTTTTTCTGTATATATTTAACATGAGGAATAAATGTAAGTTTGTCATCTATTAAGATACCTAAGTATTTTAATTGTTTTGTATGGGAAATCGATTCATTAGCTATGAGGGAAGCCTTTTAACCTTATCTACTATTTCTTGCTCGCCAAACACAATAAATTGACATTTGGGAATAGAAAAATAGAGACCAAGATTATTAATGATGTTTTCTAGGTCATTGCAAACAACCTCAATAATTTTCAAATCATAATGCTTATGAACAGGAAATTGAATACACAAGTCGTCGGCATAAGAGATTAGTTCGTAATGAAGATTAATTAATGAGCTGAACTCGTTCACTGTATGATGTACATGGGAATATAATACATTCCCGAGTGTGAGTCAAAGAACAGAACCCTGTGGGACACCACACTCCAGTTTCCTGCTGTTTATAGAGTCCCCTATGCACAGGGTAGCATATCTACTTTTAAAGTAACAGATGATAGTATTGATGATGTACGGATTGATTTTGTATTTTTTTAATATGTCGATAATAGCAGACCATCTGCAACTATCAAATGCTCCCTTCGTATCAAAGGAAATGACAACTGCAGAATGGCCGCATTAGCGAGATTTCTTAATTTCGAAAATCAACTTAAAGAGGACACCCTCAGTAGAAAGTCCTTTCCGAAAGCCAAACTGATTCCGGTGAAAAATACTCCTACAATCAGCTTCTTTAATCAAGAGCTCATTGATAACCTTTTCATATATCTTCCCTATGGAGTTTAGCAGTGAAATTGGCCGATATCCCGAAAGGGAATGCGAGTCTTTGCCAGTTTTTGGAAAGAGCATAACATTAGCAACCTTCCAACACCCTGGGAAATCTTGAAGTGAAAAGCATTTATTAATTATATTACAAATCATTCCAGGGAAGTGTGATTTAAGATATTTAACTACTACATTTCTAATTTTATCATTCGAGGCAGCTTTCTTATTACAAAGATTATTAATAATACTGAAGACATCTCTGTCGGTGACTTTTGGTGAGACTGATCCAAGCATGTCACAGGTGGAAGGAAATTCATCTTTAATACTGAGGAAAAAATGATTAAGGAAGGCTTTACACTTACCTGTATTACGTACAATGAGGTAATTGTTAAGTATCAATGCAGGAATTTGAGTGGGTTTATTTTTGTTAAATATAAACTTATAAGGGCGTCCCCATGCAGAACTATTCTGAATTAGTTGACGCCAGTTGTTTAATTTTGATTTTATGATTAGGTTTTTATACCTGATCTAAAGGAATTTTAATACAGCCTCGAGGATAAATTTCTTACTAAAATTATTACATTTTGATTTCTTTCTACGAATCGAATTAATTTTATCTTTGATATGTTGAATTCCAACCACCAGTTTTCGCCTGGAGCTACGAACTTTTTCTGAGACTTAAGTACAATTTTTGTAAGGTAACTGTTTAAACGTTCGATATTAGATTCTAGCTGCGCTTCATTAGTACAACCAGCAATATCAGCTTGCAGTTGACCAATGTATTGTTTGTTAAGATTAGCATGTAACGATTTAAAATTAAGTCTAATGAATACATTGCTGTTATATTTAGGGACCTGGAGGGATAGGGTGGAGTAAATAGCTTTGTGGAAAGTCAGGTCAAAGCGGCATAATGAAAAGGTTACCAAGTATTAAATTCCAATATGAACGATCAGATAATCAATGATGCTATTTCCATTGTAATTACTAAAAGTGTACTGTTTATTATTTTTCATAACCAAACCGTTGGTGACTATGAATTCATGGAATAAATATGATGTTTGACAATCAATCACCTTATCCTCCATGACTGAAAATCTGATATTGAAGTCACCTATGAGTATAGGTGAGAGATGGCAACTGGACTTGATGATGTAATCAATCAGGTCAAAGCGCTGCAACTTAGGTTTATTTGGTGACAAGTAGCATGCAATAAATACGTATTTATGAATGATAAGTGAGGTGATATTATTTGCATTATAATTTATATGATGGGGAATATTATTTTTGATAATGATTGCGATCCGATTATTAGAATAATGAACATAATCTCTAGGAACAGAAATACCATCATTGTATGTATAAGGTTCAGCAATGACTGCTAGATCACAATCAGAATCCACTACATCTCTAATGAAAAGAAGCTGACAGGCATAGGAACCACCAACATTTAGATAATTTAACTAAAGTGCTAAAGTCTATTCTAGACTTAAGGTTTTCGACAGCTTTAATGAAACAAGGGCAATTTTTATTATGGGAAGTGTGGTCGATGCTTCCAATGGACCTGCTTACAATATCTAGTATTATTAGATAAGTCCTTAAATTTACATAGATTAGCGATATTGTCGTACAAACAGTTTACACTTGTTGTATCTTTACGTTTGTTAGCAAAGTTAATGTAATTATCCTCTAACCTGCAGATTTTATCAGTGTGTCCGAATTTAAGGCACCTTTTGCACTGGCGGGACGAAATGGATGTTACAAAACCCAGCGACTCCCATTTAACCCGTATTTTTCCATCACCTGGTAGTTTTCTGTATGTACTGGAGGTGAACCTTACATAGATTCGATTGGCCCTATCTGTTGTAATTTTGGATACTTACAATGGAGCCTCACCATAGGCTTCAGTGAAAAATTGGGTAATGTTTTCTTCGGAAATGGTGTTCGTTCTGAAAATTAATATTGTTGGGTCAAGCAACTTCTCTTGTTGCACCTTGGCTTCAGAAATGCGCTGATGAATGATGTCTATAAGTTTATCAGAATCTTATTTAGTCTCTGTGATAATCATCATGATGATATTCTTTGCTTCCCATTGCCTTCAGTTATTCCATTGCTGCTGTCCTTTGTCTTTTCCATTTCTGACCGCTTGGCTATTTAATTATAACTCTTAATTTTTCATGTTGTTGGGTCAAGGCCGCTGGCGCGCCCAGGGTAGGAAAAAAAAAACTTTCATTTCGTCTTTATGAGGTGAAACTTTTTCCTTCAACTGTCTATCGAATGCATTAATATTATCCGATTTTATAATAGTTTTATTCATATTGATGGCCTTGTGATCTGCAACAATATCCCGATAGGAACGTTCCAATCTATTTGCAGATCTTGTGTGCAATACATCCTTAACTACTGTTTGGATAGATGTTTGCTTTGTCGAAAATATTTTTTTAATATTGCATATAATTAATTGACATTTGGCTATCAGCGAGTCAATTTGGGAGGCTAATTGGAGAACATTCTCCTTTTCAACCTTCGAGAGACTTCTTGCTTTGAATTGGGCTATAATGGTTGTGGTGAGCTGGGTGACTCTTTTCAAGAGGTCAGCCAGCTCATTCAGTATCCATATTAATTCAAATTACTAGTGAGGGTGGGGGTTAAGCCCACCACGTAACTAACAATATAATATATAATAACAGAGAACGTTCACTTACTCTTTAAATTTGCAAAAAAAAAAAAAAGAAAAAAAGTTAAACACGCACAATATTTCAAAATATTAGAAGAAATACTACGACAGTGTGAAATTGTCTTGCGTTCTTGACGACTTGCTGTCGACAACAATTGTCGTTGGCGAGTTGTTGCCGAAAACCTTCCTCAATCATAGATGCCAAATACGTGTATATTAGATGAAATCAGCACCCCGTTTTGAGCACAATGCCGACAAACAATTTCGAAATTAAAGAACATAAATTATGAATTTAAAAGCTAATATTTAAATATAATTAAAAGAATTCAGATAACTAAAACATTAAAAACAGAAAGAAAATGTAATACAGACTCACTATAACGCCACAAATCATTAATAAGTATCCACCACTAATATATATATACGTTAGGGGTTTAGCCAGCGATTGCAGCACTAAACTTGAAGACTGCATAAGAGCCTCACGATCATTTTTCAACTATTGATACTTATTCAAGATATCCGAGCACAGTTTATCCAGTTCAATCTTGAATCGTATTTCTTGGTTAATTCGATCTATCGTGACTTAGTCAGAAACTAGAAATTCATCGAACAGGCGCCGGAAACGCCCGAAATTCATATGTTTTTCTTTATCCAGCACTAAGAACCCGTACCAATATCTCCATCAGGGGCGGCACGTATCTTGAAAAGTCCGCGGGGAGCATACACCGTTAACATGTTCATGATAAACATGTTGCATATTAAGGTCGTCCTAAGCAAAGAGTCAGATTGGTGCAGATGGACTTATATTCCTGTAATATTATTTTGTATACACATTATTTAATGTAATGTAAAATTATATGTGAAATGAAAAACAAAAGGAAAACAATTAAATACATATATATTAAAAACGATTATAATAAAACGGTAAGTTTTAGGTACTAGTGATTCATAAACATAGTAAATATGATATCTATTATATAAAGCTGCAAGAAAAAAAATCGTACAGACCGTTCTATAGTAGCTAGAGAGTTAATTTTTTTTTCAATCGAAGTATTTCCTTCGTCACGTCATACGAAAATAATAAGACCCTCAAAATTTTAAAACTAAAGGGCCCAAATTTCGAAAAATGTGAAAATCAAGTTTTAAGAAACAAATTTTTAAAAAATTCCGCAGCCGGTTCTATATAAGTTACGACATTGATTTTCATTTTAACTTACATACTAAGGTCTTCAAAATACAGGGAAAAAGTCAAATTCGAAAAATTTTGATATTTAAGGATCAAAATTTGCAAAAATACATGCTTAATGCGGTAAGACTCGAAACTGAAAAAAAGTCCACAGCCATTTCCGTGGTAGCTGGAGTCCCTCTATTTTTTAAATTATGTATTTCAACCGCTGGAATATAGGAAAAATACGAAACCTCAGAAATTTTAAAATTAAAGTGCTCAAACTTTGAAAAATGTGAAAATCAAGTTTTAAGAAAAAAAATTTCAAAAAATTACACAGCTGGTTCTATGTGAGTTACAGTTTTGATTTTCTTTTTAACGTGAGTAGCATATATATATATGTTCTGGCGCACAAAGGATGCCGCCAGCACCCATAGCACCCATAGCACCCAAGAGTCATTCTCAGAGGCGAAATTTCACCTTATTGTCTTGATTAATTCGTAAAATTAACCTAATTAATAGTATCAGAGGTCAAAAACTAACCCGAATACCCCGATTATTGCAGAAAATTAACCCAATTAAGGGTCCCAAGCACCCATGTGTCCCTAATTAATTACGCAATCAATTTAATCGTTGAATTATTAATTATGCAATCAATTTAATCGTTGAATTATTAATTATGCAATCAATTTAATCGTTGAATTATTAATTATGTAATCAATTTAATCGTTGAATTATTAATTATGCAATCAATTTAATCGTTGAATTCTTAATTATGCAATCAATTTAATCGTTGAATTATTAATTATGCAATCAATTTAATCGTTGAATTATTAATTATGCAATCAATTTAATCGTTGAATTATTAATTATGCAATCAATTTAATCGTTGAATTATTAATTATGCAATCAATTTAATCGTTGAATTATTAGAAAGTTAATCCAAGTCCCCCCGCTCGCCCTCCTAGCATACTTAGAAGGCGCACGCGCCGTTCCCGCGCACTCGTCGATCGTTCGCGATACCGCGATTTTCCAAAATTCTGCGTGTAAGTATAAAAATTCCGAATTTAACCAAAGTATAATATTTAAAGCCAGAAACTAACCTAAACCCCCCTTCTTCCTCTTTTTCCATTCGTACGTATTTTTTATTTTTCAGGGTGTAAGTATTATAAAATTACCCTAAGATTTTTTTTTATTTTTTTATTTCTACACACTCGCTTCAACCATCACTACATGTGACGTTGCATGCAAACACTTTCAAAACCGTTGAAACAGGATCTTAATATTCTTATAATTTCTATTCCAGTCGATACATTATTACGGAACCACGCCCCACATGTACACACTAACATAAACACACTTATACCCACATCCTTGACTACTTTGTTCGTATACACATATGTAACCGACTTTCTCCGAAAGAACGACATTTTTCTGACGCAACATTTCCACTGCCACAACCGATTCAAATGTAGTAAAAGCGCACGCATCGTTCTCGCACACGTGTCGATCGTTCGCGATATCGTGATTTTTTTAAATTAACCAAAGTATAATATTTAAAGCATGAAACTAACCTGAGCTCCCCGTTCACCCACTTTGTACCATTCAAATGTATTTTTTTATTTTTTTATTTTTTTTCACGCCTAAGCATTATACAAATTAGTCTAAGTATATTTCTCATTTTCTACGGTTCCAAAAATTTTTCTTCATTCTCCGATCGTTAGAAAAGCACACTGACAGATCACACACTTATATCTATCATATATTATTTTTTCTCACTTACGATTATTTTTCCATCTGTAAGTATTTATGTATGTTTCCCCCAGTTCTAAAAATAAATCCTTCGATGTCTCGCCCCTCAGCGAATGCACACCGTCCGATCCCGCACACATTCCGCTGTCAATAGTTTCTCTGTCGTTTATAATATTTTTTTTTTCCGTCCGTAAGTATTATAAAATTAGTCAAAATATATTTTTTCAATTTCTACGGTTCCAAAAAATTTTCCTTATTCTCCGATCGTTACAAAAGCGCACTGACTAGTGATGGGCAACTTCGAAATGTTTCATTCGAATTATTCGATTGTTCGATAACTTCAAATGCATTCGATTGTTCCACAGTTGCATTCGAAATGTTATTTCATTCGTATAATTCATTCGTATTCACAACAATCATTCGAAATGTTATTTCATTCGTATAATTCATTCGTATTCACAACAATCATTCGAAATGTTATTTCATTCGTATTCACAACAATCATTCGAAATGTTATTTCATTCGTATAATTCATTCGTATTCACAACAATCATTCGAAATGTTATTTCATTCGTATTCACAATAATCATTCGAAATGTTATTTCATTCGTATAATTCATTCGTATTCACAACAATCATTCGAAATTTTATTTCATTCGTATAATTCATTCGTATTCACAACAATCATTCGAATTAAAATCATTCGAATCAAAATCATTCGAATCAAACTCATTCGAATTAAAATCATTCGAATCAAAATCATTCGAATTAAAATCATTCGAATCAAAATCATTTGATTGTTTTTTTTTTTTTTGACGATTGTTGATTATTTCGTTTGTAAAAACATTTCGAAATCGCACATCACTAGCACTGACAGATCACACGCTTATATCTACCATAGCGTTAGCCACCGCGAAAGCGAATCATTCGATCCCGTGCACACTCTGCTCTCAATAGTTTCCCTATCGTTCATAATAATTTTTCCAAGCCTAAGTATTATAGAATTAGTCTAAGTATATTTATTATTTTTTCTCACTTACGATTACTTTTCCATCCGTAAGTATTTATGTATGTTTTCCCCAGTTTTAAAAATAAATCTATCGATGTCTCGCCCCTCAACGAAAGCACACGCATCATTCTCGCGCACGTATCATTCGTTCGCGTTACCACTTTTTTTTTCAAAATTACTTCAAGTATATTTTGTTATTTTTCTCATTACGATTATTTTTCAGTCCGTAAGTATTTCTGTATGTTTTCCGAGGTTTTAAAAATTAATCCGAACAGACATTCAGACTGTTGTGAAAGCATACTATCTATCAACCGCACAGATTCTACATTATACGTTACTCTATTACGAGTTCTTCAAAAAATTGATTCGAATGTGTTTTTCATTTTTTTTTTTTTTTCAATCCTAAAAATTCATTCTTTCTACCCCCGCCCCCTCACATCTAAAATTGCTTATCTTTCATAATCTTTATTTATTTTATCGATTCTAAAAATTAATCAATGGTTCACTCGAAAGCGTACCGCACATTCCCACACACTTATCTTCTATCACGAATTTCCGTATTGATCATGAACATTTTTTCAACGTTAGACACAATAGCATATCACATTGGTCTCGCATACACACCACATGCAGTTCTATATGTCTAATTTTTATTAACGATCTTTATTTTTTTTGTACTGGTATTACTTTTTCCTACACAGTCATGTCATCATATACACTTAACATTGTCAAAAATAATTTTAACCTTTCGAGAAAGAAAAATCTCCGACCAATAAAAAAATGTTTATCAACATCACAATTATTTTTAATATTAATCGTTCGCTACAAACATAATTTTTTCGATCGTTTCAAGACATTATTGTTTCGAACGTCAATACCTGTTTTCCAAGAATCGATAACCTCTGCAGGTATATATCTCGTCATCGCAACAACCTTTACCTGCATGACTCGCATACCTTCAAGACCACTTGTACATTGCTCGCACGCTATTTCCCATTATTCGGTACAAGAATATTTTTCACACTCCCTCACATATGAGTATACACTCAAAGTCCTCGATTACTTTGTTTGTATACAAATATATTCAGCTTTCTCCGACGTAACAACATTTTTCTGACGTAACATTTCCACTGCCACAACCGATTCAAAGGTAGCTAATGAGATAGACTATCGAACGGAATCATTCAAGCAGTCAGTATTAGTTTTATGATAAACATGTATATTTTGTCGAATCTGTGTTCACGCATTATTAAAAAATTTACGTCAACATTAAAGAAAATAATTTCCTATGTTTTTTCTCTTTTTTTCTCTATCATTTATTTTTGTCTTTTATCTTTCCTTTTTCTCTTTCTTTTTCTCTGTCTTTTTTTTAGTGAAAAGTTTGAAATACATATTATTCAATCATGAACGCTAATATAGTTAACATAAGCAGCAACTCAAAATCAATTAAAGACGCCGAATTTATTCAGAATTTATTTGCGAGTGATAGCGACTCGCATACGTCTTCGTCACTTCAATTACCACAATCAGATGGTGGTTATTCTTCAACAGAATCAACATCTTCTACACATAAAATCGTTGGTCCAGTATTATTGTCAGATCAGATGGATATAGCGGAATATTTTGTAGATTTCAGCTTCCATAAGGATTCTGATTATGGTTTTCTAGTAACCGAACTAGCGATGATTGAGATGTCTGGCGGGGGGTATTTACATACGCTATACAAGCCAAGCAGAGCATGGTCTGCATCAAAAATGCCTCATTTACAATGCTCTTCCGTGAGTCATTACTTGAAAAACCCCTCATTATTTCCCTGTCGGGAAGAAATATTCATGGCACGCGATATATTCACAATACTGTCTGAAAAACCGAAGGTTCGCGTATATATTTTAACCACTTATGCAAAACTTATATTATGGGAACTTAACGAAAAGTCTGAATTGTTGCGTGACTTGGACTACGAACTCGTTAATATGGAGAAAGTCTTTCGAGTACCTAATATCGATGATTTATATCAAGAATACTCTGGTATAAGCAATTTGCTAACTTGTAAACACCATTATGGGAATGATATTTTTCATTGTGCGGTGAAAAATGTTATGGTGATGAGGACATGGCACGATCACGTTATCCGTCCGCTGAAGCTTATGAACAATCTCAATATAAATGATTTAAGCCAGTTATTCATTACAGCCACCAAAGAAATGATAATTACATTATTTCCAAGTTGCATCGGGGACATTTATATATTTTTACCGGACAGATTAAAACAGGATGATACGATAAAATCATTTCTACCATGCTACGATCACGAACATGATAAAGAATATTATATCGACGGTGATACATTACGCAGGAGTACTCGAAATTGTGTCAAAGTAAAAGATTGCGATGACTGTCAACATTCAATTCATACGGATTAAAAATTCAATAAAAGGCGCGGAATTTGAAAGATGGAGTTGTCTAGATCCTACGAAAGTTGAATATGAACATAACAATTACCTTTCAATGTACCAAAGTCAGCTTTCGCGCAGTATGTATAATATGTGAAATAAAACCATATTTTTTTCTTTTACTCGCATTTTTATTTTTATTATTTCAAAATCTTTTACATTGTTTCACATAAATTATAATGTATGTATGTATATATGTATGGAATTTTAATATGTAATAATATACATTTCCTACATTTTATTTTATTTCATGGTCATATAATTACTTTAAAATTATTTAGATACACCGCAGATATTATAGTACCGAACACATCATTTATTATTTCATTCTATTTCAATTAATATGTTGTATGGATGAAATCACATCAATTTATGTAACTGTTTATTTAAATTTAAATAATCTTTTTCTTTTTTTTTTTTTTTTTTTTATCTCTCAGCATATGCATGCGTGTATATGCTTACATATACAAATATGAAAAAAATTATTTTTTTATTTTTTCATCGATATGAATGGTAAATCTACGACTTTATTTGAAAAACGGTCAAAACTTAATACATAGATTTCAAACTTTGATGGAAATTTCCGTAAAACGTTCAATTTACACTTATTATCTTTAAAAAAAAAATTTTCATTATTATTATTCATATCATTTAAATAGACTGATACGACAGAGAGAGAAAATAAAAAGCTAAATTTTTACATGTGAGGGAGGGAGCTGATGAAAACGTACGGGTCTTATTATTTGGAATACAGATTACGAAGGAAATTTTTATTCTATGTTTCATTTTAAGATTTTTCATTTTTTACATTTAAAATTTTTCAATACGAAAATATTTCGAAATCTACAGGAACGTCTACGAATAGTCTTCGTCATTATAGAAGCACTTGCAGATCATGTATCGACACTGCATGCGCGTAAGGGTGAGTAAATATGTGTGAATATGTGTGAACATGTGTGTGTATGTATGCTTGAAATGTGCGAAATGGCTAATAAGAAACAACCGTTGAATCGCAACGACAGGTAGAGATCCGCTTATAGACTAAGAGAGTGAGAGTGAGATAAATTATGTACCTTTATTATTGCAGAACTGCACTGCAGTGGCAGACATGAAATATCCGTTAGCATCCTTTTCGAGGCAGTTTTATAAAAAAGACCGAAAATTAGCTTTAAAACTGGATGAATGAGATAGTTGATAATAAACATACCATTAAGACCGGTATACATGTATGTGGGCATGTGTGTGAGCGCACGGTTAAATGAATGACAAAAGATTATTAACTGCATAGGCATTGTTAAATACAACTATACTGATTTATCCGTAAAACTAACAAATTTTACCGTTGTTTTCTTTCCTTTTTTTCTTTCGCGTTTTACAAAAAATTCATGTTAGTTCTAAAAATATTGCTAAATTCAAATTAAATCGATCATGTTATTTTATTTTTTATTTTTGTTTCTTTAAACAATGTGTTACGATCGTATTTATCTTACTCAATCTTTTACTTAATATTCTAACGGTTTTAGACAACAGCAGAAATATGCAAGTTACCTTGGATGTATTATATTTTATTCGTGTATATGTGTATACACGCTTTCTATACAATCACATGCAAACATCGGATGCCGGAAATGTATGATAATATAATTTTTAAATCAATGATTAACGTATTATTATTATTTTTTTTTTTTTCACCCTGTGATATACAAAATAACATCATACTTGCTTTTACAACAATATTTAAATTCTACAAAAATAAATTGTCCCCAGGGTGGGGAGTAAAAATATCATGAAGAATCACTGTTTTTTGCTTTTTTTCTTTCTTTGCTTCACAATCTTTTTTCTTTATATTATTCTTTATTTCAGAGATTTTTTTAAATAGTTTTCTTTACACTCCAATATGGAATCTGTTAATTTATTGTACATGTCATATAATATGATAAATGCTAAAATTCGGAAAGTTTTTTTAAAGAAGTAATTGACAGAAGAGTATACTTTTGAAAACAAGAGAGTGAAGAGGCTATACATAAAAAGCAATATGATGCATTAAACATAACGAAAAAAACAAAAAAAAAAAACAGAAGAAACGTAAACACAAAGACTATTATGTTTTTTCATTAATCTATTCAATTACAACTTTTTTTTCATTCATCTATATTCTAAGTTCCATCATAAGTTTTAATTTTTTTATATGATGCCTACTAATTTCTATGTTTACTTAATTTATTTACTTTTCCACGAATGTTTTTAGAATTAAATTTTGAAAAAATTAAACATATTTTCGCACCTGCGTCAACTATCACATTAAATACATGTAGAAATTTTCATTTCAAACGCCGCCGGAAAATAACATGGGTTTTTTTGATATTTTTTAAAAATTTATTCATACTCTCTCTAATTATAGCTATTTTTACTCATTTTTATATTCTACATACAATGCTTGAGGTATTAGATGATGCAAATTCTAAATACACCATATTGCTATCACTCTGTTTATTATTTTTTTATTTGTTACTCGTTTTTTTTATTATTTTCTTATGTATATGTATTAGAATTAGTGATGTGCGATTTCGAAATGTTTTTACAATCGAAACAACCGATAATCGTCAAAAAAAAAACAAAAAACAATTGAATGATTTTTGTGAATACGAATGAATTATTCGAATAAAAACCGAAACTATCCGAACACAAACGAATGAAGTATTCGTTAAACATTGACTAGATTCTTCCGAGAGAAATAGCATTTCGAATGATTGTTGTGAATACGAATGAATTATTCGAATGAAATAACATTTCGAATGCAACCACGGAACAATCGAATGCATTCAAAGTCATCGAACAATCAAATAATTCGAATGAATCATTTCGAAGTTGCCCATCACTAATTAGAACCCATATGATTTTACAATAAAAAAAAGTGTTTATACTCATTATTGAAGTTGAATATAGATAATATTTACATTTAAAGGAAAAAGAAAAAGTTATTTTTATTATTCCATTCGCACGCGAAAAAAATTATGAAATGTAAAATATATATATAATTCATGTAATATATTTACAAACGATTAACAAGAATAAAAGAAAATTAATTTAAAAAATAAATAAATATCACAAAAAATTTAAAGATGGAAAAATTACAAGATTATGATTCGTACAATGCTCACAAATTGGCTCCTTTGATCGGGTTATGTTGGAATTCGAACAAACTTGCATGGTTGCATTGCGGACAATCTTTGATTAAGGTGGGATGTACTGCACTGAGTGGAAAGGAATCTGGAATATCATAGCTATGATGTTTAAAACACGGTAAGAAGCGTTTGATACGTCGATCATTCTTCAGTGCTACAGGTAATTTATTGTAAAAATCGCAAATTTTTTGAGGGCATACATTAATTAATATCTCTGCAGTAATATTTTGCATCAAGTCGCACGTAGAATATTTTACTAATGATAATATAGGTCTAACATTTACATTGTACCATTTCATCATCACATATACATTCTGCAATGAACACCTATGTATGTTTTTATCCGTGTGTGCATCACATTTTACAACTCTTGATATTCCTTTATACATATTATTTAATTTCCTTAAATTGGGTATACCGAATTCTTTTTCTAAATTAATAATCTTGAATCTTGAAAGTGATGTTTCAAATAGTTTTATCCATATAGTGGTAATTTTTTCATTTCCTTTAATGTAAATATTCAATGGTTCAAAATCTTCCAACACATTTTCTATATCACCAGCAATAGATTCGTAATTGTAATCTCCTGCATTCCACGGAATTGAATGACAGTTTTGAATTATCCTCATGTTTTCTTGTTTTTTATTATTGGATAATACATCCCATTCGAATGGAGGCTTGTAAATTCTATGAAATTGAATTTCACCATCGATACTTATTATTGAAAGTTCCTTAATGATGTACGTATCATTATCATATTTAAAACATTGAATATCGATAATTACCTCACGTGCTACTATCATTGTTACAGTTGTTATTAAAGAGAAAAGAAAAAAAACTAAAACTTTTAATAGTAACTAAAATTTAAACGTGTGAAGAACACTAATTCGTGAAACTAATAACAAGCGAGCGAATACAGTTATTCAGAGAGTTGACATAATGTCTACCTTTGAATTAGATGCATTCGATGAAATGTTGCATCAGAAAAATGCCCCTCAAACGGAGAAAGTTGATTGCATACATTGATGAATGAAGTTGTTAAGAACTTGTACATACATATACATTTTGTTTGTGGTAGTGTATGCATGTACACATGAGATCTTACATATAAGTAAGGGTCAAGATCCGGTTTTAACAGCTGTATCAGACGATCTTAACGTGCAGCTATGTACATGCAGGGATAGACTTTAATATAATCATTATCGATGGTAAACGAGAACATTAATTCATTTTTAAATTTTAATATATCGTCTTCCATCACTAATAAGATAACATAAAAAACTACTAACTTAACTGAATATATCCTTCTTCAACCAACTTTTCCTCAATCATTCGAATTTCATCATCTACACCAACATTTCACACTTTTTTAGATGTATGCGATAACAATAATCACTCAACCAATTCATTAGGATCGTCTGAATAATCGATCGGTGTATCTTCATGACATACTCCGCCATCAGCACAATGCTTAGTCTTTGCTCCATCATAGTAAATTTTTACACTTGATCCATTAGACTGAAACATCGGACGTATTATTTTTCTATATTTAGGAAATGTAGTACCCTTTAATACACCAGTAGCATGTAAATGAGCTCTAGTACACTCAAGTATTTATTTATACAGATCTAAATCATTATTTTGTATATTTATTCTCATCTATATGCGATACCATTAGTAAATGAAAGAGTCCGGGTGTGTAAGGAAATTTTATTTGCTTACTTCCTTTTCCTAAATAAATTTCACCATATTTGCAGTCCCAAGAAATCAATGTCGATCCTATCAGATACTCATCAATGTTTGTATCATAGTGTATTCCATATACTTGATCATTCGGAACAAGTTCATCAAAATCTGTATGAAATGAATCTACTTCACTTATGTTAAACGACTTAGCTTTGAGTTTGTTTTTTAATATTTTCATCTTTAATTTCAGACTCAGCGTCACTTCTCTGTTTACTATTAGACCGTTTTTGACGTTTTTACCATTGATGTATCATTTATTCCATAAGAATCCATTTTAATCTTTCAGATTTTTGTAATGCTTCATGAATTTCCAATAATGGTTTCATAATAGGTTCCAATATGGCGGCTGAAGTACTTGTAATTGGTTTCCACTCGGACTTCAATAGGTTATATTTTTACATTATATCGCTACATATCCTGTCTAGTTCATTTTTTCAGTCTTGCTTCCTTATTCATTCCATTATTGTTGTTATCAGTATTAACCAATGATTTACTCTTTGATAACAACATTTTAAATAACTAGAATTTCATCAAAACTTGTGAGTAAATCTTCCTTTATACATACATTTCACCATATATATCAATCACTGTGAATTTCATATTATTTTAAATACTTAAAATATACTTCATGTTATATATAAGTTATTAAAATTCAATATAAATAGATAGAGCAGATTTTCTCTAAACGTAACATTGGCCTGACAAATTTCTGGACTGAAAGTAAAACTAACCCAATACTCCTGCTACAGTTGTTATGCCAACAAAGGAGAATAAAATATCGAGATTTCAACAACATAAACAGCAAGAATTTGTATCATTTGTTATATTTGATTATTTCGAGTGTATCCTACAGCCTCTAAATAATGAATCACTATCGCATGATTGTCTAATAGTAAACAGAGAAGTGACGCTGAGTCTGAAATTAAAGATGAAAATATTAAAAAACAAACTCAAAGCTAAGTCGTTTAACATAAGTGAAGTAGATTCATTTCATACAGATTTTGATGAACTTGTTCCGAATGATCAAGTATATGGAATACACTATGATACAAACATTGATGAGTATCTGATAGGATCGACATTGATTTCTTGGGACTGCAAATATGGTGAAATTTATTTAGGAAAAGGAAGTAAGCAAATAAAATTTCCTTACACACCCGGACTCTTTCATTTACTAATGGTATCGCATATAGATGAGAATAAATATACAAAATAATGATTTAGATCTGTATAAATAAATACTTGAGTGTACTAGAGCTCATTTACATGCTACTGGTGTATTAAAGGGTACTACATTTCCTAAATATAGAAAAATAGTACGTCCGATGTTTCAGTCTAATGGATCAAGTGTAAAAATTTACTATGATGGAGCAAAGACTAAGCATTGTGCTGATGGCGGAGTATGTCATGAAGATACACCGATCGATTATTCAGACGATCCTAATGAATTGGTTGAGTGATTATTGTTATCGCATACATCTAAAAAAGTGTGAAATGTTGGTGTAGATGATGAAATTCGAATGATTGAGGAAAAGTTGGTTGAAGAAGGATATATTCAGTTAAGTTAGTAGTTTTTTATGTTATCTTATTAGTGATGGAAGACGATATATTAAAATTTAAAAATGAATTAATGTTCTCGTTTACCATCGATAATGATTATATTAAAGTCTATCCCTGCATGTACATAGCTGCACGTTAAGATCGTCTGATACAGCTGTTAAAACCGGATCTTGACCCTTACTTATATGTAAGATCTCATGTGTACATGCATACACTACCACAAACAAAATGTATATGTATGTACAAGTTCTTAACAACTTCATTCATCAATGTATGCAATCAACTTTCTCCGTTTGAGGGGCATTTTTCTGATGCAACATTTCATCGAATGCATCTAATTCAAAGGTAGACATTATGTCAACTCTCTGAATAACTGTATTCGCTCGCTTGTTATTAGTTTCACGAATTAGTGTTCTTCACACGTTTAAATTTTAGTTACTATTAAAAGTTTTAGTTTTTTTTCTTTTCTCTTTAATAACAACTGTAACAATGATAGTAGCACGTGAGGTAATTATCGATATTCAATGTTTTAAATATGATAATGATACGTACATCATTAAGGAACTTTCAATAATAAGTATCGATGGTGAAATTCAATTTCATAGAATTTACAAGCCTCCATTCGAATGGGATGTATTATCCAATAATAAAAAACAAGAAAACATGAGGATAATTCAAAACTGTCATTCAATTCCGTGGAATGCAGGAGATTACAATTACGAATCTATTGCTGGTGATATAGAAAATGTGTTGGAAGATTTTGAACCATTGAATATTTACATTAAAGGAAATGAAAAAATTACCACTATATGGATAAAACTATTTGAAACATCACTTTCAAGATTCAAGATTATTAATTTAGAAAAAGAATTCGGTATACCCAATTTAAGGAAATTAAATAATATGTATAAAGGAATATCAAGAGTTGTAAAATGTGATGCACACACGGATAAAAACATACATAGGTGTTCATTGCAGAATGTATATGTGATGATGAAATGGTACAATGTAAATGTTAGACCTATATTATCATTAGTAAAATATTCTACGTGCGACTTGATGCAAAATATTACTGCAGAGATATTAATTAATGTATGCCCTCAAAAAATTTGCGATTTTTACAATAAATTACCTGTAGCACTGAAGAATGATCGACGTATCAAACGCTTCTTACCGTGTTTTAAACATCATAGCTATGATATTCCAGATTCCTTTCCACTCAGTGCAGTACATCCCACCTTAATCAAAGATTGTCCGCAATGCAACCATGCAAGTTTGTTCGAATTCCAACATAACCCGATCAAAGGAGCCAATTTGTGAGCATTGTACGAATCATAATCTTGTAATTTTTCCATCTTTAAATTTTTTGTGATATTTATTTATTTTTTAAATTAATTTTCTTTTATTCTTGTTAATCGTTTGTAAATATATTACATGAATTATATATATATTTTACATTTCATAATTTTTTTCGCGTGCGAATGGAATAATAAAAATAACTTTTTCTTTTTCCTTTAAATGTAAATATTATCTATATTCAACTTCAATAATGAGTATAAACACTTTTTTTTATTGTAAAATCATATGGGTTCTAATTAGTGATGGGCAACTTCGAAATGATTCATTCGAATTATTTGATTGTTCGATGACTTTGAATGCATTCGATTGTTCCGTGGTTGCATTCGAAATGTTATTTCATTCGAATAATTCATTCGTATTCACAACAATCATTCGAAATGCTATTTCTCTCGGAAGAATCTAGTCAATGTTTAACGAATACTTCATTCGTTTGTGTTCGGATAGTTTCGGTTTTTATTCGAATAATTCATTCGTATTCACAAAAATCATTCAATTGTTTTTTGTTTTTTTTTTGACGATTATCGGTTGTTTCGATTGTAAAAACATTTCGAAATCGCACATCACTAATTCTAATACATATACATAAGAAAATAATAAAAAAAACGAGTAACAAATAAAAAAATAATAAACAGAGTGATAGCAATATGGTGTATTTAGAATTTGCATCATCTAATACCTCAAGCATTGTATGTAGAATATAAAAATGAGTAAAAATAGCTATAATTAGAGAGAGTATGAATAAATTTTTAAAAAATATCAAAAAAACCCATGTTATTTTCCGGCGGCGTTTGAAATGAAAATTTCTACATGTATTTAATGTGATAGTTGACGCAGGTGCGAAAATATGTTTAATTTTTTCAAAATTTAATTCTAAAAACATTCGTGGAAAAGTAAATAAATTAAGTAAACATAGAAATTAGTAGGCATCATATAAAAAAATTAAAACTTATGATGGAACTTAGAATATAGATGAATGAAAAAAAAGTTGTAATTGAATAGATTAATGAAAAAACATAATAGTCTTTGTGTTTACGTTTCTTCTGTTTTTTTTTTTTGTTTTTTTCGTTATGTTTAATGCATCATATTGCTTTTTATGTATAGCCTCTTCACTCTCTTGTTTTCAAAAGTATACTCTTCTGTCAATTACTTCTTTAAAAAAACTTTCCGAATTTTAGCATTTATCATATTATATGACATGTACAATAAATTAACAGATTCCATATTGGAGTGTAAAGAAAACTATTTAAAAAAATCTCTGAAATAAAGAATAATATAAAGAAAAAAGATTGTGAAGCAAAGAAAGAAAAAAAGCAAAAAACAGTGATTCTTCATGATATTTTTACTCCCCACCCTGGGGACAATTTATTTTTGTAGAATTTAAATATTGTTGTAAAAGCAAGTATGATGTTATTTTGTATATCACAGGGTGAAAAAAAAAAAAATAATAATAATACGTTAATCATTGATTTAAAAATTATATTATCATACATTTCCGGCATCCGATGTTTGCATGTGATTGTATAGAAAGCGTGTATACACATATACACGAATAAAATATAATACATCCAAGGTAACTTGCATATTTCTGCTGTTGTCTAAAACCGTTAGAATATTAAGTAAAAGATTGAGTAAGATAAATACGATCGTAACACATTGTTTAAAGAAACAAAAATAAAAAATAAAATAACATGATCGATTTAATTTGAATTTAGCAATATTTTTAGAACTAACATGAATTTTTTGTAAAACGCGAAAGAAAAAAAGGAAAGAAAACAACGGTAAAATTTGTTAGTTTTACGGATAAATCAGTATAGTTGTATTTAACAATGCCTATGCAGTTAATAATCTTTTGTCATTCATTTAACCGTGCGCTCACACACATGCCCACATACATGTATACCGGTCTTAATGGTATGTTTATTATCAACTATCTCATTCATCCAGTTTTAAAGCTAATTTTCGGTCTTTTTTATAAAACTGCCTCGAAAAGGATGCTAACGGATATTTCATGTCTGCCACTGCAGTGCAGTTCTGCAATAATAAAGGTACATAATTTATCTCACTCTCACTCTCTTAGTCTATAAGCGGATCTCTACCTGTCGTTGCGATTCAACGGTTGTTTCTTATTAGCCATTTCGCACATTTCAAGCATACATACACACACATGTTCACACATATTCACACATATTTACTCACCCTTACGCGCATGCAGTGTCGATACATGATCTGCAAGTGCTTCTATAATGACGAAGACTATTCGTAGACGTTCCTGTAGATTTCGAAATATTTTCGTATTGAAAAATTTTAAATGTAAAAAATGAAAAATCTTAAAATGAAACATAGAATAAAAATTTCCTTCGTAATCTGTATTCCAAATAATAAGACCCGTACGTTTTCATCAGCTCCCTCCCTCACATGTAAAAATTTAGCTTTTTATTTTCTCTCTCTGTCGTATCAGTCTATTTAAATGATATGAATAATAATAATGAAAATTTTTTTTTTAAAGATAATAAGTGTAAATTGAACGTTTTACGGAAATTTCCATCAAAGTTTGAAATCTATGTATTAAGTTTTGACCGTTTTTCAAATAAAGTCGTAGATTTACCATTCATATCGATGAAAAAATAAAAAAATAATTTTTTTCATATTTGTATATGTAAGCATATACACGCATGCATATGCTGAGAGATAAAAAAAAAAAAAAAAAAAAGAAAAAGATTATTTAAATTTAAATAAACAGTTACATAAATTGATGTGATTTCATCCATACAACATATTAATTGAAATAGAATGAAATAATAAATGATGTGTTCGGTACTATAATATCTGCGGTGTATCTAAATAATTTTAAAGTAATTATATGACCATGAAATAAAATAAAATGTAGGAAATGTATATTATTACATATTAAAATTCCATACATATATACATACATACATTATAATTTATGTGAAACAATGTAAAAGATTTTGAAATAATAAAAATAAAAATGCGAGTAAAAGAAAAAAATATGGTTTTATTTCACATATTATACATACTGCGCGAAAGCTGACTTTGGTACATTGAAAGGTAATTGTTATGTTCATATTCAACTTTCGTAGGATCTAGACAACTCCATCTTTCAAATTCCGCGCCTTTTATTGAATTTTTAATCCGTATGAATTGAATGTTGACAGTCATCGCAATCTTTTACTTTGACACAATTTCGAGTACTCCTGCGTAATGTATCACCGTCGATATAATATTCTTTATCATGTTCGTGATCGTAGCATGGTAGAAATGATTTTATCGTATCATCCTGTTTTAATCTGTCCGGTAAAAATATATAAATGTCCCCGATGCAACTTGGAAATAATGTAATTATCATTTCTTTGGTGGCTGTAATGAATAACTGGCTTAAATCATTTATATTGAGATTGTTCATAAGCTTCAGCGGACGGATAACGTGATCGTGCCATGTCCTCATCACCATAACATTTTTCACCGCACAATGAAAAATATCATTCCCATAATGGTGTTTACAAGTTAGCAAATTGCTTATACCAGAGTATTCTTGATATAAATCATCGATATTAGGTACTCGAAAGACTTTCTCCATATTAACGAGTTCGTAGTCCAAGTCACGCAACAATTCAGACTTTTCGTTAAGTTCCCATAATATAAGTTTTGCATAAGTGGTTAAAATATATACGCGAACCTTCGGTTTTTCAGACAGTATTGTGAATATATCGCGTGCCATGAATATTTCTTCCCGACAGGGAAATAATGAGGGGTTTTTCAAGTAATGACTCACGGAAGAGCATTGTAAATGAGGCATTTTTGATGCAGACCATGCTCTGCTTGGCTTGTATAGCGTATGTAAATACCCCCCGCCAGACATCTCAATCATCGCTAGTTCGGTTACTAGAAAACCATAATCAGAATCCTTATGGAAGCTGAAATCTACAAAATATTCCGCTATATCCATCTGATCTGACAATAATACTGGACCAACGATTTTATGTGTAGAAGATGTTGATTCTGTTGAAGAATAACCACCATCTGATTGTGGTAATTGAAGTGACGAAGACGTATGCGAGTCGCTATCACTCGCAAATAAATTCTGAATAAATTCGGCGTCTTTAATTGATTTTGAGTTGCTGCTTATGTTAACTATATTAGTGTTCATGATTGAATAATATGTATTTCAAACTTTTCACTAAAAAAAAGACAGAGAAAAAGAAAGAGAAAAAGGAAAGATAAAAGACAAAAATAAATGATAGAGAAAAAAAGAGAAAAAACATAGGAAATTATTTTCTTTAATGTTGACGTAAATTTTTTAATAATGCGTGAACACAGATTCGACAAAATATACATGTTTATCATAAAACTAATACTGACTGCTTGAATGATTCCGTTCGATAGTCTATCTCATTAGCTACCTTTGAATCGGTTGTGGCAGTGGAAATGTTACGTCAGAAAAATGTTGTTACGTCGGAGAAAGCTGAATATATTTGTATACAAACAAAGTAATCGAGGACTTTGAGTGTATACTCATATGTGAGGGAGTGTGAAAAATATTCTTGTACCGAATAATGGGAAATAGCGTGCGAGCAATGTACAAGTGGTCTTGAAGGTATGCGAGTCATGCAGGTAAAGGTTGTTGCGATGACGAGATATATACCTGCAGAGGTTATCGATTCTTGGAAAACGGGTATTGACGTTCGAAACAATAATGTCTTGAAACGATCGAAAAAATTATGTTTGTAGCGAACGATTAATATTAAAAATAATTGTGATGTTGATAAACATTTTTTTATTGGTCGGAGATTTTTCTTTCTCGAAAGGTTAAAATTATTTTTGACAATGTTAAGTGTATATGATGACATGACTGTGTAGGAAAAAGTAATACCAGTACAAAAAAAATAAAGATCGTTAATAAAAATTAGACATATAGAACTGCATGTGGTGTGTATGCGAGACCAATATGATATGCTATTGTGTCTAACGTTGAAAAAATGTTCATGATCAATACGGAAATTCGTGATAGAAGATAAGTGTGTGGGAATGTGCGGTACGCTTTCGAGTGAACCATTGATTAATTTTTAGAATCGATAAAATAAATAAAGATTATGAAAGATAAGCAATTTTAGATGTGAGGGGGCGGGGGTAGAAAGAATGAATTTTTAGGATTGAAAAAAAAAAAAAATGAAAAACACATTCGAATCAATTTTTTGAAGAACTCGTAATAGAGTAACGTATAATGTAGAATCTGTGCGGTTGATAGATAGTATGCTTTCACAACAGTCTGAATGTCTGTTCGGATTAATTTTTAAAACCTCGGAAAACATACAGAAATACTTACGGACTGAAAAATAATCGTAATGAGAAAAATAACAAAATATACTTGAACTAATTTTGAAAAAAAAAGTGGTAACGCGAACGAATGATACGTGCGCGAGAATGATGCGTGTGCTTTCGTTGAGGGGCGAGACATCGATAGATTTATTTTTAAAACTGGGGAAAACATACATAAATACTTACGGATGGAAAAGTAATCGTAAGTGAGAAAAAATAATAAATATACTTAGACTAATTCTATAATACTTAGGCTTGGAAAAATTATTATGAACGATAGGGAAACTATTGAGAGCAGAGTGTGCACGGGATCGAATGATTCGCTTTCGCGGTGGCTAACGCTATGGTAGATATAAGCGTGTGATCTGTCAGTGCTAGTGATGTGCGATTTCGAAATGTTTTTACAAACGAAATAATCAACAATCGTCAAAAAAAAAAAAAACAATCAAATGATTTTGATTCGAATGATTTTAATTCGAATGATTTTGATTCGAATGATTTTAATTCGAATGAGTTTGATTCGAATGATTTTGATTCGAATGATTTTAATTCGAATGATTGTTGTGAATACGAATGAATTATACGAATGAAATAAAATTTCGAATGATTGTTGTGAATACGAATGAATTATACGAATGAAATAACATTTCGAATGATTATTGTGAATACGAATGAAATAACATTTCGAATGATTGTTGTGAATACGAATGAATTATACGAATGAAATAACATTTCGAATGATTGTTGTGAATACGAATGAAATAACATTTCGAATGATTGTTGTGAATACGAATGAATTATACGAATGAAATAACATTTCGAATGATTGTTGTGAATACGAATGAATTATACGAATGAAATAACATTTCGAATGCAACTGTGGAACAATCGAATGCATTTGAAGTTATCGAACAATCGAATAATTCGAATGAAACATTTCGAAGTTGCCCATCACTAGTCAGTGCGCTTTTGTAACGATCGGAGAATAAGGAAAATTTTTTGGAACCGTAGAAATTGAAAAAATATATTTTGACTAATTTTATAATACTTACGGACGGAAAAAAAAAAATATTATAAACGACAGAGAAACTATTGACAGCGGAATGTGTGCGGGATCGGACGGTGTGCATTCGCTGAGGGGCGAGACATCGAAGGATTTATTTTTAGAACTGGGGGAAACATACATAAATACTTACAGATGGAAAAATAATCGTAAGTGAGAAAAAATAATATATGATAGATATAAGTGTGTGATCTGTCAGTGTGCTTTTCTAACGATCGGAGAATGAAGAAAAATTTTTGGAACCGTAGAAAATGAGAAATATACTTAGACTAATTTGTATAATGCTTAGGCGTGAAAAAAAATAAAAAAATAAAAAAATACATTTGAATGGTACAAAGTGGGTGAACGGGGAGCTCAGGTTAGTTTCATGCTTTAAATATTATACTTTGGTTAATTTAAAAAAATCACGATATCGCGAACGATCGACACGTGTGCGAGAACGATGCGTGCGCTTTTACTACATTTGAATCGGTTGTGGCAGTGGAAATGTTGCGTCAGAAAAATGTCGTTCTTTCGGAGAAAGTCGGTTACATATGTGTATACGAACAAAGTAGTCAAGGATGTGGGTATAAGTGTGTTTATGTTAGTGTGTACATGTGGGGCGTGGTTCCGTAATAATGTATCGACTGGAATAGAAATTATAAGAATATTAAGATCCTGTTTCAACGGTTTTGAAAGTGTTTGCATGCAACGTCACATGTAGTGATGGTTGAAGCGAGTGTGTAGAAATAAAAAAATAAAAAAAAATCTTAGGGTAATTTTATAATACTTACACCCTGAAAAATAAAAAATACGTACGAATGGAAAAAGAGGAAGAAGGGGGGTTTAGGTTAGTTTCTGGCTTTAAATATTATACTTTGGTTAAATTCGGAATTTTTATACTTACACGCAGAATTTTGGAAAATCGCGGTATCGCGAACGATCGACGAGTGCGCGGGAACGGCGCGTGCGCCTTCTAAGTATGCTAGGAGGGCGAGCGGGGGGACTTGGATTAACTTTCTAATAATTCAACGATTAAATTGATTGCATAATTAATAATTCAACGATTAAATTGATTGCATAATTAATAATTCAACGATTAAATTGATTGCATAATTAATAATTCAACGATTAAATTGATTGCATAATTAATAATTCAACGATTAAATTGATTGCATAATTAAGAATTCAACGATTAAATTGATTGCATAATTAATAATTCAACGATTAAATTGATTACATAATTAATAATTCAACGATTAAATTGATTGCATAATTAATAATTCAACGATTAAATTGATTGCATAATTAATAATTCAACGATTAAATTGATTGCGTAATTAATTAGGGACACATGGGTGCTTGGGACCCTTAATTGGGTTAATTTTCTGCAATAATCGGGGTATTCGGGTTAGTTTTTGACCTCTGATACTATTAATTAGGTTAATTTTACGAATTAATCAAGACAATAAGATGAAATTTCGCCTCTGAGAATGACTCTTGGGTGCTATGGGTGCTATGGGTGCTGGCGGCATCCTTTGTGCGCCAGAACATATATATATATGCTACTAACGTGCATATCAAGGTTTAGAGAATACAGGAAAAATATGAAATTTGAAAAATTTTGATATTTAGGTACCAACATTTGGAAAAATACATGCGTAAAGTGGTAAAAAATAGTCCACAGGCCTTTGCACGATAGCTAGAAGGTCACTCTTTTTAAAAAATGATGTGCATCAATCACTCAATATGAGAAAAATACGAAATTCCCAATATTTTAGAATTAAAAGTTCCAAATTTTGAAAAATGTGAAAATTAAGTTTTAAGCAAAATATATTTAAAAAAATCTACAGCCGATTCTATATAAGTTACGACGATATGGATTGTCTTTTTAACCTGCATACAAAGGTCTCTAGAATACAGAAAAATAATAAAATTCGAAAAATTTTGATATTTAGGGAACAAAATTTGTGAAAATACACTCTTAAAGCGATAACCGTGGAAACTAAAAAAAGTCCACAGCCATTTCCATGGTAGTTGGAGAGTCCCCCTTTTTTTTAAATGATGTATTTTAATCTCTAGAATATAGGAAAAACACGAGGACCCAAAAATTTTTAAATCAAAGGATCCAAATTTCGAAAAATGTGAAAATCAAGCTTTAAGAAAAAATTTTCAAAGAATTCCACAGCCGGATCTATATGAGTCACGGTTTGGATTTTCATTTTAACTTGCATACTACGGTCTTCAGAATACAGAAAAAATATAAACATTCAAAATTTTTGATATTCAAGGATCAAAATTTGGGATAATACACTCTTAAATCGATATCCCTGGAAAATAAAAAAAAGTCCACAGCTCTTTCCATGGTAGCTGGTGGGTCATTCATTTTTTTAAATGATGTATTACAATCGCTAGAATATAGGAAAAATACGAAACCTCAAACATTTTAAAATTAAAGGCCTCAAGTTTTGAAAAATATGAAAATCAAGTTTTAAAAAAATATTAAAAAAAAAATTCTATAGCCGATTCTACATAAGTTGCAGTAATGATTTTCTTTTTAACCTGTTCACTAAAGTCTCCAAAATAGGGAGAAAATATAAAATTCGAAAAATTTTAATATTAAGGAACCGTAATTTTGGAAAATACACGCTTAAAGCAGTAATCTCAGAAACTAAAAAAAAGTCCACAGCCCTTTCCACAGTAGCTGGAGAGTCATTCCCTTTTTTAAATAATGTAATAGAATTCCTGGAATGTATGGAAAATACGGGAGCCCTAAAATTTAAATGCACATGAACGGTTTGATGGAATTTCTAAATAAAAAATTCGAAGAACCGACGGAAGAAAAAATAAATAATAATATAAATCCAAACCAATATATATGGTAGATAATAAAAATAAAAAAATATCTCAGACAAAATATTACAAATATTTATTATTATCAGAATCACCATATATGCATTTAGACAGATTAATGCAAGAATACTTGGTTGATGTATGGTGTAAGGTGGAAGAAAAAAAATTCTGTTTTTTATTAGATTTAATCAAATAAAAATCCTAAGAATGGCTACTCGAAGTGAAATAGACGAATGTATCGCAGCTGAAGGAGGTCCAAACCAGGAAAAATTTACTTTCCAAGCTCATGTACACATGGTCCGCGATATATGTAATTAACATATCAGGATGGTATGGCAGTTGTTGCCAGATTAGGTAAACCAATGTTTTTTATTACGATGACGCATAATCCTAATTGGATAGAAGTAACATTAAATTTAAATGAAAAGTAATATTATATCAATTGTGCAGATTTATATTGTAGGATATTCCAATTAAAGTTAAATAATTGATTAAAAGTTTGAATCAGGTGAAATTTTCGAAGAAATGGTTTATATTTTATACGTAATCGAATTCCAAAAAAGACGTCTTTCTCATGCTCATATTGCTTTAAGAGTAAAAAATTCGTTCGTAACTAATGAAGAGATTAATCATTTTGTTCAAGCCACAATCCGAATTTTTAAAATTTGATTCTTTAAGTTTTAAAATTTTTGCCCATTTATTTATTTCTACATTATAAAGGCGAAAAGACGTCAATTCAAAAAATATATATATATCTCCAGCTGCTATAGAATGGAACTAGGGACGTTTTCTCTATTTTTTGCTTTATATCTAATGCACCCGAAGTATTACAGTCGTGGGAGAAAAATAAGAAAAAAATCAACAGCCCTCATAACAGCACAGCTTTTTTTGGCAAATTTACAGTTACACGGCACCAGTTCATTTTCTGTCTTTACAGTTCATTTATTTCATTTTAATAATTTATTTTTTTTTAAATATTTTACTTTCTTTTTTTTTTTTGATTTACAGGTTTGGTTTGAGGTTTATTTTTTTTTAAATTATATTTCGGTATTACAGGTTTGGCTTGAGGTTTATTTTTGTTTTAATTTATTTTTATTTACTTTGTTTGGTGGCTTGTTTATTTATTTTTTTAACTTCTTTTTATTATTTTTATTTACTGGCTGCCACTTTCTAGTACTCTTGTCTGACCGTTGGTTTGATGGATTGTTTACTTTCTTTTTAATTATATTTTTATTTACTGGCTGCTACTTTCACTGCTCTCGTCCAACTGCTTTTATATTCTTTCATTTCATTTTACGTTCCAGTAGGAAATTCAAGTTATGTAATTTTTCATATTTAACAATTTTCATATTTAACATTTTTCATATTAATGTAATTTTTCATATTTAACATTTCTCCATTTTATTCAAATATAATTTAATTTCCGTAACGTTTTAGCTTTATTGCCCAATGGAGATCGAATTATGTGACGCGGTCTGTAAGCCGGTTTACTTCGATTTGATGGCATTTGCGGAAGAAGATGCCATCAAAGTTTACATTAAACATCGGGTTCTTCCTTTTTTCAGGTTTTTACACTTTATTCCTTTTTTTTTCCTTCACGAAGTATCATTTTTCCTGTTTACTTTTGCGGTATTTTTTTAAAATTTATTTCATTTTTCACTCTATTTCTGGTGTGATCGTTACGTTACTTCGCTTCTTTCCACGTCATATTCGTAATTTCAGTTCGTTCGTTTCCGTTGTTGGTGGGTGAACTAACACATGTTAGTTCACCCACCAACAACGGAAACGAACGAACTGAAATTACGAATATGACGTGGAAAGAAGCGAAGTAACGTAACAATCATACGAGAAATAGAGCGAAAAGTTAAATATCGAAAAGGGAATATTTTGAAAATAAGGAACACATACGGTCACATGACGATCAAACCCTACACAGGAAATGATCAACTTTTTAAATAAATTAAAAAAAAAAACATCGCAAACATAGACAAGAAAAATGATACTTTGAAAAGGAAAAAAAAAGAAAAAAGTGTAAAAACCTGAAAAAAGGAAGAACCCGATGTTTTATGTAAAATTTGATAGCATCTTATTCAGCAAATGCCATGAAATCAAAGTAGACCGGATTACAAACGTCGTTACATAAATCAATCTCCTCCATTGCGAAAATAAAGGGCAACAAGCTAAAACGTACGGAAATTATTTTAATAAAATAGAGAGATGTCTAATATGAAAAATTACATTAAACATTAATATAAAAAATTTACATACCTTGAATCCAAATATCTAAATGAGTGAATCCAATTTGAAATGAAAGTGAAATGAAAGAATATAAAAGCAGTCAGACGAGAGCAGTAGAAAGTAGCAGCCAGTAAATAGAAATATAATTTTAAACAAAATAAACAAGCCACCAAACCAACGGTCAGACAAGAGTAGTAGAAAGTGACAGCCAGTAAATGAAAGTAAATAAAAATAAATATAAATAAATAATAATAAATTTAAATATAATTAAAAAGAAAATAAACAAGCCACCAAACCAACGATCAAACAAGAGTATCGAGATAGAATGATAGCAATTAACATCCCGACGCATTTTTGTTCCCTCATTGTTAACTTGATGTTAAATCGTACTATTCTCCTGTCTTCTTCTTCGTTCGAGGTTACAAGAGTCGTTTCACGTGGTCTTCCACAAGGATCCTGCCTTAGTCCTACTCTTTTTAATATTTATACTATTTCTGTTGCTTCTCTTTCTATGAACTCCTCTTCCTTATTTTTTGCCGATGACATTCTTCTCTTTTCCTCATCCCGTGATATCGTAGATGCTAACGAAAGTGTTAATTCGTCTCTAGCTACTTTGGAACAATCTCTTTCCTCTTTGAACCTTTCTATTTCCCCTTTAAAATCCTCTTGTATTGTCTTTTCTCTTCGTCCTTTTAATCCCGCTTTAGTCTCTGTATCCTTAAACTCCAATCTTATCCCTCGTAGGGAATGCTTCTGCTATCTCGGTGTATTTCTCAACAGTCGTCTCTCCTTTTATGAACATATTAATTTCCTTTCCTCTTCTGCCCTTAAAAGACTAAACTTACTGAAAGCTCTTTCTCCAACAAAATGGGGAGGCGATCCCTTTCTCCTTATTTCCTTGTACAATTCGATTATCCGTTCCAAATTCGACTACTGTTCCTTTATCTATGGCTCTGCCTCAAAATCACTTCTTTCCAAGCTGGATATAATTCAAAATTCTTGTATTCGTCTTTGCCTTGGTGTTCTTAGATCTTCTCGAGTACCAGCAGTTCTCGCTGAGTCTAACTCGCCTCCCCTTTTCATTCGCAGATCCTATTTAGGTTATCGTTTCTTGTGTAAACGCTTACCGTTATCATCCTCCAAACTTATTCCTTCATATCTTTCTATTCTGCAAAACTGGCGTTTTACTCCCAAGAACATTCCTATTCTAGCCCACATTGCTTTGCGGCTAAATTCCTTTTTATCCTGCACAATTTCTTATAACAATCTCCCTTACTTTTCTTTCAATTTTGCAGATCTCTCCAATCCTCCCAATGTATTCTACTTTCCTTTTTCCTCCAAATCCCTTTCCTATCCAACAGTTATACAGGAATTCCATAGTTATATCGAATCCCGTTTTCCTTCCCATATTGCTATTTTTACGGATGGTTCGAAGGGGCCTAATGGAGTTGGAGCTTCTTTCATCATTCCGAGCATTAATTTCTCTGAATCTTTTCGTCTCCCTTCCTTTTGTACTATCTTTACGGCCGAGTTAATGGCCATTTTACGTGTCATAATCCATATTTCCTCACATCGTTCTTCTTCTAAATTTTTAATTATCTCCGACTCCATGTGTGCTCTTAAAGCTATTTCCTCTCATTTCCCCTCTCACTCCTCTGACCTTTTCAACCTCCGTATTCGCTCTCTCATTCACACTCTCTTCTTACTTCACGCTATCCGCATTGAAATGCTCTGGGTCCCCAGTCATATGGGGATAGAGGGTAACGAAATGGCAGATTCCTTGGCTCAGATTGCTGTATCCTCCCACTTTTTTTTCTCTAAAATTCCCGTTTCGAATTTACTCCCATTGTGCAAAAAGTTTCATGTTAGATTTTGGTCAGATTTTTACGCTTCCTCCTTTTCTAATCATCCTTCCTTTTATTTTTCCATCCAACCTAATCTTCCCACGCGGCCTTGGTTTTACGATTTTACTTCGCTTCACCGCTCCGTTATTGTCCCTATTATCCGTTTACGTCTGAATCATACTCTTCTTCCTTCCTCACGCTTTCGTTTTCATCTCGCTCTTTCCCCTTATTGCTCTCTTCATCCTGACGACGTAGCCGTCTGTGATCCTGACCATATTCTCTTTGAATGTCCATCCCTCGTGAACGAACGTACCTCTTTGTATTCCAATCTGCTGTCACTCAAACTCCCTACTCCTTATTGTGCCTCGTATATCTTATCGTTTCCGTCGATCTCAGTTGTTCCTATCCTCAGTTCCTTTATCTTATCAATAGCTGACCGAATCTACATTTAACTGATCCTTCTCCTTCCTTTCGTTTCTGGGCGAAGATCCTTTGTTGATATGCCCAAAGGGGGTTAAAAAAAAAAAAAAAAAAAAAAAATAAAAGTAAATAAAAATGAATTTTAAAAAAATAAAATAAACAAGCCACCAAAAAAAAATAAGCTCATCGCAATCAAACAATTATCGGAGCAAAACCTTATTGAACCATCTTCTGACAACACAGAAAAATATAATACTTCCTTCGATATAACGGATCTTCAAAATGCGGTAAGATCAATGAAATCTACAGCTCCAGGCCCAGATTCGATCCACATCGACATGATAAAAAAACTACCAAACACTGAAGTAAACAAGATACTAAAATTACTAAATATAATCTGGACCGAAAATCACATTCCAGAGACCTGGAAGAAAGCATACATAATTCCTCTGCTTAAACCAGGTAAAAATCCATCCGTAGTTGACAACTACTCAAGAAAACGGAACCCCGCAGGGATCAAATATTAGCCCTACCCTGTTCATAATCTGTATAACAGATTTGCAACATTTAATTGAGGCTCCAGTAAAATACGGCATATTTGCAGACGATCTTCATATTTACATCACGACTAAAAATTTATGTAATACCGAGAAACTATTACAAAAAAACATCAACAAAATTTTACTTTGAAGAATTAAACTACAATCCTCGAACCAGACTAAACCAACTAACAAACCTACCTTTGGAAACCCAAAAAAGACTATTAAAGTCTGAATCCAAAAATGTTACAAATCTATGGCAAGCAGAATGGGACGCAACAAACAATAATAAACTTTACGAAATAAAACCAAATATTGGAATGTGGAAGTCCTCGTATAGGACGTCAAGAAAAGAGGAAACTATTCTAGCCAGACTACGAATTAGACATTGCCTCCTCACGCACTCGTACTTACTAAGTCGGACACCAGCTCCATATTGCGATCAATGTAGAGTTCAAATCACAATTCAGCACATTCTACTGGAATGCAGAATTTACACAAATCAAAGATACATACACTTTGGCTTGGAACCAAAGGTTACAGAGATACTTGGAGAAAATGCTAACTCTGTCTTCAACTACTTGCAAGACTGTAGTTATAATTAATCTAGTATAGCGATTATTAATGTACTCAATCTTCTTCTTTCGGTGCCATGACCGTTCTCGATCTTAGGCTCATCTGATGGCAAGCTTGGTTAATTCTTTGTAGGCACCCCTATCCTTTGCTGTGTGGAACAGTTCTTCAACACTGCAACCTGTCCATGTCTGTAGGTTCTTGAACCAAGTTAGTCTTGTTCGTTCAACTCTTCTTTTACCTTCCATCTTTCCCATAAATATATTCTGCAGTAATGTGTACTTCGGCAATCGATATAAAACTCCGTATGTTATATTTAAATTGTTGTAAATCTATACTCGCGTCGCAAATAACCATATTGGTTGCGCGACGTTAAATAAAAATATTTATAAAAATAAACCTCAAGAGATGAACTAAATTGAGATGAACTAAATGAACTGTAAAGACGGAAAATGCACTGGTGCCGTCTATGTAGACGCTTACCTCTTTTATTTTTAGTTTAATATAATATGTAAATCATTAATCCATTAATCGGGAGAAAACCGTAAAAACCTAATTCCGAAGCAGGAATGCCCAAATAAAAAAATTAATTTTAAATTTTGATAAAAAAAATAAATTTTGTAAGTGAGGGAGATTTAGCGCACATTGCAGGTCAAAGTCGGAACAAATTGAGCTCACTCTCGCGAATCAAATGCACATTGTCCTAAAACATACAAATGTAAAGAATAGCATATCATCTGAAGTAAGTAGCAGCAAACTCACCAACACGGGACACAAATCTCAAAACAAAATGAATTAAAAATATACTCACTACGAAATGTCTCAAAGAACTTAACAACGGTGAAAACCAACGCAAAACTCGTCCAAAACAAACTAACACGACGAATAAAAAATTATAGCCTAGAACAACAGTAACCAGCACGCACATTGCGGAAAATCAATGAATAACCTGATTTGATTAAATTTGTATGGCCTACATTAACCAGATTACTCGATAAATAAAATAAGCATACATTAATATCCGAATGAAAATGTATTCTACGCTATTCAACTGGGACGCGGAATCTTCGAAAACTTACCTGAGAACAAATCAACGAAACGGCACACAACATCTCAACCTTAATCGAATCAACTCAAAATGCAGGGCATCTATCATACTATTCACTCCAAAACGGTTACTCATACTCGTCCTTAGGCTTTCGCTTATTTACTAACTATTTCTGCTGATATTTCCACGACCGGAAACTGTAACGGGAGCTGTGTCCCCACCAGTGAGGATTGTTATTATTATTTCCTTTGAAGAGTTTTATTAAATTGTTAAATCTGGTTTAAATTTCTGAAAATTTTTTAAAGTTTATTTTTAGGTTTTCTATTTTTATTTTCAGATTTTCTTCTATTACATTTAGTTCTTCGTCTTTGCTTAAATTTATTATTTTTATTTCTCTTCTACCTACGACGTGCTTTCAACCTATTGGCCAACTTTTTAATGCTATTCGCCACCGCTATATTTACTAAATCTTCAGTTACATTATTGTCATCATTATCATTATTGCAATTCTTAAAATTATTACTACTATTATTGTCATTATCATTGTTGTTTATATTATTGTGATATTTAAATTTATTGTTTTCACTAATTTTGTACTCGTCATCTGTATTATTATCATTATTAATAGTATGTTTATAATTATTATAATCATTATTATTATTGTTAGTATTTTCCTTATTTTCTTCAAATATGTCTTTCCTGAAATGCTCAATAGTCTTATTCAATGTCTTAAAGCCCTCCTCCATACGATTATTCAATTATTTTTATCTTCTTTCATTCTTTTTTTTCAAATTCATTAATTCTCGCATCATTGCTTCTATGTCGAAGCTAGCGGATCCCATAAAAAACGGTTCAGGATCCTCAAGTGCCCTATGCGTCGGACTGGGGGGGGGGGTGTATCCCTCTGGTCCCATCTCAGAAAGACCGTCCAGAAGCGTTCGGACAGGCAGCACCAGTTCATTTTTGGTCATAATTTTAGTTCGTTCGTTTAGTTCATTTTTGGTCAATTTCAGTTCGTTCATTTCCGTTGTTATTCACGGTGGGTGAACTAACCCGCCGTGAATAACAACGGAAATGAACGAACTGAAATTACGAATATGACGTGGAAAGAAGCGAAGTAACGTACGATCATACGAGAAGTAGAGTGAAAAATGAAATATTGGAAAGGGAATACTTTGAAAATAAGGAACATATACCTTAATATGCGGGATACATCTCGGCGGCGGTGTTAAAGAATTCATACATCCGCTGGGACTGTGGCACTCGTTGTGTGAAGTAAAATTCCGCGATATAGTAGGGAAAGAAATCTGCCCTATTACCATATTTCGGGGGCAATAAAGCTAGAACGTTATGGAAATTAAATTATATTTGAATAAAATGGAGAAATGTTAAATATGAAAAATTATATTTATATGAAAAATTATATTTATATGAAAAATTACATACTCGTACCTTGATTTTCCTACTGGAACGTAAATTGAAATGAACGAATATAAAAGCAGTTAGACGAGAGCAGTAGAAATGGCAGCCAGTAAATAAAAATAATAAAAAGAAGTTAAAAAAATAAATAAACAAGCCACCAAAAAAAGTAAATAAAAATAAATTAAAACGAAAATAAACCTCAAGTCAAACCTGTAATACCGAAATATAACTAAAAAGAAAATAAACCTCAAGCCAAACCTGTAATACCGAAATATAACTAAAAAGAAAATAAACCTTAAACCAAACCTGTAAATCAAAAAAAAAAAAAGAAAGAGTAAATTAGAAATATTTTAAAAACAATAAATTATTGAGATGAAATAAATGAACTGTAAAGACGGAAAATGAACTGGTACCGTGTAACTGTAAATTTGCCTTATTATTGTTAGTATTTTCCTTATTTTCTTCAAATATGTCTTTCCTGAAATTCTCGATGGTCTTATTCAATGTCTTAAAGCCCTCATCCATATATTCAATTTCTTAAAACCCTCCTCCATACAATTATTCAATTTCTTTTCTCTTCTTTCATTCTTTTTTTTTCAAATTCATTAATTCTCGCATCAATGCTTCTATGTCGAAGCTAGCGGATCCCATAAAGAACGGTTCAGGATCCTCAAGTGCCCTATGCGTCGGACTGGGGGGGGGGCGTGTATCCCTCTGGTCCTATCTCAGAAAGACGGTCCAGGATCTCGCGCTGCTAATTTTCCTCGTTGCTTAAATTATCGGGAATAGGGTAAACTTCTCTAAAGATACGTATTCATTTTGTTTAGATCATGTTTTTGTTCGAGGTATTTTGAATCCTACCTAGAAAAGTACACGAGTTGTCAGACGCCGATTCTGATGAAATTTAGATATGTTGTAGAGTATAAAAAAATATTAGACAAGTGTTTTCTTTTATCGACCGATATGCAGTTTCAAGTGGTGAAAACCACCCCTAAAGTTCACCCCGAAAATCGTTTTTCCTAAATATCTCGTCTTCAACTCGATTTTTTTTTTTATGAAACAAAATGGAACTTATTTCTCGTGCAAAGGAGAAAGTAATCCACAGTAATTTAAGCAGCGGAGTTGCATCCCCTATTTTCTAGGGGGTGAAAACACCTTTTTTTTTTGTCATAATTATGGAATACAAAACTATAAAACAACATAAAAAAATAAGAAAAACATTTTTCAATACACACAATTAAAAAATAAAGTTAACGTGTTTCGGCATTTTCATGAATTTCACCCTTAGCACCCTTTACAAGAAACATCAGTAAATATATGTATCAAGTAATCTAATATTCCTAAAAAATTTGTAAGTAAGGGTTTTTGAGGTCGCTGATTACAAATCTGTCATCAGATTTTGTTAATTCAAAATGGCGGACAAAAAAGTCAAAAAAATTTTAATTTTAATGAAAAATTGTATCCGAGGATTTTTAAGCCGCTGATTACGAATGTTTATATCAATTTTTTTAAATTCAAATTATCCTGTGCTTTATAACCATACAGCCCCAATTCCCTAAAACCCAGATAGGCATTCAGCTTGTGTTTTTTTAAACCAACAAACCCCAAACTCCTAAACCCCAGTCAGACCGAATGCTCGTGTTTTTAAACTGATAAACCCCAAACTCCCAAACTCCATACAGACTCTTTTGACTAAAGTTATCACGAGTAGAATGAACACCACGTTCCTGAACGAGCTAGTGTTAAAAGTTAAAGATATCTATTTTTAAAAATGTTGATTATTATATTTCATATTCTCGCAGATTTATTGGGCATGATAGCAGTACGAATTATATCTATAATAGTATTAATATACTGTTTACTGTTTACTGATTGTGAGAATTAGTAATAAATGTTTTGATTTACTCATTAAATGTAATTCTCCTAATGTATAAGAATTCATTCTAAAAAAAAAAAAAAATTGTTATATTACTAATTAACTTTGGCCATTTCTAAATTTGTTTTTGTTATTATTTTCGTAAGAAGAGACGTTAATAAATTGATGCAAAAATAAATAAATACATAAGTTGAACAGGACCGATAATTTTTCAAATAAGTAAATTATAAGAACGGTTTTACAATATACCACAATGAATAGACCTTTCTTCTGCCTGCAGTTTAGGAGTTGTGTGGTTTTAATCATAGGCAATCGGCCTGTTTGATGTTTAGAGGTTTGAATCTGTATGGTTATAACGCATAGACCTTTAGCCTGTCTGAGGTTTAGGAGTTTGGGGTTTGTTGGTTTAAAAAAAACGCAGGCTGAGTGCCTGTTTGGGTTTTAGGGGTTTGGTGCTGTATGGTTATAAAGCACAGGATAATTTGAATTTTCAAAAATTGATAACAGATTCCTAATCAGCAACCTCAAAAACCCTTACATACAATTTTTTTTCCGAAATTGGATTACTTGATACATGTATTTATTGATGTTTCTTGTAAAGGGTGCTTTACCCCCCTTTAAGGGTGAAATTCACGAAAATGCCGAAACACGTCAACTTTATTTTTTAATTGTGTGTGTGTTAAAAAAATGTTTTTCTTATTTTTTTATGTTATTTTATAGTTTTGTATTCCATAATTATGACCAAAAAAAGGTGCTTTCACCGCCTAGAAAATAGGGGATGCAACTCTACTACTTAAATCCCTGCGGATTACTTGTCCTTTGCACGAGAAATAATTTCCACTTTGTTTCATAAAAAAATATAGAGTTGAAGACGAGATATTTAGGAAAAACGATTTTCCGGGGTGAATTTTAGGGGTGGTTTTCACCCCTCGAAACTGCATATGGACCGATAAAAAAAAACACGTGTCTAATATTTTTTTAATACTCTGCAGCATATCAAAATTTCATCAAAATCGACGTCTGACAACCCGTGTACTTCCTCTGATCATTCACTTTTAAACATTAACATTAAAATAGCCCTAAACTTACAACTAAAAAGTAACGAATATAAATATACTTCTGATAAATCACTTTTGAAACAAAACCTCCAGCAGTGCAATTTGAATGAAATATATAATGATTCAGTAACTATAAACGACAAGTTTAAAACATTTATATTGCTTGTTAAAAATGCTTTGAAACGATCTAGAAAGTTACATAATTATAGAATATATCAACGCAAGAGATCGGAATGGGTCACTAATGAAATAATTGATTTATCGAGAGAAAAGAATTCATTATATAAGCTAGTTAAAAAATTCCCTTTAAATAAAATTTACAACTTCAGTTTAAACATGCTTCTAAAAAACTACAAAAGTTAGTGCGAGTAACTAAAAAGGATTATTACTCGTAGAAATTACACTGTTACAGAGATAATCCTTAACAATACTGGGTATTAATTAAAAAGGTTGTAGGTAACCAAGGGCGTCGCCAGCCGATGAGACCGGGGGGGGGGGACAAGATGATAGAAAGAGGATATGAGTTATAGGGAAAATAAAATTTATAATTTGTAAAGGCTTAATATTTTATTAAACAAGAATCTTAATTAAAATATAATTTTCGTGGGTTTCTGGCAAATTGTTCTACTACTTTATTATAAAAGTCTTTCAAATTGTCCGATCCAATTTTAAAAGAAATCACAATAAACAATGAGATTGTTACGGTAAGTAACAATGAGCTCATTACAGCTAACCATTTTAACAACTACTTCGTGAATATAATTAAATCCATCAAAGAAAATTCGTCTTTTGGCTCAAACAATTATATCATTTCTAATCACAGTATAACCTCTTCGGTTTTGTCAATTTCAATTTGAATGATATAAGAACTGCAATCTTATCACTCTCAAATAAGCATTCATTTGGACAATTATATTAATAAAAGAAAACATCGAATTTTTCATCAAACCTTTAACATATTTATTTAATGAATCAGTGAAAATGGGTACCTTTCCAGAAAATTTAAAATTCGGAATAATTACACCTGTATTTAAAAGCGGCAAAGCTTCTGATATTTTATAATTATCGTCCGATTTGTTTAATATCATCTTTTTTCAAAAATTTTCGAAAAATGTATAAAAATAAAGATCCTAGACTACCTAAATAAAGATAATTTTTTTAGCGAAAACCAATATGGTTTTTTGCAACATAAATGCACAGATGATGTGCATTGTTCAACCACATAACGGCAATAACTGAAAAATTAGAATATGGCTGCTCAGTAGCTGCTGTATATTCCGACTTATGTAAAGCGTTTGATACTGTAGAACACAATATTCTCTTAAAGAAACTATACGCTTGCGGCTTTATGTATAATTAGTAGAGGGAAAAAGCCGATTCATAGACAAAGGATGCCGCCAGCGCCCAAAAGCACCCAAGAGTCGTCGCGAAGGTGAAATTTCACCTTAATACCTTGATTAATTCGGAAAATTAACCTAATTAATAGTATCAGAGGTCAAAAAGTAACCCAAATAGCCCGATTATTGCAGAAAATTAGCCCAATTAAAGGTCCCAAGCACCCTTATGTCCCTAATTAATTATGCGATCAATTTAATCGTTGAATTGTTAATTATGCGATCAATTTAATCGTTGAATTATTAATTATGCAATCAATTTAATCGTTGAATTATTAATTATGCAATCAATTTAATCGTTGAATTATTAATTATGTGTGAATATAAGCACAAAGGATGTCGTCACCGTTGATTAAGGCCTTCCAGAGCCGTTTCCGGAGCGTCTCGGACCGCGGAACCGCATTCCATTTGATTGTCGATCCCTTAATTAACACACACACATGTAAATGTACGTGTATATACGTCTGCACACACATGTAAAAATCACCATCATCATCACTATCGCGGTAAATTCGTACGCGTGCCATCGCAAGTGACCTTGTACCTGTCAATCATTTGGTCGATGCATGCCTTTACTTGTACGTAAATTACCGTTATTCGGTAGCGACTGGTTTTGGAGGATTAGGCACACACACACAATGATGTATATACGGTTACGAGCGTCCGTAACATATGTAAAATTAGTTATTATCATTATTGGATTTTGTTGTTATCAATATTATCAGTGGTCAGTCTGCAGGAATCGCGGTAAAATACAGGTTTTCGCCGTTCCGGTATTTCTAGGAATCGCGAAGATTTTCGTTCGGTCAGTTGCGTAAAACTTTTCTTTGTCCGATACATTATGTACGGGGGGGTAAGTCTATGTATCTCACACATCGCAAAAGCGAAAATGATTCTATCATAGCGCTACACGTAAATGCTAACGCAACTGTTGAAACCGGATCTTAACATTCTTATACTTTCTATTACAGTCTATGTCATATTGCAGAGTCACACCCTACATGTACACACTAACACAAAAACACACACATACTCAAAGTCCTTGACTACTTTATCCGTATACACATATGTAATCAACTTTTTCGACGGAACGACATTTTTTCTGACGTAACATTTCCACTGCCACACCCGATTTAAAGGTAGTCAATGAGGTAGATCGTTGAATGGATTTATTCGATCGCTCAATATTAATTTCTCGTCAAACGCATACACATTCTCTAAGCAGTGTTCATCACGAGTTTTTAAGATTTCAATAACTCTTTTTTAATTTTTTCGTTTTTTTATAAAATTATCCATCATAATCATCATGAATACCGATGCCGTTGTCGCGAACGATTCGAAACCAGTAAATACTGCAGAATTTATTCAACATTTTTTCGAATATGGTAATGACGATGTTGCGCAGAGTGGTTTTCCAGATACACATATGCCGCCACCACCACCACCACCGATAATATCACAAAACCCAGAAAATTCACAAGAGGTAGAAAATTCATCACATACTCAATTCTCGCAATATTTACATTCGCCACCGTTAACGCAAATTCCGCTACCACCACCATCTGAAGATATCAGTCCGTCAAAGGTCGAACTTCCGAGAGAAATAATCAATCGACGTGCTGTAATCTACGTAAAAGATATGAACGATACGGAAAATAAAAATAGTTTTCTATTTGCCATTCTGGCAAAGTTTACGAAAAATCCGTTCTCGATGTGGCAATATAATTTATTACAGAATGTGTACGATTTCAATTTCATACGATTACCTGTACGCTCACTGGCAGATATTGAAACCTTCGAACGAACGAATGGTGTATCTATTAACTTATACAAATTAATAGAAACCGATGGTGCCGATGCTGAAATGTGCAAATATAAAATTAAAGTCATTTATGCATTCCGCAAAAACCATAGTATTTTAAATCACCGTAATCATACTAATATGTTGTACTGGGGCTCGAATGGTAATTTCCAGTTTGCCTGGATTAAAAAATTTAGTCAACTCATACGAATTCAATCGCCGAATGCTAAATTCTCATGCTGGGGATGTCTGGATTCAATGAAAGATGAATTCGAGCATAACAACAATCATCGTTGCGACGCGATCAGTTGGCGTAACATGCATTTTATGTAAAACTATTAAAAAAATAAAGAAGTACATTTTTTTCTTTTTCACATATTTTTTTTATTTTTCAAAAAACTTTTACAATGTTTTCTTTCGAAATATATAATGCATGTAAACTTTATTACAATATAATATATAATAATAAATAGTTTCATATATTTACATTTCTTATTTCATAAACTTAAAATTATTTTAAAATTTTCGATTTTACTATAGTTGATAATATATTCCCAACTCCAGTCTGTATTAAAGCCTCTTGATCCTTACGTTGAATAGTTGAGTTAATATCATGTAACTGTTCAGTTAAATTATCAGTTTTTACAGCTAATTGAACCGTATCTACGGCACGATGTACTTTTTCCCTTTTAATTTCTTCACGAACTTTATCAATCATCTCCATAAAATGCTTTTCAATTTCTTCACGTTGTTTATCAATTATTTCCTTAAAACGTTTTTCTATTTCTTCTTTTTGTTTATCCATTATTTCCTTAGTAATATATTTATCCAACAATACGGTCACTTTTCCATTTAACTCATTTATTAAACCTCCAAATATTTGAATTGTACTTTTCACATCATTTTCATGTTTTGAAACTCGCGTAGATAACGATGAAGAATCACTCGAAACCGTATTTAATTTATCCGTTAGTTTTTTAATTTGTTCTTCGTACATTGAAAACTTAAATATTGTATCATCCTTAAATTTTAACACATCTTCACTCAACATATCAATACTGATCTTATGAATCTCGATTTTCGAAATATTATCGCTAATTTTATCATCTAAATCTTTATGCAAAAACATAATTCGAGCGTGTAATGCAACATTTTGTTCCATAACAAACGAATTCAATTGCTCAACTTTTTCGTGTATTTCATGTATTTCCGCAGCTGTGAGAGTTTTTATCTGTTTGTAAGATACAACTTCAGACTCTGAAGGTTCTCGATAGATCGTACTAACGTTTAATAATCGTTTTCCTTTAAAGTTATAATTTCCGCTAGAATCTAATTCAATCGTTGTTGGTGCTCCAGAACCACCTTCTGGCATATATTTACCACTCTTATGAAGTGGCATTATGTAGTCTGCTAAATATTTACTAAAACTTTATTATCGATCCAGGAATTTTCCGAACTCGGGAATCCTAACCACTTAACTAATGATTTTCCACCTCGTCGTTGAATAACACGTTCAATTAAATATACGTCAGGATAGGATGTTTTTTGTAATTCTTCAGCATAAAAAGTACCAACTAACAATTTACCAGTTCTATCTTTTAACGTATATGTCGTAGGGAAAGTAGAATTCACCGTATTTATAGTAAATAATTCACCGGTCCAGTTAGGAGTATAACCTTTTTCCAATAATGTTTTAACTTTACTAATACGAACTATATCATCAACTTTAAATTTTTTCGATCCGCTCGGGGTAGAGAAGCGATCAGTTGCTTTACTACATTCCCTCGCTATATTTTCAACAACTTGTCTTTCAACATTCTTATTTACATCGGTAGGTGCAAATTTTATTGTGCGATGTATTTTTGTATTATATTTTCGGGTAAGTTCAGGTAAAACTTGTAACCAGCGTTTATTACGATTAGCGGTAAATTCTTTCCATATCCAATTCTTTATTGTTCGATTAAAACGTTCTACAATACTCGCTTTAAGCGGCGAATGAGTACTATATAAATTAATATTATATCGATTTAAAACAGCTCGTACTTGTGGATTATAAAATTCAGTACCCTGATCTGTTTGCAAATGTTTAGGAGGTTCAATACCTCTTTCAGTTAAAATTTTTTCAAATGCTTTAGCAATTATTGGACCGCTTTTTTTCTTTATAGGTATGGTCCATGCAAATTTAGAAAATGTATTTATTACGGCTAATATAAATTTATTCCCTCGATTGAATCGTGTGTATTGTGTCATATCGATCAAGTCAGCTTGCCATAAATCGTTCAATCCGAAAATCTGTACACATCGTGTCTGATAACGTTTTCGCGCAGGTTTATGAAGTTCATCAGCTATACCGCGTTGTAATGATTTCAATGCAGATGTTTGTTTTGTAGACATATTTTTTTTTTTAAAATCAGTACGGTAGTTGAATGTATCCTTCTTCAGCTAACTCTTCCTCGATCGCTAAAATTTCGTTGTCTACACCAGTATTACCACTTTGCTTAGATGCGTGTAGTAATTGCAATCGTTCAACTAATTCATTAGGATCATTCCAGTATTCGATACGTTGATTTCCGAGACTTACTCTAGCGTTGACATTATTATATATATGTTTCCTCTTTACATTCAAATGATTTTTGTAATAGCCTTCTCCACGGTGCTGACTAGTTCGAAACATTGGTCGAATTATATTCTTATATTTCGTAGTGGGGAGACCTTTCAATTTACCATCGGAACGTAAATGAGCTCCCGTAAATTCCAGTAATTGTTTATATATTTCCAAATCATCGCTAGTATATTCATTCTTATCTACATTCGTCTCCAATAATAAATGCATTAGACCCTCAGTGTACGGGAATTTCATACGACTATTCCCTTTTCCTAAATATATTTCTCCGCGATTTTTATTCCATGAAATTGTTGTTGTACCCAACATATACTCATCGGTAGCAGGATTATACTTTATTCCGTAAAATAAGTCTCTAGGCATAGGATCATCTCCGTCAATACGAAAAGAACCCATTTCACTTAGATTAAATGAATCATATTTTATTTCTTCATCTACATCAGTAATTCTATCTTTCCTGGGAGTACTATGCATCAATTTTTGTTTTGCAACTGGAGAATCAGTTATTGTATCAACATCCTTTATCTTTCTTTTCGGTTTTTGTAATGCTTCACGAATCTCCGACAATGGTTTTGTAATCGGTTCAAGCACTGCGGCTGAAGTATTTGTAATAGATTTACTCTCTGACTTTAACGAATTATATTTATTCATTATATCAGCACGTATTTTTTCCAATTCCGTTTTAAGTTGTAATTCATCTTCGAAATTTCTTTTAACGCTATTCTTAGCCATCTTTTTCATCTTCAATCACTATAAACTCATCGAAACCACGACGAAACCGTCCTTTATATAGTTCACTCTCCTTATCAATCACCAAGAAACCGTGTTTATTCTTCCAACATGTTTTACAAATTTTTTTAAAAGTCTTAAACGGACACATACCATTAACATGTTCATCGTATATGTGACGTATATTTATATCATCTTGAGCAAATACAAGTATGAAATTAGCATTATCTCGTATCATATGTTTAGGAATCATTACATACGTTTGACACAAATAGAAGCAATCTACGTTTTTATGTCGACCCATCGAAAAATATTGTTGCACAACAGGTTGAACTCTGCACGTCGGTATATCATCAAATATAAATATCGAATTTGGATTAATCGTGTCAGGTGTTATTAAATTTAGATCATCGGAAAATGTTTGATAACCAATGTTAGGCGTAGACTTGTATATCGTATCTAACAATTTATATTTCGGTTGATATAAAGAAGTACTGTAAATGTAGACATTTTCATAACGCAATCCATTCGAATGTGTTAATAATGTAAATAATGAATTTGTTTTTCCACACCCGCTCGGACCGATAATTAAACATCTTATATTATTCGGAAACAATGAACCGTGTTTATTACGCACTGATGTGTCACTAGGTTCTACCAATGACAACGCATTATTTATAGGCAATATAGTTGACTGCTTTTCAATTTTCATTATAACTTATTTATTCACGTAATAAACAACAACTAAAAGGTATAAATACACGTTTATACACATGTAAACCTCGAAAAAATTTAGTGAAAAAAGTATATATATAGAAAAATAATTTTGAAATGGCGAGAAAACAAAGAAAACAGCGAAACGTTAAAGCGTTAAAAAAGAGTAAAAAGTGTGGTCGCGGTATCGGTACTGTATTAAATAGAGTTATAGATAAGCTTCCGTTGCAATTACATTATCCGGGCTATAATTATTTAGGACCCGGTACAAAGTTAGATCGTCAACTAAGTCGCGGTATAACCGGTATAAACCCACTGGATGAGGCTGCTAAAGAACACGATATAGCATATAGTAAATATTCGGATAATAAAAATCGCGCTGAAGCGGATAAAATATTAGAAAATAAAGCTTGGGAACGTGTTAAAGCATCGGATAGCAGTTTCGGTGAGAAAGCGGCTGCTTGGATAACAACAAACGCTATGAAAGTAAAACGTAAATTAGGCGGTAGATATCGTCGTCGCGGTAAAAAACAAGCGGGGAAACGAAGAGCCAAATCAAAATCCTCAAAAGGAAAAAATGTATATTTCAGAGACGTGTTAAATGTGGCGCGGAAGGCTGTTCGTAAAGAAAAAACCCTCCGAGGACGAATGAAAAGAGCGATTAAAGCAGTTAAAAAATTAAACCCTACAGTAGCTGATAGTGAAAATGTTCGAATTATTCCGATTAACAAAACTGGAGGAGCTCTCCCCCTTATACCGTTATTAGCTGGTATTGCTACATTAGGAGGAATTTCATCATCTGTATCATCAATAGCAAAAGCGGTGAAAGATGTAAATGAGGCTAGAAAAAGTTTTAAATCAGGAAAGGGTCTACAAATTGATAAAAAGATCGGGAAAGGTCTTTATTTACGACCATACAGAAGCGGTCTTGGTTTATATTTGGCTCCATATAGTGGCAACGCGAGACGTAATCAGTTTTTTCGAGGTTAATTCTATACCTAGCAATAGAGCGTTAACAAATTTTGATATTTTATTTTACGCGAAAAAATTAAGAGTTCCAAATTTTAGAGGAGTTTACGATCGCGATGGATTGCCTACCAAACCTAAGAAAAATGAGTGTGCGATTGTTAATATGGATTCGCAAAAAGGTCCAGGAACTCATTGGACCGCCTACAGAAAATACGGTAGTCGTGCAGAATATTTCGATAGTTATGGAAATTTATCTCCCTCCGCAGAGTTAGTTAAATATTTACGCAAATACGATCCAAAGATTGAAATTCTATACAACAGACGCGCCTATCAACGTTATAATTCGGTTAATTGCGGAGAACTATGTTTACGATTTCTAACAAATACGTTACCTACCCCATTTGGTGTTCAATGATGTCTTCATTAGTATATAAGCACGTGTGATTGTAATTTTTTTCGATTATTGTAGATATTAGTTTTAATTTCGAATACAATATTTTTTAAAAATACTTCGTGTTATTATTATTTTTTGTTTATTTCAATTTGTGTAAAAACCAATACAGTCATGTCATACTTATTTCAGTTAAGTGGTAAAAAAGGTAATTTGATCAGTAACGTGTATCCACCACTATTATTATCGAATAATCGTCAGTGGAGTATCGGATTAGTATCGTTAACAACATACCATTCTATACATAATATCACTTCGGAATGCAATACATTGTATTATTACGATTCTGCATTGGCAGTTGAAAGAAACGAATCCCCGAAATTTATTACATTACCTAGTGGATGTTACGAAGTGGAAGATATTGAAGAATACTTACGAGAGAATTTAGATGATGGTATTATTATAAAAGGTGATGAAAGAACGTTAAAGTGTGTTATACAGAGTAAATATTACATACAATTTACCGGACCGCGGAGTATTGGTCCACTATTAGGGTTTGATGGTATGACAAATGTTTTACCCCCACAAATGAATCATACAAGTCATAACACTGTACAGATTACACCGATAAATATATTAAATGTTTATTGTAATATAGCAACAGGTGGATATACAAATGGAGCATCATCTCATCTCATTTATAGTTTTCCTTTAAATATAGCACCTGGATATAAAATTTCTGAAAATCCAAAAACGATCATTTATTTACCCGTAAGTACAGACTACATATCGGAGTTAAATGTATATATAAAGGATCAAAACGGGAATATCGTTGATTTTGCTAGTGAAGATTTAATTATAAATTTACATCTAACTAGTTCTTCGTCTTAATAAAAATATATTAATATCAATTTTAAAATGCCGTTCATATACACTAATAGAAGTATATATAAACGTGTTCAAACGCCGTTTCGAGCTGAAAAAAAATATATAAATAGAGGAAAAAAGAAGAAATTGTTGAGTAGAAAAAGTATTAGTGTACTAAAGTCGTTGGGTTATAACGTGTTGATTAAGTAAGAAAAAATATTAGTTTGATATAGTTTGCAATGGAACATATATTACAAATTGATTCTGCAAATGCAGTTATTGACGAAACAATAGCGGCTTACGAAATACATACACATAAACCATACGCAAGTTCAAGATTTGGTGCTGGTGATGAAATACGTATACCTGTTCAGCAAAAAGATGTTATTACTTTACCATCGGAAAGTTATTTACTTCTACAAGGCACAGTTTCACCGTCAGTAGATTTTTCAATGAATGGACCTTTATTTCTATTCACAGAGCTACGCTACGAAATTAATGGAACTATTATAGAATGTGTACGGCAACCGGGAATTACAACTCTTGCACGTAGATTATTATGTTCGGAGAATATCAAATCAGATTACAACTACAGTACATGCGCTCTAAATACAGAAGAATTGAAAGTATTTACACGAGAAATTACTGATACATCAAGTCCCTCAACATCATTAGGTGCCGGAGCTAAATTATTGTTGGAATTTCAGTTTATTATTCCTTTACGCTACATATTCAGTTTTGCAGAAGATTATAGACGTGCAATCGTACATGCAACACAAGAAATTATTCTCATCCGTGCAAACAATGATAAAAATGGATTTACTGCAACAGCTGATAAGACAATTAATGTAACATTTCAAACCATTGCCTGGCAACTACCTTTTGTTAAACTGAGTGATCGAGCAAAAATATCTTTACTTAATCGAATAAAGAAAATAAAACAAGCACCTATACAATTTAGAGCGTGGTCTCTTTCACATCAACCATCTTTACCCACCATTTCCGAGCATAGCTGGGTAATCAAATCAACTTCCACTGTAGAACGTCCTCGCTTCATCATTATTGGATTCCAGACGAATAAACAAAATGATTTAACCAAGGATGCCTCTACATTTGATCATATTAATGTAACTGAGATTTGTGCGTACATAAATTCAACAAGGTATCCTTATGAAGTGATGAATTTAGATTTTGAACGGAAAAGATTTGGTAATCTGTACTTGTTATATGCGAATTTTCAAACAATGTATTATGGAAAGGACCCACCACATCCTGCAGTTAGTGTAGATTCATTTCTCAGTAAATATCCGCTTTTTATTATACCGTGTAATTTTCAAAATGAACTCTTAAATGACGGTAGTCCGTTACAGATTAGAGTGGATTTTAAGACTCGTGATAACGTACCTGCAAACACTTCATGCTACGCGCTTATAATACATGATAAAACAACCGGTTATAACGTGCTCGAATTGTAAATAGAAAAATTATAAAAGAATGCTGTTCGATATTTTGCTTTTAGTATTATGTTGAATGTGTTTCAGTAATGTTCTTTAAAGTTGTAAGTTAAATTTTTGTTTTTACACGATTGTATTTATTTTTAATTAATAAAGTTTTTATTTCGTTAAGTTTTCTCTTTCTGTTTTCCACTGCAGTAAGTAGTATGCATGAAGTAATAATTGATTTCCAGTGTTTTAAAAATAATGATAACGCATACATTATTAAAGAGCTTGTGATATTAGCTTTAAATGGAGAAATAAAATTTCATCGAGTTTACAAACCACCGATTGATTGGAATATATTAACCAGTAGTAAAAGACGTACAAATTTATGGCTCACACGAAATTATCATTCAATCCCATGGAACGCTGGAGATTCCAATTATAGAAATATATCTATAGATTTGGAAAATGTTTTAATTAGTTTACAACCTTTAAAAATTTATGTTAAAGGAGATTCCAAAATTGAAACTATATGGGAAAAACTAATGATAACGTCGCTTACGGATTATAAAATAATTAACTTAGAAACACGTTACAGTATGCCGAATTTGAGAAATTTAAATAATAAGTACAATGCTATAGCGAGTACTGTAAAATGTGACGCACACACTGATGGACGACTTAATGTATGCTCATTAAAAAACGCATTTATAATGATGAAATGGTATGATATGAATGTTAGACCTAAACAACAAGCGATACAGAAGGCTGCTGCAGAAACATTAGTTTCCTTGTGCCCAGATAAAATTTGTGATTTTTATGATAAATTACCTGAATCATTAAGGAAAAACGAAGATATTAAAAAATGTTTGCCGTGTTTTAAGCATCATAGATTTGATATACCAGATTCATTACCACTCAGTGCAGCTCATCCTACCTTAATTAAAGATTGTAAACAGTGTAGACGTAAAAATGTAACAGATTTTTTGCGAGATATGTGCCCGGAAACTTTAGAAAAAGATTTTAATAATGGAGATCAAACAATTTTAGAAGAAAATATAGTTTACGATTGTGATGATTCTGAATCTACAACAATTCCAATTTCAGCTCATAAATTATATTTATCTTTTTAATTGTAATTTTTTCATATTTTAGTTGTAAATTTTTGTTTTTTAAAACTTTTTACTTATATTTTTTTCGTATTTGAGTTGTAAATTTTTGAATAAATGTATATATAATTTTCAAAATGAGTATTTTTTTCTTTTTCTTCTTCCGCGCTAACATACATAGTTTATATTTAATGTTGAAATGGAACACAAATTATTATACTTATAAATAATATTAGTAAATTGTATGAATGAAAATATAACACGTTACATGCTAATAACTTAAAATAACTCGTTTAAGACATAGAGAAAGTTTATCGCTTCGAGATATTCTAAATGAGGAATAAACCTTGTCTAATTAGCGTAATGTGTTCAAAATAGTAACAAATTATTGACATGTTGAAAATCTAATGAGTTTTAAATGATTCGTTCGACATATTTATATTCCTCGAAAAAGGGGAAATCGCTAACAACGGTTGTTAAATAATGAGTATATGATGGTGACTTGTTTTAATTTTTGCTTCAAAGTTAAAGTCTATATAACTAACAGCATTAAACCGTTTTCAATCAGTTTAAGTTTTACTCAAAACATTACATTAAGTTACTGTGTTTGATACGATTGTTTGTGTTGTCTTTAAGTCACAAAATGTCTGCTAATTTTTATACATTGAACGTAACTCATGGTTTTTTCTTGGACGTTGAACGATTTACGTTACAAAATGAACATTATGAAGTTACCGAATTAGCAATGCTCGCCATCGATGGCAAGCAAAATTTACACACTTTATATAAACCTTCGCAACGGGCATTTGCAGAGCTTGAACACTACTTTCAAGGAGATAAAGTGAAGGCCTATTGGCAGTATCGCAACAATCCGTGGAATTATAAAGTCAGAGATATCACTCATCTCGGAAGTGATTTAGGAATGATGAATGAAAAGAATAAAAAAACACAAATCTACATGCATGGGGATTGTAAAAATATACCATGGATGTTACATTTAATCAAATCTCAGAATTTACCGTTCGAAATTATTAACTTAACAAGTGATTACGGGATGTCATCTCTAGCAGAGTTACATAAGCAGTTCAAGAATAGTATGGAAATTATTCAATGTGATTTTCATAATAATGGAAGTGACGAGAGCTTGTGTGTATTAAACAAAATGATGTTAATGAAGAAGTGGTTCGATCATATTGTCAAACCGTTTATGGAAGAAACAACGCGGGATAGTATTATTCAACTTTTGCAACAGACACCACCAGAAGTAGTGTTAGCAAGATTTGGTGAAAAAATTGTAGATTATTATGAATATTTACCACCTGCTACACTCATGAATAATAAAGTACGGCCCCATTTACCATGTAACCAACATTTTCATCAAAGCTCAGATAAATATGTATTGGGTAAAGATTGTTCCATATGTCGTTATGAAATGCCAAAAATTTTTAAAATATGATTTTTTTCTTGTTTCAAAAACAGTTTTTTAAATTTGTTTCTTATTTAATTTTCAATTTTTAAATCTTTTTGATTATAATTTTTTATATTTTAGTTGTAAATTTTTTTTGAATAAATGTATATATAATTTACAAAATGAAATGAGTTTTCATTTTTCTTCTTCTTCTTCATTGCAACTTTATTCCTTTTCTTTATCAACCTGTTTAGTTTATGTTTAATTTTGAAACAGAACACATATTATACATATGAATAATAATGTTAATTTGAAATAAACACATGAATAAACCAAAAAATAGGAAAAATGTATTTGAAATAATATACATTCGGTACACACACACACACACACACACACATGTTAAAGAAAAACAAGTACGTGTAAAAATGTATACAGAAAAAAGACATATAAAAAATATATATACATGAAAAAATATTTTTAAAAAATTTACAAAGACGATACATCTGAAATAAAAAAAAAATTTTAAACACAAGATAACCTGAAATCGGTAAAACTATATGCAAAAAGAAAAAAACAAGTATACATAAAAACGTATACAAAAAAATATTTAAAAAAGAAATTACGAAAACGGCATATCTATAGAATGAAAAAAAATTTTAAACACAATAATAACCTGAAATCGGTAAAAATATATACAAAAAGGAAAACAGGTACACATAAAAATATATACAAAAAAAAAAAAAAAAAAAGAAATTACAAATTTTAATTTACTTTAATACGTTTCACCGAGGGTTCAGATTCATCAGCATCCTGTGAATCATTATTATCACCAGAATTATTATTATTATTATTCCTTAAACTTATATGACCTAAAGCCAGTGTATGTATGTTATTTTGTAACACCACACGTTTATCATCTAGCCCATTGATAGCTAGCTTGGTTGAACGTATTGTGTATAATTTATGATCATAACTCCTTATCATGTACGCGGTCCGATAATTACTACTATTTATAACATTATTATTAAAGATACAGTTCTTGTAATCATTAAAAGTTATCTCATTTTTTGTTATGTTGTACGGTATTCCTTTGCATTTTGTTATAGTTTTATGGCTGAGTTTAAGGCTGTACACCTTAGACCTCAAACCAACAAAAGCCTCAACAGGTACACCGCACATTTCATCTTTAAATTTCCCCACCACCTTTCGGTTAATTACAGAATAACATTGGTGATGGGGATCATAATCCGAAGTATCAAAAAAACTTAAATTATGCGAGATATCGAGATATAAATCGTCAGTATATATGTTATACACCAAACTATCGGTGTCTGTGTATAATAAACGTAACTTTTCATACGAATACATTCTTTGCATTACATTGTAATGAAAGTTGTACATAGTAACTTTGCTTAAATCTAATATCGACATACCAATAAAAATAGGTTTATCGAATAAAATTTTTTTAGGATTACGATGAACCGCGCACAATAAAGGAGACTCATTAAAAATACTTCGATCCTTAAATCTAGGGTTTGCGACCATTTTTGTAAATTTAACCTTATCACTAACAAGTTTAATATCTAATATATTCCGGGATGACTGAATCGATTTCCCATATATACAGTTATTAAAAAGTTTGTAAATAAACTTTTCAAATTCGTTATGAGCATTTTGACGGTGAGTAGTGTTTAAATCGATGTATGATTTTAAAAATGGAGCTTGTGTGAATTTAATCCCTCTGTGGATTTTTGTTAATTTCAATCCGGAACTTATTGCTAGTTTGAGATATTTTATATGAATTACATAATTATATTTATTTTCGAGTGTAGCAACTAATTTTTTAACGTTCCCCTTTTGTGAAACCTTTTTTTGTTCTGGACAAAAAGGGAGATCATTATGAAGATCATGTAGTGAAGTTGAATATTCGAGATCCACCTCCAACACACTTCCTTCAGAATCTTTTTCATCATAATTTAAGATATCCAGTTGCGAAATTTCATTTTCGGTCAACCAATGGAAGCCTCCTATAGGAAGAGGTTCACTCATGGAATGACCGTACAAGTTATTTGCATCCAAATAAATTATATAATTATTTTCCACAGAGGAAGAATTATTATTATTGTTATTGTTAATATTATTATTATTACTGTTATTATTTTTTACATACGGGTTATTGGCTTCGCAATACCGTTGCACGCATTGTGTAAGCCCACCACGAATACCTCTTTCGAAAAAGAGGTACATATTGTAATCGGTCAAAAGTTCTATTTCGATCCCGGTTAGTTTTAACATCGCATTAAAACTAAAACCGGGAGCTGTAAACGACCACGCTGCATCCATACCATAAATTTTAAAGCAAACAGATCGAAAGTTTTCGAAAACATCGGCCAGCAACAAAACATCGGTTCGTAAATATTCATCGGAATACTCTCCCAAATTCCGCACACCAAGACAATTCCACACATTTTGAGCATGTTTGTATGCTTCCTCCCCGATCGTAGACTTTGTGAGAGAGCTGTAAAATGCCGAGCGGGGAGGCAGCGTTTCTTCATCCAATTTGGAGTTATTAGAACAATATTCATAAGGAAAATAGCCTTTTCTGTGGAAAAGGGAGAGTAAGCCCGGGTCACGGATGTTTGCGGTTGTGTGTTTGAATGCTTCGATCGGTAAATTATTCGCAAGTTTCTCTAAGCTGCTGGCCATGAAGTGGAAAGAATCCACAAATCGTAACTGAAACTTTCCAGGCACCACAGACTTAGAGAATCCTTTATAAGATTCGATCGTGTTCGCAAGCACATGAATGTCTTTATTGTCGTACCCCAATTCCATTACGATCGGGTGACTATCGTATCCCGTTAGATTATGAAGGAAAACTGGAACGAAATGAGGTAGACGCATTTCCAGGTTACACTTGTTGTGCGCAGCTCCGCGAAATTTTCCGGTTAGATGGTCGTGATCTTTCACCTTATTTCCTTCGTTTAACTCTTTCAAACAAATATAACACGAAGTGGCGTTATTATAGGCGATTAAATCTTCCGGCGTCATTTCGATGTTTTTACTTTTTTTGTAAAAATCGTATATTATTTTCGCGTCTTGCACTAAACTCTTGACGAAATGTTTAGCAGCATTTTTACCACGAAACAATCTCTGCGCTCGTAAAGAATCCGGCAAATCGACACCATCTATACGTGACACACAAATATACGAATAACTCATCGGTATATGTTCATGAATTTTTACAGTGTTCTTCCGTGAATGTTCACTTTGAACACGTCGAGTCACAATATTTTCTGTTTCTGTTTCTTCTTCTTCTTCTTCTTCATCATTCATACTCGGATTGTTCTCTGATGAGGAAGGAGTAGAGGAGACATCTGATTCATCATTATTTGCCACGGGTTTTAGGATACACTCGAAATCCCCATATATAACTATGGGGACCCACTGTTGGAAGCGTACGTTTTTATATTTTAGAATATTTTTACCCGCTTTCGGCATTTCAATCGCAACTGGTGCGTGTGTGCGACAATCTTTTGTATGTTCCTGAAGCTTTTGAGGCGAATCGACGTGCCACAGGCATCTTCGACAGATGTGTAAACAATGTTGATGTTTTGTAATTTGCCTCCTTACAAGTCTTTCTAAATTTTTAATGAAACAGAAATGTTTCTTCTCTCCACTTTGAATAAGAAGGAGATCTGTATGATCTTCCTTATCTTCTTTACATATACGAATTGGATAAACGAAGTTTTTATTATCCAATCCGTATACATTAATCGAAGTGTTTAAGTTAATTTTCTCGAAACGATTTACGTCATCGAGACTGGCTGGAAACGAAATTCCCGTCCAGTCATATTTCGACTCAAGCTCGGGGTTGTTTGTATATTTGTACATTTCCTGCGCATCCTTTTTTACAAATTTTGCCAACATGGCGTATTTGAAACACTTAGAGTCTTTATTTTTTACGTTTATTACCGCTTTTCGCGCACTGATAACGTTCGGAAGCGTTATATAGGAAGAGGCGCACGCGAGAACATTTACTTTATTTAAGCGAAGTTCAAGATAATTAATTTTTTCGATCGAATAACCCGAGCCTTCAGTACTTTCCATTTTGTCAGCGCGTTCTTTAATTTCGCGAACCGAATCAAAATAGAATTCATCGAAATCATCCCCTGCTACTAATAATTTGCATTGCGAGGTGAAATAGGCAGGAATTGAAATTTTATCACCGTTTACATCGGTTGCAGGTTTATACGTGCAATGTAGCACCAAACTACATTTCACTCCTACACCGATATTGTCACGTATTAATTCGAAAATACAAATTTTAATTTCGTTTAAGAATTCGTCGATGTTTATTATCCTAGAACTATCGTTTATTATTCTAAATGTTCCCATCCTCTTCTTATAATGCTTCGTCATTTTCTTCACATGAAAATGTATCGGTAGCGAAGATGTTACATTTGAAGACGAAACGGATTGTGAAGACATTTTTTTAAACACTGAGAATCTAAACCAAACAATATAAAAAAATTATTCTTTATATTATGAATGACTACTGCAGAGCATATTTATACTTTTTTTTTGTTTTAAAAAGTAAGCAACATATTTACGTTTTAATTTTATTATGGAATAAACTACTATGATTGGAATGGAATAGAATAGAAAGAAGCTTTACATATTTTTCTGTTTAAAATTTATTTCCGAGAAATGATTATGTTTTTTTCAAATTAGCGTGGTTTTTAACAGATTACTTTTTTTCATTTAAGTGTAAATAAGATCGTGAAGGTATATATATACATAAAAAATTTAAAAAATACAGAACATGGGTATCTATATAGTAAAAACATATATGAAATAACATTGTACACGATAACACAAAATAATATCAAATATATATATATTCATCAATCGTGAATTAAGAAAATATCTTCATTGTTTTTAATTTTTGAAAAATCGAACAAGCAAAGAATCCAAAATTTACATAATTTTAACGAAAGAAAGTATTTCGAAAATATGTTTTAGATTAAAAAAAAATGTTTTCAATGAAAAGTAGTCGAAAATATATACTGTTCACATGTATGTATATAAAAAAGTATAGCAATCATTTGAAAAAATTTAAAAAAAGAAAAAAATAGCTCACTCTAACGAAAATATAAAATTTTATCCTGACGGTGAAAAATGTGTGTTGAAAAAATATGATTTTGAATAAATAATAAATAATAATTTTGGTTAAATGATGAAGTATCATGAAATGTTAGCAAACTATTTGCAAAAATATTGCGAATAAATAATATTTCAACGTATATCAAATTAGAATTCGATTTCGTAAATGTATATGCATATATAGCAAAAAGAACACAACACAGTTTTCGTTTATTTAAATACATTCAACAAAATAAATAAAAATATACCGCATTTGAAAATTCATGTAATGAATCGTAAGGAGATTCTTCAATATGAATAGTGATAATCAAAAACGAGCCATAAAAGATTGTTTTTGAATGAAATGAAAAAAAAAAAAAAGATTAAATTATCGAATCATGTATGAAAATTAAGGCACGTGTGCGGAATGAAAAAATATTAAAAATTTGATAATCCAAAATGAAATGATTGGTAAATATATTTATTTTTGTAAGATAGAAATGAACGTATAGTAATAAAATTTGAAAATAAATTAAAATCGATTTTTTTTTTTTTAATGGATTTCAAATGTAGTATATTAAAATATAAGTGGAATAATTTCAAGTACTTACTGATCTGTATAATCGTTAAAATGTGAATTTTCGGAATGAGGGCCTTCTAGCTGATGCCTCTTACCTTTCGGATTCTTGGTATTTAGGATACCTCACTACTCGTGGGCTCTATCAGCGAATATATGAAAAAAATTTTTCGGAGAAGACCGCTCCTTGTCCAAACAACAAACGTGCTAAAGAAACAAAATATAAAATGAGATTAGTATAATGCGAATAATTAAGAAAAAAGTAATAAATTATAAATATATAAATTTCCAACAGTTTCAAAAATAAATAAATTCATGTGTAAGCGGTAAATTGGAAATTTCTAATAGTTTCCAAAATAATCACGCATGTGAGTGGTAATATTTTCGTAACGTGTAAAAATAATTTCTTTTCTAAATTTTAATAATACTATACAAAAAATAATTTCTTTTTCAAGTAATTCATATTGTAAATCATATATAGACAAACATGGGTACATCATTTAATAAAATAATACATAAATAATATATAATACACAAATAATAAAAATAGTAATAAATTATGAAATGTAGTTTCGTTTGAGTATATAATCAGGAGAAGAGGACAATGACAACGAAATTATTAAGAAAAGGAGAAATTGACTAAAAATAGTGAGAAATGAGAATAAAGCGATAAAAGTAAAAAATCCTCGAATATTGTTCTTTAAATTGTTTAAATTATTACTATTGAAAAGGATCTTTTAGGAATATGTGAGAATCCTTGAATAATAGATAAAGAAAATTGAAACGTTTACTTACCGATATATATACTTTTATCTTTGAATGAAAAATTCTCCCAAAATTCTCGACACTCTGCTTACGCCACAAAATTCCGGATACGCTACAGAAAATGTATTGCATAGAGAATTAGTATAGCGTGAAATAAATGTGTGTAATTAAAATATTCGTTAATATTACGTAAATAATGATAATAATAAATAAAGAAGCATAATTTGTATTATATTCAAGATATAGAGTACTTTGAGAAAAAGAAAAAATAAGTGTGAGAAATCCTTATATAATTTGAATTATTAGACTTGTGTTAAAAAATCTTTTAGAATATGTACCACGAAATTTTGTTATATACATATCTTGAGATGTCTATTACTATTATTGTAAAATTGAAAATAATTAAACTGAATTTTGACGTATGAAATTAAATATTTAAAAAATAAATCTCTGAATTTGTATATTATATGAATAAGAGAATTTTCAATAATAATTTTTATCTCTGGTAAATATATTTTAATTCCTTTATTTTTTGAAAGAAAAATTACACTTTATTGTATAATAAAATCAATCAACTATTGTAAATGAAATTAATAATGCTAATATATTAAAAATTGATACCATACTCGGTTTTGAGAAATTCTCCGATATATACATCTGTAAAAATCTATCGAGAAAAATTATAATACTGAAAATAAAATTGAGTGTGTCTAAGAAAAAGAAAATTTATTTGCATTGAATGAAATAAAATGAATAGAATGGAAAAGAAACTGTAATAAAAAAGAAAATTTTTTATTTAGGATTTAAACAAAAAATTGAGCAGTATACTACATTAAACAAAGAATAATATAACGCATGAGAAATCGTTGAAATATTTAGGAAATAAAGCAGTAAATAAAAAATAATCTTCATAACATGTAATACAACTATCGAAATTATATTTAAAAATAAATTTTGAAAAATTTAGTGGCGAAACGAATAAACAAAATAATTACGAGCATATATAAAAACAAAATATTAAAAAGAATTAAATAAAAATATAAATGTATTATATTACTTACCGAAATAAATGTGATGATTGAAGAAAAGATTGTGAAAATTTAAACTTTATTAAAACAAACAAAACTCTAAAGAGTAAAATCTTCAGGAGAGCAAACGATGAAGACTCGAAGACTTTTGAGTTTCAACTGATCGTACTCCTCAAATTCACAAATGCTCTATAACTAAAAAGTTCGCGATTTTATTATTATTATTATCTTTAACTAAAGCGGTTTTCCATAGTAGATTTGGAAATAGCATTAAAATATCATTTATTCGAACCATTTTTTCGGGTATTCAAGCATCAAGCACGTTCCAATATTTCTATTGTTGGCTGCGTGCATTTAACGGCAGTGTTTCAGCAACCTCATTAAGGATGTTTTACCGTTTTTACGGTTCAACACAATATTACAGTTGCAGTTGCTAAATTAGTTATCCATCGCGATATTTAAAAGGTTGAATTTAAACGGTGATTTTTCACGAATTATCGCTTACACACGTTGTTCGTTAGCCGAACAGCATTTTTGTCATCCGTTTTACCACACGCATCGAATGTGTAAATATATATTCAGGTATCTATCTATATTATTCAGGCCGCTTTAAACTAATTTTTCGTAATGTTAATGGTTACTTAATGGATATTAGTGGATATTAGTGGATTTTCTCGACTGTCTCTGATGGAAAAGTCCTGCTATAACGAAATACTTACACGCCATCCGGATATGTACCGGTTATCGCGGTACAAAGGTTGTTTTGTATTAACGCTTCATATAATTCACATGAATAGACACTTACAAATACACTCTTACAATACCATTCCGATACGTTTCTAGACCTTTTCTCTATAATGACAAAGTCTAATCATAGATGGCTCTACATATTTCGAAAAATATTCACCGAAAAAAATATATACTTGGACTAATTTTATAATACTTAGACTCTGAAAAATTATTAGGACTGATATGGAAACTTGCGAGAGCGGATTATGTGCTATTGTCTCGAGCATAACGTACTTGGAAAAATTTTTAGAACTGTAGAAAATGAAAAAATATACTTAGACTAATTTTATAATACTTACGTTCGGAAAAAATAAAAAATAAAAAATATGTACGAATGGAAAAAGAGGAAGAAGGGGGGTTTAGGTTAGTTTCTGGCTTTAAATATTATACTTTGGTTAAATTCGGAATTTTTATACTTACACGCAGAATTTTGGAAAATCGCGGTATCGCGAACGATCGACGAGTGCACGGGAACGGCGCGTGCGCTTTAGAGATATCCCAGGAGGGCGAGCGGTGGTTTGGTTAGTTTCGGGCTTTAAACATTACACTTGGGTTAATTTCGGAATTTTTATACTTACACGTAGAATTTTGAAAAATCGCGGTATCGCTGTGGGCGGGAGGGAAGAGTGGGGACTTGGGTTAGTTTCGGGCTTTAAACATTATACTTGGGTTAATTTATAATCGGTTCGGTTTATCGGAAACGAGCGGGACCTGTAGGGTGAAATTTGGAGGAAATTTGCAAAAAAATTGGAAAAATTTGAGAAAAATTGGGGGAAATTGGGGGAAATTGGGGGAAACTTGGGTGAATTTTCGGCGTCGGAATAAAAAATTGGGTGAATTTTTGCCTCCCGAATAAAATACTTAGGTGACTTTTCGCCTCCGGGACAGGAATTGGGGTTGTGACGTCAGACCCGCCAGAGTCGCCATTTATTCACTACTATAATTGGTTCCATTCTTACTTAACAAATCGGAAAGTTGTAATAAAAATTAATAAAACTTTTAGTGATAGTTTAATACAGGGATACGGTGTACCGCAAGGTAATATTTTGGGACCCATTTTATTCTTGATATACATTTACGATCTATGTAATTTAAAGATATCGGGGAAAATATACACCTATGCGGAGGATACCGTTTTATTAGTAAGCTCACGATTTGTAAACATTCTACAAAACCAAATACAAAGCGATGTAAACTGAGGGCATAATTGGATGTCTAACAACAAATTACAGCTAAATGTCAATAAAACAAAATATTTAATACATAGTCATCTACCTCAGCATAGGTGGAATCGAATAAAGATAGAGTAGGAAGATAACATTATTATCGGTAGAGCGTATGAGATTAAATATTTAGGAGTGCACTTAGATTGTAAATTACTATGTGTAAAACACCTATCCTACTTATCAGTAAAACTAAGAAAACTGAACTATCATTTTATTATTTACATCAATATTTCAGTAAGAAACAACTTCGAAAGTTATACATAGCAATATTTCAACCGATACTAGCATACGGGATCATACATTGTGGAGGGGCGGCAAATTGCCATCTTGCACCTATAAAGTATTTACAAAATTCATTAAGCAAGAAATTAAATACGGGAGATCATGCCACTAGTGAAGTCAGTTTATTAAGTCTTACAAACCTGTACCTTACGAATTTATTATTGTATGTTTTAAAAAACAAAGATAAATTTAATATTCAACTCTGTACGGAAATAACTAGAGCACCTCAACAAGAGAAAGCTGATATACCATGTTATTATAAATACCACAGTAGAACACAGGCAAGCTATATGGGTCCGAAATTATTTAATGTATTACCTGAATTTTTGAAAAATAAACTTCGGAACTACAAATATAAGCGGAAAATTGTATTAAACTACTTCACAACTACAAATCACAAATGAAATAAATTAACACTACACAATTTTTCACGTTTTTCTTTTTGATTTTTAATGATAAGTTTAGAAACAAATATTAACAATAATCTCGAGTCCACGATTTGAGAATGAGTTTATTATCTCAATTTAACTGCATTTTCACGAACAGCTTAATTATATTAATAAATTACGCTTGGAACTTAAACTTATTTTAATTTTATGGCGATGTCAAAATTTTAAGAAAGTAAAAATGATGCATCTCATTGCAATGTTAAAAATTACGAAACATAGCACTTTCAATATATTTTTCACCCCTCATGTAGTTTTAATAGTCAAAAAATCACAAAAGGAAATACATAAATAGTATTCTTTGATTGAATTTAAAATCCGTAATAAGGTACATTGCTAAAAACTACGAATCATAGCACTATTTAGAAATTTCACTTTTATTTGTTTACATCGCTGCCGGTATAATATAAACTTTGATGTATTACGATAGTGATTTGATAACAAAAAGACACGAATCGATATTTTATAGCGATAAATATCTAAATTTAATTTTCTTTATCATTCACAATTTTATAATAACACTTGCAACAGGAAATGCGTCGTCGTTTATAATAATTAGGTTAAATATTTAATTAATCCATTATCATAAAATTATTATTTCTTTATTCCTAGCACAATTTATTTTTAAACGCAAAGTTGTTCTGATTGGTAGATCAGCATTACGCTACATAACACTAATTTATATTACATTTAATTTTACAGCAGTTTATCACTATTGTAAATATATATGCATATTTTTGCTGTTATGATTTCGCACATCGTTTCGTCGATTGTTTAATCACTATTATGTTACAATTACTACTTCCAATATTATTAATTTTATAATTTAAGGGTAATAATATGATTATTATTATTTTATAATTTTAATTATTTTGTTTAAAATACTATTTATATTACTATTCATCACTATTGTTTCTAAATAATTATTTTTATCATATGTTCTATTAATAGATATTTTAGTTTTTCTTTTTATGTTCATTGATTATTATTGAAGTGCGCCACCATCCATAACGGGATTGGGATATATGTGAGTGTAACTATAGACTTTACTTTAATTATTTTGATTTAAAATAGTATTTTATTATAATTAATTGTAAGCATGGGCTACACGCTAGTGTTGAGCAGGTAGTGTTTTATTTCATAGGGGTAATGAGTTTGTTTTATTCAGCTGTTGAAGATTACATATAACCGAAGCCCATGTATGATCTTTGTATTACACATTTTTAGTATTAGATTAGATTAATATTATTTGTACACGATATTTTATATCTTACGTGAACAAACAAATAAATTGTAAACATGAATTACAAAAAACGATGCCTATGTTTTACAGTGTTAGGCTCATTATAGTAGCCCACGTACACACATAATCACATTCGCTGCTCGCGCTATTTGGGCCCATCTGTGACTAAATAATAATACATAGATGTTATATAATTATCTTCGCATATTTTGCAAATATATTTGATTTGATTTGAAATAATAAAATATAATTCGGTGTATGTAGGACAAGTTTTAATTAATGTTCAAATATAGAACTGATAATAAATCTCTATAAATAGGTTGATATGAAAACCTTAATGTTCAAAAAATGTATTACTTCCGTTCGTAACAAAAACAAATACAGTATCAATTATAAAAAAAGTACATATTAGTGTCGACTTGGAATTGCAACAAATGCTGTGAAATTTTATGAAAAAAATGGCCACCATATTCTATCTTTCATCGAAGTTAAACATTTACTTGAAACAAAGAATAAACTGCGACATATGCAAATGTAGCAGTACTGAAAAGGAGCATATAAAATGATCGTTTCGGTAGCAGTACAACTAGTAACGCAAAATAATTTCATACAGTTTTTGAGATGTCATTGCCGGCGATAAACAATAATAAAATTATGAAATCGAAATTAAAATCTTTTATTTAACACTTCTGAAATTATTTCCAGCTCAAAAATAATAGATCTGCAATAATAACAATCTAACGTACTTAGTTATAAGAATTTTCCGTTAATGAATTCACGAACCATTTGAAGCGTCCGTTTTGGCTGATACCATGTAACGAAATGACCAGTGTTTAGTACTACAAGATCGGTAAGATTTCCAGCAACTTTATGATGTCCAGCTTGTGTGCCCATTTCGTCATACCACAATATAATATCTAGTTCACAATAATCTATTGCATTACTAAAATGTAAATTTTGAATTAAACTTCTTATAACCGGATAATTAACCATGACGTCTAATTGACCAGTGTAAAGAAATATTTTATAATGATCCAATAATTCTGGGAACAGAAAACCCACCGATCGCATCATGCCAGAACCTATATGATAATTCGCCTCGTCGCTAAGTTCCCTATATTCCAAATTACCAACATGAATACATTTGCGAATATAATTGCTTTCAAATATTTTTTCTACCCTTATTGAGCGATATCGGTTCTGTGTCCGTATATCCGTACTTAGCGACTGAAGGAAACGAATATGCCGCTACAAAATAGGCAAAAAAATTGGAATAAGCTTCATCATAATTACCAGCACGCATATAAACTTCATTAAGGTTTTCTATATCACTAACTTTTTTGAAAGTCTTCAGATCAATAAATCCTAACTGATACGTGTAATCAGCCACCACATGTATATTCTCAGGAACACAGAATCCGTTCCCAATTAAACAGCTCTTCAGGTTAATCTTATTTCGCGTAGTAATATCCGAATTTTTTTTTATGAATTTCATACGCTATCGATGGAATGAATTTTCCGGCGTACGATTCTTCAGTAACGTAAAAATCGTTCTGCAAATATTCGGGAAAAAGCTGAAAAAACTGAACCAACGCACAGTACATATCTCTGGCAACGTTTTCGTTATTTATAGCATAACCGGCTTCGTTTTGCGTAAAACTGAATCCAACTCCGACCGTCTGATCAACGTATAATTGGTCCACGCGAATTCTCTGCGAACAAACCTGCCGTTGGTTTCCAATTTGTAAGGTCCATTTTCGTGATTTTGTTCACTTAGACAAAACCAGAAGAATAAATTCGAATTGAACTCTTCGTTAACTGTCAAAAAGCCGGAATAACTAGTGAAATTATCGTCTGGCAATATGGGTCCTACTCGACTAGCTTCTTTTCCTTTTTTCCACTTCACCCGATTTGATATACGGCGTCAGGTACAACGGTTCCCCAGCGTCTCCTTCATTAGGAGCGTATAAATTCATCAATGTTTCCATGTTTGAAGAAATGGCCAGATGACTATTCACCAACAAGTAAAGCTGGAAAATTATGATTAGGTTAAACGCGACTGCAATCATATTTTCGTAACGTAGATTTGTCATTAGTTCAATATTGTACTTGTCCTCGATTACTGCCGTACATTTACATCTGGAATAAATCATTACACAATGTATTATTCTTTAATTAGTTATGAACAAATACGCCGAAGAATAACTTGATTGAATGGAATGGTTTTCAGAAATTACTAGGTCTTCCATAATGCACGGCTGTATAAATTGCTTGTAAATAAAACTACCTTTGGATTTCTACAAACAAATTAGCATTCGTTAATTCTGGTGAGCAGATATCTGTTGTCTTTTTCAGACAGAATGTTATCTGGTGGTAGTGAATTTTGCTTCCAACGAGGCATAAAGCTGATGAAGCAACTGGCTTCTAAGTTTTACAGGTTGTGAGATTTGGAAATTAGCGATGACGAGTAAAATTTATTAAAATACACAATCGTTAATTGTAGTGTAAGAAGCAATATTAAACCTCAATATATACAGCTGGGTACGGGTTTAATTAGTGTACGAGGATATTCAAAATGCCCTCGTGTCAGAAGAAATTAAATATTATGAATCAACTGTACGTTGCAGCCCACTTCTGTGTGACACATAGAACGTTTTTTAGTGCAACACATGAAATAGTTCAGTATTCATTTTTAATGTATCGTTTAAATTTAATACTCGGTTTATAAAGAGTAGGAGGAATATGGGGAAACCAGCATATCCCCGACTTCCACCTCCAGACCAAGAATTTTTCAACTCCAACTCAATTATTTCGCTAAATTGACCTTTGAACCATCTCCTAGCCTTACCAGCCACCTCTCGCTACGTCTTACAGCCTCTTCAGTCAGCCCAACAACACACGCGTTATTTGGCCAATTCTATTTTTGTACTATAGTCTAGCCATCGGGTTGAGTCACAACTACCTACCACTACCGACCCGCCTCCCCAAACCCAGAAGCAGCCACAGCACCCCTCAGCTAGCCTGACCATGCTGCAAAGCCCGTCCAACAGTGTGATAGCCTCTAATACATACTATCGTGTACACTAACACGACCATTGTTCAATTATACATTAATGGTAGAGCTAAGCCAAACATTCACCTGTCGATCTTCGTTTGCGAGAGCTTTCTCTCTATTTTATTTTCCACGGCAGCTCCTCCGCCTTCGACAGATGTATCTCCAGCTTTTTTAATGCATAATCGGTTGACCGCTTCAGGGGTTCTATAGCAGCCTCCAGTTGACTATTCTGTTTATCGGGTGAATCAGTCACAGCTTTGAGTGCTTGGTCTAACCCATCGAGTCGAGCTTTGTCCTCGGTCGTCTGCTGCTGAAGGTCATGCTTGATATCTACAACATTGCTATCGTGCTGACGTTTGGTAAGAGCGTCCGTCGGATCGATCGCGTCCGAGGCGTTTTCTAGATCTCTGTCCAGCACAGGAACATATTTACCCTGTACGGTTAGAATATCTTTAAGCGCCTCCCGCAACCGTTTACCAATTATCCATCTCATGAGCCTCAGCCACCGACGCATCTGCATGTAGTAAACGCTTTTCCTCAGAAATTGTAATTACCGTTGTAGTTCAAGTTGAACAATGAGAAGAAAAAATTGCATTAGTGATAACGATTTTAGCGGAGGAATTTATATATAACTACAATAATAAAGTAATCAATTTGTGCGAAATGAAATCGGCAGCCGTCATAAATGTAAATTAACGCTTATTTCTTAAAGGAAAAAATGATGTGTGAGAACGGACGTCGGACTGTGAACACAATTCTAAGAAACGGCATTAGCGCTTTCAAGACTGTTCAATAAATTCAGAAAAAATAACTGCAAGCGAACAAATAATAACTGTGGAGATAACCGATATATTTGAGAAATTAAAAGAATAATGCCGGGAATCAGGTAACCGAATACATCGGCTAACAGGCCTGAAATATCATAGTACCCACTGCGTGAATTGGCAAGTACTCTGGTTGTTGTGCAAGTAATCTTCGTCGCTCTGGAGTCTAATAGTTCCTTTATCCACACAAACGAGAACCATATACATGTTGACTTGCTAGAAATTTGTCACTAATTACAGTCAATTTCCGATTATATCTCATCAGTTTCTTATTTATTCGCGATTTTTACACTATTTTCCACCAATTTGTGCCATTTCACTCCATTTCTTATGCTTTAACGCCTCTTATATGTTTTGTTCAGTGATATTCATTATTCTTCACCATTTTTTCATGTTGTAACACCTTTTACACAGTACTCCTCAAGTTTCACCATTTTTCATCAATAAGTCTGTTAGTTTCACCTTCCGAACCGTTATTTTACCTTATAACCGACTGTCTATCTAATTTTTACTACCTCTCTTGTGCTAATCCTTCAATTTCCTCAATGCTGCATATTTTTTGCTATAGAATCTACACAAACACGTTTTACCTCATATAATGGCATAAATCCAGTTAGGGGTCTGCATTAGCTAAATAAAGACGAATCTATACACATGTTTGTCTGCTAACAATTGCTGTTCTGTGCCCCTTTGTGTTGGCATATGTATTGGTGTTACATTTATGATTGCCTAGCCGAGCGGGCGAGAGAAAGGAACTGGCCCCCCTACTCACCATTAGTGCCGTTGGGCTTAGTACACTGTGAACCTTAACTTCACAACCCTCGACACCCTGCTAAAGGGTATATGGGACCTACTTTTAGCCGATGTAATACTTTCCTAACCAGTTCTATCTGTTTATGTTTGTGTACTCTTGGAAAATATGTGTTACTATTGACCATCCACCTTTAAACTTTTCCAACTGCGTAACAAATCTGCTGCTTTTGTGTGTGCATGCTTCAGGGATGTGCTCCGCTATATCTATAACCAATCCATGCTAATATAACATGCTATCCTGTGACACGCTGTTTTGTATGCGCATGTGTATGTGTGTGTGTTTGTTTGGCTACGTGTGAGTGTGTGCATGCACGTGTTTATTACGTCACCGCCGTCATCGTAATTATTAAAAAAATTGTAAAACGTATTCGTCAACTTAGTAATCAAAATTGACCTTAGTACACTTCATTAGGATCACTAGCACCGATAAAATAAACAATAGTGGTTGATTTATCCTGGGTTGTAAGCAGTGGAGAAATTGTCGTGTCGGAGTTTACAGTTTTCCTTATCAAATTTTTAAGAAAACGTGTCTTTCTCTGTAAGTTGGAGATATTACTTCCTTGAATAGTACGCAAGACGTCCCAGGAGTTGGTCAGTTCCATCAGCAATAAACTTTTGCAGTTTTTTTTTTCTTCCAACTCTGCGATAACCTCCCCGATTTTTCCTTTCAGACTTTAGGCTTCCGCTAGCTACAGCTCCAGCGCAGTGATCACTGCGGCTGTAGTACATTTCACGTCTTTCATGGCGGTCTCCATGTGAGTAAGGGGCTTCCTTTGTGGAATGGTAACATCTTTAAGAGTCCGGTCTAGTGCATCGAGCCGGGTTATATCTTTAACCGCCCGTTTCTCGAGATCCCGTTTGATATCTTCAACGAGGCTATCATGATGATGTTTGGTAAGAGCGTCCTGCGGGACGATCGCGTCCAAGACATTGGGTCTACAGAAAGAACTTAATTACATAGATTATTATAATTGTGTGAGTGGTGCATGAGATATATTAAGTAATAATTATATGACGTATTACAATATTCAAAGTTATAAACATATACCGTATACTCTGGAGAAGAATACAATAGTATTAAGTGGTAACGATGGTAAAAGAATAATACGTGCTAATAATGTAGATACATTAGTTTGCGGAAATTGTATGTATAATAAATTTCGTGAAAAATGTAATATTGTTGTAGCCGAACTAAGAGCGTGTATATTGGATAAGAATATGCGTATTGCATGATTACATGGAGTTATGTATTAGTAAGCTTAATATGGAGACATTTTGTATTTTTAAGTTAACCCAAGAAAAAGAAAAAAAAAGAAAAGAAGTTTACTATGTAATAAAGTGCTGTTGTATCACTCGCGTTTATTTTTTTTTTATTTCCTTATATCTAAGAATGTGTGGGCTTAAAATAGTTTGCACAAACTTAGTTATGACGTATTGATATAGCGCCATTTCTAGTTAAAATGTTGTATTTGCGGTAAAATTGGAGGATTAGGATGGCGTATTTTACAGTAAATTTTAATGTTTTCTGACTAACATGACGGCGGTTATAATAAAATTAGTTGTTGCATGTCATTCCTGTTATAGATTAAACGTTCACACTGAGAGGCGTGAGGGGCTCGTCAATATCTAGACCCCCGCAATAATTTCGATTTTATAATTGTAATCTGCATTGAGCAAGTGATTACCATGGTTATGACTTCGAATGCACCGTTGCATTAGAAGATGAATACAGACACATACATGACTCTGCAGGCTCACATAGCAACACCATTACCAGTGTTACATCATATGTATACCATCAAACTATAACATATGCAAACTATATCAAACACGCATAAGCATGTCATGGGCGTGCACATTACTGTGGTGGAAGGTTTTGGTGCTTCATTCACTGAAAATTTTATAAAGTCTTGCATAATTAGATAGTAGATTCAGCACACGACAAAAGCACCTCACAAAAGAGTATACATTGAACGCATCCTTTGCAGCAATTAAACAGGTTGTATATTATTACATGTTAGTGGCCTAATCAGTTTTATCAATCACCCACAATTTTAGTTTAATTAGGTCGATCCAAGCCGGTATTTCCGGAAATATTGTAAAGTGTATGCGTCATCGTCGTCGTCATCACCGTCGTTGTAATTATTGCCAACAGTGTAAACTGTTATAACCTTCTAAAGCACTACCTCTTTGATGTTGAAACGTTTACCCATTATCACCCAATGACGAGTGCATTATTACACATCGAAAATAAGCATTTGAAATGTTGAGAAACGTGTGTTTTAGGTCTTTTACGCTATTTTCGTCAATGTTTGCTATTTCCTACCATTTTCTTGTGTTTTGAGCGCCTTTCACACAATTTTACTCACTTTTTCAACACCCTTGTCAGGTTTGCACTAATTCAGCTCTCTCAGCCATTATTATAATTTGAAAGTGGCTTCTCTGTTTAATTGTCAACATTTCTCTTGTATAAATCTTATGATTTTCCTGAATGCTGTATGTTTTACTATAATATCCACATCAACGTTTTATCTCGTTTAATGTTGTTATATTGGTTACCGTCTCTGTGTTAAACATAAATCTCGTTGCTCTGGAATCGAATAGTTCCTCTTTCCGCCCACAGATGGAATCCATATACGTGTTAGTTTGCTAGCAATTTGTCACTAATTGCAGTAAATTTCCAGTATTTCCTGCCGGTTTCTTGTGTTTTAACGCTTTTTACGCTACTTTTTACCAATTTGTGCTATTTCGCACCATTTCTTATGCTTGAACGCTTCTTGTGCAGTTTTTCAGTAATTTTCACGATTCCTGGCCATTTTCTTATGACGTAACATTTTTTACACAGTCTTCATCAAGTTTCACTGTCGTTCATCAATAATTTCATTAATTTGGTCCGCTGAACCGCTGTTTTACCTTATAAGTGACTGTCTATCTAATTTTTTATAATTAAGAAAGAATATGTATATTAATAGAATTCCTGTTGGTGTCATCCCTGGGAATGCCTATCAGATCTATAAGCTCAGACAAATCTCCTCATATACAATATCATCACAATTATCAGGAACACAAATTCAAATACATAGGCGTACAAAGCAGCTTAGCAGAGGTTAGCAAGGTATAAAAGCGCGTCCCGAAGAATACACACCCACACATATTTGCACGCGTACACTCACGTGAAAGCACACATGTAAACGCACACATATTAAGTTTTGAACGTTGTCGTTGTTGTTGTCATCGCCTTCATCGTCATCGTAATTATTAAAAAATTGTAAAGCGTATTCGTCAACATAGTAATCGAAATTCGTATTTGTGGTTGTAAATTGGATGAGTCAAAAAATAATCAATTTTATGAAAATTAGAGACCAATATTTTAAACTCAGTAAAGGGAATAGAACCAATATTCGATATAAAAACCTATTTAGGAAATATCGAAACATAGTTACAACAGAAATAAGAAACGCTAAACAGAAGTATTATCAAAGTCAAATAGTTAAAGCAAATAATGACTGTAAAAAAGTATGGAATGTAATTAACAATATTGTTAATAAAAAAAACAGAACAACAATTGATGATTTCACTATAAAACATTTTGAAAATACTGAAATAGCAGCTGAACAATTTAGTGAATACTTTATACGTTCAGTTGAACAACTTAGACACAAATGTCACACGCAGTTACTGAATACTAACTCCGATACTGTTATTTTATCTTCTTTTTTCATTCCACTTGCAAATAAATCCCAAATAGAATTAATAATTAATAATCTAAAAATTCATAAGGCACCTGGATGGGATGAAATTAGGGTTAAAGATATTAAACAAAACCCAAATATATTTATCTCCATTTTGACGAACATGGTCAACTACTCTATAAAGGAAGCTAACACTCCTGATGGACTGAAAAGAGGCATTGTCAGGCCGATATATAAAAAAGGACCGCAAATTCAATTTGAAAATTATCGTCCAATAACAATTATACCTGTAATAGCTAAAATATTAGAACATTACATTGACAAACATTTAAGAAATTATTTAGAAAAAAACAACTTACTCTATGAAAATCAACACGGCTTTAGAGAAAAAAGATCTACGATAACGTTACTAAGATCGATCGTAAATAATATAAATATGGGATTGTCGAAGGCAAACCAATTTCTAATTACATTTATTGACCTGTCTAAAGCGTTTGACTTAGTCGACCATGAATTACTGATCAAGGACTTAGAAAATTTGGGAATTATAAATAATCAACTAAAGTGGTTTAAGAATTACATAAAAAATAGGAAAAGTATAGCAAAAATCGCAGGGAATAAAAGTAATGAAAAAACAATTCATTGCGGAGTAGATCAGGGCACCATATTGGCCCCTATTCTCTTCTTAATTTACACTAACTCGTTACATAAGCATATTAAAAATGCAAAGTTATATGTGTTTGCCGATGATATTGCCTTATTAGTGGAGCATAAGAATTTAGAAATAGCGGAAAGATTACTACAAGAGGATATAGATAATTTTAGTAAATGGGCACATGATAGGAGGTTACGTATTAATATAAATAAATCTAAATTACTGCACATTCGGAACAGTACCAAACATATGACACACGATCCGCGAATTACCCTCCATAATAATGATTGCATACACGAACTGCATATAAATAACAACACTCATTTGTGTTGTTGTCCACCGCTTGAAAACATAGAAAATTTTAAATATCTAGGTATATATATCGATAAATACTTGAACTGGAAAAAACATATTCAAAATTTAAATTCGAAAATAAGACAGTCAATTCCAGCTCTACATAAAATAAAACAGGTTTTAACATATCGCACATTACGTATATACTATGATTCAATAATAATGTCCAGAATTTTATATGGAATTCAAATATGGGGTGAGGCTAAGAAAACGGAAATAAATAAAATAAGCAAAATACAGAAAAGGTGTTTGAAACTTATACTCCCCTACTGGAAGCAAAACGATTCCGAATCAACTTGATGGAAAGAAAACAACGAAATGTCCCCCAAGATGTACTATTTCTATTATAGATTACTTAAATTTAATGTCAATAATATAAAATTACCATCTAGGCAAAAAACTCGATTAACAAGAGACCAAAATAGTACATATTACATCTACCCTCGAGGCGTAAATCTACGAACTGATAATATTGATGACTTAGTTCTAATTAAACTAATTAGTAAAATACCCCATAATATATTAAACGAAAAAAAACTTGGTTTGTGGAAAGGGGAAATAAGGAAATGGTTGAAAGAATGGTGTAAAGAGTGAAACCCACGATACGGTTCGAATCATCACATTTTATAATTTTATATTATTGTTTCTTTCTTTTTCTTCCTTCCTTTATTTACGTTTTCTTCTTCTCTTTTTTTCTTTTCTTCGTATTTGAAGATATTTTGCTACCCTCATGTATCGGTATGTAGATGAGTACTTGCTGTGTGTGTATGTAATTGTATGTGTGTACTATGCCATAAGTTATATAAACTTAGTTGACTATAATTATGATGTATAGGATAAGCTAGAATAATTGTAATTTGGTATCTTAAATAAACGGTAATAAGAGTGTCGGGCACTCACACAACGGGCATACTTGCCCTGTGAGACCCACAACTTATTTAAATAATAAAAAAAAAAAAAAAAAAAAATTGGTTTGCAAGTATACGGTGTATGTAAATATATAAAAAAAGTTGGACTAAAAGTGCTGAAGGTATTCATCCTATTGGGAGTTTCCTACCTGACACAAAGTAATTTTAATTATTTCAACAGTTTTTACTCACAAATAAAATAATTTAAACATTTTTATTTTTAAAAAGTATTACCCCTCGGTTGGATTTACCTGAAAGCTCAACATTAAATAAACATCAATAAAAAGCAGACGAAACGTCTCAACATCGTCATAATTATTATAGAAATTGTAAAACGTATTCGTCAACGTAATAATCGAAACTGACCCTAGTACATACCAGGTGGTGTTCCTGATGGAATATACCAAGGTCAATTTCGATTATTACGTTGACGAATAAGTTTTACAATTTCCATAATAATTACAATGACGGCGATGACGACGATGACGATGATGGCGACAACGACGTAATAAACACATGGTGATGGAGTGAAAGTCGACTATCCAGTAAAACACCCAAATAACGAAAGGAAGAACGAAAAGGGATTGGGCCATTATTTAAAACGAGGTTGATTAAGGAAGGAATAAAAGGGCGCAGAGTAAAGACAACAGTAGAAGATTTAATAGAGGAGATGAAAAGATGGGTATTGAATAAAGTGTCTTGCATGGGAATTAACCTGCGTGACGTTGCGATGAGAGGAATAAATAAGGATGTCGTCAGCAAAGAAGAGAGAAGAAAAACTCAGAGACAAAGAAGCAATTTTGACGAAATAGATATTGAACAAGATTGGGCTGAGGCAGGAGCCCTGCGGTAATTGACGAATGATTTGTCGAGTTGCTTCATAAAGGGGAACAGACGGAGTGACAGTTCGGCAAAGGAAAAGATTAATAATAAGGGAAGAAAAATGAGCCGGAATGTTAAAGGAAAGCAATAAATCAAAAAGAGTAGCAAGGTGGACATTGTTGAAGGCTGCCGAGGTATCAAGAAAAGAAGCAATAAGACAATTTTTGTCGATGAATGACTTGTAGACGTCTGCCAGAAATACACTAATACAGTCGGGACGGTCGCGACCAGGTCGGAAACCAAACATATTACTAGGCAATAAGATGTAATGTTCAAGCCACCAAACAAGACGTTTATTGATTAGGTTTTCGAATAGCTTCCTGACACAAGACGCAAGAGATATTGTAAGAAGTATGGAAGAGTTGGGTTTTTTTTTGTTTTTTTTTCTTTTCTTTTCCCAATTCGGATATTCTCGATGGGGCAATTTTATTTCAATAATATATATGCATAAAATATATACAAGGTAATTACGAACGTTAATAGATATAAACATGTGTTACATCAGTGATGATAATACATAGTCACTGAATGCAACAAAATAATATTTACATACAAAGTTACTGAGATTTATAAATTCACTTATTATGATTTAATTTTAGCTAGGAGAGGATTGATCAGGTAATTAAAATAATATGTATATATATGTACAAATGTGTATGTAAACAGCAGTGAAACTACAGCAATGGAATAACAATTAGGATTAGAGTTAAGTAAAGCATAACTTAAGATACTTGCAGAGGCTGATCACTTGCTTTTGCAGTTAATTTGATTTTCATTGCTGAGTGGAAGTATTGAAGCAGATTCTGAGCATTTTTATTATTAATTATAAGCGATGTATTAGAACTGATATTATGGCGAGCTCGAATTCTGTTAAAGTAGGTGCAATCAAAGATTAGGTGCTGGAAATTAACAGGCGAAATTGATCTACAGAGTGGGCAATTTGGGGAGTCCACTCTGTAGATCAATTTCGCCTGATAACTTCCAGCACCTAATCTTTGATTGCACCCACTTTGACAGAATTGGGTTTAGGGATAGGAATAACGATGAAGGTATTCCAAGATAAAGGAGTACAACCAAAGCGAAGAAAGGAGTTAAACAAGTTTAAGAGAAACCGAAGAGAATAATTAGAAAGATTTTTAAGAATAGAGTATGTAATTCCATCCACTCAGAATTCCGTGAGGAAGTTTCTAATTCTGTGAAGGTAAAAGGAGTGAGCGGAAAATGTGAGGAGGTGGAAGAGGACGGAATGCGACATGATTCGTTACAGTTAGGAACATAATAAGGAGCAATAGAGTCAAAAAAGGGAGATTAACTTCTCATCAGGGAGATGACAGGCAAAATGATGGTGGGAAAGAGAGATCTTGAAACACTTAGCCATTCTCCAAACCTGAGAAATAGAAATTTTTTAAAAACGTTAGCATTCGAATTGATGAAACCAGCTACTGAAAAACGAGTTAACCAGCAGATGATACCTAGACAAATCAAAGAACGTGGTCAGCAACTGCTGAAGCTTGATAAAGATGAATATACTACTCCTAAAGCAAAAAGAAGGTCTTTATGTAGTCGAGCTAAAAATAAATCAACTAGAAAATCGTGTCATAAATATGCAAACTGTATATGTAATTACCTCTGCAAAGTAGTTGTTAATACATGTCTTCTCCAAATTGTAAGATAATTTTTCTCACGTTTATTCAACTTTTGATCATTTCTACCATACCTTAGTTATTTTTTATTCTGATACAGTTTTTATATGTATATTACCGATGAAAGTTAGTAATCAAATGATAAAAATAAACAAAAATTCAAAATTAAGGGCGTTTATTTAGTACTTTCAAAGATAATTACAGCCCAAAAGAATAATTTTGTAATAACTTTTTAACATTCACAATTAAGATAATTCACCATTAATGAATTGACGAACCATTTGAAGCGCTCGTTTTGGACTATAAGATGGAACCGTATGACCCGCGTTTAGTACTATAAGATTAACAAGATTTCCAGCAACCTTATAATGTCCAGCCCGTATGCCCATTTCGTCATACCATAATATAAAATCCAGTTCATAATAATCGATTGCATGAGTGAAATGTAAATTTTCAATTAAACTATTTACTAACGGATAATTAACAATGACGTCTAACTGGCCAGTGTAAAACAAGATGTTATAATGATCTAATAATTCTTGGAACAGAAAGGCCACCGATCGCGTCATTTCAGAACGTATATAATCGTACACGTCGCGGTTAAGTTCGATATAGTTCAAATTACCAACATGAATACATTTGCGAATATAATCGCTTTCAAATATTTTTTCTACCCTATTAAGCGATAACGGTTCTGTATCTGTATATCCGTACGTAGCGACGTAAGGAAATGAATACACTCCTAAATAATAAAATAAATTGGAAAAGGCTTCAGCATAATTACCAGCACGCATATAAACTTCACTAAGGCTTTCTGCATCACTAACTGTTTTGAAAGTCTTCAGATCAATAAATCCTAACTGATACATGTAATCAGCCACCACATGTATATTCTCAGGAACACAGAATCCGTTTCCAATTAAACAGCCCTTCAGGTTAATCTTATTTCGCGTAGTGATATCCGAATTTTTTTTATGAATTTTATACGCTATCGATGGAATGAATTTGCCGGCGTACGATTCTCCAGTGACGTAAAAATCGTTCTGCAAATATTCGGGAAAAAGCTGAAAAAACTGAACCAACGCACAGTACAAATCTCTGGCAACGTCTTCGTCATTTGTAGCATAGCCGGCTTCGTTTTGCGTAAAACTGAATCCAGTTCCGACCGGCTGATCAAAGTATAATACATTGAATTCATTGGTCCACGCGATTTCTCTGTGATCCAATCCGCCGTTAGTTTCCAATTTGTAAGGTCCATTTTCTTCAAACAAACCAAATAAAGAACTGACACCAGGGCCACCGGTTAACCATAGTAAAACCGGAACATTTTCGTGATTTTGTTCACTTAGACAGAACCAGAAGAATAAATTCGAATTGAACTCTTCGTTCACTGTCAAAAATCCGGAATAACTAGTGAAATTATCGTCCGGCAATATACGTCCAACTCGACTAGCTTCTTTTCCTTCTTCTATTTCTCCCGATTTTATATATGGCGTCAGGTACAACGGTTCACCAGCGTCTCCTTTATTAGGAGCGTATACATTCTTTAATGTTTCAGTGTTTGAAGGAATGACTAGATGACTATTCACCAACAAGTAAAGTCGGAAAGTTATAAGTAAGTTAAACGCGACTGCAATCATGTTTCTGTAAAGTAGATTCGATGTTAGTTCAATATTATTCTTGTCCTTGATTACTGCAGTACATTTGCATCTAGAATATACCATTACACAAAGTTATTTTTTAATTATTTATGGAAAATGAGCTGAGAAATAACTTAATTTAACGGGTTAAGTCACTAGGCCCTCCTTAATGCACGGCTGAAGTTGTTTATGAATAAAACCGTCTTTGGATTTCTAGAAACAAATAACCAATCTTGAATTCCGGTGAACAGATATCGTGATGTTATTTTCAGACAGAATGTTATCCGGTGGTAGCAAATTTTTACATTGTTTTTCAACGTAGCAGCAAGTTGATGGAACAATCAGATACTAAGTTTCACAGGTTACGAAGTCTGGAAATTAGCTACGACGATTAAAATTTATTAAAATGAATAATCGTTAATAGTAGTGTAAGGAGCAATATCAAACCTCAATATATACAGCTTCGTATTGCTTTATTCAGTGTACACAAGGGAGTCGAACTGAACTTACTTAAAAAAGTCAAATACATATATTTCTTTTTATCGCTGTTAGTGATAGTATTATTAATATCTTTGGCTCAACTTACATACTCTATGGTCCCGTTAACACTGCATTATTTTTCCCTTTGAACAGGATAATGTACTCGGTGATGAATGCTATATTGTCCGAAGAAAAGATATTTAATCAATTATTAGTTTAAGGAAAAAGTTTAATCACTTTAGCACAAATTTATATTGCGTTCAAATGGAAAAAGCAAAGGTGCTGCTATGTACTGTATAAACCATCTAGAGTCTTACTCGAATGTATTAGTACTTATATTTTAAAATAAAAACTTGACGGACATCAGTTGAAATAGGTGAATAAAGTATAATGGGAAACGCTGCTAAATGCTGTCTCCTCACGAATTACGTTGTTTTACCGATCAACTGTTACATGGCTATTTGACCGGTTGTAATTTAGAAATTAGCCATAAAAAATATAAAAATTACTTGGAATATAAGAAACTTGTACTACATAAAGATGTCAATAAGGTATACTTATTATTAGTTTTTACTGACTTCCATGAAACAAGGAAGTTGTACGTTCCTTGCATTGGTCTCTCTAGATAGTTTTTCATTAATATAATAGACGCAATGGATTAGAAATACGATCAGTTTATCATACAAATGTAATTTGAAATAATTGAAGTATTATCAATATTGAATATCACGGATAAATATAGATACGAATAAAGAATGCGAATTTTTAAATTGCAATGGGGCCATTAACGAGCAGGTCATTTTTAAAAAAATTGATTTCTAGCGGGATAAAAAGTTTAAGTGTTTCGTTAAAAACCGCGGAATAAAATATTTTTGAGAAAAAAAAATAAAACACCGACTTCGAGATTTACAATAAAAATTTAATAAAATTGTACTAAGAAGTAAATAGTAAATTATTCGGTATGGAATGATATATTTCATCGTGATATCTCTTAAGGTGATATTACAATAATTCTTCTTGTGCAATATTAACTTTTTGTTACCGGTATTCAATTCAAATTATAAAAATAATCAAAAACCACACTAAATATTCATTATATTGTTTCTAGATATTATAATTTTAAATTGAGGCCTGCTCCAAAAAATTAATGTATAAGAATTATCATATCACCTTTTTTTATATTACTCTAAAATATGTAATTTTTTATCGTTTAATTATTTTTTACTTTTTAGTACGTTGTTTATTAAATTTTTATTGTAAATCATGATGTCGATATTTATTTTTTAAAAAAACATTTTATTACATTTTTTTTTTTTTGTTTCCTCAGTTCGAATAAAACCCATGCGGTATATTTATTGAAGTATTTCTTTTGCTCACTTACATATATAATGTATATATAATGTGTGTATGTTATAATTGTAATGTGTCCATTACATGGTCAAATAAAATAAAAATAAGATAATTTTGAATAAATTGTGCGGCACGTGCCTACAACTGTTGTCGGTTGAGTAGCCAATCAATGGCCATCAAGGGGAAAATGATCGACCTGATTCGGTCAGCTCCAGCGGTCACGGGCGGAAGGGCGGGAGAAATTGGAAACAACAAAAGAAAGATTTTTTTTAGAGAAAGCAGTTGCGTTTTACCTCTGGTCAAGTTTTTTTTTTTTTTTTTTTTTTTTTACCTCCCCTTGGGTTTGCTAGCAAAGAGCATTAGCCCAGCAAAAAGGAATAGATACATGGAATAGAATAGAAATTATATTTTTATTCTGTCGACAATGGAATCAAGAAACACCTCTAGGACAGGAACAACAGAGATAGTAGGTAGAGAAAGAACATAAGAGGCGTTGAAAGGAGCAGGAAGACCAAGCTTTAAAAGATGACAATAAAGTAACTCACGCTCGCGAGATAAACCGGAGCACTCGAAGAGCACGTGATTCGCATCGCAAACATACTGGGAACCTTCAGGATCCAATGGACCAAAAAGGAGAAGCAGCCAAAGAGAAGCGATTTAGTGAAGAAGGAAAAAATGTCTTCTCTCTAAGAATCGCAAATCCTTGATTCATGATCTTTTCCTTTCACACTTAATCCGAACGGGCTTCTATTGGATACCGGGTTATGCCGGAATTGAGTGTAATGCGTTAGTTGATTCATTCGCTCGGTTATCTTCTTCTTCCGGCAGGTTTCTTCCTATTTTCTCTTCTTCCAATATTACCCTTCTGTCTTCTGCTGCTCATTCCAATCTATGGGTTGACTCTTACGTCTCCTCTTTCTCCAACCCGAATTCCTTTTTCTTATCTATTCAGCCTTCCCTTCCTCGTTTCCGCTGGTTTCCTGACTTTTCTTCCATGCGTCGCTCCAACATCTCTGCGATTTGCCGCCTGCGCTTTGGGCACAACTTGCTTCCTTCCTCGCTTTTCCGTTACTCTCTTGTGCCGTCTCCTTTTTGTCCATTGCACCCCTCCAATATTAAATTTGTGTATGATCGCGATTACATAATGTTCGAGTATTCATCTCGTGTATCTGATCAAGCTGCTTTCTACTCCTCCCTTTTACAAATTTGTATTCCCACTCCATACGATGCTTCGTTCATTCTCTCCCTTCCTTTTCCTTCTGTTATTCAGGCTCGTGATTCCTTTTTGTCGGCTATCTCTGATCGTGCAAATATCTGAGTATCTTGTGTCTTTATTCCTTTGTTCTTGAGCCAATGTCCTTGTAGACGAACCCCCCCCCCAAAAAAAAATCGCAAATAAATCATCAAGTTCGACAAAGTATTCGGTCTCGTTAGTAATAGTGAACTATAATAGTCAAATATCGAAATTTATAAGTCCGATAAGATTTAACGAATCGCAGAACCCCAACATAAAGGTCCGAATAATATCTACACCGACCTTTACGCATCAACCGACGGATCACGGATCACCACCGACAACAGTGATATGTAGATTTTTGATTTTAATCTTTATTATTTGTATATAATATTTTGTTGTCGTAATTTATTATTGCGTTTTTTCAGAGATAGGTGTCAAGTTTTATATAATGCATTGTTTTAAATTTCAAACAGATCAATTATTATAATCATCGTCATTATCTTAAATAATAAAATAAGACCAAAATCTAAATAAATAAAATCCACAAGGATAAAACCTCGTGGTTGGCATCTCCGTGGGCATAAACAAATAAACTATGCCACTTCAATATATTCTTCTTCCTTCTTTTGCCTCTCTGCTATTGCCACAATATCATCTGTCCATCTTCTGAGTGGTCTTCCTTGTGCGCGTTTTCCCGTATACGGTCTCCATTGGATCAGTTCCTTTGTCCACCTTCCATATAAATAGACTGGAAATCTTATGTCAATATCAGCTTCTCTATGTTCTCCAGTCTTTAAATTTTTTTTTTTTTTTTTTTTTTTTTTTTTTTTTTTTTTTTTTATATTTTTATTATAACAAATTACAACTAGTCCTCATGGACTATCCAGTAATTATGATAAAAGGAGAAATATATATAACGTGAAGAGGCTATCCATCCGGTGACAGAAACCTCAAAAGAATATAAATAAAATGATAACTAAATAATATCGTTCAGATTATTTCGTTTCAGCCTTCTTGTGTTGTGTACGTTATCTAATATCGCCATTGCTTCTGTATTTGGATGCCTATGTAATCTATCTATATGGCGGAGTGCATATCGTCTGATTTCTGCTATTACGGTAGGAACGCATAGGTCCTTATGCAAGTCATCATTTCTTACGAACCAGGGCGCATTCGTTATTAGACGAAGTATTTTATTCTGGCATTTTTGAATAATTTTTATGTGAGAAGTTTTTGCACAACCCCATAACTGAGCTCCATAGCTCCAGGTTGGTTTGATAATTGCATTGTAGATTAATAATTTGTTATCTATTGTTAATGCCGAGTTTCTTCCAATAAGCCAATACATGGAAGCTATTAAACGATTGATCTCTTTCTTTTTAGAGATGATGTGCTGTTTCCATGTTAGTCTCTGATCAAGTAACATGCCCAAATATTTGGTCCCACTCAGAGTTGGTATTTGCTTATGATTTATTGCGACTGGGGCACTGATCATTTTTCGATTTGTGAATACTACGTGGGCTGATTTGTTTTCATTTATACTTATTTTCCACTTTTTTGTCCAGTTATATATTTGATCTAGAGAATTCTGCAAATTTCTTGTAGCAAGGTTTACAGAAGTATCCGAAGCTAATACAGCGGTATCATCTGCGAATGTTGCAGTTAGTGTGTTACTGGTAATCGGAAGGTCAGCTGTATAAAGTATGTAAAACAGCGGACCCAGAACACTGCCCTGCGGGACTCCAGCGCACACCGGGTGTAGTTTAGATTCTTCTTCCTGAACTTTTACTATGAAAAATCGTTCGTTTAAATAAGATGAAATTAGTTTATACATATTATAAGGGAGAATCTTTTTGATTTTGAAAAGCAATCCATCATGCCAGACCTTGTCAAAGGCCTGAGAAATATCCAAAAATACTGTAGAGCAAATTCGTTTATCTTCAAGGTCGTCTTCAATTTTGTTGACAATTCTGTGGACTTGATCTAGGGTGGAATGTTTGGTTCTAAAGCCAAATTGGTGATCCGGTATAGCTTTCAGTTGATCAACAATCCCCATTATTCTTTTCATAAATAATTTTTCGAAGACTTTGGATAGCACAGGCATTAGCGATATTGGTCTGAATGACGAGACGACATTAGCAGGCTTACCAGGTTTAAGCACCATAATTATTTGAGCCATTTTCCATTGTATTGGCATATGCTTTAGTCTGAAGATAGCATTAAAGATGTAAGTAATGAGCAATATACCATTCTTCGGAAGCTCTTTTAAAATCTTGGCTGTTATTAAATCATGTCCTGGAGCTTTGTTTGTTTTTAAGGCCGTAATTTCGTGCCACACTTCTTTTGGGGATGCAGGTTTAATGCACTGTTGGTCATCAGGGATATGTGCCAAGAACTCTGAGATCTCTTGCTCATGCTTACTATTTGTATCGGATGAGTGTGGTTGGAACACGTCTGCTAGGTGTTGTGCAAAAATGTTAGCTTTCTCGGTATCGCTTCTTGCCCATTGCCCTGCTTCATTTTTGATAGGCGGGTTGTGCTGTTTTGCACATTTAACTTTCTTAGTTACTTTCCAAAGGGAGTAGTGCTTGTCGTGGGAAGGACTAAGACTCAGCAGAAAACTCTGCAATTTCTTATTTCTTTCATTTTGCAATAGCCTTCTTAATTGCCCACTTATTCTGTTATATAGAGTTTTATCACTGGGAAGCCTGGTGTTGTGCCATTTTCTGCGGGCTCTACGTTTTTCAGCTATTTTCTCCCTAATTTTTACAGGGTAGCTGGTATTAACATCAGCATTTAATGTTTCAGCTGGCGTAGAATTCCATGCTGCATTTTGAATGGTTTTTGTGAGAGAATCGACAGTTTCTTCCAATTCGTTAATAGTTTTAAGCTGAATTCTAAGATTTATGTTGTTTGCAACTAGCATTCGGAAGTTCTCCCAGCACGTTTGCTTGTTAGTAAGGAATGGCGGCGTTTCTTTCCTTATAATATTCGTACTTATTGTAAGGATAACTGGTGAGTGATCGGATGCTATATCAGCACTATCTTCAACTTCGGTGTAATGTAGCGATACCCCCTTAACTACAAAAAAGTCAAGTAAGTCAGGTACTCTATTAGGATCAGTCGGCCAGTAGGTTGGTTTACCAGATGAGAGATGGTTAAGCTGCAAGGAATCCATAGCTTTTTTTAGCTCACGTCCCCTAGGATTGATTAATCTCGATCCCCATAGCGTATGTTTCGCATTGTAATCACCTCCAGCAATAAATCTTTTTCCCAGATAATGGAAGCAGTCAGCAAATAAATCATTTTTTATTAAATGTCGGGGCGGACAGTACACTGCTGCCAAAATGAGAGAAGAGTTTAGCTCTTTCACAACAATGCTAGTAATCTGAGCATAATCTTGTTGGTAAGAATTGTACTGGTGGTGTTGAATACCTTTACGTATTAGTATAGCACTCCCACCACGTGCAGTTCCATCGGGATGCTGAGTATGATACATACTGTAGCCATTTATGTTAAAAAACGATTTGTTAGTAACATGCGTTTCCGACACAAGAAGCACATCAATCTTCTGTGACCGTAGGAACGATTCTGTTTCTAGACGCCACTGCGCTAGACCATTGGCATTCCAGAGTGCAATTCGTAGTGATTTCATTGTTTATGGAATTATTTTAGTGATGAGCTTAGTCAGAAGCTCCATCATAATCTGATTTTGCTTGTTCATTTGTTCAAGCAATGATTCAAAGCGAGTTAAGATAGCCAGTAGACAATCGTAGTTAGGATCATTTGGTTGCTGTTGCACTACTGCTGGTGGATGTCCTTTCAAAGCTTGAGAGTACGATTTATCTTGCGTTTTCAACTGCTGGTTAGGTGACTGAGTCTTCATTATAGGGTTGTTTGCAGTTGCAGCGTCTGGCGTTAGTCTGAGTATCGGAGGATTAGGTTCTTCCAGCATCTTAACCATGACGTTGGATTTTTCAAGTAAGCTGTTATTTCGCTTGGTACGCATTTTTTGTAGTTCTTTATAGACTGTGCAACCCTTGTAATTCGCAGGGTGATTACCTCCACATAGTGCACATTCGGGAAGAGTTTCTTTAGTTTTTGAGCATTTGTTTGTCGGATGTGTGGCAGCGCATTTAACACACGTAAACGGCCGATTACAGAAGCGTTGTGTATGTCCGTACTGCTGACATCGTTTACATTGAGGTATTTCAAAATTTTTACGCGGTGGCTCAACTTTGATTTTAACATTGAGTAAATATTTAAGTTGATAAATATCTTTGTTAATATCCCTCGGTTCAAGATCAATGAAAAATAATGGTAGAGGTTTTTTAGTAAGGTGGTGTCGGATGTTTGTCACTTGTCGCACCTGGAATCCTTTCTCATTTAACGCGACCATAATATCGTTTGCGTCTACTGACGGATGTAGATGCCTGAGTACAACTCTGTACGATCTTTCGCTTTTTGTTTGGTAAGTATAAAAACTAATTTTCTGATTAGTGAGATAGCTTGTTAAGTTACGATAGCTGGATGCGTCTTTCACATTAACTTTAACTCTGTTGTTTGCCAGCGTACGGCAGATGTAGTCATCATTTTCTATAGCTTTTTCAATAGCATTTTTCATGCGTTGGAAGTGTGTGACATTGTCTATGAATATTGGCGGCGGTTAAATTTAAAAATAATTCTAAATAATAATATAAATATTTTCATATTCTGATTTATTCTTCTCCTTTGGTTCAAATACGCCTCTCCTGTTTCCCTTTAGCGATTATTTCAGCCTCTTCTCATATTTACTAATATTCATCATATCTTTTATACCACTGAACCCAATTATATAATCATTACTTATATTGTGTTTCTTTCTGATAAGGTAGAATGTGGTGCAATTGGATTTTTAAATATATCTTCTAATAATATCTCCGAGTTTGGTAGTGATTGATAAGATTCACAGTAGTGTGTTATCGCGTTCATATTTGTTGTTTAACGATTGAAAGTAATAAGACTAGATAATGGAAAATAAAATAATAGAGAGATGGGACCTCATTTGGGAAGAAATCAAAGCAATAAAAACGGTATGTAATAATACTAACATTAAAATCGATAATATTAACGCGGAACTAGCGAGTCTGAAAAACGAAAATGAAATAATTAAGAAAGAGATGGAGGATATTAAAAAAGAAAAGGAATGTCTACGCGAGGAAATAAATAAGATAAACCAATATTCGAGAAGGGACAACATTATAATATACGGAATGAGAAGGATGAGAACATCAAATCGAAGGTAGTTAAAATAGCGCAGGAACTAGGCGTACAATTAAAAGAATTCGATTTGAAGGCGGTGCATCGGCTACAATCGCGGGAAAATATAACAGCGGCAGTAATAGTAAAATTAAATAATAGAGAGAAAAAATCACAAATGATAATTAATTCAAAGAAGAGGAAATTATGCGGCAGTGATGTAGGACTAGAGTCATCGGCGAAAATATACGTAAGTGAAGATCTAACACAGGACACAAGAGAAAGATTACTCGCCGCGAAACAAGAACGAAAAAACGGAAACTTGGCTTTTGTGTGGGAAAGAGAAGGGAAGGTATACATAAAGACTACTATAGATGCAAGTACGATAAGAATAGATAATATGATACAGTTGAATCAAGTACTGATGAATCACACGGAAACACAGCCGACGTTAACCAACGTGGAAGCAAAAGCGGACACGCCGATACAACAACAGCAGCAACATAAGAAAACAAAACAAGCAGTTATTGATACGTTTACCGTAGCTAATTCGAATAACGCGTCGTCAATTATAACACGTTCAAATAAAAATAAATGAAATGTAAGACCAAACTCGAACTTTTGCCCAGTCACGCCTGGTCAGCGAGGGCAAACTGGACTACACCCCTCAAACAGCACTTCACAGGATAGAGTTAAAATCAAAGGTAAAAATAAAAATAATATTAAAAAGAATTTTAAAACCGATTTTAAAAATATATTTAAAAATAAAATTAGAAATACTCGTAATTATAGTTATAATAACGAAATAAAGTTAGCAAGTTTTAATGCAAGAACTCTTAAAAGTAAAGAAAATGTTATGGAAATAGAGGAAGCATTTGATAAAAAGCATTTAGACGTATTAGGGCTCTCAGAAACTAAAAGACAGGGAGAAAAAATTTTAGAATTAAAATCGGCAAAAGTTCTATGCTGGACAGGTAATAATAAAGGGCAGAAGGGAGTCGGCTTCCTCATAAGTAAAAAATGCAAAAAGAACTTGATAGAATATAGAGGTTATAGTGATAGAATAGCATTAGTAAAATTTAGAGTAGACAAATTTAGCTCATTAACGATAATCCAAGTCTACGCCCCAACATCGAACTCTGATGAGATAGAAATCGAGGAATTTTATAATAAATTAAATAAAATTATATTAGGTCTAAGAATTAACATGAATAATCAGATTATTATAATGGGAGACTTCAATAGTCAAATAGGTATGAGAAGGTCGGAAGAGGAAAAAATTTTAGGCCCATATAATTTTGGAAGGAGAAACGCGAGAGGTGAGAAATTAGTGAAATTCTGTCTGGAAAATAATTTTAGTATTATAAATAGTTATTTTAAGAAACGCAGAGGACGACTATGGACCTGGACCTCTCCAAACGGGAAATATAATACTCAAATAGACTACATGCTGACTAATAGCCGAGTAAATATAAAAAACTTTGAAGTAATAAATAATTTTCAATACTATTCGGACCACAGGCCAGTGAGTTGAGAATTAGTGTTCAAAGAAAGGAGAAGGTTACCTGTGCAAAAGTTAAAAAAAATGTATATATCGAAGGAAAATGAAGCTGAATATAACAGAATATTTAAAAAGGTTCTGGAGACTAAACGAATAGAAGAATATCAATTCAATATGGAAAAACTGGATGGGTTAATTAAGGAATTAATTATAAACTCAAAGAAGGAATTAATGCATAAAAAAGTATTTGGAAAAAATGGAGGGCTCCCACAAGACATTTCGGCTAAGATAGAAGAGAGACAGAGATTGATAAATAAAAGGAATAAGTCCCCAAAGGAAAGAATAGAGCTAAATTTGATGTGTAAATTAATAAAATATAAATTAAGAACCTTCAATAAAGAGAAAGAAGTGGAGATGATAAAAAAGATTTTAGAATCAACAAAGAGTACAAAAATCATAAGGAAAAATTTAGGACAAGGATTAAATTGGCATGTATGTTTAGCGAATAGATATAACCTTAAAACATATAACAGACTAGATATAAACACCACCGCTACAAATTATTTCGGTAATCTCTACAAAAAAATAGACGATATGGAAGAAACTGACTTAATAAATGAAATACAAGAAGACGAACCAAAATTCTTAAGAGAGGAAATAGAAAAGGTAGTGGGTACCTTAAAAAGCGATAAAGCAACAGGTGCAGATGAAATTACAAACGAGCAAATAAAATACGCAGGAGGAGAAATGATAGAGCTATTAACAATTCTGTTTAACCTGATTCTAAGTAATAGGAAAATTCCTAAAAGTTGGAAAGAATCAAATATTATTTTAATTTATAAAAAAGGAAACAAAGAAAAAATGGAAAATTATAGACCAATCTGTCTAGGTTCTACCATCTCTAAAATCTTTTCAAAAGTCCTAACAAATAGAATAAAAAATATATTAGAATTCGAACAACCTCCAGAACAAGCGGGTTTCAGAAATGGTTATTCAACAATTGATCACTTACATGTTGTAAACCAATTAATCGAGAAATGTAAAGAATTCCAGATAGAGTTAAATTTATTATTTATCGACTATACTAAAGCTTTTGATTCACTAAACCATAGATTCCTATTATCAGCATTAAAGAAACAAGGAGTCCCCGAGAATTTTAGAGCAATAATCGATGATACGTATAAAGGCATGAAAGCTAGAATAATAACGGATAAAATAGGTAAATTTTTCGAAATAGGGAGAGGTATTAAACAAGGAGACCCGCTCTCCCCATTACTATTCTGTTCAGCACTAGAGGAAACGTTTAAGAAATTAGATTGGTCAAATAGGGGTATAAAAATAAACGGAAAATATCTAAATAACCTCAGATTTGCTGACGACATAATATTAATATCGGATAAAATAGATGATTTACAGAGTATGCTAAACGAACTCAACGAAGCAGGAAAAGAGGCAGGTTTAAGTATAAATTTAGAAAAAACAAAATGGGTGTCAAATGGGAGTTTGAATAAAGAAATAAGATTGGATAACAAGAGGATTGAAAGACTTGACAATATTATTTATCTAGGTCAATTAATTTCGGCGGATAATAGAACAATAAAGGAGGTGGAACGTAGAATTGTACTTACCTGGCGGAAATATTGGTCCTTAAAACATATCTTTAAAGGCCCATATAGTAATAGTCTAAAATGTGCAATACTAAACAGCTGTGTAGTACCCACCCTTACTTATGGTTGTCAGACTTGGACCTTATCTACAAATTTAGAAAATAAAATAGAAAGACTGCAGAAGGCAGTAGAGAGGTCGATGTTAGGCGTTAGACTAAAGGATAAAATTAAACATAAAGACATCAGGAATAAACTTAACAATACTAGTATTTTTAATAGAATAATAAAGAGACAAAAATGGGACTGGACGGGACATATAGCTAGGATTGGAAGCGATAAATGGACAAAGATTGTAACGGACTGGAGTCTTTATAACAAACGAAAAAGAGGAAGACAAAAATTAAGGTGGGACGATAATATTTCTAAAATGTTAGGACATAAACATTATCAAAGAGTAGCCTGGGACCGGTGTGAATGGGCACGTTTGAGGGAGGCCTTTGCCCGATATAAGGGCTAATAGTATTATTACTTATAATTTAAGATTATATTATATAGAAATATACTTATGGCTAATAATAATAATAATAATAATAATAATAATAATAATAATAATAATAATATCTCCACCGTTTCGTCTATCTTGGGGGGGGGTGGACAGGCTATAGGAATCACAATAAGGAACAGGAAGCCTTGACTTTAAAATGAGTAAATAAAGGAAAGAGCGTTCCACAGAAAGAGCAGAACACTCAAAGAAAATGTGATTAGCATCACAAACAACTGCTTCATTAAGACATGGGGGACAATAAGGAGAGGAAACCAAAGTGAGAAGATAACAGTGTGATTGAAGCGTAGGCAAATAATAGGGACAATAACAGAACATAGAAAAGACGAGTATTCTGAAAGCCAAGAATTATTAGGAAGGTTAAGTTGAATTGAAAGGTAGAAGGAACTATCATTGGTAAAAGAAGAAGGGTACATATCCGATCAAAATTTAAAGTGAAATTTCTTACTTAAGGACGATAGATTGGAACTAGGAATCTTTTTAAAGTGAAAGCGAGAGTGGACAGCAACCTGAGCCAAGGCATCCGCCATTTCGTTACCCTCGATGACTCTATGATCAGGGAACCACAGCAGATCAACGCGGATAGACTGATGAAAGGAAAGGTTGTGTATGAAAGATCGTATATGAAGAATGATGAAGTCTGTAACGGGAGGGGGAAGGGCTAAACTGATAGCCGGAAGAGCACTCATGGAGTCAGATATTCTTAGATAGTGGGAAAAGTTACGATTGGAGAAACTATAAATAATTGCACGTAGGATAGCCATCAACTCGACTGTAAAAATAGAACAGAAAGGCGGAGTTGGAAAAAGTAAAAACGGGGATACTAAAAGAAGCCCCGACAAGGAAGAGATAAGTTGAGAAGAAATGCAAGGTACACGTTTAGAAAGAAAACGATAGCTCAAATAAGATCTTCGAACTGAAAGAGGAGATATATTAGATTCAGCAAGCATTGCTGAAATAGGAGAAAATTTAAGAGCTCCGAGACATAGACCGAGACAGAAATTCTGTATTCTATCCAATTTGGAAAGAAGGGATTTAGAAGCACAGCCATAGATAAATGAACATGAGATCTGAAAGCGTGGCGGAGAGTTTTGAAACGTCCCTCGTACAAGGAAATAAGTACAGGAGGATCACCACCCCATTTGGTTGGTAATAAGAATTTCAATAAATTCAGTCTTTTAATGGCAGAACGAGAAAGATAACTGATATGCTCGGAAAAGTTTAGTCGACTATTTAGGTAAACTCCAGTGTAGCAGAAGCAACTAACGTGAGGAAGTAGCATTCGATTCAGGGAAATAATAACAGAAGCGGGATTGTACGGACACAGAGTGAAAACCGTGCAAGAAAGTAGAAAGATAAATAGACGATAGAGAATGTTTTAGCGTAGCCAGAGAAGAATTAATCGTCTCGTTGGCAGTTGCGAGAACAATATGATCGACAAAGAATAAGGAAAGGGAGTTTAAAGGAAGAGATGCCATAGCAACAGTGTAAATGTTAAAAACAGTACGACTGAGAGGGGAACCTTGAGGAAGACCACGGAATACACTTCTTAGAGCTAGAGGCTCTGGAGAGGAAAAGTGGAAAGTGCGAGACTCATGATGAGATTAATTGTTAAGGAGGTGAATTTGATTGGAAGATTAATTGCTGCTATTATACCTCTCAAAGTTGGCAAATGAACGTTATCGAACTCTGAAGAAACATCAATAAAAGAAGCAACTGTATACTGTTTGTAAATGAAAGATTTATAAATATAGGATAGAAAAGAGCTAATGCAATCGGTAGGGCCAATGCCTGGCCGAAAACCAAACATATTATAAGGAAGTAAATTATCATGTTCCAGCAACCAAACAAGACGTTTGTTCAGCATACATTCAACAATTTTCCTAAAACATGATGCCTTTTCTTAGGGATAAGAATGATGATGAAAGAGTTCCAGGACAAGGGAATGATACCTCTGGACAAGAAGGAATTAAAAAGTTCAAGGAGGAACAAAAGGGTCTGCTCAGACAGATTTTTAAGGACAATATATGGAATACCGTCTAGACCTGGTGTAGGTCTAGTAGAGTTTAGAAGAACAGACTTTAACTGATTGATATTGAAAGTAGATGTAAGAAGGTGAGGGGATGAATTTTGTATTGAAAGAAAATAATAAAACTCGTCAAAGTTAGGGACGAAATCGGGGGCGATAGATTCGGCAAAGGATAAAAGCCTATCAGGGAACAGATTGAGGTTTGAAGGGCGTTCAGAGAATGGGGATTAAGGATTTAGTCAATTTCCAAATATGGAGGAGAGGAGTTGTTCTCGAAAAGGAAGTACAAAAATCTTTTCATGAGGACTTCTTCGCGGCCTTGAGTATGTATCTGGTTTTTGCATTAACTCATTTATGAACAAGGAAATTCTCCATAGTAGAACTGGAGCGGAAGTTTCTGAGAGAAGCTCAGCTGAAACTAAAAGCTGCATTGCATTCTTCATTCCACTAAAGTGAAGATGTCACAGCACCACGCTTAGAGGGCAGGGAGAAACGAGAAGAAGAGGACAAAGAAAGAGCAAACGTAATAGAGTGAAGAAAAGAATTATAGGATGATATGGGGTCGGTGGAAAGGTGATATCAAGAAGCAAAGAATCAACAATAGAACGAAAAAGAGTCCAGTATGTTTTAGAAAGATTCCATCGGGGGGAATAGAGAGGCCTGTAAGAAGTAGGATAAGGAAGATTAGGAGTAGTTAATAAAATGGGAACATGATCACTGCCAAAGGTACCCGCAAGAGTCTTCCAGTTATAGTTGAGGCCTGCATTGGGGGAAAAAAAGGTTAGATCAAGAGAGCTAAAGATAGACGGATTCTTAATGTAGATAGGCGAGGAGTCATTGAGGAAAACTAAATTATCGGAAATAATAAAATTTTCAAGAATTACACTATTGGAATTGTGAGATGAGCAATCCCACGAGGGAGAACGTGAGTTCCAGTCGCCAATAATGATAAAAAATTGTGGGAGAGAAATAAACAAAAAAAGAGAGGGGAAAGTGATTAAGATCAAAATCAGAAGATACGTAGACGGAGATCAAGTTTAGGGGATCGTGATTTATTATTTTCATCTCAAGTTTCACAACAAAGGATACCATTTGAAAAGAATAATAAACAGCATATCAAGAGGCACCTGAGTGATAAGAGCGTCGAAGCTGTTAAAAAAAGCAGATAAGATATGCTGCTTCATCACGGTGACTCTGAAAGAGATGAGATGGAATATACATCGATTGCGTCGACAGTAAACGTGATAAAGCGCGAAGTATGTGGCATGAAAAAATGTACTAAATTTGTGTCAGACAAGTATGATGTCATGCAGCAGTTAATCCAGGACTTGATGGCGGAAGTTAAAGCTCTACGTCAGCAAGTTGAAAAATTAACAGACGAATTCTTAAAAAAAGATCAACAGATTTCAGAGCTCACAATCACAGTTCATGAGCTCGAACAGTACGGCCGCCGTGAAAATGTTGAGTTTCACGAAATATCGGAAGCGCACGATGAGAACTTGCAACAAATTATTGTTCAAGTTTGTTAGAAAATTGGGGTCGAGTTTAAGGAAGATGAGATTGTGGCGGCGCACAGACAACCTTCAAGGAATGTGAAATTGCCGAAACCGATAATATTGAAGACATCCAGCAGATTAGCGGACAAAATATTAGGCAAAAAAATTGAACACCAGATCTTGGACAAAGAAGTTACTAACAATTTAAGCAGTGAACGTCAGGCATATGTAAACGAAATGCTGTCTAGGTGCCATAAAGACTTGCTGTGGAAGACGAAACAAAATGCGAGACTAATGAATTTTCGTTACGTCTGGTGGAAAAGAAGAAAAATTTATGTTAGGAAGGACCAGCAAGATCGCGTACTTCACATTCGATTCGAGGAGGCTATAAATAAATTATTATAAATGTTGTCAGTTTCGTGTGTGGAGGGATGAATGTGATGTACGTGTGTCGCGTCATTTCACGGCGCCGGCTAGGCAAGGTAGTGGTAACGCAAGGAGGTGGCAAGAGGGATGCCATGATCTCTACGAGAGTTCAGTGTGCGACTGTATGTGTGCGATGGGAAGTGTGTGTAGTGTGCGCTGATTTTCGTAAGTTTGCTTGCGCTTCATTAAGGCTTCTGAGGTGGTGTAAAACAGTTCGGCGGTACTCAAGAGTCGGTGAGGTATGTCTGTTAGTCGGCGGTGTGAGATAGTGTGTTTGTGTACAACGTTGTATGTTGTAGGTACGGGAAGAAAGTGCAGGTGTTTGAAATGAAATATTTTTGAAGAAAGAGAAAAGCGCGAGCGTGCACTAGCAGAAAGTGCAACTGCCGCTGTGCTGGGGTCGTTTCTTTATTGTAAGGGGTCTCTCCGCTATTTCGTTCAACTTTCGCCCAATAACAATAATGCCTGTAATAGCTAAAATTCTAGAACAGTATATCGCCAAACACTTAAGAAATTACGTGGAAAGAAACAATCTGCTCTATGAAAACCAACACGGATTTAGAGAAAAAAGATCCACCATTATTTTACTAAGAACGTTTGTAAATGAGATAAACACAGGACTATCGAGGGGGAACCAATTTATAATTACCTTTGTAGACCCAGCTAAAGCTTTTGATCTAGTTGACCATGATCTGTTTATTAAAGATTTAGAAGATATGGGCACTGTAAATAATCAACTATTGTGGTTTATTAATTATTTACAAAACAGGAGAAGCGTAGTAAAAATTGCAGGTAATATTAGTAATGAAAAGGTGAATCGATATGGAGTAGGTCAGGGTACAATATTAGCTCCTATTCTATTTCTTATATACACGAACTCATTATATAAGCACATCAAAAATGCAAAAGTTTATATATTTGCCGATGATATCGAATTATTAATGAAACATAAAAATCTAGAGATGACAAAAAAATTACTGCAGCAGGATTTCGATAATCTCAGTAAATGGGCACATGACAGGAGGTTATGTATAAATGTAAATAAATCAAAACTACTCCATATTCGTAATATCTCTAAACATATGAGTCACCACCCGCGAATCAGTATACATAATAATGAATGCTTACATGAACGGTACGGGAATAAAATCACTCACCCATGTTCATGTCCACCTCTAGTGAATGTAACAGATTTTAAATACCTGGGAATATATATCGGTAAATCATTGAACTGGAAAAAATAGATACAAAACTTAAATTTGAAAGTAAGACAGTCAATCCAGCGTTATATAAACTGAAGACGGTTCTTTCATGTGGGACATTACGGATATTCTTTAATGCATTAGTAATGTCTAGAATTTTATATGGGATCCAAATATGGGGTGAGGCTAAAAAAACGGAAATCCATAAAATAAGTAAAATTCAGAAAAGGTGTTTGAAACTTATACTACCCCATTGGAAGCGGAGTGATACTACATCAAGCTGGTGGAAGGAAAATAATGAAATATCTCCTAAAATGCACTATTATTATTACAGACTACTTGAATTTAAATGCAATAATGTAAAGTTACCTTCCAGACCAAAAACTCGACTAACAAGGAATCAAAATAATACCTGTTACATTCATCCTAGAGGGGTAAATCTACGAATCGACAATACAGATGATTTGGTTTTAATTAAATTAATGAGTACTATGCCCAGTTACATAATGAACGAAAAACAAATTGGTGTATGGAAGAGGGAAGTGAGGAAGTGGTTGAAAGAATGGTGCAAAGATTAAGGAATTTTGCCGCATCCTCTTTTCCCTTTATGATTATTGCTGCACTTTTTAGGGCTCTTTTAGACCATCTATTTACCAGTTTCCTTTTCTTTTTTCTTTCCTGTACATTGAAGTATGCAATGTCCAATATATGGGTGTATTATTGTGTAATTCATATATATATATTTGCGTCGATTGATATATTTTATTTTTAGTTTTTTGGTTTAATATGTTCGATCTAAGTAATAAGAATGATTAATTGTAATTTTGTTTACTAGAATCGTCGCGATAGCCTAGTTGCTAGAGCGCTTGACTTCCGATATGGAGGTTACGGGTTCGATCCCAAGCGACGACGAACTTATTACAAGAATTAAATAAATAAATAAATAATCGCTAGTAATCACGTGGAAGGCAATAGCAAACCACCACGTTCAACATCATATGCGCGCTAGGCCAGTACACAGCAGACACACACGGGACTGCACTGGTAGCGCGATAACAAGCGGCTACTATCAGTTCCGAATGTAGTCTTGCGTGTGCACACCTGCGTTGCATATATAATAATTGCTTAGTATACAACCTATATCTGTACATCTAAAAATGTGAGAATAGGTTGTCCACCAACCAAATGGTTGAGGATATAATGATGATGAGAATAAACGATAATAAGAGTGCTGGGCACTCACGCAACGGGCATACTTGCCCAGTGAGACCCACAACTTATTTATTTATATAAAAAAAAAACAAAAAAAAAAAACAGTTTTTCGAATACAATTTAATTCAGTGTTGCAAAGAAATGTATTTATGTCGAGTATTCAGCAAGTGTGTGATCGGGAGAATAAATTCAATAGATTATTTAATACAGCTAAATGAAGCCAAAAAGTTAATATGGTGAATTTCAAAAAAGCAGAAGAAATAAATTCCTACGATCTAAACAGTGACGATTCAGAAGAATTCAACACCTCCATCACCATGCCGGGTGCCTGAAGCCTAACACGTCACCTGGTCCAGATAATATTCCGTCTGGCTTCATCAAAAATCTACCCGATACCCTTAGAACAGAACTGCTGAGTATATTTAACTCAATATGGAAAGAAGGCACATTCCCCAAGATCTGGAGCAAGGCCATCACTATACCTATCTTGAAACCAGGAAAGGACCGCTTCCTACCAACATCATATCGACCCATTTCTCTTACCTGTGTCATGTGCAAACTACTGGAAAAAATAGTCGCCATCAGACTGACCTGGTATCTCGATAAACAAAAAATTCTATCAAAAAACCAATGTGGATTCAGAAAGCAATGAAGCACTACCGACCACCTACTGGGACTGCAAAACCAAATCCTGCAGTCGTTTAAACGCAATGAATACCTAGTAGCCATCTTCTTCGATATAGAAAAGGCGTACGGCACCACCTGGCGATTCGGAATCCTGAAAGAACTCACGAGTTTTGGAATCAGAGGGCGTCTGGCGAAATTTATCAATAACTTCTTAAATAATCGCACGTTTATGGTCAGAGTAGGAAATACTCTTTCAAATGAATACCAACAAGAAAACGGAGTCCCTCAAGGCAGTGTCCTTAGTATCTACTGCTTCCTAATCCTGATAAACACTATCTCCGCAATCATTCCACTTCCTATTAACCACAGACTTTTCGCTGACGACTTAAACATAACTGTTAAAACTACAAATCTACAGTTCGCAGAGAGCCTTCTCCAAACATGCTTGGACAATCTAGCGAACTGGAGTGAACGCACGGGACTCAAATTCTCTGTCGAAAAAACGAAAGGCGTCATCTTCACGAGAAAACGCAGACACCGACCCGTAAGTCTAACACTCAACGATCAACAACTAAAGTTTTCGGAAGAAGCTCGTTTTCTCGGATTAATCTTTGACAAAAAACTTCGATGGAGAAACCAAATCCTATGCTTGAAAAACCGAAGCCCTTCTGCACTGAACATACTGAAGATGCTGAACAACAGGAAATTCGGACCCAGCTGTTCTACATTACTAAAAGTATACAAAAGTTTAATCCGACCAAAACTCGACTACGGCTGCATCGTCTACTAATCCGCCTCCAAAGGCCTGCTCCAAAGTCTTGACACGATCCAAAATTCGGGCCTCCGTATAGCTCTACGAGCCTTCCGAACTACGCCTGCCTTCAGTATGGACATGCTCGCCGATATTCCTCCCCTGAAATACCGCCGGCAAACATTATCGGTCGATTACGCCCTATCAATCTTAAGTTACCTGAACCATCCAAACCACAGCATTTACAGTCCATCAAATCCATTATACAGAGACGGTACCCTCGCTGCCCAAGGCTACTTCAAATGTCATGACGAATTTACGCTGGACATCTCGAATTATCTACTTAAGCGCATGCCTTCCGCCGATCCACCGTGGAGTCCAAACCACCATGAAGGCACCATTTACATCATGATCTTTGATCACCTTCCCACGCTATCGACCAACGCCGCCGTACCAGTGTTACACCCAAGCGAACTGAAGAAATACGCAAAATACAAAATAATGTCTGATTGGGAGGTTGAGTGGAACAGCAGCTATTCGGACAAACTACTGGAAATTAAACGGACGATTACTGACTGGACTTACGTTATAGGCAAAGCTGCATCAAACCGGGATATCGAATCAACCTTGAACAGAATCTATCTAGGCCATACTCTAACCACCCATGCGTACCTGCTGGACCACCAGGAGCCTCCAGCCTGTACTCAATGCAATTGCCAGATCACAGTCAAACACATCATCACTGAATGCCTCATCTACGGTGCCGAACGCCAACAATCCACACTTACAGACGATCACTCCGCAAATTTAAACATAAATAACTTATACAAACTTATTAAATTTATAAATATTACAAACCTTAAAATAATGTAAATAACCTCACCCGAGGTGATAGCCCCCTCCCTGGCAATATGTACCTCGTAAATAATAAAATAAATAAATAAATAACTTGTTCGTGTTTTAAATTTAAATATAAGAAGGTTACGACGTAATAGGGACGAATTTGTAGTAGACTTTTCCATGCTACCCGCTAGTGTGTTCTTTATGTTAGCGATTAAGGTGGCAGATAACGAATTAAATATGTAAGAGAGCAATATGAATGGAAAAGGAGTCAAGTATTCCCTCCAATGACTGTCGGTTGGCTCTCAGACTACGATAGTTCCATTGGAGAATATTAAACTTGTGCATCATGTGGAAGAAAAAATAGGAAGTAATAGGAAAGTAAATCTGGATCGCCGAGCAAGAAACGACAGAAGGGAGGAGAAAAGGATTTAGACGCAGAGAAGCAAAGGAAAACAACGAAATAAGATTAAACCTGCAGAAATATGACGAAATATAAGGGAGAGGAAAAGAGATAAGAAATAATATTAAGAGGAAACAACAAATGGAGAAAATTATTCTGCAAGGGAAATCTATGCATCTTATTATTATATAGACTTGTTCTAACTTTAAAGCTATGACTGGTTCGCATATGATATATGATAAAAAACAACAAAGTCAATAGCCTATAAATTAGAACCTGAAAAATTAAAGAAACATACATTGGCCCGGTATAGTTAAATACCGTCCAAACCTGGCTTTCCGAATTCTCTAACATATCCATTCGAGGCTTTACAGAAATCCGATCCGATCGTGTTGATGGCTATGGTGGCGCTGCCATTCTCATAAGAAATGATATCTTTTTTCTCTCCCACGACCATTCCTCTGACTTTTCTTCTAATTCTCATTCACCCAACCTAGTCCATATTTCAATCACAAATATTTATCCTCAGCCTATTCATATAATTCCTGTATATATTCCTCCTAATTTTGATCTCAACAATTTTCCATTCACACTATTGACTTATCCTCACTCTCTTCCTTTCATTATTGGTGGCGACTGGAATGCTCGCTCTCCTCTTTGGGGCTCTGCGCGTCACAACAGAAACGGTCGTGTTCTTGAAAACTTTATTCTTAACAACAATTTTGTCCTTCTTAATGACAACTCACCTACTCTCTATAAAGGTGCACACTCATACAGCTCGGTGGATCTGTCCTTTACTTCTCCCCACTTTGGTCTTAAATGTCATTGGAGAACTTTGGACGGTACCTTCGGCAGTGATCATGTTCCCATTATTCTTTCCTTTCAAGACTTTCTTCCTCCTCCTCCTCCTCCTACTAATTATCCCAGATCTGCTCTCGCTCCTAAATGGTCGTTCAATAAAGTTGATTGGGATAAATTCCACTCAAACATCAACTTATCTCTTCCTTACATACCCTCTCATACTGATCTTATTCAACAATATAACGCTTTTTTAAATTCTATTTCTTCTGCTTTTGATATCTCCTCTCCGCCACTTCATCATTCCAGAAAAAACTATTATCTTCTATCGTCCTCACTTTGGTGGAATAATGATTGCACGAACGCCTTCAAGGATAGTGTTTCCTCCTTTCGACTATTCCGGGCTTGTTCCTCCTTTTCCAACTTCATGGTTCACAAAAGGGCTAACGCCAAGGCTAGATTCATTTTTAAAATGTCCAAAAGAAATTCATGGCGAAATTTTTGTTCTTCATTTTCTAGATCTACCTCCACTTCCCATCTTTAGGAAATGGCTAAAGCTTTTCGCTCCTCCAGCTCCGAACGCCCCTCATAATACAACCTTCCTTCAGAGAAGCTCTCTACTTTTCTTGATTATGTACCTTCCCTCGAGGAATCATTGGCTCCTCTCCTACCTATCACATCTCCTTCTCACTTTTTCTCTTCTCCCTTCAGCTTCAATGAACTCTACGATTCCTTGATCAGTTCTTCTAATTCTAGCCCAGGTATAGACGGCATCCCTATCCTTGTCCTCAAGAACCTCTGTGAGTTAGCACTCAAAACACTTCTGTCAATCTATAATTCCTTTCTGTACACTTCTGCAACTCCACTACTTTGGAATTCCTTTATTATTATTCCTATCCCGAAAAAGAAACCTAACTCCTTCCGTTCAGTCTCTTTAGCCTCGTGTTTAAGAAAACATTTTGAACACATGATTAATAAACGCCTGGTCTGGTGGCTAGAATATGTTTTTCCCGATAATATGTATGTTCGGTTTCCGTTCTGGCCTTGGTGCCAATGACTGTATATCCTTGTAACTTTCCGATATCTATAAATCCTTCATTCACAGGAAATTCACCATCACCGCGTTTGTTGATGCCACTGCTGCTTTTGACAATGTTCACCTAACTTCTCTACAAAAAAAAATGATTTCCATTAACATCCCTCTTCAGCTTACTACCTTAATTATCAATCTTTTCCGGAATAGAACACTTCGTCTTTCTACTCCCTTCTTCGACGATTCCAGAGCAGTTTTTCGAGGTCTTCCGCAAGGATCGTGCTTGAGTCCTACTCTTTTCAACATTTACTTTCACAGTCTTGCTACTCTTAACATCCCTTCTAGCTGACGATATTCTCGTCTATTCCTCCTCTAATAATCTTTCTTTTGTCAATGAGGAGCTTAATGCCTCCCTTGCTATTTTGGAATTATCGTTGTCTTCTCTTCATCTCTCTATTTCCCCTGAAAAGTCTGCCTCTGTAGTTTTTACATTTCGTACTTTTAACCGTTCCTTAATTAACCTTTTCCTGTGACAACTTCCTATTCCTCTAGTTAACTCTTTCTCCTACCTTGGTGTCATTCTTAATAGTAATTTATCTTTTGGCGATCATATCAACTATCTATGTATATCGGCTCTCAAGAGATTAAATTTCCTAAAAGCGTTGTCCCCCCGGAAATGGAGTGGCGATCCGTATATTCTCCTCATACTTTACAGATCCATTATTCTTTCTAAATTAGACTATTGTTCTTTTCTTTATGCCAGTGCTCCCAAATCCCTCCTTACCAAACTTGATCGCATCCAAAACTCTTGTCTTCGCCTCTGTACTGTTGCTCTGAATTCGTCTCCAACTCCTGCTCTCCTGGCCGAAACTGGCTTCCTTCCTCTATTTATTCGAAGACTTTATCTCGGCGAAAGATTTATGATTAAACTTCTTCATATTCCTCACTCGAAATTCGTGAATTCCTATCAATATATTCTGGTCAACTGGTGTTTCTCTCCTAGAAAAATTCCAATCCTTTCACACATATCCTCCCGACTTGTCCTATTTTCTCACTTTATCCTCTCCTATAACAAATCCCCGTACTTCACTTACAACTTCTTAGAACTGTCGTTTTCCCCCAAGCTATTTTCTCTTCCCTCGAACATTAAATCTTTTCCGTTTCCTGTAATACATAACGAATTTAACCAAACTCTACATTCACTTTTTCCAGCTCACAGCATGGTTTTTACGGATGGCTCAAAATCTGCTTCAGGTGTCGGAGCTGCTTTTATCCTTCCTGATATCAACTATTCTGAGTCTTTTCAACTTCCTCAGTTTTCTTCTATCTTTGTAGCCGAATCCATGACTATTATACGTGCTATCCTTTTTATTTCCTCAACATCTACTTTATCAAAATTCGTCATATGTTCTGATTCGAAAAGCGTTTTATCAGCCATCTCATCTCCGTTCCCTAAACCATCGTTAGATCCTATTATTCTTTACATTCATTCCTTAATTTAGAATTTATTAACATCCCGTTCTATCCTAATTGACCTGTTCTGGATTCCGGGCCACTGCGGCATCGTTCGTAACGATCTTGCCGATTCATTGGCATGTCTAGCTGCAGTAAATGGCCGTTTCATAGACAGATTCCCCTCCCAATGTCTCTGTCCACTCTCTTATCGTTTTCACCATGACTTTTGGACTGGTCTTTATCCGACTCTTTTCTCCAATCCTAACTATTCTTAACTTGCTATACAACCCTCTCCACCTACTTCTCGCTGGTTTAATAATTTTCCCTGCATCAGCCGTTCTGCTATTTCTTCCATAATTCGCCTCCGCGTTAATCACAGTCTGCTTCCTGCTTCCCTTTTTCGTTTTAATATTGTTCAGTCTCCCAAATATGACCTGTGATGTAAATCACCTCCTATTCGAATGCTCATCTATCTCCTCAGAACGCGCAGTCCTTTATTCTAATCTGCTTGGCCTTGGCCTCCCGACCCCTTACTGTGACCATTACATTCTTGCTCTTCCTTCTCTTTCTGTTGTTCCTGTATTGGCTATCTTGATTTCTTCTGTTTCTAATCGCTTCCTGATTTAACTTTCAAGTCCCTACGTTTTCATTATTTGTTAGTCCTTTGTGCTGGGTAAATGTCCTGAGTTGACGTACTCAAAGAAAAAAAAAAAATAAATATTTACAATATTTCGCTTTTATCAATCATGGAGGGAAAACAAAATGAAAAGCGAACAAGTGTAATAAAGGATTTATCATTATCGGTAATAATAGTTTTCGATTCTCCTCTCAAATATGACTTCTCTGATTCAGTATCGCAGTAAACAAAATTATAAGAATTATAGTAATATCGAAAAATGGACTGATAATATAAACAACATATTAAATGTAAATAATACACTACAGATTAATACAGAATTATTTCATGTGTTACACTTAAACATAAGAACGGTGAGATGTAACTGGGATGAATTTATAACTTACATTCACAGGTCATCTTTAAGTGTCATCGCATTAACCGAAACTAATATATAAGTAAGGATGTATTACATTTATACGATATAAATAGATTCACGAATATCGGATTACAAAGACCTATTAGGTATAATAGAGGAATACTTGTATTCATAAATAATAAGTTTAAATGTCACATTCGGCAAAGATAATAATAGGTAATGATAGATATAGATATCTGCAAAAACAATGCTTTGTGCTTAATTGCGGTATATAGATCACCGAGCAAAAATGCAGGCGAATTTATAAACGAAACCGATACACTCCTAAATAATTTAAGTAACAAAGATAATTTCCTGATTTGCGGTGATTTTAATATCGATTTATTTCTTCATAATACACAGGTTGAGAACTTTCTAAATGTAATTTATGGGTCAGGAAGTTAATAAATGGAATTACGGGAGAAGAAGAACGGATAGATAGAAGTACTCAATCGTGTATAGATAACATATTTATTAAGCATAATACAAATGAAATTACTTGGGAATTACTAATTCGAATATATCGGACTATTACATCATCTGTTGTACTTTTTGTATCTTTAATCCAAAATTTCAACCTGTTAAAAACTCTCTGAAATATGATTTTGATGAAAAAAGTTTGCAGAATAAGATAATTAATCATAACTGGAAGGAGGTGTGTATTTCCACAACGGCAGGAAATATGTATGAGTAGATACATTCAGTTTTCAAGGGCTTTTACAAAGAATGCAAGTTGAAAGTACCAGAGTGTAAAAAGTTGACTATATATAATCTTAAAAATGAATGGATGAGTCAAAAAATAATCAATTTTATGAAAATCAGAGATCAGTACTTTAAGCTAAGTAAAGGAAATCGGAACTAATATTTGATACAAAAATTTATTTAGAAAATATCGAAATATAGTTACAACTGAAATAAGGAATGCGAAACAGAAATTTTACGAAAACCAAATAGTGAAGGCAAAATAATGATGATAAAAAAGTGTGGAATGTAATTAACAATATCGTTAATAAAAAAAAAACAAAAAAAAAACAACAATAGATGACTTCATTTTAAAACACTTTAGGAATTCTGCTATAGTAATTAAACAATTTAGTGACTACTTTACGCGTTCAGTGGAACAACGTAGACACAAATGTCACATTCGGTAATTGAATACGAACTCTGATAATTTCATTCTGCTAATAAATCCGAAATAGAAGTAATAATTAACGATCTAAAAGTTTATACCTGGATGGGATAAAATTAGGTTGTAAGATATTAAACACAACTCACATATCTTTATTCCTATTTATACTAACATGGTCAACTATTGCAGGAAGCTAACACTCCTGATAGGCTTACAATAGGTATTATTAGACTGATATATAAAAAAGGAGTGCAAAATCAATCTGAAAATTACCGTCCAGAAACAATAACATCTGTACTAGCTAAAATTTTGCAACACTATATTGAAAAACATTTAAGAAATTATGTGGAAAAACGTCCGAGTTACGTTTTCTTCCCTTACTATTAATCTCATGGTAAATCAATCTATCCATATTTCTTCTCCAGCTCTCCGACATGAAGGAAAAGTTTTTCGTGGTCTCCTCCAAGGTTTTTCTTTCAGTTTTACTCTCTTTGACATCTACACTATCAGTGTTGCCTCTCTCCCTTTGAATTCTTCCTGCCGATGATATCCTGATTTTTTCTTCCGCCTCCGATTTTGTAGCTACTAATGATGCTCTTAGTTCGTCTCTTACTTCACTGGGTCACTCCCTATCCTCAGTTCACCTTTCTATTTCCCCCTCTAAGTCTTTATCTATTGTCTTGTCACTTCACCCTCACAATACTGCTTCGTTTGATCTATCCGTAAACAATATACCTCTTCCTCACGCTAACTTTATCTGCTATCTTAGAGTTTTTCTCAATAGTCGGCTAACATTCTCTGTTTACTTCAATTTCAGAAATTCTCGCTGATTCTAACACACCACCCCTGGCTCATCACAGATCATATTAACGCTATCGTTTTCTCACTAAACGTCTTCCACTCACTTCCTGTATTCGTATTGATTCCTATTTTTCCATTTATAAGAACTGACGTATCCCTGTTTTTGCTTTCATTTCTCTTCTCCTTAGTTCCTCTTGGTTTCATACAATCTGAGGTAATAATCTCCTACTTTTTCCTTAATCTTTGCCAATCGCTGTTATCTAATTTTTTTTGTTTTTCAGAATCCGTGAGTGTTCATCAAGTGATCAGCTCCCCTTTTCCTGATCATTCTTCCGAGTTCATCATCCTTCGCATACGCTCTCTTATCCATTTTCTTTCTTATCGCTACTCCGTCTGTGCTGATTTTCTGTGAGATCCTAACCATATGGACATTAAAGATAATGAAACGGCGGATTCCTTGGCTCGAGTTGCTACTTCCTCTCGTTCCTTTTTTCAAAAAAGTTTCATCCTCTTATTTGAATGAAGAACAAATTGGTGTTTGGAAAAAGGAGGTGGAAAAATGTCTGATGGCACGGTACGAAAATTGAAGAACAAGTAACATCCTGAATCTTTCTACCTTTTAATGTTTCTTTCTGTGTATATTTTCTTTCTGACTTTCTCGTGCATTTCCCTGATATTAGCTGCTCAAATATGATCATATTTTTCGATTATAAAATATTAAGCTGTCTTCATGTACTCGTACCGGTGCACGGATGCGTGTGACCGAGCGTGATACATATTTTCATGAATATATATATATATATATATATATATATATATATATATATATATATATATTGTAGTGTACACACTAGTCAGCATGTAGCGTTGATCGATTGTTAAATAATTCGGACTCACTTACAAACGCAGGCTTCTGTATATATCAGGTGAAAGAATATATATATTTTTAAATAATTTAAATTCAATTATTATTTCTGGTTTATTCTAGACAACGCGTATTAAGTTATTACAGGCTGATATTACGGTTACTACTAAGGCTCTCGACGTTCATAATTATTATTTATAATTCATTATTTAATTTTTTTAATATCGTAATTTATAATTTATTATTCATTTTTTCATTCATTATTCATATTCATTTAGTGTAAAAATAAAAATATAATATATATTTAAATAATCGTAATATGAACATTTGCAATTATTATTTTAAAATTAGAAAAATGATTTCATCAATAATATATTAAACAGTTTAATGAAAACTTCACTGCGGTGGTAAGAAAAAATTTAGATTTTATCCATTTAAATAATATTTAAAAAGAATTGAAGATTATTTGACGGAAAAAGGATTGGAAAATAATAACTATGCCATTAACAGAATAGCATTTACGTTGTAAGCAGAGTCAGTTACAACTATATATAGCAGTTTTTGTTGTAGCTAATCCGATTAAAGCGAAATGTTATATAGCAACGACAATATATACGAGTATGTATGCTTAAACATATCGCTCGGTTTACTGATATTATTATTTATGGAACAAGTTAAGATAGTTTGTAATTTTTATATATTTTTAATAAACGTAAATAAGAGTGTCGAGCACTCACACAACAAGCATATTTGCCTTTTTTATTGTCATTTCTATGATCCACATGCGTTTTGGTCATTCTGCACTCCCTCACTCTTATTTTCGCTATTCCCTCGTCTCCTCTCTAAATTGTCCTCACGACGCCAATGAAGCGGTGGTTTGCGACAACAATCACACAACCCTTTCTGAATGTCCATTCCTTTCTGTCGAACGTTGTATTCCATATTCTTGTCTGCTGAAACTCAACCTACTGCTTATTGTGCATCTTATATTTGCCCTCGCCATCTACTACTTCTTTCAGTGGTTCTTTTATGTTGCCTATATTTGACCGAATCAAGATTTAACTGACGGCTCCATTCGTCCTTGCTGTTTTTTAGCTGTAGAATCTTGGCTGGCGTTATACAACGTGTTGAATATCTACTTGGTGATGCTATAGTAGTAACATTATGCGCTAATAAAGAAAAAGTTATAAATAAATTTGGAAGAGAAAGAGATGCAAAGGTTACCGATGAATGTGAAATAAGGGCACTAATTGGTATATTATATATGGCTGGTGTTTTGAAAGCAAGAAATCGTAATATTACAGATATGGGGGAACTCTGGTACTGGTATAGAAGCAATTTATGTAACAATGAGTGAACATAGATTTCGATTTCTCATGCGCTGTTTGCGTTCTGATAATATTAGAGATAGAAATGTTCGCAGAGAAAAGAATAATGAAAAAGATGTGTTCGAAAGACTTGTGATAAAGTGCCAAAAGTGTTACACAGCAATGGGCTATTTGCGACAATATATTCCAACAAAGCACAGTAAATATGGTATTAAAATATTTGCACTTGTCGGAGCAAAAGATATTTCTACACATAATTTGGAAATTATTCAATGGGAAGGTTCTTACAGAAAAAGTAACATCCCTGAAGATGTTGTAAAACGATTAGTGCAACCCATCGAAGGCACAGATCGGAGTATAACTGCTGATAATTGGTTTGGTTCAGTGCCACTGGTACATGGTCTTTTATCAGAAAAATAATTAACGTTTATTTGCACCTTGACAAAAAATTAGCCTGAAATTCATAAGGAATTTTTGACGCACAAAATTCGGCAAGTAAATAGTTCCCTATTTGGATTTAAAAAAAACTGTGCGCATGTTTTCTATGTCGCAAGGAAGAATAAATCAGTAATTGTGATATCATCGATGCCTTTTTGACAAAAATTACGATCAATCTACAAACGAACAAAAAAAACCTGAAATCGTCGCACCCTACAATGAAAGTAAATGCGATGTTGATCTGTTGGATAGAACGTGTAACCAGTACGATGCACCTAGAAACTCCCGTCGTTGGCCACTAACAGTATTTTTCAATCTCTTGAATATTGGTGGAATTAATGCTCTCAATATATACACAGATAATAATAATACTAGTAATATTATACACTGAAGAATTTTTTTAAAAACGTTAGCATTCGAATTGATGAAACCAGCTACTGAATAACAAATTACTCAGCAGATGTCACCTAGACAAATCAAAGAACGTGGTCAGCAACTGCTGAAGCTTGATAAAGATGAATATGCTACTCCTAAGGAAAAAAGAAGAACACCGGGTCGTTGCTATTTATGTAGTCGAGCTAAAAATAAATCAACCAGAAAATCGTGTCATAATTAATATGCAAACTGTATATGTAATGACCTCTGCCAAGTAGTTGTTAATACACGTCTTCTCTAAATTGTAAGATAATTTTTCTCACGTAAAGCCGTTGAAAATTTTAGTATTAAAAATAGTAATAACAATGGAAATAAGAATAATATCAATAATAACAATAATAGCCCTGTTAAAAACGGTAGTAGTGAATATAGTAACAAGAGTAGTGGTAGTAGTGATAATAGTAGTAATGATAGTAATCGTATCAAATCAAATCAAATCATTTATTATTATTGTTATCGCTATAAAACCCACAAATACGATATTTAGCGCGAATAGTGGGAACAAAATTTGATATGCAAATCAAAATGTTGCAAACAAAAAAAATACAAACTTTAACTTAAAATATAAAAGCAAAATAAGGTACAAGGATTTTATGCCAGATAAACCAGGGGCTATGTACGTACAAACAGTTGGATACATATGCTAACTGCTACGTGCATGTATATATATATATACTTTTTTTTTTTTAAATTGATTATGCATGATTTAAATTTCGCATATTTATACACATATATTCACCCACATGTACACACATTCACTAAAATAAGTGCATTTGCACACAAATACGTACACTTTTGCACGCACTCACTGCTGTAGATACATATAGAAATGTAAATTTACAAGTGCACCTACGCACACATACATGCCTGCGAACGCATACGGACACCCGAGCAGACACACACACACACACATTGTAAATATCAAATTAGCACATGTTTACAGATTTTTATTAATTTGCTTACTCATGTAGTAGAAATGTATAAATTACGCATTGTACGAGTATAAATAAAACTATGGATTATACTTAAAAATTATTCTAGGTTAATTAACCGTTCACCAAATCAAATCATGCGTTCTTACAAAATTTCAGCTCTCAGATGTACTGCAGTGATAATAACCAAAGTAATATCAAATAAAATAACTCTAAAGTATATAGTAACTAGTATATTATTAGTAATATTGCAGAGTAAAAGTCAAACAATAAAATAAAATATTTAGAATTTTTACTGAAAATATTAATGTTACCTAAACGAAATTATACTGAGAAGGAAAAATTTAAATAATATTATACAGGAACTATTTAGATGTGTTACATGTATGCAGCGTTAATAATGGTGTTCTCTCTTATTTATTTGTTTTCCCTCTTTTTTTCCCACATTTCTCGTATTTAACACAATATATTTTTATATACATTTAAGTTCTGCAAATACGTTTCCTACTTTCAATGGTGAATGTTCTGGATCATATCAATTTATTCATAATGATATTGTAGTAAGAAGGACTGGGTGTTAAAGTTACTAAAGCACAAACATTTTCTATATTTGCTATTGTGATCTATTGTTTAGAATGTGATTAATCAGTCTTTTCCGTCTTTTCTTATAATTTATCAAGTCTATTTTTAGATCTCGCGGTAAAGAATTAAAGGGGTCCATTTCAACAGCCCCCCCACTTTAATATTTTTTTTTCATATATAGTGCAATCGTTTGTGCATCGTTTGTGCAGAAATGTGCACAAAGTTCTATCGTTTGTGCACATTCCTATCCCGAGATATTAAAGAAAAACAGTTGGGGGGGCTGTTGAAACGTTGGCCCCCCCACTTTGGAATTTTTTATCAAAATATAGTGCAATCGTTTGTGCATCGTTTGTGCAGAAATGTGCACAAAGTTCCATCGTTTGTGCACACCCCCCTCCCGCGATATTAAAGAAAAATGGTGGGGGGGCTGTTGAAACGTTGGCCCCCCCACTTTAATATTTTTTTTCAAAATAAACTGCAATCGTTTGTGCATCGTTTGTGCAGAAATGTGCACAAGGTTTCATCGTTTGTGCACATTCCTACCCCGCGATATACAAGAAAAACGGGTGGGGTGGGGGCTGTTGAAACATTAGCCCACCCCTATATTAATATTTTTTTGTAAAATATGGTGCAATTGTTCGTGCTACGTTTGTGCAGAAATGTGCACAAGGTTTCATCGTTTGTGCACATTCCTACCCCGCGATATACAAGAAAAACGGGTGGGGTGAGGGCTGTTGAAACATTAGCCCACCCCTATATTAATATTTTTTTGTAAAATATGGTGCAATTGTTCGTGCTACGTTTGTGCAGAAATGTGCACAAATTTTCATCGTTTGTGCACATCTTTATTTCACAATATTGAAGAAAAATAGTTGGTGGTTATTAACAAAAAGCGGTTTATGAAGTTGCTGGTGTACCACAGTTCATTGCTAAATAATCGTTTAATACAAAAATCGAAACAAATATCACTTAGAAAGCTGTTGATTATTTTACATTTTTATTTATTAGGAAATTAATAGGTTTACTTTTTTAATATCTAAAATAATTATTTAAAATTTGTACGTTATAGTTTATTAATTTATAATTTTGTAATACGCCATGAATATAGGACTGTGTTTCAGAAACAAGTCTGTGATTTATTTTTAATCTATATTTTCCAATAAAGTTTAATTGTATGTTTGTTCAAATTAATATTTTTTTTCAATTTATTATAATTTCAGCATCCTCTATCCAATTTCATTAACCATTAAAAAAAAAAATATTCAGAATCACAAATTCTCCCATTAAAAAAATTTATCTGAATTAATTCATTATTTTTCAAAAAATAACAGATACATCTAAATAGATATCTTTTTATAAAATCAGATAAAGATAAAGAAAGAATATGATAAAGGGACAGAAAAAAAAGTATTAGTAAAACGTTTACATTTGATCGCTGCAATAATTATTTATTTTTCATACGGGTATAGGAAAAACAAAATATTTCAATTAAAGAAGTATTACAAAAAATTAAATAAAGGACTAAAAATAGTGCACAACCAAATGTAATTATAGCACTAATTATTTAAAAATCCTAATAAATTATATAATTCAACAATATTATACCATTATTTAAAAATAATCTTGCATATAAAATGAAAACATATAGTTATAAAGAGAACGTATAGAATAAATCAAAATAATCAGCACGGGTGAAATTTCTCGTCACTGAAATAGAAAAAAACAGAAAATCCGAAGTATAACAAAAATTTGTATGTACTATATATAAATTTACTAATTACATAAAACTATTTTTGAAAGCAAGCAATACTGTTCTGCGCACTATTTTGAATATACCACAATCTGAATATTAACACGCTCTGTATTATTTACATTTATCACTGCTTCTTTTGTGTCATCATAGATCTGCCATGCATTTAGTGGCTCCCGATAACAGTGAGCATGGTAATGTCCTATAGTAGTATATGAAATCGTTGACCTTTGGTTATTAGGTGTTGTAACAGCTCCTCTTAAATAATAAATATCTGAATTTACAGCTAGAGTTAATGGCATTTTACATAACTCAGTTTGAAAATCAGCCATGTTCGATAAGTTAATTATATTAAATATTAAATGTTCATTATACTGTATCGCTGTAATATTTTCTGCATCTGAATAGGAACATACATTACATAACTTGAAAGAATTCATTTCTTCATTTAAATATTCTAATAGTCCTTTAGTTTCATCCATATTTATGTTAATACAAACGTCTATAATAATTTTGTACTCGTTCCTTACATTTTTACATTTTTACATTTTTTGCAGTTAATTTGAAATGTAACTGACGGATCATGAAATATTTTTTTACAAAGTGTATCGACAGGCTGTTCCACTGAAAGCAATGAAATATTATGCGGCATTAATTCTGCATTATGATATTTAAGTAAAATCTTTGCCCGTTTTCTATAAGTTTGAGTTGTGACACCATCGCGTAAAAGTGTGTACACAAGATCATATAAAGCGTCATTTTCTTTTTTGCTAACCACAAATCTTTCGTATTGTACGCTATCGGAATAACATACAGCTATAATTTGAATAACTGAATCAAATGCGCATGTGTTTGATAATACAAAATTCCCTTCTGGTAACCGTATAGATTTAAAAGATGACTTTGATCCATTTTTTATTAATCCTATTGTCTTGGATCGAGCTTTTGAAAATTCATTTCTGTGCAAGATTTCTCTTTTTTTAGTTAAATATTTTGAGTTCTTTTTTTTTAGGACTTTTTGATTGAATGTTTCCCCAATTTTCTTCTGCTTTTTTCTCGTCGCTTATTAATGGAATTTGAAAACAATTAACTTCCTGATTTACATTTTTTGAAGAATGTTCAACATTTGCTTCTAAATATGTGCGTAAAAGTTCTTTTTTTCTTGGAATAAGAGGCAAAGTGTTATTATTCAAGTTCAAATTTTCGTTTACAGTACATACCGAATCTAATGCATTAATCGGATCGCAAGGTATTATTTTTACACTTTCGGCATTTAATTTAGCAGTAACTAATTTCATAGAGCCATTTATTGATAAAATATGTAATTTTAAAAAATCATCTAATCTTAATGGTGTATCAGCATGCTTTAGAACTCTGTTCTTTAGATCTGAAAATTGGCTTTCTACATATGCACTGGTTGGCGGTATATCACCATAACCAAAATTATGACACATAATACTGGACCACAAAGGTAAATAAGTACATAACTTCAATACCAATGGCACAAGTGTAGGCAAATAAAATAAATTGTCGTGATCACCTTCTTGGTCCTTTGTATCAAATTCACAGCATTCTGAAATTTCCTCAGCAACACGATAAAATGAATTATTTTTCTGTTCTATTTGACCTTTATTTGAAGATAATTCTGTTTCAAAGTCGGGATTATTTGAACAATTTTTTGTGCTACTATTTTCATAAAAAAACTGATCTTCAACGTTATTAATGTAACTTTGAATTAAATCATTACTTGAAATTCTTGAGCGAAGGTATATACGAGCTTTTTCACTGAAAGTTTCCTTTCCATTACATAAAAAACCATCAGTTTTACTATGAATAACCCAAAAAAGACAACGTAATAAATATTTCAAATCCTGAAAATCGGTTGATAAAATGAATTCTTTCACTCTTTTATCAACTGAGCGAAATGGTAAACATGTTGTAACAATTTTTATGACGTGGGCTACATCAATTCGAATAAAACAAATTGGTATTTCATGTTTGTTTGATTTTTCTAAAATATGAGAACAAGCTTCAATGTAATGTAGTATATTACTGTATTGTGTAAATGCCCGAACTGTAGCTGACATTAGTGCTAATGACATATCTGTTACAACTTGCTTTGGTGACGGTGCACCATCTCTTTGCCATTCGACAATCCAGTTATATATCGAATTACTATCATGTTTTTCAGATAGCATGTGGCATACAGAGTACTGTAATTTGAATTTTTTGTCCCTCAAAGCAATTTCATACAAAAGAATATGTTGAGTTTTCCTTCCTGATAGTAGGATAGGTTTTTTCACTAAACTACCGGTAGCATCAATAGCTATAGTAGAACATTTATCATTTTGAATATATTTTCTATATACGTTCATTTCCACATTTGTCCAGTAATGTACAAAAAAACGATCGTATCCTACATCTTTAATTATATTTTTAAATGGATGCATACCTTTCATTTTGCAAATAGCTAGTATGGCATTATTATCTTCTCTGGTAGTATTTAAAGATCTAGATTTTGCAATTCTCAGTGCATTGCTAGTTGGTAAATGACTAGGTTCAGGGTCGCCAAAATTCATAATTCTGTCTGCTTGAATTCTTCTAAGCATATTACAAGATATTTATTCCAAAAATATATAATTAAAAATAATTTTTTCAAATATAATACGCAGAATAGTACAAAATATTATATTGAAATACAAATATTTTAGTTTACTCACTATTTGTTATGAAGAATATTTAATCCACTGATCGTAGGAAATAAACAGAAAAAAACAGAATCAACTAAACTTCTCACGAACAAACGCCCGATTTTGTATAGAAGATGCTAAAAATTTAAACTAAAAATGAGCTGATTTTAATTGGAATACTGCACACAAGTGGTTCAGATTTTTTTGAATACCCAGTCAACATTACGACTGCTATTATAAAATAAACACTTTATGATTTAAACGTCCTAGCCGACATGTTCAAAAAAAAAAAAAAAAAAAAAAACATTCCTAGAATGAAAAAAGATATGTGCGACAAACGCTGATTATATTTTATATGAAATTCTGCCTGTAGCGAAAACAACTCAAACGCGTCAATAAATGAAAACGATCTTTGCCGATAGAGCAAAAACGCACTCTATTAAACAGTAAAGCAATAACCAGCGGCAGCCTTTTTGTTGACTAGTTCTGAAGAAACACCCGGTAAAGAAATTTAAAAAAAACAAATTATCCCAACATTTTTTACAGGGCTGAATTAAAAACTGTTTCTGGTGGTCGTATTAACACAATCACGTTTCATGTACAATTACCCGTAACTGAATTAGGTCCCTTTTAACACACGTCACCCAAAAATTAGCAACAACCAGTATTTATTGCTCGTAAAAATTTACCCGCTCAGTAGAGAAAACAGTATAGCAAATAAATAGCTTATCAGTTATGTCGTCTAGTTCGTTTGATATTTTTATAATAGTCCTTATTTGTCTTCTTAAAATCCAAATGGTCCAAGTGAATTTTCTTTCGGGTTGCTAAAAAGGAAAAAAAACTCAATACTGTTTTTCAAAAATTTACGTAATTGTAACTAAATAAATTCCTTAACAAAATTGAATTTAACATTTGTAATAATCTTCTTAAAGTTTTACAAAATCAAAACATTATATTTCAAAATTGTAATTAATCAACAGCTTTCTAAGTGATATTTGTTTCGATTTTTGTATTAAACGAGCACCAACTATTTTTCTTCAATATTGTGGAATAAAGATGTGCACAAACGATGAAAATTTGTGCACATTTCTGCACAAACGTAGCACGAACAATTGCACCATATTTTACAAAAAAATATTAATATAGGGGTGGGCTAATGTTTCAACAGCCCTCACCCCACCCGTTTTTCTTGTATATCGCGGGGTAGGAATGTGCACAAACGATGAAACCTTGTGCACATTTCTGCACAAACGTAGCACGAACAATTGCACCATATTTTACAAAAAAATATTAATATAGGGGTGGGCTAATGTTTCAACAGCCCCTACCCCACCCGTTTTTCTTGTATATCGCGGGGTAGGAATGTGCACAAACGATGAAACCTTGTGCACATTTCTGCACAAACGATGCACAAACGATTGCAGTTTATTTTGAAAAAAAATATTAAAGTGGGGGGGCCAACGTTTCAACAGCCCCCCCCACCATTTTTCTTTAATATCGCGGGAGGGGGGTGTGCACAAACGATGGAACTTTGTGCACATTTCTGCACAAACGATGCACAAACGATTGCACTATATTTTGATAAAAAATTCCAAAGTGGGGGGGCCAACGTTTCAACAGCCCCCCCAACTGTTTTTCTTTAATATCTCGGGATAGGAATGTGCACAAACGATTGCACTATATATGAAAAAAAAATATTAAAGTGGGGGGGCTGTTGAAATGGACCCGAATTAAAGAGTTTGGCGCCGTTATAGATAACTTGAATACGGGAATGGAGTTTATTAAATCGGGGGACAAACGCAGTTTCTGTATCCGATTATTGATAAGGTTGTTTTTACACCGAATTTAAACTTATATTTAAAAACAAAATTCAAAATGTTTAGGAAATATAATTCGTTTTACTCTTAAAAGATTTTGAGTAACATTGGACGAAATGCTATTAATAACTGCTTTTTGTAAGTTTTCTATGGAACGTTTAGGAATGGACGCTGCACCACCCCAATGTATGATGCCATAATCCTAGAACTGGCTGGCACAGTCCTAGATATAGTCTATGCAAATGTTCCGGAGAGAAGAAATCTTTTAAATAATAAAAAATATAATTTAGCCTTCTTAACTTCTTTTCACAGTAATGGGTATGGTGTGCTGCCAATTAAGTTTATAGTCCAAAATTAGACCCAGATATGTGATTTCATAAACACAATTAATTGAAATATTGTTACTATAGAAAACTTAAAAGTTATCCCACTGGTTTTGAGCTTGATAGGTGTAAATCATAAACTTAGTGTTATTTTCATTCAAAAAACAAAACTTGTTATGTTGCAACCACCAAGAAATATTATAAACATCCTTTTGAATTAATATCTGCAATTTTTCGGGAAAGCGTGAAGTCATGACCAAAACTGTATCGTCAGCATAAGTAAAAATTTTTACCATTTAGAGTCAAATCGCATAAGTCATTGATATATATTAAGAATAAGTAGGGACCTAAAATACTTCCTTGCGGCTCACCAGATTCCTGTAGGAGTTTATTGCTTAACATATTGTTTATTTTCATTACATAACTTCTATTTGCGAGGTATGTTCGGAACCAACTATACACATTCCCTCTTAAACAACACAAGCATAAAAAGTTTCTTTAACTATTATATATCATGATTTACCGTGTCAAAAGCTTTTCTTATGTGAAAATACACCGCTGCGACTGACCTGCCTTCTTCTAAATTTTGTGTAATGTAAGAGATATGTTCAAAAAGGGCTACATCTGTTCCCATAGCTGGAAAAAAACCCATACTGTATAGCACTGAAGAAATTTTGATTTTGTGAGAAATTTAGAAGAACCTTTTTTACGCATTTCTCAAAAATTTTTGTTAATTGTTGACAATATACATATTGGTCTTTAATTTAAAATTTCTTTTTTATCACCACCTTTATCGACTGGCACTATGATTCCGGGTTTTAATATATCAGGAAATATCCTTTCATTCAAAGATTCGTTAAACAAGAAAGATAACGGTTTGGTGAAAAAATTGATGTTGCCTTTTATTATTTTTATTGATATACCATCGAGCCCAAAGGAAGATTTGTTCGGTAAAGATAATATAGCAAATTTAACATCATCTATTATGAAATTAATAAAAGCAAATGAATTTAAACTCGAAGAAAAGAACGGTTCATCTATTTCCCAAATATTGTTCTCACAATTATGTGAAATTAGCCTCACACTTTCTTTAAAATATTTGTTGAAGTGCTCAGCAACTAAATGTTCATTGCCGTCAATTTTTATTTTTATTCCGTCAAGTTTGATTTCTTCAATACCGTGTTTTTCTCTTCCAATTGTATTTTTAACTGCATACCAATAATTTTCCTGATTCATCCTACATTTATCTAAAAGGGTAGTGTAATACTGTTTTTTAGTCCTCCTGACAGTTTTCTGAACATTTCTTGAAACATTTTTATAATTATTTACTAAAGTCGTATTACTCGAAGAGAGTTTGAGCAAATTATACGCTTCATTTTTAATTTTAGTTAAACGTATAATTTCATTAGTAACCCATGGGGATCGCTTACATTCCCTAGCTTTGGGCTTTAAGATTATTTTACAACGGATTATAATTGCAGAAATTTGGTGTATGAACCAATCAAATTTATCATTTATTGGTACTGTATTGTAATATATTGGATTAATGCTGAACTTATGTAATTCTTTCTGAAAGAGTTGATTATCAAAATAATAAGCCCCAGAGTTATTAGATTTTACCGTGATATTCGATTGCAGCAGTAATTCTACCACCACACCGCTATGATCGGAAAAATCGAGATCAATCATATCAAGAAAATAGTTTGAACTAAATAAATTATTAAGCCCGCGTATGAATACGTTATCCAAACAAGATACATAATTATCTCGTGGTCTTTTATAGGTTGGTTGATTTGCAATACTAAGTTAAGCACTGGAATATAATAAATTTAAATAATCACTACAACTTCTCTCATTCAACAGGTTTATATTCATATCTCCAGTTATTATACAATTGCGGGATGAATCGTGAACGATTTGATTTAAGTCCATGATAAAATCATGATATTTAGAGTGGCAGAATCTATAAACGGCAATATCCTCCGAAGAAGAAATACTGGAAGGGCTTGAATCTTCTATACCCTTTTCCTCTATCAGGCGCATTTTAAAAACCGTCGAAGGTAAAAAGACACCTACTAGATCAATTGAAATCAAATTTACCAAATCTTTCTTTCCAGAATTTGTCTCTGTTTTTAAACTCCGTTTCCAAGTTCTGCCTAGCGTCAGACCTCCTACACAATGCTCCAAGTGTTTCTTATTTGGTCATATTGCGAGGCACTGTCGTAGTTCTAATACTGTCTGTTCTCACTGCTCTTCTAAGCATTTCTTATCAGACTGTCCAAATACTCAAAATCTTCTTGTTTGTCGTAGTTGCAAAGGTGACCACTGTTCCTATGACCGTAGATGTTCTGAATGGATTAGACAAAAGGACATTAAAAGAATCATGGCGTATGAAAACCTATCTTTCCATGAAGCATCAAAGCACAAGGATAATTCGTTAGTGTCTCAAGCCTTTTCATATGCAAATCGCGCATCTGTTTCTGTTCCTCTTCATAACACTCACAATTTTCCTACTATTCATTCTTCACCTCCAACTAAATCTTTAACGTTCCGTAAACCAAAATAGCCTAAATTCTCTTCTAAGCCTACCACCCATTTTCCTTCTCTTCCTGTCTATCATATTCCCTCTCCCTCAAATGGATGGGCACTACGCAAACCCTACCCATCCTCTAGTAACCATTCTTCTAACAATCCTTCTAACCTTTCTTCTTCTTCCGAATTTTCTCCTTCCATTAATAATCTCTCAACAGCCATTTTGGACTTGATATCATCCTTTAACGTTGACTCCTCTTCAAACTTTGCTAATTCTCTTTCCGCTTTCCTTTCCAGTAACCTTCACCTTAGATAATCCTTATTCTTTGCTTCACCTTTGCACTCGCAAATACATTCTCCTTCACCTTCTACATAAAATTTAACTCTGTTTTATCTTAATTCTCTCCTTACTTATTCTCCTTTTTCTTTTATGTTTTTTTCCCTCTTTTTCATTTTTCAATATGTCCTTCAAATTTAACATTCTCCAGTGGAATTGTCGCAGCCTTAAAGCTAATAAACTTGCCTTGGAGAGTTTACTTGATATACATCAAATTCACATTTCGTTAATTTCCGAATCATGGCTCAAACAATCTGAAACATTTAAAGATTTCTCTGTAGTTCGTTCTGATAGAATAGACGACTACGGTAGTGCTGCCATCCTTAATAGAAATAATATACATTTCCAATCTCAAAATGTACACTTCACTTCGGTGTCATTTTCTCATGATCCGAATGTAGTTCACATTTCTATTCCTTCCATTTTTCCCCGCCCATTAAACATAATCTGTACGTACTTTCCTCCGAATTTTAATCTCAATAATTTTCCCTTTACCTCCTTTCTTAGTAGTATTCCTCCTCCCTTCATTATTGGAGGTGATTGGAATGCTCATTCTCCTCTTTGGGGTTGTTCTAGTCGAAACAGTAATGGAGTGGTTATCCTCCTTAATGATCAATCTCCTACTTTGTACAAAAGTTCTTCCATTTTTAGCGCAGTCGATTTCTCCTTTTCTTCTCCTGATCTTGCTCTTAACTGTTCCTGGAACACTCTTGATAGTACTTTTGGAAGTGACCATGTCCCTGTTATTGTATCGTTCAAAAGTCTTCCCCCATCATCCATTTACTTCAAGCCCTTCTATGCCTCCAAATGGTGTATCCCCTAAACTAATTGGGAACAATTTAGTCGTTCTGTTGATTCTTCTCTTTCTCTTTTGCATCATAACTTAGATCCTATTTCAAAGTACAAATACTTTACTGATTCCATCTTACTCGCCCTTTCTTCCTCATCCCCTCCCGTGCCTTCTAAACCTCGCCGTCATACAGCTTCATCCTTATGGTGGAACAATAACTGCAAGGTGGCTTTTGATGCCAGCGTCGCTACTTTTAGAACCTTCCGTCACTGTTCCTCCTTTTCAAATGTTATTGACCATAGATAAGCTAACGCTAGAGCCAGATACATCCTAAAACAAACCAAGAAGGAATCTCGGAAAAAATTTTGCTCTTCCTTTTCTCGGACCACGTCTATTTTCCAAATTTGGAGAATGGCCAAAGCCTTCAAAATTCCAAAATCCGAACACCCTTCTTATCTTAACATCTCTTCTGACATACTTGAATCCTTTATTGACAATCTAGCTCCCGGTTATGTTCCTTCCTTTGACGAAGTAAGTTCTCCTTCTCCTTCTCTGCCAAATTCATCTCACTTACTCACTTCAGAATTCCACTTCAACGAACTCCTCTTTTCATTGCAAAAATCCTCCAATTCGACTCCAGGAATCGACAAAATTTCCCTCCTTGTTCTTAAAAAACTCTAATTTCTCACTCAAAATTCTCCTCGAAATTTTCAATTCTTTTCTTCTCTCAGGACTTACACCTCTTATTTGGAATTCATTTATAATTATCCCTATTCCTAAGAAAATTCCAAATTCTTTTCGACCTATTTCTTTGGCTCCTTGTTTAAGAAAACTATTCGAGAGTATGCTAAACCGGCGCCTTGTTTGGTGGCTGGAACATAATAATCTCGTCTCACACAATATGTTCGGTTTTCGTTCTGGTCTTGGTTCTTCTGACTGCATCATCCTTTTTCTTTCTGACATATATAAAGCTCTTCTCGAAAGAAAATACACGATCGCTGCCTTTGTTGATGTAGTTTCTGCTATCGATAAGGTTCATCTTCCATCCCTTAAAAATAAGATGATTTCTATTAGCATTTCTGTTCAACTTTCCTCACTGATAATTCAGCTCATTCAAAGTAGGACCATTCATCTTTCTGCTCCTTCCTTCTCTGGCTCTAGATGTGTATTCCGTGGTCTTCCTCGAGGGTCATGTTTGAGTCCTACTCTTTTTAATATCTATTCGCTTGAAATAGCTTCTCTTCCCGTCTCAGCCCCTATACTCCTTTTCGCGGACGATATCCTTATTTATCACTCCTCAACTTCCATCCTCTCTGATAAAGATAAACTCAATAATTAGTTGAACATGCTTGAATCCGCTCTACCCAACATCCATCTAACCATTTCGTCCTTTAAATCTGTTTGTATGGGTTTTTTTCCTTTCGTCCCTATAATACTTCCTTAATTAATGTCTCTTTGAACAACTTATCTATTCCATTAGTTAGGTCCTTCTGCTATCTTGGTTTTTTCCTAGACAGTCGTTTATCCATTCGCGAACATATTTCCTACCCATATACTTCCTGTCTTAATTGAACTAATTCATTAAAGGCTCTTTCTCCACACAAATGGGGTGGCGACTCCTGTGTTCTTGTTATGCTTAAAACTGAATACGAGAATTTAACTTCGTTGAATAAAGTTGTTTATTTGACAAAATGAACAAACGAAAGTGGAAGTTCGCGATACGAAAAAATAGGTTCACCGCTTCGATTAAACAAGTAACAATCAATCCGAAAAATGCAGTTAAATAAATTTAGCGATTCCCAAAAGGGGTTATTTAGACGATTTAACGCGCGATTGCGCAATAAAATCGAACGGAAGCCCTAAAAAGGGCTATTTCAAATGAAGGGTAGGAAATGACTATAAGAGCAGAAGAAAGGGCGAAAAGAAGCGAATATAGAAATATAGGAAATTTAAAACGAATTATAATAGGAAACAAATAAAAGATTAACAAGAAAAAATGTTCGGTACGAAAGACAACGACAATGGAGAACAAAACAAAGAAACGAAGGGGATCGGAAACAATAAAATCGAACAAAATCGCGAAAATCAATATTCGAAAAATACCGTACAAACGAAATCGGAATCGAAGACGGCCATTTTTAATCTATTGTGACGACGGTTAATTTAACCGACTTCTTTCCTTACCTTTTGTTTCTAGGTAAAGGTCATTGGTTGACGAGCCCAAAAAAAAAAAAAAAAAAAAACTGCCGTCACAGCTTATCATCATAGATAAGGAATGGTAACTGGTTGCTGGCCAGTTGATAACGCTTTCAGCTAGCGCCTTTATTTTTGGTCTTACTTCTGCTCTTGCGGTCGGAACAGTTCTTCTTATTCTATATAAATCTACTATTCGTTCCAAACTTGATTACTGTTCCTTCATTTATGGCAGTGCTGCTAAACATCTTCTTTCCAAATTCGATAAAGTTCAAAATTCATGTCTTCGTCTTTGTCTCGGTGTTCTGAAATCCTCTCCCATTCCTGCAGTACTTTCGGAAGCCAACATTCTTCCTTTACACACTCGCAGATCCTTTCTTGGGGATCGCTTCCTCATAAAACGTCTTCCTACTAAGTCTTCCAAATTAGTTTCTGCTTGTTCCTACATCCTGGCCAATTGGCGGTTTTCTCCCCTGAAGATGCCTATTCTTTCTCACGTCTCTCAACGCCTTGCTACTTTTTCGTCATTTATCTACACAAATCATAAACTTCCGTTCTTTACATTCAGCTTTATAGATTTTTTATATCCTCCTAATTTGTTTTTCCTCCCTTCTTATACTCGTACTAAATATTCGTCTTCTGTCGCTTTAAGCGAGTACAACGGAGCTTTGAGGTCTCTATTTCCTTCTTCGTTTGTCCTCTTTACGGATGGTTCCAAAAGCGACGAGGGGGTCGGAGATTCCTTTCTTATTTTTTCCCTTCCACACTACGAACTTTATAAACTTCCTTCCTTCTGTTTCATTTTCACTGCAGAATCATATGCAATACTCCGTGCAGTTCTCTTCATTGCACTTTCCTTCTATAATAATAAATGCCTTATTTGTTCTGACTCCATGAGCGTCATGCAGGCTATATCCTCTCCTTTTCCATTCTCTTCATGCGACTACATTATTCTTTCCAATCGTTCTTTAATTGCAAATCTCTTCTTAGTTCGTTCCATTCAAATCGATCTTCTTTGGATTTCCAGTCATAGCGACATCGCAGGCAACAACCTAGTTGACTCGTTTGCTCGATCTGCTTCCTATAACGGCAAATTTGTCAATAAATTTCCTGCCAATAATATCTTCTTTCCATCCAAACAAGCACACCCCAAATCATGGTCGGATACCTACATTACCTCCTTTTCCAACCCTCATTCCTTTTACAAACTCTTGCAACCTCTTCCTTCATCACGTTCCTGGTTTGCTGATTTCCCTGTTTTCAGCCGTTCGGTTATTTCCTCCATAACACGTCTTTGTCTCAACCATAATTGTCTTCCTTCGTCTCTCTTTCGTTTTTCTATTGTTTCTTCCCCATACTGTAATTTTCATCCCTCGGATCATGACTGTGTTTGTGAGGCAAATCATATCCTTTTTGAATGCTCTCTTCTTGTACAGGAGCGTTCTCTCCTTTACACTAAACTTCTCCACCTAAAACTACCTACTCCTTTTTGTGCTTCCTACACCTTCACCAGATGTTGTTCCAATATTAGCGGAGTTCATTTCCTCTGATTCTTTATATATCAAAATTTAATCCTGTCTTCGTAATTTTTTAATGATGGGTCACATTGCCTTTGGTTGGCGTTCCCAAAAAAAAAAAAAAAAAAAAAAAAAATTTATTTTTTATTCTTATGCAGGTTTTTATACGCACATTGCCGATGAGAGTTAGCAATCAAATGATAAAAACAAACAGAAATTCAAAATTAAGAGCTTTTATTTAGTACTTTCAAAGATAATTCCAGCTCAAAAGAATAATTTTGTAATAATAACTTTTTAACATTTAAAATTAAGATAATTCACCATTAACGAATTCACGAACCATTTGAAGCGCTCGTTTTGGATTATAAGATGGAACCCTATGACCTGCGTTTAGTACTATAAGATTGACAAGATTACCAGCAACTTTATAATGTCCAGCCTGTATGCCCATTTCGTCATACCATAATATAAAATCCCGTTCATGATAATCTACTGCATGAGTGGTCTCCTCCAAGGATCTTCTTTCAGTTTTACTCTCTTTGACATCTACACTGTCAGTGTTGTCTCTCTTCCTTTGAATTCTTCCTCCTTGTTTTTTGAAGAACGAGGATTAAAAAGACCAGGCTACTAGCGACAAAGACGGTGACAACGGTGTGATTACTAGGGGTGAAAATGACGGGGACAAAAAGGAAAGTGAATCCAACGAGATCGAGATGATCGATGCACCCGAAACGATGAAACCTCCGTTCATAAAAAGATCAGCTACTAGCTCCTTATCTTCTTCATCCTTAGAGTTCTCATATCAAAAAAAAAATCTGAAAGGACTATAATAAGTCAGCTAAGAAACCCTAAGGTGGAGGATAAGGCGTCCATCGTCGATCAAATTACTAAAGCAGCCAAAGTTCTGTTTGACTCAAATCCAAGAATCTTTGTAGTATTTCATTCGATCAATTTTACGAAATTATATCTGCTACAATACTCGGAAACAACGGCAAGGGAGCAGTTGAGAATCTGATTTATGACACGCTGGAGCCATAATCAACCCGTTAAGCATCCTCAAACCATTCGTAAAAAATCAAAGCGTCAAAAACCGACTGACTCGATTATCGAAAGAACTACAAAAAAATATATGCTCCACTTAAACCAATGAGAAACTACAAAATAATACAAAACATTAATAGTGCGTATTCGCATTTTTCTGAACTAAAAATTCTCACAGCTCAACACCAACCGATAGTCATCTGTATGCAAGAATCTCATCTTGAACCCAATCAACATTTCTCGTTTCGGAACTACACTCCTCTCCGACCCGACGATACAAATCATCTAATAGCTGCGGGCGGAGTCCTGACACTGGTTCACGATTCAGTATTAAAAATAAATTTATCAATCAACTCACATATCCCGTCAGTGGTAATAGCTGTCTGGCTTCCATATTTCCATTACTCGAAGATTACCATCTGCAATTTATACATTCCGCTTGAACCCAATTTTGCACAACAAGAATTTCCCCGCTGATCGTACAATTGCCGCAACCATTCATCATACTGGATGATTTTAATGCCTATAACCCTCTCTAGAGTTCACTGCAAAAAAACGCAAAATTGAGAACCTGATTCTCAGCTATCCAAAAATCGACATCTTGAATAAAAATAATAAGTCAACCAATTTTGATATCAGAAGACACTTTTCCATCGTTGATTTAATACTTGCAACTTTTCAGACAAACTAAGCTGGGGTCGTCTTTCGGATCTAGCGTGTTGTGAATCACAACCACGTAATAGGTAAGTATAGAGGCCTAGCCTATAATTCTTTTAATGTCTTTCTTATGCATCATGACGATCTGAGCTGTTTAAACACATACTCCAAACGCAAACATGTGTTAAAGATGTACGTCAATAGCTCACAATAGCTTTACACGATAGTTCTTCTTTTAACGTGACTCTACGCATGAGTATAATACGATACAACAATAAGATTAATCGTAACTAATGAGTCCACCGCTTGCAAATCGACGGTGGATGTACTAGAGCAAAAAAATTTATTCGCGAATAATATAATGAAATTACTTAAAAATAATAAAATGATATAATGAGAGTATGAATTTTTGACGCATTCCAATTTCATAATTTTGGGAAATAAATTCTGCGCCTATGCTATAATAGTTTATTTTCTTTACGTGTAGATATTACAATAAAATAAAATGACAAATCGTTCCATTAACAAATGTTTCTTTTTCTACTACAAAAAATATATTATTGCGTTCAACCGTATTAAAAGCTGCAAAATCAAATATTATTTCTTACTGTTAAAAAACACAACTAGAAGTCCGTGCAATATTATTACAGTCTCTAGCATTATCAATAACAAAGTCGTGATCTCCTTCCCAAGCGAAAAAATAACAGTCGATCCTGAAGGACTTTAATGTAATTCACACTTTATTAAGCCGTATAAATTATATGTAGGTGATTGTTAAAACTGTATAATAACAACAAACTTTAATAACAAATAATATAATAAGGGGGTAAAAATAATTTATATAATAAATTAGATAAATACCTCATTTAGAAACGTTTTCGGGCATAACCCATCATCAGCTAAAACTAACTTAATAGAAACTTAAAACACACTGGAATGAATATAAGGAATACATGTGTATATACAGTAGATGCATAGGAGAGGAACAAACATAGAAGGTATAAAAATCAATAGGGTGAAATTACTAATACTTAAAACAAATATAAAATAAAATAGAACAACCTAAAGTTAAATTTTTATAATAAACTTTAGCCAAAGTCATTGGGATTAATATATTGTAACGTTTTATCGTCGGTGCTAAACATCTTAAGAAATCACTTCAAAAACATGCTTACACTTCAATGTATCGCCATTGACATCATTTCCCAGAGAAAATTCCTTTAAATTTGCACCAAACCAAATTTGCATGAAATAAAAACACAGTGAATATTCCTTCGCCCGCGCGATGATAAAATGAATTTACTCGCTTTAAATGACACAAAAAAAGACAAGCAACAGACTACTACGACAATTGCTCGGCATTTTTTCATTCTAAATTGAACGATGGGAATTTTTCTGAATTTCAACTTATTAAGAACCATCTTGATTTTAATCCGCATTTGATATTTATGATGCTATTGATGATTCCGAGCTAGAAATGTTTCAGTTAAATTCATTTAATTTTTGGTTTTCCGGAATCATCGAAGTGTTTACAGTCGTCGGAAAATCTGGTATGTTTATATGGCTAAAAAGCAAATATTCGTCTTTTGTCGAAGTTTCGGCACATGTAGTGTTGCGAGTTATGTAAGGGTCTTTGTGTGAGTGATGTGCGACAACAAGGTAGCGTCTATTCGCGCCGTGTCAACAGCATGAACTGCAGAAGTTGTATTAAAATCCCGCTAAAAATCAATAGGAAGTGTGTCTGACGGGGGGAAAAAAAACAAAACAAGAAATACAAAACTAACCAATATAAAAAAGTACTTATTTTAACAGTGAAAAATATGAAAATGAAAAATGTCGCCTAACGTTTACAAACTCTTCGTTCTCTGTTGATATGCGTAAAAGATAAAAGCGAGCGTTGATTGCGGCATCGAATTTACCAATTTTTATATTTTATATTGTTATATATTTTATTTTTTTAAATTAAATACATTTTATATTTATTCAATAATCGACTTCTTAATATCGACCTTTTTCAGTTAATTTTAAATGTAGTTATCGTCTCCACTATTTATATTTACAATTACTCCCGTGAACACAAAGTGTTTGCTTCGAAACGCGTCGGGGATATAAAAATTATATATATATATATATAAAATTGTTTAATTAAGTGTCAAAAAATTTATTTTTATCTTAAATTATCTTCTTTATGTTATACACATTTTTTTTTTTTGGTCCGGCTTCAGTTAACTATTAAGCCATTTGGCTACTAACCAATTGATATAGAAGTAATTCCAACTAATGAAAGATACATAATAATTAATTAAGAAAAACGACAACCATGGCCACAAATGCTTCAGCATAGTCCACGAATGTCTGCATAAAATCATAGTGAAGGGAAAACTAGGTTGAAGTTGTTTTTATATTGTAAGGTCAACATATCTCACTCTTCTAAAAATTTGGCTTGCTGGCAAAAACTAGCCAAGTCAAATCGTTAGAATTTATCCTAAATATCTGCTGTGTGTAAATAATAATTCGACTGTTTACATTTAAGAAGTTATATTTTTAAATAGCATACACATTGTTGTCTATGAAAAAAATAAGAAAACGTTTTTTTAAAATTTATTTTAGAATGTTGTATGTTTTTATAAATAAATTCCAGGATCATCTATAGAACTAGGCACCCATTTAGATCTCAATTCTTTTGTCGGCGAAGTCGATAACTACGAATATTCTTAATATTGAACTTGGCTCCCATTTTTTAAACATTTATATTTTTGAAAATTATTATTATTATTCATTCAAATTCAAATTCAAATCGTTTATTCTTCAAGACAGGCTTAGAAAGTGAGCACTTTTTGAAAGTTAAGTTATCGAGTCCGTCTATGGATCCTAACTCTAAAACTACCGCCACTATTCATTTAATGTTCCGAAAGACCAAAATGTTTTCGAACGATGTTCAACACAATGTGTACCACCGGTCAATTAGTTTATTAGCGAAATAAGATGAAATACTCGATATCGATTAAAAGTCTTAAAAGTCGACTGTCTCCGAAACGATTGAAAGGGGTGAATTACGAAATAAACTGCGATGCAAAGATTGTGACAAAGATACGAAATGACGAGAGGCAAAACTGCGTTTTTCGAAGCGACACACGAAACGAACAAAGTTAAACAACAATGACATGTTGACGATTAGAAGATCAGCGAGCCAGTTATGTTTATAACGCAGCGAAACTTGTCAGTTCTCGGCTTTTCTTACATTTTATAACTATAACTATAAATCTAACTGTGATATAAACTAAATTAAGTAATAAAGAAATTACGTAAGAAATATGAAAATTTCACTGCTTTTCTGGGACTTTTTCCCCTTTGTATACATACACAATTACCCAGCTGGACGCCAAATTTTAACTTTCTAGGTCGTCACCTAGAAGTGGGTTAGGTTTTTGATCTACAATATGTCAGTCAGTGATAAAAATGCCGATTTTTAGACACGTTAATATCTCAATAACCGGTTGAGTTGTATTTATGAAATTTTGCAGTTCTAGTTAATCTAAGGGGGGTTTTAATACATAAACCAAATTTCACGCGTTTATGTTTAATTAAATATTAAGTTATTAAGGGGTTAACTCCAAATGGTTCATGTAAATGTACACACGGCTGCTGCGTCGTCGCCAGTTCCTTTTTCTCGGCTTGAACTTGGCTTGACACGCTGCCGCGTGTTTAGATAGCCAAATCATGTCAAGTTTTACAAAAGTACTTCGAAAAATTAATTTGAAAATTACCGAGTAGCAAAATCAAACAATGGGAATAAAGAAAAATTACAAAATATCTAGAATGACTCAATCAATAATCATGAAATGTAGTGAACAGTTACTTAATGCGAAGTAAATAATGATGAATGTTTTTAAAAATTTCATGCACAATCCCCTGAAAGGAAGTTTTGAGCACTTGGTCAAGTAATAAAATTTACAGGTACGCTCATACTCAGACAGCAGCTATAAAATATGCTACGACCTATTAGAACGTATGTGCTACAAAAAATGATCTCAAAAAATTTCTGCTATAGAATTCCAAAAATGAAATTTTTTGAAAAATTAATATTCAAAACTGCAACAATCAGAATTTTGAAATGTTATCATTAGGCAATTGTTAGAAAATGGTTGTTGTTCAAGAAGGACCAGAACAATTTTCCTACATAGTGGACCAAAACTAAAGGCCATAAAAAGTTTAATCTTCACAAAATCTTCACAACTGTCGATTCAAACCCATAATCACAATTAGATACATATTGAGTTGTAGATACTTGTAAGAAAAAGATATCAGAAAACTCCGTGTAATGATTCTACTAGTAAGTATAGCGTTTAAAGATGAATGAAAATTGCCACATCACAAAACCTCTAGAACTGCTGCGCCTATGATCATTGAATAGTTGGATATTGTAACGCACAAAACGAATGATCATCAAGAAGTTTTGATGGATGAGTATAGGATGTACTTGTTTAATAAGAAACGGTTTTATGCATTAAGGGAGTTGAAAAATTGAATACATCCTAATTTTAACCAACTATTAACAGTCCTAAATCTTGAAAAAATGTAATGCCGTCAAATAGTTCGATAACAAAGAAAATGATGGGAAAAAACTTCTAAAAATAGAGTATTGTGAAGGAGTACCTTACTTCCTTCGTAGTGGCAATATTATTATTTTATTTTTTGATTTTTTAAATAACCGAAAGAATATTATGTGTTATTTTTATCAATAAGTTCAAAGGAATTTTTAACAAATTTTTTGATCTTTTTCTCTTTTTTTGGTAACTACATCCTCATTTATTTTTCTGATTACAATATCCCCAGAGTCAACTACAAACTTCAAACTTTTTAATATCATTGAAAAACGCTTTATCTAGTATCTACCTTTTCATCTTCTCCACTAAATCCTCTACTACCGTCTTTATTTGTTAGCCCTTTGATTCTTTAACCCTTCTTTAATTTCTCTCATGTAAAATTGTAGCCTGAGTCCTCTTGTTTCCAACTTTCATTATTTGAATACCTTCCTATCTTATCATTATCAAATCAGCCATCTATACTTGTCATCGTTCAAAAAGTTGTTCGTTTTCTTATCCGTTTTATTCTTGATTACTGCTGTTTCGATGTACGGAAGCTTTTTATCAAAAATCAGTCGTGTCAAAAATACTGGTCTTCGCGACTCTGCCTTAAAGCCTCTTCTGGTATTTGTTTTACATGCAGAATCTCATATTCCTGTTCTTTCCGTTTGAAAGTCTTATGAACGCTATATTAAACGTACACATCATCGGCGCGTCTACTCTTGTTTCTTTTTAATTCCCAGTCTACCATAATTTACACTTTTCCAACAATAAAACACCAACATTACTGCTCATCTTTGTCTGCTACCGTTGGTTTTCATCTTATTATTTGCGATAAGCCACCTTACTTCTCCCGTAATCTTTGTTAATTGCTTTTTTAAAACTATCCCGTCTAATTGTTTCCCTAATTATATTGCAATTTTCGTTGAGGGTACTAAAAGACCTAATGTAATTAGTTTAGCCTTTTTTGTCATTTTATAAATTATTCCGAATCCTTCAAAGTTATTTCTTTCTATTCAATTCTCTGCGTCAGGAGAATACTGCTCCATTACGTACTATTCCCTTATCTTCTCCTTTTTGAGCTCTCAGAATGTTCTTGATATATCACATTCTCAAAGTGTCCTGTCAACTCCTACTAACTGTGTAATTTTTCTCATACGTTCTTTGATTCATAATCTTTTCTTCTGTCAATCAAAATTTGCTTCTTATAAATTCCTGTGCATTCTGGAATTTCATTTTTTATATACGCTAACTTATATAAGAACAAAAAAAACAGAAAAATGACTAGTGAATCGTACAAAAAGTTGTATTATTTTTACTTTGTTTTCGCTGATTACCAATAATTTTTTTGAATTTTAAATTCTTTGCGGGGCAACTGTCCAGTTTTGCCTTTTCACAAATGATGCAATTGCCGAGAACGGAAAAATTAATAATTTAGCTCCTGTTCTGCAAATCGATGTGCGCTTTTGTCCGTGTGCGCTTTTATCCATGTGCGCTTTTATCCGTGTGCGCTTTTATCCATGTGCGCTTTTATCCATGTGCGCTTTTATCCATGTGCGCTTTTATCCATGTGCGCTTTTATCCATGTGCGCTTTTATCCGTGTGCGCTTTTATCCATGTGCGCTTTTATCCGTGTGCGCTTTTGTCCATGTGCGCTTTTGTCCGTGTGCGTTTTTGTCCGTGTGCGCTTTTATCCGTGTGCGCTTTTGTCCGTGTGCGCTTTTATCCGTGTGCGCTTTTGTCCTGTGCGCTTTTGTCCGTGAACCATTTTATTTATGCTACTATTTTCATATATACATATATTATTATTTCCTTTATTTATAATAATTATTTTATTTTTTAGTTTATTATTTCATCTTATTAGTTTGTTATATTTGTTATTATTAACTTACTATTTTTAACTTAACTTATTTCATAACTTATACGTATGCCAATAAAACAACTATACCGCGTAATACGCATCTGTGTACACCGATACACATGCAGACAGCTTAATATTTAGAATCAAAATAAAACATGATCCTCCGAGAGAACTTAAAATCTAGGAAGGACGCGACAAAGTCAAAAATCAACAAAACCGTAAATAGAAAAGACCCATTAAAGAGAGTAACGAGATAAAGGACGAAACTTGGTCTTCAGTCTTTTCGCCATTCCTTCAACCATTTTTGCACCTCCTTTTTCCACGCACCAATCTTTTTTTCCCCTCTAGTATACGATTAGGAATTGTACTTATTAGATTAGCACTGTGTTGTCAATTCGTAAGTTTACCCCGCCGGGATAGATGCAATATGTATTACATTGGATTAACCGGATTTTTTCCCTGGATAGTAATTTTATATTATTGACATTACTAATAATCTATAATAGAAATAGTACATATCTTAGGGGATATTTCATCGTTTTCCTTCCACACATAATTGATGCAAAGTCGTTTTGCTTCCAGTCGGGAAGTTTCAAACACCTATTCTGTATTTTACTTATTTCCGTTTTCTTAGCCTCATATAATATATTTGAATTCCATATAATATTCTAGACATTATTATTGAATTATAGTGTATTCATAGTATTCGATAATATCTGCTTCATTTTATATATAACGCTGGAATTGTCTGCCTTAATTTCGAGTTTAAACTTTGAATGTGTTTTTCCAGTTTAAGGATTTATCAATATATACATATATATACCTAGATATTTAATGTCATGAACGTTCTCTAATGGTGGATAAAAACATAAATGGGTATATTGATATTTGCATGAAGCTCATGAAGGCAATCGCTATTATGAAAGACAATTCGCCGGTCGCGTATCATATTTTTAGTACTGTTCCGAATGTGCAGTAATTTAGATTTGTTTATATTTATATACATAACCTCCTACCATGTGCCCATTTACTCAAATTTGTCTGCATACTGTTGTAATAATTTTTCTGCGATCTATAAATTTTCATGCTCCATTAATAAAGGAATATATCATGAGCAAAAGCGTATACCTTTGCATTTTTAATATGCTTGCGTAACGAGTTGGTGTAAATGAGAAAAAGCATAGGGGCCAATACAGTGCCGTGTTGAATAGTTTTTTCATTACTTTTATTCCCTGTAATTTTGACCAAGTTTTTTCTATTTGTTATATAATTTCGAAACCACTTAAGTTGATTATTTTTAATGCCCAGATTTCCTTGGTCTTTGATCAGTAATTCATGGTCAATTAAATCTCAAATGCTTTGGATAGGTCAATAAATGTAAGTAAAAACTGGTTCCCCATCGATAGTACTGTGTTAATATTATTTACAATCGATCTCAATAATGCTATCGTAGATCTTTTTCTCTAAAACCGTGTTTGTTTTCATAAAGTATGTTATTTTTTTCCACATAATTTCTTAAATGTTTGTCAATGTAGGGGTTCTATAATTTTAGCTATTACAGATGTTAGTATTATTGGACGGTAGTTTTCAAATTGATTTTGTACTCCTTTTTTATATATCGGTCTAATAATGCCTATTGTAAGCCTATCAGGAGTGTTAGCTTCCTGCAATAGTTGACCATGTTAGTATAAATAGGAATAAAGATATGTGGGTTGTGTTTAATATCTTACAACCTAATTTTATCCCATCCAGGTATAAACTTTTAGATCATTAATTATTACTTCTTTTTCGGATTTATTAGCAGAATGAAATTATCAGAGTTCGTATTCAATTACCGAATGTGACATTTGTGTCTACGTTGTTCCACTGAACGCGTAAAGTAGTCACTAAATTGTTTAATTACTATAGCAGAATTCCTAAAGTGTTTTATAATGAAGTCATCTATTGTTGTTTTTTTTTGTTTTTTTTTTATTAACGATATTGTTAATTACATTCCACACTTTTTTATCATCATTATTTTGCCTTCACTATTTGGTTTTGGTAAAATTTCTGTTTCGCATTCCTTATTTCAGTTGTAACTATATTTCGATATTTTCTAAATAAATTTTTGTATCAAATATTAGTTCCGATTTCCTTTACTTAGCTTAAAGTACTGATCTCTGATTTTCATAAAATTGATTATTTTTTGACTCATCCATTCATTTTTAGGATTATATTTAGTCAACTTTTTACACTCTGGTACTTCCGACTTGCATTCTTTGTAAAAGCCCTTAAAAACTGAATGTATCTGCTCATGCATATTTCCTGCCGTTGTGGAAATACCTAGTTCCAGTTATGATTAATTATCGTATTCTGCAACCTTTTTTCAACAAAAACATATCTCAGAGAGTTCCTACTATGTTTACAATTCCGGTTCCAGATACTAAATACACAACAGATGATGTAATGATCCGATATTTTCGAATTAATAATTCTCAAAGTAATTTAATTTGTATTATACTTAATAAATATGTTACCGATACATGGTTGAGTACTTTTTTCCATCCGTTCTTCTTCTCTCGTAATTCCATAATTAACAAGTTATAATAATTTGTTAGCCTACGTTTAATTTATCGCGCGTTTTTAAGATGTGTTTGGTACAGCTAAAATTATTTTCAAACCTGCACTTAAAATCTTCGTACGTCTATGTTTTCGATAACGTGTTTTGTTGCACGACCTTAACAATGCTAATAATTCTCTTCATGTATTTTTGAGCAAGCATGTTTCTATGAATGACTCTGACGAGTATTTAATCCAAAAGCAAATCACTCCAGTTTCAAGTATATTTTTCTAGCACTGTCTGAGGCATGTCTCATCGAAATAACCGCTCTCTGCAGAAGACACATGTGTAAGTATGAAGATTTTAGAGAATGCTTCACATCTGTATGGCCGGTAAACGATTAACAAGGCTTTTGTTCTTCAACACGTCCCCCTCTACGTTCTTAATAATGCCCTTCGCATATAACTATTCAAATTTCAATGTATACCTGATTACTCGAGCATATAACAGAGTAGCACAGGTGGCGTGATATTCTTTTCTGTGTGACCCAGTAATGTTCATGCATGGCGTTTAAAAGTTTCACGCATGCCTAACATGAAACAGCGTAAAGTACAATTATGTGTGCGTAAACCAGCTTGGTTTCAAATATAAAATGAACCGATTAATGTAATTCCCAAAACGAGAACAGCAACATGACGATACTCCACAAATATAATTTGCGTGTAAAAAACTATTCAACTGAGAATGAAAAGGAAAAATTCATTCGTAACGCCCGTGTATTGCTCTACTCATACACCTAACTATGAATGACTTCGAATCGAATGTACCAAAGATCAAAACAGGTCTTTTTTTTTTTTTAATAAAATTTAAAATCGTATTTAATTATTTATTTTTAAACATTTTTAAGGTAAATCCTGCTGAAAAGGTGAACTCCGGCTTTTTGCTACGTCTACAGTTACACCGCGTGTTCTTGTGGCATAATCAAAAACGTAAACAATAAATTAAAAATGAAATCTGGATTTTATTTACAGCAATTTATTGTGAAATATAAAATTAATAGCAAAATTTCACAATGACGCTGTAGACCATATTTCAAATCCCGTATATACACATATATATGAAATCAGAAGCAAAAACGATAATATGGCGTTTATGTTTACACATTTTAATTGTACAACTGTAGGCGCTAGTTAAATTTTTCATCTATAAAACATTAATTTTTATAAAGGAACGGAGAAGCAATAACTATCACAGTGTACTGGGCGGCATAATTAAAGGCTATACGTGTGCATTACGATGTCGATAAATTTTTATTAATAGCCCGTATTTTTTCGTTAAAAATACGAGGGAAATTGTATCTTTTGGTAAGTAAATACTGCAAATATTTTTTACGTTTATTTATTGATTTCATTTGTGGCGGTCGCAATTAACATTTTCATTTTATTTTAATTGATTTCTTGTTAATTTTCTGAATTATATTTAGCATTGGGCTATATATCATAATTGAGGTGCAACTGACAATTGTACCGCTTAATAATTATTTTTTGCTAGAAAGTTGTTAATTGTGCATTATACTAATTGTGTAATTTCTTTGGCAAGAACATTTTTTCCAATTCAACAAATTTGTATGTCATTAATTTGTTATTAATAACGTGACCATGTTACACAGTTCCTCGTCTATTCTGTTTTAAAGATATTTCGTTTAATTAATAAATATTTTGGAATTTTTTATACTATACTGGATTAAAAATAAGCTGATTTAAATATTTCAGTTTATCTGTTTCTAAATTGTTCATACGTTCCTGTGCTGTTGTTAGCTACTACAACTATTAATGCGTTTAGCGTAGGTGTTTTTGGAAAATGTACACCAGGCGCTTACCCTATAGAAAACTGATCGAGAAAATTTTTACCAAACCGATTTGAGAATGTTTCATGAAAATTTTCCGTTTTCAATATTTTTAGCATCGATGTTCCCGTTATACATGTATTTCTTTTGTTGGGCGTCGACTAGGAAGTTATCCAAAGGACTAGGAATGGAAAGGGAAGTCAAATCAGATCATCACACGGTCAAAAATATCATTCGATGATAGGCCAAAAAGTGGTATGACTGAAGGAGAAAAAATAGAAAGTATGAAAGATGGGCTATATAGGAAGTAAGAAGATCCATTAGTAAAAGTGGAAAGTTAAGAGAACATTTGGGTAAGATATGATCAACGCGTCACGTATAAAGTGAAAAGTTGAAGGGTAGAGAGGACAGGATGGAGAAAATGTAAGTGAGAAACGGAAAAGTTACGCAAGAAGCTGATTTGTACAAAACATAGATATAAATTCAAGAGAGAGAGTTGAACGTTGTAGAAAATGAAATTCAAGAAAATAAGGACGAGACGGGAGATCCAGTTGAATAAATCGATATCAGGATTCGAGAATGAAAAAATATAAGAGAGTCGCGGAAAAATATGTAATACCAATAGAGGAAGATAAATGGATTAGCCGATTGATTCCAGAATGCACAGGAATTTATAAGAAGCAAATTTTGATTGACAGAAGAAAAGATTATGAATCAAAGAACGTATGAGAAAAATTACACAGTTAGTAGGAGTTGACAGGACACTTTGAGAATGTGATATATCAAGAACATTCTGAGAGCTCAAAAAGGAGAAGATAAGGGAATAGTACGTAATGGAGCAGTATTCTCCTGACGCAGAGAATTGAATAGAAAGAAATAACTTTGAAGGATTCGGAATAATTTATAAAATGACAAAAAAGGCTAAACTAATTACATTAGGTCTTTTAGTACCCTCAACGAAAATTGCAATATAATTAGGGAAACAATTAGACGGGATAGTTTTAAAAAAGCAATTAACAAAGATTACGGGAGAAGTAAGGTGGCTTATCGCAAATAATAAGATGAAAACCAACGGTAGCAGACAAAGATGAGTAGTAATGTTGGTGTTTTATTGTTGGAAAAGTGTAAATTATGGTAGACTGGGAATTAAAAAGAAACAAGAGTAGACGCGCCGATGATGTGTACGTTTAATATAGCGTTCATAAGACTTTCAAACGGAAAGAACAGGAATATGAGATTCTGCATGTAAAACAAATACCAGAAGAGGCTTTAAGGCAGAGTCGCGAAGACCAGTATTTTTGACACGACTGATTTTTGATAAAAAGCTTCCGTACATCGAAACAGCAGTAATCAAGAATAAAACGGATAAGAAAACGAACAACTTTTTGAACGATGACAAGTATAGATGGCTGATTTGATAATGATAAGATAGGAAGGTATTCAAATAATGAAAGTTGGAAACAAGAGGACTCAGGCTACAATTTTACATGAGAGAAATTAAAGAAGGGTTAAAGAATCAAAGGGCTAACAAATAAAGACGGTAGTAGAGGATTTAGTGGAGAAGATGAAAAGGTAGATACTAGATAAAGCGTTTTTCAATGATATTAAAAAGTTTGAAGTTTGTAGTTGACTCTGGGGATATTGTAATCAGAAAAATAAATGAGGATGTAGTTACCAAAAAAAGAGAAAAAGATCAAAAAATTTGTTAAAAATTCCTTTGAACTTATTGATAAAAATAACACATAATATTCTTTCGGTTATTTAAAAAATCAAAAAATAAAATAATAATATTGCCACTACGAAGGAAGTAAGGTACTCCTTCACAATACTCTATTTTTAGAAGTTTTTTCCCATCATTTTCTTTGTTATCGAACTATTTGACGGCATTACATTTTTTCAAGATTTAGGACTGTTAATAGTTGGTTAAAATTAGGATGTATTCAATTTTTCAACTCCCTTAATGCATAAAACCGTTTCTTATTAAACAAGTACATCCTATACTCATCCATCAAAACTTCTTGATGATCATTCGTTTTGTGCGTTACAATATCCAACTATTCAATGATCATAGGCGCAGCAGTTCTAGAGGTTTTGTGATGTGGCAATTTTCATTCATCTTTAAACGCTATACTTACTAGTAGAATCATTACACGGAGTTTTCTGATATCTTTTTCTTACAAGTATCTACAACTCAATATGTATCTAATTGTGATTATGGGTTTGAATCGACAGTTGTGAAGATTTTGTGAAGATTAAACTTTTTATGGCCTTTAGTTTTGGTCCACTATGTAGGAAAATTGTTCTGGTCCTTCTTGAACAACAACCATTTTCTAACAATTGCCTAATGATAACATTTCAAAATTCTGATTGTTGCAGTTTTGAATATTAATTTTTCAAAAAATTTCATTTTTGGAATTCTATAGCAGAAATTTTTTGAGATCATTTTTTGTAGCACATACGTTCTAATAGGTCGTAGCATATTTTATAGCTGCTGTCTGAGTATGAGCGTACCTGTAAATTTTATTACTTGACCAAGTGCTCAAAACTTCCTTTCAGGGGATTGTGCATGAAATTTTTAAAAACATTCATCATTATTTACTTCGCATTAAGTAACTGTTCACTACATTTCATGATTATTGATTGAGTCATTCTAGATATTTTGTAATTTTTCTTTATTCCCATTGTTTGATTTTGCTACTCGGTAATTTTCAAATTAATTTTTCGAAGTACTTTTGTAAAACTTGACATGATTTGGCTATCTAAACACGCGGCAGCGTGTCAAGCCAAGTTCAAGCCGAGAAAAAGGAACTGGCGACGACGCAGCAGCCGTGTGTACATTTACATGAACCATTTGGAGTTAACCCCTTAATAACTTAATATTTAATTAAACATAAACGCGTGAAATTTGGTTTATGTATTAAAACCCCCCTTAGATTAACTAGAACTGCAAAATTTCATAAATACAACTCAACCGGTTATTGAGATATTAACGTGTCTAAAAATCGGCATTTTTATCACTGACTGACATATTGTAGATCAAAAACCTAACCCACTTCTAGGTGACGACCTAGAAAGTTAAAATTTGGCGTCCAGCTGGGTAATTGTGTATGTATACAAAGGGGAAAAAGTCCCAGAAAAGCAGTGAAATTTTCATATTTCTTACGTAATTTCTTTATTACTTAATTTAGTTTATATCACAGTTAGATTTATAGTTATAGTTATAAAATGTAAGAAAAGCCGAGAACTGACAAGTTTCGCTGCGTTATAAACATAACTGGCTCGCTGATCTTCTAATCGTCAACATGTCATTGTTGTTTAACTTTGTTCGTTTCGTGTGTCGCTTCGAAAAACGCAGTTTTGCCTCTCGTCATTTCGTATCTTTGTCACAATCTTTGCATCGCAGTTTATTTCGTAATTCACCCCTTTCAATCGTTTCGGAGACAGTCGACTTTTAAGACTTTTAATCGATATCGAGTATTTCATCTTATTTCGCTAATAAACTAATTGACCGGTGGTACACATTGTGTTGAACATCGTTCGAAAACATTTTGGTCTTTCGGAACATTAAATGAATAGTGGCGGTAGTTTTAGAGTTAGGATCCATAGACGGACTCGATAACTTAACTTTCAAAAAGTGCTCACTTTCTAAGCCTGTCTTGAAGAATAAACGATTTGAATTTGAATTTGAATGAATAATAATAATAATTTTCAAAAATATAAATGTTTAAAAAATGGGAGCCAAGTTCAATATTAAGAATATTCGTAGTTATCGACTTCGCCGACAAAAGAATTGAGATCTAAATGGGTGCCTAGTTCTATAGATGATCCTGGAATTTATTTATAAAAACATACAACATTCTAAAATAAATTTTAAAAAAACGTTTTCTTATTTTTTTCATAGACAACAATGTGTATGCTATTTAAAAATATAACTTCTTAAATGTAAACAGTCGAATTATTATTTACACACAGCAGATATTTAGGATAAATTCTAACGATTTGACTTGGCTAGTTTTTGCCAGCAAGCCAAATTTTTAGAAGAGTGAGATATGTTGACCTTACAATATAAAAACAACTTCAACCTAGTTTTCCCTTCACTATGATTTTATGCAGACATTCGTGGACTATGCTGAAGCATTTGTGGCCATGGTTGTCGTTTTTCTTAATTAATTATTATGTATCTTTCATTAGTTGGAATTACTTCTATATCAATTGGTTAGTAGCCAAATGGCTTAATAGTTAACTGAAGCCGGACCAAAAAAAAAAAATGTGTATAACATAAAGAAGATAATTTAAGATAAAAATAAATTTTTTGACACTTAATTAAACAATTTTATATATATATATATATAATTTTTATATCCCCGACGCGTTTCGAAGCAAACACTTTGTGTTCACGGGAGTAATTGTAAATATAAATAGTGGAGACGATAACTACATTTAAAATTAACTGAAAAAGGTCGATATTAAGAAGTCGATTATTGAATAAATATAAAATGTATTTAATTTAAAAAAATAAAATATATAACAATATAAAATATAAAAATTGGTAAATTCGATGCCGCAATCAACGCTCGCTTTTATCTTTTACGCATATCAACAGAGAACGAAGAGTTTGTAAACGTTAGGCGACATTTTTCATTTTCATATTTTTCACTGTTAAAATAAGTACTTTTTTATATTGGTTAGTTTTGTATTTCTTGTTTTGTTTTTTTTCCCCCCGTCAGACACACTTCCTATTGATTTTTAGCGGGATTTTAATACAACTTCTGCAGTTCATGCTGTTGACACGGCGCGAATAGACGCTACCTTGTTGTCGCACATCACTCACACAAAGACCCTTACATAACTCGCAACACTACATGTGCCGAAACTTCGACAAAAGACGAATATTTGCTTTTTAGCCATATAAACATACCAGATTTTCCGACGACTGTAAACACTTCGATGATTCCGGAAAACCAAAAATTAAATGAATTTAACTGAAACATTTCTAGCTCGGAATCATCAATAGCATCATAAATATCAAATGCGGATTAAAATCAAGATGGTTCTTAATAAGTTGAAATTCAGAAAAATTCCCATCGTTCAATTTAGAATGAAAAAATGCCGAGCAATTGTCGTAGTAGTCTGTTGCTTGTCTTTTTTTGTGTCATTTAAAGCGAGTAAAGTAGGAAAATTTTATCTCATTAGTTTGTTATAATTGTTTATTATATTTGTTATTATTAACTTACTATTTTTATATATTTAACAAACAGTATGAAAAAAGATTCTTCATTACGTTAAGTTAGTTGCAATTTTTGTACTATATATCTATTTTAATAAACGTTGATAAGAGTGTTGGGCACTTACACATGTGAGACCTACAATTTATTTTTTAAAACCAAAAAAAGAAAAAGAGAACCAAAAAAAAACCTACCTACGTTACAAACATATCAACAAAAAAAAAAAAAAAAATAGACCTATAACAATGTGTCCCGTTAGTTGTTGTGATGCAATTGATTCAGTTTAAAATGCTGAATACATATAACTTTGAATGTTTCGCTTATTTGGAACGTTCGGTATTCGCTTTTTCAATATTATAAGTTTCCGACAGCTTATTGTGTCTTTTATATTGTCCTTTCTTTCATCGTCGTTTTCTTCCAGTTATCGAGATATTTGATTAAATTAAAACTGACATTTCCACTTTGATTTATTTTACTCGGGTTTGAAAAAGTAAAAAATTTGCTTATTAACAAATGCATATAACGACGCTACACTTTCAAGGCATGAAAATTATGTTTAATATTTTACGGACGATTTTTCTTCCATAGAGCATAGAGTTAGACCTTTTTTTTTTTTTTTTTTTTTTCGTGCCCTTAGAAGAAACATTTAAAAACAAAATAATTTTTAGCAAATACCGTAATTTCCGACATTTTTTTCGTCATCTATTGTCATTTAATGTTTCACATCGTATAACATATATCGACAAAAAAAAGATAAACGAAATAAAAATAAATAAATGATTAGGGCGGAAAAATTAAGTTTTAACATCGATTAAAATGAATCGGTTGTTCGTTTCGTCGTTGGAATTTTTAGTCTAGCGAGTTTCGGCCCAAATTGGCCCGAAATAACCGGAACACCAAAGTAGACACATACTACACCGACGCAATTAGAGGGTATATCGAAGATATATTAGATGACCAACAAACAGGAAAACACAACCCGGGAATTAAATTATCGTTAAAAAAATGTAACAATTTCGCTCGCCTTTTTTATTTCCGTTTCGTTTTCGCCTTTTTTGTTGTTTTCTTCCTATTCTCATTCGGTAAGAATGGTACGCTCAATTCTTCATTTGTTGTTGTTGTTGTTGTTCTTGTTGTAGTTGTTGTTGTAGCATGGCGCAGGAGAATTCGGGTTAAAGTTTTTACTAAAAGCGGGGGAAATGCTCGTGGTAGTAAAATGTAAAGTAATCCAATTAAATCGGAAAAACGACCGTTTATTAACCGGCCGGAATGGACGCAAAGGGAGCGGCGACGAGCATAGTGTGACAGCGCGCAACGACCAAACGATGGTGTGCGACAGAGAGAAAGGGAGAGAATAAGCTGGAGAGGCGGAACGGAATTGGGAAAAACTTTGAAAAACGCAAAGAGTACAGAGAGAAGAAAATATAAACAAAAGAAATATAGAGAGAACAAAATGAAATTACAGTTATCGATAGTTGTTGGAAAGGGGATGGCGGAACGAGTGGCAGCGCAAAAAGTGTCTGGTTTGTTTTTTAACGCGGCTTTGCGCCGACAAGATTTATGTGCTTGTCCAGAAGATGTTCTCTGGAGATTTTAATGAAAACCCGTTAGAAGGCGGCCAGAAACCGTTCCAGTAACATCTTCCACGTTGGCCGTGTTTTATTTATATTGCTTTCGTTTCGGTTTGTTTCTTCATCTTGTCCCGTAATCTGCGTATCCGCGACTACCGTTCAGATCAAGAATGCTCCGACAACGATTATTTCAAACAACAGGCGCGAACATTACGAAATTTTCCAACACCATCCGCCGCAGAATTCGAATTATTCTAAAGCAATTAGAAAAGTACCAACGTCACTTTTTCTCCTTCACAGCTACTTCGCTGCATTATAGACTTTACCTCCGGCTTTTCTCCGTCCGGCTTCACAATTTGCACTTCCACCTAATTCTAAATACGCAGCTGGCTCCGAATATTAATTTCGTTTCGAACTGATTTTTCTCCTTTCGCATAAACTCGATCCGTTTAAATGAGATTAAAACTAATAAAAAATAAACGTAAAAAAAATGCAAGAATGAAAAAAGTGATAATAAAGACGAGATAGTCAAATGTATTTTTTAAAAATTCGCACGTGATCGAAGTTTCGTCAGTGTGTCTGGTCCGGTGTTACTGAAATCACGCAAAAATTAGACTATCGGGTTTAGATGCGGCCCGGTAATTTCCGATAGTTAGGCGTGAGAGGGGAATTTAACTGCGAAAGTTTCTAAGCTTTTTATTATATTATTCAAAAAATTATTAACAAGTTCGGGAAAATGTAAGTTTTTCGAAAGTTTCCTAATACTAATTGCGGAAAGAAGATAAGAATATTAAACAGATGCGATTGTGATAAGCAGGTCGCTGAGGAAGTTGACGCAAAAGGCGAAATTAGATGTCACGTTGGTGCGGTCAAACTGCGTACGACGGCTACCGATACTACAATATGGATTGCAATATGGATATTGGAACGTATTTCAGGCATTATAATGCAAATAGAGGTACGCATTTTTACGATTAGCTCACTGTTATCCAGATTTTAATTTACCTTAAATAAATATTAGCGTGGTTTTTCCGTACGTGCCGAAGAATTAATCTGATACGCTCAAAAATTACGAACGATTCATTTTGCTTCACGTCACACTGAACTAACTCAGTCCGGGAAATACAGATAATGCGGGCCCATTTTCTCCCGATGCAACGATAAATCCAATGAATAACAACAACAAGTTAGACGCGTTACATTTAATCCGAACGACACACTGCCAAAAAACAAATAAACGCGACAAACATTTTAATTATTTTACCACTCCCACTCGAATGAATTATAAAAATAAGCGAATTCACATTTACGTTAAAACGGTAACCAGCACAGTATAATATATATATATATATATCGATAATTAGATATATATCGATAATTAGATATAAATAAATAAAGGGCCTGCTAGTCGGCTTTTTCTAAATTAAAAATTAATTTTTTTTTTTTTTTTTATAAAAAACACCAGGCTAATTATGTAAAAATATTTACAATGTAGACCGATGATTTACGGCTAGGAAATGACAGTTCGATTTTACACTACACCCAAGTATTTTTAGCAACTTTACATTTTAATAAACAAGTATGGAAGCACTAACATAATTTCTATCTTGTCTCGCTCCAGGAGGAAGGGTTTATTATTATCTAAAGATAAAAAAACAAATTCAATACTTCTCTTCTAAACAATTTACATGAAATTCTTATGTTTTTTTCTTAATGAAAAATATAAATGTAATAACCACGGGAGCAGCCGATCTCGGAAGCGTAAAAAATTACCCTATCTCGGTAATATCATTACAGACTTGAGACATCAAATTTTGCGTGTTTTTTTTACAGTTGAATATATGAGCCACCAGCGTTAGAATATTACCGCTTTCCAGAAATTCAACTTTATTTCTGCATGACCAGACCGCCGTCTGTAGACAATGCTAATGAACCTATACGCATCCGACTAGGTATTTCAGCCGGAATATTGTAAACCATGGTTTCCTGTATCCTATTATAAAAGCTTCCTGTAAGGCGTTTCAATTTCACTTATGCCGATCATTGTCTGTGCCAACTTTAGATTCTATAACGGTATACTATTCGCTCCCGCCTTACTCAGCAAGTCCGTTTGTTAGTCTGCAATGACCAAGGAAGACCCGGCAAAATTTACTTGTAAAAACTATTATCAGCTAGCTGACAGAATTTACGTTGAATGCTCTACCGTTAATGGCGGAACCTGATTTGTTTTCTCTTCTTTTTCTTGCGCAATCACCGTTCAGAGTTTGGCGATTAGTAATGCTAAATCCAATTTTTCAACAGTCCCGTTCGAAATTCTACCAATTTCGTTGTTTGTCCGTGTGCTCTTTTTACAAATCAAAACACGATAATGCAGAAAAAAAGAAAAAAATACCATGAATACTGTGTTCCCCGAACATGACGACGGTAGTTTAGTATTAAGTTTATATAAAAAAAAAAAAAAAAAAAAAAAAGTTTTCAAAATAAAAAGTTGTACTTATAAATTTCCTTAATACATTCTTTTTCGTTAGATATTCTTTGCAGGGGACCTAATTACTAACACAGATTTTCAATATTCGACGATACTGTATGAACAGTTCGAGGGCACACAGTTTTAATTTCCGGTAGTCTTCTTAAGAGCTCAGTCTTCACAACGCATGCAGCAAATAAGGAATCGGTCGCATGTGTCCGATCAATGTTTTTTCAACTTTTCCTCTAGAATGCCCTTATCGACTTATTCGCGAAACTGTCAAAATGCAAGAATTCTTTTTTTCTCAGTTTTCCTACACGTTCGTAACTTGCACAGCATTCTGGTAAATTCGTTTAAACGAGTATTTCTTTCGAAGAAACAAAATGAGTGTATTGTAAAAAATGGAGCACTCGCGAACAGGAATAGGGAAATCAGTGTTGTCATTTACCGGTAACATTTGTTCGCGACGAAATGTTTGCCTCATTAGCGCTCGAGATGTAAAATGTGACGCTTCGTTGTGGTTGCGATGTTGCACAGATTTAAAAGACACTCCAAAAAAGTTCTTAATAAAACAGGTCTTCACAAAAATATACGATTTAAAGAATCGGTAAATAACTTTCAGCAACCTGGATCGGATTTGAAAGAAACCCCTCCCGGCCCAAAGCTTGATTTTTTTTGAATGTGCCATAAACACAAAACGTTATCATTGTGTGTCGGGCAGTTTCTTTTGATACACAAACTGAAAAGAAAATTATGCGGAACATTGTTCGAACAAGGCGGGGCGATCTGCTTCACTTCGGACATTACGATCATAGCCGGTTAAAAAAGAATAGTTCATCTCAAGAGACACGGCTAATCTCCGGCCGTCATGTTCGCCAGATCTGTATCTATCTGGCTTCCAGCTCAAATCTCACGTATACATCAATAAACTATGAGACAACTATCAGTCAACATAACGAGATCGCCATCATTCACCCTCTATTGTTGAATACAATGTTTGCAAACATTTTGTCAACCGTTTGGAGCAATGAGAAAAATCGGGCGATTTCTATTTAAGCTCAGTCATTTGTTTGTTCTAATCGTTCTTCTTAATCAAAAATTCGGACCGAATAATGATTATTTCGGTGTATTATCAAATTCAGTTTTATGCATTCTACGATTTTTTGCAATACATCGGTTTCATTTTGCGCCATTTACATGTCTTTGATTTTAGTTCTGTTTCCAAGCAACGGACTATTGTAGAATTATCCAGCAGGAAGATTGCGTAATCGTTGACACGTTCTTCAACAGCATAATTATCGGCAGGTCGAGCGATACATTCGGTAAGATATAATAAGCAAAAGTACACCAATATTTTTACAATTAATTTTAATATTTATTTACCCGACGTGTTGCTGATTTACCAATAGCTTCAAACTTGGCACAAGTGCAAGAATTTCATTTGATTTATCTTTTCTACTTCTTCCAAAATGTTATAAGTTTCGTTCTCTGTGTTATACTAGAATTGCGTACTTCTTACATACGGCCATCCATTTTACTTTATAAATTTCCAAAAAGCATTTGTGTATTAACAGTTGAAATTACAAACACAAGTAATATATAACTAATATCGTGTCCAACATTTGAGATACAACTATCGTCATCTGTTTTTGTATATTTGAATACTGAAAACGGTTATGGGAAAATGCGCCTTTGTGTGACGCGTCAATTTATTATCGCCGGGCCGACAGTAACAGCATCACCGTAACGAATGGTGGTTGTTTGATGCAGATACATGTAATCACCGTAGCATCAGCTAGAGTCAGATTTCATTCGATGGCTTTTCGTGGTCAACACAGTTGAATGCTTTCCTATAATCGATGGAGCGCAAGTTACTGTAATTTTCATATCTCTGAAAATGCATATTTAGAACGGATCTCGCGGGCGCCAAATCACAGTCGTATTTCTGTTTCGGGACATATACGGCGTTAGACTAATTAGTCGGCTACGTCAGACTTTTTTGGCACGATATACGTGACCGGTTTATCGAGATTAAATTAACATTGAAGAAACCGGACCTTTTTTAGACGTTTTACAATCTTAATCAGTTAACCTGTTACCGCTTGCTCGTTTCGTGAACTCGGAGAAAATAATTTACGTTAACTGAATAAAAGGAATAAAAGTAAGATGAAGATTGGAACTAAACGGATGATTCGGTTTTGAATGTACTATCGATTAAGATTAGCAATACTCTACAGAGACAATGGGTGCTGCATCCGGGAAACACATTACATTGCTCAATAAACCATCAACCGTGCAATACGGTTGGTGGGCCCATTAGATTGCGATAAAAATTACAAAAGTGCAGTTTTCGTTAGACTAGAAGAGATAGTTTAAGTTAAAGAACAAGGAAAATATCAGAAACAAAATAAATGTACCGTAACTTTTTTATATAAGCCGCGACATACAGGTTTTGTTTTTTACGAATATCCTAGGCGGAAAAAACCTGGATCCTAGTGAAAAATCCCAGTGGTAACAAACTGACAATCAAAAATAAGCTTAAATGCTACACCAAATCAGATTGTGAAGCAGATCGTGGAATATGTAATAAGAAAGGTTTCCTCAATAAAGGTTAACTTTCGGGTACTCATTCGCCATACACAATCAAGGGTTAACTATGAAAAAAACTATGAAAAATGACGAGATGCCGTGGGTTGACAGTAGTATGACCGAACAAATCAAACAGTTCGGACGAGGAGTTGAAAAATGGCTGACAGATCTATTCAATAATACTGCCGCCGTTTAAAATGAAATTTCAGCAAAATGGAGAAAAGCCCTTGTTCTCCCGAGCCACGGAAGAATCCCACAGATGTGAAAATTTATTCTTTTTTGCTTTGCTATAAGTAAAGTAAAGTAAGTCCCATATATCCTTGATAGAGTATCACGGATTGGAAAGTTATTTCATATTGTACTAAACCTAATGGATCAGATGAGAATACTGGGACCAGTTCCTTTCCAGTTTTGGATTATCCGTCTTTACTTTGCCCCAGATAATTCGCTGGTACCCAATTCAATTTCAGAGTAAGTATATATCTGGAAGCGATTTGGATCCGGAACGAGACAAGTCTCAAACTCGTGTCCTCTGATTTGCTATACCGTCCAAAATATTTGAAAGATATCGAATGACCATGATTAAAATTGACGGAAGAATGATTAAGTGTCTAGGGCAACGGTGACACTGGAAAGGAGCTATAAAGGTTTCGATTAGAATGTAATAATTTCGAAGCTGATTAGATAAGCTTGGAATTACCTGGCTCATTTTTTAAATTTCCAGCTATATTAGAGTAATGATTATTTCGAAACAAGCTTATCATTTGACTTTTTTTCACTGGTTGTTCTCAGTATTTTCGCCGCTCCTTCAATAATGCATTTACTCGTGAATTTGTCGGTAAGTATTCTTCTCTACAATTAAATACGGTATCAGATTATTCGTACAGCAGCTGTATCGCTATCTTTAGCAAACATTCTTCTTTGTGTTAATCGTGTTAATTCAAATTTTCAAATTTTAAAAGTTTTTCAAATATTTGTCATACTAATTGTAATTAGTGCATTTTGAACGTTGTATTCTCTAAAAAGGAATAAACTAAAGATTAGACACGTAAGTGTTTCTTCCAACGATGCAACCCTTGATTTACGTCAGAACTGTCGGAAAAAGTTTTCCTATTATGCCAAGGTATCTATTCCGCAGTCTTCCCCTTTCATTTTCACATTTATACCAAGGTTTCTATTCCGTTTTCCCCTTTCGCTCTCGTATTTACACCGATAGTTCGAAGAGTCCGGAGGGAGGTGCTGTCTTTACTGTACCTTTTTTCGATCACTTTGAATACGTTAAATTACGTTCCTCTTTTGCTTCATTTTTCCCCCTGAATTTCTAGAGCTGTTCTCCTTGCAATCATTCATATATCTTCTTCCAATTATACTAATAATTTCCTAATTGTTCTGACGCTAAATGTGTTCATCTAGCTATTACCCTCCATCATCGGTAGATCCTATCATTTTCTTTATTCGAACTTTAATCCCCCACGAGCTAAAAAAAAAAACAGGTCTGGCTAAATTGGACATTCAATAAGTCAAAATGCTGAAATGAATATTCCGACTGGACAATAAGTAAGTCTTCAAGTTAACCAAAATGCGGTCCTCGAATGGAATATTGACATGTATTTTCAAAGCGTTACCATAGCATCATAGCACGGTTTGTGTTATAATTGCACATATTCCCGAGTAAACAGAAGCATCTGCATCAGGTAATAAACACCGTGAGGAGAAGATTTAGAATAAAACTCGCAACGAAGGTTGTGGAGTTTAAATACAGCAGTGTCGTTGTTTCCGCACTTGTTTCTATGAACACTTTACCGATCATTGTGTAAAGTCGCAAGAAAACAATGAACTTCTCTAAAACGAAAAGCGATTAAAAAGGAAATTACTGCTCGGTTTTATCGATTTCTGGCTTCCACTTACTTTGCTGTTAGAATTTATTAATTCATCAAGTCAATAACTCGTTTTTCTTTTCGGAATAATTTCAATTTAAATTGTTGCTAAGCAACTTATTCTTCATTCTCCCTCTTCCCTCTCCTTCGGTTATACCGGCTCTTGTATACCTTTTCTGTCTGAGATCTTTAATTGCGTAAAAATCTAATTACACTTTATTTTCTTTTCTCAGTTCTTGAGTAATGTCCATGTCAACGCTCCTCTATCCCCCCCCCCCCTAAAAAAAAACCAAACAAAAAACAACTTGAAATATCTCAAAGAATGAAATATTTTTACAGATTAATATTAAGCCGCGATCTACAGTGCCAAAATCCAAATTATATCTGTGCCTCTAATCATTTTCTTAATTTAATCAGTCTTCTCCATAAAGCGAGTTAAATGTAATTGTACCTTCCATTTTGTAGAAAATCGGGATTACTTATACAAAAAGAATAAAAGTGCTTCGAATAAATAATATTACAGCGAGAAAAGAAGAAAATTGAAAATAGGCGAAAAGCAACTCGCACCAACAACCGGAACAAACGATTAATTTTAATAAGAATCTGAAATAGGAGTAAGCGAACAACACAGCCTCGGTGTCATGTGGTGTGTAACACGCGCCACGCTCGAATGCCTCGACTTTAAGCAAAATCTACTAGAATTTTAACTTGTTAACAGCGTAATTAAATTAGAAAGGTACACAAAAAAAAAAAAAAAAAAATTACCAACATCTTTTGCGTAATCAAAAAAAATATACCGCGCAGTGCATGCCGTATTCCTACGGTGTTGAATCGTACACAGATGATCGCTTTAAAGACAAACAGGTACTTTTCCGTGAACACCGCGAAGAAAAATTTCCAAATGCATTCTTTCTTTCTATTACTATAAAAGGTACGGGTTAAACAGTTGGATAGAAGCAAGAATCTACAGACATTTCCATTGATATTTGGGCAGCCAGAACCATTGATAATCCTTGGACAGATGGAAAAGCGGAAATATTACCAAATTAATGGATTCTGAACGTGTGATACATGCGATATGTTAGAAAATATGGACAACCGATGCATGGCTGAAAAATTGGGCTACCTTCATTTGTATTCATTTTTATATGTAAAAAGAAACAAATGCGAAGTCAGTTCAAACTACAGAACGATCGCGTTAATTCCGCATTCTAGCGAAATTACTCTGTATACAATTCTAGAACGACTGAAGAATATATTATTTCCATAATATCCCGAAAAGAAACAGGATTTATAAGAACAAGGAAATACGCCATGAATCTACGGTGGATTATCGAAAAAAAACGCGAATATTAATGTATCGCTGATTCTCTACTTGCCAGACTATCGAAAAATGTTTAACTACGGTGGATGACATTCAACGAGATGGACACTTCAAGATACATCATTGCTGAAATTCTTTTATGATAACAACTCGGTTAGTGTACGCTTGGAAATGCTCGACATCTTTTAAGACTAGAAAAGCGTACGACAAGGTGTATAATGTCACTCCTTCTTCTCCTTCTTCCTGGTCAACTATGGACCATGTAGTTTCAGTTGTTGTTCCTTTCTTTGACTTTCATTTGCGCTCAACACTCCTTCATCCGTTCGCTATTTTTTTATTTCTTTCCAACGTCCATGATGTACCCTTTTATGTCACTCTTTATAATAGAATCGATAATCCGACGGAGCAGCTAATGGCTGGAAGGGAGGAATCACAATCGATGACAAGAAAATTTGCAGTTTGCGATACGCGGGTGACACCGTATTAATAACATCCTTGCATGTGATGAAGTGGAAGATTGATTAGAGAAAATAAACGAGGAAAGGTTTAAAATAAGAACGGAAAGCCAAATCCTAATTGTAGATAGCGGAAATTAATTGCCGCCTTCGACTGTTACGAAGTCGCTAGAATCGAAGTTAAAGATCAGCGTGTTCACGTAGAAACGTTTATCTCGAATTAGGAGAATTACAATTGCCCGGAACCGAAGGGAGTGGGTCGTTTAAAAAGTTTTGTCTAGTATATGCGCTTTAATTTTTATTTTTAGTTAATTTTGTGTGTTTTGTATTGTAATGGCTAATAAATAAATCGATACATAAATAAAAATACGACAGTTTATAAAATGAACCATTATTTGTATTTGTTATTCGTATTGTTATTTTTCAGTTTTACAATATTTTATGGATATCTTAACCCTTATTTCGAAAAGCAATAAAATTAATATTTTCATAAACATCAATACATAAGTGGTAAAAATCTCGCAAGTTTTATTATTACTATTAATAATCATTGAACACCTAAAAGCGTTCGTTTCCTCCATTCCGTTCTGTTTTCGGCCATCTTTTTTAGGTCCGAGTATGTTTGGCATCCCATATCTTTAGAATAATCTGTTTTATGTAATTATTCCTTGGTCTTCCTCTTCTTCTCGGTTTTTCCTTCTATAATCAGTTTTAGTCTTTCATCGTGTCTTAATAGATATCCCATCATCTTTGATCTGCGTCTTTTTATTACGTTTATAATTCCCGTTTTTCACTAATCATGTTCATGACTTCTTCATTGCTCTTCTTATCTATCCATTTTATCTTTAACATCTTTCTCCATAGCCATATCTCTGTTGCTATCAACCTCTTTTTATCGGCTTCATTTATTATCCAAGATTCGCACCCATACACTACTGTGCTCCATACATAAACCTTTATTAGCCGTTTCTTTAGTTCTCTGTCCACATTTTTATTGGTGAGTAATGCGTATTTTTGCAAAAATGCGTATTTGGCTAGACTTATTCTGCGTGTAATTTCTTTTTCAGTTTCCCCATCTTCTGATACCATACTGCTCAAGTATACCGCTTCTTTGGCTCGTTCAATTATTTTATTATTTAACGATATATTTTTCTTTTGTGGCATTGTTGTCCTTTCGCATATTACTATTTTAGTTTTTGTTTCGTTTATTTTCATGTTGCATCCTTCTAGATGTACCTGGGTTTCTGTCAGTGCTTCTTGAAGTTCTTCTTCAGACTTAGCAATAATGACAATGTCATATGCGAATCTTATCATTTGTAGGTATTCACCTTGTACTTGTACTCCAATTTGCTTATTCCGCAGGCTGTCTTTTATTACGTTTATTGGTTTTTCTATATATATATATATATATATATATATATATATATATATATATATATATATATTTAATAACGCTGGTGACATAACACAGCCTTGCCTTACACCATTACCTATTCTTATTTCCTCTCTGCTTTTTCCTACCATAAATTCTGCTGTTTGGTTTATGTAAATTGTTTTGATTGTTTGCATCTCTGCTTTCGGGGTATATCAATTTCTCGCAGAATTTCGAACATCTTGTTCCAACTCACTCAGTCAAAGACCTTTTCTAAATCCAAAAAGGCCAGCAATAGTCTGTCTTCCGATTTTAGCTGTTTTCCTATTATGAGCCGCAGCGCTAGTATTGCTTCTCTTGTTTTTTTTTGTTTTTGAAATCCATATTAATTTGAATCAAGATTTTTGTTGATTTTCTCTTGTATTCTTTTTAATACTATACGTGTCAGCATTTTTGAGGCATGCGACAATTAAATTTATTGTGCTGTAGTTTTCACATTTATCTGCTCCTTATTTCTTTGGAATCATCACCAGTCTGCCTTTTTTGAAATCTGTCGGTGCTTCCCGGCTCTTTATTATGTGATTAAACAACTCATTCAGTTCTTCTTTTAGTTTTTCGCCGCCATTAATTATTAATTCAATTGGAATTTCGTCTACGTCTGTTGCTTTCCTTGTTTTTATGCTTTCAACAGCATTATTGAATTCTGATGCTAGCACTTCTAGTACTTCCTCTCCTTGCCAATTAGCTCTGGCTTCTTCTATTCCTTCGTCATCTTGGTATAATTCTTCTAGATATTCTTTCCATCTATTTTTGATTCCTGTTTCATTTGTTTCTATTTTCCCATTCTTATTCTTTATATATAGTACATTGTGCATTCCTTTCCTTCCAAAGAATAATATAACGCAAGATATATAATCGACTTAATAATTTTTCTGTTTTCTTCAATAACGCTCTGCTAGTATTTATCGAGTTGTACATCCGTTTGCAAAATTTCAAGAAATAATCTAGCAACTTCTAGCACCACCTTATGAAATTGTATTTCCACACGATTTTTGCATTCCTCGTGTACATGCGTAAATCTGCAAAATGGATTCATTATGAATGATCCTAATACCCCGTTAGCGGAACTTGAATTTAAGGGAAGTGAGGTACCATCACGGTGAATACGTCTCCAATCATGGATAATTAAATATTCCCGATGCTTTGCGTCCTGGACCAAGTCATATGTCTTGGGAGACATCCAACATTTTTCAAGTAATTTTGTCTTTTGTTTGGTCGATAACATCGACACTGGATTAACGAAGTGGCCAATGTCATTTCCATTGCAGTCATCCACTGTTGAATCATGATTTTTGTTAAAATATTTGGACGAAGTCGCTCACCCACATAATCATTTTGATTTTTCGTTTCCGAGACAAAGGTGGTAGCTGGGGCACATCCGCAATCAGCACAGAAGGCCTTAATTAGTGAATTTAGGAACCAATCATAAATATATATTTTAGCATTGTTACAACAATTAAGATAAAGTTAACTAATAAATAAAACAAGAAAACAAAACTTCTGTATTATGCTTTATTCATTCATGGCTGCGAGGAAAATACAAGGTACGGCAATTAAATAACGAGACATAATTTCGCACGTGGCTCCTTCATTTTCAATATGTGAGAGCATTATTAGTTTCTAAAGAGACGTAGCTGCCCACCCCTGCTCCCTTTGGCGACCCCCTAGGTACCAGGTTTATTATTATTATTATTATATATATTATTATCGGGACCTATACTTGCCGAATTGAGTAATCTATTCAAATCGTTTCAAATTTACTAATTTATTGCATAACTTATTATTAGTTTTAAAGGCTATGGTTACAGTTGTTAGATTTTAAATCATTTGTTATACCACAGATATAATTATTAATATAAGTAGATTTTAGCTAATTAGTATTTTTAATATTTTTATTATTATTGATATTTTTGTGTTTATATTCTCATTTAATTTTGGAAATTACGTTGTATAATATTTATACTAAATAAATTAAAAACCAAATAAGTTTTGATTGTAATAATTAACCAACATGTTGAAAATTACGGTAATTCGTCGAAACTAGTCAATGTTTTTTTTTAATATTTTAATATGATTTGTGTGCTTCCTTTATAATTTTTATGATACTTTCATTACTTATATTCGGCATAACATTGTGAATTTATTACTTTGTGAAATATATATATATATATATAGAATTTTATTTGTTCGTTTATAATTTTCATTCTGTTTTTGGTAAATTCGTTCTCGTCTTTGGCAACCGCAAATATTATTATTACCGTCAAAAGAGCCGTGATCAACGGACTAATGTTTAATTTAATATTTCAATATTTTTTCGATTACTTCAACCAATGTTTATACATCATTCTAATTCTATCTTAAACGCGTTTTCTTTTACCCGTAACAAAAACCACATACTAACGGTAAACATAAATTTTTTAACATCATGGCTTATGAAATGCATCAAACAAAACTTTTTTTAATGTGCTTTCGTGTTCGTTTATTAAATTTAATCTTTGAAGAAAAACCTTGAAGAAATGTATCTAAATTTTGAACAATTAAATAATTTCTATATTCCGTAGCTGTAAATATTTACAGTTTGTGATAGTTTGCGAATTATTTTTATACAATATCATGTTCCGAAATGCTTGCAGTTTAACGGAGCAGAATGTCTTTAAAATTTAAAAAAATAAGCCCTTTTTGAAGACTATGCCGCTAACGGTTCTGCATAATTGCAGAATATGTACAACCCCCTTTAAAATAAAACCAATATTACTGGGAGACTTTTTATAATCTGCTTGACCTTTTTTTATTTTTATCAAATCTGCTTTATATAATTATTTTTTGCACGAATAAATAAATTTGCGTTATTGTTTCGTAAAGTATTCCACATTCGGAAATGAAAAATGCAAAACAGCAATTGTTAACGATTATCACTGTTGATAATTTTATCCTTACCGAGTGGAACTTCTCAGCTGAACATGTGATGTATCTTTTTACACTGAGAAACGAGATGGAATTACGATGGCCATCATTCAGATAAGATTATGCAGGTGAGCATTTTCGTATTTCTTAATTGTTTCTAAAAGAGAAATTAATATTATACCTTTCAACTTTTCAGGTAACAAAGTTAACAATTACCTATTTAAACGGAAAAATTTATATTTCTGTGCCCCACTCATAATTTTTAATATTTTATGTAACGAAGATAACGATCGCCTAACAAAGATAACAATTTAATGAATAAACTGTTTTCATCCTGTTTGTTAAATATATAAAATAGTAAGTTAATAATAACAAATATAATAAACAATTATAACAAACTAATGAGATAAAATTTTCTTACTCAGTAACGTTTTCGGGCATTATCAGCTAAACCAATATGTGAACAGATACAAATTCGAAATCAATTTGTATCTGTTCACATATTGGTTTAGCTGATAATGCCCGAAAACGTTACTGAGTAAGAAAATTTTATCTCATTAGTTTGTTATAATTGTTTATTATATTTGTTATTATTAACTTACTATTTTAAAGATAACAATTACCTATTTAAAGGGAAAATTTATATTTACATATATCAGTTATAGCTTTCCACTTTTGAGGTGACAAACATAATAATTACCTACCTAGACACGACTTTTTTTTTTTTTTTTTCTTTTTTTGACATAATCAATTCCTGTCTCGAGTAAGATTATTTTAATTTTACGTAATCATTTTATTTTATTAGCCCTAATTCAGTTCCTATCGATTTTTATTAAGAAAAAATGTGTATAATTTTTCATATGACGATGTTCAAATGAATCGGAATTAAGGGAATATTGGCTCGTTTCTAATTGTTCAGATATTGCATTGTTTTGTGGCGTACATACAGCGACAAAACAGTTACGCTAAATGATTTCTAATGAAAAGGTTCCAATGATTCTCAAACAAAAATCAAAATCATACCACTGCAAGTCGCTACGAAGATTCACGACCAGAGAGTGATCGATGTGTAAAACGGGATTTATGAAAAAGTTAACACGTGTTATTGCGCTGAAATGAATGTACAAGATTTCTAAAATGACATTGAACCGTAATGATTTCTGATACCGAGGAAAGGTTTCATTTAAAACTGTTCAGAGTCTTCAGCTTATATATACTAAAAAAAAAAAAAAAAAAATGAAAGAAAGAAAGTTGAGTTCGTCAAAAAAAAGACATTAGCCCAAGAAGAGGGAAAATGATGAGAAGCGGAATCAGACATTTATGCGATTAGATATAGAGGACAGAAAAGACTCAAGTGCTGTAACGACCGAGGGTGATGGCAAGAAGAGAGATGCGCAATACGAAGTTGGAAGACCAATTGACAGAAGAGAAGACCTATAAAATTGCGACAGGAAGGGTTTAGGAGACAGAGAGGAGAGGAGACACTAGAGAGAAGCGAAATCAGGGAGCAAATTGTACCTTAAGCGTAACCTGGGTTTTTGGCCTGCGCTTTTTTGTTTTTACACGTTACAGCGATATTCAAAAAATCATCTGTTATTAGCAAATGAAATTAACTAAATGCAGAACATTCAAGAATGTTACGTAAGGGCCAGGAGCATTTCGTAATATATAATACGTGGAACACCTACCTAGTATGTTCGACGGGTTTATAACTCTCCACTTGTTTCCATTTTTCGCGGATTCCCAAGTTTCTTGTTTGTTATCATGTTCATAAACAATACTTTCTCAGAAGGACCTACTTCTGAATCCGATGGTGATGCTGTGGCATGATCTCTGTTATCAGATGTATTATTTACACTGTAATGTAGTTCGCAATCACTTCCAAAATCGTTACCGCTTCCGGATGATTCGGAATTTACATTTTGCAATTTGCGCAACATTTCATCCGTATTTAGCCATTATAACGCACAAACACAACGTGTACACAGCGCGTAATAAACCAAAGGAACGAATGGGTCAATTTGACTCGTATCCCCCCCTTTATAGGTAGTTAATTTTTAATAGCCGCGTTGTTGACATGCCATATATTTTTTCACCACATAAACGAATGCTTCTCACAGAAGAACTGATTCTAGGAAAAGTCAGCGCAAAGTTATAAACAAATACATAGACACCATGGGCCATTTTGACCCATGCCGTCCTTCCAGTGCTAGAGTGAAATTTGGTCTTGTCGATTGTTCGCAATTATTTTTATTCCGAAGGCTAGTTGCAGTTGATTTCAGTTAATCAAGGGGCAGCGAGCAAATAGAAATATTGATGCCAAAAAAAGTATAATATCCTTGATTTTTGAAAATGAATTAGGGTGAACATAAAAACCGGGTTGCGGATGGCGGGAAATAATGAATTTGAATTTGAATAAAGAAGCTAAAAAAAAAAAAAACAGCTTGTAATTGTATAAGAAGCTAGTCGATTTTTGAAAGTACCGAAGGGATGTCCAAAAGCTGAGAAACGTGAAAAGGAGTACAAGATAACGAAATGACGTTTCTTGAAAGTGATCGCAAATTTAAATACTGCGTCAAAACATCAATTTCACACACAGACACAGAAACTCGTTCTAAACGAAATTCGGAGATGCTGAGAAAACGACCAAGTTTCATCGGCCTATTATTATAAATTCGATTGAGCGACGACGTAAAATTTCAATTATTAGACAGGGGTAAATTTTAAAATTAAACCAGCAGATTATAACCTGATATCCGAAAAATTGTGCGAGTTGGCTGGTTTTTTTTTTTTTTTTTTTTAGAAATATGATAAAAGCGTGATGGGGCTGCGGTAAAGTTTGTTGAAATATTCGAATTTTGCATAATGAAGCAGTTGCGGGGGCAGGGGGGACGGTGATGGTATAAAACTCGTACTCTCGCTACAGCCCTTTTCTTTGCAATCTCTTCTTTAATTAGAATCTTCTCTAGAGGAATTTTAATTGTTCCCGGTTATAAATTACTTGTTCTCTAACGGCACTTCTGGTGAGGAATGCAATTTTTTTCTTTGACTTTCCTAACTTCGCTCTTCTCCTGCGGACGACGGTATGAAGAATGCGTTAGAAGCAGGAAAAAATCGTTTAATCCGTAAATTTTTCAGACTTGTTTACAAAATTTATTGCCTGTAAACAAGCCGTTCGATCAATCTTCTTTCGATATCGAGTAAAATAGAGTGGGCCTATTTCGACCAGTTCTTCGCAATACCGGCCTTCGTACGACGGAAATTCAGCTCGGGGGCGCTCTCGTACGGAACATTTATTCCGTACGAATAAATTCTGTATCCTTCACAAACTGACGACTCGACGTGAAATTTCCCCCCTTGTTTTTGTTCGTTTATTTATTTCTATTTTATTTTTTCCGATTTTGTATGCTAAAATTTGCTAACTAATTGTGATTATTATTTCATCGGCAATGGCGTTAATCTACTGAACCGTACGTTTTTTTTTTCTTTGCTCGAAAAACCGAAAATATGACATTTAATCTTTCGCTAGGCGCGCGTACATGGCGGGAGATCTACAAACTCAGATCAATTCGTTTCATTTGTGAAATGTGATGATCGATGAAAAGATTTTTTAAATGCTCGATTTGGTATCGTTACTTTGATGTACTCTCCATATTTTTGGTACTTTTCACGGTATTAAAAATGAAGAAGGTGCATTTTTTTTTTTTTTTTTTTTTACTGAATGATTAAATAACATACTAGAGAAAAATGTAACTATATTTTTTAACAACTATCATTATTAGCTATGATGACAAAAAAATAAGTTAAGATTTAGAAAATGGCCTTCGTTAACGAACACGTTCAGTGTACAACTTTTCAACCATACCTTCGACAATCGTCGACATTCTAGTTGACTTATTCCTCTTATTTAGACAAAATCGCTCAGTATAATTTGTCGGTCTGTTCTTAAAAAAAAAGTTATCATCACATTTCGTCAATTACTCCAAAAAAAAAAAAAGGGGGTGTCGTGATCACGGCGACGCCGCTTTAATTCGCGATTGTTCGCTTGATGGATATTCGAAAGCTCAAACCGGTTGCTTCCTTTATCGGACTGTTCCAGCGTGGATTTGCTCTTGCCGGTAAGTATTAGACAACCGTTGTGTAGCATCGATTTCTTCTAGTGCAGATGCGTAAGTGCTCTATGTCGATAAGAACACAGTGCTCGCACTTGGCACCGTAATTTTCGCGAAATTAAGGAATAAAGTTGATGTTCAATCTGTAATTTAATTAGTTACCTTGATTTGGCTGTTTCCCTAGCGATTGACTTTATATACCAGGCGCGTTAATGTGCAATTAGCAAGTTATTATAATAAAGCCGCATTATCCTTTTTATCTGGCAACATTGTATTTTTCACATAACTAGTCAACATCTACAACATTATACAATTGATAACTGATATAATCATAACAAAATGAAGACACCGCGATTGTTTTCATTGAAATTAAAACTTTTGTAAAATTTACTAATATTTCTCGGTGAGATAAATAGAATGATGATGCGTGAAAATCTTAACAATTCGGATTACTAAGTAATCGATTCAGCCTACCGCACTGTACAACCAGCGGGGAACTTTTATGTAATAAAGCTCATCCGGAGTCCCAAATTTTGCCCGAATCAAAGACGTGTACGAAATCTCCAACCAAATCGGAGACCTTGCTTGTCAAATCGACTGCGAAAGCTTTGTATGAAATAAATCTTCAAAAGGTTACCGAATATAAGACGAAGGTGCTTAGACTTGGAGGGCTGCCGAATCTTCAGGTGCCCGACTGATGGCAATTACGTGAAACTCTAGTTATCATTACATACCATGGATCATGTTATAGCGAACCTAGTCGGCTTAGTTTCTAAATAAATTCCTATCAGTGTTAATGTTTCATTATATTATCTAGTTAGTTTCTGGCCGTTATTGTTCAACTGATTTTCCCTATTGCAAAATCGTAAAATAACAAGATATTTCGTATTTACCGATTAAAAAACACGTCCCAAACCAAGATTTAGCCGTCTGCGAGCCATGCTGTCCACCAACCTAACAGCTGCGGAGAAATGATGATCATCATAACATATCTAATCGGGGGTACAAAATTTCAAGAATCAAATAACACGACGGAAAGTTTTCTGTGCCATTTTAATGGTGTGATTAGATGTCGAAATCTGCGGTATATTAAACGAACAAAATTAATTAAACTGAAGGCAAGGGTTTTAATTTTTGTAATTTTTAATTAAAAACAACTGCACGGAGGGTTCATATCAATAAATTTTATATACTTATAACGAGATAGGTACAAAGAATCAAATTAAAAACAGTTTCCCGCCAAAATAGCCGGATAAATTAACCGGTAATTACTTAACTCTTTGCAAGAGAGCGGTGGTTAATTTATTAACCATCACATTTGATAAATCATATGCGCGGCGGTTAATTGACTTCTTATATTTTGCTTTTATTCTTGTTGAAGCCGCATCATCAGTGTATCAGTCTGTCAGCTGGTTCGCCCCATGAATCAGTTGCTTCCATCCAACCCCGTCACAGGCTTTCTTCTTTAACTCCGTCGTTATTCCACTTTCTTTTAAAACTGTGTCAATGAATGTTATTGCGCGTGGCTTTTTACCCATTATCTTGCCTTCGATAACATCCTTCAGGATATTTTGGTTCTGACGGAATGCATAGCCACTTAAGTCGCTTTTTGCGGATATTTTTTGTAGTATACTTTTTTTTTTTTTTTTAGTAGATAATTGAAGCCTATTAGGTAATAAATAATACCACCTCAATGTACCTCACATGATATATCCTGCAGATGGCAATAATAAAAATTAAACGTTTTTCTGCCCATTTGGAGTACCAACACATCTGCCGTTGAAATGGTTAAATAATGTAATAGTACAAGGTTTGCTACCAAAACTAATTTATGATAGATTAGATAATTGAAGTTATTCTCCGAATTCTTAAGTGGTCATGGTTTATTATCTGTCCGAAAAATGTATTTAGCCGTGATGGAACGTACTATTTTTAAAGGATATAACTATCTGAACATAGAAATAGAATAAACATCTATCGAAATGGTACTTCCAGAGTCAAGTTGAAATTATTTTTGTTATAAAGAAACAGTAACAGTAGAGAGGAAGGTTAAAGGAAAAATTGTTTCGAAATATAAATTGCAGACGTGACATTGATACAAATTTTACGTTCGTAAAGATTTTATATGCGTATGTAACACTCGTAATTTATATTAATAATTAATGAGATGGCCTTTTAACTGTATAAAGTTAAAATATTGATAGATTACAATAGAAGCGTTGAATCTTCATTAAATAAAGAAAGTGAAATATACATGTGTCCTACTTTGCTTGCATGAGTGAGAAACGCGTAGAAAAACCAGAAAATCTGGTTGTAGTTTTTAGAACAACGCTTGTTCTGCCTACCCAGCTTAATTGGTAGGTCATAGGACTTGATGTATACCGCAAAAAACGGTGATAATTACTGAATTCCGAAAGTTGTTATTGTTTCCGCTCCGTATGGTCACTACGCATACGCTCGGGCATCACAGTTAAAATCTCGACAGTCCATCCTGAAAACTAATCATATTCTTCCCTAATAAATTCTTCATTTAGAAATTATAGGCAATATTACCGATATATCGAAAGGGGATTATCGACTCTTCTCGGATAAATTTTGATAATTTTATTTCGAAATAAATTGTTTCGAAATTTTCTTCGAGCTAAACAATGCCCGACATTGGATTTAGTAGTGAAACAGGGGTCGGATTTCTACTCTGGCCAAAAAGGCAATTACGAAGTTTTTTATATTTCCTTCAAAATTGAAAAAAAAAAAAAGAAACAACAGAAAAAGAGAACCTTCGTAAAAGTACACTTAAATCGAACAAACATAAAACCAGCCTTATACTAGGGGTCGAACGAACAGCACAGCCCTATGCTGATCTACTTAGAATTGGAAAAATGTCTCGACCTCGTTCGGCTTCTTATATAGCGTATGCAAATTGTATATAAAGTTTGAAGGAATTATACGAGAAAAAGTGTGGGAGAGAGAAAGAGAGAGCGAGACGGGAGTAGGATAAAGGGAAGAGGGGCATAAGAATCGGCTTATTCGAACGCGTAAACTTTCATCATTTATTGTCATTGAGCGGAAAATCATCATCGGCCGAGAATTACTTACCGCGAATTTATTGTCCAGTAATGCGAATAGGAGACATAAAATAAAATCGGTATTTTTTAAAGTGTCTGTCCTGAGTTACTTTCGGCGGACGTTCCAAGTAAAAGTGTTCATTTAGGATGGAAAATTCGGATCGCGAAACAAAATTTAATACATCTGTTATCGTGCGTGAGCAGCTGATGAATGTAGCCGAAAGGAAATGCAGAAAGTTACTGGTCCCCAGGGACCTTTCTCTTCTGTTCGGATGCCATCGTCTGGGCGGTGTGTGGAGTTTTATTGCAGATAAAAGTGGAGCAACAATGAAACAGCGCATGTCGTTGCGAAACGCATTTCGCTTTGAATTATCTACGATCGAAAGAGGAATCTTTTAAATTTGTCCCCCCCCCCCCCCCCCCGAATGGTATCTCTTTATCTCGACTGCTCGCTAACGTTTATGCACCGCTACGTTTCGGCCGGCAGACTAGTTTGTCTTTGATTTGTAATCAACCGGTAAATTTTTGTCATCGATAAAAAATAATCGCTTTTATCCGATTCGTTTCGAAAACGGTCAATATTAACCTCAACGAAGTAAACGAATTAAACATAAAAAAAAAAACAATTAATTTTAACGAATACTACATCGCCACGTGTAAAGTATCACTATAGCCTAGCTGCTAGAGTACTTGGCATCCGTTACAGAAGTATTGAGTTCAATCCCGAACGACGACGGTGTTGTACTCCCGTCGTATCCTCCTTATTTATTTTCGTACGATTAATATTTTTAAACATTATTGTCGATCTATTATTGTTATTATTTTTATTATTATTATTAATGATATTATTATTTTTATTTCGACATCATCTGCCGTATCCGGTAACCTTATTTCCCAATCTTTAGTCGAATAATTACTCTACCCCAGATAAAAGAATATCAGCTCATTTCGAACTTCCTTCTTCTTATCACTTCTTACGACTTGGTTATAGCTTTCTGTTATTCAGATTGATTTCGTCATGTTATCCCTATATGCTGACTTTGTCATTAATTAGCCTTTTGGCTCACCTTCTGATAAATTGTTTGTTCATCATATTCGTTCGGTCAGTCTCTAGCGATTCTGTGTAATCAGCCCCCCTTTATCGTGCTCTAACTTGACCTTTCGATATAGATTTCCAGAGTTCGGGTTCAAGCTCGTTGTCCTCTGGATAGAACGAGCCGTATTCGGTAACACCGATTTTTCAGAAAGTTAGTCTTGTTCCAGCTCGAATCGAGTTTAGAACAGAGTCGATCTGATCAGCGTTTTGTACGGTCAGGCTTCTTCGGAGTCCCTTGCCATGTACGGCAGTTCGAAGTCGCGATTTTAGTCGAGCGTAAAATTGTAACTCTAGGCTCGCGCCGTATACGCATCCGTATCATCTTTATTTAATTTTACGGTAGTTTAATAATAACTAACGTCGCGCCTCAATTTCCGTTTCGAAATTAACGAAATAACGAAAACCAAGGAAAAATAAAAGATTTTGTTTTTATGTTGAAATTTGTTCCTTCATTCGCGAACCCTTTTTCCTCCTCGGAATAGAGGAACACAACAACGGAAATTATCACAGAAATTTAATCGCTAATAGAATCGCATGGAAGGCATTTTTGGCAAGCATGCGTATACTATCTCATATTGTAAGCGGACACATACGGATTTGCATATCGATCATACAATCACAATATCACTTCCAAGTGCATTCTTTTGCGTGTACACATTCGTACCTCATATAAATAATTGCCTTCTTGTTATCCCGACGCCTTCCTTCTCTCCTCCTTATGTCCCAGCCTGCGTCTAGCTATAGCGGTTGTCTTGGCGTTTAACCTTGTCACTGGATCACTCGTTGTAGCTCTGTATTTGGCAGCGTAGGAAGCTGTGGTATAGCTCCTGTGATCCAACTTTACCGTTCCATTTTCTGTTCAACTCTTCTCTTTGTAGAACTCCCCCCTTATTCAAATATCGATAAATGATGGGCCGATGATAAGAATAACAAACGGCGGAACAGTTTATAAAATAAAAAGCATATTCGCAACACAAAAACAAAGATTATTTCTTTTTTTAGCTATCTTTTTAGAAAAAAAATATTCGAATTCGTTTATTGCGTGTACGTAAAAAGACACGTCATAAAAATGTATGCAAAAATATGCGAGCGTAACGAAATGTTAGCAATTAGCCAAGAGCACTTAGTTTAAGCCTCTCTAATCCTTGCTGTGATTGGATACTCAAAATTAGAATGTATTCAAAATACCTGTCTGCCTTGGTGCCCTGAGACTTACCTCAGTTCCCGCAATCCTTGCTGAATCCTATATTCCTGCTCGCTTCATTTGTAGATTATCGCTTTCTGACTATTGTGATTCCTCTTTACTTGTTTCTTCTTACTGCTCTATCCTTCGTAAATGACGATTTACCAAAACTCCAATTTTATATCCCTTCTTTCTGTTCGTTTTTTTTTTTTTCTTCAATTTTCGCCATTTATTTATAGACATGATAGGCTTTCTTATTTTTCCTTCCGTTTTTCTAATTACCTTCATTTGATTAAATATCCTACTTTACCATTCTGTTCTGAATGTGTTCCTTAAAATGTCACCGGAATCGATTTTCTGATTCCCCCTTTCTAACACACATCACTGTCTATACTGACAGTTCCGGAGGGCCAAGTTAGTTCTGCTTTTTTTTTAGTCCTGGCTTCAATTAGATTCAGAGTCTTTCAAATTTCTATCTTTTTGCTCAATTTTCTATTGCTATTCTTCTCTTTGTTTTTGTTTATAATTAGTTTTCCACGCAGTGCTCATTATCTAAAGTACATTACAGACCATCACATCTAACCTACTCCCTCATCCGATTATGTAATACTTTTCCCATGCGTTCCCTCATTTGTGATCATTTCTTTCTTCACTCGATCGAGATCGATCCTTTATGGATTCATTCAGGTATTAAGTGTAATGAATTATAGTACATATTCCATTAGTCCGCGCATCCATTTTCGGCGACACATTTTTGGACACATTTGCAGCTCTTAATATTGCTCTTATTTCCTTAAGTAATTCATTCTAGACTGCAGCATTCTTCTTTATTTTCTAATCCTGCCCTCTTTTTATCTCTCTATTCAGCCATCTCTTCAACTTCACTTATGGTTTTTTTGATCCTTGTCCTCTCTTAAATGCTCTATAATCTCTGTTATTTGTTGCTTCGCTCTAACCTCACTATCCTTTTTGTTTCACTTTATCGGTTTTCATCTGCATCTACTCCACTTTATCCACTACGATGCTAATCATAGTTTATTTGAATGTGTGTGGCCTTCTCGGCTGAGAAATTTCATTCTTCTATTCTTTAAAACTTGATGTTGCTACACTTGTATTCTCTCATTTCCTTCTGTTTCGGTTATTCCTGTCTTGAATTATTTTTATTAAACGCATAAGGATATAGGTTCATCTTGAGCTAATGTCCTTACCGACAAACAAAGTAAAAAAGGTATTATTACTGACTGGATGCGGTGACGTGTATGTACATGTTAGAGACACAGGTTTGATGGTTGCTAAGGTAAATGAAATCAACTCATAACGTTAAAGAGAGGCATGCGTTAGAGGCAAATAGTGACATACTAGAGCACGCTTTTACTCGAGGTCTACAAGTACCGTTACACGACTAAATGCTGGCCGGTGATTGGCACGTATCGCAGGACGTAAATTCCTATACTACTTAACGTGTACAATAATATATTTAAATAAATAAGAAAATTGAATAAAAAGAGCGATAGAACGGAGGAGCAATGAAAACTTGCAGAAATAAACATATTATAATTTACGCGAATTCGAAAATAATTTTAATAATACGGAGAATATTTAACAACTTGCAATAGGAAAATTTATCAACAAACGAAAATTCAATTTAAAAAAAAAAAAAAAAACATTTAATAAATTTTATGAAAGTGATTTTAACGAAGTTTAGGAAACTACAGTGTGTTAGGGTAAAAAAGTTATTTCAACTATATTAAAAAGATCAGAATTTACACGTAATTACACTTTAATGTTCGTATCATGGATTTTATTCAAAGTTTACTTATATAAAATTAGCATATAAGAACTAGAAAACTCAATAAATGGTAATTTTATAAATAATATAGAACGTGTTTTTAAGTTGGGGTGTTAGTAAAATGTTAGTGAATTGTTAACAAATTCGCAAAAGATGAAATAACATATAGCAGAAAACGTGTGTACACTTACGAGTAAGATAATGTAAGAATAGAAATAATTAAAAGTTTAATTCATTGTAATAAAATAGTGCCGCATACTGTAAAAGGGTGGTGGTACCCCATTAGTTTAATTTTGTACGCTGTCTGACAAATTCTTTATCGATAAATTATTGAGGTGAAAGAAAAATCAAACAAAAAAAAATCAAAAAAATCGGAGAGTTTATTTTCTAACTCGAAAATAATTTCGATGTAAGGAAGTTTGCGATTTGCCTGAAACAGTGTGTTTGATCGAAATCGTCCCGGCTGCTGTTGCTGGAAAAATAAGAATACTGAAGAACAAGTTGCATTGACTAATTTCTGTTTAATCTTTTTTTTGTCCGATTTTTTGAACTTAATAACGTGCTTTAATTCGGCGTATATATCAACACATCGGCTGCTCGTGTTTAAATTGAAATTTTCATAGAATGTACACAAGGTGACGTGATGTGCGGGTCGGAATTGAAAACCCGTTCAGGTGTGAGGAGCGGCGAAAGAGTAGGTGAAACGGAGAGAGAGGCGCGCGCGTGCATGTGAATGAAATAAGTTGAAAGTTTCGTCTCCGATAAATGGAAGTCATCGATCGGGCAGTCGCGTGAAATGAAGTCGTTTATTCGAGCTTTTGGCAGTGGTTAATTTTCGGTATTTTCGGCGTTAATTTAAGTTGGTTGATCGCGGCAGCTTAATGTACTTTTTAAGGACCCCTTTTTAATTTTTCGCCTAAAACTACTCAGCTGTCGCACCTTTATTTTTATTGACTTCCCGCTAGCTTCCATTACAGGCTCTGAAAGAAACTCGCGCGGCGGCAAAATTTAAAATATTCCGTTCATTTTACTACCGTTAGACATGATTCGATTAATAATGGTAATAACCAGCGGGCTGTTCCCCCGCTAAGCAAAACCCGTAAAAATCTTTTTCCAAGCTACTCTCCGGTGAATTGTTGCGCCGTTAACACGTGACTTCTGCGACTCATTCTATATTATACGTCAAGTCGATATTTTGACCGCGGTTATTCAGAGGCCTATTCGATATATTTTTTTTTTTTCTTTTTCTTCCGCGAGTGTGCGACTAGCCTTGTGGGCTATCTCTAGCAGTTGGCGTGTGAGTGATGATAATTTGTGGAAACTCCTATCCAGCGATATGAGTTTCATCTGGTATCCGGCTTTGAACCCTACAGCAAGTCCGTTGGCTTTATCAAGCGTCTGATTTCATTGGAATTATCTAGTAATGCAACGGCCAGGCTATTTGTGTGGCGTCCTAGCTTTCGACCGTACTGTTTTGCAACTTTTTTGATTTCTTCACTGATTGTATTTATATGCGCAGATCTGTATGTAATGTATGATTGCTGATGTACCGCGACGGAGCATCTGTAATTTCTGGCAGGATTTTATTTTGGAAACGTTGTATATGCGCAATGTTACTCGGCTTAACACATCCCCAGAGTTGACATCCGTATGTCCAGATTGGTTTCAATATTTGTTTGTATAGTAGTACTCTGTTTCTTCCTCCTTTGTATGACGCATGCCTAGATAACTACGTGCATAGCGATTCTGCGAAAGCTGAGTTACTAGCGGCAGAATGCTTCGCGACTCACACCCGAAATTGCAAACTTACGTCGAAGTATCAAACAAATAAAATCAATTCCACTGTTAAAAACTTTCTGACCTAGAATCATTCGGCCGATAATATTCTACTAGTTACTCCCAAAGAGATACGAGACAATTTTAAAGCCTAGAAACCTAAAAACACTTTTGGAAATGATAATATGCCTGCTATTGTCATTAAAAAACTCCCCTGTAACGTCATTGTTGAACTTACTAACTTGATAAATGCTATGCTTAGATTTGGATATTTCCCTAACAGTTGGAAAATTGCAAAAATCATTACTCTCCCTAAGCCCCGGGAAAGACACTTCGCAAACGTCAAATATTCGCCCTATTAGCCTACTAAATAATCTCAGTAAGATAGCAGAAAATTCCATATTATCTCGACTTAAAATGCATTCCAACAGACATCACTTGATTCCTAATGTTCAGTTCGGTTTTCGTCCTGGTTACTCAACCACTCATCAGATGGCGAGAATTACGGAATATATTTCGCATAATTACAACTGCAATAAACATACAGGTATGGTCCTATTAGATGTTGCAAAAGCATTTGATACAACATGGCACAAGGGGATTATTTATAAAATGATTCTATACAAATTCATTAATAAATCTCCTTCATAGTTACTTGAGTAACAGATTATTCGATGTAATTGTTAATGGAGCTAGGTCGTCCACTAAAACGTGTTTAGCTGGGGTTCCGCAAGGAAGTATTTTAGGTCCCTTTTTATTTACGTTATTTCTATCTGATTTTCCCGAGCTGCGGGAGGTGCAGGCCGCGCTGGCACTTTACTGCAGTTCTTATATACCAAATGCAAAATTACAAACAAGCTTCAAGCGGGACTTAATTGCGTTTTGCGTTATTTTAAAAAATGGCAAATAGACATAAACCCGAGTAAAACTGAAGCCGTATTTTTCACTCGCAGGCGCTCCATCCTGCCCGCGGAAATAAAAATTAATTCCAAAATAATTAGCTGGTCGAATCACGTGCGCTATCTTGGAGTTATACTGGACAAAAGGTTGAACTACTCGGAGCATATAAATCAAGTGTTCGTAAAAGCTAATAAAAGAATTTGTACCATATATCATCCATTATTCAATCGAAAGTCGTTTCTTAGCATTAATAACAAACTAATTCTGTACAAAACATTAATTCGTGTCCTATAATAGTTTGCTATTCATGTCCATTGTGCAGTTCACTTTCTAATGCTAGTTATAGTAAGCTGCAGTTATTGCAAAACATCTGGTTTAAGATGTGTGTATTGAATGTCCCCAGGATACTCTAAAATTCTAAATATGCATCTGACCACCTTAGGACTACCTTTTATTAAAGACTACGTATTAGATTAAACAGGTAAATTCTGCGAAAAGTGCTTACAGCATGAAAATGAGTTGTTAATCTCTGCAATTGGTAATTACGATTCTACGCAACTCGAGTTTATGTACACCAGATACACAAGCACAGAAGGCTTAAACACAATATACTGTAGTATTAGTTCTAGTGGTGTAGCGTTTAAGTTTCTTTACTTATCACAATTGTAAATATTATTTTGACATGTATTATATTTATTGATTTATTTATTTATTAATTTATTTTTTTTCTTCTTTTCTTTTCTCGTCCGGGATGCACAGGTTTTTTTTTTAATTGCTTTTTTACCCGTTGTTACAATTTAAGCTGTAATTTATCATGTCTATGCATTGCTTTTTCATTTCAACTTCAAGTCGTGCGGTAAGCTATAATTGGCGGTACGCAATTATAAGTTCTAATATTATTTATGTTCATGTTGCTCCTCGATTGTTTTTTACAATAAAACTTCTTTCTTTCGTCTTTCTTTCTTTGTTTTCCGGGGACAGTTCTGATTTCCTTCACAAAAGCCACAGTAGGTTTCTATATTTCAAGCTTATTTCATTCCTTTTCTTTCCTATGTGTGTCTTCCAAGTTAATTTTTTATCTAAGTGAATTCCGAGGTGTATTTTACTGTTCCTTTAATAACCTTACCGTTAATATAAATATCCGATATATTACAGTTCTTCTTATTTGGAAACGTTATATGCGCAGATTTATCCTCATTGATCACTATACGCCATCGTTTGAACCATGTTGACAAACTATTGACAGCTGATTGAAGATTATTATTGATAGTTTCTGCTGAGGTGCCTATACATAAAATAGCAGTGTCATCTGCAAAAGTGGCTATTTCTGTTTCATCTGGAACAGGAATATCGGAAGTGTATATTAGGTATAGTACTGGTCCCAGTATACTGGGCCGGTCGTCACAACTGCTTGGATCTGGTGGAGCTTCGATTCTGCTTCCCCGTATTTAACAGAAAGATACCTTTCACTTAAGTAGGATTTTAATAATTCAAAGAGTTGATATGGGAGGTTGCAGTGTATTTTATGCAGTAATCCCTCATGCCATACTTTGTCGAACACTTGTTTAATATCAAGGAATACAGCATCACATATTTTTTTTTTAGTTTCTAAGGATTCTTCTATTAACTATGCGATGTACTTGCTCTACAGTACTATGTCCCGTTCGAAATCCAAACTTGTGCTCTGGTATCAAATTTATGTCGTTTAAGAATGCCTTCATTCTTTTTTTAGTAATAGTTTTTCATATCATTTTCAGAGAACAGGAAGTAGTGCTATTGGACGATACGATGCAAGTTCTTCAGCAGGTTTCTGAGGTTTTTTGATCATAACAACTTGTGAAAATTTAAGCTGAAGAGGAAAGTATCTCATGCGAATTATAGCATTAAAAATGTAGGTCAATAGAATTAATCCTTTCCGCGGTAACTATTTTAGTATTTTTGTGGTTATTAAGTGTCACGTTTGTAGAGTAAAGGCGAATAAATAACCTCTCGAGTGTAAACTGAGAAAAAATTCAGACGGAACCAGTTGGGCGAATTAGAACTTTAAACTGCAATTTTTTTCACTTTACCCCAAGTTCGTTATCTTTGGTTTCTTTCGGCATTCCGCCCACATTTAATATACCGAATCCCCTAATAAGATGGTCTAGAAATGAAGGCGCAATAACTCTAGAACGGGCTGTTTACCATATGAACTCGAACGGATACGTGTAAATGACAATTATTTATATGCTCTTCCGGAAGAGAAGTCGTCTAAAAAGCCAGCTACATAAACAATAGCCAAAAAAGCGTTGCTACCGAATTCATTGACGCTAAGAAATCTTTCGCGGTAGAAGAAGCTAAACGAATTAGCCAATCTGTTAAGTCATTGCTTTCGGTCCCTGACTGTCCAGGTTTCCCCATAAGTAATCAATTTGAATAGAGTGACAAGAGAAAAGATTATGAAATAAGAAGAACTGTGTGTGTGGTCAATAGCATGGAAGAGAAAAGGAGATGAGATGGCCTCTCACTATGGAATCTAATATGACAAAAGATATTTTAAGAAATCAGAAATAAAAATGGTAGAACTTTAAGAAGCAGTAGATTAAAACTGAGTTGACGAAAGGAAATTTAAAGAACTCAGAATATCTTAGCGAAGAGCAAAAAAATGTTTGAATCAATTTCATTTTGAGCCGTTAGTGAAGATTGTAAAGTAGTGACGGAAAATAGACCTTAGGGTATTTTAGAATTTCGATTTATTGAAAAGTAGGTTTGTAAAAACGCCATTAACCGAATAAAGATGCAAAGAAAAACTAAAGAGTATGGCAGCTCATTGTAAGATGTAAGGAAAGTAAAGGACGCAGATTATTCGAGTTTCATTGCAGATAAACCGCCAGTTATGATGGAAGAGTAAGAAAGAATAAAAATGTATAAAAATGTAAATAAACGTTTAATAAGAAAACGGTAGTCCAGATCAAGTCTTTGAATACAAAAAGGCGGAATGTGAGGTTCCATCTGTAGAGCAGGTATCGAGGTAAATTTTCAGGCTTCAAAATGTCGAGCTTAGATAGAAGGACCCTAGAATGTTTCCATAAATAAAATAATAATAAAACTACGTAAGCAGCGTTACTAGAAAAGAAAATTAATATATTAAAATCATTACACCGACGTTTTTCAGAGACACTGCTTCATAATCATGGTAGATGTCGGTGTAATAATTTTAATACATTAATTGTTTTTCTATGTAGTATTTTATGATTTTATAAATCTGGATAACTTATTTGTAAGAAACTACTTTATAAATCAATAGTAGTCATAGATAGGACGAGCAAAAGATTTGTAAAACGTAAAGTCACGGGATCCCCTCTATCTAATAAGTTTGAGAAAATTACTTGATAAGGTTGAGCTTATTAAAACATATGATAAGTATTAGGCTGATGGCTGATGTGATTAAGGAATGAAAGAAGGTTATCCAGAACTCAAAGAACGAAAGCAAGGTATAGAAAAGAAAGTAGATGATTTAGCCAGGGAGATAAAAATATGAATATTGAGTAAAGTGTTTTTTTTAAATAATATTAAAGAGATTTGAAGTTGACATTTCGCACGTGGGATATTGTGATAACGATAACGGCGGCAAAAAAAAAAAAAAAAAAGAGAACGAGAATTTAGAAACAAAGAAGTAAGTAATTTGGATAATGGAGATATTGAACAAAGTTGAATTAAGGCCGAGACCCCGTGGTAATCTAGGTAAGATTGGTCTAGTGATAATGTAAAGAGAAGAGGGAAGATGACGGTTCTACACTGGAAAATATTATTAACAAGAACTGGGATGTTAGAAGAAAACATTATATTACAGAGAGAGGGTAAATGAACATTATTAATGGCCGCGGAGATATTAAGAAAAAAAGCGATAAGGAATATTTTGTCGTTAAATAATCTGTAACGTCTAAGATAAACATGTACTGATACAGTCGGGATGCTTTCACAAAAAAAAAAAAATTAAGTGGCAGGTTATTATGTTCGAGCCAGGGCAAACTCGACGACTGTTGATTTAACTTTCTGCTTTTCACGCTTTTCCGTTTTTCTCTTGTGTCGTCTCCCCTTCATTGCACCTCTCCAACAACCAATTTATTTGTGATCCCGATCACATAATGTTTGGTTGTTCGTTAAAACTGAACAAGCTTCTTTCTAATTCCTCCCTTTTACAAATCGGTATTCCTACTCCTTACAGTGCTTCGATCACTCTTTCTCTTCCTTCTTCTTCTGTTACCCAAACTCTTGATTTTTTTTTTTTTTTTTGTTGGCTATCTCTGATCGTATAAGGATCTCAGTCTCTTATCTGTCTTTTCCTTTGTTCTTAGCTTAATGCCCGTGTTGACGAACTCATATGAAAAAAAAAAAAAAGAAAAAAATTAAAAATAAAAACTTTCAAAAAAATTCCTAACGCAGAACACAAACGAAATGATATCAATGATGGAAAAATTTGGTTTAGGGATCGAGATAACGATAAAGATATTTCCAAAGCAAAGGAGTAAAACCACAGCGAAGAAAGGTGTTACAGAAGTTTAAAAAGAACCAAAAATCAAGCAAATTTTTGAGATTGGAAAAAGAAATCCCATTTATTCCCGGAACAAAATTAGACGAATTACGTAAGGATGTTTCCAGTTATATGAATGCAAAATAAGTAACCATAAAAAAAATGGAGAGATGAGAGAAATCGGAATGCGACATGTTTCATTAATACTAAGAACGTAACACGAAACTGTAGAGTTAATGAAAAGAGTTTATCTAGCGGAGGGTATTCTTCTTTAGGTGCCATACGTTACATAGCGCGTTGGCGCAACCTATTCGTACATTTTTAGTACAGATATAGGTTGTGTACCAGGCAATTATTATATGCAGTACGAATGTATACACACGCAAGACTACACATTCGGAACTCATAGTAATCGTTTGATTTAGCGATATACAAGTGCAGTCCTATGTCTGCTATGTACTGACCTAGCGCGCATATGATGTTATGCATGTTTGCCATTGCCTTCCATGTGATTATTATTAGCGATTATTTTTAATTTAATTCTTTGTAATCAGTTCTGTCGTCGCTCGGGATCGAATGACCTCCGTAACGGAAGTCAAGCGCTCTAGCAACTAGGCTATCGCGACGACGAACGGTTACTATAGTTAGATATTTAAAAGCCACGGTCGTCTCTCAACATTTTAGAAATAGAACTGGAACGTGAAAAGAGAAACAGTTTTCGATGCATTTTTGAAAATATTTGTAATTTACTTTGTCCTTCTAAAAAAATCTGAAACCCGAATTAAAAAATGAACTTACAAAGGAAGGGCACGACCACCTCGGAAATTCATTTCGGAACAAGACTCTGTAAAGTAATAGTACTCCCTTAGGGTGTTCACCCTTTAATAATAATAGCATCGAATGACCGGTCAATTCGGAGAAAAAATCCTTTGAAATATTGTTTATGCTCGGTTCAAATCTCATGTTGACTAACTACTTTTTTTTTGTTTTTTTGAATTCGTTTAATTAATTATTTTCACTATTAAATAAATCTGTTATTTACAGAAACATCAATAATTTAAATAAGAATTATTTTATTTTATTTAGAAAAAAGGCTAATTAAATATTAAATAATATTTTAATTATAGTAACCATTTTCTGCTTTCAAATACAAAATAACTATTAGTTACGAATAATAATACTTATATAAATATAGTTATTACAATAAATAAAAAGTTTAAAATGTATTGTTATTTAATTTTATGTTACATACATTTTTGATTACAAACAAGAACTTGAATGATGATTGTCATAAAAACATTTAAAACAATCTCAATTTTTTGACATTTAGCACAATTAATAAAAGAGGAATTATTGCAAGAACTTTAAGAAATTCAATTGGAAAACAAACATCATTTACATTCAAGAAAATTTCTCTAGATTTTAATATGATCGAAGTAATCGTAGTTACTATTTGTATATATTATTATCATAACTATTAGTTATTTTGTATTTTAAAAAAGAAACTCGTTACCATAATTATAATATTATTTAATATTTAATAAGCATTTTTTCTAAACAAAATAAAATAATTCGTATTTAAATTATTGATGTTTCTGTAAATAACAGATTTATTTAATAGTAAAAATAATTAATTAAACGAATTCAAAAAAACAAAAAAAAAGTAGTTAATCAACATGAGATTTGAACCGAGCGTAAACAAATTTATTAGTATTTCAAAGGATTTTTTCTCCGAATTGACCGGTCATTCGATGCTATTATTATTAAAGGGTGAACGCCCTAAGGGAGTGCTATTATTATGCAGAGCCTTGTCCCGAAATAAATTTCCGAGGTCGTGCCCTCGCCTTGTTAGATACGAATGAAATGTCTCTAAAAAAAAAGTTGAAAACCGCAATCAAAATAATACCTGAGAATAAGGACTTCAAATAAACGATTAACGTCATTCGTAAAAGCACAACCGAACAGCGAATCAATTTATTAGAAAGGCACAGGAAAATGATACTCCCATAAATTTGAATAACAGAAAAGAGAATTTTGTAAAAAAAAATCTAAACTTTTCACCAAAATTTCAAAGCATTAAAAAAAATATAAATTAATCCATGCTTCACTAATATGATATACATACATACATGCATACATACCTACATACATACATACATACATGCATGCATACATACATATCCCCCTAGTTCGTATATAACAAGGTTTATCGCAATTTCTACAGGACTAGAAATTGCGATAAACCTTGTTATATACGAACTAGGGGGATTAACAGTAAAATAGACAATGTAGAGGAAGAGGTATTAATTAAATTAATGGGGAACATACCAAAAGAAATTCGAAATGAAAAAAATCTAGAGAGATGGAAAAACAAGGTTAGAATTTGGTTGATAGCATGGTGTAAAGAGCAATAGAAATATAAAAGTAATAATAATAATAATAAATAAAAATATATAAAAAAAAAAAAAAAAAAAAGGTATCGTAATAATAGTAATAACCACATATATATATATATATATATATTGATAACATTGATATGAGACTCGGTACGATCTCCAGCTTTAAGCTGCTAATGAGAGTGTGTTAGTTTTATAAAAATTATATTGTATCATTGTATATATAAGTTAATATATTAAGACATTATAATAAGAAGTAACAATTCAGATGGTGGTATAATTGTAACATATATGATAAATAAAATATAGTAAGATATAAGCTAACAATTTCTATATTGTAACATAAAGTAGCACATAAGTTGATGTTATATTAAATAAATAAATAATATAATTATGTTGAGAACCACAGACGGGCTAGTGCCTTGTGGGACCCGCAAATTATTTAAACAAAAAAAAAACATGCATACATACATACATACATAAAGCACGTAACATGTTTTTATATTTTCATTCGTAGTATCTAAGCAAGAACAAAGGAGGTTTAGAAAGCATTCTCCCGGAGGAGTTAAAGGGAAAAGCCCCACACCTAATTTTTAGGTTCGAGAAATAATGAGATTAGTCTAATGGTACAACTTCGTACGCATGCAGTTCTAAAATTAATTGTGAAACCAAAATTGTTTTTTCTTAAGTAACAATATCTAGGAAAGTTGTCTTGAACAACTTTACAAGCTCGTCATTTTCCTCCCTGGCTTTCGACTGTGACAGCACAACTTGATGCAGTTTTATTCGCAAATTATTGTTGCTTCCTATGTTGTATTATACAAAAAGGCAAAGGCTGAATCATAATTAAGCTGAGCGAATATTCAGCTAACTAGCAATTTATAACGAAAGAATAACTGAAAATCAAAAAATCGGTTTAAACATTGCTTTCCATCATGTTAGAGTTTTCCCCTCGGAAGAGAATAAAATCTAAATTGCTGTCAGGTGAAAACGAAAAAAAAAAAAAAAGAGACAGACCAACTTTCAAACTGTGTAAAGTTTTCTGCGAAATCATCAATTCTCGCAGTAATTAATAACACAGGCCACAACAGTCCTAACAATTTTTGTTATATTTATGGAGAATATACGATAAAAAAAAAAAAAAAAAAAAAACAAAAAAAACATCTGACGAACATTATGAAATTTGTCAAAAAAGTTTATTCACTTATTTTGGTGTAAGATTGAGAGATCAAGACAAGTCTTGGGCACCGCGCATAAGGTATGTTTTTCTAAACAAAAAACTCATTACAAAAGCATTACTTCACCACTTTTTTGTACCTCTAAGTATTATATTGTTGTAGGAAATTTTCGGTAAATAGATTTATTTTACATCAGGTGTGTTATGTTTATGTTTGAAGAACTGAGAAGGCGGTTACGGGGAAAAATAAATGCGTTCGGGTATGGAGTTGCTATGTTGTGGAGAGAACAGAGAAATCACAAAGTGACGACTGTTATTTCTGCACTATTGACGCCGTGGACACAATTCTAAAAATTAAAAAGTGATCTCATATCCGAACCTGCATGTAGAGTTGCGCGCTTCATCTTCCACATAATCTGGTCCTTCCACGAACATAATTTGAACACCATGGGTCTCGACATTGCTTTATCACCGCACACTTCACATATCTATAGAAGAATTTCAGTAGGATTATGATTTTTGCCCACAAAAACCAAGAACCGCACTACACTTCGCCTCTCAATGTTGGACGACCGATCCCCACACGATGCTCCATTTCAAACAGACACTGTAAACAAACGAAAAATAAGATGATGCCGATTTCATTCTTTCACGAGGAGATAGAAAATGAAAACCGGTTTCGTTTTATTGTACGTTAAATTAGGTAAAAACTACGCACGAGTGTAACTTACTTATTAATCTTCCCTCGTACGTTTCATTCTTTTACGCGAAGAGCGAATTTAATAACTACCAAACATAACGAATAAAGCTGCAAAAGCAGCGCCCACAATGCCAATGTGATGGATAAAAAACCGTCAAACATTATGGTCACCCCTGCCAAAGCAGAATCTACAAAGTCCCATCGGAGAGAAAGAAGGAATTTACCACTCAACACCATGATCACATCTGCACAAGCACAGTTCACAATGCTGATGGAAGAGAAGTAATGTTAGAACGATAGGATCAAAAGAAGGATAAATGTATGAAAAGAAGGAAAACAGTCAAGAGAATATTTACAATTATATATATATATAGAAAAGGATAATTTGCAATTGGGAAGAAAGGAGAAAAACTCAATGGCACTGAAGCCGATGTCTGTACATAGGAGATGAAGCAAAACAAGAGCAATTTAAATAACGAGCTGGGATATAGAAGACCAGCCCATGTTAGGCCAATCGCTATAAATAACAGTGCGAGTAGCAAAATACGATTAAATTCGGTGGTTAATGGGGTGAGGAAACAAGAGACTTTACATAACGAAGCAGGGAAAACAGGTCGGCAAATGAATGATACCAAAGAACGGAAATAAAAAAGAAAAAAAAAGGCGCTTTTAAAGGAAATAACAAAGGGGGAAAATTTAACAAAACAAACAGCACAGTCTGGTAAAGAATAGGAATCCTGTCTCAGAGGAAACGCCAATCTTGTAATAAAGAAAAATAAATTGGCATATATCTGAATGGCGAGACGTTTGATAACAAAAGCGATAAGCTCGTTAAGACCTGCAGAGTGACAGGACAAGGACAGCACTGACCTATGCTAAAATTGCGGGAATGATTTTAAAACGTCGTGACATAAACGGCTAGACTAAGTTAAACTTGAAGAGCAGAGGTAAAAACAAGGAAGCAGCAGTAATCATTCAACGCTTAAGCCTAATACAAAGAAAACATAAACAATCGAAAGAACTACGACACGAAGACGCATTATTGCTCCGTTCGTTGAAAATTTTACAAAAATTAAATTTTCAAAATTTTCAAAATTTTCAAAAAATTCATTGCCAAATTCTGATCTCCTTCCGTTAACAACGATTATTTGGCGGCTATGTTTGCCCGTATGAGCAGCAATACCACGCAGATTAGAAGTATGCGCATTTTCATACCGTCTAGGAAAAGGTGTTTTCCTCGCAACCAACTGTTGCGAAATTCAAAGAAGTACCTGTGCCTCCGCTTCATGGAATAAATTATAGGCCGTAACGGAACACGTTGACGTCTACGCTACCAACAGCATGCTGCGAAAGTTCTGACGAAATTCTGCAGACAATGCCTCTAAGTATTAGAGGTACTGTGCGCCGCTAATTCATTACACAATTTCGGTTCGAGAGATTTCCTATATACATATGTATTATATATTTTTGGTTTCTGAACTTTATACTGTTCAGAAATTTTAACAGTTCTTCCTGGCACCAATTACTAAGTGATTTATTACGCAATCTTGAAATCTGTAATTCATGCAAAGGTAAGGGGAGCTTCTCCAAGTCGCCAACCTCTCGAGAAATTAACTTTTCGCAAAAATTATGTACATCGTCGTTCCGGTTGATAATTCTTGTTTTTTACGTCGAACTTATTTTTTGCCGGTGATATTTAGAAGGGGAATTGGTTTAAAAAAAGTTTTTCGGAACGAGCCAAAAATGGCGAATTCTAAAATTTAAAATTTTAGTTTAAAAAGTTTTTTTTTTTTTTTTTTTTTTTTCGTTGAAAAATGAAAGAAAAAGAAAACAATTCTTCGTCTCTTTTTGTTGAACTTTTTTTAAATTTAATCGCGTTAACCAGGACCCCACCTACGAATAATATGAAAAAGAAAATTTTACCATTTTCCGTAGCGCGTAATTATTATATTTAAATATTAAATAATCGAGTTCAAAAAATATCCGTAAATTTATTAAAATAATACGCTTTTCTATGATAAATGAGCAGAGTAATCTATATATTAAAGCGAATAATTACAGCGATAAAACGGGAACAACAAAAAAACAAATAGCAAAAATTTCAAATTGAAATTATGCGTCAAAAGGCGCAATTACCAGTTCAAAATTTAAAAAACACCCATTCCTTAGATAAATCTTTAAATCGAATAATCCGTTAAAATTAATTATCTCGGTTTTTCCTTCTTCATAAAGACTCGCGAATTGGCGCGAGTAAAAACTATTTCAAAGGAAAAAACCAAAAAGATACCGAATATGAAAAAAAAAAAAGCAATAATACCGAAGCTTTATCGAATAGCTCTTAAAGAGCTAGATTGAACTTTTTCCGTTATACATTTAGCCGTAATGTGTTCATTTCCTTTTAAGAACTTTTACTATTATTGGCAGTGGCCAAATCTCTTTAATAATATCTGGAATTCTTAAAATCATTCAGACGATGTTATCTGCGCATTAAAAAGAACTAATGTAATTTTTAATATTTACGAAATATTTTTGCCATCAAAAAATTATCCCAGATTTTATCAACAGAATTAATCGTGTTTTAAGAATCAATTAAATCCTTTTTTCCGCTATGAAATTTCCATATTTATCGCTTTATTTGAATCTTCGTTTTTTCAGTTTTTTTTTTTTTTTTTATAAAAATAAACTGCGTAAATACAATTCATTGTCGTTATTTTGTACCTTATAATCAGTATCTCTGCCAAAAAAAATGTTTTTTTTTTTTTTTTATTTAAATCATATGCGATGCCTCAGTCCTCACCAAGTCAGTTGACTTGTCGGCTGGTTCTCAAGATAAATACGCACGAGTATATTTATTTAATAAATAAATATTATCTACTTAGTTTCCAGAACTTATCATTATTCATCTATCGCTACTTAAGCATAAACCATTTAATATCTATTTCTCACATATCATCAGAAACGAAGTAAGCCTTTTAAGTAGTGACGTACCCGTATAAACTTTTACCGGACTAACTTATATATCTTCTTCTATGTCGTTGTTTGTGTTCAGACGTCGTGACCAATCATAAGCATATTTCAACAAATTTTTTTTCCTTTTCTCTCGATTTTGAGCTGCTTCAAACCAGCTGTTGTGTTGATAGACCTGTTGTGTTTCTAATATAATCAATGAACCTACCTGGTCGGAGGTCGTCCTCTATTCCCTTTTTACCTTCTATTATTCCCTGTATGACCATTTTTTCCAATCCTTCTCGGCGCATCACATGGCCAAAGAATCTCAGGCCCCGCCTTTTTAACACTTGCACTAATCTGAATAGATCGGAAAGACAGAACTTATATATACGCATACACATATACACATATTTGTTATTAATTAAATTCTAGCAGTAATTCCTTTATTTTAGTTTTATTCATTTTATTATTGTTTTGCTGTAATATATTATTTATCGGTATATTATTAAGTAACATTGTTAAAACCATTTGTTCTTTTCCAACATTATTTGTGTCACTTATATTACGTCCGTAGGAAGCTTAAACCACTGGGTTAATTGCTGCACCACTTTTCATCCGTCTAAAACACAATGCATTCTGCGCTAAGTGATAACTATACAACAGTGGAATGTAGAATGAAGGACAATTCCAACTACATATGCACCAGAAATATAAAAGGAAAAGTTGAAGAATGAACACCTCATCCAATAGCAAATTACGAAAAGAAGAAATTATTTGAAAGACTCGGTCATTCTTTCGCAGCCCATTCGCATCTACTCAATAACACTAATCTGTCCTTTCTGTAACGCCTCCCAATTCACTGTCCGTCATATTTCGACAGATTGTACCAAACCTAAACCAATTATTAAATAAATAATAACAGCTCCCACGCAAACAACCTCCTTTTATTTCTAAAACACTGTAATTTATACAAAAGAGTTTATAAGTTAATTTAACAGGCTCGGCTCGCATAGTTCCCCGTATGTAATAATAATAATAATAATAATAATATCCATGTCACTAACAGAGTTGTACTTCACTATATTTATTAATTAAACTCATTGTTTATGTATATGTATATTCACAACAAATGAATTTTTAACACGTAATTAAAACAATTATATATAATTGTTTTATATATACAGTAGACGCTCGGTTATCCGACACAATTGGGGAATTGAATGTGTCGGATAGCTGAAAAAGTCGAATAATACGGAGTTTTTTCAATTTTGTTTTTGTTTTTTAATTTTATTACGTATTTATAAAGAGAACAATTACAGTTAAGAAAAAAATTTCAGCATAAAAATTATTTTTTTAAAAAGGTATACATCGACAATTGTTTCACCTTACTTATTCGTTGTTGGGCTGCATAATCTCGCCATTTTCGGGAAATTAACGCTGTCAACGCTGCGAAATAGATTTCAGTCGACAGTTTTAAGTGAGCCAGAAAGTAAATGGCTAATCGTGGGAAATTTTTATATCTCTCGGAGTGTGTTGTAGTCGTGTTACATTATCATTGGAATGCATAGTTGATGCTAAAATATCATCACATATTAAATGTGTGTTGTGCATGATTATTCGCTTCCCTGAGAGATTTTTTAGTGTCGGATAATACGGAGTGTCGGATAATACGGAGTGTCGGATAATACGGAGTGTCGGATAATACGGAATGTCGAATAAACGAGCGTCTACTGTAATTGTTTTAATTACGTGTTAAAAATTTATTTTGAAAGATATACTTATTTAACGTAAGTTAAAATTATAAAATATGTATAATACACCTATATATATAAAAAAAAAAATGCATATATATCGTGTATATTACGTCCACAGCATTATTTTAGAAAACGTTTTATTTAAAATAAGATTTTTTTTCCAGTTATATTTTATTTGTTTATTCTATTTTGTCTCAACAGTGCCGTAGCAGATAAAAATGATAGAATGTAACAATGGTAAATTCGATGTAGACGTATAGCAGCTCACGTATGACGATGTAAACACTCGGTACAAAAAAAAACTTTGAATATAAAATATTTCCTTCAACAGTATTTGCGGTATTCCGTGGACTAATATAATAATTCCAGCGAGCGGTAATTTGAAAAGGCATCCTTAAAAATGCAACATGTGAAAGCGTTGAGTATCAAATTTATTCATATTTCAACGGCGCGGCGCTTTTATATTTAAGTATAAAGTTACATAACATCTCCGCGGATTTGTCATTATTTAGAAAATCGATCGGTGTCTAGCGGAGTTTCAAAACTCTCTCTCAAAATACTACGACTGCTCTTTGAAGAAAAGCATGAATAAGTTCCGCCCGGTGGTAACAATATATATATATGTATATATATATATACACCTATATATATATATATATATATATATATATATATATATATATATAAACTCGGCCATTTTGGCTTCGCAAGGGGCTGTACCCCTTGACCCCTCTTGCTTTCATTTCTGTCTCTTTCTCTTCTATACTTTGTACAAAATGATCAAAATTTACAACGTAATTCTTACTGGCGAAAACACAAAAAAAAAATAACATCATTACAAAAATCCTATCCTAACATTTAACTTTCATTATATATAATTAATTCATTTTTTCGTTATATTTTTCGTTACATATTTCGTTACATAATATTGTGACACTTGTAAAATGACAATTACAAAAATTCTATAAAATATAACAAACGTTACATAAAATTGGGACATTTTTCTGGGACATTTTTCTGGGACATTTTCTGGGACATTTTTTTGGGACATTTTTTTGGGACATTTTTTCGAATGGGGGGTAGCCTAAGAATTACGTTGTAATTAATATATATATATATATATATATGTAGGTCCGAACAGGTAGAACGAATGTTGCACATAAGGTACTACCAAGATAGCAACAAATAAAAAGGTTTCGGACACATTTTCCAATGTAAGAAGTAATTTACACGCTTAAAGTTCGAAAATTTGCAGGCTGAAACAAAATAAGTAGACAATTACTGAAAACAGTTAAAACAGATAGAACCATATACATTGTGATGGCTGCACGATGAAATATGGCTTATCAACAGCCAAGGGACTGAACGCTTTTTCTATTTTCGCATCAATGCACAAGAAAGATTCGGAAATGTACCAGTTACGGAACTATTAAGTACGCAAGTGACATACTGTAAATCATTAGATTCCTTATACGTCTTGAACAAACGAGTTTCGTACTTATAAGAAATATAGGATTATGTACTCGACTTGAATTCACTTATATACTAATTAATTCGACAGCGCGGCTTGGAATAAACCGTTTTCTCAATTTTCGCGGAGGTGGATGTATTCGTGCCTCATCAAAAGCTCATGCAGAACGAAAGCGACTCCGATTATTGGAATGAATAGCGTAGATCCTCAGAATTTGAAAAGGGATTAGGGGAAACTTTTTAATATCGCGGTTTTGTTTATTTGTTTAATACATACGACACGAGCCGGTCGTGTGAGAGGCCTTCGAAGCTTAGCTAAGTAGAAGAAATGATTAAAAACACGAGATATGCTGACGACGGAATTCCATAATTGTAAGAGAATAATTTTAAAGAATTAAATAAATAATCGCTAATAATCACGTGGAAGGCAAATGGCAAACCACCACGTACAACATCATATGAGCGCTAGGTTAGTACACAGCAGGCACACATTGGACTGCACTTGTAGCGCAATAACAAGCGGCTACAATCAGTTCCAAATGTAGTCTTGCGTGTGTACCGCTGCGTTGAATATAACAATTGCTATGAACACTATGCCTATGTCTGTACAGCTAAAAATGTACGAATAGGTAGTCGCCGACGCTCAGGAATTAAGAATGGAACTATAAAGAGAGACAGGAAAAAAGTGAAGAATATATAGCGTGATGGTAGGCCGTCAAGAGCGGGGAAACTAAATTCAATGGAGACAATCGGTATTGATAGTGTAATCTTACTTCGGACATAATTTATTCAGAGCGGAAATCCGGAAACGAAGTAGAATCAATGATTATAGTTGAGCGAATCTGTAGAAGCCGTAACGTTTACCAAAACAGAGGTTAAGGCGTACTTGAAATCACTAACTTTTACTGAAATTTCGAAAAAATAGTCTTCGCAGTCGCCACCTAACGTCGAATTTAGTTATTAACCGGGGACTGGTCTAGCAATGTTCACCACGGAAAACGTAAATGTGGCGATTTCCTGAAAGCAGTACCCTGCGACACACGGTTGAGGAGCTGCTTGACTGAACGCATCACTAACGGCGGTCTATAGTCAGAAACGAGAAGGAAACAATTTTTCAACCGAATCGTAAAGCGACGATACGAAACTGTCAACATACTCGAAACTAAACGATAGCACGACCGATAGTTATACGCAAACAAGAACACGCCTTCCACATACGTACTCACAGCCGATTAAAATACAAATTTCAAGAGACAAAAGTTTAATCCTAAAATTGTAGACTAGAGCCCGAACGCATTTCTCCGCGTATCCACATTTTTCCTCTATGACTCTCTTCCAGTATTATCTGTAGCGCATGTATTTCTTATTACGCATGGTATGTCCTAAGTTAGCTGTTTTATTCTTTTTTACAATTGTAATCGGATTTCGGTTTTGATCTATTCGTTTCAGGACGTCTTTGTTCGATATGTGATCGACATGTGGTAGTTTTAAGATTTTTCGAAACGGTAACATTTCAAAGACTTTTAGAGTTGGTCATTTTCTTTAGGCTTTCATCGCGTAGAGAAGCACTGAGTGTTATCACTATACACCGAAGATTTAGACTACGACTTTTATTACTGAAGAAGAATCGTATATATTTTGAAAGTGTTATTCTCGCCTCTCGATTTTTCAGCTTTAATTTCTATATCTGGATCTATGTTTTTTGTTATATGGCAGCGGAAATATTTCAGTTTCTGTATAATTTACATACTATTTCAATCATATTTGTGTATATATTTTTATAGTCGGTTGTATGCTTTCCATTTTACTTCAAATATGTATTCTCAGTTCAATCTCAACAACTATTTTATCTAATAGACTGTAATTGCTCCTTGCTGCCTGCTACTATTTCCAAATCGTCTACACATCTCAGATTGTTTATCAAAGTGCCATTTACCTTAATTCCTTGGCCTAGAACTTTCTCTCTAGGCAGTCCTCCGTGTAGATGTTGAAAAACGGTCGGCAACAAGCAACATTTCTGTTGCACCCCTTTATTTGTACTCATATAATCGATAATTCCGTTGCTACCGGTGTCAGTTACTTCTAGTATAATGTTGCCATTATTTTCGAAATCTTTATAATCTTAATCAAGAAAGCATACAGAGAAATCTTTCTTTTATACATCTCTGACCGAAATATTATGGCCGAACAATGCTTCCGTAGTATCTAACTCATCTCAAAAAACAATCTATAAGTTAGAAATTTTTTTATTACAGTTGTTATAAATTCTTCCATGCCTGTTACCTTTAGACATATTTTAAGAACATGGCTTGTTAAACTGATAAGCCTGTACTCCGCGCATTTGTAGGCAGTTGAATTTTTCATAAAACTAGAATGGAGTCAATAGACGGCATTTCCGTTGTTTTGTTCGCTTGATTGAAAATGTTTTTTTTCCATTAATCTATGTGATCATCGCAGCATACATCCCACATCCGATAGCGATGCCTTTCCATTTTTATTTCCTTATTAGTCCACTTGACTTTTAATTTTAAACTGAACAGTTATCGGCCTAATAAACAGTAGAAATAACATTAGCCAATCAGAAGGTCGGATGTGATGTTGGCTTATCTATTTAAGGACTAGTTTTCCCTTGGTTGTTTTCATTTATGGTTCTGATGATGAATAGAGCACTACTATTTGAAACGTCAACCGAAGAAAAAAATATGGACGTGGGGTTGTTACCGAAAAAAATCGACAACTGGTTGATCTATGTAGGTTGCTTGAATCAAAACACACGGTTTAGTACGAAATAAATTTATTAAATAGAAACGAACAACAAAAACACAAATTAAAAACACAAAAAAAAAAAAAAACTTTCGCAATCGCAAACACGTACAAACTAAAGATTTACCGATGACTCGGCGTTTTCGCGTCTTCGTCAATTCGATGTCGCTCGACTGAATGTCAGCGCAGAACTGAACTGAATTAAGATTATCGTGCCTCCATATATATATATATATATATATATATATATATATATCAATTTCGAGAGAATAATCTGGAAAAGAAAACTCTAGAAAAACGATTCAAGAGCCGTCAACCTATAAAAAACACCTTGGCAGGAGCAGAATATTTTCAAAGAATTATTACATCAGCGCTCCGTCAAAGCAGTGAGTATGGATATATCGGTTTTCTTGAAATACAATTAAGAAAAAACGGATCTATAATACCATTCAGAGAAACCATAAACTACAAGATTTTTACAAGAAACTATAAGATTAATGGAACGCTTAAGGTATTCTTAAACATATACATAGTACGGTCATAAGTTCTGTCAGTAAAATTTGAATGCGTGAAAAAAACGGAAGTTTTGAGTGTAGAGAAATGGTAATAACACTGCCTAACTGTAGTGTATAGGAGATTAGTATTCAGTAAGCACGGCAAAGGGTCGGCAGACTGCTTGTATGAAGCGAGTTTGTCACAGTGGGCCATTTATGAAAAAAGCGTTGCGATAATCGTATTATCGCAGTATGACAATCAACGAAGATTCATAGAACCTCGAAATCGCTCGGTGTATCAATGTGAAAGGTTTGTGTTTCGTGCAATTGCAACGATGGAAATTAAACACACCCGATGATCGGCTCAAACCGTCCGTGTCCTGTACGAACGAAACAAGCGGTGAACACGTTTCGTGCAAGGATAATATCCTGTGCGGAAGCAAACAGTCCTATCTCGAGAGATAGATCTTCATACCGTATGGCGCATTCTGAACGAAGATGCAGGTCTTTGCGCATATAAACGATGATACGTTCGACACCTGTTGACGGCGGCGAAATTAAAAGAAATTAAACGCGTTCGAGCTCGGAATTTGTACGGCAGTGGTACTTATCGCGATATCCTGTTCACAGATGAAAACATGATTTACTGGAAGAGAAGAGTCGTTTAATAAACAAAGTGACGACACACCGTATATATGCTAAGTCGTCTATCGAAGCACCGGATAAAGTAATTTTCGTTCAACGCGGGTATCATCCGGCTCAAGTCATGGTATGGTTGAATTGGATGAAAGGTTTCACAGACATTCACTTTTGCGAGGCTAGCGTTAAAACCTCCGCGCTTGTGTACCAAAAAATGTTGAACGCGGCTGTTAAACCTTTGAATAAGAAGATGTTTGAGGGATGCCGCTGGATTTTTTTTTAGCAAGATTCTGCGCCATCTCACAAAGCGAAGATGACCCAAACTTGGCTTCAGCATAATGTTCCCGACTTTATCAGAGCAGAAGACTGGCCAGTGGTAGCCTCGACTTAAATCCGTTAGATTACTCTCTCTGGCAAAAGATAGAAGCGGTAGCATGCACGAAAAGTCATCGAAATGTCGACGCACTCGAGAAATCTATATCAGGAAAACTGTAAAGAATTTTCCATTGGACACGATTCGTAATTCCCCATAGACGAATGACCACGAAGTCTTCGTAAATATGTCGCTGCTGAAGGCGGACATTTTGAATAATTTGTATGTAGTTTTTAGGCTTTTTTCATCTACTTTTCGCAAATATAATTTTCATTGAGTCTCCGTTACTCTGTTATGTCGTAATTCGCGTTTAAAGTACTGACAGAACTTCCGGCCGTACTATGTGTAAGGACAACAACAATTTCTAATAGCTGCTTTCCTTCAATTTTGGGGAATTCGAATCCAAAATCCTAGAAAACTTTTTCACGTTCGGTGCATAATAAGTATTTATTACTATGAACCAAATAAGCGAAACGGTGCAAACTACTACACTACAGCGTTATTTCGACAGGAGCAGGAATATGAAATTATGTAAGATAAAATGTGCTTTTTTTTCCGGTTCTTAACAATGGCGTTTCACGGAAAATTTCAAAAAAGAGTACTAATTGATGAATATGACGCAGCCATAAAAAAATGCGATTTTTAAGGCTGGAAATGATATCAAAGATATTAATGATATAATCCTACGAACTATATAACTAACCTATTGGATGGCAATGAATATGTTGGTCGTGGATTATTAAATTCCTGTTTAAGTACAGGACGGTCGTTTTTCTTAGGGACAGATAATATCATAAATCATACATTTACGAGAGATATTAATAGTTTTAGCGAATATTTCGGATTCACAAATGAAGAAGTAAAAAGCTTATTATCAAGATTACACATATCGAACAAGATGAAAACATCGTTTAAGAAATGCGCAGTATTTATTAATAATCCTTTAATAATTTTATTAAACTATTTAGATCAAGACTATCGAAAGCCGTCGCTATGTTTCTAGTGTCATTAGGCAACTCGAATAGGAATTGCTTTTATAATAAGTTATCATTTTTAATGTATATTCCATATTTCCAATTCTGTCGATTACCCCGGCAAAGCGCCCTACTGGTCTTTGTTAATTACCTTATGCTGTTGAATAAAGTTTTTTTTAATCTATTCAATATACACTTTTCATCAATTTTACTGTAATTTGATAAAAGTGAAATTGCTCTATAAGAACTAGATAATTTAAAATTTTTTTTTCATTTTCGGTAATATTACTGTCTTTGCTATTTTCCATTTTTGTGGATAGTGTTCATATTGAAATAGTAAATTAATTATGTTTGTAATCACTTCCGGGTATTTTCTATTAAAAATTTTTCAGAAATCCATTTGATATTTTATCTAATCCACAAGCTACGTTATTCTTAAGATTATCAATAATTAATTTAACTTATTCTTTACTCCCCGGATTTTGTTACGTTTTTTTTTTTTATGTTTAGAATTCAAATATAATGTTCTACTTAATAAATTTTTGTTTTTTCGTGATCACTTTTCTTACCAACAAGGGCGTCGCCAGCCGATGAGCCACGGCAGGGTAAGATGATAGAAAGAGGGTATAGGAAAAATCAAATTTATAAGTTGTAAAAGATTAATAATTTATTAAACAAGAATAAAATCTTAATTAAAACATAATTTTCGTGGGTTTCTGGCAAATTGTTTATAATTACGCGCCTATGAATACTCATCATGGCCTGTTGATTAAAAAATTTCAAGGCTCCATGGGGGGGGGGCGCCCCCCGGTGGCGACGCCCATGCAAACAAGGAAAAATCTTATATTTCAATCCAAAAACTGCTTTATCATTTAGTAGGTTCTTCCAAGCTTGCAATTTTGCCTGTTTTATCATAAATTTATATTTCTTGAAATTGTACTTATTCTTATAGTTCTTATAATGATTTGCTTTTAAATTTAAATTTTTACAATTTCTATATTTCTTATATAAGTTATTAACTGAATATTTTAATCTCTGTAATGTAGGGTTCCACCAATAAACTGCCCCTTCCGTTATTACTTTATTAGAATTTTGTATTACTCTATATTTACATATTCTTGAAATTGATCTAACCATTTATCTGTATCATTTATTGAATTACAGGTTACATTTAAATCTATTATATGATTAAATTTAGTGATATTTACATTTAGCATAATCAATTTTTGTATTTCTTATATTCATTATTAATTTGCAATTCAAACATTATCTAAAAATGATCACTATAATTTATTTCGCGAGATGCTTTCCAGTTTTTTATTACTTGTATAATGTTGTTATTAGCGTTAGATCAATTGTACTACATTGTTTGTTTCTTTTGAAAGTATATTTATCTTTAATATTTAATATATATCTAATTCAAAATAACGTATTAAACTATATAATTCTTTACCTCTTGAATTGTTAAATTTACCCCAGAGTGAATATCTCGCATTTAAATCGGCGAGTGATACAAATTTACATATGTTATTATTGCTTATATATATATATATATATATATATATATATATATATATATATATATATATATATACTTAAAAACTGAAAATAATTATTTGCTAATTATATTATTTATTATATACACACAACGAATTATGTCACATTTACATATTTACACACGCATATAATTTTGAATAAACAACGTATTTAATTAAATAAAACGTTATGTATTATTTCTTCCTGTAAACGTTTGTTTCACTGATATTATAAGTTATGTATTTTTAAACCTTAAATTACGTTACAAAGTTATAGTTTTAAATATTACTCGGACACAAAGTACCTTTTAATTCGTTAAAACATACAACATTTATTTATATTAAATTATTACTTAAAATAAAAGTTACAGACATTATTATTCACAAAAAATATATATAAAAATCCGTCCTACCGGTTTCGTCTACTTGACATATTCATGGACTGAATTTTGTTGTATTATTTATTTACATGTTTGGTCATTATTAAAGATATAGATCGATATATTATAATTGTTGGTCTATGTAATATAAAATTTTTAAATTTAATAAATAATAATGAATTGAATATAATAAAGTAAATATATAGTTACAATTGAATAATATGGAACAATATAATTAAATGATGTGTATGAATTCGTATAAAACTATTAATATTTTATTTTTGGTTTTCATAAAGTTTTATATTATATAATGTGTTTTGCTGTATTGTTTGCTGTATATTTAATATTTTATCTTTGTATTTATTAATGTAATATTCTTCAGCTGTATTTAAGAGTTTATTATCTGTAACTATTTTTAAAATTAGCATGTCTGTTTGTATATTGTAAGTTATTGTATGGTTTTGTTGTATTATATGATCAGCAAATGTTGATTTATCAAGATACTTATATTTAATTGCGTATACATGTTCTTTATATCTAGTTTTGAAATTCCTTTTTGTTTGTCCTATGTAAACTTTATTACAATTATTACATCTTAATAAATATATACCTGGTTTTTTGTATATGGTATCATTATTATTATTTTCTGAGTTTAGAGTTATTCCGAGTAATATTTAAAACTATAACTTTGTAACGTAATTTAAGGTTTAAAAATACATAACTTATAATATCAGTAAATAAAACGTATTGGTAAGGCATATACCGTGATGTTGCGATATGTAATGGTCGCCGAGCGAGTATAGCAGTGACGCGTTGACTATATTCTTCTCTCACTCCCTCAGTCGACGAGAGCCGACTTTACCCGAACGGAGAGCTGACTTTACCGGAACGAGCGTTACATAGCTGAGCGTTTCACCTCAGTCTCATTCAATACCTACAAAAAAAAAGTGCTCAGCGCGCCTAAAGAAGTTTTCACTTCAAAAATAAATAAATAAAATGCACGCTGTCCCATCTACAGCGCTAGAAAGAGAAAAGAAAACCACTATAATAAATATGAAATGTTATACTAAAACTTATCGCTTTGTCGCCTTCGCCTTTTTAAACAACAAAGCGTACAATGTACGCACTAACACATCAACACACGACACGCAGGTATTATTGAAAACGCTGATAAGAACCAAATTACCGCACAACAAACCGGCAACGTTTATCCGATTTTGTCTCACACGACAAACGCGGACAATCTTTTGTCCATTTCCGTAACAAACGCACGGTAAACGATAAAATTCAAAACAATAATTACGTTGGTTTACACCAACGTCCGCATTAGATGTGACACGAATCTTTTATGAAAAATTAAAAACCAAAAAAGAAATTTAGCTCGTTGGGGGCTATCATCGGCCCCTTTTGCATCGATTTTTCTACCTCGGACATTCTATCTCTAATTGTCTTTCTCACTATCTTCATACAGCCTCGGAATCAATCCATTTCTTCTCGGCGTCGTTCCCAGATTCTTTCCTTAATCCCTTAACGCCCAAGCTATTTTAAAATGAGAATTTTTGAAACATATTTTTAAATTACATTTTATGCATCATAAATAGAGTAATTCTGAAGTTTTATTAATTTACTGTAATTACCTGTTGAGATAATAGGTGATCTATAAATAGATCGCTGGGCGCTACTGGCAATAAAAAAGCAAATAACTTTCCTCTGAATTTATGTTTAAAAATTAGCGAATTTAGTAAAAAAAAATGAAATTTTTGTAAAATTAAAAACAATTAAAGAGATTTCAAAGAAAAAATCTTATTTTACTGATCTAAACTTACATAGTTACATTTTTATAGAGAAAATTTGCAATAATTAAGTGCGATATAACGGAAAACATTTCAAACAAAGCGTTACATTGCATTTTGTACAAAACCTAAGACCTCACATTTCTGAAATTGGCGTCTTTTTTGCTTTTGTCTTTTACCTATAACATGGTCTTTTCTATCCAAACGCATAGGGTCTGTCACTTTTGATCTAAATGACTTCATCGGAGGTCTTCGAATGCTTTTTGTAGAATGTGTTCCTCGTTTGAGGTACGCAACAGCAATATATCTTCGGATGTCTTTTATACTTTTCTTTTCGCAATTTGTTAAACTGAACAGAATATAAGTATTTACGACAGCCATATCAATAACTCTTGTAAAGATTGGCCAGTACCATTTTTTGCCACGGATTTCATTCACGAGATAAAGTGTGGTAGCCGGAGAAAATCAAAAAACCAATAAAACTCTTCAGATCATCAACTGTAACTAAAAATTCTGGCTTGTTTTTACACTCTTTTGCATATCTTTCTGTTTCATTTCTTATGAATTCGTAAAATTCGGGAGTTAAAAATTCTTCGGAAATTTCAAATTCATATTTCCTAAAATATTTAAAATGCTTTCAAGATTTTCACCGGACAAATTATCTTCTTCGTTAAAAGTATAAATAGGGTTATTTTTTGACCAATTTGCTTTCGGCTCTTTTTTTGATTTTTTCGCGCACTTTTTTTCGATAAATTCAAATCAACTCGTTTTTTATTTTCATTATTGGGCTAAAAAATAATAAGAAATAAAAATTATCCAAAGGGACAAAAAATTTTTCTGGTTTTTTGACGAATACTCAATTTATGTTCACCGATTTTCATCATTACTCACATGGTAGTTGAATTGTACTCTTTCTAATGAACAAAAAATCAGTAAAATTGGTGTCTATGAAAACATGAGTTATGCGCGAACGAATATAGGGAAAAAAAACACGCGATGAACGTATAACCTCCTTTTTGTTTTGAAGTCCGTAAAAATTAAAATATAACAAACGTTACATAAAATTGGGACATTGTTTGGGACATTGAGACATTTTTTCTGCAGGGGTCCAGCCTAAGAATTACGTTGTAATTAATACGCAATGGATAGTTAGTAAATCAAATTTTAGTGTCTGCAGAGGAAAAAAGTGATTCGTGTCACGAAATATTTTTGTATTTTAACGAAATGTTATTACACTTGTATTACCTTAAAACATTACTTAATTCCTGAGGGTCGGCGACTTCCTATTCGTACATTTCAACTGTACAAACTTAGGCATAGTGTACTAGGCAATTGTTTTTATACAGTACGAATGTGTACACTCGGAATTGATAATTTTTTGATTTATCCATATACACCCTATGTATGTCTTCTAACTAGCTCGCATATGCTACGTGATTTGTCATTGCCTTCCACATGACTATTAGCGAGTAATTAATTTAATTTTGCGTAATAATAATTTCTCTGGTCGCCCGGGATCGAACCTGAGAGACTTCCGTAACGGAAGCCTAGTGTTCTAAGAACTAGGTTATTACCTTAAACACACTACATAATTACGTGCAAAATTTCCTAATTTAAAATTTAAACTTTCCTTCTTAAAGTGTAGGTAAAATTCCTACAAATTTATACTTTTATACACTTCTACATATACACATTATAAACAGACTGTGAAACCAAAATAAATGACATCATTTTTGTGGCATACTCTTTTATTCGAAAATTCGCTATATGCGTTGATATCCACGGGTGCGCCGAAGCACATTTTCCAACACAATCTCAAATCCGAAACGGTATTCCGACCCAATCATCAGACAAATTAGGCCTCATATTTGACAAAAAGAAACCTTCTGGCTCGTTCATGAGACCAAGTTCAAATCAAGTTTCTAAAATTCGTACAAGTCCTAAAGTATATACCAAGATTCAAACATATTACAGTAAATATTTATAGATCGATCTGCTCATTACGAATTAATTACTAGTGTCAGGTGCATTCCGCTATAGAAATACTGAACACTTTAAATAGCAACCATTCAGCAGCCCTATGTGTATAAGTTACCCGCAGCTTTTTTTCGCAGGAAATATTACATCCTTAAAGAACTATGCGTTTTCCTTGATGATATCAATTTCCTCTTATGCCAAGTTGACATCGCACTCCACATCGAAACATTTAACAATTACCGAATATCAGACTCCGTTCTACTTTAGATTAACTTCAGTTTAATTCTCAGAATCTTACTAGATTTTTCAGTCACTGCGTCTCCATTTTTCAACTTTAATAATGAATGTATCATTGACAAAATACAATAAAACTCATTACTCCTAAATGCAAAAGAAAATATAGCGATTTACACGGAATCTTTATCGCTTATATATTGGCGGAGCTAAAATAGGTGACCAATCACAGGCAGCATACTCTTCAAATTCTCAGGTACAGCAAAATTAATACGATTACAAGTTTTCTCTACAGCGTTAGATGCTGAATTTCCCTGTTTAGAACTGTCTGCGAATAGACCACAAATCTCTCTCCTGCACAATTGTATCTTCGCGGACAATCCACTTCCTCAAAATATATCTAATATTTTCGCAGTCACCCGAATCCACTAACGCGACCAGGCATTGGATTAAATTGGTTATATAGAGTGCACTGAAGTTTGTTGGAAACGGGTATCCAATGCTGCACGCGAATCAGATACGATCAAAACGCGACTACTGAGTGGAGGGGATTTACTTACAGACTCAAAGACTAGGAATACGCCATGAAGCCCGACATCGAGAACGGAACAATAGAGCCGGGAGAACGACGAAACCAGGCCAGAGTAAAAGGAACAAGCATTAGGGGACGTTTCGGATCATTTGCAAATCTCCTAAAATCACACCGAACCTTCGGATATATTTTTTAGATTATATTACTTAAGATACTGAGTGCTTATCTAGGACAATGGAACGGTGGAACAGCAAGAAACTTTTCAATTATAATCACAGAAAAATTCTTTAATCATGAGTTCCCGAAAAAAGGTAATGTTATGTATTTCAATTTTGCATAATTATGCCAGAATAAATTTTAAAAAATACACTACTAACGTTAGTCGTGAAAATTATTAAAAAGCCATGAAAACTTTTGAACGGAATCTTTTATTTGATCTTCCATACGGATGATGTTACATTTGGAAAATGGTTTCCAACGTAGATTCGCCGAAATAATTAGAACCGAATGTTTAGTTTGATTTTCACCCGTTACCAATGCCACTAAAGTTATGAAAAGCTCCTTAATCCTCGTCACCGTGTCTACATTTATTACAGCCGCAGAATTCGTTCTTACAAAAATATCACTCAATCTTTCTGCTGGTCGCAAGATCTTACATTGGTACCTAGCATTAGATAAATAATCAATAAGTGCTGCTACATGCGAGCAGCAACCTATTATTCTTAAATTGTTCGCACAGTCGCAGAAAATTCAAGAATTTAGTTACATTTTAACCAAAAAACAAAAAAAAAAAAAAAATGACAAAAACGAACCTAGAACACGGCACGCGGTAATCTCTTAAAGAAGACGTGTACCCGGCGATCTAACCGGATGGAAGTTAACGCGCTAAATTAATCCGAAAAACGCCAAAGCGATTAAGACGATTATATCATTATTCTTCCTTCCTTCATAACTTTTATCTCCGATGGAATTCATATTTAGTAATTTTTTAACTAGTCGTTGGGTCATTGCCCTTTGCTGAAAGCCCCCCCCCCCAAAAAAAGGAAAACAGAAAACGAAGAGCAATGTGTTCTGTAACAAAATGACAATAGACTACGCAGAATGTTCTAGAACACCTGTGCGTAGATCACCGCACTAGCTGCCCTGCCTGATTTTAGCGGGATTTTGTACAATCTTCCCTCAACTCAAGGTTGTTCGGCACACAGAACAACTGCGTATATGACATAGGCACATGTTACTGCCTTTGCTTTCGACTGCTACACGCAGACACTAACGTGATGTCTACCCGATGCAACCGAACAAGCGGCCGTTCGCGGGGATTTTTCGTTTTAGCCGAGTAAGCATTCTCGACGAGTCAACGCAGCGACGTAAAACAAGAACGATGTCCGAGAGACCGTGAATTAATGACATATCAGAGAGTATTTTCTAGCTCGGATATCATCAAAAGAAAGCGCTACAGGTACCGAATCCGTATCAATATAATATAATATGGTTCTACGTATAAAATCAAGTTTGACAGGAATGCACTGATACTATTATTTTACATCGTCCGGTTGCATGTCAAATCGTGCATATCCCTCAGGTCATTATCGTTCGAGGCTATGTGATTGAGAGTAGGATTTGTTGAATTTTCGGTATGGTACAATCCTAAAAACGAATCCGGAAATATACTGAGACTACTCTGCCATGCAAAATTGCAATACATGAGATTACTTTATTTGGAAACCCATGATTAAAGACTTTACCTGTAATGATAATTCAAAGGTTTCTTCCTGTTCCGCCGTTCCATTGTCCTGGATGCGAACTCAATATCTTAAGTAATATAATCTAAAAAATACATACATACATATATCCGAAGTTTCGGTATGATTTTAGGAGATTTTCAAATGATAACTTTGAGTTTCAAAGCGAAGAAAGCCCATTTTCGACTGAAAAAACGGGTATTCGCCTTTTGTTCCATCATTCCAAAAATTCTGAAAAATTTCAAGAACATTTTTAGCATCAAAATACGCATCGTATTTTTCTTTTTGAGGAAATCGTATTTGTTTTTTTTTGATTTTTATTGAGCTTTTAAAATTTGAAACGCTTATAAAAATTTGAATTTCCCACTAAAAAATCTGAAAAAATTCATAATTATATATAATTTGAGAATCCCTATAAGATCGTTTAAGATTTTTTTCAAACTGATCAACTAGAGGCTGAGATACCATAAAAAAACAACTGAAAAACGCATAATATTCGATGTTGAAGTTATATTAGCATATTTTGGGCCGAAAACTTAGAAATCGCCATCATTTTTAGTGCTGAATAAGAGAGCATACACTTCCACCATTTCGTGCATAGGCAGTTTTGATCCGCTGATCCGGCTGGGCCCCTGGTAAATGTAATATTTTTGCCGTTTGTAAATTTAGGAATAAAATTTTTAATATACAGCTACCGGATAAAAACCCATTATTATCGGTAAAGAAAATATTTATGATACCAGTCTTAAAGCCTAAAAATTTTTTACTCGAATTTTACACCTTGACAGTAAAACTAGTCGTTAATTTTGAATAAAATTTTAATTTTTTTATATTGTATTTAATTGGCATATACTGTGATTTTTGTATTAAATGTTTTCATAATAATATATACATTTGTGCCGGTGGTACATATAAAAAAACCTTTCTGTTTTACTTTTATTACTAATAATATCTGAGCAAGAAAAATCAAACCCGGATAGAAATATGAACCTTTTTTTTTTCGATGAAATTAAGTGACCGCGGATAGGTTAAACCCAGGAATCATTTTGCAGTGCCTGCCATTCGGATGTACACCGTTTAGATCGCGAGACGCTAAAGCAGAGTTCGAACAAGATAGTCGAAGGTGGATAAGCACGTGTAACTCGACGACTGCGGATACTGTAATTTTCCTTGGCAGCAGTCGAGACTAAAATCATCGTCGATTCGTAGGCATCCGTAGGTGTGCTAGCAGCCTCCGATCACAAATAAAAGTTAAAATCGTTCGTCGATTGTTTATAACAATTCTCAGAGTATCGAGAAAAAGTATTCCTTGAAATGAAATTGTATCTTATTTTCTAAACCTTATAATTTCTCCGCTGCACAATCTACTTGTCTCTAGGATCTTCGTAATATCGCGAGGTGCATGAAATCTGCAAGCTGAGCTTAAGATGTGAAAAAAATTTTATAAAACGAAAGCTCTTTTTATTTTTATCATTTTGGGAGATTAGTAGCCCATACGAGGGGGAAAAACGAGTACCACGATTTCTTTTATGTAATGTTTTTTGTTTTTTTTTAAATTCCTTCAAATCTCAAAAGTGGCCTACAATTTTTTAAAAACTTTTAGCGTCCATCGGATTTTGGAGTAAAGGTTGCAAACAACGCGTATCACAGTCGAATGAAAAATGGGTGCGAAATAGTGAAATTTTTATGACCTACAGTTGCGTTTTTCGATTCACTACTTTCGAATGCAGGGATAATATAGAGAGCATTTCGGTGCGCGACTGGACATATTTATTATGTATGTTGGCTGAGCAGATGAAGAAACTCGATCAGGATGAAACCGCACAAAGCCGAAAACCGCAAACCACACCGGTTAGGTTAGCTGGTTTTCCTGACTTCGTTCGAATTCGCTTTATGTCTGGTTCGCGGTGCTTTTTAGCCGCCGACCGGATTGATTCGGACGATTTAGTGCCCAGTGCGCGCCAGCAGCAAGTTTGATCGAAAATAAAAATTCAACTACTAAACGCCGAGCTAGGAATTCTACCCGCACCGCGAATTCCGGCCGAACCGCATTGCCGACTTCATCTCATCCGATACGTTCGTTAAATAGAGCGTTCGCATGACGAAATAGAATTTAGTGTCTGTTGAAATTTGTCACACCGGGCTAATATTGCAGCGTTCAACAAGGCCGACACTTTGCCGATCAGCTGATGCAAACGGTATTCGACTCCATCGTGTGGAACTAGATTAGAAGGTAAACATTTTTTGCCCTAATCGCCGATCGCTTCTAGTCTCCGTTCGAAATAAGCGCAGGTGTGTTCAATCAGGAAGCTTCCGTGTTTGCTGAAAAAAATAAAAGAAAAAAGGCTAATTTTACCTTAATTGCAAAAAAGAAAAAAAAAGGGACCCAAAGACGGTTTAATTTCGCGTCTTTTACCTATTAAATACAATTATCTATTCTCACCGCGAATGGCGCACCTCCAAGTTTCTACCGCAAGTTGTTTATATCAACCGCACAAAATTGTACAAAAGCAATTCCCCTCTCCTCTAGTAAATTACACAACTGTAATAACTGTCTCGACTTTTCCGTACATAAAACTACGCGCATGTGTGTGTGTATCTGTGCATTAGTTTCCACGTGTCGTACAACCGCGATGTAATAACATCCGTAAGTTAACTGCGCATTTATTTGGTACACTCATTAGCCATCAAGAATTAGGACGCAATCATCCCCCCAATTTAATTTTTTTCAAGCTCGTCAACTATGGACACATTTTTGATTATTTTAAAACACATTTAGCCCTGACCACCCCTTTAAATTTTTCTATTAATTTCAAATTAATTAACTTTTTTTTTTTTTAGATACTATCCCAAACACTTTTCTCTGCCCTTTAGTCCAAAAGCTACTATGTTACTCACGCTATTCATGCTGAGTATCCGTATCCCTCCCCTTTTTAGTTGAAGTTTATTTTTCTATCTCATTTAACAAATCGTGACGATTATTCGTCGCGATAGCCTAGTTGTACCGAAGTCTCGTGTTCGATCCCGGGCAATGACAGAAATTATTATGAGAAATTAAATGAAATAACCGCTAATAATCACATGGTAGGCAATGGTAAGCCATCTCACATACACCACCATATGCGCTTTAGTTGATGTATAGTAGGCAGACACACGCGAGACTGCATTGATAACAAGCGATTGCGATCAGTTTCGAGTGTAGTCTTGCGTCTACACTATCGTCTTCATTAGCATCGCACATTAACTATTACCATGAAAACCTGGCAGCAGGTAAAACATGCATTTTCCAGTTTGCCTATCCCGCCAAGGATTTCCTATACCCAGCAGTGGGTTGATATGGGCACATCGTGGTCGAGTTATCAAATCATTTGCTCGCAACCCTTTCCTCACACACTGCTTCTTATTCTTTTATCTTCCAGAATTTCTGATTTTCCGCCTACATACATTGGGAGCTGACTAAAGTCGTTTGTTATCACGCTATAAATTCAGCCCAAGTATATTCTGTCATCGCCCGGCATCGAGCCCGAGACTTCCGAAACGCAAGCCAAGCGCTCTAGCCACTAGGCCAATGCGACATTTGTTCTCACGATTAACTCCCATTTTTTTCCTTTAATTTTTCTTTCCTATTCTATTAACTGCTTTTCTCCTAATGTCCGATCCTATTATCGTGTTATTGGATAGGAATTTTGACATACTCTAAACTTCTATATTTATGACCTTTATCAATCGCTGCATCAGTGGGGTTTGTCTGCCTTTCATTTTCTGAATTATTCTGAATTTTTTAAATTTACTTTTGCTCAGTATTCTATGCCGAACATATTTTTCATCAGATCCCCTGTTTCTCAAAATGCCCTTATTATGTCAGACTTTCAACGCGTTCTCCGAACAAAGGATCTCTTCCTTTTCCCTCCGCCAACTTTGTAACTCTTTTGATGCGCCGACATGGAATCAAATCAGGCGTCGTTACGTTTTATCAGTCTCCCCATCCAGTATTATTGCGACTTCGACAAAACTATAACACACTTTTCGTATCTGATACCGAAACAGGCCGCCACCATTAAAAATAATAATAATTTTAAAAACATTATGTTCCAAATAGTAACGGTAATTCTTTTATTAACCCGCCGAATAGGAATATCGAGTAAGAGTTGTTCCCCCTGTAGTGAGAATTTACTTACATACTCTTTTTTTTATTATACAACTTTGAACGTTTGAAACCGACTTAATGTCCAATTATTATTATTATTATTATTAAGTTTGACAGTCCTAGGACTGGTTTAACTCCATGGTAAGCCTTTTCCAACCCCTCCGATTCTCCGCAGTTCTTTTCATTTTCCAGTATCGGTCTGTGCCTGCGTCCTTCACCAACCCGCTGATAAATGTGTTCCTCGGTCTACCACATCTTTTGTTTCCCTGAATTTGTCCTTCTATTACATCGCGAAGGAGACCGCCGTGTCTGAGTACATGTCCCATCCAGTTCAATCGTCGTTTCTGTATCGAATGGACCAATGTCCTTTCTTCATCTACTCTCCGTAGTACTTCTGCGTTTGTGGTTTTTTCAGTCCAGCTTATTCTTTGCAATTTCCTCCAACACCACATCTCGAAAGCCTGCAACTTTAAGATATTCCTTTTATTCAGGGTCCACGTTTCCACGCAGTACAGCGCTACTGGCCACACGCAAGTTTTAACGATGCGCTTACGTATTTTCAGTGGCATTGACTTTTGGCGTAGTATATTTTGTTTTTCCCGCCACGCGAGCTTAGCTAGTCTGATTCTTGAGTTCATTTCTGTACCACAGTATAAGTCCTCTGTTATTACTTGACCAAGATATTTAAATGCTTGCACCTGCTGGATCTTCTGACCCTCTATGTCTAGTTGAAAACGTTTAGGTTGTTTGCCAATCATCATTGTCTTTGTTTTGTTGACGTTTATTTCTAATCCAAACCGTTTTCCGGTATCATTTAAGGTCTGCACCATTCTCTGCAACATTTTCGGAGAATCAGCAATTATAACCTGATCATCGGCAAATTTTAAATGTCCAATTATAGCAAAACATAAATTACATTATACAAAATAGGGACCCATATGTAAAATACAAATAAAACTGAATACTTTAGATATCATAAAAATATTACCGTAATAGATAATATTTATTTAAATAATAAATGAAGATGAAAACAAGTAAAAAAAAAACATACTTGTGCTGATGCACTTGAAGGCATTACTTTAACTTTTTTTTTTTAAATACCTATGATGTAAATCATTTCTAATACGAAATTCTACAACGGAAAACGGCGTATCTTTTAGGGTTTCAATAAAAATCGGTTTCTTGTAAATATTTTTGAAAATCGAAAAGAAAAAGTTAGCTCTGGTGAACAACTCAGTCTGTTTAATTAGGCTAGAGTGTAAATAAGAAAAACAATATCAACTTGACCATTTTTCTTCTATCAGCTAATTGTAATTCATTCTTGTAAATAATTTTTCATGAATTTTAGGTGAAGATACCGATAAATTTAAAGACGTCTCAAAAATCTACGTTTAAACATTTCCTATAAATTGTAATTTATTTTAACGTATACGCCCGCCCCCTTGGCAATGATTGAAAAAAGCACCCCAAATGCGGAATAACCAGAGTATAATGTTTTTAAAGTTGTTTAATATTAAGAGTCTAATAACATGCTTCTATGGCAGTATCGCATACGTATTCAACATGATAGTTGAACGTGATTTTATCGTCGTATTCGCAGATTTTTTTTGTAATTTCTACTCGGCGTATTCATTTTCAGTCCATAAAATTGGGTACTAGAGAAATCTGAGAAAGTAAAGGCGGCCGAGAGATTCTGGCCCCAGTATTCTCCTTAGATCCCTTAGATCCTTAAGTACCATTATGAAAAGCCGAACTTCACAATCCATGATACCTTATCAAGGATATATTGGGCTTACTTTACTTTACTTTACTTTACTTTACTTTAATGTGGATCATATGTGAACCTATTAGTTTGCAAATGCGTTACTCGAAAGCACTTGTCTATATTATAGAGTACTCGTAATTTATTTTTAGCAGATCACCCGAATAGGTCATTTATGGTATCTGGTAGAACTTTTGGATCGCAGATACAATTTATTATTTTCAAATCATCGGTAAAAAAAAAAAAACATTACTGGAAGCTTTCATGAATATTAAGAATAATGAAGAGGTAACGCAAAGATAGACACGATTTATAAACGTCACAGGATCCATATAACTTTCGGTTTGATTAATAAGAAAATAAAACTTGGCTTACGTTAGCGATAGTTTACTCCGTCTTTTTAGTTTAGTTTTTTTTTTTATAATTTGTATATTATAAACGAAAAAATGTCCCAATTTTATGTAACGTTTGTCATATTTCAATTTTTACCGACTTCCAAAAAGAAGGGGTTATAGTCCCGTTTTTTGTTGTTTTTTTTACGTTTGTTCGCTCATAACTTATATACTCACATGGACCGATATCACGTTGTAAATTTTGACCACTTTATACAAGGTAAAGAAGAGAAAGAGACAGAAATGTAAGCAAGAAAAGTCAAGGGGCATAGCCCCTTGCGAAGCCAAAATGGCCGAGTTATATAATACATATACATATATATGTGAGCACAGGACCTACCTGACAATAGCCTTCAGATTAAATATGGTTCTGCAATTTCTTACGTTTCAACTACCTTACATCATTCGCAGTATCTAACGGCCCTCATTAGTAACATTTTTCGGGTAACTTTTCTGTTCCCATGCATGTCTTCGAGTGGAATCATCTTTAGTACTTAAGGAATAAAAGAAAATTCCACCAAACGTCAATCTTTAGATTTTGTTTAGTTATTTAATTTTTGAAAATGGCCAAAACAACTTTCGATTTACATCATACTAATTACCCTTTTAACAGAACGCTAGAAAATTTTTAAAAGTTAAATCCGTACTTTTGCATCTATTCCTGTAAACGCAATCTCCCGAACCTCTCCATGGAGACATACCGCAGTTTTTCAAAAAAGATAGTCTTCTATAATTCTTTCCTAAGATAATGAGGTTTTCTTTCAACATTTTTGGAACAGATAGATTTATTACGGTTTGCGTAGCAGAGTACAAGTTCTACAAACACGAAAACGTTACAGAATTTCTCATCGACCCGCACGCATAACAGTGGGGCACATCATTAATGTACATGGTACATATGAATCGCCATCAGTATCAAACTATGTCAATTGAGGAAGTTTAAAACGTTTATCAGTAGGTGTAATTTCATTGGCATTCATAAGGAAAGAAATATTTTCAGACAGCCTACTGAAGTCGTCGGAATAATCGAATGCCTGGGTATGTAGCCAGGTAAATAAGTTAAACAGGTACCGTGTGAAGAAGCGGTAGCGGCCACGGACGGAGGAAGTTCTTTAAAAAATTAGCCGAAGCACAAGTCGTAAAGGCAGCTCGTGACAAGTAGTTGAATGTTGTTTCAGCGGCCCGGGCCAGGGCCTGCCTGTCGCACGTTTAGCACAAGTAGCGTATCTGGTAATTTGGCTAACTGCGACGCCTTCTCGCTGCCATTTCATTTATCACCATTAGCGTGGCCTTTGCTCGTCAAATACAGTCCGTCAGCATGTAGGCGTTCGAAAGGGCTTCGCTTCATCGGGAAATAAATTACAATATAGCATGTTGCGCGGCGCTGTACAAACATAACGGTCGTCCGGGATGCGGCCGGCATGTAGGTTCGCGCATGAAGCCACTGACGGCGTATTTTTAACAGCCGATTACCAGCAACGGCTGATATACGCACTTCACATCTGCTTTATAGATAACGCGTGCCTCTGTCCGATCTCCTTCGCTTGTCGTTTATCGTTTCCTGCCGGCTTGACCATCGGTGTCGTACTGAGTTTGCTATTTCGCATGCAATGCCCACTTCGCTCCCCGTCCTGCCGTCCAACAGCCGACCGCTAGCCGCTAGACGTATCGCGGCCCATTTCCGTCGGGCCGCTAAAATAAGTACATTCTGCATAGCGGGTAAAGGCCGAATTTTAATTAAGCGCGGCCCTGAGGCCGTTGCGCAGCCGGCAACGGTGCAACTGGATTTCGGAGTGTGTGTGTGTGTGTGTGTGCCTCTCGACCAGTTCGAAATCCGGAATATTAATTAAACGGCTTATTAGTATTATTATTGTTTCTCTGTTTTTCTTCTAGCTGCTTGTCGCAGTCGTCTTGTTCTTCTTAGAAACGGATGCGGATAGTTTGCGAGGAGGCGCCGGCTACACGAAGCTTTTTCTTCGCCGCTAAAAGCTTTCAGTTAGCGGCAGTTAGTTCCGATAAATTATTCCGCTAGTAGCGGCCGCTAAAGCTCTACTTAAGCTTGCTCTAAGGTGGCCGGCAGCTCGTTCTCTCGGTAGGTGTGTTTTGCCTGGCCCGTGTTCTCTTATGTCAAACTGGCCTCGGCCCGTTTTATTAATTGTTAAAATATTCCCTCGCTCCGGCTCGCCCGTCCTCCTAGACGGCAAACTACATTACCGACATTACCTATAACAGCACACAGGCCGTGCTCGTTTACAACATATATTAGCCGGTTGCGCAGTTATCATGAGCGCCGCCAGCTACAACAACCATTCTATCAAAAAGGGTTGCACGAAAATTAAAACGATCGTATCGTCGATAAGAGATAAGCAACGTGTTCTCCTCATTATTCTCTTCCCTCTAATTGAATTATAATTTATGAGCCGAAGACCGTATTGAATTCGCCACCACCGAAGTAAAATACCGAAATTCGCATTTTTCCTTTCCCACATTTAAATTCCTGCCCGCCCGCTCGCCTACCTGCCTACCAGCTGGAAAGAAGAAAAAAAGAAACAAAAAATCACGACCAGCTTCCGCCGTTTTATACGTTTCCCATATATCGGCCAGTGTCTCGCTGGGCAATATTACAAATGATAAATATCGGTATATACATATATACGTACGTGTACACACGTATGTGTATACTGATTTTTCGTATCTACGTTTATTTTTGCCACTTTTCTTTTTTTTTTTGTTACAAAACAAAAAAATGAAAATTCATACAATGGATATATATTAACCGAACAACGATAATATTTGTGAAATTTGCGACCATTTTTAAAAACCTAACATTTGAATATTTCGTAATTTTTATAAAAATATGCGATTTTACACTACCGCTCGATACTGTTTATGTGTTTTTGTACAATTCCAGTAACTAGAGACACATTTTCCATTTCACTTGATGATGTATTTGTAAGAGTTTGAAGGATTTTTGAAAATCGAGTTTTTTTTGTTTTTCTTTACTTTTCTATTAGGCTTGTCAGCTACGGACGACTACCCATCAAGAAGAAAGAACGTAGGATAAAAGGAAACTGAGGACACAAAGAAAGTTATTCGGGGAAGGTGGAGACGGCCAAAACTACTATGGAGAGATAGCAATGGAGTCAAAAAAGATCGGTACTAGAACTCGTGCAATTAGCAGTCCGAAAGAAATAAATGTGTAGACGAAAAAATATAAACTTAAAGGGAAGGAAAGCTCTCATGTCTTAACCGTTATACCTGATTATAATATATTATATCTTTTTAAACTAAATGCGCGATGTGACCAGCATAAAACGGAAAAGTATTTTTATCCATGTCTGCGATTGTTGGGCAGCGCCCACAAAAAGATCCTCATCAACAATATGGCCGCAACTGCAATGCAGTGCCCACAATGTACCGATGAGGCAAGAGACAAGACATCGCTATTCACCTACGATTGCGACTGCAAAGCAGTGCTCGCAATTCCCGTCCAGAAAAGCAAAATGATTGATTATCCATTACTCAAACGGCATCCGCGGACGAGGTTAAATTCACTACACACTGATTTTCATAGGTAGTAAACTTTTCAATCTCACGTATAAACTTATTTTCATAGCTTTCCAACCAACATTGAAAAAGACCAACGGACTATCAAAAAGAAGGAAAAAAGAAAGATTTAACCGAGTTACAGATGTACGTTATGATATGGATATCTTAATTCGTGAAGTATGGATATGATTATATCGTTTTAGTAATAACACGAATTCAAAATTTTAGATCGCAAAATGAACAACATGTTTACACCATAATATAAATATAAATATAATCGTAAAAATTTAAATAAAATCTTTTAGTTAAAAATCGTGCTCATAACACTTTCGCTTTATGCACGCATTTTACGAATCAGAAAAGTCACGGATTTCCCATATTTTGTCCAGACTTGCATCCACCCAGAGCGCTGAATCGAACTGATGTCTTGAGAAGAAATAAAGATACGTATACTGAATAAACTGACTTGCCAATATCCTGTTTAAACTGCTAGGCTTAATTCGTGATGGCACTCGCTTCAAGGAATGAGTTGATTTAGCGATGGTTAAAATGTTATCGACAAAAAATTTACTAGCATTTAAAATAGGTATTTCATTACTCGTTATTATTTAATTCCTTTGGAACCTTACAAATATTTCCCCCCGCAAGAATATTGACGTGAATTTGCCGTATATGAGTCTGTAGTTTTTCCGATGATGCACTGTTCCTAAGGTCTCCGAGTTCCAGATACGTCGTCCGGGATAAATTTGGCCATCGCCGGATAATCGTCTGAAATCACAGCGAAAATCAAATGTGTCTGAATATTACCACGGAAATTGAGCTGCAGGCTCCTCGTCTATTATTTCGATATCCGAGGGAAGCGTACACTACCTATTATTAAAAATGAAAACGCGGCTATGGAATCAAGTATCAGAGCACGGGACGCGGTTTTATTATTTCAGGTGTTAAGAAAACACCGGTTGCCGCCTTCACTTTTAACGTGCTTGAAGGAACACAACAGATGTTACTTTTGTAGTAACTTAAAATCCAAACGGTTTTTCCTTCCGCTTGTACTTGTTTCCGGAATAATTCAAGGATTTCAACGGTGCCACTTGATCCAGTTTACAGGTTCCACTCTCAGATACTGCCGCGAGTTTACATTTCTCTTGATAAAAAAGATCTTCCTTTCCTGGGTCGATTGCCTTATTGAATTTTAAGACGCGCCTTCTGATTTTAGCCAGTACCGCGGTTTTTGCAAGCACCCAGCGCACTGGCCCGACAGTTGTCAAACATCGTACTTATGCCCATTACATCACTGTATAGCATATATATCGCATATAGATTTCAAGTTTTCCATCCTTACAATGCGACCGGTTTATCTGACTGAACTTTTCACTAACATTAGAGTACCATTTCGAAACACGTCTATATTTTTAATTAAATCCGTTCAATGTTCATTTCCGGTAAGACTTGATACGCCGTCCGTGTCATGCTCACATTTTCGACCCAAGCAACAGGGTAATTGCTGCTGCGATTTCAAGTTTTTGCTCTGGGGCAAGAAGAAACCACTGAGATAGGCCTCTACTTTTTTCTGAACCACGTATCGGTATTCTACTTCTGAAATACTTATACGGCAAACATTTCAGTTCGCGTTAAAATTCCACGATTACTGTACATTTCATCAATCATATTTCTACCTACGATCACGCATAATCATCACAGCAGGACGAATCTTGATTTATTATCTTGAGATCTTTAGACAACATTCAGGATTATGCGTTCCGTTTGTTTGCAATCCAGTGTTTTCAACTAACAGAAAGGATTTAACGCGACCATATAGTTTGAGAACAATGGGAGTCGTGCCAATAACAGACAAACTGTGCTAGAAGCGAATCGGCGCTGGCTTTGGCGGACAGAATTCAGGTCAGTGGTAAGCGGCCGGTAGGTAGACCGAAAAGAAGATGGTTAGATGCTGTCGTGGAGAATGTCAACAGAGTCGGAGTGAATCCATCCCTAGTATATGACCGTTCGGACTGGAAGCGCGCCGTAGGCCAAGCAGACCCCGCTTCAGCGGGAAAATGCTGAAGAAGAAAAAGAAGATATACTTTTTATCCGCACTGGGCCGACTCTTAAAACATTCTTCGAGCTAAAACATTCGCTACACAATTTCAGGGTGCACCGGATTCTAACGATTAGGTATCGTCGAATGCAATACATTCATAGTGTCCCTGCAATACATTTGCAGTGTATCCCTTAAAATACTAGTTCCCAGCATTTTAGCCTTATTTTTTTGAAGCTATTTGAACTCGAGATATTTTCGGTTTATATCTGAATTAGAATCGGGCGGAAGTGTTATATCTGGAAGTTATCAAATCACTTACCGGTGACTGTGAAGGTGTACTCGTTTGGCGTTCAAGCTGGCGTGTTGTGTCGTGATGAACTATTAATAGAACGCCGGGGTCGTTTCCAGCATCTAATGAAAACTCGACATCTTAAAAGTTCGCTTATGTCGCCACCCATAATTTATTTTCCAATCACGCGATCGTTCTGTTTAATTTAATCCTTCCTTGATTAATCTTTATAAATCGATTGAAAATTTCAATATGTTCTTAAACCGGTTCTTTTATGCTGCTTTCTGTTTACCTTTTGATTTTTATGAAATTATAACCGTACATAGTATGATAATTCAACGGAATTTGTTCCTAATTTTACTTGAAATTTAATCGAAGTAAAAACGTTATAATAAAAAGCAAGTACACAGCATCGCTAGAACCAAAGTGTTTAATTACCGTAAACTTCTGATTTAAAAATATTTTATTTCATATTGCCGATAATTCGTCCCATGCGGCCTCTTAAATTTACACTTCCCCCTAGCAAATCCGATGACGAGCACAAGTTCGTTTAACAATTAAACAACTTAAAACTCATTTCTGTACCAGTCTAATGACTCGCTCAAACCGTAATATATGTTCTAAATTGAAAACCATTAATTTTATCATCAAGTAAAATAGAAACAATAAAATATTTGTTAGATGCCCTCACTTACTGAAGAATTGAGAAGTTTTTCGGTACAGGGCATCGCTTAATTTACTTTCAATAAACGTATTGACTATTATAATGAGACATTCTGTTTTTTTAATAGCTCGTAAAGTAATAAAATTATCAACACATTTTATCTCTAACAGTGGGTAGATGAACATTGTCAAAGCCGCCGGAGATATCAACGAGAATAGCCAATGTATACTGCTTATTGATGAACGATTGATGTATTTCAGAAATAAAAAGACTAACATAATCAGTATGACCTAAACCTAGACAAAAACCAAACATATTAGAAGAGTTCAAGACACCGAACAACGCGCTTGTTAAGCATACCTTCCAATAATACTAGAGAAATACAACGTGAAGAGGAGTTTGTTTTAGGAATGACCATCATAATGAAAGAAATATATATATATAACTTCTCTGAAAAGAGAAGAGTTAAGGATATTAAGAAGGGTTTCAAGAGTAAAATCAGACAGATCTTTAAGAACAAGATAGGGTATACCGTCAAGACCCGGAGTGAGGCTGGTGGAATTTTGAAAGGTGTACACTGAAGTTCTTTAGTATTAAAAGACGAATTTCTAAAACCATAGATAGTGTTCATCTCGCCACTTGACCTGAAGAAATTCAAATTTTTTCTTTGCTCTTTTTTCTCATATTTTAATTTTTAGACTAATTTTTTAAATATTGACCAGTATTACATCTAATATTCAGTATAATAAATGTGCCCTTCGGTCATGCTTATAAACTTTTTATAGTTTTGCAAGTAAGATTCATTGTAGTAACAAACATTTATTCCCAAAATTCCCTACGACTAATTCCAATCCCACATGTCGAACTGTAAATTGTTTTTCAGATCGACAGTAATGCACCTGAGTTCGATAAATAGAAATTGAACGATTTATGTCCTATGAAAAATCATTCCATTCCAAGAAGATTGTGACATGAAACATAAATTTTTCCCGTCGCCAGCTATTTTATACACTGACAGAACCGCAGTTCCTCGTAAGGACGCAGTATTTTCAAAAATAAATTTTACGACTTAAAAAACTACCTCTTTCATTAGAGAAAGATAATCAACAAAAGATCAGTATTTTCACGGTCAGATTAATAGCAAACCGCAAACTATTATCTTCCATTCAAACGGATACTTTTTCCAATAGTTGGGCCCCAAAAATTGATTTTAATAATACAAATCACTCTGCTTATTTTTATTTTTTATTTTTTAAATTTTGTGAGCTCGTTTTGTCCAGAAATAATTAAAAAGGAAGGAGTCAATTATATCTTGATACAGTCAGATATTGTTAGGAAGAAGGAACAAATAACAGGAACAATCTGTGGAGAGGGAAAAGATACGATATAAGAGGCGTAATATATAGTAGAAAGACCAAGTTGCAGCAAACTGGAATAGAAAGCAGAACGCTCGGTAGAAAGAGATGAAAACTCAAAGAACACGTGATCCGCATCGCAAACACGCTCTTCGTTTGAGTGGAGAGGACAATATGGAGAGGCAACCAACAAAAAACGAAAACATGAGAAAGATAAGAGAGTATAGCTTAAGAACGTAGACGAATAACAGAAACAACAACACAACGACGAAGTGAAGGAAACAGAGAGAACCACGGATTGGTAGGAATTTGATACTATAAACTAAGATGAAAACCTTTTCACAGTGGAAGGAGATTGGACGATGGGACTTTTTTAATGAAGAAGCGAGAAGAGAGAGCAACCCGAGCCAGGAAGTTCGCCGCTTCATCACCGAAGATACCCGAATGACTAGGAACCCGCAGCAAATCAATTTGAATGGAATGAAGGGAAGAAAGAACGTGAATAAGTGAGCGTATGCAGAGTATGATAAAATCACAGGATTGATCAGGTAGAGGAGAATGAATTGAAGGACGGTCATGGAGAGATATATTCAAGAATTTTGAGGATAGGTGATTGGAGGAAATTAATATAATGCAACGTAGGATAGCCATTAATTCAACCGTGAATATGGAACAGAAAGAAAACAGGCGAAAAGATTCTGAAAAGTCAAAATCTAGGAAAATAAAAGAGCCACTGACACCGCCCGGCCGCTTCGAACTATCTGCAAACACAGTTCCATGTGAGGGAAATTAAGAATTGATACTACTGTAGAATTCCTGTCTAATTAGGGCCTCCGGAAGAAATTTGGAGAGCGTAGGTATAGTAAACATTTTAGGAGAATGGCAAAGTCCGGTGAAATTAAAAGGGAAATAGGGGAGATTGTCAAAAAAAATTTTATAACACAAAAACGAACTAAGCCAAAGAGAGGAGGGATAAAATAAGGGTTTTCCTAGGTGTGAAACGCTAGTTTCTAGATACAGAAAGATAGGAATGGATGAGAGTAGAGGTGAATGGAAAACGCTTAGCAAGGAAACGATAGCCCAAATAAAAGGGGTAGTTTATCAGATTCGGCAAGGACCGCTGAAACTGGGAGAATTTAAAAGCACCAAAACATAGACGAAGGCAAGAGTTTTGGATTACATCCGATTTAGAGAGTCGGGACTTACAGGCACAACCATAGAGAAATGAACACTAATTAAATTTTGAGCGGATGATAGATTTATGTAGATAAATAAGAATATAAGGATCACCATCCCATTTGGTATGAGATGGAGGCTTCCGCAGGTTTAGCCTTTTGGTTGCTGAAGAGGAAGGATGTCTGATGTTTTTGGAGAAAGATGACCGACTGTCAAAGAGGATACCAAGATAACAGAAACAGTTAACACTAGAAAGATAGGTATTTGCTAGGGATAGACAGACAGAAGGAAGGTTATAAGGTCTTAGAGTAAACAGGAGCAACAGGATTTAGTAGGAAAATTGGAAAGGTTAATTGAGGGAAGGGAATATTCCGACAGAGTAAGAGACGAAGTAAGTGGTTCACTGGATGATACAATATCATACGGTGAAACAAAGAGTTGGATATGAGTGGAACAGAAGCCACACTGATAGTGTATATGTCTAAAAGAGTAGGACTGGGGGAGGAACCATGGGAAAGACGTCGAAAAACTGTTTTTCAGGTTTCAAAAGATGGAGCAGAGAGGTGGATAGAACGATTCAGCATGAAATTGATAATAAGGGAAGTAAACTGCATTGCAACGTTAATTGCAATCATATTATCTTTTAGAATAGATAAATGAACATTATCAAAGGCACAGGGTACATCAATAAAGGAAGTCAAGGTATAATGTTTATAGATAAATGGTTGGTAGATATAGGAAGCAAAAAAAAAAAATACAATCGGAGGGACCAACACCAGGCTGAAAGCCAAACATATTGCTAGGAAATACATTATTAAGCTCTAGCTACCAAACAAGGCGCTTGTTTAGCATACATTCAAACAGTTTTCTGATGCAGGATGCCAAGGAAAAATGACGTAAGGAAGAACTTTTTTTAGGAATGGGAATGATGATAAAATAATTCCAAGAGGGGGGAGTTATACCTCTGGAGAGAAAACAATTAAAATGATCAAGAAAAAAATGTAAGGGACTGTTCAGACAGGTATTCAAGGACCAGAAAAGATATACCGTCAACACCCGGAGTGGGGCTAGAAGATTTGGTAAGGAAAGATTTTAGTACATAAATATTGAAAGCAGAAGTTAGGAAGTGTTCATGGAATTATGCGGAGGTGGAGTTACATACAGTTCTAAGCAGGAGCAACGGAATCGATGAAGGATTCTAGGCTACCTTTAGACAAATTGAGATTGGAGGGACGTTCACAGGATGGGCATTTGAAAGCTCTAGTCATTTTCCAGATATGAGAATGAGGGATATTCCTAGAGAATGAAGAACAGAAATTTTTCCAGGAGGACCCTTTTGAGACTTTAAGTATATACCTATCTCTCGCGTTCGCTCGCTTATGAGCAAGCAAGTTTTCAGTTGTGGGATCTAAACGAAAGGTTCGAAAGGTGTCACAAATATGGTGAAATGCACGGTTACATTCCTCATTCCACCAAACAGATGAGGCTTTATTGTGGTTATTAGATATCTGATGATGGGTAGGTGAAAATAGAGTAAGAGTAGATGTAAGGGAGTTTAAAAAGGAATTATATAGAAGTACGGGATTGGAGTCAAGTTAAGTACTAGGAAGTGACGAATCAAAACAAGAACGAAACAGAGTCCAATTTGCTCTGGAGTGGTTTCATCGAGGAGAATGCGGAGGCCTGAAGCAAGTCGACGAAGAAAAGTTAACAGGAATCTTTATGATAGGAACATGGTTACTGCCGTAAGAACCCGTAAGAATTCTCCAGTTGTAATAGGCGTTCGGCAAGGATGCATTTTGTCCCCCCTTCTTTTTAATATATATGCGAAGGCGATTTTCGAAGAGGCGCTTGGTGTAAACGATGGGGGAATTAAACTAAATGGAATAATAATTAATAATATACGTTATGCGGACGACAGTCTTATAATAGCCAGTAGCAAGCAGAACTGCAGCAGATGATAGACAAGCTGGTAGAGCACAGTAAAGCGTTTGGACTTCTGATGAATAGCTCGAAAACAAAAGTTATGGGTTTTTCAAAAAAGCCAACCGAATGCACCCTGGAAATTAATGGCGCAGAAATAGAGCAAGTCACGACAATCAAATACCTAGGCACCACTCTGGATGACAGCTGAACCTCAAAAAAAGAGATTCGTTCTCGAATCGAGATGGTTCGAGCAGCGTTTATAACTATGGGAAATATTTTCACAAGACGCGAATTGAACATTGATCTAAGGATGTTCTCAACTGCTACGTGTTTACGATCTTGCAGTATGGTTGCGAAAGTTGGACGTTGGATTCCACACTGGAAAAACGCAAACAGGCTTTCGAAATGTACACCTATCGTCGTATGCTACGGGTATCCTGGATTCATAGAATCACAAACAAGAAAATACTAGATAGAATTGGAAGACAACCCATGCTGTTAAACTCGGTCAAAGAACGCAAGCTACGGTATTTGGGCCACGTAATGAGAGGCCTAAGTACGAGATCCTGCGAGTCATCCTAGAAGGAAAAATAATGGGCAAAAGATTTGTTGGACGCCCGCAGAACTCCTGGATGAAAGATTTCTGCCGATGGCTTGGATGCACATCAATTGAGTTGTTCCGCTCCGTTGATTCAAAGGTCATACTGGCAACGTGGATCGCCAACCTCCGAGGCGGAGGTATGAAGAAGAAGAATTAAGACCAATAATGGAAAAAGCAAAGGTCAGATCAAGAGAATTTGAAGTAGATGTATTCCTGAAATAGGTTGGGGAATGATCGTAAAGGAGAATTAAATTATCGGAAAGGATATCATTCTCAAAAAAGGAACCGTTGGAATTGGTGGATATGCAACCCCGCAAAGGCTAATGGACATTCCAGTCACTCCCGATAATAAATGGTTGCGGGAAACAGTTGAAAAAAGCGTAAAGAGGGAAATGACGGAGATCACAATTATGGGGGAACGTGGATGGAGACAATGTTAATAAGATGCGGAAGGGTAGTACGAATAGAGATGAGGACTATGTTACGTTGGTTAGGAATAATAGGAAGGTTTAGAGAAATATCGTAAAAGCGGAAAAAAATCCCATTTTTAACAGGGATTGCGGAACCACCACACCCGTCATTCCGATCATATCTAATTATTTTATAACTTCTAATATTAAAGTTCGTGACCGACCGAAGCCACGGTTCTGAGATGAGAGCAACACTAACCTTATGAATATCCAATAGACCCTCTAATGAATTTTTAGTGGTTCTACGACAATTCCACTGAAGTATACTGAACGCAGTCATCATGGTGAGACAGGTAACGTACTAGAAGTATAGGGATTGAGAAGAAGGAAAACGAAAACAGTATGAAGGCACAATAGTTGGTATAAGGTAAAGAGAAAAGCAAAGACATTCGTATTAATGAGATTGAAAAAGGGTGTAAGGGTTAAATTATGCTGCGCAAAGCTACTTGCTACATAACTCTTGCTATACGCGCTAGTCAATCTCACCGCTGAATAGTGGAGTACGAAATGTGGGAGAAAACAGAAATAATTCGAATGCACACCGGTTCAAAGACTGACCGAGTCATCTTGACACGAGTACATTAGAAAGAGAAAAAGACGTAATAAATGTACTAAAGCCCGACAAGGTTCTTGAACACTTCAGCGACTGTACAATTTACAAATAAGAAAAAAAGTAAAAGAGGAGGCATTGAACATTAAAATCAAACAGTTCTTTAACTGATTTAAATATCTTATTTTGTATGTTAGCAGAAAGATTAGAAAAGAAAGAAGTAAAGAGAATTTCGGGTATAAGGAAAGAATATGAGATAAAGATTTAACAAAGGAAGAAGAAGAAACAGTGTTATTAGAAGAGAGTATTTCCACGATGGCTGAAGACATATTTTCAATTAACTATAGAAGAGGAGTTCAGAGTGACCAAAGGGGCAGGATAGCATTAGCAGGATTTGGAAAAATACTATTAATTGAGATAGAGTTACACAGAAGAGGAGTAGATTTGTTGAAAGCCTATCCATTGGAGGGGGATGGGATACGGTTAGATGGAAGAGGAGATAACTGCGGAGGGGTTTTAGTTTAATGATTTTTATGGAAGACAGGAGATTTAGGACGTGCGAACGAATTAGAGAAAAGGGAGGGAGGTGATGAAGGAGACTTAGAAGAATTACTAGGAGAAGAGCTAGACATTGGGGCTTGGTCGGCATATGAAAAAGTACGAGATGCTAAATTGTTACTTTTAAAATGATAGACCTTCTGGAATGAAATATTCTCAAATTCCATAATACGTTTTTTATCCTTCTGCCTGATCCATTCATGACAAGTTCGGTCAAGAGCAAAGTGAGTGCCTTTGCAATTACGACAGTTCCTGTAGACTGTCGCATTCTGAAACTGGGTGCTTAGAATTATAGTGGAAATAGGTGTTAGAGAAACTACGACAGAGCTTTGCAATATGTCCAAAAAGAAAACATTTAGAACCCTGCGTAGGCGATCGGACACTTGGAGAAACAGAATATCGCATCTTGAAAATCGAAACGAATTCTGGGAGAGTGGTACTATAAAATCTGAGTTCGACTGAACGAGTATGGATTTTAACGCCATCTGAAGAACGGCATATACGGTGAATAGAGGCAGTGGGGATTAGCGATTCGATTCCCTCCTCCAAGACTTCATCTTCGGAAAAGGACGGATGCACGCCGGAGATAACGCCCACCCTGAATAAGACGGTATTGGGAATATACGCTCTGATGTTATGTTGCGTGAAAAAATTAGGACGGGCAAGAAAGACATTAGTGGAAGTAACAGAGAGAAATTTAATTGCGATGCGACTCCTGCCTTGAAGAACAATGCATGAATGTGACGAGGAAATGTAACTGATTAGCTTTGCAAGGCCAAGGGATGTAGATGACTTAGAGGTTTCTTTCCATAAAGCAACTTTCAACGTGGACAATAAAAGGCCCCGGATGATCAGGAGAAAACAGATTTTCTTTGTTAGCAAAACTATATTTGCTAGTGTTATTGTTATTATTATTATTATTATTATTATTATTGCTGTTATTATTATTATTATCATTGCTGTTATTATTATTATTATCATTGCTGTTATTATTATTATTATCTTACATAACCTTGCCCAAAATTATGTTAATGTCTTATTAAATTGATTCAGCAGTAATAAACTAATAGTAAATTTTAAGAAAACCAAATTCGTGGTATACAGCCACTTACAATAAAATAAATTTGATAACGTAGAGTTAAATTTATGCAACAATATATCCTTAGACAGAGTATACGACATCAAGTACTTGGGCTTAAATCTGGATTGTAGACTAACATGGAATAAACATTTACATTATTTAGAGTAGAAATTTAAAAAATTAAATTACATCTTCTATTACTTAAATGAGTTTTTCAGCGGGAATCATTTATTCCGAATATATTCAGCGCTTTACATGCCTGTTCTCACATAATACTGTTTCATGCATTGAAGAAATGCACCAAGATACAAAACTTAATACAACTTAATTTAGTCAAGAGAATATTTAAACTTATTAACTAGAACACAATTACCGATTCATGTGATATTTCCCGTTACCTAACCACATTATACAAAACTCAGTTATTACTTTCCCTGTTTAAGTACAGAAACGAATTTGGCTTCCACATTAATACGAACAAAACGGGGAGTTGCGGTAAAGAATTTGCAATTGTGCCAAACTATAACAAATACCATTCTCGTATACAAGCATGCTATATGGCTCCATTACTTTATAATCACTTACCAAATTCTCCATCGCACAATATGAAAAATCACATAAATTACAAAAAAAGACGCAAACAGTTATTATATTATTTTGATAGCAATTCCAGTGCATAATGTATAACGACCCACTCACCATTATCCTTTATTTCTGTCGGCTATCTCTGATCGTGTAAGGATCTGAGTCTCTCTTTCCCCTCTGTTCCACTGTTCTGGGCTAATGTCCATGTTGACGCGGACCCATTAAAAAAAAAAGGAAAGAAAAGAAACATTTTTCTTTCTCATTATTGTATTCCAATTTTTTATATTGAATTAATTCATCGCTCGCACAATTTGTGCGCATAGGTGGAGCTTGTTATTTGAATTTGAAAAATATTATTATTATTACTAATATTATTACTTTTATTGATATTGAAATTTTCAATAGCTTTAATGGCATTGTTGTTAATGTTATTTGAATTAACGGAATTAGGCAAATCGGATTATGAGAGCCGCAGATCCGTGCTTGGCAAAAACGTGGTAGGCGAGGGAGGGCCGGAAAGTTTGCGGTTTCCGACAGTGTCAACCTCCATCAGGTTCAGCGACACATTACATTTAGTGGCTTTTCAATCTTTGGCGGAGGCCGCCGAGCGGCCCCCACTAGAGGAGTTCGTCGATCAACTAACTTGAAATTTAAAAAAGACAAAAACTGCGAAATGAATTACACTTAGTATTTAGTAATGGAATTACGATCGTCTAAAGTAGCGAAAGACAAACTAAAAATATTGAAATGATGAACGCGGAAAAGAAAAATCGAAACAATGTCACCGGTTTTATTAGCTACGACCATATCGAGAACAATGCTGAAGAAATCGAAAACAACGTTATCGGAGCACAATTGTTACCTGATAAACAACGCGAACGAACAACCCCGCTTATGCTTGTTACTTGCGCTGATTCCTTTAATGATATTCTCAAACAATTTGCCTCGCTAGTTGATTCTCTCTCTCTTCTACATATGTACAGCTTTTCATTCGGCACATAATGCAGCTTCTTCAAAACTTGAAAAATCTCTTTAATCTTTATTTGGGACATTTATCCCTCATGTCTAATAATAATTTAACACCTGCCACAGCCTAAATCCGTTTTATGTTGCTAATCCGTTTTTTTTCTTTTCCTTTTATTGCAACATTAATTTCTTCTTCGCACTTTTTCCTATCGTAATATTAATTTTTATATTCACCTCATTTATGAACATAAACTGTTAGAAATGGCCAATTTTGTTATTTTTATTTTTGTTTTCTTTATTTATTTATTTTAGCGACAGACAGCTTAATTTTTCTCCAAGTTCAACCAATTTCTTTCACTCCTCTCTAAATAGGATGGTTGATAATTGATAACAATTCTTATCAATCTACATTAATATAAATGTGATTTTATCAGCCTTGCTATCACAGTTGATGGATTTTTTTCTTTATTTGCTCCATTTTTTTTCGTAATTGCTTTTTATTCACTGACTTCCTTTACTCATTGTCTTTTTACTTTCTTGTTCTTTTACTTTCTTCAAGTGTCCATCTATCTCATTATAATCCTGACTTTTTCCACAACGATCTACAAATTTAATATTCTGCAATGGAACTGTGTCGGTCCAAGGGTCAACGGGGATGCTTTAGAGGAATGGTCAGTTCAACACAAAACTGATGTTGTTTACTGGATGAAACGTGATTAACCCGTGAGAGAACACACACGGAGTTTCCTTCTGGTAGCTTAATTTTTACCGAATAATTTTTCATACGGTAAAATCGGATAATTTTGAAATGTTTCCGATTATCCTTTTAGCGTCTTTTAGGATATTATGAATAGAGTTGATTTCGTGTTTTGGGAAAAATAATTTCATGTAAAAACGTGTTTTGTACAGATACACAGTTTTTCTTTGTACGCAACCTTTTCTACAGTAGTATCATCAGAAATGATTTCATTTAGCTTCGAGTGGTCGATTGTTCTTTTGTTGGACGGAATTATTTTCGGAAATCGCGAGATGCTTCAAAAGCGACCGGAAAAAAATCGACCTTCAAACACCGACTGCAGAATATGCAGAAAATTAATCTGCGAAGAACATAGAGCTCTGACTTGTGTAGATTGCGCGGTCAATGTACGAAAACTAAATAATGGCGATGATATATAAGTGTACGTTTTTTATTTGATTTGTTTGTACAGAAATTACAATTAGAAAAATATAATGCTTATGATCGTTAAAGGTGTTATATTTTTAAATGATGCGTTTAGAGAAATATAAGACGATGCACCAAAATGTGTACAATATTTTTTGAAATGCTTAAAATTGATATTACCATATGCGTATATGTGTTATCACACATGGAGAAAGGGACCTAAGAGTGAAAAATGAAATTTTTCAGGAAAGCCGTTTAAAGTTTAGAACTAACTTTTCGATGTGTACTCCCCGATACATTCATATGATTTTTAAAAAGTTAGTAAGATATATTAAAAGATAATAATATAGTGATCCGAAGAGGTCCCTGTGTGCGGCGACCCTTTGCGTTAAATTTTTTGACTGCTTAAAAGATTATTGTGTCCTCAAAATTAGTCGTTATACATTAATCAGATTTAATCGGGGATACGGCTATTCAGGAGCTGTCGTTTTGATTAGAAATGACATTCACTATTTTGATATTCGTTTCCGTACTTTATCTTCTATTTTTCCTAATTTAGTTCGCTTCAGCATTCCTACAAACTCTTTCCGATTAACTTTTGCTCATAATTTTGTTTTTTACAATTTCCTTTTTTAATGTTCCTTCGACTGGTTTTTCTACCATTCCCTTTTACGGGGAGATTGGAAAGTTCGCTCTCTTCTTTGCCCTCGTACCAATTATAATAATAATCGTGTTATTCTTAAAGTCATTTTTCTTTGTAATAATCCCATTTTGCTCAACGATAATTTCCCTGCTTTTTATAGTAATCCTTTTACTTTTAGTTCAGATAACTTAATTTTTACCACTCCAAATATTGGCTTCTCGACTGTTCACAGAGAACCTTAAAGGGCACATTTGAAAACAATCACATTCTTATAATCACATCCTTTAATAACTTTTCCTTTCCTGTCAGTCTAAACCTCGTCATATTCCTTAATGATGTAATCTTAAATCGGACCGGTGTAAATTCCGCCTGTTATTAATTTATCTCTTCCTCACATCAATGTAGACAGGAATCGTAGTATATCTCAATATCAGTAATTTATTCAATGTATTTCTCTTTTGCTCTTTGCACATTCTCTTCTCCACACCACTCGTTATTTTAATAAATCTCTGATGCTTCATTTTCATAATCGAACAATGATTGCAAATCTGCGTTCGACAACCTCGGTACTTCCTCATTTAAAACCTTTTGCTCTCCTGTTATTCTTTCTGCAACTTCCTTACACATAAAAGATCTATCCTTACGCGCTTAAAAATAGCCGGTTGGGCAAATTTCTGTTCTTCTTTTTCCTATGTCCCATATTTAGAAAATAGCTAAAGTTTTTAGAACTCCTCTATCTGAATGCCCGTCTAATTTTAATATTGTCCAAGATAGAGTAATTTCATTCATAGCTATTGTTCCACCCTACGTCCCTTGTCACGCTTAACCTTTCCCCTCCTTCCACTGACTTTCTTCCACATTTCTTATCTTCTAACTTCAGTCCTAATAAATTTTATTCTTCTTCAAGCAATTCATCTGCCGAATCCTCTCCTGGATTTTTTCAATCGGTTTTCTTTTGAGGCAAAATGCAAAAAAAAAAAAAAAAAAAAAAAATATTTTGCTATAAAAAGAAAATTGAGGGGAGGTTGTATCACGAAAAAAAAAAAAGAGGAGGGTCGTCTGCTAATTTTTGATTCGCTTAAATATTAATAGTATAAAAAAAACGGAAAAATTGAATGTAAGTCGAATAAGATGAGAATCAAACCTCGATGATTTTGATAAATGGAAATAATATAGGAGCGATGAACATTCGAAAACGCGATCAGCGTTGAAATGTTTCCTTTCTAGGGAAAGGTAAATATGACAAAAAAAAAAAAAAAAGGGAAAGGGAAGGCGAAAGAGAGAAATCTGAAGAGAACGGTTAAAATGTAAGCGAATAGTAGAAACGGCGACTTGGTCAATATTGACATTTATGCATACTGAAGTATATACTTTTGCGTAACATGTTATGAAATACAGACTCTTATACGAATAAGCCCCGGTTTCTAAATATGTTAATGTCTTGTTTGTGTAAAACTGTCATTAAGTTGGAAATTATTTTCCTTTTTTTTTTTTTAGTGAAGTTACGAAATTTTTGAAATAAAAGCGTACTTTTAATTTTTTATTTTTAAAATCACTTTAACGTTCCTTGTTGCACTTTTAGTTTATAGACACATTCCAATAGAGATCCTTTTGAAAGTAGAAATTAAAGAAACAACAAAATAATAGTACATAATACTGCAAATTATCCGCTCGCTTCTAAAATATGAGATTTTTCAAAACATTTCTTATTAATACAGTCGGACTTAAATGGTTCTAATTTATTCGGTACATCACTTAATTTATAGAAAATTTCTGTAAATATTATGTTAAAACAAAGATCAAAGGTTCCCTTACTGACAACGTATTTTTTAAAATTTATATCCCTGTTATTTAAAAAATTTAGCATTTCAATTGTTCACAGACATCGGTTACAAATGTTAAATAATTTGTAATAATAATTTTGAATCTTCAGTAATATTATTTTTCAGTTTCTGAACGAAACCAAGCAACTTCAGAGAGGACTGCATTTTTACGTCTATCGCACTAACATCTATACCAAGCATCAGCGTCACCACCCAGTAACAGTGAGCTGTAAAATATTCTTTCTTCTTCAACTCTGAGATTTTATTTTATTTTATTTTTTTCGTTGAGTCTGCACTTTAATTTAGCTTGTAGTTGATACAATGTGAATACTCTATTCGTACTTAGCTTCCTTCGTCTCTTCGCCGTCTATTTTTTCTAAGCATCCAACGAATGAGTAAACTTATATATCCAGAGTAGTATGTAACCTAGTTCATGAGGAAATATATCACAAAAACCGTATCTGATCTGATCTACTTTTTATAACCATTATTTTTGATACAGGATTGAAAATGTGCGATATCTACAAAATTTAAATAAGAGCAAATGAAACAGTTATGTAATATTATCATTTTCTCCTTAATATAATTTCTACAATTTCTGAAGATAAAAGCCAACCTCGTTCTTGCTTTACTGATTGTAATTAGCGTGTGAATATTGAACGTAAGATTTCAGTCCGATATTACTCCTAAATCTATAATTTTTGTTTTCGTTTTCACAATAAAAGTTCTTCGGCACTTTTAAGTAGATTTTGTAACTGTAAAATTTTGTGTAATACGAAACAATTTTGATTTATAAACGGGTAATCTGTTTTTTTGGGAACCCCCAGAACGTACAATAATCAATAACTTTTTGTGCTAATAGCACATCGTACTATCTTCTTTTTTCTTCGTTTTTCTATAATAATAATAGTCATAAAGTTGATAATTTAGAACGAGCCCAGTGAAGTTTCATATTCCTTTGGAATGATATTTGAAATAGAAATAGTGGCTTATCCATTAGGAAATTTATTTCCGCTAATTTCAACCTTTTTCAACTTCTTAACCACGCACAATATGTATGTGCTAAAAAAGATAGAATAGAGTTTCTAGCCTTTATTCCGGATGATTAATTCTGTATGGGTTAGTTAGAAGAAGATACTGTTAGATTAAAGGAGAAAAAACGCCTGTTTATAGTTTTGGGTAGCAAAATAAGCAGGGAAGGATACGTTTATAGTTTTGAAGACCAAGGGGGGGACCCTGTTTAGTTCGAAAAGCTATTTTGAAGAATTTGGAATAATATCTGTAGTACAAATTTGATTATAGCTTTAATTAAATAAAAAAGTTGTTTCAGTATATGTGGATGAATGGTATTAACACCGGACGCTATGTCTTTGAAATTATTGGACAGATGATAATTCGAATACCGTGAATTAACAGATTAATTTTCGTTCGTAATGAAATTAGTAAAATTACTACTTTCTACTTTGATTTTCTAAACCAAAGATTCAAGCGTACCGGATAATGGTTGAGGTACAAACACTGACGCGGGGAAAAGCAAAAGCGCGTACTACTTACGATGTATCCATGACACTAGGGCGTTATTAAAAGAACGGAAAAGCAGTACATTTTGTAAATTCATTTAGAGGTTTAATTTCGTTTCGCACGATGCCGTTTGGAATTCCATTCGAAATGGCGATAGTGGACTTGATCTAGAATTCATGTTTACGCTTTCGAATAATTCATGCAGGTCCCCTAATGTTTGCCTTACTACATACTTCAAGTTACCGCTATATGTCGCAACTTCCATTTTTCAGCTATCTCGTGAAGGTCGATGGTTGGATAGTATAAGTGAACTTAAGAGTTGATTGACAAGTTCCTTAATTGATGAAGTCTATGAGGTGGGATTTCTTAAAGAAAAAAATCCAATAAAACTAACCTTAATTAAGTGATTGCCAAAAAAAAAAAAAAAACAAAACCAAAAGAAACGAATATTTTCTCAGTTTCTGATTTTCTAAATTAACGTTTTAAGGTTTTTCGCATAAACCAAAATGAAAAAAAAAAAAAAAAAAGGAAAAGAAAGAAAAAAATCATTTTCTATTTTAACTTATGAAGTGCCCATTAACTGAAAGGAAACAATTAGAAGAGCACGGTTGGTTAAATTTCAAATATTGACGATATGAAGGAACCAGTTGCCGGAATAATAGGCAAGGAAGAGAAAGACAGAAAATTAGAGACGCAATAAGGAATAGAGAGACTTTAGAACTAGACCTATAAGACAGAATAGTTAATGAAAAAATAGCAAAGACAGAAGAATACATGATTCGCTTCACAGAGGCTATGATTAAGTACAGCGGTATTGGTGAAAAAGTTGTAAAAGAGCGAACATGGCAAATAAAGGAAACAACAAAATACTAAAGAAAGCTATCAAAGAACTTCAGATTAGAAGCGAAACAAGGGAAGACGGAAGGATAAAAGCAAAGCGGATAATAGATAAGGAGGAACACTTTACACTTAAATTAATGTGTTTCCTGAGGCCAATTTGCTTTGTCGGAACTTTCGATCTTTTTACATTTGATGCCTAATTACACTAGTACGTGCTTTTTTATTCTGCAGTAAGCAAGAAGTTGAACACTGAAAAACTGAAATTTTCATTTTGGAAATTAAATTAAAGAGATAGATCGTCCAAAACTTTTACCATAAAATTTAGCATATTTTAGTTATGGCAAAAGAAATGTGTAAATTTTGTTCATAACAAAATTATTTGAAAAATTTTAGAAAGAAAAAAGTATTGTTTTTGTAGCTGGTCGAAAAGCGAAATAATCTAGTACCAACAACAAACGACGTTTTCGTAATTTATGTTGCAGTGAGCAATTCCCGAACTGCTGAATATCATACTCGAATATTATGCGTATATACATATATATATATGTATATATATATATATATATATATGTATATATATGTGTATATAGGTACTTTTCATAGAAAGTACAAAAAGAAATATTTTCTTATTCTCTATTTTTTTTTTTATTAAAACGAGTTTTTTTTTGTTTTTTTTATTAATTTTTAGGTATTTCTTTTACAATTTTTCCCCAAATCCCAGCTCAATTTATTTTTTAATTTACCCATTTCGAAGCAACGGCAACAAATAGCACTGCTCAACGGTAAATAGTACTCGTATATGCCTTTCGGTAATCCATATGAATTTCAGATCCTATTTATACAGACACGCCGATTTTCTAAAGGAATATCAGTGCATTCATTTGCCTAAAGCTTTTTCTGATCAAATTCAGCTACAAACTATCGATTAGTGACGCACTAGGAAAACTAGTGTTGAATGTGCAAACAAAGTCAAATAATATAATAAATAAAACGGACAGTTTCAAAAAAGCCTGGCATACTTTTCCTGCGACGATTCTTTTTTGTTTTTTTTATTTTTTCAAATTTATAACTTCATAATTAAATTTCTTTTAATAAGATATATACAAATAATTTTTCGAACTTGATGTTCTCTTTTTCCTGTAACATTTTCAGGAACCATTTTTAGTTGCAAACATATGCACAATTATACGCAATACGCTTTTGTCTGGAAATGATCCTGGCGTCCACAAAGCCAATCCGTGACATACTATTGATAACAGACTCTCATTAGTGGTGGCTAAGATGATAGGAGATGGAACCCCAGGGAGAGAGTTAACAAACCAAGTCCTGACACTCATCATGGAATTGCAATCAAAGGGTTATAATGGATCCCAAGTCATTCTGGAATTTCAGGAAATGAAAGGGCGGACACAGCAGCTCACTCAATCATTACAGCCCCAGTCCACAAAACATTCTTGGGCCCCCTCAAATATCGGATGAAATACGAAGTCAAATAATGGAACTGGAAATTAAGTGCACATCTTCAACCCGTCCCACCACCAGAATATTAAAAAGTCCGTCGATGGTGGCCCCACGAGGGGACGTTACGACTCTTGGGCCGTAATAGTCTAGATATTTTATACACGGCCCGGAATCTAACCAAGGTTGAGTGGTATAAAAAAAATTAAACTTAAAAACGCGGTGGCAAACCGGTTCAGAAAAAAAACAAAACTATACGTATAACAGGTGAAAATGTTTTTTGGTGATTTCCCCCTTTCAAAACATTTTCTTTACAATTTTTGAACCAGAAATGCTAATCTTAAAACGAAAGCGTGGTGAAATTCAATTAAAATTAATCGTATCGAAAGGTCGATTTTGTGCCAAGTTTATCACATTCCAACTAATCCTGTTTGGTTGGATCGCAGCGCGGAAATATGTGTACGCGTTATATTAAAGCGGTCCTTGACATCGAATAGCACGAGCAATACAAGACTCGAATCATGCGTGCAAACCGAATAAACAAATTCACTGCCGATTTGAACTGCTGTAATGAACTTCTTAATTCGAAAAGTACCCCAACAACCATTTAAAAATGAAATGGCGCTAATTTCGACTTCAAAATATCACAAATACATAAAAAACTGGCGATTCGCTTTTGTATCGATCGATAAACAATTAATTAAGAATTTCGGAAACATTCGGTAAACTGTTGTTTTATCAAATTTTGAGAAGTATTTACATTTTTCCATATATACATATACACATTTATATATTAAAAACTTAACCCTCCGACCCAGCCTGGAAACACCTCCGAACCCCCAGCTCTATCACTTCTGTACATCGTATGGAACGAGAAAAATTGACAACGTCAATTGTTTCAACTGCGCGAAAAGAAAAAAAAAAGATCTTTATTTAATGTCGCATTTTAGGACAAATTTTCATGACAGAGAAAGTAACAGTCGGGCGAAGAATGACGTTATCATTGAATAACATAATTAACCAGAACAACAATCCATTTTGTCGATACTTTGTCTTCTTATGTATACGATACATGTAACGTTGTTTTGGGACACGCAACGTTCTGGGACAAAAAAGGTGATGCGGTTGACTTACGAATGACGTTGTCATCAATACGAATCGGTAGTTGTGGCGCAATCTTCAATATAATAAGCGACGAAAGAAAGTGAAATATATTCGGTTCTCGTCTCATATTAAAATTGTAATTTAAATTTACTGGCTAGAGATTTGAAAGATATAGCATGAGGAATTAGTTGGTGTACATTCGGGTGAATTAGTCTGCGATTTCATCTTACACGTACGTAACATTAATTTTTTACGAACCCTGATATACAAGTATATTTTTATTTGTGTTATTTATAAAACTTAATAAACCTTTTGGATAAATGGTTATTTTTTATATGTTACGAACATTTCCGATAAATAAATAAATATTTTTCGAAATATTGAATTATATTAATAGCTCTGGTGACCGGCCAGTTTTTTTTATCAACAATCTCAGACTCAACAGATTAGTATTATAATCGCCTTAGAAAAAGAATCCGGTTCGTTCTTTGGAATAACCAATCTTCCGGAAGAAGAATTTGTATTAAATGGTTCCCGATTTGGGGATATAATAATAAATTCGTATTAAATGACCCCGAACTTGAGACATAATAAACTCATATCAATATATATATAGAAATATATATATATATATATATATATATTGTTATAGATCTTACATATTTGCTACGACTTTTATAAAATTTTCACTTTTTTAAAATAATTTTAACTAGTGTCGCTTAACAGTGTAGAACATGAAAAGGTAAATAAAAAAAGAAAAAAGAATAATATTTCTTTTTGTTTCTCCACTGCCTACAAAGAAGTGTCTAAATCCTTTTGAAAGGGATTTGTACACAAAGAAAAGTAGCTGAATTAATAAAAGCCTATTTTTTTTTTAAATGGTTATGATAAGCGGACTAGAAAAAGTGAAAAAAAATCCAATTATATTCCGACCAAATAAATATTTACGACTTATATATAAAGACGAAAAAAACCAGCAACAAACATGGAGATTACTCGAACTTAACATATAACGGCAGCAGAAGACAACGAGAACCATTCAAAACATCTTATTAGCCACACCGCACAATTAATCGTCACAAGTTAAATCTGCCCCAAGAACGACTGATTTATTCACATCTTCCACTATCTGCTCAGTACTACTTGATGTACGAAAGGATCAGTCGGCGTACACTCACTTCGGACATAAGTAGACATTTACACCGCCAGCCATGACCACAAAGATACCAAGTCATCTATCATATCGTTACATGATTTGGTTTCATTGAACATCCCTGTAAATCTGGTTGACTGCAATTCGAATAAAATACGATATACGATAGACCGAAATTAAATTAAAATTACCAAAATATAATTTAAATCAAATATCGCCATAAACACCGAACCGTATCAATATATATATATATATATATATATATATATATATATATATATTAATATTAATTACAATGTAACTCTTAGGCTACCCCCATTAGAAAAAATGTCACAGTTTCATGTAACAAAATATGTAACGAAAAATGTAACGAAACAATGTCTTAATTTTATATATATTTATTTTTATAGTGCCATACTCAGCTTCTAAGCGTCGGCAACTACCTATTCGTACATCTCAGTTGTACAGATATAGGTAGTGTACCAGGCAATTATTATATGCAACGCAGGTGTACACACGCAAGACTACATTCAGACCCGTGTGGGTTTGTTGTGTACTGACCTAGCGCGCATATGATGTTGAACGTGGTGGTTTTCCATTGCCTTCCACGTGACTATTAGCGATTATTTAATTTATTTATTTATTCTTGTAATAAGTTTGTCGTCGCTCGGGATCGGAAACGGAAGTCAAACGCTCTAGCAACTAGGCTATCGCGACGAAATTTTTTATATAATGAAAGTTAAATGTTAGGATATGATTTTTGTGATTATGTTATTTTTTTTTTTGTTTTGATGCCAGTAAGAATTACGTTTTAAATTTTGATCATTTTATACAAAATATAGAAGAGAAAGAGACAGAAATGAAAGCAAGAGGGGTCAAAGGGCACAGCTCCTTGCGAGGCCAAAATGGCCGAGTTATATATATATATATATATGTATGTATATGTATGTATGTATGCATGTAATGAATGTAAATTGAATGTTTTGGGTAGCGCCTTAGGGACATAGAAAGTTCCCATTTCACTAAGTGATTCTTTAAAAAAAAATAGTAATTTACAGTTTGCGTAGAAATATCTATTTCAGAACGCAACACAAAAATTCTATACATTAACTGCTTTTTCATATTACCCCCGGGGCACAAGAATGACATTGCCATTAATAAATAAAAATTGGGGACTTGAGTACTTAATGATAATTTTTCATAATTTTTAAAGAAAAGTCAGTTTTAATGGGCAATGCTATTTTTGAACGGTGAGTGAAGTTAAGTGCGATACTATTGAAAGAGTGTCATTATGAAATTAAGCCTTTTATAATGGATTTGAAGAGAATACTGGGGCGAGTTGTTTTTCTCTCGGGTGTATTCACTTTCCTACATTTCTCTGGTGTTATTTCGAGCTGACTGTTATTTCTAATAGTAAATAAGTAGAAATTAAAGTTATTAATTTCAGTTCTTTCTTTTGTTTTTTTGTTACCTTACACATATAAAATTGTTAATATTAATTTATCTAATTATTACTCTCCGTATTAGTTATAATCGTGCATAATAGCCGAATTACTACTAATCGTTATCTCTGATATCTGTGGGAGGGGGCGGTCGGTGTTCATCGGGCCTAGCATATTATTTATGATGACCGATTTGTTATCATCATTTCCTATATTTATCTTGCGTTCGCACATTTTATTCGTTCCGACAGTTAGCTGAACTTCCCATGTTCATTTCCGATTCGTTCATAACATCGTCTTCGTTTATCATCCTACTTTTTCGGTATATTCCTTTTTCTTTTCGTTTTCTTATTATTCGAATGTCGTCTTCGAAACAGCCTTTTTAAGAGTTTTGAATTTATTCGTATTGTTGCGCGCTCTTTCGTAATAAATACCGGGTTTTCGAGAGAGAATAATTTCATTTCGCGTTCTTGTCAATTAACGATTGATACTGACTAAACCTGGGAATCCCGTTCTAATTAAAATTGCAAAAAAACTCATCATTTGAAGGTTACAAAAATGAATTCGGTCACCTATCCCTTCAATGCTACACTTCACGAAGATGATTCATTTATCTGACACTATGTGTCATCAGATGACTCACACCTGTACACAAAGGCTTTTACGTAATCGCTCGTCACACTAGGTGTGTCATCTCCGCGTAAAGTACGATTAAAAATATCGCGAAAAGGTAAAAAAAATACGAGCATCGAAGTGCGAAAACTAACTAATTTTAATCGATCAAATTATCGTGAAATTCGTCGAATGTTAAAAAAAGAAGTTACTGTACTTTTGTATTCGTCGAAGATTTAATCTTGAACGCCAGGTTAGATTTTATTCCTCAGAAAGGACAACCACGTTTAAATTGACACACCGTGGGACGAGCGATTCATCATGAAGGAAGTAAAGAAAAATCCCACAATTCACGTGTCGGAATTCGGAGTTTCTGCAACACCTTCAACTGAAAGTTCACCGGCAAACCATCCGTCGAAACATTAAAAAGAAGAACGGCTACATCTCGTAAAAGAACGTAACCAAAAACTAAAGAAAAAAGAAAAAACACTTAAATTTCTCTAGAGAAAATCAACAGCGCGATTTTAATTCTTGGAAATCGGTTATATTTACGGACGAAAGTAAATTTATGACGGACGTTGGAAAGTGTGGCAAAAATCAAAAGGACAGTTGGAAAAAAACATAATTTAAACGCTACAGTTAAACGCGGGGGCGGAAGTGTGGTGGTTTGGAGGTGTTTTTCAGCCTCAGAAGTGGGGAATTTGCGACACGAATGCCGAAATGTATGTTAACGTTTTAAAAACAAAAAATTTAAAATCAAAACAGCGTTTTAGTTTTTATCAAGACAATGACCCTAAACATAAATCATGGCTAGTTCGCATTTAGCTGCTTTATAACAGGCCAAAAGTGATTGAAACTGCCCCGCAGTCACCAGACATAGGGCGCCACTGACAGAGAACTTGTGTTGGAAATATTGGATATCGAAAAGTACGTGAAAATAAAATTTCTAACAGAAAGGAGCTAAAAGAGGTGTTGTTAATTCCACCGGCTACACAACTGATAAACTGGTTGGGTCGATGTCAACGTCTGCCGTAATAGTGTAAAAAGGTTTTTCTTACCAAGTATTAATTGTTTTTTTTTTGTTAGATTTTAAATGATTTTTTTTTTTTTTTTCGAAGAGTTTTAGTTACCTTTTTAAATCGCAATGTTTTACATTTTTTTGAGTGTTTTATAAAGTTAAATGTTTACAAAAATTTTCGGGAATTTCTCCTATTGGTATAATAGGTAAATATCCAAAAATCCTATTCAAATGCCATTTTTTTTAACATTAATTATTGAATTTTACATTAATGTTGATCACAACAGCGTCGTTCTTGTACGGAAAAAAGAAAACTAAGCGAAAGAAAAAGAAAAAAAGAACAAGTTCAATCTTGGTCGGTGTCCTAATTTGAAAATATCTCAGCGATTTCAAAAGTACTCTATTCGTTCACACGTTATCGGAGTCGTTAATGTTTGTTTAAAGTGTAGTTTTAAAGATGGTAGGTGCGCGCTCACGTCACAAGCAACATAATTCCGGCTAGAACAATCCGTTCCGTCGACGAAAGAAATCACGAAGGTTTTTCACAAAATTCCGGATCCGGCTGTAAATTTACATTCCACGAAATTACACATCGGATTTTCCGGAACGGCCGATTCTCTTTGGCCGTCGCCAAACTCGGCTGCGTATGTGTGCGTTAGTGCCGCGCGGCACTGTAATTTTTCCTCTTATCAAGATGTGCTGGCCGGTGGCCCGTGTGTGTATCGGGCCAACAGGGCCGATTGTGTTACTCTACACCTTCATGTCGACAGTTTAATACATGTTCCGCGACGACATATTGCTAGGAGTCGGCTCGGAAAACCGCCGGCAACATCGTCTCTACCCGAAACAATAAAGAAATTATTGTACAGCACCGGGCGAGCGCTCGATGTTGAGCTAATAAAAATATATAAATTACCAGCCCGTTCCGAGTAGCGGCTGTTTAGAAAAAACAAATACTGCCCCGATGTACGAGCACGTAATAATTTATGCAACCCTTCCGTTAGCAGTTCCGAGGAGAGTTCCGTTAGGAGTTCCGAGGAGAGTTCCGAGGAGAGTTGCTCGGTATGCAATTATATTTCGTATTTTCACTCGTCCGCTTTTTCCTTCTTTTTAATTTTTCTTTTCTCGCGAAGAATTTAAAATCTGATAAGAACACGCGCGGCGGCGATGGCGGCGAAAAAAAAAGTCGAAAAAGAAAAAAACGACCGAGGGAAAAATGTCAGCCAGAAAAAAAATGTAAATAAACCGGGATTAAAAACAAGCCTTCTTTCGAATTCCCCCGATCCCGGCGAAACCCCAAACACAACCGGCAATCCCTCAGGGGGGAAAGATAATAAAATGTTTCAGGGCGCATGTGCGTGCGCGCCGACCGAATTCCATATCAGCGACTTCGAATGGGCACGCGGAAGAATCGCCTTTCCAGTCTAGATCTTCTAGTCGACGGCGAGCTACTTTCTGTGACGCGATTTCCTTTCCGAAATTAGAATATTTTACATACGCGAAATCGTACGACGACGAAATTTTCGCGACCAGGCGGCGCACTAACGATAATGCACCGAAAACCCATGAAATCACGCTGTTCTGTTCACGAAAATGCCTAGTTTTGGGAACGCTTTTGTGATTTTTCGAAAATAAAATGTCCCTTTACTAGCGTAATATTCTGGGGCGAGTCTCTTCGCGAGTCCGACATAAATTTCGCGTCGTTTACGATCGCATTACCGTTTAAAATTATCTGTCGCTTCTTCCTTTATTTTACTTTTTTTTCTTTTTTCTTTATTTCTAAAAAAAAAATTCGATTTTAAATTTCAGTTCGTCTTCTGCGTGTGCGTGTGTTTGGTTTTTTTTTCGTTTTTTTTTTTTTTTTTTTTTTTTTGTATTCTGCTAATACTTTTTGAAATTCGAATATTTCAAAGCGGTCGCGTGGATGTTTTTCGGATCGTATTTTAATCGGCAACAATGAATCGGTGGTACAACAACTCGGAAGTCGCATCACGCACCCTCGTTTGTATTATTATTTTTCTCGCGCAACTGGAAACGTTCCTCTGTCAAGGTAAATTTATATTTCTCGTTTTTTTTTTTCATTTTCCGTTTTTGATACCGAGAATTTTTTAATTGCCCAAATTTTGCCGTACACTAGGGGCGATATTTCGGAAAACAATTTGTCATCATTACAATAAGAGCGGTTTTAACGTGCTCCCCCCACCGATTGGTTTAAACCAAATTGCGAATCGGAGGGGTAGTTTTTGCCTTATTAAATTGTATATTTGAATTCGAAGTAATATGTCTCTTTCCGGCGAACGATTTTTTTTTATTTTATCACAAATTCAAATTCACCGTTTTCGTTTTTTTTTTTTTTTTTCATTACGCTCGAAAGCATATCCCCGATATATAGTCGACCGAGAGAGCGTTATTTCCAAAAAGTCATTCGACGACGATGATTAAAAATTCGCAACTTTCACGATGCCGCTTAAAAGTTAAAAATGTTTTTTTTCGGATAATAAACACCCCGTGTGTTTTCGGGAAATTACTTACGACATTTCGGATAACCGAAACGATTATTAACGCGGTGTTTACCAAAACTGTATAATTTTCTTTTTCTTTTATACGATCTTCCCATTTTTCGCATATTCCACCTAAATCCTAAATTGCAAAACGAACTTGGACGTTTTTCATATAATTATACTTCGTGTGTTTATTTCGCAAATTGCGTAAAATTTACTCACACGTCTTGAAAAGAAGAAAAAAAAACAAACATGAATCCAAAAAAATGTTATCATATTATTTTTTTCGTGTAAAACAAAAAAAAAACAAACGGGGTAAAATTGCTATTAAACTTATTTTCCCTGATATTTATTTAATGCGACTTATGATTTCGTTCGCTAGCTCACTATATACGTATGTTTGTCTGTTGTAAGAGATAAAAAATAAATACCGAGGGTAACTGAAACTATTGCATATTTCTAACAAAAAGTAATTCAGATGTTTTTGAAAATGTTACACGTTTCACGAAATGCTCGATTTTATAACTTACACAATTACTTGTGATGTGTATTATACTAAAAAAAAAAACAAGATGGTAAATTAATTAATGTCCGTTTAAAAATGTCACGCTACAAAAATAAAACTTTTTCGATGTTTTTTTTATGCGGATTTGTTTGTTGTTTTTTTTTTGTTTTTTTTTGTCATTTCTCGACCTGATTCTTTAACAACGAATGCTTCGTAAATAAAGTAGAATATATTAATTTTTGACATGGATATGTCTTACCGGTGGGGATCAGCCAAATTGTTCGTCACGCTTTTTTTAAAAGTAAAAACTGTCACGCTATTTAATTAAAACATATAAGTTATGTCAACTGAACCGTGTGATATTAATTATATGGGTGATCAAAATAACTGCTGCTACCACAGTATCAAAATAACTGCTGCTACCATAATATCAAAATAACTGATGCTACCATAGTATCAAGTAGTATCGGAGAGTGAAGACCTCCTGGAATTTTACATTGGACATTTTTTAGCTGAGGGAAAATAAGACATATCCATGCACGGATGTATCTGCATGTAGTGTAGATAATTTACTTTTTTTTTTCTTTTTGTGCCTCATAAAACTTTGGAAACCGAGTATAATCTGTGTTGGACATTTTTTAAAATTTCGTCAAGCTTAAATTAACCAACGTTAAAATTTTCCAAAGGATAGCTTAAAGTTAAATGCTGTACTCTGCAAAGAAGGATCCCTCCTCCAAAAAGTGGGAGCTCCCCTAAATACTTCGACAAGTCACAGTATAATGCTAAAAATTTCCCTTATCGAGGAAAAAATAAAACCATAGACGGCGCCGAACAATAGAAAACACTTTTATCTTCTCGATCTATTTTAGTGAAAAATTGTTCAGCTAGCAAAATGAATTTTCCTGAAAACTTTTGCTGTAGATCCTTTCGATGCTCGCCTAAATGTAAAAGTAATACTTCAAGAACAATCTAAAAAACGAAAAAAAAAAAAAGCTAAAGGGTACCTACACATTTTTAATAAAAAGTAAATAAATAAAATTTTTATAAAACAAAAAAAAAAACCCTAGACTACATACTAAATTGGAAATTCGAGTAAAGTTGTTTGTAAAATTTTATTCGTTTATTTTCAATTAAAACTGTATTTTTTCATTCACCTCATATATACATATATATACATACATATATATATATATATATATATATATATATATATATATATATATATATAGACATCAGGCAGATTTTTCACCACTACGGTGGGCCACAATTGGCGCAGAAGTTTCGTTATCTAGACCGTGATAATTTTACATAAAGTTAACGAGACTCCTCTTCTTATTAAAACGAGACGATTTTACTTAAAATTTGATCAAAATTGTCATAATTACGCGATAAAAACATCCAAGTAGAGTACGAGCTGGAGATAAGTGCTCTTAATATAATTTGGTCTTAAGCTGACTCAGATTGAATTTTCCGCTGGTTTAAGCGAGTAATGTTACTTTCGGGGAAATATCGTTCGTTAATATTAAATAAAGAAGTATTTTCGATTTTTTTTTTTCAAAATTTAAATTTCTGTATTTGTTTTTTTTTTCCGATTGCCGAACTGCCGCTTGACTTTTCGGCTATCTTACGAATCGTGTATATTCGGCACGCTAGGATCGCTTAAAATAATTACCGAGAAAACTTCTGCATCGAAATGACGTTCAAGGACGGGGTTGTTCAATAAGAAAATAGCAAGGTTAATCTCGTATTTACCTCGAAACTGATATCGGTGCATTTTTTTCTCCTCTTTGTACACTGTATTACTGGAACAGCGTTCGTGTTTCCACAATGCCTTACGCGTAGTAAATCTGGTTTTATTTCTGTAGATTTCGAGGTTTTTTTACGACTTTTTCTAGTGAGCAGTCGAACAAAATTGTTTAGAATAAATTTTAAATTTTCCTTCGTCCATATTAGAGAACCCCGTTTATACTTCTTTTTCTTTTTTTTTTTTTTTTTCGTTATCTGTAAAAAAATAAAAAAAAATAAAAAAAAGCGATTTAGCGCAATGGTTCTGAATACCTAATAAAACGCTTCCGTATATATGTTTTTTTTGATATTTGTTTAAACGACCGCACTCGTTTATTCAGGTATTAATTGGCTAGACCGGAAAAGATGTTTGGATTTCGCCAAACTTACCAGAGAATTACACTCGGGGGGGGGGGGCTGACAATTTTGGCGTATATTTTATAATATTTTGATAAATCGCATTGTTTAGAGAAACTTAACAACCGGCTGCTGGTGTCATTCTGGACGAAGCCGAAAATTTTCGTAAAGTTAAATAAGGAAAAAGAGCGGCAGTATGCTTTGTGTAAAGTTTAGCTTTATTATTACGTTTTTAAATTGATAAAAAAGAAAAAACGCTAAATCAATCATTAGTTGTAAAGAACCTTCCGTATAAATTACGAAAAAATGTAACAAGAGTCCGGACGAAGGTACATACTACAGCATTTTCAGGTTAATTAAGTAATATTCACATAATAATCGATACTTTCAGCGTGTAAAAATATTTCTAATCTAAATGCGTATTATCGGTAGATTAGAAATATGATAAACGGATAAATTATAAAAACTTTTAACTGACTTTCGTTTTATCCATCTGACGGGGACAACGTTGAAGAAGTCTTGTGGAAATCTAATGTGTATAATGCGCGATTGTAAATATTTTTCGTTTTCGCCCGTTTCTTCACCTGCTATCAGAGTCTCGACCATATAATAATAACCATTGCGTTACGTTATTACACTTCGGCGAATTTAAAGATACTCCCTGTTAACCACTAAAAATGAAGGTGATCCGGAATACCAGTGAACCAAAATATAAATAACCGAAAACGTATTGTTAAAATGAAAGTGTAATCCAAATATTATTCAAAATGCAGATATGAAAAGAAAAAAAGAAAGAAAAAAAAGTGCGACATGCAAAAAAACAACAACAAACGGAATTTACATTGAATTGGGGGATAGCTCTAGCTCTATAACGGCCTCGAGGGAAATTATATCGCACACCGTTCAGTTCAGTCGGAGATGCTAACCGACACGAGACGAAGAAGTAAAATTCTAATGTATACTATACATAAATCAAACGCAATCAAAGAAACCGGAAATCGCGCAGATCAACATAAAATAGAGAAAAACTATACGTTTGCTGGAAAACGACATGCGGAAAGACATTTGATTGAATGTTTCCCCTCCGCGAATAAGAATAACATTTGTTTGGAATTTCGAAAAGAAAACGTAACTGGAGCGTAGCGACGTCGAAACGCCTTATTGAGGAGAGATCTGCGAAAGTAACCCGATCTTATATACATCATGCGACATTACCAAGTGTTTGTTACATTACTCGTTACATTACTCGTTATGTTTTTTTGTTTCCAGTTATGTTGTTTTTATGCATGGAATGTCGGAACTCTTAATGAATTTTCTGCTAGAAATTTATACCGTCGTCATTTCAATTCGTTATTATACAACCGCTTACGCATCCGAAATTCCAAAAAAATAAATACGATGTATTTTTAGTTTTCGAAACGCGCGTCAGGTGTATGTAATAAAAATGAAATATATTTTATTGGTGCGCTTAATTTACTTAATAATACATAATGTATTTTATTTTTTTTAGTTCGATATCTGCTTTGTTTAAGCACATATTCGAATTTTAATCTTTTTAGTAATAATAAAATAATAAAGTTCCTAGAATTATTAAATCTTCTTCTTCTTCTTCTTCTTCTTCTTCTTGGGGTGCTATACCCTACTAGGTTGTAAGCGATCAAAATGCGTTCACTGTCTGGCTCTATGTATCAGGCCTTCAACACAAATGGTGCCGGTCCAGCCCTTAATATTCCGGATCCAATCTGTTCGTCGTCTTCCCGCGCTCCTTTTCCCCTCAATTTTTCCCTGGATTATTAGCTGCAATATCTGGTACTTTGGTCCTCTTGTAACATGCCCGAAATAACCAACTTTTCTTCTTATAATCCAGTCAGCCAGCATTCTCTCTGTTTTAGCCGTTTCCAGGACTTTTTTATTAGATGTCTTGGTGATCCACGGGGTTCTTGAGCATTCTCCTTTAAATCTACTCAACCCTTTTTGCGACTTAATTTCATTTCGAAAAATACTGATTTTATAGAGAAAGAAGTGGCCAACCGACTTTATAAAAGATAGAATTTGTAACAAGCTCAGGTTGTTTCGGAGCGAAAATGTAATTAATATGTTTTCGTTGGAAAGACGACTACGGAGCAGGCCTGGATTTAGGGGTGGGCTGGAGGGGCGTCAGCCCCGGGTCCCGCTTTATAAAGTGGGGGCCCCAAGAGGCTCCCACCCCCGACATGGATGGTTAAACGTGCAATAATAGATGGTTTTCCAATCATTTATATTGCATATAGAATATATTTGTAACTAAACCGATTAAAAATTATTGAGGCGGAAAGATCTTTTTCGATATTAAAAAGATTAAATAAAATATGTACAAATGATTATCGGCATCATCAAGATTAACGATCGAAACAGATTTTCTCCGTTCAGTAGATTTAAACAGTATTATTATACAAGAATTTTCAGAAAAAAAAAAAAACTTGTTTAAATTTATATAAGTATATATGTATATATTATTATTTTTTGGCATCGAAAATTCTACCCATTATTTGTATATTTAGTTTTGTTTACATTAATAATTATATGTTAATTCGTGAATTCGAAATAATGTAATTAAATTAAATTAAAGAAAATCTAGTTATTCTATAAAACTGATATTTTGCCACTTTCGAAAAGGGCCCCTAATATTTCCGTAGCCCCGGGCCTATCATACACACTTAATCCGGGCCTGCTACGGAGCTAATGATGGGTGCAGAGTTTAAAGATGCAATAAATGAATTATGAAGAGGAAAGGCAAAAAATTATCCGCATAAATGGAATTGTCGAGGAAGAGACAGTTTTGGCCATCGCTACGAAGCAGGCCAGCGTGTTAAAAAGTAGTACTATTCGAATATCAGTGTCCTCATGAGTTGTTACTTTAGTAAAAATATTTCGAATTTACGTAATTAAGATGGCTATCGAAATAACGATTTTTTTTCTTTCTTTTTTTCGATTTTAAGTATACATATAGAACCTCTGAGATGTTGGCGCGGGTCGTCGCGAAAATAATGTCTAAATATTCGTCGTGTAAAACGTGAAAATTTCATTACTATTAAATTACAAATATTTGAAATCCTTATTTGGTTAAATCCCAGTATTATATACCGCTGGTTGCTTTACTTCATCTATTTTACGAGTGCAAGATTGTAATGTTTGTTGATGTTTAAACATGAACGGGGGTAAATTGATACGTGAATATTTACAATTGATATGTAAAAATGAATGGTTGAATTGACGTGTAAACAATAGTGTTTTCATAAGTATGTACTGTGTAAAAGTGTATATTTCCACGAATGTAATATGTTTTTTTGTTATTACTACTACTACTTCTTTTTTTCTTTTTTAAGCGGCGCAAATTTGTTTATTTATAATAAATACTATTTCGTTGGCATTGATTTTTACTTTTGTATTTATGAATTGAGATTTTCGTTTTGTTATTTTTGTGTATCAAATTAAGTCCGAAATTACTTGTTTTGTGAGTTCGTTCGCATGGATCCCATCACACGTTGGGATCCAGGGGAATTCATACGCGGATACTGCGGCAAAAGAAGGCTCATTGTTCTTTCCGGTACCGAACATCGAAATTCCGTCAATGGATCTGAAGGCTTATATAGTGCAAAAATCACTTCAAACATGGCAAAATCAGTGGACCAACATCAGAAAAAAGAAAAAGTTGCGCTCAATTCGAGATACTATTCGACCATGAAAAACCTCATTATCTAGCAATCGAAGGAATGAAATCGTTGTCACGAGACTCCGCCTAGGTCACTCCAAAATCACTCATAGTCACCTCCTGTCCAGAAAACCTATTCCACTGTGTTCCAATTGCAATTCTCCTGTCACAATCCAACATTTACTCGTCAGCTGTCCCACCTATAATTCATACTGAGCACAAATTCTCCAGTCGTCCAACCTTTCCGAAATCCTGTCTGATCGCCGCGACAAAATTGAACGCCTCCTAAGTGTTTTCTCAAGACCACTAACGTATTCCTCTCCATCTAACTCTTATCTTATCCGTGCCTCTGGCCTAGGCGGCAGCACTCGGCACGCTAATCAAAGAAAAAGAAGATTAATTTTATTTTCATAATTTTTGCTTATTATTGTATAATTTACTGCAACTCTCGCAACAATGCGCATTGTAGACCTAAATTTGTAATAATGATAATGATAATGATAATGATAATGATAATAATAATAATAATAATAATAATAATAAAAATAAATAATAGATGATTTGATTGGATTTGATTTGATTTGAAAAGAGATATCAATAGTGCTCTGATATAACTGGCCAATCAGACGTTATTAGTGAACCAGTAATTTTCGAAATGATTTTAACAAGTTCTGTGTTTATCAGACAACGATGGCGAAGGAAAAATATTCCATTGTACCGCGGCAGAGCAATGGCCATATAATGAGTTATTTAGAAAGTTGCAAACTTTTGCTACAGCGAGCTTATTAACGTTCTGCTTTTGTGTTTAGTTTACTCCTGTAGCACTTTTCCTCGCCAGCTCTAAAATACGTCATTTTCGGCAATATTTAATTATTTAAAGGTCGCATTACTACAATCGTTCATTGACCTATTTTCACTCGGTCTTTCTTCTCGGGTTTTCGGTTAAATTTTTTAGTTAATTGCGCTGATTAAAATTTTATTCATTAGTCGTTGGCAAATTTATGAATAGAAAAAAAGAAATTCAAACTCGTTTCAATTATTACTTGTATAAATCGTTGTTTGATTTAGTGAAAGAAAGGCACCACCACTGCCTCGGTTTCACTATTTACTAAACCGCGAATGTGGATAGACTCTGCTCGCTGGTTTATTATCAAGAAAGCCTACATTTCTAGAAAAAAAAATCATTGATGCGTCTAGAGAAAATTAACAGTCTAATTTTGTTAATTCTATTAATCATGACTACCGACGACCGCTAAGACCGAATGAAAAAATTGTTGACTGTTCTCATTAACTTACTCTAACAGCTAAAAATCGCTTAATTCTGAGAATCCAATTTTATATGGAGCATTTAAAGTTCACCATATATATATATATATATATATATATATATATATATATCGATCTTTGTGTTTTGTTTTAAGTTAAAAGCACATTATTAAACGCAAAATATATTTATAATAAATTATCAAATTTTCATAAAAATAGCCGACTAGTTTCGAATATCTAATCATTAACATTTTGTAATACAAAATAAATAAACAAAACAAATTATAAAAATCAATATGTAATTTTCGCAAATAAAAGTCGACGTATTTAATCGAAAACATGAATAACTGGAAATTTTTTTTAAAAAAAAAGTAATAATCATTCATAATATTTAATGATAAAGTGCTGTGTCCAGAAATTGCATATTTAAAATATCATTATTATTAAATTTATTAATAGAAAATTGTTTCGCAAAATCCGATTAATTAATATATTTTGAAATTTTCAATATTGTCGTATCTTTATATATATATATGTCTTTTTATACGTGATGCTTTTTTAATATGTATTTTGCAAGCGTAGATTTATCTAAACATATATACATATATCTATAATTGCATATACATACTGTTTATGCCTATATGCAATTTCTCAAAGAAAAATACTAATAAATATAACTGTGCTAAAATTTATAAATTAAAATGTAATTGTAATAGATTTTATATCTGGAATATACAAAGATCATTTATTATAAGATATAAAGAGCATGTATATGAACTTAATTATATATTAATTACAACGTAATTCTTAGGCTAGCCCCCATTCGAAAAAATGTCCCAATTTCATGTAACGTTTGTTATATTTTATAGGATTTTTGTTATTGTTATTTAAAAAATGTCACAATTTTATGTAATGAAATTGTAACGAAAAATATATCGAAAAAATGTCTTAATTTTATATAACGGAAGTTAAATGTTAGAATAGGATTTTTGTGGTTATGTTATTTTTTGTGTGTGTTGATGCCAGTAAAAATTACGTTGTAAATTTTGATCATTTTATACAAAGTATAGAAGAGAAAGAGACAGAAATGAAAGCAGGAGGGGTCAAGGGGCACAGCCCTTTGCGAGGCTAAAATGGCCGAGTTTATATATATATATATATATATATGTATAGGTAAATCCACATTTGCAAAAAATATTAAATATGTGTAATGACATAAAGACATGGCAATATTAAATATTATAAAAAATATTAATCAATCAGATTTTGCGGAACGATTTTATATTAATAAATTTAATAACGATGAAATTTTAAATACACAATCTCTAGACACAACAATCCATTATTAAATCGATTTTTATTATTTTTTACGTTTGTTCGTTTTACTTTATGTTGCAAAATGTTACTGACGTGATTATAGATCTATGTTGATATCCAAAGCTAGTTGGATATTTTTATATAAATTTAATAGTTTATTATAAGTTCTAATTATTGTGAATATACGTATGTTGTTTCTAATAATGCGGTTGTAGCTTAAACATTATAAGAAGTATCGTCTGGTTTAAAAAATACTAAATAAACGTCGAACATAATTTTTCTTAAACAGGCACTGAGATTCAAATAGCAAATAGCCCATATATACAATATTTTTACATGCTTCAGCTTTCGTGCCTTAGCAGAAAAATACCGATTATATTTCTTTACGCCGTAATAAATTCTTTTCGCAAAAACTGAAATGAATTTTTCACTTTGCCATTTTAAATGGCAAGTTTTTGCTGGCCTAGTTTTTGATATCATCTAGCGGAACCAAAAATGATTAAATAAATACCGAATAAAACATCGATCATACCATCAGTTGACTACTACTCTCGATTAAAAATAGATAAAAGTTAAAATAAAATCCGTTCATTTTCGCAATATTTCGTTATTACGCAATTTTTGGATAACGTGAAATATTTTAGTTTTGTAAAAAAAGAAAAGAAAAAAAAAGACTTTGTCAATATTTCGGAAAGACAATACGTTAGTTTATTTTATTTATTTATTAAAATTTACGTGCCACGAACAGCAACTATCGGCTAGAAGCACGGATAAATGTAGATGTTTATGTTAAACGAATTACGGAATTTATATTGCATGGTATAGTTTTGCATGGTGAGCAGGAAACTAATTAGGTTCGAAAGGAAAGTAGGGTCATCAGAGAGGATATTAGACAAGGAGGAGGAAAGGTTATAATGTTAATCTGAGGGAATTGAACTGAGGACATTCTGCGAGGATATGGAGAACAGAAAGATCAGAGTTACATATGACGTAGATTGGAGCTGGTGTCTTTTGCAGTAGGTAACCATGTATGAGTTGCGTATGTCCCAATCGGAATCTGGTAACGATTACATCATCTCTTCTGTTGGGGTGAGCAAACCTATTTTTGTACATTTTTTCAGGTGTACAAATATAGATTGTGTAGTAGCCAATTGTTATATGCAACGTGTGTGTACACACGTAAGACAATACTCGAAACTGATTGTAAATGTTTGATTCATCGATATACAAATGCAGACCCGTGTCTGGCTGCGTGTACTAACCTAACGCGCATATGATGGCGTACGTGGTGATTTACCATTGCCTTTCATGTGAAACAGGGAGTATTTAATTTAATTTTTCGTAATAACTTCTGTCGCCACCCGGGATCAAACCTAAAACTTCTGTAACAGAAGCCAAGCGTTCTAGTAACTAGGCTATCTCGAAGATATGCATAGGATGGTGAATAAGTAAGTTTCGATGTTTTATAGCGCGCTAACGCAACGTTCATGAATAACGAAAATACACACAGACTATCTGTAAGTTGCCACGGGGTAGTGCTATGAGTTTCGTGCTGAAAGAATGACGTGTGTTGCGTAACCGATGAATAATAACGGAACTACCGCTGGCTGTTTCGTCCAACTTAGAAGTGCATGATACGATATTTCACTGCATTAGGTGTGTCGCGCAGCGCCATTTACAAGCGTATAGTCGAAGTATACGGACTGAAAATGAGTCTGCAGATGGTCGGTAGATGGCGTATACAGTTTTTAGAGGATCGAACAAATATTGTCGATGAAGAACGAGTTGGTAGACCGAGCGATACAATTACCGAAGATTCGATTAACACAGTACGACATTTATTTGAAGAAGATAGGCGTTGCAGCACTCGGTAAATCGAACGATATTTTTCAGAGGTCGCATGTAATCCTATTTCACCAGGGAGTATTTTGAAAATTATCCACGAAGAGCTCGGCCTCAGAAAAATTAGCCCGTGATGGATTCCGCGCCTTTTGACAGTCGATCACAAGTCGAATCGCTTGGCGGCATCGCTCGATCTGAAGTTTTCGGGCATCCGCCGTACTCCCCGGATTTGGCGGCGTCAGATTTTCATCTTTTACTCGGTGGACAACGATTTTCGAGCGACGACAAGGTGAAATTTGTGGTACATTCATACCTCACAAATTTGGACGCTTCGTTTTATAAAAGTGGCATCGAAAAACTAGTTTACCGTTTTACAAATGCCTACAATTGTACACGGTGATTATGTAGAAAAATAGGTATGAATGTAAGGTTTCAAATAAAATTTTTTCAGACTTCGTACCTACATTTCTTTTTTTTTTTTAGAATTTTGAGAAACTTACTTATTGACCATTCCTCGTATATATATATATATATATATATGTAGACCAAAAAAAAAAAAAAAAAAAAATGAAGGAAAATAGCTAAATATGAAAACTTTGTAAAAACTGAATATTCTGAAAAATTCTCATGATTACCCAATGTTCTTAAAAAACTACAAATCCAGAAATTTTTAAACGCGTTCATTTTCAATATAAATTACCAGGATACTTTTCCAATACAAGATATTTGCAGGGAATAACGCCATAGCAGTCAATTACGCCATCCTTCAATATTTCACTTAAAATTAGGTAAATTTCACTATATGACCGTTTCTATATGTTGCGGCATCAGTACTAAAAAACATATTCAAACATAAGCTTGTTCGTTTTAAAATTCGCCGAGATTTCTCTTTAAATTCGTTTTATTTTATCTAATCATTTGAACGGAAATGACATAACGAAAAATTCCGCGATATAATTTTACTTCGTTTTTGTGTCGATGATCGTCAACTGATAGCGCCGATAAAAAATGTTTAAACTGCCGCCGATTTTTAAAGAGAATTTTATGTAGACTATAAATTTTTGATCGATTTTATAATTTAATTTCATGTAAGTACCCAAAAAATGTTTTTTTTTGTAAAAAGTCAAATTCAGGTAATAATGCCACAGTGAATGCGAGTAATCGACTATCCTAATTACTAATGTATATTTATATATGTATATATATATATATATATATATATGTGTATTTGCAATTTACAACGCGGAAGTATGATTCATAGCCTATGTAAACATTATTACCGCTTTGCGAGTAATCTCTCGTATCTCACATTTTTCATTGAATTTGTTATTGTTAAATTATCAATATTAATTCATTTAATGATATGTTTTTTTGTTCTACTTTTAGAGGGGCATTTTAACAAACTAGTACTTTCAGTATCATGTTTTTTGTTTTTTTTCTTAACTATTACATAAATACGCACAAAGCTTTATTTACTCGATAATAATCACTAATATGTTGCATAATTTTGACCGTATGCATTAAGATTTTTCGCGGCTTTTTACTTTTTCGTACCATTTCATCAGTTCGACATACGATTACCTTCAGTAGTACACATACATATATTAGATATTATCGACGGTAATTGAATTTTAACATCGATGAATAAAGTTTGCGAAATATATCGTGATTACTCGGTAATTTTTATAAAAGATATTTTCATGTTTTCGGTTTAGTAAACAATATTATTAAATTGCATACTGCCCTAAAAAAAGTATGCCTCTACAATAATTTTTGCAATCGCCGCTCTTAGGAAATTTTGAAATGCAGATTTAGTTTTTAATCAGTGTTTTGATCTCGTTCGGGTTTTATTTGATTTCCCGCGAAATTCGCCCGAACGATCAAAAATATATAACAATTTCTAATACTGAGTCGATAAATTAAAAAAGAAAATTGCTGTTGTAATAAACGTTCATAAATTTTACAGCTCCTCCTCAAAGAAAAACATAACATTCTTGAAACGCCCTTTGATTGCATTCCGTCTAAAAGCATCAGTTTATTTAACAAACCTGTCTTTTAAAAATTCCGGTAAAACGTAATAGATTTCCAATTATTTATTAAAATAGCGTCGTAACCATTAAAAAAAAAAAAAAAAAAAAAGTATTTTTGGGGACCAGCTTGAAATGGACACAATTGTTGCAAGATTTGGTGAAATACATCGTATGGACTAATAATTTTACGGAGCTCGGGGAGTTTTGGTGGTCATTTTTTCCTTTAAGAAAAGATCACCGGGGAAATATTAAAAAAAAAAAAAAGAAAAAAAAAAGCTATTACTAGACGGCTGACTAATTAGAAATAATTGCCAGCCATTTTATCAAATATTTACGCTATTAAAAAAAGATTGAAGAGCCAGATTTTAAAGAACGTGTAAAAATAATTGGTCTCGAAATAAACAGGTAATAGGATACACAAATAATGGACTACTTGTTTGCAGTTCTTTCGCTTATTTCATTTCCCAATAAATCGCGTGAACGAAGAGGTTGCTACGGTAATGTACAGCTACAACAGAATGTTACAACATTTTTCTTTCATTTTTTCTTTTCCTTTTTCTAATCTACTTATCTTCCTTATTTTTAAATAACAAAGAAAAAAAAAAAAAAAGACTTTATAAAAAAATCAAAGTTACAGTCGAGTTGCGAGCAAAGCCTTACATTATTTATTTACAACATACGACAAGAAGGTACCGGTGTTTGAACTCGGTGCTCTAAACGGTTGGTTAGTTTAATAGGTTACGTTCTAGGGAAGAAGAAAAAAGACCCAAAAAAAAACCAAAATGAAACAAAAAATTGCAAATTTGCAACCTTTACTATTCGTTGTCGGATGCACCTCTCTCAAAATTTCGCGTGTACTTTTCGTTTAATTCGGCTTATTTACTTTTTATTGTCAAGATATCGAAGACATGGAGCACGCAAAGATCCCTATCAAAAATGAAAAAGATTCAGCGGTTTAAAACGATCCAGTTTTTGCAGAGTTAGTGTAAAAAAAAAGCACCGCATGCAGGTAAAATATTACTCCTGACATTTGTTTTCGGAAACAGCGAACGAAAACTCAAAAACGAACAGATTTTCACGCGAGCAAAAACCTCTACTTTTTGATTAACTATGAAAGAATTGAACGATTTACAAGAATTGAACGATTACCAAGAATTGAACGATTTCCAAGAATTGAACGATTACCAAGAATTGAACGATTGCCAAGAATTGAACGATTGCCAAGAATTGAACGATTTTCAAGAATTTGCCAAAAAAAAAGAAAAAAAATCGCAACGAACGTTCAGTCTGCACTTTTGGGTTATTTGAAGCATCGGGAAAACTGCAGTTCGTATGGTTGGATTAACGTTGTGAATACTCGTCGCGATGCTCCAGTAGCTAGAACGACTGGACTACCACATCAAACTCTTTATTTACTGGCGACGATGAGTAAAAATTATTAAATACTAAATAATAGCTAATCGTCGCAATAGCCTAGTTGCTAGAGTACTTGACTAACTTGACTTCCGCCGCGGGATTCTCAAGTTCAATCCGAGGAGGCGATGACGGAAATTATTACAGATAACTAAAAAGTCGCTAGCATATACATATACATATATATATATATATGCATATGATATGCGCGCTAGTTAGTGTGTGATAGGTAAACATGCATTTGTATATAAATCAAACATTCACAATCAGTTCCAAATGTAGTCTTTTTTGCTGTACACTAACGTTTTGATTATAACAGTTGCCGTAACACTACATTTATACAGCTAGAACGTACGAATAGTTGCCTACGCTCGTAACTGAGTATGGAGCTGAAAAAAGGAGAATAGTCGAGGTAGTGGCCAGCTACCATTTATACCGTATCATATGCGCGCGGGTGGTCTGTAGGCAGACGTACTCAGAGGACTGCACATATCAAATAGTCAGGTACACTTCAAATAATATACATTGTAAACATATAAATTTATTATTGAAATGAAACTTTAAAACTGCCGACTAGTTTCGGACAGCCCGGTGGTCCATAATCATGGCGATGTGTAATTCGGTGTTCCATAATGAACCGAATATAGCATACTTTTTATACGTTAAACACTTCATTAAGTAATTATATACATTAACACTAGAACATCACGACGCCTGGAGTCGAGTGGTGTGACTTGCCGCGAAGTGTTCCGTGTACCGTGAAATAAGAACGATTAATAATCCGCGATTTATTTTCGCCGTTCATCTTTTTACAATCAATTCCGCGTCGCCATACAGAGCAGCCGAATCTGATCGTTGATATAATTATCTCTGCAGTTCCAGAGCATAGGCAGAAGCTCTCACGACATTTCACTAGATTGCAGTCAGCAGGTAATCTCTCCTCGCTCTCAAAGTTTAATCTATCAGATTCTCTCAAAGTTCCCAGCATTTATGTGACAGATTTCTCGTGTCTATACATAAAAAGGAACAGTTGGCTGATATCGAACTATATGCGCAAAGGCTTGTATGAGTGTGCATGCACATGTGGGAGACCTTGTTTTCGGAAACCCCCTTCTTAATTTTATTTTGGGCTTGTCTAGATTATTCTATTTCAATTCTTAAACCAAAATTTACATCTCGTTCCGAACTTCATTCACACGGCAGCTGAAAACTAACAAGTTTCAAAATTTCGCTCGCTAATCAGTGAGTTAAACGTTGCGTTTAATTTAAATATATGCTTAAACTAATTCAAATGCTTCTTTCTTGCCACTATTATTGTGCGCCGGTAGTAACAATTCTGATTTCCTCGATTCCGGAAACCAGTTGAAATAGTTACTTTTTTCAACGATACGTTCTGTCTCACTGGTGTCATCTATTATATATGAACGAAAAATTTAATTAAACAAATAGGAAAAATATAATTGAATCGTAAATGAATCGTGAAGAAAGAAACTTTCATTTAATGCGAGCACAGGTGAAAAAAATGGATTACCGAAAAAAAAAACAAAAAAAAATGAAAATAAACCGACTAGAGCAAAATATTTTATTTACGTTTCGAACCGATTAGAATAATGCAAAATACACAAAAATTTAATAACGATCGGAAAGAAAATAAATTTCGACAACGCGGTAAAGTAAGATCAAAAACACGACACATAATCATTTTTTTTTTTTTTTTTTTTTGGATTTGACATAACGGAGCAGTGACGAGAGTTAACTTTTAATCAAGGAACGAATGAATTCCGTTTGATTACAATCAACTGATTTTTATCAACTTCTCTGACAAGATAGGATTTTAGGTGAGTCGCTATTCGATATTCGCCGCGGATTAAAAGAAGGCGAGATCACCGAAAATTAATTGACCAAAGATGGCGCTCGCTACAGTATGAAATAATATTACCTTTTTTTTTTTTTTTTTTTGTATATTTTAAAATTATTTTAGCTCGTTCACTGCGGGGGCACATTAAAACGCGAATGATAATAATGATAATAACTTTTGATATTTAAATGGGCGGTATCGGCATTCAAACGCAGTTGTACTTAAGCGAAACGGTTTTTTTTTCTTCTTTTTCATGTATTTGAGATTATCTACTATGGGCATTGGCGCATGAGCGCACACGATGATCATTTTCAGCGATGATATTCGAACCCAAGTCCACTAGAATGAAGCGCCATCGTCTATCTGACGGCTCTTGAGAAATGTTCGAAGTGGTCGATCTTTTAAAAACACTTTTTTTCTTCCCTTATTATTGTTTTCATTATCCCATGTTTTGTACGTATATTTCGTGAAAAAAAAAAAAAAAAAAGTATTTAATATTTTGACTGTAATGTTCATTCTGATGATTTGCATTTAGTTACGAATAAATGTGCGCGCGGACTAATGTTAAATTAGAAAATGTCAATCGGGGGAGTCTACAGAAATTAGACGAATAAATATTAAAAATATACACCATTTTTGTATCATTTAGAGTACTTTTTTTTTTCTTTGCAAAATATGTAGAAGTTTTCTGTGAAACAAATCTGACAATCTAGGCATGCGGTCGATTTAAACATCTTCAAAACATGTTTTATCGCTTCGAAGTGTGAAAATATTTCAAATAGACACACACACCTTTCCGTGAGATTCTAGTCTTCCTTCCTTATCCTTCAATTAAGATTTTAAATTTGGATCGTTGACAAAATTCGCTTCTTCCGTAAAATGAAATTACCAACTTCAAAAAAATCGGAAAATTATACTATTGATGCATTAACAGTTCGTCTGACGGTGTGAACCCTACCAAACTGCTACAAATAAGTTGCGCATTTTCAGTCAATGAGAGTAGTTTTAACTAGGGGGCCGGTCGATGGACTCCAGCCAGATTTCCGGGAAATGAAGATGTACACGACTAGTTTCTGCTATTTGTTAGAAACTACTACGGAAAACTCCTTCATCCGATTAAGATTAATGATTATGAAAGTTTGCATTTAAAATACACAATTTAGATTTAAATTTTTACAAGACAAATCCGCAGCAGAAGAGCTGTAAACATTTTTTGAAAAAATTCTTGTTATGACAGCCGCCAAAAAAAGGCCCAAATTTAAAATGAACGCGGCGGGGAAAACGATTTTCCACGAGGAGTGTACACGAATTAACAAAGCGACCCAAAATCACAAAAACGATTAATTCGATAACTTCGATGATAATTTTAAATTACACTTTTTCCGTCTCTTTCATCTTTTGTTTTTATCTTTTGTTCTTTCTTTTCATTATTATTTTTTTTTTTTTTTTAAATCGAAGCAAACTTAATTTCTAAACGATTATATTAATAATTCTCTTCGGTAGTCACAGTAATATCTCTTTTCCTTATGAGTAAGAAATTTATTTTTTTTTTTTTTTTTTTTTTTTTTTTTGGGCTCGCAAGAAATTTATTAACTCTCTCACCTCTTAATAGTAAATTATCAAAGTCTTTGAATCGGAATAGATTTAACTTAGACATGACGTCATTTTACAAATAGACACTTATCTACTTGCAGCTTCATGCTTCAGGGGTCCAAAAACAGTGCTTCCTTCGAAAGTAAATAACAACTAGATTTAGATATTTTTCCTTTTTTTTTTCCTTTTTTTTTAAGTTCACTAACAAAACAACTTTTGTCAGTAGCGGAAACTATAAACACCGCGTCCACATCTTCGTAACAATTTCTGTCACGCTACCTAAGCCCGTCATCTCTCTGCTTTCTTCGATATTATTATTGTTACCGTTAGTATTATTTGAACTTCTAGTACATCCTACCGCAAACATGTGTCTTAGTACTTGCACCACGGACTCTAATACACCCTCGGCAGATGACCTCTTAGATCGTTCTTTATCCTCTCATGCTGCTACGGCTCTTCTCGCGTACTGTTTAATAATTTTCTGCACACCGAGTTTTACACCTGAAATTTTACCACCCCCGTTAATAATAATGATGATATTATTCCTGTTTGTTTTGAAAATTTTCCCTTCTACTGCAATAGAACTCTATAAAAAAAACTACGTAACATTTAAAAGAATAACTTTTTCTTTATGTTTCTTTTTTATGTTTTTTTTTCGGCATGCCATTAAATCACTCGGCCATTAACCAACGAATAATACAATAAAAAAAGAATAAAAGTTAAGGTCTGTGAAAAGAAAGTGAAAAAACCGGCAGCTAAAAAATGTAATAAGGCTGTCTCACAATTACACATGCCTTTTTAAAAGTGGCATCGTTTATTAATTAATATTATTTCTGTTTCTAATGGCACACTGGTGATTATGTTTAATAAGTACTTTTATTTGCGTGAGCTACGAAATGAAATAAAAACATACCCTGATAAAACTGTCGTCGGCCTGTATTGCATTTGTATGAGATTTAGGGATGTTTCGTTATATAGTTAAAATTGAGGAATTTTGCGATAGAGTGAAATTTTTAATTTTTACCGAAGCTATTTAAATATGTTTAGTGCCCTGGTATTACTGAAAATAGTTTTAATGCACAAAGAAACAACATACACATACACTTTTTCATTCAATCATATTAATTTAAAACATTAATTCATAGACATAGAGCTGTTTTTTTTTTTTTTTTATTTTGTAAAATTACCGAACAATTTAGAGAAATTTCTTTCTTTCCACGCAATGTTCAGCATTTCAATTACACGTAAAATATCTCTGTATATTAGACATAACTGCGAATTTCACATATACCGGTAACATATAACCGAACGACATACAGCTTTTATTACATTTTTTGAAAACTGCCCCCCCTCCCGCATTATAAAAACATCCAGGAGCATTACCCAATCATTACATAATGAATTACGATTTTTTTTAACCAATTGTTAAATGTCAAATCTACATTATTTACACAATGTAAGGAAATATTATCGCTTGATAGGTTCGCAAAAATGTTTTTCAGTTCCAATTCATGAATAAAATATTCTATTCTATACGCAATTTTGAAATTAAATAAATAACCCACGTAACATAGGCGCTCTCAGATATATGTGTGTGGTTACCGTTTCTGTCCACTCTTAAAACTAGGTAAAAATTAAAGTTGATTCATAACGCAGAAATCACGAAGGAAATCTACCATTTCGCTTTTTTTCTGCATAACGCATTTATAAAAAATAACATAAAACGCCGGTGTTGATTTTCGGTAGAAATAAAATTTATTCGCAATTAATTTTCCGTTAATTATGTATAATGGCATTAATTTATAAATTTCACGTTAATATTTTATTTTAAATTAATCCTGAATTATTAAAAAAAAGTAATTTCAGAGTTTGAAAGTGATGAGTCCTTTTCTACAGTCAAAATATCTTTTTCACTATCCTCCCTGGGTATAATAATTCCTGCGCCTATGCTACGATCAGTAAATGAACATTTTGCATTATTTTAGAAAATAATTAGCATACACTGAATAATTTGTTTTTAGTGGAAATTTATATTACGTTGGTTTTTACGTTTGTTTTGTGACACATTTGTTAGCTAAGCGGTTAATTGTATATGATCGATTGTAACTTTATTACAAATAAACGTTGTGACTGTGATGAGAACCTATAGACGGGCAGTTGCCTTGTGGGTTCTCCATATGTTATTTAATAAAAAAAAAAAACTGTTGACAGTTTGATTCACAGAATGGGTATTTTATTAAGTAAAAATATAATACTATAAACATATAAAACTCATTATCGAAAATTAAAATTTCCAACTAGTTTCGGACAGTTCGGTCCATAAAAGTACAAGTAAACGAAAAGAATATGAAAGTAAACCGAGCAATGTGTCTAAATCAACAATTATCCTTTAAAAATCGTTTTTATTTGTTTGTTTTTTTTTTTTTTTGGCACGAATTGAATCATTTAACTAGTCGACTAATTATAATCGCATTGAAAATCTAAAATCACGAATGCTTCGAATAAATACTGGTCACTTAAAAGTATATCTAAAAGCCCCTTTAGCAAGTACCACAATAGTTTAATTTTCAACACAGTTATTATACTTGGCTTTTTTTTTTTTTAAGAAAAAAAAAAAAGAATAAAATTGGGCTCGTCTACCAAGGACCTTCAACCAGAAACAATTAGAGGAAAAGGAAAGTTATATAATAAGACGATCATCGTTAATAGGAAGGTAACAATGAGAGGGATAATAAGTGTAAAAGAAAAAAATATACTTGGCTTTACATACGGCAATAAAACAAACCTTGAACCGTTTGACTTGAAAAATCGTTAATGAAACAAATTGATAACAAACGTTCCAGATTAAATATTAAGAAAAAAAATAAACTTCCGCTCAAATGTATAAAATTAAAATTAAAAAACGGTACAGTCGCAGCAAGATATATTAGAAAACAAAAGTGAGCTTGAGCTGACCGTCTGGCAAGAATGAGCGATGATAGATGGAGCAATAGAACCACTTTCTGGTTCTTCCTGCATTATAAAAGAAAGCCGCAAAACTGTAAACTAACATTAGGTGAAGAGAGGATAATATCGAATGGAAAAGATTGCAGCGAAAACCTTTGCTTAATACGGCCACGGCAATTTAATATTTAATTTTTTTCATACATAATTTAACTAATTTGGTTTATAATTTAAAAATTTCCTCAATAGTAGTTTATCTATTTATTATATACAACATATATACATATATATATATATTAATTATTAATTACGACGTAATTCTTAGGCTAAAAAATGCCCCAAAAAAGTATCCCAATTTTGTGTAACGTTTGTTATATTTGATAGGATTTTTGTGATTATGTTATTATATTCATATGAACCGACTTAGAATTATGCCGTAAATGTTGATTGTTTTATATACATTTTCGAAGAAAAAGAGGCAGAAACGTAAGCAAGAGGGATCATGAGGCACAGCTCCTTGTGGGGCCAAAATGGCCCAGTTATATATATATATATATATATATATATAAGCTACCTTTGCAGAATAATAATAAACATTAAGTGCAGATTCAACGTAAAAACAAAGAAAAGTCCGTATGAAAATTGAGTTTAAATTTTTTGGGCAACGGAGTGAAGATCATTAAAAAAAAACGATTAAAATGTGAACACCGCATAACTTTGGAAACTAATCAACTGATGCTGTTATATGTACGGTCACTTGAGCTACTCGTATTTGACCTTAAAGTGATCCACATAATGTACTGATGAAGTCACTTTTAAAAAGTGGCACGACGACCCCATCTCCTCCTCGCATGTGTGCGTAGTCCTATTAATTTTCAAAAAGTCGGACAAATTCGACGTTTCACTCCATCGACTCCAATTCTAAATTTTTACAACAGTTATAACACTTTCCTAACCGAATGAAATTGGATTAGCTGCGATTTTTCTAATCCGCGAACATATTTAAATGATGTTGTCATCTGCGTTTCTAGTAGACTTCAGTTCGGTTTTTCAAAAAAATATTCATTAGCGCCGAATTACTGAGTTGTCCATTTCGAGTAAGAATTTCATCCGATGACTTGTTACCATTTACAAAAGTCAACTGAGGCACGCGATAAAAAAAATAGCCGTTTCAAAAGTACAACGCTAAAACAAAGAAAAATAGGAGAAAAATAAAACAAAAAGAACAACATGATAGATAAAAAAAAAACCAAAAAAACAAAAAAGCACGCGGAATTTTCGTTGACAATGGTATATAAGAGTGACATTTTAGTCGGGTCGGAATGAAAGTAATTTGATTGAATTGTTTTGCAGGAAACCAGGCCGCCGTGTTTTTCAGCTGCTTTTAAGCCTGCTAGTTAAACTGATGTACACTGACCTTTTGCAGACGAAACACAAAAAAACAACGAAAAAGATACTCCGGTTAAGCAGCCTTATCGAACGGCAAATGTTAACTCATTCGTCGCAGTTTTAATTCGATGGTTTTATTGTATTTCCTTTATGCGCCAGTTTTACGCAAGCTGGTCGAGAAACCTAGCTAACATTCATTATTATAATTGGATTATCGTTATTTTCGAAAAGTCCTCTAAACTCTCGATATTCGGCTGAACTAACATTTTTTTCCTTTTCTTGAGAAAGAACACGAATAAGTACTTCCTTTTTTTCTCTCTAACAACGTGATAGTAATTTCAATTGCTGAACTTGAACAGGCATTTGTTTAATTTCTAACAGAGAACATCGAGATTGGATCATAGTCAACCGCTGGACCCCCTATTTCGGTCGTGCTAATGTATTTTTATTTTTATTCGCAGCGTATTATATAGGTCACGGAATCTTATGTGCTCCGATTAGCAGTAAAACACAAGGCAGAAAAGTTATAGTAACCTCAATTGATTGAACGGAAGCACTGAATATGCCCTGAAAATAAAAAAAAAAATAAACTCTCTTGTACGAGTTTCAGCGGCTAAAGAGAATTTTATTGACGTGTAAATTCTAACCATCCGTATCGTCAGGATTTAATGAAGCGCTGGTCTATTAAAAGTTTATAAAGTTCGCGACGTAACGATATCGCTCGCAATTATTCGCTTATAAGATGGCGTAATAATGAACGAAATTGTAAAGGATTTGATTTTTTTTTTTTGTTTAAATTGATTTAGTTCGTTTTTCTCAAAGTGGTCCAATAAACGCTATTTAAACGATTCCGATAAAGTAACTTCTTTTCGAAACTTTATAGTCACCGCGTTGTTACTGTGCGATGGTAGTTTTCGTATATACATACATATATATGTTTAATAAGCGCAGTATGAAATATTCGACAATAGAAAAACCCGACTTTATGCGGATTGCCGTCAGCGGTTAGAAACCATTAATGAACGATTTAAAGATATTTTCAGCGTGTGAATGATGAAGTCTTGTTGTTATACCTCTAAACTTATACCGGAAGAACTGATAGAAGCAGCAAGATTACACATAAGCACGATCACTGCTAATAGCACTGTGTGTTATATTACGCTACTGTAGTTAATAGCTACGTTTTTCCTTCGTTACGTTTCGGGCAACAATGAGTGTATAGCGTAGAATCGTCGACTTACGAAGCCTGAAAAACCATTTGAGATTGACCGCAGACGTTTAATATGTAGCTGTAAATATTAGCAAACACTTAATTTCCCCGTCTTAGTGAAATAGTTAGTTTTACAATTATTTATACAGTTTCTATTTTAATTAATTCGTATTGTTTTAAAAAATAACGGTTAATTTATTATTGTCTTGGATGAATTTTCGACGAATGTAAAGGTGCACGGGGGTTAATGAAAGTTCGTTGACTAATTCTTACTCGCTTTATTTAATTCTAGAGATAGTTGCCGAATGGTTCGGTTTTCTTTCTACCTAAAACTTAGCTAGTAGAATAAAATAAAATTGAAGGTCAATACGGTTTATCGCATATATATATTTCTCGACTCAGCGGGCTTTCTCATTTAGCAGGTGATAAAAGTTTACAACGACTGCGCATGTCTTTCTGAAAATAAACAGAATTCGCGCGCATACTCCAATTCTAATCTCAGTTGTTGTAGATTAATGCGGACTACGACTGCGATTAGCACTTCAGGACGTAGGAGATTGTTCTTTCAAGTTATTCTTATCTTGTTTTTTTCAACCACTCCTACTGTTTCGCCATTGATTTAACCGTCTCTCTACTTTTCTTTCCGTAGCCATAGACCATTATTCTGGTACACGCTTCTTCGGTCTCCTTTGTACCATCTTCAGCTCGGAATGAAAACCAAAGCGATGATAGTAGGGATGAATGCGATTTGACATGCCTCTTTCAAACATTGAAATTAATTTCCTTTTCAACTCCAATCGGATAAATTCATCGCGGTTTTTTTTTGGTTTTTTTTTCTAATATAAAACAGACATCATTAAGGAATCCGTGTATGACTTTTACAATTTCACAATTACGTCTAAATAAGTAATATTTATTACTCAGATTAAATTAATACATTACAAAAGTCCACTGTCTATTATTTGCTCTACGTACATAAAACTATTTTATAAAGACTGGGTTGTTTAGTTTTAAGGTGTCTTAAGTGTCTCTTGTAATTTAAAAAATTTAACGTTAATATAGATCATAATTGCTTCGAAACGCGTAATCATACATTTTTCAAATATATATTAACATTATTGTTTTATAAAGTGTTATGTATTTTGTTCACTTTCTACTAGCATTCGAAATAATAATATGTGTAACAAACTTCAACAGTAATGGCTATGTAATTTATTTCGTCTGTATTTAAACGATAGAATGATAAATAAGTTACTTAATCATTTTTTTTTTATCAACGAACATGTTCAGGGAGAATTTTTATAACGTGTTTCGGAAGCGATACCGATGCACTCAAACAAAATTTGATTAGCGTCACCGAGAAAGTTGTGAGAGGAAGGGTGAAGAGAACAGAGAGGAGACTAGAGAACAGCGAAATAAGGAAGCAAACGATGCCCAAAGCGTAGGCGACAGATTGCAGAGAGAGTCGAACGCCGCATTTGAGGGAGAATTGAAAAGCCAGGGATAAGATGGTAAATTTATGCTGGATAAAGAAATAAAAGGAATCGTGAGGAGGAATACGAGTTCAACCATAGTTTGGAATGAGCTGAAATGGAGAGGAGATTAATATTATGGGATGAAAAAATGCTGAGAAATTTACCGGTAAAAGAGGATGAACGAGCTAGTACGTCGGCTGAGTCGCGTTACCTTTGATTCCAGAGTGTCCATGGGTCCACAATTGAACAGAGTGAAAAAGTAATTTGTTACGGATAATAAAGCGTATGAGAAGGACCACGTAACCGGTAGAGGGAAAAGAAAAAGAAGACGAGATTGCAGGACACTGTGGGAATCTGATATAATCAGGATTTCACGAGAAACTAGGGAAGAAGTAATAAAGAGGACGGCACGCAGAATAGCAGTAGACTCGGCATAGAAAAACTGAGCAGAAGGAAGGAAGTTTGAAGGTTTCTGAATAATTTAAGGAAGAACAAAAGAAGGCTGAACTAAATACATTGGGTCCTTTGCAGGCATCAATCGCAAAGTGATTAGGGAAAAGAGAGCCAAAGGTACTCGAAACCTCCGATCTGGCAACACCGTGAAGGATAGGTTTGGTAGGGCAAGTTAAGAATAGGCAATTAATAGGATGTAGGAGGGTGGAAAAATTGAAAGAAAATCACGGCGGCTTGTCGTATGAATAATTATATGGAGAAACCTGAGAGAGACAGGTGTGGAAATAAGAGATAATATCAGAGTTTTTTGTTGGTGGCAAATCGCCAGTTGCGGTGGATAAAAGGAACTAACAAAGGAGAGAGAAGAAATAGGTAGACGTTTGATTAAAAAGCGATAACCTAGACACAAGACCTTCGAAAGAAAGGAGTGGAGATAAGGGATAAGAGTAGACTGTTTAGCTCCTAGACAGAGGCGAAGACAAACATTCTGGACACGGTCGAGTTTGGAGAGCAAGGATCTGGAGAAATTTCCATAGATGAAACAACAATAATCAAGGATAGAACGAATAAAAAGGATTTGTAAAACATTAGTGGGATGCATGGATCTCCACCCCAATTAGTATGAGAGAGAGACTTTATCAAGTTGAACCTATTGAGGGAAAACAGGTAGAGATGGTGTGATAATGGAGCAAAAGACGACTGCCCATAAAAATGTCTAAATAGCGGAAAGACGAAGAAAGGGGGATCGCATTAATAATTAATGACGAGACTAATTATAGAGGGGACGAAGAGTGTAAACACAACAACAAAAGATTTAATAGATAAAATTGAAAGATGGATATTTAATAAATAATTTTCTAATGATGTTAAAGAATTTTGGAGCTGGGAGCTAGCGACCGAAATATGTCAATGGGAGGAGTAGATAAGGATATCATCGGCGTAAAAAGAGAAGGAGAACTTAGAGGCATGGAAGTAGTATTGATGAAATAGATGCTGAACAGAGTTGGGCTAAAGCAAGAGCCTTATTAATGCAGAGAAAATTGAATAGCGCTTCTCATGCGCCTGACTACATACACGAAGAGCATATACAATAGAGCGGAAATACATTGTCAGTATTAGTTCACCCACGGGGTCAAACTGACGGCAATTAATTAATTAAATGGTTGATATCCCTTCTTAAATTATTACTAAAGGAGCGATATCATATCGAACAAGAAAAGTCAACATGGAGAAAGTTGAGAACCTAGAATTCCTTAAACGCAAACGGCAAATGTTCGTCACAAAAGAGCATGTTCGTTTAACAGTGTGGAAGGAATAGGATGAAGAAGGTAAGATGGGTTGCACGCAGTGGTGCGATCTACCATAATGAAGACTTCCACGAGTTATGAACTAGTTAACTCCTATTTCTTGGTATAAATTAGACCAGATCAGTTAAAGGGATATACGGAAAAATAACCCCATTAAACGCAATGTCTTTTGTCGAGCTGTATGTGTAACCCTTGAATATACGCCGCATAAAGATATTTCTGTAGCTGTCTACCGATCATTGCCTAGCATTAACTCTCACTAAAAAATGCTTCGGCAGCCTATCACTAAGCGTTCAGACCACATCAGATTATTTTCATAAATTCGCCCGTGCTCATGACACTTTTGTTAGATAACCTTACCGACGAGTAGGTAATATTCTGTGTAAAACGTTCTGACTTATTTTTTTGACCTATTTATGTCACACTAATAATAAGTGCTCATTTTTCTGAGCCTTAAATCGTAGCTATTACAAAACGGTTTTGTAAACCAAAAAATCTTGGTTTATACCGGTAGCTGTTCGTTCCTAAAGACGTTCAAATGATCGATTTCTGCTGCAGTTTCCTCTCGTTTCCCTAATCCCAAGCTGCGCCTTTCATTTCAGTATAGTTCCAAGACACTTAAAGCGGTTAATTCGTTCAGTCGATGTTGTCTTTGTATTTTGTTCGTGATAAGGACATTTGTTTTATTTTCATTTATCGACAAACCAACAGATGTTAATAATATGTGTAAATAATTATAACTAAAAGTTTTTTAATAAATAATTTTCTAAAAATCCTGTATTTATTGTTTATCATAATTAATTAACAATTATCAGAAATGTATAAAACAAATGACGTTTTAAATGTCTAAAGCGCGTCGCAATTTTCGCAGCCAATACAAGTGCGTCGTATTCGGCGTATTGCGGGTGAAAAATTTCCGATGTGTCGCTTAAAGCTTTAAGTTTTTGTTTGTTAAAAAATCAGATAAAAATTGCTAGAACTATAACTGTTTAATAAACCCAAATACACAAATATCATATATATACAAATATATATATATATATATATATATATATATATATATATATATACATATATTTATATAAACTCGGCCATTTTGGCCTCGCAAAAGGTTCATTTCTGTCTCTTTCTCTTCTATACTTTGTATAAAATGATAAAAATTTACAACGTAATTCTTACTGGCATCAACACACACAAAAAATAACATAATCACAAAAATCCTATCCTAACATTTAACTTTCATTAAATAAAATTAAGATATTTTTTCGTTACATTTTTTGTTACATATTTCGTTACATAAAATTGTAACTATTTTTAAATAACAATAACAAAAATCCTATAAAATATAACAAACGTTACATAAAATTGGGACATTTTTCGTTATATATAATTGAGACATTTTGCGTTACATACAATTGGAACATTTTTTCTAATGGGGGGTAGCCTAAGAATTACGTTATAATTAATATATATATATATATATATATATATATATGTATATTAAAAAAAGAAATAATGTGCTGGTTATGACACAGACTTGTATCAGATTTATTATGTGTTCCCATGCTAGTTCATATTTTTCGCAATTCTATTTCTATGTTTAACTTTGGAATATCGCTACTAATTTTACATTCTACTTCGGATGTCTTCGAATTAGGATAATAAAAGCGTTCAGTCACCAGTGATGTTGTATTCTACAAAGTGTGATCGAGAATAATACACAAATAAAACTGGGCCGCTGTTTTTTAAACGATATTTATTTCTGTTACCAACATTTGTGTGACATTTGCAGACGTGAGTTCTTTTTTTTTTTTTAATAAAATCTGTGCAAACAATTTTCTCACTTTTTGGAAATCGCGTAGATAGCGAAATTTTATTGAATTATAATTTTCTTTTAGCTGATAACTCGTTTTTAAAATTCTAATATATATATATATCGCGTATCGTTATAAAGTATCTGTAGATATAATATCCTCGGATAAACGATAGTATTATATAATTGTGTCTCTTCTACCCTCTACCCCCAGAATTATGTAGCGAGTTTAATCAGAGCGTCGACTTTAAATAGCAAAAAATGTCCAGTACCAGCGCATATTTAAATCGGAGATTTAGAATAGCGTAATAATTAAACAGACACTCGAAATTGTCACGCTTCTTAAATTAACGTAATTGAATTAACTCTAAGACGCGGTCGGTTTTCCGCGACACAACTTCAATTTCCAATTACCGACTTGACTGGATTTTACTAAACTTCGGTAGTCAAAGTTTTTTGTAAATGCAATTATCGCATTTTTTTTTCTAATGCAAAGTAATTTTTAATTTAAGAAATTCCCAACTCTACATCTGTAATTTCTTGGACGTACCTACTCGCCGTTATGTCAGATCGAGCATTTGAAAAACAACACCGGTGATTAACCGTCGTGATTCCAGAGGTATTGGCAAATTTTGCGCGGAAAGTAGTTCGAAAAAGGAAAACACCTTGATCGACGATGCAGTTGCTCTTATTTTTGGGTCGGAGAGATTTTTGCTGCCTTGTTTTCAAAGTTTCGACTGTTTCACCTTTGCTTTTTCTTTGCGAGCTGCTTCTCTCCTTTAAATTCACTTCGTTAGATGAATTTTTTTGTTTAAATTAAACCGTTTTCCCTTCTTTTTTTTTTCTTTTTTTTTAATTTTTTAAAATTATTTTCTCCTACACACATGGTCCCGTTCTCGGTTTTATTAGTAAAATTCGGCGGCCGAGAGAAAATTATTAATTTTCCTCCCAAGTTACCGAGCGACTTTAGCCGCCATATCAGCAAGTAGAATATCGTTTGCAATAATGTTTGCTGGAAACTTTTGAAATTGAATTCATTTTGATTTTTCATCGAAGAAACACGCAAACAACGTACACAACTTTTCTGTGATTATTCGACTGTAGCAAAACGAAAGCGCTAATGATTCTGAGCATGTAGGTAGTGAACTAACTTGCCTCCCATACATGCTTTCTATATCCACGTACGCGTGGCAATAATCTACTGAATATTCTTGCAACTCTAAATGTCTTCGACTTTTAGTCATTGTACTAATGCGCTCCAAGAATGTGTGCGTTTGTAAGTCGATACGCAATACCGTCTCCCGTTCAATTTTTTCAAATCAAATATCAAATTAATTTTATTTCGTTGTTGTACGAGAAATGTTTAAGTTTAAACAAAATTAATTTTCGAACCGCTTGTGTACTAGCAACGTATAAATTAACGCACATGCGCTAAATATGTACATTCAAAGATTTCATAACTTCAGTGAAGTTATTACACACTTTATGTAACGTAATAATTTGGCTTACATTTAGCATTTAAGTTCTGGACGAAATTGAAAATAGACACAAACGTTGAAATACTTCAATAAAAAATTATTCTCTTAAATTATGATACGCATAACGATTAACGACAAATTCATACCCCCCAAACTTTAGGAACTCGATGATATATTAAATAAAACTAAACAAAACTAAAATAAAACTATAGGTAAACTGAAAGACTAATTTTGAATAGAAATAATATTAGATCAATTAGTTAAGTACACTTTAAATTATTACGAAAACACATTATATAATAATAATAATAATAATAATAATAATAATAATAATAATAATAACGAAATTATAAAGTGACCTCTAGGTAAACCTTAACTTCACAATCCCCGACGGCCTGTCAAGGGTCTGGGAATTACTTTACTTTAGTTAGATATGAGTTAATAACAGTAATGTATTTGTTCTTAAACGTATGGTATTGTTAAATGTCAAAAGGAAATAACTTTAATAGAAATAACTTTATTAATGCATATATAAAATAAAAACAAATAGGTATAAATAAATCGCGTACTGCTGAGAGCTCACCGCAACGAAAAGATTTACAATAGTACAATACAGAAAAGTTCAAAAAATTAATGTTAACAAAGGTGCATTATGCAGGGGGGCTTATAGAATAAATGAACTGCGCAGCGAGGTAATTAATTAGTTGCTATATAGGTAATTATAAATGGTATTGTAGAGCGCTTGACTTCCGTTACGGAAATCACGGGTTCGATCCCGAGTGATGACAGAAATGATTACGAGGATTTAAATTAAATACTCGCTAATAGAATCATATGGAAGGTAGTGGCAACCCATCACGTATACTATTATATGCGCGCTGGTTGACTCTGCATTTAAATACCGATAAATCAAACATTCGCAATATCAGTTGCAAGTGCAGTCTTGAGAGCGTTGCATATAGCAATTTCCAAGGACAATATATGCCCATGTCTGTATAGCTGGAGTGTCAGATATGTAGTCTCGACGTTCGAAAGTTAACGAAAGAAAGAATTGTTAATCTATAGATCTGTAATGCAAACTGATTTAAATATAACATTTTTATCGCTGCGATCGCAATTGATTATTTAAATAATTCTTACTTATCGTCGCTTAATATCCGTAATCTTCGGCAACTCGGCTATCGGAATGACAGTGAAGATTGGTAAAATTCTGACAGGGTGCCAAATCGAAATGCGCAGGTAACAATATTTTATAAGTAACTATTCACCAGTAGAAGATGTAGTCTATTTCCTATTACCTGGCCAAAAGACCCGCACGTCAAGTCGCAATATGCGCATTGAGATTTAAATGTTTTCGTTCACTTTTTAATATTGATCATTTGAAAGAAAACCAAATAATGATGAAGGAAAAACCATCGGATACTCTTCTAAACGCTTGAAATGTAAAAATGTAAACATACTTCACGGTAAACTACGTGTGTCTCATTATCTGTTTCGCCTTCAAGACTAAATTTGAATTTTGGCACCCGCCACGCAGAGCGAACATTATCTTCTTTATATGTTTTTCCTGTATCACGAAAAATAAAGAAACCCCCTGAAATGTTTTCTCTCATTCGATGAATTTTGTTCCCGCACGACATTTGGTAAAATTTAATATAATTAACCGAATGATATTTAACCAGTGTCCGTTAAAGTGATAATTAAAATAATTTTGAAACTTATTTATTGTGAAATCTATTCATCAAATTCTGACTGCAAAACGCTTCGAATGGGCAGATCATGTCATTCGAATGGACGGCTAGCGTATACCGAAAAGAATGCTGTACGGCGTGCTGTATGGAAGACTCAAAATGCGGTATAAAGACGTTCTTACAGCTGATTTTAGGCATCGACAAACGCAAAGCAAGTGGACTGGGAAAGAAGCATTTTAAATAGCAAGGACTGTAAGTCAGCTGTGAAAAATGGGGTAGATAATCTAATAAAAGCAAGATGAAAAAACGAGGCTATCGAACTCGGACTCAGTTCGGCAGATGATTCAACGACACCGGCTTATATGCCAGCATTGCAGTTTCAGCAACAGCTATCGTATCAATTGGTTTGATCGGCGAAAAATTCTAGCCAAAAAAAAAAAAAAAAAAAAAAACGGAAAAAAGAATATCGCGGAAACCATATTTTTCTTTATTATGACCGACTAGATTTAAAAAAAAATAAATATGACGATCGATATTAATTAGGAGCTAATTGCTACCAAACGACTCACCTCGAATACGTAGTAAGTACACTATTCTATTCTCGCCTCCCAGCACTGCTCCATTTACATAATGGTAGAATCGCACGCGGATGAAAACTCACCGGTTACATATAAAAACATTTCTACAATCTCCAAACGATCATCACCCGATCGAACTACGAAAATTTCGGTTTCAGTCGTGTAAGCCTCAGCCAGAAGCAGCTATAACAGAAGACGATACCTCAAGAAACAAAATTAAAAACATAAAAGACTTACGAACACATTAATTATAATGAAGTATCGTCGATAGATGATGCGAAATATATCAAATTCGTATTAATCTATAAACTCGATTCTTTGGACCTTGCCGTTGGAGGACATCGCTACACCTTCAAATGATTGTCTGCTATGTAGAAAAAAAAAACAAAAAAAAACAGTTTTTATATTTTTATATATAATTGTTACAAAAAGGTTACACGTGATTTCTCATATCACCTCTGTAGCGTAAAGTTCAAAAATATGTCTGTCAAACTGCTTGCCCCCGCTAAACTCAAAAACTACCAAAAACAAATTTAATTTCGGCTATCAAACACTTTAAACTTTTCTACATTTGCCGTTTTCGAACCAAAAGACGTATCGTATGAATGTGGCAAATTGTTATTGCACAGTTTGTCGTCCCGTTTTCGTTTTCGCAATTCACGTTTGCGTTCAGTGGCGGTTTTCGTTTTTGGAAACATAATGAATACACTTCTTATTACTGTGCGGGTTGACGAATAAGAAGTTCCACCATAAGTTTAAGCATATAAAGAGACTATATTGCTAATTTAATAATACCATAGGGAGACGCCAAAAAAAGAAAAGTATTATTTATTTGTGTTGTGCTATGTTAAGTTGCTTCGGTAGTTTAATAAAATTTATGGTAAAAATTACTGATTGTATTGTTTTTTTTTTTTGTTATATAAAGTTGGCACATTTATTAGTTATAAAATCTAACGGGGGGCCGGCTTAATAATTACGTTGTAAATTTTGATCATTTTATATATATATATATATATAGTATAGGGGCTCAAGAGGCACGGCCTCTTTGTCAGTCTAAAATGGCCGAGTTTTTATAATATATATGTGCATTAAGTTTTATGATAAAACTATCAACAAGGTGCTCCTATTTTGATGCGTATATTTTAAATTATTGATATTGGTAAAACGCCTGCATCAAAGGTAAGACTATGTTTTATACTTTAGGCGCTAATGTTCTCGAAGACGACCTGAAAAGTTATATTAATTAGCGATTATTTTGCAAAAGTTTATTACCGACAAAACTTAAGAAACGTCAAAAGTATCTTGCATGAGCAGTTTTAAGCTATTTATCAACAAAAAGGTAAACCTACGTTGTACGTAGTCGTAGTAGTTTATTTTTCTTTTAAGTACTCGCATCTACTCTGGCCTAAGTTGCCCGTGATTTAATCGCATGCTACACAAGCCTAATAACCGGTGATTGAAAAAATTGCACAAATTCGTCGTTATAGGGTTAAAACTGTCATTTACAAATTCTTTCATCTTCGGCAGTTATAATTGCTAAATAATGCCTCTCAGTAGTAAAGCACATCCGAAAAAAATGTATGTAAAATGTATTCCTAGCAATGGTTTTTTTCCTCGGCGTTTTTTTTTTTTCCCGGTAAAACTTCTAAGCGGTCATATTACAATTGCATAAACGATTTTCTAAAAGAATAATGACGCGAAGATTTAAAAAGCGACCGAAAACGCAAAATAGCTTTCTTCAAGCGCTAAAGGGTAAGAAATCGATCGAAGAAGACGCTTTGCTAAACTTGTTGCCCACTAATGAAAACACAGCGGGCAAAGGTAAAACTTTAGCCAATGATGCGATTGCGTTTCAACAACCCGTAAAACCGGTTGCTGATCGAAATCGTTCAAATAAAGGCAAACATGTAGCAACAGTCTCATCGAAATCGCCATCGAACGGTCCGGCAAAAATAGAACTCTCAATCACCGTAGTGAACAGATTCCTGACCAGGGAAGATGTAATCAGTCGTAAAAAGCGCCTGCGACTGATCAAGCATTACAATGACGAACTGCAAAAGTTAACCGACAGTCAAAGTAACAGCGTTCAGGTGAGGAGAGCAGCCGCCAAAAAAAACGGCAAGCAGCAAAAACAGGTAAAGTTTTCAACGCGGCTGAATAAGCGGATTTCTTGGAAACCGTTAAGCAACAAAGTATCATCGATAAGTCCGCACATGAAACCGGCCAAGTCAATTTTGCGAAGAAACTGAACCGGTTCTTGAAGATATTTCGGACTCCCCGTTCGTACTTGTTAAATATATATACGAATGGTTGCAGCACTTCTAAACTTTCTAGGCTAAAGGTTCAGGCATCAGTCGTAACTGGCGAAGCTAACGAAATTTCCGATAGTTGCTGTTCGTTTAAAACCGTGTCAATAAAAACATGCAGTATACCGGTAATCTCCTTCTCATTAGTACTTCCGTCGGAGTGATTGCAATAGCAGTGCACTCGATCTTGTCTTTTGGTTTCATTTATAACGTTAATTATTTCAAGTATTATTCTAAAGTGAAAACCCGAATTGTACGATCGAACAGAATGAAATAGAGACGTGTAGTCATTGCAGACTTCAAAAAAAAGTGTCATAAAAATAAGTGTCATTCTTTCACGAAATATAAAATGTTTTCTTATGGGGAGAGCGTTTATTCAATTTTACCGAATTACCACGAAGAAAAACATTTTTTCTTCATTAATTTACAATCGAACTAGCGCGTCTAATTGCTGTACGGTTTTAATAATCGATATTCGTTTAAATGAAAAAATTTAACTAAAAACGTATCGCTAATGAAAATTAACATTACTACGGTCTGATATTTTAGTTGAAATGTTTTGGAAAAATTTTAAATTTCAAACAGAATCCTATCGGTCTCGTAAATTCGACATGTAATTCCATTGCCAAAAACAAAACCTATTCAAATCGGCTAGATAAGAACCTGAAAGAAAAAGAGAAAAAAAAAAACAGGTACGTTTTCCACAGCGCACTGAGGCTTTTTTTTTTTTGTAGTAACTCTTTTTTTTTTTTATTGGTTTGTCAACGAAGACATTTGCCGAAGAAATGGGAAGGGGAAGAAAATAAAATTGTATTTTTAAACGTTCGAGGATAGAGGATAAAAATAATCTGAGAGTAAAGGAAATAAGAGAATATAAAAAAAGCATATAAACAGTAGAAACACCGAGTTTTAGTAGAGAACAAAAAAGGTCGAACGTTTAAACACATAAAATGATCAGCATCGCAAGAAACATAGGCGGGAAGGGGGTGATATAATAGAGTAGAAGCAGATGAAATTTGTAAAAGCGATGCAGGTAAGAGACTAAGATTAAAAACCCAAGGCGACAAATAGGCGAGATAGTGAAGCGTTTAATGGAGAAGGCAAGCGTTTAGAAAACCATGGTCGAAAAGGAGGAGATAGTTGAATAAAGAGGTAAAAGAACCAGAATTAAAAAATGAAGAAGAATGAGAATTGAGTAACAGTCTGAAATGAGAAAAATTTAGGCATTTTCCATACATGATCGAAAACAAGGAAAGCGGAAGCGTTTCCATGATTTTCGCTATTTTAAAAATAAATCTGATTTTAGCATTAGCATTTTTATGAGCGAAAAAGTGGGAAACGGAAAAGTTCTATTAAATTTAAAAGACTATCTTACAGTTTTCATAGATGAGGAGGAAGTTTTGAATTTATTTTTTTTTTCTTGTCGAGAGTTGGTCGGGTAGAAACAGAAGAATGAGTTAAAACAGAGGAAATTGATTCAATAAGAAGTCATATTGAGAAAATAGGTTTAAATTAAGAGAAATTTGCGAGGAGCTAACGAAAGAACATAAAATAGCCCAATCTCCGTTAAAAAGGATAAATGAAAAGATTTATAAGAAGCGTAAGAAAAGGACCTTCGTTGAGAGAAATTATGATAGAAATATGATCATTTCCAAAGAGTTCCGTTTAAATTAGACCATGAACACTTGAGAGTAAGATTAGAAGTAAACGGTAGGTCGATAGAAGTGAAAAACAAATTACTTTCGATGTAATCAGACGAACTATTATTAAGAATTAAGTCACTCTGTAGGATAAAATTTTCATGTGTGAAATCGTTACTGTCGTACTTACTATAGCAGCTCTGAAGGTATGAGTGAACATTCCAATTACCGACTAAATGTGCCGAAACGGATTGATGCGGTTATGTGTCGTCGTGAAAAAGCAGGAACTGATTAGCCACACGAGTAAGGAGAAATTAAGCTCAATCAAGTTCTTTCCCCTGAACTGGTAATTAAACCGTCAACTTTTTTATAAAACATTCTACCTAAAGACATGGACTGAGGTTGAGCCATGTTTCTGTTTCCGGAATTCCTAACTAAAACTACAATTTGTCTTTCAAAGTTATTATCAGCTTGAGAAGAAAGAGTTAATGGAAAAATATCCGTGTATCGACAGTCTTCTCTTTAATTGACCACTTGCAGTTCGTGTCCTTTTTGTATTTCATTTTTCATATCATTATTTTCCATTAAGCTACATAGCCCAGGTATGTGTAAATACATCTACCGTTTCAATTATTACATCGTCTATTTTTATTCCATTAGTTTTCTTGGAATATTTGTCATACATAGTCTTAGTTTTGTCTGGATTAATTTTGAGATTGCTCTTCATTGCTTTTTGCTATTTCACCGTTCCTGTCAACCAGTTCCTAGAAGTACTATAACATCGACATATCTCAAGTGCGTTAATCTGTAATTTCCTAACTTAATTCCGATATCTTTCCAGTTCAGACTTTTTAGTATTTCTCGGAGGGCAGCAGTAAATCATTTTGAGTAAAATGACGTAATTCCTTTTCTCAAAAGAAAATGGTTTATTCGTTAGTGCATTAGCCTTAGAGCGTTGTTGTAAGTGTTATGTATGTTTCGTTTATTTTTAAAGCTTTCAGAGCTTCTAGTGTATACGGTTTAGTTTTATGCAGTCAAGCACTTTTTCAAAATTTATCAGTCCATCATAGCCAGGGGTAGTGGAACTTTATTTCCTATAAAACATCTGTGTAACGTAAAATTATAAACGCTGTCTGTGTAACGGGGAGCTGGAAACATCATATGGGATCAGAAATAACTGAACGAAGCTGACAGAAGTAACAGATCGCGATGATTACCTACTGTAGTATAGAAAAGCCGCCATGACGACGCAAAGTTAGAGGAATCAATATCAATTTCAGATGTGGCGATATAGAATTAAATTTATCATCTTACAGTAACTGCAGCAACAATGCATGTAGACGGAATTATGCGCTCCTGAGGGAAGATGGGTTTTGTAAATATTACAACACAGCTGCAGTTAGGATTGCACTTGATATGCTCGAAACGTTAGTTACGACGAAAGCATCGTACCAGGTAAAATATAAACAAAAATATACGGTAACCGGAAGAAATTTAAATAAGTAATACAAAATTTTGAAAACATCCAGACTCACTTCGAATTAAGCAATTTATACATTCACGGTGGAACTACATCCGATTAACGCTATAATTTATTGAAGGGTCTTCCGAATAGTAGTGTGTATTTACGTTATTTTAGTTATCTGTTTAGAAGCGTTTAACCGATCGGGAATTAAAATGATCCAGTTACATGTATCTGTTATTTTTTTTTTTTTTTTATCGGTCTCGACAACCGGGAGGAACCTTCACCCAGAAACAACTAGAAATTTAAAAAAAAAAAAATCATACGATTAGCCAATGAGAAACCGCCAGTACGAAGGAGACAGTAGCAGGAATAACGTGCGCAGAAGGAAAAGACAGGATATTACAATAATGAGTAGAAAGGTAAAAGTCTAAGCAAACAGGAGTACAGAGCTGAACGTTGTAGCTATATTTTCAATAAGCACGTAATAATCGTTTTTCAGATAACCATATCATTTGAATGGAGAGGATAATGTTAGAAAGAGGCTAATGAAAGCACTCGGCTGGCGATGCCAAAAAAAAAAAAAAATAAAAGGAAAAAAAGAGGCTAATGAAAAATGAAAACGGGAGAAGGAAGGCGGTAAAGAATGATTAAAACGCAGGCGAATAGTGAAAACGGCAACAGAGCGTCGAAGTGAAGAAAATAGAAGCAAGCACATGGATAGGAAGGGCGACTAGGTTGAACAGACAGGTAAGAAGAGCGCCTGCTAGGAAAAGAGGTAGCGTATACACATCCGACCAAAATCTGTGTTAAAAATTCTTACATAGCGGTAGAAGGTTAGAAGATGGGATTTTTTTTTAAAAAATAAGGAGGAAGAAGCAGAAATCTGGTTAGATGCCAGAATGGAACCCTCATATCAAATATCGGTATGAATCGCAGATGGAGAGAAGAAAGAATCTGAATGAGTGCACATATACGGAGAATAATAAAGTCAGAATTTCGATTATTTCAATCGGGAATGGGAGAACAGATTGCACCGATAGAATCAGAAATAATCAGATACCGGCGGTAGTAGAAACACAGTATCGATGTGTATTTTTCACCGCGCTCGTCTCATTTAATTTCGAACTTATCGGTTAACGAGCCCTCGATTGTTGAACAAAGGCTAGCTAGAGACCTTTACCGGTGAATTATAAATAATAGCGTGGCACGCATGAACGAAGAATCGCTATTGCTGTCAAGACGAACAGCATTTATCACTGCGCGTTCATTTTGGAAAAGCCTTAAAAAAAGTAAAATTTTCTAAAGCTAAAAAGGAAGACAAAAATTCGGAATCGGACCGACAGTAGAATTGGGGGGGGGGCATTTTTTCAGAGAATTTTTCTGCATGCACGCTACCCGCTGGTAAGAAAAAATGAAAGAGAAAGTTTTCATTCTTGCTAATATTATTAACAAATGGAAAAAACCGGCGAGGAAAGATGTCAAGAACGTTTATTCCTTTTGACTGAAACAAAGCGCTATACCGCCAGTCCGTTACTGGGAAAAATAATGAACAAACAAATGAAAATATAACGCGGTACAATTGCCACGTTTTGATTTTTTCACGAAATTTTCTTCCATCCTCCTCAGATTAACGTCGTTGACTCCTTCTAATGTCGCGCGTAATTTCTACCCTCGCAAGGAGGCATGCGATTTCTTTTCCCTCCTTCCATCAGAGTTATCCTTTGTTTCCATCTATTTAGCAGATGCGCGCCACTTATATATAAATTCGTTCCCAGTAAGTACCGAAGTATTCGCGGAGCTTTGTTCATAAAAAACAGCTTGCTTCAAAATATCAACTATTCTAATTCAACGAAAGCACGCACAAGTAGAATCTTTAACGATCAAAAAATTTTGTGGCGTTTTCATTACAAGTGAGAATTTTTCGCTCGCCTCACTGCTTACGACCTCCCTGTTTTCTTGTTTTGATCCAGCTAGAACAAGCCCCTTCTTCTGACGTAATTTGTAGATTTAGTGATGTATTTAGGGATTTTAAGTGAGGATTAATTTTAATTAAACATCTGAGACTTACATGTAAAAAGTAGACAGATAACGTCATTGAAAATAGCGAATAAAATGTCTGTGAAAAAAATTAAATGTAATTTCACGGTAACGCAATTAATACGTTACTTCGTACGAAGCTGCGTTGCTATATTAATAAAATAACGAAAACGGAGAGTAGTCGGAAAAAACTTTAATTAGATAAAAATTAAAAAAAAAAAAAAAAATGCAGGACTCGTGCTGTACTACTACACCAGGTACATTAGTGACTAATAAAATGTCCGTGTTTCAGCACTTTGCTTTCACGGCCGAAATGTAGCATCACAACATGGGCATTCAGTGACACAAACGACGTAGTTGACAGGAAGACCATTATGTTTTTCTGGTGTTACGGGGGCACTACTCTTCATTATTCTCATGGTACAGAGTTCAGTTTTTAACGCGACGAACTTTAATTATCTCGCACCGGTCTATCGCTTAGAGACACGAATACGGCTTCCAAAAATGCTAAGCCGAAGTTTGCGGAAAATTAACGTGTTGTTGGAAATTAAATTCAAACGGTAGAGGACATAGTTTGTGGCAGTTTGCGACCGCGGCGCGAATTTGTGCGTTTGTTAAATCTAGGTACGGTACGAGCGATAACTAGCAATTGTCCTGGCTTTTTAGACTCTTCAGTCCGGCCTAATTCTTTCCTCGTTGTGTGTACACACGCACGTGTCAAACTCGATCTTTCCTTTCCCCTACCTGAGCAGTTTTAAATGGCAACGTTTCCTTGCAGACTGGTCGCTAAAAGTCTTCTCTCCTGTTTGTTGACGACCATTTAGAAGGGAAAGAAAAGTGTCATTTTTGACGATAACTAAAATTTCGGGTCCAGACGAAGTTACTTTTGGGGCGCGGTGTTGATTGCATACGGCGCAGCTGCAATAATGTTATCACTTATATTTAAGATGCATTTCATCTCGTATTCGTGCCTTCTTTTTGGCATTGATGCTGAAGTATTTTTGTATCAAAATTCGGTCTCTGATCAAAAGAATAACAACAGTTTGGATGCTAAGTCCGCCAATATGTCATTCTGCGCCACTCACCTTGATTTTACCGTATTGGTAAAACAAAGCCACCATTATTCCGTTGGCCATGACGATCACGCGTTCTATTTCTTTTTGCCTAAAATAAATTCATTATTTTAGTTAGAATTTTATATCACTGAGGTGGTTGCATATTCAGTAGCAGTTTAATTGTTTTACAGTAGCATATAAGTAGTTTATGTTTCCATAGCTCAACGATTAACAAAGTTTCCTAATACACTCAAATGAAGTCCTCTTTTTTATTTGTTTTGTGATTGGTGAGCGAAGCAAGCGAGGACGACCCAACCCCCCGGCTGGTTATTATAAAAAATGTTAATTGTTTTTGGTAATTTTTTTTTGGGAACGAAGTTCTTTAACGCAGCTTGATGGTAAGAGTAAACTGGCAGAAATCGTCACATAACGAAATAGCGTTATGCGTCCTCCAGGCAACCTTCACTCTCTCTCTTTCTCGCTATCTCTTTCCATTATATACATACATACATATATATATATATATATATATATATATATATATATACATATATATGTGTATGTGTGTGTGTGCGCGCGCGAGTATCGAGATTTGACCAGCAAGCACTATGCACGGTCAGCTGTATAACGTCAATTCTAAACAATTTTATTTAAACTTATTTTTTTATTTTTATTATTTTTATTTCAATTCATACGGGATTTATATTGTGTTATTTTTTATCGTATACTTTATGAATGACTTTATACTTGTATATTTACCAAAAAGTGAAAGGAACTTCGTTCTTACCGGGTGTGTCCGTCCCTCTAGACACCACTTCTCTTTTTCTTTAATGAAAGCTTGCTCGTTAAACTCTTGTACAATTCTAGTAATCACGAAATCAGCAGGATTTAGACAGGAAATTTAAAAATTATATTTCAGTAGCCACCATTTTTAAAGGCGATAGTTTGAAATTTTGATACAAAGAAAAAAGAGAATGCTTGTAGGACATGACGTATGTTGAGAAAAAATTAACCTAAGATTGTATACTAAGAAGAAATTAGAGAAAGAATGCGACTAGACGATGAATATTAACATCGGAGCGTAATTACGAAACTACTTCGATAGAAATAGTTTAATATGAATTTTTAAGAAACATAATTTTAAAAAACAATGAAAAGGGAAAACCTCGAAAACATTACTGGGACTTGAAATGTAAATAACGGAAACAATTAAAAATCTGACGCAGCTTGTTAAAAAAGATACTTTAGGCCATATTGTACTTGGAATAATGTTAAATGTACGGTAATGGAGCTTCTAGCTTTGTTAGAACTGGTCGAAATTTTGATTACGAGGTTTCGGTCGAACATACTAATTGTAAGTGAAGTCATTCGATAAGGCGTTAACTTGGAGAGTTCACAAAGATAACATTGCTAGGAAAATCAGGTAATGCCGGCGTTATACAAATTAAAACAAGTTGTTATGAATTACAAAACTACGAGACTGTATTTTGACTAATTAATAATGACTCTAGGATTAGATATGGAATCGAAATTTGGGTGGAGGTAAAAAAAAACGGAATTAAGGAAAATTAGTAGACTACAGAAAAGATGTTTAAAAATAATTTTGTTACCGAATTGGAGAAGTGCGAATCTTGTAACGAAATTCTACTTGGGGTGGGATAATAATAAAGAAATGTCTCCAAAAATGTTTTTTTATTTCTGTAAACTTTTAAGGTATGATACAGAAAAAATAAGATTACCGACAAGGGGAATATGGGACTGGGAACTAAGACAATTTGTGTTTCATAAGACCTAAAGGGATTAATAATAAAATTGATGATGTTGAAGTTATGAGTTATTTACTAGGTAACTTCTCAAATAAATTAAGAGACGAATGCAATTTGCATATATGGAAAGACAGAATAAAAATATGGTTGATCGCGTGGTGCAAAGAATGAGAAATGGTTAGTCGTAGAAAACGAACAGCGATAAGACGGGCGTAATTGATTGAAAAAGTAAATAATTATAAATGATGTAATAAAAAAACAACAACTAATGTTTGGTGCTCGTGTTCTAGCTGCATTACTTATGGCTTATGTGAAAATACTGTGATATGATGAGCGTGATGTAGAATAGTAAAAATAGAAAGTTGATTTAAGTAATACACATATAAGACGAATATGATATATTAGATTTAAGATGTAGATGATGAATAAACGATATAATTATGTTGGGAACCCGCAGACGGGCAATTGCCTTGTATGAGCCGCAAATTGTGTAAAAAGAAAAGAAGTTAAATAAACAATTGGAGCGAAAAAAACAAAGATTGGCGGGGGGATCAATAAACCATGGATTATTTGCAGAACATGTTCCGGCAAAAGTTAGATGTGTAGTAGTAGTTCGTTTTATTTGCGCTCTTACGCATACGCCAAATGTGGTCTGCAGCTTAATAGTCGAACGGACATAAGAGGAAAAGACAACTCTTCAATTTCAAGACGAAATCAAGCCGTCGGTACAAAGCTAATCGAATTAACACTATCGTGTCGTATTTCGGTCGCGTTTTAATACTTCGTTTTTAATCATACTTCTTCGCCGCACCGCCAAATGCGCCATTACCAAAGTCTGAAGCAGCAACTTTGATTACGGACGATAAAAGCTCGACTTAGCGGCTACGAATGAAATGTCGCCGAGACGGACAAACGTTAGTGCACGCGTGCCGACTGCGACGTGTGAGACGAACCGTTCTTATCATGGCCGTCCGAGTAAAGATTTTACGTGCGCTCGTTGATTACTGCAGGCCAGTAGTAATAATGTGGCCCAGCGTGGCCGTTGTTAAATTTCTGTCATCCGCTCTCTTTATTGCCCTCTGCTTGGCCGGGGCAGCGTGAATCCGTGGCCCTGCCGAAGAGATAAACTCGTCCTTCGCTGCCCGTTTTATGTTTCATTTTTCGTCGTTTGCCATTCGACACGAGTGCATGTTTATTATGCTTTTATTATCGTCGTCGTCGTGTCTTATCGTTCCACACCTATTTAGAGGGCGCGCCGGTGCATCGCGATATTCGCTAGTCGAACGACAATAGGAAAAGATTATGGATAGCGGCGCTCCTCGAACGGATGAAATGGTCGCTCATCTTCTTCGGCATACTTCCCGATTTTTAATGCTTCCTCATTTGGCCGTCTGCTTTTGTTTACAGTTCGTTTTTTACACGGAAACCTTCTTATTCGTTCGCCATTTTCGTCGACAAATTGCGCCACGTTTTACCGTTGTTCTTCCCGGCGCCATTCCCGTTTCAGCGAGCTTTCTTGAAATATGCAGAAGCGCTCCGGCGGGGGGTGGAACAATTCGCGCGCAAGTTGACAGCTCAATTCCAGCTTATTCAGTTTAATGGCGCTACCTCCTCGTTACCTTTCAAAGCGGAACAATTTTACGTCAGTGAAAAATTACGACACCATTACAAGCAATAACAATAACGTATTTTCCAGCAGGAACTTTCTGTCTCTGGCCATTTAGCTCCGTTACAGGAACTACTACTCTGTTAACAATTTGCGTCGCTCCGGCTAGGTCAAAAAAAAAGAATAAACCGGCATATCAGTAGCCTCTGAAATGTGTACAATTCAAGTCCGAACGTTCTCTGTTAGGAGTAGAAGAAAGGTGTCATTTAAGTAAAGCTTTGTGTAACACCTACGCACTAATTGCTGCAGCTATTTCACGTAATTAAAAGTACAAACCGACATGTATAAATTAATGCGTGCTTATTATTAAAATTAATTCGTGCTCATGTTTAAAATTAATGAACGCTCATATTTACATTAATGCTTATTTTCCTTTATTTACAAAGTTAAGGCTTTCTGTTCTCTATTGTGCTTCCTACATCCTGTCGTTTCCTTCTTGGTCTGTTGTTCATTGGTTCATTTATTTCAGCTATTTCCAATCAAATTAAGTTTTAATTAGTTAATTCTTCTTCCTATTGTTTCTGTGTAAGGTTCCTGGTTGACGAGCTCACCATAAAAAAAAAAAAAAAAAATCTGTTAATCTATTTCGCTATAGAAAAAATTAATTATGTAGCTCGTTTTTTTTTGTTTTTTTTAACGAAACGCTAGCGAAGGTAGTTATTTTAAAAAAAAAAAATCGTATAAAATATAACTGTCCGAAAAGGAGAACTATACGTGTATTTAGAACTGAACGACAAATAGTTCATTAACGATCTGTTGCAAGCAAAAAAAAAAAAAACCGTATAGATACGGCGTTTGATAGTAGATACTCCGGATATAAATAACTTCTCATTTAAAAACGGTATACCATAGATACACATTTATACCGGTCACTTTAGTTCTTTTTGCTCCTTTACAGATTGACATGTACAACACCACTATTGTATAGTTCGTTACTCTATTCATTAGTAGATTTCCTGCTCAAACTCTCTACTGTCTTCTTTATCATTCCCACCACGATTTCTGGACCGGATTCTATCCTTTTACCAATTCTCGATCTTTTTACCTTTCTGTTCAACCCTTTCCTTCCTCTCTTCCTTGATTTAATCTTTTCCCCTACCTTAGCCGTTCGATTATTTCCTCTATAGTTCGCCTGCGGTTCGATCATAGTTTGCTTCCGGCGTCTCTTTTCCGTTTTTCTATTGTTCAATCTCCTCTGTGTCTTTATGACCCTCCGGAGCTCAATTATACCTGTGATGCGAATCACGTTTTGTTCGAATGCCCCCCTTTATTTCCTCCGAACGTTCTACTCTGTATTCTAGTCTTCTGCGCCTTGGCCTTCCTACTCCTTATAGTGTCCACTCCATTCTTGCATTCCCCTCTCTCAATATAGTTCCCCCTTGTTAGCCTTCTTTATCTCCGTAATTTCTAATCTTTTCCTTATATAATGTACAATTTTTTGCGTCGGGTAAGTTCCACTGTTGACGTGCCCCAAAAAACAAACAAAAAAATAAATAAAAAAATAAAAATAGTTCGTTACTAGTTTACTCGATGGACGAATAGATATTACTAATTTCAATTTATATCTTACACAAAATTAAATAAATATATGAAATTATAATTAAAAATTAAAAATTTATAAGCTTAGTTCGGTTTCTTCGATCTTACTTAAATTTACAAAATCACGTAAGTCGTTGGTAAACATTTCGATTTACTGGCCATCACTCCAATTACCAAAAAAATTGCAGTCATCGTTTGCTACTGTCTTCCACTTATTTTCATTTCACAATTTTTCATCTTATCATTCACGTCTTATAATTGCATAATACTCCATTTTACGATTTAATGAGATTTTCGCAAAAAAGAAATTATTAAATTTTATATTCTACTTCGTTTTTCTTTCATATTTCCGGTTAAATTTTTACTTATTTTTTTTTATATATTTCTTTTTTGCCTACTGTCGCGTTATTTTTATTTTTTCTATAAAGTACGGTTTGCTATGTACCTACCTTAGGGTTTGATGGAGTGTCAACATTTCTTAACAGTTATCAAGAAACTAGGATTTCGGTGCGGACAACAGAGCAACGATATTAGTTGTAATTACGAAAAATCTGCTAAAGTTAGGACACGAGTAAGCCTGATTTTTGAAGTGAAAACTTCTTTAGGTGCGTTTAGCGATTTTCGGTAGGGGTAAAACTTATGGTTTCGCGTCACGCGCGTCATGCGAGTCACGGACATGCTATAATGTTAACAGTATCGACTAGTGCGGGAAATAAAACCGCTCTAACGCCTCTCCCCTAGCCCTCGCTGTTCTCACGACCGTGTAATCAGTAGGAAACTACAAAAAAAGAAGCATGAAATTTTTCTTAATTATATTAGGACTACTAATATGGGGAATAATAAAAGTTTATGATGCCAGTAAATATTATTGTGAACATTACATTGTAAAAATTCTGTAAATTACACTAATTCCATAAAATAATAAATTCGGTCAAAATCGTCGTCTCTGTTTTTGTCGATATTGTCGTTTGCAATTATTAAAGTGGTTGCGCAAGATTGGAAGTATTTATTAATTGTTTGTTGAAATTAATGATGATAATGATGCGAACAACGAAAATAATGTTGAAAATTAAGTTAATTTTTAAAAGTATATGTAAATATAAATACCATGTATAAATAATATAAGTGCAAAATAATTATTATTTTAATTAAGTTAAATTTATATTTTGTACTGTACTGGGCTTGTGCAGCCCCCATGTAAAATTGTAGCTTGACTCTTTCGTCTCATTGCGGGTGCATAACAATGGAAGAATTTGAATATAGCTAACCTGAAATAAACATATCGTAAATATGTATAAAAAAAATTCGGCAAATATTACTAGCATTATGTAGCTCGAACAATATATTTGAAATTTAGATATTAGGAGAGGGAACAACAATTAAAAACATAAGTGGCCAACAAAAAGGAAATATTTAAAAGTTCAACAAAAAATCAAGTTAATAATGATATTAACTGGTAGTGAAGGGAGAAAAATAAAATATGTCTTCAAAGATACTGTATTGTCATTATCGTATTTTTAAATATAACACAAAAAATCTAACCGTCCCTTCGATACCCAAAGGTGGAATAAAGAAAATTGCACTGCATTCGATGACGGGAAATAATTGTAAAATAAATAACGTTAATGGTGCAGTATTGCTTAAACGTATTCCAGGGGGGATACAATGAATAAATAAAATATCAAAAATTACAAATTAAATCATAGCTGCCAGGTAACATAGATGACGAGTGAAAATTGAAATATGTTCTAAATATATAATATAAATATCGACCATTTGGGCCTAGCAGGGGGTTTGGCCCTTGAACTCTCTTGCTTACATTTATATCAGAAGCACTTTGTATAAAATGATCAAAATTTACATCGTCATTCTTACGGGCATCGACACACAAAAAAAAAAAAAATACATATTCACAAAAGTCCTTACATAAAATAGGGACATTTTCTGGGACATTTTTTCGTTACATAAAATTGGGACATTTTGTCGTTACATAAAATTAGAACATTTTGTCGTTACAAAATCCAATGGGACCGGCCTAAAAATTACGTTGTAATTAATACAAATAGTTCGATGGCGGAGAATCGGTCATATACCTTATTAAGGTTGGCATTCATAAATTTAGTTTTTAGTTATATTGGGAATTTGTATGTATATATACATTTAACATCATTATTAAAAAATTATTACAATCATATTATACAAACAAGCGACAATAAGAGTACTATGAACCAAAAGATGGTCATCCTCTCCTTGTTAAACTCAGAATTGATCTAAAGAAATAAAATAAAAATATAAATGAATGGTCTAGGAAAATAATCTAAAAAAGAACCATATTTCAAAGCGCTTTTTTTTTGTGATTTTGTGGTTTACGTTCAAGATACTTTTTCAAATTCTGCTTACCTACTAAATTTTTGTTTTTGAAACAGCATTTTTATTAATTATAATTGTGTATAGTTTGTTTTTTTTCTTCCAATTTTCACATAAAAATATATTGTAAATACTGTTATTTCGTCTGGTTCCGTTTTCTGTTTCGTTTTTTTGGAGGAGGAAGAATGCCGAAGTATAAAAACATAATTACGTTTGTTAACCAGCTAAAAAAGAAAAAAACCTTTTATTTTGTATAATTAACTCGGTAGGAATAATAAAAAAAAAAGTATGTGAACTGAAAACAAAGAATTTAAATGCAACAGTAAATAAAAAATTACACGACATTTACATGTCCCGGATGAGAGATAGACGTCGTAAAAACCGGAATAACACGAAAGAAAGCAGCATTTAATGAAGGAAATTTTGCCGCATTGACAATTTTTTTTAAATTCTTTTTGCGGTAAGCGAACGCTTTTATTAGGGGCTATGAAATATAGCGGTCGCTTTTGCGAATGCAGTGGCGCACACCTTTCGTGTACCTCGGCATTTGCGGAGAAGCGGAAGCGGATAAAACTGACGAGCTAAAATGGTGTGTATTTTAATCCATCTCCCATCTCGGTCGGATACGATTTCACGCCGATTTTCAATTAAAAACCTATAATTTTCCTCTCTTTTTCATTTTATTTCTGATTTATCGGTGAAAATATTCATTACACAATTCGCATACAAAGGTTCGCCTAGGACAGAGATGATTACCACCCTAATTCGAAAAAACCGCAACTGGAAACCATTAAAATGGCCTTTTACGATTTCCGATAATTATACATTTTTACATGTGTAACCTTCCTAAAAAAAAATTAGACGTTTCAATAAAGTTATAAAATTTCTGTATACGTAACATGGGCGCAAACGTAATACACGTGAACTAAGCGATGTTTTATTTCGGAAAACGGAAATTAAAAATTCGACGTTATACCGAAATCGATTAACGGAATTTTGCTTTCAACGGGAATTAAAAATCAATATATAAACAGGCAAAGACAAAACAATCAGTGAAAAAATTTTAGAAACACTTTTTTTTCTTATTTAAATAAAAAATGAGTACAAAAAGTGAAAAATTCAATCGCTATAATAGATAGTAATTCTGTTCTTCTGACGTGCCCATAAAATAACAAAAAAATGAAACCTGTTCTTATTTTCCCCCGTCCCCTAAATTGTAACTACTATGGTCATTACAGCACAAACATGTGATGGGAGGTCATTTAAATATGCTGAGTTAAGCCGCTCATTTTAATGAAAGCAATAACCCTGGTGATGGAAATTACCTCATTTGAGAGGATCTGCTCTATGTTTCTCAGGAGGCCAGTTATCGTAACAGAGTAATCTTTTGGCAGGTAAGCAGTTTGTGGGAAACTGTCGATACGGTTGTCTGGCTGCAGAAGGGGCACGTAGCCGTAGGCGGCGTTTTATGTGTTTGTGGGAAATAGCGATATGGTCGATTCGCAGCCGGCTGAGGATCTTAAAATCGTATCGGGATGTTCCTTCCGGTGGCCACCATGAATCAACTGTGGGCTTAATGATTCTTAGAAATATTGTAGCAGCTGCCCATTCGGTTCTCCACTGGTTTTCGCACGTCTTTAATAATGTATATTCCACTGATGATGACAACTCCGCGTCCTCTGGTATTGGCGAGAGCAAGGTAGAACGTGCTGCTCGGCCAACCCTCTCATTACCAGGCATTCCAATATGCCCAGGAACCCACAGCAGCGACACGTGACTATATATTAGATACAATTCGTACAAGTAGTAGTATATTTTTAGAACTAACGGGTTGTTGTATTTTTTTTCCCTTAATCATGTTTAGAGACTGTAGGGAATCAGTAAGCAGGAGGAAATCACTGGCTCTGGTGTGAATTGTAACGATGTGGTGGAAACAGTGTGCAATTGCATATAGTTCTGCATCCAATGCGGAACAGGCGTCGTTGAGTCGGGCTTCATATGAGATATCGTGACCCTCGAATGCACAGGCTACGGGTAATGGACCTGTCTCACCAACTGCCTTAGCTCCATCAGTGTAATAAATCAGACGGTCCGGATAACTATTGAATGCATCAACTGTCATCTCTACTGTATAGAGGGGACCGGTTGTGCTTAGATTCTGTTTCAGCGATAGATCAATATTTATTTGGAAAGTGATCCAAGGGGGAATAAGAGTATTGGAGCTAGGTGTTGACCTCTGTACAGACGTGATACCACATCTTCGCAGGTCGGCCAGTTATTCTGGTAGTGGTCGCTGGGAAAGTTTAGTTCAAGAGAACAATGCTCCAACTTTAGGGGGAGGTTTCGTGTGTGTCTGAAATCATGGTACACACTTCGGAGTATGAAATATTTTGGGAGTTAGGAAAGTAGAGAGCACCCGGATAGAACGCACATTCTGGCAACTGGGGAGGTTTGATGCACTCCCAAAATGATTCTCAATGCGGAGTAATGTACAGGATCAAGGGATTTCAATAGAGATTTGCTGGCTGAGGAGTACACCGGGAACATGTAGTAGATTTTCGATAAGTTAAAATGTTTTAATTTTTCTTAATAATCATCATTGTTCGCTTCTTTACAAAGTAATAAACTTTCAGGTGTCATTTGATATCAATAAATGAAGGTTTTTAAATTGTGATTTACTGTTATTTTATTGAATTAATTTTTTATTCAATTATAATGATACTGAACTGTTTTATATTGTAAGTACATATAAAAGTGTATTATTTTTTTATTATCACAACTGACTAACTTTAATGTTCATTTAGCGATTAATTTAATATGATAAAAAAAATATTTCGTGGAGAGGCAGGACACAGTAGTACTCCCTCTGAACTTTATAATGGCTGGGCAGGGTCTAAAGGCTTATTTCGCCACAGTCTGCATATTTCACCGGAGTTATCCAGCAAATTAGTAGCAAGTGGATTCATATGAATGCTAAGTCGGGCGACATGTTTATTTGCTTGACTTTTGATTCGGTCCTCCACAAATATGACGTTTAAGTCATTGTGGAGGGCACAATTTGAAAGGTACCATGGGGCTGGCTGCAGTAATCTCAATACCCTATTTTGATATCGCTGTATTTTATGTAAGTTAGATGTTTTAACGCAATCACACAGCTGTATGCCGTACAGCTAGATCGGTTTTAGAGCTACTACTATTTTATATAGTAGAGTTTTATTTTCTAACGACAAGGCCGATCTCTTAGCTAACAGCCACGACATGGTTCTAGTTTTAAACCTGAAATGCTCGATTTTTTTCTAAATGTGAGTAACCCAGGTCAGCCTATGTTTTACGTTATTGGCATTTGGTATTACGACGTTATTTATTTTGATTGGCAGGCGTTCCCGATTTGTGAATGAAATATGCGTCGACTTACTTTCATCGACTAGTCGCTAGATGCCCAAGTGACTCGTGCAGTTTTTCTGTGGCTGTGCTTTTTCCCACTTACCCACACGGCCAAGATGGCTACGTCATCCGCGTACAAAGCTACTTCTGTATTATCCAGCATGGGAAAGTCGGACGTGTAGATTAAGTATAATATTGGACCCAGAACGCTCCCCTGCGGAACCCCGGCTCTTACCGGAAAAATATCTGAGTATTCATCGGCTATTTTCACTTGAAAATACCTTTCCTGTATATAATACGATTTAAGTAGTAGATAGCAATGAGGAAGCAGAAGTTTAATTTTATACAATAATCCTCGATGCCATACCCTATTGAAAGCCTGCTGGACATCCAGAAACGCGGCCGTACAAATATTCTTGTTTTCCAAGCTATTTTAAATAATCTTCGTTAGTCTGTGAACCTGTTCTATAGTGTTGTGGTGCTTACGAAAACCAAATTGAAAATCGGGAATAATTGTATTGGTAAATAATATTGCAAATGGCCGTTTTAAAATTAATTTTTCCAGTTACTTTGAATGAACAGGAAGCAACGAGATGACAGTTGTATATGATGAGACAACCTCAGACGGTTTTCCAGGCTTCGGAATAACAATCATCTGCGAAAACTTCCAAGCTAGTGGGAAATATTGATTACGAATGACGACGTTATATATTTGTGCTATAAATATAACACTTTTACGTGGTAACTCATTAGAAGTGTATGTTCTCAGGTATACAATGAACAAAAAAAAAAAAAAAAATTAGAAGTCGCAAATCAAACTGAAGTTACAGGGTCGCGGCTAGGTTCCAAATAACGATTTCATGCAGATTATGAAAGTATTTAATGAAATGTACACCGAATTAATGTAGAATTGTAGTGAGGAAATGAAAACATCTAAAAGTCTAGGGAATTTCGAATTTATTAACGAAAAGGAAAACGTTAATATTTTACGAAGAAGAACAGTATAGTCAGATAAATCTCGACTACTGTATAAGAATTACTGAAGACTATCACCTGTGGTTGTTCTTTGCAGTGATGCGATCCAAAGGACAGAGTTAATTATATTATTTTATATATATCATATATATAAAACTCGGCTTTTCCTGCTTCGTACTGCCCCCTGACCCCGCCTGGAGACACTCACGGACCCCCAGGTCTATCACTCCTGTACTTCGTATAGAACGAGGAAAATTGGCATCATTCTTTGCGAATGCGTGACAAAAATAAATAAATCTTTATTTAATGTCACATTTTGGCGCTAATTTTTATGACTGAAAAAAAATGTTCGTGATATAAATTTTGTGACAAATTTCCGTGACAGAAAAACTAACTGAGGATGGGGCAAGGAATGATGTTAATATTAATATACAGAGTGCGACAGCATAACATCCTTTTTTAAAATACACGCCATTCAGTCGGTTCATGTTGTAGTGGAGGTTTAGTGGTCTCGTTCGAGAGGTGAAACTATAAAGTTTTGTTCTAATACAGTTCAGTCGCTGTCAGGTGTTGAAACAGTGAGGAGCATGCATTTGCCGTTGAGACCTACTTTCCGAACGGATGTTCTGTGATCGCAACCCAGCACACCTTTCGGAATCGCTTTAATTGAGCCCCGTTGAACTCGGGCCGGAAATCAATTATTATGTGGGTCACTACGTTCAGACAAACTGCAAGTACGACAAGACGAAGAAATGGAGTCCCTCGGCCCATTAGATCAGCTGAGAACGTTGAGGCAGTGAGAGCTTCAATGTTGCGATCACCGCGGCGTTCTGCGCGCAAACACGCGTCTGCCCTTGGACTTTCCGATCTTTCTTTGAGAAGAATGCTTCATAATGATCTTCATCTCCATCCATACAAGATGGCCATTGAGCAGGAACTTTCTGAGCGTGACTTTAATTCTCGGAGGAATGCGTGTGAGGTTCTTCTGGAAGTCGTTCCTGAGAACGCTATTGTGTTATTTAGTGATGAAGCCCATGTTCATTTGTGTGGAACCGTCAACAAACAAAACGCTATCGGGCTGGCACCAATCGTCGAGAATTGCATCAAAGGCCTTTACATTCACCTAAAGTCACAGTATGGTGTGCAATTTCCTCAAGTGGAATTATTGGTCCCTGGTTCTTTGAAGAAAATGAAGTAACAGTGACAGTGATTTCGGACCGGTATGCAAAAATTGCTACAGGATTTTTTTTTCCAACGACTAGATGTGTTGGATTTAGGGGATACTTGGTTCCAACAAGACGGTGCAACAGCACACGCTGCAAGAGCATCGATGGCTGTTTTGTTCCCAGAACGCCTCATCTCAGTTAGGGGCGATTTAGAGTGGCCGGCCCCCGCTTAACCGATTTGTCCCCTTGTGATTTTTTTTTATGGAGTTTTTTAAACTCCCGTGTTTATGTGAATTGTCCAAGGACCCTACAAGATTTGAAGACCAACATCCAGGGCGAAATTGCCAGGATAACGCCTGATATACTGGCAAGAGTCATGACAAACGTCAGAAATCGTTTTACTCAGTTTATGGAGAATAGTAAACGTCACCTACCTGATTTGATTTTCAAAAAGTAAGTAGAACAAAACTTTACTTATATTCCTACATTAAAAAAAAACAAATAAAAATTTTCTGATTCATACAATGGGTTTTATTAAGTTTTGAGTAAAGGAAGTTATGCTGCTGCACCATACTAAAAAAGCTTGGTGCTTCGATGCTCACTGTGAGATGCGACCCTCTGAATCTCTATAATTCTTATAAAAGGGTCAGTTTTAGTTGACCATGCTACGCTTCACAAAGTAAAGTGGCTTACAAGCGTGATGCACAAGTGTTACAGGACTTTCATTTTATATAATGGAAGTAGAAACCGGTAATAAATTCGACCCCATAGCATGTAAGCTTAGGAATTTCTCGGTTTGGACGGCCACAACCGAATTCCGTCACAACATAAAATTAGTGCAATTGCTGAATTGTTTACATGAAATTCGTCGCAGTGAACTGCATGTAAACAATTAAATATCAAAACGCTAAATGAATAATTTCGAAGTTTGGACTTGTCACATACGGCTATGAACTTAGGCTATTAGCTTCTTTTTTTTTTTTTTTTGAGTGCAACCCAATTACTCTATATTTTTTTACGCTTCATCTAATCAACGAATCGTAAAAAAAAACCATTATATATCATCATCATCTAGCTCACTCAAAAACACGAGTATGAGTGCTATTTCCAGTTATCCAACATGATTCCACGTGTTACAATTAAAACAGTTGGAAAAAAGAGAGTCGCATTAGGATGTGCAATGAAGGAACACAGGAGTTAACGCGCAATAAAAACAGAAAGCAGCTCCTATGCTGCCTATACAACAACACTAGTTTTTTTCTGATGGTAAGTATAAACCAAGACAATCAGACTAGTGAGGTCGACGTAGTTTCCTGCAGGCAAGGAATTTGGAATGCTGTAGGAAAAAAAAGGAACATAACGAGTTTGAAAGGATCAAAGGAAAATAACGGAGAGTGGAAGGGAAGAGTGGAACACATATAAGGAGTGTCACTCCACTACTTTGGGGTGACACTCTAGCCTTTTGATAAAGATCCTGACCACAAGGCAGCGGGTTGGTACTGAGGAGGTAGCAGTGTAAGGTTTTGACAGCGACCAAACTTCGCTGAGGGCGAGATAGTTATAAGATTTTGTGAATTGTCAGCGGATGGTTCCTCAAACTGTCCATCCACATCCTCGTACCTCATCGCCCTGTCACTACTGGAATCGTCTGCTTGAGACTTTTCACCAGTAGCCGCTCTTGGTTCACGACTGCTTATTGATTATTCGCAGCTAACCAGTATATCTACTGGCCATTCCACCATCCACCACCCGTGGACGCGCCCCATTCCGGTTAGAGCTCCGGACCCAAGAGACACCAAGGTGCCCCTGGGGGGATATATATATGCTCTTTGCTAGCACTATCGTATGAGTGATCAAAAAGAGAAATAGGATTTTTTCCGATTCGAATACCTTTAGTCAGAATTCTTCTTCATTTCGTTATCCGAGTCGGATGTCGTGACCTTATTTGACGCAAGATACAACACGTCGCCATTTATACCGATCGTGTGCTAAATCTATGATATGTTATAAATTTGATCTGCATATTTTCTTGATCTGGTCGATGTAGCGGTTCTTTGGTCTGACTTTCTTCCTTTTCCCCTCCCTTTCCCATCAAAATCGTTTACTCTAGCCCATTTGCTCTTACTATATGACCAAAAAAGCCTAGCATACGTTTTCTGATGGAAACAGCCGTCGGTTGGTTTCGATCTCGAGCTCTTTTAACACATATTCGTTTGTCCTATGGGCCGTCCATGGGATTCTTAAGATTTTTCGATACCCTTTCATTTCGAAAGCTGCGATCTTCCTTCCCATGGTTTCATTGATCGTCCATGTTTCCGATCCGTAAGCCGCTATAGAGAACACCAAAGTTTGCAGGAGTCGTAATTTTGTTAGTTTAGAGATCTTATGATCTTTCCATATACGGTTAAGCTTTCCCATCGCGGTGCTCGCCAGTGCTATCCGTCCCTTTATTTCTTCGTCTGATCCTCCAGTTTTTGAAATGCAGGCACCCAAATAGATTACTTTATCTTGGGTTTGTATATGTTGTAGCATTTTTAACGGTTGTTGGATTTTGTTATCCTTATCAATAACTAACATCGAACACTTTTAGTCAGAATTATTTTACAAAAATTTTGTTCTCAATTGAATTAGCATAAAAATATTATCAGTTCTCTCCTCGTGTCCTGTGTTAGCAGTCGATTTAATAATCGAACTGATTCTAAGGAATTATTAAAAATATACGAGAACTATCGTTGTCGAAATCAGTGGTGAGAAAATGTTTAGGCGCTACGGGGATGGGCGTATATAGACATACACCAGGGACTGTACTAGAATGATGATAAATGAAACATTTACAGCGTGCCCTTTTTAGTTGCAGTGTCGTAGGCTTACAGCCCGGTTGCATATCGAATACTATCGTAAACACCATCCGTCGTGTGCGCAACAAACATGCAGTCACAACAACGCTTAAAATCAGAAATTATTAGTGAGTAAATTAGTTCCTAAAGCGGCGAATTATTTAGACGAGCGCTATGTCTGAAATGTGCCATTGGTTGAAAATCGATCATACTGATTTATTATACATAAACCCAGTTGTTGTAAAATTATGTAAACGCCACTATCGTTATTCATGTCTTCAAGTTGAGCTCACCTGATTACTTACACATACACTGGTAGAATAAAATTATTTCTGTAAATAGTGCGAGAAATTCATTTCTCGAAATTCCAAAACTTACATAATCTAAAAGCGTAGACTAGACATTTATTTCCATACGAACCATTCGGCGGGAGCAGCCAAAAAAAAAACAAAAACAAAACATGTTAAACCAGAATCAGCTAATAAAATCTGAAGCTATCCGATCAAAGTTGAAAATGACATTTCTTTAGGGAGCCTGAAATAGCAACGAACAGAAAAGAGCAAACTGATAGACGTAACGCTACAAGAAGAAGTCAAGAGAAAATTCTTACAGAGCGAGTTGGAATTCGACGTAATATAAGCGGCCTTCGAAATGTTCGAATACTCCTGCCACGTTTTAAGGCAGCCGATTGTCTTCCTACTAGTGCAGTTCAAAGGCGCACTCAGGATTTTTTTTTGGTCGGGGCTAGAATTTAGAAGATGAGTTTGGGGGTGGTAACTCGGTACCTCGACCAAGTATCTATTTACATGGTTTGTAAATTAAATTTAAAAAAAAAAAACAAAAAAAAAACCACAAAATTAACGAATATTATTTTTAAAAAAATTACAAAACTGACGAATTTTATTAAAAAAATAATAATAATAATAGATTATGTTTGTAATAAGCACAAATTAAATAAGTATACGAATTTTATTTTTTAAAAATTAGCTAAAAGTATATAACATTATACTTGTAATATAAGTAAAATGTAAATATGTATGTTTTAAAAAATAAAAATTAAGTAAAACAAAACATTACAAAACGAAAATAAGATTTCAGAGATTTTTTTGGGGGAGCAATGGCCCCGTGGCACCCCCTTGAGTGTGCCAATGGTGAAGTCTACATGTAATGTTAAAAGAGACGTCAACCAAAATTAACGAATCCATCAGTCAGCTGTCGCAATTCTAGCAGATCACAAAATTATTAAAATCAATTTGGTAGAAATTGTGTATACTAACAAAACTTTCTAGGTAAGTAAAGACATTATCCGATACACCGACATGATAGTATTCCCGTATAGAAATAATATAATTAAAACAGTTGCAATTCAAAATTAGTCGATAAATATATTTCTAATGGAAAGAAATAAATAAAACTCAATTTAATCGGAAAAACGGGAATCGTTTGTTTAAGTTAAAAACAGAAAGATTGCGCAAAGTGTTTCAATCGGATTTTTACTAATTCACCGTTTTATATTCAAAAAGCCTTGCAAAGTGACGTATGTCTTCTTCTTCGTCATGTCCGTCACAGAAGCATAATCATAATTATGTTGGGAACCTACAGACGGGCAATTGCCTTGTGAGACCCGCAAATTATTTTTAAATGAAAAAAAAAAAAAAAAAAAATTCCCAAACACCAATAAGCAGCTACTTTTTAGGAATTATCACTTGCTAAATGTAAGTCAGCTTCATCAAAACTGGCTGCACATCCATTTTCGAAGACGGGGGTCATATGCATGTTCACATCTGTCGTCGTTAGGGTATCCTTATTTCCGCAGGTTGGCTTTGCATTGTCCCACATCAGTTCCTATATTCTATTCCGGGGTTTATGTACTGAAATGAAATGAAAGAATTGAACGAACCTTTTTTAAAAAGTTCGATAGTTCCATTTATAAACTTTTAAAATCTTCTAATCCAGTTCCTAAATTTACATCTCTCCTTCTTGTATTATTATTAAAACTAGTCCGTCCGCGATGCAATAGACAAACATCTTTACGTAGTGTAAAAATCTCAGAAAATTTTTATGGTTACATTATATATAGGAAAACTATATAATCTCATAATCCTTCCAGGGGTTGTGGCTCTTTCCTGTCTAATCATTTTTCTTTTCTCTTTCGCTTATAATCCACAACCTTTGCGTAACATTCTACGCTATTACTGCTCAAATCTATAATTGTTTACTGTATTTCTCATAACCTCTGACTGCTCGAACGGCTTTTTGATTTTCACACACTAATTATAATCGGAAAATTATTCTTCCAGATTCGAGCTTGTACAGCTCTATTCCACGTAACATATAAAATCCGAGGCGCGAATGCCTTTGCTTTTTCTTCCATCGGATCCATTGTAACGCCAAACGCCCAAATAATTGCCGTAGAAGCACCGAAAATAATCATCCCATAAAACCCAGTAAGTTGTAATTATAACTCTGAAGTCAGTTTTCAAACTGCATCTTTTGATTTTCCTTTTTTTTTTGGAAAAAACCTATAAAAGTTCGGGTTGTTCGTATAAGTCAAAGTTTTTACAACTTCTACACCCGTACTAAGGAAGTAATCAGAATATTATCTTTCCATCACAAAAGTACCAGCTGAAAACGCACAATATTAATGACCCTCTAAGGCGAAAGTCACTGATATCCCTTTAACGAGAGTATTTCTAGAAGCGTTATAACCCGGTTTGTGCGGAATATCGAAAAAATAACGGATTCCCTCCCGATGTCTTTACTTCCGACATACGAAATTCATTAACTCTAGCAAATTTTTATTTCGCTTGAATACTAACAGCTACAGTAGAAGAATATGATGGAATTTCAACAAGGAATGATATTAATCAAAATAAAATTCAAAAAAAACAACAAAATTGGCAACAAATTATTCAGCTTTCTCACCCGCATCGTTTTCTCCTACGACTCTATTATTTTATAAATCCGAGACGAAATTAGCCGGAAAGGAAACAGGTATATTTCGATCATCAGAAAATTATCGAATGTCAACTCTACCAGAATATCGTGTGTTGTTATCAAATTGCTCGAGTTGCACGCACACGAGATAACAATAAAAAAGTTTGATGAATTTCATGTGTGAGTATGATTTTTAAATGGCAGGAAAAAGGTTTATTTTACGTAAATGACAAAACTTCAACTACACTTAGCTGTCACTATTGCAGACGACATACCAAAAACATCAGCTACAGTTAACTGTTATTGAAGCATCGTGTCAGCGATGCTGTAACGTAGAAACACGCACCTGACTTATCGGACAGTCTGAAAGAAATCAAAATTACAAGCCGCAACGGAATCTGTCCTTCACTTTGAATTAGATGTAATTGAGGTCGGCCGGTTTAAACAGAATCGACTTCAACGGTCTTAAGTTCAGGTTTACCGGAGTATTCTTCAGCTGTTTGCATTTCCGGTATCGTCTTAAAGGTACCGCAAATGTTACCTTCTTCTCCTCGTTACCGTTGCCCTTGGCAGTTGATTTCCGCCGGTGGACGCTGTTGTCCGGTTCGTCGATCGACGTTTCCATCGCGTTGTAGTATTCGACTAATTTCAGACGTTCCTTTCGGTTCAGCGCGCCCTTTTTCTTCTTAATTCGATTTACCATCGCGAGAGAAATTTTTCCGCCGCACTTCTTCGCTAACCTTGGCTTTTTTCGCGATCTTCGCTTATTGTTTAGCACTGAAGAGGTCGACGGCGATGCTTTGCCGACAGTTTTTTCTAACCGATCTTCTCCGATCACTGGGATCACTGAATCAATAGGTTTGAGAATCGATCTGTTCCGCGCAGTCGCGACTCTGTTACCTTTCCGGGCTCGATTGGGCTTCGACTTTCGCGAAAGGTTTGTTCTCTTTGGCTTTGAACGTTTCAGCGATCCAGCAGTTAATCGGCTCGTTGTTTTTGAATGTTTTCTCGTTTCTCGCCTCATCACTGTGATAATAATTCCGGTCAACTATAGGTGTAAAACATGACCGTTATTTTTTTTTCTTTGGTTTTATCTTTTTTTTTTTTTTTTTTTTTTTTGTTGAGAAATCGAAAAAAATTGCTAAGAAATTCGTTTTAATTCCGTTATTAATGGCATCTTTTTTTATTAATTAATTAATTTAGAAATGTTTACTTGTTTTTTTGTTTTTTTTTTTTTTTTTTGTCTTTCACGATATTCTAATTTATAATTGAAAAAAGCGCAGGAATTAAATTAGAAAAAAAGAAAACTCGAAAAATGTTTACATTCATATTCTGTCGTGCCGATCAGTAAGACGAAACTGCAAGTACGACGTGATGATAATAGTTGATGAAGCGATGACGGAAGGCTGTGGTACAAATATCTAAACTGCCAGGTTCACGAGCATTAATTGCCACGAATCAGCCCGATAATTTATGCGAAATTCCCGCTGATCGACCACGCGCTCAAAAATACTCAAATCTGCGATAACCGATATCCGAGTATAAACTCTAGTCCATCAGCCTAGTTGTTCTTACAACGCACATAGATTTAGGAGACACGTACGCGATACTAGTTCATCGGCCTAAAGTCGCTCTTACAACGCAATAGCGAAGCACTCAACTTTTGTCGGGCACACGCTCGCGATATATTTCTGGGGGAAATTTAAGTGCAATCCCCGGAACAAACTAAATAAATTTATATGTAGATGTATACAATATCTGACATAGCCTGGGTTCTACTCGGGATCGGCCGCAATTGCCACACACTCTTCGTATTTAAAAAAAGAGAAAAAGTAACTGCTCTTTAAATTTAGAAAGATCGCGCGTTGCAGATACGATTCGAATCGCTATGCATGTAATATACTTGATCCTTCTGACCCCGCCATGCGGACGAGGATAACATAAACCTCCGGATAATAGCTTTTTGCGTAATTCTTACGGAAGAATTAATTTTAATTATGCTATTTTCGAGACGTTACACAATTTTCAAGATCGAAAATGCCACAGTTTTATCCGCATGTCCTCAGTGTGTGGTTCAGCAGCGCGACTGAGTAACTCCTCGGGGTGAAAAGTATAATGACTGAGCTATACTAAAAGGGAATAGTAGTTTTCGCGAGATTGCATTCCGATTGAGAACTGCGAACTCGAATAAAGAAAAGAAATTCCCGCGACTAGAAATACAGTTGCCGTCCGGAAGAAATTGCCAAAGATCTTCAATATAACAATCGAAACATCGGCAATACTAGCGTAATGACGGAGGCCGCTTAACTCCTATTGCTTCCGTAATGGGAAGGATTCCAATAGGGCACCATCACGCACTACTTTTTTAGTATTTTTTTTTTCTGCTTCCGCTCCTCCCTACATTAATTGTTTTAGTAAACAAATATATATATATATATATATATATATATATATATAGTCTAGCGGTTACATACAGGTGTTATTTTGATTGTTATCGTTTATTTACCCCGTTAACTTTATTTTATTATTGCCATAATTATATGTAACTCCGAAACATATCGGCTGCTGTTTTATATTTTTTGTAATATTTATATGTCGTTAATAGAGCGATCATTAAGAAGTTTACAAATTGCAGATTATGATAAAATGCGCTGGCAACATTATAATATCGATAAAAATGGAAGAAAATTTTTCATCCATCTTTACAATTTTAAGGTAATTACCCCGAAGCCATCGACTGAATTTTAATATTAGAGAGCTAACAAAAAACCTAAACAAGAAATAATCGAAATAACTAATTTCCGATAGTAAAAAAGAAGAAAGAAAAACGAAAAAAAAACAAAAAACGAAAAAAAAACAACGCTATTTTGTCTCCGGCAGCAGATTCCTCTTAGCGGGGATAGCAATTGGAATTCTGCTACGAGGCGGCAGGATTAATGATCATCGGTGTAGTTGGGCTCGAACTAAGCGTTAACACACACCAGAATCTGCCGGTGAACGGCGGGAAAATGTAGCACGTCAGAAAAAGAGAAAATGGTGGAAAAAAAGAAATTACCGTTGGCCACCGTCCAAATGTGTACCTGTTAAAAAAAAAAAAAGTAGTCCTCAGCGATCAGATAAAATTCTTAGCGTACCGGTAAATTCGATTTTCGATAAGATTTATGATTGATGCTGAGCGGTAGACAGTCCTTGAAATGCTAAAGCGCTCCGAAATGGTCGAGGACTGACGAAACCAGGCAAATGAGCATAATCAACCGTAATTACAAAAAAAGATGGCCGTTCGTTTTTGTCTTGCGTTTCCCTTTTAGAGCAGTATCCTACAATCCGAAGCAGAAAAATTCGATTAGGGAGGAAAAGTATTTTCTAGCAGTATCTTCTCCTGCGCGCTAGTGCCATACTCAGTTTCTGGGCGTTGACGGCTACATATTCGTACATTTCAGTTGTATAGACATATATGGGACGTTGGTATAACGACGACACCTGAGATATTGCGATTGGTTTTGACCGATATACAAACGCAGTCCGATTTATTATAGAGCCCTTTAGCGTACTGTTTTTGTTAAGATATAAAAAAACTAAGGCGCAGCCCCACGGGGATTGCCGACAGAAGTGAAAACTTAAAACTATGAAATAACGGTGCTTTTTTTGTTGTTTTTTTTTTTTTCGAATTTCCGGATTAATTGTAGCGTCAAAAATTATAATTTCATAATTTGTAACTTAAAATTATTATTAACATTAGTCTTCTGGTATTTCACATCTCACTCCGAGCAACGATTACATACATTTTTATATGGTTTGTGTATTAGTCAAATTATATCATCAAGCCCAGTACAAAATATAAATTCAACTTAAATAAAAGAATAATTATTATACACTTATATTATTTATACGTGGTATTTGTGGACGGATGATATTGTGGCAACAGCAGGGAAGGCTTCGTGAAGTGCAAGATAGGCATCGATGGAGTAAATTAAGGGAGGCCTACATCGAATCAACGATGTAACGCAGGCAAAAGAAGAAGAAGAAGATTTATATTTACATATACTTTTAAATTTAAATTAACTTAATTTTCAACATTATTTTCCTTGTTTGCATCATTATCGTCATTAATCTCAACAAACAATTAATAAATACTTCCACACTTGCACAACCACTTTAATAATAAAAAACGACAATATCGACAAAAATAAAGACGACAATGTCGACCGTATTTATTATTTTATGGATAGGAATGATCTGAGAACAATAAATAATAAGTCACCTATACCGGAATCAAACTTCCGAAATTCGCGTAGAAAATACCACATCAGAACGGAAGTAGCGATCCAAAACGGAGTGCGTCAGGGCTGTGTCATGTCTCCCTTGCTTTTCAAATGCGGAGGCAATATTTCACAAGAAGCACTAAACGATAATATGGGAAATCTTAAAGTAAATGAAGTCACGCTGAATGATCTACGCTTTGCGGATGACAAGTTTAATTCTTGCCTCTAGCGAGAAAGAACTACAACAACGGATGCTGAATAAAATTGTTGTTGATAAAGGATTAAAAGTGAACATCTCCGAAACAAAAGTGATTATTTTTTCAAAAAGGCAAAAATTAAAAAATCAAATCAAATGCAAAATCAAGATTAAGGCAGAGACGATTGTTCAGCGCATTAAATACCTAGGAAGTATACTAAAACTGTACATCAACTCCGGAAATACGCAGCAGAATTGAAAGAGCTCTTATCAAAATGAAAAGCTTATTCACCCATGAAGACCCGGAGCTGAACCCTGAATGCATCATTGGAAAAAAGTAGATTAACGCATTTAAAATGTACTGTTATCGTCGCATTCTAAAAATACCATGGATGGAAAAAGTTACTAATATCGAGTTACTTGAAAGAATGAGAAAGACCCTTGAAGTAATGCAAACCATCAAGAAACGGAAGCTGCAGTGGACATATCATACGAGGTCCCAAATACGAAATTTTGAAAATCATATTGGAAGGAAAGATAAACGGGAAGAGATCGAGAGGAAGACGTCAAAATTCATGAATAAGCTTATCAACTGGTTCGACTGCTCTTCTATAGAAGTCCTGCGATCGGCCATTGTAAAAGAAAATTTTCAATCGTGGAACGCCACCTTCAATTTGGAGACAGCGGATGAAGAAGAAAGAAGAGTGTAATACAGTGATTATAGAATTTTTACAATATACTTGTTATTAAATAAATATTTACCGGCATCGTAAACTTTTATTATTCCCCGTATTAGTAGTCCTAATCTAATTGAATTTTCATGTCTCTCTTTTTGTAGTTTCGCGAGAGTAGCGTGGAGTCGAGGGGAGGCGTTACACTAACGAACACCCGATAGGGGAGAGGCGTCAAAGCGGTTTTATTTCTCGCACTAGTGAATGCTGTTAACATTAGCATGTCCGTGACGCGAACTTATGAAGTATTTCCCTTAAAGAAGTTTTTACTTCAAAAATATATTAAATCGCGACAAATAATAACAAATGACTTTAAATGTTCAAACGATTATATACTACTTAGAAACGTTTTTGATCATTATAAAACAACACGAAATATATACGGTGATCGGAATAAAATTCGAAATCACACTGAGGTCAATGTGCAGAAGTACTTATATAGTTCAAATTAACTAAAGTCGATACAAAGGGAAAAAAAACCAAATAACAAAGGTGGGAAGTTCCCTATATATATATATATATATATACTAAAGCGGTGGAGATGTTTGTCTCATTTCTTAACATGTTCATTAAGTTTGTAAACATTTTTCCACCTTTCATATATATGTAATCAACTTCTCACCTTTGTTATTTGGTTTTTTTCCCCTTTGTATCGACTTTAGTTAATTTGAACTATATAAGTACTTCTGCACATTGACCTCAGTGTGATTTAGAATTTTGTTTTGTGTTGTTTTATAAATTTGAGCTCATGACTGGCTATGCCTGAAAATGCGTTTCTTCCAAGCAGTTTTAAATTCGTTCGTCATACTTTTATCAATTTAATATATTTCTAGTGTTATCTATGTGTCTGCCTACTGCTGCGCGTTATGCTGGTTTGAACGGAGTTAATTTAATTATTTATCTCGCAACATCTGTCGTCGTTAACGGTGTAGTCGAGTGCTCCGATTAGGCTATCCTCTAGACTTGTATAGAAATTCTAATTTCGCTACGACGCGCGATATTTTATCAAAAGGCCGGGAAAAACGGGAAAAGTACAGTAAAAACAAGCAAATGCAGAGGTGAGATAAAACAGAGAGGCGAGCTGATAAATTAGAGTCATTGGAAGTGGAACTTTAATTTTAAACGGCCTGATAGGAGAACTAAGGTGCGAGTATCCGAAAGATAAAGGCGGAAGGTAGCTGAGGAGTAATATTTCAAGTGAACAATAATGTTGCGAACATTATCTGTTTTGGGCCGATTAATACGAACCTGCACATTTATAAACCACTGCGACGGAAGGTAACTATCGCGGAATAATTCTGTTCTTCGCGTAAGACTAGATACGAGTGAAATAGCTATCGTAGCAGATCCACACAGGTAGCTTTTTTTTTTTTGTACGTTCTATAGTCTGGAGCGTTGACGCGGAAGCATGAAGTATTTGATTTCGCAGTGAACGTTGCGATTCCATATGGACGTTGGTTTTTTCGTTTTTTTTGTTTTTTTTTTGTTTTCTTTGTTGCCTTTAAACTGTTCGAGTACTCGGTTCCGTGAAAATAGCACGACTCCAGAAAATCGTTAGCGTACGTTATTAATTACAGTCGGAGTATTCCGAGTTCCCAGGGCGCGCGCTATTTCGTTACTTCAAAAAAGGCGCGACGCTTTGCGCTCGAACGCTAAGAAGATGAAAGAGTACAGCGCCAACTTGAAGTTTATGCAAACATTCCGAATCGATAAAGGCCGCCGTGTATCGCGCAATACAGTTTACGCTAGTTCTGCGAAATGCTTTAATTATTAGTTGATTCGAAAACGGAAAAAGGAAAAAATAATTGAACAAACTATTATTCGACACATCTAGAAAACTTTAGTTACCCCCGCCTAATAAATTTTCCAGAAAATTAAAACCTTGTCTGTTCGTAATTGTCGTTAAAAACTGGATCATGGCAAAAAATTTGGAAAAACTGTTGTTCGTAGTTAAAAATATGTTTCTTTTGAAAAAATATTTTTATAAATTTCGACTTTTTAATAATTAATAATAAAAAATAAAAAAAAAATAAAATAAAATAAATAAACTACTAGAATGCGAGAAATTAGAGATGGTGAATTTTTTAGATAAATTCCCATTAAATTAAACGTTGACGGAAAAAGCCCGCCGACTCTTCATGGCAATTTAGTTTGTCGTAATTTCTCCGAATTTATTTAATTACTCCCCGTTATATTAATTTTATTCGAAAACTATTAATTATAAACGAATATTTTCGATATTTCATTACGTTTAGCGGGTAAATTTACTGAACCCAGATTAAAATACTCGTTGACCAATTTAATATTGTTTCGAAGATTGCATATTTTAATACGTCCCTACGATTTCGCTAGACTTTGAATCGATATTTGCATTTTATATTAACAACTGATAACATTTCGAATTCCCTGTACTATACCAAAAAAAAAAAAAAAAAAAAGAAGGGTGTCGGGAAAATGTAATCGCTCCGCATTTGATATTCGTCGAGAATTTTTTTTAAATCGCTTTCCTATAATCCGCATGTAAAATAAAGCTTATTAATGAATTTTAAAAATAACGAACAAATTGCTCACGTTTTATCACAAACTTGAATTTTTCTCGTCTAAAATGTTTAAAGTGGTAATTGTTTCGAGAATAAAATTGCCGTAAAATGCACACGTCGCGCAGTACTTAAAAATAGTATTATTATTATTATTATTATTATTATTATTATTATTATTATTTTCACACTGCCCATGAAAGTTCAATCACACCGACTTCTGATGGAGCATTTTGGTCGGAAAATAAATGAAGGAAACGCTTAGGGAAGCAACCCTAAAGCTGCCGATGGTTTCGCAACTACTTTAAACCACGGGGCACCGGACGAAATATTGAAAATTTGGTTTATTTTTTCTTTCTGGCCGTAGAAATATCCGAATTTGTTAAAAGAAAAAAAAAAAAAAAGTATAAGGAGAAATAATAAAAAAATAAATAAAATTTATAAAAACGCGCTAAATCGCACGCGGAAACGGCATCTGCGCGTATTATTATATTTCTATTACTGTCGGAGCGAACGGTTCACGTTCTTAGAAAATCCGCATTTTATTTTTCTTAGAAAATGCCGAGAAATGTGTTGACGTAGAGGATTTTCCGAACTTCCCTCGTTGGCGAGTATTGCTTTTCCGGCCTGTCGTTATTCAAATAAATTTCCCAAGTCGTCGTTCACCGCTGTAATTTTTCTCGCAGGATTTCTCATCCATTTCTTCTTTTCATCGTAAATGCTGGTTTGCTGTTCACATTTTTAACCGTTAACAACAAATATACTCGCCCTTATTATACCAGCCATACGTTTCCGCGCGCGGACGATAAATTGAAAAAAAAAAAATATATATATATATATATGTATATATAGGTATATAAAATTAAATCAAATGAAACGAAATAAAATACAATCAGATTTTCTCGGTTCACAGAGTTTTTTTTTTTTTTTTTTTTTTTTATAAATAAACAAATTGTGGGACTTAATGGTTAATTTTGCCCGTTGCGTGAGTGCCCAACACTCTTATTATCGTTTATTCTAGTAGACAAAATTACAATTAATCATTCTTACTACTTAGATCGAACGTATTAAACCAAAAAAATAAAAATAAAATATATCAATCGACGCAATATATATACATATATATATATATATATGAATTACAAAATAATACGCCCATACACAGGAGCAGCTTATATATTGGAGATTGCATACATTAATGTACAGGAAAGAAAAAAAGATAAGGAAACTGGTAAATAGATGGTCTAAAAGAGCCATAAAAAGTGCAGCAATAATAATAAAGGGAAAAGAGGATGCAGCAAAATTCCTTAATCTTTGTACCATTCTTTCAACCACTTCCTCACTTCCCTATTCCATACACCAAGTTGTTTTTCGTTTATTATGTGACTGGGCATAGTACAGTTAACGAAACAGGCCGTCACGTCGATTGGCCACGGATGATAAAGAGTGTATCATATTCGATATCGTCGCTAAATGTACCGACAACAGTAAATACCGGGGGGCCAAGTTGATAGCTCAAAAAAAAGCTAGAAAATTTTTATTTAAAAAGGTGATTTAGAAACAACGTAAAATCTTTTTTAGGATATTAAAAAAAGAAACGTGATAAAAGTTTCGAACTGCGTGTTTTATAGAAAAACTATATAATTTCCTAATTTGTGTACAGTAAAAAAGATATTTAAATTAGCAAAAGTATTTACAAAATCTTGTTCACAAAGTCATTTAATGGACAATTAAATATATTTTTTTACATTGAAAAACGCCGCCCAACTTCGATCGCGAACTTACATGTGTACATTTAAATACATTGGTAGATTGCATTTTTCGCGTAAATACATTGTTTTCAGTGTAAACACAGGTGTACACGAACGTACGTAAATACCGCTTACTTCAACTTCCAAAGGACCAGCGCTGATTGATTTTCGAGTAAGAAGAAATAATAAAAATGAAAACTTGATTTTATTCATTTCATCGCTGTTTTTTTGGCTTTTTTTCGGTAAGGATTAAATTTGTCCAGAAATTTTGATACAAGTTTTTTTTTTTTTTTTTTTTTTTGAATAGTGACCAGCGTTACGGAAGTTCCCAAAAGCAGTCTAAAAAGTGACAAAAGTACCGTAAAGGAAAACGACAGTTATTAATTCGGAAACGAGGAAAAATGGCAAAAAAATTACCTTTACCTATTTTTTCTCAGCCTCGGATTCGTTGTAGAATTATTAGCACAGTCGTGAAGCATGCAAAAAAAAAAAATAAATAAATAAATAAACAGAACCAAAAAAACTATAATTATCTTAATATCATCGTTGTTCGGTACACAGTATTTACGTTTTTTTTGAAATAAACGAAAGTGGGGTTATAAATGTAAACAATTTTAAAAATAACCATTAACATTCGGTTACTGATGTTATATATAATATCTTTTGTATTACACGAACACCATATGACATTCACAATTCACAAAAATATATATGTTATGTAAAACACATTAAAAATAAACGACTAATATATACATATGTATAAAACGCAATTTTTTTTTAATATAATATACTATTACGAGTTGTCCATCAAGAACATTTAGCAATACGTATGAATGAGCATGAAAGCAGGAGTATGGTACCTACCCGATTACAACTTAAACTAGGTGGTCCTGCGGTTTCTGGCGTTTCAGTCTTCTTACATCATCGGTAACATTTACTAATCCTTTAGCAAGAGCGTTTGAGTATCGAATCTGTCTGCGTGTCTTTTAACGTGAACTTTGATGACATCAGCCACATAATCTGTACACAAATCTCGATGTAAGATTAGATTACTAACATACCAGGGGCTGCCTTGGTTATCAACCGAAGGATCTTATTCTGGGAAGTCTGAATTACTTTCAAGTTGGACGGTTTAGCGCAACCCCAAAGTTGTGAACCCCGTACGTCCAGATAGAGGTTTTAGAATTGTTGCATATATTAGACGCTTTTCTTTTAAACCTGGCCTGGTTGTAAATACCATTTGACCACTAACTATTCATTAAATTAAATCAGTCTATCTCTTTTTGGCTGCCGCTGGGAAACGAACTCTTGACCACTATCTCAACGATCACGAGTTCACGCCACTACGTTTGTTATCCGTTGTCAGAACACTGTTTCTCCCTATCAGCCAATAAATTTTTTAAAATCCGGATATCTTTCTTTTTTACCTGTATATGGTGATAATAAAACACAATAAATATAATAAAATTGTCCGATCGGTTTCGTCAATCGTTCGACATATTCAATAAAAGTGATGATGAGACCACGCATGTTGAAATAAGTAAAAATACTGAATGGCCGCGACTATTTCAAAACGAATGCTGTCTGCCGGGGACTTACACGTTTTAGATTTGTTTCATTATGCGTCGTCCATCGTCATTTCAATTAATCGATCTTAATTAAATCGTTTTATTGTTTGTAATTTTTTTTAAACATTCGGGCTAAAAATTTCGATATTTAGAAAACAAAGTTATACATCTAACTTGTTTCTTCGTAGTCTGGCCAAATCCGTAACGATTTTTTTCCGAATTTCTCATACTCGTTTTAAATTTTTTTTTTTTTTTTTTTTTTTTGGACGTCGAAAATTCAACCTATCAATATCCACCAGCCTCGTGGGGCTTATCCCGCTTAATAGTTTGAATCTTCCCGTTTTTTTCAGGGTTACTTTTAAATCTTCATTAAAAACTCTGGTCAATAGTGAAATGAGAAAAAGGAAATCTTAATTCAAACGATGCGCATTTCGTTTCACCACCGGGAAAAAAAGCGTATAATTGAGCATTGACGGTGTCTGATTTTTTTTTTTTTTCTATGAACTTTTTTACAAATTAAGGTTCCGCAATGTTGTCGTGTTCAATTTGACAAAGAAAATTAGCATGCTTTAGAACTTTTATTAGCTCAACCAATTTTGTCGTAGTCCGGCTTAAAAGAAAAAAAATAAATGAAAAAAAAAAAGGCTTCATCTTTGAAGGTACGGTAGATAGTGTTGGAAAAAAGTCGGTTAACGGAAGAAAAAAATTTTTGCTTTTTTTTTCTTTTTTTTTGCCGCTACAGATGAGATGGAGGAACATTTAATTAACTGTGCTACCAAGGAAAATGTACACTTTTACGCTTTTCGCCTCTTAAATATGCGACTGTTATTAAAAATATTTGAGAAAAGAAATATTAAGTTTGATGCCGGGCATGTAAAACGGGACAAAATGGATGTTGAGCGCGGCTCGATGTTATAAAAAGCTCTTTTGTTGTATCTTTTAAACGAAATTTTTTATTTTAATCATCCGTGTTAAGAGCTATAATTATCAGTTGAAATTCGCATTCGTTTCTGCTTTTATTATTTCCGAGGGTGTAATTAATTTTTTTGTTTTGACCCATAATTTTTAGTTTCGGTGAATTTTAATAAACACTCGTTGAGCCAAATTTTTCCGTACGCTACGAAGCAAGCTGGTCAGTGAAGATAGTCGGGTAGAAGATTCTAACTCTCTTATCTTATCCGTGCCTCTGGCCAAGGCGGCAGTACACGGCGCACTAATCAAAGAAGAAGAAGATTCAGTTTTCTAGAATAAGACTTTGCTTTTTTTTTTTTAATATAAAGAGGAGACCACGGCAGTTTCAGTTCGAATTTTAGACCTAAATATTTTACGTTTTTAGTTACGGGTGAATAGTGCTCTTGATATATCACCGCGGGAGATTGTAGCTTTAAATTCTTCAGCCAGTGATGGTGGTGTCTCGAGGAATTCAGTTCTTTAATCGGGAAAAATTTTTGTATGTCGCCTGCCGGAAAATTTCGGCCGTGTAATCCGAACGCTCATTTATGTTAGGTAAAAAACATAGGCATTCTATGATATGCGAACTGAATTAAATGACGATTTAGGATTTAGTAAGAATGATGGGAAGAGAAAACATTAGAAGAGCGGCGAAAGTAGCGAACCTTTTTTAGCGATGGTGGAGCTACTGTGCAGTTTTGTATCTTTATTTGGACATGATCAGGAAATGGCCAACTTTTTTTCTGGCAAAGGAAATTATTGTGTTCGTCATACATATAGGGTTCGTGCATCTCTTAAGCCATACACTATCGCCTATATATATATATATATATGAAATTCAATGGTGTAAATACGGATAAGGTTAAAGTAAGGAAAGGAGTAAGACAAGGTTGTCTGCTCTCGCCAGATTTGTTTAACGTATTCGCGGAAATGATAATTAAAGGAACGTTTAATGAATACAAATATAGAATTAAGGTTGGCGGTAGAAGATATCACGTAGTTAAATTTGCTGACGACCAGGCTTTGCTAGCTGGTAGTGCCAAAACATTATCAACAATGATCCGAAGATTAAATGAAAATATGAATAAACAAGAAATGAAGATTAACAACTCAAAGACTAAGATCATGGTATTTGGCAAAACTCGTCGGCAAGTAAGAATAAAATTGGAAAACATAGTCATCGAATAGGTATCAGCGTTTAAATATCTCCTTCAAATGATAACAGATAACATGGACTGTGCTCAGGAAATCGGCAGGCGTAATGCAAAGGGTAAAATGGTGTTTAAAAACAAGCAGGCCTTACTCACCCAAAAATCCTTAGCTATAGATCTGCATAAAAATTGTGTAAAAATATTTGTATGGTCGATTGCTTTATATGGTGCGGAAACATGGACGTTGAAACAAGCAGCGCGTAACAAGATTGAGGTATTCGAAATGTGGTGCTGGAGGAGGTTGCAGAAAATCAGATGGACAAACAAAGTAAGCAACATGGAAGTACTGGAAAGAATGAGAGAAGAAAGAAATATTATGCAACGGATTCGCAAAACGCGGCTTCAGTGGTTAGGACATGTTTTCCGGCAGGACTAGAATATATTAAAAGATATAATAGAAGGAAAAATAACAGGGGAAAAGACGCGCGGGCGTCCTCGAATAACCTTTCTGGATACTGTAGTGAAGGAGACTGGAACGTCATCATACTCCGAGTTAAAGAAGAAGATGATGGACAGGCTGACCTGGAGACGATTGGTGCATGGTGCGAAACAGCCGCAAGGCTGACGCACAGATGATGATGATGATATATATACATATATATATATATATATATATATATATATAGCTCACTGAATGAATTAAGCGTAAATAATTCTTTTCGGATATTTTTTACCGAAAATCGTAAAGTGTTTTTATTAGATTTTTATAATAATATTAAAAATGTAGGTAAATGATCTGATTTATCCGGGAAACAGGACGTAGAAAATTAATACGGAAGTTACAAGGGGCCTGGCGGCTGTTGATTTGAGTTCATGAAATACATTTCGTTATAGTATATGGCCCAACTATTATCAGTTTTAGAACCAGCGGTGTATTTATAATTTATTCATTGTATTTTTTGTTTATGTATTAAATTTATAATTTATTCGTTGTATTTTTTGTTTACGTATTAATTGAACTAATACGGAACAATACAGACAAAATTCTTAGAAGTTCAGATCTATATTTGGAGTTTTTTAATTATGTAAAAACCGACAATGTGTGAAATTTCTAAAATTCGACACATTATGAATGCGATATAGCGGGTTTTGCTGCGTATTAATAATTTTTAAAGTTGCTCCGAAATTACCGGGAATTAGTTTGTTAAACTATTTTTTAACGAGGTGCGCGCCTTATTATTATTCTAAAAAAGGAAATCGGATGGCGAACGTAACAGAATTGCGAAAGATTTTCCTCACAGATGTCGTATTTGTCAATGAATTTTCACTTCGACGACATAGTTAAGCTGTGCACTTTCTTTTCTCTCATTTTCATTTCTGTCATTTTTCGTTTTTATTTTTCTCCCCTCACCCCCGACCGCCAGTTTTATCAACATTCCATTTTATTTTTTTGCTTTTTTTTTTCCCACTTTTCCTTTGTTTAACGATGAAAAGACGTTCTCTGCTGTTTACTCTGTTCCGGTACTTCTACTAAGCAGGTGAAATGCCCTCATTGTTTTTATGCCGGAACGCAGTAATCAGCTGCATTCGGATAATCTGACACACACCGTTTATAACGTTGACGCGTGGCAAAAAGATAACAATAAGACCGTCGGGAGAATTACGTATTTACCGTGCAACAACGATGACGGATTTTTGAAAAGATACTGCGCGCCATCTGCGATTAGCTCGGCGCTAAAAGACAAAATAAACATTTACACCGAATACGAATAGAGTTTTACATTTAAAAAAACCTCGTTAGCAAAAATATCTCATCTCAGCTGATTATAATACAATTAAAACGGCGCACCAAACCGACAACATCAATTTCGACTTTAGCACACTTTTTCTTAATTGATTTAATTTAAAATACGGCCGCTTATTCGCGCTATCCCGTATATATTAAGGGCAAACCCCGTTGCGATTTGAGCCCTTTCAGGTCTCTCCGAAATTCTACGCCGCTAGTCTTACTAATATTTCTTCTAATCACCGAAAAACGTTTCTAACATATCTCTAAAAATCAAAAAAGTTTACAGCAAAATAACTGCTCTATACAACAATACCTTTGGCATCAAATCTACAGACGGAAAAATTATATATTCGGCGTTATTTAGGTCCATAATAGAATATGGCAGCACAATCTACTACCCTAAAATGAAAAAAGAAGATAAAAAAAAGATTAGAAAAGAGCAACGGTAAATATTATTAGGAATTATATCTGCATATAGAACGGTATCGTATACTGCAACCAATGTAATTGCAGGAGTATTACCTATTGACCTACAGATACAGCAAAGCAATGAAATTAAAGCAACAAAATCATCAAGCATTACCGACAAACAAAAAAAAAAACGAAAATAAAAATTAAATATAACAACCTCTGGCAAGAGGAGTATAACGCTGAAAAAACAGTAAGATTTAAACTAATTCCAAATACCGAAGAAAGACTTAAAAATAAAACACTAAAATCTAATTTTTTAACAGGACATGGAAATTTTGGAGAATACCTCAAAAAATATAAAATAACAGAAAAATAAATATGCATAAACTGTAAAAAAGACATAATAGACACTCCGGATCATAACTTTTTAAGCTGTCCAAACTTCAGTCAAATCAGGATAAAACATAAAATAGAAGAAATCAATGAGAAATGATTTACCAACCGGAAAAACACAAAAACAGCGGTGGAATATGTAAATGAAATAATGAAAAACAAAGAGAAGTACATTTAAATAATAAGGTATTTAAGTCGCGTACTCAATTAATATAATTGTGATGACCTGCGGAACACTGATAAGCGAATACAGCAAAAAGTGATCCTCAGGCCATAATACTGCTATTGTAAAATTGTATTTTATAATAAATGAATTTAAAAAACTAAAAAAAAAAAACAAAAAAACATATTTCTACTTAATAAAGAATCTTCTACCATCCTGTTTGTTGATTATAGAATATAATAAGTTACAACAAATACCTAATGTAACAAACAAATTTAAGTATAAAATGATTGCTTAGAAACGTTTTCGATCATAACCCATCATCAGCTTAGAACACAATATGTATGATCAGAAACGAAAATCACACTGAGGTCCAAATAGGGAAGAAAACGGTTTATATAGTATAAATTATTAACAATTTAAAGTCGATATATCATAATTTTTAGAATAAGATGATGTACATAGGCACGATAAATATCTAAGGATTATATTGAACATTTAAATAATATAAATATATAAAGTATAAATATTAAAAGATTATTTAAAGTTTTATATTAAAAAGTGGGTTATTATTATTCGGTATTTGGTCGTTTAATATATTAATTTTGTGTTTATTTATATATAACGGTCACAGTCTTAGCTACATACAACACAAAGGTAACACACATCTTGAACATAACTGAAAATTATTATATAAATAAACACAAAAATAAAATATATTAAATAACCAAATAAGTAATAATAACAATCCATTTTTTAATATAAAATTTTAAAAAATCTTTTAAGATTCATATGATTTAAATGTTTAATATAATCCTTAGATATTTATTATAGTCAATGTACATCATCTTATTCTAAGAATTATGATAGATCGACTTTAAATTGTTGATTTATAGTATATAAACCGTTCTATTCCATATGTGGACCTTAGTGTGATTTAGAATTTGTTTCTGATCATACACATATTGTGTTCTAAGCTGATGATGGGTTATAATCGAATACGTTTCTAAATAATTACTTTATACTTATTATAAATTTGTTTGTTACATTAGGTATTTGTTATAACTTATTATATATCTCTACCTTTTTTCCTTTTTTAATTTTGAATATTATTTCTTTGCCGTTTTAATATAATTATCCGCTATATTACCTTATATTAACTGGCAAGTCGTCGGCTTAATTTTATTTCAAAAAAAATAATTTAAAACATTAAATTCGCAAACTAATTGCCTCAAGGTTTGAACTAGAAAAAAATAAATTTTCCCTTAAATTTGATGTTTTCTCCTTCTTTCGAGGCTAAAATTGTTTATAGGTTATTTTGGCGACTTCGAAGGAAATTTAACCGTGTAAGAAGGTCGTTAGATCGATACGGATGGCTTTTAGCAGCTGTCCCGACGATTAATAACGAGAGGCAATCTCTCTCGCAGGGAGTGTGCAATTAAAGTCGGAACGGGAAATTTTCAGGCGGCATGCGTGTGGTATAAATGCCAAATTTCTGTCACATCTTGTTGTAATATCTGCTTCAGTTACATTCTCTCGGCACAATTTGCTCTCTCCGCTCTTCTAGCATAACTTTCGAGGAGTTAAGTTTCGAAGAAGAATAATATCAGCTCTGTAAATTTTTCATGTGAGAATTTAGAAATTCTACCTGTAATTAGTTATCGTGGTCTAAAATATATCGAGTACCGTTTAATTTTCTTCAATTTGGAAACGGTAGTGCGGCTTAGTCGCTTTTAGGCGTTAAAAAGGTGATCATCCCTCCGTACTACGTTGATGTACTACTTGTTCAACATATCCATGCGAATGAATTTATCTACCGTAGATACAATGCTACCAGTGAGTGTTCTTCAGCTTTTTAGCAACATATCGGAGAATTCTTAATCATGTGTGAATTCCGAGTTGCACTTTCATGTAGGACTGCCGGCCGTAATAAAAACTGATTATCTAATTAGGAATTTCCTACGCCAGCTTATTCCGCGTAATCAGTTATATACTTAGCTGCCTTAATTGGGAATATAGACACCTGTGTCCATGCGTTCTAGTGTTTGACACGAGTGAAACTTCAACGATTTGATTTAAGTACTCTCATATTTTGGGGAAAAAGTTTTTTTCAACTATTCGACCGCGCTTTAACAACCGAAGGAATCTTTTTTAATATTCAACTTATCCGTCTTTTGGTTATTTATTTTATTTATTTTTTTTTTTTTTTTTTAACGGGACGTAACATTGCAAACACATTGCTCTCATGACGTCAATACGTCTACGATCAGCGCACTGTGCGCTATAAGTTGGGCGGTATTTTTTTTTCTCCAAAAAAAAAAAAAAAAAAAAAAAAAAAAAACATTTTATTTCTAAATATTTTGAAGTGACAATAATGAATAGCTTAAAACACGATGCTACTTCGATATTATACAAAGCTCTGGATGTTGTTTTAAGATTATAATCTTCAAATTCCGCCGATGATAAACTTTTTATTTATTTTTTTTTATTTTAAAAATAAGTTGTGGGTCTCACACATATGCCCGTTGTGTGAATGCCCAACACTCTTATCAACGTTTATTAAAAAAGATACAAAGTACAAAAATTACAACTAATTAACTTATTCCATAAATAACAGTACTAATAAACCTAGCATTATATTTAAGTAAGAGTATATACTACCCTTTCACCGCTACTTTTTAACTTAGATGGTGAATTCATAATGCGCAGAATACTGCAAATCGATACAGCAAATGGTACAGTCAACTGGGATGGAGGTATCTCGGTTGGTGGGATGTACATCTGTAATCTCCGATATGCGGATGACACTACGTTAGTAGCAAAAAACGCAGAGGAAATGTCATATATTCTGGATCGCCTGGTAAAAATCAGTGCAGAATATGGCCTCCAAGTTAACAAAGCCAAAACCAAAATAATGATCGACGACCGTCTAGAGAATAACCGCCCAACAATACGTGAAATTGAGGGTATTGAAGTAGTACGCCGCTTTACATATTTAGGCTCTATAGTGGAAAACAGCGGTGGGTGTAAAAATGAGATACGCCACAGAGCACAGATTACACGAACCGCAATGAGCCGTTTAAAAAGAATTTGGGCTGACTCCGCTGTTAGTAAAGGTGTAAAGATTCGGTTAGTGAACTCCCTCGTCTTCTCAGTGTTCCTGCATAGTGCAGAGACCTGGTCAATGACCAGCGCAGACAAAAAACGTATAGACGCACTCGAAATGTGGTGCTGGAGGCGTATGCTGCGTGTCCCATGGACAGCCAGGAGAACAAATGTCTCCATAATAAATAGAGATTGGTAACCCGAAGAGGCTATCATCTGTAGTGCTCTGCAGGATACTGCGGTATTTTGGTCATGTGATCAGAGTGAACAATTTGGAAACGGTGCTCGTCCAAGGAAAGGTCAATGGAAAAAGGAGTCGAGGTCGTGCGCCGACTAGATGGACGGACGCAGTGTGCACAGCTGCTGGTCGTACCTTTCAGGATTGTGTACACATCGCAAGGGATCGGAATTGTTGGCGCAGTCTGATCAACCGGGTGACAGATCATGGTCACGATACCCCTACATGGGGTGAAACAATTCGATAGATAGATATACATATATATGTATATACATATGAGAATACATAACATGCCGCATATTACGCATCTGCGTACATGCAGACAGCTTAATAATCGAAAAAACATGGCCCGTGAGAATTTAAAATCCAGGTAGGACACGACAAAGAGACCAACAGTCCGTAAATAAGGAAGCATTAAGGACATGACTTGATCTTCAATCTTTACACTATTCCTTCAGCAATTTTCGCGCCCCCTTTTCCACTCACCAATTTTTAGTATATGATTAGGGATTGTACTTATTAATTCGATTAGCACTGAGTCATCAGCGTTATCAATTCGGAGATTTACACCGCGCGGATGGATGTAATATGTGTACTAGTTTGGTTCCTTGTTAACCAAATTTTTTCCCCAGATGGTAATTGTATATTATTGACATTAAATTCTAACGATCTGTAATAGAAATAGTACACGTCTTGGGGGAACTTGTAAATTGCGAATAATTATCTTTATTCGAATACATTTTTCTATGGGCAATTAGCGTTGGTAATATTTCAAGCTATATCTCTCCATCGGCCTCTCATTTTTGAAATTTTAGCTGTTCATTCCATTGAAAATTTTTGAACTAATTTTTGGCTAATTATATTAAGCAAAAAAAGTACACATCTCTACGGAAACAATTATTTCACTTCCTCCGAGTTTACTTGATGATTACTATTACTACTAATGAGATGTGATCGGTACAATTACTAATGAACAAAAATTCGTTCATATCACTCGGCATGGTCGTAAGCAGTAATGTTAAAATAATTATCAAATAACGCTGTGTGACGGTTTCAAATTCGTTTTCTTTATTCGAATCTATATTTATCGGCGGCGATTTTTTTTAAATTTTTCATCTAATTAAAAATTAGTTTTCTTCCAACTTACATTTCCGCGGTTGTAACACATTTAACGGTAATCACGCTTGTTTTGTCAACTTATTTTTTCACGCTGTTTAATGAATATCCGACGGTAGTTGCAAATTGTGTCTTTGCAGCGACCAAATCTGGATCTGGGCAATTAGAAGAGCAGAGCGAATTTTAATTTCCAGCGACGCGTAACTATCGTACGGATATATTACAAAATACGTAAACTTTTTTCTGCATTGCAATTGGAAAACTTTCTGTTTATTAGAATTGCTCAAATGCCGGGATAAAAGTCTCAGAAAATAAAACCGCAAAAAAAATTAAACATTTCAGTTCTAATCGAGAACTTTGCAAATAATTAATAGCGAGTTATTATAATTAGACGCTTGACGGCATTTGTGTTAGTTGTTTAACTGGTCGGTTCAGCGTGTGGAAAGTCAGAACAAGTTCAAAGGTTTGAACTATCGGAAAAACGTGCGCGCCTTGGACTAAACTATTTCGAATGTTGAAAATTGCTCGCGTTCATCGAACGCAACCGGCGAGATACACGTTCGACCCGTTCGCTAGCCTAAAGCTAAAAATGAAATGTTTTATTCCAATCAAAATTGCGACTGCGGATAGGACTCCTTGAAAGTAGAAAATTTTTTAAGCAGTCTCCAACTCCAAACGGGGTTATAAAGGTTTTTGTAGAACATAAAATTTTCACTTCTAGCGGGGCAATGATTAAAAAAGGTTATTTTGCTGTTTGCGTTACATTCGGTGTAGAAAAGTTATTTCGCGGAATTTGTGTTTTTAACTTAACCGTTTAAAGGCGAAAGTGAAAAAATAACGAGAATACATCTGAGCCTCTTTTTCCAAGCGGAAAAACGCGTTAGTAGTATTTCAAAACGTGCTAATAAAAATGAACTCGTTTAAGTTAGCGCCTTTACCGGGGGCTTCTCAATCAATGCCTCTTCCGCTGAATAAATTGTGGCAAACGAAAAACACTAAATAAATAACTAAACCTTATTATAAGAGGACGTATTTATTGCGACAAACAAGGTCTTTGCAGCACGAGATTAAGACATCAGTATTAGAAACGTTGCTAACGGGTAAAGATGGTTTCTGAGCATTATTACGGTATAACCTGTGAGCATCTTGACAGTGACATTTGACTACAGCAGTCCGAAAATATTCTATTAAAATCGAAAAATCCGGAATGGAATGATAGAAATTCGGAACAAAGCTATTTAAAATAGTAAATCCGAAGCAATCCTAGTTGGCTGACACGCACAGAGCAAGATTCGCTTCGGGGCTATCTTATATTAATGCGGTCCCTAAATAGCATAAAGTTGAGCTGTTCCAAATTACACAAACTAGCTTGGAACAAATCCTCGGAAAGCGAATTATTTCGGTTCTTAAAAAGCACCGGCTAGTTCGAGTAGTCAAAACTTGTGCGGCACTCAGAGGAAAGAAGTGCGCGCTGTGGCGAAGACATGCTTGATCAGCTCATTATTATTCGCGTTTTTCATCACACCACACTGAAATAGACGCGAAATAAATTTGCGAATAAGAATTACGTAGCAAATACTCCAATCTAAGGAATAGTTCTATTTATTAGACATGTATATTTGTTTGTACGTTGATCTAGCTTTTCTCGCAACCGCAGTCTGTAGTACAGTCTCAAGTTATCCACAAGACGCGACGGAGTTTCGAAATCAATTGTATCTAAATAAATTTTGCTTGTTTTGGACCGAATTGCGCTGCTAATAATGGAACATTCGACGCACTATGACGCACGGAGTTTTAGAGAAAATTCAGCTGGTGTCGGGCTAACTTTTAGTCGTGTAAGATCTTTAAGAAACACTAAATCTAGTATATAGCGATAGGCGTTTGCCATATTGCGCTGGTGATATTTTGAGCCGCACCATTACACGCAAAAAGCAGTATGTTACCCGAAATTTCGAAATTTTCAAAAAGATTGAAAATCTCGATCTTTTTTTTTTTTTTTTTTATATCGAATTGTTTTATCGATAGTTTTTTTCCTAATTTTTCTTCGTTTTCCAATTTGAAATGTGAAGAGTCGAGTCAAAATTTATTTTACAATCCATGACCAGCAGCAGCCTGTTTTAAAATGAAAATACCATTATTAAGAAACTTTTTGCTGGTGTATATCGCGCGCCCATGGGTGATTTAAAAAAAAAAAATCGGCAAAATGTACGATGATGAATATGCACATCTACGGAAACGTATAGACAACTATACAATTGATGATTCATATGCAAGAGGAGATAAATGGATATAATTTGCTATCGACCAACAGATGGCAATAATGCATACGATGTTCATAGACTAATAACATGGATATCGCTGGCAGACAGAGTCCGCAATCAAGTTGACGATGGATTTCATCATTGTGTAAAAACGCTAAAACATTACCAGGAGCGTAATGTGGCTCAGATCATAGATTATTAATGATGCAAGTTCTCGAAGAAAAAGTAGAAGGAAAAATAAGACGTGGTCGCGTTCCAACTATATGGTCCTCAGACACGATCCGGACATAGGTAAAAGTTCCACAGAATGTGTTCGATTAGCCCACAACAGAGATCAATGGCGACATCTCATACATCAGATGGACAGATCACAATCACGTCAATAAATGAATATGAATCATAAAACGACACAGCGTATATTTTTGCTAATAAATACGTACGTTTTCGTTAATACAGTCCGTTTTTTTGTAATTTTGAGCAGTTGCCTTGTCTGTTTGAAAGATTTCTTGATGGAATACTCGTTTCGCTGTTCTTGTAATTCTAGCGCTTCTCAATTCTTAATCCTAATACGCGCGAATATTGGAACCATACAATTTGTACTATGTCTTCGATGCATGTTAGAAGTAAATCCTAGTTTAATTTCGGAAAAACTGACTGATGCTGCTCTCCCGGTAATATTTCCCGCCATCGATTGTTGTGTATCGTTCGTGGAGGACTGTTCGAGTCGTGCCGTTCGAAAATGATAAGAACGACGATCTCAGCAACGGGGAATTTTTTCAGAGAAACGTGCGTCGTGTGCACCACCAAGCATTTTCAGCAGCTGTGCTGTCCGATACGCATACCGCTGATTATTATCTGTCTATCGCGATTGTCAAAAGAGGAACATACGTATTAACGGATGAATATATTGATTTCTATGTTTTTTGTTTTCATTCACGAACAGCTCGTATTAAGATTATATCGCTAATCGTCAAACGTATTAGAAAACACCTGTAGACATCATCCCGATCGGAGGCAAAGCAACTGCGGAATTTACAGGTAATTAATAAAAAAGCCGAATACCGTACTGCGGCAGATCGGTGACGAGTTCACCGAGACGGAGACACGAATCAGCGCCTGCGCTCGGAACAACCAAAGTGTTACAAATTGGAACAAATCATCGTAAATCAAGTTCGCGATCTACGATACAACCAGGGGAGGACTATTGCCAATTTAATCGCGGCATTACGCAGTTTAACCAACCGGGATCAAAAGCGCAAATTTTTAGTCATTTTTTCGTTCTGCGTTCCACGTGTTATATGAATATTTTGTGCATGCGCGCCTGAGTTGTCAAGCTGCAGCGATCACGTCGAACGTTACCTAATCGTATTAGCGTAGGATTTAATTTCTCCTATGTGTTCCACGTCATTGATATAGTTTGGATAAAAATTGATTAATTTGTCTTCCGTTAATCGTAGGGAGCACTAAACACGTCTCTGAACGAAAATAAAAAAGAACGGAAATAAAATGCATACGGTTGCGTATCGGCTTACGACGATGTTCCTCAAACATAACAGAATAGAAAAAAGGTTTGCCCTTAAATTTAATTCTAAGGGTTTTTCATTTTTTATTTGATCAGTATGAGGAATAGAAAACGATTTTAATATTAATCGGGTAAAGTAAAATTTGAAAAACTTTGAATAGTATTTGAAAATCCTTGTTTACTCCCTTAGCGTCTCCGCGACGACGTGCCGGCTACTAACTGGGAGGACCAGATGGAAATCGTGCAATAATTGAGCCAGCTACCGTTCTGTGTTTTGTTCAGGTAGATCCCCTGCTTTGAATCTCAATTCTGTAAATTAAGAATATAAATAAATTACTCTCGCATTATTAACGTCCATAAAAATGAAAAAATAAAAAATGTGCAATAATTCATTTACATTACCGTATAATCAAATTAATTAGGATATACAAAATAAACAAAATTCCGTTGTAACAAACAAAAATAAGTGTAAAATAATTAACTTTAATTAATTAAAACAAATGCCTCAATTTAAAAAACCATTTTCAAGCATATACACCGAATAGATCTAAAAATAAATCATATGGTAACTCTACGTATATATATATATATATGTATATATATATTAATTACAACGTAATTCTTAGGCTAACCCCCATTCGAAAAAATGTCCCAATTTTATGTAACGCGAAAAATGTACCAATTTTATGTAACGTTTGTTATATTTTGTAGAATTTTTGTAATTGTTATTTTACAAATGTCACAATATTATGTAACGAAATATGTAACAAAAAAAGGAATTAATTTTATATAATGAAAGTTAAATGTTAGGATAGGACTTCTGTGATTATGTTATTCTTTTTGTGATAATGCCAGTAAGAACTATATATTGTAAATTTTGATCATTTTATACAAAGTATAGAAGAGAAAGAGACAGAAATGAAAGCACGAGGGGTCAAGGGGCACAGCCCCTTGTGAGGCCAAAATTGCCGAGTATATATATATATATCGATCAAAAGCGGAAAATTGTTTACAAATAAGTCAAAGGCTGTAAAATATATAGATAGTCGAAAGATGAGAATTTGATTATATCATAATAACGAATTTAACAGGCAAAATTTCAAAATAAATATTAAGAATATGTGTGGAGAACAAAAAGTCTGAAAGGAGTTAAATTTTTATATTGAAAAATCGATTACTATTACTATTCAAGAGTATTTACACGATTATATTTATTTATGCGATAAATTTTAACTGCATTCGATAAGTTTCCTATATTATAGTCCTATAAGAGTGATACTCTTTTTTTTTCCTACTGCATTCTCTTTGCGTGTTCAATCTTTCTAAAATAAACTATTTACTTTAATTTATCCAAGTAAATTATATTTTATACCAATTTTTGTTTGTTATTAAGGAATTTATAATTCTTTTATATTTAAAAATATTAACCAACAGATTTTGGGCTTATAAAATAATACATTTAAATTAATTACGAATTAAGAAATTGAGAGCATCGAATAAAGGAATTAGCTTTATAAAGAAATAACTGTACCAGGGGAGCGGTATTTGTACGATTTTTATCGCATTTACAGGAGTACTTTCTTCTTGTAAATTAACAATTCCATAGGGTGAAATCGAAGTGGTCAAGGGCCACCTCGCGGGAGTTAGTTAACGAAGCGAGGATGAACCAAAGCCAAAAATTTATTTCCTAACAGTTGCACGTTTAATGTTAGCACGTTACAGCGTCGCAAGAAAGAAAAGAAAAAATAGATACATATTAACGGTATACTTTATTGCTGAAATGCGGCAAAGTTTTTACCTAGCTGAAATCAGACTTTTGCGCGGTACACTTAAAACGTTCAAAATTTTAGCCGATAGGGTATAATATACTCTCGTAGTAGTACATTTAATGCCCAAGTCTCTCGCAAAACCGAATTTTCGTTTGATATAATAATTGTTTGTTGAAATTGCTGTCGCAAACTAGTGAGAACTTTGCTGCGCTTATCCGCGAGGAATGTTATTGTTTTAAAAAGTTTCATTTCCTATTTCCATACTTAATATATATGTATTTATATATATATATATGTATTTTTATATATATATATATATATATATTTTGTGTGGACGCAGCATATTAAAACCAAAATAATAATAATAATAAAATCTAAAATGCAGCATTTAAAACGGAGATTTTTCACCTGGCTCGGCCTAGAGGGAGGATTAAAAAATCAAGTCTCATTAAAACCAACGTTAGCGGATTATAAAACGAGCTGGAAATTAATATTTATTACCAGTTAATTCCCGCAGCCTAGGACTGGCGCACTGATGCCGGTGCGATACATTAATAATCGGGCTGGAAACGCCAGCGGATGGGACGGCTGCAGATCGAGCCACACTTTAGCGTTACTTGTGCAAACGGAAAAAACATCAAAAAATGAGTTTCGCTTTAGAGCGTGTCGCAGGTTAAGGCAGCGGCGGGCGGCGACGTCGTATATGGCGCGTAATATTTCCGGAAGCGGCGCACGAAGGGGCCACGGGTTAGCGGTTGAGTGCTAAGCAGGAATTAAAGTGCTGTCGGAATTTGTCTTTTGGGAAACATAAACAAACATTAAAATAGTTGAAATAGTCGCTGGCCGGGTTCAGGGTCGTCACCGTACCGGCGAATGTATGCTGATAATGGAGTTGTCGCTGTCGGTTGCGCGGTACTTGTTACCGCGGCGATGGCGTTCGACTGCCCGCAGAGCGGCTTTGAAGAGCGCGATGAAAGGCGCTTTGCTAAGTTCTTTTATATTTTTAACTAATGTCGCCGCCGCGGCGAAGCCATCAACGCTCCCGGAACGAATATTACGTGGCCGGCAGAAGCCGACGAGCGAACGAACGAGCGCGAATAAAAACGGAATTCGAAAAAGCGGACTAAGCTGTGCGCGCGGATCCTGACCGGGAAAAACGGCAGTGACTGTTGAAAGGCGTGCAGTGCCCGGCTCGTTCGGTCCCGGCGGAGATAAACCATTTAAATGCTATACAAGAAGAATGAAACAATGATAATTTTCCAGCCTATTGTATTTGCGGCGGTGCAGCGATATAAGAAAGAAGCCGGTCTCGGCCAGGCTGCTGCTAATAGCCCCTCGGCGAATCAACGGCGAGATTACTAACGAGCTACTCTCAGCCCCTGTGGGGTCCGCGCAGATGCCGCCGTAGTAATTACCTCTACCTTTACCAGCAGTAAATCCTCTTTTCTCCAGAGATCATCTTCCAGCACCCCCACACACATATCCTTACCCATACATACACACATACACACATCTATATATATATATATATGGGTATGTGCATATATACACACATATATATATATATATATATATATATTTACAATCTGTCTTTATCTCCGGTTTCTCGTTTTTTCCCTCGCTGCTGTTGCTGGAATTCTGCACTCGTTAGACACAAAGCAATCTTCAATTCCGATGTTGACTTCAATTCTTCATAGTCTTCTCGGCATCGTTATCATCGTTCGAATAATGTCACTTTGTAAAACTTTCTTCCTCGTCTCTTAATAGATTTTTAAGAAATGGAGTCCCTCTTGCACAATTCCCCATATATGTATATCTCGGCATAAGGAAAAGCTCATTCAGAACATCGCCCATTTTCTTTTACCCCTTCGCGTTCTTTTTTTTTTTTCAAAGTGCGCTACTAGATTATTATCTGTATCGCTAATAATTACAGGGCGCAGCCGGGGCAAATCGAACGTATAATTCGACAAGCCGGATCTGCGGCAAATCTGATAATAATAGTATCATTCCAGCCTCTGTCAAAATTCAATTTCCTGCACTTATCCCGTGTTGAAAATTTCCCGTTTTCTCTTCCGTTAATTATAACACACTCTTCTTTCAATAAGCAGGTGTCCTCCGGATGAGTTGTTTTTTCGGAAATTGTTCTAATTTCGAATGCGATACCTGTTTACAATCAGGATCAAATAGCTCCCGCAAAGTTATAAACTAGTCTAACGTTTTAGCTACAACAACGACAGCTCCTCCGTATTTATCATCTTTAATAATAACAACAGAGTGGAAGAGATATCAACGATATATCTGCATTGAAACCCTTCTGGCTGCTGACAGCAAGTTTACATTGAACACGCCACTGTCATAACACCCCTGATTCATTTTGAATGAAATATACTCGACCCCACCGAATGTCGAATATTATTGCAATTTTAACATGCCGCCTACAAAGAGGGTAATACCGATAGCGAAATCTCCCGATGAAAATAATAGAGGTGAAAAAAACCACCAGAGAGCCGTCGTCAAACCGTAGCCAAGTTTTCTCCCCCAACCAGCACCCAGAAAGTACAGGAATACAGAAGACCACTGCGCAGATATATGAAATCAAACCAATGCAATCCGATCTTATTCCTATCTCGCACCTACCGGCAATATAAATAAAGCCACGAACGTAGAAGCAAAACTATGAGTGAACAAGCATCAAAACAAGTCCACACGCAGAGATGTAAACTATGTGGTTTTTAAGATATGTATGAAAAATATTTTTATACATTCTGAATAGCTGGGAATTACAAGGAAGAAGTGAATTGAACGGCGTGCGAATAATTCAAGCGTGAAAACAGGTGCACAAGCGTAGTAAACGACCTCTATGTGTGAGTAGTCCTAATGGCCAAAGAAAAAACAAGGAATAGCTAAAATGATAAAGATAGATCTCGCCAATGATGATTCTGTAGCAGCACTTATCCCGGTTACAGCCATGACGCCTAAGCGAAAGCTCAATATAATTCCATCAGTTCCAGATTACAAAACGACGAAGCGAGCGTGTTGCAACGCTCACGTACTCATCGCCACTTATGCAAAATCTAAACCTTAACTCATCCCTGCAGATTTTCCATTTTTCGATCAAAAGTAATATCATACAATTATTACACAGCAATACAACATTCCTTTTATTCACACTTTAGCGCCTATGCACGTAAGATGGATTTTGATTTAAATTGAAAATATGGCTTCATAATATTCGCTATTTATCTCGTCGTATGAGTTTATACTTAAAGTCAGCCCTGTTATAATATAAGAGCGATCTAATTTTCTTAATTATATGTGCAGATGGATTATTATATTTAGGAAATTGTTTAGTAATAGTGACTACGTCTCGCGCAACTGTATAGTGGTCTAAATTTGTAATGATAATAAATAAATAAACATTTCATTTCATCTTCAAGAATCAGTTCGAAACGTTAGCCAATCGACTCCCCTACACGAAACAAGCACTTGGCAATTTTTTCAGCCTACTGCCGATTGAAAGGGTCGGTATATAACCTAGATGATCAACACGAACAATATTCTTATCACTGATTTAGTCTGTTCAGCTTATCTAAATTTCTTGCATAATTCGTAGATTCAATCTGTCTTCAGTGATTACGTTCCACCGATGTTTTCCTGTTTATATCCACGCGAAACCATTCAAAATCGAACTACTACGGTAAAGAATCATCGTCGACATTTCAAGCTCCGCAATGCGGACTAGGAAAGCTGTATAACTAAAATGGAAGTTCCAAACCAACCGAGTGTGTAATTAATTGGCGCTACGTTTTCGACAGAAAAATCGTATACAAAACTGCTGCTGAAGGTCCGACGATTAACTAAAAAAATCAGAATATAACAAATCAGCAATTAATTAATAGACATAACCGGCACCGCGAATATAACAAATGACCTAACAGATATTATAAAAACAAAAGCCGCGCAAGAATTTCAACGTAGCTTTGGAATCAATTTTGCAAAGAATACTTGTAACCGCTTAGTTGACTTCGAGAGTACATTAAACACAATTATTCAAGGCTGCAGTCTGTTTTGGGAACATCACGTCAACGAGTCAACATGTACTCTGTGATTGACGATAGTTCTTCTTGCATTGAACTTTACGGGATAGATCTCAAAATGACACATGCATAAAATCGAATATTTTACTTCCACGTGTTCGATTACATGCGGGGCCACATCTGCGCCGAGAAATTCCTTTATCTTTTCCCCCTTTCTAATTCCAAGTGTAATATAGATCTTCCCGCAACTGTACGTGTTCTCAGCACTTGCATAAACGACATTAACTAGATTCTTTTTTTTCGCCTTCCCGGCAGACCTGTTGCACTGCATCACTTACTCGAACGACATTGCGTATCGTCGTGTGTCGGCAACCACTTATAAGTGTTCAAACATTCAACTGCGACCTAAACCTAATCAAGAAATTCCATCCAAACAGCCGATAGTTCAGTAACGTTTGACCATTGAAGTGATTTAACGCGACCAACTGGTCTCGAAGAACCGGCAAATTTTAGCGTTTCCATTTGTCAGTTCCGCGATATCCCGGCAGTACTCGATAAAATGCTATTATTTCAAACGTAGAGTTAAGTAGGTCACAAAAAACAAAAAAACACATAACTTTTCAAAGCGGATTTCAATCGAATTAAATGAATTTTCTTACAGAAATAGAGGGTTTTCGCGTAAGCTTTCGTCGTGCAATGATTATCAGCTCATTTTTAATTTCAATATTGTAGATGAAAATTAAATAGTCATCCGTTTCGCAATTCACTTTTGTTCATTATTTTTATTTCTTTCCGATAGAAAAGAAAAAAAAGAAAAGCCCAAATGGATCGTATTTTTGTAATTTTCAGCATCTTTCACTGCGAATTCCCTGCAACAGTTTTCACGGTATTTAACGTATTACTTCTTAAAATTCGATCTCCCTCTCTGTGGGCCGGCTGATAAAATAAAACTCTTTAGAACTCATTCGTTTCAATTCGGCTCGCGTGTTTGTAACTGCGGGAAAACTGCTATTTCGTCATACATCTTCCTTCGCCTTTGATAAAATCCTCCTCCCCTTATACTCTATAGCAATCGGCGAATTTCGAACGTACGGCATTAAATCTCTCCCTGATCCGTCGTTCTATAGCCGTTTAATAACCTTTCCCTATCGCTCTTCAACTTCTACTAGCTCATATCAAAAGAACCCGAAGGCGTTAGAATTTCCTTTACATTTTTCGCGCGCAATTATTCATTCAAGTTCTGCAAAGCGCACTTTCTTTCTGCCTCGTTTTCTCTTTTCCCGAAAATTTCCCATTTCACGTTCCTCCGTATTCGCGTTCTGCACAGAACCCTAAAAACAGTTACACACTTGACAACGACCAATTTCGAAAACAATTTTTGACTCGTCAAAAGTGTATTTCACAGTGTCTCTATTTCATCTCTTTTTGCCTATTCGTAAATTTCATTATGTTTCGCATTTGATCGAGTTACCTCGAATTTACGGCCCTCTCGCTTTACTTTGGTTCGCTCTCTCTTCGCATTCTTCATTCTATTAGAGAGAACGAACAAGAACGCGCTTCTTGTAAGCTATTCCGATAGAAAATCTGTACATGAACACGTCAGTAGCACAAAAGAAAAGAAATAGGAAAAAAATCCTTCTTCTAAATTGTCTCGCCCCGCCTTTTGCGAATGTTTTACTCTAGAAAATCCTCGCACTGGGCTTCTGATAAACTTTCGATTAGCTACACAAACTTTCCCACACTTACTGATGATAAGCATTTACTGGTTTAGCGGTAGCGCCAGCACACGACACACCAGCAACATGTCACCCGCTGGTTACGAAATTGAAATCTTAAGAGGCCCTGCAGCGATATAGCTGTTTTTTAAACTTGTTTCTTATATTTCACTTTAACCTCTCTTGGCATTCGTTTCATTATTTACGAAATATCTTCCCTTTTTTTTTGCTTTTCTTTTTTTCTTTTTCTTTTTTTTTTTTCTTATTGAGGATAAATAACACTTGAGAGTAATTCGTTTATTTTAGTGCGAAGTCACCTGCGAAAAAAACGATGTGAACGGGGAAAGGAAATAATTGGCCGCCCAATATAGCAAATCGGTGTCCAGTGTATTCTCGCTGTTTCCATTGATTAAAAACATTTAATCGCATTTCAGACAAAAAAAAAAAAAAGCGCAAAACGTTCAAGAATGAAAAGGTTCTTTACGATAAAAATACCTCCATGTATAAAAGAGAAAATCTGGAAACATTTGAATGGCACAACAATTATTAACATACCGTTGAAACCACTAGAGCTCTATGATGCTGAAAATTGACACATATAATTCGACGATACTATGATATAAAAATACATTCAAAAATTCAAAATTTTTTTTTGGTTTTAAAAAGGGTAGTATAAGTCAGAAAATCGCCTTTTAAAAAACAAATATAATCACGCTAAATTTTACATGAACATTACTAATGTAGTAAAGACGTCAAATAAGAACGCATTTTTGAAATGAAAAACCAAGGCCGTGTCCATGGGGGGTGGGGGGGTTAACCCCCCCCCCCCCCCATGAGAACTGAAATAGTTATTATAAATACAAAAAAATCTGAAAAAAAACCACAAATTTAAAATAAATATTGATGATTTTTTAAGGTGTTTTTACCTACTTTTAAAAGAAAAAAGAAAAAATATGCTCCATATTTTTAGGTACTTCATTAATATTTTATGCAAAAAATTTTTTATTACGAGTATAATTAATAACATATGTAATTTTTATTAATGTTCATATAAGGGGTAATTTATTTATGTAAATTATTAATATATAAATCAAAATGATGGAAATTATTAATAGTACGAATATTAGTGAAAAATGTATTATAAAATAAATATGCAAAGAAAATTTTCAACCCCCCCCCCTTTCCAAAATTCTGGGCACGGCCTGTGAAAAACGTTTTATAAAAGTACATAAACTCTGTTATATTTTTTCAGTAGAAATAGGTTATCGAATTATAGCTTTGAATTAATATTTCTTATACCGTATAACAGAAAGGTTGTTAACGATTGTGAGAGTACTGAAATTCTTCGGACATATAATAAGAAACCAGGAGGGAATGGAACGCACGTTGGTCATGGGAAAGATTAATGGAAAACGACCACCGGGATAAGAGATGGACACAGATGTTGTATTACATACAACAGGATTGTCATTTGCACAATGCGTACGTCAGTCAGAGGATCGTGATAAATGGCGGAAAATCACAAAATCACTGGTGGATTAAATGTTAATCACGATACCCCACCTGGGGTGACGACTGAAGATGATAATGATACAGCGAAGAAAAAGTAGTGTACACGATTTGTTTTAAATCCGCTAAAGTTTAATTGTATCAAAAGGCTTCACCCCGTTTTCGGCGTGAAATAATAATCACAGCCGAAACCCCTCGGTTATCTGAAAATCCATAATATACCGAAAATATCAAACGAGAAAGATTTTTATTGAAAAATTGTATCTTACGGGGTGAAAAGTCGTTGTTAGATAACTAAAGTGTTATAATAAGTAAGTTTATCATAATATTTATGAAGGTTGTTTCATTTTTTTTAAATCTTCGAATTTTGAAAGTGAAAAGAGGTTATAATCTATTTTTAGGAAAACTTAATACCACGCAACAGCTAGAAGGGTGCTTATAACGAGAAAGTTAGTATATGAATATCGTACATTTTTTACACTTGGTTCCGCACTAAAGTGGTTTAGAGAAACTGCAACTGTTTAAAATTCGAATAGCTAATTAGTAAGTAGGTAGTGCGGTAGCCTAGTGGTGTTAAGGGCTTGTCTACCAAACTTGATGCGTCAATGGTTATCGAGACTTGTCTCGTTCCGGACCGAAGTCACTCCCCCCAGGTATGTATACCTAATCTAAAATTGAATTGGGTACCAGAGAAATTTGGGAAAATAAATTCTCTTTAGATTCATTAGGCTTAGTACACACTGTGAACCTTAACTTCACAATCCGTGACGCCCTGTCAAGGATATGGAACTTACTTTACTTTTAATTATTAAGTGAAGAAAGAAATATTTCCGTCAAACGATCTATGTCGAATCGCAAAAAAGTAAAAAAACTTGTCAGAATGTTGTGATTATTTGTATATTTTAAAAGAGAAAATGGTGTTTTCCTTTGATTGTGATCTTCCTCTTTTTTTTTTTTTTTGCTTTTAAGAAATTCGACATGTTTTCCGATTTAGTTTCTATCAGATTAAGATTTAATATTTTACATCATTAGTAATATGAAGGTGACTAAATTTAGAAAGTTCGATAGATGTGGACAGTTTCGGAGTTAATGTGGCTTGTTTAAATATGTTGTGCTGTAATAGTAAATATTCACAATACAATTACTATAAAATGAAAGTGTACTAGTAGTTTCTTTTGCTTGGCTTCTTCAGTGTGTCTAACAACATCCTAGACAACATGGTGTTTATTCTGAACAAGGACAGTATTGATATTAACAACTGAAAAATTAAACTGTTATTTTTTATTATACTAAGGTTCGCTTGCCTATCATGAAGCCTAAAAGGGTTTTGTTTTTTTTCCCTATCCTGGGCGCGCCAGCGGCCTTGACCCAACAACATGAAAAATTAAGAGATAGAACTAAATAGCCGGGCGGTCAGAAATCGAAAAAAACAAAGAACGGTTATAATATACACATATGTTTGAACAGTTTTTAAGCTAAAATGAATTTAATCGGCCAACAAGCGACTTTTTCGGAAAACATAAACGAGGAATTGCAAAAGAGATATACAATATCAATCGATGTTTCTTTTAAACTGTTATTTATTTATTTTATTTTGTTGGACTTCGAGAGGAACCAATCAGTCCACATGTACAGATCTTTTAAACTAAAGCGCGTATTTATGACATATTTTTTCTTTTCTTAATCGGTAGGCGGTTTTTATAAAACTTCAATTTTTTTCTGCATTTTCCGCGTTCATTTCGAATTTTTTTCGATCCGCATACTTTTCTTACCACTTACTTGGAAATTATTTTGTTTTCGTAAGTTTTGTTTGTTATATTTGCTGTAACCGATCATTTAAGACTATACACATTCTATATATGTATATATATATAACGGTTGTAAATTACCTGGCTATACAAAACTGCTGTACTATAACTTTTGCGTTTATTAATACTTTTTTAATCAACTTTTTATTAGCTTTTTTTTAAATTTATTTCTGTCACTGAGGTTTGTGTGTCATTACACTAGCAAAAGACAATAATTTCCTTTTCTCTTTTTTTTTGTTTTTGAATTATTCGACACACGTACATTATTTCCACCGCTTCATGTCTAATGCAAATGTATTAATTATCAAAATTCATAAGTTATATTTTTATATAATTGTTATTTACTATAATTTTCGTTTTTGCGTGTGTTCAGTTTTAATTTTTTTCTCTTGAAATTGATTCATTTGCGCACTTAATTTATGAAATTAGAATTAATATGTATCCTCACTATGTAAAATGCATATAGATATCGCATGTATTTTGTTTTTAAATATAAATTTTAATTAAAAACAGAAAAATAATAATAATTAAATGTAGGTGAATACATCCTGTTTGTTAAAACTGTATAATAAAACAAACTTTAATAACAAACAATATAGAACAATAAATTAGATAAATACCCCTTATTTAGAAACGTTTTCGGGCATAACCCATCATCAGCTAAAACTAACTTAAAGGAAACTTAAAACATACTGAAGTGAATATAGGGAATACATGTGTATATATAGTAGATGTAAAGAGGAATAAACATAGCAGGTATAAAAATCAATAGGTTGAAAATGCTAATAATTAATATAAAATATAAAATAAAACAAGAAGACAAAAAGTTAAATTTTTATATTAAACAGTGGATTATTATTATTAGGTGTTTGGTCATTTAAAATATTATTTTTATATTTATTTATATAATAATTTTCTGCAATGTTCATATTATTACCTTTGTGATAAATGGCCAGGATGGTTACCGTATTTTCTATTGAATTTGGTTTATGTTTATTTTTAATTAAATGTTCTGCATAGGTTGATTTTTCTTAAACCAAATTCAATAGAAAATACTGTAACCATCCTGGCCACTTATCACAAAGGTAATAATATGAACATTGCAGAAAATTATTATATAAATAAATGTAAAAATAATATTTTAAATGACCAAACACCTAATAATAATAATCCACTGTTTAATATAAAAATTTAACTTTTTGTCTTCTTGTTTTATTTTATATTTTATATTAATTATTAGCATTTTTAACCTATTGATTTTTATACCTGCTATGTTTATTCCTCTTTACATCTACTATATATATACACATGTATTCCCTATATTCACTTCAGTATGGTTTAAGTTCCTTTAAGTTAGTTTTAGCTGATGATGGGTTATGCCCGAAAACGTTTTTAAATAGGTATTTATCTAATTTATTGTTCTATATTGTTTGTTATTAAAGTTTGTTTTATTATATAATAATAATTATTTATATTTCAAGCCAATAGAAACGAGCGGGTAAATAAGTAGAGTTTATTAAATAAATAAATAGTATGAGATTGACGAAATCCTAAAGAGCAAATTAAAAAATGAAAGCAAAATGTTTCGAAGCGTGCCAAGCCGCGGTTAATAACAGTATATTATATACATCCAAAGTTCAGAGCTTTTTTTTTTTTTTTTTTTTCATTTAAGTATATTAATACCTATCGCAGTAAAAGCAAATGCCCCCTTTATGATGACGAAAATACTGTCTCTGCCGAGGAGACAAACGAATGATAAAAATAAAAAAGAAAACTTTTCAAAGATAATGGGTAACCACAAAATAAAAACGTATCAAAAATCAAGAACAACAAATACGTAATAAAACGTCCTTTATTGTCGCACGCTCCTGAAATACCCTGAAGGCTCTGCGGAAGCCCGATCGTGGAATTGCTCAATTTAAAATTGAAAACGCGATACACAAGGGAGACCTCTATATCTAAACAACACATACCGGAAAATCGCTTCACTGCGTATCTATACAACTTTATCAGTATTTTATATTCTAACGTAACTTTCAATCTAAGAGAAGGCCGCAACCCACCTATTTTAAAAAATTAAATTCATTATTATTATTATTATTGCGGCTTAAGATTCTTGTAATTTAAAATAATGATCGGTGCATAGACACCAGTGGATGAACCATGCGGTTAATGCTAGATTAATAGTTGTTATAGTCTAAAAAAATTCTCCTATTATGCTGTACTTAATATGGCTGATTTTTGTATTTCTTTGCATGTTTCCACAGTAGTCGGTTAAGATTTTGTATCAATATTCTTGAAAGTAATCAAATGAACATTATCGGGGATAATTAAACATTTTAAACTATTTGGAGCATCCGGAAATTCCGTTTGTTAAATATTTAATAAGATAATCGATAAGAAACATCTTAAAATTGAATACTAACGAATATTCCATGAACCGTTTCCGGGAATGTCCCGTCTTCAGAAAGAAATCACATTTAGGTCTGTTTAAGGATGACGCATTTTGCATGTATCGCTCTACTGACCTTTGATTTTCTTTTGCAGCTGAAAAAGTGTTCGTGTGTCTGTTATTGAATATATGCCCTAAATGTTTAGTATGCCTGAAGGTTCGACTGCGTCCTTCACTCCATTTAATATTGATATGTTTTCCGTGGCTGAAATAATTCGATCAAATAATTCATTCCTTATAAGTTTCGCCAATGACCTATTAATAAACACAATACCGAATGTATAACAATTAAACATTAATAAAATTTCTATAAAAATTCCTTTGGCAGAAAAAATAACGTACAATGCTTTATTTAGACAGATTACTGAATGTACGGCTTTCTTTAATATATATGTAAACACAGTTGGAAAATCAAATATGATGTACAAAGCAAAATTGCTACCGGTACTATTTCAGGGCGTTGGGATTGTGAAGTTAAGGTTCACAGTGTGTACTAAGCCTAATGAATCTAAAGAGAATATTGGGGCCAGTTTCTTTCTTTCGGCCATCTTTACTTTCCCAGATTTCTCTGGTACTCAATTATTTCAGGCTGGGTAAGCTTGGGAGCGACTTGGATCACCTTAACTTCACAATCCCAACGCCCTCTCAAGGGTGTGGAACTCACTTTACTTTACTTTACTATTTCAGAGTACAAAACAATTTTACATACGTCATCGTGGGTATTATATTTATGGTAGCCTTTAAGCAGATTAATAATATAAAAAAAATGGTAAAATATGATAATACTCACACCAAATATATAAAATTAAAATTGTAATCGAATGGCAAAATCAGACGGCTAAGAAAATTCATGCAAGAATAGAAAATAAATGCAATTTTCAACATAATTCCGTACGGCTCGTATGGCAGCTTTGCCGAATACTTCATTAAATTTAAAATTCGCTAATATATACTTTTTACCTTCCTTTAAAAATAAGCTGTGCATCACGAAAAACAAAAATGCTTGCATCCCAACATTATCCTCTTTACTCATATAATAAGTAAGGAGTGTAAAGAAGTAGTCAGTGGTCACATCGAAACCACTTGTCGGAAATTCAAATTGGATAAAGAAAATATAAAATTGAGCCCTAAATTTCACGGACTTAATAGATACGAAATATAACATGACGTAAGGGAAAATGTATCACAGAAATTTTAAAATTAAAAAAAAAAAAACAGCCTACTTAATATAATATACTTTTACTAAACTAATTTAAAATCACAATATTTATTATTTAAACTCATTGTTAAATATATTTATTTTTGTCTTAAAATCACAACTTAAATATAGAAATAAGATGACCGAGAAATAGTTTTCAACTACTTGTTTAATAGTAGTAATAATAATAATAATAATAATAATAATAATAATAATAATAATAATAATAATAATAGTGAGAAAAAAGGAAAGACAGCTTCCCTCCTCTCAGTTCGATGATCTTAGTTGAGCCACCGTTTTCGTTCCTCAACTTATCCCTTCCCACATTTCTGCCGTCGGAAACTGGCGCTTCATGCCTAATGAAATTCCAATTTTATCTCTCGTCACCTTAGTCATTTTTTGTCCCCCATATAATTTCCAATAATAATCTTCCTTATTTTTTCTTTAATTATTTCGATCTCACCTATCCTTCCGAAGTACCCTTTCCTTCTAACCTTTCCAGGTTTCTGCCTCGGGCCGCTATTAAACAGGAATATCACAGTACTGTCAGTTGCCCTCTTCCTTCTCATGTACTCATTTTCACCTGATGACTCTCCTGTGGTGCTGTCGGAGCTTCCTTTATTCTTCCTGATTTTACTTTCGTCTTCCGCCTTTTTGTTCTATTTTTACAGCCGAGAATAGATGGCTATCCTGCATACGATTATATTTATATCTCCTTTAATTCTAACTTCCCCTGACGACTATTTGACAATTTCCGACTGTATGAGTGTCCTTCGGGCTATCAGTTTACCTATCAGTGTATACCTCTCCGCCCTCCTTCAACTTTCTATCATTCTACGCACACGATCTCTCATTTACAACCTTTCTTTTCATCACTCTAAACACATTCATTTGCTGTAGTTTCCCGTCTCCTCAGAGAGGCAACGAGGGTAACGAATAGGTTGCTGCTCGTTTCCGCTTTTACTATTAAAAAATCCCCTTCAGTAAGAAATTAAAATTTTAGTCGTCGGATATATACGTCCTTGCTCCTTTACCAATAATCGTTCCTTCTGCCTCTCAATTAACCCTAACCTTCTTGCTAGTCCGTGGTTCTCGGAATTACCTTTTCTTCCACGTTCCGTTATTATCCCTATTATTCGCCTTCGCTTTAATCACACTTTATTGCCCTCTTCCTGCTATCGACTCTCTTTGGTTTTCTTTTTTTATTGTCCTCTTCATTCTAATGTAGCACAGTTGTTTATGATGCAAATTACATTTTTTTTTTTTTTTTTTGAGTTTTCTACTCTTTCTACTGTAAGTTCTTTTCTCTTTATTTACACTTTCCAAAGTTAAGGCTTCTTGCTCCCCATCATGCTTACTACATCCTATCCATCCCAGTTGTGGTTCCTTTATTTCAGCTATTTATGATCAAATTAAGTTCTAATTAGTTGACTCTGCTTCTTATCGTTTCTGGGTAAAGCCTGGTTGACAAGCTCCTCCCATTAAATGAAAAAGGAGAGAAAAAAGACAGACAGAAATAGAAGCTCCAGCAATCTGGAAATAATGAATTACAGGCGAAAAAGTGTTTAAAGCAGATTATCGCTTAAAATTAAAACGATATTTAATAAATAGCGTTTTTTAATACTTCAGGAAAGAACCATATCTTAATAATTAAACTGAACACATTAGTTCATATACTGGAAATTATAGGGAAGAGGAAATGTAAAATTTTTAAATTACTTCAAGGCTTCTATTAGAGACCCTTTTTAATGGAGGAATCAATGTCGAAAATGTGCATTAGCTCTTTCAAATAAGTAATAGCCGCCAGTTATACTATTAAAATACATACACCTTCGTAATTCGTGCGCGTGTCCATTATTTTAATGCTCACATTTAAAAAAAAAAAAAGTACATTTAAAATTCAGGTCTGCAAACCAATTAACCCAACTGATAAACGCCTATTTTCTCGGCCTTGCCAACTGAGGGCATCAATCGCCAGCACTACCATTCAAGAAGGTGGAAGGGAGAAAATTAACGCGGTTACAAATGAACGAAAGGAAGAAGACAATAACAGAGGTATACGAAAAGGACGAAGAAAACGTAGGAATGAAGGATATAGAGTCTAGGAAGAGACAGGCCTAGGAGCTGCAGCTAGAAACACAAACGTTTAGCGTGGTAAATCTGATCGGCGTCGCAAACTAAACTACCGTTGTCAGGATTGGCAGAAAGAAGAAGTTGTTAGAGGAAAACAACAAACGCCTTCCTAACCGTCGTATCATGATTATCCTCATGTCGGTCGTTTTTATTGTCATGCGATTATTATTATTATTCGTCTTCGCTCCGTAATTTTTATATTCGTTTTGTATCAAAAAAAAAAGGTTTTCGAACAAAAAAACAACAACAACGAAATAATCAGACGTAATTATGTTAATGCGAGCACGGAGACAGCTGATTTCGGAAGTTTTCACAGAATTTAATCTAAATGAATTCCGCTTAAAACTGATTAGAAACATATTTCCGGTTTGTAGCGCATACTCGGTATGCTAGACCTTATAAAAAGGAGGAATAAAAAGCTATACCGGATTTTTAGTCGAAATCTGGAACGGTTTTTTCAGCTTTGCTGCCCTTACGGCTTTCACTCGAAAATTTTATTTTATTTCGAGGCAAACGAAAAAAAAAGTGATTAAGCTTTGTAAAATGAGAATTCAATATTTACGTAACGCGTTAATGGATGGCTACAAATAAATAGTACCGGCACGATAGAACTATGTGCGCATTTCAGTCTAGAAATTTTCGTTAATTACGTTGCTGCATTCTTTATTCGGGAAAAATGAAAAAAATGAAAAAAAGGCTATGACCCGTGGACGCTGTAAGAGCTATTCGATGTTTGGATAAAAGTTTGAAAATTAGCTGATACGTGACAGTTGAGCGATGAAATCGTACCTGTTCGTCGCCGTATTTTTGAACGATTACGTTCGGAAAAGGATGATGGTAAACATTTACACATTTAGCCGTGTCTGTTTTATGAATGATTAGGCAGGAGACTTAAAATACACTCCAGTTTTAACCCCTATCACAGTGAATACTCGCATAATTAGTCGCAAGTAAATTATAATTTCGTCTATCGGTTGGGCGAATTTATTTGTTTATCTTATAGAAAATTTTACGAAATCGCTTTGTTATTACCAAAATTAAACATCGCCCAAAAAGAAATAATATTCAAAAAAAAAGGGAATTTTTTCAACCGCGAAATAAATACCAAACTGAAAAGGTATGCAATTTGTATTACGATTAAATTTTGGAAAACAACCGTCGTCATCGCGATTGCAAAAAAAAAACATATTCACCCAATCCGATATGTATTTTTATTTATTTATTTTTCCTTCGGCGCGTTACCTCCGACATTAACCCAATATACAAGTGAAATTTGCAAAGTTGTAGAGGGATTCGAACCAACGAAATGCAACTAATCAGCTACGCCACACAGTAGCTGGCTCACTACGTACAACAGGAACACTATTATTTAGCAATATACTCAATAACAGTTCGCAATCATTTGAACCCATTTTAATACAACCGAACGGTAAGTACAGAAGAGTTATCCGGATACTTTCTACTTTGGCTAAGTTTCCTCGTGTACTCTACTATCGAAACTAATGTGCGTATTTAAATACGAACGTAATTTTGCACATTGCGTTTCAATACAGTTCTCGGAACATCTTCTTCAGGCACATTGTCTTAAAAAATTCAAAGTCACACTGGACGATAATTGTAAAACACACACGAAATTTCAATGCTTTCTTTAAATGTCCGATTTTAAAAGCATCAGAAGCGAATGTATCGAAGTAAATGAAAAAATTTCGAAGACTTTTTTTTGAACATACTCGTAATAATAATATGTATTTTCCATAATAAAATATATGCGAATGCTTTCTTCATTGTCACAGTAATAAATGAAAACAAATTGTTCAATGTATGAAATAAAAGAAAGAGCCCAGAAACAACAAATGATGAAATGTCCTTGTTCAATTATTAATAATAAATCGACCGATATTTTCACGTTCGCTTTAGTGCCTACTCCGAGCAAGAGACAATGTAGCAATTGAATAGTGTTTTGTTTGTTTTTGTTTTTTTTCCCATTGAATTGCCGTTTTTTAAAGTTACCACGGTGAGAGCTGAGCCTAGGCTACTTAAAGACCAGCCAACAGTCCGCCATCCTGAATGTACTTCTTCAAAGTGTTGTTATAGCAATATCTTAATTTTGACATTCGGCGAAGTAATTCTCTGAATTTGACTGACGTTAGCAGGTATAAAAGTATAAAAACATTCTCACTTTGGGTTCCGTATATATGAGCGCGCTGATTAAAAGATGGCCTTGAAACAATTAAGTTTTGTAGGTATTTCAGTCTGATTGTGAAACACTGATGGCGAAACCGATTTTGAGCAATATTAAGTTTTGCCTTAAAAAAGGATAGCAGAGTGTTAGTCATTCAGAAAGCCTACTAAAGCAAAAGAAATGAAGGTGAATTTTATGGAAAGGTAAAATTCGTAGCATTGTAAGTGGCAGTAGTATCAAATCGGCGCCCTAAGGAAAACCGGCTCTACTAAAAGAATAACCAAAAATAAGCTGCTGGAATCGCAGAAAGTCTCCCATGTCCAGTTATTCAGTTAATTCGTATAAACTCGATCCTTCGAACTCATCATGAGATGCCTAATCGTTTATGATTTTTATATGTTAATTAACCCTGCAACATTTACATTCAGGTCAGATCATTTTTTTCTTTTGGCCAATAATTCTCGTTTAAATGGAGATAAAAATTAACAAACAAGTGTATTTTAATTACATAACTTTACAATTTTTTCCGCAAAGAACGTTCATTTTTAGAATTTGTACGTTTAAAAGTTTCGGGCCGGGCAAAACTTGTATCAAAATATTACGAAAGCAAGGCACGTTATAAATTTAAATAACAGTGGTACTTTAGTGATATGCCCTTCGAGCCTATTTTACAGGAACACAACGCCGAATCGTTGAGATACTATTACTTTCACAGTCGTTTATTTATCAGTGTTCTTTTTTTTTTTTTTTTTTTTAAGTGGGTTTGTCAACATGGACATTGGCCCAAGAACAGCGGAACAGAGAGAAGTGCTCTTCTTTTCATCTTGAATTAAACGTTTTTATTTGAGTTTGTACTTTTTTAATTCTTCCCATCAATTTAAGTTTGGAGATTGACTTGCAAGTCAAAATCATTTTTCATTTTGAAAGATTATTAATTACAACGTAATTCTTAGGCTACCCCCCCATTCGAAAAAATGTCCCAAAAAAATGTCCCAAAAAAATGTCCCAATTTTATGTAACGCTAAATGTCCCAAAAAAAAGTCCCAGAAAAATGTCCCAATTTTATGTAACGTTTGTTATATTTTGTAGGATTTTTGTTATTGTTACTTAAAAAATGTCACAATTTTATGTAATGAAATATGTAACAAAAAATGTAACGAAAAAATGTCTTAATTTTATATAACGGAAGGTAAATGTTAGAATAGGATTTTTGTGGTTATGTTATTTTTTGTGTGTGTTGATGCCAGTAAGAATTACGTTGTAAATTTTGATCATTTTATACAAAGTATAGAAGAGAAAGAGACAGGAATGAAAGCAGGAGGGTTCAAGGGGCACAGCCCTTTGCGAGGCCAAAGTGGCCGAGTTATATATATATATATATATATATATATTAATTACAACGTAATTCTTAGGCTACCCCCCATTCGAAAAAATGTCCCAAAAAAATGTCCCAATTTTATGTAACGCTAAATGTCCCAAAAAATGTCAAAGAAAAATTTCCAAATTTTATGTAACGCTAAATGTCCCAAAAAATGTCCCAGAAAAATGTCCCAATTTTATGTAACGCTAAATGTCCCAGAAAAATGTCCCAATTTTATGTAACGCTAAATGTCCCAGAAAAATGTCCCAATTTTATGTAACGTTTGTTATATTTTGTAGGATTTTTGTTATTGTTACTTTAAAAATGTCACAATTTTATGTAATGAAATATGTAACAAAAAATGTAACGAAAAAATATGTTAATTTTATATAACGGAAGTTAAATGTTAGAATAGGACTTTTGTGGTTATGTTATTTTTTGTGTGTGTTGATGCCAGTAAGAATTACGTTGTAAATTTTGATCATTTTATACAAAGTATAGAAGAGAAAGAGACAGGAATGAAAGCAAGAGGGGTCAAGGGGCACAGCCCCTTGCGAGGCCAAAGTGGCCGAGTTTATATATGTATATGTATATATATTCTCGCACATATAATTTGACGCACGTAGTAAAACGTGTGATCAGTCTGGGTACTTTTATACGTGATGGCAACGGTAACGCTTTCAATTTATAATAAAAGACCAACACTTTTTCACAAGAAAATTGCTTGGAGTGCGGTGCTATATGGTCATTTTACTGTCTCGATACTTGATACTTACATTCGCATAAATGAAACATTTTTTTTTCGGAAATATTCGTTATCTGCATTCTTTCCAGATAGATGTATTTTCTTTTGTCCTGACAGATTTTCCATCTTGGACGGTCCGATTTTCGGAATTATAACAAATTTTAATCTTTTCGTTTTATTATTGTTTTTCTACGTTGCTGCATTATTTGAAAAAAAAAAAAAAAAAAAAATTTAAAATAACTTTGATCAGAGATGTGCGAAATAAATTAAAATTGGGGGGAATGTAAGCGGAAATTAAATAAAGGGGTTGAGAAACATTATTAATTGGTGTTGAAATGTGTACGAAGTTTGGATGAGATGCTTGAGAAAAGGTACTAAAAGAATTGTGAACAGTAAAGGAGATTTCGTTACGTATTAAAATTGCTACACCTCCATACCCGTCTTCTCGATCAGATCTGACTATTTTATAACCTCTAATGTTAATCCTCTAACCCTTCGGTAATGAATCCCATCGAACAATATGATATATTCATGAACTCAGTTCGCACTAGTCTCGCTTCGTCTTCCTCTACATCTTTTTTATCATTCCATAATAAGTATCGTTCTGTTAAACCATTATGGTGGAACGATGATTGTAAAATTGCATTACAAAAGGGTCTAAACACATTTAAGGCTTTTCGATCTTATTCGTCAATCTCTAATTTTCTTAACCATAAAAAGGCCAATGCAAAAGCTAGGTATATTTTAAAAAAATCTAAAAAAGAATCTTGGAAAAAATTACATTCTTCCTTTTCGCGGACTACGCCCTATTCTCAAATCTGGGAACTGGCTAGAGCATTCCGATCTCCCTCAAAATCACGCCCCTCAATTTATAACTTGACAAAAGAAAAGCTGGAATCATTTATTGATTCTATTGCTCCTTACTACGTACCGAGTCGTGAAGAAATAGACGCTCCGCCAATCCCGAACAGTTCGCCTCCACATTTCCTAACTTCCCCAATTAATATCCATGAACTCCGATCCTCGCTTCACAGAGCAAAAAATTCCGCCCCTGGGGCAGAAGATTGTCTTCCTTACCTGGTCCTCAAGAATTTCTCGGACCATGCCCTTAATAGCCTTCTCCAACTCTTTAACTCTTTTTTATCATCCGGTTTATTTCCTACGCCCTGGAAAAAGTTTATTATTGTTTCTATCCCCAAAAAAACTTCATCTTCTTTTCGTCCGATATCGTTGGCTTCATGCATAAGAAAACATTTCGAGAACATTCTAAACAGACGACTCTCATGGTGGTTAGAAAACAATAACTTAATCCCTGATAATATGTTTGGCTTTCGTTCGGGAGTTGATCCTTCTGATTGTGTCAGTATTCTTACTTCAGATATATACAAAAATTTTATACAAAAATATTACACGATAGCGGCATTCATTGACGTAAATAACGCTTTCAACAACGTACATCTTCCCTTACTATATGAAAAAATGCTATTGATTAATGTACCTCCCCATTTTGCTTCTGTAATTTTACGTCTATCCCTTAACCGCTCTATTCTTCTTTCTACTCCCTCCTATTTTGGTAAAAGAAAGGTTTTTCGGGGGCTACCGCAGGGATCGCGTCTCAGCCCCACTTTGTTTAATATTTATACTTTGGATACAGCTTCATTACTTACAGGTATTTCCTCTATTTTTTTCGCAGACGACATTCTTATATATGTTTCTTCACGCAATATTTCAATAGCTGACGATAGATTAAACAACTCTTTGACCATACTAGAAAATTCTCTCTCTTCCATCCATCTTTCTATTTCACCATTTAAATCACGTCGCATGGTTTTTTCCTATCGCCCTTACAACCATTCCGCAATCAGTAACTCGACACAAAATGTTTATCCTCTGGTTAAAAGCTTCTGCTATTTGGGAATTATTCTTAATAATCGTCTAACATTTTCGGAACATATAAACTACTTACACGCCTCTACTTGTAAAAAAATAAATCTACTTAAAGCTCTCTCATCAACCAATTGGGGTGGTGATCCGGTCACGCTTATTATGCTTTACAAAGCAATTATAAGATCCAAACTTGACTACTGTGCCTTTCTACATATATGGAAGTGCTGCGAAATCTCGGCTTATCAGGCTAGATCGTGTACAGAACTGTTTCCTAAGACTTTGTCTTGGTGCACTAAAATCCACTCCTATCGTTGCGATTTACGCCGAGTCTAATGTCCCACCCCTATCAATCCGAAGGTCATATCTTGGATATAGATTTGTAATAAAACGCCTACCTGTACAACCTTACAAACTCATTAATTCTTATACCACTATAATTCATAATTGGCGATTTTCTTCTAGGAAGATCCCCATCCTATCACATATTTGTTGCAGAATGGAAAAGTTTAGCTCCTACGTTATTTCTTACAATAAACTTCCATATTTTTCTTTAGATTTCCACGATTTCTCCTAACCAGTCAAATTAACTTCTCTCCCTCCACACATAAAATATCTCTCACGAACTTTCGTTAATCACGAATTCATCAATATCATCAATAGCTTATTTCCCCAACACATTTTTATCTACACGGATGGATCTAAGGGACCGCAGGGAGTCGGAGCTGCATTTTTCGTTCCTAGTAGACATTATGCTGAATCGTTTAAACTACCTGTCATATCTTCAATATACTACGCGGAGTCAGTTGCAATTCTGCAAGCATTGATGTATATATCCTCGACTCAAAATAATAGTAAATTTCTAATAGTTTCCGATTCCCCAAGTGTTCTGATAGCTACATCTTCCGCCTACTGCCCCACATATTTTGATTCTATAATTCTTCGCATTCGGTCTATGGTATCTAATCTAACTTTACGTACACCTTGTCAAATAGAATTTTTATGGATACCAGGACATATTGGAATTGAGGGAAATGAAAGAGTCGACAAGTTAGCATACATAGCCAGCACGAATGGTAATTACGTCAATCTTTATCCAGCCAACAATATTCTGTCTTTCTCAAAAAAATTACACTCAAAATTTTGGTCCGACATGTATGCCCGATCGTTTTCCAATCCGCATTCCTTCTATCTTTCTATTCAACCTTCCATTCCTCGTAAACCATGGTTCCATAGCTGTCAAGTTCTTCAATGTAACTCCATTGTATCCATATGTCGTCTTCGATTTAACCATTCACTCCTTCCCGATTCACGACACCGGTTTTTTCCGTCTTTATCTCCTCCTTGTCCTCTTCACCCATCAGGGAATAATTACATCTGTGACGCTAATTATGTGTTTTTTGAGTGCTCGGCATTATTCAATGAACAATCCGTACTATACTCTAATTTACTACAACTCAATGCTCCCGTACCTTACAATATTTCGTCGATACTGTCGTTCCCAAACCAGGCCATTTTTCCAATAATTGCATCCTTCCTTTACTCAATAGCGAATAGCATTAAAATTTAAGTTATTTAAATAAAATATATATATATAGACATAGGTCAATGCTCTTAGTTAGCGAGCCCCAAAAAAAAAAAAAAAAAAAAATATAACTTTGATCAAAAAATTTGTAAATTAAAATTCGTTATAAAATTAGCTAGAAGTCTGGCGGCTCACACAGAGAGGTAATTAATTAACGTAGCCTAATTGCATTCTTAATTATTCCAGCAGATTATAAGCAAAAAGAAAAAGAAAAAAGTTGGCATTTAGGAGAAACGCTAAAAATAATGTTTTAAATCATTAATGCTCGTGTTGATGTATAATTCATGTTACCCGCTGTGAAATGTGCTTTCAAAAATTAATCACTATATACGCCAGTTTTAGATAATTCGGACAGGCTAGTGTGTAAATTATATATCTTTCTGCGGCGCGCATGTCACAGATTAATATACATATATGTATGCATAATGTATAATAAATAAATTTATGGATATTAGTCAATTGCACTGACCGCAGGGAGTAATTATTAGAAAATGGAATTTTGAGAAGAACTCCGAACAAGGGGGAATGTAAAAAAAAAAAAGTTACAACTAAAATTATCAATTAAATTGAAATCAGCGGAAGTATTTTCCCTTGCCAATTATTTCAGCGGCGATATCGTCTGATGAAACTGCTTAATCATCATCATCATCAAGCCCATTGTCCTACGTAAGGACGTGGTGTCATCATAATCCTTTTACTGCTTCCTTCCATTTATTTCGATCCATTGCTACGTAGAATGCTTCTGACAACTTGTACCCAGTTAGTGTATTTACTTGTTCAGCCCATCGTAGTGGGCATCTTCCTCTGCGACATTTTCCTTGCACCTTACCCTTTATAATGTTTCTTTCCATGGAATTTATGTTCCTGGAGTTATGTGACCGAAGTATCTGATCGTATTCCGATTTATTTCCAACAGGGGCCTAATTTCTATTTTCAGCTCCTTTAGAATTGATTTGTTGGTTCGGTGTGCCGTCCACGCTATCCCCGCAGCATTTTCCTGTACACTCCCATCTCGAAGGCATTTATCCGAATTGCATCTATTTTTTAATAGTCCAAGATTCCGATGTGTATTTCGAAATCGGGAAGATCAATGTAATCACTAGTTTTAACTTGGTATTCTTCGTTATATTTGTATCCTTCCATATTCTTTTTTTTTTTTTTTTAGACGTGTTTTAATTCAATGTACAAAATAAAACCTTTTTGTTCGACCTTATTTTTACATTTTATAAAATCACTGTAGACACAATGTATAAAAATGAAATCTTCCCGGTGGGGATAAATTTTTCATTACCATATAATAAGGCACCGCATACAACGACGGCACACTTTACCGTAAAATCAGATTAAAATATGTGAACGAATGTATATATATATATATATATATATATATGTGTGTGTGTGTGTGTGTGTGTGTGTGTAAATATTAATTTTTAGAAATTTATTTCAATGCGGTATTTCTTTTTTGCTTATAACTGAAATTATGCTGATAATCACGTTGCTTCGATTCATTTTACGTCCCCATACGCCATTTCTGATAGCACACGAAACGGATTGAAACGTCTAAAACAGATATTTCATGCATCGCATTCGAGGAAACTTGTGCTTGCACGGTTTCCATATGCCGCTAGACCGTAATCCATTCTCGACGCCAGAACTTTAGTCATCGTTATTATAATAGCATCGTAATTGAACTGAATATCTTTTAAACAAACCGATGAAACCGAATTAAAATTAGATACGTGACTAACATCGAGCAGCCGTCTCGGCCCTCTTGTCGCACTAATAACGAGCATGTATTTTTAATTACAGGGCGTCTCATTTATTTTGCAACCCGACGTAAACGCTGTACGTACACGGGAACAAGGTCAAACGAGGATGTCTAGTGCGTGCACCTACATCAGTACCAGTGTACTGAACACAGCGATGTCGGTTGCAGAACGAGCGAGACGATTTAGTGTCATCAGAATAGGAGATTGTGAGTCGATTTTACAATAGGGCGCTGTGTGCAAAAAAACGGGCGTTCATTATCGAACATCACTTTCGTTCTGCTTCGTACGCGATCGTTCAAGAACGGTTCAGAAATGCATTTCAATGAAAGCACAATTAAGCGCCTGATCGATCCTTTTCGCTCAAAATTCTCAGTAGGGTCGAAAAAGAAGGAGCCGTCGAGCTCTGTGCCCTTACACAGGCAAAATTCTCAGAAAATTACTGAGGAACCGTCAACGTCAGTGCTAAAATTATCTCTGCAATCTGTGGCATTCACCGCTCCAGTACCTTTTGCGGTTTCTGAAACTGAAGGTATATCGCGCCTCACTCGTTCAAAAGTTGAAACCGCCAGACCTTCTAAGGTGGTTAGCATCGTAGGCATAGTGCTGACAGTCTAAATACAATGTTCTTCAGCGGTAAAGCATAGTTTCATCGCACAAAGTATATCAACGCGCGCGGAATTTTCTCTATTGGTCGAGTGAGAACCCACACAGGTATGAAGAGAGCAACCTCCGCATTCAGAGAAAATCGGCGTTTGGTGTATCATCTCCTCACGCATGAGGATAGTGGGACCAATATTGAAGACGTATATCACATATTGCAATTTATTGTATTATTGGAGAAAGCGGAGAGGTACTACTGCTGGTTCGAGCAAGGCCCCAGCACACACTGCTGCTACGGCTACGCTAGAAATGTTGCGCGAATTAATTTGACGATCGAATAATCTCTGTCGAACTCCCCCGGAAGTCCGGAAACCCGTTGATTTCTTTTTGCGGTGTTACTTGAAAAATGAAGTCTCCGCGAACATCGATCGCAGAATTGAAACAAAATACAACTGAGGCAATCAGATGTTGAAAAATGTATTCCGCAACATTGTCAAACGTGCAGCGCGGTGCCGAGAGGAAGGTGGTGGACATTTCCAACATCAGAATTATAAGTTAGAAGTAGTAGGGTTCATTTTTTTTCATTATACGTTTGTTTTTTTTTAGGGGGTAGCAAAATAAATGAGACACCTTAAATATTTCATCGAACAGTTGCGCTTCTCTTCAATGAAGTTATCCAATTTCGCCTCAATAGTGAACGCCTTCATTGTTAATTTCGAGAATTTCGCAATTTATCATCGATTTTAAATTAAAATGCATTACCGAAAAATCCGTTCCTGGCAGAAGATTCGGACCTGCGCGAAAAAGAAAGTCAGACTTTACGGAGAGAGAGAAAAAAAATATCGAAATGAAAAAAATGTTTTATACATCCTTTTTCGTTACGCGTTCGCGTACTCTGTATACAATATCGAGCAAATTCTCGGAACTCGTTGAAAATTTCACGGGAAAACTTTCTGAGGAAATGTAATAAGACGGTTAAACCGGGCGGAGGGGAATGAATAAAATCCGGCAGTCTAATAGCTTTCAAATTTCCACAGCAGCTTTATTATTGAAGTTGGCTTAAGAGAGCGACGAGTGGCTCGAATTGCGAGAGAAATAAAAGTAAGAATTAGTTTCAGTTGAAGTAGCACAGCGAGCGAGCTTAAGTAAAAAATCACACCGGCCTCCGTTAGGCTAGACGCTGGTAAAAGTTTTGCGATTTCGTCGCAATTGTCGGAACCGTTAACAAAACAGCCAGTAACAGAAAAAAACCGCCAAAAGACAATCTCTTTCCCGTCGCCGCCGAATGCGGTCGATATTGAATGTGAAGTTGCCGCCGTGTACACATGCAATTAACAGCGTGTTTTCCAGAATTTACGAATGAAATTTTTCCTCACGAGAAATCTCTTCGATTTAAAATGCGTAATCACGTGTTTTTTGCGTTCGGTCACGATCTCACTGCCTTTTTGTAGAATAATACTACACAATGATCATATATATATATATATATATATATATATATATATATATATATATATATATATGTATATATATATATATATATATATATATATGTATATGTATATATATATTTTTTTTTTTTTTCGAATTGGCCATCTTAGGACCACGATATTTCAACTGTTTGAACTTTTGGCTTTCTTTTGTATCCAATATTGCCGCATTCGCTGTCGATGTTGCTCTTTTCTTTCTTCATAGGTTTAGTGTTAACAAAAGTAGGAAGGTGTGTTTTACTTTGCCCCATTCTTTAATTTGTACTTCACATTAGAGATGAGCAAATCACCTCGACTAGAGCAGTTTTGAGTACATATGTGTCCTATGCGACTTCCGATATATATATATATATCCGTTTCTCAATTGATCTCATATCTAGTGCTTGTAATCGCAATGTATTCAACTTTAACTCCACGTAGCATTCTGAACGCGAAAAGCAACAGAACGTCCGTAAACACGATGCGCATGTGCGCAGATAATGTGCCTTTCGGAGTTTAGATACATTAAATCATTCTGACAGAGGTAAATACGAGACTGTGTCCGGAACGACACAACATTTATTCGTTTTATATGACGTTTTTCGGAGTTACAATTAAATCACGTATCGTCGGAAATATATCTGAACGCGGATATAAATGTGTCCGGAGTTACCGATGCCCACTTGACATACTGTAAAATTGAAAACTCCGTATTTCTTGGCCTTACGATAAAAACATGGACATACAATACATTAAAGAGCTTTCGTTTTCTATCGATGTTCTTTGATGTTAATGTAAAAAGAGCGATACAAAAAAAAAAAAAAAAAATGAGACGCTATATTTCTTTCCATTTTTCCTCATCAACTCTTCCGCGCACATAGGGAAGAAATGTGCGTCAGCGCACACCGTAAGTTATGCGGTCTTCTATAATTGGAATGACCGGTAGTTGCCAAGTGCGGAACAGCTGTCGGTTCTTTTTAAAAATACGGCCATAGTTCGCTAATAATCTTGAACTCATAAACGTGCACAGGACGAACACTTGACTGAAAGTGAAAAGAATGAAGGTAGGTGTGTACAATGTTGAACGTCGTAACAGAAGACATTTATGTCAATCCTATCGAGGTTATTTTATGGACTGAACTGATGGTAGAGAATGCCAATGTTTCGATAAACATTTTTACCACGCTGTGCAGATGTAATTTGGCTAATAGAAGCACGTTCATTCTAAAACTGGCTTGATTAAGTTCTTGGATATCTGTGGGGCATCTGTTACGTGTTGGGGGTACTGTCGGTATCTTCTCTCTACTTTCTCTAAAAAAACGTACCGGTTTCATTAGTATTGTTCTCGCCTAATAATGTCTCTAATTCTGTAATGTTTTACAGTCGTATTTTTTCATACATCAGGTCAGATTTGTTCCTGAATTTCGAATTTTTCAAATTCTTGTCCCTTCAAGTCCCACCATTACTGTTTCCTTTTTCTACTGTCTATATGACCTTTTAGAGATCTGCATTTGCTTTCTTAATCGTCCTGCCGGTTTTTTGTATATTTCCTCTTTTCATCGACTTCCCTAATGAACTAAAACAAAAAATGATTCAAATGAAAGGAATTCGGCTCAGCAATTAATGGAGATAAAACATAAAAAATAATGATGATCAGCAAAGAGCCACATTGGTTTTCAGTGTAAAACAATTCTTTTTCTTTTTTTTTTAAATGGGTTCGTCAACATGGACATTGGCCCAAGAACAGCGGAACCGAGAGGAAAGAGAGACTCAGATTCTTACACGATCAGAGATAGCCGACAGAAAGGAATCAAGAGCTAAAATAACCGAAGGATAAGGAAGGGAATGAATGAATGAAGCACAGTATGGAGCGGGAATACCGGTTTGTAAGAGGAAGGAATAAAAAAAAGCTTGTTCAGTTGATAATTACGAACAAATGAAAACATTATATGATCGGGGTTAGAAATACATTGATCGCCGGGAGGGTGCAATGGACAATAAGGAGAGGGTACGAGAGAATAACGGAACAATGAGGAAGGAAGCAAACCATAAAACGCAAGCGGCAAATCGCAGAGAGATTGGAACGGCGCATAGAAGGAAATTAATAAACCATGGACAGCGTGGAAGGGAAGGTTGAATAGACAAGAAAAAGGAAATTTCGGTTGGAGAATGAAGAGACGTAGGAGTCAGACCACAGTTTGGAATGAGCAGCTGCAGAGAGAAGCGTAATATTAGAAGCGGAGAAGGCAGAAAGAAACCTAGCAGAAGAGGAAGGTAATCGAGCGAATGAGTCAAATTGAACGGATACATAGTTTCAAACATCTTGGGGAAACAATAACAGAGAGGACCTTCTTATTGTGACACAGAAAAAAGCGTAAGAATTAGACGAGCTAAGTTAGCGTACGGAAAGAAAAAGGAAATATACTGCGACAAAAGACAGTGTGAACTTCCGTAAACGCATTATAAGAAGTTATGTTTAGCGTCGATAGCACGACAACAACACCTAATGTCTGAGATAGATTGCGATCCCCGAGGAAAGTGATCGAAATTTACGTAATCTTCAGCAGTAGAAAGAGCGGTGCGAATCCTATCGTCGTGCAGGTCAATAATTTATTTTTACTATTGTAAATTTTGCATAGTTGCGGAGGTGTAACTGGGTATATGAACAAAGCTGATTATGAATTTTATGTGTTATGTGTCGTATATTTTGTGACCGTTATGACAACTTTGGTTTTTCTATGCGGCTGCATTTTATTATAATGTTAGAAAGAAAATATTAAATTACTAAAATTTATTGTTATAAGATGAGTAAGTGTGTAGTGGTCATTTAGAAGTATCCGGATTAACACTCTAAAATAATGGTAGCTACTCACAATAAACGATAAAACAAATATATATATATATATATATATATATATAAAATAATAATAATAAAAGGAAAAAATTATAAATAACTAATGCCATGATTATATGGAGTACGTGACTCCGAAACATGTCGGCAGTTTTTAATTTTTAATATTTTAAATATATTTTTTGTGATAAAAGTGACTTTTTTATATATAATATTTTGAAAATAATAATAATATAAACAAAAAATTTTAGAAATATGTCAGAGATCAATCTGGAATGGAAGCATTGAATAATTTACCATATAACTAGCCGGGCATCTGGCTAGGTACGAGATAGTAATTAAAATGTCTATTATCTTCGTGTGTTTCCTTCATATTTTATCCACAACACTTAGTACTGATTTGAAGATTACTGGCCAACTTTACATACATAAAATAAGCCGAATTCGATTGTTTGTTGAATAGATCGATTCATTATCCTCTCGTTATCGAAATTAATTAAGTTATAACGGCCGATTAGCCAATAACGGAGATTTCGAAGAGATATTACGATAGCAAGAGGAAAAAAATGACCAGAGATTTAACTGCAGGCGAAGTCAGCCGGGAGAACAGCTAGTATATTTATAAATGAAAATTGAAAAATGTGTGTTTTGTCTGTTCACGCTAATCTGAAAAAGCACTGAACGGATTTCGGTGTAATTTGTGCAGTTAATCAGGATTATTTCTGGGCAAGGCTTTAGCCCAGCGCATTCATCGCGTTACAGTGGTTTTATCATCGGTGCGAGTTTGCACGCTCGCAAATAATGTTGGTAAAAATGTCTTGTCTTCGTATACGGAATTATAAGTTCACTTTCGCAGATGACATTATTTAAAAGTACGAAACAATGAATAAAATAACCAACATGAAGTAAATACAGAAATGTTTTCTCGGGAAAATTCTATCCTCAACTAAAACGAAAGAGAAATGTTACGAATGCGGTAAATCTGCACGGGACTTAAACTTTATGTCATTAACAAACAGGATGCAAGGAAAGGTCGGATCCAGGATTTTTCAGGATTATTATCTGGGAGGGGCATTAGTGGCAAACGAGCAAAAAGTGTTTCCCTATTTGCGATTAACAAACGATAATTGTAAGCAATAAACTTGTAATGTTATTACAAAGGTTTATTAGTATCGAAACAATAGAAAATTACATGTTTAATAAAGATAGTTTTCTTTTATGTTTCCTGCTGACCATATACAGTATACTTCGTTAGGGTTCATTTTTGACGAAATGTCTCGATAAATATGCATTAAAGTCCATTTAAACTATCTTCGGTCATCCTGTTGCGAAGATATGTCTTTAATCGGTGTAAGGTGAAGGAAGATCGCTCGTCAGTGCTAGTAGTCACCGGAAATGTGCATCACAATCGACAAAGAGTTCTAATATTTGACAGCAGTATTGCTCTTTCGTAGGCATCTGCTGGAGATTTTTGGGATATTTTCTATCATCTGTTTTGTCAAATTTTTAGCTCTCCTTTCAAAGCAAACACGGAAGGTCCTTCTTTTTGTATATTGCAAAAAACATCCTCTATATCTTCGTCGATGAAGTTATGCAACTTCCGTAACTATCTGATTCTTTGCACCAGTGCACTAGGAAACCCGGACGACGTTTCATTCAACAAATAATCCAGATATGCTGAATGTCGATAATACTCTTTAACAGACTGAGCATGACGATTCCACCGATTTGTTTGAAGGCCGATGATTCTGCGCACCGTGATTTCTATACCGATTTTGGCCTCAGCCTCATTAAAAAAGTGTTTTGAACGCGTCCGCGCTAATTTCACGTTGCCTCTGCAGACTTGTCGTGGTCGTATTGACAAGTTGAACTGCAGAAAGTATATTAATTTCAATGGCTTGTAATGATCGAGATAAGGACAGCGTGATTTCTAAAATATCAGTAAGGATTAGCAAGCTTACAAGAAATTCTGATGACATTACATAGCTTAATACAGGTGTAGTACTTCTGTTTCCTTGATCAGCCCTTTTTTGCAAAATTCCATTACGACATGGCAAAACGTCCAAGAATGTCGAAACCGATTCATATCTTTCCACCCATCTGGTTTCACACATATTTGTTTTAATATATTTTGTTTTTCCGTTGGCAGATGAGCTTTCATTTTTTCTCTAAGTAGATGTATTCGTTGAGCTGCCTCACAAAAGAAAGTTGCTACGCTTCATTTCTTATGCTGGATACGGTACAAGCTGTATTGATAACTAAGTTGAGTCGGTGGCTTGCACAAAAAAAAAGGCTAAAGGCTGAATAACTCCTTTTATTTTAGTGGCTCCTCTATCATATGATTGCTCTAGGCACAATGTAATATCTAAGGTCTTCCAACGTCTCCAAAATATCGTGAGAAAAAAATGTTTACCAGTAAGCCTAGCAATTTTGACAAACATAAGAAAGTGTTCTTTGATTTAATTTATGTCTGTTTGGTATTTTTTTTTCAATTTTTCGTTATTCGATTATTATTATCTAATTTCGATAATGTATGCTTTACAACTCTCGAAGCACCGATCTTGCGTCAAATTTGATTTCTAATAGTAGATCATTTTTTTGTACAGAGAAGGAATCCTACTGAAAATCGAACAATCATTATTAGTTACAAACACACCGGTCGCTATTCGTCGCTCACTACGTTGTTTACAAATACGGATGATCGTGATGGTACAGCCGTTAATAACTTTTCAAGTACCGTAAATGTTCCGATTTTGTTATTAGTATTAATGAAATAGATCGAAAAACCAAAAAAAAAAGTCGCATAAAACGCACCAGATGAACTTTCGGAAAAAATTAAATTTCTTTGAACGGTGCATTTCAAATGCAAACCTTCTGACAAAATACGAAAAAAAAAAACAAAACGTATGCGTTATCATTTGAGTAATATATCACGTTTATTTCCCTGTATTTCTCATATTTTTCTTAAATAAAAATACGAGAAAAGTATTTTATTCGACTCTGTTCGAAACGAGATTAAATTATTCAAAAAACGCGAAAAATCATCGCAGCAGAAACAACATTATGTCAAGGTTTAATTCGAAAGAAAAAATAAACTATAGCGATTATTAAACATTAAATTTACATCGAAATAATGGTGATAATTCTGAAAATGATAACGACGCCACTGTTACAACATCGATCAAAGGCGCACTCAGGATTTTTTTTTGGTCGGGGCTAGAATTTAGAAGATGAGTTGACGGGTGGTAACTCGGTACCTCTACTAGGTACCTATCTATTTCCGTGGTTTGTAAATTAAAATTAAAAAAAAAAATACAAAATTAACGGATATTATTTTTAAAAAAAAATCACGAAACTTACAAATTTTATTTTAAAAAAAAAAATAATAATAATAGAAATGTAACACATTATGTTTGTAATAAGCATAAATTAGATAAGTATACGAATTTTATTTTAAAAAAACATTAGCTAAAAGTATATATAACATTATACACTTGTAATATAAGTAAAAAGTGTAAATATGTATGAAAAAAAAAAAAAAAATTAAGTAAAACAAAACATTACAAAACGAAATTAAGATTTCGAAGATTTTTTGATTAAGTAAAACAAAACATTACAAAACGAAATTAAGATTTCGAAGATTTTTTGATTAAGTAAAACAAAACATTACAAAACGAAATTAAAATTTCGAAGATTTTTTGATTAAGTAAAACAAAACATTACAAAACGAAATTAAGATTTCGAAGATTTTTTGATTAAGTAAAACAAAACATTACAAAACGAAATTAAGATTTCGAAGATTTTTTGATTAAGTAAAACAAAACATTACAAAACAAAATTAAAATTTCGAAGATTTTTTGATTAAGTAAAACAAAACATTACAAAACGAAATTAAGATTTCGAAGATTTTTTGATTAAGTAAAACAAAACATTACAAAACAAAATTAAAATTTCGAAAATTTTTTGATTAAGTAAAACAAAACATTACAAAACGAAATTAAGATTTCGAAGATTTTTTGATTAAGTAAAACAAAACATTACAAAACAAAATTAAAATTTCGAAGATTTTTTGATTAAGTAAAACAAAACATTACAAAACGAAATTAAGATTTCGAAGATTTTTTGATTAAGTAAAACAAAACATTACAAAACAAAATTAAAATTTCGAAGATTTTTTGATTAAGTAAAACAAAACATTACAAAACGAAATTAAGATTTCGAAGATTTTTTGATTAAGTAAAACAAAACATTACAAAACAAAATTAAGATTTCGAAGATTTTTTGATTAAGTAAAACAAAACATTACAAAACAAAATTAAAATTTCGAAGATTTTTTGATTAAGTAAAACAAAACATTACAAAACGAAATTAAGATTTCGAAGATTTTTTGATTAAGTAAAACAAAACATTACAAAACAAAATTAAAATTTCGAAAATTTTTTGATTAAGTAAAACAAAACATTACAAAACGAAATTAAGATTTCGAAGATTTTTTGATTAAGTAAAACAAAACATTACAAAACAAAATTAAAATTTTGAAGATTTTTTGATTAAGTAAAACAAAACATTACAAAACGAAATTAAGATTTCGAAGATTTTTTGATTAAGTAAAACAAAACATTACAAAACAAAATTAAAATTTCGAAGATTTTTTGATTAAGTAAAACAAAACATTACAAAACGAAATTAAGATTTCGAAGATTTTTTGATTAAGTAAAACAAAACATTACAAAACGAAATTAAGATTTCGAAGATTTTTTAGGGGAGCAATGGCCCCGTGGCACCCCCCTTGAGTACACCAATGACATCGAAAATTTGCATTTTGTAGAAATATGTACGAAGAAGGTCGGATAATACACATTGTGCGACAGCGCCAACATCGCGAATAATTATTTTATCGACAAAAGGGTGTATAGGAATGATATTATTCTTTTGCGATATCCATGTTAACGGTAGGCGAAAAAAATCAAAAGATAATTTAGTTCATATGTGCAACTATTAAGGGAAAAAAAGAGAAAATGAATGAAAAAATAAATGCACGAAAAATGAACAATAAATGGAGTTCGCTGCTTAAAGAGTGAAAATTAACGTAGGCGAAACATTAATTTAAAAGTTGCAGTGTGTATGTGTTGGTATTTGATAGCGACAGATTAGCGAATTTCCAATATGGCCAGAGAAAACCCAAGCTAAGTAATGAAATCGTCAAATCTAACCGCGAATATTTATCATCGCTGTAGGAAAATTGTGTCGAGCTTATCCGCCTTTCAGTCAGCCGACCGTGAAAATATGTAACAAGAACGCAACCAAGCAGCTCGTCGATAAAATTTAACTTTAGAAAGGGCCTAATTAACTATGCTCGCGATTTGCTAGCCCGGACAGACAACAGATGGACGCTTATCCACAAATTAATATACCCATCCTCGTTATTCCCACCACTTATGCCCTGCTTCCAGGCATCCACAATCAAACCTTGTGCTCACCATTCCACTTTATGTCTGTCGCTTTTCCATTTAGTCGCTCGTTCGCTTTAAATTTAATTCGTTTGCACGATATCTTCATCTCCTTTACCCGATGTCCCATTTCCAAAACTAGTGTTTTCGGAGATTTCGTATTTTTTGATAATTCGTTTGTTTCCTCCATAGCAATCTTCCCCCAGTACATTCATTTCGAAGGTCTGGTAATTTTTGTATCCTATTTATTCGCGGATTCATTCCTCCGCCTATTTTGTAATAGCCCACTTCTTATTCGCGATCAAACTTATTTTGCACATCTGCATTGCTGACACACCTCCTCCATTTATAAATCTGCTCGTTTTATTGTTTATCTCCGCAGATACTTTCGTCATTTTTTTTTTTTTTTTTTTCATTATTCGATCTGTTTTTTCTGTACGTTTTTTGCGCTCTCACCCGGCAGTTGCTTCAGGCTTCCTCCGATGCCATCGTCGGCGGAACATATTTAATTCCTCCGTTGTACATCGGTGGTCCGTTTTTATTCTATTTGCAAAGGATTTATCTATACGATTATTATACATTTCCGCCTTATTCTCGAATTTTCCAATTGCTATTTTCCTTTAATTCGCAATTCTCAGTTTATCTCTATTAAAAATGTCTTTCCGCGTCTTCCCCTCTTTGTTCACAACCGTTTTTCCCCCGGCGTTGCGTATTTTACGTTGGTATTTATATTATCGGCTTCTGAAAAGTGTATTATACTTCGCGAAGAATAATTAACACTGCTTTGCAAAAGTGTGTATATTAATAATTAAATATAAACATTTAGCACCACGACTAATCTAAAATTTAAATGAAAACAGTTAATTTACAATACCTCGGTAAACGATAATCGATACAAATGATCGAAATTAGAGTTCATAAATTACATGATAATGCATGAATTAAATATTAAAATAAAAATCAAAAAAATATTAAACGATGTAAACCAAACAATTGAAATTACAATTATTTAAAAAAGGTATTTATTATTAATATTTTTTGAATATTATTATTAATCAATTGATCTTTACACTTTTTTAAATATAAAATACGTTTCGCGTCATTTAGTACATTATTAACGTCTATAATAATTAAGTCTATATCAATGTTAAATGTTAATTCGTGGTTATTCAGCTAAGGGTGATTTGTGTCGGTAGGTTTATATTTAATTTTTCTTATATATGCTTGCTATAATTATATTAAACTTTAGTCCATAATTAAGTAATGCTTCTTTATCTTTTGTTAGGGTAATATTAGTTGAATTAATAATTCTGGGTTACACAATTTAATATTCACGGTTATATCATATTGTATAGTCGGTATCTGGTAGTTTTAATTGATTTCACTTTTTCTTCACGGTAATGTATTTATTATTAATAATATTCTTAATAATCTTATTGTTATCATTTTTATGTTATCTAATTTAAATGTATTAGAACTATAATGATGTTAAATTGAGAAGGCGTTACTTCTCAACGACACGTACATTCACCACTGCAGTGTACCTAACATGACTTCGAAGTTAATTTTTCGCTGATTGATGTCGTATTTAACGAATTAAAACTTTTTTTTTTTTTTTTTTTAATTTCCCGGAAGTGGAATCTGTAAGTTCCCAAAAATGAAAACTGGATTTTTTTTTTTTTAATGTATCATTAAATTAAGACAAAAAAGGCGAAAAAACCTTTAAAATAAATTTGTATGATCAGTACTCTCTTTTCCCGTTTTCTTTCGCTGCCATCGTATTTAAGTTAATACTTCGATTAAGACAGCGAGATAATATGTTAGTTAATTTTACTACCTCTTTTACAAACGTTACTCTATTTACCTATATATGAATATGAAATAAATAAATTGTGTAATAAAAAAAAAAAAAAAGGAGAAAATAAATATAAATTAATTTACTTTAATTAAAATACATCAATTTAGGGACATGTTTCGGGGCATAGGTCATCAACTAACAACATCTGCAGTTTTAGTTTTAATTAGCTGATGACATAGCCCGAAAACGCTTCTTTAAATTGCGGAATTTTAATTTATTAAAGTAAATTAATTAATACTTATGTTTGCTCGTTATTAAAGAATTTATTTTATATTTATAAATTTTAACGGTTACCGATTTATCGACACTTATTTTTAGGATTCCGTAATAACTTACGGAATTCCAATAAGATGGTACACAAATGACAAAAATATCAAATAAAAATCAATAACTCACGAACAGCTTGACTTATAAACTTCAAATTTGGAACGTGAATCGCAATTAAAATTCTCTTTAAAACGATCTATAACTTAAAAATTACCGATTACCCTGGGCGGCAAAAAACCGTCAAGAATATATAATATGGTACATAAAACGACCTCAAAAATCACTTAAAAAATCATAACTCATCACCCGATAAACCTATAAAGCTGAAATTCAAAATGTAAACTAAAATGCAGGAGTCCTTTCGTAAAATCAAAAAATGATGCTACAAAAGTTATGTAAAGTTGCCGAAAAGTTCAAAAAAGTGCAAAAAATGGCGTGCCCCCCCCCTAGCGGCGCGAGTATTACAGCTTAAAATCTTGAACGCGGTTTAAAATACGCGCATCCCCGTATATTTCTCTAGTTTGGAACATCCGGCATTCCAACTTTAAAACGAAGCCGAAAGCTCGAAATTTTGGAAAAAATTTTTTTTTTCCCGGGCATGTGATATATCGTTAGAAAGATTGCTATTTGTCGAGAACGAACCCGTATTTCATATCCTTAACCAAACTTTCCAAGTTGCCGTAAAGTTAAAAAAAGCGCGAAAAATGACGTGTCTCCCCCCCCCTAGCGCCGCGAATATTATAGCTAAAAATTTTGAACACGGTTTAAAATACGCGACTCCACGTATATTTCTCTAGTTTTGAACATCGAAATTTCCAGCTTTAAAATTAGACTCTCAGGGCGCCAAAAGCTTGAAGTTTTCAAAAAAAAAAATTTTTTTCCCGGTGTTGCGATATATCATTAGAAAGATCGATATTTTTCGGGAACGAACCCGTATTTCATTTTCTTAACAAAACTTTCAAAGCTGCCGAAAAGTTCAAAAAAGCGCGAGCCGGCGCCCCCTCTTTGCGACGTGAATATTATAGCTATACATTTGGAACAAGATATAAAATATGCGAATCCACGGCTCTCCAGCTTTAGAATGAGACCCCCAAGGCGCCGAAAGCACAAAATTTTGGAAAAAAATATTTTTTTTCCCGAGCATGTGATATATTGTTGGAAAGACCGCTATTTGTCCGGAACAAAACAGTATTTCATTTCCTTAACGAAACTTTCAAAGTTGCCGTAAAGTTCAAAAAAGTGCGAAAAATGACAATTCCCCCCGCTTAGCGATGCGAATATTAAAGCTGAAAATTTTAAACGCGGTTAAAAAAATGCGCATCCCCGTATACTTCTCTAGTTTGGATCATCCGGATTTTCAACTTTAAAACTGGACCTTCGGGGCACCGAAAACTCGAAATTTTGGAAAAAATATTTTTTTTCCCCGGGCATGTGATATATCGCTGGAAAGATCGCTATTTGTCGGGAACGAAACCGTATTTTATTTCTTTAACGATACTTTCAAAGTTGCCGTAAAGTTCAAAAAAGCGCGAAAAATGAAGTGTTCCCCCTCTAGCGGCGCGAGTATTACGGATGAAAATTTTAAACCCGGTTTAAAATTCGCGCATCCCCGTATATTTCTTTAGTTTGGAACATCCGGATTTGCAACTTGAAAATAGGACCTTCGGGGCGCCGAAAGCTCGAAATTTTGGAAAAAATATTTTTTTTCCCGGGCATGTGATATATCGTTGGAAAGATCGCTATTTGTCGGGAACGAAACCGTATTTCGTTTTCTAAACCAAACTTTCAAATTTGCCGAAAAGGTCAAAAAGCGCGGGAACTAATATGTAGCCCCCGTTTGCATCGCGAATATAATATAGCTATAAATTTCGAATGGGGTTGAAAATATGCTCATTCTGACATGTTTGCGTAGTTTATTTAAAATTTTGTGTATATATCTAAATAAATTTTATTTAAAAATCATAATCTAATAAATAGTGACAAACAAGGAAGGTGGTTTAAGTAATAGTATTCAAATATAACTATATAGAAGTTCGGAAAACAAACAAGTACAATTACAAATTTTTAAATATTTATTGATAATTAATCCTTCTAAAAATCTAGGACTAAATAGCGTTTATTTATTAGAATTTATTTTTTTTTGCAGTACAATATGATGACACTGCGTGATGTGTGAAAAAAAACTGGACTAAAAATATCTGTTTTGGAATTATTGTTGTTTTGAATTTAGTATTATGTAAATGAAAATTATGGTTATCTTTAACTTAACATACGAAATCCTCAGCGCATGAAACCTCATGCTTGACTGAACTTGTTTTATTTACTTACATAAACGGTTCTCGTGTAGGGCGTATTCGTATGGAAAATCGTGACTATATTAAATCCCGAGCGAATTTAAAGCGTTTTTAAGCAAAAGTCGCAAAAGTAATTTAGTCATTTCTGAAGAACTAATCTTACGATCTCGATGCAGCGATTAGCCGAAAATGAAGCATTAGTTGTTTTCCCTTTAATTTTGTAAATTGCGTAAAAGTCTACAGTGGTTGATTAGTGAGCGGCATTTTTCGAATAGAACTTGATGATAGTTCCCCACTGCCACCAATTGCAAAAAAAATATCATTACACGGGATTCATAATAAACATGCCCAAAAAAAACAAAAAAAAAAACAACAACATAAAATGTCTGTACATACTCACAAAATATGTATTATCAACTGTTTGTTTTCTTTTTGTTTTGTTTTTTTTGTGATCATCGATAAGATTTTAATTAAAAAAAATAAACAAAAAATTATAAACATTATGGTTAATATTAATTATAGGAAAAGGTTTTTTTTTTTTCTTTCAATTGCAAGTTGATGGGGTTAATGTTCTCTGTTAGCAAATCCATAGGAAGAAAATAAGAACAAAAAACATAAAGTTCATGCTGAACCACCACAGGGTTTTGAGCCGAAATAAGAAAATTCTGCTTCGTCTAGTAAATATTTCTAAGCGGTGTGGGGGTATTTTAAACATTACGAGTTATCCTAATTCAATCTTTGAAGTAAAATAATGGGGAAAAAAATGTTTGAAAATTCGTGCGATATTAAGTGGAAAAAAAACAAAAAATTGCGAAAGAACGCATTCATTTCTCCTTGGAACACTGTAAAAAATCAACAGTGAACTAGAACGCATTACTGCGTTATTTATAATTTACAAAAACACGAACCGGTAGAACTTGGCTTACTTCCAAAAATTTGAAAATAGATCTGATTGAACGTTGTCTCTGATGCAATCGGTCTACTAATTTTTACTTATTACCGATTTCAAAAAAAATAAATAAAAAGAAAAAAAACGAGAGAAAAACGGCTAGATATTTGTTACGAAGCTTTTTTTGACATGGATATGTCTTATGGCTGGGAGCGATTTTACAAAATACGTACGAAATTGTTACCTGTTAGTCGCTGCGATCGCGTGATCAACGGTGTTAACACTTTTACGAAAACGAAGCGCGCCTACCCGCGATCGCGTTATAACTATTCCTACAATTAGCGACGTTTTTTCGCTTTTATCGTTAATTCTCTCGTTCTGTAAGTAGTGATGGCTCGAAAAGAAAGTAAAACCGAATTTTCGCTGAGAGGGGTGCGACCGAAATGCGTTTCTGTAATTTGTGAATGATACCCCCGATTTTAGTTTTATATAACCGGTGAAGAAATTTATATTTATTCGAAGTTTGATAATTGTATTCGTAGAATTTTGCCCTGGAGGTCCTAAAAATAGGGGGAGGGGGAAACTTACTCTAAACACTTTCACAGTTAGTCTCCCTCCAGCGTACCGCCGCCAACGTTTAACCCATTTTTAGAAGCATCCCGCAAACCACCCCGTAGGTGTAGGTCCATTAGGACCGTCGTCGTGACACTTTGGACTTCGGTAATGCCGTCGTATCGGTTTCCTTTCGAGTAACTTTTGAGTTGAGGGAACAAATGGAAGTTGCAATGTTACACGGAGCCAGGTCCGGACTGAAGGTGGTGTGCGGGAGAGTGGGGATGCTGTGGAGCGTCAAAAACTAGCGTACTGCGAAGGACGAATGTGCTAGAGCGTGGTCGTGATAGAGCACCCAACCCTTCTCGGCCAATTCGGGTCGTGCGCGGTACATGCGGGCTCGTAACCGTTTCAAAACTTCGATGTAATTGACTGTCTGGCCTGCGCGATCGTATTCGTGATGAACAACGCCGTTTATGTCGAAGAAAGCGATCAGTAGGGACTTGACTCTTGATTTGAACATGCGAGCTTTTTTCGGGCGCTCCCGCCCTTCTCCACCCGCTGCATGCTTTGTATCTCAGCGTCATATTCGAACAGCCAAGACTCGTTCCCCGTGATAATGGACGACATCCGCCGGTTTCCTTCAGTATCATTTCGATCAATCATGTCCTGACAGACGGATCTCCGGCGAGCTCTTTTTGCTCAGCCGTGAGCAGTTTTGGAACCATCTTGGCGCACGGTTTGCGCATCTCTAGATCGTAATTTAAAATCTGCCGAATAGTCCCGTAGTTGACGTTTAACTCTTCTTCTAACATTCAACTACACACTCGACGGTCTTGGACCACGCGCATGCGCACACGATCAACATTTGCCGCCGGTTTTGTGGTAGAAGGACCGCCGCAGCGCGGATCATCCTCGACTGATTCACGGCCGTCTTTAAACCGCTTAGCCTAATTAAAAACAGCGTCGGTTGTTTCATATGGGGTCTTCCTTAAAGCACGTGTCTTGTTATTATACACGAGGATTTCCGATGGCGGTTTTACTTCGCGTTTGACCAAGAATTTAATCACGATAACCAGTATTTACATCGCACCTTTTCACGACGCGTGTAATAATCTTGAACGACCACAGAACGCGAGAGATACATGTTGCCGCTATGAAAACACTGCATATATTGACTCAGAAATGTCCCCTCTTTCCAATGAGACCGCGAGCACCCGATCAATGTTGCCACAAGTATGAAACAACTCTGCGAATACAATTGTCACACACCTCATATTTTTTATTCAATTTGTAATTAACAGTTTCAGTTCGGGGAAACGAAACACGTCTGCCTCAGCGAAGTCTTGCTACAGTTAACAAAGTTCCCTTATTATAGTTTAACTGCTCAGAAAAGTAGAAGCGAATTAAAGGGACACTCATTAATTACGTGAGTTGGTTTTTCTTTTAATTTGGACCCCCTCACCCTCACGTAAGATTTACACTATAGTTGTTAAAGGACTAAATTTATTTTCGTAAAGGAGAAAAATAATATTAAAGTGTACTATAAGGAATTTATTTAAATTTAGTAAAATTAATAGTAAAAGCAGATATCACCTTCATTAATTTTGCACTCAATCCATGACATTGTTTTTACTATAGCTTTTATTTTATTTTTCTTTTAAAAACTTTGAACGTTGTTTTTTTACTTTTTTTTTTTTATTTCCCAAAATAAAAGTTTTCAAAAGCCATGAGATTTTTTCAGCGGGGAAAGTAATATTTTTTTATTATCTATATAATAATGTATATATTCTTTAAGAGTTGGGGTGAGATTTTCAATCCTGCCTCCTCAATTTAAATAATATTTAATGAGATCTGGACAACTATAAAGAGAATGCCGAGAGAAGCATCGCGTAAAATCAAAATGGAAAAAGGCGAAAAGAAAATCGACCAAGAGGAATGGCGCCGAATTGCAGAACCGGAGACTGATCGGCACCGAAGCGATTCGTCTGCGAACAGCACGCGATTCCTCATGAATGATTTTCTTTTCGCGTTGTTCTAATTCAATTTCAGCGGCGATACTTCGTTTCGATGTTTCCTTTCGGTTTCATGTTTAGAGTAATCCATTTCCCATACACGATAATGCTTTGACCGATCAACTGTACTTACTGAATTTCTTACTGACATTCGTAGCAAAGTGACAGCATACTTTTCCTTAAAATTTATTAGATATTTCTCGAATTGAATTACGCAGTGTCATACCCGTAGCGCCGGAATTCAAATATTAGCCCGCCCCAAAGGTCTCGAATTTTTTCAATTTAGCGTGGAACGTGGAATTTAGAACTCTGCAAAGATCCGACAAATTGTAATTCTATCATCGTACAGTCTTCAGCTGTCGATCGATTTCAAACCCGTCAATACATTTAGCTCAATTAGCCCATTTCCGAACAATCAATTTACCATTAAACGCTTATATTAATTAATTTTTGAAGATGAAATATCTTTCGACTGGTAGGTAAAGTATGAAACGATTTTCAACAATTCAGTAGCCCATATCAGTTACTGTAAAAAAAAAGATTTCAAAACAAAATTAAAATTTTGCGCACCATCCGAAAGACGTATTATCCATGTTGCAATGTAATTCCGTTCGAAAAGTGCCGAAGTATCAGAGAGTATTTTTATGTTTATTTTTGTTCGCGCATGCCCACGTAGACCGATTTTAATGATTTTCCGTTTATTCGAAATGTAGCGGTCAGTGCCTGGTGCAATATGAGTACCGACTTGTATCGGTGATTACTTATCGAACAGTTATCAAATAAAGCGCAAATAAATTTTAAAAAATTGTTTAAAAACACAATTTTTTAAAAAATGTATCCAAAAAAATTTACTAAAAAAAAAAACTGAAACAAATTCCTTGGCACATATAACTCGAAATCATTTTCTGAAATAATTTGTGTGAAAAAATTTCTTATGAAAAATAATAATTAAAAAAAAAAACTTAAAATATCATTTATCGCGGAAACGTAAATTAAAAAGAAACTTTATCTACGATAAACTAGTGTGAACTTCAAGATTATATTTGCTTGGATACTAGGACACAAAGGTATTCCACAGAACGAATCAGCAGACATGGCTCGTAAACGAAGAAGAAGAAATAAAACTTAATTTTTATTATAGTCGGATAGAAAATTAATATATTTTCAATATTAATTATTACGGATAAATGTAGATTCGAATGAAGAAAACGAATTTGAAGCAAGCATGGCGTGATCTCTGTTATAATTTTTGACCGCAGTCATCTTTATTAGAAGGTGTACTAATGATGACCCCGTATGAGTACACCGATGAGTATCGGTAAAGTGGTCACTGAAATAACTTTAAGAAAAAATTAATCGTCTTTATTTAAATTAGGCAAAAAATTTTCATTGAAAAATAGGGAAAAAGTAAAGAAAGAAAATGTTAAAATTTAAAGGCAAAAACATTTTGTCGATTGATTCGAAAATTTTTCATCAAGTGGAATAGCTTCATGTTATAGCAAGAACTCAGCGCTTATACAGATATATGCAACGCTTTGCCTTTCATTATGCTGTAAATTTGTTACATCTAGAATAATTAAAGAACCGAAGAACCAACATATCCCGCCGCCTAATATTAATTAGCGAGTTAATTATTTACTCGCAACCATTATTATGATTCTGTTATAATTTTTACTGATGGTTCTAAATTTGAATAACGTGGTTGCTCAGTGCGGATGCGAGCTTTTATTATTAAAGGAATAATAATACAAAAGTTTAAGTTGTCGCCTGAAGCAACGGTTTGTAATGCTGAGCTGTTGAAGGCTTTAGACTTTATAATAATTTCACTTGATGTCGATAATTAAAATCAAGTTCATAGTGATTGAGCAGTCAATGCTATAATGTGATGTTTTTAACTATAAATAAAGAAATAAATGCCTTAATCTAATTAATAAAGAAACAACAAATTTGACATTACGTCAAATTCCGAATCATTGCGGAATTGAAATGATAGTGTTGATTTGCTAGCAGAAGAAGTTGCTTCCGAAGGCGATATTCTTTGAATTTCCAAAAATTAAAAAGAGCAATCGCCGGCAAAATAGGCTAATAACTATCGAAAAATAACTAGAACTTTGATAGAAACAATAAAACAGCCAACCATTCTGTTTAAATCATGGTCACATGCCGCCATGATCAGTTTATTTCATCGGCTCTGTAAATGACATTCACGAGTTTTACGAAATTTTCAAAGCCAAACGTGTACCAATATATTTACAATAGTCACAATATAATCAATTACTCGAAGGGCATTCACTACTTTATTGTAATGTATGGATATTTCAGAGACTTAATTTCCTAGTCAACATTCCTTTATTATTAGGATTCCGTCATATAATGCACGGAATCTTAATAAAATGGCTCAGAAACGATAAAAATATTCAATTAAAATGTGCAATGAACAACTTATAAAATTCAAAATAGAATCATAAATTACAATTAAATTTCTCTTTAAGACAATATCTATAACTTCAAGCTAACCGATCACACGGGGCAGTAAAAAACTCAAAAACCATCAAGAATATATATACTATGAAATTTAAAACGACCTTTAGTGTCTTAAAAAATTCATAACTCATTTTACCAGATAACCCGTTAAAAGCGAGATTCAAAATATTAAATCGCAGAAGCCCTTTTTCATAAAACCAATAAATTACGATTAAAAAAATATACGGGGCCAAAAGCAGCAAAAAAAAAAGGGTGTTCACGTAAGTAAAAATGTTGAAGAAACCAAAACGTATCTCAAATACATACATAAATAGCCGCTTTATAGGAAAACTATAGCCCCGAGCTTACAACTTTATATTTAGGTCTTTGCAGCGTGGAAAGCTCGAAAGTTTCGAAGAAAATTTTTTCTTTTATGGTCATGTAATATATCGATGGAAGGATCGATATTTGTCAGGAACAAAACCGTATTTAATTTCCCTAACGAAACTTTCAAAGTTGGCGAAAAGTCCAAAAAAGCGCGAAAAATTAGGTTTAGCCCTCGCTTGTGGCGCGAGTATAATAGGTAAAAATTTCGAACGAGGTTAAAAAAATGCGCATCCTTGAATATATTTCTCTAGTTTGGAACATACGGGTTTCCAACTTTAAAATTGCATATCCGGGACAACGAAAAACTTCCATATTTTTGAAAAAAATAATTTTTTTTCCACACTTATGATATATCGTTGAAAAGAGCGCTATTTGTCGAGAACAAAGCCGCATTTCATGTTCTTAACGAAACTTTTGAAGATAACGAGAAATTCAAAAAAAGGTGGCGACTGATATGTAGCCCCTTAGCTAGAGACGCGAGTATTATAGCTAAAAATTTTGAACAAGTTTAAAAATATGAACTATGCTTGTATACTTCTCTGCTTCGGAACATCCGGGTTTCCAAGTTTAAAATTAAATCTTCGAGGCGTCGAAAGCTCAAAAATATTTTTTTTCCCGGACATTTGATATCATATCAATGAAAATATCGCTATTTGTCGAGAAAAAAACCGTATTTATGTAATTTCCTTAACGAAACTTTCAGAGTTGGCGAAAAGTTCAAAAAAGCGTGAAAAATGCCTTTTTTCCCCCTCTTTGATAGCTAAAAATTTTGAACAAGGTTAAAAATATGCGCATCCCCTCCCATATATTTCTTTAGTTTGGAACATCCGGGTTGCCAACTTTTATATTGTGCCCTCGGGGAGCCGAAAGCTTGACATTTATAAGAAATATACGCGCATGTGAGATATCGTTGGGAAGAAAGCTATTTGTTGGAAACGAAACCGTATTTCATTTCTTTAACGAAACATTTTCAAAAAAGCAATGACACATTCTCTCCTTCTTTATGGCGCAAAAAGTTACGATTTCTTTGTTTTGAATTTAGTATAATGTAAACGTAGAATATAGTCCTACACATACGAAGTCCTCAGCGCATGAAATATCATGCTTGACTGAACTTGTTCAATATTTCCTTTGTTGTTCTTATTTAAGTTTATAATCGATCGCAACATTGCGGTTTAGATTGTAACATTTTAGAGTTTCTTCTTTTTTTTTTGTGTCTTATGTAATTAAATTAGTTTTTGTTTAGAGTTCAGCTGTGTAAAAAGTAGCTGCATGATTTAAATTCCAAGCCAAAAAAAGACTAATAATAAACTCTACATCTCCGTACAGGACTTTGGAGAAACGCTGAATACATAATAACTCGCAATAACTTCCCTCCACACACACCCGCACATACACATACTGTATAAAGTTTTTTTTAAATTTTTATTGTATTACAAACTGGCCATCTAGGCCATTTAGCAATATTCTTAACGGGGAAATATTTAGCATGAAGGGAGAAGTACCCAATAGTACCTACCCGATAAACTCTTAAACAAGGTCATGAGGTTTCTTACGCTTCAGCCGCCTCCTATCATTAGCAGTATGTAGCAGTCCAGCAGCAAGTTTATTCGGATGACTTTCCAAGTGTCTTTCTGCGTGTCTTCCGGCATGAGTTTTAATAACATCTGCCACATACTCTATCCCTAAATCTTGATGCAAAGTTTGATTTGATACATACCATGGCGCCTTGGTTACGAGCCTAAGGATTTTATTCTGCGCGGTCTGTATTATCTTCAGATTTGTAGGTTTAGCACAACCCAAAATCTGTACTCCGTAGGTCCAAATAGGCTTCAAGATACTTGTGTATATCAAACGTTTATTATCAATACTTAAAACGCTATTTCTTCCTAGAAGCCAGTACATTTTTTTAACACGAATATCTATTTCTCTTTTCTTTGTCTGAATGTGCTGCTTCCATGTTAAACGACTATCTAGGTGTAATCCCAAGTACTTAACTGTTGTTCTCACGGGCAATTCCAGTCCATTTATCCTAACAGTTGGGGTTATGACTTTTCTATTGGTGAAATGAATGTTTACCGATTTACTTTCGTTGATCTGAACTTTCCACTTTTTGAAACCAGTTTTCTGCTTCGATAAGGGCCTTCTGAAGATTTTCATTTGCTATCTTCGGATCTGAATGTGACGCAAGTAATGCCGTGTCGTCAGCAAATGTAGCTACCTGAACATTTTCCAGTACAGGAAAGTCTGCTGTATATATCAAGTACAGCGTGGGTCCCAGAACTGATCCCTGGGGCACTCCTGCTTGAACTGGATATAGTTCTGAAAACGTGTGTTCATAGCGCACCTGGAAATATCGGTTATGCAGATATGAACTCAACAAGAGATATAACCTAGTTGGTAACAAAATTTTTCATTTATATAATAGACCATTATGCCAAACTTTATCAAAAGCCTGTTGGACATCGAGAAATGCCGCTGTACACACATTTTTTGTTTCTAAACTTTTTTCTATTACACTTACCACTCTGTGCAGCTGATCCACCGTGGAGTGCTGTTTTAAGAAACCGAATTGATGTTGTGGAATTATATTATATAGGTATGGCTGCAACCTATTTAATACCAATTTTTCCATTACCTTCGACATAACAGGCAACAAGGAAATGGGACGATAAGACGTAACAGCATGCGGATTTTTGCCCGGTTTCGCAATCATAATAATTTGCGCAAACTTCCATTGCACCGGAAAATAATGTAGGCGAAGTATTGCGTTACATATAAATGTCAGCAACATTACAGCCTTCCGTGGAAGTCTATTCAGTAGTTCCGCGGTTATTAAATCAAAACCGGGACTCTTTCTCCTTTTCAGCGTTTTAAGTATGTTTTTTTCAACTCTTGAGGTGACGCTGACTTGATAGGAGAGGATAACTGGCCAGGACTTTTTAAAAAGTCATCGACTTCTTTGTCCGTAGCAGCCGTTAAGTTCGGCTTAAAAACTGTTGCCAAGTAGGTGGCAAATAAATTCGCCTTTTGCTTTTGATCTTTCGCCCAAGACCCGTTGCCATGTTTTATCGGAGGAATGCAATTTTTTGGTTGTTTAATGTTTTTTGTACACTTCCACAAAGAATAATCATCCGCCGCTAATGGCGAGAGTTTAAGTAAGTAATTATTAAAAGTTTTATTTTTAATTTCTGCTAATAATTTTTTGGGTTGTTTTATTATTAAATTGTTTTTTGTCTGATGGATTTCCTGTCTGATGGATTTCCTGTCTGAAACCATTTTATAAAGTTAAAAACTACTTTGACATGTTACTTTCACTCAAATTACTCTCTTAAATTGTATCGTTCTGGAAAATATTTCGATAATTTTTATTTTTTCATTGAATTTTTAAAGTAAATGTTAAAGTCAGTATTTTTTTTTTTTTCAATTAAAAATTCCATTATTCTATTTGTTTATTTTTTTTAGTAATTTATAATTGATTTTTCTTAGTTTCTAAGAGCTTAATTCCTAAGCATTATTAAAATAATATAACCGCGGAAGAAAGTTAATCATACGATTTTCATGGCAAAGAAACTGCCGTTGAAAGCACACCACCAATTCTTGTTTCTCAGATGCTTTTAATTATTCTGAAAATATAAAGCTCAAACGACGTTTTGGGAGTATTTTTGGAGAAGAATGCGTGTATATATGTTTATTTTTATTTTTTTATAGAGCAAGAAAAAAAAACGTTTACCATTTTCATTGGAAAAATAATAAAGACCGCAGTAACCCTCCTATTCAGCCATCTTCCTTTTAGGACAGCGATAGATTAACAAGTTCAAACTTTTCTCTCTGACACCCAAACCATTTCATAGTAGATAGCATTTATTGGTTTTTTGGTTCGTGTTCCTTTTAGGCCTAGCAGGACACACTACGTAGTAGGCAATTAAAATGGTAGCACGACATCTACACGACAATCGTACGCAGGTGTTAAGTTTAAAAGCGCAATTAAGATCGCAGCTAGGAATGTGTGTTATATGAAATGTGTTTTTTTCGACTATTGTAGCGAGTACGCTAAACGAGTAGACTGCATTGCAAAATTCTTTTTTGTTTTTCATAATGTTTAATGTTTTGATTCAATGTGAAATATCAAAGCGATGCGATATGCTATTTTACTTTAAGTGCAACGCAGTAATAAATCCAGTTTGCCTTTTTCGCCATGTTTGTTTTTGCGTATCGCCTAAGTTTATTTACTTTTTTTTTTTCGTTTTACTATACCGACGTACAACGTACAGAAAGAGTAAATTGTAACGAATTTGGCTATGTCGGAGGATTTTTTCTTTCTTTATTGACTCCTTCGCTCCGCGTACTAACACGATTTTCCGGGTACCAGTGGAGAAACGCTCCACGCGATAATTTGAAAGACGACCTTTAATTCTTACCGGATTATCAGCAATGTGTGTTTTTTAATCAATGATTAGCAGTAAGCGAAATTTTATTATTTGACAAATTTACAAAACAAATTTCAAATATTATTCCGCTATTGTATTAAACCGGTACGGTGCAGCTCGTACAGCAAAAATCTAATCGGACGAGAACTAAGGCAAAAATTTGATAACGGGGCCGCTAATTTACCTACGACAATGAGAATGATTAACTTTTTTCGGAATAAAATCGGGGATAGCTCGCTGTCTACACTTCCCCGTTATCTGTTTATCAAAGAATAGACAACGAGCGTACCGTCTCACCCATCAAAGCCGTAACCGCGTAATTACCTCTAGCCGTCATTAACGCACAACTATCGCATCATTTCAAAATAGGTAATTGACGCCAACTCTCGATCCTTTCAAATAAATCAAAAAATTAATTTATTCCACTTCGGCTAGATCATTATATAAAATAATTACCAACAACTTTTCCCGGTGTAATTGACTTTATATGTATAACACGGAATTCTGGTAATATTCGTTGATATTAAGATTTGTTCTATACACCCGATACCGTGCTTTTCGACTAATTATTAGTACTTCCTAATTATCATTAGACTCCCCCCCCCGGGGGGGGGGGGGAATAAGGAATCGTTGAAAAATACGTACGACGTCACTGGAAAAAGTAGCGGTAATATGTTCAGTATTTTCCTAATGAAATTTCGCTATGAAATATTAAATGTAATTATAGGCATTCTTATGTTACTATTAATATAAATAAAAATTGTTCATATTTAATCTTCACGAGTTAATAATAGGCGCAAGCGTCGTTGCAAAGTCCGGCAAAGTTTTATTTCGAAAACAACGGTGTCCAGAAGGTGCTTCGAATAAACACAACACTCGATCGGCTGACTGATAAGTTAGGAAAAAACGACCCCGTGTATCATGGCGACTTTCGATTTCATGTCCCGTCAAGAAACGATGAGACCGGATAGTTAGCCGGTCCTGGTTACGTATCTTAGGTGAAGTAGTTGGTTTTCACGCTGATCGGGCAGAATTAGAAACAAAAAAGGTACCGTAAATCCGGTTCTGATGATTAAGGCGCAGTAGAAACGTGATTCGTCCGCGATAGCGCGCGATCGAGGTAAGAGGCCGGAATTAAACGAAATAGTGCAAGAGATCGGAAGGCGGTGTGACAAGCGGATAAGAATAGAGGATGAATGCGATAAGAAACGGAGAGCAAACGGAAGAGAGCGGTCTAATTTATACTTAGCGATAAGTATCACATCTCTGCGGTGGTTGGATGTACAGCATGTCATTGGGCCGCGCGCCGGCGGCAACAGCGAATCAGAAAACGGCCCGGTGCGTATGTTACATGTCAATTCGCATTGCTACCGTCGTAACTATCGCGAAGACAGCCGCTTTTAAAAAATACAGTTCAAAACCGATGCTAGCGGCGAACGGCCCGAGACGCGAGCGAGCTGAAGTAGTAGCGTCGGCGGAGGAAAATAGGTCAATCATTTTTAAAAGACTTACTCGCACCCGATTACAACGCTAGAGAGTGTAACTCCGAATGTCGCGTTCCGCGGTTTGATGAAGATTGAAAATGCCGAGACGTACACAAAAGGAACCTGCTGTCCTCCGGATGGGTAAGAAGTTTTCCTGGAAAGCGCCGATAACAAATGCCGAACGACAGCGCTCTGCAACGGACAAAGGCTTCACGGGAAATACTTGAAAGAGTTTCGGCAAATGTGAAAAAGAAAATTTCGCGCAAAGTGAAAAATGTGCGGCTTTGTAGACGTTACTCGGTCGAGCTGCCCGCGGATCGCGCTACGGACGGACATTGTCTGACAATGTGCAAATCGGTTTCTTCTTCGTCCTTTTGCCTTGTCAATTGTTCGCTGTACACGTAACACCGGACAAACGTGTAAAGCAGAATAAAGGAACGGGTCGGCACTTTTAAAACCGATTACTTCAGCCGCTACTTAGACTTGGTAGGCACGCGATGGCATCTCTATGGCTTTCATCCGAAAGAGCACAGTTACCTGCAAGTTGGTCTGTCTGGCGACACTGCTCCCCCTGCCCATTAACCACACCCGATTTACCGCAAGTTTAGTAGAAGAAGAGAGGGAGTAAGTGGAGAAGGATCTTGCTTACCAAGAACGAAGTAATAAAGAATTCGAGCAATTTACAATTTTTGTGTTTCGCCTGCTTTCACGTCGTCACCTATTATTATTATTCCCCTTCGCTTTATTTTCCTTCTCGCGCGCCATTTTATCTTGTTTTACTTATTTTATCGTTTTATTTGTTTTTATTCATTCTTTATTCACGCAGTCTCGTAGGCTTTCTGAAGTTATTGTTGCACTACACTGGAGAGGTTAAATCGGCCGACTGTGTCAAACAATTTAGCGACTAAAAGTACACAGTGTAGATTTTTTTCTACTGCATTCGCAAATAGCTGCGTCCAACTATCGCGCATTTGGAAAATCTCCGGTGTTTCCTTATAAGTAAATAAATTAATTAATTAATAAAATATACGAAAAAAAACAACAAAACAAGTGACAAACGAGTATTAATTGCTTGAATGAAGGTGATACAATCGCGTCCTTACGTGTGCGGAGGAATAAATAAAACATTTCAAGGTTTTTAACATTGTGAAACAGTTTACCACTTAAGATTATTCGTAAAATAAAAAAAAACAAAACCCGAGGCATGATCCGAATTGCGATGATCAACGATTGCACGGCGAACATTTCGGCGTTTTGTTTTTCATTTTGCGAATTTTAAATTCCGACGTTTGTTTTTATACTTAATAATTAAATAAAATTTAACGTTTACCGCCAAGACTACTCGTCTCGGTCATAAATTCCGAGCGTATTATTCCGTTGCGCTCAAAAGTCGATATCGTTAGCTCTCCCGAGATACCGCAGAAAGATAGCTTTTTTTTCCATTCCCCGCTATTTCGTCGAATACCTTATTTGCTCGTAATTTTATTAGATATTTCTTGTTTGCGATACATTTCAGTCTTTTTCGTCTAATGTCCTTTCAAATCTATCGTCAATTCGTATGCAAATTGTTGTGCAATTTTTAGGGATAGAATTTTTCATTTGTTGAAAATTTTTTTCTAATTTTTGACAAGTTCAGAAACACCTACAGTACATTTACAAATTTTTCTACACATTACATGGATCAAAATAAGAAATGGGAAAAATATTGTATTTTTAGTGTAAATTATTATGAGAAAAAAAAAAAATCGACTAGAAAATCAATATTTATATTATTTTCGAAATTTAAACTACTTAAATCTCAATCACCGTAAGAGATGGTTTTTTTTTCCTTTTTTTTTTTTTTTTTTAATATAAATATCAGGCTATTTCGTACGTTTAATGCTATTATACAGCTTAGATGTTTGCCATATTTTATGCCTATGTCAAAAAAAATTCTCAGTCAAATCGAAGATAACCCCCTTCACACCGAAATTGTTTTGTTTTTTTTTTCCTCATTATCAGATTCGTTGCAAATATATTTCTCTCATCGCGTGACCGACCAACAGCCGAGTTTTAATGTGACCACGTTTCTTACTAAGCAACCACCAGTACGCTAAAACTTTGAAATGTGTTTGTACAGCGCTGTTTTTAATTTATTTTTTTTATTTTTTTTTGTTTTTTTTTGTAAACTACGAAATTAATTATATTACGGATATATATTATTTTGACCGAAAAAAGAAAAAAAAAAAGAAAAAAAAATTAGGCACGGAAAACGGAGAGGGGATAGTTTTTCAAAAAATGTTTAATTTCTTTTTTAATTGAATATAGTTTCAAGTTGTTCCACAAATAAACGCAATTTTAACGTTTTCATATAATTCTATTTTAGTTATAATTTCAGAAGCTAAATATATGTATATGCAAATAATAATGGAGTTTAACGATTAAAAAATTTCAAGAACGGTTTTCTCTTATTTTCATCATTATGCTAATTATTTAAGGAAAATTGGAATGCAAAGGGAGTGAAAGGGAAACACAACGCGGTGTCTACGATTAGCGACGTTAGCGATAACATAATAGGGCGGGTGAGTTGGATTTCTTCAGTATCGTCGAAGCATTTCACTTAAATTATCGAATTTTGTAGTTTAGGAAATGACGAGCTGCGAAGTCTGCGCTTCCGCGTCACAGAGCTTCATTTTGCATGACAAGTGGCACATTTTAAATTCAACGGGAAAATTAGGGAGCTGTGCTGTTCAATGTATTGCAGTAATGTAATGCGATATTACTACAGTCTGAACAGAATGGGCCTCGTATGTTCTTTACTGATTACAATATAGTGTGCCGCGATATATAGTCTCAGATTAAAGCAAAATTGCGAAAAAGCTCGCAAATAATATGTAGATTCGCTCAATTTAAGGCGTAGACATTTCATTTCGGATTCAGTGTGGCGAAGGAATTATTATTAGTGGGAATTAATAGAACTCAACCAAAGATTTGCACAATCTCCTCAAGCCTCTTTTTAACTTTAGCCAGCATTAAAACAATCAGAATGCTACGTAGTTAAGATGCGGCGAATTTGTAGGTAAAAAAAAGTATTTAGTAATAGCATTTACCAAAATGGTAATCGCGTTGCATTTTGGACAGATATATTAGATACTTTCCAATTATTCGTATTCGGCGATAATCTTCTTCTTCTTCTAACTCACTCGCTGCTGAGTACGTCATTTCTCATATCATTTCTTCTCCGCCAAATAAAATTGGAGAAAGAAATGAAGAAGTGAGAAGTGATAAATGAGGGTAGCTGCGCATATTATAGGAGTACAGAAGTTGATGCACAAGCAACAACCATGCAGTCCATCCAACTGCACCAGTTAAACCGACGGCAAGGATAAGACGATTGGACTGATGCAATTGGTGCAGTTAACTGCGGACAAGAATAGGATAAATTTATCTAAAAAAAAAAGGAACAGAAATGAAATGGGTAAGTAGATGGACGAAGAAAAAGGAAAAAGGAAAAGGAACTCCCCCGCGCTTGCCCAAGGCGCTCGTGGAGGAGTGGTTTAATTTCAGAGTATCCATTCTCGTAGGACAGATGCGTTACAGCGCTAGAGAGCCTGTCCTACCATTTGCTATTAGGGAAATAGCGAACGAGACTTGTGGCGGCCTCGACTCACGAAGAAAGAGAACTTTTGATAGACATTGTTGGAGTTTTAGCAGACCATCCCCTTTATGGTCTCTCCACGCCCTTCAGCATATTCTGACACTATTGGAATTGTCTGCGAATGAAACTTTCACACCAGTAGCCGCTCTTCAGTCCGCGACTGCTTATTTGTCCAGTTGAGCGTTCTGGGCTTATTCGCAGCTAACCACTATATCTAGAGGTCATTCTACAATCCGCAACCTGCGGACGCGCCCCGTTCCAGTTAGAGCTCCGGCTCCCAGAAGGTACAAAGTACCCCCCGGAGGGGATGATAATCAAATCAAATCAAAAATAATAATAATAATATTGATAATAATAATCAAATCAAGTATTATTATTATTATGCACATTCCATCTTTGCTCAAATTTGTACGAGCGGTGGCTACTACAAACAATAAAAATTCCTTGAACAAAACAATATTAAACAAAACCGGTTCCTAGTTTCCTGCCTTGGTTTCAATCTATTCCTATCTGTCGTCGTTCCACTGTTGTTTCCTTAATTAGGCTTAGAATCAATCATTCTCTACTCCCCTATTCTCGCTTTCGTTTTTCTTTAGCTCTTTCTCCTTTCTGCTCTCTTCACGCTTCTGAGCCTTCTTGTATTTGTGACTCAAATCACATCCTATTCGAATGTTCTGCACTCTCTAACGAACGCTGCGTTCTTTACGCCCAACTTCTAGTTTTGGGTCTTCCTACTCTCTTTAACGCTACCTATATTCTTTCCTTCCCATTGCCTTCAGTTATCCCATTGCTACTGTCTTTTGTCCTCTCCATTTCTGACCGCCTGGTTATTTAGTTATAACTCTTAATTTTTCATGTTGTTGGGTCAAGGCCGCTGGCGCGCCCAGAGTAGGAAAAAAAAAAAAAAAAATATTAAACAAAAAAAGCAAATAAACTTCTAAAACTATTCATAATCATTAAACAAAATAAAATAAATAGTCATCCACACACGTACACGCCTACACATAGTGTTAATTAAAAAATAATTAAATATCCGGACAACTCCAGATACATATGTAACACTCATGTACAAATATGCAGTCAGGCTCACATACACACTTATAAACTCACACACATACACACACACACTCGTTGATTAAGTATATAAAAATATAGAGATACAAAAACTACACTTTCAGAATCGTGTAACTAATGAACCCGTACGGTCATGTGTTTCCACGTTCATCTTTGTGCATTGTTATCTTATCTTATCGCTTGCGTTTTTTTTTGTTGTTCTTATTATAAGTAACAATTTCTATCATTGTGCTTTTAAATAATCACGCATACACTTTGAAGTACCAGCAACCGGCTCAGTCCGATGCTGATATGTCTCAAAATTCCTCCTCTCAAACCCTATCCCAACTATCACCCTTAAAACCTCCTTCCAACTCAACTCCGTCGTACTCTCAAGTCAAAAGAAACAAAATTACTCCACTAACAACGTTCAATTACCCTACGGAAGAACAAGGTATCGTGTCCCGTGATTATCTCATCGCCATTAAAGATCTCGTTGGAGGTCCCCTGAATATCATTGCAGCTGCTAAAGAAGCAGGATTTTTTATGTTTAAACAAATTTAATTAAGTTTTTTTTTTCTTCTTTCCTTATATCATGCTTCCAGTGTTACAGTGGAACGCTAGAAGTATTCTCGCTAATAAGTGCAATTTACAGCTATTTTTATTTCACCGTGATATAGATATTATCTTACTGTCCGAAACATGGCTTACTGCTGATAAAATTTTCCATATAAATAATTTTAGTTGTTACCGTGAAGATAGAAGAGATATGGTTATGGTGGTGTTGCGATTTTAGTTAAGAATTGTCTAACTCACTGTAAAATCAATCTAAATCTTACAAACCGTAATAACGATACAAAATCTAATGCTGTTGCGGCCTCTGTTAATATTAGGAGGTTTTCTGGGATATTTATTTCATATTATTCTCCACCCAGACACTCAATTGACCTCACAATGTTTGTTGAAGCTTTGGAAAATATGTACAATGTCCCCATCGCTTTAAGCGGGGATTTTAATGCCTTGAATAGATGCTGGAGTTATCGTTGAAACGACAGGAACGGTTGGACAGTAATGAATATCATCTCCAATTCCAATCTCTGTCTTCTTAATGACGGTTCCGTGACTAAAACAGGATTCCCTTATTACTTAAATAATCCAGTGGATTTGTCATTTGTCTCACAAGATATACTCCTTGATTGCTCACTGAGAGTTCTTCCTCACTCGATGGATAGTGACCACTATCCGATCGCTATTGATATCGACATCGATATAGAGACTTCTAGCAGTGTTAATGCGCAGGCACGCTGCTTTGAACAGACCACCGTGAGATGGAAACTTTCAAAGGCAGACTGAGTCAAATCCCAAGATACGCTTGACTTGGGCCTAAATAGTATTTACTCTATCGCTGGCCCTATAGGCAAATATAATCTATTTCAGAGTGCTATTTCTTCAGCCCTACAGAAGTCAGTACCTCGAGCAACTTGATATAGAGGTAAAAAACAACCTAAGCCACGGTGGAACATCCAATGTGAGTTAAAAATTAAAGAACGTAATGAAGCCTTAAGAAAATTTCGTGCAGAAGGATCTATGCCGTCGTATATAGAGTATAACAAAATTGCTGCAGAAACACGTAAACTTCTAAAATCTAGCAAAAGAGCGGCTTGGAAAAATATCTGTGGCAAGTTTAATAGGAGAATACGCCATTAAAAAATATTTGGTTATTAGCGAAGCGTTTCTTCAAGAACAGAGATGAAAAGTTGAAAACGATTTCACGGTTACCGTTTGGAATTCCACATCGGCCATGGTGGAACATTCTCCGATATAAATGATATCAAGTCTGACTAAGCCATTAATTTCTGGTTTCTCTCATTGGCAATGCTGTACAATGTTGTCCTTGGAAAATCTCCGAATATTTGCCCCCATAAGTGCAGCGTAAAATGATAAGCCGTAAAAGAAACTTAAAAAACATCGCAATATCAAAATTTTTGGTCGTAATCAACATTTTTGGACGTAATCAACATTTTTGGTCGTAATCAACATTTTTGGTCGTAATCAACATTTTTGGTCGTAATCAACATTTTTGGTCATAATCAATATTTTTGGTCGTAATCAACATTTTTGGTCGTAACAATTTTGGCGAAGAATACAATTCTTTCAGAATGCGGGAAAAAATTGGCCATATTTGATGTAAAAAAAAAAAAAAAAAAGAAGCAAATTAAAAATTAAACACTGTATGTTTGATAGATTACCATGGCGATTACGGAGAGCGACGCGCTCAATACTCTTCATCAATCGTGAAGAAAAGAATACAAAGCTTGAAAAATTTTTAACAAAAAAAACTCTAATGAACCCTAATAAACTTTATACGAAAACTAAAGGAGTACGATGATGGGGTTGCTACTGTAATATTATTTAAACTTGTACTGATTCTTCGAGGGGGAGGGGGCGGTTTGAAACATTTCGTTTTCAATTTGTTATGCCGATGTACTTAAAAATTGTTCTGCTCACATACGAAATTATACTTAATTTGTAAAACTTAATTGCTGTTTTTAGAATTGGTAAGAAGGTTAGCCCGGGAAAGTCTTAACGACTTAAGAATTTTATCAGCGGCGCGCTGTTTAGTTGAATTGTTCAATATCACGATACATATCTGATATTTACAGAGAAAGAAGGGAACCTCTTAAGAACGCAGAAAAGATATATTCCAGCTGATTTTCGAACGCGAAACACATTAATCGTTCAGATACACACGCGTGTACAACTACTTTTGGTATATAAGTAAACAGTCTCAACTGTGTACTTAACTCAACGATGCTAATGTTTCATATGCGAATTAGCGATAGCTTTTAGGAATATAATTATCGACAGGGTCAACGTATCGCTAGAGAATGCTGTGAACTGGCATATAGAAAACTGTAGCAGCGGTACAGTATTCCGTTCACGTCTAGCAATAATCCGAACGAAACCTAAAACATCGGTAAAACTTTTAGAACTGAACAGATTAAACGATAATTGTTTTTTTTCATATTAGTGCTTGAGAAGAATTTAAAAACTTCAAACGATTCGCAAATAAGCGCTATTTCCGCTGAATCTCTATCCGATTTGAAAAAATTAGCCCTCTTTCTTAACTGCTGTAACATAACTAGGTCAGCTTCGAAACCGTTATAGTATTAGATAATTGCTTTTATCCAATCTTCATTGCGGCGGTTATTCATAATTACTGTAGTCAATTTTTGCATTAAAAAATGCTAATTATTCCTCTCGTTAATACAATTTATTAAAATTTCAATTAAAGTTAACAGAAAAATTTTAAATTCTTCAGAAGTTTAAACAAATAAAATAAAAAGAAAAAAAAAAGAACAAAAACTAAGTGAACATTTTATTTTAAATTTTTATTAGAACATTTTGCGATAAGTCTTACATTCGGACCGATTCGGTATTCCTGACTTTTGCCTTATTCACCACTTTATTAACAGCTGTTTCCTCTTATTCTCCTTTAGGGGGATTATTGCTCTTCATGGACAGAGCTTATATAAAATGATATTTTCAGATTACGTCTCTCGGTATGAATATGAGAATAAAAATACACACTGTTAGCAGGCCGATACTTAGGTCGACATGACTGTAAAAGAATTTGCCATTTGCACGTTCATAGGTTGGGATTCATAAGACGTTTAAACAGTCACACATATTTAAACCTTATCAATTCAATCGTCTTTTATGTCGACATTTTTATACCGCTATTTCGTGACATCGCTTTTCGACCTGGTAGGTCATCGCAATAGCATGTGCCATGCTAAATAAGAAGAGGAAAGATTGTTGGTCATAAACAATTTTCGGACATAACTGCGTTAAAGAAATACATATTTGATAACGGTTTCGGAACAATTGCACGAACCTTCATCAGAAACAACCGCGTGGTGCTAGATGGGTGTTTATGAGCTCTGTAGTGCAATTCTTTCTGACGAAGGTTCGTGCAATTGTTCCGAAACCGTTATCAAATATGTATTTCTTTAACACAGTTCTGTCTGAAGATTGTTCATGACGAATCACTGTGAAAACTTTAAACGTTTAATAGAGAGGAAAAATTGTCTGAAATAGTCTTTTTGTAATTTGCGCAATGCATTGTTGAAATATATGAACAGTAAACTGAATGTTTTTGTATATATTTACTTCACCTCTCTTTAATGTATCCCCGCTGAATTCTGTGCATGAAATAAAACCCCTCCATGAAACAATTAGAGGCAACTTTTTACGGAAAGATGAAAAGAATGTATTAAAACGGGGAAAAATAAGAATTTGATTAATCTGAAATTACGGACAAAGATTTAGAAGACCCCGTAATACTCGGAAGAAGAACGTAATGAAACGAAGAAATCGGTTTTTGATTTTAAACTGTAATTTGAACTGTAGAGTTAAACAAAATCTGAATGAGTAAATGTTTACAACAGACTATATATATATATATATATATATATATAGTTTATTTACAAAAAAGCTCTAGACGTAATTGTTCACCTACTACAATGTGCCGTTATAAAACTGATCACCAGTGGCGGCTCGTGAGTAACAGAAGTGGAGGTTCACAATTAAATATATTAAATATTACACAAATATTTATTGAAAAAAATTTATCAAAAACTATATATATATATATATATATATATATACATATGATGATGATGATGATGATGATATCCCCTCGATTCCGAGTATGGATTCCCGTCTTTTATTGATGAGTCCTTAGGTGGCTTATCAAGCCAATCCTGGCACCGCAGACCTTTCCACAAATGTTGCAGATAAACGTGGTGGCTGTGCTCAAATGAGAAACATTTTGAGCTGTTTTTTTCTTTCCAGCGTTTGCAGCATTATTATCGTTTAAGCTTTGAAGGCCTTTTGCTACAAGAGATTTCCAGTTATTTCTTTCCGCCGCTATGTCTTCCCATTTTAAAGTATCCAAACTACATTCTTTTAATATTCTTCGTAGATGATCTCTAAATCGCAATCGTGGCCGACCAAGAGGTCTAGTTCCACTTGCTAACTGACCATAAAGAAGAACTTTTGGGAGTCTGAAACACTCCATTCTCAAAATGTGCCCTGTCCATCGTAAGCAATTTCGATAAAGTAAAAATCGAATTGAACTGCAGTTTGCTCGGTTTAACACTTCAAGATTTGAAATATGATGAAACCACCGGATGCTTAGTAAACTACTGAGTGTACGCTGCTGGAAGTTTTCTAGTAGTTTGATATGCCTCTTATAAGGAGTCCAAGTCTCTGAACCATATAAAAGTGTAGGTAAAACAATAGCTTTGTATACTATAAGTTTAGTCTTCAGAAACAGGTGTTTGTTCCGAAAAACTTTTTTATTCAGTCGGAATATTGCATTTGAAGCTGCTTGAATTCTGCTTTGTATTTCATTATCTAACCGCGAGTCATTACACACGATGCAACCCAGATATCTGAACTGATGAACCACATCAAGGCTTTTTCCGTTTATTTTGAATGCTAGATTATTACCGATATTGCCTCCGGTTGGTTGAATAACAATTTTGGTTTTGTTTTCGTTTACTGAAAGACCGAATAGCTCATAAACTTCAGCAAGGATGTTTAAAGCTTGCTGCAGATTCTCCGGACTGTGTGCTAATATTGCACAGTCGTCCGCGTATTGAAGATCGAAAATCGGTGTCGACTGCGTCTTTGTTGAAGCGCGCAATCTCGGCAAGTTGAAGAGACCACCATCATATCTACTTATAACTGAGACATCTACCGAACGGAATCTCTGTTTCAATATAATAAATATGTATGCCATATAAGTCGAAAAAAGCAACGGAGCCAGCACGCAGCCTTGCCTAACTCCAGAATTCACTTGAAACGATTCGGAGAGTTTTCCTTCATGCAATATTCGGCAAAAAGTATGCTCGTGTAAAAGAGATAGCAGTCGAAGAAATTTTCTTGGACATCCAAGTTTTTGCATACATGTCATTAGAAATTGCCTGTTTACTGTGTCGAAGGCTTTATTGACATCTATGAAAGCAATACATAAATTTTTCCTTTGCTCGGCAGCTTTTTCTTGTAGTTGTCGCAGTGAGAACACCATGTCCATGGTACTTCGACCGGAGCGGAAACCACATTGTGTTTCAGGAAGTAACTTTTCAGCGAACGACGATAAACGATTTAGCAGAATTCTTGCTAATGCCTTGCCGACAACAGGTAGAAGAGAAATTCCTCTGTAATTTTTACAGATGTTTTTGTCACCCTTTCCTTTAAATATATTGGGAACAGCAGGCAATTTTTAAAATCCAATGGGATGTATTCTTCTTTCCAGATCGCAGAAAATAATAGTTGTAAAATTATGGTTAGATTTTTTTGATTGAGCTTCAATATATCAGGCGGAATATTATCAGGGCCTGCTGCTGAGCCGCTTTTGAGACAAGCCAGTGCAGCTTCTATTTCTTCAGTGGTTATATTTTTATCTAATTCTTCTAACTTTGGGGCATCTGGTATGCATTCAATAACTGAGTGGTCAATTACTGAGGGAATGTTTAATAATTCTTGAAAATACTGTTTCCATCTGTGTAATATATTCTTACTATCTGTAATTAAGGTGCCATTATTATCTTGAAGCAGTGTTTTCGGATGGGGATACGGCCCGAATACGGATTTGACTGAGTCAAAGAATTTTTTATAATCACCGGAATCCGCATAATCCTGAATTTCTACAGCTTTATTTTCCCACCAAATATTTTTTTAAATGCGCATTTCTTTTTGAACTAGGGCCTTTATTTTACAGAAGTTTTCCCTTTTTTGTTTATCGGAAATATCATTTTGCCAGACTATGAATGCCTGGCGTTTTTGAAGAATTTTCTCGCCTATCGCAGTAAATCTTGTCTGTTGCGTTTTGTAAAGCCGAGGAATTTATCGCATGTCATGCGCAACATGTTCTTGATCGTAACCCAGAGTTTATCAATTTTTCCATGGCCATTTTCAGGGAACTCTGACTCTGCCTTCTGAAGAATGTCTTCATTAATTACCTTGCCTAGATATTGAGCAATTTCATCTTGTGTACTTTTATTCTTTAGCTTATTTGTATTATACTTTGCTAAAATAATCTGAGGCGGATGAAAAGCAGTTTTTTTCCGTTGAACACGAATGCGAATTAAAGATCTGAGTAATCTATGATCAGTATCATACGCAGCACCTCGCATTGCACGAGTAATATGCACCTCGCTTCTGAAAGTACGTCGGCATATAATGTAATCTAATGTGTGCCAACATCCAAGTCCCTTTATAAATGTCGCGCAGGGCAAAATGAGTATTGGTTATAATTAAGTTTTGTTTTTCACAAAATTCAAGTAAGCGTAGACCATTGCTGTTGGATCCCTTCAGGCCGTGTTTACTTATCACATGTGGCCAGATGATGGTATCATTTCCAACGCGCGCATTAAAATCTCCTATGAGGAACAATCTTTCCGCTGCTGGAATTTTATCGAAAATCTTATAAAGATCATCGTAAAAGGATTCTTTAACAGAGTCGTCAGCATCCAGAGTTGGAGCATAAGCGCAAATTATATAACGTAGTGCCACATATATTTAAGGAAAACTTCAGTATTCTTGCTCCAATACCAACTGGGTTACCGACCAGGAATTTAGTCAAGTGGCGTTTCACAGCTATACCGACTCCACGAATTTGCTTGTGACCTGTTGAGTAACCTTTCCAGAAATACACATAATCTCCAACGGGTTCAACGAAATTTCCTTCTTCTAAGAGTCTAGTTTCACAAAGACCTGCAATATCAATCTGATACTTTTCCAGTTCCTTGGCTATGTGGGCAGATCTCCTTTCTGCAGTATTTCGATTATCTCTTAGTGTTCGAACATTCCATAATCCAAGCTTAATTGTAGTAATCTTGTTATTCTTTCTTTTTTGACCGCAAAGTTAGGTACCCACCAGACGCGGTAATCTGGCCAGGATAATGTGGAGTAGCCGATTTTTAGGGTACCTTTTCTAACCTCTTCCGTGGCTACGGTAGGCAGCGGGAGTCCTAAATAGGCCTGCCCAGTCGTACATCCGACTGCCGAACTCAGCTGCTACTCCATTCCAGTTGAGAGCGACCATATAGGATGCACCGCCCATCGTGCAAGACTTCAGTTGATAGTTTCCAGTTCACCAAACCTGCTACCACCACTTTCATCTTATCGCCGTGGGACTCTTGAGAAAGGAAAAGGAATAAAAAGGAAATAAAAGGCAAAGGTAACACGTGCAGTAGCAGAAAAGAAGAGGGAGAGGGCAAGTATATGGAATATAGAACGGGATTTATGCGCAAGGGGAAAGATAAGAAAAGAAAATTTAGTAGTAGTGGAGGAAATGAGGGAACCAGAGCGCAGTTGATTCCCCCATTAGCCAGCTTTGCAAGACTTGATCAGTGGCACGGAGAGTACCGCGACGACTGAGCCAGACAAAGGTTTAAGGGTGAATGGAAATAACAAGAGACTAGGGATAAGAATTAAGGAGAGGAAGGACAAGGAAGTGGTCACTATTTCGGGGTGACACCCTAGCCTTTGAGTAAAAACTCAAACTGCAAAGCAGCAGTTTGCTACTGAGAAGGTAGCAACGGAGACTTATACGGCGGCCTCCACGCGCCGAGGATGAGTTGGTTAACAGACTTATGTAGAGTTTTATCAGGCAGCTTCTCAGATTGCCCCTCCACGCCCTCGCGACTCATTGTCCTGCCACTATTGGAATCGTCTACTTGAGACTTTCCACCAATAGCCGCTCGTGGTCCGGAATTGCTTATTTGTTTCTTACGAAACTTATTCGCAGCTAACCATCATATCTAATGGTCATCCCACTATCCGCCGCCTATGGACGCGCCCGTTCCCCTGAGCTCAGGGTTCCCGGTTGTACCGAAGTGCCCCCTGGGGGGATATATACATATATGTATGTATATATGTATGTATGTATGTGCCTGTGTTTGTGTACGCATAATATTAATAATTTTCAGTTAAAAGTCTTGTAAACTAAATCTATTCTTCTATCTTTCTTTAAAGAAAAAAAAATCTATAATAGTTTCATGAAAATTAGGAATATTGTGGAACATTTGTTTTTCAATTGATAACATAGCTAAAGCATTTAGCCTATCTTCACACATTGTGTTACGTAAAACTGTTTTAATTCGTTTTAGTGTCGAAAAACTCAGTGAGAATATAATTAGCACTTTTTATCCTTAAGTAAAATTATAATTTTAGGTAGAAATTACGTCACTATTAAAAATATTCAATTGAATATATGCGGTCTATCATTAAAAATTAAACTCTGCTCCCAATGATCGACTGTGTACACATATTCAAAACGTTAGTAGTATTTTTAATAGTGATGTGGTTTCTACCAAATATTTTAATTTTAATTTTAATAATATGAACGGTGAAAACTCGTTACATATTTTTTTTTTAAGTACATTAAAAAACAAACAAAAGTTAAAATTTTGCGAAATGTTTGTTATTGTTTTTTAAGTCTATGTAATATTTATATTTTATTATTATCATTTAATTTATCAATTATTACAATTATTTCGAATTTTCTTAAAAAGAAAAACAATTAAATTTTTATGCTAAAATATCCAGCCAACATCTTGAACAGTATCAATTTTACATAGTCTCACCAAAAAGAGTATGATAAAATGACAAATTATAAGATTCAGTAGAAATTAATTATAAAAACATTCAAAGGGGTGAATAATCTGGTCGTTATAACCCATTAAAATAAATATGCAAAGAAAATTGTCAACACCTCCCCCCTTCAAAATTTTGAGCGCGAGCCTGGTACTGTTCACCTACAAAATATAATCTTGCAAAAACAACGCCTATCGTTCGGTTCACAATTCGAGTGTGCTCCATCAAGCCGATGTAACACATGCACTAACATAACATCATTTTTATTTTTCTGACACACTACTACATTATACTTACATGGTTTTCGATCACACGTGCTACAAGTAGCCTTCACACTAAAAGAATTCTGGACAAAATTTAATTACTTTTTAAAAATGTAAAATCAATTTATTTTTAACATTAATTTTACTAATAGCGATATGTAAATAATAAATATAAATAAAAACATTGGATTATACTTTTTTAAAGTTGAATCCAGGGTGTTCACGTGCGAATGTGAACTCATGAACGAGCCGCCACTGCTGATCACACATTTATGTAAACTTGTACCTTTATATCAGGTGTACAAGTATGAAATGCGGATTTGAAAAACCAGATGATCACCAATACAATGTGTATTATAAAAATTTGACGCATATGCAATTTTGTTGCGCCATCAACACGTGTCAAACGTACATCAGTAATAAATTGAAAAACTGTTTGCGTAGTATTGTTTTGGTGTGTTTAATATGACCACATTTGTGCCAAATAAAGACCATTCGCGGACAGCATTAATTTTTTGTTTTCATTTGAAGAAAACTGCTTCTGAAGCATACCGATTGCTTCGAGAAGCTTATGGTGAACATGCTCCATCGCAGGATATGTGTAAACGATGGTTTCGGCGTTTCAAAAGTGGTAATTTCGATATTGTAGACAAGGAACATGGAAAACCGCTAAAAAGATACAAAGATGCAGAATTGCAAGCATTGTTAGATGAAGACGATGCACAAACACAAAAACAACTTGCAGAGCAATTAAACGTTAGTCAACAAGCTGTTTCTAATCGCCTACGAGAAATTGGAAAGATTCAGAAGGTCGGCAGATGGGTACCACATGAGTTGAACGAGAGGCAGATGGAGAGGAGCAAAAACACATGTGAAATTTTGCTCGAACGATACAAAAGAAAGTCGTTTTTGCATCGTATCGTTATTGGGGATGAAAAGTGGATTTATCTTGAGAATCCCAAGCGCAAAAGATCATGGATAGATCCAGGCGCACGATCCACATCGATCGCAAAACCGAATCGTTTTGGCAGGAAGACAATGCTCTGTGTTTGGTGGGACCAGAAGGGTGTGGTTTATTATGAGCTGTTAAAGCCTGGTGAAACGGTTAATACCAAACGCTACCAACAACAATTGATCGATTTGAACCGTTCGCTGCTCAAAAAACGACCAGAATATCAAAAAAGGCAACACAAGGTAATTTTTCTCCATGACAATGCTCCATCACATACGGCAAAACCGGTTCGCGACACGTTGGAAGCACTCAGCTGGGAAGTGCTATCCCATGCGGCTTACTCACTAGACTTGGCTCCTTCCGATTACCACTTGTTTGCATCGATAGGTCACGCACTTGCTGAGCAGCGCCTTGGTTCCTACGAAAACATGAAAAAATGGCTCGATGAATGGTTTGCGGCAAAAGGGGAAGATTTTTACTGGCGTGGTATCCAAAAATTGCCCGAGAGATGGGAAAAATGTTTAACTAGCGATGGAGCATACTTTGAGTAAACCACTTTTTATCATTCTTCCAAATTTAACGTGTTTTTTTTCGAAAAAAATCCGCATTTCATACTTGTACACCTGATAAAGGTGATCCACGTAAAATGGTACTTTATGGTAAACAAAACCCAGCTATCTCATTTTCAGTTAATCAGTATGATGCTGGATAGTGATCGCGATTGTTCGCTGTCTTCCACTGATAAACGACCGGTTTTACTGTAAACAACTGCAGCACACCTACGGGATGTTGTCAACGTTATCAGATGTTCTCTCGCGATTTTTCATAATTCGAAATCACTTGAAAATAAGCAATACTTTAAATCCGGTGCGCCGTCTAAGGCAGCGTGAAATTGTTACATAATAATTTCCCTTTCGTTTGAGTAGAATAAACTTCGATCAGTAAAAATACACTGGCAGACTACATAATTATTTAGGCAAAATTCGTTTTCCATTTTCTTTTTCATTCGGCATAAATATGGAAAAGTAAAAAATTGGAAAAAATGAATAAACCAGAAAAACTTCAGCTGAATTTCGGAGAAATAATGTTTTCCTTTTATTTTCTTAATTTTATTTTTTTCCCTAGTTATTAGTTTTCAGTTTCGATTCCAGTTCGAAAACTTGCGCTTAACCGATACGTTGATTCGAGGCTTTTGCGAGATAATAATATTTTTTTGTGTCCAGATGGAGGCTGATTTTGATATCATTTGCATTCGTAAAAGTTTTGGTATAAGATTTGCATTTAAAAAAGTAGCTGATTCTCGGTCGACGCGGATTTCGAAGATTTAATACATTTACTTGATTTCCTAAATAAGATTTTACTGCACACCGTGTGCTACACTAGTTAGGCAAGAGGCATAAATGTTGGAAGGGAACTCTAAACGAGAGCGAAAATGTTGCTACATTCCGTGAGGTATCCGGGTGATGTTGAGAATATCGATAGTAAAGATTTGAATGCCTAGCAAAGAGCGTTTTATGGAATTATCGTGTGAATTCCGTTCAGTTCAACCAATGAAAGCTTTCTCGTTGTTTACTTTTAGTTGAAATTTGCACATTGTAAATGGTATGCTGTATTGTTCCGTGTCTTAAGATCCGCATAGAAAATTTAGCGTTTGATAAGAAAGCTCATGTTTCGGAAAGTCGTGTAAGAAAAGTGATTTCTTCGAAAACGGTTGCTATTTTAGACGGATCGGAAAAGTACCGTTATTTATTGTACTATTAATAGATATTGAAGAAAAAGACACGTCACCGTTGGCATGTCAAATTTTTTTCTAAACTTTAGTAGTGGCTATGTTAAGAGATTGCGTATAATTGTGTCGTGAATTTTACTTCTTTCAAAATTAAGTTGGTCCTAACAACTGGTTTATTTCGGAAGTTAATATGATTTTGGAATGAAAGATTAGCTGTTAGAGTACCTTTAGAGCTTTTCTTGTAGATCTGATAGCTGTTGAATACTCGAGTGACCAGCATGCTTCTAGATTTTTGTAGAATTATTCTTGGTGAAGGGGTATTCGCGTTAGAAACGATATCATTTGAAAATGTTTCAAGCATCATTGTTAGTTGAAGCAATTACGCTTAGTAATGGAGAATCATCTAGTATGGTCACTGCGATTTTACACCTGCATACGACACCTGTTAGTCTAAGGGAAGCTATAATCAAGTCTAGAGTTGACAGTTGACGAGTTTCGAAAGAAAAGTTTTAATGTGTAAACAATCTTAGGTAAAGTGATCCGAGATTTAGATTAAAGATTATATTTTCTTATATTCTACCTTCTATATTCTTCAGGTTGAACTCTTCCAAGATGCGGAGAATGTGCATTAAAGTCTCCACAAGGGGTAAGTGGAAGCTGAATTCCGATTTGATCCATTTGAAGCGTGTTTTATAAATTGAGGGGGCACGGTTATAGTGGAAGAGAAATAAAAATAGTGCTGTGACAACCTGAAGTTCCAACTGAAGGTCGATTTGCGTAAAGTTCAACGCTGTCATGACCGCTGGAAGAGTTCCTGATACTTGATTGTTCCCGTGAAGCTTGAACACTGAGTGTGTTGCAAGACGGAAATTCTTAAGGCACGGTTCTCGAAGAAACTGATTATTAGGGGGAGGCTTGGAGAAGTTGAAGGTGCGACGGATATTTGTAGACCGCTTTGCAGTTCCAGCTTATTACACATATAGTATCATGCGCTATTGGTAATTTTTAATGGGTTTACCTTAACCAGATTCTGCGAGAAGTTACTGATCATTTTTGGTGTTTCTTAATCTAGTCTGTCGTAAAAGATTAGTGACATTCCTGGAATAGATGTTCAGATGGACAATGTAAAAATCTATACTGTATGTGTTGACTTGCCATAACATAACTTATAATAAATCTTATTACAAACATAAATATATCACAAAATTAATAAAGAACTTCTTCAAAGAGGAGCCCACAGTAACAAAACATCGTTAAACCGGAGATGAGCTCTGTTTCGAAAAGATTCCTTCGTCACTTTGCGCAAAATTTGTGTTCGCTATAAGGTTAATTTTGTTATAATTTATCTTTTTACAGGTCAAGCAAGTGTGACAAAACGTTTTTGGAGAATTCTTTTGTTTTTTTTGCGCGTACCTATGAATGACAGATTCATCATCATCATCATCATCATAGTTTCGACTCTTGAGACAAAAGATTGCATGCATTATTAAATTAATCTATTTCTGGCCTGAGTAGTCGTCTCTCGTAGACTTTTACAGTTAGCCGGAAGATTCGTTGTCATTAGAATCGCCTTATTCGAGACTGTCTTGGTGAATAAGAAGCAGCCTAACGAAGACTTAATTGTTTTATCGTTATTCATAATGCAATTCTAGGATTTGTTAATGGCGGTGGTATTCCGTTTCCTTCCACCATGATTTTCTGTTAGGGTTTACTCCCTTAGCCGAAAGGACCCGGTTTTAAGGCGCCGGGGACTCGCCTGCTCGCTCTAGATTTATTTTAAACTGCGAATAAAGGATATTAACAGGTTCGAAAATAAGTTTTAAGTTTACTAGTGAAATTTGTTTTTATTATAGTATGAGAATTCTAATTCAGAAGTGGAGAATCTGCTTATTGAGGAAAATTTAAAGCAGCGATGATGCCTTATCAATATCACCATTTAAAGGAATTATTTGATTAATTGTGATGTGAGATCGGATATTTTTAGAGGAGAAACTTTACGGGGGCATTTGGCCAGCACATATTTGTTTATGAGAAGCTGTCGTAAAAGAGAATGTTCAATTTAAGAGGCTAAAAGTTCAGAGGAAATCATTTTGAGAAAGTTAGATGGCTATGCTTGAGCATATAGATCGGATTCCGTAATAAAGTGGGACGCGATGTTAATTGAATAAGTAAGTGAACGAAAAGTCTGAAATATTGGCTGCTATGAGACAGCGAAATAATCGAATTATAAATGTACGTAAATAGTAAAAGGCTTGATCTCACCTTCGATATCATCTACGAGGTAACGCAAACTGATATTAACCAAAACCGATTCTCATCCGGAATTAGCAGGCGCGTATATTTTATAATAAATCACAACTGTGCCAATCCCCTCGAGTTACTAATCATTATAACAAAAAATCGTCGACCGGTTGACTGAAGTCTAATTCAGTCCGAAGAGAACGCATTAACACAGAGAGTAAGCTCGCAATAGTTTACGATTTTCTAAAAATTATAACAAATAAAATTCACATAAAAAACACTTTCTATAAAATAATTAAAATTATCACCCGGTAAAGAGCGGAATTTTATTTGTTAAAAGCGGTAGGAATAACGCGCGCTTTAAATTTTTGAGCACTGCTGAAAATAATTTCGATGAATTTTATTAAGACTGATAGACTAATTTTATCGGAGAATTAGTTATTGTCGTCTGTTATTTTCAAAAAGTGAATGATTTTATAAAATGCGATAATTAACAGAACACGGAATACTTGTTAGTAAAACGCAAAACCATTTGGAAACCGAACGTGACTACCTTTAATGTACCAAAAATTGTGCTATGCTTGCGGAATTACCCGCGATACGTCATTTGATCGTATTCATTTTCACCCCGATCGTGCAGAATATTTTTTATTTTGCAATTCACCTCATTCGTACATAAAGCGCCATCTTTGATCTAAATTTACGCGCAAAATGTATTTCAAGATGGATTCTAGTACCGTTTTTTTTGTTTTTTTTCTGGCCCGGCACCTAAACCATTTGGCCACTTTAAAAACAGAAATTTACTCTAAACAGAAATTAACCCCTTCTTATTTCATATATATATATATATAAATAAAATACAAAGAGAGAAAAAAAACAAAAAAATAAAATAAAATAAAATAGAAAAGAAATGAATAAATAGAAGAAACAGAAAATACAATAACTCTAAACAACAGTCATCTAAACCCTTTTTTTTAATTTGATTAACTTTGTCAACCATGTAATGAATAACAAAACAAAACACATCAACAACAAATAATAACAGTAACAATCAGAAACTCTGGCTGAAAAACCGCAAGGTACAGCGGAGGAAAATAAATAAATAAAATAAAATAAAATAAAATAAAAAAAATAAAAAATAATAAAAAAAAACAACACAGAATGCTGCAATTGATTATAAGGCGACCAAAGCCTGGTCCCCACAACAAAGCAAATACTGCATGTTATAAGGAGGAAAAACCGACAAGAAAATTAATATTATCTCTGCGTCCGTCAAATAATTTGCAAGAAACTAACAAATGCCCTCCTAGTAACTAATTATCTCGTGTGAACGCTGCAAATCAAATTTGACGTTTGACTTTGGAGAAACTTTCGTGTATGTCCCATACGAAGACGATGGATTAAAGTAAAACAAATTTCCTAATGAACCTTTCAGAGGTAGTTAGCGGCACATGATAATACACCGTGGTCTTGACGAGGTAGTTGGTTGGTCTGTATTATAATACCTATACCTAGGTTTTTTGAGTTGTTTTACATGTTTGTCCAGTTTTGTCGATTGTCTCTTGTAATTTTCCGAAATAAATCAGACTAGAAGGGATGAAAAATTAATTCGGAATCCGACAAAATTTCAAATTCATTCCTCTATTAATTATCTTCATCGTCATCATTTCCATCTCCTATTCAGGAGGTTGGTGCGGTCCCTCGTTTTACTACAGTTGTCTCTGCCTGGCCATTTGTATTCCTTCTAAGAGTGAATTTATTCCAGCTATTCCATGTATGTAATCCATCCGTCTCCTTCCTCGTGATATCTTCTAGTTTCTTTTTATTTTTCTGATGTATCTTTCGATTTCCCATTGTAGTAAAACTTCCTTTGGTATCGCATTGTTGAAGGGTATCTCTCAGTTTTGTTACACGTTTGTTCCCACCTGCAGAGTTCCGCACCAGCGAGGGTGCGGGGGAACTCGAGTCAACCTGTATTGCTACCGGTGACCGCCCATTGCCTGATACACTAGCGGTGTATCCCATGGGTACAGCATTCCTATGATTTCTTTGACGTGCCATCATTACCGAGAAGAATGTACAGTGGTGGTTTCCCGTTGCCTTCCACTGGATTTTCTGTCAGGGTTTACTCCTTTAGCCGAACGGACCCGGTTTTAAGGCGCCGGATACTCGCCTACTCGCTCTAGATTGATACATCAATCCGACTGGGGCACATCGTCACGAGCGAGTTGCTGATATTCTGCCAGTTGTGTACACAGAAAAACGCTTCACGGTATTTATTGGTAGGAACACCTTCGGCAAGTGTACCTTCCTCCGTTTTCCTATCAGCAGTGTGTTGTGGGTTCTGATTTAGCATTTCTAATCAGCGCTGAGCCCGCCGCTTAAGGCATTTATTTCGTATTTCGTATATGTTCCAGCGGGTGTAGTTTATAGTTAAGTGTATCACATTTTATGGCTGATAGTGAATATAAGATGGCCCTGATAATTAGGTTATCTCTTGTCGACATCAAAAAGTTGTCAACGGAAAAAGCAAAATCGTTGTTGTAGCATTACAGGATTTTGATTTTTTTTCTTATTTAAATTTAATTTACGGCCAGTGTGAGTTGTGTGCTACTAGTAAAGTAATTATGACGCGTACAGCTGGAAATTACAATTATCCTGCCGGGAGTTGTCATTCTGTAAAAAAACACCATTAACAAATTTCAGCAATATCGGCCAAGTAGGGGAATGAAGTTATCGGCATCGTTCCGTGATGTGTAAAACAATCGTCAGTGAAACAGTTATTCGATAGATTTTCGTGTTTTTTTTTAAAGCCTTTCGAATTTTAAAAATCTGTCTTGATTCCGATGTTTAAAGTGAATGAAATACAGAACAAATTTAGATTCCCAAAACGATCTACATAGCCGAAAACTGAATTATTGTTTCATTCGCGCTACCAATAAAGAAATTAATAGTTCGGTTTTCCAATTTCTGTGTTGGTAAATTAAATTATTTATCATATATTTCAAAAGTTAATTCTACCCTAATCTTTTTTTTTTTTATTTTTGCCATTTTTTAGGTGGGTTCTATTTTACACATATATCAGTAACACAATTAATATGCCTACTACTCAGTTTATGTTCATTAATTTTTATCAGTACTACTCATGTCGTAGTACCATCACACTGAATAGTATACTTTCTAAGGGACAAAGAATCAGTAAAATCGGTCCATATGAAGTTTAAAAAAATAGAAGAACATATAACCTCCTTCATTTTTTGGAAGTCGGTAAAAAAGTAATAAATACCAGTTCGCGTAAAAATTTATACTGTGTGACTTCAGTTAAATATTTCGCAGCGATTTTTCATAACGTTTTTTTGTAAGGTTTTTTTTTATATTAACCTTCGATGTCATCGACATTAATATACGTGTATATGTAAAATTTATTTCTGAAAATTAACTGCGGCGAGAAACTGAAAACGATTTCTTCATTAAAAGCAAATAAAAATGATGTTTTTAATAAAAAAAAATCCGAAAGTTATTTCACTATTAAGTCGCTACTAATGTTACTTCAGAAGGAAAAGTTAGTCCTTGCAGGAAGGATTTAATTACCGTTTCACGGAACTATTTCGAATTTTGACAGAAGTTCAACGAAAAGTTTAGTCGAAGTTTTAGTGAAAATCATTTAATTTTAAAAATTTATATAAACTGCTCCTTTAATAAGCTAGCTTTTTTTTATTTTTTTTTTTTCTATTTTTTTCGAAACACGCATAGTGCGGGTAATCTATAAGCTGGTACTACAAAAAAAATAAAATAATTTTTGATGTTGTAGAATTTTTTTTTTTTTTGTTTATGTCATTCGGTTTTTATCACGATCTAATGGAGAAACCCTTATTACTTTAAATTGACATGTACACGTACACATTAATCATCTCATATAACTCTATTCCATTGAAAATTACTTTGTAAAAAATTGTACAATAAAAAACATTTTAAATAATCTAGAACGGCTTATTTTTGAATAAACATCTTTACAGCCGATCGTTTTTCGTAATGAATTTAATTTCGGGGAAAATTTTGACACATGTAAAAAAGAAAAAGAAAAAAACTCGAAACAATTTTTAAAAAAAAAAGGAAAAAATTCCTGAATAATTTTGTATGCACCGCCGAATAATAAAAATCGCTGGTGTTTACACGTTAAACGCGGTTTTAAAACATTTATTACTGTTCAGAAAAATCGTATAAAAACAAAATGACCAAATAAAGGGGGAAAAAAAGCAAGGCAAGCTTGTTTAATTAGCCAAAATGAAGAAAATAATAAAAAACGAATTTTGAAAATTACATTATTAAAAATTATTACACGATTTTCAGGGAGAAAAATTCTGAAAATAGAGAAAGAAACGAACACTGGTTAGAAGAATATATTATTTTACATTTGTTCATTACTTTTCGAAATCAATTTATTATATTATTTATTAATTACACCTTTAACAATAAAAAAAAGAGAAAATACATACTTATTTGCTAAACTGTAATTTCGTACGTAAATTTATATTTTTCAATATATACATAAAGTAAAATAAAGCAAGTCCAATATATCCTTGATAAGGTATCATGGATTGTGAAGTTAAGGTTCACAATGTACTAATGCCAACAACACTAATGAGAGTAACGGGAGTCAGTTCCTTTCTCTCGGCCACCTTTACTTTCCCAGATTTCTCTGGTACCTAATTACTTCAGGCTGGGTAAACCTGGGAACGACTTGGATCCGGAACAAGACAAGTCTCGATAACCTATGACACCTCTGATTTGGTACACAACCACCTTAACCACTAGGCTACCGCGCCGCTATACATATATATATATATATATATATCTAATTCATTTTTTAATGTGATTTGTTATATAGATGACATCGTTTGAATATTATTATATTTGAATAATAACAGGTCACCGATAACTTAACGTTCTCAGATCTTAATACTCATCTGAATTGGCACGTTGATCTCTTAATCAAACACTTCAATACGTCCTCTGTCTGCTTCGATTATTTTCGCGTTGCTTCCTTTCAATTTCGGCTATGCATATGATTGTTTTTTGTTACTTTTTTTTTTTTTGCTTTTAACCGATTGATGAAAAATATTGTTATTTAGAACACTATTTTTTCACCCGCTAATCTACATTTTTCCTATAAAGTTTCTTTATACAGGTTCATTTCAGTTTCAAAAATCGATAAAAACCATTACTTATATAAGGTAATGATGTGAATTTCACGATTAAGGAATTACAAAAAAACACGATAAAAAGAAAAAATTATTTTTTATACATAGCTAAAGTATGTGAGTCAGGAATTTTTTTTTTTTAATTATAGTAAATGCACGCTCCCACGTACTTATTTATATATATAAATATATATATATATATGTGTGTATATGTATATGTATATGTATATGTATATGTATCCAACATAGGCAAACGATAAAGATCGAGAAAAAACGGAAGAAAAAAGAATTGTGGAAATTTCTTTTGAAAGTTGATCGACGATAGAGAAAACGTTGCTGAAAGGAACGTATTAAACTAAGAGCTCCTATTGGGAATTTGGAAAATTAAAAACAGAAAGGAAATTAAATTCGTCTGAAAGCTATTTTTGCTTCGTAGTATTCCCTGGGGCGGGAAAAAACTAGGCTGCAGCATAAGAGCTGGAAAGCTATAAAATTAGATCAGCTGCAGAATTCTTTTCAAGTACTTATTATATTATCTGTGATACAGATACGGAGATTTTAACACTTGCGAGAATAACCTGCGAAATTTTCGTTTGGAAAATTCATTGCGAAACAAAAAGTCTTTTGGAAAATTCGAACAAGTACAGCGGAAAAAAGATAAAAGCGACCGTTGAAAATGCATTAAATACTGTGACTAAAAGAACAGTGACTAAAAAAACAGTGCTAAAGAATCGATCTGCCGTAGACTCTTCTCGGCACTTTGAATCAATTTAATCTTTGCTTTTTTCATCCGATAATAATTAGATTTAAATCGAAGAGTTCATTGCTGATAGAACAGCTACTATAATCGGCTAATGATCCTTTTTGAGAATGCACTGAAGAAGACAGCATGAACCTCAAAAAGAAAAATTAATGTTAAATTGCCTCGTGAAGTGAGGATAATTGGAATAAATTAAAATCTTAAGTTACGTATCGCATTCGAAAATATGTATGCTTCTCGTTTCTCTCCCTGCTATTCAACCCGAAGTTTTCTGTGAACTCTTATTCTCGATGGTGAATCGAACTTAGGTCTGGAATTCCATTTCTGCACATTCTCAACTTGACAACGTTTGCGGACTCGTAACTAGATACTGGAGAACTATCATGGAAACTTGTAGCATTCGATACATTCGTTCATTAATTAAAATAAAAAAAAACCACTAAAGAAAACTTGATCATCACCGTCGTCCGACGAAAAAGTGAACTGTCACAGCCTTGTACGAGTGTCCACACAAACAATCGGGACGGCTGATAATTCGTATCTGAAATTTATCATCATCTGTACCATAATGTTTAACTTTTTGTAGTATACGTCCACTGATAAAGGCATACAATAAACTTGTTACTTAATACGGTTTGAGGCTGCAGAGCTGACAAGTATGGCATAAATGGTAAAACAAGAAAAATAAGCGGAAAATTTTTTGAACAGTCCAGACAGTTCTCGTGTTTTTTTCCACCCTATTCGTAATTGCTTTGTGTAGGATTGTTTATTTATTTAATTCATAAAAATGTTTACTTTACTATTCATTACAGGCACCATCCGATTAAGTTTTTGGTTTCCTGTACTCCCATTACACAATCAAATTAAGATTTTCATAACACCTAATACTAGTTTTAACCTTAATTATCTCATATTATTATTTCATTGAATTTTTCTTACCATCTACATGTATATAATTACTTCCCCCGCGAAAAATTCATTAAACTCTCTCAAGCCAACTCTGTAGCGTATAAATTATTGAATATCTTATTACTACGGATAAAATTCGTTTAACACGTGTGCCCAATATTATTATTTAAAAAGGTTTTCGGTACCTGTAATTTTAATCTTAAATAAATATACTCTAAATGTACCGAATTTAGCACCGAAGGCAAACTTAATAGCTATGACTCTTTAAAAAACTTTAAGTTTGTTCTGAAATCTCCTGGTAACATATCCGTATAAATAATATAACATTTTGGTATAAAATTATACACTTATACGTATACAGTAATATTCCCTTTTTATAATTTATCCGGTTGCTGTTGTTCTATGTTTTATTAAAGATCGGCATAAATTGTGTGCGGGTCGCTCGACTTTCGTTTAAGTTCAGCATCTTGAAATTGAGTAAAAAATATCGAACAGACTGTGTACCTGATGTCTTTTTCAACTTGACCATTGCTGGTCTTCAATTATGCAGCGAAGTTAAAATTAAAATTAAAAATAAAAAAAACAAAAAAACAACCAAAAACGAGAAACTAAATTTTTGAATATTTCGTCCCATTTATAAATATGTATGTATGCATGTACACTTAGCCATGCAGACGATACTCTAAATATGCACCAGATGGCATTCATTGTTCATAACTCGCGAATTTTGTTAATAGCTTTCACCGACCTTCGTAAACTTTTCTACCGTAAAAACTAACCGGATTTCTGAATAACGAAAAACAACGCGTCATAGGATTTTCTTATTACCCGCAGCGTAAAAACGACGTAGTAATTAGTGTACGCCATATGTTTATAAAATAAAAAATATTCGATTTAAAAAAGGCTTACATTTATTGAAAACGAAAATTTGATGATATTACCAGACTAGATTCGCTTCATCTTTCGAATTCGTAAAACTGCGCTCAGGAGCGGATTAAAGATTTACCGGACCCAGGACCAATCGTGAATGAGGGGCCCCCCTTCGAAGAAAAAATGGTGAAAATATGCATTGTCATATATGTGCAAACAAACAAGCAAAAAAGTGCGTGCGCATGAATGATTAATAAAATTAAAATGATGCTCTCTTTAGAAAATCAACTTTCTTCTTACCCTAACAAAAACCAAACATAAACTGAATGGCAAATAAGAAATTTTATAGATCATATGTTTGTTAATATTTGTAATTTTTTATTAATAACATTATCTTTTTCTACCAAAAAATATTTATATCATGTTCTGTTCCTTTTTTTTTTCAAAAAATATTTATTTTATGTCGTGAAATCGAAAGGGGTTATTTGCGACGCGAAAATAGATTTACATCAATTTAAGTAATACACAAACAAAAATTTACATTGAGTAGTAAGTAAACTAAAACAATAACTACACTAGATTAATTATACGACAGTCTTGTAAGAAATGGAAAATAGAGTTAGCATATTTACTCCAAGTATACCTGTTAACGCCGGTTCCGAGCCGAAGTGTTTGTATCTTTGTTTTGAGTAATTTCTGCATTCCAATAGGATATGTTGAATTGTAATGATCAACAAACAATACTAATCAGTTTTGATCGAGAAAAATCCTTCGACCGTATTTGGCGCCTATAATTCAACAAAAAACTTGCAGAATGGGGGGAGGGGGGAATAAAAGGACATTTATACAAATTTGTCGAACAATTCATCACAGATAGATCTTTTCAAGTCCGGATCCGAGACATTTTATCGCCGTCAACTACTCGAGAAAATGAAACACCGCGGGGATCAAATATAAACCCCACCCTATTCATTGTTGGTATATCAGATTTGCAACATTTAATCAAAGCTCCAGTAAAATATGGTGTATTCGAAAGATGATCTTCATATTAAACAATACATCAGGACTAATACGCAGTGCCGAGCAGCTACTACAAAAAAACATCGACAAAATTTTGAAACGGGCCGCAAATAGAGGACTTTCCCTTTCAAACGAAAAAACCGAATGCATAATTTTCTCCAGCAAAAATCCAGCCTCTTTCCACCATCGATCTAAAACTCGGCAATACTTCTATTAAAACATCCAATAAAATAAAAATTTTGTTCTATTAAAACATCCAATAAAATAAAAATTTTGTTCTATTAAAATATCCAATAAAATAAACATTTTGTTCTATTAAAACATCCGATAAAATAAAAATTTTGTTCCATTAAAACATCCAATAAAACAAAAGTTTTGGCAATGAAATTCGACCAGAAAATGACCTAGAAAAGTCACATCGAAGAGTTGAGAACTAAATTCTGTAATTGTTTATGCGATCAGAAAAAAATAAATAAAACACAGTACGGTTTATTAAATTTTTCGAAATACAAATATATATAAAACTGGCAATCGATTAAAACTCGCTTTTATTTTAAATGATTTTCATACAGTTCTAAATAAAATGTAGTAACTTTTGATAAAAATAAATAATAAAGTATTGTTAAAATTGAAAATATTTCAAATCGTAAAACGTTTTTGCATAAATAAATTTACAACGATTGTGTGGACATCAATATATTTAAACGGAAAATTGTTATTAATCGATAATCGATTTGTCGAATGTTTATTTATTATTCAATGCGTACGTTAAAGGACTCATTTCTTTCTTTTTTTTTTTTTAATACAAAAAATTAGATTTATTGTGGAAAATTTCTGCAAATATTCATTTTATGTAGCATTTAGTTTGGAAAAAAAGAGAAAGTTTTATAAAGGAAAAGTATATAATTTTATTAATGAACTCATAAATATATATATATATGATATAAAAATTAACTGAATTCTTTTTAAGATATTAAAAATATTATAAAAAACGTGTATTACAGAAATTATATTTTAAAAATATTAAAAATAGCCGACATGTTTCGGAGTGACGTACATGCCATGGCATTAATAAATAAAGTTAAAAATTAAATTTAAGATAAAAATCGCAAATTTAAAATCTCGCATTCCTACAGCATCGAGAGAACTTTAGGAAAGAAAACTTCAATATTGCTCGTGGAAAATTTAATTTTTTTCTGTTTCAAAGTGCGGGACCCCCTGGAGGCTGCGGCTCGGGGCTATATCCCATTTTAGCCCCTTCCTAGATCCCTGACTATGCTCACGGTCAAAACATCATTCATCCCTGCACTAATATTATTATAGTTAATTTTGGTAATATTCGTATGACCACAAATTATTAAAATACCGAAATAGTATAATAAATCGGAATAATTGTCCGTAAAATGGGCCTATTCAAATTACTGCGATTTATTATATTTTCGCATTTGATTTTAACGTTATTTACGATTATTATTTACGTTTTTTTTTTTTTTTTTTGATGATAAAAATGAGTAATGTCAAATTCTCGTAATGGTGTTCAGACACCCCGCATTCTTTTGCAAATAGAAGTCGTTTTCGTTCTACGTTTTAAAATCGCGGATCTGTTTGACTCTATTTAATATTTACACTATTTTTAACGGCTTTATATATAAACAGTTTCGCCGCTGCATATTATTTACCGCTGGATTCCAGAAATTAGCTCCAGCAGTTCCTGGAATTGATTTTTCCTTCAATGAAGAAATCAAATGCAACTTTTTCTCCTCAATCGAATGCGCATTTTCATCTCACTAATATCATCTTCCGCGAACTTTTTATCCTTGTTTGTTCGTTAACTTTTCAGTTTCCCAGTACACTTCATTTATCGTCTTCCGCAACACTTATTTAGATCAACTGAAACTGTTTAATATTTTTCCCTTTTTTCTTTTTCGCTTTTTTTTCCCCCGACAATACCGCGGGCTTGGGGAATTTATGAATTTATATTTTCCGCCAACGGTTGAACGAAGGCACTTTAAATTCCGCCAGTGTCGAATACTTTCGTTAATATTTAACATTATTATGCAGAAGAGGTGAAGTACTTAAAAATATATATTAAAAGAAAAAGTTAAAAATTAAAATTTAAAAAGAAATTCGGATATTTAAGACGTTCGAATTAGGTTAGGTACTTTTTTTGTTTTGCCCCCTCACCCCCTTGCACCGATAACTCGATCGAGCGTTTTTGCGATGAAGATATTTTTTTTCACGTTCGAGGTTAACTTTGAATAAATTTAAAATTTTACAGCTATCCTGCAGCAGCGTTGCCTGTCGCATACTTTCGCTGGCTGGCTGCATTTGAAAAGCAGATAACTGAAAGGACTATGCTTAAAAGTTCAATACGATATTGTTGTAGTTTAATAATTCATCTTTCTTAGATAAATCCATCATAATTTTGTTTCCTTTTTCTTTCCTCCTGCTCGCGCTCTCGTTCGGAGCCGTAACAGATGTAAGTCTATGAAAAGTTTCGGGCCGAAAGTTCAATTTTTAAATTCTGAACAACTTTTGACTTTAACTTTCCCACCGATGGAGATGATTATCGCATCTTTCGAACGGTTTAGACTTTTTTCCACCGATAAATACGTGTATATATGTATATATGCATATATTTATCTACACATACATACAGCATATACGCATATACATACGTCTATATATATAATTTCGGCGATTCTGTCGTTTTTATTTTTTTCCCAAACTGCCAAAGGATGAATATATTACACTCGATCAATATTATCCATTATTCTTCTTTTATGAAATATGACTTAGCAACTTGCGCATGCTCGAAATAGTTTGCACTCCGTAAATTATATTTAAAACTTTTTCGAAATATTTTTGTTATGTACCAAATATTAGTCCATCAAATTTAAGGGTGTAAAGCAATATTGTGAATGCCCGGAGATTTATTCTATCGGTTTAGTGCAAAAATTAAGTTGATTATTATTTTGCAAACTTTTGTTAGAATACTACATCTTTCGTGCACGGGAAATTGTCCATTATCCATACCACGCGTATCGAATTTTCTTGAAAATGGTGAAATATTAATTGTGTCGCGTTTTCAACATTTCAGAGTACGTTATTATAATTACACAATTTTCTGAAACTTTCGCAAACAACCAGTCTTCATCATTGTGCAAACTGTGAATAATGACGCTTTTAGCGGCATTTATTGGAGAAGCCTCTAGCGTTTTCCATTTAGTCTCATAGAATACTTACACGTACGACAGTCACTATCTCCAAACATTTTAACTGACCCCTTCTGCTTATCGCGTCGTTTCACTTATACCCCAATTAAAAACTTTCAATAACGAGCCCCATTCTTCTGCGTACATCACTTTTTCTATTATACACAAACTACATTATCGTTGAGAACCTTCAGCGATTTTCATCTTGGACCTTCTTTTTCTTTATGTTAAATCAAAGTGTCTCTCTGGTTATGTAACAAAAGTAGTAGAGCGGTAAAGTAAAATTTTCTTTACTTGATTTTAGCACCTTAAAGTTTTCACTACAGCAGCAGGAAAAATAAAACGACATAATCATCTTCAGCTAGCAATTTGCATTTTATCTCTTTTTCAAACGGCTTTACTATATTACTTCTGGCACAGCTACACCGTCTACACATCGGGGAAGGAAGTACTGTGTGTCCTTTTAGTGCCACCATTTTATAACTACGAATTGAGTTTATACGATTCTTCGGGCTTATTTTTACGAAACGACAAAATAGGCTACTGTTCATGATGTTTTTCTTTCTTCGGCACCTGTCTTCCAATTCCTTCTGATAATACTCCTACAGACATTTTCCGATATCAGTTCCTTTTAATTTCACAACAGTCTAATAGCAACGAAAATAATAAATATATTACTATCATATTAATAAAAAATCCTTCAACATCCTGTTTGTTATATATATTAACAAAATTACTACATTTTATATTACTATCAAACTCAATAAATACTATGAAAAACACAAAAACATATTCCTAAAAATTTAACGGTTGACTAGTTTCGGATATCATGTATCTCCTCTGGCTAGGATGTTAGAATTTTATTACATAAATATATATTCTATGGTTCTTGGTAGTACTTATTGAGTTTAATAATAATAAACGAGACTTTAAATCAAATTAAATAAGCATTTTTATTTTATTCGAAGTTTACAGGCAAACCTCTGCGTATGCTGAACCCACATGACGTGAATTGTAGTAACTGATATAATGTGCATCGAAAACGCGAAGGGGTAATGTGGTATAAAAATTTAATTACAACATATATATATATATGTCAGTGTGACCACTTGTGAATCATAAAACTGCCATACATTTAAAATGGACTAAAAATGAAATTAGAAAAGCAAAACTAGAATATTATAATAAACAAATTCAGTATGCTAAATAACAATACGAAAAAAGTATGGCAGATAATCAATAATATAGTATACAATAAAAACAAATCTTCAGTTGATGAGGTCATCTTGGGACATTTTGCAAGTGCAAAACATACGGCGAATAAATTTATTGATCACTTCTCTCAATCAAAACAGCATTGTGTTCAAATGTGTAATACGCAATTGTTAAATAACGATAATTTAGAGCAGACACCCACGTCATTTTATATTCCAAAAGTTACTAACAAACAAGTAGAACAAATAATTAACAGAATACCAGTTCACAAAGCTCCAGGATGGGATGGTATTAGAGCTCCAGATGTTAAAATAATGTAGATATATTTAGACCACTAATTACAAAAATAATTAACTGTTCAATTAAAGAAGGTAGGATGCCTGATGGACTAAAAACTGGTGTTATTAGATCGATATATAAAAACGGCTTAGTGCTTGTGACAATTATAGACCAATCACTATAATATCAGTATTAGCAAAAATTTTGGAACAATACCTTGCGTTTCATCTACGAAATTATCTGGAGAAAAACGAATTGTTGCATAATAACCAATTTGGTTTTAGAGAAGGGAAGTCAACAATATCTTTGTTAAGAACACACTAACAAGTAAGATAAATAAGGGGTTGGCAAACGGTGGACAATTTATTATAATTTTTATAGATATTAGTAAAGCATTGGATACGGTAAGCCATCAAATATTACTGCGAGTTATGAAACAAATGGGAATTGTGGATACGTAAAATAAATGGTTTGAAAGTTATTTGCATAATAGAAAAAGCGTAATAAAAATCGATGAAGAATTAAGTAGAGAAGAAATCGCATCGATAGGGGTGGGGGGCAAGGAACTATTTTGGCTCCGTTATTATTTTTGATTTATACCAATTCCCTATATTAAAAACCCGATAGTTTTTGCTTATGCGGATGACATAGCACTCGTTATCGAGCATCGAGACATCCATGAAACCGAAAAACTCTTGCAAGAGGATGTGAATAGTATGTGTAGGTAGGCACATGGTAAACATCTAACTATTAACATAAAAAAATCGAAGGCTTTTTTATATAAGAGCATCCAGTACATATAGAACATATAAACCATCCCCATTACAATGCATAACAATAATTTTTTACATAACCGCTTGATCTCTACTTCGAACTGTGGATATATACAACTGGAATCAATGGAAGAGGTTAAGTATTTAGAATTAATCATCGACAGAACACTATCTTGGGACAAGCATGTAATAAATTTATCTAATAAATACGCAGCAGGATTAAGCAAGCTAGAAGAGCTCTCACCAAAATGAAAAGCTTATTCACCCATCAAGACCTGAGGCTCGAACTTCGAATCACTGCTAAGGTGGTACATCTTCTCTATTTTGCTTTATGGTTGCGAGAGCTGGACCCTGAATGCATCATTGGAAAAAAAAGATTACCGCATTTGAAATGTACTGTTATCGGCGTATTCTGAAAATATCATGGGTGAAAAAAGTTACTAATATCGAAGTACTTCAAAGAACGGGAAAGACCCTTGAATTAATGCTTACCATCAAGAAACGGAAGCTACGGTACCTCGGACACATCATACGAGGCCCGAAATACGAAATTCTGAAGGTCATTTTGGAAGGAAAGATAAATGGGAAGAGATCGAGAGGAAGACGACAAAATTCATGGATGGACAATCTTATCAACTGGTTCGACTGCCCTTCTATACAACTCCTCCGATCGGCCATTGTAAAAGAAAATTTTCAATCGTGGATCGTCAACCTTCAAATTGGAGACGGCGGATAAAGAAGAAGAATAAAATTGGATAAATGCTACCGGCATTTTATAAATTGACTCTTTCAATACCTATAATGCTATAGTACTGTCTAGAATCGTGTATGGAATTTCAATTTGTGGGAAAGCAAAAAGAACGATAATCAAAAAGATTAGTAGACAGCAAAAGAAATGCTTGAAGATAATTTTCCCTAATAAACATCAGGTTAACATTAGCTGGCGGAGAGAGAAAAATGAAATGTCTCCAAGAATATGCTATACTTTTATCACCGATTACTTGAATATAAGACACCACAGTATATCAATAGCTACAATGATAAAAAGCAGGATAACAAGGAATAATAGGAAGATATAGTTCATTCGACCAAAAGACATAAATAGTAAAATCGACAATACGGATGAAATAGATTAAGCTGCTAGAACGAATCTCAAAAAATATAATGCAAAAAGAGATAGGAACCTGGAAAGTAATAATTAAACAATGGTTAGTTGAAACTATTAATAAGTGATATTAAAATAGACAAAATGGGAGCTGGCTGTGGCGGAGAATTGACCATTCGCAGTTGTCAAAAATGTAGTACGGAATTGTTACATAGCAATAAGTAGTTATTTTTTGTTTGTACTTCTTCTTCTTCTTCTTATTATTATTATTATAATTTGTTTTTTTTACACCTAGTGTAATTATGAAAACTAATTGTAATGAAATATTATAACATACGTAACATATTTGTCGAATAAACGATAATAAGCGTGTTAGGCACCCTCAGACGGGCAGTATGCCTTGCGGGACCCACAACTTGTTTTAAAATAAAAAATAAAAAAAAACAAAAAAAAACAGAAGAAAACGAACAAAAAATACAGATAACGCAGTGGACAATAATTGCATTAAAATAAAACGAACATGTAAATCATCAGCCGACCAAACTGATCAGGATCGTAACCTGCCAGTCGACAAACTATTACTGGAAAATCAAGAATTAAAAAAACACATCAAGAAATTACAGGAGCAAATAGATAAATTACTTTTGCTATCGTCACAGTCTGTCAGTGGAAGTAGCGAAGTGCAGGTAAAAGAAGATAATACAACGTTGAACAAAAATGACTTTAAGCCAAGCAGATCACCACCTCTATCTTCACCGAGAATTGTTTGGCTTTGTATTCGTCCGTCAGAAATTTCGGGACCAGCTTGACGCACACCTTCCGCATGTGCAAGTCTTCCGTAACAATGCTGAGCACGCAGAACTTTGTGGAATGTTCAGAGAGTCAGCTGACAACCGAACACTCATTCGGCGGTCATAATTCAACAATTCACGAACACGGTTCACATTTTCTTCATTTCCACTTGTTGTTAGAGCGAGGGTTATCGTCCACCCCTTCCTGGCCGTCCTTATTCACTCACCACGTAACTCGCACATAACTCATAGCAGACTCCCCGTAGGATTGCTTCAGCATTGTGTAGGTTTCAGCAGCTTTTTTGTCGAGCTTTGTGCAAAACTTGACCGCCCAACGACGTTGTTCAATTGAATCAGCCATCGTAGCAACGAGGTTTCCAAGCAGGGATGCACTAATTCACCGATTCTAACGCTACCAATGCTCGGAACAGACTGAACTGCGGTACGCTGTGAACCTGAGAGTCAGCTCCACCTAACCAAACCGGTTCGAGCGAGCTACAGGCAAGAGGAGCACGACAAAAAAATTGTGTTTCATGACTTTTTGGACATAGCTTGTATATTTGTATGTAACGTGAAAAATATCGTTTCCTTAGCTAATATACTTATTAGTCGAAACGGAATCATTACTTTTCGAACAAAATGGCGAGATTAAGATAATGTGTCCTGATGAAAACAGCTATAGAAAAATAATAGTAGAACTAAATAACATACACGGACAAAGCTATAAATCATGACTTACATAGGCTACGATTTCACTCTAAACCAGTTTAAAAAAAAGGAAAAACCTTATTAGTTTCTAATACGAGGACTGCATCCTACTGCTACACCTGTTGAAGCTATAAACCAGGAAGTGGAAAATTTAGGACATATAGTTATAAATGTGGCAAAAGGTATCATCATTAAAAACACTGATATTATAAACATCTTAAACAGCACTATTAAAAGTAAACAAACCAATCAAATATCATTTTCCCTCTTCTATGTAAAAAAAAATAACAAAAAATACTTTACACATTAAGTCTTTTTTTTTTTTCCTACCCTGGGCGCGCCAGCGGCTTTCACCCAACAACATGAAAAATTAAGAGTTACAAATAAATAGCCAAGCGGTCAGAAATGGAAAAGACAAAGGACAGCAGCAATGGAATAACTGAAGGCAATGGGAAGGAAAGAATATAGGTAGCGTTAAAGGGAGTAGGAAGACCCAAAACTAGAAGTTGGGCGTAAAGAACGCAGCGTTCGTTAGAGAGTGCAGAACATTCGAATAGGATGTGATTTGAGTCACAAATACAAGAAGGCTCAGAAGCGTGAAGAGAGCAGAAAGGAGAAAGAGCTAAAGAAAAACGAAAGCGAGAATAGGGGAGTAGAGAATGATTGATTCTAAGCCTAATTAAGGAAAGAACAGCGGAACGACGACAGGTAGGAATAGATTGAAACCAAGGCAGGAAACTAGGAACCGGTTGAATTACACATTAAGTCCAAATAAAACCACCACGGAAGAAAAAAGAACTTCCGCAATACAAAAATTGTCAGCGATTTGGCCATACCTAAACATACTGTGGGCGAAATCTTAAATGTGTTAAGTATGGTGACAATCACGCAACGAAAAACCGTAAGAAAAATAAAAATGACAAAGTAAAATTTATAAATTGTAACGGAGGAGACCATAATATCGAAGTATCTCTGTAATAAATCGTTCGTATGATCAAACTGGAACTAGTTTAGTGTAAACGTCTTCATTCGCTTGCATGGACCGAAAATTCCTCATTTATCATTAAAATATACATTGAAAAGACTTTCGATGATTTTCAGCTTTCACGATATCCGCTGCACAAGAACTGCGAAATATCACGACATTGTTCGATTGTGCATTTCGGTACGTCCATGTTGCCAAATAAATGCGAATCGTTTAAAGTGCAGAATAAACTAATTTATCGTAATAAAATGATCACCCCCCCCCCCCCCCCCAAAAAAAAAAAACGTTGCATGCACCGTTCGCGGTAATTCTCCCCTCCTGTTCTATATATTCGACAGAAAAATCGATCGAGTAACAGCCGCTTTAAACCCAATTTATCCTGTTGCATTAACTGACGATGTGCACCTTTATTACATTTACCAGATAGCGGCAAATGATTTCTTTTTTTTCTTCCTCATCCGTCCAGCTCGCTTATTTCGTATTCCGTTACATATTCAACCAGAAGTTTATTGCTTCTGTAACAGCTTTTCTCACACATTCCATAATATATGAAGACAAGTTGCAGCGTCTGCATTTCACCACTCTGGCACTTGAAGCCTTTGTGAAACGGTACTCGATCGGTTTGCCGCTCTGCCAACCCATCCTTTGCTCGCAGCCTATTTATTATGCCATAGTTCTTCGTGGTACGCAAGTGTGTCAATGTTATTCGCGAAAAGGTATACAGTGCTGCTGCTAAAATTGTACTTAGCTCGAAGTTGTTTGCACCCTGTTTCGCGTATTAGCGTTTTCATTAGCCTTGTCGCAGTTTAAATCTGCCTAGAATTGTTTTAGGCGAGTTTTTCTCGGCCACGTGTAATTCTTTTTAAAGCATGAAAAGCACACTTGTATTTTGTTTGCGTCAAATATTACAATCTCTCGATAGTATTTGTTCAGCTTTGATCGGTCAACTTTTCTTTTACTTGCCTTAACAATATGTGCCGAGTTATATAAATGTACGTCAGTCCGTGATGTAAATGAGATAATCGAAAAGTGGTTCAAAAATACTACTCTAGTGCTCTCAGTTATTAAAAGTAATTTTAAAAAAAAAGCTTTTTAAAATGTAATAAGAAGAAAAGATGAAATTTAATTTTAGCCTGAACTAACAAAGAAAAGTAATTTGTTAAAAATGACTTTTCGAAGCAGAAACAAAGTTGAGTGTCTAGAGCATCTTCATCGTAAGCAAGAAGTCGACATAAATTTCGTAAAAACAGATGAATAGAAAAAATTTTCGACTATGCCGCACATAGAAACGTAATTATTTTTCTTAGTTCGAAAACAATTAAATAGAAAAAAAGAAACGAAAAAATAAAACCAAAGAAATTAGATTAAAATATAATTATATTTGCGGAGCTAATATGTAAACCCGGGGGAAAATAAATATTTACGCTGTTGTTTTTAATTATTACCAGTTATCTTTCAACACACCCATATATATATATATATATATATATATATATATAACTCGGCCATATTGGCTTCGCAAAGGGTTGTGCCCTTTGACCCCTCTTGCTTTCATTTCTGTCTCTTTCTCTTCTATACTTTGTACAAAATGATCAAAATTTACAACGTAATTTTTACTGGCATCAACACAAAAAAAAAATAACAATCACAAAAATCCTATCCTAACATTTAACTTTCATTATATAAGATTAAGACATTTTTTCGTTACATTTTTCGTTACATATTTCATTACGTAAAACTTGGACATTTTGCGTTACATAAAATTGGGACATTTTTTCTAATGGGGGTAGCCTAAGAATTACGTTGTAATTAGGCAACCCCCTATTAGAAAAAATGTCGCAAAAAAAGGTCACAAAAAATGTCCCAAGAAATGTCCCAATTTTATGTAACGTTTGTTATACTTTATAGGATTTTTGTGATTGTTATTTAAAGTATGTCACAATTTAATGTAACAAAATATGTAACCAAAAAATGTCTTAATTTTATATAATGAAAGTTAAATGTTAGGATAGGATTTTTGTGATTATGTTATTTTTTTTGGTGTTGATGCCAGTAAGAATTACGTTGTAATTAATGTATATATATATATATATATATAGACTCGGCCATTTTGGCCTCGCGAGGGGTTGTTTCCCTTGACCCCTGTTGCTTTTATTTCTGTCACTTTCTCTTCTATACTTTGTATATAAAATGATCAAAATTTACAACGTAATTCTTACTGGCATCAACACAAAAAGAAAATCAACATAACCACAAAAATCCTATTCTAATATTTAACTTTCATTATATAAAATTAAAACATTTTTTCGTTACATTTTTCGTTACATATTTCATTACATAAAATTGTGACACTTTTTAAATAACAATAACAAAAATCCTATAAAATATAACAAACTTTATATAAAATTGGGACATTTTTTCGAATAAGGGGTAGCCTATGAATTACGTTGTAATTAATATACATATACATACGAGGCCCGTAAATTAAGTAATGAGACTGGCAACGTAGTGTTCGATCTGGCAGCACTTGAGGCGCTACGATTGGAGGAGCGGCAGGGAAACATGTGATACGCCTTCAGTACGAGTTTGAACTCGCTCGAGTCATTTGGTTGTTCGTAGCGTTTTTTTTTTTTTTTTGTGAAACAGTTTTTTCTATTGTGTTCTAAAAATGACTGACATAAATTTCGAGCAACGATGTGCTATCAGGTTTTGCTTCAGACTTGGGCACAGTGCAACGGAAACTCTTGCTAAACTTCAGCAGGCCTACGGAGACGGTGTTTTGTCAAGAGCCCAGGTTTTTCGGTGGTTTAAGGCATTTTCAGAAGAAAGAGAGTCGACGAGTTTTTGGCCAGTAAAAACATTCCTGTGGCTCCTCAGCCTCCTTATTCGCCTGACTTGAGTCCTTGTGATTTTTTTCTCTTCCCGAGATTGAAAAATCACCTCAAGGGAACTCATTTTGCGACACTCGAAAACATTCAAACGGCTGTAACCGACCAGCTGAAGGCTATTCCAGTATCGGAGTTCCAGCGCCTCTATCGCTGCATTCAGATTTGTTATCTGATATAGAATAACGAACCATAATCATGAGATAAAAAGTTAGTGCACTCCGGTATAAGAACAACATAGTCATTAATATATATATATATATATATATATATATATATATATATATATATATATATATATAATGTGTGTGTATGTGTGTATGTATATATGTATATAGCAAACATATATTAAGCAGAGTTAGGGAGTTGGAATATATTTGCTTTCAAATACTCGATGCCTCCCTTAAATTAATGCTTCCAACCCATATTCGGTTAGTAGCACTCTGTAACGGATGCACGTAATAAATTATATGATTAGTTGTGGAATCGTGAAATGTAATAAATTTAACCATTAAAATGAGTCAATACGCAGGTAGTTTTTTTATTGATCTTCTTTTCCTTAGCAAAAACTGTTGTAATTATAAATTTGTGCAAATCTACAATCAAGCTCGCTTCATACCGTATTATTGTTGCAAACTGCGTGATATTGTTCATTTGTTTCTATTAATAAACATTTATTCGAATTAATTCAAAAAAAAAAAAAGAATCAAACAAAATATACTCGAGGAATCGCAACATAAATCTACAAAATAACATGAAACAAATTTTTGGCGTTTTTTTTTTTTTTTGGAACAAGTTAGTGCAAATTTCAGTCTACAGCAACATTTTGTGAATATAGATTTTGAAGTTTGTTTAGTCAAACTGGTAATTATATAGTTTTTATAAATTTGCAGGTCGATGTTTTCGGCTTTTATTGTTTTAATCTATTTTTGGACATTACACGTCGTTACTGACCAGTTAAATTATTTTTAGCGGTTACTATATAATTGATAATTAATTTTTGCCGAAAATAAAAATCCAATTTTTCTTCCTGCTAAACGGTTGTAGGTAAAAACTTTTATCTTTTTAAGTATTTCATTTTTACATTAACAAAAAGGAAAAAAAAATCGTAGAACAAATCATTCAGTATTTTTCGAGCGAAGTTTTTACTGATTTTTCATTCTCAGGAATTAGGATTAATTTTGTTTTTGGTTTTTCGGGAATTTATTAATTATGACCGGTTGTTGATGCAATTTTTGAAAATGCTTTTTGATTTTCACGTTTGCAACAAATTTGTATATACATATGTATAGAGAAATTAACTAAAAGATAAATAATAAACAATGATGGTTTGTTGTTTGTTTTTGTTTTTTTTTGTGGCGCGTGTCTATTGCGGACATTAAGCCTAAGTAAAATTACTAAAAATTTTCAAGGTACTGCAGTAGGATATCTCAGGTCTTCTTGCCTGAATGAAACACAATTAACTAGCCAACTGTGCCACAGAGTAGCTGGCTGACAGTGAGATGGCGAACAGGTGAAAAAAAATCTTACAAAAATAAATACGGAGAAGCTTGACCGAATGTAGCCCGATTTTGAGAATTACATGTTTATAATATCGGTAATGGAATGGAAAAACTTTTACTGTGCTATTACAGCGCTATCAGTTGGCAATTTAATAATTTCTTCATTACGGCGATAAAAAATCATGTTAACTTTTTATTATAACGTTGCGGATCGTAGACTGCAATATCGATAAGAAAAAAAATTTGATACATAAATTTACACGGATGAAGTCATAACACCTGTATTATTTTAGGATTTACGCACACAATACTTCGTATTTAACCTTTGTAAGTTTTGCGAATTTCTAAAAGAAAAACTGATGTACGCATTTTTTAATGCGAAATTTGAACTATATATATTTTGTTTTGGAAAGTCCGATAGTTAGTATAGATGATTATTACTGACTTCTACTTTAGAACGTAATCGTAAATAATTTCCATCGTGGCCAATATTCATGTCTGTAGTCAATTTGATTACTAGCCCTGTTAGCTTATACTCAAAATCAGGCTACACTGGTTAAGCCTTATCTTCTGTAATGAAGCACTGTAATTTTTAAATTGGCGCGCCTTGAAAAAATTATCTGCTCCGGTGGTAGCCATTTTTAAAATGCTGACCACGATCCAGTGTGATAAAAGTACCGACAAAAGAAGAGATGCATAATAATCAAAAAAATAAAAATAAAAAAAAAAGTGGTAGGGCACGCACCTCGTTAAAGATATTTCCAGAAATAATTTGCTGATGTACATGAAAGTAAAGGAACGGTAGGGAAATTAGTATATAGCGGAACTAATAATAGTGCAAGAGATAAGACTGTAAAAATGTGTAAACAATTGCGCACTATAAAAAAAATCAAGTGAATTCTTTACATATTTTATGCAAGACAAATATATTAATAAGTGAATAAATAATTACGGAATTACGATACAATTTTAATACCGAGCAAATCTAATCGCCAGTTGCTTAAGCGTAGAAATCACAGATCGCGGTGAGTCGCCAACAAATACCGTTTCCAAGTAATGTTGAATAAATCAACTTTGTCGAATTAATAATAAACGAAATAACTCAAAATGGCGATAAATATATGAAACTTTTTTGCAATTTCCAACGGGGATTTGTAAAATTTACGTGTTGTAGTCGTAAAAAGTAAACGATTCTTTGTCTAGGGTAAATGCGGCGGTACTTTATGCTTGCATATCTTTGATGTCGCATGTCCCGGCGGCCGTTGAGAATGAACATCGGGCAGATTTTGAATTAGCTGCAAATTATGAGCATACCTGAAAAGGGAAGACTAAACTAGGCATGAATATGTAATCACCAGGCGTAATAATGCTCTTTGTAAATAATCTATTATTAACGCTTAAATTAAATTTACGGGTTAAACGCGGATGCGCAGACGACTACTAGGACGCTGTACTCGTATTTACTTTAACACTTACTCGATGTGTACTTACTGGAAGCTAATTTATTGCCTAGCATTACGGCTCAGGTATCCAATTGGGTCCGAACACTCGTTGCCGCAACTGTTAACAGGTAGATGAGGGGGTACGTGTGAAGGGAAAATTTTTCTTTCGTTTTCCACACGCATTTGTCTTAGCCCGGCTACTTTACTCTCCGCATCGTGAACGAACTAATCAGCATCGTGGCGAAGTGGTTTTAAAGCGAAACTAAAAATTGACAACAATGTTCTGCGCCGGCTCCGGATCTGTTTGGCCGATTTCTCTCCACCTTCCTTCGTCAGTTTGTCGTTCTCTTTTTTGTCTTTTCTCCGACAATTTCAATTTTTTCACTGCGCCGCGGATACCTAGTACGTTTCCCATCGACGGCTTACTATCAAAAACTGCGAATGACAACTTGATAGAAGAAACGCAATGCTCGCTGGTAGTAGTATGTGTTGCTCGAGGCAACTTTCAGTTAATATATGCTCGATGACGTCACCAGTACTGCTGTAAATTCATAATCCCCCCCCCCATTTGAGCGCACGAAAATTGCCCAGACGTGTCCTTTATTACTGATAAACAATTTTTTGTCTGCTACGCTTGATATTAATTTCCTATCTCCGCATTAAAATCTTTTTTTCCCGTCGACTGCTATCTTCATAATAATTTTTTCTTTTCTAAAACATATAGATATGCTTTTAATATTAAATTCTTCTTCGTATAATATAACAATTTGGGTGTGGCTGTGCTAGGGCACAGGGCCGTTGATTTAACGTGAAACGCCTATGTCGGATTAAGTATTTATATATATATCAATTACAACGTAATTCTTAGGCTACCCCCCCCCCCCCCTAAGAAAAAATATCCAATTTTATGTAACGTTTGTTATATTTTATAGGATTTTTGTGATTATGTTATTATATTCATATGGACCGATTTGTAAATTTTGATCATTTTATGCAAAGTATAAAAGAGAAAGAGATAGAAATGTGAGCAAGAGAGATCAAAGGGCACAGACCCTTACGAGGTCAAAATGACCCAACTTTTTGTATATATATATATATATATATATATATATATATATATAGATAGATATATATAAATAAATATACATAAATATATATATATATATATATATATATATCATCTCAGGTGCCGTACGCTACATAGCACGTTGGCGCAACCTATTCGTACATTTAGCTGTACCGATATAGGTTGTGTACCAGGCAATTGTAATATGCAACGCAGGTGTACACACGCAAGACTACATTCGGAACTGATTGAAGCCGCTTGTTATCGCGCTACAAGTGCAGTCCGTCCGGTGTGGGTCTGCTGTGTACTGACCTAGCGCGCATATGATGTTGTACGTGGTGGTTTGCCATTGCCTTCCACGTGACTATTAGCGATTATTTATTTTATTTAATTCTTGTAATAAGTTCGTCGTCGCTCGGGATCGAACCCGTGACCGCCATATCGGAAGTCAAGCGCTCTAGCAACTAGGCTATCGCGGCTATATATACATAAATATATATAAATATATATAAATATATATACATAAATATATATAAATATATATAAATATATATACATAAATATATATAAATATATATAAATATATATACATAAATATATATAAATATATATAAATATATACAGATATATATATAGATATATATATAAATATATGCGGTGAAAAATAATAGTCGTTGCGTTGCGCGATTTCGTTTCACTATTTCGTTTCACGAGCGATTTTCAAGACGTTTCACGTCAAAAATTCTTTAAAGAAATTTCGTTACATTTCCCTTAATTTTTCTTTTTTTCCTGATTTACCACTTTCGCATTATTACCGTTAGTAATTCTTTTGTTTTTTCATAATCAATTAAAAATAATCATTTTTTTCTTCTCTTACGTACGAAATGACGAATCGCATAGATTTACTTCAATGACACACACATTATACGATTCGAGTTGCGGTTTAATCACATTCAAAACTTTGTATTTATGCATATTATTATGTGTAAATCGTATTGGTTTTGTACGTGTTTCTGTTTATTTCCCGACGCAAAAAATAGAAAACGTATCGAGTGCATACAACGGAAGAATAGGGTTACATCGGAAGTTCGAAGATTTCTTTAATAATACTTCTTCTAGATAATGAAGCGAAAATAGTTCTCTGTATTCTTAGCGGAAAATAGGCAAGAGTAAAATAAGTATACATGGAAATTCTTTAAGGAGTGCTTCAGAAATATGGAACAAGAAGTGAAAAGTCATTCGTGGCTTTACTTAAATCGAGCAAGCGTAATGACGCAGGCTGGCAAAGGCTGTGCGTGATTGAAAACAAAAATAGCAAACCAAAATGAAAAAGAACTCCCCCTATTATCGTCGAGCCATGTCGTCGCCGATCGATCAAATAAGCCGGGAAAGGCAACATCACCGCGACCATATTTAGAAGGAAACGAAAAATCAAAATTCGAAAAACCGTCATCGTGACCTTTCAAGCTAGATGCCTAAAAATACATCGCCACGATTCAATGCTTATGCTTGCAGCGGAGAAAATGCAGCAACTCTGACTGCTTGATAAAAAAAGTTTACGATAATACATTTTTTAAGCATGTACAATCGATTGAGGATACAAATTTTTCATAGTTCAGTTCTTCATCGTACGAAAAAATAAGTGTATGTCATTTATTTGACAGCTTGCAGATCGACTGATTTTGGAAAAAATGTAATAGATCGTGGCCGGTGAACTAATCTAATTTAACCCCATCTCAGAAACTCATAAAAACCTTATGTAATAAGTAGTTCAAAGCAAAACAGATTTATGTTATGGGCAGCAATTTCTTTCTGCAAGATTAACTCGGAAAAGCCTTTCTTTCGTGATTTAAAAAATAGATTTTTATAACGGTAATTTAATTATATTAGTATCGATTAGACGAACCCGTCCGGACTGGGGCTCGTTTTCACTTCATTATTCAAGATTGAAATTGCTCTCTTTCAAAAAGCGTTTACTATTGCTCCGGCGAAGCTAATTTTAAAAAAAACTACCTACTATCCGAACTAAGGGAACTTCCCTATTATCCTGCTTCAAACCGAGCTAGGCCGTTTTTCCACTGCCGAACAGAGCCAATCTAGCCCGGCTCCTTTTTCAGTCTACCTTAAAACTGTCTTAATCATATCGAGATTTGAGCTGTTGCCGGGGCATTTAAAGTACTCTTGTTCTTTGCATCGGAAAAATCTGCTGCTTCATTTTCGTTACGTTCAACTAGTTCGTTTTGTTGCTCATTGGTAAACCCCTGAATCGACTTCGTTGTCCACTTACTTTCGATTCTTTCAAAATACGTTTCTCGATTTTTTGATTTATTTTCCTCCTCCAGCACTTTATGTAAAACCGTTATTTCAGAGTTTTGATTTCCACATCGTTCCAGGCATCTTTCCGATTATTTTATTAACCGTTTGTTCGGATCATCTTTATTTTCGCGCGAAACAGTATGCACCAAAATCACAAAAAATGTATTTCTCTATAAAACTTTTTGATCCCTTACTAAACTACGTTAACATCAATATCCTTATGCAATGCATTAATCCTACCGGCGTGTGTCCAGTAGCGGTCGTATAGCGGACTATTAATTTAATTTCTATGCTTCTTTCTTCTTCGCTGACAAATACAACCTCGTTTGGTTAACACCCGAGCATTCTTTTCAGTGTAACTGCGAAATTGTACAAGCATTTTTGAAAAACATCTAGCTTTCTCGGATCGTACGACAAAAATCTTTCGCATATGCGCCGGTCACGATTTCTTCGTCAACTTTGAAGTACATTTTTCGTTTCCAAACATGGACGTCGAAAGAGCTCTCCTCCAGGTAAGGCATCGGCATTGTAGATATTTTTAAACGTAGTACCTTCTTAATAAGCGTATCTTAAAATTATCGGCTCTGATTAGCAGAATATATTTGGAATTTATCATCATCGAATTGTCTCACCCCATGCAGAGGGGATATTATTATCGTGACCATGGTTGATCAGACTGCGCCAACAATTCCGATCCCTTGCGATTCGTACACAATCCTGAAAGGTACGGCCAGCAGCTTTGCACACCGCGTCCGACCATCTAGTCGGCGCACAACCTCGACTTCTTCTTCCGCTAACCTTTCCTTGGATGAGCAGCGTTTCCAAAATTGTCCGCTCTAATCACATGACCAAAACACCGCAATATCCTCTGCAGAGCACCACATAAGACAGCCTTTTCGGGTTACCAATCTCATTTATTATGGAGACATCCCGGCTGTCCATAGGACACGCAGCATACGCCTTCAGCACCAGCACCACCACATTTCGAGTGTGTCTATACGTTTTTTATCTGCGCTAGTCGGCGACCAGGTCTCCGCACCATATAAGAGAGAACACTGAGACGACGTCCACATTTCACTAGCCGAATTTTTACACCTTTACTAACAGCGGAGTCAGCCGAAATTCTTTTTAAACGACTCATTGCGTTGCATCTCATTTTTACACCCGCCGCTGTCATTCACTATAGAGTCTTCATGATAATCGACTAAAAAAATCAAGAATACAAAAACAATTTTTTTTTTTTTCGTATATTACAAAATTATTGTAAAAATACTATTTATATCGAAAGATCCCAGTATTAAGTACGTACTTTAAGGAGATATAGTAATAATGTAATAATGTAATATGGGATTAATATGTCAATTAAACTTAATTGAACGGGACACATATTAATCAACCATTGCGGAAATATTGTAAATAGTAAATAAATATATTTTTTATCAGAAAAAAAAAAAACGAAAAGTTTTATTCATAAGTTAGGCAATAATTAAATATCCATTCTTTGTTATTTAGCAATAGTCCGATTATAACGATACTAAACATATCCGTGGCATCTAACATCTCTTCCTTGGCCCAGTCTATCCTGCAAAATACAATTAATAGATTGCAGCAATGGTCAGGAAAGAATGGACTGGATTTCTCCTCTCAGAAGTCTCAATACGTTGTGTTCCATAGAGGTCGTCCTGTTCAGAATCCGCCATCACTACAAGTGAACAATAGTCCAATTCCTTATAAAACAACAGCAACTTTCCTAGGCATCTTGATGGACGCCAACCTGACGTGGAAGCCCTTTATATCTGATTTAAAAACTAAATCCCTTCAGTCTTTAAGGGTAATCAAGTTCTTGTCAAATCCAAAATTTAATGTTCAGCCAAAGTTTCTCTTAAATATTTATAAAGCACTGGTCCTCAGCAAAATCAATTATGGGAGTCAGGTGTACTCGTCAGCGAGTGGTTCCCTGTTAAAAACACTGGACCCAATCCATAACGCCGCTATTCGCATGATACTTGGCGCCCATCGTACATCTCCAGCTAAAAGCCTATGTTCGTTAGCTGGTATACCACCGTTGTCTTACAACAGAAAGTTCTTCACTTATCGCGATATGCTTTCATGGGCTGCGGAGAATCATTGCGACGTAACTACGGAGCCTGATTTTCCCAAGGATAACCTACCTGAAGTCAATGCAATCTTGTTGCAAAATAACATAAAGCCCAACTTAACACCCAGAACGGACTTTTCAAAATTACCCCCACCCTGGGCTTCTTTTCAGGTAGAAGCTATCACAACTCTTACTGATAATAATCACCCACCGGCGCTGCGAGGGCACAGGGCACTAAATATTATTAATAAATATACCACGTTCTCGAAAGCATACACTGATGGATCCAAAGCTAATGAGTCCAAGGCTGCCCCAGCGGCATGCGCTTTCGAAATAGACGGAATCGCAGAGGGCATGCGGTTGAACAACGTTGTATCCATTGCGGAAGCCGAAATGTACGCTGTGTTGTTTTGTCTTCAGGCATACTTAGAACTGAGATCCCAACCGCTCGGAATCTTACTGGTGACTGATTCCTTGCAGTCCATACGTGCTTTGCAGTCAGATCACCCGGAATCACCAATGGTCCTAGAAGTCCTGGCTATCTTATACCAGCTGAGCCGAAGGGGATGCCGAGTTGTTTTTTTATGGGTCCCCAGTCATGCCGGTGTTCCGGGGAATGAGCGGGTTGACCTGGTCGCTCGGTCATTCATGATGTGCCCAATACCGTTATTTGCTTTTGGTCCATTATCTCTGAGAGGTTTCCTGTCAGATACGGTCTTCGCACAGTGGAATCATGACTGGATGTCTCAGTCGACCTTCCTCAGGGAACTGAAGCCTACGACGGAGCCATGGTGGCCTCCAGTCGGAACAGAACGCAAAGTGTTTTCGGCAATCAATCGCCTGAGAACGGGACATACGTCCTTTTCCCACGACTATATCCTCAAACAAGCCCCAAAGCCAAGTACCTGCCCACTTTGTTCTACCGATGAATACCCGTCAGTTTCGCATATCTTGCTGAAATGCACACGTCTAAATGGGTTACGGCGAGGCCAGATCACATCGATTGAAGACATCCTCTCAAATACCCCTACTGCTTTGAACAATCTTATGACTTTCGTTCAGGCTAGCGAGCTAAGGAGTATGTTTTAAACGTGGGTCCACTCACTGCGATAACCGAGGTAGTTACATGCAGCGAGTGGTTTAGTACCCCTTCTTAAATTTAAAAAAAAAAAAAAAAAAAATAATAGGATTAAATGTAAGATTCACGTAGGAACGTACGAAATTAATTTGTAATAAAAAACGCGGGGTGCAACCTTTAATAGTAAAATATAATGAGGGGGTTTTAGTTGGCGACAGCATTAAATACGAATATCGTAAGCGAAGGAAAACGTTAGATTGGATAAAATGCTTCTCACACTACAGGCCTTTAGGGCAAACAGATATAGAGAGTCTCGCATCTAGAAGGATACAGTAGAATTGATGAAAATATCAAGAAAAAAATTTAAGAAAAAATTATTCAAGCTAACAAAAGGAAATAATAAAAATGAACCTCGGACGTAATAGAATACGCGTTAGTATATATTAACTAATTTGCAGTATTAGTGCCGCTATGAGCAGTAATAGAGTCGCAGATTATTGTCTCTTCTCAGCCCAGATTTAAAATTGATCTATTAGAAGGTGACGTCAGAAGTGTGCATTTCTTCTTTTGTCTTCACTTGTTATAGATATGTTGACGCACTTACCCGTTTACATTCCGCAAAACGTCTCGGTATTCGTATGCACTTTATTGATCACCTGTTGAAGTTGCGGAACAACGACAGAATAATCAGTCGAAATGCGGGCAATTGGGGAAAACCTGCCCGGAATTAACGAAGGGGAAATTTTTCTTATAAACCGCTTTTCTTGACCCGGTTAGCTGATACCTCGTGTACCCCATTCGCAAAATGTCAGCGCACGAAAAAGCTTTTGAAGTTCTCGAATATTCGATCTTCCCGATAATTTCGGCTGTAGTTTTGTTATCGAAAGCTTTTATTTTTAGCTTTTCCTTTTTTTTTTTCTTCGTGTCCATGGACTTCTTCGCTTGACTCCAAAACAGACGGTTAGCCGAACAATCGATGTACGCATTTCGGAGATGAACGCATCATCAGCAACTGCAAGCTGATGTTGAATGTCGTTCTTGACAATCCAGGAAACGCGTTTTGGATGTGCACTGCACCATGCCTGAAGCATCACCCAGACGCTAGGCAAAACTGAAAATCGTAAATTATGTATAAAATAGAAGATTTTCAGCGATAAATCGTACTTCTGCTCCTCCTCCTCTTCTACTGGTCTTTTAATTCCGCGCCATCATGCTAACGATACTTATCAACTCCGCTTGTGAAATATTCTAAGGCGGCCGAGAGAAAGGAACTGGCCCTAATATTCTCATCAGATATCCATTAGAACCTTAAGTACCATTACGAAAAGCTTAACTTCACAATATCCATGATGCCTTATCAAGGGGATATATGGGACTTATACTCTTTACTCGGACAGTTAGGGATAAATGTATTTAGTTATTCGGTTTTCGCGTCGTTAGCTGTATTTAATATAAACTGATTAACCGCTCTCTGCGACCGAATCAGAAACCAGCTTTAAGCTTATTTACTCAAAACTTTACAATTTTCGATTAATCTGCACCCTCGCAGCCGCCTATAATTTTCTAGGTCAACATTTACAGATTGAATTGTAACCGTGCGTGTGATGCCATATGCGTAGGTTGTAAAAATTAACATCGATATATTCGCGACCGCACTACGTGTAGCATTACGATTATTATTGTTAATATTAGTACTACCACCGGCATCGTTTACATACGATTGCTACTGCTTTTCTGAGATGTCCAACGTCGTCGACTATACTCATCTCGATGAATCTCCGACAAAATATTACTAATCGACAATTAGAGAATGTGAACACGATATATTCACCGAAATACAACCCCACAAGTGATGTAATATTCTGAAGCCCGCGACAAAGTGAAGACTTACAGTTTCATACCCCGTCTATGAATCGTATATATATATAATATTAAAAAATTAAATATATGTAGTCATACGGGCGTTTGCTGTGCATGAATTCTCGTTCGCTGTATTAGTGTGTCTTAGCGAACTCAGCTAACAATTATACGAGATGGAAATTGTGCAATAATCTAGCCAACTACCGCGGCATGCTTGGTTAGTTAATTACATTCCGTTCTTTTTTTTTCCTACCCTGGGCACGCCAGCGGCCTTGATCCAACAACATGAAAAATTAAGAGTTATAACTAAATAGCCGGACGGTCAGAAATGGAAAAGACAAAGGACAGCAGCAATGGAATAACTGAAGGCAATGGGGAAGAAAGAATATAGGTAGCGTTAAAGGGAGTAGGAAGACCCAAAACTAGAAGTTGGGCGTAAAGAAAGGAGCGTTCGTTAGAGAGTGCAGAACATTCGAATAGGATGTGATTTGAATCACAAATACAAGAAGGCTCAGAAGCGTGAAGAGAACAGAAAGAAGAAGGGCACAAAGCGAATCGAAAGCAAGCCGTTCAGGCAGGACCTGGTTCGAATCCGGAGATAAATTCATCTTTCGCTACGTTAATGCTTACAGCTGTAAGCCCAAAAATAATAAAAAAAAAAAAAATCTCCAAAATGGTGTCACATTTGTAACGTTTATTTTAATGACTAACGAATAAAATCATCAGTATATTTATATGGTATCGCCACGGACCGGTATACTTTCGAATAAACAAAAAATCATTAAAATTAGTTCGTTATAGGACAAACATGAAAAAGAACATATAATCTCACTTTTCTTGAGGTGAACACCGAAAAACGGTAATATTGAAAAAAAAGTAAGTGCAATTAATTGAATCGCTCTTCTTTTTTTGCCTTTTTTTTTTGGAAGTAGAAATATTCAATAAAATGTAAAATATGCTGTGGGCCAATTAGACTGAACAGAGTAAGTTGCGTACCTATTTTTTACCTGCGCCAGTTAGGGCTAAAATTTCCCTTCGCCATTATAAGGTATTTCTTTGCGTAAAAATTCAACCGGCAGCATGCTAGAGATCCAGTTTATACGTCATTCGGTTTCACTTCCATATATATACATATATATATATATATATATACGTATATGTATATATATATATTAATGAGTTCTACTGGCGGAGGTAGACCGGGAAGACGCAGCGAGACGACTGTGCTGCATGAACTGTACCCTGGTAACTGTGTATGTAAAATATCGGTCATCGAATGTTCAAAAGCAAGAAAAGCTATCGATGCGGTCTCTCGTTCGAATGTTTTCATTAATAAATCGGGAAAAGTTGGCTGTTCGAAGGTCGGTACGTTTGCGGATTTATAGCGGGATAAATTTTTATTTTTATCGCAGCGACGTCGCTATCGATAGAGCGGGACATCAATCATAGACGTATAATAAATAGGAAGAAAATGCGAGAAAGAGTTGCTGATATGGGATATGGTATGGCCGCTTTGCTTACACTTTGATTTATGGACTATCATTGACTAGCTATTTCCTGCTGCTCCTTCGCATGCAGCGCGCCAGATATTATTATCAATCCCACCTTCGTATTATCCGAGCCGGGGCCAGCTCATTTCCGACACTATCTGCTTCCTTGCAATCGCCTTGCCGCCGTATCAATATCATTTCAACAACTTCGCCGAGTAGAAAATGTGCGCGCACCGGCCAAGGCGCACACACGCGCCGTTTCGTCATCTTCTATCTGTTCGTTTTCCGCCGTTTGCCTTTCCCATTTCGCACTGGATTTCCTCGGTCGCACACATTTTAAATGTTCGCGTGTGATGTTACCATCAGCAAAAGTAATTCCCTTTCGCCTTCTTCTTATACGCCAGCTTTATCTTTTCCCTCCGCTCACTCTGGCTACCTGTCAAAATTGATTCCTTTTCTCTGTTTGCATTGGCCCTTGCACGGAATCCTACACGCGGACGCGAGATGCTCAGCGCGTACTTTATTAAACAATACACACCGTGAAGGGAAATCTATCAAAATTATTAATAATACCGTCATCAAACTTCCTATCAACCCTCCACCGAATATTATTATTATTATTATTATTACTATTCTTATTATTATTATTATTATTATTATTATTATTATTATTGGTGATAATGGTTTGTCTTCACAAGAGTAGAAACGAAACGATAGTTGCTAATTTCATTTGCAAACACGTGCCATTCTGCTGTCAGCACTGCGTAAGTATCTAGACTACTCGAGAGTCAGTTGAATAATTATTGCATTTATATTTTGCAAACGTTTAAGACGCGTGGATAGACAGCAGATTCAAAATTGCGTACATCTGTTGGAAAGCTCAGCGACAATTATGCATTTATAGTCGTAATTAATACTGAACAAATTGTTCTCAGGTCTGCAATTTCAAAGCTAATGAATCAGATGCATATGACCCTATTTAATAGTTATTACGCCTGAGTATCCGCTAAAATTAGGATCACTGATCGACAATAATTCAACGGAGTGGTCAAATGTAATAATGGCAGTACTCGATATATTCCGAGTGCACGATAAGCGAACAGGCTGCAGCAAATATACTGCTTTAGGGGCACTTTAATCGTGCAATATGGAAATACACACGATTCGTGAAAACTCCCTCTGTCTCATTTCAAACGGTGGCCACCGAACTATATTTGGTTTAATAGCTTTTAGCCATGTTAACCGAAATAGCCAAAGTTGCTTCTACTTTTTTGAATAGTACATCGGTTGAACATTGACTGATTATTAATGTTCATACAGGTGGATTCCGTTGCACTCCAGCATGGTTAAAAGGACCCATAAGTACGGATAACAGCTTTATCTTTGCAATTGGACAGTTATTATGAAGGGACTCAATTACCAACAACAACCTTTTAAATTCAAGAAAAACTTTCTGGTAGTAAGGCTTTACCGGATGAATCTCACTGCCCGCGGGACTGTACAAAAGTCGCTTGGATGAACCGCAGCATTTAACCGCTAATTTCATAAAGACTCGAAGTAGGCCGGCCTTGTAGGTTTACCGTTTGTGTGCATAAAGTCATCACACTTTTCTATTAGAACTCCACTGTTCTCTGAGGTAATTTGTAAAGAAAACGATTTTAATTTAGTGAACTGGCTGCAGTAATAATTCCGACCCTTCTCTTTGCAGAGACTATCAACCAAAAAAATGAATCTTCAGAGTTAAATGTCCGAATTTCTCTCATACCGAATCAATAAATGACCGAAAATTTTTCAATCGTTCGCAGCTGAAGATATTGGGGGCTATCGGTAGTAGCTTCATTTAGCCTCGGTTCTAACACGGATCTAAAACAAAAACAATTGTTTCATTTCGTCGCGAAACGACATAGTTTAGACAATTATCAAAAATTTTAGCTTTTTCCTTTTATTTTTTCCGGCTTCTCAGTTAACCCATTAACAAAGGCAACACAATGAATGTAAAAAAAAAAAAATAAGGAAAACGACGAAATTATTAAGAGGGTGGGGAAAAAGCAATCTAAAGAGATAGAGACCGTAAAACCAGCAATCTGATGGAAAAATACGGGTAAGAACGGAGTAAAAAGGAAGGGCGAAAGGAAAAAAAGTTTTATTTTTTTTTGGATTTTTCTCTTACTAGCTTTATTACATATACTGTACGATACAAAATCGTATAGCTTGGGAAAAGGAATTTCCAGCCAGCAATATTGCCTCGCAACTCACAGTAGCAATGGAAGTTGAAGATAGTAATCGCCGCCTTGCGGTAAGCCGCATTGCAGAGCAATATACCTACATTGCCCGACGAATGTTTAAAAAAGATCACCATCTAGCAAAATATATGTCGTCACGATGGCCTGTCCGTTGTGTATGTCTCAGGTTCGATCCGGGGCGACGGCAGAAATAATTACAAAATAAATTAAATTAAATAATCGCTAATAGAATCATACGGAAGGCAATGGCAAACATGCATGCCATCGTATTATGCGTGCTAGATAGTACACATCAGTAGACACATACCGGACTGCACTTGTATATCGCGATAAATCAAACGATTACTAATCAGTTCCGAATGTAGTCTTGTCGTGTGTACACATTCGTACTCCATATAATTCTGTACACCTAGAAAATATACAAATTGGTGTCGCGACCCACTCAGAATTGAGCAATACGACCGAAGAAAGTTCTATCAATATGCCTTCAGAACAGAGCTCACTGTGTCCAATGGGAATTAGAAAAAGGAACTTGCAAGTTGGCAGAACAACGGCAATTGCCGAGCAACGTCCGTAATATTTAAATTATTCCCCTTTAAAAGTGGAAGCTACCGAAAACCGGCTAACTATGAAGAGCGAAAGGATAAGTGAAGGAATAAGGACCGAACAGACCGCCTTAACCCAGCTGCATTTTGGCTGCAATTCGCTTGAACTACAATACTCTAGACACCAGCGGCGAAAGAATAAAAAAGCCGAGAAACGAGAAAATGGCGAATTTGATTAAGAGTGATGTATAAGTTTAGCCATAATAGGAATAACTGACAAATAAGGAGTGAGCGAGAACGGAGCACAGCACGGAGTAAAAATAACAGGTGTCAGTAGTTCCGAGTAGAGAACTGATCTTTCGTAAGAAAGTGAGGGGAAAAAAATGGTAGCTCTATACGAGAATTTACACAAAATACCTATTAATTTATATCGAAGAGAGCATCATAATTTCAAGTATTGCAACAAAAATCTTTACCGAAAATATAATACTTAAATTAAACTAAGCAACAATCGTTACTTTCCGATTGTGTTTTTGTGAGTCCATAATATACCGAATTTCTGTCTGAATTAAACAAAATTATAGCAATTCTAGAGCAGATTACGTTAATCATAAAGGATTTAAATCCTAATGGATTTAAAAGTTAAAATTTTTCGTTGATAAATTACCGTTACACATAACGCGACTTTAAATTATGAAAATTAAATGTTAAACAGCGCATGTAGTATAGATGCCAAATTTTATATCTATCGTTGAAAATGCTGTAGAGCGATCGAAAAAACTAACGAAAAGAAAAAATTACACTCTTAAACCGCAATACCATAATGACAAGCATGAAAAAAGCTGAGCTCTAATTAAAGAAGCAATAGGTAACAAAAAAAACCTATTTTAAATTGACGCTGGAAAGAAAGAAAAACCATAGTGAACGGATAAAATTGGGCGCAAATAAAGGCCAAAAGAAAAAACGACAACTGAAATTACGTGGTGGTCTATAATTGGCCGAAACGAGAAGAAAAAGAGAAAGAGAGTTAATGACAAATTATACTGACATTGCCCTTCATCATTTCATCAATATTAAGTTTAACAATTTTACTAATGCACATAAAATTAATTCATTATGTTTAAACTTGTAATTAGCTTCCCTTAGACAACTTAAATATTACAAAGTTATATTCTCATTACTATATAAATTATCCTTATTACATTTATTCAAGTAGTGTTGTCACATTACTATGTACTTTTAAACATTATAATTGAAGTTTTCAAGCGAATACCTTGGAAATAAAAGTATACCTGTGCTTATATATAATTAATTTCAATTGCTTATCATCTAAGAACACAAATTAGGATTTGTAAACAAGGCCTACCTATATATACATACATATATATATTAATTACAACGTAATTCTTAGGCTACCCCCCATTCGAAAAAATGTCCCGATTTTATGTAACGCTAAATGTCTCAAAAAAATGTCCCAATTTTATGTAACGCTAAATGTCTCAAAAAAATGTCCCAATTTTATGTAACGCAAAAATGTAATGAAACAATATTTTAATTTTATGTAATGAAAGTTAAATGTTAGGATAGGATTTTTGTGATTATATTTTGTTTTTCTTTTTGTGTTGATGCCAGTAAGAATTACGTTGTAAATTTTGATCATTTTATACAAAGTATAGAAGAGAAAGAGACAGAAATGAAAGCAAGAGGGGTCAAGGGGCATCTTGCGAGGCCAAAGTGGCCGAGTTATATATATATATATATATATATATATATATATATATATAAGTAAATTATAATTATAAATAAAAATAAATAAATATATATATGTATTAAAAAATATATGTTTTACAGTTTTTAGTCGATTTTGATTTTATACATATAAAGGTAGCCAATATCCGTTTATTTATAGTTCCGCTACTCACACAACTGAGCTCATTTGCAGCCTTATAGTTCTGTTTTAATTTATAAATATTTTATATACATAGATTTTAAATATATCCGATCTGATTTGATTTAATTTGAATATATACATATATTGTTTCTATAATTACTCTGAAACCTATTTCTCAGTCTTTCTCTCTCGCATTCTCTCTCGTCCTCTTTACTCATGTATTACATATACATATATATATGCATATATATATATGTATGTATGCATGTATGTATGTATGTATGTATGTATACAGAGACACAAAAGTGAAAACGCAGTGCAGAATTTAATTAACTTTTTTTTCTCATTCGACCTAATGTCAAAACAGTTGGCGGTTGTTCCCATTTATTCAGAGTAGGCTTTATATGTAGTTAGAGTAACAACATTTTATTCGACTACTGTTATGTGTTGGGCAAGCACAATATTTGGTTCTAGTTGAGCTCCATTCAAATCCCTCCGCTGCATACTGGAAATATGTATTAAACTAATTAACATTAATGCAGGGTGGATGCTTACAACTGATCCTCCTACTTAAAGAAAAAAGATTTCCCGAATAAACGGAATTAAATGAAAGACTGTTCTCATCGAGAAAGCCAATAAAATTTGAAAGCAATCGGGGAAAAAAATAAAATTTAGTAAAATATTCTTAATCCGAATTGTGTTCCGAAACTTGGAATTGTACCCGGGGTATTAGTCGTCTAGAGAAAAATACTCTGCCAAGTAGCAATTTTTCGGTTTACTGATTTCATTTTATTAACTTGCCTATTTAAAAGTTTTAATAAAAATACGTCACTACACTTTTAACCGAAATCAAAAAAAAAAAAAAAAAAAAAAAAAGTGAAATTATAATATATTTACACCGCTGATGTATTTTAAAAAAAAAAACGTAAATACGTAACGAAATCGATTTATCAACAGCGAGTATTATACCGGTACGTCCTCAACCTACAAAACGCTGAAAAAGAGAATAAAAACCGTAAATGAATATTAAGAGAATTATAAAAGGTATAACATGCGCATGTTAAAAAAAAAGAATGTCTCGCCAGACTATTTTTCTACGGTACTTTTCTAAAACCAATAAAAACGGTAAAAGTACGCCAAATTTAATCGAACAAACAATCGTTATAAAATGAATAAGCAACTATTAATTGTATGTAGGTGAATACATGCCTGTTTGTTATATACTGTATAATAGAAACTAACTTTAATAACAAACAAATATAAGGGTAAAAATAATTTATAACAATAAATTAAGTAAATACCTTATTCAGGAATGCTTTCGGGTATAAACCATCATCAGCTAAAACTGACTTAATCAAAACTCAAAACACACTGGAAAGGATATAAGGAATACATGTGTATATATAGTAGATGCATAGGAGAGGAACAAACATAGAAGGTATAAAAATCAGTAATTTGAAATTACCGATACTCAATACAAAATACATAAAATAAAATAGAAGAACCTAAAATTAAACTTTTATATTAAAAAGTGAGTTATTATTATGAGATAATTGATCGTTTAAAATATTATTTTTATATTTATTTATGTAATCATTTTCTGCGATATTCATAGCATTTCCTTTGCTATAAGTGATCAAAACAGTTACAGTATTTTCTAATGAATTAGGTATTTATTTTTAATCAAATGTTCGGCATATTTTGATTTTTCTGTTTCATTATTGAACATTTGATTAAAAATAAACACCTAATTCATTAGAAAATACTGTAACCGTTTTGACCACTTATAGCAAAGGAAATGCTATGAATATCGCAGAAAATGATTACGTAAATAAATATAAAAATAATATTTTAAACGATCAATTACCTCATAATAATAACCCACTTTGTAATATAAAAGTTTAATTTTAGGTTGTTCTATTTTAATATTTTGTATTGAGTATCGGTAATTTCAAACTATTGATTTTTATACCTTCTGTGTTTGTTCCTTCTTTGCATTTACTATATATACACATGTATTCCTTACATTCCTTTCAGTGAGTTTTGAGTTTTGATTAAGTCAGTTTTAGCTGATGATGGCTTATACCCGAGAGCGTTTCTAAATAAAATATTTATTTAATTTATTGTTATAAATTATTTTTACCCTTTGTTATTGAAATTGGTTTTTATCATGTAACTATTAATTGTAATAAATCAAACAAATCAATGGAAAATAAACACTTTTTTACGAAATACTAATAATCGGATATATGTAATTTTAAAACAGTGACGCGTTTCGATAGCTTCATGATCTATACTACAATACGTTAATTTTAAAATGAAAACAAAATAAAAATGGAAAACGTACCGATTTTGAAAAGCAAAATCGTTATACTTTTTATTTTTATCTTGTTTTCATTTTAAAATTAACGTATTCTAGTATAGATCATGAAGCTATCGAAACGCGTCACTGTTTTAAAATTACATGTATCCGATTATTAGTATTTCGTAAAAATTAGAAATAATGTATTCGATAAATTGTACTAATAATATGTAGTAATAAAAATTAATTAATTTGCAATAAATACTGTAACCGCGACGGTAATAACGATTCCGAGCGACAGCTGACATAAACAATAAAAAATGATTTCTCCGTAATAGACTGAATATGTAAATAAGAGAAAATCACGTAAACGATTCGGGAGATACTATGCGAATAAAAGTGCGTCAATTTCATCAAAAACACATTCCTCGGTGTACTGGAAATTAAAGCATGGCAAACAGTTAATTTCCAATGAAATTGCCCGTGGATAAATTTTCTGCAGACGAAATTCTATTTTGGCCAAAGGTTACGCTGGCTATCAGCCAAAATTGTAACACAAAGGATAGTTCTAGCGGCTAAGAGTACAATTACACCGTTTGTAAAAAGCTAATCCGACAAAACTGTCAAGTTATTCCTTTTTGTGATTCGCGAAAAGTGGGAGATGGAAAACATAGGAGAGTTGGTTCGATATTGCTGATTATTTCTGAACCGCAAGCGTGTTTCACCTTTTCGCTTGCAAACAGACACCGATTTAAAACGCATATCCCGACAGAAACCAGTTGCTAGGTCCGGTCATCATCAATCATTGAACCCAAAGGTTCGTTTCCTCCATTCCGTTCTGTTTTTGGCCCTCTTTTTTAGGTCATGTTTGGCATCCCATATCTTTAATAATCTGTTTTATGTACTTATTCCTTGCTCTTCCTCTTCTTCCCTTCTTTCCGGTTTTTCCTTCTATAATCAGTTTCAGTCTTTCATCGTGTCTTAATAGACATCCCATCATCTTTGATCTGCGTCTTTTTATAAACATAATAAAAAGACGCAGACCAAAGATGATGGGATATCTATTAAGACACGATGAAAGACTAAAACCGATTACAGACGGAAAAAACTGAGAAAAAGAGGAAGATCAAGGACGGTAAGAAATAAAAACTATTCGAGAATATTCGATTTTTGATGTTTTTACTTGTTCACGGAACAAGATACAGATGAGCGCGCAACGCCTTGCGTAACATAGTATTTCCAGCGGAACTTTAGGCTATGGTGACAAATGAGAATATTAGTTGATTTGATGGAGTTCGTAAAGGTTCGAATGTATGGTGAGGAAATTACACGCTGCAAGTTACCATTAGAAGGCAGTGAAACGGATGCTTCAGAGCAGCTGACTGTGTGCGCTTGGTCAAAAAAAATATTGTATTTTTTAAGTTTTTCTAGTGGGATTTGTGTTTTCAACCTTAATTTCTACAACAAACGACCTCCGCCAATAGGGCGCATCTTGTACCGCTGCTCCCGATGAACGTGTTACACTTTAAAGCACCAATATGGAGCTCAAAAATGTTCTTATCGCTCTGTTAGAGCATTTGTGTTAAAGTGGAAAAGATGAAAGGTTAAAAATGAAAACGAGTGGGAAAAAAAAGTTAACACATCAACGATAAAAGAAGAAAAATGACGATATCACGAAGAGATATCGTCGAGATAGCGGAAGAGAAACAAAACAACAGCACTTGCGTACCTTCTGTATGGAAGTTCACTGTGATACGGATATGACTTTTGAAGTGGGCACGTTTCGTTTTAGTACAAACGTGAATCCGCAGTGTCAATTAATCTCAGTGGTGACGTCATCAGAGTGGCATACTTTCGAATGGTGTGCGCATTTTGCGAAACGACTTTTCAAAATCGACCAGAGTGGTGGAAACATTGTCATGATACGACTCTAAAACAATTAGAACGAATCCAGTTGTCAATAAAGAACTTTGAACTAGTCGTACAGTTATTTGAAGATCGCTTTGTGGTGGTAGCAAACACTGCTGCTAAGATTGCCAACGATCCGCTTAGTTCTTTCCTCCGGTCAGGCAAATCTCCAAGTTTTTCTAGTATACCATAATCCACTTGCAATTGGAAAACTGCAAAATATGTTTTCGCAGAAAAAAGATTTCAAAGTAAAAAAAAAAAAAAAAAAGCAAAAAAAAAACTGTTAAAAGTTACTTTAACGCCGCTGATGATGATGAAAATAGATCACCGCGAAGAAGCCTTCGTCGAATTTCACTTATTGTCAGTCAAATAATGATCGATTAGGTTAAGGAAGAATTTGTTTCCGGCTGAACTGGATTTCCGGATCGATTGAAGCTGTCGACCGAACGATCGAGCTCGGTTTTCTGTTTTTTATTTCCCGTTTGTTGCGGGAACCGGAAGGAAACCGGAGAAAGAAATGCCGAGGAAAGAACGATCGATAGGCGGCGATGGGAAGTTGTAGGCTGTCGGAGTTGGAACCTGTTCAGTTAATAATTAAGAATTATCATCGTTCCGGTTGTTATTTCTGGCAAAGGAAACTTTAGTAGCCGTGGAACTTTATTAAAGCGGCAAAGTTGATGACTGAAAGTTTCGCTCGCAGTCAACGCGGAGCTCATGCTGTACATTATCCGATACAGGCCCCTCGGGGCGGCTACCGTGGATCGTTCCACTTTCATCAGATGTTTTCTTCGCTATTAAAAGCACGTCGCTGCTTCGTGAAAGAAATAATCGCCCGGACCCCCCCCCCCCCCCCCAATTCGCTCGTTTAGAATTTTTAAATTAATTATTGTCATTATTGCTTTACCAACTATAGACCGAGCGCCGTCGCTATTAGCCAGCACAGTGATCTGTGGCTGGACTGGCGCGAACTGGAATGAAATAGCAGACGGTAGGCAGACGGTGAAAAAACTAACTGTAGGTAAACTTTTTCAATTATACGGGGCGGCGGTCGGCGGGAGTTGGCTAAAAAACTGGAAGTTTCCATTAAAGATGTTCTACTAGTTAGTTAAGTGGTTGACTAATATTATTATTTTCTTTACCTTAGGCGGCGGTTCCGGCACACGCGAAAAAATACACAATTTCATCCCTATTAACAGTGAAAAGAATTCCGAGAACTTTTCCTAAAGTTTTTTTATTCTTGCTTCGTGAATAATTTTATAATAATTATTAATTTTTTTTTTTTTTTTTATCGCTTTTCGCAATGGTAGTGATTAATAATAGTAATAATAATAATAATAATAACCAAACTTTATTCAAATAGAACTTTATTATTATTATTATTAATATTATTATTATTATTATTTTGCAATATTTCTACAAATACGCAGTTTTAGAGGATTCACACAGTGATATAATTAAATTTTGCAATACACATAGATAAAATAAAAACAAGATAAACAAGAAACAAAGAAATAAAAATAAAATTAAAAATCAACAAGGAAAGGATTAACATGAACTTAGCACTTGTAATATAGCAAGAAATGAGCCGTAATATATCATAAATGCAGTCTCATATAATTGGCATTAATAAAATAAACGATTTCGTTTACGCACATGTAAAAAAATTAGTGAGATTTACAAATATGCGCATTATGTAGTACTAATTATTTTTTATTATTTTTTATTTTTAATAATAGCGCTGTCATAAAATGGGATTGTTTTTTTTTCAAAATAATAATAATAATAATAATAATAATAATAGTGATAATAATAATTTGGTCTTAAACATAGATATCCAGATTTAAGTTTTCACAAACGCTTAATTGCGTGTTTTTAATGTGTACGCGGTAATGTATTATATAGAAGCGCATCTCTAGATAAGTATGTGTGTAATTTATTAAAATGAGGAATATTTCTGAAGTAATCTCGTAATTTTTTTTTTTTTTTTTTTTTAAAGAAATAAGTTGTGGGTCCCGCAAGGCATACTGCCCGTCTGCGGGTGCCCAACACGCTTATCATCGTTTATTACAGAAAAATGTGTAACAAAAGTTATTTACTTATACTATTAACTTTCGTACTTACAATTAGTGAGAAAACTATAAAATCTAAAAATAGAATAATAATATTAAAACAAGACTAAAATAGATGAAAACAAAGAAAAAAACTACTTATCGTTATTCAATTTCATAACCACGAGTTCGATAAATATATTGGAATGGTCGATTCTCCGCCACAGCCAGTTCCCAGTTTATCTACTCTAATGTCACTCCGTGTTATCAATCAACCATTGCTTAATTAATAATTTCCAAGTTCCTATTTCTTTTTGCATTATATCTTCTGGGATTCGTTCTAGAAGCTTAATTAGAACTATTTCATCAATATTATCAATCTTACTATTTATGCCTCTCGGTCGAATAAAATATACCTCCCTATTACTCCTCGTTGTCCTACTTCTTGTCATTGTAGCCATTGATCTAGTTGTGGTCTTATATTCAAGTAATCGGTGATAAAAGTAGTACATCCTTGGAGACATTTCATTTTTTTCTCTCCACCAGCTAATATTGCTGTTAACCAGATCTTTATTAGGTAATATTATCTTTAAGCATTTCTTTTGTTGACTACTAACCTTTTTGATTATCGTCCGTTTTGCTTCACCCCAAATTGATATCCCATACATGATTCTAGACAATACTATAGCGTTATAGTATACACGCAGACTACCATATGGTATTGAAAGAGCCAATTTATAAAGTGCCGGTATCATTTGCCTGATTTTATTAGATAAATTTATAACATGCTTGTCCCACGATAATGTCCTGTCAATAATTAATCCTAAGTATTTAACCTCTTCTGTCGTTTCCAGTTGTGTGCAACCACAGTTCGAAGTAGAAATCAAGTAATTATGTAAGCAATTATTGTTATGCACTGTGATAGATGGCTTATATGTTCTATATCTACTGGACGTTCTTATGTACAAAGCCTTCGATTTTTTTATATTAATAGTCAGATGTTTATCATGCGCCCACTTACACATACTATTTACATCCTCTTGCAAGAGTTTTTCGGCCTCATGGATGTCGCGGTGCTCGATAACGAGTGCTATATCGTCCGCATAAGCAAAGACTGTCGAATTTTTAACAAATTTATGAAGGGAGTTGGTATAGATCAAAAATAGCAACGGAGCTAAAAAATTCCTTCTGATTGTGTAATATTGCACCTTATTTTATTTCCATAAGCAGAATTTAGAAATTGTAGTTCATATAATAATTTTGATGTTCTAAATAAATCTTTATCAGCAACATTCTCAATAAGTGCAAGGATTCCTCCTTGTAGAGCTGTTATAGATTCTCTTCCCATCATATGCTCCCTCTTCGCGCTAGCTCCACTTCCCAGAGTACAGTGATCAGTAAATATGTCCACATCTTAAATTCTTCATTTCCTCGTCATGTAAAAATTTTTACTAATGGTTCCAAAAATGAAAACGGGGTGGGCGGTGCTTTTACGGCTCCCTCGCTTAATCACTCGGAATCCTTCAAACTTCCTTCCTTTTATAGTAAAACAAACTTTAATAACAAACAATATAGAACATATTGTTTGTTATTAAAGTTTGTTTTATTATACAGTTTTAACAAACAGGATGTATTCACCTACATTCCTTCCTTTTGTTCCACTTTTTCTGCTGAAGCAGTCTCCATTCTCCGTTCTGTCTCCTTTATTTCCTCTTCAAGAGGAATCGTGAATTTCTCATTGTTACTGATTCCAAATCTGTGCTGCAAGCTATCTCTTCTCCTCCTTCCCACTCGTCTAATGATATTATTCTTTCTCTATTTCCGGATTGACATCTACCCTTCTTCTTTGGCCAAGCGCTCCTCGTTCTACCTTCTCCTACAACCTACGCCCAATTCGCAGCCCTGGTTCCAATTTCTTCCCTTTTCTCGGCGCTCGGCTATTGTTTCCTTAATTAGACTACTTCTCGTTTTTCGTTTTCTCTTTTATCTTCTCCCTTTTTCCCTCTCCACTCTACTGATCCCCCTTTTATATGCGACCCCAACCATATTCCTTTTGAATGCCCTGCTCTTTTTCCCGAGTACTCTCATCTATACACCGAACTCTTGGCGTTGGATCTTCCTACCCCTTCCAATGATTCCTTTATCCGTTCATTTCCATCTCTAGCCGTTATTCCCCTACTTCTTTTCTTTATACTCTCTATATCCGATCGCCTCAGAATCTGAGTAGGTGATCTAAGCTCATACAGTTAGGTCAGTGCTGACACCGAGCCTATTTATTAAAAAAAAAAAGTGTTATAGATTCTAAATGGCAGCTATTTCTGCCCAATGTGTATGATGCCATTTCCTAAAACAGATTGATATAAAGCTAAGTACAATAAAAGAAGTTATTAAGGTAATAGAAAATGTAGCAGTCTTCCTTGGTTATTCCTTTGCTAGCTTCATTCATATGTTCTACTTCTAATATTTTTCCTTTACAATCATTAATATTTCCATACCTTTAGATTGGGTAACGTCCTTAACCGGCATGCTCAAAAAAAAAAACAAAAAAAAAATTAATCACTGTTCTACCAGTAATGTTTGTTTATTCCAGATTAATTTACTATCAATTATTAGGCCTGAGTATTTAATTTCATGCATTCTATTTATTTTTGCTCCATTTCCACAAAAAATCTCAGAATTATCTTGTAATTTTTCTTTTTGATCGGTGCCGATCGTTAGTTTCATTTTGTTCTCGTTTAAAACTAATTCATTATTGTTCCTTACATCGGACTCCATTTTACATCCTTCTGAATTATTGTTTGGAGCCGTTCAGGCGAACGGGAGTTCATTACCCGTGTGTTTACTGTGTGCCATCTGCATAGCTATAAATTTATTCCGGTGACATTTAAATTACACGATTCATTTATGTAGACCGAAAATAAATACGGACCTAAATCTATCATACCGCCTCGTATTGTACATTATTAATTGTTTTATTTTTTTTTCTGTTTGTTAAATAAGTTTTAGATCAGCTATAAATATTATCACTGTATTTGTTGTTGTTACACATTGTTAACCTTTTTAATTATGATAAAAATAAACTTTAACACTTTTATAACAATTATATAATTTTTATAAAAGTGTTAAAGTTTATTTTTATCATAATTAAAAATATTATCGCCAAAACCAGTTGCGCACAATTTTCCTAAAAGTATATTATTACACGTATATCCAAATATATATATTGTATCTTCCTTGTTCTAGATTTTCGAACGTATATAATACGTGTTTAAATAAACCATCGTCTGTCCCTTTGCCTGGAAGAATACCATACTGATTATTACTGAAGTAATTTATAGTTTTCAACGAATTTTAGCACAACTTTTTTCCTACACTTTTCAAAATAAAACTTTATCCCCCCCCCCCCCCCCCCCGACGGAAGCATAAATCCTGTCTAAATTAGATCACAGTTTAATATCGTCTGGAGTTGAAAAAAGTATAATACCGCATGCAAAAGCGAAACATGACATCGCAATTTTATATTAAAGATAACCTATTTTTTTTCTTTTTTTCGTTTTTCTTATCATACCACTACGAAACATTCCTTAATTAGATATTTCAATTTACCTGAGCCGAAGTGGTGATATACAAAATCGCAATTGCGGCCGATCACTTGCTACCTGCGAAATAAAAAAAAAAAAAAGATAAGAAGAAAACAAAGGCTAATTCAAAAAATTAGTGATTCCGCGGGTCTACTGCGGTTTGCCACAACAGCACATCTCCCCATAGGCACCACATTTTGCCACGCCGGTAATATTACACGAAAAGCCACATCTCGCTGTCGGCGTCATAATGAACAGATGTTTGCTTTTTAAGTGGAGGAACAAATTTCCAATAACATTGCTTAATTCGCTAAATTAATTTTCATCTATTCATTCAATTACTTGCGGAATTAAAAGAAATTATAAAAATATTTCACGATGAAATCAAAAGTCAAATTAGAACACAAATACTTTAAAGGGGAGAAACTATTATTTTAGAAAAAATTAAACGTAAAATTAAACGCATTTTACTTTTTTCTAGAACAATTTTTTTCCCCTTGCAATATTTACACTCTAAACTGACTTTTAAAAGTGATTTTATCGCAAAATTCTGTTTCAATTCGACAACTATCGACAGTAATCGAATGAATAAATAAAATAAAAACAATATCCATATATATATATATACATACTTAAACATTTTTATAAATAATCTACAAAAATGTTAAAAGTAAATTAAAAACATTTATTACATTAAACACATTAGCGAAACTGAAATTTTCTCTCCTCTGTTTTAAGAACGAGCACCTGTTTATTATAACGCGGGCGGCGAACCGAATCCGCGACAAAACGTACCAGCGGCAAAGCGTACTGGTCGGTCCTACATATATATAATAATACACGTGTTCGTTGTAAAAAAAATTTTCTTTTCCACGTTTTGATGCTTGACAGAAGAGTTCAAAATGCTATCTATAAATTGAAAAAGAATTTAAAATCGTTATAATCAAACCGAATCTTTTATTTTTTCGTTGTTGGTAAATTTATAGATTATTCCTCAGCTCCGCGACTCCATTGTAATTTTGATTTTCTTTCACTTCACTATATCCGTTTATTTCACTCATTGTTTCTTTTATATTGTACAGGATTTTTAATCGAAGACGACGTACGATTACTGTGAACATTTTCGAGATGCAGAAGAATTACGAATGACGAAATTATAGGGTAATCGGTTAAATAGACTTGCAGTGTTTTGTAGCGTAAGGGTTTATCGAATGAGCGACTCATTAAAATCTTCTGCGTTAATTGCTAGAAACCCTCGGGACTTATAGAAAATTCTAGATTCGGTCAACGCGCATGGTAGGAAAACCGGGTTAAAAATAAATTGTAAATAAAACTAAGTTGTTTGTCATTTGCAAGATGGGTCTTGGTCCCACTACTTCGCACGTTGATAGCAAAGCTATAGAAAGAAATCCGTAGTTTAGGTATCTGGGCATGTTGATAGATGAAAAATAGATCCAGTCGTGGAAATCAAGTCCAGGATTGAACAAGATAGGCTTTCGTAAAGTACAAACGGCTACTCTGTGATCAACAGCTGTCCTTTTCAGGTACGATACAGAATAATCACTTGTGGTCTGTTCTTCTTTATGGTGTGGAGGCATGGACTGTGAATGCACAAGGTCGGTGTTAGAGGCGTTCGAAATGTAGATATTATGGACGCAAAAAATGAAAAATTCAACGATTCTTGAAATGTCTAATGTTGGAAGATAGCTTTTATTTTTGCATTAGAACGAAAAGACGTGCTTGAGATGTCTGTGCCGTCATTTGTTACCACCTTCCGTGTGCAGAATAAGTATTTTACCGCTTAAATATTACACCATTTCGGTCTAATGCAAAAAATGCAAACGTTCACAATCGAAATCTTGCAATACAAATTGTTTGTCACAACAAACACGCCACTGTGACAGCATTGACTGTTTATCTGGTAGTATTATTTTTGCGTTATTTTAGTTTATTTCATCTAGTAACCGCGAGTTTAGTATCAAATAAACATTCAATCTCAGTCAGGGTTGATGTTGATCAGTTCGACTGAAATTAAGGATCGATTCAGCTACTCTTGGATGCCTTAATATTATAGCCAGTGTTAAGCGGCCATCCAGCATCACTATGGCGATGTGTCGATAAACGTGGGTAGGGGGTCCCGATCGAAGTAAGTCAAGTGAAGCTAACCTTCTGGAGAAGTTTTGCGCTCAATTAGGCTTCCGGTAATTTAATAGCCCTAATGAATCGGAAGAGAATATTAGGCCGGTAATTCATTCTCCTGCTTCAGATTCGCTTTTCTCTTCTTCTTGCACTGCCGTATTCGGTGAACATTGGCGATTATCACAACGTGAATTTCAACGCAATAACACTAAGCCAACGTGTCTCTGCCGCTCGAATAGCTCCTCGAAATTGGATGCCCTGTCCGTTTATAGGTATTTTGGCACCATGACATACGACCGATTCTGCGCCGACCTTCTATTTTGTAATGCAAAATTTAACGCAGTAAGCGATATTTTTCTACACGCAGGTTGTGTCTAATTTGACTTTCGCCACTTTACATCCGATAAAAGCTATCTTCCATCAACAGACATTTCAAGAATCGTTGAATTTTTCATTTTTTGCGTCCATAATATCTACATTTCGAACGCCTCTAACACCGACTTTGTGCACTCAAAGTCCATGCCTCCACACCATAAAGAAGAACAGACCACAAGTGATTATTCTGTATCGTACCTGAAAAGGACAGCTGTTGATCACAGAGTAGCCGTTTGTACTTTACGAAAGCCTATCTTGTTCAATCCTGGACTTGATTTCCACGACTGGATCTATTTTTCATCTATCAACATGCCCAGATACCTAAACTACGGATTTCTTTCTATAGCTTTGCTATCAACGTGCGAAGTAGTGGGACCAAGACCCATCTTGCAAATGACAAACAACTTAGTTTTATTTACAATTTATTTTTAACCCGGTTTTCCTACCATGCGCGTTGACCGAATCTAGAATTTTCTATAAGTCCCGAGGGTTTCTAGCAATTAACGCAGAAGATTTTAATGAGTCGCTCATTCGATAAACCCTTACGCTACAAAACACTGCAAGTCTATTTAACCGATTACCCTAAAATTTCGTCATTCGTAATTCTTCTGCATCTCGAAAATGTTCACAGTAATCGTACGTTGTCTTCTATTAAAAATCCTCTCCTCGTCTCCTTATCTCAAAAACAGATCTCCTCTCCTTTCTGCCAACATTTTCTAGGTATATTATATAATTAAGCCGACCCTAATCATCTCTTTTTTGAGTGCAACTTCTTCTCCCCCTACAGAGACAAACTAAATATAGGATTCCCTCTGATTTTTAATTCCCTTTTTTCTACAGTTTTATAAGTCTCTTAGCTTCCGATTACCGTATACTATATTAATTTCAAAGTTGTTATCGATGCGAATATTAATGTACAACTAACGCAGATATTGCGAATTTCCCGAGCCTCCTCCCAGAAGAAAAAAGAAAAATCTAAAAATTTCAATATATACCATAATTTTCATTTATTAATTAATTAATTTAATTCCAGCCCCGGTTGTTTATCTTAAAAACATTTAATACCGGTCTATAATTAATTAGTGTTCTCGCGTTTTTTTTGTTTTTTTTTTTTTTTTTGTTATTTCCGCCACGAAGGGTGGCGCGTTTGTTTTACAGAGCTATAAAATTATCGTATATAACTGAATACTTCGGTAACGATCTACGTTGTTTTAAAGGCAGTGTCTTCCAGCTATGCACACGTTATGCTTCCGCAAAAAACTTTCCTCGATATTACTAAATATTATCATGATCTGTATCATTTTGTTCCTTCGATAGATAGCCATTACAACTATAACCCTTTCCTCCTCCACGTCATCGTATAACGGTAGTGTCTCTTCGTTAAGCGCAATTGCAGTTTTTTGTGTCTGGTTCCTTCACTTGGCAACACTTAAGACACGCGGATACTGCAAATTCGGTGATTCTAACATTCCGCCGACTAGCTAGTTAGTCGACAAAAAATTATGAAACTTGAAAATTGTTAAATGCAGAGCCTCGAACGGGCCTAAAATTCTAAATTTTTGGAACATTTGAATTCTTAATTTTACTGTGCTTTCCTTCTATATATATTACCAATTATTAGTCTTTCCGTCAAGTGGTTTTTACTTAATCGGCGATAAAATACTTGTATTATTTTTAAAATAATATTTGCACTCGTTGCTCCGTCACTTATATCTCTGAATTTACATAGCCGCATCATTTCTAAGACGAAAATAATGAATTATAAACATAAATAGCAAAAAAAAAGCGTGTTAAGATTGAATATAAAATGTTTCATAAATGTCTTTTGAAATATGTACCATCTTCGGTTAGAAAAGAAAAACGATTAATATAAGATATAAAATCGGCTATCTTTATCTGAAAACGAAGAAAAGAAATATTAGAAAAGCCCCTTATTCTGGTTCTGAAAGATACTACGATAGTGTGCTTCAATTTGCTTTCTACTATAGCTCTAGTAGCCGATCAATTTTCACGCGTTTTATTTCCAGCATTCCATTGTCTAGAACGCATCCGGCGGGTCCGGTAAATTGGGACCGTTATTGATATGACTGGTCGTGTGAAAGAACGGGAACAAGATGATTTTCTCCGCGCGGAATACTCATCCATCGTCGTGATTTCCTTCATCACTTTCCTCTTTGTACCCTCAGTGTATGACACTTGTATCAACAGCATTTCTTCACCACCAGCGCGTGGTGTACATCAGTGTGAAGCTGAAGCCAAAGTGCGATCTCTGCTAAACCATCTCCTTCGACAACTTCTTCCGAAGCGATTCTTTTCCCTACTTCGAGCGATTATAAATTTTCATTTCTTTGTCGGATTTCCCGTTAGTTTCCACGTACAATTTACCACCTCGTTGTATCTGCATAGTCATGCAATACTATTCCGTGTTTTTTCGCGGCCTCAAATACTCGGCTAAGGTTCAAACAAAGTCGTGTTCGCCAGTTCATGATACCCACGGTAAGTGTAATAGAAGTCAACGTATTCTTCATTGCGACGTCATTGAAGATGCTGCGCTACGCTTACTACCGTGCTTGCTTTCGCATTGCACTTCATTGAGAAATGCAATTACTATTATGCAAGCACTATTTTCCTTTTTTCAGTGACACATTAGACACCTCCTTTACATTCAAAATAACTTCATTTTATTCTTAAAACCGCGCCTATTTATTAAAACGACACACGCACATTATTAACTTTTTTTCTTTTTCGCTTCGCAAAAGTAATTAGTAGTTTTACGATATTATCTATTTATTCCGCGTTGCTGTTTTAAAACCTAGTACAGTCGAAGGTACACTGCTTAAACACAAGCATACTTCTTTTTTTTTTCTAAATGGGTTTACGAGAACATTGACCAAAAAAATTGAGAAGAAGGAAAAAATTAAATTGTATTCTTAAAAGTAGTTATATAAAGGATAGAAATAATTCGAGGGCAGGACTAAACAAAAGCAAAAAAAAATTGAGAAGATTTTATAAGCAGTAGGGAAATCACGTTTTAGTAGTGAAGAGAAGAAAGTCGATTGTTCAGCAGAGAAGATCGCACATTTAAATAAAACATGACACACATCAGGAGAAAGGAGATGAAGAGAACAAAATGGCCTAGATGCAGATGGAATCCGAGAAAATGATGCAGGAAGGAGACTATGATGAAAGCGAAGACGACAAATAATCTAGATATTTACGTTAAACATTTATCATCTGGACTGAGTTGCGCGGTGCATGCAGGATTGGAAGATGAAGTTCTACGAAGACAGTCCGGATATACACTTCGCCCAAACGACTTACAGCATCAAATTTATATTAACGGTATCTAGTCAGTCCTGGGTCAGCTAGGTAACTTGGACTGAATCTAGATTCGCGACTCACGTGGAAAACAACAAAAAGTATACTCGTAGTGTTCTTCACGCGCTAACAAACAGCGTAACGAGGATGTCCATGGTGAACTTGATAGTTGGTTGGACCGTTATTTGTGACGTTGCCATCTAATACAAACGGGCGGCTGTATGGTCACTTAAATATAGGGGCCATTCAACTACTTGACACCAAAAATAGCATTAAGCACCGCAAGCGCATATATCCTCTCGATTTGGTTATATAACTCTATTTGTATGGTATTGCCGCTCGATTAATGAGTAATCTTTTTTTATTATAAATACTAACGAGAACTTGTGTGTAAAGTTCCATAACACATTATACAATAATAGTTTACAAGTAGCGATTGTTTAAGTGGAAATTTAAAATATCAACAGCTTAGCTTAAGAGTTGGTTTTGGTTCATTAAAAAAAGAGGTGGAAATGTTACACATGCCGAATACACTGTGCTGTGTTAAAAAATATGTACGCGCTTATATTTGGAATAAATGCCGGGTGGTATTTGTCGAATTTCCTCAAAATTATGGCGTCATTTGTACTCCTTTTTGAAAGTTTTTGTTTGTTTGTTCGCGCATAATTTCGGAATCGTATCGTTTCAGCCTCAACCATAGAGGCCCAATCATTTTCTACCTTCATAATTTGCACTTATCTGAGAACATACGAGATTCTGCCTTCGATGACAGCGTGATCATTTTTTTTTTTTAATTTTCAATAAATTAATTTTTGAGACAATTTTTCATTACGAGTGTCTTCACCGTAATATTGGGTCTTTCAATTTCTCTATTTCGATCAAACAATTTTTTTTCTATTTTCTTCTCTTATGAATTTTCGTAAAAATCGAGGAAAACGTCAGCAAAAGAATCGGTTAAAGGTGTTTAGAAGGGGAAAAAAAGAACATTCGGAAAACTATTACAGATAAGAAAATTTTCATAAACACTATAGCAGCTAAATAAACATGTAAAATACGTTTGGAAAGGAACAACGGGAAAAGAAGATTAATTTTTCCCAGTACACGTTCGAAGAGTATTTTTTTGGTGTATACGTTTTTTATAGAGTGTGCATCACAAAACCGCGTAGAAAAACCTTTTTTTTTGTGGGGGGGGGGGGAGGCTCGTCAACCAAGGACCTTTACCCAGAAACGAAAGGTAAGGAAAAAAGTCGGTTATATTTTGATTCGATCAGAAATTTTACCTAAAAAGGAACAAATATTCCTTCCCCACTAATTATTCCTGCGTAGAAAAACCTCTTTATCGATAATATAATAAAGTGGAAAGAAAAAAAGTCGTTTCGGATTACGTGTCAAAAAAAAAGAAAAAAAAACAATACGACAAAACGGTAAAATTAGGCTGTTTGAGACAATTAGGGAGCAAACGTGATGGTGAATTTACCGCGGGAGAAAAGTCGATGACGTTTGTCGATGGAATTACGTGTCTATTAAGAGGAGCGTTTTCATTTGCCGGAAGAAAAAGGCGGAATTCGTAGTATAGGCCGAGCGGCGTGATTAGTCTCGGTGAATTATTGCGTTTAATTATAAAGTTGGGAGGGCGAGAAAGAGATTTAAAGGTGGCCGGCTTCTGGGCCGGTTATTGGCTGAAATGGCCGCGTCGCCGTATTATAAATTCGCGTTCTGTTTATAATTAAATTCCGTATCAGACAAACTTGAGCAGTCGGGCCAGCGCTTCGTTCTTCTTGCCCAGTTATTATTACTGCCGTAATCATGCTTCTGTCGAATTATCTGCCGCTCTGGCCCAGACTCTAATGCGATCTTCCGCGGCCTGCCGGTAACTCGACGAAATTTGTTCCCGTTGTTGTTGTTGTTGTTGTTGTTCCCGTTGTTGTTGCTGCTGTTGTCGTTGCCGCCGTCCCAGCGCTCAGCCATGGGACACCCGAGAAATTTCCATGCGGCATCGCCGACAGTTTCGTTCGGCTAATCTGAAACCGTATTGTTTACACAACTATTCGGCCGAGTTAAATTATGCGTGGAAACGCTCCAGACTAATAATGTCGAAATGCGTTAAATCCGGCGTCCTGGTCGCTTAATCGGTTCTGCAGCCCTTTCAGTGCATCGCCAATACTTGTACACATTCAGTAATAATATTGCGCCGCGAACAGATCATCGACGATAAGTGTCTTAGCCCCGTATTCACGCAATAATAACATCATCGATCGGCTAAAAATTAGCTCCTCCGCATTCGCCCCAGGCTATTCTTTAACCGGTTCCTTAAGAATCTGAAGCTTTTCTAATATTCAATTAAGAACGATCGTAGGGAAAAATGTCGCGCCGTTCGATGTGCATGCGATAACATCAGTTCTGTGCGTCACTCTGATTCGATTACTTACATGCGACTAGAATGTATGCAAAGCGGACCAGCGTAATTATTGTCTTAAATGTTCCTCGCCGAATACCGAACTAGGCGCATATCGCGGAAATGTCTTAGCATTCTGCATAACCGGCAGCGGTTTACTGTGGGCCGTTACTCGTTTCTCTCACTCTCCGCAACGATAATAACAACGCCGTTCATATCTCGAGCATTAATTTAATGGCGATGCACCCCGTCACCTTCTATGCGACGAAGAGAGACAGTTCTTTAGCCGTCGCTCGAACTAGCGACCGGAATTTCGCTGGCGTAAAAATGGGTGATAATTTCGATATTTCTTACTTGAATCGAATCGCATAAGGCTTTGCTCGTATTAGCCGATTATTATTGGTTGATTATTATTAGTCCAAATGTATTCGCTGGCACGACAATGCACAATTTTAAATGCGGGTTTTTTTCGGAATTCGAAACGATAAATAATTATCAATGCCCCCACCCCCCCAAAGATGTGCGATGGCGAACCGGATTAGTAAAGTCGTTTGCCGGTGGTAAACGCGTTGGCATTTGTTAGACGAAAGATACGTCCGGAAAAGTATCACGAATGAAACAGTAGCGAAATAACGAATCTACGAGAAGAGAAATTCGGCGAAGCAAGTTGTTGCGTAGGAACGAAATTAAGGGTAAAAAGTAAGTAAGTTCCATACACTTGGAAGGTCGTCAGGGATTGTGAAGCTTCACGGTGTGTACACTGAAACAGCACTAATGAGAGTAGTGGGGGACTAGTAGTTCCTTTCTCTCGGCCATCTTTATTTTCCCAGATTTCTATAACCAATATTCAATTTCAGATTAGGTTGATACCTGGGAGCGATTCTTCGGATCCGGAACGAGACAAGTCTCGAACCCCCGTGTCTCCTCTGATTTAGCAGTGAAGCACGTTAATCACTCTGGTTATAAAACTGAGTGGCTTCGGGAAAAAAGGTAAAAGTTTTCTCGGGAATTTGTGTCAAACTGAAATAGTTCCAAATGATGCGTAGACAAATCGGGAGTTATTGGAGAATATGAGAAACCAATTTTGTTTTTTTCTTTTTACCGCTATAATTGAATTTATTACATAAACTTATCTACAGTCTGACGGGAAACCTTTGCTTTTCTCCTTTTTTTAAACCGGGCTTACTCAGAGGCTATATAAGAAAGCGAAAAATGAGTATAGATACTAATGTTAAGAAACCCGTAAAAATAACTTTTTATTCGGAAAATTTTATATTTATAAATATAAAATTAAATAACCTACCTGTTTCGGGAGCACAGTCATCCCCGCATATTCATGGTATTTTGCAAAGTTAAAATTTTTAAACTACGACATATAAAAAAGTCGACACGTAAACAATTTTAATTTAAAACATTAAAATTATAATTAAAAGTTCTGCTAATATGACTTTATAAAATTACATTAATGTGTAAAATATATAAAAAGTCACAAAATGATAATAATAATAATTAAAGATTTTTTTTTATACTACAATATTTAACAAAAGATTAGATATACTGTCAGAAACTAACAAAATTAAGTAAACTAAGAACGGAGATGCGAACACAAAAGAAAGAGATAATAAGATGTTAGAGGTGCAATGAGAATGAAAAAGACATGAAGGTATTTGGCAGGGTGTCGGAGATTACGGAATTAAACATTTCTGAAGAGAATATGAGGGTCAGTTCCTTTTTCATGGGATCTTTACTTTTCCAGATTTCACTGCTACCCAACTCAATTTCAGGCTAAGTATACCCGGGGAACGTTTTGAATCTGGAAGGGGTCAAGTATTTCGATAACCTATGTTACAATTGTTGTTTTGGTAGCTATGCAACTTTACTAGACTACCCATTAAAAACGCTAAGAAATAATAAATTAGAACACAGGCTTGCACACTCCGTCGAGAGGTAAGGAAAATTTTTGTTCGAATTGTAGACAGTTTCGTAATTAGAATGGATATGGCAGTGTTCAGTATGTTAAACGAAAAAAAAAAAAAGTGTATCGAAGCATTATTAAGAGGCAAACGAACGATAGAGATGACGGCGGAACAGATAGCGATGGGAAAGCATTAAACCAAAGTAGGGCAGGATGTAAAAACAAAAATTTGCTGAAAACAGGATATATCTGAGAAGAGTCTAGCATTTTTTGCATAAGTAAAGCAAATTAGTAATGGGAATATTAAAGAAATAGAGATGGGAAGATATCTAAAAAAAATTCGCCATTTCATTACCCATTATATCGAGATATACAGACCCAGAGGAGTGGATAAAACGGAGTGTTAATTGTAGATGCGGGAACGCATGCAAAAGATGATAAAGTCGCAGAAGAGAGATGAACACAATGGAGCACAGTTTAAGCACCGGTTCATCAAGTAAGGATTACAGAAAGAAAGAAAACAATCAATATCCGGAGAAGTTCCAATAGAAGAAATAAATTGTGTATGACTACTGTTGTTGGAAAGAGATTTCGAAGAAAAGGGAGGTAGAAGATTTTTTTGTGAGATAAGAAAATTAAAAAAAAAGTATGAAAAATTAAACGGAAATAAGTTGACAAAGGGAAAGAATAGGAATTTTCTTAGTAGTAAAGCGGGCAAAGCAGATCCCAAAGCAACAATATTTTTTATTTCTAGCTAAATTTTTGATATTCTTGAACATGTTCCTAGTACCTATTTGTACTTATATTTGTTATAAATTTTTGATAATTAGAATAGGCGACTAACAGCAGGGTCTTTTACCTTAGCTACCTAGTACAGCTTAAAAATACGTGTATAGTAATAATAATAAAGAAACATGAATTTAAATAATCGTTATTTATTCTGTTAAGGTAAATAGAGAAATATGCAAAACGGTGGATACGAACTAGAGCGGTTATTTTTTTAAAATTCAAAGTTATTTGTTTTGTTTGCGTGTAATTATGTACTTAGCGCAATCCCTCGGTTCATTCGGAGAAAGAATTAATATACACGTGCCGAATATCGGTATTACGGATTTTATCACGATCGTAAAGTTCAATGCACGGCGAGGGTACTTTTTGGCGTGCGTGAGTGATTACGATCGAGCGTTCGGTAAGATCCGATGAATTCCTGATATTTGTCTGTGTGTGTGTATATTGATTCCGGAAAAGTCGCGTTCTAATCGACTAGTAGAACTACATATTAGCTGAAATGGGACAGGTACCACGCAGGTAACAACCATCGTGCGTGAGGCAACACAGAAAGCAACAGAGAGACGTCATATAATTATTCTATCGTAGTATAATTAATAGATGATATAGCGGTACAATTGTTGCTCTAGTCGCAGATTTCTAATACGCCGTTGGGAAAAGGCTGGTCGGTCTTTCGAATTGGATCAAAAAGTTCCGAACCTGTGTCCTCTGATTTAGTAGCTAAGCAGCTTAACCACTAGGCTACCGCGCTACCAATGTATATTGATTACATTATAATTTTTAAGCCAGCCCCCATTAGAAAAAATGTACCAAAAAAAAATTTGTCCCAATTTTATATAACGTTTGTTATATTTTAATTTTTACTGACTTCCAAAAAGAAGGAGGTTAAACGTTCGTCGTGTACGTTTTTTTGTTTTTTTCTTTATAACTCATATCTATATAGACACCAATTTGATTAATTCTTTGTCCATTAGAAAGAGTACCATTCAACTTAGGTATCATATGAGTAATGATGAAAATCGGTAAACATAAATTGAGTATTCGTTAATAAACGTGAAAAAATGTGGTCCCTTTGGATAACTTTTTTTTTCCTATTATTCTTTATTAGTATAACAGAGACGGTTGACTTAAGGTGCTATCGAACTCTTCCAGCTTTTCTACATCTGTCGTTTCGGAAGTACCACGTATAAATGTGACAAATTCTTCGCTATTGCACAGTTCGTCGTGCTGGTTTCGTTTCCGCAATCCACGTTTGCGCTGGATGGCGGTTTTCGTTTTTGGAAACATAATGAATATTATTACTATGCAGGTTGATGATTAAGACGTCCCGCCATAAGGACTAGCATGATTGCTAATTTAATAATCCCATAGAAACGCCAAAGAAGTATTATTTCTATGTCTTGTAATATGTCAAGTTGTTTCGGTAGATTAATAAAATTTGTGGCGTAAGTTATTAGTTGTATTTTTTTCCTATTATACAAAAATTGGGACATTTTTTCGTTATAAAATCTAATGGGGGTCGGCCTAAGAATTACGTTGTAAATTTTGATCATTTTATACGAAGTACAAAAGAAAAAGAGATAGAAATGTAAGCAAGAGGGGTCAAGGGGCGCAGCCCCTTGCGAGGCCAAAATGGCCGAAGTATATATATATATATATATATACATATATTTAAGATGCTTAGCTACCATATCGCATATCGGAGGTCACAAGTTCGAGACTTGTCTCATTCTGGATCCAAGTCGCTCCCAAGTTTATTCAGCCTGAAATAATTGGATACCAGAGAAATTTGGGAAAATAAAGGTGGCCGAAAGAAAAGAACTGACTCTCGTACTCTCATTAGTGTCGTTGAGCTTAGTACATCGTGAACCTTAACTTTACAATCCCCGACGCTCTATCAAGGGTATGGAATTTACTTTACTTTTTTTTTATATATATATATATATATTAATTACAACGTAATTCTTAGGCTACCCCTCATTCGAAAAAATGTCCCAATTTTATGTAACGTTTGTTATATTTTATAGGATTTTCGTTATTGTTATTTAAAAAATGTCACAATTTTATGTAATGAAATATGTAATGAAATATGTAACGAAAAATGTAACGAAAAAATGTCTTAATTTTATATAATGAAAGTTAAATGTTTTGATAGGATTTTTGTGGTTATGTTATTTTTTTTGTGTGTTGATGCCAGTAAGAATCACGTTGTAAATTTTGATCATTTTATACAAAGTATAGAAAAGAAAGAGACAGAAATGAAAGCAAGAGGGGTCAAGGGGCACAGCCCCTTGCAAGGCCAAAATGGCCGAGTTTATATACATATATATATATGTAGATGTATGTTGACGATAATTATGATTCTTATTTATAGTTATTCATTATTTTATCTTATTGTCTGTGTAACAAACACGATGTATGAGCAATTAACTTCATATTTAATTGATGAACGATTGAGGTAAGCGCAAGTGGACAAACATACTTATGTTTGCCGCGAAGAAAACGTTACTGACAAGACGCGTGGTACAATTTGGAAACAGTTTTGATACAATCAAATCATTTAGCGTTTCCTTTCTGCCCTTTGGCCTTTATTTCTTTACTTCTCTGATAAATTAGACGTAGCTGCCTTTGGTTCTTAAGATGATTTCGGGGAAAAAGTATTGTTGCTGTTGCGGTCGTCCATTCAAAGTACAGCGGTCGAACGAAATCAGCGTCGTCTCTCTTAAAACCGTCTTTGGCAAGCGATAAATACCGCGCTCGACACTTGTATCTTCGCAACTACAAATTGCGAAAAGAAATAATAAAAGAAACAAGTCCACTAACCGAGTTTCTAAAAATAGACGATCAGACGAGCTGAACAAAAATGTCTCCTCCCGTAGGCGAAGATTTTCAACGAAGTATAGAACGAAGACCAAAGAGTAGATAGAAATATGCTGGAAGAGATTTTTTCGCGCAACTATCGTGAACGGTGAATTTGTGCCGGTAGGCGCATTGATTGTGGGCTAAAAAGGTGCACTTATATGAGGTAGGAGGAGACTACAGAAGAACGATAGAGAGAAAAAAAGCGGCCAGCCGTGAAAAGATTCTATACGATGAATTTTAAAAATGAAAATTTTCCAAATTTTACGATGATTTTTTTTCGGAAATCTCTTAAAATTTTCTCTGTCCGCTTCAAACGGCCGTAATATTTTTAGAATAGCTGACAATAAAATAAATTAACTTAGAAGAAAAATTAAATTAATATTATTATAATTGACAGTTTCGGTCTGTGTGACTTTCATTTGTGAACGGCTGAAATTTATTGCGTGAACTGAGGCGTAAAAATTTTACTACGCGTTTCTCGAATAAATTAATTAACAGAAATGAGTGTAAACTGGTAGCGTGTGTATTCGCGGCAAACATAAAAATGTTACGACCGTAGCGGCACTGCAACAGACTTTATTAGTCGTAAAAGAGCACGTCGCCAACGAAAAATCATAATCGATTATTGCCGTTCCCCTACTACCCTGCACCGATGTTATTCTTCTTCCGCTCTGAACGGACCCCCGATAAAAATCATGTCCCGTTTGTTTCGATTCGCCACCATTTACGGGCCTCGTAATTTTCACCTGTACCATTCCAGTAAAGATGCACTCGCCCGACCGAATCACCAACGCCAATTGAAAACTTTTCTCGCCAAAAGCACTATACGCCGTTTCGCTATCTATGTCAAAAAAATACAAAAATGTTTATTATGTATATTCCGAAGAAAAGAAAAGAAGCTCACACATTACGTGATACTTCCAGACGCACACAGTCAGTCACACAGCAGTTTATCCGCGAAAAAAAAAAAATATTAAGCAAGTACTTTCGGGAACGCACCAGAACAACCCCTAAAGAAAAGATATAGGGTGAATAGACACACTAACAGTCACACGGCAATTCTTTCAGGAAAGACTATTATTTCCAGACACACATACTCGCAATACCTTTATGGAAAAATATTACACGATAGTTGCAGATACTCAATTTTTGCAATTATTATTTTGTGAAACGATAATACTTTATCTCCTGGAAGGATATAGTTGATTTTCCATCTTCTATATCAACGCATCGTTCGATTTTTTTTTTTTTTCTGTAGTTACATTTTGTATCGGTATCTACTTTTACGATGGCCAAATGCAAATAGAAGGACAAAGCGATTTCATGTTCAGTAAATAGTATCTAAAGGACTGGAAAATTTTCATGCCCGGTTGTATTTGCCGGCCGAATTATACGCTCTTACCACCGGCAATTTGAATTAGTGATAGATCGGTGTTACCTCATCATACATCTGCTCAGGTTACACACACACCTGTTCTTTTAAAGCACGCTTTCCAGCCTACTTCAAATGTCCCATACGACTGAAATATAAATGAAAAATAAATAAAAACACAACGAACATTTAAAATTTCATTACGTTTATATTAAAATGCGAAAAAAAAAAAGAAAAAGAAAATTCAGGGGGGGGTTAACCATTTGGATTTTTCCAGTTTCCAACGAAGTTCCGAGCAGTTTTTAGAGTAAACAACGTGAATTAATTTGAAATGAGCAATCTTGCAAATCGTAAGAATTATCTATCATTGCAACAAAACAAAGAAATAAAGACACTGACACTACCATATAAAACGACGGAGTGATGATTTTTAAATCAAAAATAAAATTAAAAAAAATAATTTTCATGCCATTAAGCTGGTGTCACAAAAACGGTACAAGTTAGCCCCCTAAATTTCATCGGTGTAAAATGATAAAAGGCGAAAATCGTTCACGGCATCACATTCAAAAACAAAGTTTGCGTACTTACAATCTGTTTAGACAGCTATTAGAGAAATGTGCGAAAGTGATGACCGATGCCATACTCTCACATGACATTTTCCTCAGATCCATCAGACTTGGGGTACATAATGAGAAGAGCCCCGTAATCGGTGGTTTAGAATTCTGTTTCTTATGTATGTTCAACGCGATTCTCGAACACACTGTGAGTGTTCACGTATTTTATAAGAAAGTCAGCAGTAATAGCGAACGAAGTAATTTCAGAAAGATATTGCCCGACCAGTGGGAATAATCATTTTTTTCGCACTCAAAAATTCCTCTCATTTTGAACGCAATCATGATTGCTGGTAATTTATGTTAATTTAATCGTTTCCCATACGGGGGAATACCTTTAATCTCTACCATTCTTCAAATCAATCCACATATTGCATTTTACTGTAGGCAGGAAATCACTTTGAAAATAATTATTCGCGAGAACTCAGTTGAAGGGGAATGAAATAGAAAAATGAACATTTGGTCAAATTTTTCCTGCGGTGGTGGTATAAAGGAAGAACCAACGGCAGAAAAAACACTTAATAGAGTAGAAGAACGCGGAAAATCTGTGGAAAATGTATTATATAAGTATATACGCGGTATGTGGGTGGATGACTGTAACTTTTTTAATTCTAATTGGTCTCTTTCTTTCTTTTCAGGTAAGTAACTCAATATAATTCATAAAGAGAAAATTCCCGTCGATAGCAGTAAGTTATGGTTATTTTATTAACGCGAAGTGCGCTGTGGTAAGCATGTTTTTGTCCTATTACCGTGTATCCGATTGAGTATTATATATTTTAAATACGCAGGATAGCGTATAATTGTTTGTAATTTACATAACATTTTTCAACGGTAGGAACAACATTGTTCTCTTAAAGGAAGATCAATTTAGAATAATATTTAATGTCGTTCTGTATCGTTGTAGTAAATAGAACTTTTTAAATTAAAATACGCCTATGCTGCGATAAATATCAGTTAAATGCTGTACGAAAATCGAATAACTGACAAGACTGCTCTCTCATCCACGAGCATATTCCTTCTCCACTCGATCGAGATCGATCTTCCGTGGATTCCCGGTCATCTAGGCACTGAAGACGGTGAGATAGTGGATATTCATTAGCCCGTCGTTCCGTTTTCAGTGACAGATTTTTAAGCACCTTTTCCGCTCATAATATTGTTCTGCTTTCCTCGGCCGCTCATTCCAAACAGTTGTCTTCATTAATCCTGTCTCTTCCTTCACTTCTCTACTCAGACATCTCTTCCTCCTCGACTAGGATCCCTTGATTTTCTCTATCTTGAACGAGCCTCTATAGTCTCTGCTATTTATCGCTTTCGCTTTAACCAAAGCTTCCTTTCTACATCAGTTTGTCAGTTTTCATCTGCATCTACCACATTTTGTCCTTTTCAGCTCCCTTCCATATATTTTCCTTCCTAATTACATTTTGTTTGAATGCGTAGCCTTCTCTGCTGAGCATCGTCATATTCTTCTCTATTAACACTTGATGTCCCTACTTCTTATAGTGCTACTTGTATCCCTCTAATCTCCTTCTGTTTTTATTGTTCCTGCTCTTGAATTATTTTTATTTCCTATTCTTAAACGCGTAAGAATATAACTTCATTTTCTTGTTCTTTCAATTTCTTGGAGTATGCCGTTGCTAAAAAATAAAACATTAAAAAAGAAAAAGAAATAAAGTGCTTTTTTAGAAAAAATAAATACCGATACTTGAAGGTTTATTATAAAAATTTAAAAATGCACTAAAAAGTAAAAAATAATTACTCCCGATAAGGAATGATATAACTTGATATCGTAATTTTTATACAACATTCATACCTGAATTAGAGTCAGCATCAAATTCATGTTACTATATCTAGGAACAATTTAATGAACATTTAACGCAGTTTTTAATTATTATTATAATATAAATTTGATGCCGACTCTAATTAAGGTTTTAATGGTGTATAAGAATTACGATATCAATTTATATCACTTTGATATATACTTTTTATCGCGAATAATTATTTTTTACTTTTTAGCGCATTTTTAAATTTTTATAATAAACCTTCAAGTATCGGTATTTATTTTTTGTAAAAAAGCATTTTATTTTACAATTTTTAGCGTTGTGCTTGAATTTTTTTTCACATTATTCTCCATACTTTGTACTTAAAAAAAAATCGATTTCTTTATTTTGAACTGCATTTCCACGGTAAAAATATCAAAAGCTACATTTCCATGGTAATTTGGCAAATTTATAGTATTTTAAGTCAATAAATCTAACCTGACGGTGAAACCAATCATGAATGAAAAGCATTCAAAAAGCTTCAATCGACCGCATTATTAAGGATAACTCAAAAACTACCGGTCAGATCTTGATCAAATTTAAATGGAACCACATAAGAAGCACCGCCTTTTAAATAAAATAAGACTCATCGGAAGAAAGTTCTGAGGTAACACAGATAAAAAAAAAAAAAAAAAAAAATAAAAATACAATCGAATTGAATACCTCCTCCTATTTTGAAGTCGGTTAAAAATAGATAGTTTTGGTCATAAACATTGATAAGTTTCCTAGTATTTCAATATGCTCTCTATATGTAAGTTTTAATGTTCGATAATTAACCCCTTACGCCCTTATAATTTTGGGTGCGTGAGATTATTTTCAGGTATTTCATAGCAATTAGAAGAAGTATTTTTTTTGGGAGGGAGGCTATAGATGTACCGTTAATAGGTCACCCGAAAGAGCGTCTACTACAATTCGCCGCGAGCACGATTTGCCGAAATCATGTTTTCCCCGACACGTTTTGCCGCTGTCATTATAATAACTAGACGTTTATTTTTACGGCGAGAGGAAATCGTCAATTTCTCCAATGTATTAGACTTATTTTTTTTCACTTGTTCAGTTAGTGTTGAACGAACTTGCGGAATTAAAACCACGTATAAAAACATTATATGATAAAACTAAAGGCCAATGTAGAACGCAAACATTTTAAAGCAAAAATAATGTTTAAAAGTCGGTTGTAGTTGCATACAACTGATTTTTCGATACACGCACGACATCTTACTGAACACGGAACGTATTTTACAAACTTCATTAATAAATCTATTATCTAATATTAAAAAAGAAAAGAAAAAAATAACGAAATAAAAACACTGCAATATAAGAATTTATTTTACAGAACAATGAAATACTGAAAAAAACCGACCAGTTTCGGATCAGCGTGATCCATATATTCGTGATGTCTAAGTGTGGATCCAAGTTGATTCGAAACTAGCCGGTATTTTATAATATTTTTGAAATTTTTAAAAATAAATTTCTGCGTGTAAGTGTTTTTATTTCGTTTTTAATTAATATTCGCATAGGACGAAATGAAAAATTTTACAATTAAATCTTTTTTCTATATCTATCTGTTTATCTATATATTTTAATAATTCAACGAGAAAATGTAGCGCTTATTTGAGAACATTTGTTTTTTTGAAATTCAATTATATATAAATATATATATATACATATGTGTATCTGTATGTATATAATGAAAGTGGAAAAACGGAATATATATAAAAACAGAAAAAATAAAAAAGTTCAATAAGTTTCTTTTACTTTTGTTTTATCCCTCGAACCTAGGCTAAAAATTAAGGCAAACGGTCCCTTAATTGGGCCCTTAACTGCGCACTATTATTATGTAAAATACTTACAAAGCCGTATAGATTGTTGGTAAAAAAATGTGGGTTAATGAGGTGTCTGAGCGGATCAGTTAAAATAGCCCAGAATTACATGTAGTCGAACATAGAAATACAATGTCAGATGACCACATTTCTATGCTAAGACTGTTTAGTACAGTCTCGTGTGCGCATAATAATAAGATAAAAAACATTTAGATTACACTTGTCCAATATTGCATCACACTAGTAACACAGGCAATGTAAGAAATAAATAGGAGCGAACATTGGCCAGCTAGTGTGCAGAGCTGATCGCTATAAACAATTCTGCAGCTCCAACGCCCTCGGAAAAATCGATTAAAAGATTGAGATGACATTCCAAGTTTTTAAAATGAATATGTATAAGAATTGACCTAATGATTGGGAGAAAAAAAAGGGAAAAAATGACTCCGTTTTATGTTAAAATAGGAAAAGAAAAATGGCCGATTAAAAGGCTTTCAATAAAACACCACAATAATTGGAATGCACAATGGCAGCGCGTTGTTTCGCAATAACGAGCTACTATAATTACACTCCTTCAAGAGCTGTTTCACTTTTTTTAGTAACACATCGCATTTGTGTTATTTCTTCAGTTCTAAATAACTTCAGTTTTATGAAGCTGATTGATATAAAAATATATGTTTCGATATTCGTTTCGAAATTACAAAAATAATGATTAGCGCTTGCTCTATATCTTGATTTCGTTTCTCTTTAAAAAAAAAAAAAAAAATGTAACGCAATCAAAATATATTTTTAATTTATGTAGAAGCAAATTGGTTTAAGTTGGTCACCGAATTACGTCAGAGAAAGGAGTTTGCTACTTACTACCCAGTAGATGATAGTAGCACGAATAAAACAATATTAGCCATAAGTACAATGATGTTTATTGCGATAAACCTTGCTATGCATGATCTAGGGGGATTAACAGTAAAATAGACAATGTAGAGGAAGAGGTATTAATAAAATTAATGGGGAACATACCAAAGGAAATTCAAAATGAAAAAAATCTGGAGAAATGGAAAAACAAGGTTAAAATTTGGTTGATAGCATGGTATAAAGAGAAATAGAAATAGTAACAAAAAAAAAAAAAAAAAAAAGTATCGTAATAATAGTAATAACCACATATATATTGATAACATTGATATGAGACTCGCTACGATCTCTAGCTTTAAGCTGCTAATGAGAGAGTGGTAGTTGTATAAAAATTATATTGTATTATTTTAATATATAAGTTATCATATTAAGGTATTGTAATAGGAAATATTATTTTAGATGATGGTATAATTGTAATATAAATGATAAATAATGAGAGTGTGGATTTTATAGTATTACTTAATATATAAGTTAATACACTTTTTATGCTGTAACAGAAAGTAGTACTTAAGTTAAGCTGATGTTATATTGTACAAATAAATGATATAATTATGTTGGGAACCCACAGACGGGCTAGTGCCTTGTGGGATCCGAAAATTATTAAAAAAAAAAAAAAAATTCAAGTGGAACTCGGATGCACACTGATAGTAGTCGCCGAGTTCTGTAACAGACTCGCAAATCCGAATTTGTAAAAATAGCGGCGTTAAACAATTTGTTAAAAATATGTCCTGCACTAGTACCGTGGAAACCGACCTGGTCGGTTTAACGACGTTTTGATCGGTCGAAAAACGTTTCCATTGGGATCTAATTAAAAAAGGCTCCGGTCATTAGCGCGGAATAAAAAAAAAAAAAAAAACTTCCCCCGAGCGAAATCGTCTTCATTAAGTTCAAGCGACCAATTGAAGCCGAGCCTTATCTTTTTGACTCCTGAACCACAATATGGCCTACACGTCTTTTTGGGGAAAGCTTTTTGTTTACATTCTTTCGCGCGCTTCTGAAACATCTAGCCCGACATAAGAAGAAGACAATATCTCTCTTCTAAAAATCATCTCCCCTCTCCCTTCGCCGTCGAACCGTTGAAGAAGTTTCGAAATCCGATTCTATTAATGAGAAAAACACCTGCGAACGTGTCTGGCATTCCGAAAACCGGGAAATAAACTCGCTGCTGCTCCTGCGATTGTTAATGCATTACGTTACGACTTACTATCTGCAACCATTTAGATTTCAGTCGGTACCGGGATTCGGAATGCCGAAACTGGTCGACATTATTCCGGTCATAATCTTTATCTTTTTTAGCGTATAAACGTACACAGGCAGCCGCACCTCGGCCCTTATGTGTGCCGAAAGAACGCTGACTTATCGTAGGAAGTGATTGTCAGAGCGCGCGGTATTTTTCAATTAAAGCCACGTTACGACGCGAGCGGGGCTCTGCACTTCTAGGACGTGCTGTCTTTAAGTTTTCGCAATAACTTCCGCAATCGAAGTTATCTAATTCGATTGCGCGGGAAATGCCGAATTAAGTTCCCCAGAACGGTCAGCTTCAGAACAGTTATAATATCTCCGCCGAAATTTTTCCGGTACCACCCTCATTAGTTGACCGCGATGATAGATGCCTCAGATTAGGATCATCTGATCCAGTCCGGGGGGGGGAGACAAGTTTTTTATCGTTTTAACAACACCTTTTGCGGCTAATTTCTAGAGTAAGTTATTTTCATGTAAATCAAATGTTTGTAATAATCTCGTTTACTTAACGAACCGGCATGACAAATTCTCTATCGGATGAAGCAGATACCTGCTAATTATTCTTATCTACAAAAGAACGATCAAACGGTAATAAAAATTCTAAATCACGGGATCGTTGTACATTCTCTGAACATGTTTTGTGAAATGCACGGAGTTTTAATATACATACATATATAGAGGAGGAATATTTGATGGGAGAGATGATCAATTCTTCAGTGTAGGAAAACCGTATAAAATATGCTTATACAAGGAAATAAAATAATTTTACTTCGTCTAGATGAAGTATGAGCACAAATAAAACATAAAATAGCAAATTTTATACAATACTACGAAGACGATATAATAACAAACAACCTACGCACACACACACACACACCAAATCGTTTTCTATGTAAAATATGTTGATGATATTCTGTGTATTTTTAATGAAAATTCTAATCAAATCAATTTTCTAGATTTGTCTAAATCATATTCCGTCCAATTTACAATAATAACATGATAAATTATTTAGATTTAAATATACAAGAAACATAGATTATAATATATATTATAAAATAACGCAATCAGATACAATCATAAGCCAAACGTCAAACCATCCAAAGACACATAAATATGCAACCTTTAAAACATACTTACATAGAGAATACACGATACCCCAGTGGGTGACAAAAATAAAAATAATGAAATAAATTTAATAAAACAATCGGCAAAAAATAACAACTATAATCCTAACGTTATAGACAAATTAAATCAAAAGATATAATAAACAACTTGAAATACAGAAATAGAAATATAATAAATAAATCATAAAGAGCAAAAATGGTCAACATTTATATACATCAATCAAAATATACACATATTTTAACAAACATTTTCAAAAATAATAAGTTTGGATATAAAACAAACAATAAATTATTTAACAAGTTAATAACACCAAACTCAGAGAATAATAGCAATGAAAGTGTAAATTCGAAAAACCAATTATATATTTATTAAAATGTAACAGTTGTAATAAAATTAATATAGGGCAAACTAAAAGAAATTTTAAAACAAGATATAAGGAACGTGTGTATACACGATTAAATATAAGTCTCTTCAAAAATCAACATTTGCTGACCACACAATCAAACAAAACCGTACAATAGCATATCAGATACGACAATTTAAAAAATACTATCCAATAATAAACTTTTGAACACAGTAGAGGATTATTATATTAATAAATACAAAGGCATAAAACATACAGTAAACAATACAAAAAAAAACATGTTATTTAATATCAAAACTTTATAAAATTAAAATCACCGTCATCATCAAGTAGCAGCCCCAATCTGGGGATGACTCACTCCATTTTTATATTTCGCGGTTCCTTGCCATCTGAATTAGTTCGCTGCATTTTTTCCCGTCAATGTCTGTCATTTCGATTCGTCTCCTTTCTCTTGTTGCTTCAGATTTTCCCTTGCATCGCTGTAATTCCTCCCTTTCGCATCTTACGCGCGAGGTATTTACTTTTTCTCTGGATTACGTCTTTTGCTATATCGTATTCTGTCATTTTCCACCTGCTTAGAACGTCTTTATGTTTCACCTTGGCCGTCCGTGGTATTCTCATCATTCTTCGTAACGTTCACATACCAAATGCATCTAGCTTTTTCCTGCATTCCGCATCCATCGTCCAAGTTTCTGCTCCGTATTTTATGACATCACGTAGCAGTTGTTGAGCCTCGTTTCAATTGCATTCCAAGCTTCCGATTCTTCAACACCGCTTGTAAATTATTAAATGCTTGTTTGGCCATTCCTATTCTTGATCTAATTTCGTTTTTATCGCAGCCGTCTGAAGTGAATAGGGTACCTAGGTATCGGAATTCTTCTACTTGTTTCAGCACTGTATTATTTTAATTTTTACTTCTCATTTTTGGAGAATCTCATCATCTTTGTTTTTTCGGCGTTTATCGTCATGCCATACTTAATTCCGGCTTTATTAATTCGATTTAGCATAATTTGCAATTGACCAACTAATCCGACAATAACAGCTGATATTATTAATAGAGTTATTCCGTTGATTTTGAACCCAGTGTTGTCGAATTTTGCTTCCCTCATAATTTCTTCCGAATAAATATTGAACAATCTTGGCGATAAAGGACATGCCTGTCTGACCCCTCTTTCAATCCTGCATTTTGTATCCGAATACCCGCCGTTCAATTTCATTCTCGCTGATTGACCCTAGTATAGATTCTTGATAACTTGTAGATCACTATTATCTAGCTCGTGTTTCTGCAATATACTTACGAGTTTATTTATGGTTTATTCTGTCGAACACCCCCTTTTCGACCTCCACAAAGCACGCTATTACACCTCGGTTTCGATTTATTGCTCTTTATACTATTATTTTAAGGAGAGCTATCGTGAATCTCTAGTTCCTTTCTTTGAAACAAAAAATTAAAATATATATATATATATATTTTTATATTTTCTTATATTACTTATTTTGTTTTATTATTTTATTACTCCATTATTTTTATACGCCTGTTCCACATGTACGTAGACCAGCTATCATTATCGATTTATTCCTTAATAATGACTAAATAATGTAAATAACAACAAAATAAAATTCAGTCCACAAGTAAGTCGAACAATTGACGAAACCGACCGGAATATTTTATTATATTTATTGTTTTTCTGTATATATTAGTCGTTCATTTATTAATGCGTTTTACAGTATGGATAATGTTGTGTATTTTTGTGAACTGTGAATGTTGTTTGTGTGATATCAAAAATATAACACTAGTAACCGAATGTTGCCAATTTAAATTGCTTACATTTATAATATTTTATCTGCTAATTAAGTACGATTGAAGAAGTTATTAAATGATAAAGGAAAACAGGAAGGCGAATCCGGTAACATGTTCCGAACGAAATGATCACAATCGTACATGAAAATAAGCCGAAAATATTAAAGACTGTAAAATATAATTTGAAATTCCGCCGGGATATTTTAAAAAATTTGGAAAAATAAATCTGCCGAATAAAAATAATTTAGCAAAGCCGTTTAATCCATAAGTGAGCCAAAAAGTTTTAGGAAAGTCTAAGAAAAATACGAATCTCGAAATTATTAGCAATATCCTACCTGTACGGCTACATGGAACAGGATCTACAGAATTAGCTTTGTAATGGCAACTACAGTTGATGAATTTTAATTAACGTTCCAAGTGCTTTCGACAAAATCAGACGTTCAACCGTGACCATGGAGTTTGTTATTCCAAAACAGTCGGTTAATTTGTGAATTTACAACTGAATTATATTTCTGTGTTCGTGCGGTATTAACCATTATTGGGAAGTAATAAAATTGAAAAATCTTACGGGTAATCAAAAGTTTTCTGAAAAATAGAAGAATAAACCTTTTGTGCGCTGGAGAGAAAATAAAATGCTCGATTACGAACCGTCAGTGGCTCGGCCACGTTGTTTAACATCGCCGTGTTGTCATCGATACGTAAAGAGACAGATGAAAACAAATGCTCGGAAGCTGAGATGATCTTATCGTAAGTTTAAATAACAAAGGAACGTTCGTTATAATAAGTGGGGAAATAGAGCTAGTCAGAAATACGAACGCCATTAATAATCGGAAATGTAAGAAATCAAGTTCAAAGAACGGATAAAGAAATCAAACTGAATCGTAAAAATCTACCTTTCAAAATACGGGCACTGCTCGGATTCGAAATGAAAACACGAACTACAACAAACGTATTATGATAAAATCGAAAAATATTTCAACAATCGAAAAGTAAGTTATAGAGACTTGGACAATTTGCCTAGGTGTCAGAGCTTTTTACATTCGCGTCCTCATCAGATTCAGAGTAAATGCTTTATTAATATCGCGTTTTCCCATTTCGAACAATCATTGCATTTTTGTAAATCGTCGATTTTTCCTTCATTTAAACCATCGAGGCTCACTGAGGTATCGGAAGAAAGAGAAACTTCGTACTCTGCAGATTTTACATCCTTCGTATTCTCCGGCTAAGAACATCTTGAACTTTCCTAACTTGCTTTACCGTGCCCCTGGGTCGTCCTGTAATTCACATTTCCCCTGCGCTTTCGCTATCCTTTTTTAATAAAAACTATAGCTTCGATATATCGAACGGAAAATAATAAAAACGAATACTAACCGGTTTTCTCTCTACTCAATACTGACACAGTGCTGGAAAATTGCACTTTAAGGGACCTCCGCGTTAAGACTATAAACACAAAAACAGACGTTTACCTCTAAAGTCGAGAAAAAAAAATTTCAATTTCACTAATTTGTTAAACTTGATTTTACTTCATTAATTCACACGGCGTTTTTTTTTTTTTTTCTTTTTTTAAATTGTATATCTACAAAGAAAAATATGAACGGTATCAGAAAGAAGAAATGAGTTTTTTTTACAGGTTTGACAAACGTGTACATTAGCCCGAGAAATGGGAAGAAGGAAAAAAGTAAAACTGTATTCTTACATGTTTAGAAGTGATAAAAATAATTCAACTAGGCACAGGATTAAGCAGAAGCAAAAGGAAATGAGAGAATATAAAAAGTGCTATAAGCAGTAGGGAAACCAAGTTTTAGTAGAGAAGAGGAGAAAGGCAAGATTCGGAAAAGGCCAAACATTTAAATAAAACATGACACATCGGACGGATTCCGCATATGGAAGGGAAATGAAAAGGACAAAATGGAGTAGATGCAGATAAAAACTGAGAAAATGATGCAGCTATGACTAAAACGAAGGCGACAAATAGCCGAGATGGTGGAGCGTTTAAGGGAGAGAAAGTATCTAAAAAACCATGGACGGGAAGGGATGATGGTTGAATAACAAAGGAGATAAAAGGAGAGTTGAACCATAATGTCTGGAATGAGTCATTTAAAGAAAGAAGAGCAATATTATGACTGTATTAATAAATTGAAAATTACACTTTTAAACGCAAAATATATTCGCAATTAAAATTATAATAAAATCATAATAAAAGTATAAAAATTATAATAGAATTATAAAAATTAGAATGAAATTATAATAATTATAATTTTATTATAAAAATTATAAAAATAGCCGACTAGTTTCGGATATCACAGATCTGTAAATTAATGAAGCCATATGATTATCGATCGGGGTGATATCCGAAACTAGCCGACTATTTTTATAATTTTTATAAATTTGTTATAATTTTCAATGTGAATATATTTTGTATTTAAAAGTGTAATTTTCAATTTATTAATACAGTAATCGTAACACAAAGAAATAAATGAAGATAACTTTAAGTTCTAAGCTAAAAATAAGTCCAAAAATCTGCCGCTGCGAACGGAAGAACGAGCAAATGAATATGCACTAATCCATTAAGCTCGATACCTAAATGAATAAGATTCTACAGGTAATAGTAAAGGAGGAAAATTACGTGATCGGAAGAGGGAGCGGGAAGATTTTAGAATCCGAGTTTATGAGCACTTAAAATTATAAGGTATTAAACGGAGCATGTTTTAATAGAAATTTCGTTCCGCAATTAATACGAGTTTAATCAGTTATTTCCTATTTTTTAAACTATCATTGCATAATCGCTTAAATTCGCTAACACTTGATGGAGTATTTCATCCTTAACGACTGCAAAAAGAGGAGGTTATGTTTGTCGCGTATGACGTTTTTATTATCTTTTTTATCAAGTTGTGACTCGCATATAAATCGATTTTAATGCTTCTTTGTGCACATTCGAAAGTCTATCGGTCATTATACGTGTGTACTCGACAGTCAATAAAATAAGCGTTGAAGAGTGACTTTAGAAATATGTTTAATAGTAAACTTATTGATACTTAAGACATCACTGATTTACCACGAAACCGTAGGATAGAAAAAATACTCGTAATTTTCAATCTAGCCAGGTAAAAATCTCGAAATACCGTCAAAATGTTAATTATCACGAGTGGATAATTCGAATAAAGGGAAATTAGTATCCTTATGACACGCTGTCTCATCACTAGCGGCAATAGTATGTGTCTTTATCGCATGTAACTTTTGAGCATGTATATATGTTCATTAACAACGGTATCAATCAATGTAGCGGATGTCGGTAATTATCGGTGAGTAGTGACCGAATAGTCATTAAGTAAACCCCCTCTAAAGGAGAGTAGTTTCCTTAACGCTTCAAATCAAAATTCAAATTATTACAATAATCCATTTTCCGTATTAATCTGAAATTTAATATAAAAAATTTCACAGATACGGCTTGTTTTACTTAATATAGCGCCAAATAAAAATCAGCTAAAAACAATTTCATACAGATGAATAGGAAAACTTTTAAAATTATTGAGGCGATGAACGTGAGTGTGTCGTATTATGAATCGCATTACCAAGGCTGTTTTTTTTCATGGAGAAATGTGGATCCTTGTCGAGTAATTATTTTTTAATTTCTAGAGGCTTTTTTATTTTTAATTTTTAGAATCTTGAAGAGTTGTTATACTTTTTAACATAAAAATATTTCATGTAGAATTCCGTTACATTCACAAAAATTGTGGTGGATATCGATAACCATCGGTGAGTACAGACCGAGAGTAACTGTCAAATAAACTAGGAAAGAGATGAGTTCCTTTAAATATACGCTTGTTTTAAACCAAAAACTATTTTATAAAGGAGGCGGGGTTAAAAGGGAACATAAACAGCGAAAATTTCAAAACAAAAAGGGCAAAGTGAATGCGAGCCACTTAACGTTAGTTTTTTTTTTTTTTTTTTTTTTTTTTTTTAGGAGAAAATGTGGATTCGAATAAAGATAATGAATCTGAAACGTCCGAAGCGATATTTGCTCATCATTGATTTGTAGAGTACGCCAAATTGAAATTGCAAAAGTAATTAGCATATTAAATATTCCTGATGTTTCCAACGTTTGGCTGTCCATCGAAATAATTTAAGTTCATTGTCCTATTATTCGATGCGGAACCGTGGCTCTTTTACCGATGACCAAACCAGCTGGACTAACCTTTTAAACCTGGCCATTTGCTGTAAAACATCGATGAAGCAGATTAAAAGTACGTTGAAAACTGCGACTTTCTTTCTAAGGTAATCAAGTCTTTCCTGAACAAAACTTCAGTCGAAATTGACTGCAAACAATCGAGCCTTCATCATCCAATTTGGGAGCGGAGTAAATGCGAAAAGCGGGAAGATGAGATAGCTACGTACACTTTTAATAATAAAAGATAAACGGAATGTTTGCAATATAGCTGAAAGTTGTATTGTAATTCTTTCTAGAATTACACCGTCGACTACGTCGCACGAGGGAGAAACGACCACACGATTATAAAAGTAGCGAAGAAATTATGCAACCACGCACACCGACATTGTACACATAGAACAATAGAGTGGGGACGACTGAGGAGGCGAGCTGGTAATAAAATGGGGTTTATGTATATGTTTGCTCAGAGCACACGTAAAATGTAAAAATAAAGGTAAATAAGAGAGAGCGAGAATGCCCATAGTTTATAGTGGCACCCCATTAACAAGGACGCCGCAGTGGAAGACGTTAATAGCGGCGAAGGCGAAAGTGTAATAATGGGTCGAAGCGCCAATCTGCGTGTGACGTGTGAAAAATTATAATGACAGCGTGAGCTGCTATCTGGAATGCTGCGATGTTGCTGCCGGCTGTTCAGCAGTGTGTTAGCCGGTTCCAGGGAGCTGTATAATATAGCCCCGGAGTTGAGTGCAGAAGTTCCAGGATCATAATATCGCCGTTATCCAGCGACGGTGTAAAAACTGATATATACATATATATACATATATACATATATATACATATATATATATACATATATATATATATATATATATATATATATATATATATATTAGTATATACGCATGTGTATATAGAGGCGCGCCTACATTTATGCAACCCTATATATATATGTACGGTGTCTAGAGTTGGAATATTATTAGATATAGAGATTTTTCGCTAAAACGTCCGGATATGCGAAATATAAATAGAGGTTTGTGCCCGAAACCCAGTTTTGCCGTTCGAACCTGGCGCGTACGTCGCGGCGGGGTACGGCAGTTAGTAAAAATCCATCTGAAGTGTCGGAATCTCTGGCTTCGGTCCAACAAGTCTGCAAAAAGCGGAAGACCGCATTTACATTTACATTTGCATACGGGGGATTTTTCATTCGGTGCCAGCCTGAGAAGAAACATATTTCAGTGCTCGAAAGGTAATCTAACGATAATAAGATAATGTTGTCGTCGCTGTCGGACCAAACAAAAGAATACATTAAAAAGACAAAGCTTCACTCAATTAATGGTAATGAATTCCTCAGCGAAGCGCCGTCGCACATGCAAGCTGCAGACGCTCGCAGTGTCGCCAACAAATCACTCACGTCGCATTGACACCGGCTTTCGATATCCTCCAATGATAAATGCTAATCTTCGCCGCCGTTTTACACATTAATAAGCGCCGCCGCGTAATTAAAATGGAAAATTTATTTCTATACTCCGCAGAATCCCAGTTTGCCCTTTTTATACACAAAGCTGCGCAACCCCCACTACTCAGCCCGCTTCGAACAATGCACAACGATATTTCGCTCTGGGTTTCCCCGAACACCTACCATAAAAATGCCTCGCGCACTCATTATCGTTTCGCCGTGATCGACTCACCCTAGATCGAACTAGCTCTTACTCGTTGGCAGATCGAAAATACCTTTTTCGGATTCACTGCTGTTTTATTCTACCTGCATCGCGTCTTCCCTCTATAATCGAATTAAATCCTGAACTCTACGTGTAATGTAGCAATAAATAAAAAAAAAAACAAACAACATATCCTCTATTATTTTTAATAGTTCACACTATTTCAATAAATACATCGACTGAAAATAAACTGACATTTCTCACCCTGTAAAATTTTTAGAACTGTATATGTAAAAATCAAAAAAAATTCAATAACTCTGTAATTGTACAGCAAATAGGTTTTTGAATTGTTTGTCATCGACAGACGATCATTTGATCGGCCGGAGAGATTAGTTCAACCAATGGGGTGAATTGACTCTTCGCTCTTCTTCAACAAAATACGTCGCCTCTATCTTAGGATTTGTAGATGCGAAAAAAAGATAGAAATTTGACAGTTGTTTTTATTTTTTTTCAATACACAGAGCAGACCATTTCTTAACGTGTACTGCTTTTAACTGTCATTACAGTATACGGATGTGTGTTGCCGATAGTTGGAGGTATTTAGTTAATTTAGAGAGTGGTTAAGGTGCTTCACTACTAAATCAGAGGACATATAGGTTCGAGACTTGACTCGTTTCGGATCCGATTCGCTCCCAGCTATTATATCTGAAATTGAATATTGGTTATAGCGAAGAAATCTGGGAAAGTAAAGGCGGATCCCAAGTAGAAAAGAACTGAGTATTTTCATCAGATCCGTTAGGGTTAGTACATTACGAAAAGCATTTAACTTCACAATCCGCAACGGCCTGCTAGGCTATGAGACTCACTTTATTTACTTTAGTAGCTCTAATAAACTGAAGGGCGGTTCCATATGTCCAGAAATTATCAAGAAGATAACAATGCTAAAAAATTTAATTAGGCTGAAAATGCCGAAATCAAAAAACCGTCAAGAATATATAATATATAATTTAAAATTACCCTGAAAATCACCCTTAAGACATAACTCATCACCAAATAACCATTTAAAAGCAAAATTCTAAATATATAAAAAAATCACAACTCTATCATAAAATCAAAAAATTACCGTTGAAAAATTAAATTTATCTCCCCCCTGTTCAAGGCCAAAAATAGCAAAAAAAAATTATGTTCGCCTAAAAGCGTATCTCAAACATATGCATATAGAACCGCTTTAGAGGAAAACTGTACTCGAGCTTACGAAATTTTTGAAAAAAAATATTTTTTTTCTGCCGGAGATGTTTTTTTTTTTTTTTTTTATATTTATACACTATTACGAGCTGTCCATCAAGGACATTTAGTAATACGTGTGAATGAACTTAAACATGAAGGGAGGAGTACCCAATGGCACCTACCCGATTACCCCTACCTTAAACAAGGTCCTGCGGTTTCTGGCGTTTCAGTCTTCTTACATTATCGGTAATATCGAGCAATTCTCTAGCAAGAGTGTTCGGATGAGAATCGAGTCTGTCTGCGTGTCTTTTAGCGTGAACTTTGATGACATCAGCCACATAATCTATACACAAATCTCGATGTAAGGTTAGATTAGTAACATACCAGGGTGCCTTGGTTATCAACCGAAGGATCTTATTCTGGGAAGTCTGTATTACCTTCAGGTTTGACGGTTTAGCGCAACCCCAAAGTTGAACCCCGTATGTCCAGATGGGTTTCAAAATAGTTGTGTATATTAGACGTTTGTTGTCCGTTGTCAGTACACTGTTTCTCCCTATCAGCCAGTACATTTTTTTAACCCGGATATCTAATTCTTTCTTTTTAACCTGTATATGGTGTTTCCATGTCAATCGGCTGTCTAAGTGCAAACCTAAATACCTGACCGTTGCTCGTACAGGAAGATCTATGTTATTGATCTTAACGGGTGGGACTTCAACTTTTCGGTTAGTAAAATGGATATTCACCGATTTGCTTTCGTTTATCCCGATTTTCCATTTTTTAAACCATGTTTCAGCCTTCGTAAGAGCATTTTGTAGATTGTTGCTAGCTTTCTTCGGATCTTCATGTGATGACAGTAGTGCCGTGTCGTCCGCAAATGTAGCCATCTGCACATTCTCTGTAGCAGGAAAATCTGCTGTGTATAACAAGTACAGCGTGGGGCCCAACACTGAACCCTGAGGAACGCCTGCTAAAACTGGATGTATTTCTGAGTAGGTATGTTCGTAACGTACTTGAAAATGACGATCTTCGAGGTATGATTTTAGCAACAGGTAAAGGTTACTCGGGAACAAACATTTTAATTTGTATAATAAACCATCGTGCCAGACTTTATCAAAAGCCTGTTGAACGTCGAGAAATACCGCAGTACATACTTTTTTAGTTTCTAAACTATTTTCAATTACACTAACCACCCTATGCAATTGATCAATCGTGGAATGATGTTTTAAAAAGCCAAACTGATGTTGCGGAATTACATCAGTTGACTGTATATAAGGCTGTAACCTTTTTAATATTAATTTTTCCATTACCTTCGATAAAACAGGCAACAAGGAAATCGGACGATAAGACGTTACAGAGTAGGGATCTTTACCAGGTTTCGGAATCATTACGATTTGCGCAAACTTCCATTGTACCGGAAAGTATTGTATGCGAAATACTGCGTTACATATAGAAGTGAGCAGTACTATAGCTTTCCGCGGAAGTTTATTTAATAATTCAGCGCTTATTAAGTCGAAACCTGGGCTTTTCTTCTTTTTCAGCGTTTTAAGCAGACACCCAACCTCGTGAGGAGAGGCTGATTTTATTGCTAAAGATGGTCCACATGGACTGGTTATAAATTCATGTATTTTCCTGTCCGTGTTTGTCTGTATGTTTGGCTTAAACACGGTTGCCAAGTACTCGGCAAATAAATTCGACTTCTGTTTATGATCTTTCGCCCATGACCCGTCACCATGTTTCATCGGAGGAACATGTTTATTCGGTTGCCTAATATTTTTGGTACACTTCCACAAGGAATAATCATCAATTGCTAAGGGTGATAGTTTAGTTAAATAATTATTGAGTGTTTTATTTTTGATTTCTTCCAAAAGTTTTTTTAATTCTTTTATTTTGTTATTAAACAACTTTTTATCCGAAGGGTTTCCCGATTGGAACCACCTTCTTCTAAGCTTTCTCTTTTCTAAGACAAGTTTCCGGACTGATATTGGATAATTTTTATTACTTTTTTTACATTTAAGAACAGGAGTGCTTAAGGTAGCTGCTATTTGTATTTCGTTTGTTAGGTACCGTACGGCATTCTCGACGTCAGTTGGGCTTTTTAAAGGAATTTTTAAGTTTAACTTTGTATCCAAATGATCTCTAAATGATTCCCAGTCTGTTTTGTGGTTATATAAATGTATTTGCTCCTCTCTGCATATAACCGAATCACCGAAGGTTAAAATAATAGAAGAGTGATCTGAAAAGAGATCGAAGGAAGAATTTATATTTGTATAATAACTAGCGGTTCCTTTTGTAATGAAGAAATCTAAAAGATCCGGTATCTTACGATTATCGGTTGGCCAATAAGTTGGTTCCCCTGTTGATATATAGTTGACATTGTGACTTTCAAGTGCTTGTTTGAACACACGTCCTCTTGTCGTAGTTATCCTGCATCCCCACGCTGTATGCTTAGCGTTCCAATCTGCTCCTGACACAAATCTGCTCCCTAAATTTTTTATATATTTACAGAATTCCATCAATGTTATTTTATGTCGTGGCGGACAATAAGCAGCTGATAATACAAGTTGGCCACCCATCGTCTGTATGCTAATGTTAGTTCCCTGCAGATACTCCTCCCTAAAATGATTTAGTTCGTGCTGTACAATGTTATTTTTTATTAATATTGCTGAACCGCCGTGAGATTTTCCTGAGGGGTGTGTGCAAGAATACGTGTTGTAATTATTTATTTTGAAACAGTCTTTATCAGTTAGGTGGGTTTCGGAAACTAAAATTACATCCACAGAATTGGAAGTTAAGAACAATTCAATTTCGGCTTTATGATTTTTTAAGCCATTCGCATTCCATTGAGCTATCCTCAGGTAGGCGGGCATTATTTGGATAATTTCTGAATTAACATGGTAAGCATGGATAGAACCATGCTGTTTTGCTCGGCTAATTGACGGAACATGGATTTAAATTCATTCAGGAATTCGAACAGGTTCACAAAAGGAATATTCTGTATATCATCCCTTAAATTATTTGGTGATTGGGCGTTAATGGGGATTTGACCGGAATTCCTTATATGAGTTGCATTTGCTGTTATATTGTCCGCCTGACTAGGAGTGTCAGACTTAGTAATTTGTGAATAAGTTACGGTTGGTCGTCGATAGTTTTGTTTAATAGGTTGATTTGCTGCAACCCCCGAATTCGTTTTATTTTGTACTAACTTTTGATAAATCTCACAACCTCTATAATTTGCGGGATGAGATCCGCCACACAGTCCGCATGTAGCCGGAAATTTCGGGTCTTTTTTACATTCGTAAGTCTTATGGCCACCTCCACATTTAACACAAACCGGCGTTCTTGTACAGTAAGCTTTGGTGTGTCCCCATTGCTGACAGTTCTGACATTGCGGGATTGATGCTTTCTTGTTGGGCGATTCTACTTTAATTATAGTATTGCACAATGATTTTAAATTATGTATTTCTCGGCAATTTGCTATGGGCTCGAGATCCACGAAGAATAATGGCAGCGGTTTTTTTGTCTGATATTGTTTCACATTATGAACATTACGAACTTCAAAACCATGTGATTCTAATTCTTCTTTTATAACCAGCGGATCGATTGAAAAGTGTAAATGTCTGATCACCACCTTATAAGCTCTGTCCTGTTTCATTTGATAAGTGTGAAAAATAATATTTTCCTCCCTAAAAACCCGCGTTAGCTTACGGTATTGTTCCGGAGAAAGTACGCTTATTTTAACCACGCGATCTGTCAGTGCCTTCGCGTAGTAATCGGACTTGTTTATAACGAGCTCTATTCTCTCCTGCATTTTTCTGAAATTTTGCACTCCATGTACGAAAATGGGTGGTGGCTTGGGAATGGACGGTGTGGAATTATTCATTGAACTTTTTTCGGCTGAACCTACTTGACTTTCTTCATCAGAGTCATTTCCGTCGTTCATTGAGAGGGCCTCAAATCGATTGCGAGTCATTTTAACGTGTTTCTTATTATTATTATCGTTGGCAATAGCAGATTGCCGCTTTTTTCCCTTTCTCACCTTAACTTGCTGCCAATCATTTTCCTGGCTGTTTTCATTCTCATGCATATCGACTTCTTCGCCACTACAACTCTGATTCGTTCGTTGCGCATTGTTTTGCGGTAAGGGAGGGAAGTGTTGATTATTGATGACATTTTGATTTTGTACGTAATTAATATTTGACTGTAAATATTCGAAATTTTCGGGAGTCGGCGCATAAACAAGTACGGGCTGCGCAGTGGAGATACCTGTTGATGAGCCTGCCACATTATATGTCGTCGTGAAAGACGGAGTAAACCGAGCCGGCTGTACGATTTCGCTAGAACAATTACGTAGCATATCGTCAGGTTGCGCTTGTGCACCGGTCAACGTATAGAGCGGTTCGTGTGTATAAGTTGCCGGTTGGATAACGGTTGATGTTGTTGCATGTTGACGTACACGCGTGGTAGGTATGTGCTGGTGTGTGCTAATGTACGAGTTGTTCCGAGAAATGAAGAATATGTACGAAAATGAAAAGATTAAATGATAAATAATACAGAATAGATAAGAAAAATGGTTCAATCTCACCGATCTGAAGTGACGAAGTAACTGATAAATAGCGGTAATATATATTCGAATAATTTGGACGATAACGCGACTATTTTACTGAAACGATATATAAATTAAACGCAAGACACAACACGCGACAAACGAAACCATCGAAACTATCGATGTGATTGACAGAAAGAGATGGCTATTTGTTGAAAACGAAATTTCATTTTCTTAAGGACACTCTCGAAGTTGGGGCGGAAAATTCAACAGAGCGTGTTTGCGGCGCGAGTATCATAGTTTAAAATTTTGAACAAGGTTAAAAGTATGCGCGACTCGAATATTTCTCTATAGTTCGGAGAATCTCCGGGCTTCCAGATTTAAAATTATGCCCACGCAGCATCGAAAACTCGTAATTTTTTAATGTTTCTTTTCTTTTTTTCTTTTTTTCTTTTTTTCTTTTTTTCTTTTTCGAGTATGAAGATCGCTATTTGTTAGTAACGAAATCGTATTTAATGTCCTTGACGAAACTTTCCAAGTTGTGACATTAGCCTCTCATTGTAGCGCGAAAAATCAAATTCCTTTTTTTTTTCGAATTTTTAATATTACGTAAATGTAAATCAAAGTGAGCCCATGAAACATTACGCTTGCATGACCCTTTTTTTTCTTGCAATTTCCCTGATTTTTCTCAGTTTTCCAAAAATTTTTCAGATTTTAAAACAATGTGCCGAAAAGGTTACATCACTTTGATCATATTGCGGAAAAATTTAATTCAGACGATAGATCTGAGTCACTTGAAACTTTTACTTCTCGTCAATTAAAATTCGTTACCATAAACTGCTGTTTCATCATTTTTAATAATTAGTGTACTTCAGTGTAAAATTTTTTATTAACCATTTAGAGCAGGAGTTCCCAAATCAGGGGGGCATAGATGTCAAGGGAGACGCGAAAGAAAAATTAATTTACCGCGTAAATTAAACATCGGGCGAGGGGTGTTCAATAAATAATGTGACATGCCTTTGGACCATTCAGACATCTGAAAAATTTCACAAATAATCAACAAAGTAAAATTATCGTCATTTTTTGCATTAGTTGCGATGAATCTACTGACATCGTTAATAGTGCACAGTTAATAGTTTATGCTCGTTACGTCAGTGGAGATCACACATTGAAGAAGAGATTTTGTACTCCCAATCTTTGACAGCAGGCACCAAATGTGAAAATATATTTAATCAATATCTGATTTCATCGAAAAAAAAAATGATTTGGACTGGAATAAACTCATTGGACTTTATGATAGGTGTACGATCGGGTTTAGCTCAAAAATTCAAGGAAAAGAATCCCGCGATAGTGTGTACTAATTGGGTTATTCATTGGAAGCTTTTGCCATACAAATTACGCCAGTCTTTAGACTCAGCCATAAAGATCATAAACTACATCAAGAGCAGCGTTTTGAACAGTCCATTGTTTAGTTTACTTTGCGAGGATCTCAATTCTGATCACAGTGTCCTATACAGAAGTACGCTGGTTGTCTAAGGGCAACATGTTGGCTCGCCTTTATGAATTGAAAGAAGAGGTCATCCTCTTTCTTGAGTTCAAAGAAAAAAAAAAAGATTTTTTGCAAATATTAAACAATGAACCATTTCTCAATGGAGGTTGACCTATTTAACTGATATATTTGATGCCTTCAATCAGCTAAACTTGAAGCTTCAATGCAGAAACGGTACTGTAATAAGTAACTATGATCATATTCAAGGGTTCATATCAAAGCTTCAACTTTGGAATCAAAAGGTGTTTGCCGAAAATGTAATAATATCTTTTTCTCGACTATTCGAAGCAATTAAAAATAAAAAACTGGACGAAAATTTGAAAATTGGAATACAAACTCATTTGCAAGCGCTGGAAAACAAATTTCACCGGCACTATCGAGACATTAATTCAGAGTCACCAATATGTCACATGACCAGAAACCCATTTGTTGTCGATGTCTTATAATTACCGGAACAAGTTCAGAAAGATTTCCGACTACGAAAGATTACTTCCATCTCTTGACATTGGAGAAATTTTGGATCAAACGATTCCTTGTTAATTCGAAAGTTGCCTCTCTTGCTTTGAGAATATTTGTTTCTTTTTCTTCGACTTACTTATTTGAGACAGGGTTTTCAGCTCTGGTTTTAATTAAAACCAAGCAGCGAAATCGTCTTGCCGTTGATAGCGACCTGACGATAGCTCTGGCAGAAATTGAACCTAGAATCAACCAACTGGTGCAGAACATGCAAGCTCAAGAGCATCTCATTAGTACTTTTTAAATTATAATAAATTATTTCGATAAAAAAAGGTTTTAAATTTGGTTAAAGTTTATTTTCTACAACTTAGAATTAAAATAAATAAGTTTTATTAAAACAATGTGCGTTTTTTTTTAATGAAAAAATTAAGGGGTGCGTAAAAATGTTATTTATAATTCGGGAAGGCTGGACGAAAAAAAAAAGTTGGCAAACTCTGATTTAGACTAAATGTACCAATACGTATTCAAGTTTTCCATTTGATATGCACAGGCATTTTTACATCTTCTTCAATTCCCTCTTATTAATGAAAGTAACTTTTCCCGGTTTTACAGAACGACGCCATCCTGTACACGTATTTATTATTAACACGGATGATGTCGGTATGTTTCATTATGAGCGATGTAACAAAATGAAATGTTTTTTTTTTTTTTCGCATGTCCAACTGTAATTAACAACAGCATTTAATAGTTATAATTACGGTCCCTGCAAAAATTCCGTAAAGGGCGAATTTCACGCCTTCATACTCTCGGCAGAATGCTTAAAACAAGTTTTTTGAAGTAAACGCCTCAGCGCCGAAAGTTGCCTTAATGTAAAGATATTTCATGGTGCTTTGGCGTATATAAGTTCAGTTATTTTCGGACTGCGATAATAACTTGATCTACACTGTAATGTCAATTGCCCTTTTTATAACGAACCCAAATAGGTTGAGAATACATTCTATTAAAATTTATTACTAATATTTATCAGTTGCAATTTTTATGATGAAAGTGACAGTCCGATTAATTTTAACGCAACACCGTTTTACATATTGATTTCTATAATTTTAATAATCTTAATAATAATAACGAGATAGATTAATATGAAACTGAATTAATCTTCTTAATATCAAAGATTATATTTGTATTATTTATTTCTTCGATAGCGCGCTGTCTTAAATTTATTGTTTACTAATACTTCCGCATTGCGATCTGAGACGATTTATTATATCCTTGTAAAATATGGTACACACAGCAAGGGCGTCGCCAGCCGATGAGCCGTTGGGGGGGGGGGGGGGGGGCAAGATGATAGAAAAAGGATATGAGTTACAGAAAAAATAAAATTTATAAGTTGTAAAGGCTTAATATTTTATTAAACAAGAATAAAATCTTAATTAAAACATAATTCTCGTGGGTTTCTGGCAAATTATTCATAATTACGCGCCTATGAATACTCATTACGGCCAGTTGATTAAAAAGTTTCAAGGCTCCAGGGGGGCAGCTGCCCCCTGCCCCCCGCTGGCGACGACCATGACACACAGTGTCCACAAAATTGCATCTAATACACTCTTCCGGTTTTAGCAGTTAAATAGACCATGCAAAAAAAATAAATAAAAAAAAACGGCCGGTAATAAATTGTATATTATAAAAGTCAAGAATAAATTAATTATTATTAAATATTTCGTTTAAATTTTCGGAAATAGTTTTATACATTAGATCATTATAATTATTTCATATACTTTGTTACTATACTATGTTATTAAATGTATAAATTAAAACTAAATTAAATTATTTTCATATATAAAAAAATTTTTATCGTTATGTCTTATTGGATTTTAAATTCATGCGTTATAACATCGATGTTGTTTTCTCACTAACGTAAGAGTTAGTATGTTTTCGTAATGCTAAAAATCTTGCTTTTACTACAAATGCCAATTGAAGGCCAATTTTTTTCTCTCAGCCAACTTTACCAGAGCGACATTAAGTCGTTTTTCTTTTTTTCCCCCGGACGGACGACCCTCTTAATTATCCTGTATTCTTCCGACGTTTCCGAAACGCGCAATTATTATTTCCTTAGCTTTTTTTTTGACGGATTTCGAAGAATAAAAAGATTCGAACGAAACAGTTGTTGAAACTTTTTGGATCAGACATAGACACTTTGGAAAATCAGATTAAGCCGTAATTTTCCAGCTCATTAATTTCGTACGACGTTTGCACTGGCTTGGACGCCTAAACAAAAAACCAAAATAAAAAACTAACGCTGATACCAACAGAGACGAATAATGTAAAAATTTAAATGGAAATTTAAAAACTTACTTATCCGTTTCGGATGATGCCTTTATTTTTATTTCAATTATAAGTTGTTATATGTCGCATATTTCATGGCGTTCATTTAGAAATAATCATTTCAAAATTTCGCTACATTGCACTATCAGACAATAATAGGTACGCAAACAGACGTGTTATTTTTTGTGATTTTGTGCAGATAAAATAACTTTAGGGTTTCCACGTAATTCATTAACTTATCAAACGTGTTGCTTTTCTGGGACTAATCAGTAGTAATCAGAGGCATTTTATTCATTAAAATGCCTCATCATCAAAAAACTTAATAGAGACCTTTCTGATCATTTGCTCATTATTGTTTTAGTCTTTACTTATTTTCACTTACTCGGCGGCAGAGGTAATTTTTTTGACTTGTGTGTATTCGTATTTGTTAAACTTTTCATATCGGCATGTTTACCTCATAATAATAACCTTTTAGTTCACCAATCTTAAACCCCGCTATTAGAGGAATTTCAAGTTCTACCTTATTCCCTGCTCTTTTGATAGGACTAAATCGATCCGATTCGGTGGCACACATGTTCGTAACTTTGGAAAACTGAAATGTGAAGCAAATAAAAAGCCAAAAAAAGTACCTGTTTCGTTGTTCTTTTTATTCGTTTAATAGCGCAATTTATTCTCACGTATAAAATCAAAAAGACGAGCGCGGGGGAACTAATTGTTTTCGCAGAAGATGCGCTGAAGTTCCTCAGACTATCGTTGGCGTTCGTATTTGAATAGTTGCCACGAAGAAGCGGTGACGTAATTAACTTTTATCATCATAAAAGTAATCTCACTCGAGTAAACACATTCCCGGAATAACGCTGAATCTCTCTACAGGTTAAAATATACTGACTGGAAGCATGTATATAAGCTTTTAAAATAAACTTTAATAAAACTCAATTTCTAACCTTGTCGAAAAAAAAATCAACCGCAAGATAGTCTTAAAAAAAAAAAAAAAAAAAAAATCTTCTAGAAGATGAAAATAATAAAAAATATAAGCACATAACAAACATTTAAACTGATTGTGAGTATAAATAAATTTCCAGGGAAACGTTTGGCCGGCTTTGTAATAAAATGGGGTCGGTTTTCTTCTTTTTCTTATCTTCTTTTTCTTATCACCTTTTTCTTATCACCTTTTTCTTATCTTATTTTTCCGGTTGAAAATGGAACATACTTGAATACGCGCCTGGAATATTCATTTATATCCATTTTGAATGTCCGCTACTACTATTGTGTTTATAATTTTCATTAATTAAAATGTATAAATACGCGCTAACTAGATCTGATAGAAAAGTTGTCGCAGACTGAAATTTTATAAGGACAACGCAAAATTTCGTCATCATAATATAGGTTTCTTGGTTGCAGATTATTCGTCACGATATTTTCTAATTATTTTCGACGTAAAAAAAAGGGGGCACAGTACATGTCCAGCGTACGTATACGCCTGTACACAGAGAACTTCGCGACGAGCGAATAAATATGCCGATGTATTGTTAAGTTCGGTAGCGCGGAGGTCTAGTGGATAAGGTGCTTCACTATTAAATCAGAGGACATATAGGTTCGAGACTTGTATCGTTTCGGATCCGATTCGCTCCCAGGTATTATATCTGAAATTGAATATTGGTTATAGCAAAGAAATCTGGGAAAGTAAAGGCGGATCCCAAGTAACTGGCCCTAGTATTCTCATCAGATCCATTAGGTTTAGTACATTGTGAAAAGTTTAACTTCACAATCCCCAACGCGCCCTGCTAAGGGTATGGGATTTACTTTACTTTATTGTTAAGTTCGTTATGTTTATTAGAATTAGAGAAACTGAAGAAAAACGAAACGAGAGTAAGAACATTAGAAACGATAAATGAAAGAACAAGAGAAGGAAAGGAACGGAGAAGAAATAAAAGTCGCAAAGGAATATAAAAGAATTGAGAATTGGACATTACTGTGAGAATATGCAGTGCACTGAAACATCTATTATACTTTCGGAACAGCGCAATGGATTTTCCTGATAGTACAGTTTTAATCTAGCTGAAACAATTCATTGTTGATATGAGTGTCTATAGATGTATCCTTCCTGTTACAAATAGAATCACTAAAAAGAACACTACAAAATTTGGATACTGTCCTCCAGATTTCCACATTATTACATTTTCTATTTCCTACAGAAAAAAAAGAAACCGAAAAATGACGAAATGCAAACAGAACTTCCAAAACGTAAAACAATTCCACCGAGCACCTCTAGCGGTGTCATCGTTTTTACCAGAGAGTTCCATCGCCAGTTTTAAGCAACGCATCAAAGATGGGCAGGCGAATGAAGCTAAACTCTCATGTTGACTGCTAGATGTCAATTTTTGAATCTCGGACCAGCGTAAGAATCGTTCCAGCAAGAACCACGCCAGTCTTCCATGCGTAGGTGATAATCTGGCTACGAACAAAAACTTTAATATCCTAACCTTCATATACCGTGATAGTTCTAATCGCGGATAAATGCCAAGATTCAGATTAAATTTGTTAATAACTAACTACATATACCGGTGTTCAACACTGTTGCCAATTAATGATATTATGTAATACGAAAATCTAAACTTAGTTAAACGTTCGTTACTGAAAAAATTGCGAATAATAGAAAACATCGATACAAAAACGTCATTTCGAAATGTATAAAGAGATCAATATTTGGCTTCCAAACTTGCAAACTGCTTCCACGTTGAAATCCTCTTTAAGTCTCTTAACTCTTTCAAAAGTGATCGGATATGTATATAGTCAACAGAAAAGCACCTCTCTTCAGTACTTTGTCAATCTTTGAACAAAAATTTTTAATTTCATAATCGTCAACAACGGTACCCTGGACAAATTGAAGCAATCAGCTAGCATATACTAACACATCAATACCGATTTCGAAAATTAAAATACGTTTCCGGGAAAATCACGTGATGATTAGAGACTTTTTGTATTCCGAACATTTACACGAAGGAATCTCTTTATTTATCAGGCACGTCACATGATGCAAAATTGTACCGCGTTCATTAATCCTACATCATTTTTACCGACTTCAAAAAAAAACAAAAAAACAAAAAAAAACGTTCATTGTCTATATATTTTTTTTCTTTTTGTCGATTTTAATGATCCATTATACATTCGAAAGTGCATCGGTTAGTGGCAGCATCGTGTGATGAATTAGTAATTAGAATAAACGTTAAAGAAAGACGTCGCTTTAGAGAAGTTTTTAACAGTATAAAAAAAGGTCAATTGACGCTTAAATCAATGTACCGTGAACACGTAAGTTTGAATGAAAAACCGGACAAAGAACTCAAAATACCATCAAAATGTTAATTACCACGAGGGGATAAATAGAGATTCGAATAAGAGGAAATTAGTACCCCTATAGCACGCTGTCTCATCACTGACGGAAATAGTATGTGTCTTTACTGCGTGTAACTTTTGAGCATGTATAATGTGATATTCATGCTCTTTGTTTAACATTATCGATGAGTACTGACCGAATAGTCATCAAATAAACCCCCTAAAGAAGATTAGTATCCTTAACGGTTTAAATAAAAATTAAAATGATTGCAATAATCCAATTTTTTTTGTATTAATCTGAAATTTAATATAAAAAACTTAGAAGCAGAAAGTTTAAAATATATTTTTTTGTAAATAATGAAATTTCATGTATCTAAGTTTTTTTGTATTAAATTTCAAAGATATGACTTGTTGTACTTAATATAGCGCCAAACAAAAATTAGCTAAAAACAAAAATATGAATAGGAAAACTTTTAAAATTATTGAGGCGATGAACGTGAGTGTGTCGTATTATGAATTGCATTACCAAGGCTGGCTTTTTCATGGGGAAATTTGGATCCTTGTCGAGTAATTATTTTTTAATTTCAAGAGGTTTTTTTTTTTTAATTTTTACAATCTTGAAGAAGTTTTTTGCGTTTTAACAAAATACTATTTTATACAGAATTCCGTTACATTCACAAAGTGCTCGCAATTATTGTATTTGCGAAGTTAAGGCGAAAAATTTTTGGACCGATCGTAGGAGATAAATTTTAAATTGTTCGGAAAATTCGTCGAAACATTTTGAAATACGGACACGATTGTATAAAATAACGAGGCGTTGTGGGTACCTCCATCGAGAAATGATTAGACTCCGCTAAAGTATATTAAAAAGACAATTTAGCGGAAATATCATTAGCGTCCTAAGAAGGATGTGGTCACTGCGGCGATGATAGAGCATTATTTTTCCCTACATGATGAAGGATGGAAAAGAAACACTTTTCCAGTTTTCCAGCTGCTTCAAAACGGAAAATGGCCGGATAATATTTTCCAGAACGGTTTCGCGTATAGGCTTTGTCTGAAAATTCAATATAGTCCCTAGTTTCTGCTCACTCAGAAATATTGTTGCAATATTATATTCTGCTTTGTTTCCTCCTCCGAAAACAATCATTCTTCATAAACATTAAGTACATTTTAAACTCGCATACAAACACACCACAAACTTCACTACGTACGAAAAGCCATTTTCCAACCGGGACCAGACGTTTATTCAATAAAGTAAAATATGGTCACCATGTGCTCTACTTTAAACCGACTTATGACAACATAAGTAGTTTTTAATATCCCGCTGCCGTTTTTTCTTTCTTTTTTTTTTTTTTTTTTCTGTTTCATCTTTTACAATTCCAAATAATTTTACGCCACCTGCGCGTATGATATGCTGCATTTTTTTTTTTTTTTCTATAACTACGCCTCAATAGGCTAATCGCGGTATAAATGAAATGTTTTCGATTTAACCAGCGGGCCAATGTTTACGTATTAATTAAACGACTTATATTTTTATTTTAATGTGTAAATATTAATTATAAATTGACCGTTCAAAAGAAACCGCTAAAATGATTAATAACGCAAATTTCTTTTTTTCAAATAATTTTTTTTTTTTTTTTTTTCTTTGCCCGGAATCTAAAACCTTCTACTCGAATGCTATCTCCTCGGAACGCGCAGTCCTTTATTCTAATTTGCTTGACCTTTGCCTCCCGATTACTGTGCTCACTACATTCTTGCTCTTCCTTCTCCTTCTGTTGTTCCTGTATTGGCTACCTTCATTTCTTCTATTTCTAATCGCTTCCTGATATAACCTACAAATTATTCTTACGTTTCATCATTCTGCTAGTGCTTTGTGTTGGGTAAATTTCTTGGGTAGACGCGCCCAAGGGGAAAAAAAAAACTCTAAACTGAAACTAGCCTTCTTATTTTAATCGTATGAGATGAAAAAAAAATAAAATAAAAACATAACTCTAAAAAATTATCATCTAAATCGCAATCTTACAATCGCTGTGAACCTGAATGAATAACGCACCTGAAGCCTGATCGTCAAAACAAAGCATATACTGAATATTATAAGGAAGGAAAACCGACAAGGAAATGAAGTTCCTGAAAAATGTCAAATAATCTACAAGAAAGTAACAAATAGTTGATGCCCTCCGAGCAACTAATCATATCGTGACCACCTCAAATCAGATTGGACGTTTGGCTTTGAAAATTTTGTGAAATTCGCGTACGTCGCAATCGAAGACGACCAGATCAAAGTAAGTTCAAAAAATCAAACCCCAAGAACGTCTGTTGCAGAAAATTTCTATTCAGCGTTGACTCTTCACATCAGAAGCGGCTACGGACAAATCACGGAAAGAAGTGCTACTGTAAAAATAGATTCTCATTAAAATCTGATGGATAACGGAAGGTACGAATTTTTTCAATTTAGGCAAAATCATTGATATTAACAGTAAAATACCAACTTCATAATAATGAAATTAATTAATAGCGCTAAAGTGCTTTTGCAGAGGGCCTAAATAAATATTCAGTTACCGTGTTAATCCATTATTTTTACGTTTTTTTTTAAATATACATAAATAAATTATTGTTTTTTTTTCCATTTTTAGCTACTTTTTAATTAAATTATCAGCGACTGCTGATTTAAAATAATATCGACTATGAATCGTATTCAAACGTGCGTGCATTATATTCTTGTTCATGTTTTGCAATTTTTATTCGGCACATCATTATTATAGTTTAACCGAATATTATGCTTTTAATAATTTAGCTTTTATATTTTTTTAACTGTGTGTTTTTCAATTATCATGTTAACAATGTCGTCATTTTTGCTTAAAATGAATCGTCAAATTGAAAAAAGGGAACCCAAAAAGAAAGCTGGAACATTATTAGTTCACGAATGACAGTTCGACGCCGGAATACTTTATTCAGAATTGTGCCTGGAAGCTGATAAATATTACAACATTGACAGTCTGTCTATCTCTTCAATGCGATTAAATTTTCTACTCGCTGGTTTCGAAGTATTTTTAATAAAGCCATTTTAAATTTAAATTCACATTCATATTTTATTAATATTTTATATCGCATTTTTCTTAATATTACTTACCTTCAGAAAAAATCACTGTGAATTTTTAACGTTCACGAAGAAATATGGCTTGCGACGAAATATAGTATTCTGGTAAATCACACATACCACAACCGAAAAGTTTCTCTTCAGCAGCGCCAACGACGATGTTCCCCTTTGATGCTAAAACATCGCACAGTGCTTATACGAAAATGGATGCAAATCCAATAAAAACGAATACTTTTGCAGGAAAAACGAAATTGACAGATTCCTGAACGCACTGAGAAAAGTAAAGTGTCGTTTCCTATGCCAACTGTTCGTATTAATGATGGTATTGAGACTGGATAAATTTTTATAGACCGCGCAAATGAACAGTTAGGTATACATACATTTGAAAGGCTCTAACAGTTTCCATTTTTTCTAATTTAATTTGCGACCATCGGCAAAATTAGTTTACGAAATGAGATCTTAAAATTATATGAAAAGAAATGTGGATACTGAAGCGGAAAAAGGTAGAAGTGAACAGTTTGCACTAATGAAGGTGTAGAAAGAATTCGAGAATTTAAAAAAAAATTTTGTAGAAAGTAAGCTTCAGAAACGAGGAAACTAATAATCTGAAGCTGCTTGATGGTTTAGCTATCATACATTTCTAATAAATATGATCGATTTGTCCTCGTAAGATTTAACAAGTTTATATTTTTCAAGAATTGTATCGAGTTACGGTAACACTGATTGAATTTAAGGTGTGTATTTTACAAAAATATAACAAACTATTTGGCTACTTTCGAAAATTTAGAGCTATGTAGGCTTACACGTTCAGTAAAATACAATAAAAATAGACTGCAAATGATAAAGAAATGGAACTGTTTCAGATATAACCGTGTCGCAGGGAATCTTTTATAAGTCAGTAAAATTCGGAAGAAAATCGAAAACCTCACAAAGACAAAATAAATCGAAATTAGCACTGCAACCGGTATATTTTAACGTGATAATTTCAATACGAACGATACCTCAAAAGTATTGCATAAAATTAAACCGAATGCTATGAAATGTGAGAGAAGTCTCGCTTTTTGGTCTCACTGCAACAAAAATTCTAACTAGTTTTGTGAATAGAACGCAAATGACACGTCGGTAAACATGCAGCTACCTATATGTGGTCGTATGTTTATTGTGTGTGATCTCTGCTTTATATAAGGGTGCGGTAGATATTCATGTAGAATTATGTAAAGTTTACAAAGAATAACGACGATACAAATGGTAAATGTCGTAAAACCTTTGTTGAAGAAGGGAGAATAGATGTGCATAACATGGCCACAATGGTTAGCCGAATAATGCCACCTAGACGTTTGACAATCCTTCATAGCTGCGTGAACCCTTGGTTGCAGATAGAAGTATTGTGATCACGCAACTGTTTTTTCGCTAACAATTATTGCAGCCATGTTTCAGTAAGTTGAATCGTATGATCCGTTTTCGGGTTTTGTGGACACTCCAGTCGCTGGGTGTCTTTTTTTTATCTCGGAAGAACACAAAAAAATCTTTCGCCGCCTTGCATTTTGACTCAGTACGAAACCGCAAATTTTATTATAAGTATGGTGTCTGATGGGCTTTTATTTGATTTTTAAAGTTATTATAGATGCTTTTTTCTGTGTTCAAATTTTTGTCTTGTTTTTGAATTAATATAGTCGCTTTGTGGCAAAAATCTGTATCAAATTGGTATAAAAGGAGCTGTCAGTGAGCTATTTACTGATTATCGGTACACTTTGAAGTAGATTAGACGTTTTTTTCCTGTGTTTTTATTGTTTTTTATTTGTAATTGTGTTAATATATGTTTATGAAATTGTCGTCAGCGGCTGTACAACGTGATATTTCTATTCAAAATGTTAGCAAGCGCTATAGCAAGCGTTTGGCAACATATCACATTGTAAACAACAATAGACGCCAGATGGACATTGCAAAATATTTGTCCGATATTACTGCTGCAGTGCTTCGGATAATTACGTGCTGGATTGAAAGTAAATTTATCATTACGTTGTTTATTCAGTAGAAGAGTTGGTCTTGTGGATTGGCCTCCTGTTGAGCCGCTTTACTTCCCGACTAATGCACAATTACTTATAAAAGGTGACAATATTGCTGCATGGTACAAGGAAGATTGAAGAAAAATGATTAGTCTTGCTGATAAGCTTGAACATGCAACAGGATCTGGCTCGACACAGAGCAAACTAGAAAGCTATTAAAAATCATCAGGATGAGAAAATTAGCATATTTGGCACATTATGAGGCGCGACAGATATGGACTGGTGTAGATAATTAAAGAAAGGCAAAATATAAGGCCGTAGACGAAGCACAAAAGAATCCTGAACAGAAAAAAAAAAAAAAATAGAAGACTAGACGACTTGGTCAGCCAGCAGATTATACTGGCTCTGCAACAGAACCCGTCTTTTACAAATTACGGTAAACCTTCGTTAACGAAGATGACGTTACAAGAAGAAGAAGATAATTAAAAAAAAACTCATAGTCGATATACTATTTAAAAAAATAAAATGGTCCACAAAAAGTTCGTTTGCGACCTTTAACTTATTCACGTCCTTTTTGTACTGCTTTTTTTAAAATGTAATTCAATTTAATAACGCGTTTTTATTTATTTATTTTTTTTTACTTTGGAATGCACTTGCTGGTTCAAGCTTATTTCAGTCGATTTCCTAGATTTCTTAAATGCATATTTTTATGCCATTATTCTAATCTTTTATGTGATATATACGCAGTTTACTTCCTTTGATATATCTGCCGCCTATCATTGAATCTTCAGACTATCGACGAGAACAGGCTTAACCGAGTGCTGGCGAGATTCTGAAATGCTTCACTCGTTTTACGGCTCTATAAAAGAAGAAATGTACCGTGTTTTTATGAGCTTTACCGTTCGATGGTTCTAAAAAATTTAGACCCGTTTTCGTAATAGTAACAACGAAGCAAAACGAAAATGGTCGAAGACTATAGAAACGATCTTACTTAACTTAACAGTTCACTTTAGCGACCAGTCACAGTTTTAAACTATTCCATTATTTCACTCTTGATTCGGAGGAAGATAAACAAAAATTATAAACCGGCTACAATACAGACGACAAAATAATATCAAATAGCACGGTGAAATATTATAAATTTATTCCTATTTTGGGCTTCTTACGTGTGCAATATTTTCATTTCGTAGTAACAGGTTGCGAATTATTAAATTTTTACATTTTAAATTAACGTCAGAAAAAGCTGGATTCGAACATTCCGTGTGTATTAAAAATTACAGACTCTTCCCCGGTCTGAAATGATTTTATCTTTGAATATTGCCGGTTTATTAATCTCATTTTATGTCGAAGTCGTTATTGCATCGTCAATTTCTGCGGAAATTAAAAATCTTCTCTAACTGAAAAAGTCCTGCTTCAATTGCTAACGGAAATTCTTCGACTAGTTAACTTTAAAACAGTTAGTATCCATGAACCTTGCACGTGCGCAACATAAATTCCCGAATTCGTGCAATTACAATGTTGTTTCGAACTTTATGCGGTGACTGTTTTCAAAAAAAAAAAGGTAAATAAAATAAATAAACAAATGTACGCTAATATATGTATAAATCTGTTTACTCATCTAGGTCTTTATTACCTTCTATTGTGTTTCAATGGAAATTCGTAAGTAGTGAGGAACAGGAAAAAGCAGCATCGCAAAAAAATTCTCGCAAACACTTGGAGGAATACGAACGCGATTGAGTAAGGAAATCATTATGAAAGATGATAGAAAATAGACACCAGCGGAAGATGGGAAAGACTATTGTCAATGATCAGCCTTACTTAAATGCACTGCGAATAAAAAATGCCAATGAGGGAAAATTAACATTTTTGTTTGTGTAGAAAATCTGGTAGTGCGGAAAAATCTGTTTGAAAGTGTTCATTTTAATACAACAATCATCTCAAGAAATTCTCCGCTTTCATGAGTTACTTCGTAATTTCACCGACTTCTCGTAATTTCCTACGATAGCAATGAGAAAATGCGCAAAGTACTCTCTCGCTGATTATTACGACTGAACAGATAAACGCTTCTAAAACTGTGTTGATCGCAGATTTCCGCCGGAACTTTGTAAAAAATTCTCAAAAACCACACGAAACAAATTTCAACAAATAGCACCTATCATTCGGTTTTCTAACTTTTCAGTGTCAAGTTGGAAAGTCTTTGTTTCCTTCATTTCTCCTCGTTCTGTTGTGGTGCCCGAATGACGAGACCAAAATATTTAAAAAAAATAAACGTTTTGGAATAATCTCTTTTATGAATAATAAACACCTTAATAAAGAATCTTTCAACATCCTGTTTGTTAATTATAAAATATAGTAATTTATAACAAATACAATTATAACAAACCAATTTAAGAATAAAATGAAGTCTTAGAAACGTTTTCGGTTATAACCCATCATCAGCTAAGAACACAATATATATGATCAGAAACAAATTCTAAATCACACTAAGGTCCACATATGGAATAGAACGGTTTATATACTATAAATCAACAATTTAAAGTCGATCTATCATAATTCTTAGAATAAGATGATGTACATTGACTATAATAAATATCTAAGGATTATATATTAAACATTTAAATCATATAAATATTAAAAGATTTTTTAAAATTTTAAATTAAAAAGTGGGTTATTATTACTTATTTGGTCATTTAATATATTTTATTTTTGTGTTTATTTATATAATAATTTTCAGCTCTGTTCATGATGTTACCTTCGCCACTGCTGTCTTAGCTACATATATAACAATGGTAATATCATGAACGTAGCTGAAAATTATTATATAAATAAACACAAAAATAAAATACATCAAAACGAGTCACCCTCTTTCGGGCGCGATCTTTCGGGCGCGATCGATCGGGCGCGATTTATCGGGCGCAGCTCTATCGGGCGCGACTCTATCGGGCGCAGCCTCTTTCGGGCGCAGGCGAACTCAGACCTTTTTATAGACCACCTACGGTGATTTTCAGGTATCATCCGTTAAACGTTATCATCTGTGTTAGTGAGAAACACGAGTTACCAAATACTGCTATCAGAAATTCCATCCAAAAAATACCGTTCTTCGATAACGATTTAGTTTTTCCGCGCGTACAGCATGTTATATATGCATATATAATCACAAAACACATATTTTACATGATTTTGTTTGGTTATTCGCTTTTTTAAAATATTTTCTATTTTTTTTTTTTTTTTTTTGAAATAACGACTTCAGCGTGAAATACTCATAAACAGACTTTCGCGATGTAAATTTAAGAGTTCTGTTAGCAATAGTGATACGAAACGGACGAAAATTATTAATATTAATAATCGGTCAAATGAATTGTCGGTTTTCTTCATTTTTTTTTTTGCTAACGTATAGTCAACCGTATTTAAAAAATTACAAACTATCAACTCTACGACATTTAAAGTGTAACATAACTGGATTGAATTTTGCTTCTGATACATATTCCTTATATTATCTTTCTCTTTTATTCGTATCTAGCAAGGTTATTTGAGGATACGTTTATTAAAGTTTTTTCTGTTATTTACGATTTTAATTATATATTTAATTCATTGACGAATCAACCCTGATTTCAAAAAAATATCGAAAAAGACAAACAAAGACGCAAAAATTTTTAAACATAAACACATTTATGTTAACACCGGGCAAGAAATATATACGATATTTCAAATTAAAAATTAAATAACTTTGTTTTGAATTTAATATTATGTAAATGTAAATTATGGTAATCTTTAAATTAAATCACAGAATGTTTAGTACATGAAACATCCTGCCCGGCTAACTTCTTTATTTTTTTTTAGTTGGTTTAGAAAAATTTTCGATCTTCAAAACACTGGACTAATATTATTTTCATAAAAATTTTAATAAAGCCATTAACGAAGAAGCTTTTCTTGTTTTGTTTAATAATGAAGCGAGCGGTTCATAAAAAAATTATAATAGTTAGAAAAATCAACTCGGCAATACTTGATGCGTGTTTTGTAGGGAAAAAGAAAAAGTAAAGAAGTAAGTTGAGAAACAGAAGCGATTATTTAATTTTCTACTGTGAAATAGTTTTTAATAAAAAAAGGAAAAGAACCGTCAATGGCTACAACTACTTTGTAATTAACATGTTTGTTAGTTATAAAACGCGTTTTAACCGACTTTTTTTTTTTTTTTTTTCTAGAATTTCGTTTTTTTACTAACTTATCACACTAAATTGCAATAATACTTTCTAAATATTGTCAGTTCAGCTGGGTTGGATTTGAGTAACACAAAGCTTTAAAAGGAATAATTTGCAGGTATTCGTTATTTGAATCATCGTTCTATCAATTTACATTAAATATTTATAATAGTAACTTATTTTATTTCTGTTTCTCATCATATCGGCTTTCTTTACTAAAGGTTTTTTGGTTTCATTTCGAAAAAAAAAAAAATTCTTTAGTGACGGTAGTGAATAATATGAAAGAAGCTATATTTAGTTCTCTATATCTGCTTATTGCTAATGACTGCAAAACCTAAATGAGAATTACCTTTTTCGACCTCAGTCTTATTTATTTATTTGGGCACGTCAATCAAGGTCCTTTACTCGGTTTGCATTTCGATACTTATGATATGTTGTTGCAAATACTAAATTATCCGTACCCTTGCTTGTTTTCTTTTGGTATTTGCTGAACAGAAAAGTCCCGTTGGGGCAAAATGTGATCAAACAATAAATGAGTAATTGTTAAAATGAGCACGATCGCCTATTTGTTTTTACATAGTTATTTCATTAATTTATTCAGAATGATTTGTCAGTTAGCCTTAGTATGTTTGTTTTTATTTCTGTTCGATTCCTTTAGGTTGCTTTTTTAGATTTAACCACATTTGGCCTAAAATTAAAACGCACAGAAAGAAAAAAATGTTTAATATTTATGAAAAAATGAACTTGCTCTTGCGTGTATGTTTTGTAGTAAACGAAAACATAAAATGTCGCATGAAGTAGGCATGAACGAGAGAAGAGGATAAATTTTGAACATATTTATAAGAAAAATAATATTCTAGTCCGTCGTTTTTTTTTGTCTTTTTCTTCACATACGGCTTAAACACAATTGTGCCGAATAGAAACTCTAGTAAGTGATAGTTCGGTCGTGTGTTCATGCGTTTATTGTAATAAACGTTTTCTCGTTAGTTGAATACACGGAATTACGTATTTTGTCTTTATCTTTATCTTTCGCGATAGTGTGTAGTTTTGTCTAGTGCGGGCTACGGACGTTAACAGTATTATGGCGGTAACACCGCCTGATACAGCCATCGACTTATCAACCCCTCAGCAACTTCCCACACCAACTTTACCAACACATCAACAGCAATCGTCATCAATAATATTACCGTCACCACTATTATCAGAATAAACATCTTCATATATAGGTAAACAAATCCAACAGAAATCAGGTAACAACAATTCACATACTAACTACACAAACAACAATGCTAACAGTTACGCTAAAACAGCATCAGCTTTTAATTTCCCATCAAAAGAACAAGCAATAGTTTTTAATATACCGAAAGGAATCAATCAAAAAGATTACATTATTAAAATAGGAGGAATCGTAGAACCTCAAAATTTAAAATTTATATCACGAATGTCGCGCGACAGGTTTGCAATATTTTTATCCAGTAAACAATTCGTAGATTATTTAGTAGACACGCACAAAACAATCACAATAAATAACGACGTAATACATATAAGAAGACTAATAAGCCCTAAAAAAAGAATAATAATTTCAAATGTCTGTCCTTCTATACCACACTACATTATAGAAGAAATACTCAAAAAAGACTATAATGTAAACCCAGAAACCCCGATCTCTTTTATAAAGTACGGGATGGGAGAAACGAGAGGATACGAGCACTTATTAAATGCCAAACGGCAATTTTTTATAAACCCAGAGGAAATCAAAAAAATCTCTGAAACAGTACTCATACACTACGAAGAAATAACATACCGAATATTTCTATCCCCAGACACAGTTTCATGTTTTGTATGTAACGAGAAAGGACATACTAGTAAAAACTGTCCAAACACGATAGAAGACGAAGACATTTCAAACAACGTAAGTGATAAAATAAATGACAATAAAAATGTAAACGTTGACATCAACTTCCCCACTCTTCCGTTAACGCAACTCTTAAATGGAGCTGCTAAAAGAGCACTATCAACAAATTCTTCCGAATCAATAATGTCAGGTAATAAATTAAAAAATGAAAAGAAACCCAAAATTAACAATGTATTATTAAACGACCAAAACGCTAAAACAGATGATGCAGCAGAAACAAAAGAACAGGCAACAATAACATACGACAGCGACCAGTCCATAAAAGCAGATGAAGAAGAAAATGAATCGATATTAAAAAAAGAAATATTCAAACCATTAGAAATAAATATCCGGAAAAATGAAGATAAATATCCGCTTTCGTTAAATAATTTTATGTTATTTGTAGGAATGTGTAAGGGGAAAAAAGATATTCTTCAGACGGCAAAAGAATTTACGGAAGACATAAATGACTTAATGAACATGCTAATTGAAAATAAACCTATCCTACATAGTAGATCAGCAAAAATTCAGTTCACAAAAATTATCAAAAAATTATCTTATCAATTAAACACTTCCAAAGAACAAAATAATCATATAAATAATACATGATGAAAGGTAATTTAAATATATTATTACTTAATGTGGGCAGAACCAAAATTCAACAGTACGAAATATTAACAAATAGTGAACAAGACTTAATAATAATACCGGAACCGTATATTTACAAAAACAAACTATATGGAATAAACAATGAACAGTATGAAATAACACAGCCGAATATTGCGATAGCCTATAATAAAAATATAAACTTGTCAATAATAGGAACAACTCAAAATATCATTTCAATTAAAATAGGAAATTATATTTTATTTGCGTCCTACTTTTCCCCTAATGAAAGTATAGATCCACACATTCTTATAATTAACCATTTAATCACACAATTTCAGGAATTAAAACCGATACTGTTAGGTGATTTTAATGTTAGATCAACGATATACGAAAATTTAAACAATATAAACTATAATACGAAAAGAGCAGAAAAATTCGAAGAATTCCTATTTGCCAATGATCTAAGCGTTTGTAATCCTTATAACATAAAAACTTTTAACAATCACAATGGGAGCAGTGTAATTGATCTTATAATTGTCCACGAAACAATCAGCCAGAACATTAGAAATATAAAAATATTACCTTCTTCAGTAACGCAACACTTAACAATATGTCTGCAACTCGCAATAAGGAAAGATAGTAAATCACTAAATGAAAATACACTAACAGTTGACTATGAGATCTTTCAAAAACAAATTATAAATGTTCTACCTCAAATAAAACAAAAAATAGAACACATTGAAAAAGTAACTAAAAAAGACGATTTAGAGAACGAAATCATAGAAATTACAAACATAATAAAAATACTAATCCACAATTCACTTACAAAAACAAAAATTCGCGACACACCTTATTGGAATGGAAAATTAGAAAGCTTTAAAAAGATACTGAAAAAACTACAAAGGAGACTATACAAAAGCAAAAATAAAACAAATAATAAAGTGGAATCATTAAGGATTAAAATTAGAAAACTGAAAAAAGAATACAATGAAGAACTGCAGATATCAAAGCATGAAAAATGGAAAGAACTGATTAATTCTTCGACAATCTGGGGCAAGCCGTATAAAATCTGTATGGACAAAACCAAACAAAGAGTAGACATGCCTGCTTTTAATGTCGGTGGATGTATCGTACACGATAACATTGAAAAACATAAAATAATTTTTGCTGAATTATTTCCAAACCGAACACTTAAGTTGCAACCGACTCAGCCAGATAAAACTCTTCAAATATATGAAAACGAATTAACTACAATAATCAAAAAACTGAACAATAGGAAAGCCAATGGACACGATCAAATTTCTAACAAGATGATTAAACTTCTTCACAAAGTAGACGAAAAAATATTTAAATCTATTTACCAAAAATGTATCGAACTAAATTATTTCCCAAACGTCTGGAAACAAGGAAAAATTAAAATAATAAACAAACCTGGAAAAGATTTAACAAATCCGAAATCATACAGGCCTATAACGCTACTGTCTAGTTTAAGTAAAATATACGAAAAAATTATAAAAAATTTTCTGGATACAGAAATAAAAGAAAAAGCGATTTTAAACGAAAATCAGTTTGGCTTTCTTAAAAACAAATCAACCGAGCTAGCAATAAAAAAGTTATGCGATTATATTGAAAAATATAAAAAACGAACAAGACATACGTTACTAATCAGCTTTGACATATCCGGAGCATTTGATCAAATAAAAATTGATGAAATCTTAAAAATAATGAATAGAAAAAATATATCTGGTACAATACAAACTATAATTCGTAACTACTTAACAGATAGAAGAATCGGTTTATTTAATCAAGAAAACAAAATCCTATACAACAGGAGTGTCAACTCAGGAGTACCACAAGGTTCGGTTCTAGGGCCAGTACTCTTCAACATAGCAATGAGCGAAGTTCATAATTTGCATTTCAGTCAACACTGCAATATGATAAGCTACGCAGACGATATAATGTTAGTAGCAGGAATTAATAAAAAGGACGAAGTTTACAATATAAATGAAACAATAAAAAAATTGAGTAAAAACATTCAAAACTTAGGCTTACAATTCAACATAAATAAAACCCAAGCACTACTAATAAGTAGAAAACAAGACAGGGAAGAAATGATACATTGCATTGAACAGCACTTATGCATAAAGATAAAGATAAAATAAAAATAGTAAAAGAAATAAAATACTTGGGAATAATCATAGACACAAATTTAAATTTTGGAAAACACATCGAATTCATAATAGACAACATTAAAAAAATTTATTTCAAATTAAGATCACTATATTCAAATATGTTCGGTTTCAAATATAAAGATAGAATAGTACTCCATAAAGAGCCATTTTTGGATCAATAACAGAATACTGCTCTACAGTATATTTTCCAGTTTTACGAGAAAAGACAAGAATAAGCTGTTAAAATTACAAACGAAAATATGAATAGGAACAATCTCTGGTTATCGCACAATATCGTATACTTCAGTCAACATCATAGCAGGAATAATACCTATAGACTTAAAGTTAGAAACTGTAAACCAAATCAAAACATGGAAACAAAAAGAAAAAATTTTCGACAAAAAAACGTTACGAAAACAAATCAATAAAATTAATTCAAGTAGTATACGACTTTGGCAACTCAGATGTGATAAATCAAAAACTGGAAGAGTAACACGGGAAATAGTACCAAACTTAGAAGAAAGACTACAAATGAAACATTTTTATACCGATTATAACTTCACTCAATTTTTAACCGGACATGGAAATAATGGTGTCTATATGAAACGATTTAAAATTGCTGAAACAGACATCTGTACAGACTGTAAAGAGAAAACAGACGATTAACATTCGATTTTCGAATGCAATAAGTTTAAAAACGAAAGAGAAAAACGGAAAATAATAAAAAAACCAATAACCGAAATACATAAAAAAAACTTTTTTAATTTGATCAGCTTTGTCAACCATGTAATGAATAACAAAACAAAACACATCAACAACAAATAATAACAGTAACAATCAGAAACTCTGGCTGAAAAACCGCAAGGTACAGCGGAGTAAATAAATAAATAAATTTAAAAAAAAAAAAAACAAAAAAAAACACAACTGTACCGATATCAAGCTGAGCCTGTTAAGTTAGCTTACAGCATACTACACAAATTACAATGTTTGGTCGTTTAGTAATAACTGAAATTTTCAAAAACCACAAAAATTGGAACAATATCCTCATTATTCTTCGATAAGGAATCAATCTTTCTTATATGAAATGGATACAGTTTTATTTAGTAAATAGGTATTTTCTGTAACCAATATTTAAGTTACCAACAATTTGAAACCTATAGTATGTATTGCGATAAAACTGTCGCAAAAAAATTATTCCCCTTTTCCGCAGGAATGATAATTTCTCAAACCATATATATATATACAAGGTACAACCAGTGTTCATACAGCTAGTTGAATTAGAAATTATGTTTTTCCTCTTTCACGTTTTCCCAACAAAATAAGAGTTTGCAATTATAATATAATAATAATAACATTAATTACAAATATAGAAATAAACGATTTCGAAATCTTACATATAAGTAATAATAATAATACCTATAATATATGCAAACATTAAAGTTAACTGATTACATTGTGCTACACCACGTCGACATATTTCTTTTTTTTTACTCGGTTACTTTTATCAATAAGACTATGTTTTCTTCATTTCGTTGATATTATATCACGTTTATAGACGAATGATAAAAACCATTATGTGTGAACATCCTTTGCGGCATTCTTTTTTTCCGGAACAGAAAAGTAAAAATAACAATAATGGCAAGTTTTACACGCATTCATTGTACATTTTGTTATGTTCTTCTGTTAAGAAAATTAACCATTTTCTTAGAAATTAAAAATCGAATAGCCAATCGTACGGGTTATTAACAATGCAGGTAAATAAATTTCACCTCTTATGAAGCCATTCAGGATTTGGTCAAATCAACAAACTAAAGCACTACACTTATTTACAGAAAACAGTTTCATTCGTTAATTTTCCGTACTACGGTCATTATTAAGAATAGCCTATTCGAAAAATATTCTAGTAATTCTTCTTCCGCCGAAATAATAACTGCTTTACAATAAACCTATAGTCAATTCCAAGAAAAATATACGATTTTTTCCATGACGATTTTATCATTTTTTGTTCTTCCTTTAGTCCTACAGATTCGCATATTGTAAAATATTCCAGGTCCTATTCATTACCTCTTTTCAATCACTCGCAGGAAATCCCCCATGGTGAGAACCGAACCGACAAAAAAAAATCGACGCCCGTTTGAGAAACATGAGCAATTTACAATATACCCATAAAATTATTTTCCGCATATATGTTATTAGTGCTGTTGTATTTTTTTGGAATACTCACTGGCGATCAATATTTACTTGTTTTCTAAAATAATTACATATAACAGTTATAAAACAAATATATACTTTTAAGAATGTCAAATAGTTGTTTAAAAATCGGAAAATTTTTGTTACTTATTTATGTTAATTTTATTACTAAATGAGCTGTTTTATTGATGTTTTTGCATGGTTTAAAAATGAATTCTGGTTTATGTAGGTCATATTTCACAGTAATAAGAAAAAATGATTCCAGGTAATTAATCCGTGTTACATAACGTGCAGAATTAAATATCTAGCTCTAAAATATTTATTTTGCAGGTAACTAGATTTTAAAAAAAATAAATAAATAAATAAAAAAAATATATAATATAATTTTATCGTAAATACAGCAAAGTAGTTGAACATAATGTGTCAACCGCCAATGATATAATATGATAAGTATGAATTATCGTAATTTCAATTTACATAATACTAAATTAAAAACAGGGCCAGTCGATTTGGCTCAAACGAATGGGTTCCGTTAAAAATAAACATAAAAATAGAAGAATAATTTCTTAAAAATAATAAACGATTTTTTTTAGTAGTTTTTCATAATCATTAAAGTTAATTTAATTTTATTTTTTTGCGAATGTAAAAATTTATTATAAAGCACATGGATTTCCTTTGAAAGCAGAAAATCTGTCACAGAGGGAAATTATTCCTATGATCTACTAATTCTTTCTGAAATTTTTTATTGAAATAACCCTCTAAACGAATACATAATCAGAAGTTCAAGTCTTTATAACCGAAAATAATTCCTTTTGTGATATACGAACGCAAAAGAAGCATTGAAAACAGCTGGTTTATTTTCTAAACAAATTAATTACTAATTTCACGGGTGTTTTTTTGATTCATTACACCTTAAATATGATAATTATAGAAGAAAAAGAAATTAAAAACTCACTAAGGCTAAACTAGGTCTACTTGGAAAAAAGACGAAGTCGAAATGTAACGAGGCGAATCGTGTTGCGGCCGAAACGAAATGTCTCTCCAGGTAGGTATAAAAAGATTATAAAAAAATGTGATTACTCCTACACCCGGCATAAACATGTAGGTTACTAATTAAGACTTAGTAGCTGGAAAATAAAAAAAAAAATCGCGTTACTGCATTTTTAATTTTGTGAAAACTATCCGCCAAGGTACGCCAGTTTATTAATTAATAAATATTCTAAAAACTTTCAATTATTATATGTATAAAAATTTTCACTGACTGATTTTACTTGGACTTGGGACGTTAATGTTCACCACATTAATATTTTTAAATTAATTCTAAAAACGGGGAATATGTCAATTTATATATTCTTGCTTGTACGCAATTTCAGGTAAATACGAAAAGATTATAAAAACTGTGATTTTAATTCGTCATTTAATTTAATGAGTCCATGCTATTCAGTAGGAGTGTTATTCTGGGTTAATTAAATCATTTTGCAATGTAGATGTATCTCATATATTTACAGTTTGCCACTTCAGTCACATGTTTATAAATACTAGCGTTCCCCCAATGGTCCAAATTCGACCATAATTATCATTAAAAATTTTAGAAAAATATATATGAATTTGTATATTTCCAAAATTTTTTTCCCCCTCTTATACATTCGTTCATTATATATCTAAGAACATATACTTTTATATGTACTTTCAATACAAAAATTAAATGACACTTTAAGATTTAGTACACTTTAAAAAAGCCAATAATGATGATTATTAAGAAAAATTAAAACATTTCAATAAGAACAGATTTACTGGTTGCAGCGATTTCCTTCTTCACTTTTTATATTACTTTTTTATTTAAATACGAAACAAAAAGGATAACTGTTTCCAAAATTTTGTGTACTGATAGCTCTAAAGATCATCAATAGTTACTAAACAGAAAAAAAAGCAAGAAAATCGGTTAATAAAAAGTGGAGAAGAAGGTACTGAACTGTTTTGTCTTTGCCTATTTATATACAGAAGAAAATTATCCATTATTTTTAAAATAGAATTTCCCGCAGTGCATTTATCGGGAATATTTAAACAAATTCAAGGTTTGAAAGCTTCTTCCTTATTGGCTTTATTAAAATTTTTATGAAAATAATATTAGTCCAGTGTTTTGAAGATCGAAAATTTTTCTAAACGAACTAAAAAAAAAAAAGAAGTTAGCCGGGCAGGATGTTTCCTGTACTAAACATTCTGTGATTTAATTTAAAGATTACCATAATTTACATTTACATAATATTAAATTCAAAACAAAGTTATTTAATTTTTAATTTGAAATATCGTATATATTTCTTGCCCGGTGTTAACATAAATGTGTTTATGTTTAAAAATTTTTGCGTCTTTGTTTGTCTTTTTCGATATTTTTTTGAAATCAGGGTTGATTCGTCAATGAATTAAATATATAATTAAAATCGTAAATAACAGAAACAACTTTAATAAACGTATCCTCAAATAAACTTGCTAGATACGAATAAAAGAGAAAGATAATATAAGGAATATGTATTAGAAGCAAAATTCAATCCAGTTATGTTACACTTTAAATGTCGTAGAGTTGATAGTTTGTAATTTTTTAAATACGGTTGACTATACGTTAGCAAAAAAAAAAATGAAGAAAACCGACAATTCATTTGACCGATTATTAATATTAATAATTTTCGTCCGTTTCGTATCACTATTGCTAACAGAACTCTTAAATTTACATCGCGAAAGTCTGTTTATGAGTATTTCACGCTGAAGTCGTTATTTCAAAAAAAAAAAAAAAAAAAAATAGAAAATATTTTAAAAAAGCGAATAACCAAACAAAATCATGTAAAATATGTGTTTTGTGATTATATATGCATATATAACATGCTGTACGCGCGGAAAAACTAAATCGTTATCGAAGAACGGTATTTTTTGGATGGAATTTCTGATAGCAGTATTTGGTAACTCGTGTTTCTCACTAACACAGATGATAACGTTTAACGGATGATACCTGAAAATCACCGTAGGTGGTCTATAAAAAGGTCTGAGTTCGCCTGCGCCCGAAAGAGGCTGCGCCCGATAGAGTCTGCGCCCGATAGAGTCGCGCCCGAAAGATCGCGCCCGATAGAGCGGTCCCCCATCAAAACAACCAAATACCAAATAAGTAATAATAACCCACTTTTTAGTATAAAACTTTAAAATAATCTTTTAATATTTATATTTTATATATTTAAATTATTTAAATGTTTAATATAAACCTTAGATATTTATTGTAGTCTATGTACATCATCTTATTCTAACAGTTATGATATATCGACTTTAAATTGTTGATTTATACTGTATAAACCGTTTTATTCCATATTTGGACCTCAGTGTGATTTAGAATTTGTTTCTGATCACATATACTGAGTTTTTAGCTGATGATGGGTTATAACCGAAAACGTTTCTAAGTCTTTGTTCTTAAATTGGTTTGTTATAATTGTATTTGTTATAAATTACTACATATATAATAAACACCTTATTACAAATTGTATTTCATAAACTTTCGATTTTTAAAAATTCCATTAATACGGGTATAATTTTTTTTCCGGCGTTTACCGCATTAGAAATTTTAGATGTATATCGAAATCTCGAGTTAAATTATAGCCACGATATTTGTTAGAAACTGCTTTATATAGAACGTAAAACTTTCTTTTTTTTTTCTGAACGCTCCTTTAGATAGAATAGATTGAAGAAGACAATTCAATGTAAAAACAAAAAATGCTATCAACAAATCACCGGCTTCCATTCGAAAATTTCCTATTTATTTCGCTCTTATTAAATTTGACGAATAAAATGAAATATTCGAATAATATCCGTTGCTCAAAAACAATATAATACAGGCGAGGCAAATGTTTTGAAACGGAACGAAAGCAGATTCCGAGATTTTCCCGATTGAAAGTTCATTTTGGTCGACCATTAATAACCATCAAAAGCAGGACATTTTTGCATAGGAAGAAAGCGTTTAATGAAGATGAAAGGAAATGAAAAAAAACGTAAACGAATTAAAAATGCATCATCTTAATGAGCGAAACAGTATAGCGAAAGAGAATAACAATTGTCTAATTCCATCACCAAATCACCTCTATACCGGAATCACTGAATAATACTGCCGCTATTCAAACTGAAATACGAAGAACATTATTTCGAACTTTTTCTAATCATCGCGCCGTCGCCACTGTTTGACTATCAATGATTCCGGGCCAGGCGATTTAAACGTCAACCTAATAAGCACATCAGTAGGTAGAATACGTTACTTTTAGGAGAATAGCCAATCAGGAGTCAGTATTTAGTCACATGACTACGCCCCTTTTTACTCAATTAATAAGAGTCAATATTTAATCAAATGGCCATATAGCTCTTCTACATAGTAACAGTCTACACCAACTATCTGCTTGCTGTAAATATACATCTTCAGTGTTCCAAACCAATTACCAAATATCTCAACCTCCATCACACCTTAAATCAACCATCTGCTTTCGCTGTAGACGTCTATACATTAAGGCTCTCACTCAATAACAGCACACTTGTCCGGTATGGAGCTTAGGAGAAAACTTTAACCAGCCAATTATAATTTCGCTAACCCGTACTGAGTTGTTTGGTGTTTTTAGATGTTCGCATATGTTTTCACAATGCATTCACCACTGTCTAACTTGTGTACTAATTTGCTAACCAATACTAGTTATTTATGGACGTGCATGCTTTGAAAATATGTTTTACTGCTGACTACCCACCCTTAAACTTTAACCCCTACCAAATCTGCTCTTTTGTGTGTGTATGATTTTTATTATATCTGTAACTAGTCAATGCTAATATAACTTACTAACTCAATATTACTATGCCTCCCATGTTTGTTCCAAGGAATATGTCTCTGAGAATGGATTTGATATATCAAGTTAATCTAAATTAGACTAACCTTTTGTTAGCAATGCTTGTCTGTGTGTGTGTATATATATATATATAATTTGATGTATATTTCATATGTTTTAAGCATGATACAAAAATTTTATTACATAGTAAAAAAAATACGCATTGTCTATATTATACTTAATAATAATACACAGCTCCATATAATCATGCAATACACATATTCTTAGCTAATTTACACGCTCTCAGTTCGGCTAGAATTATATCAAATTTCTTATGAAATTCATTATACATAGAGTTTCTGCAAGCTGCTATGTCTATATTATTAATCCATATTATTCTTTTATCATCATTACCAATTAATATTACTTTATTCTGCTCCAGGGTATACAGCGGGGGCGGATTCAGAGAGACATTGGCGGGGGGGGATTATATAATTACATAATAACTAAGAAATACCCCCTGTTTCATAAAAAAAAATCAAATAGCGACCTCTTTAAAAATTTAAAAATGTTTTAAAAATAAATAATTATTACAATTTTTAATTTAACATTTGTCTTATATTTAGGGGTGAAAAATAAAACGAAATTATAAAATTCTAGCTAAAATAGTAGTTTAGAAATAGTAAGAAAGATAGTATTTTTATTAGACTTTACTTCTTTTTTATTGTTGTTAGTAATCCGATCCGAATTCTCCTTAGGAGCAAGTTTAAATATACATATTTCTCACTGAACTCTATTTTTAATTAAAATTACAAAATTAAAATTTAAAATAAATCCATAGGTAACATTTATATAAATCTTTTATAGCACATATACAGTATATGTTTATGATTTTGAATACGTTTTATAATTATTTTGCTTAATTTACCGCATACACCACTCAAACCATTATAATAATCTATAAAATTAAGCTCTTTCTTAATTATAGTTGATTGCACACCCTTACATTTTCTAATTTCTTTGTTATGTGCAATACTTATAGAATACATTTTTGGACTCAATCCAAGAAATTCACTAATTGGAGTACTATTTAATTCATCCTTAAATACACCAAGCTTCTTTTTATTTTCTAGTGAACTGAATGGCTTTTTGGTTAACCACTTGTATCGAAATAATGAGCATTATCTTTAATATCTTTATAAAAATCGAATGCTTTAGGTTTATAAATAAGTGAATCAGTGTCACAATATAAAAGATTAATATTCTTATATATCTTCCACATTATGTTCCAATGAAAATCAGGCATTTTCAATTTGCTGATGTCCAAAATAGACATCCCAATATAAATTAGCTTATTAACTTTAATTGTTGAAGGATTTAAATGCACCATGGCCAAAAACGGTCGTTCACTGAATATTGTTCTGCCCTTAAAATTACTTTTACCAATTAATTTAGTAAACTTTACTTTACTGGTGATCATCTTAATCCTAACCTTTTTCATTATTTTACTGAAAACACTATTATTCATTCATAAGCTTTCAATAGTTCTTTTCAAATTCATTAGTAGCCTATTTCCGCTGCAGACTGTTTAAATCAATGTATGGCTTCAGCCACGCCGACTGAAACAGATGACTCGATGCACACGCTGTAGTTTTAGTCCAAATGCAATTGCTTGTTTAAGATGTCTTTAATGAATAATATAATTGCGCTTATTTTCTTATGTATTAACTAATTTTACACATTTTCTAATTAATTTTTTTAGCCTCGGAGCATAGAGGTAAATCATCATGCGCTAAATGTAAATCTGGCGGATGCTCTAAATCTACCTCAAGCACATAGCCAACAGAACCATCGTCAGACACATCCATAATATTAAATAGTGACGAAGGCATTTTTTTCCACCTGGGGATTTGATAGAACCAAATTACACGATACTAATTCAATTAATCTGTCGTCTGCTTCGTCAGAAAATTTAATTTCATCCATTTTGTGTACACAATCAATCAAAGGAGAAGTAAATAAAAACAATACGAGAATTGTTGCTTAACATTGCTGCGCGACACTACTGCTCTGGGAGCAGTCAAAGTAGAACTGTTTCGGTTGCCTGTCACTATCGTTTGCGCCTCTGTCGCGGAAGTTCGAATTTACTTTTTCTATTTATACAGCAATCAAACCCGCCATGACCAATCTCAGTTATATTACCGTGTCGCAGTGCTCGGAAGTCCACCTTAAAAAATAAATCATCGGTAAAAAAAGTAAAAATTAAAAACATTAGAACCGTAATAAATGAATGAACATTGTCGATTTAAAATATATCAAGATTCTCGTATTATTCTCAGTGGAAAAATTACACAGCCGTTAATATTCCGTCATATGTTAGAATAGCTTCTTTAAAATGTGCGGTGGTAATATTTGTTTTTTTAAATATTTTGCAACTAAACTTATTTCTGTTTTGTAGTAAAATTTATTTACAGAAAGCTCCATTACTTTTTGGAATTACATGAAATTCTCTATGATCCGCAAGTATTTCCATTATTACATAAAAAGTCCATGCATTATATACAAAATTGCGAATTTCCCATATTGCCAGTAACGCTTATACAAATTTCAAATAGGAATGCGTTATAAAATTGTTCACGGAAAATGTATCAATTTTTAAAAAATAACAATACACATATAAAAGTATATTATATTAAATGTTTACTATAATAATTAGAATTTAATTTCGTTCCAATATTTTTCGTTTTCAAACACGATACTTGGATTCTTTTTGAAAGACTCAAAATAAGTATTCAAAGATTAAAAGACTTCCCCCTTCCAACTAACTGAAATGAAATTAAGGGCACAAAAAAATTTCTATCTCCGCTGCCCTGTTGAAATTAGCATTCTCGTCCACCAATGCAATACTGTTCCTGTTTTCCTTTAATACATGCTAACAGAATGTGTCGTAGCAAAGCTCGCGGAATAAATGTGACGATTCTGATATCGTTACTAATTTTTGCAATACTCGAATTGTTTAAACTGCAGAGAAAACCACGTCATAACTGGCCGTCAACGCCTCTCCTCTTTTAGGAACAATTTTAGATGTTAAAAAGATTAGAGCGGAAGAAAATATCTCCGAAACGACGAAGCTCGTTTAATCAAAAAATTGCTGGATCATTCCCTTTTCTCAATTAACCTTTCTATTTCTCCTCATAAATCCAACATGAGGTTGACCGCATCCTTCGCTTTTTTAAAAAATGGTGTATCTCTATTAATCCGGCAAAATCTGAGGCAATTCTATTTTCTCGTAGGTACCCATTGACCCCTAAGAAACTGCATATACTAGGTACCGATATTCCTTGGTCCGATCAAGCTCGATACCTCGGCGTGATATTAGACAAAAGGTTAAACTTTAATAAACATCTCGATCACGCAGTCGCCAAAACTAATCGTGCTATCTGCGCTATTTATCCAATGTTCCATCGCAGATCGTTTCTAAACATTCACAACAAATTAATTCTATATAAGACACTTATTAGACCAATCTTAACCTACGCATCGCCTGTGTGGTCCTCAGTTTCTAACGCCCGCTTTAAACAATTACAGCTCATACAAAATAGATGTCTCAGGTGCGTACTAAACGCATCCCGCTACACCAGAATTCGAATGATGCATAATGTCCTCAAACTACCATATCTTCGTAATTATGTACTTTCTTCGGCAAAAAATTTTTTTGAAAATTGCTCGACCCACAGTAATCCACTTATTAACCACATCGGGAATTACGATTCCAGGCAACTCCAATTTATGTATTCAAAATATAAGCACAGGCGTCTAAAGCATAATCTTCTATAATCTTTTACCAGCATATATTATATAATTTCTTTATTTTTTCACTCGCAGTGCTGTTCCTCACTTGTTGTATCTGAATCCTTATTCCTTAAGCAGACTTTATTCCCAACTACTCATCATATCTGCGCGTAGGTTTTTTTTTTTTTAATTTTTTTCCTACATTGACACTATTGCTAAATTTTTAATTGTAATAACCTATAATCGTTTTTTATAAGTTGCATCGTGCGGTAAGACAATTCGTCGATACGAGAGTTCAACTTGTACTGCTAACGTTATGTTGTATCGTAATTTGCATAAATATATTCTTTCTTTCCTAATAAATTTTGTTATGTCGTATTTACTCGGCAACCTTTTATAATACTGCTTGTGTCTATCTATCCGTAGCAAATACACTCCTTTCTCGTGCTAATTGTTTTTATTTTTTTTTTATTTTTTTTGGTATCTTCCTTGACAGTCGGTTATCCTTCTCTGAACACATCAAGTATCTTTCCTCTTCAGCAACCAAACGGCTAAACCTGCTGAAGGACCTATCTCCAACCAAATAGGGTGGTGACTCTTAAGTCTTTATTTCTCTATATAAATCTATCATCCGCTCAAAATTTGATTACTGTTCATTTCTCTATGGCTGTGCCTCTAAGTCCCGACTCTCTAAATTGGATGTAATCCAAAACTCTTGCCTTCGTCTATACCTTGGTGCTCTTAAATCCTCTCCAGTTCCAGCAGTCCTTGCCGAATCTAATAATACATTAACCCTTTCTATTCGCAGATCTAATTTAGGCTATCGTTTTCTTGCTAAACGTCTTCCACTCACGTCCTCTGCTCTTATCCATTCCTATCTTTCCATTTTTAGGAACTGGCGTTTCACACCTAGGTAAACCCCGATCTTATCCGTCATCTCTCTTCGGCTCAGTTCGTTTTGTCCTTATATAATATCCTTTGTCAATCTCCCTTATTTCTCTTTTAATTTCGCCGATCTCTGCCATCCTCCAAGGCCCTAATCAGACAGGAATTCCACTGTATTATCAATTCTCAATTTCTTTCGCATGCAACCGTTGTTACAGTTCTGTTAACCTATGGTTCTCTTTGTTTCCTTCACTTTGTCGTTCTGTTGTTGTCTCCGTTATTCGTCTGTGTTCTTAAACCATACTCTATTAACTTCTTCTCGTTTTCGTTTTTCGTTGGTTGTCTCTCCGTATTGTCCTCTCCACTCAAACGAAGAGCGTGTTTGCGATTCATACGTTTATTAAGTGTTAATTTCTTTCTGCTGAGTTTTATGCTTTCTACCTCAGTTTGCTGCGACTTGGTCTTCCTACTCCATATTGTGCTTCTTATTTCCTATCTTTCACCTCTCCACAGATTGTTCTTATTATTTGTTCCTTCTTCCTAACAACCTTTGATATCGTATGAAAATATAATTCACTTCTTCCTTTTCTAATTGTGTCTGGGTAAAGGTTGACAAGCCAAAAAAAAAAAATTAATAAATAAAAAAGACGGTCGGACTAACTCGGCCTTTTGCAGAAATAACCAGTAAAAGATGATGCGCTTAATACACTTCAAATCGACCTTCTTAACGATATCCAAATTCTATCAGGCGCTTTTCCACACCAAAGAATTATACTTTCCATCACTCCCTTCCGGCAGTAGAATTATTTCAGAGGTTTTTTTCTTCCTCCAACACCATCCATTCTACTTCTCAAATCTAAATTATCGAGACACTTTTGTATTTTCCTTTAAAACCCCGCTAAAATGAATACTGATCAACCACCATCATCATCAAAAAAATTTGCTCCTCCTAAAAGAAGCTGCCTAAAAGTTGGATTTCACTTCAAAATTACAAGATATTATGCCCCGCAGGTTCGACAAAAGTTTAAATTTCACCAAGCGGCTGGGAAATTATTCCAATTAACATTCATTGAAAATTCGACCGCAAAATTTTTTGATCCTAATATAATTTTGATGAGTTTCATAATTAAAATTGTTCAATGGAACTTGCGCGCAGTGTACGTGCAGACAAATTGGCCGTTGGCGTGTATACATGATCTACGTAACATCAGTTTAATTTCGCTGTCTGAAACTTGGCTTCCAGAAGTAGTACACTTCCCACAATTAGGTCGGGCGTCCGTAACTGGCTTTGGAGCGGTTGATATTCTCGTTAGATTTGGCATTCCGTTCGCTTCTGCAATAGTTACCGTCCAATCATACCAAGTCGAACCTATTCCGCGCTAACTAATGCAGCAGGCGTCCTGCAAAACTATACCTGAAACAGAGCAGACGTACAAAGCAACCATAGATACTCTCGCGCGCAATTACGGAAGCACTCGCAAAAAAGAGTTACATAGACTGGAACTCAAAAACAGAGTACAGCGCCAAGGAGTTAGTCCGTAAGAAATCGCAACGGAAATTGAATGTCACCCAGTTTATGTTTCGGCATTGAGAGTGCGTGCCATGCAGGTATAATGCAGGAGAGAAGGACAAAGATGAACGAACCGTAATAAAATTGAAATTAACTTCAATTACCGAGATGCATAACGGATATGTAGCATGGAAAAAACTAAATTCGCGTGTGCGGTCTGTGCGTTTGTGCGCATATGGTGGAAATATATTTGAATGTCAGTTTAACTGATAGTAAAAATTCGAAAACGCGATCAACCGTATTCAAAAAAAAAGGGGGGGGGGGTATTGGGAGAAAACAATTATTTTCAGTGTGGCCGTGCCTTTTGTTGGGCGCGAGGGAGTTACACTATTCAACTGATATAAGTCTTTTTCATTAGAGCACTTTTAAATTTGGCGAGCGAAAAAAAAAAATAAGGGTAACCTAATTGTAATCTGTCGGCGACGTTCGCTGTATGTATAATGTAAGGAGGTTAAGTTTTTAATAGTGAAAGAAGACCGACGTCAATTAAGAAAGTTTTAACACCTCAGTAAGAGCGCGGCAGCTTTAGGAGGTGAAAAAGCGATGATTTGTTCTTCTCTACAGTAGAGCGACTCCATTATAGACTGAAACTCTTGCTTGCTGCCTTCCTATTCTTCCGTGCTCCGCGTTCATCTGGCAAAAAGGTGACGTTACCAGGGTACTGGGATCGGCAAGGACTTACCCTATTCCGTGTCGTTGAATTTTTCTCGGTTGTTTTATTAGTGAGCGATAATTTAATATTCAAATTGGTTACTGCGCTACCACAATGACGAGAACGGGGGTAGGGGGAAAAGTTTAAGAAAATGAACAACTAAAATAGTCCATAGTAGCTGTATATATAGCTGTATAGTTTTATGTACGTCTATATAGTTCAACAGCCACTATTAACAATCTAGGTATTCAAAAGTAGCTAGCTAAATCAGTTTTATTTCTATACGAAGAAAGACCGTAACTGCGTCTTAGTTGAATGTGCCGAACTGGTGCCGGATTAATTTTCGCCCTCCGCGCCACTAATTTAATTTACATTCCAGATTATTCTATTTTTAGCACCCTCTCAGCCAGCCGCTTCCGTCTTTCATTATTTTCGTTCTGCCCCGACACATCTAACTTTTCTCCGGCTCGTTATTAATTATTAATTTATTCTCTCCTTCCTCGGGGGCCAGTTAGAGAATTCTCTTCTAACCGACTAAAAATCTTATTATCCAGGAAGGCGATGAAGGGAAACATCGAACATCAATCGCCGATCAGTAAATATTATTGTTTAATTAAGCTTAGACTTTGATGTGCGACGAAAAAGCTGTCTTTTGCACTTTTTATCGGTCGAATTAACATAGAAATCCGCTGAGCAACTGAAACGAATTAGGGGAGTACCGAAGACGATTAACAAGAAAACGAAAAACCCGGAAACGAATTGATTCGGTTAGGAACAGTACAGAGTGTAGTTGCGTTCCATGAAAGGGAAAGGAATTTACAAAATAATTTGATCACATTCTGCTCGGGTTCCAGATGTTTAAGAGTTGTAATATTCCAACATGTATTCACAGAATCGTTTATGGGTCGTGAACATCAATACAAGTTCACATGATTTATATGCCTCTATATAAAACTGAGTTATAGTGTTGTAGTATGCATTCGTAAAACCGTCTCGCAGCTAAATGAATCTATACTGAATCTCTTATCGACTTTACAAAAATGGATATCAACTACAAACTCATAAAAAAAAAAAAAATACCAAAACAAAACACTCACTGTTGACATAGTACTCGAAATGCAGACAAAACAGATAAACGAACAGCAATGTGTAAACATTTCGAAACACCAAAGTTTTTTTTGTTTTTTTTTGTTTTTTTTGGGGCTTATAATGCAAGACAACCCATCGGCCAAAATACCAAAATTTCTATATAGAGAATTGAAGAAACATTCTATATTCCAACAAACTCACAACAATTAAAGACGAAAAAATGAACAAAACATGCTGTGCGGCTTACCAAATATTCACTGCAATATGCACTGCTTACAGGTCAGGGAACACATCGACATTACCATTGCATGTTTCACATATGGGATGATTTTCCTTCTAATCTAGGTGAAATTCTAAGTGCTCAAACCCAAAACGTCCTTTGAACTTTCCAAATATACCTGACTTTTTAAACATTTGCAAATACCTGTTTCCAGATGCATCAAGCGATGGATCATGTAAAAAATGCAAAATTAAAAATTCGTTAGAAAAAAACATAACAGCTGTTGGAATATTAGATTTTTCAGTAGAAAAAAAGTTAGCAATTAAACGGTGAAATAAACAATACAAAGTTTTCGCAGCGGAAAACAGTGGCTACAGAAAGAGCCTGAATCAACAAGTATAATTAGAAAACTGAGCAAAAATAATCAGAGAAAGGAAAAGGTAAAATTCGTAGAACGTATAATTTTACCGTAAATCTAAAGCGTAACCGACAAAACAAGCGGAATTTTACGCGAAAATGAAATAATACGAGTATTTAAGGATTGGTGAAAAAACAAAAAATCTCTTGAGAAGTAATAAGGCATTTGCTGTAGTACTAGATCCTATGTTCATGTGGACGGAAATCTGTAATCGAACAGGTAAAGCTGTAAATTTAAAATTTAAAGAGCATGTTGTGGGCACCAAGAAAAGACTGGCCGCGTGATTAATTTTGACAATTACTGAATAAGTTGGAATAAATTGGGCGTTAGAATGATTAGAGGAGTGAATGAAACGGAAAACGGTAAAAATTTTAACAAGGACAACTGTTGTATAAACGTGGGGACCGCTAATAAGTCAGTTAAAATTTAAAGCTGCGAATGACGAGGGAACAAGTAAGTTACCTGATGTGTTTCTTGATATTTTTGATTATAACCTTTTCCATTAACCCTTTCCGCACTTTTGTGTTCCAAGGTGGATTAACAGATTTATCTGTATAACGCTCATCACCTCTGACGCCGTGTTCAGCAAAAATAAAAGCGCGGCCATATGAACCACAACAAAAGTTCAAAAATGAATGTTTATTATATCCCTACTACAATGCGAGAAAGTGAATCTATAAATCCATATAAATAAAGCGATTGTTTGACCTTGCCGAAAGATAAAAAAAAGAGCCAATAAATTACGGAGCATAATGGACTTGAAGATATAGTAAAACAAGAAAAAGTATTTCTCGGTTGATGTATGAGCTGGTGGAATTGAACGGGATAAAAAAATACCGCTAAATTATGAGAAAAATCATAGAATAATATGCAATCCAACTTGTTATAGTAGTAATAGGGCTAACACAGAGATATAATTAATAAGGATTATAACGAGTTCGGTGAAAATACCTTATCACCTATCAAGTTGCGTTGAGCGTGAAGACATTTCGGCTAAATGAGGTATCCCAGCGGTACATTCGGTCTAGCGAAATTCTATCACGTTCGATGAACGTAGAACTCTCTATCTGTAATTAAACACTGTAGATACTAGCAGCATTTAATAATTGATAATCACGGGAATCGCCCTACTACATGTAGTATTCGGACAAAGGTTAATTTAGAAACAAATAACGAAGCTACACAATTATTTCGCTTCCTCATCAGTGAAGCCGTAAAAGGCAACCACTGGGGAGACGCTCGCTGCGCCTTTCCATTATAATGTCGCTGTTGATAGTAGATTGTACTTAATCTTCGGTGGCAACTATTATTTATTTATGATACGTTTTGCCCCTATTGCACCACTAGGCAAGTATTCCGGAAAAGACAAATTCAGCGCAGACGACCTCGTAGCTAGTAATTAACCGAAACAGATAGTTTTCAAGTTTATGAAATTTACTCAATGGCAGTGAGCCCGCAACAGCTAAAATACTCTCGAAAATACTGTCAAGGACTGAGAAAAGAAAATCCGTTAATCTCACTGAAAATTCTGCAAAAATTTTGCGTCTGTCTCGAACTATTCAGGTAGCAGAAAATCTAAAAACAGACAAAAAAAATTATAAAATTTCGATTCCTCTGAATATTCAACGCTAGAGTCGTATCCTCTTCGATAAAAAAAAAAAAAATGAAACATGTCATTCTATTCGAATAGTGCAAAGTGGAAAAGTAAACTTATCAGAACACCTGTATGTTCAGTGCGTAGAGTGCGATAAGGTTAGAAAAGAGTTTAAAAATAAATCCAATTCAACTTCGAAACCTTCAAAACTTTAAGGTAATTTTATATTTTCATCCTATCCGTTTGTGATTATTACCTGTTTCTTTTTTTTCTATTTTTTTTTTTTTTTTTTTGTTAGGTGACGAAAATTATTTTCCCTGCACCAACTCTCTTCTAAACCATTGCTATATTTGCTAGGTAGCGGAGATTGGTTGGCACGGATTTGAAACGCGGCACATTTGAAGCAAAAATTTTATCATTTATACTTATTCGTGACACCCAGTTAACAGCAACAAATTAATAATAAAAATAATATTTTCAATTTAAGTTCAGTTTCAATTTATTTATTATTATTACGTGAAAAAAATTTTAAAAAAAACTTTTTAAAAATAGCCTTTTATTTATGCACTAAAAAGTATAAAATGTGTTCAGCTCACCAATCACCGCTTTGTTCAACGTGTTCAAACACGATCAACATCCGATAGCCAAAGAAGTTCTTAAATTAATATTGTCGAGACCAGATCGACCAGTAACGTTCATGTGGATTCCTGCCCACGCTGGTATTCGAGGAAACGAACTGGCAGAAACGGCTACAAAGGAGACTACTGTTACTCTGCCGATGTCAAGCAGCATCCGATCTCAAGATCTATATAAAATGTGGTTTAAAGTATGGCACAGGAAATGGCAGCAAACATCACAAACGAATAAACTTTGCCCGATCAAATCATCAGTATCACCGTGGAACATATCACTTCCAAATCGAAGGGATGATGTAGTTATTACCAGACTCCGATTGCGTCACACACGACTGACCCACGAATATTTGCTAAATGGAACGGTAGCCCATCAATGTGTGCAGTGTTATCCTCACCATCCACCATATCCTCACCGAATGGCCTTCATACTCCTTGGAAAAAAAATTCTTCAACCTGCCTTCAAAAATATTCGGCGTGTGTGTGATATTGTGATGTATAGCGTGAGCCAAAAGAACATCCCGAATTTCAAATGCTCGTCAAAATCATACACTGTAAGTTAGCGTGGCGATTGCAACGCCATCTGGCGCTAAATAATATGCAGTTTAATATAAATATAGTTGCTTAGTAGTCATGATGTCGTGGACGCGTAAACAACGCTCTTTCGTTGTCGAGTACTTTGTGAAAAACGGTGAAAGTGTAATCGCGGTACAACGCGCGTTTAAAAAACAATTTGATTTAAAACGTCATGACAATCCCCCCGACCGTAAAAGTATCCTTAAATGGGTAAAAAACTTCCGAGAATACGGTAGTGTGGTGGCGGTCAACCATCAAGGTCACTGTCGATCGTCTAGAACCCCGACAAACATCGAAAAAGTGCGCGTAGCATTGTCGCGAAGTCCGCGCAGATCCGTTCGTCGCCAGGCTTCCGCCTTGAAAATTCCCCGTACTTCACTCAGAAGAATAATTCGAAACGACCTCAATATACACCCATACAAGATACAACTAACCCAAGAATTGATACCAACAGATAAGCCAAGAAAATTAGAATTTTGTAATAAATTTTTGGATATGCTGGAGGAAGAAGACGTCGATTTGGATTATGTTTTTTTTAGCGACGAGGCGCATTTCGATTTAAATGGTAACGTTAATAAACAAAACATGCGGTATTATGCTACTGAGAACCCTCGAATCGTTCACCCGGTACCCTTGCACTCCCCTCGTATCACGGTATGGTGCGCAGTCAGTGCGAAAGCGATAATCGGTCCCTACTTCTTCGAGGAGGACGGAGCGAATGTTACTGTGAACGGCGACCGCTACATCCAAATGTTAAACGAGTTTTTTCTACCGGAGCTCAGACGGAAGAGGATTGCATTATCTAAACCGTGGTTTCAACAAGACGGGGCCACACCACATATTCGTAACGATGTTTTGCGGTTATTAAGAGAGAAGTTTCAGGACCGCTTGATTTCACGAAACTGTGAGCTGTTTTGGCCGCCGCGCAGTCCGGATTTAACACCGACAGATTTTTACCTATGGGGCTACTTGAAAAGCAAGGTGTACAAGGGTAAACCAGCAACAACCGACGAGATAAAATTGGCCATTCAGAAGGAAATTGCGGCGATTAAAAAACCAACTCTTAAAAAAGGTAATGCATAATTTTGAGGAAAGATTGCAACAATGTAAAAATCAAAATGGTGACTATTCATAACTAATAGTGTACAATAAATTGCGTTCTTTTTGAAGTATTCCAATGTTTGTTTCATTTCCGTAAGTATATTAGTCTTTATTTGACGAACGTTTGAAATTCGGGATGTCCTTTTGGCCCACCTTGTATAACAATGGAACAACATTAAATAGTAATTGAAGTTTTGGCTTAGAATGTACTATAATATTAATATTTAATTATTAATCTGCGGTCCCCGCTTTTATTTTTCAGAACATTTTCTAGTTTAAGATTTTAATGTTAAGATGCGTATCAAGTAGTCGCACACTAATAAAGTTATTTTGTACTTTTTAATGTATAAATAAAAGCCTATTTTTAAAAAGTTTTTTTTTATTTTTAGTCAGGACTTTTTACTGTGTATTTCAATAAAAAACAATAAATTTAGAATTGTATTTTATTTTGCTTTATTTTATTTAATATCTCGATTATAGGACATTTACAGAAATTTGTGTTACATTTTATTGTTAAATAATGGATCGCACTCTTTCAATTATATTTTGTTTTTCATACAATACATCCGGAATCCTCAGCACATGAAACACAATGTTTGACCAATAGCGATCTTTCCATTGATATATAACATGATCGAAAAATATATATTTTTTTGAAACTTTCGAGCTTTCGGCGCCCCGCAATGGTTTGATTTTAAAGTTGGAAATCCAAATGTTCCGAAGTAAAAAAATGTAAAGAAATACACAAGAATGCGCATTTTTTTAACCTTGTTCAAAATTTTTGAGCTATAAAGCTGAGCCGCAAGCAGGGGCTACACGTTTTTATTTGTGCTTTTTTAAACTTTTGGTAAACTTCCAATGTTTCGTTAAGAAAATGAAATACGAATTTGCTACCGACAAATAATAGCACTTTTTCCAACAGTATATCATGTGCCCAGAAAAAAAAATATTTTTTTTCAAAAAAATTCGCTTTCGAAGCCCCGAGGCGCTTGTTTTAAAGTTGGAAACCTAGATGTTCCAAACCAAAGAAATATACGTGCATGTGCATATTTTCAAACTTGTTCGAAATTTTTAGCTATAATATTCGCGTCGCAAAGAAGGAGCTACATATTAGATCTCGCGCTTTTTTGATCTTATCGTAATCTTCGGTTTTGTTCTCACCAATAACGATCTTTCCAACAATATATCACATGCCCGAAAAAAAATATATATTTTTTTCCCAAATTTCGAGCTTTCGGCGCCCCGATGGTTTAATTTTAAAGCTGGAAACCCAGATGTTGCATAATATTATATTGTCATCTATAACAAGCATTTCTGCAAAAGGACACTTTTTTAATAATTCATCGGGAAGTAGGTGAAAAATCGTTCGCAAGATTCCGCCCAGACAAACAGAATAACAAACAGAGAGAATGACAAACCGAGTTAAATAAAAGGCTATAAAAAAGAAAGACAAGCAAGCATTCTAAAGACGCAGATGTTGAATAAAATGTTAAACCATTTTTTAGAGTGAAGTAGTAAAAATTGTATTAAACGAATGTTCTTAATTTTTCTTAAACTCGCTGATCCGCTATGATGCCCGACCGAAAAACGATAGAACGATAGAACGATAATAGAAAAATTAGAAAATTTAGACTGTTGCACTTAGCGTAGCAAAAAAAGAAGAAGGACAGGAAAATCGAGCATACACTAAAGCACATAAAAAAATATATAAAAGGAACGTTCAAAAGGAAAAAAGATAAATCTTAATTTTGGTAAAATTTGGAGTAAATTTAAAATATTACCGAGCGAATTCTTAGTAACCGAAAGTGGGATTTAGAAATGTTCGTTTTTTATTTCGTTTTTTGTTTCGTTTTTTGTTTCGTTTTTTATTTCTTTTTTTGTTTCGTTTTTTATTTCGTTTTTTATTTCGTTTCTTGTTTCGTTTTGTACCAGGTTTTCTTCGCTTTCGTCAAGAAATAGTAATATACTGTGAACACAGAAACGAAAAAATCGCATGTTAAACCGGAAACAGTGCAAAAACTCAAAATAAAGAATTTCATAGACAACGCCGAACTTTTTGCGCAATTCATAATTTCCCATTTGAGCCTGTTCGACATCGGTTCCCATAAATTTTATATCGTTTCTTCGAAATTATCTTAAATGCCGAGCGGAAAAAGAAAATGAATAAAAAGTATTCGTAAATCAAATCATTCATCGATTCGCCCATTCATTCGCGGTAATTGCGCTGCTTTGGACGTAAAGTAAAAGAAAGTAAACTCTGTTCGGCTCCTGGAAAGTTTTTAAAAACTTTCTACAACCGAGCGAAAGATTCCTCCGATCAGAAAATGCTTGGCGAAGGAGTGGAAATTCCTTAACCGTATTATCGGAAAATAAAAATTACAAAGAGGGGGAAAAAAAAACATTTTTCTGCTAAAATGGAAAGAGGGAATCAAAGTTACTAATAGATATCGAAAAAGAAAAAGAAAATACAACACGAAAAAACTCGTTTATGTTTGATTGAACGTCCAGAAAAAAAGTAAAACGCGGAAAAATCGAAGAAAAAGAAAAAAACACTTATAGCAACGGCAAAAAATTAACAAGAAAAAGGAACAGAGGCGATAAATAAGATCTAGTCGAAGTAGAAAATCGGTTTTGCAGTCTAAAGGGGCGCACATTGTTTGTAACGAGTATTATTGTTTCGCCTGTTTCGCCTATTTCGCTTAGAGGCTGACTTCGAACCGAGTCGAAGACGTTTGTGTACCAACAATAGATTATTTACTGCGGAATTACGAGCAACGTCAATATAACGGAACAACTACTCCGGGCACGATATTATGCAAATACGTTCCTCCACATTTTTACTTTTTACCATTCGAATTTTCCCGGTTTTTTCTTCCGTTCGTCTTCCAGCATGCTCCGAATATGAATTACCATCACCAGTTCGCCAGCAATAAGCGGAATCCATTCAGAGGGCCGACCTCTCCCCGTCCAGCGGAAACGTTATTGATGGTTTCTTTTGCAATGCTAACTAAAAATAAGTGGACGTGATCTGCCTACTCGCTGTTCCATAAATTCTCACGCCGTCATCTATGCCGCTCGCATCATTCGGAACATATGCGACATGCGGCAGCCCCATTAGACTATAAACACCGACAACGGGTACGGCTGTTAAATTGAATTCAATGAACGACATTTTTCCGTGTGTCGAAGAGATGTGCAGACCAAATTGCACACGCTCGTGTCGAGGTAAGCACGTCCTTGGAGCAGCGAGTTTTGAACGTCTTAAGTAAATTAGTGTGCGATACCGCCTCAGAAGTTAACGCGAAAGAAATGCAACAGTAGTGAGTGTACCGGAATTCCTAAATTTGATTTAGCGGATCGCTAACAAATATTTGCAATTTATCATTAAGCACATTATTAGGCTACAAGGAAAGATTGTTTCCAAATTAAGTTCTGAATAATGGGTCACATGTCCGGGGTTTTTCGATACAAAATTGAATTTTAAATTGTCCGTGATTCTACGCGTTCATATTATTTATTTCGTTCGCGCAATAATTTTTTTTCTCTTCTCTGAATCTTATTTGCACGTGTACATATCATATATATATATATATATATATATATATATATATATATACATAATTATACATTTCTTTTTCTGAAAATCGAAAAAACAATTCGAGTAGGTGTTTTGAATCAAAGTTACATCGAAGGTTGGAAAAAAAATATAAACGTATTACCTATTTTAAATTTCATCTTTGTAGTTTTGGGTTCACCAGATTGTACCAAATACGTATGTGCGCGCCTTGTAAATTATTTTTTCTCTATTATTATTACTATTACTATTACTATTATTATTACTATTACTATTATTATTACTATTATTATTACTATTATTATTATTATTATTATTATTATTATTATTATTATTATTATTATTATTATTATTATTATTATTATTATTATTATTATTATTATTATTATTATTATTATTATTATTATTATTATTATTATTATTATTATTATTATTATTATTATTATTATTATTATTATTATTATTATTATTATTATTATTATTATTATTATTATTATTATTATTGTCGTGTTCAGTCGTGTTTTGCTTGCTCCTTTTTAAAGTTTAAATTTCATATTTCGTTAAGACTCGTGAGTTTCAAAATTGAAGGTTTCTATTAGTTTTTGTGACGCTCTTTCCGGTGCTAATTTCAGAATTTACGTAGCATTATCCGTTCCACAGTTATAACGTTTTTTGCATATTGATTTTCACCGTGGGCCGCCGCGTTAAATTTTGCTGTACCGGTAAGCTATTTTGTTAAAATCCTTCGTCTATTATTTCGTAGTCATGGTTTGTGTGTGTGCGAAATGTTCTCTCGATTTACCGGCCGACGGGGAATACATCACTTGTCCCCGATGTCAGCGCGCACTACATCATGGGTGTAGCAATGTGTCTCTTAAAACTTGGACTAGCATGTCAGCAGCAAACAAAGCGGGATGGCGATGTACTTACTGTCGTGCCGCAGAGAAAGATAAGACCAACTGCCCCCCTGCCCGTAGTGATAGCGATAGTACGGCGAATGATGTTGCTGAATCAGCGCTTCAGAAAATCACCAGCGAGTTGCGAGCACTGAACGAGCGCATATTCGAAATGCAAGCGTCATTCGATACGCGTATGACGGAAGTGCTGGCTGTGATTACAGCGAAAACGGAGGAGAACAGCGCTCTCCGCCGCGAAAATGCCGATCTGATTGCACGTGTGGACAAATTAGAACAGTATACCAGAAGAAATAACGTAATTGTTTCAAATATCCCGACTGCGCCCGGCGAAAATTTGATCGATTTAGCGGTCAAACTCGGCCAAGCAACGAATACTTCCATCGATCCTAGAGACATTGACGCCTGCCATCGACTACCAAAGTCACCGGATCAGGCGTTCCCGAATGTGATTTTTAAGTTTTGTCGTAGAATTGTTAAAGAGGAACTAGTAAAGAACAGTCGTAAAAAACGACCGAAATTAGCAGACATTGGCCTAGCTGGTGATTCACAAATATATGTAAACGAGCACCTAACAATTGCAAACGCAAAACTGTTTACGGCCGCCAGAAGCCTTCGATCTGTTGGATGGAAGTTTGTTTGGGTGAGGGGAGGAAATATTCTCGCTCGGAAGGATGAAAGTTCACCAATTTTTAGGATCATATCGTTTGAGCAAATCACTGGGCTGAAAAATTCATCAAAATGACTACCAGTATTTAGTGTAAATAGTTCTATCCTAATTTCCATTTTAAAGTATAAGCACCAGAAAACGGGTATTGTTTTTATCATTATTATTTTTATTTTAACTTTTTTTATGTTTATTTATAATAAGTTTACCCTCATAATACTGGGTTGCCATGCTCTTCATTATTTCAGTTTTAATGCTCAATCTTGCTTTCATCCTTATTGTAAGTTTTGTACCTTTCTCCATCTTTATAATAATATACTTACTTTTAGAATGTTTTTATCTGTGACACTTTATAGTATTTACGGCGTCCTACAGTTCGTGAGTGAACCTGCGAATAACTATACTTATCTTTTATTGTGTAAGCCACCGTTTAATATAGTACGATATACATATTTCCAATAATCCCTATCTTTTATCTTTACATTTATGTATACCATGATTGAATTAAGCTTATGTAACAATAACAAATATGCTTATATTGTTTTATGTAATCTGACCAAGCTGCAAATATTATGTCATAATATTAACCTCAATATTATTACTCTTAAGTTCCGAGGCCCTAACAGACACTCTAACAAGCTAATTAATCTAAATTCCCTATCTCTTATAAAAACCAATTTCATAATTAAGTTAACTTTTACATTAGCTAGTTGGCTTTATCACTGCTCATCAAGCTTCTGTTGGTACTATAAGTGGCACTACATTAAATAATTAGCTTTCTAAAATTTATAACTATATTCAATACTATTTAGAAAAATTGTTTTCGTATTTTTTTAATGTAATTTAAGCAAAACTTCTCTGTTTAATTCTAAATACCATGGATATAAGCGCTCTTAAAATACTCACTTTAAACGTAAGAAGCTTGAGAGCTCACTTTAACGAGCTATTAATATTTTTAGATGGGCCCGGTAAAGAGTACGATATTTTAATCTTAACTGAAACTTGGTTAACTATGGAGGAAATATCACGCTATAATATTCCAGGTTACTATACCCGAGAAAAATGTAGGGAACATAAACGTTCAGGTGGTATACTAGTTTACATAAGGGAATATGTAGAAATTACTGACGTTAATATATCGATTACCACTGGGAACATTCTGTGTTTTAATGTCAAATTGCTACATAATAGGTATTTGTCAGTTATCGGTATATACCGTTTTTGTAGTTCAACGCACTATACTTTCCTGAACGAGTTAGATACGGTGATTAATTCCCTTAAAGAATTAGCTCTAATTACTGGAGATGTAAACATAAATTTACTAGATAATGTTAGTAGTATAAACTACCTAAATTTATTAAGTACGTATGGTTTCCGTAGTGTTGTAAATCAGGCCACATTTCATCGAAACCAAGGTACATATGCATCATGTTTAGATCACGTCTTCGTCCGCGGAACCAGTAACCCATATACAAAGCTAGTGGTATTAACAGAAATCATCCCCTGTACTTTCTCGGATCATTCTATCTTATCAACTAATTTAGAAATAGACTGTGATCATAAGAAAAAAAATAATATCTCCTCAGCTTTTGTTGATAAAGTAATGTTCAAAAACAATCTGGCTAATAGTTCGTTAACTGAATTATATAATGATACTATTTCTATTGAGGAAAAATTCGACTATTTCATTTCAACCCTAAAAGGTATATTAAATCGCTCGAAACGACAGCCCTATAGACTTAAACCGCAACGAAAAAGATCTGAATGGATAACAAACGAACTAATTGCATTATCTTCGGAAAAAAATTCATTGTACAAATTAACAAAAAAATATCCACATGATACAAATCTGCTAGTCCGGTTCAAGCAAATTTCTAGGGAATTGCAAAAATTGATTAGGATAACCAAAAAAGACTTCTACACTAAAAAATTAGATGATTGCAAGAGCAATCCAAAAAAATATTGGGCACTTATTAAGAATACTATTGGAAATAAAAAACAAATCTTAAAACAGATCAAAATAAACAACGTAATACTGCCCGTCGAGGCCAATGAACGATTTGTTTCTAATCAATTTAATAATTATTTTTCCGACATTATAAAAACAATGGTTAGTAAATTAATTCCAAGTTCAATTGACTTTGTCGAGATTCAGCAAAATCTAAACTCCTTTGCTTTCCTAGACTTTACCAAAAACAACATAAAATCTGCAATATTATCTCTTCCTAATAAGCACTCATTTGGACTTGATGGCATTTCCATCATTCTCATAAAAGAAAATATCGATTTTTTCTTAACACCATTAACTTATTTATTTAATGAATCCATAAAATCGGGAAAGTTTCCACATGCTTTAAAGCTAGGAATAATTACGCCCGTTTATAAAAATGGTGACGTTACAGAAGTGTCGAACTATAGACCAATCTGTTTGTTATCTACTTTCTCAAAAGTATTTGAAAAATGTGTTAAAGTGAAAATGCTAAGCTATTTGAATTATATAAACTTCTTCAGTAAAAATCAATACGGATTCCTACAAAATAAAAGTACAGATGATGCGTTATTTGACCACATATCGTACATAGCTGAAAATTTGGACTCTGGCCGTTCAGTTGCAGCGGTTTACTTTGATTTCGCTAAGGCATTTGATGTTGTTGACCATAACATATTGTTAAAAAAACTATTTGCGTGTGGTTTCCGAGGTTTCATCTACAACTGGTTTCATTCATATCTAACAGACAGGAGGTATGTTACAAAAATAAACAATGTAACAAGTGACATCACCATACAAAGTTTCGGCGTACCCCAGGGAAGCATATTAGGCCCTTTACTCTTTTTAATTCATATAAATGACTTATGTGAGCTAAACGTTGAGGGCAAAATCTTCTGTTACGCAGATGATACCGTTCTGACTGTAAGTTCACGTTTCCCAAACACATTACAACAACTAATACAATCAGATGTTAATAAAATAAATGAGTGGATGGTTAAAAATCGCATAAGCCTGAATGTAAATAAAACAAAATACCTAGTATACAGTAACCTTCCACAGAGTAAATGGGATAACATCAGTATAACCTGGGAAAATAATATCTTTATAGAAAGAGCATACACGATTAAATACCTAGGAATTCACATTGACTGTAAATTAACATGGAATAATCATTTAACATACTTAACCACTAAATTAAGGAGGTTAAATTATTTATTTTATTACCTAGAACAATTTTTCAGCCGATCTCAGTTAACGTTATTGTATCTAGCTTTATATCAATCTACTCTGTCTTACGGTTTAATAATCTGGGGGAACGCAGCCAGGTATCATACTTCGCCTGTAGCTTTCTTACAGAAATCATTAATTAAAAAGCTAACCTACTCTCCTCGAAATGATGGCGTAATTAAACTATTACCTTTCAGGCTATTATATACCATTCAACTACTAACTTACGTATTAAAAAATAAAAATAAATTTAATATAATTGTATATCCCGGAGTAACAAGGGACGCTGGCTCGGAGAAAGCTATCATGCCATCCTACTTTAAATATCATGCAAGATCGCAAGCAAGATATACAGGTGCAGTCCTATTTAACCGCTTACCAAAATTCTTAAAAATGTATTTGAATTCAGAGCAGAATAAAAATAGAAATCTGCGTAAAACTTTGATTAAGTCAATCACTTCGGACATACCATTACAAGACTTATTACTTACTCTTTAACATACCCTCGAAAGTATACACAATACCAACAAATGACTGAGTTGTACATAAATAAGTAGAAGAGGGAAAAACTGTTCGAAAAGTTTGACAATATAACGAATTCCACTAACTGATATAGTTTAATAACGGTAAAAGAACCAATTTCACATGAAATCTAATAACCTATTTAACTAACAATTAAACACCCACAAGTTAAGTTATATTTTTGGAAAAATATGATGGAAATTAGTATTTGTTATCTAAAATATTTATAAATTAATTGCCGTAAAATACACATTGAATTAAAGTAATATAATTAAACAAACATATACCTATATCCTTGCCAAACCATATAAGCACTGCCAAATTACAGTTACATAATCTTAATTTTTAATTTTTAAATTATTTTAATAATTACAGCACAATCTCCGTAATTTCTTTAATGTTAATTTAAAAAACTTATATTTACATTTACCGTCACTATTAGTAATATTACTCAAATTTTATAACTGTGTAAACTTTCTCTGATTATTTTCTCTGATTATTTTACCATGTGTTTGCAATTATAAACTTTTTCACTTTAACTTACAATTATTACTATTATTAATAACTATTTTCGCCATTTTATCAATATTACTATTACTTTTATTATTACTATTAATATATAATCATTTAAGGTTACCGATATTTTTTTCTCTCATTTTTTCTTTTTGCTTTCTTCTCGACTTCAAATTATCTATATCTTTTAATTTTTAACTGTAACATTAATCTTGATATACTGAAGAGCTCCCGGGGTCAATGGGCGAAAGCATATGTAACGTTACATGTATATAATAAGTATATTGTGAACATGGGCCGAAGTCGTTTGTGGAAGTTGACAATAAACTAGGCTTTTAAATTTGTTAATTTTCAATTATTTTTTATTTCTTTCTTTCTCTCCTTCTATAGACGAAGTTTGGCTCATGTGTATTAATAATGTATTTTCAGTTTTTCTTATAATAATAATCCCACTACTCGCGCAACTATGCGCATTTGTGGAATTTATATTGTTTCTTTGTTTGTACATATATTTTTGTCACAATAAATTTGATTTGATTTGATTTGATTTGATTATTATTATTATTATTATTATTATTATTATTATTATTATTATTATTATTATTATTATTATTATTATTATTATTATTATTATTATTATCATTATCATTATAAGTGTCATATATATACACTAACATGGCCTACATGGGATATTTTAACTAGTTAAATTGGTTTATTTCATTTTGTTTTCTTCAAAAAAAAAAAAGATCACAACAGCTTTAATGTCGCTGATCTAAATTGTTTGTAGCATTTAATTCATTTTTTTGACATTTTTCTTTTTCATTTGAGGATCTTGCCAAACTCTGCAGTTCGTCGATAGGATCCTAGAAATTAACACATGCCTCCATTATTTATTTTGTTAATTAGTTGAGTTCGGAAACATGTAAATTCGTAATGCTTATCATTATTTTTATTTAATATAAATTCTAAACGTTTCCTCTACATCACGAATATTTTAATATTATTATTATTATTACAATATGAAACATTACCTATTGTTAATCTGAACATTATCTTGTTAATAAATTTTCCAGTGTGTTAATGTCCATATACAATGCATAGCCCACCTACTTAATATAAATATACGCATAATTATTCACAATATAGACACCTATATATGTAAAAATACTTTCTCATATCCATATATCTTCACACATATCTGACACATATCCATTACATAGTAGCGGATCCACGGGGGGTTTAATAAAAAACCAAAGCCTCCATTATTTTTTTTTTCTTTGTGGGCGCGCCAGCGGAATTGACCCAACAACAGGAAAAACTAAACTAAAGAACTAAATAACTAGGCGGTTCGAAATGGACGCAACAAAGTACAGCAGTGCAGACACCACGGAATATGAAGGAAAGAAGACGATAAAGTAAGATTTGTAGGGAATAGGGAGACCTAATGACAAGAGCTGACTGTATAAAAGGGAGCGTTCATTACGAAGAGCAGGACACTCGAAAAAAATGTAATCAGCACATCACATGCACGAAGAGGATCACAATCGTAAAGAGAACAATAAGGAGAAGGCGACAGAGCAAATCGAAAGCGAGAAGAGCGGAGGAGAGAATTATTGATCCGGAGACGAATTAGGGAGACAATAGAAGAGCGACGACCGAAAGGAATAAAATGGAATCAAGACAAGGAACGAGAAATCGGTTGAATAAAACGGTAATAAGAACGATTAGAAAACGGAGCTTGATAAGGAAAGGATATCTGAAAAAGGGAAATGGTTGAGAAATGAATCAAGGTGACCAGGAGAACGAGCCAAAGAATCGGTTGCGTCATTGCCATCAATTCCGGAATGACTGGGAACCTATGAAAAATCAATAATAATAGAGCGGGGTAGCTGCCGAGTGGAGATAAGAGAACGAATTGAGATAATAATACTATCAGAAGAATGTGAAGAAGGAGCGGATAAGGCTTGAAAGACGCCTTTAGAGTCCGAAATAATGAGGAATTGGGAAAGATCGCTTAAAGAAGAAATCAAAGAGATATCCTAAAGGATGGCGATCGACTCGGCAGAAAAAATAGTGCAGAAGGAAGGAAGCCGGAAGGACTCAGAATGCCAAAGCGACGGGGCAGTAAACGCACCACCCACGCCGTCCTCGCTCCTAGAACCATCAGTAAAGATCAATTTGTTATAACAGAGAAACTTAATTTATGCTATAAAAGATTTGTATAAATTTTACCTACGGATTTCAATAATTAATATTTAATACTATTTTCTAGTAAAACTATTAATGTACCTTTTTTATTTTATTTTAAATGTAATTATCATTGATCTTTTGCCGTTCTTATTTATTTTGTAATTTTAATTAAAAATAGAGTTCAGTGAGAAATATGTATATTTAAACTTGCTCATAAACAAGGAGAATTCGGATCGGATTACTAACAAAAATAAAAAAGAAGTAAAGTATCTAATAAAAATATTATCTTTCTTACTATTTCTAAATTACCATATTTAAGGTAGAATTTTATAATTTTGTTTTATTTTTCACTCCTAAATATAAGACAAAATTTAAATTAAAAATTGTAATAATTATTTATTTTTAAAACATTTTTAAATTTCTATAAAGATTTTCTCTATGAAACAACGGGTATTTCTCAAATCTACTGCCTACCATAGAAGATTTTACGTAATTATGTAATCCCCCCTTGTCCTTCTGGATTCGCCTCTGCTTTACATATATCCGATGTAGGTAACATGGTTATTTTTGTGTATTTTAATATTTTTATTCACAATCAATTTTTTTAATTCTATGTGTGATGGTTTTTTAATTTGATGTTAGTTGCTCAATCATCTTCTTCTTCGTTAGCCATTATCAGTCTACTGCTGGACGAAGGCCTCCCCCAATTTTTTCCAAAAGCTACGATCTTGCACTTCTCCTTGCCGGTTTTCTCTGAATTTTCGAATTCCTTCTGTCCATCATATTCTCGGTCGTGTCCTAAGGGTCGTTTGCAATCAGGTTTCCATGATGTTATCACACTTATCCAGCGTTCTTTGTCTCTAGCCACATGTCCGCACCATTTTCATTTACTATTTTTAATAATATATACTGCATCTGTCACTTTCGTTGTTTCTCGGATACGCCTCTTCGTCCATTTGTCCTTAATATATACCGGTAATATTTTAAATAGTTTGCGTAATAAATTTATTTTAATAGTATCATCATGCTTGTGTTTTAAAGGTGGTACACAACTCTTTAGAATTTAAAGTTAAATACAATACTGTCAGCACTACAGATGTACATATATATTTCACAAAGTAATAAATTCACAATATTATACCGAACATAAATAATAAAAGTTAAAAATTATATAAAAATTGATTCTGTCAAAACATTTTCAATTACCGACATTCTAGTGTTCAACAAATATAAGTAAAGTAAGTCCCATACCCTTGACAGAGCGTAGAGGATTGTAAAATTAAGCTGTTCATAATGTACTAAGCCGAATGGATCTGATGAGAATACTAGGGCCAGTTCCTTTCTACTTAGATTTCTTTGGTACCCAATTTAATTTCAGATTGGGTACATACCCGGGAGCGACTCGGATCTGGAACGAGACAAGTCTCGATTACCTATGACACCTTTGATTTGATAGCCAAGCACCTTAATCACTAGGCTACCGCGCTGCCTCCAACAAATATAGACGCGCCGAATTAACAAAGTAAACAGAAGTCCGAAGAAGAGGCATCCACTAGTGGCGCATGAGAGCGAAATTTTTTCAATGTGCGTCAGCGAAATTCAAACCAGATCCTGCCGGAACGAAACACTACTGCCCAAACAACTACGTCATCACGGGAGTTGGCATTTGCGTTACTTATAAAAAATACATTTCATTCGTTTAAAAAAAGAAATAACAAAACACGCGCCATTTCATCGTCCTCTCCCTACTTTGGAGAATACAAATATGTGTAACTTATTCACTTCGAGTGCAATTTAAATTTTTTTTTTTTTTTGAGCATGTCGGCTAAGGACGTTACCCAATCCAAAGGTATGACAGCATTAATGATTATAAGGGGAAAATATTAGAAATATAAATCTAACAAAGGAATAACCAAGGGAGACGGAAAAGAAAGGATGCTGTGAGTGCTGTAAGGCGTAGCATAAGACGCAAAAGACCGGAATACAGTATCGCGCGTTCTGAAGAAATGAAAGGACACGTTCAAGTAAAATGAAGTTTGCTTCTGACGGATCAAAGGGATAAAAAAAGGAGACTGAGTAATGGAGAAACGAAATGAAGTTTGCTTCTGACGGATCAAAGGGATAAAAAAAGGAGACTGAGTAATGGAGAAACGGAAGAGCGAAGCAAGAAGCAAGCTGTGATTAAACCGAAGTCTAATTATAGATGAAATAGTTGACTGCCTCATGTTGGGGAAATTAAGAAACCACGGAAAAAGAGGAAGAATGGGTTTTATGGATAAATTTAGAAAATGAAGAAGGATAGAGATCAGACCAACAGTCGTGGTGGCAATGAAAGGAAAGGGGGAGAAGGCTTTGAGCTGGAAAATGACTTACAAAAAGCAGCCGAACGTGTCAACGAGCCAACTAACTCGTTGCCGGAAATTCCACAATGACTAGGATAATCTATAATAGATCAATATGGACAGAGCGGAAATGAAATAGATGTAAAATTAAGGGGAGCGTATGTGAAGCTCGATAGGATCAGAGGATAGTTTAGGAAAGGGAGTAGCAATGACTTGTAAAACGCCGTTTGAATCAGAAGATAGATAACCTTGGATATATTGTTAGTAGAAGCTATAAAAAGGATTTCTTGTAGGATTGCGATAAATTCGGCTAGGAATATGGAGGAGAACGAGGTGAGCTTGAACGTCTCAGAATAGCCGAAATTTGGCAGAGTAAAAGCCGCCCCAACCCCCAAAGTTGACTTCGAGCCATCTGTGAAAATTAAAGTATAAGAAGGAAAGAGCGAGGATAAAACATAATTAAAATTATTCTTAAATGGCGCGTTATTTTTAAACACTGGGTAACGTGCTAAATTTTTTAGAAGTTGTCGCAAAATCAGTTTTAATGCGACAAAACAGTTTTTTTTCTTTTTTTTTCTTGCCGCGAATCATTCACGTGAAAATAAACAGAAGGTGTAATGATCAGCATTTTAATTTTATTTGATACGAAATAGTTCTAGAAATGAAATAAAATTACCTTAAATCATAGCTCGTTTTATAACAAAAACTAAAATAAAAAAATATTGAGTTGCAAAGTATTGTATGAACTTTAAAACAGGGAGATGGCTGGATAGCTCAGCGCGACACAAGTTCTTCTACTTAAAGTTTTCATCATTTTAAGAGAAAAGCCTTTTACATTACAGATCGTTTGAAGTGCCGTGTAGGACACAAAGGTCTCTTAACCGTCTAGCCTTTGAAAGTGTAAAGTTTTTTTTTTTACAGTTTCAACACATCGTCGGCAATACGATACAAAAAACATTTTTAAAAATTCTTTTCAACTTTTAATAAATCTTGAATTATAACAGCGTTTTTGTCGCAAAATATTCCACTAATTTATGGTCCCCCCCCCCCCATATTCGCGAGATTAGTAGTCAAAAAAAAAAAAAAAAGTATGCTTGGAATTTTCGCTTTTTGTAAAATTCCGCTCATTTCTTTCTTTCTATATTTTTTTAAATGCACAAAATGTCGTTGCACATATTTTCATTTATATTAATGTTAGACATTAGTTCAGCGTTTTCATATCGGATGAAACGGAAAAAATTCAAAATTCAGCTTGAGTTAAATATTTCTATTCTGGTTGCAATTATTTCGAAAAAATTGATTTGCCCGATTTAAATAGCGCCTATTCCTTTTTATATTTTACAAGGCAATTTATTAAAATAAGCGAATATTTCATCGCTAAAAGTTAAGATTTTCATGCTTTCCAATGTTAATAAAATTATTCATTCTTCGTTGAACCCCATTAAAATCATTCGGTGAAACATTTCGAGAGACAACGCATCGACAATCGTTATAACTGAACGAGAAAAGCAGGCGCCTCCTTAAAGTTTAAACATTATTTAAGCAAATAATTGATAAGTAAAATAGATAGATTAAGTAAATATTACACAATCATGTATATAAGTTAATTTAAGATGGTAAAATGTCAAATAGGATAATTCGTCGACAAGCGTTTTAGCTTGACGAAAATTTCTGTATGTAAAAAATTATAAATACATATTTTTCAAAAAAAAAAAAAAAAAAATAAAGTTACTTTTTAATCGTCGCCATATTTTACCTGAGCATTTGCACTCACCCAACTCACATTTTACGCTGTTCTAGGTTCTGGCGACGGCAAAAGTAGAAATTATTATGTTGAACTAATCGATATAAAAAGAATTTAAAATGATTAGGTCTCACGATGATCAAATGATAATTTCACATTAGAAATGCGGGAAAAAAGTTTTAAGAGAGTAAAAAGTGTTTTTTCGACCACAAACACCGACTCCGGAAACGATAAAGAGTCATCAAATTTTCATACTACAAACTATTAATGAGCAACAGGAGCAGAGATAACCAAAATCGAAAATAACGTTTTGATATTAATACAAGACTATTTTTACAGTAGCAGTAAACGCAAATAATACAGATGTAAAAACAGTATCCATATTGTTCACGGAACAGAGTTTAATAAGAGAAAATAATAGACGCAAATCCTCCGGTTCATAATCTTTTCCATTGTCACTCTATCCGAGAACTGGTCCCCCTAAGGATACCTAGACAAGGTGGAATCAAACAACTCAGTGGATCTACTAGTTAATTTTTTTATATCGGTAGATTTTTTAAATGCTCTATTTCTCTTCGCAGCCGCTCAAACGATTGTTCTTTTTTGTTCCGAAATACTGATTCCTATTTATCAACACTCAATCAGTTGCTTCATCCTTAATTTTCCAACCTTCTTCCTTTGCCAAGTTCTTCAACCTTCCCTGCAATTTGCCGTCTGCTTTTTATTAGATACAGTCTGCTTCCCTCATCGCTTTTCTCTCTCTCTTTTATACCTTTAAAATTCGGTTCATTGCTTTAATATCACACCTACCTGAGTTTCCTCCTCTTATTTTACTAATGGATCTCGCTATTCTCTAAAACACGTTTTTCATCCATTCTCATTTCGTTCGCCTTCTGTTATTCCGCCTACCCTTTCTGTCTGACCTTTGATATTGTGTAAAGACCTGATTCTACCGCAAGTATTCGACTAATATCGACGTTGACAATCCCGAATATATAAAGAAAAGAACATAGATGTTGAAAAATCTTTTTTTTTCCTGTTTTTTTTCTGTATAAAAAAAAAAACAAACCATTATTAACTGATCATAAGCTGGCTCCGTGTGTTTTTCCAGCACTTGTTTACACTTCCTAAGTTTTTTTCCTTTCCTGTTTTATATATTTACTTAGCTCTGATAAGACTAACTGCTACAACTAAAACAATTGTTCAGCGCCGAATAAGATGGTTTTAAAAACGACAACAATTTTTCATCATTAATAATAGATGACAATTTTTGAACCATTTTAATTTTATCGATATTTTTACCGAACTTTTCGAAGAATTGAATAAACTACATAAAAGGAAAATTATATTTTCTTTAATTTGCTAGCTATTCTGTAGTATAATCAGATATACGTATGAGGGACAGTTTTAGCAGAATGTGAACTAACTGTTCTTCTATGTCTACGTAAAAAATACGCTCACTCGCTGTGATGCCATCAGTAAAGTTTTCTATAATCGTAAAGCGTGAAAATTATATGTTAGACCGTGCGCTATCTATACAAAAATTAACGAAACTTTGGTTTTGAAAAGGTTCAACGCGCCCGATTATGCCGCTTACAATTAATATCGCACCCATTTCTGGTTGTAGCTGCTTCTGATTCCCGATCATGCGACTATTTGAAGAATGAATCTGCCGGAGATGGGAAGGTTAAAAAAGTTCTCAGCCTTACTCGAGAACACGAGACATTTGATAAAAAATTGCTCAACTACAAAAACACAAACAGCCAAACTAGGCAAACCCTTCTTGTGTGCAAGTGGAAATACCACAATTGACGGGTCGTGTCAAGTAGCTCTCTCTCGTCTTTGACTAGAATGTACACTCACCTAACGTTCTACATTTTCATCTGCTGAAGTTCGGGCTTTTCTGCTCCTTATTGTGCGTCTTACATCCGGTCCCTTCCTTCTCCTTCCATCATCCCAGCTATTAGTTTCTTTATATTGTCTGTATCTGATCAAATAAAATCTTAATTGACGACTCCTTTTTCCTCCTCCTTGTTTCTGAGTAAAGGTGCTTGGTTGACGCGCCCCCCCCCCCCAAAAAAAAAAATCTCATTTAGTTCTAATAGTTTTTTAACTTTAAAGTTAACTTATTTACTTTTCTACTCGTACTTCTTCACTTTCCATTTTTATCATTTCATACTGTTCCGCTGTAAACGTGATTGATTTTTCTATATCATCTAATTTATTTATTTTGTTTCGCACTTTATTCACCGTCTCTGATACTACGCTAATTTTATTTTATTTTTTTTTATGCGTTATTCAAATCTCCGTTTCCAACCGATGTTTTTTTTTTTTTTTTTCATCTACACGTTCAACCTTTCGGTGTAATCATATACAAATTTAATTTTATATAATCATAAATTTCTTTTATATCAATAAATACTGTAATTGTATAGTAATCATTAGACATATTTTATAAGTTACCCTTGTAAAACCAAGGCCGAGTAGGAAAATTAGGTTGGATGGAAAAATAAAAGGAAAGTTGATTGGAAAAGAAGGAAACGTAAAAATCTGAGCAAAATCTGACCAAAATCTAACATGAAACTTTTTACACAATGGGAGCAAATTAGAAGCGGAAATTTTAGTGAAATAAAAGCGTCTCATCGACCCTATTCCGAAACCCCTTATCAGTCTATCCTTCTCTGCATTGCACATCGTATACACATACTATTCGAATTCCTAAAGAACGCCGATCTACTAAAAATTATACATATCCTGGATATTTATTATTATTATACATTAAGCTACCCCGCACTTTTACTTATACTGCGTTTTTTTTTTAATGGAATAGAGAATAATCATAAAAAATTTCAATACCTTATGAGGAAATGGTTTTATATTCATCCCTTCCAGTCTTTCAGTGTATGTATATACACAGCTGGAGAAGTCATCATGAATATAAAACCACTTCTTCATGAGGTATTGCAATTTTTATGATTATTCTCTATTCCATTGGGAAAAAAAAACAAACTATAAATTAGAGATGTGTAAAGTAACGAGGAACGTAACTAGAAACTAATTCCAGCTCTGAAATAGTTCGTTCCATTCCAATCGATCGAGTATTTTTACGTTACTTTCGTTACTCCTGTTACTATTGTGTCCCAGAAATGAGAAGCACCGTTGTAACCAAAAGAACTGACTGTAACTATGTAACTAGTCTTGGAACTACCGAATGAACGAAAGAAACGATTAACTAAGCAATAATATCATCTGGGGGAATTGGAGTGTAGATGACACACCTTTTATCTTTATCACTCATATAGAATTCGTATATATTACTTACACCGTTTGTTCTGTTATTGGTCACAACTCACTAGCTCATTACACGATGATACGTACGTAGTACGATCAGATGATGAATAAAACAAGACTATTCTGCTGTAATTGGCTGGGAGCGAAGTTCTCTTCAGTTACAAATTTAGTTACAATAACTAAATAACGTATAATGTGTTTCTATCCATACTAGACAAACTGTCGTTATGCGTGTGTGTGTTCTTATCAGCTGGAAACTACGTTATTCGCGAAATCCAGTTAAATCTGTACATATTTTAATAAGCATAGAACATTACGTTTTCTGTACCATTGATGATGATTGCACATAATATACTATGACGATGACTGACGCCGCGGCGATTAGCAACTCGAATTTTATATTCATCAGAAATGTTAACAGTGGTTTTTATCAAAACAGTACGGATTTGTTTACTTTTTTTTTAAAGCGGTAATAAATTCCAGATCTACTTCATTTTATTTGATTGTCAATTTGTCACATTTCGCTGTTTTTCGAGATATTTTAGATATAAAACTGCCATCTCCAAGTTATTTTAATTTTTAAACATTATTTTATTAACCTCCGTTTTGTTTCTTTGTTGTTTTTTTTTTTTTTATTATTACGTTTTATAATACATTTAAATTTATTTCTATTTTGATTACATAAGTTAATCTTTTTGTAACAGTTTGTAACTTTGTAACTAAGTTCCTGTTACATTCCTAATCATTAGAAACCTGTAACGTGACATTCCAATAAATTCAGAACTTTACCCATCATCACTACTATAAATGCAAATGCGAGGTAGCTTAATGTATAATAATCATAAATATGAGGTTATGTATAATTTTTAGTAGATCGGCGTTCTTTAGGAATTCGAATAGTATGTGTATACGATGTGCAGTGCAGAGAAGGATAGACTGGAAATGGGTTTCGAAACAGGGGAGATGAGACGCTTTTATTTCACTAAAATTCATCGGTCATTTGAATATTCCTTTTCCGGTCGCTAAAATGAAAAAAAAAAAAATACTTTTCATTAATTGGGTTTCATGTCAAAATAAAAAGAAAAAAAATATTTACAAAATGATACTGTCTTCTTTCAACCCCCCCCCCCCCCCCCAAAAAAAAGCCAACAAAAAAACTGTCAACGATAAATCTAGTCTTACGAGGGTGAACTGTATGCTTTGGAAGCTAACAGTTCCGAAAATCGGCCAAGTTGAAAGCCAAAATATAAACAAAAAGAAAATTGTAGAGCTAGACAGCGATTACAAATTGTAAAGCATTTTAATCTCATTTAAATTCCTATACCGGATTCTACTTTAACCGATAAACAAACTGTCGACCGAAATCTACACGTACGTTTTAATAACGAAATTTAGGAACTTTCCTACTTGGAGAAAATGAATTTACACGAGCCGACTGAAATTTCAATTAAGAGTCCCCTTAGCGAACAGACACACCTTGCAGGTCTAGCCCATAATTCGCAGGTATGTGCTGCAAGCGCGATGGTTATAACTGGCGCACCGGAATGATCGCTGCAGTCTGCAGTAGGTTGCGCTGAAAGTTATTTTTGATCCGTTCCTGCTACTTCACGTTGAACGGAAAAATAAATATGCGATTACCGTTTTTGTATTTACCACCACGGAACGAATGACAATTGGGTTCTCCGCTTCGTCGCAACGAACAAGATGACAAAAATTTAGCAACTAGCCGAACTGCATCACTCAAGCCTCCATTCTTACAGTTTGCAAACTAAAATTTTCTTTCATCGCGCAGGACGCGAACCTTATTCGCCGGCATTTTTGCAACTTTTGCCATTTCAGTCACGTACTGCTCTACTAGCGAGCTGAACTTTCGAATCATCATTTTCATGGGCAACTAAAGCTCCGAGCCTATTCGACCGCCTCTCTCCCTCTAGACCAGATAAAAATGTTGTAATAGTTTTGACTTTGTTTCTTTTTCTCCCTGTCGACTACTAGACCGTGCCGGCTTTAATACTGCGCCTCTATTCAATTTTATATCGAAACCTGCCAGCACACTGCCGTCTTACCGTGCTCGTACGAAAAGTTTCCCGATTATGGGAACGCGTATTATATTACGGCGGACTGACTCCTCGGCGGAGCGTGTAAATTTGCTTTTATTTTCTGTTCTTCGGCAACGTATTGCCCCGGCTAACTGATGAGCCCGAATTCTCGAATAGATTACGCGCTATGATTATTAATCGAATGCGTATTTAGCGTGATATTGCGACACTTATAAATCGAGGCCCATTCGAAATCTAAACGATATTCGCCGTGTCGGCTTCTTCCAATTTCTACTCCAGACGCGTGACATTTTCCTTAGGAAATGAATGATGCCGAAATTCGATTAACGTAAACAAAGCGAGTCTGTTCATCGTGAAAAAATGATTTCCCCTTCATCTTTTTTTTTTTTAAAAAAGTTTCAAAAAATTGTCCTTTAACTTTTATTTGATAGGCTATTTTCTGTTTTATCTCGACTACCGGTTTTCGGCCAGTTCGTGTTGTACAAGATCCGGCAATTAAGCAATAAGACCGATTATAAAAAGCACGTATATTTAAAAAAGTACCGTACATCATCATGGATACACTCATCTTTCGTAGCCTATCGCTTTCCCCAGTTTTTCTAACACTTATGGGAAGTGTTTTAATTGTCACCTCTTTGAGTAACCTCATCATGGAACAAACGTGTTCCGTTGTTTGACCCAAAACAGGTAAAAGTCACGCGGTAACATAACCGGTCGAGGTTAATAACTGCGACACACTGAAACCACAGTGGCATTGACAGCCCTCTTTTACTTCGAGGTAGAAATATTGATTTATAATCTGTACAGGTGTCACAAATTCTCTACATGCACTGCCATCGAAGAAGCAAATTATCATTATTTGACTTTATTTTTAATCTATATTTAACTTTGATAAGCGCGTAATTGATACGATAATAATAATAATAATTATTATTATTTTGACTCTTGACTTGGTCGGTTTTTGCTGTTTCCGGTCCGACTGGACCAGGAAACAGCCACTTTAAGTCTGAGCCCGCTTTGTTTTGCGGATCATACTAAAGTAATTACGCGATCTAAAAAATTCGGATCATTTTCACCTGTTCAAGACACAATCGTGCGCGACAGACATTGGTTTTTGTTGCTCTGAAGGCTGAGCCATCTTTGCATGATTCTGAATACACATTACTTTTCAACTAAAATCTTTCTGTCTCACGATCAATGCTCATCTGACAACATTCAAACATTTAACCACTTCGATCTTTATCCGCAACGCTAAGCGTTTCTGTCAATTCGAACTTCAATCGACCTTCCACTTCACGGCTCATCTTCGATGCTTTCTCGACCGTTCTTAAATTTGTGTAAGCCGTGTCGGAATACTTGAACACAACTCAACTGCTTCATCTCCAAACACACTTTGACCATTTTATCATCAAACGTTTCTTCGCAGATTCACCGAGTGTTTCGTGCAAAACCTTATTGCGTAGCGATGTTCTAAATTACGCCGCTCCATAATCGTTACACGTACGCAGACTCGAATAAAACCTTCCTAATCCGTAATTGTCGTCACCTTCGATTTAATTATCTGCGTCTACTCCACCTTTTTTCCGCTTCATTAAGCTCTCTTCCATTCCCTTTTTTTTCCCCCCAGCGCCGATCATGTTTTGAATATGTTCAAGTAGGGTCCAGAAAATTCTGGCGCGGAGGAAGGAAGAGGAAATATTTCCCCTGGAGAACTGGGCAAGGGAATAGTCGATCGCGGCTGGTAGGATAGTCCAGGGTGGAAGAGGAGATGGTATATTAATATTCTTTATATGCTGGGGGTCGATGTTGGAGTCTAATAGAATTTCCAATAGACGGGGGAGAGTACCACTATGAGGGGGAGGGGTAAAGACGACAAAGTCCGTGAAAGAAACCCTTTAAGGAATCACGGGATAGTGAAAAGATCTTTGAAAGTGCAACGGTGGAAAACCCAATAAGGATTGAAGGCTATGAGCGGGGGACGTATGGTGCGCACCCAGTATTAATCGGAGAGAAGAATTCTACAGTGGATTCAACATTTTAAGAAGAGATGAGGAAGCGGTAGAATATAGTGAGCATCCATAGGAGAGACGGCTAAAGATAATTGAAAAAGTGTTATTAGCAGATGCTTGGTAGAAGAATTTTGGCGTTTGAAGGATAGATATTTCGATGCAGTGATATATTTACTGCACTTCTTTTTAACAGATAGCAGGTGAGGGCGCCGGGATAATTTGCTATCAAAATTGGTCCCGAAGAAAGTTGCTGTACAGGAAAATGTGTGAAGAGAATTGTCTAAAAAAAAGTTTGAAGGAGAAGGAGTTTTTTTTTTCCTATTAAAGTCGACACATTTGATTTTGCATGGGCCGTCCTTCTTTCCATCCAAATGAAATATTGAACTATTTTATTAGTTTGGTTCAAGTAGTCATCGAAGCGCGAGATACGAAGTTAATGAGCGTGCAACAAAATTGAAACAGAAATTCAGAATTTAATATTCGAATAAACGATAATGCAATCATATTTATGTGAGGCACAGCCTTTCCCATATTAAATGATCTTTTTCTAAAACTAGAAATCATTGTAACCGTTTGGTTATGTTGCCGATTGGCAACATTAAGTTTTTTAGTTATATGCTTATTATTACTATCGATTACGAAAAATACCTAAAAAAATCAACAAAATTCCGCCATTTATTCGGTATTTAAAACAGCTGTTTATGTGGGTTGGGGGAAGGGAGGGGGGGGGGCAAAAAAACATGTTTTTATCTTTATTATTTTTTTAATATTTTTATATGTTAATTGTTCGTAGTTTAGTAAGAAAAAAATTTAACGTTTTACAAATAAGAAAGTACTTTTATTAAATACCATTAGATATTTAAAACAGTGTATAAACTTTTTTTCTTTGGGAGGGGGGCTAAACCCAAGCGAAATTTTTATATAAATTTTCAACGTGCAATAACGGGATTCGAGAGCGAAAAATCACTGCCTAATCACCTAGGCCAAGTTAGATGACTGATAACTTCTGAGCTAGAAGAGATTTTTCATCATAGACTGAAATACAAAATGTGCACGTTTAGCCTGCAAAAAAAAGAAAGAAATAAAACGTTTTAGGGTTATCGATAGGTATAACTCTATAATGAATGGTAAGTATATTTGCAAAGAGCTAGTGCCAGTGAATAAGTACATCCGTTTAGTGTTACCACTCTGCCAGAAAGTTGTTTAAGCTTCACTTACAAGACGATGGTATGAAAAACGAATAATATTCCGAAATAATTCGAAATGCACTTTTCATCTTTCAAATTTACGTACTTATGACAGTGTCAAATAATAATACTGTATAAATCTTACTATTTTTAAGCTAATTCAGTAATTAGAAAATATACAATTCTAAATAAAAAACAAAAGTGAAAATAGCATGAACGAGTGATAATAATAATATGTGGGTAACGTGAGGATCTGATACTTTCTTAATTTTCAACTATCATCTTGTTGTATACGCGGATTAATTGCATCTTTTACCGATTTTTTAATTGTTTCTTTTTTATACACTTTTTGTAATATATATATATATATATAAAAAATTATTTTTGTTCATAGCAATGTTTTTAGATCCGAAGTTTTTTAATTTTATTCGATTTTATTTATTCCCCGTAGAAGATGTTTACCCATAATAATCATGTCTTAGTATGAAAAATGCATTCCAACCATAGATGATAGACTACATAATAAAGTTTTTACGCCAAATTTTTTTAATCTACAATTTCTAATTAAACACGGCCTATTTAAAGATTATTTACATAAACATAAAATTGCACACTCAAATAACACTGTGTAACGTGTAACTTTCCTGATAGTAATATTAAGCATATCCTCTTATCCGGCTGTTAATAATACAAATTTTAGCAATATTAGCTCTGATCAATTAGTAACTAAGCTATTTAAAATATGTTCAGTAGTTTTACGATAGCCGAAATAAATCACTGTAAAGTACATGTACACCTGTATTAATATTAATATTTAAGGAATACTAATTATTATTAACATTGTAAAACAGTCGGTCAGGGTTCTATAAACTTAAATGGACGGACTCAGGACAGGCCTGTTATTTATATAAATTTTCTAAATATATTTATCCCATCGTATTACGAATTGGGGACCAAAAAAAAAAAAAAAAAAAAAAGTACGAAAAATACATTCATTCACTTTCCTTCACTAAGTTGAATTTTTTTCGACTCGGTAATATAAATTTGTATAATACTAGTCTCTTAAATGACATATGTTCTTTCAGTGGCGATTTTATCAATTTTGTGTATCTTAAATAAAGGTGAAAGTGGGATAAAATTTTTGTGAAAGATCAAATTACGCTCCGACTATTTCCGATTTTTAACGTAATACGCGGATGAAGAATTTTATTGTTTCCGCAATAGTCTCCTAAAACTCACATACTACCGTTTTTCATCAATTACTTCTGATCGAATAATTTCAATACGTTTATCGCGCACGAATAGTTCTCAGATAGTTTTAAACTTCTTTTAGACAGCAACTAGCAGCAGCCACAATATTTTTCAGCTTCTAAATTGGAAAATTTGAATTCTCAAACGGTAAACTGTCAAATCTGTTTTTTCGCTGAATCGCCATTTATGTTTTAATACATAAATAGAAAAAGTAGAAAAAAAATATGTATCAAAAAATACTTACACAGTAGCCAATACCTTCCGCCGTAGGTATTGTTCAGAAAAATCAAAGTAAATTCCCTCGCAGTTGCTGCTTCATTTAATCGTTTGCAGTTTGTTCGTTAAATTTTTCGCTTCATGAATAAGAACTCTGCGTTATCCGATATCAGGAAAGACATTGTCGTACGCAGTAAATCAACAATGGAAGACAGCAATTTCAGACATAAAATTTGCTAAAGTTCGGAAGAAAAAAGAATAAGTCGGGTTATTAATTGGGGAGGAACACACCTTCACTCCATCCACAGATGAAGAACCCCGTTTGCTCAGCAAAACGATTAGCTGAACAAAATTAATTGTTTCGCTGCAATGGCTTTCACGAACATACTTCTAAAGCATAAATTAAAGTGTCGAGTTTCATGAAATATCTCGTTTATTTTCATTTGTACTGCAACTTTTCAAAATAAAAAAAAAAAAAAAAACAAAAAAAAAACTGTTACAGATCTGCTAGTATAGTTCAGTCTGTATATCGCCGTACTATAATTGATAGTTAATCGCTCCGCACATAATACGTTTATTATTCCATTTTTATTTTTTCTATTATACCTTTTAAATAAGATTATTGTCGTGTTTAGCCTTTATGATTTCTAAAGTAGGTTCCATGTAAAAGCTTATTATTTTATCACTATGAAACCGTTTTAAAAAAATGGATCCTTTTTAACCGACTTCAAAAAAGGAGGAGGTATTCAATTCGACTGTATTTTTTTTTTATTTTTTTTTATTTTTTTATTTTTTTTTATTTATTTATTTTTTTTATATGTGTTACCACAGAACTTTCTTTTAGATGAACCAATTTTGATGATTCTTCTTTTATTTGAAAGGTGGTGTTTGTCATGTGGTCCCATTTAAATTTGATCAAGGTCTGACCGATAGTTTTTGAGTTATCCTTAATAGTAATGCGGGAGATTGAAGCTTTTTGGATGCTTTTCATTCATGATTGTTTTCAGCGTCGGATTAGATTTTTGACTTAAAATACTATAAATTTGCCAAATTACCATGGAAATGTAGCTTTTGGTGTTTTCACACCGTGGAAATAAATGTTTTAATTTAATTGAATAAAAATGCACTAAAAAGTTAAATTAAAAATGCTTTTTTACAAAAAATAAATACCGATACTTGAAGGTTTATTATAAAAATTTAAAAATGCACTAAAAAGTAAAAAAGTAATTACTCCCGATGAGAAAATATATATATCAGAGTGATATAACACCTTAAGTGGTGACATTATCGTAATTCTTATACAACATTAATTTTTTGGAGTTGGCATCAAATTCATATTAAAAGAATAATTAAAAACTGCATTAAATGTTGATTAAATTGTTCCTAACTTGAATTTAATTCCAACTCTGATAAGTATTAATGTTGTATAAGAATTACGATAATAAGTTATATCACTCTGACGTATATTTTCTTATCGGCAGTAATTATTTTTTACTTTTTAGTGCATTTTTAAATTTTTATAATAAACCTTCAAGTATCGGTATTTATTTTTTGTAAAATAGCATTTTATATTTTACGTATTTAGTTTTAGCTTTGTTTATTTTTAAAATCTCTCCCCTAGTGATTTAAATAGTTTTTCAGAGCTTCCGATAATGCATATAAACTTCACTTTTTTTCTCTTCAACTATTCATTATTTATTGACTCCCTCTCCAAATTTTTCACGTACATATAATCTATTAACGTTACTTTTTCGAAGTAACATTTGATTTACATATGTTTAGTTTCCTACAGGTATTTCAAAATTTCTCCTTTAGCTCGTTAATATCCGGCTAAATATTTGATAGTCGGCAGTATCCGTGTACTCTTTTAATAGCTCTGTATGGTCGTTGTTTGTTGTTCTATCTACTAACATGCCGTGTAACTGCGACATTGACCAGAGGCATGCATGAATATAGTTTAAATGTTGTTGAATATATTCGACAGTCTCAAAAAAAAGCTAAGGAGCAACTGAACCTCAGAAAGAGAATTAGAGAAATGTAGCTGGAACCGGAATAAGTTGAACTTTGGGCAGTCTATCAGAAAATGGTGAATGGATGAAAGAACAGAACATCTTTTACAAATAGGAGGGTCTGTCTTGTTTAATATGTAAAAATGGGATATTTTTGCGTTTGTGGAGACAGCATAAAGTAACTTTTTCTTTGCGCCTGGGCCCCCTTAATGAAGTATTCCAAAGTTCAGTATTTGACCGGATTGAACGTAATTTGTTCGAAGCAGGAACTCCAGTTTCTTGACACTCATTATCCGGTATTTAGTTGTCTTCGAGACACCTAACGAAGACACATATCTGGAATCGGGAAGTGTGTATGGCTTGGTGTCTTTCGCTACAAAATCCACTAGTTCATTTCTCATAATTCCCTCTTATGTCTTGGAATCCATGCAAAGGTAATGCAATTAAAAACGGTGGATATAATGTTTTTCTATTTTTTTTTTGTTTTAAATATTTTGTTGGTCCCACCAGGTCAAAGTCCGTCCGTGGGTTCCCAACATAATTATAACGTTTATTCGTAAAGGTTTACGTCATCTTAGTTCTAACTACGTCTAATACTACACTAAATACTTTAAAATTTACGATAATCTGATATTGTAATATATTATTTTATTTATATATCTACCTACGAAGAAACCGACACTCTCTCAGAAACCGCCTAAATCTCAAATTAATACCAGAAAATTACGCAAAATTAAATCCAGCAAGGCCACTTGCATGCAACAGCCCAAATGAAATCCCAGATCCGTTAACCTAGAACACCCGATATGGTGCGACAGCGAGCAACAAATTCAACATCTACTCTCAATTCCTAAATTGATAGTCCTATTCGTTACACCACACAATCATCCATATCATTATTTTATTCTTGCCTATTTATTGCTAGAGCGCTTGGCTTCCCCGTTACGGGAGTCTCAGGTTCGATCCCGGCTGACGACAGAAATTATTACGAAAAATTAAATTAAATACTCGCTAATAGAATCATATGGAAGTCAGTTGCAAGTGTAGTCTTGCGTGCGTTCACTCGCGTTACATATAACAATTGCTAAGAAAAACACTATGCCTACGTCTGTACAACTGAAATGGACGAATAGGTAGTCGCCGAAACTCGGGATTAAGTATGGCGCTATAAAGAAGAAGAAGAAGAAGAAGATTTTTTCATATTCTCTTCTTCTTGGATTTCCTTTGGTATATTTTCCGTTAATTTTATCAACATCTCTTTTTCCACACTGTCTGATTGGATAATATTCGTTTAATCATAAATAATATTCGTTTATTTATAAGTAATATTCGTTTATTTTATAAGTAATATTCGTTTATTTTGTAAATATTTGTTATTTTAAATACATATATGGAAACGTTACAGTTCATATCGATATGATCTGTGGCAACTAATTTAAAATAGACCGTTAAACATCAGTTGTAAATATGGCCGATTTTTGTTTGTTGTTCTTTCGTTCGTTATTCGTGCAGTTTACTTAAAACCGATTTCTTCTGTTTTCGATATTATTCTTTTGAATACAATTGTTTTATTATTTATTCGTTATTTCGCGTCATATTGTTTTGCATCCGGCAAATAAATAAACTGAACACTATCTATTTTACTATTAACTACTCTTGACCGCATACAGCATGATTTATCGGCACACCTGGTTCGGTTTTCTCTTGTAGGTAACGCAATATGTTGTGTTTTCAACCTTAACAACTTATTGTAAAAGTAAATAATTTTCGGTAACGTTGTTCTCATTCCATCGTGTGACATTTGTTGACTTCCGCGCCTTAAACCCATTTTTTCTGGAATTATTTTCATTTTCAAACAGGTTTTCTGCATCCTGCTAATTTTCCTCATTTCAGTTGTCCATTCGAATTTCTATTCCGTATTTAATTCTAGACATTATCAAAGATTCAAAATATAGCCTTAAAATTTTGTTCGTCATCAGAAAAATTATATTTTTAGCGGTAGGATTCACACATTACAGATTGGTGATGGACAAGAAAGTGAGAAGATAGGGAGTCGTTGTTGAACTGAAAGATCGAGTGCAAGTATTATGGCGTATAGTTCTGGTTTTTAGTAGTGAATAACGTATTATGTAGAATACATTTATGAGTACTGCGCAGCCGACTGTATCCGTTTTGGAACCGTCTGTAAATACATATATTTCAACGGTTGACGTGGTTTGATAGAAATTTTTTGGAACACGCCTTTAATTACATCGGATGTAGCGAATTTTCCAATCTGAAGGAGAGATAAGTCAATATGGGGCGAAAAACTTGTCCATGGCGCAAACTGGAGTAAAGCTTTGGTAGGTTGTTGATCGATATAGAACTTAATGTCTCTAACGCATATATGTAAATTGAAGAAGTCGGTGTACGCTTGATAGTTTAAGAAACCGGAATAATCCTTGAACAAAGATTTTACACGGGATAAAAGACGGATCGAGAACAATTCCCAATGAAGGAGCTATTCTTCACTCGCGCCTGTTCATTTTGCGCTTTGCTAGCATTTGTAAATTTTGTAATTCCGTGTCGGTAAATACGCTGTTCGATTTCATTTCATTCGCCTATCGTTTATTTCCTTACATTCTGAATATGTTTGAAAATCTCCTCAGTCGCCGAATTTAATATTTGCCTATTTTTCTACAACGCTCACTTTTTCCTTCCTTGTTGCTGTCGATTTTGCAAGCTATGGCCGGATTTTCCTTCCATGTTAAGTACGTTCTAATATACTAGTCGAAGATTGTAGTATTATCCGAATTTCATCTGCATCATTTTCAGAACATGCAGCATATTCAACAAGCATTTCGTCGTGTTTTTGACCTTGACTTCTGACAGGTACTCGCCTTTTAGCACCCCCTTCTTTTGATGGATTGTCTGTTGTCACGCCCAGCACATTTCGATATCCAGCTCTCTTTACCTTTACTTTGCTTAAGTGTCCTATTCAGAATTTACAAGATTTCGTTGTCCTACTTCTTTCCGTTTTTCTTGTTAGCGTACTGTTAATATCCCCCTTGCCACCGGTGATGCTTACGATGAAAATGAAAATAATCAGTACGTTCTTTAAGATTTAACAACACCGTTTGTAATCATTGTCATTTGAAATTTGAATGTTCCATCTTCAAGAAAAAACTGATGTGTCGCAAATTAACTTTTTCACGCGTTCTGTTATTGGCTGGATTATTAGAGAACCGGGTCTATTATCCCATTTTCCACTTTACTCATCTCTCCAAATTAACTGGCCTACCCGATGGGATTGGACATCACCACAAAAAGTAAACTAAAGTAAAGTAAGTCCCGTGCCCTTCACAGGGCGTCGGGGATTGTGAAGTTAAGGTTCACAGTGTACTAAGCCTAATGGATCTGATGAGAACACTGGGCCCATTTCCTTTCCCAGATTTCTATGGTGTAACCAATTATTTCAGGCTGGGTAAACCTGGGAGGGCTCTATATTAATAACTAATTTTTATATAGGAGGGATGTAACATTTTTCTATCGATCACGTGTAACGTTTGAAAATTGTATAATCAATTAAAACTGACTCTTTTATAAGAATATCATAAAAAATCATCTTTTCTTTCTTGCGGGGTAGAACAAAATGGGCATTGGCTCAAGAAGAAAAGAGAAAAGAATAATCAGATGTTTATACAATCAGAGATAACCGAAGAAAATAAATCAAAAGAAAAGGAACGGAAAGAATAAAAGACTGTCGGGATTGATGGAAAGGAGGAGTGGAAAGAAGTTTATTCCACTGAAAGTGACGAGCATTGAAAGGGGCAGACGGCACGAGCGAAAAAACGATGAAGGGAGTAGAAACTGTGTCCAAAACGCAATATCGCAAAGAGACTAAACCATCATCTGAGAGTGCAGGCGGCTGGCCAATGTTACTAGTGGGGCGAGGTGTTATGTAGATTTCTTAGTAAAAATATTTATTTATCCTCAAGTTTTTTAACAATACAAAAATTAGAATAATTATTTTAAAAAATTTGAATTCTACATACCACTGCTGTCGGTGGTGATCGTCCGTGGATTTGGCGCGAAGATAGTATGAGCGGTTATTTCAATTTGCTTATATTCGTTTAATTGGGAACGGAAAAGGATTCTGCAGGAATAATACTTAATTTGTATTTCGCGGTTACGTACACTTAAATTGAAATGGTTAACCGATAAAAGTAATCGCTAGCAATGTCGACAGGGGGGCATGCACGTACCGATGACCAAAATTTTACTTGACTAACAACGCCTGAAGACCAGCTAAATCGAAATCTGTGGTCATATTTTCCAACACCTTTTTCCTTTCTTTAGGCAATGTAAATGTACCCCAATACTTACAAAGATAATTAACTGTTCGATTAAAGAAGGTAGGATTCCTGATGGACTAAAAACTGGCGTTATTGGACCTATATGATTGGCGAGTGCTTGTGACAATTAACTATGGACCAATTACTATAATTTCGTGGAAACACATAATTGACCAGCAGTTTCGCCATGTAGCTTTCAAACTTTATACATTAGTAAAATACAAAAGTGTTACATACAACCTACACAAAATACTAAATAAAAATATTTATTATTTTTCATATTACCTTTGGCCCGAAAATCGCATAATCTCATTAATACATATTGTCTAATACTAAGAAGTTTTTACGTTATTTAGAAACTTGCCACTTTTTTCGTTAAGCCGGTACGCTATTAATGAAAGCCGCGAGTTATGACATAAAGCGACAAACAATTAAAAATTACTATGCAAACCGTAATAAATAAAAAATTCTGACATGGTCACTTGAAACTAAATTTTCTGTAGTAATTATAAAAATCCATCTCATCGGCGATCCGGAGTGTACTCTCATAACGAGGTCCCCGGATCCATATATATATATATATATATATATATATATATATATATATATATATATATTAATTACAACGTAATTCCTAGGTTACCCCCCATTCGAAAAAATGTCACAATTTTATGTAACGAAACAATATTTTAATTTTATATAATGAAAGTTAAATGTTAGAATAGGATTTTTGTGATTATGTTATATTTTTCGTGTTGACGCCAATAATAATCACGTTGTAAATTTTGATCATTTTATACAAAGTATAGAAGAGAAAGAGACAGAAATGAAAGCAAGAGGGGTCAAGGAGCACAGCCCCTTGCGAGGCCAAAATGACCGAGTTATATATATATTAATTACAACGTAATTCTTAGGCTACCCCCCATTCGAAAAAATGTCCCAAAAAAATGTCCCAGAAAAATGTCCCAATTTTATGTAACGCTAAATGTCCCAATTTTATGTAACGTTTGTTATATTTTGTAGGATTTTTGTTATTGTTATTTAAAAAATGTCCCAATTTTATGTAATGAAATATGTAACGAAAAATGTAACGAAAAAATGTCTTAATTTTATATAACGGAAGATAAATGTTAGAATAGGATTTTTGTGGTTATGTTATTTTTTGTGTGTATTGATGCCAGTAAGAATTACGTTGTAAATTTTGATCATTTTATACAAAGTATAGAAGAGAAAGAGACAGGAATGAAAGCAGGAGGGGTCAAGGGGCACAGCCCCTTGCGAGGCCAAAGTGGCCGAGTTTACATATATATATATATACACATACATATCTAAACAAGAAAATATTAACAAACAAATTAGAAATAAGGGAACGGAGAATCCTGAGAAAGATTATAGGAGTTAAATGGAATGATGGACAGTTCAAATGGGTTTCGAACGACAAACTAGGGAAAAGAAGATTATTATTTTACAGGCATATTACCAGAATGTAAGAGGACAGGTTAACCAAGAGAATTTATGAATTCATGAAAACGAAGAAAATAAGACCTGCATGGTTCAATGAATGTGAAATGGATATGAAATCAATGGATGTTACTGAGACACAGATTTTTAATAAGGAATGGTTTGATAAAACAGTTGCGACGTCAATCTTTAAAATAGAACAAGTTAACCGGAAGAGATCGCTTTCGATAAGCCATAAAAATTCCTTAATGGGGGGGGGGGGGTCTCAAGAAATACTGGAAACATGTTAAGAAGGAAAAAATGTAAAAGATAACTTAGTTGTTTAGCGTAGTCCGTAGAGGCTAAAATTGGAAAAAAAATAAAATATATATATTTGTATATGAATGTACGTATATAAGTATGCAATCTCTTTTCTCGAAATATTAAATTCGCCTTAATCCCTCTAAATGTAGCTCGCGGGACAATTCATTTTCGAGGAAATCTTAAACGTTCAAGAATGCGAGAACAGAAAGAAAAATCAGTTTTTATCGCGGATAAGAATTTTGCAATTTTATACGTAGCTAATTTGACTTTTCAGACTTGCAGTGTACTCCGAAGTTGTGCATCCATTTTTTTCGGCCCCGATAGAAGTGCTACGGGCGAAATAAATTGCTTTAAATATGCTCGATTTAAGAAAGGGGGCAAAAGAAAAAAGACTAAATTATTCAATGGCACTAAATTATTCAGAACTTTGGCGAACTTCCGAGTGCGCGACCCTCGCCGGAGACCAGCAGTTCTTCGAAAGGAGCAGACTCATTGGTCTTACCTATGTTCGCGCGTCCTTCGGGCGCTGTATTAATCACTGTGACATGAAGTTAGTCTGGAGCAATGGGCGCGACGAGTTGCGCGTAATTTTAATCCGGCAGTCGGGCCGTTCTTATAGATGATGCAAAAAGAAAATCATCGAGAAAGATAAATTAAAAGGAAAACGGATAAAGAGCCGCCGAAAAGAATAGACATACACGCGTTCCCTAAACGGACGGCCAGAAATTTAGGCTGCAACGAAATTAAAGTTAATATTTTCGTCGACGACGACTACGACGGCGACGGCGAGCACGATGAACGGCTCGAAATTTAATTAACACCATTCTCGTTAATCTGCAACTTTTCTCTGCAGTCATCGCTCCCCTCTCCTCGGCCGCTCCGCGTCATTTATTATTATTAACGACGGTCGCCGGGGGCGGGGGGGGGAGTATGATGGAGCGGACGGCCCTGCATGACGAAGCACCGGCTGAAGACGGGCCTGCGAAAATATGCTTCCAGCCATTCCCTGGACAAAAGCCGGCTCTCTTACTGGCCGACAGTGCGCCGCTGGAAACTTTTCCGCGCTAAATGCGAAAGATAAATAAACAGCGAATGGACCGTGCTGCCTATCTTGTTCGAAACCGTACGGTCGCTGTGCTCGTATGCTGCCGATAACATCTGTAATGGCTTAACAAGCCATCGAGAACGAGATTTCCCCGTTCGGTCAACGATTTAATTACTTTCTTTGTCGCCGCCCTGATTTATAATGCAACCACTAGTCGATGTCGTCGGGCAATTTCAGCGCCCGTTCGAACATCTCGCTCGCATTTCTTCCGGCTTCTCCGACTTCTTACAGATGTCCGTGTCTCCGAGAAAGGACAAAATGCCTACAATATGATTTAAAAAAAAGATTGATATGAGAATTAGATTGACAAATTTCTCGGACAGAGCAACTAGACGCCCCTTGACGCCCGCGATTCACGACTGTTCCCGTCGGATGGCCTTTTAGGCGCTAATAGCGAAAGGTGGATACGCTTTATAGCCGTTGCTTGTGCAGCTATGAATTCGACGACGCGCAAAAGCATTCTTGCATTTTCAGAACTATTTCCATTGTGTAGGAATCTGTGAAACTGCCGTAAACAGCGGCCGCATCGGACTAAATAACCGGCTGAATTTTCAGCCTTGTCTGCGGAAAAATCCAGCGAACCTGAAATTCAGAAAAAATGTCCCGTTTTAAACCGGAAAAGTAAGCAATGCGGACGATGCACGAAAATTAACTAGTACCGATTTCCGATTTCTTTCATTGGCATCCAATGAACGCTCGCCAGTAACGACCCCCACCGCCCAACACTCACACACACACACACCTGTAAGGACTTCCGTGCTCAAGCATATCTAGCCGATACGAAACAGATGTTTTCCTACACGCGCATATCCAATACCTGAGACTTGCAAATGCCTTTAAACTTCATACATCGGCAACTGTCTATAAATGTTTATTAAGGCAGTTGCGGGTAACGAGGAAAAACCAGGTGCTCCGTACACTTACTCGGATCTACACTAAAACCACTGCAGCAAAAAAAACGTAATGGGTCACTCTCCTTGGTTATTCAACTCTTGAAAGAGTTTCTTGTCCCTTTTTCGTTTAGCGTATGTCTCATCCTGCTTCAATAATGGGAACGTTACTATCTTTATCACCATCATTTGAACGTTTTCTAATGATATTATTTTCCTAAAACGTGTCTCCTATTGCAAAATCATGGCACTGGTTTATGTAGCAATATACACGGTACGTAAACTAACATGGAGTATAAAAAACATGGTAGATATGATGAAACTGTGAACGCTCTGTAAACGCGAGACAGAGTGATGTACGATGCGGTGGATTTAAAACATTTACTATCTGCGGTGGCAGAAGTTGCAACCGAACGAGCATTAACATTACCTGATTTTTAATTATTAATACGTGTATATATATATATATGTATATATATTAATTACAACGTAACTCTGAGGCAACCCCCCATTAGAAAAAATGTCCCAATTTTATGTAACGTTTGTTATATTTTATAGGATTTTTGTTATTGTTATTTTAAAAATGTCTTAATTTTATATAATGAAAGTTAAATGTTAGAATAGGACTTTTGTGGTTATGTTATTTTTTTTTGTGTTGATGCCAGCAAGAATTACGTTGTAAATTTTGATAATTTTATACAAAGTATAGAAGAGAAAAAGACAGAAATGAAAGTAAGAGGGGTCAAGGGGCACAGCCCCTTGCGAGGCCAAAATGACCGAGTTATATATATATATATATGTATATGTTCACACACCACATTAGAAGTTGTTCAGATGTTCGTCGACTTCAACCAATTTCGGGATATTGCCGAAAAAAGTTCTGAAATGAAATACTCATTTACGGAATCTCAGAACGTTCAGAATCATGGGCGGGACATTTAAAGAAGATGGGGTTTTCAATATATAGTGCAGTAGAGATATAGAACTAAGAAAGGAAACAATCGGGAGAAGAGGACAGGGAAAAACGTAAACGTGAAGAGGGAAGAAGAAAGTGGTTAAAACGCAGTCTGATTAGGGAAACGATCGCGAAGCGCCGATAAGAGGAGAATTGAAACCACGGCTAAGAACAGGAAACCCGCTGTATTTGTAGAGATAATGAGAGGCGGAATTAGAAAATAAAGAAGGATAAATGTCCGAACATAGTCGAGAATGATTGGCTGAGGAAAGAAGGAGTATGTCCGAGGCAGAAAAATTGCAAAGTAAAGGACCATCGCGAGCGGCCGAACGGGCTAGAAAATCCGTTGACTTGTTACCCTCGTTGCCAGAATGACTGGGAACCCACCAAAGTTCAATAGTAATAGAACGAGGATTGGAGATGAGAGAACGAATTGAGAGAATAATAAAGTCGGAGGAATGAGAAGGAGGGGAAGAAATAGTTTGAAGAACACTTTTAGAATCGGGATCCCTGTTATAGATGGAGTGAAGGAGATTACGCGTAAAATGGAGATAGACGTCGCTGTGAAGATAGAACAGAAGGAAGAGAGCTTGAAGGATTCAAAGCGATACTGCGAGAGGAAAGTAAATGCGCCGCCCCCGCTCTCATTTTTATAACCGTCAGTAAAGAACATTAGATGAGAAGAAAAAGATGTATCATAAGCTCTTTGACTTTTTTACAACTTGTAAATACACAACGCACCTGGTTTATTTATAATATATATATGTATATAAAAAGAAAAAAAGAAAAATAAAGGAAAAACTTTTTCACTATCTATCATTGTAAATTAACTCCGATTTCCGGGATAAAAAAAATTCTACATTAACGAAAATATCCATCGTCGTTCGAATTTGATAATACCTGTACAGTTTAATTGCTCCATTAACTCAGCTTACTACGATTTTAGCGACGCCCTTCAAAAAGAAAAAAAAACCGATAATTTCATATTTTTAAGATGGGCTGTCAGTGCCGATATGAACTGTGTTTTAATGCAATTAAAAGAGCACTACCACGAATTAATCCGTAGATACTCTAAGCGTAACTGAGATGTTAATTAATTATCCGAATGAACCAGTAATCGCGCAGTCCATACGTTACTGAGTCTTCGCTATTCAATAAAAACTGGTTACGGAATTGTTTAAGCAAATTCTGCCCGACCAGCGCTGGAACATCGTTTGGAAATCGGAAAAGCAATTTATTTTCTCCTGTAATAAAATATTTCGTGTGTACTCCTATGCTGACTGAAGGACGAATCACTTTTTCGCTTCAAATGCGAAATCGCACGCCGCTCGCAATGCCTTACTGAATAATGTATTTTTTACGCTAAATAAAGGCAACGCATCTATTTGCCGAAGCTTTGTCGTAAAATATTCAGAAATGGCGGCTGTCAGTATGCCTTAGATGTTGAACGAACAGATAAATATTAAAAATTTCCGCTCTAAACTTCCATTTCGGCGGAAAACTAAAAATGCAACCAATCGCCAGTAGGCCTGTACAATTTTTCAGTACGAATTTCTGATGTTTCGCTGTTCTTTGATGAATGTTCATTACTAATAAAGTGTTAGATACTACACAACGGCAGAAAATATGTTTATTAAGCGTTCTCCTTGAAGATTAATTTGATTCGCGGAATAGTTAATTAAAAATGTCCAAAAAGTGGGGGGGGGGGGCTGTAAGAAATTTTGCACCTCATCTTAAACTACCAGAATAGCGCATTTTGAATTTTTACGTTGTCCGTACGTCGAAATTTAACTACCATCGTTTTGAGTAGAATAATTTAAAGCATTCTGTCGTTCAACTTGTTAAACTAAGGCTGTCGCGATAGCATAGTGGCGGGAACGCTTAATTAATACGATAGTAGTCATGGGCTCCATTTCCAACGACGGCCGAAAAAGTACAGATTAATTTTTTTTGAAAACTGAAAGATTAACTTAAAAGTGAAAAATGATTAATTAGCGGCCAAATGGCGCCAAAAAAAAAAAAAAAAAAAAACTTGTTAAACTAAAGTACAAATAGAAACATTCAATATATTTCACAACAAAGAAAAAAATAACACATCGGGGCTAGGTTCGAATGCATTCGAAACTTTTATCTCATTGCCTAAAATGAAATATATCGTCGTCGCATTGTAATCGACAGACCGGGGTGAGACTGTTGTTTTATTATCTATTCATAAGTTTACGATTTCGCAGCGTACTAATTATTCGTTAACTTCTACTAGCTGTACTTCCGTTTACTGTTAGCACTCTTGCTTTTATTTATTTATTTAATTTTACTTATTCTGCTTTTTTTTCCATTATTTCAGTAGTTTACTTCATTTTCGTCACTTAGTCGGATAGATGAGCTCATCTAACGGGGGCCGCTCAGCGGCCTCCTCTAGTTCCAACAAACCGTCTCGTAACGGTTTGTCTCTCAGTTTGATGGAGGTGGATTCCTCTAACAAACGGAAACTTCCAAGTCCTTCTTCTCCTAAATCATCCTTGCCCTCAAAGGAATTTCGACTTGCACGAACTGATTTAAGCGCTCCCAAAAACAATAATAATAATAATGATAATTGCAACAATAATGATAATTACAATGAGAGGAGTAATAATGTTTCTACTTCCATTGGTAATACTGCTACTCCTTCTCCTACTATTACTACTGCCAATAATAATATTAATAATAGTAACAATAATAGTACTAACATTACTAATTACACCAACAATAACAATAATAATAATAATTCGAATAATAATATTAATAATAATAATGATAATACTAATAATAATAATTCAATTCATTTATTTCTTATTATTATCATTGAATTCCATAATGCGCTCAAAATCGCTAATAGTGGATACAATAAAATCAACATATCTTTAGCAGATCCCTTAGGAGCATCTAACCTTTCTATACCCATGGCTCAAGTAGTATCAAATAAACTCGCCTCCTTCCCTAACTACATTCACATGTACACAGACGCAGCTAAAGCGAGTCCTACTGATTCTCCTTCACCAACCGCATGCGCTTATGAAATTGGAGGTGTAATGTACACCGAGCGCCTAAACGACTACTGCTTTACTTTAGAGGCAGAAATGTTTGGGATCCTTCTTTGCCTTGTGACATATTCTTCCAATCCAGCGTCTCAAAATGCCCTTCTGATTACAGACTCACTTCAATCTATAAAAGCCATCCAGAGTCCAGACAGTTGCAACTCTCTAATAATTAAAATAAAAAACCTCCTATTCCAACTTTCACGATCTGAGGTATATGTCACATTCTTATGAGTTCCTGGTCATGTTGGGATTCCCGGCAATGAGCGGGTTGACTTGGCTGCTAAGGCAACTCTATCTAGCCCGATGCCGTTTAACGCCTTACTGCCTCGTTTTGGCGCATCAGTCTTTCTGATGCACTTTGCTGAGGAGTGGAGCAAACTATGGTCAGAACAAACAACCTGGCTCAGATCCATAAAGTCGGACACCGACCCATGGTGGCCGCCGTTCCCCGTCACACGTAGGGATTTCTCGATCCTAACGAGACTGCGTCTAGGGCACACTGCACTATCACACAATCACGTCTTTGAAGGAGCTCCCCCTCCGGTCACTTGCCCTCTGTGCGGGTTCATGGCCTCACCAACTGTAGAGCATCTGCTGAAATGGTGCCGGCATACTTCCCGTACTTCTAGTCATACCTCACCCCACCGTCTGTTGTCGAACTACCCGGATTGTGTTCGGGCAGTGTTGAATTTTGCAGCATCGAACAGACTGCACCGCCTTCTGTAATTTCAAGTGAGTCTAGGTGCCGTAATAGCCCAGGTAGTTACACACGGCGCCTAGATTTATATTTGTAAATTTAGTATTATAAAAAAAAAAAAAAAAAAAAAAAAAAGTTTTCAAGCATGCAATAGATACGTAACTAGAGCAAATACAATGAGATATATGCAAACAAAATACTCAAAACTGCTATGAATAAAACGATACAGAATCTGATTTGGAAATCAAAATAAATATAAAAAACTACGATTAATCGGACACGCATATATATATATATCTATATATTACACGCATACAGGGGCATCTATACATACATAAATTTTCAAGCATGCAATAGATATATAATTGAAGAAAATGCAATAAGATGTATGCAACAAAATACTTAAAAATGCCAAAAATAAAACAATACAGAATCCGATTTGGAAATCAAAATAAATAGGAAAACTACGATTAATCGACACACACACACATATACACCCTGTCAAGAAAGTATCGGGAATTGTCAATTTAAATCTCCCGGGTAATAGCTAGGCAGATAATTTTTTTTTTCCAGGTTGGTACAACTGTTTTGTATTATGATGCCTATTTTTAGCGCGATCTGTCAACCAGTGTGTTTACAGCAGCTGTTAAAATCAGTCGACCTTGAAGGTTTTGTCGAAGTTTTACAATGAGTGAAAATATTGAACAACGTACTTGTGTTAAATTCTGTGTTTCGAACGAAATTTCTTGTGCCGATACACTGAAAATGTTACAGAAGGCTTTTGGTGAATCTGCTTTATCAAAAACGCGGGTTTACGAGTGGTACAGAGCGTTCAAGGATGGTCGGGAGACGGTCGAAGACATGCCTCGCTCTGGACGGCCTTCAACGAGTGTGACCGATGATAACGTCGATAAAATCAAGGAAATCGTTGCTGAAAATTGTCATGTGAGCTTGAGAGAGATGGCTCATGGATTGGGCATGTCACACGAGAGCGTACGTACGATTGTGCACGAAAAATTGGGTATGCAACGCGTTGCGGCTCGGCTTGTTCCGAAAGACCTGAATTTCTTTCAAAAAAAGTACCGAGAACAGGTAGCTGCAGACATGCTGGATCGAGCCAATTTGGATCCTACCTTCTTGGAAAAGATAATTACTGGTGACGAGACATGGGTGTACGAGTACGACACGCTTACGAACCAGCAATCGTCCGAATGGCGGCCAATTGGCGCGCCAAAGCCGAAAAAACCTCGCCAAAGCCGATCGAAAGTGAAGATCATGTTGATTGTTTTCTTCGATATTCGAGGCGTGGTACACTATGAATATGTGCCAGCCGGACAGACAGTCACCAAAGAGTTTTACTTAAGTGTTTTGAGACGTTTGAGAGAGGCTATCCGTCGTAAACGTAACGATTTGTGGGTCGACAATTCTTGGATTCTCCATCACGATAATGCGCCGTCTCACAAAGCCATAATTGTGAATGAGTTTTTGGCCAAACACTCGGTAAATATCATCGAACAACCGCCGTATTCACCAGATTTAGCACCCTGCGACTTCTTCCTATTCTCAAAACTCAAATTTCCGCTACGGGGAATGCGCTTCGAATCGATTGATGACATCAAGACGAATGCGACGCGAGAGCTAAAGGCCATCCCGGAAACCGCCTATCAGAAGTGCTTTGCCGAGTGGAAAAAGCGTTGGCATATGTGCATCGCTTCGAATGGATGTTATTTTGAAGGTGACAAAATAAATTTGGATGAAAATTAAAAATTGTTCGTTTTATTTAACAATTCCCGATACTTTCTTGACAGGGTGTATATATATACTAGCTGACCCGGCGAACTTCGTACCGCCCCAGAACCAATAAATATTGTGTTAACTTATCAGCAATCAATACTCAAAAAAAATTAAGTTCAATAAATGTACAAAAATCAAAATGAAAGGTATTTTAATTACATTGAAATAAATGTAATTCACGTGGCAGCAAGGCATTATCCCCCTTAATAACAAAAATCAGTATAAATTTACTTTGAAAAATTAAAGTAAACTACTTTTTGGAAACATGCTTTTTCGGGCTATATCATCAGCTAACAACACATAGTACACACTCAATTTATATACTTTTTAATAAAGTGTGTACTCTGTGCAGTTAGCTGATGATGAGCTATACACGAAAAAAACGTGTTTCTAAAGTAATTTAATTTCTTAAAGTAAATTTATACCATTTTTTATGATTTCGTACACATATAATGCACGGAATTCCAATAAGATGCTTCAGAAACGAAAAAAATATTCTATTATATAATACCTCGGAAACGGTTTGACTTATCGAAATCGGATCATAAATTACAATTAAACTTCTCTATCTATGACAATTTACAACTTTAAGCTGACCGATTACCCCGGTCGGCAAAAAACCGTCTAGAATATATAATATAGAATTTAGAACGACCTCAAAAATCGCCCTTAAAAAATTCATAACTCATCATCAGATAACCGTTTAAAAATCGAAATTCAAAATATAAAACAAAACACAACAGCCCTTTCATAAAATTTAAAAATTACGGTTAAAAAATTATTCGAACTCCCCTTTTGGGCTAAAAATAGCAAAAAAAAATGAATTTTTTTCATAATTTTTTTTTAAATTCTGTATTCTGCTATTCGGGACGGACACAAATTCAATCAATCAAAGATCATAAAAATCGGTCCAGCCGTTGATTTAACTAACCCGACTTTGTTTTATATACAATGCCTGTTCCACAGAAAGTGAGAGTAACTTTGGTGTGAGTAGACACCTACTCACAGCGCGTTCGCTCCGGGTACATCTTAAAGCCCATTTAATTATCTATCGAATGCAACAAACCGGGAGTTTCTACCTCCCGGGGGTTCGCCCTGCAGCATCGATTTGAAAAAAAGTGTTTCGTCGACTGCCACCGTTTTTTTAGACAAAAAAATTACATTTTGGAAGAAACTGTATTTCAAAATTTTTACATAAATTATTACCCATCTTCATCATTCATATTAATCTTCTCGAAATAGGCACCTCTGGCTTGTAAAGGTCGCTTTAAACTCGCCGGCAGGTGTTCTGTTTAAAACGGTCTGTACCGCATTCACGACTTCTTGATCGGTGTCGAATATTTTTCGAAATCGCGCTATGCTATCGAAATATTGTTGAATTACCGAGTCAAATATCATCAGGATACGCATCTTCTTTTAATAAATCTAACGTCTCTTTTGCCGTTTTTTGCAACCAACAATGATAATGAATCACATACCGCTGTTCTTGCTCGATACCTTTCTTATTCATGTTGACAACACAAAACTGCACGTGGTTTTCACAATTTGCGCCTTACTCTTTCGACTTTAAAACACGTAATAATGCTCGTAGAAACGCCCGGTTTGTTGCATTTGACAGCTGATGGAATGACCTTTAGGATTATCTGAGTGCGAGACCCGTTACGATGCGTTTTCAACCTGCCCGCTCCGCTTGAAAAAAATTGTAGAGGTTGACAAAACACTTTTTTTTCAAATCGATGCTGTGGGTGTAGAGGTGAGGTATGAACTTCCGGTTTGTTGCATTCGATAGCTAATTAAATAGGCTTTAAACGCGCTGTGAGTGGTTGCCTACTCACACCAAAGTTACTCTCACTTCCCGTGGGACAGCCATTGTATATAGATAGTAGACCCGGCCACGCGTTGCTATGGCTCAGTTGTAATACGTTGAATTAATATCATAAAACTAATGTTTACTGATAAAGATAAAAACGATTTGGCCAATCTAAAAACACACAGGATTGAGCCTTCGAATTCACTTTCCGGATAGTTGGAAAATGTTTTCAATGACTGCACATGTTGATTTTTATAAATATATTTCTATGTGTTTTTTACGGGCATTTAGCAGTCAAAGTGATAGACGTCTTTTTATATATAGCCTTTTTACAACATCTTAAAATTTTTTTTCTTGCTAAGATAAATAATAAATCACAATAATTATGCGACTGAAATATAAAATTGGCACTCACCGCACAAATGTGAATATATTCAAACAATATTACTGAAAGTTGCGAAAATACCGAACATATTTTAAAAACGAATACACATGGATAATATGCGAGTAACGGACGGGCAGATGAAGCACATTTACCGAAACGAAAACACGAATAGGTCTGAATAACTCGGAACACGAAATATATGCAAAAAATGGTCGATGCACTTATTGTAATGTTTCCGGTCAATCTTTCGATTTCCTGTCGGTAATTCATTTTTCGGATCAAAGACCTTTCAGTTGTATAAGTGTCTCATTGTTGGGACATTCTCTTTGTGCTTCTCAAATTTCTTTCGTTACCTGATTGCCGGACATGTGTTTCATTTTTTTTGTCGTTCTCGCGGTACTTGTGAAGTCGGGTCGTTTATTATTTTCTTTTCTTTTTCCCGATTTAGGGTGTACCATGTTTAAGAGAAATGCAGACCGGTTTGCACTGTACTCGCTAAACGACCATTCGCCTACATTGTTCTGCTACATCTTTTAATTATATTTTTAGTTTATCGTTGCGACCATTTAATGACGGAAAATTTAGTCCGCTACAACTCACAAATGTTAGATGTAAGCACGTCTGTGATTCAACCAATTTGAAAAAAATTCCGACTAAGTCACTGCAAAATGTAATAAGAATATACTGCACATAAGGTGAGTTTTTAAAATAATGTGCACAACATATTCTCAGTAATTCACTTTCACAAACAAATATATAAATACGCAAAACATTTAATATCTGTATATAAATAGGCAAAGTCTTTTTTCGTTTATTAACCGATTTTCTTTTTCATTTTTTGTTTGGTAGCTATTAAAAAGCAATTTTCTTTCTTATTTTAATATAAAATTTATACCAAAAAAAATAAAAAAAGAACTGTTTGTTAAGATATTTTCGATTCGTTTATGTTTCTTTTTTTACTGCATGCGTAGCACATGATTTCCGTACCGTCATTAAGCGACCGCCCGCTGATCGGCTGAGAATCAAAGACCGACGCCTGTTTTTGCCTATTCGTTCCTCACCGTTTCCAGGTATTTGAAATTACCCGCTCGCCTGTTTGGCCTACCGCATGTTTTATTGCTTAACGTATTCTAGGCGAATTTTGTAATTTCCGTGCAACTTTTTCAAATTTTTTTTTGTAGGAACCTAATTTAAATTTTAGCCAATATTTTGGGGAAAAAAATCAGCTAAATCGGTCGAGCCGTTCTTGAGTTACAATTTTTTGCGAATTGTGCAATTTCGGTGCAATTTTTTTAATTTTTTTTTTTGCAAACCTTCTCCTAAGAACTACGAATACAACAAAAAAAATTATTCAAATCGGTTCAGCTGTTTTGGAGGAGAAGCGAAACCCACATAAAGCAACTCATTTTTATATATAAGATATTGTATCGTATAATAATCACGGAGAAATTAATTTAAATAAATAAATAAATAAATGCATAATTGTAATTACCAAATTAAATGAATGATGAATGACTGTGGAAAAACTTTGAAAAATTTTTAAAATCACTTTAAAAAGTTTAAATACCCTGAAAATGTTTACTTTAATGTTTACAGAACGAAGACACAAATTAAATTGATCAAGGAATTTAAATTTTCTATAACTAACCGCCCTCAAATTTCTAGCTTGTCCCGTTAAAAAACAGGTTTCTTCGATGCATACACCTTCAGAAGTCACTTCCGCAAATTTTGTAGAAGATCGGCATTGTAGCGGTGGCCAAATCTATAATTAAATTTTTTTCAAGCTCGTCAGTTGCCAGCAATAACCCAGCGCAACAGGAATTCTTCTATATTGTCGATAATTCTCGAACACAAAGTCGTTATCACATATAATATACTGAAAAAATGGAAAAAGCATCGTTGCAACGAAAATGAGACTAAAGCGACAAATAAGTAAACAGTGCAAAATAGAATGAAGAATAATCGAGGAAAATAAAAAACGAAAATATTACGTTAATTAGACAAAGTGTCTAGCTATCGATGACGACGGTCAATAATCATTTTGCAAGTGTTTTATTTTACAACGCGGAAGAGGAACTTTTATTTTGTAATGAAAGTGACGACAATGAAATGGAAAAACTCAGATGGGGAAAAAGAAAAAGTTGCTTGTAGAGGTGTACAGTTCTATCCGCGTGTATAGTGTTTGCTTTGCGTGCTGTTCACAATGACATCTTTATCAACCATCGCTTTCATCCTCTTTCCTGTTCTATCCTAAATACGTGTCGTCCAATGACAGAGTGCAACAGAAATAACAAAGAGAATTACCAATCATTTCTAGTACCTCCTGAGAACGGAGCCAGATGACTTCTTGATGTTTATCGCACACCTAATACAAATAATACAAAAATCATCTGTAGTCTGCGTAATAACGAACAGTCTTTCCCGGACCTATTCTTTATGAGGCGGACAATTATCCCTTCCAAACTCTAAACTCAGTAACTTCAAATTCCTAAACGGTAATGAACTAACAGCATAGCAGGTGTAAATTGTTAAACATAATTCAAGATTTTAATCTGTATCTATTTATACACACTGTCTGTTTGTGTTTTCTCGTGAACCGTCCAATAATTTTGTTGCAATTTTCACGAGCGGATATCCTTGCGCACGTTTTGGTGCAAGCTTGTGATGTAGCCAATCTATGACGGTTTTCATCAGTGAAGTGGGAAAGAAGAAACGTGAAATACACTCGATTAAAAAACAAAAAAAAAAAATGTAAACGAAATAAATATCGTAGTAAATTAAAACACAAAAATTTTAAAAAAAGTTATTACCCCATGTTAAATATAAATACAAACTCTAGATAACATTTTATTAACTAATAGCGCAAGCGAAACAAAAAAAAAAAAAAATCGTTCTTTATTTGTTTGATCATAAGTTCTATTAAATCATTATACCAATAACTTAACGGGTAATAAATTAATGAGACATGCCGGGTTTATTTTTTTTTTTTTCCATTTATTATTGCACGCAATCTGTCTAATAAACAATAAGCGGCAGTGTTAAGGGGGAATTAGTTAATAAGTATGGAATGCTTCCCAGCGGTCGCGATTCCTTGTTGTAGATGAGGTATTATACAATTTACCCAATTATATTCGACCGATTCAGCCGTTTGAATCGGGTACCGTCTTCGATGAGACTGTGTGCCAACTGATTGCAATGATTCTGTAGCCGTTCTATATATCGTGTGCTGGTTGCCTCGATCTCTTCTTTAACCGTAGGCATTCGCAGATCTTCATGTAACTCATCATTGCGCACATACCATGGCGCACCGGCTATCGTTCGCAGAATTTTGGATTGCGTTCTTTGGATGATCGCTATATTAGACTTGCTCGCGGTTCCCTACAGTGGGATTCCATACGACCATATAGGCTTCAGCATTATGTTATAAAGCAGCACTTTATTTTCTATGGATAGTACTGAATTCTTTCCGATTATCCAATACATTTTTCGAAACTTAACATTTATCTGCTTCCGTTTAGCATCTATGTGCTTTCTCCATGTTAATCTGTCGTCGAGGTGTAAGCCAAGATATTTTACGCTACTCGATGTAGGGATCGTTTTTTCGTTTAATTTTATTAGAGGATACCTGTCCGCTCTCTTCAGCGTAAACATAATATGTATACTTTTTTGTTCATTAATTTTAATTTTCCAAGATTTGTACCATTTTTCTAGAACGTCTAAGTGCTTCTGTAGCCGCTTTGATGCCGATGCCGCATCGTAGTGAGAGGATAATATCGCGGTATCATCTGCGAACATAGCTGTAGTGGTGTTCGCATTAGGCGGGAAATCGTGGGTGTATATCTGATACAGCGTGGGTCCAAGCACACTGCCCTGTGGGACTCCTGAATTGATCGATCGAATGCTCGAATATGATTCGTTAAAGTTTATCTTAAAAAATCTTTCTTGGAGGTAAGATTTGATTAGTAGATAGTATTGGTAGGGTAGTAGTTGTTTTATTTTGAATAACAACGCATTGTGCCACACTTTATCGAATGCTTTTTCGATGTCTAGGAACACCGCTGCGCAATACTTTTTTTCTTCAAAACTTCGATTTATTACATCAACGACTCTATGTATTTGTTCTGCAGTGCTATGTTGTTCCCTAAAGCCAAATTGGTAGTCTGGTATAATTTTATTCTGGGCTAATAGAGGTTTTAATCTTATAAAATGCATCGAAAGAACGAGAATAAAGGCTCATGGTGTGGGAAAGTTCTCTTAAAAATGTAATTATCGAAGATTATAAGAAGCCAACTTGCGGCTAATTGATAACAGAGTATTCTGTGCGCGGTAAGTTATAGAAAAACCGGAAATCCAGCTGAACATGAGAAGGTTTCTTTGTTAGACAGTGGGAACTTATTTCCCGCAGGGAGAAAATCATTACATAAATAGGTTAATTAGAAACCGGAAAAAAAAATAAGGTACATATTTAAAGCGTAAGGAAGCAAGCTGGAAAGAGAATAGATAGTTTACAGAATAAGTGAATGGTATGGAGAAAAATGGTGAATGAAAAATAAAAAAGAGGCGATCGCAATGGTAAAAGCTATAGGGTCTCAAAAATGGAACTTAGTTGACTCTAATGAATATTTTGGCAAAGAACGTAAAAATTTAATATTGAAACCGCGGGAAACAGCTTTATAACATAGGCATGAGTATGAATTTATTAATTACATGAGCACGTTAAATTATAAATAATTCTTTAAAATGATATATAATAATTTCTATTAAATAATTCGGTAATTTTCATTAAAAAAATTGATTTCATTAAAATATTTTAGAAATTCGTTAATAAAACCTGCAACAGTACTTTGAGTACTTTTAATACAAGAAATATTATTTTCTTTTAAACCTTAAATTCGCCCAAATGTTGTAGTTTATAACTTAAAGTTGATATCAGTTATGAAAGGTAACATCACTAAAAGAATAGAAAACTGAATCGTGGAAATAAATCTTAAAGTTAATGTGCGAGCAAAACCGCGGTCAACACTTAGTGTATAATATATACATATATATATATATATATATATATATATATATATATGTGAAAGTCGAATAGTGTGTTTTCTGTCTGAGCGCGATATTGCAGAAATTGTCTAACCAAATTTGTTCCAGTTGTCACCAGTAGATATATTGATTCCTGCGGAAGATTTTAGTGCATAATTTATAAATTTCCGATGTGATTTACCTAAACTATGACGGTTTTTGTCAATGAAGCGCGGTAAATAGATAGGGAAAATACGCTCGATAATATAATAAGAAATTTAAATAAAATGTTTTTCGTGGTAAAATATAAACGTAAAAATTAAAATAAACTGATCACCGTGGTAAATATTAATTTAACTTAAAAATTTGAGACAAAATGAGTTACTATGGTAAATATAAACATGAACTCAAAAAAAAATGCGTTTCATTAGTTTGATAATAAATTGTATTAAATCAAAAAAATGGAGAATTAAACTCAATGAAAGCAAGTCAATTCATGTTATTTTTACAAACAGAAAAATTACTCCGATTCCGGTATTTACAAACGGTCAGGTAGTGCAATTGAACAACTCAGCTAAGTATTTAGGAATGACATTGGATGCAAAATTAAGGTGGAAAACGCATGTTAAAATAAAAGGGAAGAACTGGGCATCAGTTTACATGTATTGGTTATTAGGAAGGAATTCCGAATTAACAGTACAAAATAAATTATTACTTTATAATCAAGTGATAAAAACTGTATGGAGTTATGGAATCCAATTATGGGCGTGTACCAAAAATTCCAACATCCAGATTATACAACGGTTCCAAAATAAAGTACTTAGAAATATTGTTAATGCTCCATGGTACATCGGGAATAACAATCTCCACAGGGATTTAAATATTGAGCCAGTAAAAGATGTCGTTAAAAAGTTTGCAAAAAAAAAACGAAAAAAGATTACGCAAGCACATTAATGCTGAAGCAGCGCAGCTCTTGGATCACTCGGATGCGGTTAGGAGACTGAAAAGGACGAAACCATTTGAGCTTGTATAATTATAATTCATATTAATTAACGTAAACTAAGCTACCGCAGTGGGTATGTGCTTAGTAGTATAATAGTATAAATATTAAGTTAAGTTAGCATTAAATTACTGATTAGTCTATAGACTAGATTGTAATGTTAATACATACCCGGTAGGGGATGTAAAAATAAAAAAAATTAAAAAATCATTACACCAGTAACGCGTTGCAGGTAATAAATTAATTTTTATAAAACGCTTGACGGAAAGGTCAGAAGAAGCAGAACAAAACAGACTTATGGGTACTTCTTTTTCCCTTTATTTTGGGGTGCATGTGAGTAGAGAAGACGTTAGTATTCCACGCGCGTAAGGTAAAGAGACGGACATTATGAGCCAGAATTGTTTATTTTATTAAATTATACAATCTCTTTGCTCCCCTTTAAAATCCTTTTGTATTGTCTTTTCTCTTCGTCCTTTTAATCCCGCTTTAGTCTCTGTATCCTTAAACTCCAAACTTATCCCTCGTAGGGACTACTTCTGCTATCTCCGTGTATTCCTCAACAGTCGTCTGTCCTTTTATGAACATATTAATTTCCTTTCCTCTTCTGCCCTTAAAAGATTGATCCTACTGAAAGCTCTTTCCCCAACAAAATGGGGAGGCGATCGTTTTCTCCTCATTTCCTTGTACAATTCGATTATCCGTTCCAAATTCGCTTCTTTCCAAGTATATTCTTATATTCGTCTTTGCCTTGGTGCTCTTAGATCTTCTCGAGTACCAGCAGTGCTCGCTGCGTCAAACTCGCCTCCCCTTTTCATTCGCAGATCCTATTTAAGATATCGCTTCTTGTGAAAACGCTTACCCCTTAACATCCTCTAAACTTATTCCTTCATATCTTTCTATTCTGAAAAACTGGCGTTTTACTCCCAAGAAAATTCCTATTTTAGCCCACATTGCTTTGCGGCTGAATTCTTTTTTATCCTGCACAATTTTTTATAACGATCTTCCTTACTTTTCTTTCAATTTTGCAGATCTCTCCGATCCTCCCAATGTATTCTACTTTCCTTTCTCCTCCAAATCCCGTTTCTATCCAACAGTTATACAGGAATTCCATAGTTATATCGAATCCCGTTTTCCTTCCCATATGGCTATTTTTACGGATGGTTCGAAGGGGCCTAATGGAGTTAGAGCTTTTTTCATCGTTCCGAGCATAAATTTCTCCGAATGTTTTTGTGTCTCACTTCTTTTTGTACCATCTTTACGGTCGAGTTAATAACCATTCCACGTTCTATAATCCATATTTCCTCACATCGTTCTTCTTCTAAATATTATGTGTGCTCTTAAAGCTATTTCCTCTCATTTCCCCTCTCACTTCTCTGACCCTCATTCACACTCTCTTCTCACTTCACGTTATCCGCATTGAAATGCTCTGGGTCCCCAGTCATATGGGAATAGAGGGTAACGAAATGGTAGATTCCTTGGCTCAGATTGCTGTATCCTCCCGCTATTTTTTCTCTAAAATTCCCGTTTCTAATTTACTCCCATTGTGCAAAAAGTTTCATGTTAGATTTTGGTCAGATTTTTACGTTTCTTCCTATTCTAATCAACTTTTCTCTTAAATTTTTTCATCCAACCTAATCTTCCTAACCGATCTTGGTTTTACGATTTTCCTTCGCTTCGCCGCTCCGTTATTGTCCCTATTATCCGTTTACGTTTGAATCATACTCTTCTTCCTTCCTCACGTTATCGTTTTCATCTCGCTTCATCCCCTTAATTATCCTCTCCATCCTGACGACGAAGCCGTCTGTGATCCCGACCATATCTTCAATCTACTTCTATGTACTTTGATCTGTTATCACTCAAACTCCCTACTTCTTATTGTGGCTCGTATATCTTACCGTTTCCGTCGATCTCCGTTGTTCTTATCCATAATTCGTATATCTTATCAATAGCTGGCCGAATCTACATTTAACTGATCCTTCTCCCTCGTTTCGTTTTTGGGCGAAGATCCTTTGTTGACATGCCCAAAGAAAAAACGGGAATCGTCAATTTAAGAACCGCTCTCTGGTTAGACGATGATAAACATGTCTTCTGGAGGGAGAAAAATCTGAATATAAATGTTGTTTATTCTAAACCAAAAAAAAAAAAATAAAAATTATTTACTTTAAAAAAAATAAGCTAATAAAATTGATGAACAGCTTGTAGAATAATTAGACGGCTTGAATAAAAAGTAATGGTGAGGAAAGCGTAAAAAAACAGATGATTATAATGATGAAGAGAATACGATTTTCATAAATGGAACTCAACTAACTGTTTAATTAGCAAAAATGGTGAAATCGCGGGAAGCAACTTTATCCCATAGACATACTCGTAGAATTACCGCGTAATTGCAAATATAAATTACGCAAAAACGTTACATTATAAATAATTTTTTACAGTAACATATTTTAATTTTTTTTTTGTAAATATAGTCACTGGCGTTCTAAAAAAAATTTTTAAATTTCCAAAATTCATATTTTTACTATATATTATAAATTTTTTGGCTAACTTTTATCCACTTATAATTAGGTAGAACAAATATTTCTGTAAAAAGACTCCCTTTTTTTAAGGTATTCTTTAACAACTACTGACTATCAACATTCACCGGTCCTGACCTTCACTGACCGGTACAGTTTCTAACGAATAAACGGTTCTACTATTGGAATTAGTCCAAAAGGTCAAAAGTTATACGTGGTAATGTTCAGATTTCCTCTCGTCACCGATAAACTCGTAAATGACACTGTGTAGATTCCAAATTCGTTTTCTTTGTTCTAATCTACAACATTGATGATAATATTTTAAGTTTGGTGTTCGATAATACACCGTATATAATATATGTTTATATACGTTAAACACTTTATTAAGCAATAATATACACTGTAAACGTATAGATGTATTATTGAAATAAAACTTTAAAATTGCCGACCAGTTTCGGATAGCTCGGTGGTCCATAATCATAGTGATGTGAAAGAAAGAATCATGAAGTGCTTTCAGCATATGCGTGAACAACATAATAAAAAAGAAAGAGGCCGCGATATTGTGAAAGAATTTAATAAATTTACCGACCGATCTTCATTTTCAGTGTAAACTGCGGTGAAATATTATCAAACTGATCATATTAGATTAAATCGTTATCTCAACAACACTACGGAGGGGGGAGGGTGGTTAAAATTCACGGATGGCAAAAAAAGTACCCAAAAACCAAAGTAAATCGTCTCTCATACCTCTCTATCTTCCATAAATGGCGCTTCTCTCCTAATAAATGTCCTATCTTAGCCCTTGTTTCTCATCGTTTAGGCAAATTCTCCTCCTATACTATTTCCCACAGTAAACTTCCTTATTTTATTTCTAACTTCTTCGTGTTTTTTCACCCTCCAAAACTCTTTTCTCTTCCTTCATCATCCAAAGCCTCTGGCTCCCCGCAGTTGCCAATCAAGAATTTAATTTTCTTATTAATTCCCCGTTTCCTCTTCATTTCTTAATATGTACTGATGGTTCCAAGAGTTCAGGAGGAGTAGCTGCTTCCTTTTTCTCTCCAGCCAATAATTCCGCTCAATCCTTCAGGCTCCCGGCTTTTTGCTCCAAGAACTTTATGCCATTCTTCGAGCCGTTATATTTATTTCCTCAACTCGTTCTTCTGATAGATACTTAATTATTGCAGACTCCAAAAGTGCTCTTCAAGCTATATCCTCTCCCTTTCCCTCATATTCCCTCGATTTTATTGTTTTCCGTATACGTTCTTTCATCTATAGTCTTTCCCTTTCCCATTCCATTTCCATCGACCTGCTTTGGGTTCCAAGTCATGCGGGTATTGATGGTAACGAGACGGTGGACTCCTTAGCACGCGTAGCGCTACACTCTCCACATTTTGTTAAAAAGATTCCTGGTCACAACATACTTCCCCTCTCCAAAAGAATGCATGTCAGACTTTGGTCGGATGTGTATACTTGCTCCTTTTCCAATCCTAACTCATTTTACCTTTCTATTCAGCCTAGACTCCCTTCTTGTTCTTGGTTCTATCATTTTCCTACTCTTAAACGTTTTTTCATCATTGCCATCTGCCGTCTGCGGTTCAATCATACTTTGCTCTCATCCTCACGGCATCGTTTTGCTCTTTTCCCATTCTCTTATTGTCCTTTAGCGACTGTTCCTTCTTTTGTGATCCTGACCAGGTGCTGTCTGAATGTTTCAGTATTTTCTCTGAACGTAATATACTGTACGTTTAATTATCAAAGCTGAATTATCCTATTCCATATAGTGCTTCCTATATCTTAGCTTTGCCCCGTCTTCAAAGGTGGTTCCTATTCTTGTCTCTTTTCTATCATCGATTTCTGACCTGATTAAAATTTAATCTCTAATCTAGTTGCAATTGTCTTGGGTAACTGCCCTTAGTCGGCCAAGCCCAGAAAAAAAAAAACCAAAAAAACCCGTGTACAAAAAATGTGGGAAAATGAAAAAACAGGCAACGAACCTGTAAATTTACAGTCGCAAAATTATAATAACACCGAAAGAAGTTCTATAACGTTTTAGTGGTTGTCTTTGAATTTTCAGCTATTTTTTGAATCGAAGTTATGTGTTTGCAGTGCGGTCCTCATTGGCAAATGGTTTTTCGCTTTATTCCGAAGCATTCGACTTTGAAATATACCGGGCTACTGCTAAAAAGGTCGATTTAAGCGAATTATTAAACAGAAAGAGAGCCTAACAACCAAATCTATTCATATCTTCCAGAAGTTACAATTCCGGCTTAATTGGTTCCGTCCGAAATCGTTCGGAGTAGCGCCCAGCGAATGCGAATAAATATTCGCTTTCGGCTAGCAATCGGATTTCTTTTGAACCTAGAGAAATAAATAAAAAAGTGTCCTCGGCCATTCGAAACCACGTTATATTTCGTCTTAACATTCGCCGACGCCACGCGCAGAACGGTATTAGAAGAAGGTGTATTTCATTTAATGTACTTTTGCCAAAAACTTTTTCCTTGCGACCGCAGAGCCAATTTCTCACTTTTGATTCCGCCGCTTCTATGAAAAATTGCCGTTTTAAATTATTCTAGGCGGTGTGCGTGTAGAAGAGATCAAAATCTAGAAGGCAAAGAACCGCTTCGAGCGATCCACGCAGCAACTGATGGAGTGGTGTGGGTGTAAAAGCCAGAAAATTCCCGGAACGGTGATAAAATCTCATATCGCTAACGGGTACTCGCCTTTTATTTCGATTGCTTTTATAATTCTATTAGATAGTTTGCTGCTAGTTCTGCGCAGTGGGCCCCAGCTTGGCTTTTATCTGGCCCCGTACCGAGAAGAAAACGCCAGCGGCCACTACCAGTACCGAACTCGGCACCGTTGCTTTACACACGTGATATATAAATGAGTCGAAATCATTTTCGCAATCGGATAAGACAACGTAGGAAACGTGATAAAACTGCATCGACCACGATTTTCTTCTATTTATACTTTTTTCTATTTCAGTTTTTTTTTTTTATATTCTATCGAAATTTTTTGTTTTTTATTTTTTTTTTTCTAGACAACTATCTGTTAAAAATTACTTCAAAACATATTTAAAATAAACGCACCCCGTTGAAAGTTCGTAAATAACGAAATTTGACTTTGTATAAAAAAAAACAAACAATTTTTTATGCACCGACGGCCGATTACATTATTTTTACGATTCTTTTTGGGGGGGGGGCATGTTTCTTCTTTATTTTGTGATGGTTGATTGAAAATTAAAAAAAAAAAAAAAATGTAGATGACATCCGTCGAAAAAGTTCATATTATGTAGATTTTTTTACACATGTATCCATGAAGAGGCAATTAAATTTTATAAAATGGATATTTCGGAAATTTTTAATTGCATTTAAATTATTAAAACTGTCAGGATCTACGTGTACCAGCAGTGTTTAACTACGGTACAGACTGACGTAATTACTCGCTTGCAGACTAGAGAAATCTTGCACCATCATCCGGATATTTTGGTTTTGCTTCTCAACTATTTTGCGGACACGTACTCATATATTTACCTATTATCTAACTAATCTAAGGTAACTTAAATCTGACATTTGACGTTTATAACACGGCGTGAAAATGTGGATACGTTAGACGAAAAATGAATTAATCAAGTACAACGTATGGTTAAGGAAACGCCAGTCATCTCCATTATAGAATATCGTGCAGCTAAATAGAAAACCGCCCTCATCGATTTCCTTGCATAGTGACATTTCAGTCATTTTCTTTTCCGCTCCGGCTTTTCCAAAAGAAAGGTGGTTTTAGTGTGTTCATTTCGACAAATGTGGTCTTCCATTTTTCGTCGAATAAATACGCGTCCTCTTTGGTTCCTACTGTAAAGTTTCACTTCTATCGCGACACACCGCATACGCACTGAAGCACTTAAAACTTTAGCCGATAAATTACCTCTATGACGTCACTGATGACATCCTCTATTCGTTGGACTACGCAACAATTGTACAAAGGATGTTCGTAGTAAACGGCGCATTTTCGAATTTAGAAACAACTTACAATTAGTAGAACGACATAAAAGAAAAAGAAAGTAAAAAAAAGATATATATATATATTTCCCATTGAACTATTTTCATTTACATTGTAAATTTAAAAATTAAAAATAAATAAAAAAGACAAAAAAGATCGATGACAGCTGCGTTTCGGAATAGAATAAAAAAGGAACATTAATAGTATTACTAGAAAATAGTATTGAATATTAATTATTAAAATCCATAGGTGTAAAATTCATACAAATCTCTTATAGCATAAATTAAGTTTCTCTGTTATAAAAAATTTGTGTTCATAGAGGCTTTGGTTCTTTGGGGAGGGATGTCCCCTATCCCCCCGCCACTGGTGAAAGTATATGTATATAGACAAGTGTGCAATGGCTTACAAGAAGTCATTGGGAGCATTGGACCATACATTGAAAGACTTACTTTGCGGAGCATTACTATCCGGTGGCTTCAGGCAAACGCTTCCAATGATACCTCGCTCAACACCAGCTGATGAATTGCATGTTTGCTTAAAATATTCAACTTTTTGTAGCACAGTAAAACAAATTCATTTAACAACGAATATGAAAGTTCAACCTCAAAACGACCTAACAGCTACCATATTTTCAAGGCAATTATCCGAAGTTGGTAACGGTACTGTACCTTTAAATCCAGAAATAGGAAAAATCACCTTCCCCTCTAATTCGTAAATTCGAAAGAATAATTAGTAGACAAGGTATTCCAAAGCATCGAAACAAATTATCAAAATCACACATGGTTGAGTGGAAGAGCCATTCTAGCGGCTAAAAATATTGACGTACACGATATGAGCATCATTCTAAACAGAATCGCAAAGCAGTAGCATACAAATCTATTGACTCCGTGATGGATCAAAATGAAGTAATGAATTTTCCAATGGAATTTCTTAATTTACCCGATATTTCTGGATTACGGTCACACATTCTCAATTTGAAAATTGGAGTGCCAATTATATTACCCCGTAACATCAGTCAGCCAAAGTTATGTAATGGCACACGATTAGTAGTTAAAAAATTGATTAATAATCTAATTGAAGCAACAATTCTGATCGGACCTGATAAAGGTAAAGACGTACTACTTCCACGAATACCACTTATTCCGACAGATACGGTGGTCGAGTTCAAACGACTTAAATTTCCAATACGCCTTGCGTTCGCTATGACTATTAATAAAGCGCAAGGGAAGTCTTTGCAAGTATGTGGTTTAAATTTAAAAAATGGCAATTATATGTCGCATGCTCCAAAGTAGGTAACCCATTTGATCTTTATATGCAGAGAACGGACAAACAAAAATTTTAGTACATTCATTAGCTTTGCAATAAAAAACTATTTTCAGTGAAAAACATTCTATTTCTTTCCTTGCCATAGCAACACAGAGTATGATATTAAATTGAATAATGTGTTTTCTCAGTGAATCGATGTTTACTGGAATACTTTTATTTACTTCCCCAATAATTAATATCAAACTGAGCCACAGCGAAGCGTGACCGAGTTTAGCTAGTATATACATATATATATATATATATATATATATAGGTAGTTGTTGCCCTTCTGTTGCTACGACTTTTGCATCTCGTTGACCACAAATCGATAGAACGAAATAAAACAGACAAAAACAAAAAATTAAATCACGCAAGCACGATGAATGACTCGCAACTCACCGCGACGTGGATCACCGTATCTTTCGAAACGAATAAAACACACAAAATTCATCAATTTAACCGCACAAATTAATAAAGTGGAAAACTAAAAAACCAAAAGAAAAAAATGCTCAAAACAAATATTTTATTTAGAATAGAATACATCGTAATATTCGGTATCAACAACGGCTCTAAGTCAAAATACGTAATATTTGTATGTGTATACAGTAGAATTCACCGTTCTTGATTTTTATATTCATAAATTGACGTAAATATTTTCTCGGTTCCTCGACTATTCCCGCGACAATTAGAATCGAGTCCAGTTTGCGCGATCTCCGTCCACTAGTGTAATCTGGTGACCGTCAACACGATTTAGTAACTCTTATGATTAGCGGTGCATTGTATTTTGACACTGTACTGAATTTTGTAAGTAGCTCGGAATAAATGAAATTAAAAAGAAATATTAATGAGTAGTAAAAACAGGGAATGGCCTCGTTCTTTCTCGTATGAATAGGCGCGGTTTCATAGAAAGTAATTATATGACGAAGTTACTCAAATTTGACATAATCAAAAAACAAGGTCAGTCAAGCATGACGTTTCATGCGCTGAGTATTCCGCGTGTTAGCTTAAAGATAACTGATACTTGCGTGATACTAAACTGGTAACGAAGACTTTTCCTATTTTACATTTTTAATACTGCATCTATTTTTGGCGCGTACAGGTACTCAAAAATTTCGGTGTCATTATTAACATTTTTCGAATTCTTTTAAAACCAACAAGCTTCTTTAAGTATTCAGGGTATAGTTTTACAACCTTCAAATTTGATTATTTTATGAAGTTATAATGGAAAAAAAGAAGAAAAAAAAAGTGATATAGCAGAATACGACGAGTTTTTAACGATAAAATTAAAAAATGTATACATAGTAAACAACAAATGCGATTCCACCTATAAACAAAACCATAGATAATACAAGAAATTTCGTCGAACATACCGTGAAATAAATTGCTCGTTCGGTACGAGGATCGTTCAGAAAGTTCTCAGGCCGCTCTCAGTGGAAAGGCGGAACTAAGAAATTTTAGAGAGACGGTCTCTGATCTGTCCTGATCCGTTTCACACGTTGTGGAGTTTGATCGGAGCATTTTTGTGTGCTTTGTAACGCTTTATCATGGAGCTGCTATTTCCAAATGTGAACGGTGAATTAAACGCCGCTTGTTCTTTTCTTAAAACGTATGAGGAGAAAGAAGAATCACTGCGCCGCACCATGACTGGAGACGAAACTTCAGTGTAACACACTGCGTGAATCGAAACGATCATCGATGGAAAGAGTAAAAAGAAGAGCGGCCGACTCCTAAAAAGTGCAAAACGATGTTTTCTTCCTGCAAAGTTCTGGCGACTGTGTTTTTTTTAGGCCGGATTATCGCGGGTTTTTCATTTAACTGATTAAGACTATCATATTACTGCGACATCCTGAACCACTTCAATTCAACGCACGAGATCTCAGAGATCTCAGATGCTGTGATTAAAAGTACCTCAAAAAAGCTGAACGCGAGTTCCAACTTGCAGATTGAAAAACTCGTTACTTGTTATAAAAAATGTCTGGAAGAAAATGGCGATTATGTAGAAAAATGCCTATAGATTTCAAAAGTGACTTTGTTTTTGTGTTTCGACCACGCATTCGCGGCATTATTAGGCCGTTAAACTTACTTCCCGATAAGCGGCCCTCGTAAAAATGAAAAAGAAAGATCGGATTGTAGAACCAAATTAAATTCATTTATATTATATTTTATATGGCGCAGATTAGTTTACAATTGGTTAAAAATTGCCGACTACGTATTAAATCGAAACATAATAATAAATGAAACATTGCATAAGGTATCTGCCCGATTATTAATTCACCTTTACCCGTTTCTCACCCGCGAAACTGTTAAATATAATTAGAAAAAGTCTACACATTTAGCTCATATACTAAAGAGTCGTTGTTTTAAAAGAATATCGCGCAATGTTTAGGCCTTTTATGTACAACGTGGAAATATAATCTTCCACCGTCTCCGTTCTCTATTATATTTACTTTAAATGCTCGCCTCCTAGTGTTAATCTTTACTTATTTCACGAGATATATTAAACTTGGAATCATCATCTTCCTAAGATAGCACCCTTAAATTTCCGTTTAAAAAGAAAAAATATTTCTGTGAATGCGCCGGAAATATTTTATTTGTATTTATAATGATCCCATTTCCAGGTACCTCAGCTTTGAGCTGCCGTCTTGTTTTTATTTTTTGCTTCTATAAACAGGAAAGAAAACAACATCAACATAATACTGATGCAAATCATATTCTTGTTTGTTTTGTATTTACGTGTTAGTGTGTATATATTATGTACGATGCTGATGACTTGTTAAAACTGCATCATTATCATTATTTTTTCAACCATTCGGTTGGTGGGCAACCTATTCGTACATTTTAACTGTACAGGTATAGGTTATGTACTAGGTTGTATGCAACTACTCGGTGCACACATGCACCACCACTCATTCGGAACTGATATTGTGATTATTTGATTTTTATCAATGTATAAATGCAGTCCCCCGTGTGTGTCTGATACTGTGTACTAATGCATATGATCGTGTGCATATTTGGCCTTCCGTATGATTCTATTAGCGAGTATTTAATTAAATTTTTCGTAATGACTTGTGTGGGTGCCCGGGATCGAGCCCGAGCCTTCCGTAATGAAAACCACGCGCTCTATAGGCTATCGCGACGCTAACTGCAAAAGCGAAAAACATCTGCCTGAAAACTTTGCATTAAAAGAGACACAAACCGTTAATAATAAAAAGTTCCGATAAAAAAATATTAATTTTTAACGTATTTGCATATAATTTACCGTGACTTATTCTGAAATTTTCCAAAGTTCAAAAATTTCATTAAGAAAACAAAATTTCGTTATCCGGTTCATGCAAGCGTCGTACACGCAAGAAAAAAAAGATGCTTGATTTTGAAGTGTTTTTGGTGCCCCGAGATTTGAAATTGGGAATCCAGAGACGTTTCAAAGTCAAGGAAACACGCGCGCCAATGCGCGTATTTATAGTCCGGTTCGAAATTTTTAACTAAAATACTTGGCCGAAAAAAATAAGAACACGTCATAAACTTATCGCCAACTTTTTAAAAGTTTCCTTAAGGAAGTGAAATATTGTTCTGTCCTCTTCAGATATTACAATTTTTCCGTTGCCATTCACACGCCCCAGGAAAATTTTTTCCTCTTCAAAATTTGCTCTTTTTCGGAGTCCTCAAATACGAAGTTTTCAAATTCTCCTGTAAAAGGCTCTCTTTTTCGTTCGTGTTTGAGATACGTTTTGGTTTATTCGATTTCTTTACACATTCGCACTGTTACGTGTAAACATAATGTTTTTTGATGTTTTCTCGATTAAAGGAGGTTCGAATAATTATTTATCGATAACTATTTTCACTTTGCGTAAGAGCTTCTAACTTTTTGTTTCGCAATTCGAATTTCACTTTTCAAGAATTATCTTCTCCGGCAATGGGTTCCAAAACTTATTAAGGGTGGTTTGTTTTTTGTTGTTTTTTTTTGGGGGGGGGGAGGTTAAATTTTACTATTACACATTCTTGACGGTTTTTTCTCAGGGTATAATAATTAATCAGGGCTGTTGTTCTGACAAAGAGGATTTTTTGTTTCTACAATTTTGAAGTTCGTTCCAAAGTTATTGCACATAGTAATTTAATATTCTCGTAATTTCCGAAAACAGTTTTAACTCCGTAAAAAACGATGTTCGAATGGCGCAATAATGGTATCTCTTAATTTATGCAACAACAAGCGCTGGAATGGTCTCCAGTGACGTCATAAAAAAAAAAAGACAGGGGACTCCTACCGTTTATTCTAGTTATATCACCTGAAAACGTACGGTAGGATAAAAAGTAACGAAAAATCGGAAACGGCATTTGTTTTCGTTTAGATCGCGCAGTTATAATTAAATTCTATCGGGAAATATTCGTGTAGTACTGGAGCGAAACGTAATTATTGCTTGCTTCGGATATTTAGAAACGTAGTGAATACCCCTTTTTATTACTGTGCAGGTTTGCTTCGAATATTACACCGATTAAAAAACAAAAACTGTACGTTCAGTCGATAATGTTGTTAGGAGTGAAACTTTTTATGGAATGTAATCAATTTTAAACGAGGAAATGGAAAAAAATAAGAAATACACACTGGAATGAAGAAAAATTTATGTGTTATATCTTCCTGTAATCGTTTGTCTCAATAATATGATAAGTTATATATTTTAAAACCTTAATTTACGTTACAAAAGTTATAGTTTTATATGTGTCCGTGTAATAATATAACACGGACACATATAAAACTATAACTTTTGTAACGTAAATTAAGGTTTTAAAATATATAACTTATCATATTATTGAAGAAAAATTTACTTAAAACTGAAATGATTTATAATATCAATAGATAATCTCGAATTAAACGCTACAAAGGTCTTGAATGTACATAATTATTGTTATATGTATTGTTGCATATACCTATATAATTAGTACATGCAAGACTTCTGTAACGTTTAATTCGAGATTATCTGTACATCGTTATTGATATTATATAAATCATTTCAGTTTTAAGTAAATTTTTTTTTATTTCAATGTGTATTTCTTTTCTTTTTCTTTTTTTAGTTCTTCGTTTACAATTTATTGCATCCCGTAAAAAGTTTCACTTCTAACGAAGACACTATTTACATTTAAGAATTACACTTAATATTAATATTCATTTATATTAGGACACTATTTACTTTTAAGAATTATACTTACTTTTACATATTATAAAACTGAATTAATGGACCTAATAAACTTAATTGGATGGGGCACATCAATTTTTGTGTAATGAATCTTACACAAAATACATATACCTCATTGGTACATTGGTAGTATCTGAAGTCAGAACCTAAAAAAAAACAAAAAACGCCGTTAGTCTCTCTGACTCACGCACATGTTTTTTGCGGCCTTATTGACAATAACTAAAAATAAACGCTACAAATTTCATCAGCTTTATCTTCACTGTAACTTTTATTTGAAAATGGAAACAATTGGCTTAAGATGACTATAACATCTTCAAAAAAAAAAGAAAAAAAAACACTTCAGATCCCAATGAATTTGAAAAAAACAACATCCAAGCAAGTTCTATATTTTAAATATAAATTTATATTTACCATAGCTTTTATTCAAATTTTCTTATTTTTTATAAAACTGATATTTTTTTTTACCTATGCCAGTAGGTATCGCGTTGAACCGATATGTATAAACGAGGGGATCGCTCAAAAACTGTAAACTATAGGCCAATAACGTTAATTTCTGTATTTGCAAAGGTTCCGGAACATTATGTTGCGTCGCATTTGCGTCAGGTTTTCGAAGGAAATTATCTTATTGCGGATAATTAGGATTTCAGCAGGGGAAGTCCACTACAATGTTAGTGCAATCGTTTGTAAATCAAGTTAACTGTGGTATGGCGGAAAGTAGTACATATATTTCTAGTAGCTTTTTTAGACTTAAACAAAGCCTTTGATTTTGATAATCATGACCTACTTATGCAGGATTTAGGAAACATAGGAATATTAGGTAAACAAAAAGAGAATGATTCCACAACTACATGACAATTCGGGGAAGATTATAGTGAAAATCAAAAATATACAAAGCGCAGAGGCAGTCGTCACTACGGGTTTGGGAACAGTCTTAGCGCCATTACTGTTTCTTATATATATACGGACTCGGCTTTTGCTGCCGTAAACAATTCTACCATATTTGCTTATGCAGATGACTTCGCCATTGTGAGAAAGCACAAAAATATACACAGGTTGCTGAAAAATTACTGCAGCAAGATTTGGATAATGTAACCAGGTGGGCCCATGATAGAAGTTATCAACAAATCAAAAACTCAAATAGTGTACATAAGGCCCCCCAGATTATACCGAAAATAACATTACGCTGTCCAGGTTGGTTGCACAGGAATGCTAATCATTGTGATAATTGCTCCTCCGATTGTGTGCTACTTGAAGTTGTTAAGAGCTACAAATATCATCTGCGGTTAGTGATTGACAACGCATTAACGTGGAAAATAATGCATAGAAATAACCTTAGTCTAAAAATAAGGCAATCCATACCAGCGCGTTGTATAGATTAAAATTTCTGATGCCCCACGACGACGTAGTAAGGATGTATTATAAGGCTTTAATAGCGTCCAGGGTCCATTATGCTGTTCAAGTATAGGGTGAGGCAAAAAATTCGGAAATGAGCAAAATCAGCAATTTACTAGCGAGATGTCTGAAATTAATAACTCCCCCCAGAAATCTGGGAAACAAGAATACTGCTGAACCTGTATGGTGGATAGAAAATAAGGAACTACCTCAAAAAGCGATGTATTGCTATCACAAGCTGCTAAAAGGTAAGTGTTGCAAGACGTGCAACTGCCATTAATAGATAAGAAGCGAAGTACCAGAGTACCTAAAGAATTGTCCTTTCAATTCAGACCGGGGGGTAAATAATAAAATAGAGATAATGTCGAAGAAAATGTATTTGATGAATTTATTGTTAAAAGTACCGAAGGAAATCTGGATAGAACAGCATTTAGCAGTTTGAAAGGAAAAAATAAAAATTTGGTTAATTGCTTGATTGCAGGGATAGGAGTAGTAATTTGTAGTTTTCTTGTCCACCCCCAAATACAATATAAAAGGGTATTCGGGCTTGCGTGCATGTGGCATAATAGAGCATAAATACACCTATTTCGGATATTTGTATAGAGTATTTATTGTAGTTAACTATGTATTGTTCTGTTTTTAACATTAATAGCGTTACATTATGATTATTTCATCTGCGTTGTGTTTGTTCTGCCTGATTGTACTGCCTAATTGTTTGTATGGGTTATGTTATCGTAGAATACTGTGTAATAATATTATTAGTTATAAATTTCCAGATCGGAAGTGTAAACGTTTTGTTAAGAGGATAAGATATTAGCTTCATTTATGAAGATTGTTGTTTTATTTTATGCGTTCGTGGTTTTGTGGCTATTGCAGTAGATAGGCCGATATGTATAATAATAGTAATAGCTTAGTTTATAGTCGGACGTTGATATTACATTGCACACGTTATATTTATACAATAAACGATAATAAATGTTGTTGGAACACTCGCAATATAGGCATTAGCCTCGTGGGACCCTTTACAGTTATTTCAAAAAAATAAAAATAATTGATTTAATTTTTTTCTAAATTAATATAAACAATTCGCTGACAAGACTAGAAAACAATTAACATATATTAAATAAACAAATATACCGACATATTTGGGAGACACCATAATGGAGCAGTGTCTCTTTTTTTTCTTTTTTTTTTTGGACTTGGCCGACTTAGGGCAGCTACCCAGGACAATTGGACTAGATTAGAGATTAGATTTTGATCCGGTCAGTCTCCGAAACACGTCGGTGTATTTAATTTTTCAATATTGGTTAATTGTTTTCTAGCCTAGTCAGTGAATTGCTTATATTATTTTATTAATTCGGAAAATATGTGTACAAATGAGCACTGTATGTTTTTTTTTTCTTCTGCATTTTTCTGTCTCTAAGTTTATTAGAAATAGACAACTAGTTTAACAGGTAATTTAACAAGTTTTGTTTTTACTCTCTATCTTAAAACTCGTAGCGTGCCATAAAAGAAGTTTAACTTCAAAAGAACAAATAAATAAATAAGAAAAGGTCAAAAAATCAAAGGAAAATTCAATAAGTAGCAGCGTTCTAAGGGTAAATGAAACTATCGATAACCAATTAAAACTATCATCATTTAAGATTACAATGCATAGAGTTTTTTTTTTTTTTAAATCGATAATCGTAAAGCCGGTCGATAAACAGTATCGCAATAGCTCTAAGTTGCTTGAGCGCACTTCCAAGAAACACGCGGACTCTTGAGTAATCAAAGTCAGCGGTAAGTAAAAATTTGGTAAAAATTACACCATTATAATGTAGATATCAATGTAAGTTAATGTTACATAACGATTAAAAGTCGCGTAATTCTAATCAACTACTAAGCAGAGCGGGGCCTTTCGTACATATATTCGTATTTAATGTTGCATGAAAATGTACAAATACGTAATCCGACAAATACGATGAAGAGCATACGTAAACAATAATTAACCCATTTCCAGTTTGAACTTATATAGTAAATAATAAATATAAAACAAAAAACAAGAAAGAAAAAAAAAATAGCATAAACACAAAGAATTAAAATAACCGAGCATTCAACAATATTCCCCACTAGAAACCAACCGCCAATACTAATCAGGATGGCACTTTATAAATAATTACAATCGACAAAATGTAATAATAAAACGTGAAATGCTGCTCTACAAAACGAAATAATCTGCGAAACTAATTCACGAAATATAATTGAAATAACTTCTGCAACGATGACCTTATAGTCGCTTCAGAAACAAAAAAAAAAAAAAGAAAAAAATTCAAGAAGAGTTCCCCCTCTGAAAATGCCTTGTTTATTTAATAAATCATAGCAGTCGGATGGACGGGGTAGGTCGCCTTTTGCGTTTGAGAATTATTTAAAACGCCGACTGCTTCAAAAACCGTAAACTGAAACATGAATAAAATTCGAGTAGTTAAATTATAAAGGCGGCTATATGATTTTTCCCCCGTTAATGAATTGCTTTTTTCAATGTTTTTGTTATAATTTTCTTCTATATTCGACTTTTTGCAACTTTTAAATATTCTCTACCTTACCGTTTCAGTAACAACTAGAATAATTTCAAAAATATCTTTATATTTATGTAAATTTTAACGAAACTGTTTTACAAATAATTGACATTCCTGTATGATTAATTAATAGAGAGACAACCCTGTTTTTTTGGTTAGACTTTTTCTCTCTCTCTCACTCTCTCTCTCATAACCCTTTATCTAACTGTAAAACTTCATTCTCCATAAATAAAAAGTGAAAAAAGCACACATTTTCGCTCAAGTTCTTCTTTTAAGTTTCGCGATTTTCCATGAATCTATGAGTTTAGCGAAAACGAATCTTCCAACTAATATTTCGTAGCATACATATTGTCGGATTAAGGCGGCCCAAGATTTTCGTTTCTGGCGACACTCGAACATTACTTAACCACCGTAATATGTTAATACTTTTGAAATTTCCGAATACATTTATGAATACACTCTCGATTTTGTTTTTCGCATATACACACGCACATACACAGAGCTAGAAATTTGATCTTTCACGTTATTTGATATCTCGCATTATTCAACAATGTTACGTTTTTTGTCGTGTTTTTATTATGAAATTGTTCACTTTCAGGTAAACATACTTCGAATGTTCGAAAGAAAATTCCTGCAAACAGCATTTTTTATGCTGGGAAGAAACTTCATTTTGAGTGAATTGCGCCGACGACAAAGTTGGTGGTTCAGTCGGTGACGACATTGTGCACTCGTATTGGATTTGTTGAAAGTTGCGTACTGATCAAATTCCCTTCTTCCATTTCGACAATAACCGACACAGATTATTTGTTTCGCTATCGCTGATGGGTCGTTTTTTTTTCTTTTTTTTAATTCTGATAGTCGAAAAAAGGAAATGTACGCACTTCAATTAAATTTTAATTTCACGGTAAAAAACGAAGAAAAATCGAACGTGCAACATTTTCAAAGTAGTACCAGTTTGGTGAGGAGTTTTTATTTGGCTCGCTAATATTTGCCGAGAATTTCAATACATTTCGATATTTTTGAACGCAATTTCAATTATAGCCCTGTTAAATCATCAGAGGCGGATCGACGAAGGGAGGGGGATAGCGGACATACCCCCACCGCAAAGAACCAAAACCTCCGTGAAAAAAATTGTTATAACAGAGAAACTTAATTTATGCTATAAAAGATTTGCATGAATTTTACGCCTAGGGATTTTAATAATTAATATCTAATACTATTTTCTATATAAAACTATTAATGTTACGTTTTTTATTTTAAACCCAACTGTCACGGATTTTTTGTCTTTCTTATTTATTTTTAATTTTTATTTTGTAATATAAATGAAAATAATTCAATGAGAAATATATACATATATATATATATATATTTAAACTTGCTCAGGAACAAACAATTCCGATCGGATTACTAACAAAAATAAAAAAGATACACTTAAAGTCTAATAAAAATAATATCTTTCTTACTACTTCTAAACTACCATTTGAGCTAGAATTTTATAATTTTGCTTTTATTTTTCACCTAAAAATGAAACTAAATTCAAATTAAATTGTAATAATTATGCATTTTTAAAACATTTTTAAATTTCTATAGAGGTCGCTATTTGATTTTCTTTATAAAACAAGGAGTATTTCTCAAATCTACGGGTCGTTCTCTTTCGGGCGCAGACGAACTCCAGACCTTTTTACAGACTACCTACGGTGATTTTCAGATTTCATCCTTTAAACGTTATCATCTGTGTTAGTGAGAAATGCGAGTTATCGAATACTGCTATCAGAAATTCCAATCAAAAAAAAGCACCGTTCTTCGTTAACGATTTAGTTGTTATATATGCATACACATATATATATAATCACAAAACACATATTTTAAATAATTTTATTGAGTTATTCACTTTTTTTGAATTTTTATTTTTCTGAAATAATGTCTTCAGCGTGAAATAGAGATAAAAACAGACTTTTGCGATGTAAATTTAAGAGTTCTGTTAGCAATAGTGGTACGAAACCGACGAAGATAATTAATATTAATAAAATAATCGGTCAAATGCATTATCGGTTCTTTCCATTTTTTTTTTTTTTTGGTTAATGTATAGCCATATTTAAAAAATTAGAAACTATCAACGTATCCTCAAATAAATTTGCTAGATACGAATGAAAAAGAAAATATAATGGATATGTATTAGAAGCAAATTTAATCCAGTTATGTTACACACTTTAAATGATGTAGAGTTGATGGTTTGTAATTTTTTAAATACGGCTTACTATACATTAACAAAAAACGAAAAAATGAAAAGAACCGATAATGCATTTGATCTATTATTAATATTAATCATCTTCGTCCGATTCGTATCACTATTACTAACAGAACTCTTAAATTTACATCGCAAAAGTCTGTTTTTATCTCGATTTCACGCTGAAGTCATTATTTCAGAAAAATAAAAATTCAAAAAAAGTGAATAACTCAATAAAATTATTTAAAATATGTGTTTTGTGATTATATATATATGTGTATGCATATATAACAACTAAATCGTTAACGAAGAACGGTACTTTTTTTTGATTGGAATTTCTGATAGCAGTATTCGATAACTCGCATTTCTCACTAACACAGATGATAACGTTTAAAGGATGAAATCTGAAAATCACCGTAGGTAGTCTGTAAAAAGGTCTGGAGTTCGTCTGCGCCCGAAAGAGAACGACCCGTAGATTTGAGAAATACCCCTAATAGCGACCTCTGTAGAAATTTAAAAATGTTTTAAAAATGCATAATTATTACAATTTAATTTGAATTTAGTTTCATTTTTAGGTGAAAAATAAAAGCAAAATTATAAAATTCTAGCTCAAATGGTAGTTTAGAAGTAGTAAGAAAGATATTATTTTTATTACACTTTATTTCTTTTTTATTTTTGTTAGTAATCCGACTAACTCGCGTTTCTCACTAACACAGATGATAACGTTTAACGGATGATACTTGAAAATCACCGTAGGTAGTCTGTAAAAAGGTCCGAGTTCAACTGTGCCCGAAAAACGCTGCGCCCGAACGAATCTACGCCCGATCGATCACGCCCGAAAGATCGGTTCCCCAAATCTACTGCCTAGCTTAGAAGATTTTACTTAATTATATAATTTCCTCCCTTAAATGTCCTTCTGGATCCGCCTCTGGTTAAATAGATTTTTACAGATTTCGCGTATTCTTATTCTAGCTAACTTCCTCATTTGTACCACATCGGATGATGGTATTAAAATCGAGCGCGTTCGCGATACTTTGTATACGATTAAAATTTATTCGCAAGATTAATTTTCAATTTTCCACTTTTTAGTTCTTTTTTTTTTTTCCTTCTAATTACCATCTCGTAGCGTGATTAAAAATTAATAAAATCAGCGAGATATAAACAGGCTAGATTTCCAGCAGGTCGCGTATTCAATTTTCTGCCTTCATATTCGCCAGTCTAAAAGGGCAAATTCAGCGTGCCGAAATCGTTGTTAATTATTAAGCCGCGTTCTTCGACAGACAATTCTTCGTTGAAAGTGCGATAGCGCAATTGTCCCGAATTTTGCCGAAACATGTTCGATCACATTAGTACGATCTGTCCGCGCGTTCGACATTGTAAATCACGTCTGTGTCAGCACATGTGACGAAAATTTTAATTTACTTCCCTGTAATTATTATTATTATTATTATATGGTTTATCTTTTATTAGACAGGAAAACTCGGTTTTTTAAATAAAAAAAAAATAAAAAAAACAAAGACAAGGCAAGCAACTCCGGTTATTATCGTGCTTCTCTAGCGGTGAGGTTCGCGAATAAACGGAATAAAATAAACACACGTTAAAATAGAACACAAACGTAGCGAATCCCTATACTTTCAACTTACCCATAAACTGTGTATATTGGAGCGCAGTTGACTTGTTCTCCTCTATTACCGGTTTTAGGTAGAATTAAAATTTTAACCTGGTAATTAGTTGCGAAGTAACCAGTGTAAAATTTAACGAACTGTTCGTTAAATACTACATATCCGTTGTTTCGCACTAATTACTACGAAAATTTTAATTATACGGCTTAGAACGACTAAAATACATTCTACAACATTTATTAATTCGTTAATTAATAAACGGGGGATGTCTGAAACTTATTATCTTTTTCCGTTATTAAAATAACTTTCAAAAGTAACAGCTAAATTCATATAATTATATGTAATACAGCAAAATAATGAATAAAATTACAAGTATATAAATAATAATGGCAGTAATGCGTCGAAACTGGTTTTTTGATATTTTTAATATGATTTGTGCTTTTTATATAATTTTGTAGTACATTTTATTATTCTCGTTCAGCATATTATTGTGAATTAATAACTTTATGAAATGTATAAAATTGCAAGTAACAAACTTTTAAAATGAATCGGCGCAACAAGAAATATCTGAGCTACTATTTGAAAACTATGTTAAAGGAAATTAACGAAACTCTGCCCCCCCCCACTCGCATTAGTGCCGTTGGGTTTAGTACCATTATGGAAAGCTTAACTTTACAATCCGCGATACCTTATCAAGGATATATTTACTTTAATTTTACGTAGTAAAAGAATTAGAAATTGTAAGAGTGCATAATAATGTTGAATATTTCATAGTCTCACCTTCTAATTTATATATTCAAATAATGATGAGAGATATACAGACGAATAAAGAAAATATGTAGAAACATCCGAATAATCTGAATGAATAAAAATCTACGCTATTACTAATAAGTCCGAATTAATATGTGTACTGTTTGTATAATATAGCGAACTACTAAACAACAAGATAATTTCTGAAACATGGCTAAGTTATCTAAAACTGGAAACGTAATAAATAATATACGGATAATGTAAGAAATAGTTTTAAGGATAAAAATAAATATATAGAGAGTAAACCCTGATTTTTTCCCGAGAAGTTTTTTAAGACGAAAAAATGTTAAACAATCGTTCGCAAACAAAAAAAAAAAAAACAAATAAATAAATAAAGAGCCACTTTTTTAAAAAAATTCAGAAAATAAAAAATTTTAAAAGAAAATCGATATCTGAATTTAGATAAGGAAAAAATTACGGGCAACTACGTAAACCTCAAAGACAATAACATTTCACTATTTAATGCTACTGGATCGCTCAGTAGAACAAATGTTAAAATTTACACAAGTCAGATACATTTTATCTCACTTGATGGCGCAGCAATAATAAGACATCGAATTTAGTCGTATGCAAAAAGCTATGTGGCCTGGATCGAGAAAAAAAGTGCAGTGTACAACACGTACGCAGCTTGCTCAGAAGGTACACCTGGTTTGCAACCGCCCAATATCTGGTTTGCTATTTATGCTATTGTTGTGTGTGTATGCTTCCCAATGTGCTCTTAGTAATTCGCTAGCGTTAGAGAAGTAACCAAAACGCCTTTTCGGATTTTTGCTGGAAAGCTAAAGATTAGCTTTTCATCCAAATTAATCTCTACTCCCAGAAAGTACTGGCAGATTTCTATCTAATTTGCTTTAAATGCTTCGCCCTGTGACACTAGAAATACCAGAAGATTCGGCACTGATGAATTATATATATATACATATATATAACTCAGCTATTTTGGCCTCGCAAGGGGCTGTGCCCCTTGACCCCTCTTGCTTTCATTTCTGTTTCTTTTTCATCTATACTTTGTATAAAATGATCAAAATTTACAACGTAATTGTTATTGGCGTCAACACAAAAAAAATAACATAATCACAAAAATCCTATCCTAACATTTAACTTTCATTATATAAAATTAAGACATTTTTTCGTTACATTTTTCGTTACATATTTCATTACATGAAATTGTGACATTTTTTAAATAACAATAACAAAAATCCTATAAAATATAACAAACGTTACATAAAATTGGGACATTTTTTCTAATGGGGGTAGCCTAAGAATTACGTTGTGATTAATATATTAATTACAACGTAATTCTTAGACCGGCCTTCATTAGAAAAAATATCCCAATTTTATGTAACGTTTGTAATATTTTAATTTTTACCGACTTCCAAAAGGAAGAAAGTTATATGTTCGCCGAGTATTTATTTTTTTTTTGTTTGTTCGCGCATAATTCATATTTATATAAACCGATTTTACTGATTCTTTGTCCATTAGAAAAGGACCATTCAACTTAGGTATATATCATGTGACTAATGATGAAAATCGGTGAACATGAATTTCCGTCAAAAAACATGAAGAAATGTGGTCCTTTTGGATAATTTTTTTCTTTCTTATTATTTTTTATTAGTATAACAGAGGCGGTTGATTTAAAATGCTATCAAATGCTTCAAACCTTTTTACATTTGTCGTTTAAAGGCGTATCACGTATAAAGGTGGTAAATTCATCCTTATTGCACAGTTTATCGGCCCGTTTTCGCGTCCACAATTCCTGTTTGCGTTCAATGGCGTTTTTGGTTTTTGGGAACATAACGAATACACTTCTTATTACTGTGTGCAGGTTGATGAATAAGAAGTCCCACCATCATGTAAAGACTATATTGCTAATTTAATAATACCGTGGGAACGTAAAAAAAGGTATTACATCGGAGGGCAAAACTGCTGCGTACGCCGAATGTGGATGTTTGAATTTTTTCTTCTATGCGCGTATTTTTAATTTAGCATAGAAGGAGTCGACTGTGGCCCCTAATTTATTTTTGACGAATTCTCTTTTTTTCTCAAGTCAAGCCGTATTAACTATTCGCGGCAAGAGCGACATACCGTTCGAGAACACGAGAATGAAAGGTAATTTATAGAAATCAAAATATATAATATACAGTTTTCTCTTTTCGTCTTATTGGAATAATTTGGATATCAAGTAGCAAGATAGTACACACGTTTACATCGAGTTTACGATATTCGGAATCTAGGTCTTTATATAGACTGCAAACTTTCTTGGTGCAACACCTGGCCTACATTACATCTAAATTGCGAAGGTTAAATTACGCGTTTTATTGTTTAAGACAATTTTTCAATGAATATCAGTTATATAGAATATACTCCTCTCTTTATGTAGTATCCTATGGAATAATTCATTGGAGTGCCGCACCGTCCTATCAAATCAAACAGCTAGGTTACTTACAGAAATCTGTTTTTAAGATTATAACAAAGGATAAGGGAGAGTTTTATAGAAATAAGTTATTAGACATTAACAATCTTTATTATAGTTATTTTCAAATTTCGAAAATGGCGGAAATAACAAAAAATGAAAATATTACGAAGGCTAGAGAGTGCCGTTTGTAAATACGCTTTAAAATTCAAGCCTTTTAGATGGATTTAAAATTGCATAACTACTTGCGCACATAAAAATTCACCTAACAAACTATAAGAATTTTAGTTAATTATATTAACAATGTTATTTAATTTTAATGTTTTTTTTTTTTAAATTTATTTTATGTTGTCTAATAACTAGGATCGTATATGATTATATTTTCTCTGCGTATTTTATAGGTTTATTTTTATTGTTTAACCACCAATGAAACATAACTGTGAAGAGATTTTCGTATTGTACATTTGTTTGCTCTACTTGATCATGTATGTGTATGTGTACTGCAGTCCAGGTATAATATGTGTTTATATGCGTGAATGTACGTTGGTACCTGCTTGTATGTTTGCGTATAAGTATTTCGAGTGTGTTGTGCGTAAGGTAACTCAGTGTTCTATTAGAATATGTTTAGGTATTTGCACAATTTTTAGAGATGCATGTATGTATTTACAGTCGCGTGTGGGTTTCCGCTTGTGGGTAAGCGAGTGAGTCAGTGAATGAGTGACGGATATACATATATAGATGTTTTGTTTCATATTTAGTAATTATTGATATTTAGTGTTAATTGTTATTTAATAATTCGTTTTATTTCAGCTTTGAATGATTTATCTTATTTCAATTTTTGTCTATTTTATAGTATAGTAGCTAAATTTTAATTCGTAGCCTTACGATACATACTTTATTGTATGCGCATGTTCCGTTTCGTTACACTTGTTAAGCCACAGTTCGCGCGTGATTGCGCATTTGTGAGTTATTCTTTTGTAAATATAAAATAGTTGATTTGATTTGATTGCTGCAAGATGATTGCAAGGTGGTGGCGCGTTAACCCCAGTTTGATTCGAGTTTTTTCAGTTTCATTCGCATTTTTATTACAAGATAATCCTTTTTTCAGTTTTTCTTTTTTTTTTTCTCTTTTTGCAGTTTTCCAAAAGCGAGAACTTCAGCGAATATGTAGAGTGAATTAGTTGAGCCGTTTTATTTTATTTCTTCGGGAGCCAGTGTGTCTTAAGAAAATCTGGCAGCGAAATAAAATGCGAAACAGTAGCCGAGCGCTGAGCGAGTTTTTGTAAAAACATAAATATAAAACTTAACTACTCGCCGATTGCGTAATGCAAAAGGCAACGCCCGTCGGGGCTCGGGCCGAAATACGTATTCTGTTGCTGCAGCAAGTTAATTTTTTCAGGTTCTGCTCGATTTTTCCGACAACGAGTGAAATTCGCTCGGTCGTCGACGAGTACTGGCGGGCATCGGAGCAGTCGAAGGACTGCGTGTCTTCAAACTTAATTTCCAGGTAAAGGAGGAGAAACGGATGATATTAGCTTCAACACGCTAATGGAAAGAGAGAACCCTATACGGCGTCTGGAGTAGATGTTCGTCTTGTCGTGTGCCGGCCTTTGCTCGGTTTCTCGGAAATGACGAAAAGCCTTTGTGTATCTGGCCCGCTAAGTAATAAACTTAAAATTCTGAGTAATTCGAGTCAAGCTCGCTCGTCCCTTTGAGCTATTCGTTCTGTAGACACGCCCGCCCGCCCGCGCGCGCGCGCGCGAATTCCACTTAAGAGCTCGTTGAAACGACTACATTTGTCTTTGTGGAGTAGTAAATTTCTTACTTACCGAGACGTGCTTCAAATTTTGAACGGAGCACGACAATCGCCGACTTTTGTAGCGGCTGCGTACTCGGGAAATTTAGCGCTAATGCGAAAAGCCGGCCTGCACACAATGAGCGAGCCAAGATGCAGAAAAAACGGAAACCTATTGAAAACAAATAAAACCCTACTGCCCCGCTAAATACATCATCGCACTTCTCGGCCCAAACGTAGCCAGCAGTGGTCGTGACGGCAGCGCTGCCGTGTGTGCAGGCTAAGCACTTGCAAGTTCTCCTATCGACGGCTACGTTGCTTTGGTTTTTTCCAGATGCCAAAAATGTTCGTAATGCTCGAGATATGCTTGCAATGTGACTGCTGCCGAACGAAACTCGCTAATATGGCGCTCGTCTGCAACAATAACATTTTTCGCCCAACAATCTCCAAGACAGTTGTTCTCATATTTCTCTCCGAGCACACAGTTTAGACCGTATATTTACCGTATTAAACATTCATTCCGGCCTTATTGCCGTTTTCGTTTCTATTACAATTCGCCCTCTCCGCGCACGCTAATCACACATATTTTTACGCTCGCCTACTCCTCTCGCCTTCGAAGCGACTTCTTCGCGTCCTTTCGAATATCGTTCAGTTATTGCAACATTTTTCCCCTAGCAAAAAAAAAAAAAAAACAACAAAAAAAACAAACACCGCCTTATTTCAGTTTAGATGTTCGCCAGAGCAAAATTAGGTATGCTCTAGCCTCCGAAAGAAGTAAAAGCAAAGTTTCAACTTGCATCTCTGATGAGTATACATTTTCCTCCTCTCGATAATAACGAACGTTCCAAACTAGACGTTTGTAGTAATTACGACAACGCGGAATTATGAGGATACGCGAGTCTCGGTTAATTTTTTTTCGAAAAAGTAGTCTTATATTAATGTTGTAAAAATCGCAACTTTCATGTGTTTATAGTAAGTAAAAGTAAAATAAGTCCCATGGATATCCTTGATAAGGTATCATGGATTGTGAAGTTCAGCTTTCCATAATGGTACTTAAGGTTCTAATGGATCCGGTTAAAAATATTGGGGGCAGTTCCTTTCTCTCGGCCGCCTTTACCTTCCCAAAAAAGCAGAACTTTTTAAACACACGTACGCATCTTAATGCTTCAAGCGCCGTCTCTAAACCCCAGCCTCCGGATAATATCTTTCTATAAATCTTACGGTCAGTTTAAATTGGCTGCATGCTTTTCCTAAACGTTACATACATACATACATATATATATATAACCAATATGTGAAGATTTACGTGGTAGAGCACAGGAATTATGTACATACATGTATACCAGCTTTTGCCTATATACTTCCCTTTTGATATGTAATCGCCCGTCGCTGACAAGAAGGAAAAAGAAAAAAAATTTCCGTTTAAATCTTTTATTTTTTTCTATATTTTAAGGATTGTGTCAAAAAAAAAACAAAAAAAAAAACGCACAGTGAATAAAGCGCACAATTAGTCGAAACTCGGTGTTAGCACACCTGTGTATAGTTTAGCGAATTCTAGTTACACCATGCTTAAGAACCAGTTACAACCACGTTCTCTTAGTGGCTAGTCCCCCTGGTCTTAGTGTCATTTCTGTTCTCGCAGTCATTTAGTTAACTCTGTTAGCAGCAGTTTAACAGTGTAATCTTAAGTGTCTTAAGTTTTGCGGGTTTTCTCATGTTTTGTGAATGTTTCGATGGAAGTTTTAACAAATTACAATGGATAAGCTTATCGGGAATTCAGAAGAAACAAAGATGGGCTGACCGTTTGGCGATGTCGAAGATCAAGCAAATGCCGGGCTTTTAGAAGAACTTGATCACACTTATACGGAGCGACACAGCCCGATTAGAAGTTAAGAAGATATTATCACCCAGCTTGAAAATTACAAAAAAAATTAATTTTCCCTAAAAATGCTGAGGTCCAAAATCTTTAAGTCTGCCCGGAATATTATTTCCCTTTGTGCGCTAAATTCGCTGTGTGCCACGACACCGTTTTTAATATACCACGACAAGGCAGGAAATAAAATCAAAAACTACAGAAAAGGAAAAAAATAATTATAACCAAGATTACAAACATTCCATTTTAAAATCATGCGTTCCATAAATATGTATCTATGCACATGCGCGTTGACTATGCGTACGAAAGGATAAGCATGAATTTATGCAAATATATGTGCTTTACAAATTAAATTTTATTGAAATCATTTTTTAAAACAATTAGTCTATATTCTTTACGATAATATATAATTTTGAATTCACGCTAAATTAATGATGTTATTTACCACTCGTTCGACGCAACATAAGAATAAGCCGTGAATCTATTTACAAATCCTAATATACTGAAACTTTCGGTATAATTACACACACACACACAAGTAAAAACACCGTAAATTGACCGCACGAATAGGAGGCTCTCTCAATAGAGGCACAAAGATGCACCGTACATATTTCCTTTTTTTAATAAATTTATTTTAAACGCGTTTTTATACCGTATACGAATAATACTTACAACAATATTAAATAAATAATCATGAATTTCTTTCTTTTTTATAACGTTCCTTCAGTTGCTGCTTCGATCGAACGTGGCTAACTTATTTAATGAAAAAATTATCGCTGATGTTCCAAATTAGGTTGAAATCATTGAACCTAGTTCGGCAAATAACTGCATCTGCTCTCGCCTATTCCAATTGTTTCTTTATGCTTGCGGTTAATCATCGTACTGAACAACAATATTTAAATGAATAAAATTAGTACAGCTTATTCTTCTGATTTGTCCGGTCCTGGATAGAAGAATATCTGTTGAAAAATTTTACGAATGGTCAGCTTTAGCGAATAACATTTCCCCCACGTGACAAAAACAGTCGACTGTATACATATATCAGGTAAATTTTGCATATACGAGACAGTAACAACGACTGGCCACAGCAGGAACACGTGTCGCTAGCAAACGGCGCATCATCCACCAGATACACAATTCCCTTTACAATTTCTATTTATTTCACAAAAAACCCAATTATACGCGAAGCTGATCAAAGCCACTGGATCAGTGTACGCTACTTGTTTAATTATTATTATATACATCTTCCTCTGTATACGAATCATGGCAAAACATATATATGTTTGAATCGTTGGCGAATCCTTTGACATGTGACGAAGTAAGCAAATTTAAAAGCAAAGAAATCTGCAGTCCAACACAGCAGAGATTAACTTGACTAAACACATTTTTTGGTTGTCGGTAAAAATCTGGGAAGTCGCTATTTGAGCATGTAAATAAAAAAACCCTGAATGTGTGTGGAACAGCTCCCTTAGCGTTGGGTAATAGTTGAATTTTGATTTGGCGATCTATTCGCTTTCGTGGTTTGTACGTCAAGTATGCTATGAGTACTAGCGAGCCACTACTAATAGCGCACTGAGAAAAATACACGCACACATACAACACACAGTCAATCAGATATTGAGCGTTTACGAACACCAGCCTTAAGCGATGCAGCCTGGCGCCAAGTAGTGAAATTGTGACGATAGTGGCCGACTTTGAGATTTACGCAGCCGTCTATAATTCGTATGCGTACAGAAATTACCTAGATTTTCGGCGTTCTACTGGTCCATTTCTTTTCCGATTACATTTTATTCTGTCTAGTATAATGTAATTTTACGTAGAATAATTGAAACGCATAAAACGATTTAAAACCATTCACAAGAATGACCGAGTTAAAATTTCAAAGTGTTACTGGGGTGTTGGGTTAGTGAATTTTACATAAAATAATTTAAAATGATTTATTATTCATAATAGATTTGTTAATTTTCTCTTAAATAAATTTAGACATCAATAGTTTTCTCTTAAGTAAATATAATTTTTTATTTTCTGGAATTTTCAAAAGAAAAATTGCCTTCTTAATTTGTTTTTGTGTAGTAATGGGTGCGATGTTCAATATTTATCCGCCCCTTAGTGCAGCAGGCAGAAAAAAAAACCGCAGAATTCGCTATTGGCGTTTGTATGTTTAATTATCAGAGAAAATTGGCTAATTTTTGCTGTTTTAATTAAATAATCTTAAAGAATATTTGGTTTCATAACGTGATATCTACATTTCCTGACTAGGTTGCCTTTTATCATCGGCTGCGTGATACGTTGTTGTGCAAATGAAATATGATATATACGTGTATTTTCGGTTAGTATATCTGCACAGATGGTTCGAGATAAAGATCAAAATGTATTGATTCGGGGTGAATTAAAATATCAACCACATTTATCCGCGATACCTATTTTGTTATTAGTTCTCTGCTTTACTTTTGAACTATAGTTGTAGGGTTCTAGCATTTTCGAAATTTTGCATGAAGTATAAATGTTAGGATCTGTATTAGTTACATATGCTATCAGAGAACGATTCAAAAAGAGACAGTCCTAAATAAATACGTGTCATTTGTTTATTTATTAATCTTTTTTTTTTTTTTTTTTCTTAAAAAAGCCGAAGTTTCTGCTTTTATATAGAATTTTTTAAGATAAAAAGTGAAACTGATTTATTATTAATAAAAAACTCTTACTCGAAGGTATTTCAATTTTAAAAAATTGGCGACGTCTATTTTTCAGTATTACGAAGGTGGAACGTAGTGGTTCACGGCGGAGAACAAAAACGGAATTAGTAATTATTTTAATAAATTATTTCAATTACTTATTTTAATCACTAATTAGAGAAGGATATGAATAAAATTTCAAAATCATAAAATAATACGTTAGGATTCGCGAAAATTTTTTTTCTTCATTTTTATCTCGGCTCAGAAATGAGTATAATAATGATTTGGTTAGAGAAAAAAAAAAAATTAAAGGAGCTATTAGCATAAAAATTTGTTTCAGGCCACAGTTTTTTTATTAGTGCACCTAAAATATAACTGTCAGCGACGTTTTCTCTGAATGTCTTCCCAAATAATCAGTAGAATTTAATATTCATATAATAAAATTAAGAATAGATAATTAACATTATTCGTAAATATCGAAAAGTACAAAAATATTAAATTAAAAAAATTTAAAAACAGAAAAGCAATTACGCATATATTAATAGTTAGCTAGGAGGGCCTACAATATACACATAGATAGGCAATATTTAAATTTGCCTTCATAGTTCGTTCTTACAGAAACGAATGTAGCGTAAGTTAAAAAGTTTATTTCCTATTTCGTATATAAACTTACTTTAAAACGGTGCTTACGATGAAATGAATTAGGCAAATTTAAGCAAAAATGAATATGCCTTTTATCTTTATCTGTACGAAATGGATTCATCTATTCTGTTATTGTGATTATAAAATGAATATATAAACATATAAAACAGAAATATCATATCTTACAAAATATAAGTAATCAAATAAATCTATAAAAAAAAGCACGCCTGTTTCGCTTACTCCATATTCGTAGTTAAATCACTATTACACGCTGTGATACCGAGAAGTCAATCGGGATTTTTTAAATTCGTAAATTTTCCGACTTCTATTTTGTGAATTTATTACATTTCTGTTCCATGTATTTATATTTTCAATTATAATTCGCATAAAAATCTTGATTATTTTAACATTAATATTGCGATTAAGTTTTGATTGTTTAATTTATCTTCAATTAAATTATTTTTGTTTTAAAAAGCCTTTTTTTTTTTTTTTTTTTTTTTTTTATTATTATTTATTTATTTACTCTGCTGTACCTTGCGGTTTTTCAGCCAGAGTTTCTGGTATTTACTGTTATTATTTGTTGTTGATGTGTTTTGTTTTGTTATTCATTACATGGTTGACAAAGCTGATCAAATTAAAAAAGTTTTTTTTATGTATTTCGGTTATTGGTTTTTTTATTATTTTCCGTTTTTCTCTTTCGTTTTTAAACTTATTGCATTCGAAAATCGAATGTTAATCGTCTCTTTACAGTCTTTACAGTCTATACAGATGTCTGTTTCAGCAATTTTAAATCGTTTCATATAGACACCCCATTATATTTCCATGTCCGGTTAAAAATTGAGTGAAGTTATAATCGGTATAAAAATTTTTCATTTGTAGTCTTTCTTCTAAGTTTGGAACTACTATTTCCCGTGTTGTTACTTTGCCAGTTTTTGATTTATCACACCTGAGTGTTGCCAGAGTGTCGTATACTACTTGAATTAATTTTATTGATCTGTTTTCGTAACGTTTTTTTTTGTCTAAAATTTTAGTTCTTCTTGTTTGCATGTTTTGATTTGGTTTACAGTTTCCAACTTTAAGTCTATAGGTGCATTATTGCTGCTATGATGTTGACTGAAGTATACGATATTGTGCAATAACCAGAGATTGTTCCTATTAATATTTTCCTTTGCAATTTTAACAGCTTATTCTTGTCTTTTTCTCGTAAAACTGGAAAATATACTGTAAAGCAGTATTCTGTTATTGATCCAAAAATGGCTCTTTATAGAGTACTATTCTATCTTTATATTTGAAACCGAACATATTTGAATATAGTGATCTTAATTTGAAATAAATTTTTTTAATGTTGTCTATTATGAATTCGATGTGTTTTCCAAAATTTAAATTTGTGTCTATGATTATTCCCAAGTATTTTATTTCTTTTACTATTTTTATTTTATCTTTATCTTTATGCATAAGTGCTGTTCAATGCAATGTATCATTTCTTCCCTGTCTTGTTTTCTACTTATTAATAGTGCTTGGGTTTTATTTATGTTGAATTGTAAGCCTAAGTTTTGAATGTTTTTACTCAATTTTTTTATTGTTTCATTTATATTGTAAACTTCGTCCTTTTTATTAATTCCTGCTACTAACATTATACCGTCTGCGTAGCTTATTGCGCAGTGTTGACTGAACCGCAAATTATGAACTTCACTCATTGCTATGTTGAAGAGTACTCTGGCCCTAGAACCGAACCTTGTGGTACTCCTGAGTTGACACTCCGGTTGTATAGGATTTTATTTTTTCGATTAAATACCCCGATTCTTCTATCTGTTAAGTAGTTACGAATTATAGTTTGTATTGTACCAGATATATTTTTTCTTTTCATTATTTTTAAGATTTCATCAATTTTTATTTGATCAAATGCTCCGGATATGTCAAAGCTGATTAGTAACGTATGTCTTGTTCGGTTTTTTATATTTTTCAATGTAATCGCATAACTTTTTTATTGCTAGCTCGGTTGATTTATTTTTAAGATAGCCGAATTGATTTTCGTTTAAAAAGCCTATTTAAAATTGAGTGTCGTACAAAAGATTTTAGATCTTTGAAAACGGATTAATTTATTAACGTTCGAAAAATGTCAGTGTAAAATCTTATTTAAGGATTCAACAGGTTTGTGTATAGTTATGAAATATGTAGGAGGTAACTTACGTGTTTTGTTGTATTTTATTTATCGTAGGAATTAAAGAAAAGATATTGATAAAAAAAAAACAAAAACAAAAAAAACAGAAAATGAAAGTAAAAAATATTTATTATCTCTTTATCGAAAGAATTCGTGTAATTTAGCAATAATAATACAATTAGAACGCAATCAGAGATAAAGCCTTCAATAAAAATGTAGCCCCAAAAAATATGGTAAACAAATTTAGCCTTTTGTGCAGCATTTAAATTGAGCAAAGGACTAGAATTTACTTAAAAATCCCTTTCAATGAAGATTTTTTTTTTTTTTTTTTTTTTAAATTGTTATTATATTACAAACTGGCCATCTAGGCTATTTAGCAATATTCTTAACAGGGAAATATTTAGCATGAACGGAGAAGTACGTTTCATAACTAAATTTTTAAAGAAATCAAATTGGCCTGCTTGTTAAGATCCCACCAATCACATGTAGTTTTACATACTTTATTAGAAATCTAATCTAGTTTCATTTAATTATTACTTTTATAAAATATATTTGCTCTTTCGTTATTATTGCTACTCTATACCGGATAAAACTTTAAACTGAAATTATATGAACCAATTAAACAAGTCTTCTTCTTCCCCTCCTTGTATTTAGAGCTGACTGAAGTTCCTTTGTCTCTACGGTTGATTCATAATCAAGTACTTTGTTTAAATAACGTGCAATGCAATAGTTACTGAAAAAATAAAATAGTCTGTCCTTTAGTTACAGGTTTTTAAAAATTATCTCAGTCAGTTAATAAACGTTTTTTTTCGAATATAAATATTATCTGAGTTGTGCCGAACTAGCCCCCATTCTCAATAGAGATAGAAGATAGTCGTAATATTCAAATAATAAATAATGAGATAAATAATATTCAATCCGATCAAGTATTGAGAAACTGTTATTTAAGTTACATATTTATACCGACTGTCAGCGGATAATATATATTCTGCGGTATTCATTTGCACGTATTTTTAGAGCGTATAGGGCATTCCGTTCCTTGTTTATCACAAAGCTGTATTAGATTCTGAAAAATAGAAAGATTCTAATTCTACGGCATTCACTGGCCAGCTTATTAAAATTTAAAAAAAAAAAAAACAAAAAAAAAGGTCGGAAAAAGCTTATAATATTAAAATAAAAATTAGGGGATGACACTAGGTTATTATATAAAGAACATAACACGGTGATGCTGAAATGGATTCTGGCACAAGTGAGGAAATTCATGGTAACGAGCTAGAAGCTATGCGGAAGAACAGATAGCGATATGTAGAAATAGAGATATTAAACTAAACTGAGAGAAATTCATTCCTCGCATAAAAGAAGAACTAGTTGTGAATTAGTGAAGTTAAAGGGGAAATATATTATTCCATCTTGGATAAGATCAAGAGTTATCCGTAATTTAATTGGAACGGGATTATGTATCTGCAATCTGTCAAGTAAGGTTGGATTATCCCATTTCATTAAAGGAGAACAGGGAAAATAATAGACGGGTAATATTTGTTCCGAATGTGGATTGGAAGAGGTTCGACTGAAAATTGTGTTTCGACAGTATAATAAATATAGTGTAAAGAAAGAGAATGAAGAAATTTTAAACTATACGTTGCCTACGCATTGTAAATGAGCCAGTATATCTATAGAACGCGCAAGGCGTTAAATTTATTTCGCAAATCCGCTAAAATTTAGCATAATGGAAAATTAACTTTCTAGAACTGTGGGTAGACTGGATAAGCAGCGTAAACTGTCTCCCACCCAGAAATAAAATAACAAAAAACCTTGATTTCAAGTAGCTGGAATTTGCGTCTATTTTGTGAAAATCGGCTTTTTCATCAACCGCGCATCGCCACTGAAAATTGTAATATTTATTAATAATGTAAATTACAAAAAAAAAAAAATAGGCAGATAAAGTCTTAAAGTTATGACGACATCCGTTTAAAATATTATGAATAAACTGCTAATTTTTTTTTATTTTTTTTTGTAAAATAATGTGGCTGAATTACGGGCGTTGTAAAAACCAAATTGGCCAAACGGTGTCGAAAATTAAGTTAATATATACGAAAACAAAATTAGAAATATTCTCCTTTTATACGAAAAAAAACTTGCAAAAAATGTTGACAAAAGTGATGAGCTAGCCCATTTTGTAACACAATAAGTTCAACCGACAATATTTAATGTCTGTAGAAAGGTAATTCTACTTCAATAAAACGATAATTATGTTCTTCGATGATGACGTATGCAACCTAGAGGGGAACTTCACAACCGCCGTAAAATAATAAGAAATAGACGTGCAACCAATGTTAGAAGATAAAGAAACGGATTGAAAAGACTTGACTAGACGCTGAGGAGTAGTAAAGAGAGGACTAAAAATATAACGATAAAATGTGTTAACTCATATGGCTTTGGTGCAAAACCGCTAAAGAGGGGAGAATTCATGATGATGTTGTCACACACTTCGATTATAATTTCAGTTTCGGCGAAATTCCATCGTCCAGCTGCGCTGTAGGATATTATATATTGTACGTAACGTTCCAGGTAAAATATTGGGATTTGCAAAACGCTCAGAGCAGTGACCTCCGGGGGAGCGGGGAAGCCTGTGCAAAGAATAATATCGATGAGTCAATATTTCAAGGATACGAAAAAAAAAAAAAAGGTACGCAACAGTTGGAACCGATCAAGCCTTCCTCATTTCTAAACATTACTTACCGAAGAAAAGGCTCTAGGTTGGAAATATAAAAACGGACACCAGCGAATTGAGAGGGTCGACCGTAAATAAAGGCATATTAAAAATACGGACAGATATTAAATCGTTACGAACTTCGGTTGACGGCCGTATTTTTCGAAAGAAAGTATCCGAGCTTTCCGAAGCAACGGGTTGTTCTTTTGCTCGCAAATTTGCTTCAAATCTGTCCTTTTGAATTATTCATCCGCTATCCGACCCGTTTCAGTCGTGACGAAAAGCCCAATTACACCTCCTTGAAACACACGAGACCGCCGTACCATGTTTCAAATTAATCTTTTATCCTGGTCAACTTTACTTCTTCTTGCTTCTCCTCTTCTGAAAAATAACGACGAACTGCAGATGATACGGAGATAAAAAGAAAGAAAACAACTTACTATGTCGAAAACAAGACTATAAGGAAAAGCTGCTATTCGGAAAATTTCTACGCGCCTTCTGTAAAATTTCGAGAGAAAAATAAATCTACACGAAAGTATAAATGTAACCGAAATTGAATACTAATGGTGCGATTTTTTAACTTGGCGATATCATTTTTTCGCTCCGCTAAAAAAACTTCCAACTATCGTTTCAATCTTACTCTCAATTTAGAAATTATTCTGCGATCTTTAATTTTATGATTATTTCGCAATTAGAAACTGTTGAAATTAAAATTACCCTTACTATTCCCCCCAGTGAAAATTTAAATTTGTTTTTACTTTATTTCCTTTCTCTTCAGTAGGTAATATATGTTACTGAGGCACTAGTAGGCGAGAGGGTGAAGGGAAAAGCAGGAGGGGTGACTGTCTCAGTAACATATATTACCTACTCTCTTCAGATAGTATTGTGTCACAGCACGCGAGAACAACAACGGTAAAGAACAATAAGATAATAAACGCAATAACGGTTACACTAAATGTAAACGAATACATTCTGGAAATATTTTCAGGCACGTTCTATCTGCAGCTGGAAAACGAAAACGCAAATATATTAACAATAATCAATTCAGTTTATATATATTAACTGATTTATATTCAAAGAAAAAATAGATTATAAATATTTTTCTTCCGTAAACCGCACTATACTATAAATGTAAACAATTTAACAAATGACCATTAATATTCGGCTCCTAATGTTATATATTTGTTATACGAATGATACATTTAACTATTCACAAAAATATATAACCTAATCAAGATTTTAAAAAACATTAAAAATATTAAACTTGAATCACTGATATACAAATATAATAAACCAGTAGTCCAAACAGTTTTGTCAAATGTTGGACATAAAAGTCCCTGAATATGTCCAACATTTGACAAAACCAGTCGGACTACTGGTTTATTATATTTATTGTCTTATATATTTATATATCAGTGATTCATGTTTAACGTTTTTAATGTTTTTTAAAATCTTGATTATGTTATATATTTTTGTGAATAGTTAAATGTATCATTCGTATAACAAATATACATATAACATTACGAGCCGAATATTAATGGTCATTTGTTACATTGTTTACATTTATAAAAAAGAGATATTAGCTATAATAAATAAATTTCGGATATACAATTTTTTAAAAAAGAATTTTATTTTTTCTTAATGTTTCGGCCAGCTTACACCGACCATCATCAGAAGCGAACTAAAGTAACAAAAATTGCGGTCATCGACAATAGCGACATAAATGAAAAACAAAATCACAGAAAACTCAAGCTGATAAATCTACTTAAACACAAAAAAAAAATAAATAAAAACAACAGTTTTTCATTTATGTCGCTATTGTCGATGATCGCAATTTTTGTTACTTTAGTTCGCTTCTGATGATGGTCGGTGTAAGCTGGCCGAAACATTAAGAAAAAATAAAATTCGTTTTAACACAGTTGCATCCGGAATTTATTTATTACCAGTATTCGCTTTAAACAAATATTTAACAAACAGGATTTTTTGAATCCACTACACTTGATAAAAAACAATGTTTCGAATAGGAAAACCATTTACGGCAGACACCGCGTTTAAAAAGTTCATCTTAAAACCTCAATAACGCTTCATAGAAAACCTTCACTTACCATCATCGTGTAAGCTTCCCGAAACGTTAAGGTTTTAAGTTTAAATTTTAAGTTTTAAGATTAATTTTTTTCTTTTTTTGAAGCATGGTGTCTACCGCGTTAATTGTTTTCCTAATTAAATCCAGCATGTAAGTTTTAAATGTTTTATTACTTTTGGCTGAAACATTTTCCGCCATTATCAGCGTAAGTGAACGTGTATAAAAATATTTTGCGGTAGACAGATTTTCGAACTAAAGTTTTCAAAACTAAAACAAAAAAAAAAAATAGAAAAAATATATTTTCTTGAAAAATTCGGCTTTACTCAAATTTCTAAAATTAAGTAGCGGTATCAAAATTAAATTGCGTGGATCACCTATTCTCGCAATATTTTATTATAAATATTGGAAAGATTACAGTTTGCTGAAAATGTATTTTCAATTTCGTGTTATGTAATACCAGTCAATGCTCTTAAATCGTTATGCATTCAGTTACGGCAAAAGCAGGTGGTGAACCAAAGTTCGGCTTAATTAGAGGGCACTTCGTAACTTATATTATAAATGAGTTTCTAAAATACGCGTTGCCTCGCTAATTCACGGCAGAATATTAAGAGAAACATGTTTAACTCTTCTCAGGAATTTTTAATAAATTACGGTATTAAGTCTGTTAAGAATTAAACAATCAACTCACTGCAAAATCTAAAACAAAAAAATAAAAACAGCTTCTTTAATATTCTCATAAAAGAGCAACCGCGTTGAGCAACTCTTTCGGTATGTAACATAGTATCCTCATTTTTAAGGGTCGTTAATTTTTTCACTATTTCCTACCGGTTACAACAAATTAAAAAAATAAATGTTGCTTGAACAGTTCTTTAATCCGCTGCGTTCAATTTTACGTTATACTCTTTTTCTTTCTGTAGAGGTGATATTGTATTTTTGAAGACATTCGGGATCATAAAGTAATTTCATCATGACAAAATCCGAAAGAAGATATATATTGATTTTATAATCTGACTCTACCAGTCGATAGCAAAAAAAAAAATCGTGTAAATGAAAATAAAACGATAACTAATTAACGAATTACATCCCCACTTATGATAATTAATTGTTAAGAAAATATTAAATTATTTTTAGCTATCGTAATACAGATATTTTTACTAAATGTTAAAACGAATCGTAATTTTTTACCGACCTCGAGATTGCGGAGCCACTAAAATGAATTCGTATTTTTTTTTTCTTTCTTCGTTCCGGGTGCCAGTGAGGATAGGCCTCACACCTTCCACTGTGATTAATTAATTCTATAATGCCGAGAAAAACAAACATCCGGTACATCATCACGTATATTTACAAATCGGTAATAAAGACATAAACACACACTAAATTGACTACGTTATTCTTCTTATTCGCTCCTTGATTCATGATCTTTTCCTTTCTTATTTAATCCAAACGGACTTTTTTTGGATACCGGGTCATGTCGGGAATTGAGGGTAATGAGTTAGTTGACTCATTCGCTCGGTTATCTTCCTCTTCCGGTAGGTTTCTTCGTGTTTTCTCTTCTTCCAATAGTCTGCAGCTGCTCATTCCAAACTATGGTTTGACTCTTACATCTCCTCTTTCTCCAACCCGGATTCCTTTTTCTTGTCTATTCAGCATTCCCTTCCTCGTTTCCCCTGGTTTCTTGACTTTCCTTCCATGCGTCGCTCCAACATCTCTGAGATCAGCCGCCTGCGCTTTAGGCACAGTTTGCTTCATTCCTCGCGTTTCCGTTACTCTCTTGTGCCGTCTCCTTTTTGTCCATTTCACCCCTCCAATATCCAATTCGTGTGCGATTCCGATCACATAATGTTCGAGTGTTCGTCCCACCGATCAAGCTGCTTTCTACTCCTACCTTTTACAAATTGGTATTCCACTCCATACAGTGCTTCGTTCATTCTCTCCCTTCCTTTTTCTTCTACTGTATAGGCCCTTGATTCTTTTTTGTCGGCTATCTCTGATCGTAAATAGATCTAAGTCTCTTGCGTCATTTTTCCTTTGTTTTTGGGTCAATGTCTTTGTAGACAACCCCCCCCCCCCCCAAAAAAGTAACAACGACAACTAATAATCGGCTATATGCACAATTAACCCGTGTTCCTGAACGGGAAGATAAAAGTCAAGAGACTAGCGCGATTATTATCGGATAATAGCTACTCATATACATGATAACTTCCCTCAACTCAGCTCTGCTGACCATCACCGGGCATTACACACCCACCCGGGACGCGAGCTGTACCGTTGTCAAACTACAAACACACGACCACTACCCGATCACGCATCGAAAATCAATCAGATACGGATGATGTCATTAGCCGCGCGAGCATCTTTAATGACAATGACAGCGGTACTTCGACAATGCCCGGAAAACCAAGAATATAAAATGACACACAACCGAAGAAATAATTTCCAATTCGAGCAGCGCCCGAAGATCGCGACGCAAATACCGAATCCGTGCCGATATATTTCTGCTATGATAATTAAAATTAAACTGTAATATTTATTATAATACGCCATTTCACCTATAGTCCCTACTGCTGCTTGCCATATTTCGTTGCTCTTACACTTCGACCTTAGAAAAACAAAAAACATGCAACAACTTTAACATTTTTAGCCTGTTCAGTAATCAACTTTCCCATTATCTTCCGAAACGTTTTCAAAATAGTGTAAATAAAATCTAATCTATAAATTTTCATTTACAACAGCTTTTGTTATAAATTAATTCTTAACTAATATAGTTATATGATATTTTAAAATACTTTAGTAATAAATTTGATAAGCCAATCAATATATTGCGAGTTTTTTCAAGTAGCGAGAGCTTGTCGGTGTGAAAGCGTCCATGAAGAGGAAATTTTTAAAAACTATGGAATATCGCAAATATAAGAATGTTATTAAAAACTGCTATGACAAAAAAGCGAATTGCTGAATTTATTCGAGTTTTATATTAGCCAATGTAAACATTTATTCTTCTAGGTTATAGCCAGAGCGCTCAGGTGAATTATTTTTATTCTTTATCGAGGAGGATATTTAAACTGATTAAATTTAGAATTCATTGTTTCGCACGAGATATGCTTTCTATGAGAGTGATGGGTGGAAAATCGGGCATATCGGACCCAAATATTGGACAAAATATGTCGGATATACCATAACTAAATATTGAAAATATCACACCTACATATAGGACACTAGATACCGTAATTAAAGGAAAAACAATTTAAGAACGAATGGGCAGTTGTTGTTACGAGAGGATACAGAAGTAAACTGTGTACATTTGTTTGAGATAAAGAATTAAGAACATGTCAGAACTTGTCTAAAATATTCCGAATGTTGCACAAGGATAATTAGTTTTTTTTTTGGTTTTTTCCAAATTTTCATACAAGTAATATATTTGAGCCAGACTAAATCGGTTCAGTTTAGATTTGTTTCCTTACAATATATGATAAAGTATAGTAAACCACATATTAGTATCGAAAAATTACCATTTATAATACGAATAAGGTGAATCCTGCGAAACATTCCAAAATGCCTTTGAGAACGTCAGGTCTACTTTTCTAATAAAGATAAAGACGGAAAAAAGTAATTTTCTTCTCTATAATATAAGAAACTTATAAGAACCACTCAAAGTTAATTTTCTTAGAAAAGAACGAGGTGATATTAAATTACACTGAGTTTTTTTACAGTATCAATGCGCAATCAACAAAACATACGGCAGCGAACAAGTTGAAGTCGAATGCATTATTTCTGGAGTATACGACTGTCACGGTTTTAGGACGCCCATTAAATATTTCATTGTCGCGTAACAATGGAGGGTAAAGTAAGAACTTTAAGCGATTAATTTACTGTCTAAAAATAAAAAACGTTCAATTCACGATGTAGATTTTTCTGAACCAAGCATGAACATGTTTTCAGAGTTTCATAGTTGCGGCCAAAAACCGGCCACTAATGTTAAATTCGCGAACATGGGTCTGACGTTAGACCTCAACAACAAAATCTTAGTATATGCAGCGCAGAAAGATAACGCTTTGAACTTTACGAAACTACCATTCTTATGGAGTTCAATGTGAATACATTAATTATCGATATAATTTTATATAGATATTTTTTTTTCTCTAATATAGAAAATATATCGCGATAAGTTTTTAATAATATTCGCGTTAAGTGAACTCGTAAGAAAAGAATAATTTCGGGCGAAAGGATATTCAAAAATTTATCAACCGAAATAGGAAGAAACAGAAGAAGCAAAAAAGCTTTACCGGATTTGAATGATAACTTACGATCGTACGGAGAAGTTTGGGAGCTTTTGATTATTCCTATTTTTCTTTACGTTTATTGGAAAATTAAATTACGTTTTAAAACTTCGAAGACGTCACAACTTGGACTACCGATGTAGTTTATATTTTCTGAATACCGAAATATTAATGCATAAGGGTGGTAAAATATCAACGTTTACAACTCGTCAAAGGTTATAACAAGTTACAAATGAAAGTTGTTCTTCAGACGGCAGAACAAAGTTTCCCAAAATATTCTACAAGAATTAATGCGTAGTTGTTCGATATTCCACAACATGCAGTGTGGCAAATGTTAAAATTCCCACGATCGGTGCCGTTTCTATAGGCAAAAAGGAACATAATTAACTTAGTGACCGTATAGCACACCGGTGCAATTCTCTGAATGCAGATTAATAACGTTTAATATATGCATAATTTTAAGAAAGTTGATAAATACACACACACACACACATATATATATATATATATATATATATGTATAAACTCGACCCTTGGGACCTCGAAAGTCCCTTGATCCCTAATCATTTTTCTTCTAAACTGCTTTTAGAAGAATCGTTTTCAACTGACTACGTCATTCCTAGTCGTCTTGTGCAAAAAAAATGTTATTGTTCAATCACATTTTACGTGTATATACAACATTATTATTTACATAAAACAATATTTTATATTGTACCTGAATGGTTCCTGGGTAAATTTCAAAAAACGTAAATATTGTTCCTTCTTTGCGCAATTTAATCAGAAATTCTGCTAGTCCACTTATGAGCTGTTGCGTAACGTATATACATTGCAAAGAGCATGGTATTGGGACATTCTTTGTAATGGGCTACGAATGATATACTCGTAATCATTAATATATACATCATATATATATATATGTATATATCAGTGGCGGATCCTCCTGTACTTCTAGTCTTGCAACGAAATACTTAAAAAAGAAAGAAAATTCCCAGTATTTCCCTAGAAACAGAGAACTATTTGGATAAAGGGTGAGCTTTTAGCTGGTCAATAGAAATCTGAGAAACTCTATTTGACAACGCGAAGAAAAATGCTTAATGCGTAAAACGGTAGTTGGTTCTTTAGTGTCAGGTAATACTTGAATTCTGAATTCATGTTGTATTCGTTATAGGTTTTGAGTACTTTTTCGACACTAACGAATCACTACGAATGCATTGATAAGCGCGCACTCATTTACAAACCACGGCGTAAATAGCCAATCGCATTGGCCCTTTAGGGAACCAGGTACTTTACTTTGACTGAACCTTCTGTAGTACACTGCACAATTTTTGGTATGAAATAGTGATTACGCATCGCTATTTTATCATAGCGAAATAAGTTCACAAGTCTAATTTGTAAATATGCTCGAAGAAACACAGAAATATGCCAATTGTAACGAATAAAACGCGGTACAGAAGCAATAATGTAGCGTACCAGTGAAATTACACCTGTAATTTAACAAAATCAGCTAATAAATAGGTTTCTTAATATGATTGTAATTTTCCTTTAAATAATATATTTCAACTTTTTTTTATTATTAAGTGAAGCCTCCATATATATATATACACCCCTTTGTAAAGTTATGTTACCAAATAATGTTTTTAAAAAATTAATTTTGAACAGAATAAACTGCGGGTAATATTATTTCAATGTACAATAAGAGCATAACATATCAGGAACCCCCATGGTGGTATCTTCAAGTCAAGGAGAACCTACCTAGCAATTACATAAAGCAAATCATACGGCTTAGAACAGGGGACATACCAGAACAGCAGACCGATTAAAAAAACTGAACATCATCTAGATTCCTGGTCACAACATACTTCCCCTCTCCAAAAGAATGCATGCCAGACTTTGGTCGGATGTGTATACTTGCTCCATTTCCAATCCTAATTCATTGTACCTTTCTATTCAGCCTAGACTCCCTTCTTGTTCTTGGTTCTATCATTTTCCTACTCTTAAACGCTTTTTTCATCATTGCCATCTGCCGTCTGCGGTTCAATCATACTTTGCTCTCATCCTCACGGCATCGTTTTGCTCTTTTCCCATTCTCTTATTGTCCTTTAGCGACTGTTCCTTCTTTTGTGATCCTGACCAGGTGCTGTCTGAATGTTTCAGTCTTTTCTCTGAACGTAATATACTGTACGTTTAATTATCAAAGCTGAATTATCCTATTCCATATAGTGCTTCCTATATCTTAGCTTTGCCCCGTCTTCAAAGGTGGTTCCTATTCTTGTCTCTTTTCTGTCATCGATTTCTGACCGGATTAAAATTTAATCTCTAATCTAGTCCAATTGTCCTGGGTAGCTGCCCTTAGTCGGCCAAGCCCAAAAAAAAAAAAAAAAAAAAATCGGATAAATACCAATACTGTAATAAAGACTATGAGGAAAATATTAATCATCTCCTATTGTACTCGATTCCAAACACAGCGAGAAGAACTTATAAATAAATAAACTCAAGAATATCACATGCTACCGATAAATACAGTATCCATTCTTACAAATCCACGAAAGAATGTAAACAGCTTTTTATCAATACTCCTTAAGAAATGCAATATTGAATACTATATAACACGTTTAACATATAAACTGGCTAAAAGGTTGAAAGGAAAAACCAAGTCAAAAACAAAATAATGTTTTTTTATATATTTTTTAGTTATTTATCTTTTAAAGTTAAAAAAGAAAGGAAAAAAAAAAAAGAGTACCTTCGTAATTTGTTCTTGTTTGTATAGTATGTTGGGTTAATTTTATTTCAACAGCTTCCTATCTTAGAGAAGTATAAGAGGAAAAATCAGATTCGCCACATGTTACGTCCGTATATTATAATACTCACTCAAATCTGTAGCTAGAAATTTAAAGTTCTAGTTCTTCCAACCTCTCCGTCAATTAATTTAGTACCTGTAAAGTTATTAATGTAAAGTTATTAATGAAATTCATTACTAATAAAGAATGATTTTTTTTCTTTTTTACCTACTCCTGAAATTAATAGATCATATCTACAATTGTCCTTTCTACGGTAATCATCACTTTATTTAAACTTTTACTTATCATGGTGAACATTTTATTCAATTTTTTCGTATTTCATCGGCTGCATTTTACTTTTTTATTTTGCCCACTTCATTGCCAAAAAGGCCTATATGTTGGCTAAATCACACTAGAAACTTTTACTAAATTATACACTAAAAGCTTTCACAAAAATCAGTCTATCCATCGGTAAAGAGCGATACGAAGTCGGTTCGATAGTTCGTGAGATTAGCGTCCACAGAACTACACGCGGAAAGTAGATAGATTTTTCGACTTTTATTTACATATACAGGGTGGACCAACAGAAGTCGCACACTTTTTTTCAAATAGGGAACACTTGAGAACAATGTTACGAAAATTAAAATTTAACCTACAGAAATGACTTTGATGGTTCAAAAATGATTTCAGGTAATATTCCGAAGTTCCCAGCACACGTTAATAGATTTATTTAAGCGAAGGATGCGTATAAACAGCGTAGAACTTGAAACAAAGTTGTAAAAGAAGTTGTTTTTTTTCTGTCCTTGAATAGAAACCGGTTCAAACACCTCTCAAACTATGTCAACGAGCATTCTAAATGAGTGGGCATTGTAGCTGAGACTTTAATAAATTCAATTATATCAAATATATCTACCGGACCTAACTGGACTTATTTCGTATAACACCGTAACCAACTCGATTGGGAGCACTTTAGTTTTAGTGCTTGCTAACGTTAGTGAGATTACGGTGTTCAAAAAAAAAAAAAACCCTTACTATCCCCAAATGATTTATTCCGTCCACCTTTAGGAGTAGATATTCCCGTATCATCGGTGGATTTTAGAAAGTTAAAATATTGTGCTTATCAGGATAATGTTGGGTACCGAAATTTTAGGAAAACAGATTTCTTGAGCATGTACTAAAAATTTGCGCCAATAAATTGGAGTAGTTTATTTGATATTAATAATAGCGACAATGCAGAAATATTTTTTGATAATAAGATACTGGAGATACTAAGTCAGACTGTGCCAATGCGTGAACATAGAAGAAACGAATATCCCGTTTGGTTTACTACTAAAATAATACTGTTTGTAAAAGAGAAAGAAAAATTTCGGAAGAATTATAAACTTGATGTATTACCTGGGCAATGTCAATCAGCTCGTAAGGAACTCAAAAAAGCTATTAAAGTGCAAAAGAAATATTTTGAAAGAATGATTGAGTGCAAAATTAAGACTGAACCAAGAATGTTTTAGAAGCATGTTAATGAAAAACGAAATAATAATAACGATTTGTCCGGTACTATTTTCAATTATGAAGGTAAGAAATTAGAAGATAATAATGAAATAGCTTCGGCGTTTGCAAGACACTTCTCATTTGTTTCCACTTCACTCGGGAATTATTCTTCCGAAGAAACCAGTAAGAGTTCTAATTTTATTAGAGTAAGTGCTTTTTCTAAAGATGAAATTTATGAATCACTTAAAAGTTTAAGACCAAAACGCACGCTAGGGCGCGACGGAATACCTCCGTACATACTTAAAGCACTCTATGAATTCCTCGTAGGTCCACTTTTTTACATTTAAAACATTACTTTCCAAACCTGTGTTTATCCTAAGGCATGGCAAATTGCTAAGGTCACATCAATTCCAAAAGATAATAAATTGAATGGCATTACCAACCACAGACCTATTAGCTTTTTTCCGTTACCAAGTAAAATTTTCAAGAACATTCTTTATAAAAAATTATATGCACAAATCAAAAACAATGTTTCCCCGCAGCAGTATGGATTTATGGAGGGACGATCTATAGTTACTAATTTAATGACCCACACTGAGTATATTTCTTCAAAGATGGATTTGTCTCCTCAAGTAGATGTAATTTATACAGATTTTGAGAAGCCGTTCGATAAAGTTGACCACAATATTTTAATAAACAAACTTAACGAATTCGGGTTTTCCAGATAATTATTACAATTATATGAAAGTTACTTTTCAGACAGGAAGCAATATGATCAATTCAATAATACAAAATCTGAGTGCTTCTATTGTACTTTGGGAGTTCCGCAAGGCTCAGTTTTCGGACCTCTTCTATTTTCATTATACATCAATTTTTTTTTTTTTTTTTTTATTTAATGGGTTCATCAACATGGACATTAGCCCAAGAACAGTGGAACAGAGGGGTAAGAGAGACTCAGATCCTTACACGATCAGAGATAGTCGACAGAAAGGAATCAAGAGCTGGAATTACCGAAGGAGAAGGAAGGAAGAGAATGAATGAAGCACAGTATATAGCGGGAATACCGGTTTGTAAGAGGAAGGAATAAAAAGAAGTTTTTTTTTTTTCTGGGCCTGTCAGCCGGAAACCTTTACCTGTTCAGTTGAAAGCGACGAACGACTGAACATTATATGATCGGTATCACAAATAAATTAATTGCTGAGAGGGTGCAATGGACAATAAGGAGAAGACACGAGAGAATAACGGAAGGTCGTGGAAGGGAGCAAATGATTTATCCCGAGTAATACTATGCCGGCTACTTCTAATATTTTACAGTGGAACTGTCGCAGCCTTAGAGCCAACAAAAATCCATTAGAGGGTCTGTTAGACATTCATAGTATTAACGTTACTCGGTCGGATATGAATATTAATTTTTGTGGGTATAAAATAATCAGATGCGACCGTGACGATGGTTATGGTGGATCTGCTATCCTTATTAGGAACGGCATTTTATTTCAATCTCATGATGTTTTCTTTAATTCCCCTTCTAGTCCTAATCAGCCTAATATTGTACACATTTCCATCCCTTCCAATGCAACTCGTCCGCTTAATATTATTTCTATTTATGTTCCCCCTAGTTGCGACCTTCGTCACTTTCCTCTCGTTTCTTTCCTCGGGTCTATCCCGCATCCGTTCATCATTGGGGGTGACTGGAATGCTCGGTCGCCCTCATGGGGCTGCTCAAACCATAACAACAACGGTACTGTTCTTGAAAATCTTGTTCTTTCTAATGATTTAGTCCTTCTTAATGATCTCTCTCCTACCTACTACAAGAGCCGATCTAGCTATAGTTCTCTCGATTTAACTTTCTCATCTCCTTCTATTGGTTTTGATTATAATTGGTCAACTCTCATGGGCTCCTATGGTAGTGATCATATTCCTATTCTAATTACTCCCCAGAATTCTCCTTCTTCTTCTTGTTTTAAACCTCTCAATTATCTTCGATGGAACCTATCGAAAACTAATTGTGTTCTGTTCCACTCCTTAGTTGATTCTACGCTTCCTAAACTTCTAGATGGCTCTGATCCTGTACTTCATTACCATCTATTCCTAAATTCGATTACAAATGCTCTATCGCTGTCTTCTCCTTCCCGTAAACCGTCATCGTCCGGCCATCGTAGATCAGCATCGTCCCTCTGGTGGAACGAAGAATGCAATGTCGCTTTCAATCATAGTCGCGCTACATTTAGAATTTTCCGATCGAATCCTACACGCGAAAACTTTCTTGCCCACAAAAGAGCCAATGCAAGGGCTAGGTTTATTCTAAAATCATCTAAGAAATCCTCTTGGAAAAATTTTTGTTCATCTTTTTTGAGAATTACTCCTCTTAATCATATCTGGAAAATGGCCAGAGCTTTCAAATTCCCTTCTTCTGAACGTCCTTCTATCCACACTATTTCCTCCGATAGTCTGTCTTCTTTTCTTGATGCTGTTGCTCCTGCTTATGTTCCCAACGTTGATGAATCCTACCCGTTTCCTGTTACGGAAAACTCTAATTCTCATTTTCTTTCCTCTGCGTTTAATATTAATGAATTAAAATCCATTCTCAAAAAACCTTCCAGCCCCACTCCAAGTCGTGATGGTATTCCCTTCTGTGTCCTAAAAAAGTTATCCGATCATGCTCTCTGAACACTTCTTTGTATAGTCAACTCCTTTCTATCCAGAGGAGTCACACCTCCTGCCTGGAACACCTTTATTATCATTCCTATCCATAAGAAAAACTCCTCTTTTTTTTTCTCTCTGCGGCAGTCTTCTTTTTCTTCTATCCTGCCCCTATTGAACCTTCGCTAATGATGTCTAGATATATCACCATGCGAAACTCGCACATGGCGTCGATGACGAACGGGTCATCCCTAGCCGCAAGAAGATCTCAAACACACACACATTCACCCTTTCACAACTCGACATTTATTTTTGTTTATTATTTTACACGATGTACCATTTCATGGCACCTTACCATAGTTCAGGAAAAACTGAAAGATTCAGTTCGGCTTATAGAGTTGGAAAACTAACGGATTTATTCTTTTGAAAAACACATATATTCGACACTGCGTTCGATGAACTATTTGGTATGCCGGAGAGGTAGCCATGCTAATGTCATTTCTTCAGTTCAGTAATTTCTGTGTGACAAGATTTTCTTTTTTGGTCGATTTTACCGTTAGCGAAGTTTGTTTCAAACTCTACTGGAAATGAACTAACTTATGCAAATGTAGTTCCCTCATCAATATTTCCTGGTTAGCTCAGTGTAATTCTTCGTAACAATTCTTTTTTGGAAAACCGAAATTCGCACATAACAGACGAAGCCATCTTGATTAGACGGCAATAAACTCTGAAAATGTTAGTACGTGAAAGTGTCGCGCGACTAAGCGTGTATATTAAGTTGTGTTACTTTTTGTTTTTTTTGTTTTTTTGGCCCAGCTTTCTCGTTCATTGACCAGTCTACCTAGATCGAAATATTTACTCTTGTTCCTTCTTATATTTCGACATTAACGATTTTCAGATATAACGCCATACATTCTAAAGACACTGGCTCATCTACAATTTCGTATACGGATATAGCGTGTAAAATTTGTTTGAAAATTCCTTTCACCAGTCTTTCTCTTTTCCTATTATATTTATCATACTGCCATTCCACATGCTCGATTGACCCTTCCAATCCACATTCAGGGCAGTTATTGCTAGTTATTATTCCTAACCTTGCCGGAATAGTGTTGTCCGATAATGTCTCAACCTTACATATATATATATTAATTACAACGTAATTCTTAGACTACCCCCATTAGAAAAAATGTCCCAATTTTATGTAACGAAAAATGTCCAAATTTTATGTAACGTTTGTTATATTTTATATGATTTTTGCAATTATGTTATTATATTCATATGGACCAATTTAGAATTACGTTTGTAAATTATGATCATTTTATACAAAGTATAGAAGAGAAAGAGGCAGAAATATAAGCAAGAGCGGTCAAGGGGCACAGCTCCTTGCGAAAACAAAATGGCCAAGTTTATATATATATATATAAAAATCCTATCCTAACATTTAACTTTCATTACATAAAATTAAGATATTGTTTCATTAAATTTTTCGTTACATATTTCGTTACATAAAATTGTGACATTTTTTAAATAACAATAACAAAAATCCTACAAAATATAACAAACGTTACATAAAATTGGGAATTTTTTCGAATGGAGGGTAGCCTCACGTAGATGCGCAAGATTAACTTAAAAGTAGCACACTAATGGTAACATTGCGGTAAAAATAAAACGAACTGTCCCAATTACAAGTATATGAAAATTGATACAAATTTAGGAAATTCTTACTGGTAGTGTTTAGCATAAAATACGGAATTAAAATTTTGCGAAAGGCAACAATAACTGAGGTACAAAAAAATTAACGAATTATGAAAAAAATATTTAAAAATGTTATTGTCGAACACATAACGATAAGCATTCGGTGGAATTTACAAAATGTCCCTAAAAAGACTTTATTACCGTATTAAAAATAATATTGCTAATAAGAAAAAGGACGTACCAGGACACGAAATTATGATCGAATTTGCTACGTAAGATGTCTAAAAGTATTTTAAACATAATCTACATGAAGTATTGATAAGATTAACAGAAAGTAACCAAATGAAATTCAAAATAAAGAAAATTTCAATATATTTTTTGGTAAAATAAGGAATTGAAACAGAAATAAGAAGTGAAGAATGAAATATATAATAAACAGAATAGCTATTTTTCTAAATTGGCCGTTTATCGGATAACTTCAGCAGAATTCGATGTTTAATTATTCTTTTCTCTGTTTTCTCTGTTTCTGTTTATTTTCGAAATCAGTAACAGAGTGCCTCGCCATTGCTCTATAGGTGAATTTATGATTGATCTCGTACTTGTGCCGGTCGTCGCTCGCCCAGATTTTCCTACATTCCTTTGAACCATCGATTCCTTTTGTCTACGTGTTCGAATTGTTGCTTCGCACGTCTGGAAAACTCTGCATCCTCATTATCTGACCGAAAAATTGGATTCGACTCTTTCTTAATATGTTTTCGTTTTCTTCGTCTTCATGCGGACGATATTCGTTCTTCGATTCACACCGTTTTCTGTTAAATCTGGTCTAATGAGGTTATTTCTGGGTTTTCTTCTCGCTTTTTTCCCATATCTTTTGTTAGCAGCACGGAAACTTTGATTCTACTACGGTGTTATAGTGTCCCTAATCTTTGTTTGAATTTTACTTTCCTTACATCGTAAATTTCTTTAGTTAACCAGTTTTCGCCCGTACCTTAAAAGCGTTCAGTTCATTCCTTTTTGACTCAGCAACAAACAGCCGGACGCCGTGTTAAAAAAACACAATACGCTAGGTTATTTAGAATCATCAGCAGTGAAGAGAAAAGAAAACCAAGAGCAGGAACAATAAAGAGGGATGAAAATGAAAAAACGAAAGATTTATAAGTAAAGCAAGAAATACTACACAGTCAAATAACGGAGTGAACATTCGAAAATAATGCGGTTAGAAGTGCATTCTTGATTATATTTTATGCAAAGGACAATAAGGGGGGAATTTGTAAGTGGAAAACGATAATGAGATGAGCGAAGCAGGCTAAAAATGCAATCGGCATGAGGAGGAAATAATGTGTGCACCGTAAAGAAGGGGGGCGACGAAACCGAAAATAGGGTAACGATGGAAGGAACGTTGATTAGAAAAGGACAAAGGATATGCGTCTGATTGAAACTTTAAATGGAATTTCTTAGACAGTGGAAGTATGTTATTGACAGCGTATCTGTCAACGAGGAGTATTAACGGTCGCATTATGAAGCAGAACTCTTTCATTTCCTGATCCTCTGAATAATCCTTTCGAAATATTTAAATTTATCACCGCTAATTTTAATTTTCCCATGTTTCTTTACTTGTCTCTTTAGCGCATTTTCGATATTTGTTCATCACTTCCTTTTAAACAATCGTTTCTCTTTCTCTCGCCTTTATTTCCTTTTCGATTCACATACATAATGTCGTTAAGCGGTTGCACGATATGATTTTAAGAAGAAAATCTAAATACTGCAGGTTAGGTTCTTCTTCTTGTATACGCTTCTCCATTGCTGAAGGTTAGTGATCCATCTGGCAGTCTGTTCCCTTAATATCGAAATAGATCCACCGTCCTGCTTCCAAGCCATCTTCGCAAGTGCTTTATCCATGAATTATATGGTCTTTCTATCGATCTTTTTCCATCAATTCTTCCTTCTACAATAATCCGTAATAATTCGTACTTATCTTCACGCATCACGTGTCCAAAATATAGCACTTTGCTTCTTTTAATAGTTGATAAAAGTTCGGCATTCTTTTTCATCTTATATAACACTTCTTCGTTCTTCACTTTTTTTTTATCTGCGGTATTCGCCTCTATTGACATCAATTACCAATCGCAAATTGTTTTGTTTCGTTTTCTTTTTGAAAAAAGCATTGTCTTCGTTTTCTTATTATTCACAGATAACCTCCGTAATCGTGGCTGTATTTGACTAATTTATCCACACCATATGCTGTGACTCTACTTGACTGCTTGCTATTATTACGGTATCATCGGCATATCGTAAATTATTTATAATTCTCCCATTTACCTTTATTCCTCCATAATTCTCATCTGTAGCTTTTTTGAATTCTGAATATAAATTAAAAAATAGGGGTGAAGTAATGCATCTCTGTCGCACTCCTTTCTTGATAGCCAATGCATCTGACATTGCATTATCTATTCTAACTACAGCTGTTTGATTCCAGTATAGCTCTTTAATATAATACGGATATCTTTGCCATCGGCATTAATGGATTTCAAAATTTCAATTATTCTGTAATGCTTCACCGTATCAAATGCTTTACAATAGTCTATAAAACGAGCGTACACATCCACATTCATGTCTCGGCATCTCTGTACAAGCATATTAATCGCGTACTGGGCTTCTCGTGTTCCGAAACCTTTTCTAAAGTCAAATTGGTTATCACTTATCTGCTCTTCACACTTTCCATAGATCCTTGTGTAAAAAATTCTAAGAAATACTTCCGGAACATGTGGCATTAAACTTATTGTTCTATATTCCTCACATTGTTCCGCATTTACATTATTTGGTAAAGGTATGAATGTTGATCTCAACCAATCGTTAGGGATTATTCCTGTTTTATACATTTTGTTGAGAATTTCTGTTACTACTTTCAATCCTATCGAATCCTTTTCTGCTATTACTTTTAAGATTTCCGCATGTATTTGATCTGAACCCGTTGCTTTGTTATTTCTCTGTTTTGTAATCGCATATATTACTTCGCTTTTCATTATCTCTGGCCCTTCTTCATCTAAATCACTTTTTGGAACGAAGTTCTTTTACGCGGCTTGTCGGTAGGAATGAACTGGCAGAAATGGCGAGATAACGAAAATCTTGTTATACGTCGTCCTCCAGGCGACCTTCATTCATTTTCTATTATATGTGTACGCGCGTGCGCGTGTGTGTGTGTGTGTGTGTGTGTGTGTGTGTGTGTGGGTGTGGGTGTGTATGTGTGTGTGTGTGTGCGCGTGCGTGTGTGTGCGCGCGCGTGTGTGTGTGTGTGTGTGTGTGTGCGAGTATAAAAATTCGGACAGCAAGCATTGTGCGCGGTCAGCTGTATAAGCTCAATTCTAAACACGTATACATTTTGTTAAATTTGAAAATTGGCGCGGTTTTCTTGTGGGACATTACTTGAACGAGTCTGATGGTTTATTTATTGTTTTTGTTTTGATTAATTCATAAACGGGATTCATATCGTGTCATTATTGCAATTTTATAATGGAAAGTCGAGAAATTTGCAGCAAGTATAAATAATGCAAACTTAGAAAAGTAAGTTAATAAATCATATAACTTAATACACGAGTATGTACTGTTTACATACATTTAATATACATGCGATTCAATTGTTCACTATATTTACTATTTATATGCATTACAGAGAGATAATAGTGAAATCATATGCCCAAGGTCAAAAAGAGTATCAAAAGAGAAAAAAAAAAATCACGTTTAGAGTTTAAAAAAAAAAACTTTGCTCCTGACGGGGTTCCTCCGACCACACTATCCGTTTTTTCTTGTATCGGAATTCTATCATCATTGTATAACTCCTGTACATATTCCTTACATCGTTTATGTTTATCTTCTAGTTCAACAATGAGCTTGTTTTCTGTGCTTCTCGATTTAGCTGTATTACGTCTACATAATTTTCCAGTAACTTCTTTAACTTTCCTATGTACATTGAATGAGTCATGTTTATATTGCAGGTCTTCAATGTCATCGCATTTCTCATTACACCATTGATCTTTCCTTTCTCGACACATTCAATGGTTTTATTTATTTCTCTATACTTTGCTTCGTTTCTTTTCAGACTTCTTCGTTCCTCCATTTTTATGAGTATTTCGTTGTTCACCCATTTTTTTGACCCACTTTTTCCTTTTGCTTCAGCTTTTCTACTTGCGTTTGCGTTATAACATTTTTTATTTCATGTCGTTTCCACATCGCACATTTCCATCTCTTCACTTATTTCATTCAGTTTACCTTCTAGTGCTGCACTAACTTCCCGCTTCACATCTCTTTGTTTCAGTTTTCTTGTATCAATGATTTCCCTATATATCTGGTTTTTTTTTTGACAAAACGACTAATTTTGAAATGCAGGTTAGGTTACAAAATTTTTGATTCAGAGAATATCGCGTATTATTCAGTTTTAAAAGCAGACAGACGATGTAATGAGTTCTTAAACGTTTCGAATATATATATATATATATATATATATAATTATTCTGGGAACTCACAGAGAGTACGCAACGTGGGACCCACAAATTACGCGAAAACGAAAAAAAAATATCAGCTCATTTATGTCTTTAAAATGAAAATGTTAAATACCGAAAAAGATCGATTGTACAATTTTCAAAATGCAAGAGCGTGTAAATAAACTTGAAAACTCTAGGCACTGGGAAACCCACGAAAAAAGGAAATGTAAAGTTACAAAAATAAGCAAAATTACGAAAAATCTGAAAGGCTACTGGTACAACGGCAATTAAAACTACACCGACATGAAGGAATATAGAATTTAGTTGCTCCGAAAATGGCGCATAATTTATGCACATTAGCGCGAATAATAATTAACAGAAGAAAACGCGGCGGTGTAGGGCTTAATGAAAATATTAGGATAGTGCAGACGGGAAAATGTTTAGTGTTGACGTCGAGTTGGTAGACATTTTCTTTTTATATCGCGAAGATGATGATGGCGGATAATAAGAAAATGATAATAAGGAAATTCGAGGCAATGATCGGCAAAGCGCAACGCGACCGATTGTTTATGGAACAAACAATTGAGTATGGGACGAAGCAGGAGACGCGGATATGAGACAGAAGTCGTTGCCGGCGCATAAATTATTTCGCAGATGCTGAAATTCGGCCTGCTCGAACGCAATCAGTGCGGATGTTGCTTTCCGTTATGGGCGAGATTTATAGCGGCAGTCGCACAGAAGCGTTGCGATATTCTGCCGGCGAGCTCCCAGACGAACCGCGAACGAACTCAACGTCCCGCTAGTGCACCACAACACCTATCCAGTCACCATGGACGCTACTTTTTCTTTGTTTTTCCGTGCCCCATCTTTGCCGCTACGGCAAACAAGCTCGCTGCCAACCCCGAATTAACCGGTTTATCGAAACATAGCTATCACCGCATAATTAAAACTTTTCCGATAGTGAATCCGCGCCTAAAAGTAGATACTGAAAAATGCTATTTCACTTTGGTCGTGTTTTCCCGATTGCCCGAGATTTCCCGATTGCCCGAGATTTCCCGATTGCCCGAGATTTCCCGATTGCCCGAGATTTCCCGATTGCCCGAGATTTCCCGATTGCCCGAGATTTCCCGATTGCCCGAGATTTCCCGATTGCCCGAGATTTCCCGATTGCCCGAGATTTCCCGATTGCCCGAGATTTCCCGATTGCCCGAGATTTCCCGCGATTGGTTATAGAAAATTCATAATTTGAAAATGCTACTTTTGATAGGTCTTTTTTTTTTTTTTGGAGTAAAATATATTTTAAGAATGGTAATGATAAAAAAACGATTAGAAAAAGGGTTACTGAAATCTAGGATATGAGGGAATCCGCATTATCAAATCAACAACGTAATATCGATTTTCAGACCAGAATTCTTACATGACTTACTATATTTATGGAATTTTTGGGTAGTTTTGAGGTCGTTTAAAAACTTTAGAAATGATGATAGTTGTCAAAACTCCACAAGCCCTAATTAGATAGGAATTCCACGGTACTCTAATTTCCATCTCATACAATCGTGTTTACTGACGGCTCGAGGAGGTCGAGTCGTATCGGTGCCTCTTTTATTCTCCTAGAATTTAACTCGTCCGGGGGTTTTGCTCTTTTCTGTTCGACACATTATCTTACGTTCCATTATTTTCATTTCCACTAATCACCTCTCTTCCGGGTTTTTTATTATTTCCAACTCCATGAGCACCCTTCACGGCTCCTCTATTGTTCCCGCGATTTTGTTATGTTCACTTTTCCACATTTATTTTTACCTCTATTCCATTCACGTTTCCTAGTGTCATTTGGAGCCGTCTTTGGTAACGATGCGACTGACATGGCTTCGGCTGCTGCTTCTTCCCGTTTTCTTTCTTAAAATCCCATCTTTTAACCTATTAGCGCCGGACAAAAGTTTTTATTTTAAATTACCTTTTCTAATAATTACATAATCAATCTTTTCAACCTAGTCTTCCTGCTAATCTGCGGTTTCTTTTGTCTCCATCTCTTCGTCGTTCTGTTGTTGTCTCCATTTACAGTTTTAGGCCGCACTCTACTTCCTTCCTTCTGCTTCCGTTTTTTTTTTTTTTTTTTTTCGTTAATTTCTCCTCACAGTGCTCATTCTAATAATACACACTTACACTTTCGAACGTCAATCAGGTATTTATTAAATGTTCACTTCCTTATGCTAAGCCTTCTCGTTTGTATTCTAATCCGTTCAGACGCGGTATGCCTACTCCTTGATGCGCCTTATTGAAACCAAAACAAAAACACGGTTTAATAAGGTTTCTGCCGTCAAATCGATAGCTTAATTGATTTTTACAAGCCAACAGTAGTCCTGATTTTGTATCCGATAAAAATAAAATTCACCGTATAATTTATTGTTAAATACAAAAAAAAAAAAACAAAAAAAAAAAAAAAAAAATTACTTCAGAGTGAAATAAAGCCGATACGCAAAGCGTTCGAAATAATCCAGTCGATCAGACAGTCAATGGTAAAATAAAATAAATAAATAATATAAAAAGATTCTCTAGGTTTTTTGATATTACTATTTTTTGGTTTTCTGCATTAAGGCGGTACATGGAAACCCGCTGTTGCGTATTATTCTCTGTAATTATCGGCATATTTGTCAAAGGATTTAATGCGCCTTTTAAAATAGGAAGTCCACAGTACCATCAGGTTTTCCTCCCTCAAGACTATATTTACGAATGGTTCGAGGGACCCTGGTGAAGTTGGAGACTCATTTATTTTTCCTGGTATTAATTACTCTTTCTGCCTTTTTGTCTTCCTTCGTTCTGTACTATCTTTACCGCTGAACTTACATCTTCCATTTCATAGTCTATGTATTCTTTTATCGCTCCTTTTACAACTGATTGATTATCTTCGACTCCACGAGTGCCGTTCAATTCCTATCCCTTGCCTATTCACTCCAGCGATTTTGTCACGATACCTTATCTACGATCTCCTCGTTCTCCATTCCGTCCACCCTGATTTGTTCCGGGTCTCCAGTCATGCGGGCATTAAGGGTAATGGGACGGCAGATTCCTTGACTAGAGCTGCTTCATTCTTCTGCCGCTATTTCTTTAAAATTCCCGCTTCCAACCGGCTATACCCCTATGGTCAAAATTTCATGCTAGATTCTGGTTAGATATTTATGTTTCTTCCTTTTCTAACAATCCTGTCCATCCAGCCAAATCTAGCTACTCTTAGTTTTATGACTTTCCTTCTCTACGGCGTTCTGCTCTTGTCTCTATTATTCGTTTGCACCTTAATCATACTCGGGGTTATCTTACTCGCGTTTTCACTTTCATTTAACTCACTCTCCTATCTTCATACGAATCATGAAGCTGCTTGTGATCCCAACCGTATCTTCTTAAAATGCTCATACACTCTCGTCCGAACGTGTCATGCTAGATTCTAATTTGTTATATTTTAGACTTCCCGGTCCTTATTGCGTCTCTTACATCCTGTCACTTTCCTCCCAGTCCATTGTCTATTATCCCATTCACTCTGGCTATTTCTGACCGAATCAATATTTAACCATTCCTCTCTCCGTTTATGTTGCTGCTGGGTGAATGTCCTTTGTTGACGTGTCCAAAAAGAAAAAAAAAGTACGAAATTGCTTCTCAATGACTGTAGCAGAAAAGCAGATTTCACGACTACACGATAAAACAATTATACAGAACGAGAAGTTATTCTAAAGGAAATTTGCTACTTTGCTTTCTGCCACGTACGCCAAACGTGAGAATGGACTTCGAATTTTTAAAATTGTTCTCTAACGAATCCTGTTGCCATGACAGAAGCGTGACGGACTTTTAATTTCATTCTTCACGTGAGCTGATAATTCAGTTTACATATCAAGAATGGGCGCCAAGGTAACTTTTAATATCGCTAGATATTACCGTAAAAAAAAAAAAAAAAACAAATTGAAGTAACTCTTTACAAACCGGTCTGGAATCATCGTAAAACTGAATTTTGAGAAATTTACCGCTTCCTTGTGGTAACTCTAAGACCAAATCTGACAAATATCCTAACAAACACATTCCTGTAGAGATTTCCATCCTATTTTTCCGCACATCAATGTGTTTGAAGAACGCATGGAATAAATAAGACATTATTATTCTTTCAAAAAGCCTGGTATCTGTTATATCCCGACACTAATAGTGAAGTTTTCTTCTTCTATTATGATTATTATTATTATTATTATTATTATTATTATTGTATTTGCTCGCATTCTTATCGTTTTACGGCCGAAACGAACGTTTTTGTGTCTTAAATCCTAATCCTATCCAAGGATCTAGGAGTCACAGAAGTATCTGCGCAGTATGTAGTCTGTTCCTAATAGCGTTGATTTTTGAAGCTGTGCTATTGTCATTGTATTCAACCCTATTACATCCAGTTGTTTCCTCAAGTCGGATGGAATTTCTCCAAGGGCACCAATTGCTATCGGAACAATAATTTGATTTTTTTCCATAACCTTGTAAGTTCTATTTGCAAGTTCTTATACCGTAATAGTTTTTCTTGTTCGTTATCGCTTATTCTGCTATGTCCAGGATTTGATATATCTATCAGATATACTCGATTGTTCCCGACTACAGTGATATCCGGCGTGTTATGTTTTAGGTGTTTGTCCGCCACAAACTACTTTTTCAGGCCTAGGTTCCCACCATCTCCTACCTGATAGGATGACCTATTTTTTACACGGACTCTGATGAATTACTATAGCCACTCTATTATGTCTTTGTAGATACTCAGTTTGTGTAATCTTTTTGCAACCACATATTATATGTTCTACAGTTTCTACTGTTTCTGTACACAATCGGCACTTGCTTTTATCTTGGCTTTTATCAATCTTGGCTTTTATAGCATTTGTACGAAGGTTCCTGGGCTACCATTATGAGTCCTGTTTCCTTTTTCAAAGTTCCATTCTTCAGCCATTGCTATGTGTCGTCCATGTTAGCTTTACATTGCACCTGTTTGATAAATCAGCCATACAGCTGTTTATTTTGCCACCTTTCTTTTCTGGCCTTTATGACTTCCGTTTTATATTCGTGTTTATTACAGTAAAACCGCGATTATGCATGTGTGTTTTAACCGGATTAACCGTGCATCTCGTTAAACTCGCGTGCTTCCTGCAAAAAAGGTTCCAAATTGTAGTGGGAAGGAATTTGAACATTTAGATGATGGAAATATGAAGGAGTGGATAGATAATTATGAAATTGATCCGACTTAAGCGTATTTTTACTAATGAAGAAATTTTAAATGAAATCAATGCGGATTCTGAAAATGGGAAAATGAAGAGCAAGTCGAAATAGCAGAACAGCGACTAAGCTGTAGTAAAACTGCGTTGCATTACAGACTGTGATTACATATTTTCGAACAGCAGACAGATGTACATATATTCTGCAGTTAGACAATTTCCAGAGACGAAGATAAAACAGAAAGAGATTCTGGACAGACAGAAGAAACTGACTGACTTTTTTTAATGAAAATTAATATAACGTAGTCTAATTTTCTATTCCTTTTTATAATACCTTTTTGTATACCTTATGGTTCACTTCATTTTTGTTTGTTATTTATTATAAAGCGAAACAAAACGTAATACAGAAAATTATACAATTGCAATCGTAGATGGTCAGCTATCATTTCATAATAAGAAATGGAGTGAAGAGCATCCCGACCCACACATTACGTGGACCGCAAAGCTCGCGGAACGGCCGGCGACGGGTTAACCGTGTTTCTCTCGTATTCGTGCATGATGGATCACCAATTAACACGGATAATCGGGGTTTTACTGTATTCATTATTATTGTTATTATTATTATTATTTTATTATCGTTATTATTAGTATTTCATTTAGTCGTCTTGTGCTTTTTCCGATTTTAGAAAGTCTCGGTAACTAGTGAAAAGAATAACTGTTAAATAGTCGGATGCACAATATAAGAACATTAATGCCTGTGAAACCTCATGTCTCGATAACAAGTTCAATATTTAGAGTATGTAGTGTGAAAAAAAAATGTGTTTATCTTATATAAAAATATTCAGTCAGACCGATAGTATTTTTATTAGCTTGCTTTAATTTAAAGTTTATTTATAGTCGTGCATGAAGCACAACAATTTTTCCGTGGGAGCTCGATATCCTGAAATTATGCTAAAGTCGCGCGAAAAACGGCTTTTCTACCGACGCAACCGTAGCTCGTAAAAGAACATACTCGGACAATGATTTTCCAATGAGACACGGTCTCATCGCTCCTTCATAAAATACTATAAACATCTACAAACGAACATGTAATTTCTAGTAAAGTTTTCAGTATATTTTACTGTTGTTACTACTGCATGTATGTATACATAAGTATTTCGTATTTCATCTGATGAGCGAAAGTTTTCATTTAATCTAATTTCCGAAATCTACCTCATATGCTACAACATTATAAAAACCCGTTTAAAACTACATAAAATTTTACCTATGATGTAAAAAAAATATTCATTCCCCCCTTTTTTTTTTCTTTTTTTTTAACGCCATGTACAGCTACTAAGGCTAGTGGCGTGTCGTGCAGGAGGATTGCTTTTAGAAGCGATTTTATATTGGCAGATAGAATCTTAAATTTTATGGAAGGGGTCGTAAACCAGTTTTAGAGAGAAAGGATAATAAGTTTTGAATTTTATTGGGATCGATCGTCGGTTAAAATTTCTTTTGGATTATTGGAAGTTAGATATAGGGATCTTTCATTTTGATATTTAGGACATTGAAAAAGTAAGTGCATTATTGAAATTTGGGTGTTACATATTAAGCAAATGGGGGGAGGTTGTTTATTGAGTAGGTAAGAATGAGTGATAAGAGAGTGACCTGTACGTATACGTGTCAGTAAGACGTCTTCTCGACGAGAGATATCAAAGCAATTTCTTGGAAGTATATCGTTTTTGATGTTTTTCAGTTTATTTGGTGGGGGGGGAATTTGGTTCCAAAAGTTTTGAAAAGTGATTTGGGTTTTAGTTTTGATGAAGGTTTTAAGGTCGGAAAGTGGAATGGGAATATTTTGGTTCGGAGTTATGTTCAGTGCAAGTTTTGCGGCTTTATCGGCTGATTCATTGCCTGGAATGTTCTTGTGTGAAGGTATCCAGCATAAAATTGTATTTTTCAATGAGGACGAAAGAATATATAGGATATTTCCTGAGCTATTGGATGTTGTTTTTTCTTATTCAAATTTTTTATGCAAAATAGTGCTGAGAGAGAGTCTGAAAGAATGATTGTGTTGATGAAGGAAGAGTTATTTATATAGGTAAGTACCTGTTTAATGGCATATAGTTCAGCTGACATAATTGAGAATTGCGGTGGGAGGGGGTATAAAAATTCTTCGTCATTATGTACAAAAGCACATGCAGTGAGGTTTGAGGTTTTAGATCCATCAGTAAATATGAAAATTCGTAGTTTGGGAATTTATTTGCGAGTTCGTTGATGTGCGAATTAGCGATGATGGAGTTTGTATCTGATTTTATTATTTCAGTCAGAGAAGTATTTATGTATGTCTGGTTTGAAGTTTGACCAAGGTGGGAGAATATTTATAACATAGTGATTAATTTTTGTTTCATTTTTAACTATAGATTGAAGTAAATGTGAAGTGTCCGCTTCTAAATCATTGAGTGGAAAAGTAAATTCTGATCTAGGGTGAAAGTTGGGGGTAGAAAGTATGTTGAGAGCCGAGTGTGCTATTATTTGTTGTCTTCTTATGCTCAAGGGAGGTTCCGAAGCTTCAGAAAGTATGCTGGCAGTAGGAGTTGTGCGGAAAGCACCAAGAGCTATTCGAATAACACTGGAGTTGAGGATGGTGTCAAGTTTGCTGAGAGTAGATGGACTTGCGAAAGTATAAATAGAGGATCGATAATCGAGAGTGGAGCGGATAAGTGCTCTATATAAATTAAGTAGAGTAGTTCTATCAGATCCGTATGTTGTGTGTGCTAGCTTTTTCAAAAGGTTAATTTTCGAAAAACAGTTTTGTTTTAATTGAATTATGTGTTGGTTCCATGAGAGTTTGTAATCAAGCGTCATGCCAAGATATTTAGCTGTGTCTGAAGAGAGGATCACGTTTGCGTTTAGTAAGATTTCTAGTGTTTTAGGGCATTTGTATTTTCTGCAGAAATGAATAGCTGTTGATTTTGAAGAAGACATTTTTAGACCATTTTGTAGAGACCAATTTTGGATGTTGTCTGCAGCTTCTTGAAGGATTTGTTCACCAATTGAGGGGTCGTTGCATTCAATGAATGTTCCAAGGTTATCGGCGAAAATAACTTCATTTACGTGAGCAGGAAGTACGGAGGGGAGATCATTTATAGCTATTATGAATAGTGTTGGACTGAGAACAGCTCCTTGTAGGACTCCGTTTATCAGTGGATAGAATTGAGAGAGAATGTTGGAAATTCGGACTGTGAATTCTCTGTTGTTTAGGAAATTTTTTATAAAGTAGAGGATATTTCCTTTAATGTTCCAAGAATGGAGTATTGAGATTATTTCATATTTCCAGACAGTATCAAAGGCCTTTGTAATATCATAGAAAATCGCTAGAAGGTGATGTTTGTTTTTGAAGGCGGTTTTGATACGGGAGGTCAAGTAGGAAAGTTGATGTATGGTAGAGCGTGAGGATCGGAAGCCGCATTGAGAAGGAGAGAGCTTTTTGTCCTTTTCAAGTATCCAGAGAAGTCTATTATTAATTATTCTTTCAAAAATTTTACATAAATTGGAGGTGAGGGAGATTGGTCGATAATTATCTATTTGAAATGGAGATTTGTTTGGCTTAAGAAAGGGTATAACTATTGCTTTAGTCCAAGATTTGGGAAATGTGTGAGAGGACCATATACGATTAAAAATGTCAAGGAGAACAGCGATTACTTTATCTGGAGCATTTTTGAGGAATTGTGTATGAATACGGTCTGGGTCTGGAGCGGATATGCTTGCCATTTCTGTTGCTGTTTGTAATTCATTCAAGGTAATATCACTGTTGAAAGGTTGTGGGTCTGTTTCTTCTAAATTTAGAGGTTTTTCATTTTCTGATTTGTATTTTAAAAATATTGGGTCTTGGGACTCATCGCTGGAGATGAAGTGAAGATAAGAAGCGAAAGCTTCTGCTATATTTTTTGGATCATTTTCGATTTTATTATTGATGAGTATGTTGATTGGAGGGGAGGTTGAGTTATTTGGGCGAAGTTTTTTGATGGACTATTAATATTTGAAGTAAAATCTCTCCAAGAATTTCGTTTGGCTTGTTTTACAGTCCATTGGGCTTTTGCTTTGAGCTTTCTATAGTTAAGGAGATTTTCTGAGGATGGGTTATTTTTGAGATGTTTGAGGGCTGATTTGCGATTTTTTATAGCTGTAGAACAATCATCATTCCATCATGATACTTGTCTTTTTGCCTTAAATGTGGTTTTAGGGATACTAGAGGAAGCACTTTCGAGAAGATGGTCGCAAAATATCTTTATGATTTTGTCAATATCATCATTGAAATCTATGTTAGGAATGCTTGAGCTTAGTTCTCGATATATTGACCAATTTGCTTTTTTAAAGTTCCATTTTGGAGGAGGGGAAGGAGCATTATATGACTGATTGTTAAATTGTACAATTTGTGGAATGTGGTCACTACCGCATAATTCATCATGGTAGTATGTGGTAACTTGATCACTATAGGATGGAGAGCAGAGTATCATATCTATTGTAGACCAGAAGTTGTAAGAAGGGCTGAAATGTGTAGGGTCTGGAGTGTTCAAAATTTATAGATCATTGTCATCAATAATGTTTTCAATAATTCTTCCTTTAGAGTTGTAATTTGAACAGCCCCAAAGAGGACTGTGGCAATTTAAATCACCTAATAGGATGTATGGAGAAGGGAGTTGATTAACAATATATTGAAAATCTTGTTTTGATAAGTCCATATTGGGGGGTAGGTAAATGTTGCATATAGTTACATTATAATTATTAGGTAGATGTAGTTTGATGGCAAGGGCTTGAAAATTTGTTTGAAGTGGAATTTGTTCGTGTAAAATGAAGGATTTGATTACAAGGAGAATACCTCCGTGAGCATGATTCATTTCATCTAATTCTTTGCGATAAATTTTGTATGATTTCAATTTTAGGTTATTAGTTTTACGAAGATTGGTTTCTTGAGCCGAAAGTACTATTGGGTTATAGGTTCTTAGTAATATTTGGAGATTTTCAAAATGGGCGTACAACCCGTTACAATTCCAATTCAGAATAACTTGCTTTTGCATGGAATCTAGTCATTACCTATCTGAGTTTAACCTAGCACTACACAGTACAGTTATCATTACTATAGGTTACATATAGATTACAATTTTACATAAAATCGGTAAACATAGCAGCGCGAAAATACGCACGTAAAATACAAGAGAAGTTTCAAAAATATTATTCAGTAGGTTTAGCGTTCATATCGAGTTCATCTTCGGCGCCGTCGGATGCTGATTCTGTATCCATGTTATTATCATCTGATTGGCTGGTTGATTTATTTGAGATTTTTTTTTTTTCAATCGTGTGAATCGAGTTTTCATGGTTCTGTTGGTGAGAAGATGATAATTTTGTTCCAGAATTTGAATAACACTGTCAACGTTGTCTGTAAATTGCGATATAATTGGAAGTGGATCGCTAACACCTTTCAGCATGTCCATCATGAGTTGAAAATTCGAAAATGAGATGGGATAATCTTTTTGGTGCTCTGTGAAATTCTGTTCGATAGATTTGAGTTGTTCTTTTATGGAAACTGGTTCTTTATCTTTTTCAAATTTTGCGTTTTTGGCTTTGGAGTTTTTATTTTCTTCTTAGGTACGTTAGAGGGCGGGATGATTTTTTCTTGGTGTACAAGATTATCATTTTCTGTACTACGAAGTTCGTTATTAGCTGAGGTAGGTAAGGTATCGTCGGTAATAACGCTGGAAGCTGATTGAGTCGAGGTTGAGAGCGGCCTTTTTGAAGGACCTGGAAGTGTAACTACTGTTGTGATAGCTTTGGTCTCGGGAACGTTTATTTCAGATTGTTCATCTTCTTTATTATTCTCATACGTGAGATAAGAGGAAACCGGCTCAGAGTAGTGAAGCCGGTTTCAAGTTACATTTACGAAACAAATGCACTGTACACGTATTTACTTTGTGTAGGTACACGAGAGCAAAGCAAATTACAATTCGATATACAAATAAAGCTAACGGTAACGTATTAAAATGAAACGATCTCACCGATTTACTGATAATGATGCACGTTGATAAGCCGACGAGAACGCGAGCAAACAAGAGATAACACATTTACCGTAACTACGAGATCCCCATTCCCCCTTTAAAACCGAATGATATTAATATAGTTTCCGGCGCACGCGACAAATACTATTAAGAAGCGTAGTAATCGAAATAACCGTTCACGGACATCGCACAACAACGAAAAAAAAAAGAACAAAAAACCCACAAGGCCATGTCCCATCGCAAATTCATGAACCGCGTATGACTTTTAGCAGATATCTGCAGCAAGCACGCATGCGAAGAAGCAAATAAATTAGCACGCCTCTAGAAAGTTATCCTGCGTGTTTCTTGTTTCTATTACACGCTTATAATTGCTTTGTCTAATTTCTTGAAAAACTTTTTTTCTATAATTATCTATAATTATCGAAATGATATTAAATTAATGTCAGAAGAAGTACTTAGCAGGTGAGTACCGTATGACAAGGTGCCGGAATTACGAAGATAAACGCTTCCCATAATACGCTCAATTCAATGTACATAAGAATTGTAAAAATTTCGCTCGATTATCACTTTCAGGTTTTGAAAAGCTATTGCAGATGACTATGGATCGAAAATCAATACAAAAGATACACTAATATTTTCGTGAACCGATACACTGACACGGTCACAACACTGGCCATCACACTTGTTACATCTATAAATATCGAAGATAGCTTTCCAAATACCGAATCACACTCCTTTTTACTTCTTTCTTTCTATGACGGGAGGGGATCTGTACAACTCCGTAGTCAGATAATCTTCAACGACTTCGATATATGTACGGATTTCTCGTTTGACTGTTCCGTTCTAGTAAATAAAAATTCGACTATTCTCTCGATACAAAACCCTGAAATTTTGAAATATACAAAAAAACAGTGCATAAAGATGCAAATGTCACTCGGATACTTACGCATGTAGACGCGAGTTCTATATGCGCTCAATTTACGCATGCCACTTTTTGGATGTACGCTCTGCTTATATATGCGCAGTTATATCAGTGGAAATACCGTTTTAGCGACTACGTTCTTCGTACGTGCACATTTGCATTACTAATTGGCTAACAACCTCTGTTCAATATAGTTCTTCGGGAAATTTCCTGACTCTATCGAATTAAACATCACCACCATTCGATTCCATTATTTTATATTACCGCAGCTTACCTAGTCAATATCTCATCAAACAGGATCCACACAAACTGTAGTGACTTAAAATTACACGCACACACATACATACATATATATATATATATATACTTTTACTTTATTTAGGCTGGTAGCGTTTAAGCGCTGGGTTTTTTAAAATGCGTTTCTCACATTTTCTGAATTACAAAATTGCAACTAGATATATTTCTCAGACAATTAATTTGCACATATGTACATTATTAACGGTTCAACTCGCTTCTAGTTTTATTTCTCCAACTTTGTGCGAGTGTCTGACTCTACTAAGTCCTCGGATGCATTTATCATTTCTTTATGGATCATCGTCATCATCATCTACAGTCGTCACCCTAGATAGGATATCATAATTAACATTTAGTCTACCAATAATTTCGTGATTTTACGTTATTAGTCTCGATTCCGTGATTGATGTACGCATTCCGCGAACGAAAATCCTGTAATTTCTCGAAGTTCATCTTGTAAGTGTGATCGCTTTTCATTAATCGTACTCATGACCATCGTGCGTTCCGTCCCTTCCAGTTTCAGCATTACTGTGCGTCCGAAAAATTTCATCACTCTCGTTACGACAATCATTGATAGTCTTTGTGTAACGCCGGTTTCGTATAGATCCGATTCACTCATACGTTTTGCTGTCTGTTCGAAAGAGTCTTCTTCAGCACCAGATTTCGAAACTGTCCAATGTTTTTCTATCGGACTTTTCCAATGTCCAAATCTACGCTGCGTGCAATAAGATGGAAAATACAAGCGTCTGAACAAATTTAATTTCTACATTTCGTTTTATTCGTTTCAAAGTTATTTTTTTTAGATTTGTCATGGTAACATCGCTGGTAATTTCAATTCTTTTTCACTTTCAGAGAGCCTCCTTTTGTTCTTCCTAAGTATATAGAATTTCCAACGGTTCCCCATAATCGATGAGTGTTCTCTTTCGGTAGGCGGTATTATATTTCCTCGACGTGTTATCATTAACTTTGTCAGGTTATTTATGTTTAATCCATTATGTGCACTGGTTTCTTCTGGCTGATGCGGAAATTTTTTTCATCTCATTCCTATTTGCAACTATTACGGTTGTATCATCTGCATATCTGAGATTTGTTAGCTTCCGCCCTCCTATCATTACTTCGTCATTCGCCTCTTCTAGCATTAATCGTGTTATATATTCTCCGTATAACTTAAAAAGAATGCGAGACAAAACGCAGCCCCGTGCAACTCTCCTTTACGAACATAAAACTCGACTGATTATGCAGCATTGATGCATGTAGTATTACGGTTATCGTGGGCTACATCTTCTTTACGAGATACATAATGCCGAATGAATAAATGAATGAAACAACGCGTGTCTGCCATCCGATTCCCGGTCCCTAGAGGTTTCATATTTTCTTCGCCATAACGAAAAAAGGATCGTTTACATTCTGCGCGCAGTGGACAACCGTCCACATACCGTCATTATGGAAAACATTTTTGGCCTTACAGTTTCCCATTTAGATATCAGTTGTTCTCTCCGTTTAACCGATTTCTTCCGTAAGTACGTCTTTGAAATTGCTCTTTTTCCATCTACTTGACTTGAGTTTTCACATGCAATAACTTAAAAACTGTACAATAGGCTATTTTTAATTTTAATGCCACAGTTCTAAGCTTGAAAAACACTGTTCTTTTCGATGAATACTGCGTTTTTTTGTTGTTTTTTTTTAATAAACGGATGATATTATTTAATTAGTATTTATTTTTTCGCATATTTTGGAAACATTTAATATAACTTTTCCAGAAGAAATTAAAATCTGACAATGTATAAAATAAAGTAATACGGATATGCGTACTTTCTTTACAGCATTTATAATCATCCTGGTTGGATATTGTTGGTTTGCGATTTTTTAAGAAACTACATAAATATAAAGAAAATTGAGAAATAAATTAAAAATTACAAGTCCACCATTACGATTCTTAAAAGATATTTGTAACACTATCTAGAAAAGGCAGCAGTATCATTTTTAACATTTTCTTAATAAAATTTCAATATTTAATAGAACTAAACTACAGTAATATGATAAATATCAGCGTGTCCGCATTTTATCATCACGGCTAATGGTCGATCCTGAGCACACTACTAGTTGAGCTAAACGGCAGCAATTCATTTAATAGCGGCGCGATTTGTGCAGACTGTGTAGCGATATGAATTGTAACATTTAACATCGTGCTGTAATAATTTATAATTAAATAATAACTTTTGAAAAAAACTACTGCGGGAACCAGTATTTCTGTTCATGTTTCTACAAGGACATTAGACCAAGAACTAAGGGCAGGGAGGAAAGTAAAATCAGATCTGTACGCAATCAGAGATTCCGTGCAGAATCTAAGGGCTGTTATAACAGAAGGAGCGGAAAAAAAGGGATAAAAACGGAATATAAATGATTTTTAAAATATATCCAAAATCACGGAATCACTTCCGAAAGGAATTTGAGGTTGACCTATTTGAAGGATGACAACTCTATATGAATGGCCAAAATTATTATCCAAAAAGACACCAACAAAAGAAAAAAGAAAAAGCAATTAGGCCATTATTGTTTGTTTTTTTTTTTTGGTCCCGTTAACCAGAGAGACCTTCGCCCATAAACGATACAAAAAAATAAAGTCAATTGGATCAGATCCTAATTCAGTCGAAGATGGCTAATATAAAGAAACGAATAACAAGAATAACAGACTGTCTCTTTTATTTCCTTTTTAAGCGATCTTTCCCAATTCCTCATTATTTCGGACTCTAAAGGCGTCCTTCAAGTCCTATCCTCTCCTCCTTCACATTCCTCTGATAATATTATTCTCTCAATTCGTTCTCTTACCTCCACTCTGCAGTCTTCCCGTTCTATTCTTATTCATTTTTTATAGGTCCCCAGTCATTCCGGAATCGATGGCAATGGCGCAGCCGATTCTTTGGCTCGTTCTGCTGGTCACCTTGATTCATTCCGCAACCATTTCCCTTCTTCAGATATCCACCTCCAATCACGCCAGACTTTGGCCGGATATTTATCCCTCCCTATTTTCTAATCGCCATGCGCATTACCGTTTTATTCAGCCGATTCCTCGTTCCCTGTCACGATTCCATTCTATTCCTTTCGGTCGTCGCTCTTCTATTGTCTCCCTAATTCGTCTCCGGATCAATCATTCTCTCCTCCGCTCTTCTCGCTTTCGATTTACTCTGTCGCCTTCTCCTTATCATTCTCTTCACGATTGTGATCCTCTTCGTACATGTGATGTGCTGATTACATTTTCTTCGAGTGTCCTGCTCTTCGTAAGGAACGCTCCCTTTTATACAGTCAGCCCTTGTCATTAGGTTCCCCTACCCCCACATAACTCTTCCTTTCTCCTCTCCTTTCCTTCATCTTCTGTGGTGCTTGCACTGCTGTCCTTTGTTGCGTCCATTTCAGACCGCCTAGCTATTTAGTTCTTTAGCTTTGTTTTTCCTGTTGTTCGGTCAAGACCGCATGCGCGCCCACAAAATAAAAAAAATAAAAAAAAAAGACTGCGAAGAAAAAGATAAGACGTAAGAAGCGCAATAAGGAGCGGGAACGCCTTAATACGAATAAAGAACAAAACGTACAGCAGAGAGATAAGAGTATATGAAACAAACATATTATTAAAGTCATAGATAACTGCTTCATTAAGATGAGGAAACGAAAGAAGAACGATAGCGAAAAGAAGGCAATAAAGTATAATTAAAGAAAAAGTCTAAGAACCGAGAATTGAATATTAAGTTGAACCGAAAGACGAAAAATATGATTATTAATAAAAAAAAAAAAAAAGAGGGCACATCCGACCAAATCTAGAGTGATTTTTTTTTTACATACGGAATTTTATTAAAATTGATATGAGAACAAACGGCAAGCTGTACCGAAGCCTCTGCTATTTCATTACCCCCGACGTCTCGATGACCAGAAACTAACTGCAAATCAATGTATATGAATCTGATAATTTGATCGTATACGCAGGATAATAAATTTGAAAGAGGAAGAAAGAAAAAACGAACGGGTAGCCTGACGGACACTGGCATCGACAATCATATCAGAGAAGTTACGATCGAAGAAAATATAAATAACCGCACACGGGGAATAGTTATTATTTCATTTGTGAAAATAGAAGAGAAACAAAGAAAGACAAAACAAATCAGGAAAGTCAGAGTCAAAAAGATTGAAGCACTGACACTACCAGATCCTCTAGAACTATCAGTAAAAACGGGTACACGAAAGGAAAATAAGCAATAGTGCTGTGAAATTCATGTTTAATAACTATGCGGGAAAAACTTTTGTAGGAGTTGACAAGAAAAAATATACTTTTTTCGAGAAGAGGGGAGATCAAAATAGTTAAAGGAAAAGGAAAAATATTACGGATAATTGAGACAAAAATCAACTAAGATGAAGAGAACTAAGGGCTAAATTAGGAATTTTATTAGTAATAAAGCGACAGTCTCTGCCGACGAAATAGTAGGAAGGGATAAGTTCGGAAGAAATGAAATGTAGGCGATTAGAGATAGAAAACGGTAGCCCGAATAAAATCTTTGAATTGAAGGAAAAGACGCATTTGACTCAACAAATATTACTGGACGACGAGAAAATTTAAAGGCACCATGACAAAGACGGAGACGAAAATTTTGTATTACATCCAATTTGGGAAAAAAAAAGGATTTGGAGCCACTTAATGATAGATCAATAAAAGAACAGCAGTCTGCGAGAATCACCGCACAATTTGGTTGATAATAAGAGGTTTTACAAGTTCCGGAAAAGGGAAGACAGTTGACACGTGTCATAAGATTACTTGTTAGAGAGGCGAATTTAGCTGAGAAGTTAATTACTGGCATTGTACCTCTCAAAATTGGCGGATGATCATTGTGTCAAAGGCGGAAAAGACATCGATAAAAAAAAATACTACATAATGCTTATGAACGAACGATTTCTATATGCGGAAAACGAAAAAGCTAATAAAATCGGCTCGCCTGATGCCTGGACGAAAATCAAACATATTATTATGTTTTAGTCACCGAACAGGAGGAATGTTTAAAAAATTTAAAGTTCTTTCATTATGCAGATTTTTACTTCAGTTTCCATAAAAATCGTAATTTCGATGTAAAAGTGTGACCGTAAATTCTAAATTTAGAAAATCATAACGCACAATATCGGATCGAGAGCGCGAAATCAGTTTTTAACTTTGCAATTGCGTCGCCTATACACACAGTGTTGGATCAAGAGCCCCAACCTTATAAAACTATTTACAACAAAACTTAAAACAGGAATAAGAAAATAAATTAAAGTATTGGAAGCGAAAGACAAATACAAAAAATCAGTCAATGTAGTAATGCTTCAGATTTGACTTCGTAATACGTATATATATATATATATATATATATATATATATATATATATATATATATATATATATATATATATATATATATATACATTATAGGATATAAGATATATGTTCGTAATTTATCATCTATTGTAAATATGTAATATGTTAGGAGCGGTGATTAATGGACTGTTGCCTCCATACGGGCTTGGCTTAGTTTAAGCGACATTTATTAAAGTAGATAATTATTTATTATGTGTGATTTTTTCCGTAACCGTTTATTTGAATGTAAACTTTTAAAAATTTAAATAACCTTAAAGTTCAGTTACATTGTTATGTATATTTTATTACACGAACAATTTAAGCATTCACAATTACATAAAATATATAACGTTATTTATATTAGGTGTTTTGGAGTGTGTTTTGAGTTTTGATTAAGTTTTAGCCGATGATGGGTTATACCCGAAAACGTTCCTAAATAAGGTATTTATTTAATTTATTGTTATAAATTATTTTTACCCTTATATTTGTTTATTATTGAAGTTGGATTTTATTACACAGTTTATAACAAACAGGCACGTATTCATCTACAACTAATTTAAGAATTATATATTTACCGTATTTATTCAAATTCATTAATTATATTTTATATATTTTTTAATTTTACCTATATTTCAATTTAATTTTTACCTTTCGTTTTTAGTTATTTATTAAATTTATACATAAATTCACGGATACATAGACCAATTATTATAATATATCGATCTGTAACTTCAATAATGACTAAACAATGTAAATAAATAACACAACAAATTCAGTCCATGAATATGTCTAAAACAGACGAAACCGGTCAAACTATTTTATATATATTGTGAATTTAATTTTATTTTATTCTTTTACGTTTTAACGAAAATCCAAAATATAAACAACGTCATGTATTTTATGTAATTGTGAATACACTTAATTTGTTCGCGTAATAAAATACATAACAGTGCAACTGAACTTTAAGGTTATTTAAATTTTTAAAAGTTTTCATTCAGATAATTATTTAATTGTAAAATTAAGATTTTAGCAATAATAATAGAATTTTAAAAAATTAAAAAATTTCCTTAATAGTCGTGCCAAAACACAAATGGAAGCGCCAATAGGGCCAATTTTTGACCTCGCTCAATGGCTCATTTCTAAGAAAATTTTCGCTGCTCATAGTATCCACTCCTTCTTTCGAGAAATTTTCTTTTTTTTTTGTTAGCTTTTTTTTGGGCTCGCCTACCCAAGGCACTAGTGGCACAGTTTGAGAAATCGTCAGAGAAGAAAGAAGCCAGATTTTCAATCTTGCCTTTCCTAAATTCCATGCTGTCATTTAGCTGTGTTTTCGTCTTCTTTATCGACGCGCCTCATATTCAGACTACTACGACCGCTACATCTTCACAAATTTTAGCATCATTTGGTTTATAATTCTCACCTTCGGTGCAAATTCCGTTCGCTTCGTCGTCTGCAGTTTCTATTTCACCTGTCCACTCATCGCTTTTTCCGTAGTAACTATACTGTGTTCCCTGCCGGTCATATAGGGTGGGCCAAAAGAACATCCCGAATTTTAAACGCTCGTCATACACTGTAAGTTAGCGTAGCGATTGCAACGCCATCTGGCGCTAAATAATATGCCGTTTAATATAAATATAGTTGGGATTAGTAGTCATGATGTCGTGGACGCGTAAACAACGATCTTTCGTTGTCGAGTACTTTGTGAAAAACGGTGAAAGTGTAATCGCGGTACAACGCGCGTTTAAAAAACAATTTGATTTAAAACGTCATGACAATCCCCCCGACCGTAAAAGTATCCTCAAATGGGTAAAAAACTTCCGAGAATACGGTAGTGTGGTGGCGGTCAACCATCAAGGTCGCCGTCGATCGTCTAGAACCCCGACAAACATCGAAAAAGTGCGCGTAGCATTGTCGCGAAGTCCGCGCAGATCCGTTCGTCGCCAGGCTTCCGCCTTGAAAATTCTTCCCCGTACTTCACTCAGAAGAATAATTCGAAACGACTTCAATATGCACCCATACAAGATACAACTAACCCAAGAATTGATACCAACAGATAAGCCAAGAAGGTTAGAATTTTGTAATAAATTTTTGGATATGCTGGAGGAAGAAGACGTCGATTTGGATTATGTTTTTTTTAGCGACGAGGCGCATTTCAATTTAAATGGTAACGTTAATAAACAAAACATGCGGTATTATGCTACTGAGAAGCCTCGAATCGTTCACCCGGTACCCTTGCACTCGCCTCGTATCACGGTATGGTGCGCAGTCAGTGCGAAAGCGATAATCGGTCCCTACTTCTTCGAGGAGGAGGACGGAGCGAATGTTACTGTGAACGGCGACCGCTACATCCAAATGTTAAACGAGTTTTTTCTACCGGAGCTCAGACGGAAGAGGATTGCATTATCTAAAACGTGGTTTCAACAAGACGGGGCCACACCACATATTCGTAACGATGTTTTGCGGTTATTAAGAGAGAAGTTTCAGGACCGCTTGATTTCGCGAAACTGTGAGCTGTTTTGGCCGCCGCGCCGCAGTCCGGATTTAACACCGACAGATTTTTACCTATGGGGCTACTTGAAAAGCAAGGTGTACGAGGGTAAACCAGCAACAACCGACGAGATGAAATTGATCATTCAGAAGGAAATTGCGGCGATTAAAAAACCAACTCTTAAAAAAGTAATGCATAATTTTGAGGAAAGATTTCAACAATGGAAAAATCAAAATGGTGACTATTCATACGAAGTATTGTTCAAAACTAATAGTGTACAATAAATGGCGTTCTTTTTGAAGTATTTCAACGTTTGTTTCATTTCCGTAAGTATATTAGTCTTTATTTGACGAGCATTTAAAATTTGGGATGTTCTTTTAGCCCACCTTTTTTTTATTACGCGAGATTGATTCCTAAAGTGTTCTTTCTTTGCGCTGTTTGCTTTTAAAACGTAATCGTCCGTTCAGTACAGAGTGCCACTTATATTCCTGCCCTTTTCTCCAGAACCCCCGCGTCGTTTTCATTCTGCTCTCTTTCATTTCTTATCGGATCGCACCGAACTTTTAGTTCTTCGCAGAACGTTAAATTTATACTGCAATTTATTAGAGTGCAAACGTACAAAGAAAAATGGAATAAAACAAAACTTAAAATGAAAAAATCTGTGTGTAAAAGTCACCAATTAACTGTACGAGTCCGTTCAAGGGCAATAATTATTACTGAAGGCAAAACGACTACGCCGATTTATTGAAGTTACAACGAAGTGCGCGGTTCATATTTTCCAAGTCATATTTCTAAATTGTTTGCATTAAAGTGCGTAGACTCTAGAATCAACTTAATGGCTGTAAGCTGATTAGGGTTGAGTCGAACGTTACCTGTAAATCAATTCCTTCCTGATAGTTGATGTTTACTTTTCTGGCAATTCCCTGCACGCAGGTGTTAAAATATTCTAATAGGAATAAGAGATAATAAGTCTATGTAAGAAGAAGGAAAGAAGTTTGACACTAATTCAGAGCGTCATCGTAGTCTTTAGATCAGGGGTGACTCGCGGCCCGCCTCGAACATTTTTGCGGCCCACGAGATGGCCAAAGTAGTAAAAAATTATGATAGGTAAAGAAAATGGAGCTATAAAATTACTAATCGATAAAACAGAATCCAACAACGAAACTAGTAACCACTCTAAAAGAGAGGATTTAATTACAATGCACCGTTTTAAAATTCATGTGCCCAAGTATTATCGATGGTTATGCAAGTGGTTATAAAAACAGTGAACTACATTCGATCACATGCATTTCCGGATCGGCAATTTAAGGAGTTCTTGAAAAAATTAGGATTCTGAATATGATGACATACTTCAACCAAGTCCGATGGTTAAGTCGTGGAAGATGTTTACAGCGGTTTGATGAGTGACGAGAAGAAATTGACTTGTTTATGAATGACAAGCAAAGGCCTGTGCCAGAATTAAGAAACGATGAGTGGGGTTATTGGATTTATGCTTTTTAGTGGATATTGTCGAAAAACTCTATCAATTAAATATTGATCATTTCAAGGAAAAGACAAACTTATAATCGATACATTTAATCACATCGAAGCATTTGAAAAGAAATTGTTGTTATTTGAATCGCAATCGAAAAGTAATAACGCTCACCACTTTTCATTGTTGAAAGAGTTTAAGAAATCCAATTATAGCAATTACATCAAATATACAAAAGAAATAAGAAAACACTTACAGCCGCTTCTTTTGAAAGTCGATTCAGTAATTTAGACGAATACGACAAAATTTTTGAAATACATTCATCTCGTTTTCATCTTGAAATCGAGTCGGCCCCCCCGAGAATATCTCCAAATGGAACTGGTTGACTTACAATGCAATATTGAATTAAAACACATTTTTGAAACATCAGAATCAATAAATTTTTATAGCCCTTTTTTTTTTTTTTGTTTAATTTTAAAATAAGTTGTGTCTCACTGGGCAAGTATGCCAGTAGTACGTCACAAAATAGAAATTTTGCCAATTTGAGAAATCTGACACATAATATTATCAGCGCTTTTGGTTCAACTTCCGAATCGTTTTTTTTTTTTGTTTTTTTTTCGAAAATAAAATTGACCAAACGCAAAACACGCTCAAACATAATGCTAACCTGCAAGACCAATTACGATGTGCAAATACCCAAATTGAGATCGATTTGCAAAAGCTAAGTGTGGAAGAGTGGAGAAACAAATATCGCACTAGTAAAGTAAATATTTTTTTATGAATTCATTTCGTTTTATTTCATTTATATTTATATATTTTTTTGCAATGCGCGTTTAATATCGCTATTATTATATTATCTATGTTTATATGTAAGAATAATAGTAAACACAATAATAATAACTCATGTTATGTTTCAATTTTTCACTATAAAAAATTACTATAGCGGGTCTAAATCTAATATAGGGTTATATGATTTTATATGCGGCCCGCGGAGTTATGATGCATTTCCAAAGTGGTTAGCCACTCCTGCTTTAGATAAAAACCCGGCGGCAGCAAGGCCAGCAGTTTGTTCCTGGGGAGTACCTTACGGCAGCTTCTACTTATCAAGGATGAGAAAGTCGTTGGACGATAATAGATTTTTGGGTGAGCAGCTCCTCGGACCTTTTACTTTTTTGAAACCTTCCGCTGATAGGTTTCGTGGTCAATCAGGTTTATTGGTTTCAATTGAAACTTATTCGCAACTAACCTTCACACCTGAAGGTTATTCCACTATGTGCCACCTGCGCGCGAGCCTCTTTCTCTGAATTCGGGAACAGCCTCAGGAGGCACATATTAATGACTATGTCATTTTTTTGCTAGGGCTAATAAGTAAATCTGCTACACTTCTGACTTTAGATAGAACAATACGATAATAATGATATAAAAAGGTAACGTATAAACTTTTGGAAAAATCGCATGTATTATAAGTATAACTCTGCAAATTGAACAAGCGGAATAACTCGAAATTGGCAAACTACTGACTAACTATAATTTGAATAACTAATTCACCACTTCTGAAAACTTACATTTCAACGTTCGCCGCGCATTCCGCTGTAGATTAGCCTAATCGGCGCTAATAAGCGCAATACATCGAAGGATACGTGCGCGAATTTCAGGTAAATAATTTAGTTCTATTTTTCGTTACTCGAACTCCGACTTTGGCACATTTATCTTCCGACGGTCGTTAAGAAATTCCGTTCTGACTGCGTCTAAACCCACCCCAAATACTTATGTTGAAACAGTGTTCGGTATTGTTTCACGACGGCATAATGCGTGAAACAAATTAAACATACGTTGTCTTACGTACAACGGAATAGGGCTCAAGAATTATATGTACGTCTGCGGAATAAATTTGTAGCTGAGAAAATTAATTCTCTGGGAATGAGTTCACCTTCAAAGCAGCGCGACGTGTACATGATCTTTCATGGGTATGTTATTTTAATAGATCAGTGTAATTTTTCATTTCCTTGCAACAAAATTAAATCGTTTTTGAGCTCTCAAAGCAATTACTAAAATTTTACCAAATTTGAATAAATATCCCCGATCAATATGTTTTTGTTTTTTTTTTTTTTTTTACGAAACGTAATTCACCATTTTATTGCTCATTTTATTTTATTGTCGAGCTAATGTACTAATTTACCGATTTATCTATAGCGTAGCATTTTCTTAGAACTTTTTTGAGTCATCATTTCGCATTATGCTTTTCACGACACGAAAACATTAAAAATTTACAGTCATTACGCATACCCTCCGACTGAACAAATCGTTCCTTCTCGATTTTTCAAGTTCGCGTCGAACGAATTGAATTTTTCGAGAAAGATAAAACGCCTTCTTTTCGCCCACCGACACGATCCTTTGAAATTCGATATCGCTGCCGCTCACGACAGAGTTGAAGACATTACCACTATTGAAACACGCATCAGCTAACAACGAACTCTCCTAGTTTCTGCGTACGCTATTTCCGAGACATATTTACGGCAATGGTTCGTTTTGAATTTAATGCAATGAATTCCGAACCCGTTGCAACTTCACAGTTCAGTATCATTTTTCTAGGTGATTCCAATTGTCGAACGGACGAGAATTTCTATCGTCTGTATACGGTTTCGCTAAAACCAAATAATGATCCTGCGATTAGCGAAAAATAATACAATCGTTGAAGAAATTTACTAGTATCAGTCGGTACACATTGAACATTTTTGACCATGGAGCAAGACGTATATCGTACTTTTCACATCTTCGTCCACTATTGTAGATATACATATACTGATAATAAGTGATTGTTCTTGAACCTATTACAATGTTACAATCAGATCGGTAAATTGAGCACTTCGTAATATTCGTAGGTTTCTAACGTAACGACATTGAAATGCGGATATGTCGAAGAATTAGTGGACCCTTCAAATTCAAAAGCTTATCCATGTTTCAATGGTTTTACTTGAAGCGAAGAAACGTACAATTTTTTTTTTTTTTTTTTTTTTTGAAATTAAAAAGTATCGCACAAATTTTTTACTAACTAAGCCGCTATAGACATACACTAACGGTCAAAACGAAAAAAGATGGCCTTATGCAGTACGAGTGAAAATTAAGAATGTAAAACCGTGAAAGAAAAAAAAGGAAAAACAAAAATAAAATCGGAAAATACAAAATTAATGTAATTAATATTAAAAATTGCGAACTTGAAATCGAAAAATCAAGAAATGTTGTATATGATAAAAAAATAAGCTGAGAATACAACTACTAATTCTTAAAAGTAAATGTATCAACGCCCTTTGTATTTAACCATCGTCCGTGATGTACCGCATCTTTTTTCTTTTAAGATTTTTCATATTGAAAGTATTTTCACTCACTTTTTTTTTTTTAATTTTTCATTTATCGGCTAATTTAGGCTTTATAATCTTTAATTTTCATATTTTGAATGTGCCGATTTCGATCTAATGTAGTTTGAGAAATCAAAAAGAGAGAAACAAAATAAAAATTAAAACTAATCCCATATAAATTTCTAATTTCCATGATACTTGTATTGCAACTCGGTGTGTACCTCCCCGTAATGATGTTTTAATACGAAGCATCAATAAAAAAAAGATTAAAAATTCAACGGTTCTTGAAATAGTTGGTGTTGGAAATCCAATATAAAAAAGTGAAAATCAACTTGGTCGTATGCTGCGTGGAGAAAAATATTCCCTATTGCGTCTAATATTGCAGGGTAAAATAAAAGGTCGCGTAGAACTGGTCGTAAACCACAATGTCACGGTGCCAATATACCTATAAATGGACAGGGTATCCAATTTCGGGGAGCTCTGTCGAGCGGCAGAAACACATTCTCTTAGTGTTGTGTCAGTTAAAGCTCACGTTATTATCATAATTGCCAACGCTCATGAAGTACGGTAGTGCAAGAAGAAGATCAAATTACTGACTGCGTGATTACTTTTTAGTTTCAGTCAAACTTCGATTAATATGTATTTTTTTTTCGTATTTGCTCTAATTTTCGTTTATAAAGCAAAGCGAAATTTTATCAGTATTTAACCGTTATTTCATTGTTTTTTTGGTTTTTTTTGTAGGGCGAGGACTAACAGTGAAAGCTATTCTAAACGGCACGGCCCTTCTACCATGCGACATAGCACCGCCTCTCTCTCGCGATGAAGTTATTATGGTTGCATGGTACACGGAAGACTTGAAACCACTGTACAGGTAAATATTAGGAAATAACTTATTTTTTCCGAAGGTACTTCAAAGTGCCAGAAGCTGAGAAAAAATATTAATTCTTATAAAATTTATTGCCGGAATATGTAATTACTCTCAATAGTGCCGTTGGTCTTAGTACATTATAAACCTCCACAGTTCCCCGACGCCATGTCAAGGGTATCTTTAGTATAACAGAGATAAATGATACTTCGCTGCAAAGTGGAAAATATCAGATTTACTCGATTTATCATTTACATATAAATAAGGAAATTACAAACTGTCGACGATTAACGTTGCAACAAATGTAACATGGGAAAAAAATCTTTTTGAAAAATACCGCGTAGAACTTAAAAAAGCTTCCGGTTCTCGCGGTATGTTCAACAAACAAAAAAAGTCATTTTTGGCGCAAAATTAATAATAAATTTCTTTTTCGAAGAAAAACTTTTAATTTGTTCATTTTTTACCTCTTATAGTTTTGATAAATTTTCGTTTTTGTAAACAAATATTATTATCAACAAAAAACCGCGCTCAACAGAAGTACTTTTCAATGCAACATATTTATTCCAAATATATTTTTTTCTACATTATACTGCCTTAAACGTTAATTCCAAACTGAATGCCATCCATAACGCCTCTCGTCGCTTAGTTACAGGCGCGCTCAGAACATCCCCAATATATAGCCTGTATTGCGAAGCTTCAGAGTGGCCTCCATCGCTTCGACGCGATTATCTTACAGTGAATCTGCTGCTATGCAAATTCGGCTCTTCTAGCAGCAAACAATGTTATACGATCAATCCAGAGCCTTTCAGAAACCAAACTCTTAGGATCTCGAATAAAAAGGATCTCTTATCCTACGCATCAGAATTTCTTCCCACCGAATTATCAACGATTCAAGACTTCCTCAAATAAACCTGCAAAAATCTTTCTCCTTCATGAACAGCGAAACTCGCCTCATTTGACTATTCGCTGCTTCCAAACAAGCACTCTTTATAGTCCATAAACTACTTTCCCTACAGAGAGAAATAGATTATATTACTCAGACGGCACAAGGACAGCAGAAGTTGCCGGCTGTGAAGTCGTAACTGGTCAAAACGTTATTCTCAGATTTTCGCTTCCACTACTGTTCTCCGCTCTGTCCGCAGAATTCTACGGCATAGCTTTCGAACACGCGGTTAAATCAAACCAACATACAATAACAATAGCCACGGAATCACAGCCTTACAGAACATCCAACAAAAATCAAACCATCCGATAGTTGACTCCATAAATAAAATCCTTCATAATTCACTATCGAAGATAACGCCTTCCTGTGGGTTCCTGGTCACGCAAAGATACCAGGAAACCTCATATCATGTCGCCACAAAGAGGCATCAAAAATGCTTCCGGTTCCACGAATTCAGATTTCACCCGGTGATATCAAGGAAGCGAGTAGAAACCTTTTTTGGAAATTATAGCAAAAAAAATGCGCGGATCAACAAAATCCATCACACCTACATGCAGTCAAACCATCAATTCTCGATCGGAAATTTCAGCCAGAAGGTCGAAAGGATCAAGTGGTGCTGTGCCGCCTACGTATCGGCCATTCCATCTTCACACATGCATATATATATATATTTCAGAAGGTTGCTTCACCAATATATGACAGATGTGAAGTTCTTATCACGATCCTCCACCTTTTAACCGAATATCCAAAGATCCTTTATGCTCTGGCTCCCCTCCGCAATATCCCCATCCGTCACTCCTATCACAGGATTCGCCATCCGTCGCATCCCTTCTCGATCTTTTCAAATCACTAAACCTATTTTATAAAATATAATAAACTTGCAGGCTGCGCTCCTAGCCTAGCTGCTGTACACAGCGCGGAAGAAGAAAAAAAAAAACCTTAAAAATTTAATTAACACATTTACATAATAGTTCATTACAATTAATTCATAAAATACAAAAATGAAAACCATTATTTTACTTCCAGTATCGATTAATAATATAACACTTTAAAATGTAATAAATATTTCCGTTAATGTTAAACGGTAATCGATATTACTTTAATCGTTCACCAACATTCTAAGAAATTTTATTGTGGACGAATATTCTAAACTAGTTCAAAATTTACTATCGGCCACTAGATTATAAACTAGCGTGTAATACCTATACTACCTGATACAATTATGTATTTCTTATATTTCTAAGCTAGACCAGCGAAATAGTTTAATCTGTAACATTAAAAAAATAAAAACAAAATAATAAAACAACAGAAAAACCACTTCCGTTGGCAAATTTTTTTTCTTTTTTTAAATTAATAAATTTATCGTTCGTTTAATTGCAGTTTCGATCGTCGAGGAGGAAGTAGCGAGCCTCTACATTGGAAAGATGAAAGCCGATTAATTGATAGAGGCTACTTTAGAACCAGCACTCAACCAGCTGTTCTTGTGATTGACAGAATTCAAGAAACAGATGAAGGACTCTACCGATGTCGAGTAGATTTCATGCGCTCTCCCACCAGAAACGTGAAAGTGTTTCTCACAATAATCGGTAATTACTTTTTACATGATATGCATTATATGCTAATGGAAAAGTGGCAAATAAATAAAAGAAATAAGAAAATGACAAATTGTTGTAAATAGCAAATATCAAGATGCAGACCCGTCGTTTTTAATTATGCTTTTCCGGTAGTGCCGTTAAAGATTAATTTTCGTAAAACAGCCGTATAGCTTTTAAATAGATATAAATGTATGCAGGCATGATTTATTACAGTCCTTCACTCGGTTTCTACTGCTGCGTCTAAAAAGCAACTTATGCTTTTTCTCATATGCTACTTCTCATTTTCGTATGAATTTCACCGACAAATCACTAAGCAGCTTAGGTAACTTTTTCCTTTCTATCTAAACCCGGTTTTATTATAGTATTAAGAGAAAAAGAAAAAAAAGTAACCACTTCCTCACACCCATTAAACCGAGCGGTCAACAATCCCCTGAACTGAGGTATCCGTGCGACTGTAAATGGCAGTAAAAAAAATATCATTTTTCGGAATTTTAATTTAAGGAATTTTGAGTTCATTTTTAGATGCGTTCAAGCATAATTTTTTTTTTTTTTTTGTGGGCGCGCCAACGGCCTTGACCGAACAACAGGAAAAACTAAGCTAAAGAACTAAATAGCTAGGCGGTCCGAAATGGACGCAACAAAGGACAGCAGTGCATGCACCACAGAAGATGAAGGAAAGGAGAGGAGAAAGGAAGAGTTATAGGAAGTAGGGGAACCTAATGACAAGGGCTGACTGTACAAAAGAGAGCGTTCCTTACGAAGAGCAGGACACTCGAAGAAAATGTAATCAGCGCATCACATTTACGAAGAGGATCACAATCGCGAAGAGAATGATAAGGAGAAGGCGACAGAGTAAATCGAAAGCGAGAAGAGCGGAGGAGAGAATGATTGATCCGGAGACGAATTAGGGAGGCAATAGAAGTGCGACGACCGAAAGGAATGGAATGGAACCAAGACAGGGAACGAGGAATCGGCTGAATAAAACGGTAATTCGAATGACGATTAGAAAATAGGGAGGGATAAATATCTCGCCAAAGTCTGGCGTGATTGGATGTGGATAAGGAACGGATATCTGAAAAAGGGAAGTGGTTGAGGAATGAATCAAGGTGACCAGCAGAACGAGCCAAAGAATCGGCTGCGCCATTGCCATCGATTCCGGAATGACTGGGGACCTATAAAAAATGAATAAGAATAGAACGGGAAGACTGCAGAGTGGAGGTACGAGAACGAATTGAGAGAATAATACTACCAGAGGAATTTGAAGGAGGAGAGAATAGGGCTTGAAGGACGCCTTTAGAGTCCGAAATAATGAGGAATTGGGAAAGATAGCTTAAAGAGGAAATATAAGAGATAGCCTGAAGGATGGCGATCGACTCGGCATGAAAAATAGAGCAGAAGGAAGGAAGCCGGAAGGACTCAGAATTGCTTCAAAGTCATTATATAGATTCTTCAAGAACTGAACTAAAGTAGTCTTAATTCAGAACTTAGTGAGTGTTTTTTATTCGCCACTTTCTCTATTGATTTCGTTTCCGTCCGATATCGGCAGATCTTCGCAAAAGACGCACCATTACATATGTTCCTTAAACTAACTAGAGAGACGGGTGACTCTAATTTGTATTCTAGGCACAAATTTACTTAGAGTCGAGTCGAACTTTGTATAAATCGACTCTATCCTGATATTAAAGACGAGTCAAACTTTGCGTAAGTCGATCCTATCCTGTCTTTAGAGTCGAGAGTGTGGGTGTTTAGTTTTTTTTGTCTGTTATAGAATAATTTGTAGATTTACAGCAAAAAAACAACTAGCGACTCTAGTATAGAGGCAGAAATCGTATATAATACGATAACATGGACATTGTACACAACACGTTCGTTTGTTTCTTCTTTCGATGAACAACACATCAGCGTACAAATATAATAAGCATTCATACAATATGGGAAACCAACGAACATAAGAAAACTCGAAACAGTTTCACTATGAAACGAACTCAGAAAAATATTAATATGACCTGAAATATGATTCTTACTAAAGGATAAGAGGAAATAGAAATATAGTTTCTGGGAGCAAAAGCGCTAATGGAAACAGACGATGTGAACTGAAAAGAATACGGTTTGTTGACTGTTTCGCTTACGCTACAGTAAACCATCTACTAAACAACTTGACAAAGAATGAGCGGATTCTTTTGTCAGAATTCAAAATTTACTCGTTTTTGTATTAAACTGATTTATTTTTTTTAACGTTCGTCCAACTTTATTCTGTTTTACCAACGCGTATTTAAGGAATCAACTCGTTCTCGTGCGAGTCGGCTCGGAGTTCCTCCGGAAGTCGGAACTGGCCATTTTTAAAACTAATCTATTTAGATATCCTACTCGTACGACAATTTTAAATTTTATCTTCGTGCCTGAGCTCTGTACGCGTATCTGTTGAAATTGTTCAACCAAGAACTTTTTTAGTGCTTTGAAGTTCTAAACTGAATTTCCGGCGTAGATTCTTATTTTATCAACGCCTTAACAGGGATCACAAGTTTGAGATTAGTTTCGTTCTAGACTTGACTCTCAGATATACACCTAATCGGAGATTGAATTGAGTACCGGAGAAATCTGGCGAATTTACGGGCAGACAAGAGAAAAGAATCATCCTATTCTCATTGACGCATTATCAAAAAGCTGAAAAATAAATGATAATTTTCAGCGCTTAATAAATCAACATTAGACACGATGAAGATACCAAACGCGACTTATTTCAACCTTTGCTCTCACGTGGAGTAGTGTTATTTATCAATAAAACTATCTAATCGTTAAAGGCAAAGTGAAATTATGTCGTTACATCATCTTTGAATATCCAATCAGTGCTGTACCAGCAGCATCATCACTTCTAAAACTAGAATGGTAATGAAAACCGAAGCGTACGATCTCGCTAGTTGAATGAGGAACGCGACCTTACGAGAAATGAAGATCATTCTGACGCTAAACGATTGCAAATTTTTATTACATCACAGCCTTAAAATTTGGTTTGCTTCACAAGGACCCCACACCATTTCCAGGTGTATATAATTAAATTTAAAATAACCCGAGAGATATTTGGTAAGACAAAGGCCGATCTTGAGGGGGATTGAAAAACAGCTCCTAATGAAGTGCATGAGAAACTATACTGTTCAATTTACTAGATTTTTGTCACGGATCGGCTAGATTAAAATAATAGGTGATTGTGTCGTTGTTTACACTTAAAGGAGTCTTTTAACTTGGTCTTAAGGGATGGGGGGGGGGGGGGAGTTGAAAGATAAAAAGGAGACGAAACGTTCAGATTAATTCAAAAATATAACAACAGCGCTAAGAAAAGACCGTATTGCCCTTCACGTACGCGTATATTGGAATTATCAATCACCCGCGCATCACTCGCCAGATTAAGGTCCCAATGTGCATAGTTTGACAATGAATGATCGATTATCCAATGAATTTTTTGCCATTTCTTCCGGCTTTACGATTAAATATTTGAAAAAGGTAATAACATTTTAATATTCAGATTTTTTCGACGTCTTGAAATTTATTTAACACTGCACGCTGTTTCATTCTTAAAAGCTTGAAAAAATACTAAAAAGTTTTCCGAATCTTTCACCTTCTTTTGAAGTATTAAACTGCAACGATCCGATCTCAATGGATTTACTATCAAACACATCTCGAAAAATCGAAATAAAGAATTTCATATTGCAAATTTCTATTTCATGAATGTTGATCCCGGCTTATAGTTTGTATGTACGAGTGTATTCTTTCAGATTGTTTAATCGAGACGATTATGCGTTTATTATTATGTTTTTTAATTTGAATCTTTTTTATACTGGGCTACATAGCGATGTACGATAATTTACACTCCCTTGAAAAAGTCGGATACCTTCAGAAAAGCCATAAGTTCGTCCAAGTAACCGCCGGTAGAAACGAGAACAGAACTGATTGCAGATGTGATGAAAGTGAAAACACGGTAAAAGAGAGGTCAGAATTTTGATAGAAGACTGAACAGTAAGAAACGAATATCTGGTTACAATAGTCTAAAACGTTTCGTTATTTTCCGAAATATTCCAGAAATTTGTCAGGTTTTTGGATAGTGAAATAAATCAGTTTTTGTAAAAATGTTAAAAATAATATTATAATAAGTGCGAATAATAATATTTTTATAAATGTATGGTCATGTATACATGAAAACAATTATAATAATATACATATATATAGCGACCATTATTGAAGAAAAATATTTTAAGAAATTTTTTTTTTTTTCAAACGATATTTTAAAATAAATATGAGTGTAATTAATTTCAGCTTTTAACGCGTTTTTTTTGTTTTTTTTTTCGTATGAATTTAAATAATAAAGCCGCGTAAAAACGAAAAGAAAATGTGATGTTGCCTGATCGTAATAAACCCCATAAATTTCGGGAATAAAAGTTACATCTTAAAAGTGATAGACTAATAAATGAAAAGTACAAAAACGAAAATTAAAATAAACAAAAGAAAGAGAAAAAAGAAAAGAGAAAGGAAAAGATAGGAGACGAACGCTGATATACAACAAAACTATATAAGATAGGAAAAGTCTAGTAAGCTTCAAAAATTTTAAAATGTTTCTACACGTCGTTTCATTGTCCGCCAGAATTTCGACCAAACCAGCATCCTCCTCGAAACACGCGGCTCTCTCTTGTCGAAATTTACAGCACGAGGTGAGGAGATGCTTCACCGTTACCGACACTCTACAAATTTTACATATAGTTTAAGTTGTTTTTGAAACAGGTATGTGCGTAGCGGCAGTGGCCTATGCGCAGGCGAGCTAATATTGTTTCCTCATGTCGGTCCTGTCTGTGTGAAGTGCTCCATCGCCGAAGGTTTCCCTTGACTTTGTACAGCTTCTGCGAGAGACAGTTTTTTGCTCCAATTCGTGTTTCCAGACGGAGTATACATGTTTTTTTTTAGCTAAGACTCCGGTTTTAAGCTGTTTGTCCTAATCTGGACTCTAAATTTTAACTACTGCATATTGGCATTTCCCGGAGGGGTTTCAATCGTACATAGATGAACCGTCGCCGTCCACTGAAGACTGCTAAAGGAATTCCGACATTCGATTCCCAGGAGCTTTGGACTTTTTAGATTTTTTTCGTATAACTGTGTATACTGCGGGGCAAACGTCTTTTGATGCGAAGGGTTAAATGGATTTGAGGCCAGATTAAGGTGTAATATTTCAGAGACAGAAATAACCTTCTGTGTTTAAGAGGCGGGACATTAGTTTCTGCATGAAGGCTGTCAATTTGAATTGCAATGAGCCTGAGATTAGTCTTAAGGCGGAATTTTGAACAGTGTTTAACCTGTTCAGCACATTAGGTTTAGCAGATCTATATATGTGATCGAACAGTAATCCATTTAAGACAGCGTAAGAGCGAAGTAGAGGTTCTGCAGACATTTCCTATCTCCGCCCCACTTTGTATGAGCCGTCATTTTGGAGACGCTAAAAGATAATTTCTTGTAATTTATCGGTCGTGTTTTGAAGCCGAACTCATAAACTTTCCAGATTTGCAGATGTTATGTATATTTGGTGAGGTCGTCAGCGAAAAGGTTATATTTTACGAGCAGCTCAATGATTTCGATCAGGTCGGAAATGCCTACTATAAATAAGGTCGGACTAATTATTGAGTCTTAGGGCGTGCAGTTTTCTTGACTTCTAGGGGACGACAAGATATCTTCTATCCGAACCTGAAACGTGCGGTCTGCCAGGAATACCTTCACGAAATTAGGCATATTCCCTGTGATGTTCCAGAGAGTTCGAATAATTTTATGTCGCCAAATACAATGAAAAGCCTTCTCTAGGTCAAAGATTATGAGCATTGTGAACTGATTCGAAACAAAGCGGTCACAAATTTTCTGGTGGAGTTTTACTAGAAAGTACATCGTGCATCTCTGCGAGCTGAATCCGAATTGCATTGGATCAAGAAGTTTCTTTTGTTCCAGAATCCATATTTTAGACTATTTTACCTGGATATTCGTTTCTTACCGTTCAGTCTTCGATTAAAATTCCGACCTCTCTTAGGCACAATGAAAAGTCGTTTTCAGATATCACATGCACTAAATCAGCTGGTTCGAGTTCTACATGACTTGGTTTTGCAGAAATTTCGCTGTTGTGCCTTAAGAAAGAATGTTTTGAAGGCTTCAATCAATCAAGCAATCAGATTTTAATCACGATACAATAACTAAAACTTAACTAAGCACTATAAAATCTTAATAAAAAGAATTTCCTTGAAAAAAATTAAAAAGTATAAATTTCCCAAAACCGTTTCTCATATATATGTTTATGAATATAATAAAATATTTTCTTCAAACGAAAAATAAAAACGTAATAAATAGTCTACAGAAACAATATCATAATTATATAAAAGTACTAAGAACACCTTTGAATATAATAAAAAATATAATAAAGTGTTTAGTACGACAGAACTATAAACGTATAATGAATACATTTTCCTTTAATAACACAGACTATAATATAATAAATTGCTTACAGGTCGCAATATTAAACTTTTTTTTTTATTTATTTATTTTTTATTCCATTTTATCGTAAAGTGCTTAACATAGTAAACCACAAATGTGATTTTTTACGTGATGTAGCGGTCAGTAGACAATACAATGATGATATATAGATTATTAATAAGACCACACATTGATTACGCGGCAATAACAATAACCACCGCCAGCAAAAATCGAAAAAATAACATACAAGTAATACATAATAAAGCATTAAATAACAGGCGCCTTTAAAACAACCCCTATTCTCGTGTGTTACATTCAGAAACCGCCGGGGAGATTACAACCGATTTAAGAACACAATATACATAGCAGATAAATACACGTTAAAAACAAATTAAACATTAACAACAGGTTATTATTAACACACTAACCGAACTTATTTACAATAATAATTACTGGAGACTAATAAAAGTATACCTGCTTTAGTCGCTAGTAGACAGCGTCTAAGGTATATCGAACCATTTGAAAAACCTAAATCAAAAACTGGCTAAAAGGTTAAAAGGAAAAACCAAGCCAAAAAAGAAAAAGAAAAAAAAGAAAATCCGTTTTGAATTGGTCATGTTATTCTTTTATTTATGGCTTACCAACGATTTTTTAATTGTGCGACGCTTTATGTTACGACAGACGGATTCCAATAAGTGCTTTTATAACGCAAAAACATAAAAAAAGATTTATGAAGAAAAAAGAAGAAAAAACGTTACAGAATTTTCTTATTTTACCGGGCCAGCGTAAGAACTACAGGCCCATTAATATGTACATAAATGTAAATAAAACAGTAACCGAAGCCGGGAGTATTGCCGATGTTGGCAATTAAAAATTAAATTCAGCCGAAAACGTTCGAAAGACATAAAGAGAACTTTTGAAACGGATTAATCGTTCTGTTTAGACCGATAAATTATATGAAGGCAAATAGTAGTAACTAAACCAGAACGGTACGACATTATTGTTGTATTATTGGCTGAGGAAAGCGTAGACAAATATACATTTAAATTACCTTCCGTATAAATTGCGTTAATTAAGTAAATCCTATCGGAGCGGAATTAATTCTAATTATATGTAGAAGGGTTACGACGTAGACAGATAACGTGGATCCATTTATTGCATTTGATTAACGATATTTTATTTCAGCCGATGTTCCGCATATTCACGGCGACCTAAAATGCGCCTTTGAATTATCGTGATCAACAATTGTTCAGTACTACAATGGTCAACGAAGAAGGCTGCGCAAAAATAGGTCACCTTTACAACTTTCGCAGTACCGATATTTGCACCCATTTATCAGCGTCCTACCGAATATAAATGTAACACGCTGAAACCTACCCATTATTTAAATACAAAAAAAAACAAAAAACAAAAAAACAAACAAAATAAAAAAAAAAAAAATAGCGAACAAAAACGGTTTCCAAAAAATTCCATTCCAAACAATGTCATTGCACTAAATTAATTCGCACCGGTTGGTGCCCGGCAGTATGTCATTATCTGTTTTACAATTAAACTAAATATGCGCATCTGCATCAGAATTAAGTACAGTGGGTCAAATTTTTCTTTATTAACTGCAGCGGAATTTGAAAAGATTTGCCAAAATGAATAACCGCACGGAAAACATATTAAAGAAGCAGTTGACAAATTATTTTCGAGATACATTTTATTTTCCTTTCTTTTTTTTTTTTTATTCCTTTAGGTTCGTCTATCCTACGATTAACCCAATGTCATCATTTTCGATACTATCAACAGTGAGCTTTAAATTCTGTTTCTCTTCTTCCATAGTCGTAATGCTCCTAAGGGATGTCGTAACTATTTTCTATGCAACAGCATCTTCAACCTTTTCTCGCCGCTGTCTCCGATTTACAGTTCTACAATCAACAGTGTGTTCCCAACATACTTTTCTGATCGTATCCATCCATCTGGTGTGTTGAAAGGACGAGTGTGAATTGATAGGCAAGTACATTACTTGCTCATCAATTATTAACCGTAATATGAAGTGTTCATTTTGCACGGTACGACCGAAAAATCGTAATATTCTTGATCAAACATTGTTGGACAGTCTACACGCTTAATGTCGAGTTTTAAAGCGAGTTGTTCCGCCAAAACGAATGTTAGACAGAAATAAATGGCGCGAAGTCAGACAGTTGCTATCAATAGCCGCAGATTCGATGAAACGAGATTGCATAATAAGATTATTAATCATAACTGGAATGAGGTAAGGATCTCTACAGCGTCAGGAAATATATATGATAATATACATTCAGTTTTTAAAGGCCTTTACAAAGAATGCAAAATAGAAGTACGGCAGAGTAAAAAGGTGACTAAATACTGTCCTAAAAATGAATGGATGAGTCAAAAAATAATCCATTTTATGAAAATCAGAGATCAGTACTTTAAACTTAGTAAAGGGAACAGAACCAATATTCGATATAAAAACTTATTTAGAAAATATCGAAATACGGTTACAACTGAAATAAGGAATGCGAAACAGAATTATTATCGGAGTCAAATAGTTAAAGCAAACAATGATTGTAAAAAAGTATGGAATGTAATTAACAATATTGTTAATAAAAACAATAAAACATCAATCGATGATTTCATCGTTAAACATTTTGGAAATACTGCATCAGTTGCTGAACAATTTAGTGATTATTTTATATGTTCAGTGGAACATCATAGACACGAATGTCACATTCAGTTATTGAATTCGAATTTTGATAATCGTATTTATTCTTCCTTTTTTATTCCGCCAGCAAATAAATACCAAATAGAAATGATCTAAAAGTTTATAAGGCACCTGGATGGGATGAAATTAGAGTTAAAGATATAAAACAAAACTTAAATTATTTTTGTTCCTATTTTGACTAACATGTGTTAACTATTCTATAAAGGAAGCTATTACTCCTGACGGGCTTAAAAGAGGTATTGTTAGACCAATATATAAAAAAGGAATGAAAAATCAGTTTGAAAACTACCGTCCAATAACAATAACATCTGTGATAACTAAAATTTTAGAACACTACATTGATAAACACTTCGGTGGTTAATAGTGTTAAACGTGTGTTCTGTGTTCGTTTAATAAGTTAATCAGTATCTGCCTGTAACCGTTCGGTAGGCAATTCTAAGTCGGCCGGCCAAGCCGACTTAAACAATGGAAACCTTATCATCTACTTCACTGATAACGGCCAACTCAGGTAATAATTTCAATTATGTCGATACCACTAACCGTTCCTCTAACAACCGACGTTCTTTCGCCCACGCAACTAAAACTAAATCTAACAACAGAATATCTCCGCTAAACCATTTTACATACCCCAACGAAGACCAAGGCCTAATATTTCCATATATTCAAGGTTCCACTCTTAAGGACTACTTCGTCTCGTTAAAACCATCAATCGGCTCAGCAAAGAACATTATAGCAGCTTCTCGAATAAGCAACAATAGAGTTCTAATCTTTTTAAACTCGCCGCAAACTGTCGCCGAATTTATGAATTCTCAGGGCTTCATTATCGTCAACAACACTAAAATCAATGCGAGGAAACTTCTTACGTCTGCCAAAAAAATCGTACTATCTAATGTATCAGCAGTTATCCCTAATGAAGCCCTTCAATCGCACTTAACCGAGAAACTTGGATTTAAATTAGCCTCGCCTATCTCGATCCTCAGAGTCCAACCTCTTGACGAAGAATTTGGTCACATCGTGAGTTGGAGACGCCAAGTCTACATTTCGAATCTGGAAGACATCGAATGTCCTCATTCCTTTCTCCTTCCATATAATGACCGGGACTACCGCATTTTCATCACCTGCGATGACCATGTCTGTTTCAAATGTAACTCGACAGGTCACAAAGCCTCCACATGCCCCTCAACTGACCAGCCATGGAATATGCGCAATGTGAAAACTGAAAAAAAGATTTCTGTTCCCGCCGATGGACCACCGAATGAGGAGAGTCTTGACATGTCCGAGATACAAGTGGCTCACAACGCCCTAGGAAACCAAGCCAGCATAGATGAACCAGACAATCAAAGTATAAATACTCAACAACTCTCTCCATCTTCTTCCGCAGAGGGCGACAATCAATGTAGCATTCAAGCCTCTACAAAAGTTCCAGACCTTATGCTGGAAAACAACTTGGACTTACAACAGCGATCTATCAAAAGGCAACTCTTATCATCCTCTTCGCAATCTTCTGATCTACCTCAACTCCATCCGGAGAATCTTAAACCTCCAAAGAAGCCCAACAAACGAAACAAATCAGTTGTCCCGCCAGATCAGCCTCAGACTAACAGTCCTCACGCCGAGATAGACGCAGAAGGCAGCGCTCCGCCCTCGATGAAACAAATATTCCAACCACTGGAGGAAAAATTTATGGAAAAAGAAGGCTCCTACCCAATATCTTTTGTCAATTTTCAGCTATTTGTCGACATGTGCCAAGGAGCGCCTATACTTCAGGACATAGCAGCTGAATTCTCCACAGATATTCCTGCTGTTATCCAAATGCTTCGGGACAATCACCCCTTATTAACGGACAGATCAATGAAAATTCGTTTCACCAAAATAATTAACAAACTTCAAACCGAATTGCAAATCGTAAACAATAATCCATAAATCTGCGGTCATGAACTCCCTTATATTGAATTGGAACTGCAACGGAATTTTCGCTCATTATGAAGAACTAAAGTTGCTTATCTCTACATATCATCCAGCAATAATCTCATTGCAAGAAACAAGGCTCGAAACAAATCAAATACCAAACCTAGCTTCTTATTCTGTCCTGAAGTCCCCCCACCAGCTGGGCGCAATGCCCACGGGGGTGTTCTATTAGCAATCCGGAGAAATCTGTCATTTCAGCACATCCGACTTAATTCAGAGCTTCAAAATCTATGTATTCGTGTCCATCTTGACCAGCCTTTCACTCTATGCTCTTTCTATCTCCCTCCACAAGAAACTGTAATTGTAGCTGATTTCCTCACTTCAATTGAACAACTTCCGACACCGATAATTCTCGTTGGCGATTTCAACTGTCATACTCCTTGTCTGGGCAGTAATTATACCAATCCTAATGGTCGCTTAATAGAAAATCTACTAAACACTCTTAACCTATGCATATTAAATCCACCGGAGCCCACGCACTATAGTTTCGCGTTTCGTACATGGTCTAAACTAGACTTAATCATTTCATCCCCTCAAATAGCCAGTTCCTTAATGGTATTCCATCATGCTGATCTCGCGGACAGTGATCACGTTCCCATGCTGGTCAATAAAATCGTCAGCTCAGCGTCATTAGGAACTCATATAACTCACTGGAATTACAGAAAAACTGATTGGTCTCGCTACATAGCCCAATGCCGCACTATTTCGCTGAACTTAACCAAGGATATTGATTTCGTAGTGGATAACTTCACCTCAGCTCTACTCAATGCAGCACGGTCAAACACCCCAGCGCCCAAACAACCCACACGGAAGCTAGTACCATGGTGGACGACCGAATGTGCTACTGCCATTCGCCTCAGACGCAGTGCACTGAGAAAACTAAAATCTGCCCCCACGATTGAACTCAACACAGCTTACAGGAAAGCTCGTGCAAAAGCAAAATGGACAATCAAGCAGGCTCAGCGAAAAACATGGAGAGATTTTACCTCTACAATCACAGCATCAACACGAGCAAGCCTACTGTGGTCAAAAATCCGCTCTTTAGACCATCTCTCATCTAACTTATTTCCCGCAGCTATCAAAGTCAGCAACTTCCGAACAAGCGATCCTACCGAAATAATCTCTTCTTTCGCCGATCACTATGAGCATTCTTCCACTGGTACAGATAACTCGCACACTGCGGAACAGCTTATTCCATTCAACTCTAATTGTGATAACGAGCCATACAACCAGCCCATCACTCTCCAAGAACTATCCTCAGCTATCAAACGCACAAAAGAAGCTGCTCCCGGTAGTGACAATATACACATCTCCATGCTCAAAAACGCTCCCATTAAAACCCATCAAGTCTTACTCCAAATATACAACAAGATGTGGACTGAAAACACTTTTCCCTCGGCCTGGAAGACAGCGATTATTACTCCCATCTTGAAATCTAACAAAAATCCTGCACTCACAGAAAGCTATCGGCCAATATCACTAACCTCGGTGTTGTGCAAAATTTTTGAACGAATAGTTCTCTGCCGTCTGAACAGAATATTAAACTCGGAAAACCGACTACATAAATCACAGTTTGGATTCCGGAGCGGGCGTTCTACGTTACACCCATTGTACATTCTTCATAATGCTATAATAGAGTCGTCAGCTCAAAAAACTCACCTGTTAGCTGTTTTCTTCGACCTTACCCAGGCGTTCGACAGAATTCACAGATCAAAAATTATGGCTCAGCTCTGCAAATGGGGCCTTGGAGGTAACTTAGCATCGTTTATAAGTAATTTCTTATCCGAACGGAAATTTATCATTCGAATAGGAAAGCACTCTTCCTCGTTACGCTCACTAAAGAACGGAGTCCCACAAGGCTCTGTCCTCAGCCCGACCCTATTTAATATTGCTACCAGTGATCTTCCCTCCGCTGTACAACCGCCGGTGCAGTGCTCACTGTTTGCTGACGATCTTACCATTTTCGTGAACTGCAACACCATAAAAATTGGAGAGAAAGTATTACAGAGAACAACATCAAGAATCTCCGAATGGTGCTATCAAAATGGCCTCCAAATTTCCATCTCAAAGACCAAGGCTATTCACTTTTGTCGGATTCGGAAATGCAAACACAAAATTTCCATTAACCTGGATAGTAATCAGCTGGTCGCAGCTTCCTCCGTTCGTTACTTCGGTCTACTTTTTGACCAAACTCTATCGTGGAAACCCCATATAAAGCAATTGAAACAATCCTGCTTCCAGAAAATTAACCTATTAAGAAAACTCGCACACACCACTTACGGATCAGACCGTGTCTCGCTACTTCGAATTTATCGCGCAGTAATAAGATCCAAATGTGACTATGCCTCGGAGATATACTCAACAGGTAACCAGAACTACTTACGATCATTAAACATCATCCATAATACAGCTCTACGGCTTTCTACAGGAGCATTCCGCACTACTCCCATCGATAGTCTACATGCAGAGACGCCCGAATGGCCCCCAGATATTCAACAAATGGCTCGCTCGTCCAACTTTTACATCCAATGCATCGCCTCAAACTTCAGACCTCCGCGTGTAATTCCAATTACTCTTCAAGCTAGAATGGAAACAGCCGAGACTATCCTCTCACATTACCAGCGGATATTATCAACCATCAACATTAGGCAACCACAGTTAATCTCTCATTCAGCCGCAGTCATTTCACCATGGGACCACAATCCAGTTAAAGTGGATCTAGATTTATTAAATTGCAGCCGCAACGAAAATATTATTTCCGAGGAGGCTAAATCAAAGATATCTTCATATGCCCGCAATGCATCAGTACTCTTTACGGACGCGTCTATCTTCGACACTTTCGTAGGGTGTTCAGTGATAAAAGGAGATGCCGCACTAATTCGATACTCACTTCCTGAATTCTTCTCCATCCTCTCGGCTGAACTATACGCAATACTCTTAGCACTACAGTTCTTCTTGAATCAGGAAACAGACAATTCAGTAGTAATCTGTTCCGACTCCGTTGCGGCTTTGAATTCCATATCCGATGTCTATAACGATAAACAACACCCCATTGCGAAGGAAGTTGCCAATCTACAAATATCTGCCCCTGCTCGCGCGATATCATTCCTCTGGATTCCAAGTCACTCGGGAATTCCTGGAAACGAGCTGGCCGACAGAACAGCAAAGGAAGCTGCAACGATTCTCCCCGTTCCAGACATTCCGGTACCAGCTTCAGATTATGTCCGCCATCTCAAATTGGCTTTGGCCACACTATGGCACCAGCGATGGCTGGCCGTCCCGTGTTCCAATAAACTTCGCCAAATCAAACAAAACGTTCGAGCGTGGACGACTCACCTAACCCGACGAAAGGACGATGTAATTGTCACCAGACTCCGGCTGGGACACACACAAAGCACACATGGCCATCTGCTGCAAAGGACTCCGGCTCCAATCTGCAATATTTGTAACACTAATCTAACTGTTCTCCATGTCCTCATAGAATGTCCTCAGTTCTCCTCCCTCAGATTTTCACATAACCTTCCCTCCTCCTTATCTACCATTCTCTCTGATGACCCCATAATCCTTTCGAACTTAATCCGTTTCCTACATCAAGCAAATCTATATCATACAATATAACCTCACTCCTCGTTAACTTATTATATTCGCTTGTAATTATCCGTGCCTCTAGCCAATAGTTGCTGAACACGGCACGCTAATTCAAATAATAAATAAATCAATAAATAAACACTTAAGAAATTATTTGGAAAAAAACAATCTACTCTATGAAAACCAACACGGTTTTAGAGAAAAAAGATCCACGATAACATTATTGAGAACAATTGTAAATAGGATAAATACGGGTCTGTCGATGGGGAAGAAATTTTTAATTTCATTTATTGACCTATCCAAAGAGAAAATCTAGGCATTAAAAACAATCAACTTGAGTGGTTTAAGAATTATATAACAAATAGGAAAAGCATGGTCAAAATTGCAGGGAATATAAGTAATGAAAAAAGTATTCATTATGGAGTAGGTCAGGGTACCATATTGACCCCGATTCTTTTTCTTATTTATACCAACTCGTTACAAAAACATATTAAAAATGCAACGGTATATGTTTTTGCTGATGATATTGCTTTGTTAATCGAGCACAACAATTTTGAGACGGCGGAAAAATTACTACAAGATGATGTAGATAATTTTAGTAAATGGGCACATGATAGAAAGTTATGTATAAACATAAATAAATCAAAAGTATTACACATTCGGAATAGTTCTAAATATAAAATACGCGATCCGCGAATTATCCTCCACAGTAACAATTGCATTCATGAGCTTCATGTAAATATCAACACCCATTTATGTCGTTGTCCACCGTTAGAAAACGTAAATGACTTTAAATATCTAGGTGTATATATAGATAAATCCCTGAATTGGAAAAAACACATTCTAAGTTTAAACTCAAAAATAAGACAGACAATTCCAGCTTTATATAAAATAAAGCAGGTACTATCATATCAAACACTACGTATATACTATAACTCAATTATGATGTCTAGAATATCATAAGGAATTCAAATATATTATGTGAGGCTAAGAAAACGGAAATAAATAAAATAAGTAAAATACAGAAGAGGTGTTTGAAACTCATACTCCCTCATTGGAAACAAAACGTCCCTGGATCAACATGGTGGAAGGAAAACAATGAAATGTTTTTTTTTTTTTTTTGTTTTTTTTTTAAAATAATTTGCGGGTCCCACAAGGCAATTGCTCGTCTGTGGGTTCCCAACATAATTATATCGTTTATTCATCATCTACAGCTTAAATCTAATACATCATATTCGTCTTATGTCTAAATACTTAATTCAACTTGACTTCTATTTTTACTATTCTACGTCTAATTTTAATTCACAACATTTATATCCATTGCACATCGTACCACAATATTTTCACATAAGCCATTTTTTTTTTTCATTACATCATTTATAATTATTTACTCTTTCAATCAACTACCCGTCTTGTCGCTGTTCCTTTACTATGGCTATCCATTTCTCATTTTTTGCACCACGCAATCAACCATATTTTTATTTTGTCTTTCCATATATTCAAATTACATTCGTCTCTTAATTCCTTTGGTAAGTTACTTAGTAAATGACTCATAACTTCCTCGTCAACATTATCAATTTTATTATTAATCCCTTTAGGTCTTATAAAACATAAATTGTCATAGTTTCTAGTCCCATATACCTTTTCCCTTGTCGGTAATCTTATTTTTTCTGTTTTATACCTTAAAAGTTTACTGTAATAAAAAAAACTTTTTGGCGACATTTCTTTATTATTGTCCCACCCCAAGTAGAATTCGTTACAAGATTCGCACTTCTCCAATTCGGTAACAAAATTATTTTTAAACATCTTTTCTGTATCCTACTAATTTTCCTTAATTCCGTTTTTTTTGCCTCCCCCCAAATTTCGAGTCCGTATCTAATCCTAGTCATTATTAATGAGTCAAAATACAGTCTCGTAGTTTTGTAATTCATAACCTGTTTTAATTTGTATAACGCCGGCATTGTCTGCCTAATTTTCCTAGCAATGTTATCTATGTGAACTCTCCAAGTTAACGCCTTATCGAATGTTATTCCCAGGTATTTGAAATTATCAGCCGTTTCTAACGGCTCACAACGGCATACTTCCGATCCATGAAGGCAATCTACCTTGTGCAAAACTATTTTAGGCACGAACTTTCTAAATCTACTCGGTGTTCTTACGTACATCACTTTTGATTTTTTGGCATTTATTAATAATTCTTCATCGTGTACCCATCTGCAAACCATATTCAAGTCTTCCTGAAGCAGCCTTTCTGCTATTTCTACGTCTTGGTGTTCAATTACCAGAGCAATGTCATCAGCATATACATAAAGTTTGGCGTTCCTAATACAATTGTGAATGAAGTTGATGTAAATTAAAAACAGTAACGGTGCTAATATAGTTCCTTGTCCAACTCCATATTTCGTTTTCCCCATATCACTATATTCATTACCAATTTTCACTAAACATTCCCTTTCATGTAAATAACATCTAAACCAATTAAGATATCTCCCTGTTATACCAATTTTGCTTAGGTCTTCTATCAATATTTCCCTATCCACTAAATCAAAAGCCTTAGTAAGGTCTAGAAAGACTATCAAAAATTGTTTGCCGGATGCTAATCCCTTATTTATCGCAGATGTAAAAGTTCTGAGCAGAGTTACCGTTGATTTCCCCTTTCTAAACCCATATTGGTCATGATATATTAAGTTGTTCTCTTCTAGGTACAATTTAAGATAGTTACCTATATAGTGCTCAACCACTTTAGCAATAACTGATATTAACGTAATTGGTCTATAGTTTTCACAGAGTTTTTTATCCCCATTTTTATATATTGGTCTTTTTATCCCTACTTTTAACTCCCTGGGGAATATACCTTCTTTTACAGACTCATTAATAATTTTTGTTAACAGCGGAGCAAGCTTTTTTGCATGTGCAATTACATCCTTCACCCGTATACCATCATGTCCTTGGGCTTTATTCTTATTCATTTTCTTAATTATGTTTTCTATCACTTCACTTGTGGCTTTCGGTATGTAAAATGACGTAACCATAGTATTCACGTTCTCGGTTCTAATGAGTCTAATATCACAATTATGTTTCAGATTTTCAATAGCCTCCATATAATATTTTTGAAATTCACGCGCTGCATTGCGATACCCATCAAAATTTTTCCCTATTGCCTCATCTATAATTATAGACCTTTTTTTACACACTACTTGATCTATTATCTTCCAGGTTTTTTTAATGTTATTATTCGCTTTTAGTAATTCCTGTATTTCTTATATAGTTCTTTATATCTTCTATTTGAATTATTCCCTTTACATCTTTTGTAATATAGGTCTCTAATATGTATAAAATTTAATATTTTCCTATTCATCCAAGCTGCAATAGGATTGCACCTCCTTTCCCTCCTTGTCTGCCTAGTAAATTTGCAATCGTCATAAAGTTTATTGAATACTACTTTTAAATTATATACTAATTCTTCCACTTCTCTTTTCGCAAGCAAGCCCTGCCAGTGATAAGCATTTACTTTATCTTTTAACAAGTTCTCATTCAGATAGATTTCACGCGTACTAACGGTCTTCAAGTTCTCGTCTCTATCTACACATAGTGCACCACAAACTATGTAGTGATCTGAAATTTTTGTTTTTATAATACCCGCCATTACTTTCTCTGTTGAATGTCTAATGAAGATGTTATCTATACAAGATTTGGTAATACGACCTGCTCTTACCTCTTCTCTAGTTGTTCCTTTAATTAGCCGAATTCCACCGTGTCTTGATAAGATGTTCAGAAATTGATCATTTATTTTACTCCTTGAATCAGTGTTAATATTGAAATCTCCGCAGATAATAAATTTTGTATTCCGATCTAATCTTTTCAGTCTCTCTTCGAGTTCCTGTAGAAAGTGACCAACGTTGTTACTCGGTGACCTATAAATTGCCATTAAGTAAATTTTTTGATTTTTTGTTAGGCTTATTTCTACAGTAATGCTATCAGCGGCAGAATTGCCCGCGTGAACCACGTTGAAGCTGAAAGCCTTTGACGCCAATATCATTATTCCCCCATTACGGTTATGCGGTTTCTCAATTACACATTTCTCATAACCCTCTATGTTATAATATTCATCCTCGTGCTCTTTGATGTTTATTTCGGTAAGAACTATTACGCTAACATCCTGTTTATGAATTTGTATTAAAAACTCATCCCAATTGCATCTAATGCTTCGAATGTTTAAATGGATTATTTTAATAATATTCTTACTATTTTCCTCTTTCCCGTTAAAATTTCTACTTATGTCTGCATTCCATTTTTTTATGGTTTCGTATTCGTTACACTCAATTTTGTGACAGAACTGTAATAGAGATGTCATTTGGTTGCATAATCATTTTTCTATTTAACTTAAGTTCAACCTTTTCGAATAAGAATAGATGTAAAACTGCAAAGCCTGGATTTATATGTGGATTAAATTCACAATTATGCCTTCCATTCGCATCGCACTTATCAAACTAATAATTTGATTATATAATTATATACATATACTTAATAAATTCCCATACACCTAAGGTAAGTACATAATAGACATACATTCAAGTATACACACACGCCTACGCATCTACCCGTATGCCCACATTCATAACATAACACCTCCGCGCGGCAAAACCTAAAACTAAACAGTACGGAACGGAATAAAACATAAAAAATAATAATAAAATATATATATCGTCACACACGAATTTCGCACACACCTCGCACATTATCTGCCTTTGACGCACATAAAAAAATCGCCATGCGCCAACCTCACATACCCCTTCGTACTGCACTGCCTACTCTCATATACTTGATCTATCAGCCTACATACACACGACATGACTGATATCTTGCAATACAACATCACTTCCTTCTTATCACGTAATGCTGCCTCAATATCTCCTCCCCTCTTACCTTTTCTCGTATCTCTATACTGAACCTGCTGCTTAAACATACAACCCGACAAATAAACCCTTGTCCACAGCGTTCTCTTAGTAAACTCTGATTTTGTTTAACGCTGGCACATACGCTTCCATCCATGCTATAAACTTTATCATGTTTCCTCTCACCGCCCTACCGCTTGCGTAACTCACGTACCCGAACACACATTTATACAGAGCCACACACATACGAACAATTAGTAATTAATTCATTCTGGCGACTTAAATAAACGAAAATCGACACGAGAAACTACAATTGCAATAATTTGTTCACATCTTCTTCGTTCCGAATACGTAGTATACGATCCTCTTGATTTTTCCTTGCAAAAATCTTTCCTCGTTTCGTCCAAGCAAATCTATAATTAAGCGCTCTGGCCTTTTCTTTCGTCTGCCATAATAAATGTTTATAGTATCTAGTGAGATTTTCGTTAATATATATCTGCAAGGCACTTTCTTCATTACCCGATATTTCTTTATCGAATATTTTGACGCTCTTTTTATGCTCGAGGAACAGGTCGGCTATCCGTCTACCGGGTTTAGCAATAATCGGCTTCGGTAATTTTAAGTTCTTGCTGGGCACCCTGTGACAAGCCAGAATGTCCTCCTTTTTTACCTCAATGTTTAATTTTTGTGCCACCTTAATGACAATTTCCTCTACATTTTCTCCTGGTCTTTCGGAGACTCCATGTAGCTCAATATTCTCTCTCCTACTATATTGGGCTAATTCATTTACTGTCGTTTTCAGTTCGGCGATTTCACTATCTTTTTTTTTTTGTTTCAGCAGTTAAGACATTAACTTGCTCCCTCAACGCCTTCACTTCATTTACGAGAGAGCCGTGAATTTGCACGAGGTCGTCGTACTTTTCCGAAATGAATTCGAAGCATTTTTTAATTTCCGTGAACTCTCTCCTAAGCTCTTGAACAAAACACTGTTCGATCTCTTCGTCCCGTTCGTCATCTTTCGAGTGGTACTCCGTTATTTTTGTAGCTTTTTTGTCAGTTGGTTCAGTACTTGACGTGCTGCAATCACTGTGCTGCCTTTTGTACTCTTTCGCTGTGTTTTGTAATCTTTTCGATTTCGACATTGTGAATAGTTAAGAATTATTTAATAATAATGATGACGGGGACATTAGTTGAAAAAAAAAAAAAATGAAATAAACTAATAACAACTCACCATCGAGCGAAGTGTCAAATATATTTAACAAATGTAGCCGACGATTTCGGCAATCGTTTTTTGCCTCACGAATGTCCCCCAAGATGTACTATTATTATTACAGACTACTATAATTTAACGTCAATAATATAAAATTACCATCTAGGCAAAAAACTCGACTGACAAGAAACCAAAGTAATACATACTACATCTATCCTCGTGGGGTAAATCTGCGAATTGAAAATACAGATGATTCGGTTTTAATTAAGTTAATAAGTATAATCCCGAATAATATATTAGAGGAAAAAGAATTGGTGTGTGGAAAAAGGAAGTGGAAAATTGGTTAAAGGTGATAATAACAACCCCCTTCAAAAACGACCACACCCCATTAGTCCCGATGAAACATACAATTCAACTCAACCGCCATTTCCAGATAAAACTGCTACTAAGCGAATAAACCAAGAAAATCAAAATTCTACGGCGCACAACGTAGAAATTAACGTCATGGACAATGCTGCCAAACCAGCCTCTAAAGAAGCAAACAAAGGAGTTGATATTAACCTATTAACAGAAGGAACATTACATCTATTTACTAGCGGCCAGACTCCGTTCTTCTTAGACTATCAAGAATTTCAAGAATTCATAACACAAGTGGCCACAAGTCAGGATTTTGTTAATTACGCACTGACTTTCACAGAAGATAGGGATAACCTTTTACACATGCTTTCTCAAGTAAGACCATTATTAGGCAGCGTAGGACTTAAGAACAGATGTACTCGCATAATTAATAAATTAAAACCTCTCCTTATCAAGGATGACCCTGAAACTAAGATATAAAACTAGTCATCTTAAGTAACACTGTCAACAATAATTAGAGAAAATGGCTGCAAATCTCAGTATTCTGCAATGGAATTGCAGAGGGTTTTATAAACGTATAGACGAACTGAGATTACTCATTAATAACTACAATACAATAATCATTTGTTTACAAGAAACGCACTTAAACTCTTCCCATTCACCACTTATTAAAGGCTACAGAATATTTCGCTCTGACTACACACAGGGACAAGCAGCATGTGGAGGAGTCTCGATACTAGTGCATGAAGCGATTCCATCACATGAAATAAGGTTAAGTACCATGTTTCAAGCGGTAGCGGTGAAGGTGAAAATCCCGTCCCTTCCGCTCTCATCCATTACAATCTGTAATTGCTACTTCCCACCCGCTACAAACATAACCAAAATAGACTTTGATACATTATTATTTCAACTGCGGGACCCAGTGTTATTACTGGGAGATTTCAATGCCCACTCTTCTGAGTGGGGTTCAACACAGCCAAATAGACGAGGAAATATGATTTCAAATAGCATCCGTAATAGTGACCTGGTACTCCTCCCTCCTCCATCACATACACATTTCAACACAACTCATAACACTTTTTCAATAATAGATTTAGCATTTGCATCCGTTTCACTATTTCCTTACTTGAACATAGATGTACATGGTGATCTGTGTTCAAGTGACCATTTCCCTATTTTCATACACTTTCCCCACCAGTCGCAAAAAGTGCACTCAGCCCAGGTAACAAAAAAATTTGCATTCCATAAAGCAGATTGGAAGGGTTACAAAACAAAGGTTACTATCCCTAAAATTCAAACGGAATCGATAGAGGAAAATCTGAAAATTCTCATCAACGCGATGAATGAAGCAGCGACAGCAACAATACCGAAAACAACAACAGCTCCTCGGAAAAAGCGAGTACCATGGTGGTGCCCCGAAATCAAAATGGCGATCGCACAACGGAAACGAGCATTGAGGAAGTATAAAACAACGAAGTCGCTTACAGACCTGATTGAATTCAGAAGATTTAGAGCTCGAGCCAGGCTACTCATCAAAATGAGAAAACAGGAGTGCTGGACAGCATTTGTATCATCTATCTCAAAAGATATGCCTGCGACGATGGTTTGGAGAAGAATCAAGTCGCTGTGTGGTAACTATCGTCCTCCAACTACCCCTTCCTTACTCATTAACAATGTCCTGCTCACAGACACAAAAGAAGTGGCAGATGCCTTTGCGCAACATTTCGCTAAAGTATCTTCCTCAGCATCCTACACCGATTCCTTCCTAGAACACAAATTGAGACTAGAGGAGCAAAAAATATCCTTTCCTCCAGATCAAAAAGAAAAATACAATGATCCTTTTTCAATGTCTGAGCTAAATTACCAGCTCGATAAAAAGCTAAAAAACAGTGCACCTGGAGCCGACTCCATTCATCCATTCATGATCAGATACCTACCTAATCTAGCTAAACAACTACTCCTTGACGTATACAACAAAATTTGGACAACTTCCTCCATCCCAAAATCCTGGAAAGCAGCTTTAATTATTCCTATCCTCAAACCTAATAAAGAAACCTTCATTCCTCAAAATTACAGACCTATCTCCTTACTATCTTCACTCTCCAAAATCATGGAAAAAATGGTGAACAGACGACCCTCTTTCCTAGAATCTTCAAACGTTCTCTCCCCAATACAAATTGGAGGTCGCAAATCAAAATCCCCAATGTTACATCTCCTGAGCCTAAAAAGACAAATACTTGAAGCCCAAAAGAGGTCACAAGCTCTCTATACTGTCTTTTTTGACATAGAGAAAGCATTCGACCGGATATGGCGATATAAAGTGCTTACAAAGCTGAAGAACGCCAATATAAAAGTCAATATGGGCAACTATATAATGAATTATTTGTCAAACAGACACATTCAAGTAAAAATTGGCTCAACTGTATCCTCTCCTGTCCTAATAGAGAATGGTATTCCTCAAGGCTCTCCTCTAAGTGTAACACTCTTTATCCTATACATAAATGATGTGGCGGACTGCATACAGCCGCCGGTAACATCCCGATTATTTATAGACGACCTCAATATATCCTTAGCATCAAACTTTCCTTCCAACGCCAAATCTATACTACAATCCACAATCAATAGGTTATATTCGTGGACCGAAAGTAACGGCCTTACTTTCTCCTTAAATAAAACTTCTTGTGTAAAATTCCAGAAAAGTCGTCGAGTAAACCCAAACCATGATTTTTCCCTTACCTTAAATGGACTTCCTCTTCCAGTCACATCCTCAGCTAAATTCTTGGGTCTAACATTTGACTCCCATCTGACATGGTCTCCTCATATTAAAGAACTCAAACGAAAATGTAATAAAATCATAGCTATCCTAAAATGTTTATCACATCATAAATATAACAATAATCCAAAACTACTTCTATCTGTATACAGATCACTTATTCTAAGCAGATTAACCTACGGCTGCCAGGTGTTCTATTCGGCTAGTAAGCAGCTCATAAAATCACTTGAATCAATCCATCACGCTGCTTTAAGGTCCATCCTTGGGGCGCATCGAACATCTCCCACGCAGGGTGTCTGTGTGCTATCAGGAATTCCGCCATTATCCTATATATTTGACTTCTACACCTCCCGTGATCATCTATACTGGTACCAACAATATCACTTCTCTTCGAGGAGCACTGTCATTCCTCCTCCAGCCTTTCAAAATGATCCAATACCTAATATTCTAAATTTTTTGACTGAGAAAAACATCAAATACAATCCAGATCTCCTCCTGTTCCCAAAAGAACCACCATGGGAATACCTCCCATTGATGGTAGACTTATCACTCTTTATCCACCGTACATCTAACGAGGACCAATATACAGCTCGCCAAAAAAGTATCGAAAAAATACAAACTTACACACATGATACAAACGTTTATACAGATGGAGCTAAAGCAAATGTCGCTGGCACACTGTCCACTCCCACAGCATGTGCCTACCTAATCTCAGGTGAAGCCGAAGCAGTGAGGCTACATGATGACAGCTCCGCATTAGAAGCCGAGATATACGGAATTCTCTTTGGATTGGAAGCATGTGCGTGTTGTAAATCTGAGAACAAACAATACATAATTATCACAGATTCACTGGCCTCCCTTCAAACTATTCAGTCACTTACTATAACCAGTTCATTAGTCTATAAAATAAGATCTACAGCACATCGCCTTACCCAAGAGGGGATACAAGTAGGCTTCTTGTGGGTGCCGGCACATGTTGGAATACCCGGAAACGAATGTGTAGACCGGGCCGCCAAGTCAATGTTGTCTGTCCCTATGCCACCCAATGTCCCATCACCAGAAATCACTCCCTTCTTCCACAAAAATATGAAAGAACATTGGATCTCATCCTGGTCCCAACATGCAACTTTCCTAAGGAATATTAAACCAAATGTTGATCCTTGGTGGCCACCGATCCAAATGTCCAAAAAAGAATTCTCTGCCCTTAACAGGTTGAGATTGGGACACACATCGATATCTCACAACCATGTCCTCCAGGGAGCCCCTCCACCGATTTCCTGCCCATTCTGTAATGCAGCAGTGCTACCTTCGGTGGAACACATCCTGAAACAATGTCAAAACTTAGCAAGAATCAAGGACGAACCACTACACCCTCTTTTAGATAACCGTCCAGAACAGGTTCAGACAATGCTAATCTTCCTTAACAGAAATAATTTAATAAACAAATTGTAATAAATCCGATACTCGTTGTGCCGTAATGACCCTGGCAGTTATACATGGTCAACGAGTATATTACACACAAAAAAAAAAAAAAAAAAAAAAAAAAGGAATGGTGCAAAGATTGAACAACAAGCTTCGTTCTGAATCTCTCTATTTAATGCTCCTTTATTTATACGTTTTTGTTTTTGATTTCCTAGTGTCTTTACCAGACATTAAGTCGTAAAGAAGATTATGTTTCCCATTTTAAATATTGAACTGTCGGCATGTAATAATGTACAGATACGTATTATGGGGCGTGTTACGTAGTTGCATGCGTATATATATTTATACTTAATCTTAACGCTAGAGTACTAATATTATGATTATAGAATAAGTTAAGATAAATTATAATTTTTTGTATTGTATATATGTTTTAAACATGGGCGTCGCCAGCGGGGAGCAGGGAGGGGCAGCTGCCCCCTCCGGAGCCTTGGAACTTTTTAATCAACTGGCATTGATGAATATTCATAGGCGCGTAATCATAGACAATTTGGAAAACTTATGTTTTAATTAAGATTTCATTCTTGTTTAATAAAATATTAAGCCTTTACAACTTACAAATTTTATTTTTCCTATAACTCATATCCTCTTTCTATTATCTCCCCCCACCCCCCTGGCGGCTGGCAACTCATCTTGCCCCTCCCTGGCTCATCGGCTGGCGACGCCCTTGGTTTTAAATAAACGTTAATAAGAGTGTCGGGCACTCACACAACGGGAATATTTGCCCTGTGAGATTCACAACTTATTTAAAAAAAAAAAAAAAAAAAAAATCCGAGTACGGACAGTAAGCAAAATACAATTTTAAAAATGCAGAAAATGCTCGAGAAATAATTTGATTAGCACCATGATTAATGGTTTAGTTTCAAAAAACACAATAAAGCAATTAACGGCGGAAACGTAGAAAAAAATAAACAACGTCAATTTGGCATCAGGTTGGTAAGCGCGATTGTAGGACATTACAGGTATATCGACTTAATGAAGAAACTGAACCAGATAAAAATGTGTTCCTGCGCGTAAAAACTAACCGGGACAATAATTTCCAAGTGGTAATAACAGTTGCGGATCTTCTAGGTTTTTTTTTTTTTCCTACCCTGGGCGCGCCAGCGGCATTGACCCAACAACATGAAAAATTAACAGTTATAACTAAATAACCAGGCGGTCAGAAATGGAGAGGACAAAGGACAGTACCAATGGGATAACTGAAGGCAATGGGAAGGAAAGAATATAGGTAGCGTTAAAGGGAGTAGGAAGACCCAAAACTAAAAGTTGGGTGTAAATCTTCTAGGTTAATCTCCGTAACCAAAACGTAGTAGATCAAAGCACCCTTTTATTATTATTATCACTTTTTTTTTTTATAAATGTTTTTCAATGGACGCTATTATTGGGCAATTTGACGCGAAGAAAATACTATAAAAAAACCCAGAACAGATGTATTGCTCCACTGGTAAATAATATATTGCTACATGAGGAAGGTGGATTACACGGAATAAAATTCATATATATATATACGCAGTTTTTTTAAAGTATTTAATTATACCGAGGTTATACTAGAGAGGAGATCAGTCAGTTCAGTCGCTCTTACGCAGCAGCACAAGATTACACCTGTTCCCCGGCTTGTTCGACATAGCATCAGAAGTAACATTAGTTCTTAAGTAGATGGACATGAGCCATGCTTTGGTTAAATGTCGCCCAACTAATATTGCATAAGAGACGAGGAAGGAAGTATGTTTTCTAAAAAAAATAATTTTAGAACATTAATGATGTAAATGCAGAAAACTCTCTGTGTAAGATGTATATCGGTCACCATCATGGTTCATCTTGATACATGTAAACCGGTTTCTGAGTTTACCGCACGTTTTCCCATTTTGAAAGAAAATTGACGATGATTGAAAGGAGCGTCTTCGACTATAGTCCTAGAGGCCAAATCCGCGCTTTCGTTCGCAAAGCAACCCAGCCTGGCTAGCGACCTATGGTAATTACGAGTTAGTTCATAATTTGTTCTGTATCATCCTGAGATAGTTGATTTGTGGTTTTCAGTGTTTCAAAAAATTCCGCACAACGCGTTCTTTAAAAAAATCCAAAACTAATCTCGCTAGCTAGCTATGCTCGATTAGGATTCTCATCTTTTACGGGAACGAAATTAATGCGTGTAACTTTCTAGGCTCAGTGTATTTTATATTAGTTTCCTATTTTTAATAACTACTATAGTGATCTTACGAATCTGTGGCCTGCAGAAAGTTCAGGATCCCTCAATGGTAACATGCACTTTCTTTGTAGAATGAACTAAAACTATCATGTGCCAGTCGTCGAACCTTGAATACACCTAGTTTCTTTTCTATATAGTATAATCATCAGTTAAAGTAATGTAGCTGTTATTGTTAGGTCGAGACTTTGACAAAGTTGAAGTAAACGGTTGCTATTGCTGTCCGAACAACAATCCAAACTTCTGCACACACACGTCGGTATCACTCTCTGCTGTTGCATTAAAATTTTCTCAAGTGAGACTGATGGTCGGTAAGTGAAAATTCAGCTTCCAAAAAAAAAAGTGCAGGTTTCGAATTTTCCTGAAAATCTTTTTAACATATCTGACAAGTTGCAAGACGAGCGGTTCTTTAATCTGACCGATTGCCACTATTATTTGTGATATTTCTTAATCCGAATTTTAGATTAGTAATGTTTTTTTTTTTTGTTTTTACTGAATTTATCGGGTACCTTCCGCAACAGCGAAATAATTACCAAATTTTAAAAAGAAGCTTATGTTTAGGGCACTACTTTTTTCTCCCATACCGCATTCGCAATGCTTAATGAAAGTCGATGATCACTCAGTAATGAGTTACTCAGAAGAAGAAGAAGAAAAGTGAAGTCCTAGTCACAAGTCCTACTGCCGAATTCAGTTACTCGTGTGTGCCGGCAGAAGACGATCATATAGAACTTGCCGCTTGTGATATATACGACATAACTAAAAGTTTCCAGCTTACCAAACCTACTACCAGCAACAGAATGATCGCAAGACTTCTCTGTACATACAGAATAAGTACAAGTAGAAAGACAGCCCAGAATGCGCAGGAAAGTTACATCTGCCTTTGGCTACATTTCATCATGCTGCCAAACTCCATCACCTGTGCATCCTAGTTGCACGAATAAACGTAGACAACAACATTTCACATTAGTGCGTAAAGTAAAGTGAGTTCCATACCCTTGACACGGCGTCGGGATTGTGAAGTTAAGGTTCACAATGTACTAAGCCCAACGGTACTAATGAGAGTAGGGGGGCCAGTTCCTTTTTCTCGGCCGCCTTTACTTTCCCAGATTTCTCTGGTACCCAATTATTTCAGGCTGGGTAAGCTTGGGAGCGACTTGGATCCGGGACGAGACAAGTCTGCGTACGACGGGAAAAAGAGGTGTATATAAAAAATAAAAGAGAAATACTGCATTTTTTGGAATGGCACTCCCCGGTGGACAAAAATTAAGACAGGTAGACAAAACTTATTACAACGACCGCGACATGCCAGGATAGGATAGTCGTTAGGTTAGCGTTTTATCGAACGGTTCACTAACTACTTCTCCGCATTCTATTGCTCATTGCCCTGCCACTACTGCGATCGTCTACTAAAAGCTTGTCGTCAGTAATCACTCTTATAGTTCACCACTACTTATCATTCGTACCTAACTGTGATATACGCATCATCCGTTTCACTACCGCGACTGCGGACGTGCCTCTTTCCCAATGCTGAGAATCTCACCAGATGGTACCGAAGCATCTCCAGTTGTCATCAATCGGCTAAATTCCAGAGAACCATATTTTGTTACACAATTCCTAAATTATTTCAATCGTATGTTGTCCTATTTACTGAATTATTTTTGTCACTATTCACCTAAAGCAAACGATTCAATGTCAACCAGCCCCTGTATAGCTCCTTTAAATCACATTTCAACATGGCGGGTTTCGCTTATTAACGAATTCCACCCGGATAGTTCTGTAATACGCTAATCTGACCCATCATTGAACATGGATTTATTGTCGGTTTACCTGCATTACCTTCAATAATCAAAGTTTAAGTCAAACTTCCTAGTTGCCAGATTTAATTTTATTAAAATTGTTTTTTTCTGTTTATTTTATTGTTTGTAGCTTTCTACCTCTTTTTACAAATGAACAAGATGTAATTACTTATTAACGTAATTTTTTCTTTTATTAATTTTAATTTCTTTCGTTCATTTATATGTTTCGATATATTCCGCGCGAGATGGAAGGTTTCATTGAGTCAACATTTTCTGATTTACATTTGTGGAGGGGCTTTTTCTGGATTTAAGGTACAAATTGCAGTGATGTACCTTTTTTTTTTTTTTGAACGTGGCAACTGTGGACATTAACTTAGCGCAAGTGGAATTTCTGTATATTTTCACGGCAGCAGACTATTCTGCCCGAACAAAACAGCACTGCTTAACCAACTACGTCGCGACAGACTGGCTCACCGGTATACTTGCCATTGATTTATGTTTAGAAGCTGTATTTTTTAGAGCCCGTTCTTTCCGCTTACTTTTGTTTCTGACACCTTTTTTTTTTTTTTCAATTTGAAGATAATTTCAACTACTAATAACGGTCACTTGCACAAACTTTTCCGGAACAACTTTTCTCATCTTTTGTCGAAATGTCATCCATCTTCTTCCTCCTACGTCATAAGTTGTTTGATTTTTTGTATATTAGTCAGGAGAGCATATATGTCCAAAGAGAACGGAAATGATATTCGAAGCGAATATTAGCTACAGAGTTATTCGTTTTCTGTGCGCAAGCCTAACATCATTTTTGTTTCCTGATATTCTCGGGTGGCCTCTGTATCTTTGTATTGGTCACCCGAATAATTAGTGGACATTTTCTTCTTGCTTCCTTTAAGGTATCACAGAGCGTGCTAATTTCTATTTTTGTTGAAGATGTAGTATTGTTCTTAATTACATTTGTTGTAACTGGTACATGATTATTCTGCGACAATACAGAATCATTTACAGTCTTATTTCTAAAACAACTCCGTTAGGACATTACGAAAAAAGTCTCCATCATTTCTTTAATTAGAGTTTTTCTGCTATGCTTGTTGCGTTAAAATTTTCGACCTCTTTCTACAGCATTTAAAGTTTTCATTCAATTCCTGAGTCTTCCACGTAAAAATATCTTTAATTTTCTGTTGATTTGGTTCCAATAATGTACTATCTGTGAACATTCCTCCTTGTTATTCCACAGCACTGTAGCCGATTTCACATCAACAGACCTCCCTAAGTCGGATAATATTATTCCTTCTTTGCAGCAACTAAAAACACCACAATTGACTAAATGCGTGATCACTGATCCTACAGCTGCGCTTGTCGACTTCGACTAATCTCATCAATTCAAATTATGCTCCAACGCAAAAAATTTACAAACGTTCGTTAACCTATGTAGCCTATTTGCTTTCTAAAAGGAGAGAAAAAAAAATGACTTAGAATTTCTCTTCTGCGGCCAATCAGATAACTCGGAACCTGCGGCTAATTTCAATGAACTTTTCCAATTATTTTGTTTATTTTGGCTTCTCAAACACATAGACATATTAAGTCAGCGTGACAATAATTTTCCGTATCTTCGGTGTGCTTGCAGCAGCGGAATTTGAACCAAATTTCACTCAAACGAAACACTGTCGCCTAATACGCTATAGCACGACACACGTAAAATATTTGAACAATAAACATTTCAAGAAAAAATTCAAACTTCTTGCATACATGCCGCATTAAAAAAAAAAAAAAAAAATACATTTTTTTTTACTCCGCTGAAAGCTACATAGCATCTTCAAAAATGCTGCTAACCATCAATTTATAAACAAACTCGCTGTCGAATTGAAGCTATTAATAGTTTATTTTTTTTATTACAAATTTGAACTTGACAATTTTCCAACAAAATTCTCAACAGTGGCGGGTGGTCGCGAACACCATCGCTGCTTCGACCTCTTTTTTCTTTTTTCTTTTTTTAATAATAATTTAATATTTCATTTGTTTGGAATTTAAAAACAAGAAAGACACTTTAAATTGCGAAGGTCGCTGACAACCTATTTAAAATAAGAATTTTTTTAAGCTAATAAGTTTATATCTCCATAACACTGAGAACTAGCAAATGTATTTATTTGTCCAAATGATAAACTAGAACCGAAAAAGCCAAAAAATTTCTGGAAAATGAAAATACTACCTGCGTTACAGCTGTGGAAGAATGATAAAAAAGCGACTGGAAAAACTAAAATAAATAAGTTTGATTTTCGAGAAAAACAACGAAAGCGGCAAACAACACGTTTTCTCACGTACGATGGAACGATGTTTCTCGATTTATTCGGTTTCTAACGCGATCTATGAAAGGTCACATTTTCGGAAAAAGTGTCTTGACTTTAATGTTATTTTTATTTTTTGAGTGTGTATGTGCCTTTTTTTTATACTTCATTTGAAAAAATCTACCGAATTCAGTTGTATTCGTATTTGTACAAATATTTGCTTTGAAATTAAGCCGTCGACATTTGTTTCGCTTATAACACACAAATACACTCGCAATCACGAACTCGAAACAAAAAAAAAAAAATGGTTCCCAGCGAGGTAAACATTCGGGGGAGCGCTATAACGAACTGTTTCTTTAGAGAGAGAGAAGTTTCGGCTTTGATGTGGTTCGTCATTTTTCAGAGATTGCAGATCAATATAACACGCTTCGATCAGAACAGAGCGAACTTGCCGGCTCCATGGATGTGCGCTTGTGTCGAAATAATTTACGTATCAGGACGCAACTGGCACACTCAGTCGGCAGCTCCGCTTTCATCTGCTAAAATTGAATAAACAAGCGGCGAACAGCATCTTGATTATTTATTATGCCGTTGCACGCCGAAATCAGAGTTCATTTAAGTTTCAGGAAGCGTGCCGCTCTGCTAAGCATCGTACGCATCCCATTGTTTGCTAAAGATCAGTTTCAAGCCAAGCCCGATGTATCCACCGATTTTGCCCCTACATCCGTATCCACGATTCATTTCCTTTAACCTCTTCTCCGCTACAATTGCTTCAATAGCTTTTTTCCCGTTCTCGCTAAAATCGTCCGCTTAAACAGTTATGTAGCAAAAGCAACAAAATATTCCCTCTTTTCGTTCTATTCTTATTTGCGAACTGCAAGAACATTTTTCCTTTTTTTTTTTTCACCCTCGGCCTGATTTTCAACGAATCGTTTTCTTTTAACGGCTTAAAGAATTCACTTTTTTTCGTCGACTATTAGGATCATAATTTAATGGTCCGCGAACGCCCGTGTTACCATAAATCAAACCGAAATAATGACAATTGCGGCACGGATAAACCCCAGCCATATTCAAAATGATGCAATTTAAAGTATCGAAATATGCGCGCCATATGCCATCGAACGCCGCTTTTTTTCTTCTGTTGTTCGTATTAATAATAGACCTTTGCTCACAAATAACGCGGAGAGGAAAGAATTAATTAAATATCAGTTCGATTCGAGATTAATAAAACGAAGGAACCGGGAATAATGAACCACAAAGCGAACGGCAAAAGAAGCACAGTAAGCTGTAGAAAGCTTAAATACACCTTTTATTTTTTTTCTAGGCTCGTCAACCAAAGGGACCTTTACCCAGCAACAATTAGGAAAGGAAGGAGTCAATTTGTTAGTAGGAAGGAATAAATGGTAGGAACGATGTGTGGAGAAGGAACATTCAAGATATAAGAGGCGCAATATGGAGTAGGAAGACCAAGTCGCAGCAAACTGGAATAGAACGCGCAACGCTTAATAGAAAGAGATAAACACTTAATAAGCACATTATCAACATCGAAAACACGCTCTTCGTTTGAGTGGAGAGGGCAATAGGGAGAGAGGTAACCAACAAAAAACGAAAACGGGAGGAAGATAGTAGAGTATGGCTTAAGAACGCAGATAAATAGCGGAGACGACAACAGAACGACGAAGTCAAGGAAACAAAGAGAACCATGGATTGGCAGGAAGACTGATAAAAAGAACAATTGTTAGAGGAAGAGGAAAGGTAAATACTCGATACCATAATCTAAAATGAAAACCTTTACACAGCGAAAGGAGATTAGACGATGAGACTTTTTTTAAAAAAGAAGTGGGAAGAAACAGCAACCCGAGCCAAAGAGCGCACCGCTTCATTACCGAAGATGTCCGAATGACTAGAAACCCACAGCAAATCAATTTGAATGGAATGAAGAGAAGAAAGAACGTGGATAAGTGAGCGTATGATAAAATCGCAGGAATGATAAGTTAAGGGAGAATGAATTGAAAGGCGATCATGAAGTCAAATATAATCACGAATTTAGAGGAAAGGTGATTTTTTTCCCCTTTGGGCACGCTAGTCAAGGACTTGAAATAATGAGAAATAGTGATTGAAGAAAATGAAAATAATAGAACGTAGGATAGTCATCAGTTGGTTTGTAAATATAGAACAGAAAGCAGATAGACGAAAAGATTTTGAAAAATAAAAATCTGTGAGGAGGATTGCACCGACACCAGATCGTCTGTAAACACGGTTACATGCGATGGAAATTGAGAATTGATAGTACTGTGGAATTCATGTCTAATTAGGACCTGCAGAAGAAATTTGGAGAGCGTAGGTATGGTAAACTTATTAGAGGGATGGCAGAGTTCTGCGAAATTAAAAGAGAAATAAGAGAGATTGTCGAAACAAATTATGTAAGCGCAAAACGAACTAAGCCGTAAGAAAATATGGGATGAGATAGAGGTTTTTGTAGGTGCGAAACGCCAGTTCCTAGAAGTGGAAAGATAGGAATGGATAAGGAGTATAGGACGTGAGTGGAAAACGCTTGGCAAAAAAACAATAGCCCAAATAAGATCTGCGATTAGAAAGGGGTGGTGTATTGGATTCGGCAAGGACTGCTGGAACTGGAGAGGATTACAGAAACAATTAACACGAGAAAGATAGGTATTTGCTAGAGATAGACAGACAGAAGGAGGGCTATAAGTTCGCAAAGTAAATAGGAGCAACGAGATTTAGTAGGAGAAATAGAAAGGCTGGAACAGAATGTTCCAATACAGTAAGAAACGAATTAAGTGGTTCACTGAATGATACAATATCATAAGGTGATGCAAAGAGTTGGATATTATCAGGAAAGAATAAAGAAGAAGAATTGAGTGGAAGAGAAGCCACACTGATAGTATATATGTTAAAAAGAGTAGAGCTGGGGGAGAATTTCAAAAGAGAGCTAAATAGAACGATTCAGCATTAGATTGATAATAAGGGAAGTAAACTGCATTGGAACGTTAATTGCTATCATCTTATCTTTTAGAATCGATAAATGAACCTTACCAAAGGCACAGGATATATCGATAAAGGAAGCCAAAGTATAATGTTTTTGGATAAAAGATTTGTATATGTAAGAAACAAAAAAATAACACAATCGGGTGTATGGGCAACACCAAACCGAAAGCGAAACATGTTGTTAGGAATTACATTATGAACCAGCCACCAAACGAGGCGCTTGTTCAACATAACTTCGAACAGTTTTCTGATGCAGAATGCAAAGGAAATAGAATGCACGGAAGAACTTTTTTTAGGAATGGGAATGATGATAAAAGAATTTCAAGAGAGAGCAGTTATACCCCGGAGAGGAAACAATTAAAAAGATCAAGAAGAAAAATAAGGGACTGTTGGACAGGTTTTTCAAGACAAGAAAAGGTATGTCGTCAAGACTTGAAGTGGGGCTAGAAGATTTGGAAGAACTGATTTTAATTCGTAGATATTGAAAGCAGAAGATAAAGGATGTATGGAGGGGAATTATGCGGAAGCCGAGTTAGATACAGTTCATCAACGTTAGGCACATAAGCAGAAGCAACGGAATCGAGAAAAGATTCTAGGCTATCTTTAGAAAGGTTGAGATTAGAGGGACGTTCAGAGGATGGGAATTCGAAAGTTCTGGCCATTTTTCAAATATGAGAAAGAAGGGTATTCCTAGAGAATAAAGAACAGAAATTTTTCCAGGAGGACCTCTTTGAGACTAAGTATATATATATATAGTTCGTTTATGAGCAAGAACGTTTTCGGTTTTAGGGTCTAAATGAAAGGTTCTAAAGGCGACACGACTACGGTTGAATGCGCGCTTGCATTCCTTATTCCACTGCATATGAGAATAAAAATTAGAACATTCCGTTGAGATAGACATTCAAAGAAGAAATTATTAAAATTATAGAAAACTTCATTGTTCAGATGAAGAAGACAATGCAGAAAAGATGTTAGAGGAAAGTGAAAACAAAAAGAAGTAAACAGAGTATTGTTTAAGCATAAACGAATAGTAACGATAGCAAAATATTGAAAAAAATAAATAAAATCATAAAACCATGAAAATGTAAAATTAATGTTAGGCAGAAGATGACGAAATAAACATATCAGACCGGAGTCTATAATGGATATTTTTGAAAAAGGCAGAAGTTTCGAACCACCTGGGATTTTAAGAAAGAAGACACGCGAAGAAGTAAAACTCAAGCCATAGAATCCATCAATATGGATTGATATGAATGAGAAAACGTGTATATGAAGAACGATAAAGCCATAACCGTGAACGGCAAGAGGACGTATAGTCGCACTCTTAGAGCCGGAAATATTAGAGAAATAACAAAAATGTAAATAGTCGAACGTAGAATTTGACTATAAATATTGGGTAAAAGAGAAGAAGTCGAAAATATTTGTAAAAATGAATGTTCCAGAGAATGAAACAGAATGAAACGGCCACCAGAACCACTTGGGCCATCAGTAAAGACACACATGAGATGAAGATTGTGTGACTAGACGACTTTTAGCGATTATGCTACTTTCATCGCATTCCGTTGGTTTCTCTCTTGTCTAGTCGTGGCTAACCGGGTTTGGTTGTTTTTCGAGGAATACTGTTTCACTTAGTAATGAATTTTTATTATGTAACGACCAGATTCGTCAGGGAAATTTTATAAATAATAGTCGTCGATGCTTTCCTTGTCACTGTCAATTGATTGGCTGGACGATGTTTGCGCACGATCAGACCTATCATCAGTAATATTAATGAATACAACTCGACGAATGGAGATTGCACATCGCTTAAAACCCGCTTTAGAGCGGCTGCTTGATATTTTATTCTTTTACTACGACTTTTCTTTACTCGAGGGAATACCTTTCACTTTGAACATTGTATAGATAATGGCAGTCGGGCCCTTCGGCTTTTCGCTACCGTTCCTTGCGGTCACAGACAAAGTACGGGCTAGACGACTTTCGTGCGGTTGTGCTGCTTGCCTAACATTAAGACCACTTAACACGACACCATACTTGTTTCAATGTTGTAAAGACTGCTCACCGCGATTATTTTTGACCCTCGTTTTCTTTGTCAGCCCTATCGGTGTCTTGCCGTTTTGCTGCGAACATGTTCTTTTTGACTACCTGTCGGTATGTGCGAAAGAGAAGTTTCCCCTTCATTAGTTTTATTGCCTACCGTCTGTCGGACTGTGAAATCGATAGTAGATTTGAAAAACAAAGATTCAACATTAAAAAGGGCGGATGTGCATTTCGAATAATAAATTTAATCCTCTTGACAGGATTACTAGCCCCGATGTCGCTGGAAATCACAGGCAAATGTTATGCGATATCGGTGGTCTTGCATAGATTTACTTGTCTACCCTGCACATCAGAAAGACTGTTGTTACTTTGTACATAGTGAAAATGGATATAAGCAGCAGTATTAAATGCTGTTCTTTCAGTTACCAGCTATTTGGACGTTGTTTAAAGTTGCGACTTGTTCTTGTTCCAGTTTTTATTTTACACGATTAAATTAGCTCTCATTCTGAGTGTTCCTTATATCGTTTAATATCTTTGGGCAATTACAATAGGTACACATGGTTTAGTTGGTGTTGAAACCTCTTGCTAGGTTCCCTGCGTACATTATGCAGCACTTTCGGCCTCGCATAGAGATGAGTGCAAATTCGGTAACATCAACTCAGCTAATTTCAAAAGTAAATTTGAATGTCTTACAAAGTCCTATCAAATCGCATTGTGCTTCTAATAGTTTAGACACAAATGGATGTTTTTCTCATCACCGTCCAACCATATACACAAATTTAAAGATCAACGAGAAAAGTTACAAAACCAAACTCATTGAAGTCCTCTTTTCTGCAAGTCTGTGAAGAGATGGTAAATTGTATATCTTAGAGAGGGGCTGGTCGTGAACACCTTTCCACTTATATTGCGTCTAAACCACTCACTCACACAACTGAACATCAGTGATAAATAACAGACGTTAAAGGCCTTGAAGTTCTCTGAGCAGTTGTTGGAGCATGTAGATATGTATTTGTGACCTAATAATAGTCTAAAAGGAACTTCGTATGAAAAATAGTACAAAGTAATTAAGCCGATATACCGTGATAGTGCCTATTTCGTTTTTTTTCTTTACTGAGATTCCTTGAAATTCTTGTATTTTTGACATACTAGCGACTACATCTGCGCATAAATTTGATGCTGCTGCCAGCTGCTTGTCAACAACTTCTTCTTCTGTGTTCGTCTGCGGTTCGAATTGCCGTTGGCGTTCATTATTATTCTGCTTAAAAAATGGGAAATTTTTCTGTTTGTCTTCATTCATAAATGATAGGTGAAATAATTTTTTTGGCATATTTTCATATAATCCGGCAGTGTTGCAAAATATTTCTTTAATACATTTATTTCGTTTTGCTGACAATACATTATTTGCGTGGATACTTGGAACGAACTAAAATATTTAGTTGGTAAATATAGCCTAAGCTGCAATAAACGAATTTATGTGAGTCTTCTATCAGCATTGCGGCTAAACATTTTAAACAAACATACCGCTATTTTTCAGTTCTAACGGTGTGTTAGCCGTGAGAAATTAAACATTCAGAAAAATCGGATGCATTTTTAGATTTCCACCAGCTTGACAATGCATTTATTATTATCTAACCAACATTATAATTTGCTAACCTGTTGGAAGTTCATAGACGGCAACTAATTAACCACTTGTACTCAAATTCAATCATGAAACCGCAAATGCAGCATGGTGTTTTTCTATCTTATGGATTTCCTGTTAATAGCCAAAAAGCATTAAATCATTGCACATATTATTTTTAAGTTATTTTAAGTTATACTTAGAAAAACACATCTATAAACATACACGCTTGGTGAGTAGAGGGACTATTATGTTTTACATCCTTTTACCACATAAGTTTAAGTACATTTTGCAAGAAACCAATGCATACACGGTTCTATGTTTATTAATATGTTATTTCAGCTAAACACATACATGTAATCACTCCTTACTTAAGTACACTAGTTCCCCGCACCTTTATACACACATTTATTTTTTAAATACACCATTCATATTCACAAAAAAAAAAAACTGTACATTGTTGTTTAATGTGTTTATATATTTTAAATATGCCTTTGACAACATTTGTTGTTGACTAACCAACTTTAAAACTTTGCTAATCCTTACACTGAATCCTTTGTTTTCTGATGCATACATTTGAAGATGTGTTTCATTATACCCACATCTAGACAATAACTTACTAACTTAATATTACTGTGCTTCCCACGTTTGCTTCAAAGAATATGTCCTTAAGAAAATCTTTAGTATAATGTTCAATAGAAATTTTCTTTGCTATCACTAATTTTGCAAGCATATAATTTAGTACACATTATATGTCTGTTTGAACACCTGTTATTCTTATGCCATTTAAAAAATGCATCTATGTATATCTAGTCAAAATAACTACAATAGCAATGTTTGTGAAAGAAATATGTTTTGACATGTAGATTTTGGAGGTTGTTTAACATTCAACTACTCAAGGAATACATTATTTAAACACAACATAAAATCACATAAAATATTTCAAAAGACATATTATAATGAAAATTATTTATGATAAAAAGTTGCAGACAGTAGCTCAAAAATATTACGTTAATAAATTTAAATAAAAAATTGCGAGTTTAGAATTACTTGATAATAATCCACTTTATACTATACAACCAAATCATAATATATAATAAAAATATAATTAAATAATTAATATTGATACATATTTCAATATTTATAATAATAATATTGTTTAGTCTATAAACCATTAAAATCATTAAAATGTATATACAATATTTTGATCATCTTGATAATGGCAGCTTGAAACTACTTGACAAATTTTTAATTAATCTTTTTTATATTTTGTGCTTTTATTTTGTAATTTAACACTATTTAATATACATGCATCTTGTGCTTTTTGTATAATTTTAACTATTAATATTAAAGTAATACTTTTGGTCTAAATTGTGTACCCCTTACTGCAACATTAATTTTATCTTAAACTCATGTTTGGAGGAGGGTGGTAACTTCTTGATAAAATTTGTAGAAATTTATAGGACTTTCATCCTGATTGCTGTATTGCAAGTAATGGTACAAAGGTTGAGGTGAGTTATTAATGTGGCAGTGTTGTTGAGTTGAGAATACACATATTAGAATAACTGGGTCACCCAGGTGTGTAATTATATCTCCCAAATAATAAAAACTTAGGTGGGCAACAGAATGTACATCCATTAAGCAGATGAGTGCTAGTTAGTAATTGAATTGCCCACATACTGTTATGCATTATACTTATACACTAGCAGCCATGTGTGCTCGTTAACATTCTTATGTTAATGTATATCAACAATTTTATTTTTTAATGCAAATTACCCCAAACAACAAAGAGATATTGTAATAATTGTTAAGTTAAGTTCATAAAAGTAGTATTAGAAAGCATTTACATGTACACCCGCTTGATCAGACAAAATATTGTTTTTCAAAAATTTAATGATTGTAGTGACTGATTATAAATCATTAAGATAAATACAAAAAGAAGTGCATATAATGGATTTTTATACACTCATTACAAGGAGCTTCACTCAAAAATTGGTTGATTCTTGGTTATCATGCCCTGCAATGCTTACATACACATGCCCACAGATGTTATCATTAACATCATCATCAAAAGCAACAGAAGCAGCACACCACATGCATACCATTATGCTATGTATGCATGTGTATATTGCATCAAACATACATCAAGTGTATTAACTTCACACATATTAGTGTGATCAATTTTGGTTCTTTATGGCCTGAAAAGATTTCTTAGAAGCATACATAATTAAATAAGCAAACTCAGCACACATTAGAAAAGTGCCTGTAACAAAATGTACATTAAACGTATCCTTTGTAGCAATTAAATAGTTGAATACTGGTTAAACCTAATCGGTTTTGGCTAGATATTTATCAAACATAAACCTTTTTTTTTTTTTATTCTATTAGAAGACTATAAACAACACCAGTGACTTCAATATTATAGTAACAAACTAGGAAATATAAAATAGACCAATTTCTCTAACAAGAGATTTGGGTCCAAGATAAAAATTCTGCAGTTAGGATGTAGTAGAAAGTTTTTATGGTTAAAACTTAGACACTATAGCAACAAATGCTATTAAGCATAGCCCGTGGGAGTCTAGTTAAAGATGTATATTATTTGAAACCTAAACACAATAACAACAAATGTAATTAAGTACAGCCCATAGGATTCCAGAACTTCTAACACAAACATTATGAGGACAGATGCAGTCAAGAAATGCCCATAAGCTTGGTTAAAACTACTTCAAATAAAGGACTGACATTTTGTAACTGAAATAAAGTACTACTTGCAATAAATAGAATTTATTTCATATATTCACATGAATGGAACACAATAATACACAACCCACCTTCTTTTATATTCATATTTTTACAACTAATCATACCTAAAATATACAGACAGGGTCCTCCCAAAAAAAAAATTCTGGCTTTGCCACTGCTCAATAACAGTTTTGCAAGTACATGTTAAATTATAGTGTTAGACAAATAAAGATTTTGACAAAAAATCTGATCTACCACTATAGGTGACTTAAGTCAGATGTAATTTTCAAAAAAAAAAAAAAGAAAAGCCCCTTTTTTATAAGAAATATGTTTTTTTTTTCTTTTTCATCTGCCATCTCCATTACAAATGTTGGCAATCAACACGGCAATGTATTTTCTAGATGTGGTAGATCTGAACATTTCAATGGGTGAACAATGGAACTAATGATAAAAATCCTTTGTCCACGAATTTTGTAGGTGCCCTTTTAATCTTTTTCCCAAAAGCTTTTCTTCTATAATGAGAAGAAATATCTCATATTTTTTGCCTCTCATGATGTGGCCTAGATAATGTAGTTTAATTTCCTTAATCAAATTTAATAATTCCAAGTGTTCATTGATTCTTTTGAGGACTTCTTTATAAGTAACTTTTAAGAACCACAGAATTTTCATCATATGCCTATACAAATATAATTCAAAAGCTTGTATACTTCTTTCTAAGGTAGTGTCTAATGTCTAATTCTCATTGCTATACAGTAAAACTGAGAAAATGTAGCAGCACAGAATTCTAATGTACAATGCGAGATTTAATTCTCTTCTGCTGAGCAGGTTTTTTATTTGCAACTATCATTGAGAAAGGTACCCAGGTATCTAATTTATTTGACCTGTTCTAATTTTGTCCCATCTGCTTCTATTACACATTGCACAGGCTTCTTAGAGAACACTATTACTTTTGTTTTAGAGCTGCTGATAGTGAGCCCATAAGCTTTGCTATAGTCTACAAGTGTGTTCATTATTTTTTGCAATTTCTCCTGACTATTGGCTATAATCAGACAGTCATCTGTGTATCATATATTATTAATTGTGACTCCATTTACCTTGATCATCCCGTCATCCTCATCAAGTGCTTCTCTGAATATTACTTCTGCATATAAATTGAAAAGCAGAGGAGACAGTACACATCCCTGTCAAACTCCTTTTTTAATTTTTATATCCTCCAATGTTACACTTCTGATTTATATCTCAACTGTTTGCTTCTAGTACAGCTGACTTATTATAGGGATACCCTCTAAAATTTCCATCAATTTTCCATGTTGTACACAATCAAAAGCTTTATGGTAAAAGTATGTTTAGTTTTAAAAAAAGAAACTACTATGAAAAACCTATTTGAACAGTTCGGTTTCTGTTAGATTTTCTCATCCTGAATTTAAAGTATAGCATAGAAAATCTCAATGAATGTATGAATATATCAGGAAATTTTAGCTGCACAGGTATTATTACTAAACTTCTGTTATAGTGTATGGCAAGCTTTACCACAATTTTTCAGGTAAATGTTTATGCATGTATATATGTTAACAAAGTGAAACAAATTTTTGGTTGTAATAAAAAACCTTTTTAGTTTATATCTCTTCAATATATCAGTTAAAAATGATCAGTAAGTAGGGAGAATATGGGAATTCTGGTGCAGTGGATGGGGTAATGTCAGAGGCACAGAAGAGGAAACATCCCCCCATCTAGCATTACCCTGACCACTGCACTAGAATTCCCATATTCTCCCTACTTCAGTATTATCATTTTGAGACCTACAATAAATTCTTAATTAATCAATCAATCCATCTGATGCAACTATAAAGTAAAAAAAAAAGTATTAAAAATTAGACTGTTTTTTCTTTATTTTTATTTTTAATTAATTATAAATTTACTACTATATAAAACAAGTGAAATTAATTTTATTATAATCCTTCTTAAAGGAGATTTGTCCACATGCATTCATAGTGCCTGAATAACATCATGTTGGGAAAGGTGAACCAGCATGTGAATATTTTGGTTCCTGAAAATCAGCTGCTGCTGCAAAAATTGGGGATAAGGCTAATTTTTGAGAGCTAGCCAAATGACAGACTTGAAGAATAATTAAAACAGATTAACTTATTTAGTTAAATTAATAACATGATATTTTCCTCAGTAAAATTAATGGAATACACTGTAAAAAATCACATATAATTGAATGAAATTAATACATTGATGTTCATGTTGTGAGATTCTGTGTTTTCCAAGTGATTACCATTATTTCTTTGAAATGGTAATAGTGTGTGTGACATTGACTGGGTACACTAATGAATTCCAATATTTTTAGTTTTATTTTTTATTTAACTCAAATTCCTTTCAGTTTTCTAATATGTTGAATAATAGTCACTTCATAAACTACTCACTGATTCCTTACTTAATTTGTAAGCATTATAGTAATGCATATCACTGAATAATATATTCATAAAAATCGGAGGATGTCGCTTTTTTCTGTCTATTTAATTTCATAAATCATTTCGAACTAAAAAAATTCATCTTTCAAATGGAATTACCCCACAAATCAAGCAAAAAATCTTCCCATTAATATGAAAAATCTAAACAAACACACTTTGACAATTTTAAAAATAATGAAGAGATATTATATAACTAAATGCTACAGTAATTTAGAAAGAAAAAAAGAACAAGCTGTACATTGTTATTTTTAAAAGAAAGAACTGGGCGCATTCGCATCAGTGAGAAAATTGAAAATGAATACAGCAATACAAAAGGTAACAACAATAAACGTGGCCACTCTGTTGTTTCATCGGCAAATTTTATAAAAATCTGATGAATGGAATGATGCAAAGATTACTAGAATTTTGGTAGAAGTGATAACAAATCACTATTAAAATAATATGCACTGCACAGTTCTTCTCACAGTTCTCATTTAACGAGCTGCTGCTAAAGAAGTTTATTAAATCTTTGAAAAATGTCTCTTTTTCAGCGTCTATTTTCTTTCTTTATCTTTTGATTATTTTCCAGTTTCATTAAAATTTTTTGCACGTTGCAGCTCGTGTAATTTATTCTGTAATTCAAATGAAATTATAACCATTTTGTTGCTCTAATTCTTCAGCAAGTTATTTTAAAAAAATTCCATTTCAAAAATCGCGTTAATTATCCTTAAATTGTTTAAAATATCGTCCTTAAAACTGTTACTTTGATACAAAAAAAAAAAAAAAAAGTATAATGTAATCAAATCAAACAGTCAAAATTTTTCCCTTAAGAGTTTGTTACACCAGAAATTTTTTAATATAACATAGCAACTGAAAAAATAAATTTCACATCCTGTATCTTAAATAATATGCTTAATGTATATATAAATGTGAAAAAAATTCTTTCTTACTTAGCGGCAAAATTGAGAAAATTGAATTATCTATTTTATTACTTAGAGCAATTTTTCAATTACATACAAATTCGGACTTCATATCTAGTGTTATACCAACCGACTCTTGCCTATAGGATAATACACTGGGGAAGTGCAACGAGATACCACATTGCTCCAATAAATTATTTGCAAAAATCTGAGTAAAAAATTTAATTCAGGTAGTCATTCTTCTAGTGACAGAGGTGTATGAAGTGTGAAAGATCTTTATACTATGAATCTTGTACTTTATGTTTTAAAAAATAAAGAAAAATGTAATATATAAATATCTCCTATGGAAAAACGGGAGCGTTGCAACAAGAAAAAGCAGACTTACCTTGCTTCTACAAATTTCATAATAGAATATAGGGGAGTATATGGAGGCCAAACTATTTAATTCATTACCAGATACTTTAAAAAACAAGCTCAGAAATTTTAAATATAAACGAAAAATTTTAATAAATTACATCACTTTAGCATCTAGTGTGAACAATTTCATACGTTAACGTTGATCGCATTACTATAACAAAGTTCGCATCTTAGAATTTTGCAATGAGAGTAAATCGATTTTAGTTTAAAAAAAATTACTGTATTCTGATACATACGATTAGTTAATCTTACAATGGTTTTTGGTACACTTTAACATTTAATATTATATCACGGACAGGACTATAATCATCCAGTTCACTATTAGAACAGTTAAGAAATTTTAATCTTAAAAATAATACATATACAGGTAAATTCATATTAAGAGGTTTCTAAACAATATCATTTAATTGTACAAAAAACAAATTATTACACTACACGATACACTGCATTAATAATAAAGTTGAACAGTTTGTTTAATTAATAATTTTACAAAAACAAGTTCACTAAGACAATATAAATAGAAAGATAATATTAACATATTGCTTAATAAGTAACAACGAAAATTCAAGATCTAAAATATACTACAGTGCAAAAACATTTCGAAATGGAATTTTACACGGTAATTGTAAATTTAATGCTATCTAATCATTTTATATTTGAAATTATACACGATTACATTCCGTTATCATCTTAAAAATTAACTTTCTCCTAATTTCCTTAATCAAATTCTGTAAAGATACCGGCTTATTTAAGCTTAAACGAATGTAACCCGATTTTGAGTATAAGTTTGCAGCATCGGTAATCGAACAGAAAATTTTTCACTAAGCGATTACAGCGCCATCAGTCGGCAATTGATGATTTCTTTATTATGAAGATAAATAATTATATTATGAAAACATTATACATGAATCCTATATTTGTAATATTGCTTAAAATAAAAAAGCTAACACATCGAAATATCGAGTAATTTTCAATGGAAAATTTGTTGTTAAAACTATTGTTTGACGGAGTATAACCTTTGATGAAAAAAACTGATATATAAATATAATTACATCAATGAAATTATAACTTATATTATTTGATTTATGTAAACAATACTTAGTATTTAACCTCTGTAAGTTTTGAGACTTCTGAAAAAACTGATGTACACACTTCTTAATGCAAAATTCGAAATATGTTTTGTTTTAGAGATTGCGATAATTAGTATATATTATTATTACTAACTTCTACTTACTTAAAACACTGTTAGATTCGGTTGAGCGTATTGTGAATATAAATAATTTTCATCACGACCGATTGATTGCGCTCTAATCGCTGCATAAAATTTTTCCGTTCGATTACCAATGCTGCAAACTTATATTCAAAATCGAGTTTCATTCGTTTAAGCCTTATTTAAGACAATTTAGGTTCTAATTATTTTGATAAATACAAACGATCAGATCGATTAAGTATCGTTTTATTTTTATATTGTTATTACTAAACATAACTATTTAATTTCAATTTAGATTTAATTTCAATTTAAACATTTATTTTTGGTCCAAAAAATAAAATTACAGTTTTTTAATTTAAGTTTTAAACATACACTTTTTTTTTTCTCTTAGTATGTTTTAACAATATTACCAATTGGCAGTTACATTTAATTTTTCATAAATTCTTAAGATCTCTAGTTTTCACTGGTTTACTAAGTAAACTATAAGAATATTATCTTTTACTTTAGTATTTTGTTATTTTATTTCTGTTTTATTCATTCTATTTAGCTTAACTAATTACTACTATTATTATTAGTGTGTTTACATACTTTACTTTTAGCCCGTATATTATTGTTGAAGTTCTCGTGTCAATTACAGGGGTTAGGGAAATATGTGCGTTTAGTATTAGATTTAGGCTTACTGATTTATAATTTAACATATTTTTATATCTAAATATTTTACCGTCTGAGTATACAAAAATATATATTGTAAACATGGGCTATGTAATCTGTGACTTATAAAGCTTTTTAATTACATATTTACGAGTGCCAACACATATATGTAGCCCATGTACGCTTATTAATAAGTATACAAACTATGTATTATAATTAAGAACACAATTATAGTTTGTAAACTTAGGCTACAAAAATTTATGTCGTATATTTACTACATTAAATGCACATACAGGTAGCCCAGGTATGATTAATAATAGTTCCACTACTCGCGCTAACTGAGCGCATTTGCCGCTCAAGATGATTATTCTAATTTATATTTCAATTGTCAAATTAAGAAATGAACATTTGATTTGATTTAATTCGAATTATTCGAATGTATCGGAGAGAAACCCTATTCGGGACTGTTCTCAGGTATGCACTTAATTTGAAATTAAACTGGCCCCGCTAGCAAAGAAATGTTGTAAAAAAAAGTAAAGGTCAGTCGCAGAATCCAATTGTTCAAACATTCTCTTCGAATTCACTGTGAAAATTTTATCGACGGTGATCTTCGTCAGAAGAATCCACGGAATTCATGTTACTTTATTTAAGAATTTTTCATTATTAACAATTTAAATTATACGCTCTACTGAATTAAGTTTAGGGTATGAATTTAGAGTTTTCAAGTATTACCTTAACTACAATATACTTACATGTGGTTATTTTATTTCTGCGAATGTGTGTATTCTTTGCTGCAATTAATCTCCCAAAACAGCTACATGTATATTAAATAGGACAAACTCTTTCGCTACCAAATCTTCGCTTCACAGTGGAATGCCATTTAGATGTCACTGTTGCATCCTTCAGATGCAACCCGTAGTACATCTTTTCACGAACTACACGCAATACAGTTAGCAGATTTGGAAATTTTTAACTTTAAATATACCTTTAAAAAAATTATAAACACTTAAAAATTGTACACATATTTTTGAAGCAAATAGTACGAATATTATTACATGACTACGAATTACATCTGATAAATTTTTAGAGTTACAAAAGTATTGTATGGCCAAGCAGGTTTAGAATATTTATTCCTACAACGATATTACATAATATGGGAGCCTTCAAAGTAAAGACATATGCAGTTGTGAAAATTTAGAAAATGTTACCAAGTTAAAATACACCTCGGGGGAGAATAGCATTTGTTAAGAAGCTTCATTGAAAGTATTGCAAGCCAAAATATTCCAGCCCTACATTGAAATAAGGTACAACGTACAAAAGCGTAAGATGGCGCATTTTGAATCGTTAATAATGCTCAGAATTACTGAAATTTTAGGAGAAACAAAAATAAGGAAAATTAACAAGTTGCAGCAAAAAAGATGTTCAAAATCGGTATTATACAACGAGCACAAAACGAACGCATTACCTAATATCATCACTTCGTGAAACAAGAATAATATAATGTCGTCAAAAGTGTCACTTTATTACGATTAGTTGTTGAGGGCTAAAACTGAGAATAGAAAATTAACAACTAGGAAAAGCGCGTAAAATGCTACGAATTATAATAAAACTTGCTATATACGACGACACACTTAGTAATAGTAAGATAGACAATAAGGATATAATTATGTAAGCAACAAATTGACTAGAAAACATTAATATATTAAAAATTATAACACCAACATGTTTTGGAGGCATAATTATAGAGCAGCAGTGTCTCTGTAACACGTTGGTGTTATAATTTTTAATATATCAATTATTTCTAGTCAATTTATTACTTATATAGGTGATTATATTAATTTCGAAAGCATGTTTATAGAAAATCACTTTACAGATAATACCCCGGAATTTATCAAATTAACGGAAAGTATACCGAAGAAAATTCAAGACGACAAAAATTTAAAAATAGCAAAACACAAAAATTTGATTCACGGCTTGGAGTAAAGATTAATAGAATTGATAAAATAAAGAAAGAGCCATAATAACAATAAACTTTCCATTTTTTCTGTTTCGTTATGTCTCCCCTTTTATCCACTCATTCCTTGATCTTTCTTCGTTTATACTCTGTCTAAATTTCCATAAGGCACTACTTAAACTTGAAATTAGGGGGTTACCGATGAGAGAGTGGTGGTACATGTATTATTAACTAGAACAAAATGTAAATTTTACACTGTATAGTTTTGACTTATAAGCTAACAATTAATAAATATTGAAATGGAAATTTTTGGTGACACGAGTAAACGATATAGTTATGTTCGGAACCCACAGACGAATTTGTGAGATCACGCGCAAATTATTTTAAAAATTAAAAAAAAAAAAAAAGTTTTCCTAATTATTGACAGTGCGCGCTTAAATTATTCGAGCACGTCTAAATTATATTTAACGAAAATGAACATAATCACGATTAGATTTAACGACAATTATTTATTGTGTCTGATGAAAAACATACATAAAAATACGTATACATATATGTATATATATATATGTATTATGTATTTTATCAAATATCATAAAAAACGAAAAGAGTAACATGTAAATATTATTTTACTAATTATAGCATGTGAAAAAAATGAGAAAAAATCATCCGAAAAAGTAAATAAACAAAATCTGAAAATAAAAATGTCGTTAAATCGAAAGACCTTTCAGAGTCACCTTTACACTTATATTCTAACAATTGGTTTGTGTCATTGCAATATTTTTAGCGAAACGATAATAGTGTGTAGAATGGTGGCCAAAAATCATTACACTGCTCTTTTTTTCACTGCTCCGACAAATGGGCAGTTCCAACTCGGAGCAGTGATCAAAAAGCACGCCCCTGCTGACGCTGCACGTTTTTTTGTCACACAGTTTTCTCCATAATCATGTTTCATCTTATTTTCCGGGAATTAAAATGAATAACATATGAACGATGTAATATTTTTCCCATTTTTTTTTCCAGTATTTTTTAAACATGTTTACACCGTTAATTATAGTTTTTTTTTATTAGTGTGTATTATTATTATAGAATAAAAAAAATCGTTTTATTTTTCTATCCATAATTATGTAAAAAAATATTAATCTTTATTATCTATTAATCAAACATTTCGCGTGTCAGGTGTCAAGGTAAAAATAATAATTTTGTTTTGGGCAAAAAAATCACTGCCTAATTTCGAAGAACTGCTCCGGCAAATTAGTTGCTGGGCATGTCTCTAATAATGTGTCGTTGCTAATTGTAGCGGATCGAGTTGAAGTTTGTTATCAGCGAATGGTAGTATTTTGATGCAGGTTAGTACCGAAGTCGTTATGTTTCCCTAGATAATGGCTGTTTTGATTAGTATTTCTTAGTTGCCTATTTCCCGCACTAAAATGTAAATACCTGAAATATGAAAATTCATCTTTTAAATTTTTCAAATAAATTTACTTCATTGCACATTCTGCGTAAGTCCAAATGGCAGTTAAAATCATTTATCGGGACTGTAATAAAATAAATTCATCCCAGCCAAAATGTGCCCGATGAAACTAGCTTATCCTAATTATTATATATATATTTTTTTTTTTTGCGGCGTTCTATTTACTCAGTGCGTTACATTTTGGGTACCGTTTATTATCGGACACTTTTTAGACAGGCCGCGCTCGAAATAAACTTAATGACGTGTCCCCAATCAATTATGTTAATTTTTAAATTTTAATTGGACTAAAACTAAAATATGCATTAAAATAATTTCACCGCTATTTGCTGCATTATAACTAATAAAGGAGATGCAAAAAAGCTATTTTATAAAAACGGTATGGTAAGAATATAAAATCAGATTCGACTAAAAGTGGATAGTTTAATACTGCGCAATTATAGTAACTAGAGCAAAAATCTACAGTTTACAGAGAGTATACAATGAAATAAATTCATTCGAGAGGTCTAGTGAATCTTTTGCTCAATAGGCCGAGTCCTATATTTAAAGTGTTCACATTGCGGTGGAGTACTATTGATCAAAACAATCATTACCTGAGAAAATTCCATATATGGCTTCGGTGCTTAGTTTTATTAGCAGTTCCAGCTTGGATCAAACTTCAGTTCAATCCACAACAATCACTAATGCTCGAAACGAATGAGTTGTGTTGTGTCGTGACGGGTCATTCCCGTTTGACCCGCAATTTCTTTTCGGCTAAGACGCACCTCCTACTTTATTCGTAGGGTATTCTTCTTATTTATTACATTCTTGTATACAATATATATATATATATATATATATATATATATATATATATATATATATATATATATGTAATCAGCATTCCGTTCTAATCTTACCTTCTTTATCTGCAAAAACTGCGAATCTTCTTTCTTAAATTTATTCTAACCTACGTGCACCATATGCCGTGCTTACAGCCATAGTTGCAGTACATGATGCAGTCCAACTGTAACAAAAGAAAGGAGAAAATAACATTAAAAATAAAATTAAACAAAAAGAAAGTTAATTTAATTCGTGGCATTATTTATAATTATATATTTTTTACATTGTAAAAGTATTCATTTTTAGAAAATGAATCGCTAGTTCATTATTATTTATTTTTTTACGGTTTACTTGACTTAAAGTAAAGTAAGTCCCATATATCCTTGATCCCGGTATCATGGATTGTGAAATTAAGCTTTTCATAATGTGCTGAGCCTAATGGAACTAATTGGAATACTGGGGCCAGTAAATTTGTAGACAAGCACTTAAACACTAGCCTCTATCGGGGATTTTTTTTTTTGTATTTCGTTCAACTTCGATTATGGACTTTAATGATAGAAAACTGATCCAATTAATGACCCGCGATAATTTTAAAGCGGGGCTAATATGAAAAATCATATAACATTATCGTGTAACGGTTTTATGTCGATTATATGTAACGTTTAAAAATTATGTAGTCAGCTAAGATGCATACCGAGAATTGTCTCGATTACGGCTTTAACACATCGGCTAACAATGCTCCATTATTTTTTTCGTAAAATTTTTTCAATTTCAAATTTCAGCCAGCATGAAAAAAAAATAAAAACCAGGTGGCCCTCTTAGCCGCAGCTTTTGAGCAGTTTTTCTATTGATTTTACTAAATTTTTCTTAAGCCGTAAATTTCCTCTACTTCTTTTATTGCTTTTTATGAAGATTTCTTACCAAAAGTTGATTTTTTATTTTATTTTATTTTATATAAATATAATTCTGTGTTTGCTTTTAATGGAAGTGTTACTGTCAGATACGAGACTTCTTTAAAAAATACACAAAAAACCTGTTTTAGCTTCCTTTATTCGTTCTTTCCCGAAAAATCTGATACGTGATGTTCATTTTGGTCCAGTCCATAGAGGTATTTCTTGGTTGATCGAGCTATTTCTTCTGGTTAGCGTGCCCCCCCCCCCCAAAAAAAGAAGAATAAAAACACATCTTACCCTGAACTGATAACTACACTACTATCGAAAAACTTAAAACACAATTCATTAGATATATTAAAATATCGTTTTTCGCAATATGTCTCCTAATGAAAAAAAAAAAAAAAATGAACATAATATTATACGCGCGGACATTTAAAACGTATCGCAGCAGACAATTTTTTTTTTAGGAAAATTAGATATGATACATTGAACGAAGAAAATGGAAACGATTTGCGAGAAAAATAACCCCCCCCCCTTCCGGCATTGCCGTTAATAACCGAAATTAGTCGACATATTTTGACATTTCCAAACATCTTATGATGTGAGGATAGTCGCGCGTTCACAGGCGCTCTATGTTATATGCCAACTGATAACAGAAATTAATACTTTGGTAAAGTTTATTTCCCGCTAAAATTTGAGAAGGAATTCTACTATTAGAGTTCTATCAAGGACGGCTTTAAATCCTAGCGCACACCGTAATTTGTGTAACATACTCTTATTCGACTGTCAGAGATGGTTTGTTTTTGAAGTCGACTGAAAACAGAGTATTAGGCCAAGACAATTCCATCTTAATTCCGAAGGAAAGCACAGGCGCGAAGTAATAATGCGAAGGAAACCGTAAAGTACCGAAACGACACATCGACTGCTACCATCATAATACGCACACCAAGTGATGGCTACTTGGTCGAGAAAAATAACACTGAGCGATTTCGGCGCTTTACTGAAAACCGAAATGAAACACAATTTTGGAACTTATTTGCATTTTCATTAGACTACAGTCGTCATCAGCATCTTTTGCTCCAACACAAACTAAAAATTTTACCACCACTTTAAACAAAGAGGAAATGATAACGTGTTAAAGAACATCTATATGAGGGACTAGCTAGGCGAACTGAACTATTTTTTGATAATGCGAAATTTGTTCGGGTTCGAGAACGGAATAATTTGTTTCTTCTAGCGAACGATACTAATACGCGGAGTTATTTGTGTAAGTCTTCCTTTGGCAAAAGGAACTTTATAAAGAATAACTTTCTTTACGAAGGCAATAAATTTCCTCAAACTAATAACTTGCTGGTAATAATAGTAGCGAATGATTTGGCCAGGCAGGCAAACGCGAAAAAACCGTTCGAAATGATTCTAGCTCCGTTCTGGTACCGATTCGACCGCTGCCAGTACGATAATATTTTTGACGATAAATAATTTTAAAACTGTCACAGAATGAAGGCAAACTCGGTACCGCCGCTGATTTGCCCTGCTATAGAACGAAATAAGCTGGCAGCAGGCGAAGCTCTGCCAAATGCGACGACATTTTTCTATACATATTTCGATGATTCGTGCGCGAATTTCGCCACCTTTTCTAAAAATTTTCCCCACACCTACTTTTTGAAATTTTATTTTTCGGTCAACTTTCATCGCGGTATTATACTGCTAGTGAGGAAAGGAAACTTGCAGGGGGAAACCTCAAAACCAACAGCCGACTAGCGTTCGGCCGCCGAGTGTCTGCGAAATTTATTCAAAAACGAAATGAGAAATAAATTAAATATGAAAGAAAAAAAGTCGTGCGATAATAATGATTAGTACAGAATTGGAGGAGGGTGGGGGGCAAAAAGAAATAGAAAAAATTCCTTTCGCAGTATGCTGTAATCTTCCTGGTTGCGATGTACACATAAATACTTGTTACAGTAATTGTGATTTAGTGCCGGCATTATATTACAGGATTTGCACTGTGTGCATGGACGAATAACTTTTATAATATTTTATAATTTTCCAGATGTCTTTCCTTTATACCATTTACAGGAAGGAAATACCGATGACGATTCTACAAACGTTCTATTATTACTATTTATTATTATTAGTGTGTAATTCTTTTTTTTTTTTTTGTTATTGTTATTATTATTATTATTTTTTTTTAGACAAATAATATTGTATATTTATGAAATACTAAGGGGCAAAGGACTGTGTGTAAATCATAATTACGTATAACGTTATCAGTATTAACGACAATGATTACAAAAATATTGTGTGCAAGATGCCCTTTGCAAGTATACTTGCAATCAATTAAAGACAGTAGTCAGGATGATTAATCCGGATTATTAGCAAGCGCAATATTAAACTTAACAACAACCTTAAAATTTAAATAAACTACATTAAAATATTAACATATATTGTAGCAGTATTGTGAAGTTATATTATGTAATGGAGTAACGTTTGAGTTAGCTTAAGTTTAAGGACAATTATAATTTTATAGTTATAATCATTAAGGTGTTTGGCCACCACAAGACCTATCTTATTCCGGATCTAAGTCGCTCTCACGTTTACTCAGCCTGAAATAACCGGTTACCAGAGAAATCTGAGAAAGTAAGGCGTCCGAGAGAAAGGAACTACCTCATTAGACTTAGTACATTATCAAAAGCTTAATTTCAAAATCCATAATGGAATATATGGGACTTACTTTACTTTTACCGCAGTTATAATATTACCACTTGTATTTTAAACGGTACATAACGCAGCACAATATAAAAATGAGAGATCTATACGCATATATAATTGACAGATATGAAGAGGAGGTTGCTTAGGTTAAACCAATTAGTGATTTAATGTTTGAAGGATTGTTTTTTTTTTTTTAAATTAAATATAACATTAAAAATGTAATAATTACGGAAAAGAAAATTATGGAATTTAGTTCTCTTTTACTTTCGCGCGCAAAGCGTCTAAATTTTTGTATAAAAACCGTTTGTTTTTTACACAGAAAAAAAAAACTCTTTTTGTAAGATCGAAATAAACGCACCATACGTCCGCTATATTTAAACAACAACTCGATTATTATTATTATTATTATTATTATTATCTGATAACTGTAAATAATATATTTTGCTTTCTCATAATTTAACACTAATTTATTAGAACGTATCATCATCATTATCGAACGTTGGCTAATATTTGAGCAACCTTTCATTTGTCTAGTACATTCTGGAACAGTTCAATGGTGGACACCTGATACCATTGAGTCAAATATTGTATTCACGTTATTCTTCTTCTTTCCGGTGGTCATTTTCCAGCAATCTTTCCTTGCATCAGAAGTTGGAATGTACTATATTGCCTTGGATGGATGTGTCCAAAGTATTTTATTTTTCTGTGTTTAATTTCTTTTATTATTTCTTTAGACTTATTTAATCGATTTCAGAGTTTCGTATATTGTCCGTCCATTTTATTTTAAGTATCTTTCGATATGTCCACATCTCGGAGGCATCAAGTTTTTGTTCTGTTGCCTTCGTTAATGTCCAGATTACAGCCCCCCATATATGTATGTAGTAACACCGAAAATATATAACACTTTACCAGCCTAATTTTTAATTCAGCACTTATATTCTTGCTGCACAGTATTGTTTATAATTTAAAAAATGCATTCCTAGCTTTTCCAATTTGTTTATTTCTTCACTCATGATGTCCCATTGATCGTTTAAATTACTACCTAAATATTCGGTCTTTTTGATTTTTTCTATTTTTCCCCCTTGAATTGTGTAAGTGGTGTTACTAAATTTCCACTTTTTCTACTTACCACCATGTAATTCGTTTTAGAGATGTTCAGGTGCAATCCATATATGTGACATATTTCAGCGAGGACATTTACAAATCTTTGCAGTTCCTTTAGATTATTCGCTATTAAAATCGTGTCGTCCGCATATCTAAAATTATTTACTATTTTCCCATTTACTTTAATGCCGCTGCTATTAAGTTTCTTATGGACTAATTCAAAGATTTTTTCAGAATATATATTAAATAGCAGCGGGGATAAAATATAACCTTGTCTTACCCCTTCTGCGTATTGCTATTTTCTCTGTGGTATGTTGTTCAATCCTAATACTGTTTGGCACCGATATAAGTTTTTTATCACCCGTATATCTTTGTCATCAATTCCTGTTCTTTTTAGGATGTCCATTAGTTTATTATGCTTTACATTGTCGAACGCTTTCTGAAAGTCGACAAAACATGTAAAGACTGTACGTGCAACATCTCGACATCGCTGAATTAGCATCCTAACACTGAATAGGGGAATCTAGTACCTAAATTTTTCCTAAATCCAAACTGAGTATCAGCTAGTTGCTCTTCTATTTTCTTGTATATTCTCGAGTATATAATTCGAAAAAAAACTTTTAGTAAGTGACTTATCAAACTGATACTTCGATAATCCTTGCATTTTTTAGCATTTCGCTGTTAACTTCGTCCAATCATCCGGAATCTTCCCCGCATCATATATATTATTGAACAATTGGGATAAAGAATCTGTAGCTTTTTTCCCAAAAATTTTTATAATTTCAACTAATATTTGATCCGGTCCCGCTGCCTTTCGGGTTTTGCCATTTTTAAGTCTTTTTTTTTTTTTTTTTTTTTTTTTTACTCCCCTTGGGTTTGCTACCAAAGAGCATTAGCCCAGCAAAAAGGAATAGATACATGGAATAGAATAGAAATTATATTTTTATTCTGTCGACAATGGAACACTCCTAGGACAGGAACAACAGAGAGAATAGGTAGAGAAAGAACATAAGAGGCGTTGAAAGGAGCAGGAAGACCAAGCTTTAAAAGATGATAATAAAGTAACTCACGCTCGCGAGATAAACCGGAGCATTCGAAAAGCACGTGATTCGCATCATAAACATACTGGGAACCTTTAGGATTCAATGGGCAAAAAGGAGATGTAGCCAAAGAAAAGCGATTTAATGAAGAAGGAAGGAGACTATGCGAGAAACGGAGGCGAGATAATTTAGTAATTATGGACCGACGCAAACTGGGAAACTCATAGAACCAAAGTCTTGTTCTACTTCTTCGATTAGGATTGGTTGAAGTGTAATTGTCATAACACCTTCTTGCGTTATATTTTATAAAATATGAGGGCATTTGGCATTTACCAGAAGAACAATGTCGTCATAGCTTTCCTGTAGTACTAAGGTTACACAAACCATTTATGTACATTAGAAATAGAAACGGTTTCAGAATATTCCCCTGGGGTACCTCATAATTTTGATCCTCTTCATTACTATAGTTATTGTTAATTTTTGCGATATATTTCGTTTCTTATAAATACGATTTAAACCAATTTAAAATAAATTTTCGGAAGCCCGCATTTTGTAGTTCTATTAATAATAGAGCATGATCAATCGTATCAAAAGCTTTTTTAACGTCAAAGTAGACTGTCAAAACTGATCTACCTTCTAAATTTTCTAATATAAACTTGATGTGCTCGATAAAGGCTAGTTCAGTTCCTATGCCTTCAAGACATATAAGTGAATGTGGGTATGTAGGTATGTAGCATATACAAGTATATAGACAGGCTCGCCACATTACCCCGGGCCCCATATGAAAAGGGGCCCGAAAAACCTAAAAAGTTAAAATCCCCTTATCCCTACGTTTTTAGTCAGAAACCCAAATGTGTAAATACACTGTTTACTTATCATATTTAAATAATAAATGTAACAATATTAATTAATATTTGTATATTTAAAATTTTATTTTTCTTGCTTTTATTTCTACAAATTCGTCAATTACATCATCATAATCTATATTTTTTGCCAATTCCCGTTCGGTTGACAAACATCATATAATGATTCAAACGGGACTAACTTAAATAGGAGCTTAAAGTATTTTTCATGATTTTTAATTTACTAAAGCCTCGTTTACCAGTAGCGACACTGATAGGTGTAACAATAAAAATACGTAAGCGTATACATATTTAGGGAAAAATTATAAAGCGATCTAATAAAAGCTGTACCGATTCAGATTAATTTTGCTCTGATAATTTCACAAAATTGTCTGAATCTAAAATAGGCATAAAAAGATGGCACGCAGAATTTGTACTACTACCTGACTCATTCGAATCAGTAAAAATTTCTACTCGGAATTTCTGCTCAGTGAATTGAAATGATTAGATGATAACTCGCCGTGAAATTTCTTTTGGCGTCATACCCTAATTGTTTTTTTAAGCCCTACAGGAATTTTCATGTCGATTGCCTTTAATTTTGCATCATTAAGAATATTACCCCAAGAGTTACGAATATTTTTTATCCCAATAAATAAATCTTTTATTTGATCACTGGCTTCTTGAAACGTAAGTTTCGGAATTTGAATAATTTTGTTTTGATTATCAATTATTTTTAAAATTTTGTACCAAATTTCAGTTAATAAAATAAATTCAGACGATTGAAAATAATCGATTAATCCAGAAACTTCAGCTTGTATTTCAGATGATAAATTTAACTCTTCAATTTTAAAGAGAGATTTTACAATCAATTCAGAATTTTTTATTAATGTCTCTACAGCTTCGATTCTAGCACTCCATCCAGTAGTCGATATTCAATGAAGAGATACTCTGGCTGTTTCTTTCAATATTTTCCATCTTGCAGGACTGGATGAGAATATGTTGTATAGTTTTTGTAAATTTCCAAAATTAGATTTAACTTTCGTGCTCGCTTCCATTGCATATTTTTAAATTTTTTTCATTAATATTATTATTTATTTATTTGCAGAAGTATTGAGTTAGTGAGTTTTGAAAAATATTTACTATTTTTTTATTAAAAAGTATTTTTTTTAATTTCAAGAGGGCCTCAATTATATTTTTGCCCCGGGCCCTCCAAGTTTATATGCGGACCTGTATATAAGTATGAGGATGTGCAAATATTATATGTATATTATTCATATATTTGCGTATTATTTTCATTACTTCAACTTGCGCGTTCTTCTCCGTGAATACTCCCACGAGACTTTTGAATAATACCGCATCCTCTATATTCAGTTATGTTGTTTTACAATTGTATCTAGAATGCTCTTTCTTTTTTTTTTGTAAAGTTTTGTGATTACGAGTATATAAAGAAGTATTACTAATTCTATTTATACTTTTTTTTTTTTTTTTTTTTTTTTTTTTGTGTGTGTAATCTACTCGTTGGCCATGTATAACTGCCAGGGTCATTACGGCACAACGAGTATCGGATTTATTACAATTTGTTTATTAAATTATTTCGGTTAAGGAAGATTAGCATTGTCTGAACCTGTTCTGGACGGTTATCTAAAAGAAGGTGTAGTGGTTCGTCCTTGATTATTGTTAAGTTTTGACATTGTTTCAGGATGTGTTCCACCGAAGGTAGCACTGCTGCATTACAGAATGGGTAGGAAATCGGCGGAGGGGCTCCCTGGAGGACATGGTTGTGAGATATCGATGTGTGTCCCAGTCTCAATCTATTAAGGGCAGAGAATTCTTTTTTGGACATTTGGATCGGTGGCCACCAAGGATCAACATTTGGTTTAATATTCCTTAGGAAAGTTGCATGTTGGGACCAGGATGAGATCCAATGTTCTTTCATATTTTTGTGGAAGAAGGGAGTGATTTCTGGTGGTGGGACATTGGGTGGCATAGGGACAGACAACATTGACTTGGCGGCCCGGTCTACACATTCGTTTCCGGGTATTCCAACATGTGCCGGCACCCACAAGAAGCCTACTTGTATCCCCTCTTGGGTAAGGCGATGTGCTGTAGATCTTATTTTATAGACTAATGAACTAGTTATAGTAAGTGACTGAATAGTTTGAAGGGAGGCCAGTGAATCTGTGATAATTATGTATTGTTTGTTCTCAGATTTACAACACGCACATGCTTCCAATCCAAAGAGAATTCCGTATAGCTCGGCTTCTAATGCGGAGCTGTCATCATGTAGCCTCACTGCTTCGGCTTCACCTGAGATTAGGTAGGCACATGCTGTGGGAGTGGACAGTGTGCCAGCGACATTTGCTTTAGCTCCATCTGTATAAACGTGTGTATCATGTGTGTAAGTTTGTATTTTTTCGATACTTTTTTAGCGAGCTGTATATTGGTCCTCGTTAGATGTACGGTGGATAAAGAGTGATAAGTCTACCATCAATGGGGGGTATTCCCATGGTGGTTCTTTTGGGAACAGGAGGAGATCTGGATTGTATTTGATGTTTTTCTCAGTCAAAAAATTTAGAATATTAGGTATTGGATCATTTTGAAAGGCTGGAGGAGGAATGACAGTGCTCCTCGAAGAGAAGTGATATTGTTGGTACCAGTATAGATGATCACGGGAGGTGTAGAAGTCAAATATATAGGATAATGGCGGAATTCCTGATAGCACACAGACACCCTGCGTGGGAGATGTTCGATGCGCCCCAAGGATGGACCTTAAAGCAGCGTGATGGATTGATTCAAGTGATTTTATGAGCTGCTTACTAGCCGAATAGAACACCTGGCAGCCGTAGGTTAATCTGCTTAGAATAAGTGATCTGTATACAGATAGAAGTAGTTTTGGATTATTGTTATATTTATGATGTGATAAACATTTTAGGATAGCTATGATTTTATTACATTTTCGTTTGAGTTCTTTAATATGAGGAGACCATGTCAGATGGGAGTCAAATGTTAGACCCAAGAATTTAGCTGAGGATGTGACTGGAAGAGGAAGTCCATTTAGGGTAAGGGAAAAATCATGGTTTGGGTTTACTCGACGACTTTTCTGGAATTTTACACAAGAAGTTTTATTTAAGGAGAAAGTAAGGCCGTTACTTTCGGTCCACGAATATAACCTATTGATTGTGGATTGTAGTATAGATTTGGCGTTGGAAGGAAAGTTTGATGCTAAGGATATATTGAGGTCGTCTATAAATAATCGGGATGTTACCGGCGGCTGTATGCAGTCCGCCACATCATTTATGTATAGGATAAAGAGTGTTACACTTAGAGGAGAGCCTTGAGGAATACCATTCTCTATTAGGACAGGAGAAGATACAGTTGAGCCAATTTTTACTTGAATGTGTCTGTTTGACAAATAATTCATTATATAGTTGCCCATATTGCCTTTTATATTGGCGTTCTTCAGCTTTGTAAGCACTTTATATCGCCATATCCGGTCGAATGCTTTCTCTATGTCAAAAAAGACAGTATAGAGAGCTTGTGACCTCTTTTGGGCTTCAAGTATTTGTCTTTTTAGGCTCAGGAGATGTAACATTGGGGATTTTGATTTGCGACCTCCAATTTGTATTGGGGAGAGAACGTTTGAAGATTCTAGGAAAGAGGGTCGTCTGTTCACCATTTTTTCCATGATTTTGGAGAGTGAAGATAGTAAGGAGATAGGTCTGTAATTTTGAGGAATGAAGGTTTCTTTATTAGGTTTGAGGATAGGAATAATTAAAGCTGCTTTCCAGGATTTTGGGATGGAGGAAGTTGTCCAAATTTTGTTGTATACGTCAAGGAGTAGTTGTTTAGCTAGATTAGGTAGGTATCTGATCATGAATGGATGAATGGAGTCGGCTCCAGGTGCACTGTTTTTTAGCTTTTTATCGAGCTGGTAATTTAGCTCAGACATTGAAAAAGGATCATTGTATTTTTCTTTTTGATCTGGAGGAAAGGATATTTTTTGCTCCTCTAGTCTCAATTTGTGTTCTAGGAAGGAATCGGTGTAGGATGCTGAGGAAGATACTTTAGCGAAATGTTGCGCAAAGGCATCTGCCACTTCTTTTGTGTCTGTGAGCAGGACATTGTTAATGAGTAAGGAAGGGGTAGTTGGAGGACGATAGTTACCACACAGCGACTTGATTCTTCTCCAAACCATCGTCGCAGGCATATCTTTTGAGATAGATGATACAAATGCTGTCCAGCACTCCTGTTTTCTCATTTTGATGAGTAGCCTGGCTCGAGCTCTAAATCTTCTGAATTCAATCAGGTCTGTAAGCGACTTCGTTGTTTTATACTTCCTCAATGCTCGTTTCCGTTGTGCGATCGCCATTTTGATTTCGGGGCACCACCATGGTACTCGCTTTTTCCGAGGAGCTGTTGTTGTTTTCGGTATTGTTGCTGTCGCTGCTTCATTCATCGCGTTGATGAGAATTTTCAGATTTTCCTCTATCGATTCCGTTTGAATTTTAGGGATAGTAACCTTTGTTTTGTAACCCTTCCAATCTGCTTTATGGAATGCAAATTTTTTTGTTACCTGGGCTGAGTGCACTTTTTGCGACTGGTGGGGAAAGTGTATGAAAATAGGGAAATGGTCACTTGAACACAGATCACCATGTACATCTATGTTCAAGTAAGGAAATAGTGAAACGGATGCAAATGCTAAATCTATTATTGAAAAAGTGTTATGAGTTGTGTTGAAATGTGTATGTGATGGAGGAGGGAGGAGTACCAGGTCACTATTACGGATGCTATTTGAAATCATATTTCCTCGTCTATTTGGCTGTGTTGAACCCCACTCAGAAGAGTGGGCATTGAAATCTCCCAGTAATAACACTGGGTCCCGCAGTTGAAATAATAATGTATCAAAGTCTATTTTGGTTATGTTTGTAGCGGGTGGGAAGTAGCAATTACAGATTGTAATGGATGAGAGCGGAAGGGACGGGATTTTCACCTTCACCGCTACCGCTTGAAACATGGTACTTAACCTTATTTCATGTGATGGAATCGCTTCATGCACTAGTATCGAGACTCCTCCACATGCTGCTTGTCCCTGTGTGTAGTCAGAGCGAAATATTCTGTAGCCTTTAATAAGTGGTGAATGGGAAGAGTTTAAGTGCGTTTCTTGTAAACAAATGATTATTGTATTGTAGTTATTAATGAGTAATCTCAGTTCGTCTATACGTTTATAAAACCCTCTGCAATTCCATTGCAGAATACTGAGATTTGCAGCCATTTTCTCTAATTATTGTTGACAGTGTTACTTAAGATGACTAGTTTTATATCTTAGTTTCAGGGTCATCCTTGATAAGGAGAGGTTTTAATTTATTAATTATGCGAGTACATCTGTTCTTAAGTCCTACGCTGCCTAATAATGGTCTTACTTGAGAAAGCATGTGTAAAAGGTTATCCCTATCTTCTGTGAAAGTCAGTGCGTAATTAACAAAATCCTGACTTGTGGCCACCTGTCTTATGAATTCTTGAAATTCTTGATAGTCTAAGAAGAACGGAGTCTGGCCGCTAGTAAATAGATGTAATGTTCCTTCTGTTAATAGGTTAATATCAACTCCTTTGTTTGCTTCTTTAGAGGCTGGTTTGGCCGCATTGTCCATGACGTTAATTTCTACATTGTGCGCCGTAGAATTTTGATTTTCTAGGTTTATTCGCTTAGTAGCAGTTTTATCTGGAAATGGCGGTTGAATTGAATTGTATGTTTCATCGGGACTAATGGGGTGTGGTCGTTTTTGAAGGGGGTTGTTATTATCAATGTTCATTACAGTAGAGGTATTGTCGGTAGAAGGGGCAATATTTAATTGTAATTGATTGCGTGTTTCTTCTTTGTTTTGGTGCTGCTCCTGTCGGACAGTTTGCTCAGTTACCATTGTCTTAGTTTGTTTGGTGTATGTTGCATCTTGTTTGTCGCTATTCGTTGTTGGTTGATATCGCTGTTGATTATTATCAGCACAGGCATTTTCGACCGGCGCTGGAAATGTCGTTATGGTTTCGGAAAAAACTTCTTGATTAACTGTTCCTTCTTTCTTCTTGCAATTTTCACATGAATGGTCATTGAGCTGCGTGTAGATCCTGTATTCGTAGTCGTTGTGCCTCAATGTGAAGGAATCAGGGATATTTTTGCAATTAAACTGTTCGACGTAAAGCTGCCGCCTGAAACTTACTACGTGAGCAAATTCATCATCCACCGGATTCACACGTAAAATGGAAATTTGCGAAAGGATTTTTATTGGATAAACTTCTTGCAAATGTCGAACTAATATTTCGTTTGGGATGGTTGGACAGACATTTGATAGAATGAGTTTATTCGCCGGTTGTTTAAGTCTCCGCGCAGTAATTGTTCTATTATTTATGGTGATCCGGCCACCTTTTGCTAGAAATTCGTCTGTTATTTGTCTGGATTTTAAAAATATTAGAATTCTATCACCGCTAATACGGGAGCCTGCTACAATGTTTAAGCTGCCTGCTACATGGTTTTTAAGCGCGACAAAATAATCACGTATAACGTAGGGTGCGATATAATCAAAAATAATTCCGCATTCACGGGAAGGGTAGTTGAAATTAATTAATGGGGCGATCTTTTTATTCGATTTGATTTTTATTTATACTTGATTTTTTTTTATTATATTCATTTATTTTATTTTTTTCCGTGCTTTTTATTGTAAGTCTGTAATCCATTATTATGGAAATTGAATAATAATAATAATAATAAAATAAATTATTTGATTTGATTATTATTATTATTATTATTATTATTATTGTATATTGATACTGCTTTGTGTAGTTCAATAATTTTCTACACACTTAAGATAACAATGATTTTTTTATTGTTACACATAAACTGGAATATGATTATAATCCTAATCAACGACAATATTTTACAAATTGTTGTTCGCATTTATCACATTGGACTAAAAACATTTGCAATATAAGTTATATTTATTATCTTTATAATGAACATGTATTCTCTTTAATAGCATGAGATTAGGTATTTATAATTTCAATTTTTTTTTTTTTTTGGCTCTAATTATCGCCACTTAGCCATCATTATATAATAGTTTTCAATCTTTTATTAAAGAATAAGATTACTTCGTGTACTTTAAAATTGATTCATAAATATATAATTCGCTTTAATTATTTTAAATATCGTAATTTTAATTGTAACTGTTATTATCTGAAAATGCTGGTTATGATAGCTGTAGTATACATTTTTTTCGATAACCGTCTAATTAATTAATAATTTTTATTACATTATCTTTAAATTTCCTCCTCTATTATTATTAGAATTTAATGATATTTATAATTTTCATTTTTTTTATACAACATACGGACGCTACTCAAAATTATTAAACAAAACATTATTCGTACGAATAAGGATAATAATGCTCGCATAACTGACGTTTTATTGATTCTTTATCGAATAATAAAATTCGTAAAATCGTCAGCTTTACATAGTCGAACAAAAGTAAAAGTTCTCTTTTAAAAGTTAGTATACGTGAGTAAAATTAACTTTAGCTACCCTTTCTTTTCATTTAATTGTTCTGAATACTTTAAACAATACTAGGTGGATAACGTCTTAATATTATTGAATTTAGGAATAATTTTAAGAGTTTTTTGGCTTTTATACGATGTAATGGCATTAACGAAACATGTTGGTGTACACAGATGAGATTAATTCGCTATTCCATCGACAATTACGATAAGTAATATAAGGGGATCACGAAAGATCTAGTCAACTGATGATGTATATTAAAAATAAATTTAAATTTATGACCGCTAGAGTAAATATTACGAAAGTTAACGCAGTCGGTTTAAGGATAGCATTAAAATTAGTTAAACTGTACAGGTTTTGTGATTTATCTCAATCAAAATTTTTAGGTGAACTTCAATCTATTATTGTCACAGGGGAATGTTCTATAGGCGATATTAAAATTAAATCGTTAAATAAATATACCGTTTAAAGTGCAGAATATTTAAACTTGCTCTAATGGTATCTATAGTGCTTTTATTTGACTGTACGAGGTGTTACCTATTAAATAACGAGACTACGCGCGCTATGGCTGCCCTAGAGGAATAAGGAGAGAAATAAGTACGGCAGGAGAGACCTTGAAGTGCTTACTAACACAGTTCCAAAGCACGTTTTCGTAGCTATAGTATAGTATTTTTTCTACCGAGTGTTGAAGAGAACGTGATTTTTTTGCGCATCGGGTACAATGTGTGACGAAAAACACGAACAGCGTATCAATCTGAAATTTCTCACGAAATTGAAGAAAACTCTAACCCCGAATGTTATGCATTACTGAAAGAAGCTTACGGCGAGAATTCTCTGTCACATGCACGTTTTTTTTTTTTTTTTTGTGGTGCCGACGATTTTCTGGAGGTCGAAAGTGTTGAAGATGGCCAGCGTCCAGGTCGATCAATCGCGATTTCAACTTCTGCAATGGTTGCCAAAATCAATGAAATTGTGCGCGCAGATCGTCGTTTGAGCATTCGGATGATTGCGAAGATGGTAAAACCGTCAGAAGAATTTTACATGAAGAATTGAACATGTCTAAAGTCTGTGCGAAGTTGGTACCGAAAAACTTGATCGCTGATTAAAAGCTGTGCCGTCAGTGTTCTTGAACGGTTAATGAAGGGCCGGATTTGATAAATAGTATCATTACATGCGACGAAACATGGATTTTTCAGTACGATGTTGAAACTAAGAGGCAATCGATGCACTGGAAAACACCCGCTTCTCCCAGAATGAAAAAAGCGAAGATGTCAAAGTAAAAATTCAAAACAATGTCAATTGTTTTTTTCAACATCAATGGAATTGTGATGATCGAATGGGTTCCAGAGGGTCAAACTGTGAACCAAGATGATTATTATTGACAAGTGTTGACAACCCTGCCGGAGTTGTGGCGAAACAAGTCGTGGATCCTGCATCAAGACAGCACACCTGCCCATAACGCGCTGTCTGTGAAGCGGTTTTTAGCTGATAAAAACATTCCAGTGCTCGAACACGCGCCCTATTCACCAGACACTTGGCTCCGTACGACTTATTTTTGTTTCCAAAGATGAAGTCTGTCTTAAAAGGAACTCATTTTGAATCAAGTGTGTAATACGCAATTATTGAATAGCGACAATTTAGAGCTGATACTCAATTATATATTCCAATAGTTACAAACAAACAAGTAAAACAAATAATTAACAGATTACACAAAGCCCCAGGATCGGATGGTATTAGAGCTTCAGATATTAAAAATAAATATAGATTTACCTCACTACTTAAAAAGATAATTAATTGTTCGATTAAAGATGGTAGCATTACTGAGGGACTAAAAACTGCTGTTACTAGACCTATATATAAAAACGTCTTAGTGCTTGTGTTGCAATTATAGACCAATTACTATAATCTCGGTTTTAGCAAAAATTTTGAAACAATACTTTGCGTTTCATTTAAGAAATATTATTTGGAGAGAAACAAGTTGTTGCATAATAATCAATTTGGTTTTAGAGGAGGAAAATCAACAGTATCTTAAGAGTATTAATAAATAGGATAAATAAGGAGTTGGCAAACGGCAAACAATTTATTATAATTTTTGTAGATATTAGTAAAGCATTCGATGCGGTAAACCATCAAATACTATTACGAAATATAAAAGGTATTGGTATTATAGACAAACAAAATAAATGGTTTGAAAGTTATTTATATAATAGAAAGAGGCGTAGTAAAAATTGATAAAGAATTAAGTAGAGAAGAAATTGCATCAACAGGGATGGGACAAGGAACTCTATTTTGGCTCCGTTGTTATTTTTGATCTATACCAACTCTCTTAATAAATTTTCGTTGGAAACTCGACAGTCTTTGCTTATACGGACGGTATAGCACTCGCTATCGAGCACCATGACATCCATGAGACCGAAAAGCTCTTACAAGAGGATCAGTGAATAGTATGTGTAGGTGAACGCATGATAAACATCTACCTATTAATATAAAAAAATCGAAGGCTTTCTGTATAAGAAGAACGTCCAGTAGGTATAGAACATATAAACCATCTATTATAATTCGTAACAATAACTATTTACATAACTGCTTGACTTCTTTGTCTAATAAAATTAGATGCTACCGGAACTTTATAAATTGGCTTTTTTAATACCATACGGTAGTTTTCATGTATATTATAATGACGCTATAGTATTGTCAAGAATCATGTATGGGATATCAGTTTGGGAGAAAGTACAAAGAACGATAATCATAATAAACATCAGGTTTAATATTAACCCCGGTGGAGAGAGAGAGAGAAATAAATGAAATATCTCCAAGGATGTGCTACTTTAATCATCGATTGCTTGGATATCACAAGTATATCAATAGCTACGATAACAAGAAGCGGGACAACGAGGAATAATAATATGGAGGTATATTTTATTCGACTGAAAGGCATAAATAATAGGATTTATGAAATGCGTTTTAATTAAGCCGCTAGAACGAATCCCCTACAAATCAAATAAATAACCACATCGAACAAACTATAAGCAAATATAGAGAATGTAAAAAAATGTACACCGACGCATCCGAATTTAACAAATTTTGTGGTTGTACTGTAGTTTCAGAGGGAGATCTCCTGCGTTACAGCTTACCACCAGAATATTCGGTATTTTCTGCTGAACTGTACGCAATATACCTCGCCAAAATCCGCTACTATCACTGAAAACTACAAAGATCTACTAATATGTTCCGATTCTCTCTCTTCCATTATGTGCTTCAACCGTAACTCCATCAAATTACATCCTATTGTTATAGAAATCTTAAATCTCTTATACCATAACCCTACTCTTTAATATAATTTTATTATGGATTCCAAGTCACACAGGTTTTTCATCAAGTGAACTGGCAGACAAAACAGCTAAAGAGGCAGCCATTATTCAACCCTATCCTTTGATCCTTACATCTGAATCCGATTCAATCACTTTCATCAAATACAGAAAAAATGAATCCTTTTGCGACCTGTCGAATGCAATCCCCACGACTAATCACCTTATCCGCTCTTATCCCATTCCTTGGAGATCTTTTACGCACAGTAGAAAAGAACAGGTAGTTCTGTCTCGTCTTCGTATTGGCCATACTGCACTGACTCATAGTTATATAGTATAAATAAAACAGATCCACCGTTGTGTCCTCGCTGCTGTCGAAGTGAACGGTCAGTTTTCGACTTGCGAATTGTTATCTTTCTTTCGAAACCTAGCTGATTTAGTTCAGTAATGATCGTCACAAAGAAATGAAATAGAATCGTTCGGAAATTAATTTAGAAAGCACATTCACGCAACATAGTTGCAGATCGATCGAATAAAACTGCTGTTGCCTTTTCTTACCCGATCGAACGAGATCGGTTTAGGTGAAACGAAAAAAAAAACCAAAAGAAACACTACGTACACAGTATTGATGTTACATATATTAGAGTCGATGATACCCATTTCAGTCTAACAATTACAGATGACGAGCGGTTCATAGTGCCTACTACCAATTCTGTAAGGGCAAGGCAACTTGCTTTGAGGCAAGACGTGGTTGCCTAAACTCTAGTCGAGTCAATGTTTAACTTTCTGTTAACTGAGTTACAACTTGCTTTTTAATGTCATAATCTAGCTACACAACCTACTCTATGATAATTCTTCTACCCGGATATGTTTGATTTTCTTTGTAGATCCGTGTACGAACACATCGGTACAATATGTTATTAACGTCTAAAACCGGCGCAAATACATGGAAAAGTGTAATAGGTTCACTATAAAACTTATCCCTAATGGGATCTTCTAAAATATGACTCCCCTATATGCACGAACTTGCTCCTGCGCAAGTCTACTAGCAAGTGGAACTCTCCGGAGTTGCGGTTGTCCATCTATAGTAATTACACACCGACTCTAAATAAATAACAAGTCTGAACTTTCTGGCCTCGGGTTGTTCTCTAAACGAAGCGTCAACAACGTGTAGTTGTGCTACGTAGTGCGGTTACGAAATTGTATTTGCCCGAATAGCGCATCAGCCGGCTGCCGTGTTCGTCAATTATTCACTAATTCCGCTCGCGGAACTTTAACCATCTGTTCTGCTTAGCGGAACTCTACGATAATCCAAGGGGAGAGGAGCTTAATAAACAAGATTACGGAAGTGACACTGACGAAGTCGTTCGACGGCAGTGACGGTCGCTTGTTTGGGAATCGTTTTATTAACGATAACGCTGCCTCGGCCAGGACAAACCCGGCAAAGGAAATAAATGGCAGCGGAAGAAAAGGAAACGCAGAAAAAATCCGAAGCACGCGGCGCGCACTGGAAATCTGCATAGAACGATGCAGCCGCGTTGCGGGAATAAAACAATCAAATTTAGACTGTCACGACTCCATTTCGTTCATCGGTTCTCGCGGCGACGATCCGTTTACCGCGAGTACTCAAAGTAAACGATACCCGCTGTCGCCGAAAAGCAGTCCGGATGCTGCGCGAGGAAGCCAATAAACTTAAAAGGTTTTGCCACGCAATGCCGGCGACAGCAACCGGAATGCACTATTTATCCGATAAGCAAAGTGAAAAGTTATCCTTATCAGTTAGCCCACTCTCCGCTCCAGGCGAATCCTTGTCGATTACCGTTCTTGTCATCTTGTCTAGCACACAGCACTAACCTCTCGAACATTTCCTCGCTTTCTTCTATTTCCGCCTTATCCTTTTAATTTTTCTCTCTCCTTATCGCGTTCATTCATTATTTCCTATTATTATTATTATTATTATTCTTATTATTATTATCATTATTATTCTTATTATTATTATTATCATTCTCCGCCGATATTTACCACATCGTCCTTCCTCGTGGCCAGCAGCAGCTCGTTCGCCTATTCTCTCTTTGTCAATTTTCATCATTTTTCGCTCGGCGACATCACTGGAGCAGAGTTGGCCAAGTTTGAATAAGATAGAGCCGCCGTCGAAAATAAAAGAATAAAATAAATTTCGAAAATAAATGAACAGCCGCGTCGACGGACGCAGGGCTGCGCGAACGCCGGAACGTAATGGAAGAGAGGAAAATTACACTCATCTATCACTGAAGTTGTCAGTCACAGTTCAACAACCAAAAGTAGCTTTTACATCGACCGTCTGACGCGCAATAACCCCCCCCCCTCTTCATGCTCAGATTCACTTTTACGCGCTCCATAAAAAACTTTCATTTATACACTCGCCGTTTGTCGTCTTCTATCTGTGACTCGCCTTTTTATCTCTTAATTTATCGAAATCTGCAAAAATGCCTCTGCCACCGAGAGTGTCTGATAAAAAAAATTTTATCGACCAACGCGTTCGTTCTCTATAGTCGCACTCTGCTCCCGCCACAAAACTTTTTTCCCTTTCCCAAGTACAAACATGAAAAAAACAAAAACATCGCTTTTTAGAAATCGCCACCACCCCGTAAACGCTTCGCCCCCGTCTACATCCAACGACTTCAATGATGCCTGGAAACTATATATGCCAGGTGTCTCTCGATGAGCAGTCGCATTTTAAGAACTTTCCGGAAGTATTTCCTAAACCTTTTTTTTTTGTTTTTTTTCGTTTTTGTTTGTTTTGAAAACCGACTGCGTTCATTTCAGTTTTGCTTCCATTTTCTTACGATTTTCATTTGTTTTCTGTTTTGTTTTTTTTTGTTTTTTTGTTTTAATAAAGGAGGAGAAAGACAAATATTTCGAATTCATTTTGGATATTAAATTCTATCTGAGAACCGCATTATCGAAAGGGAAAATAAGGGAAATGGAATTGCACAGGCATAGCGCTAAAGAATATAATTTGAAAAAGGGCAACCATCTGCGGTGGATAAGATGTAAGAGAAGGAGGAAAACATGTTGCGCAACGTATAAATAAGAAGACGCTGGCAGCGAATAAAAAAAAGCAGTTCAACGATGACAAGATGGAAAAAAGTGAGATACCCAGTCGTAAGCTGTATCGCACTGTCCCTTCTTTCGGTTCCTTTATCGAACCGAACACCATTATTGACAAAAAAGTCCGTTACATACGTATATTGTTCTCTACGATACCACGTTTTTGCTTAGCCGGTAAAAGTACTTCTGATGTCTTAAACCGATGAATTAACGGGTATTTTAACCGCGAGGTAATTCCTGATAATAATCGGTATCAGTTAATTTTCAAGAAAGAAAAAAAAATCGTTAATCCGGAAAAGTAAATTTTAGTTTTTGTACGGAAACTTTTATAATTGTACCTGTATGACACCATCAGAAGAAGTACAGGATCTAACTGCTTTTTAAACATCCCGTGTTTCTTCTTCCTTAATTATTTATAGCCAGATTCCTTTGTCCGTTTGTACTGTGGGCTCTGTAATTGCAGATGTGGCCATGGTATGAGACAGCTAACTCCTTTTGCTCTTACCTTCGTCATTCCTTTTCTTTTCAGGATGCATACGTTTGGCATTTTTCGACGTTGATTGTTATTGTTTCTCCATCTTTGGTATAGCATTCTTTGTCAGATTCCATTCCTTGTTACTCCTAATTGCTGCTATGTACACATGTTGATGGGTAATCGTCCGTTGCTGACAAGCCCAGGGAAAAACCCAAACAAGAAAAAAAAAAAAAAAAAAAAAAGTACATGTATAAAACAGGCTGATAGTTTTAAATACAGTCAGACGCCATTTGGATGTTACCGAAAAAATTGGAATAACGGATATTTCGAGGAGTAAGAACTGAGAATATGGAAACATGTTGCAGGCGCTGAATATGTTGGGATGAATCGGGGTTTCAGCAGATTGCTGCACCGAATTAGACTAGCAGCAACTAGGATTTTCGCTGGACAATATTGTTCTCCGCATTTAACTTCCTGCAGACGCGGTTTGCTAAATACCGTCGGCCCGACCAGTATCGCGCCTTTTTAAAGACAGATGATCTAACAAAGATCCTTAAATTTCCCGCCGTTTATAGATGGAGTTTGAGAATCTTCTTTTGTTGCGCTGTGTTAGCAGCGAATTTTCTTTCCAGATTGTTACCGACTGTAAAGAACGAAAACGAATTTCGCCCTTTTGTTACATTAGTCCCGGTGAAACTCTAGAAAAGATCGTCTGAAGTTAGTGAGCTATTACGAGGTGGTGTAATCAGAAAAGAGCGTAACGGGAATTTTTAATTTCTATTCAAAAAGCATATTTACCTAATCTTCAACGTTTATTCTCCATGGTCTCTTCAAAGTAATCGATCGGTCCCCTATTGATGTTATGCACTTACATGGCACACAGTTGTTTGGAGAAACACTGTTGTAACTCCTTTATAGCTATGGTATCTCGCTCTGCGATTTCACATCTATTGTTGAAAAACGTTGAAAGAAAGCTGGGAAAAAATAAATTATTCATTTTTTCTCCTATATGAATTTTTCCAATTTTTCAATAAATATTATTAAATTTTACATCTCATTTTTATGATAATAATAAAATTAATTATTTAAAATAATATCAAAGAGAGGGAGTGCTTTGAAGGGAACTACGAAATAAACATTGAAGATTAGGTAAATGCTTTTAAATGCATTCGGAAAAGAAATTAAAAATGCTGGTTACTTGTTTCGATCATGCATCGTGTTAGCTAACTTTAGACGCACTGTTCTCGGTGAAATTCATTTTCGCTTTTACAGAAAATACTATGCCATCTGGTAAAAGTTGGATCAAATCGGTGACGTTCCCTTGTTAGCCGAAAGATTTAGTATTTCTTTTTCTCTCTTATCAAATGATTATCAACAGAAGCAACACAATAAAAATAGGAAAAGCATCGCTGGGGAAATTGCCGGCAGAAGAGAGGGCTTTTGTAGCAACGATGAAGACAATTGCACCGCCGAGTATATTAGTAACTGAAAATTGTTGCATTCGACATCGAATCCGGTTATAAAAAATATTGATCAAGCGCGCAGCAAATAAATTAGCTATTTCTTTAGGGGTTCTTAGCCGAACACATCTATTATTGTCGTCATCCTTTATTCTCGGCTTAATAGGTTTGTTAATGTTTTTAAAAGACACTTCTGCAGCGAATAATCATTAAACGTTTGATATTTTATGTCTGATAAAACTTCTTTAATTGTTTGACTTTCTGTTCTTGCCGTGCGACGTTAGAGAAAAGATAAAAAAATACATTTAAGAAATACACGACTCGTCACCGCACGAGACAGCTAACAGACATTTTAACATCGAATTATGTAATTGACGAAACACCAATTACAACCTAAAAGAACGTACGTAGAAATAATCAGCACGCGTGAAATAAAAATACCATCCACTTTTAACAAAATAATAAAACTGGTAATTTATTAAATATTCCGCCTAAAGGCACATTCGGACAATCTCACCAATAAGCTCACAAGCTACAGACCAGCAGGTTACTTTAATGTTCAGCAAATTGTATTGGAAAAAATTAATTTATACCATGTTTGTCTTTTTTTTCTTTATCCCTTTTCTTCTTAATTAACATTTTTTTTTTTTTTTTTTAAATAAGTTGAGGGGCTCACAAGTATGTTCGTTGCATGAGTGCCCGATACTTTTATTATCACGCACTAACAAACACAATAATATATGGGTACAATTTAAAAATTTATAAAAACATATATTTTTACATTATAATATATCACTATGTTTGTCAATGTGTGATTTTACATTGTTCAACTGTAACACAATAGTATGGATTACAATCATACTCTTATTGTCGTTTATTCAAATCAGCAAAATTACAAACCATTCTTAATTATCTTGTAAATCATAATAGTAATAAACCTAAACGTATGTCTGTCTCGGTAAATGTATGTACATGCGCATTACACGCAATATAAATACGATCTATACAAGATATAGCTTAATAAATTTAAAGTGGAATACATGCTTCTTTGAAAGGTAAGAGCGAGCAAAGTAACGAAAAAAGGGAAAGAAATAAATAAATGTATAAAATTTGAACGATATGGAAAGATTCGGAAAGTAGCTTAATCTTTGCATCATTTTTTCAGCTGTTTCCATACTTCTTATTCCAACACACACACACACACACACATTGATTCTTTTTCTGTTTAATATATGATCGGGGATAGTACCTACAAATTTAATTAAAACCGAATCATCTGCGTTATCAATTCGTAGATTTGTCCCTCCTCGAGGATAAATGTAATATGTATTGCTTTGATTCTTGTTATTCGAATTTTCTTCCCGTATGGTAATTTTCTTATTATTGATCTCAAAATTCTAATAATTTAACAGAAAAATTTCGCATGTCTGTGCGCGATGTAGAAAATTTTTTTGAATTACTTGGCCTACAAATCTTAAATCTATCGCCTTCAGAGTTGTTTGTAGAAACCGACATTATTCGATTCCAGTCTCACTTTCAGAAATTATCTAAGCGACCGAAAGAGCAGCCCGCAGTCAAGGATTTATGGAATTTATGCGCGAAACATTCCAGTTAGCCGTTAAATAACAACCCATGTTTACCGTTTTTAATAGCAGTCGGCGTTTACGTTGAACACATTTAAAAAACCCAAAATTACATTATTCCTGTTACCGAAAATTTTTTTATTGATTATTGTAAAACTCGCATCTATTTCCGTTGTGTAATTTTATTTTTTAATATTATTTTAACTGTCCGTAGTAGTAAATCAAAAATTAAACGTACACTATATAATTCCGGTGTAAAAATGATTTTTGTTTATTTATTCAATCGGATTACTTATTCTCATTCGTTAATAATGCAAAACCAAGGCCATGTCCATAGAGGTGAAGGGTTTGGGGGTAACCCCCTCCCTTATTAGAATTGAAATAGTTATTATAAATACACAAAAATTTGAAAAAAATCAAAAATTTAAAATAAATATCGATGATTTTTTAGGGTGTTCTTACCTTTAAAAGAAAAAAGAAAAAATACACTCCATATTTTAAGGTACTTCATTAATATTTCATTTTATTACGAGTATAATCAATAACATATGTAATTTTTATTAATATTTATACACTGTAAAATTCATTTATGTAAATATTATTGATACATAAATCAAAATGATGGAAATTGTTAATAGTATGAATAGAAATTATGTGTTGTTATTTATAAAATAAATATGCGAAGAAAATTTTCAAAACCCACCCTTTTCAAAATTCTGGGCACGGCCCTGCATGAAACATTTTCACGATTTACTATTCCTTCGGCGAAGAGAAAATTGAACGTGGCACTTACATTTTCACGATCTCTTTATTTAAAATTGAAGATTCCGACTTCTACGAATGAGAATGTACGTGCTTTTTTCCAAATCAAAATTGTGGACCACTCGCGGTGGATATCGAAAGAAATTTTCTTTACTTTAATTATTATATTCCAAAAATTATATAAATAACCGGGATTATTCGTATCGTTTTCGCTGATTTTCATTGCAACGGTTTTAATTGATCGAAATTTACGCCAACCTTAGTGTTAATTTCGTCAAAGAAAACGAATGACAAATGTACACATTATGAAGCTACAAGATGAACGATGGACAAAAAAGTATCATTCCGTAGTAGCTGGAATGTTGATTTCTTTTTTTTTTTTTAGTCGATGTCGTTTCATCATAGGAATGCAAAGAAAAATATGAAATCGCTATAAATTTAAGAAATGTCAATCAGTACTGCTTACTAAACGCTTCTTCTTCATTAATTTAGAAAATCTCTCATCTTTATTTCTTTTCTGCGTTTGTTACTTTCGTGTTCAGAGTTGTTCGGATCCACATATTCCTTTCATTAAGAAGAAGAAAAACAGGAGAAAACATTTATTTGTACATCTTCGATATATAACACAATACAGGAAATTTTTACGGAAATAATCATCCGTACCGAAAGAGAATTTTTACCAGATATGGGCATGTCAGTTAATAATTTATATTAAATATTAGTTAACTTAAGAAAATTTAAATTTTGCAGGAAAGATTACAAAATACAAAAGAACCTGCACGCATGAACAACCAGACTTACAATAAAATGATTAATTAGTAATTTAATCAATGAACGTATAGCGTAAACTGTGCGCTGAAACTAAAACGTAGCTACTTTCAATTAGTTAAATACGAGTAAACCATAAACTAATAACTTATAATAGCTTAAAAGTGCTAATTATATAACGCTTATTTTCTTATAATGTGCCCTAAAAAACAAGAATTCCAAATTTTTCATTTAATCAGTCGGATGTGTTTTATCTTCTTCTGTGTTTTTGTATCTTTTGTCTCTATGCCTAAGTGTAAATATAGTCACCGATATTGTTAACTAACGTTAAGTCGGATGCTCTGCATGCGTCACAATATTTCCGCGTGTTCTTTTTATAATTATTTCTTGAATCTATGGCATTTTGAAGTGATCATGCATGGAGTTGATGCTGGCGTGTAGCGGTTTATTTTTAGGATTATTCTTAGACGGTGATTTTGAATTCTTTGAAGTTCTTGAAGAATAAATTAACTGGTAGGTGACGAAATTATCACTGCATATGATAGTATTTCAATAAAAAAAGATTTCTTTATAAATGATAGGCTTGTTTTGAAATGTTGGATGCGATTTCCTATTAACAGCAGATCGTTTGTTGAGCTTTTATAACTTTATTCTTAATAAGTTTCGTTAATCTTTTATCAAGTGTTAGACACCTGGGTATTGGATTCCATCCTTCCATTCTACACGACTATTCTGGACATCTATTTGTTTTCGTATACTCGGTCGTCTTCTAGTGAATAAAATAGCTTCCGTTTTATTATCATTTATTTTAATTTGCTACTTTTTAAAGTATTTTATTATCGTATTTGCTGCTTTATGAAGTGTCTATTTATTACTGTGTCTGTTTTGTAAGATGTCGTTAGTATTATCATCTGCATATAGGTATGTTTCAGTCCCTTTAATTTTTCGAGAATGTCGCTTAAGTATACTATAAATAAATATGGTCCTAAAATGCTTTTCCTTTCACTACGTTTAAATGTTTACCTTCGTTTTCCTTATCTTTTCGACTGGCTATAACTATTGTAGACTACATAGGGCCGCGTTAGAATAACTCCTGTGTTTATTATATATTTTCTGTTTAATAACGTTTTATTCAAATAAGTCTAAGTGATAGCCCGTATTTGCTCTTACTGTTTCGTTACTTATAATTGTGTAGTGTAATTTATTGTAAGTTTCCATTAAAATTATGATCCCTACAAATCGCGACATCCTTCCTATAATCAACTTAGTTCTTGAAGCAGATAGAGGTAATGTAGTAAATAGGTGTTTCTTATCTATTTTATTGTAAAAAAGGAAACGGATCTAAGGGATGAGCACATAAATAGAAATAAGTACAGTTAATGCATTAAAATTAAAATATTTTCTCGCATACATCATAACCATGCTAATTGTTTTAGTTTTTCACATATTTCAATCCAAACTTAATTTTTTTTAAATTAATATATTCGTATCATTATTATTATCATCATCATTTTTATTTTTAAATAATCATACTGTGGACACTCCCATTTTAGCTTTAAAAGTTAACGAATAAAAAAAAGCAAAAAATCTGAAAGGTTGAGCCACAAAGCGGCCGGCGAAATCAGTTACAATTTTGCGTGTTTTATTTACTTTTTTGATAGAATGCAGAACGAAGATAAATTCGAAAACCTTTTTATTCTATGATTCTAGTGCCTCCAGAAAAGCCAATTATACTAACCGAAAAATTAAAAGAAATTAGTACGATAGCCGGCCCGTACGAAGAGGGATCAGACGTGAAGTTGATATGCAAAGTAACAGGAGGTACGTTACAATTTTATTAATTTCTTTTTATTTATATATTTTTTCATTATTATATATATATATATGGATATCTATTACAGAATTATTAGACGAGTAATTAATTCTACTCTATGGGAAAAAATTAGACTTCAACATAGAATGCGTATTTCATCATACAGGCGAGTGTTGCTGCTAATGAAACTGTACACAGCCCTCACTGAAAAGCAAATCTGCTATGGGCTAGCAAAACTAGTTCTTATATGCTGTTATTAAACGTATAGCAGACATACGTATTTCATAAATCATTATCCTCTTGATGTATGTCAGCAATTTGTTGTTTTTTTTAAAAATCAATTAGCGCCAAACAACAACATACAAAAGTTCTTCATGTAGTAATAATTATGTATATGCATGTATTATCAAACAGTGTCGTGTAAATGATTTATGTAACTTAGCGAGTAAGTTAAACTTATTATAAAGTAATAAAGGACAGAAATAAAAATAGGGGGCAACAACATACGCCCATACAGGCTGATGCTGTAGTTTAGATCAAAAGAATTAGCTGATATTTGCTTTTGATGCAAAACATACACAAACGAAAATCCTAATAAATATTATAACGCTATACCGTATATAGTTTTGATTATATATGTAGATATTATAACATATTCCCTGAAAGCTACATGTTTAAACGTGTTTTCTTCACAGAGGTTGATGCTGTAGACCAGGGGTGGCCAACCCGCGGCCCGCCTTGAACGATTTTGCGGCTCGCGAGATGACCAAAGTAGTAAAAAATTATATTCTGCGAACTCATAATGCGCGCGCGCATCAATCTATGTTTACATGTAAGAATAATAGTAAATAAAATAATAATAACTCATTATGTTTCAATTTTTCACTATAAAAAAATGTCTATAGTGGGTCTAAATCTAATACGGGGATATACGATTTTATATGCGGCCCGCGGAATGATTAATGTCTATAGTGGGTCTAAATCAAATACAGGGATATACGATTTTATATGCGGCCTGCGGAGTTATTTTCCAAAGTGGCCCGTAAGACTATTTGGGTTGGCCGCCCCTACTGTAGATATTTCAAATACACATAGGCACATATGATCATACATAAACATAAACGGATTCTCCTGAAACAGAGGTGACACGTATGCAGCAAACTCTATACAAATGACAACTGTTGCAGACACAAATAAAAGTTTTCCTAAAAGTTAAAAAAGTGTTCAAATTCGTTGGACAACAAAAAGTATCCTCAGAGACGGATGTAACTGAAAATTTGTTTTCTTCTATATTAAACATATTTTACAATGATACTTTGTACGATAAAATTCTAATTTCTATGTTGAACAATTAAACGTAACGAAAGTAATTCCCGGGGCAGAGACTCAAAATCAGACAATCTGCCAGACACGGTTGCCTTTGCAATGCTGCAGGTCATGCTACAAAAGTAAGAAAAAAATTGATCAAAGAATCTGTATTAAATTTTGCGTGAACAATAAAATCATGTGCTCCACCGCAAAATGTTGACTGTGGCTTTGGGTGAGTCTACTTCGAGGAAAAAAATGTTTATAAGTGTACAAGCTCTTCACAGAAGGTCGAGAAGATGTTAATGACGATGCTGGATGTCCCAGCACATCAACAACCGATGAAAACATGGAAGCAGTGAACAAAATTGTTACGGAGAACCGTCGAATCACTATTAGAGAAGTTGGTGAGGATGTCGGAATATCGGTTGGCTCATGCCGTGCAATTTTTTCGGATGTTTTGAGCATGAAATGTTAGTCAGCGAAATTTGTTCCGAAAAATGTTGACCAAAAGAACCGTCGCATGAGTATCACTCAGGAGCTGTTGAATGACGTCAATAACGATCCAGATTTTCTCAAAAGGGTCATAACTGGTAACAAAACATGGGTATATGGTTACGATGTCGAAACCAAGGCCCAATCGACCCAATGGGGACGGACAGAAGAGTCAAGACGGAAAAAAGCACGCCAAATTCAGTCAAATTTGAAGGTTTTGCTCACTGTTTTTTTTTTTTTTTTCGATTACAATGGCGTGGTGTGCATCATGAGTTTTTTCCAGAAGCTTGTACGGTCAATAAGGAATATTATCTTGAAGTTATGCGCCGTTTGTGTAAAGAAATACGAAGAAAATACCCAGATTTGTGGAAAAACATTTCATGGCTTTGTATCACGATAATGCACCTGCTCACACATCGTTGCTTGTTCGTGATTTTTTGGCCAAAAACAACACACTGTAATCATGCCTCAGTCGCCCCGTATTCACCGGACTTTGCGAATTTTTTTTGTTCCAAAAACTGAAAAGACCCATCATGGAGATTTGTCACGATTGAGAAGATAAAAACCGCATCACTGGAAGAGCTCAAAGTCATACAAAAAAAAACAAAAAACATATCAGAAGTGCTAAAAGGATTGTGGAAAAGACGCTAGCACTAGTGTATTATATCTGAGGGGGATTACTTTGAAGGGGACAAAATAGAGATATTCATGAACGAATAAATATTTTTCGAGGAAAATAAAAAGTCACCTTATTTTTTGAACAGACCTCGCGTGTATACATGAATCTTTCGAACATTTCCGGATAAACTGTAAGAAACCAACTGTGTAACAAGGACAAATTTTTCAAACGTTCTACGGATGGTTCAGTTCTTCGGAATTTATCGAAACGTTCGCGAGAAATAGCCCAGTATTTTAGCAAAGTGCTAAATAGTTTGTCAGGAAGTATCTTGTAGCAATGGATAGTGTAAACTACTTAATTTCTGTAAAAAGCGTCGCCAACTACTGCATCCGTTCTCCAACTTTCGTTATCGGTATAAGTTATAGCGGCCGTCACTTATCATCTCGCAGATGTGTAATGCTATCGCACATGGGGAATAACTTTGTACGCATGTGTGCCCCTCAGTATTTCTTTCCTTTTTCTTTTTTTAGACGAAATAAATCTGTCTGGGATAATTTTAGGAGCGTGTCTGTAGTACGGCAATGTGTTGTTTTCAAAATTTCAGCTAAAATGCGCAAAAATCGACCTGCTGTACTACGTAGTGATGTGTAGTTCGTGAACGAACTGATTGAAAGAACTGATTCATGAAAAAGAACTGAAAGAACTGATTCATGAAATAGAACTGAAAGAACTGATTCATGAAAAAGAACTGAAAGAACTGATTCATGAAAAAGAACTGAAAGAACTGATTCACAAAACTTAAAAGAACTGGTTCCGTATGAACTGTTTCGGGTGAAACGCAAATAAACAGAATGGGCCGGAGCGATCGTAACGTAAAGGTAGACTTCCGAGCAACGCGACCGAGACAAGCGACGCTGTTACATAACTGAGATTGGTCGTGACCGGTTTGATTGCTGCATAAATTGAAAAAGTCAATTCGCGACAGAGACAGGCGACAGCGACAGACGACCGAGACAGTTTTTCCACACTTTCAAACTGATTGTTTCGGAGATTGTATATCATTACTCTAATTATACGGCACGTGTTAGAGAAGATGCTTTCGTTTTTTGAAACAATTTCAAAACGCGTTAAAAAGTATATATATATATATATTTATTTTTTTTTTAAATTTCAAAGACACTGCACATGTACTTTGACCAAAAAATCACGATTTTATCTCATTCGGTTCGGAAGATATAGTCGGGACAGACAAAATAAAAATGATTACAAAAATCACGCTTTTATCTCATTCGGTTCGCAAGATATAATCCGGACAGACAAAATAAAAACGATTACACAGTCGCTTAGTAAGATTTGTTTACATGTAAATCTAAAAGATTTTCGAAAACAGTCAGTTCTTTGGGAACAAGATCTTTGAATCGGTTCTTTATAGTGAACTGATCCGAATAAGAACTGTAAAACCCATCACTAGTACTACGACTGTACCGGTGAGAATTTCATAAAAACGATTACACATATTACACATAAGAACACGTACGAATAACAAGCTATAGCGGAAATAAAACTGATGATGCTGCAGCGAAAGTGGAAAAGCGGCGGATGTAAATATTTCATTGAACTAATTCGCCCAAAGCGGTAATGGTAGTTTAATGTTCGGTAGAATTTGATGAGGTGCAAACTGAATGGAAGTAGCTGTGTTCTTACGTAGAGCGCAGATAAGCTTTGAATTATTATCGTTCATTCTGTGCAATGTAAACACGGCCAGCAACAATACGCTGTTTCGCATTTAACGTTAAACGGAATAATTTAGGCGCCTACAATAGCAGCTTTCGTTTTACTTTCATATGAATTTTGCTTACCCGTTCAATTTTCAGCGCGCCGAATTCTCGAAACAACCGAAAACACCCCCCCCCCCCCCACCCTTCTTTCTTATATAAACAATTTCATTTAAACGATACACAATACATTTCGTATAACACCGGAAAACCCCTTCTGCCACACGCTACTACGACAATTAGTCGCATACCGGAAAGCATACTTTTTCTAAGCAGCATCGGGAAATTTATCTTCCCGAAAGAAATATATCGAGTTAATTTAGCCAGCCACCGTTGTCTACTTGGTTAAGCAGTGGTATTTCGAATCCTGCTGCTGCACATTGAGAACTTCTAAAATAATTTCACTCGCGGTGGGTTATGTCCTTAGTTGGTGCCCCCCCCCCGCCAAAAAAAAAAATAGAAACCAGTTAATTTATATTTTCAAAATTAGACACACTCACATCGGCGGTCCGGTTTTGCGAGCCAAAGGTAATTTTTTGACAGCCGACTAAAGTTTTTCGGGACAACTAAAATGAAATGTTCACATCGGCAACGGAGCAGGTCGAATTTTACCAACATAACGATCGACATGTCGTATCGGCAATGATTTTCACCGTTTCACAGTTCAGTCTCACTTATGGAGAATGAACGTAAGCTTTTTTTTTTATCAGCTCTTACGTTATTCTATTAATGTTTCGCGAGCATTTCCATCGAAACAAATTTTAAGACATAAATATATTCATATACGCAAAAATTTTTCCGTTTCCATGTTTCTGACTTTTTTGAAGACGAGATTTTAATTAAGGCTTATCAGATTTTAATGAAACTTTTTACGTAGATTATAAAATATATGCAATTCCTTTTTCAATAACATATAGAGCTCATTTTACCTAGCAAAAGATTGCCGAGTCATAGATTCCTGAAAAAATATCTATTCATGTTTTTATTTATAACATATTATAAATAGCTTTATTAACCCGTAAGAGGTCCAGCCGGTCTTTTTGACCGGATTTTATAAAAACATTTTTAAAAACTACTTTTTTATGTTTTTGAAAAAAATATTTCATGTTTATTATAGTTCTTTTATTCTATTTTTATTCCTTTTTACGTTGCTTTGTTTTTGTTTTATTATTTTAGCAAGAATAAACAGGATTTTAATTACAAAAAAATATATAAGTTTGTAACATTTTATAAAAAATAGCTTAATTATCAACATATAGAAAAACAATTCTAGAAAGAAGTATAAATAATAATAAAATACGGAACGTGTAATCAAATTTTTCCGGAGTTAGTATGAACGCTACTCTATTTGGCGATCATGCTGCCCGCTTCCGATGTGGAGTCACTTTCCTGTTTATCCTTAACATATCGTAAGCTCGTCGTCCGCAGATGCCGTTTGAATAATGGATAATCAATTATTTTGCTTTTCTGGATGGGAATTACGAGCACTGCTTTGCAGTCGCAACCGTAGGCAAATAGCGATGTCTTGTCTCTTGCCTCATCGGGCACTGTGGGCACTGCATTGCAGTTGCGGCCATATTGTTGATGATGATCTTTTTGTGGGCGCAGCCCAACAATCGCAGACATAGATAAAAATACTTTTCTTTTTATGCTGGTCACACGCTTAAATATAGATAATATATGATAATGAGGTATAACGGCTAACAAGACATGAGAGCTTTCCTTTCCTTTAAGATATCCTGTATAATTTTTTGTTTACACATTTATTTCCCTTCGGACTGCTAATTGCACGAGTTTTAGTACCGATCTTTTTGTGACTCCCTTGCTATCTCTTCATAGTAGTTCTGGCCGTTTCCACCTTCCCCAAATAACTTTCTTAGTGTCCTCAACTTCCTTTGTCCTACGTTCTTCCTTCTTGATGGGTAATCGTCCGTAGCTGACAAGCCCAATAAAAAAGTTAAAAAAAAAAAAAAAAAAAAAATTTTTGACTGGATATTTATCCCTCCCTATTTTCTAATCGTCATTCGCATTACCGTTTTATTCAGCCGATTCCTCGTTCCCTGTCTTGATTCCATTCTATTCCTTTCGGTCGTCGCTCTCCTATATTGTCTCCCTAATTCGTCTCCGGATCAATTATTGCCTACTTCTCTATTCCCGCTTTCGATTTGCTCTGTCGCCTTCTCCTTATTGTTCTCTTCAGGATTGTGATTCTTATCCTATATGTGATGCTGATCACATTTTCTTCGAGTGTCCTGCTCTTCGTAACGAACGCTCCCTTTTATACAGTCAACTCTTGTCATTGGGTCTCCCTACTCCCTATAACTCTTCCTTTATCCTCTCCTTTCCTTCATCTTCTGTGGTGTCCGCACTGCTGTCCTTTTTTGCGTCCATTTCGGACCGCCTAGTTATTTAGTTTTTTAGCTTAGTTTTCTTGTTGTTGGGTCAATGCCGATAGCGCGCCCACAAAAAAAAAAAAATCAAATTTTTAACACTTACCACTAGACTTTTTTTTGTTTTCATTTGCGCATTTAAAACATTCCGGAACTGGTGTGCTCTCTGCATACCAGCCCTTGCAGCTGTTACACTGTGTTTTAGTTTTTTGTAGAATATTTCGTTGATTTTTTGTAAATTGTTTTCTTCAACATTTCTTTATTCTGCCGTTTGTGTAAAATACTCCGAATCCGAACTTTAAGTTCCTTGGATAACTTTTCCTTTTTTTTTCCAATTTATTTACTTATTTTTATTCCTTGAGACTAAGTATGTATTTTTCAACTCATCTACAGTATCTAAGTTACAAAATGTTAGCATCTCCGGTTTATTAACTGCACCTGATTCTTCGGCAATTTTCATGGAGTTATGATAACAAGAGAACTACTTTATATTTTTTAGGAACATAAGACAGAATCAAACTGAAATAAATCGAAACGATATCGGTCGCGCCGGTCGAATAGAACATGTGTGTAAATTGATACTCTATCCTGGTTAAGTACAATGGTTTTTATTCAAAACTGATTAGTCCTCATGCTTATCTGTTATTCTAGGAATAGCCGAGTTATTTTCGCAGTTAAAATAACAAAAAAAATAATAAAAAAAAACCTGTCTTTTAGACCGGGCGCGACCTCTTACGGGTTAATTATTAATTTTTTTATCGTTTGTAAGGAAACTTTAACGTAATATTGCTGCTTACTACTGACTTCCCGTTTGTCGCTTTTTTTTTTATTTATTAATTTTTTTTTATATCTGGTTAAACTGTGCAGACTGATATCAATGATTCTTTGTTCATGCAGAAGTGTATCGCCGGTGCTAAAAAAAAATGATACCGACCTCAAAGTTTGTTATAAAAGTTTAAAAAAAAAAATTTAGTAAAAAATAAATATATAATGATAAGAGGTAATATATCTCAGTATAGTAATATAATTAACGATTTTTTTTTTTTTTTTTTTTTATGGGTACGCCAACAAAGAGCAACAGCCCAATCAGCCAAGGAATCTAAGTAATAATTCAAAAGGAGAACAACATATTAGATTTCAATCTGGTGCGAGATTGAATGAATGAAAGAAGCTAGAATAGGAACAACTGACAAGGAAGGAAATGAGAGAACATAAGAGTCACATTGTATGGAGTAGGAAGACGAAGATCCAAAAGCCGAGAATAGAAGAGAGGACGTTCTGAAGAGAGTGAGGAACATTCGAGGAAAAGACATGATTGATATCACACAGAAAAAAGGAATCCTCTGGGTGAAGAGGGCACCGCGGAGAAGAGACGAGGGAAAAACGATAAAGTGACGATGGGAGAAAGGTATGACCGAAACGAAGACGACATATAGCGGTGATCAGGGGATGACAAAGGGAAGGAAACATGTCGAACCATCTGGTCAAAGAAGTTAAGGGCTGAACGGAAAGATAAAAGGAATTCGGATCTGAGAAAAGAGAAAAATAAATATCCTTCCATAATGTAATATGGAACTGTTTGGAAATATGATTAATATTGTGAGCGGAAAATTTATGAAGAGGATGGAAGCTCCTGAGCGAGCCAAGGAATCAGCCACCCCATTACCCTCAATTCCAGCATGGCTAGGAATCCACAATAAATCAATTTGGATCGAACGGAACAGGAATAATTCGTGAATTAGATTGCGAATAAGGAGAATGAAAGGATCAAAAGAGGGCAACGGTAAGGGAGAAGAGACCGCCTGCAAGACACTTTCAGAGTCAGCTATTAAAAGAAATTTATCCGAGAGGATAGAAGAGGAAGAGATAAAAAGAATTGCATAGAGTATGGCAGCAGATTCAGCAGTAAATATAGAGCAGTAGGAAGGAAGTTTAAAGGATTCGGAGTAGTTGTGAGAAGGAAAAACAAAGGCGGCACTAACCCCATCAGCCCTCTTAGAACCATCAGTAAAAATAATGGAATGATTGGGATATAAAGAGCTTAAAACCATGTGAAATTCAGATCTAACTATAGAGTGAGGAAGGAATTTGGCGGAACTTGACAAATGAAATACGTGAGGAGGATGTAAGAGACTGAAGTAATTAAGAGAAAAGTACGGAGATTTATCATAGGAGAAAATATAGGGAGAAAAATTGGCAAGACGAACAGAAATGAAAGATAAAATTGGAATTCTGTTGGGGGTAAAACGCCAGTTGTGAAAAATAGAGCAATAGGCAGCTATAATTCTAGAGGAAAAGGAGGGAAGGCGTTTGATTAGGAAACGCTAGCCTAGATAGGATCTGCGGATGAACAAAGGGAGTGATTTGGATTCAGAGAGGATGGCAGGAATTGGAGTAGATTTACGTGCACCCAGACAAAGACGAAGACAGGAATTTAAAATGCAGTCAAACTTTAACAGAAGAGATTTAGAAGCGTTGCCGTATATATAGGAACAGTAGTCCAACTTAGAAAGAATAAAAGACTTATACAATAAGGAAAGAATGTACGGATCACCACCCCACCTGTACGATGAGAGTGATTTTAAAAGATTAATCCTTTTTAGAGAAGAAGTATACAGGCGACTAATATGTTCCTGAAAGGAGAGACGGCCGTTAAGAAACACACCCAAATAACAGAAGCTCTCCACAAGAGGGACAGGATAATGACTTAAGGTTAGATTGATTGAGGAAGGATTATATGAACGGAAAGTAAAAACCATGGCCGCGGATTTATGAGGAGAGACAAAAAGATGAACATTGAAAAGAGCATTTTCTATAGTGGCTAATGACCTATTTAGTTCTAAGACAGCATCTGTTAAGTTGCGAGAAGAACAGTAAATAAGGATATCATCAGCATAAAATGGAGACAATGAATTTAATGGAAGAGAAGCAATATGAGAAGTATAGATGTTGAAGAGAGTAGGACTAAGACAGGAACCCTGAGGAAGACCACAAAAAACTTTTCTTGAAGTGGAATAACAAGAAGTGGATAGATGTACAGTACGGCTTTGGAAGAGATTAATAATAAGGGAAACAACACAGTCCGGAAGATGCAGTAACAGCATTATATTTCTGAGAGTAGGGAGGTGAACATTGTCAAATGCACTGGAAACATCAATGAAGGCTGCGATAGTAAAATTTTTGTTTATATAGGAATTATAAATGTCAGAAAGGAAAACACTAATGCAATCAGGAGGACCAGTACAGGGACGGAAACCGAACATATTGTTAGGAATTAAGTTATTGTGTTCGAGAAACCAGACAAGCCGTTTCTTATGATTATTCTTCAATAACACTAACTTTTTGGAACCGGCAACAAATCAACTTGGAGTAAATATTACTCAACTTGCAGAAAATGAATGATAATACTATTATATTTTTAATTATTGCTGCAATTTGAATTCGATGTCAATGGCAAACAATTAAATTACTTTTTTTGTGCATGCTTCGAGCGGAACAAAATAGTTAATAAAATGCAACAAAACATATTTCAGTAGATTAACACAAAGGAAACCCTGAAAAAAGGGCCGTTTCTAACAAAAAGTGCAGTTGATCAGGAAATCGCAAAGGCGACAGAGAAGGAATAATTAAAGCGGACAAAATAAAAAAATTATACAGTAGAAAATAAATAATTAAAAAACAGAAATTAAATAATTAAAAAATAGAAATTAACAAAAAAATAAACTAATAACAAAACGAGCAAAATTAACCGGTACTATACGCACACTAATATACCACTTATAAAATAATATTGGAAATAAAATAAAGAAGGCAAAATAAATTGAATAAATAACAAAAACAAAAAAAGTATTTTGGTTGCCTCTATGTTTGTTTTCGAACTCGTGTTACAATTGCTTGTAATGCATGCCCAATACTTGAATGTTACGTTATTTCTATTACCACGGCTGTTTATTTGTAATTACTATGTACTAAATTTTTTATTCGCTCTAATGCTTAAAATAATATTTAAATCTATTTACACTTATTTAATTAATCTAATATAATAATACTAATAAAATCAGCAACATACAAAAGGTATAGTAAAGTTATAAACGGGTAAGTGCAATACTAAATGGAATAAATAGATCTTTATCTTGCTACTGTGAGATATTGCCGTGAATTTAAACAAATTACATGCGTATTTACGAAAAGTCGGATAAGTGAATATATCAGTATGTGAAAGTATTATATATATGTGTGCTTTGCTGTATATGTTCAGCGAAACTCGAACTTCTTTTGACTCGGCAATATGCTGAATAATCATTTCCTAAAATTACTCGTCAATTTCCTATTTCATCTATAATTCGGTATAGCGATAAGATACGTTGTTGTCAGAGAAAAATTTATTTCTTGTTTGTAAAATCATTTTCGTCATTTAAAGTCATCAATCACGTCAAAATAAAGACTTTGGCTCGCAAACCCGGTACGCCCAACTCACATTATTAAGGCGCAAAATCGGTAAATTCTTCATTTAAGTATACGAATTATTAATTTTTACTATTGTTGTTGTTGTTGTTGTTGTTGTATCCATTAACGTGCCGTGTACTGCAACATTGGCCAGAGGCACGGGTGAATGGAGTTTAGATGTTATTAAGGATATTGGATAGTCTCAGAAATCTGAAGAGCAGCTGGACATTCTGTTCATTGTCTTCAAGAATTTCAGATAGGGAACTGGACAGACGTAATTGGGACCGGAATAGATTGAATTTCGGGCAGACTACTAGAAGATGGCGAGTGGATAAGGGAACAGAGCACAGGTCACAAGTAGGGCGATCTGAGTTATTTAATAAAAAGGAATGAGATAATCTTGCGTGGCCAATGCGCAGACGGCATAATATGACTTCTTCTTTACGGCTGGATCTTGATGAAGTACTCCAAATTTCAGTATTTGAGCGGATTGAACGCAATTTGTTCGAGGTAGGAACTTCATGCCAAATCTTCGACCATTTCTTTTTTAGCAGAGATTTGATTGTTATAGAAAAGTCCGATGATGGTACTGGTAGGTCTGGAATCGGGAGGCATGAAGTGTCCTCTTTCGCTGCAAGATCCACCAGCTCGTTTCTTATGATGCCCTTGTGTCCGGAATCCACGTGAAGGTGATACGAATCGAAGCGGTAGATATAACTGAGATTATATTTTTTGCAATGGGATTTTGTGATTTATTGCGCGTTTGCGATAGAGACGAAAGTGAAGAGAGAGAATCTGTGCAAATAAGAGAATCTTTGTTGTACTGTACTGATAAATCGACTGCAAGTTTTATGGCATATAGTTCTGTAGATGTAACTGAGAAGCTGTTTGGTAATGAATACCGTATTACGTCGAAATCATTTGTAAGTACTGCACATCCAGCCCTGTCCGATTTAGAGCCATCCGTGAATATGATAAAATGGTCGATGTACTTCAACAGAAGTTCTTGGAATGCGCCTCTGATTGCCTCTGATGTAGAGAGCTTTCCAACATGCAAGAGAGATAGGTCACTGTGAGGCGAGAAGCTTGACCATGGTGGAAGAGTAGTAGGTGTTGAGTAGTAGATCTTCGGAAAACTAATTTTTACTATTCTCTACGAATATACATATATAATCTGTGGAATCCTTATGGTTCAGTAAAAGCTAAGAATATCAAAATAAGTAATGACTCAAGAACGTTTTGACTTATAAGCTTTGAATTGTACTCGTTAATATCACATATCACATACATACTTCTTTCTCTCCTCGGGTAGTAGGTATGATATAACTTAGTCTGCCTTTACTTCTTTTTCCGTTCATCATTCCTTCAATTAATGTTGTCATCCATTACGAATGTGTTTGATCAGATATCCAACCATTTTATTTCTTCTCATGCTGATCGTAGACTTCGCGTTGTTCATTTATCTTATGCAAAACTTCGTCATTAATAGTTTCACTCGTCCAAGGTATCTTTAAAATCAGACGCCAACACTACATTTTGAACGTGTGTCTCTGTTCCATATAGCGCCACACTCCAGATGAAGCCCTCTTTTATAAAAAGCTTTCTGGTATTAACTGATAAGGTTTTTTGATGCAACGACAGGTTTCTTCGGGAAAGGCGCTTTTAGCGAGAATTCTTCTCCTATTGTCCTTCGTTTTTCGACCGTCTGCTGATATTATAATACTTCCTAAGCGGAGGAACTCAGTTACTTGATATATTCTCTGCCGATGCAAGAAAATATTTATACTTTGTTTTCCGCATTTTGTGCGCATGCCATGACCTTGGTCTTTTTGGTACTTATGTTCATTTGCATTTTTCTTGTAGAACTTTCCTTAAAACATTTAAAGATTCCTGCAGTCCTTTCTCGGTTTCCGCTACTATTCGCTATATCGTCGGCACATTTTATTGTATTATATATTTTACCATTTATATTTATTCCGTTATTATTCTTTTCTCAATAATATTCCATTGCCTCCTCAATATAGCTGTTAAAAAGAATCGGTGAAAGATTACACTTTTGACGTTTACCTATCTTTGTTTTTTCTCCACTTATAATCACTGATTGATTCCCCTGTACAGTTGAAAGAGTAGACCTCTGTAGTCATGCCTTGTTTCTTCAATGAGCTGAATAGTATATTCCAGTCTACATAGTCGAATACTTTTATCTATATCTACAAAAGCGATGTAAACCGCTTTTCCTATTTTCATAGTATTTTCAGTGATCAAACGTAGGGAAAGTGCAGCTTCCTTAACGTCTTTGTTCCTCCTGAAACCAATCTGGTCATTCTTGAGATTGTTTTCAACTTTGAATTCTATTCAATGATATATGATCCTCGTTCAAATTTTGAGAACATGAGGTAATATATTCAATGTTCTATGGTCTTTACATTCTTGAGCATAATGTTTTTTTTGGTATGTAGATCAACAGACCCTGCTCGAAATCATTTGGAATTATTCCTTTCATATATATTTCATTTATTAAATTAAATATTATGTTTTTATTTTTGTCGTCTAATATTTTAAGCAGTTCTCCAGGAATTTGATCAGTTCCTATCGTTTTATTAGCTTTCGATTTATTTAAAGCTCTTTCGAATTCACTTTTTAATACACAAGCGGATCCTTTTCTTGTTCTTATAATTCGGCTTCTTCTTTCAAAATTGAATCATCAGTTGGATTACCGTTGTATAGCTCTTCAATGTATTATTTCCATCTGTTTTAAATATCCTTACTACTACCAACTAACAACTTGTCGTTTAGGTCTCTTAAAATCCTTAATTTCTTCCTTTTACCTGAGAAGTGTCTTTTTATATCATTATAGTCATTTTCTGTATTTCCATTTTTCATATTATCATCTATAGTTTCATAGAATTCCCCAATCCATTTTTCCTTAGCTTTTCGAATTTCTCTTACCATATTTCTATATTTCTTATATTCTTGCTGGTTATTGTTTAACTTGCCATTCTTCTTAATTCCATTAATTGTTTTTTCTTCTTTACCTATTTGTTCTGCTGCAATTTAAATTATTTTCCGTTTGATGTAATTCCATTTTTCATCAATCCTTGCATGAAACGGTATATCTGTGTTAATAGCTTTATCAGTTCCATTACACACACACACATATATACATACATACATATATACATACATACATATATACATACATACATATATACATACATGCATATATACATACATACATCTTTTTTTCTTTTTTTTTTTTTTTTTTATCAGAGTTGGGCATTTGCTATTCGAATAACCGGATAACGAATAACGAATAAATTATTTGAATAACGCACAAATAAATAATAATTAATTTATTCGTTATTAATTATTTGTTATTCGTCAATCATGGTTAGTTATTATTCGTCAATAATACGTTAATCATTATTTGTTAATCATACGTTAATCATTATTCTTCAATCATACATTAATCATTATTTGTCAATCATTAACCATTATTCGTTATTCATTATTTAGTAATTATTCATAAACTTAGTTTAATCAACATATACATTTTGCTATAAACCACCAGCAAGCTTAAAAATTAAAAATGTGAAGTTAAAATAAATAATATAGAAAATTGCCAAAAAAATTATTAAATTAAAAAATAATATTTAGCATCTTTTTTTAATGCTTTGAATCATTAAGTGTATTTTACTTATACTGCTTAGAATATTATAAGTTTTTATTAATTAAAATGTTTAAATGGCTATTAAAAAATATGAATATTAAAATTAATTTATATTAGTTATCCTTTTTATATTAGCGATTTATATCCATCATAATGTGATCATAGGTTTCTTGTTCTCAGTTTTAAAAAATCACAAAAATATAGAAAAAAATAAATATAAATCTTAATTTTTTAAATAAAAATTAAAATATATACGAAATATGTTTTTCATATATTAAATTTTTTACAAATCACTAATAACAGTGAAAAGTATATTTAGTGAAATGTACAGTTAAAACTAACATATATATATATATATATATGTGTGTGTGTGTGTGTGTGTGTGTGTGTGTGTGTGTGTGTGTGTGTGTGTGTATGTATGTGTTGGAGGTATTTAACGCCTAATGGCTGTAATCTCTGTATAATTGATTACATAACAATAATATTGATTATACTCGGTTAATTTAGGTGTAGATTATTTATAAATATTACTTAGTATGGTAGTATTAAATTCATATAGCTTGGTACCTCGTAAGAACCGTCCGCTGATAAGTAGTTATCTGCGGATTATTTATTATCCACTGTTGTTTTTCCTAATATATTCAGTAACTCGAACTGCGATAATGTATTGTATTGGATACATCTAATTAAGCTTTTAGTTCTGAACTTAACCAGTTAGTGCGTACGATAGGGAGAACACTATTCAGCAAATAATAGTGTGTGCGCTCGATTCTAATTCGCCATAGAAGTATGTTTGCAACTTCTGATCGTTTTCAATCAGTTCCTATTTCAAATGTTTCTCCTGTTGTTATGTGTTGTAATGTGTCTATTACAGTCGGTAATGGACACGTTATATTATACAGAATGTAAGTAAATAAAATAAAATAAAATAAAATATATAAATATAGGAAATGTCGAAAATGTGGCGCGAGCGAGAATGTGCGCGTGCGTGAAATAATGGACTCAAAATGCATACATTTTACTACTTGTTTGACCTTGGGGAATAGAAAGAAGTCACGTGGTGACAGATCAGACGAATACGGGCGCTGCGACAACACTGCAATCCCTTTAGAGAGGTTCAGTAACACTGAACACGCTGCGGTAAGGCAAGAAGCATCCGCGTTTTTGCAGATCTGGACGCACTATTTTTCGAAATCTTCCTAGTACTTTTCGGTAGTAGACTTGATTAACAGTAGTCTGTCCAGCTGGAACGAACTCCTTATGGACCATGCCGCGGATGCCGAAAAATCAGATGAGCATGATCTTTCTTTATGCCAACGAAACACTATCGCACGACTCGCAGAGTCCCTACCATACACTTTTAGCAATTTACATTTCGTTTCGGTCGCCGAATCGCCTAGTTTAACAGAAAATTTAATTGCGACGCGTTTCTCGAAATTTCGCTTTTCCATTTTCGTGACGAGCACCACGAACGAACTTGTATAAAACACTACTGAGCTAGGGAACTAATGATGGCACGAGGGTCGCAAACACATCTATCGATAGGGCAGGGAAGACAAGCTGTCGCGTAGCAATTTTGAAGTCGCAGTGTTACTAGAAGCGTAGGAAAAAAATCAGTCTCATTACTTAATAGTCAGACCTTGTACACCTCTTTTGACTTGATTAAGTAAGGATTTTGACCGTTAAAGTCAGCAACGTTGACGACATAAAGTTAAAACAGGGAAATATTTCTATTTTCGAAAAACTTTAAGCCTGCCGAACTCAAAAAGGCAAACTTTACAGTTTTCGGAAGGAAAGTTTGAACGTGATATTATAAGGCTTTCTTTGTATTTCGGATCGGAATTTATCTTTGCAAACGCTTTTAAGATCAACCGAAAGCAATACCTCGGAGACAGACAGCGAAATCGCTCCGAATCTAAACAGCAATGTTAACAAATGACGTCAAAGTTCGGATTCAGCTTTACTCATTACTGAGATGGGCGACTACTACTAGACGTGAAAGGAGATGACGAGTTAAGGCACAGGCTGACGGTTTTCCAGCGCGCGGAAAATTTCATTTCTGTAATCCTTCGCGTTGTCATCAACTTTTTTTATTATCAGCACGTCTGAAAATTTTCTGTTCCGACGCTTCTTTCGACTGGAACTTAACAATTAGCCAAAAACTGGTTTAGCCAGCATCTACGGAGCGGCGAGTTACTGAACTCCTACTATACGATATTGCTTGCAACGTCGTAGTCGGTACAATTACGGCCCATCTCGTTTTCAAATTTTAATTAATATTATTATAATTACAATGTATACTTATCGGATGTGAAGTAAAAAAGGACCGCCATTCGTATTTTGATCGTGTTCTGTTCAAAATTGTCCGGCTACATGTCTTTTTCGGAATAGCCGAATTTTTCGTTCGTTTCTCGTTAAGATCATCTTTGCGTTTTCGGATTTCACGACGTTCGATTATTCGTCGAATTCGTCCGCGTGCAGATTTTAAACATCGTACTATGTAAAAATAGTTAATACATCACCAGAGGGATGGAGGAGAATAGCATGATCCACCGCCATTGGTCATATCGAGCGATAAAGTTACGGATTAAGTTTTTACAATAGTAGTCAAAACAGTATTGTCGCTAGCAGTTGTAGCAGCTAGAGTGTAATTTTTTTTCGCCCGTCAAAATGGAAGCCGTGTGATGTAATCTCGTTCGGAACCAAATTTTCAAGGCATAGTTCGGGAAGTGTTTTAATTGCCCGACACGGTCATTTAAATATCATATCGGTATTTATACCGAAAAGTTTCAACTGACCAAAAAATCGTTTCAGATCATAAAATACAATTAAGAAGATCTTATTGTTAAAATTTATTTCACGCATTATTTCCGTTCATTTTTACAAAATAATACTATAATATATCTGATTTTCGAAGCTGATGATCACATTATTAAATATGTTAATATTATTTTATAAAAAGTGTTTTATATATTTTTCGTAAAGTTTATTTTCGATAAAATAAGATCTACCACTCCTCCTCGCCGATGGCCTAATTGGTTAATTGTAAAATCAATTCATTTGATTATATTTTACAAATTTTTCATTTCTCCGTACTGAGTGAGCAAGTGAATTTGGACAAAATATCTTTTTTTTTTTTTTTTTTATTATTATTTTTTTTTTATACTAGGTGTTTTTAATTGCTATGATTATTACACCCAGTGTCAGGTAGGTATTTTAAATGCTGGTTGTTAAGTTTAGTTTTCTAATCAGGGTAAGAATTTTTTTAATTTCGTCTTGGTCGTCAGGGATGGTTGTATTATTTAAAGGGATTTTTAGTTCTAGACGCATTTGATTAATGTTAGGGCATTCGTAAAGAAGGTGTTTGACTGTGATGGGGGTGGAGTTGCAGAACTGACAAGGGGGTTTATCGACTTTTTGGAAGAGGTAATTATGGGTTAGTTTCGTATGTCCAATTCTAAGCCTGGTGATTATTAATTCTTCTTGACGATTTAGTTGGGAGAGGTTTTTCCAAGGTTGTACGGATTTTTTGTGTTGAAATAATTTGTTATGGGATTTTGTGTTCCATGATGTTTGCCAATTTGATATTTCGGTTTGATTTAGTAAATGTTTGATGTCCATGGCTGTGGTGGAGATTACAGGAGAGGGTGTAGAGGCGGTTTTGGCCAGGTTATCTACTATTTCGTTTCCCTGGATTCCGATATGACTAGGTATATACATTAATTTGATATTAATATTTCGAGATTTTAGCTTGTTTAGTTGTTGGTGAATATCTTGGACAAATTTGTCTGTTGAAAAAATGTTCAGAATAGATGTTAGTGAGCATACTGAGTCGCTTTGGATTAGGTAATTTTTGCTTTTTCCTTTCGTTTTTATGCTTTTCAAACAGTGAAAAATTGCTATTAATTCAGCTGTATAGTTAGAAGAGCATTTATGAAGTTTGAAGTTTTTAACCTCTCCATTGATAGAAAAAGCATATCCAGTATATTGATTTCCGATTTTTGACCCATCTGTAAAACATGGCACATAATTTGGAAAATTAGTAATTTTTTCGTGATAACGATTTTTAATTATATAGTGTGGGACTTCGGATTTACTGTAGTTTATTAAAGAAAAATCTATGTCTGGGGTTTGTAATAACCAGAATGGAAATTTTGGATATTCTTGGTTCAGGTTTGAAAAATTGAGCTCATTATTTTTTAGAAAAGACAGAAAATCGGTGATTGGTTTTTCAGCCTGCCGCGAAGGGTTTTTATTGTACGAATTTATCAAGTTTTGTATTGGATTTGTTGGGTTAGTTATAGCAGATAGGAGGAACCTGTTTGTGATCAAATTTTTCCTAAATTGTGGGGGAAGTTCAGCTGCTTCGCAGAAAATACTATCTATTGGTGAGGATCGTAAAGCTCCAATACACATTCGTATGGCTGCGTTTTGTATTGGTTTTATGATGGCCAAGGTTTTGTCGGATACGTTATTGAGAGCTGGATATCCATATTCGATTTTACTCCGAATGAGAGATCTATATAATTGCATTAGTAATTTTCTGGATGGATCGTATTTGGGCTTATTAATAGTTTTAATTATATTGAGGGTTTTCATTAAGTCTTTTTTAAGTCCTAGATAGTGAAGAGTCCAAGATAATTTACTGTCAAAGGTTAGCCCAAGAAATTTAGTACATGGTTTGACTTCGAGAGTACGTCCATTGAATTTAAGAGTTGGTTTTTGGGATTTATACTTTCTAGTAAATAAAACACAGTGGGTTTTAGATTCTGAGAAGACTAATCCATTTATATCCGCCCATTTTTGGAGGAGATCTAAGGTGTCTTGTATAACTTTTTGAGCAATGTTTAAGTTATTTGTACATATTGAGATGTTTATGTCGTCGGCAAAAATTCTTAGTGACACTGGACGTGGGACAATTTCTTTTATGCTGTCTATAAGTAATATGAATAAGATAGTGCTTAACACTGATCCTTGTGGAACACCGTTTTCAATAGTGTGTAAGTGGGAATATGTATTATTAACTCTTACTCTAAACGTTCGGTCAGTGAGAAAGTTTATAATGAAGAATCCGAGGTGTCCTCTTATTCCAATAAGATGAAGTTTTTGAATAATTTTGAAACGCCAAGCTTTGTCATAGGCTTTTTCGAGGTCGAAGAAGATAGACAGTACGCTTTGTTTGCTGTGGAATGCATTCAGGACTTCGTTTTGGAGGCTGAATAGATGATCTACGGTTGACCTTTTTTTCCTAAAACCACTTTGGCAGGTGCTTAACGCTTTATTTTTGTCGATGTACCAGATTAGACGTTTACTAACCATTTTTTCTAATATTTTGCACGGAACTGGTGTTAGGGATATTGGACGATAACTAGACGCAAGGGAGTTATTTTTTCCAGGTTTCAGGATCGGAATTATTGTAGCTGTTCTCCAAGAGGAAGGGAAGGAATCAGACGTCCAGATTTTATTGTAAAGATTTAAAAGGTTTATTTTCGATTGGTCTGACAGATGTTTTAGCATGAACGGGTGGATGTCGTCTGGCCCGGGAGAGTAGTTTTTGATGTTGTGATTTAATACCTGGTTAAGTTCTTCAATAGAAAAGGCAGCGTTGTATTCTTCTGAGTTATTTGACTGAAAATTTAATGGACTTGATTCTATGGACGATTTGAGATGTTGGAATGTGGGATGATATGAATTTGTCGCGGAAACTTTCGCAAAATTTTGTGCTAGGTGGTTTACAATATCATTTGTACTAGTTAAAATATTGTTTTCCAGTTGGATATATGGGATATTTAAAGATGTGAAGGAACCTTTACGTAAAGCTTTTTTCCTGTCCTTAATTGCTATTTTTAGTTCATCGCACCACCATGGTACTGTTTTTTTTTGGAGTTTTATTGGATGATTTTGGAATGCTATCTTGGGCTGTTTTTATAACGGAATCAGTAAACGTTTTGACAATAGTTTCGACCTCGTTCACCTCAAAAAATTCAGGAGTTTCGTTTGAAAACTCTGATTGTTGAAATAAATCTCTATAAAGGTTCCAATTTGCTTTATTTATTTGCCATTTGGGTTGTTTACGTGGAGTTTGGTTTTGGGTTTGAAATGGCATGCAAATACTAATGGGAAAGTGATCACTAAAGTACAAATCATCTTGTACTGACCATTGTAGCAAATGTGCTATATTTATAGAAGAAAATGACAGATCGATTGCCGATGTATTGCCGTTTGATAAGTTGAAATGCGTGTGGGAGCCATTATTTAAAAGAAATGTATTATTTTTTGTTAAGAATTTATCGATAATATTTCCGCGATTATTTGAAGAGCTTGATCCCCATGTGTATGAGTGTGCGTTAAAGTCACCTAACACTATATATGGAGAAGGGAGTTGCTTAAATAGTCGCTCTAGCTCGTCGACCGTTATTTGTTGATGGGGAGGGATATAGATACTACAAATAGTGAGTTTCTTGGGAAAAAAGTAAGATGTGTCAATAGAGATGGCTATTGCTTGAAAATTTCCTAATTGAAGATTTATCTGGGTAGATGTTGTAGTATTTTTTACCAACGGGGCGGTTCCACCACAGGATATTTCTCCTCCCGGGTAATCAAAACGGTATATATTATAATTTTTGAGTTTAAATTTGTGATGCGGTCGTAGGCGAGTTTCTTGGATAGCAACTACTGTTGGGTTGTGTTTGACTAGTATCGTTATTAGTTCACCGAAATGCGTTTTTACGCCACTTATATTCCATTGAATTAACTGCATGTTTTTTGTTTTTTTTTTTTTTTTTTTTTTTTTTTTTAAATGAAAAATTAAAATTTAGGGGTATTGTTAGAAGCGATGAGCATTTTTTTTTTTTTTTTTTTTTTTTTTTAAACACGCGCGTATGACAATCTATCTACTTACAAACGTTATTTAGCATAAAAGTTACAGCTTATCTATAAAATATAACTATATGTACAATGGTGATAATTCGATGATGTGATTTTCGGTTTCGCGTACTCTATTAACAATATGATCTACTGTAAATCGGAATAAAGCGGTACAATCGATGCGCTCTCTACTAATTGCGATAAGATTGTTTTTATTATGTTTGTGTGTCTGACTCGTATGTAGATCCGTATTCATCTGTTTTGTTATCAGACAATTCTTCTTTATTTGAATCGACGTGTTGGTTTATTAGTTTTTTCCTTAATTTAGTGAATCTGGTTTTCATTGTTCTAGTTTTTATGAGCGGGTAGTTTTGTTCCAAAATTTGAATTACTGCTTCAATATTCTCGGTGAACTGTAAAACCGTTTCGAGAGGGTTTCTTTGGCCTTTGACCATGTCCATCATTAGCCGGAAGTTTGCGAAAGAAATAGGATATTCATTCTCTTTCAATTTATAGTTTTCTTCGATGGGTTTGAGTAGTTCAGTTATCGAAGTGGGATCCTCTTCAATTTTCATTTTTTTGGTTTTTTTCTGTTTCTTCTGGGGCGACGTAATAGAAATTGGTAGATTCATTTCTGATTCGGAATGGTTTAATTTTACTAGTTTATTTTCAATACTCTCTGTGGGAGTCGGTTGTTGAGGGATAACCTTTACTTCATTATCGATATTACCTGAACTATTTAACGATGTGGTATCGGATGGAGGTGGTCTCTTTTTAGAGTGGTTTGTGGGTGTTATAATCTCTTTGGTTTCATCAACGATATCCATGCTTGTATTGTTTTCGGGTAAGGTTTGTGATTCGTCTTTTTCGTCTTGATTGTTGTAGGAGAATTCGCAGTTTTGAGAAGTATGCCCGAATTGATGGCACACGTAACATTTCGCTTGGGCATCATTGAAGAATACCCGGTAGTTTTCATCATCATATGTGATAATTTCCGAGAGAGGTAGTTTTTCGGACATTTCTAGCGGAATGTAGACGAATCGTTTCTCAGAGAGGAGGTTTGTTAGTCCTTCTTCTTGTGTTAGTCGGAGAAATTTCATTTGCGAAAGAGGAGCAACACCATGCGATTTCATCAGTTTTATTATCTCTTCGTGTGGTACGTGTGGAGGTACGTTGGTGATTATTATTTTTTTATCATTTCGTTCTTGGATGTACCATCTAGCTTTAATTTGTTTGTGTACTACTTCAATTTCGCCACCGTCGTTCATGAATTTTTCGGCAATTTCTCTGGTTTTGATGTACATTCTGATGCGGTCTTTTGAAATTTTCATGCAGTGAAGTATATTACCTGCTCCACCGATTTTATCTCCTACTTTCCTTGCGTAGTATGTTGCCGGGACTCCGATGATGTAAGGAAAGATAATAGCCTGATGTTTAGAGGGAAAAGTATCAACTTTGAGAATAGCAGAGAAGGTTTTACGGTTTGATTCCGGTCTGTAGTCAGAACCGGATCCAGTTTGAGTTGTCATTGTCTATGGAACTCCGGCTCGGTCCAGCCAAGACCGGCGCGGAAGGGAAGATCGTAGTACTTACGGTAAAAATAACCGATTGTACCACTACAACGATAGAGAACGGTAAAGATTTTGTAATAAATATGGTACTTACGATTTGTTAATCGATTTATTCAGTTGCGACGTTAAAGATTTTATCTGCGACGCGTTAGCGATAACATAGAATACCACGAACCGTAGTGAACACGTTTACATCGTAACACGTTATCACAAAAGTTTCGGACAAAATATCTAAATCGCATAAGTAGCATTTTTACAATCCAACAAACGGCTTAATTCGACAATCCGTTCTCCTTCATACAAACACACTGTTCGTTTCATAACGAATACTGGTAAAATAAAATTGAGTCTTGACCCGACGACACTGCTGCATGCAACATCAGCGTAAGATGCCATATTTCTCAACCCGTTACTCCGAGGCCTTTTCATTTAAGTATTTTTTTTTTAATATACTCCCTTCATTTCTCTTAGACATAACTGGTTACTCCCAACAAAGCTCTATTTAACAAGGATTCTCGTCCAGCTGATTACTCTGCGCCGATGGTGAAGTTTACAGTCCTCTGAAATACTACTTCTGCTCAGCACCTAGCAAATCACGAATGGCCAATGCAAAAATTTGAAAGACATTGTTTTACTTAGATTTTTTCCTTTCATATACAATCCCCGCATCTTTCATATACACACATATCTAGCTTATTTTTTGTACATTTTCCGCTATGCTTTTTATTTTTGCCCTGATTTAATTTGCATCTGTTGAAATTATTCGGAATAATCGGTTTTATTTTTAAAAATATAAACAGAGAGAGGCGCTCGTTCAAAAATTCTTGGATAGACAAGATGACCGAATTCCATTTTTTTTTTTTTTTTGTGCTGGTCTATAAAAAATTACCAGCACAATACAATATTGCTACCATAAAGCGGTGTTTAAAAAACATTTATCCGAGTGTTTTCCTGAAAATTTTTTCGCAAAGTGCAATCTGTTCATCAGGAACTAATCAAAAACGTTATTATTAGTTTTTGAAACCCTCACGGAGATGTGAATTTAAATTGATTAAATTATTTATTTTCATATTATTAATTATGAAATCGAAAATTTCGTTTTTTTTTAGAAATTTATATTATTCAATTTGCTGCGCATCAATCTTAATCGATCGCCCCGCTAAATTTATAACTGTACAAAAAAATAACACGGCAAATAACAATTAATGAAATATAATATAAACGGTTCGCATCACTCTGCTGCCGCTGTTGAGTTGTCCCTTCAGTCTAGATTCAGGATGAACGCGAAGAGGAAACGCGATAATCGAAATTATTATATTTTACAAATTTTTATTACAAGGCGATTAAGTCACCAGCACCTTGCAGGATCGAGTTTTTTTTTTTTCGGTTGCGAGACGATCATCTTGCTATTGTTACACCAAAAGTAGTCAATCTTCTTCGGCGACTTGATGAAGACAGTACTTCGGCTTAGACAATTTTCGTTTCAGTTTTTTTATTTCGTGCTAATAAAACCGTATGCGAAATCTGTTTAAGCGGTCAATTTGAAAACTAGAAGAGTTAATTCGTGATAAATATTTCGAATTAAATGGAAGTGTTCGGTTTTTGCCAAGCTATCATCTGGGGTAATCCGATGGTAATTCGTAAATGGCCGTAATGGGGACGATAGCCCTCCTAGCAGTGCTATCTTTTAATGTTCGTTTTGCTAGTCGCTTCACTTCTCTCTCTCTTGCTGCTAATGAGGCGGACAGTGCGCGCTGCGGATTTCCCGTACTATCGAGGCCTATGAAATTAATGTTCGGATGAAATATAACGCAGAAACTAAAATTTAAAATATCACGAAAGATCAGCCTTTTTTTGTTCAAACGCAATTAGAAGGAAATACGAGAGATAAGGTAAAAAAGCGGAAAAAGATAAGCACCGATTAGCACGGCAGATTGCACGAAACTTCTACATGTTGGTTTGGAAAACGCCATCAAAGTGTGAAAAACAATAAGACACTCGCGAAAGTCTCAAACTTTGTTCACACGATGGACTTTGCAGGCGTGCCTTGACATCAAGATTTTCCGACGGAAAAATTTCACGCAGTTCTCTTCAGCGGAAAACATCGGAGAACGTAAAGATGGAAGCCGAGGTTTCAAATGTTGTGTAAAAAAGGCGAAACGATCGTATACACGTTTCGAACTAGCTGCTAGAGTTTTTTTTTTTGCCAAATATCCGCCCGAACTTTACGGCAAAATACGAGTTTCCGTCAGGATACGCCTGATTTTGATTTGGCAGCGAGACGACAACGTAAAGTACAATTGTTTCCTCCTGTCAACTTCAACTTCACGAAAACCCAAGCTCTGCGCTAGGCTAACTTTTTATTTAAAACAAAAAACACAAAAGAAGAAAACCCTATAAACGAAACATCAAAAGCCTTATCAATTTTCATGTTTTTTTCCGAAACGACGGTAGCAGCAGATAAAAGCTAAATAAATATCGAAAAAAGCTAAACACAATAACGAAAAGAATAATGCCGATGACAGAAACGTATTTTACTACTACCATTGTAGAATAAAATTACCAAAAGAATTTTTTTTTTTTTTTTACTTTTTTTTTTACTTTTTTTGTTTTTTGGGCACGTCAGCAAAGGACCTTTACTCGGAGAGGATCAGTTAAACACGGATTCGTTTAGAAATAGCCAAAATGATGAAGGCGCAATAAGGACCAGGAAACTCAAGGGTTCACAAGTTAGAAAATAAAGAATAGCACGTTCAGACGAGTGGGAAGGACATTGCAAGAAACTATGGTTAAGATCAGCTTCATAATGCGGATGAAGGTGACAATTAGGAAAGGGAATTATATGAAAATATCAGGAGGGTAATACGAATATGATTAAGGCACAAACAAATAATGGAGACAACGGTAGAACGTTGTAGAGAAGGGTAGTCATAAAACAGAGAATGGGAAGGAAAAAGGGTTTGGCTGGATAGACAGATAAAAGGAATGATTGTTAGAGAAGGCATATAAATATCTGACCGGAATCTGGTATAAAAATTTAACCTTAGGGATAACAAATTAGAAGAGAGAATTTTATTGAAATAGAGGCACGGGGAAGAAGCAACCCTAATCAAGAAATCCGTCATCTCATTACCCTCAATGTCCATATGACAAGGGACCCGGAGCAAATTAACGTAGATGGAATAAAGCACGAAAATATTACAGATAAGGAAACAGCTTGGAAGGTATTCTCATGAAGTCGGAGATGATCAAATAGAGTTGGAAAATAAGCGATGAGTAGGCAATGGAACGTACGAAAATTCGGCGATAAAGATAGTAGGAAGACGAATAGACTCAAAGTGATTAATGTCAGGAAAAATAAATGAGGCTTCAACTCCAGCAGGGCCTCCCTCTCGTAAATATAATCTTGTGAGAGAAAAATAAGGACCCGATGTAGAATTTCTGCTCGACTAGAAACTTGGGAAAAGAATTAACAGAAAGAGGAGAGAAGATTACATTCAGAGGATGAAAAAAGCGGCAAAATAAAAAGGAAAAGTAAGGAAAATTATTAGTCGAAATAGTATAAGAGACGAAAAAAGATTGTAGACGCAAAGTAACATGAGATAGGGTAGGAATTTTCTTAGGAGTAAAGCGCCGGTTTTGTAAAATGGAAAGGTAACAGAGGAATGTATGCGCTTTTATAGAAGGGCAGACGACAGTGTGGGAAAAGACACCGAGATAGCAGAAGCAATCTTTAAGAGGGATGGTTGTAGAGTTTAAGGATACAAAGACACTTGCTGGATTGTAAGAACGAAGGGGAAAAACAAGGCAGGAAGACCTTGAAGGAGAAATCGAAAGGTGAAGCGAGAAAAGAGATTGTTCCAACATAGTCAAAGACGAATTAACTTTCTCATTAGCGTCTTCAATAACGTGAGAGGAAGAGAAGAGAAAAATGTCATTGGCAGAGAATAAAGAGCAGGAATCCATAGAGACAGGAGCAGCTGAGATGGTATAAATATTGAAGAGAGTGGCGCTGAGGCAGGAACCTTGGAAGAAGACTGCGAAAAACAATTCTAGAAGCCTGAAAAGCCAGCAGAAACGTTCAACCTGCGAAATTATATTCCCTTCCTTCCACGTACAAATATCTACATTTATCGTGAACCGGATAAGAATTGCTCACTTTGCTTTCAGTTCTTCTGGAATAAATTTTCTATTATTTATCGATGATTCCGAATCTGTTCGACGTTTCTTTTGTATTCTTCCTTCGGAATCCTTCAGACATTTCCGCTCTATCCACACTGCCGAATTACGAGATTATATTTCAAAAAGAATAATAAGCGAATGAGATGTTATTTCCTTCACTCGCCACTATAAAGGATATTTGATTATTTTGGATTTTAAAAGTTCTATCTCCCTACGACTTCTCTTCATTTGTTCTCTCATATCGATAGTACTCACTGCATTTCAGTTGATTTTTTATGGATAGAATTCCTGATCATAAAGAAATTAAGGGGCTGTCGACTTCGACAAATTTCATAAAGAGAAGATGCCTATAAACTTATACTTTTTTCTCCTCTTTCCGAGACATAATGTACACACTCTGGTCGGATTCGGATATCTGACGCAAAGAAAGAAGATGGATGAGACATCGTATGGAAAGAATGATAGAATAAGTCGGAATCGAGGAATTTGGAAAATAATAATAGAAAAAGTACCTTGGGGGGGGGGGGGGGGGGGGGGGGGGTGGTGGAGATTGGCAAAAGAGAAGAGAAAAAGAGGGAGATTATTACTTATAAGGCCAAAATTGACTAGGACGAACGGATGTCCAAACTAAAATAGGAATCTTCCTAGGTGTGAAATACCAGTTCCTATAAATGGAAAAGAAAACGAATGGATAAGAGTATAGAGGACGTGAGTGGAAGACGTTTCATGAGAATCCGACAGCCCAGATAACATCTACGGAGATACCGCAGTGGCGTATCGGATTCAGCCAAGATTGCAGGAATCGGAGGGGATTGCACCAAGACAAAGTGAAGGCGAGAATTATGAATTGTATCTAATCTAGGATTGAAAATATTTCACGGTCGTATTAATATAAGTTGAGAATTGGAAAAATAATTACAAGGAACGTCGATAGGAATATATTTCGTTATAAATTGAGAATTTTAAATAGTTACTTCTTCAGCGCTATCTTTACTGCACTCTGGAAATCGCTAAACCGGAAAACATTTATTGAGAATTGTACACTTCACGAACGTTTTAAAATCGGTCGTCATTTAAATTGGCGAATATATATATTAGCAGCACCGTACTAGTTGTCTACTAATGAGTTTTTCTTTTTTCTTTTCTAGTACCAAAAATGGGACATTTTCGATAACTTTTCTGCCACACGTATTCTCCATTTGATATTCAATCGTCAGATGTTTAGTTGCGGTTATAACTTTTCACTATTTTTACACTATTTCGGCAGTTATCTATAATGAAAGCGATATCTTACGCTTACACACAGTCCGATCAGTTCATTTTGCAACATCTCCGAAGCAATAATTGGATTTAATCGCTGTAATAATGATGTTGCATCGTCACATCATCCGCGCGAGTTGAACTTTCTCGAAATCGAAAGCTGAACTTCATGGTCTAATCTCACTTTAATGGAACTTTTTTTGAACTTTTTCAAGTTCATCTTCATATATTTAAAACAGCGCCTACGTTTGAAATGCGATTTTATTAGAAGATAACACGTTTGTCGAGGCAAATCGCGTATGATTTTGCACAGCCGGTCTCTCATCCATCTATCCGAAATGAAGCCTGCGACGGCGCTGATATCATATCTTCTTTGAATGTTCATCGCACTCTGCTGAACGTTATCATCAACTTCCCTCCGTTCTTCGTTCTTGTTATTTTACGTCTCTTATAGCATCCCGTTGCTTCCTGTCCGTTATTCTTACTGCAACGATATTTCCCATTGTCGAGAACCTAGTCGAAATTAAATCAACAGCTCTATTCGCTCTCTTTTTTCGTCCCTACATGTGTCTCTATGTTCCTTGTGTTTGAGAACGCTCGAAATAAATAAAATAAACAAATAAATAATGATATTTCGTCAGGTTGATCTGATTTCGTGTACTTTCGATGTGATGCACGATATTTCGGACAACACAATTTGCAGCTAATGAACCCGGTATATAGTGTATTATATTCTGTTTGATAATTTCCCACCTACGTGTATTCCAGATATTATTTTAATTTTCGTAGACATTATAAGAGGGGCCCAACATGTCAACAAAACGCAAGTTCGCTGGTTCAAATTGCTTACTATTAAACGCGAGACCGGAGGAGAGTTTCACAAATGAATAAAAAATTCCGCTAATCGTACCTTATACAGAATTGTGTCGACGACTGCAGTTGTCGCTGAAATTTATCTGAGCACAATCCGGCTGCTCTATAAGCGAAAAGTGCAGTCTGCTCGGGAAATCATGATACACGATAGAAAACTTAGTAAGAAATACAATTCAACTTACAGTCTAAATTTAAAAAAAAAAAAAAAAACATAAAAACATATCATAGTAGTCATAAATATTCGCAAAAATCATAAGATATCAATAGAGATACTGGAACACATATTTCTTTATGATACCCTCACATCTATTCGTTATATCCTCTTTTTCGCCCCGGGGAACTTCTTCGCTGTTCCGTAACCCTTCACTCCGCATAAAACAAACATAATTCCCTTTACGGGGTTTATCGGCTTGTTAAAATTCTCTTTCTCTATTCGTCGCATGTTGCCATTTATCAGCTTTATCATATCTCATTTTTATTATTCGATATTTTTAGCGTTCGCTAATCACAGCCCGTAAGTGTAATATAGTACCGATGTTTAGATTTTAAAACATTTCAACTCCCTACAAACTGATTAATCATTCCTCGTTCATTTATCCAAGAAAAACTTTACGGAGACGGCACCGGATCGTAGCGTAGCGTTTTTACGTCAGCCATCATTAGCGCTGTTCTCCGTTTATCCCTGGTTTCCCCATAAACAATTTATCCATCCAATATTCGCTTTCTTCGCAACCAAAAACACATTAGCTTCCTTTAAAATTTCCTCGAAACATCCGCCACTCGCCTATTTTCTTAATTCTCTCATCCTGCCTGCTTGTTCGCGATTTTTCTACATTCTTTTTAATAACTTCACGCTTGGAACTCTGAAAATATTTAGCCAAATAATCGATGAACCTTAAAACTTACTGAACTTTTACCGTTGTCTAACTACTTTATTCGCTCCTCTGTTCTTTTTCTTTTTCTTTTTTTTTTTTCTATTTGACGAACGCATTGCAAACTATTTCTATAAAAACTGTTTTCTTCATTTTCTCGCTAGAACGAACAGGCTTAGGAAAAAAGTTGGCTATATTAGATATATACATTTTTCGTTGTTCATTTCTGACGGTCAAACTTCTGAAATAACTACATCGTTTTTTCAGAAATATAATTAAGTTTTAAAATAAATCCCCAACATGTTTCCGGAACATGCGCAAGATAGTACACCGTAAATGTTTCCGAACATCTGACTGATTAAAACTTGATTAAACATACATATATATTTATATATGCATATATATATATATACATATATATATATATACAATAGAACCTCGATTTTCCGGGGTAATGGCGGGGAAAGGCCTCACGGATAAATGAAAACCACAGGAATTAATATGGGTGTACAATGCCATGTTATAATGTTATCAGTGCTTGAAATATGAAGTAATCAATGTTTGTTTTTTTGCAGTTTGAAATGATTTTCCTTACCTCAGTTCTAATTTTTTTTATGACGTCATGAAAGTCAAAATTTTCCTGTTCGCAGAAGTTTAGAAGGATATCACAACTGATTCCATTGCTTGACTTGGCTGAATTTTTTCTTCTTCAGCGCCAACACTATCATCATTGTCGCTCTCATCGTCCTCTGAATCATCCTGTTATGTAGATGGAGTACACTCTACTTGGGCTGCAATAACGAGCTGCTATGTCACTATCATATAGACATTCAAATCCCTCTTCATTAACATCTTTCTTTGTAGCCAATCAACCTATATCGTCTTTATCGACGTTAGTAAAATCTGGAATTGATGTGGTCAGCTCAAGACAAGCTTCATTGGCCGGATTAAGGAAGTCACGTTAGGTGGTAGATAGTTGACAAAAATTTGACTATCTTTTGTTTTCAGAGTAGATTCTGAGGAGTGTGAAGGGGAATTACCAAGCAGAAGAACAGCTCTTTTAGGTATCCCTTTCTCATTCAGAAATTTCGTTGCAGACGGTAAGAAAACGTTGAAAAACCATTCACGAAAAATAGTCTGGTTCATCTAAGCTTTTGGGTAATTGTAATAATCACATGGAAAATACCTGATTTCTGTTCCTTTAAAATATCTTTTGGATTTTTAGCTTTGCCAATTACGGTTAATTTGATCTTGTGTGTCTTGGTCGCATTTGAACACGTCATAATGATCAACCGTTCTTTGCTAGATTTGTGTCCAGGAGCTGATTTTTCAGATCGCGCAGCGAGTGATTTCGAGGGTAGCATTTTCCAGACTGATTCATCTGCGTTGTACACTTGGCCAGGAGACAGGTTCAATGTTGAAAGCAATGAATTGAATTCCTCATTGAACAATGTTGCAGCAGTCAAGTCTCCCCACTCAGAGATTCGCCTTGGATGTCCAACTGTCTTATACCGTGTCGAGTTTTGAACCTAAATATCCAGCTCTGTGAAGCATTAAATGTTTCTTCAATTTTCAAATTTTCATGAAACCATTTTGCCTTTTCACAAACCATTGGCCCGGAAATCGGAATTCCTTTCTGCAGAAGATATGAATTTAAAAATGTGTCACTTTTTCATCTGATTAAGTCACCCACGGTCTGTTCACCTACACCGAACTCATCAACAAGTTTTTTTACACTTTCACCACGATCTGCAGCACGGTTTATAATCAACCCTTTTTTTTCTCTAGGGAAAGAACGTTTACGTTTAGCACTCACTGTTGATCGCTCGGAACGACCACGTACATACAACGAAGGCGAAAACCAAACTGACAAGTGTGAAATGATCAAATGAGCTGTATGAAAACGAGCAGAAGAGGGGACAATTTCTTAGAACAGTAACTAAAGTAGGGCCGCTTACTAGCTGATGAATACAAATTACGATCATTCCTAGAACATTTTATTAAAGGTGTGCGGCTGCATCTTTTTTCTTGGGAGTATGTACCGGGTCTCTGTCTTAATGTCCCAGGAACCTACGTACAACATACATGCTTACTGCTTTTTACTTTGGAACTGTACATTTTTCGGAATTAAAACTCTCTTCAAAAAAAAGAAATTCTCTCGAAATAGCGAGCACGGATAATCGAGGTTCTACTGCATATTTATTAATATATATATGTGTGTGTGTATTTTTGATAATGAAAAAGCGATAGTTCTTTCAAAAGCTGTTGAATCTCACCCGGTATGAAGTGTCCGCGATATTCGGTAAATAAATAAGAGAAATGTCAAAAAAATGTTCACACCTTCGTGTCATCACGTATTTCGCTACTCGGCTTACCAAAAGCGCTACGAACATTTCCCGAGGAAAGGCACCTATTAATCCAGACATTCGCTGATACTGTATATGCTGCCGTCTGAACTTTTTTAGTTGCTCTTTTTCTTTCGGGAATTATTCGTGACGCAGCTCATCGAACTCGATTATTGCTAATTCTGTTATTACTTATTATATATTGTGGCTTTTCCGTGTTTACCTTATTGCTTAGATTGTTCCCAGCTGTGAACTTAATTTTACGCGGCTGCTTTGTCTCGTTGTTTTACGCCCTCCCGATATTCATCGTGTATTTCCGCGACGTCTTATAAGTTAATTACCGGCAAATGTTTGGACAGTTGCATTTTATCACTTTACACAGGCCAGCAGTCGTTCCGGTTACATATAAAGTTTGGATAAATTGCGTGTGCGATGTTCTGCTACGGATAAGCGCATTCCGGCCGTGTCATAATTAATGTAAATTAGTTTTAGTTCGCAGGTAATGAAAGCACCGACATAACAATTGATAATGAGAGCAAACAGTGAACGAACGAACGAGTTGGCCAGATGCCGTTCCCCGGACAAGACCGCTTTTCCGTTTGTACTAGCTTTAAATTAACACCAGTTCCAAAACTGACCACTGATGATTAATTAGTTGATAAACTTTAAATCCGAACTTGTTTCTGCCCGCCCGCCCGGCCCAGTCGGCTTATTTAATTTCATCAGCCAGCGCTATTTCACTCCTAAATATCCTTCTTTCCGTCATGCCGCCTCAATTTGGCAATTTCTCTTTCGTTTTTCTAAGAAATAAAAACTTCCCTTGCCGCTCTCGAAAATGCGGCCAGTGAAAAAACATGTATGCGCTAGTCCTATCAAATGCGACACTAATCCACGCTGAAAGTTTCGCGCGAAAATGAGAAAATAAACATAGAGTATTATTAGAATTTCGAATTTCATAGGTTTCGTTCTTTTTTTTTTCTCTTTTCAGGTAAGCCGGCACCGGTAATAAGTTGGAAGAAGGACGATGACATTCAATCGAGTGAAGTTCAAATTCCGATATCGGAAAAGAAATCCGAATACCGATTGAAGGAACTGACGATCTATAATTTAAATCGAACTAACCTGCACAAGTCCTTAGCATGTCAAGCTTCAAACGACGAGATTAACAATCCAGTATCCACATCTGTAATTCTCGACATGTATTGTAAGTAAAATTTCATTGTGTAATAATATCTATGTGACTACCAATGATCCGTAAGACTACATTAATGTGATTCATGAGACTACATTAATGTGATTTATGAGACTACATTAATGTGATTCATGAGACTACATTAATGTGATTCATTAGACTACATTAATGCGATTCATGAGACTACATTAATGTGATACTTGAGACTACATTAATGTGATTCATGAGACTACATTAATGTGATACTTGAGACTACATTAATGTGATTCATGAGACTACCCTAGAAAACGTAAAACTACATAAACGTGATTCGTTTGTCTCTTTCTTCTATTACCTCAAACGACCTTCACTGAGACGATCATCTGACGAAACAAGCATTTAACGCCTCTTAAACAAAAAAAAAAAAAGGCTTTATTACATTAGACGAAATAAAGATGCAAAATAGTAACACTGGTTTTAAATTTGTTTTCCACAAAAAAAAAAAAAAACTACATCATTATAGCTATTCTAAAGGAGAACTGACATTGGTATTAGTACGTGTTTTGGCTTCGTTTACGATCGATTATTTCCAGGCATGGCTCGTATCGGTTGCGTTCTAGTTATCCCAAACCTATGGAACCATCACGGTGGAATTACCACATACACAGAGCAGCGCGTTAAGATTTCTTTTTTTCCTTTCCAAAAACGTTAATCCTTATGAAATATACCTGGAGAATGTGTAGGCACGCTACGGTAATCCATGCATAAATTTCTCAAGTTTCTAGTCATAGGTCGAGCAGAGTTGAAAAACGGTCGCCAAAATCAGTTGAAGTTTCGACGCCGACGCTGATGAAGAAAATAAACGGATTTCAATCGAAGAAATATCATCTAAATTGGGTGCCAGTGTGTCGATACAATACATGAAATCATTCACGAGACTCTAAATTTTTTCGAAAATCCCGCGTGAGGTAGGTTTCCAAAATGTCGGCACTTGCTCACAAAGAAACTTGTTTAGAAATCTGTTCAAAAGTCAAGAAAAAGTTCAATGAAGAAGTAAGCTATCTTTAGGGAAAATCATAACCAGCGATAAGACGTCCGTATATTATTACGAACCGGAATCGAAAAAACAAAGCACAGTTTGGAAACATTCCGACTCACCCATAGCGAAGAAATTCAAGTCGCGTCCGTCCGCAAACAAATTGTTTTGATTGTGTTTTGGGACGTAAACGATTCCCGACTTTTTGTCATTACTTGCAAGATGAACGTATTGTTTTAGTATCCGATCATATGCCGAGGTCCTCGACAAGTAATTCAGCCTTCGAGCAAAAACATGGAGCATTGATCACAAGAGCGGGGGGTAGTTATATTTTGCCAAATAATACCTCTGCCCATACTGCCTAGATAAAGCAGGAAGCTTTGAAAAAAATGTGTTGGCAACTTCTAGCACACCCGCCGCATAATCTTGGTTTAGTAGCGTGCGACTATCAACTTTTCGGACCTGCTAAAAACGTTTTTACAAGAGAATTCCGCGGGCAATGAAGACGTTAAAGCGAATGTAAAAACCTGAGGCTCCATAGTTGAAAAGAGTTCTTTTAAACAAGATATACACAATTGAATATAGAGGTGGGAAACATGTACTAGTGTAAAAGGAGATTTTGGTGTTGTACTTTTTTTTAAATACACGAACTTTTACGGAACTTTTTTACTTATTGAAGCATCTTCATATAGGTAATATTAATCCTGCCGTTGATGACCTTATCGTACACTAAATGTGTAATGTGGAAAAGTAAATAAGGATATTAATAGCGATGAGAATAAACGAATGACGTGAAAGCGATAGTATTCAACTAAATTTCAAATTCGCTAGACGCTATGACTGAAACCATTAATAATGTATATAAATGTGTGTATGTGTTCGATATTTATTATATATATATATATATATATGTGTATGTGTATATATATATATATATACAGGTCGTTGTTTTATCATATTTTTTGTATGAATGTTCTAGTTGCTTTGCAGGAACTTGACGTTGTGTTGAACAGGTTCAAAATGGTTTTCTTGCGTTGCGCTGTTGCGGCTGCCGGGTAAAGAAGGCCGGGCAGAGTATTTTTGTAGTTTGATCAAGAAACTCATTTGTGTTTTTAAATTTCGTGACTTGAAAAATCGGTTAGAAAAAACTACATGGTGAGCAGCCTATCCGGTACATTAAAAACGAAAAGCCGTGCAACGAAATGACCGAGGTGTGATACAGATCGTTAACTCGACTTTGAAAAGCCTTTTAAAAGGCTGCAAAGTTACTAGTCGAGTCGCCGCGCCTCCCTATTACCGTCTCGCTCTTACCACTCCCGCGCCGTGCCTTTTATATTCCATTATTATCAACATTATTATCAACATTCTGCTCTCTCCGCCGAACAATTTTCACCTCCTACGTCTTTTTAATCCGTTTTTGTTCACTATCGCCCCCCACCCGCCCACCCGACTTTATCACACACACGCATGCACTCGCGCTGTCGTTTTTTCTTACCTCTGTCACTGTTGCATTTTTTGTTTTCGAAAATCTCAAAAAATCCGACAGAAGCGGCAAAGCCCTTTTTGTTCGAGGCACAGCGACAACTCACGCGCCGATCTGAAGCAGTCCTTCTTAGCCGCTTCAAGTTAAAATCTGTCCACCGGTAGCGCTATTTATTTTTGAATCGATTTTTTTCTTTCCTTTTTCTTATTTCCACTTCTATTTCTACTTCCATTTCTGCGTCTTCTTCTTCTTCTTCTTCTATTATATACTGGTAGATGCTAATCCACGCGCATACGTGGAGCAGCAGCGTGCGCATATGTTGTTCGCATTTCCTACCATTTCACCTATCAACCCTTATCAAAGGTGTTTTCAGCTAGCACCTTGTTCGACTGTCAGTTTCGAATTTAACCAGTTCCGCGAGTATCGCTCTCCAGACGCCTTTCCTCTTCGTTTGCGATAAAACGAAATTCAAATTAGAAGCTGTTCGGGCGGCGGAGTGAAGCGGGGTGGGGGCGGAGTATAGAATATACGTGTGTTGCGGTCGTGTCTCTTTTTTCGACTCATCAAAAAACACTTCGATTCCTAGTCGATTCGGAGGGAGTCGAACGAACGGAAGAAGGGAATATTTATTCGTTTTCAATTTATCAACGGTTTTTCCCGACAAATAGCTCTCCTCCGTCTTGTAAAATAACTCACGCCGACAGATGTTACCGGCAATGAAATCAAATAACGCCGCACACAAATATAAAAATCCAATCATTTCCTCGCGCACACTGTGATACTTTTAGGCTTTTATATTTCCGAATATGTTTTCCGCGTCGAATGTCTCTTTTTTCTTTATTTCTTTTTTTTGCTTCTAATTTCTGCAATACCACCGCTGGCTCGACTAAATCACAGAAAAAAGGAAGCCTACACAGGTCGCTTACTTAGAATAAATTCGCAATTTGCTTTTTGAGGATTATGACAATTTCGGAACTTATCCGTCTAATCGCACATCGCACCCGATGCCGAAATCTCTATTTATTCGATTTTTTTTTTTTTTGTTTGGTTCGCTTTAACTTCAGTGATAACAGCTGTGCCGCAATCTACATATAGGTAGGGAAACGGTGGCGTTTCGCTTGAAGGAAACTTCAATTCTATTGAAAATATTAAAAATTTTACAGCTACGCTGAGGTATGTCCAAAGCGTTGACTAACTAAAATTAAATAAATAAGAGAAAAAAAACGGTCGGAAATTGCATTTCAAATCAATAATCTGCAATGGTCGGCCCTCCTAGTAATATTCCCTTCATAATTAATTTTTTTGTAATTTATTTATGCGACTGCTATACGGACCCAACGTGAACGAGATTAGTGGAGACCTACACTGACAGAAAACACTATCGTAAAAGTCGCTAAAAATGAGAGTAGAAGAATATAAAAATATACTGGATATTCAAACATACGAAATCTGGGAAAGAATTACTCCGACATTTCCGCCTTGGATAAGCAGCTGTATCAGAGTCGACTGGCACATGGCATCGTCTTCTAGTAATCAAAACAACACACCAATTGAATACTACAAATTAACGTTCCAAGAAATGCTGTACAATTACACTAACCACAATAAACTCTTCACTGATGGTTCCAGTATAGCGGATAAAAAGGGATGCGCCATTATACATAGTGATATAGAAAAGATTATAAGACTCCCAGAAATGTACTCCTCATTCCCCTGTGAAGCACTGGCAATATACCAAGCGATCACATGGTTCATAGAAATGGACTCGGACAAGGGTTTAATCCTGTCGGACTCCAAATCTGCTTTGGAAGCGATAGAAAATCCAGCAACCAAGAACTCGATAATACATTCCATACGTGAACTGATTAAAACAAGTAACCTAGACAATAAAGAAATCACGCTCGCATGGATACCCGCTCATGTTGGAATAAGTGGGAATGAAAAAGCTGATGCTGCTGCCAAAAGGGCCACTAAATTGGAGACTATCACCGAGACTAAAATTCCATACATCGATCTAAACAGAGCAACACATCACAAAAAAGAGATCTACTGGAATGAGAGGTGGACCAACGTTAGAAATAATAAAATAGCAGCTTGTCGGGACAATATATGGCAAATAGCACCTCACCATAACAACAGAGCTCTACAAACAATAATCACTCGCCTAAGAATTGGGCACACTAATATAACACACAGATACCTAATGGAAAAAATACCACCCCAGATATGCACATTCTGTTCGAGACAACAAGCATCAATCTCACATTGGTTCCTGGAATGTACACAGCTGGACCAACAAAGACTACAGTGTAAAATCCCGTGCACACTCCATGAATGCCTGAACGACTCGGATGAAATAAATAAAACAATCATGTTCCTAAAATCTATTGAAATATTAAAGTTAATATAAAATGTTAATATGAATTTGTATTTAAGTGTATAAGTAATCTTGTTGCTAATTTCATATTTCTATTATAAAATAATATTAATATAATTATGTATTGCGGTCGCTAATAACCTAGTTGTTGAAGCGACCTAAATTTAATATAAATAAATAAATAACTAAATTCATTAAGTGGGGTGACTACACAACAAAACGTTTGATATTATTACGATTAATTCTACCCCTCCAGTTTAACTTCAGATTCGGGTGTTTTTGTTTTTTTTCCCGGTAATACAAGTTCCAACGAGAAACCTAAGTGTATCTATCAAATAGATCGTAAATTATATGCTGTTTGCATCAATGCATAGACTGATTTAATTTAATGAATAGTTAGCGGCCAAATGGTATTTACAACCAAGCCAGATTTAAAAAAAAAAAAAAAAAAAAAAAATGCTGCTTTCTGTAGTTGTGATAAATTTGGGAGTTTTAAGATTCTCATAAAGGAGCCCCTATCACTATCGCAATGATACTCGTTTATTTTTGTTTCAATTTCCAGGTCTCTGTACTTAAATATATTCTTCTGTTTCTTGAACCCTTCCATGCCCCGTATTTATCTGCATTTGCTTCCTTTCGATTTCTCTCATATTCAGTATAGTGTATTTTAGATGTTTATCAGTTTGCAGCCTGAAATTCATCGTTGTAAGAATATTATATCAATATACCAGTTTTGTGACTTTATCGTGCTTAGAAAAATTCTGTTACATTCACATATTATAATATATGCGCTACAGTTTCGTCTTGACAAAATCTGCAGTTTGAATGGCCGCTGGTTTTGTGATTACTTTATTAGTATCGTTTGTTGCTGTGCCGCAAATATAAAAAACTTTCGGTGCCTCCCTTGACACCTTCTGCTATAAGCCGCACCCTGTCATGTTTATTATTAATAATCTCGGGGAATTTTCTATATAGAGCCCCTTATTATTCCGGGAATTTTACAAATATTCCAGGTTCCATTAAAACCTTCTCCAGTTTAACTGCTTCCATTAATTTTTCAGAACTTTTGTTAATTTATTCATCCAAGTTTCTTTTTATTCCTCTCCCATAATCGGTTTGTATGTAAAGTAATGTGGCCTATTTCAGTATCGCTCCTTGGACGTGAGACATGATGTATGTTCACACCGCTTGTAATTAGTTCATAGTCCAATCAGTTGTTCTAGTTGAATACCTAATTGTTGAGGGACTGCTCTAGGATTTCATTGTATTAATCTTATTTAGCTTCGATTTCAGAACCTTGCGAAACTTTCCTTTCTTTCTCAGTCAGTTAACTCTTTTCCGAGGAGAATAGAATCTCAGAACTCCGAGATGTTTTTATTTTTGGCTTATGCTTTATGAAGCTCTTCTATTTCTATTCTTCCCATTTCTTTAATTTTGCCTTGTTGCGCTGACCATCATCATCATCATCATAGTGCCCTACTTAGCTTCTGAGCGTCGACGACTCAAGCTATGCACAGACATTGGGCCATAGTGTACTAGAGGGTAAGACTACGCTTGAAACTGACATTGTAATTGTTTTATTTTTATACCGATATACAAATGCAGTCCCCCGTGTATGTTTGCCTACTACACATCAATTAGCGCGCATATGGTGGTATACGTGATGACTGACCATTGCCTTCCGTGTGATTATTAGCTGTTAATTTAATTATTTATTTTGTATTATTTTGTAATTTCTCTCTATTTTAACCAAAGTTTAATTTTTTTTCAAACCGGCCGCTTACCCTGCACCCTTTTTTCAGTACACCTCCGCCGGAATAAATGACTTTACTCCGGAAGGTTCAACTGCTAAATAATGATATACAAATATGTGTGTGTGTGTGTGTTTTTATGAAAACAGAAGGTGGAAAGAAAAGAAAGGTAGATATCCCAACCTGGTGCATATCTCTGTTCCCAATATTCATCCTCAGCCAGTTCATATTATCTCAACATACGTCCCTCCGCATTTTGATCTCCACAATTTTCCTTTTACATTATTGTCCAATTCTCTCTCTTTTCCCTTTATTTTGGTGGTGACTGGAACGCTCACTCTCCTCTATGGGGCTCGGTTGGTTATAACAGTAATGGTCGTGTTCTTGAAAATTTCATCGCTAACAATAGCTTCGTTGTTCTTAATGATCACTCTCCGACGTTTCTTTAGAGACGTGCAGACTCGCAGTTCGGTTGACATCTCCTTCACTTCTTTCAACTTTGGTCTCAGCTGCCATTGGAGAACCTTGCAGGGTACCTTCGGTAGTGACCATGTTCCAATTATTCTTTCCTTTCACGATCTTCGTCCTCCTCCTGATCCCAGTTGTTCCAGAGTTTCCCATGCTTCCAAATGGTCCCTAACCAAAGTTGATTGGGATAAATTTCGGGCTGGGGTCGATTCAGCCCTCCCCAACATACATTCTCACGCAGATCCTGTTCTTCAATACAACAGGTTCATCGACTCGATTACTTCGGCGTTGTCGACCTCTTCTCCTTCCACCCGCTTCTCTAAAAGGAACTCTAATCTTCTCGCTTCTTCCCTATGGTGGAACAACGATTGTTCCGTCACTTTTAGTCACAGTTCTTTGAAGTTCAGGGCCTTCCGGTCCTGCTCTTCATTCGATAATTTCATAGCTTATAGGGAGGCCAATGCTAAGGCCAGATTTATTCTCAAAAAGAGCAAAAAGAACCCGTGGAAGAAATTCTGTTCATCACTCTCTAGATCCACCTCCATCTCTCATTTTTGTAAAATGGCGAAAGCCTTTCAGTCCCCACGGTCCGAACGTCCCTCCTATTACAACCTTTCTTCAGAGAAGCTCATCTCTTTTCTGGACTCAATTGCTCCCTTATATGTTCCATCCTTGGAGGAAATATGCCCTCCAGCGTTTCCGGCTACATCCTCTACGCACGTTCTGTCTTCCGATTTTAACATCAATGAACCTTCCTTAAATAATTCCTCCCCCTCCTCTAGTCCGGGAGTGGACGGCATTCCTTTCCTGGTTATTAAGAGCTTATCAATCTCCGTACTGAATACCTTGCTTTCTATTTACAACTCCTTCTTGCATACCTGTACTACGCCACCGATTTGGAACTCCTTTATCGTTATTCCTATTCTAAAAAATAATCCTATTTCCTTGGCTTCATGTTTTGGAAAATTGTTTGAACAAATGATTAATAAACGCCTAGTCTGGTGGCTGGAATTCAACAATATTCTTCCCAGTAACATGTTCGGTTTCTGCACGGGACTGGGAATGGCGGACTGTTTATCGTTGTTCCTATCTGACGTGTACAAATCTCTTATTCGCAAAGAATACACTATTTCTGCTTTCCTTGATGTTACCGCCGCATTCGATCATGTTCCCTTACCTTCTCTTCTACATAAAATGTGTTCCATTAATATTCCTTTACAGTTCGCTTCCTTAATTATCAAGCTTTTCTACAATAGATCAATTCAGCTCTCCACTCCCTTCTCCTCAGAGTCTAGAGTGGTCTTTCGGGGTCTTCCGCAAGGCTCATGTTTTAGCCCTACTCTCTTGAACATCTATTTCCATAGCCTAGCTACTCTTCAGATATCGTCTACTACCTTATTCTTTGCCGATGATATACTCATCTACTCTTCCTCAGTTAATCTTTCTTCCGCCGTCGTGGAGCTTAACAACTCTCTTTTCTCTCTGGATAATGCGTTATCCAATATTCACCTTTTTACTTCTCCTGGGAAATCAACAGCTATGGTTTTCACTTATCGTCCTTATAATCGTTCCTCGGTCAATCTATCCGTGTACCATCTTCCTATTCCTTTAGTTAATTCCGTCTCCTACCTTGGCATTGTTGTTAAAAGTAACTTGTCCTTTTACGATCACATAAATTATCTTTATACGTCGGCTCTCAAGAGGGTTAATTGGTTGAAGGCTCTCTCCTCCTGTAATTGAGGTGGGGATCCTTATATCCTTCTGATGCTATATAAGGCCACTATCCTTTCTAAATTCTATTATTGCTCGTTTCTTTACGCTAGTGATCTTAAATATTTTCTCCTTAAGTTTGATAAAATCCATAACACGTGTCTCCGCCTTTGTACCGGAGCCTTCAACTTCTCTCCTATTGCAGCCATTGTGGCAAAAACTGGTTCCTGTCCTTTATTCATCCGAAGACTTTATCTAGGTGAACAATTTCTGATCAAACGTCTTCATATTTCCAATTTCTACTTGCTTAATTCTTACTGGTTTATATTCAACAACTGGCGTTTCTCCCCTCGTAAAACTCCAATCCTTTCCTTTATTTCTTCACGTCTCAGGGCCTTCTCTCCTTTTGTTCTATCCTACATCAAATGCCCTTATTTTACCTATAATTTCCTTTAGCACCGTTCAGTTCTAATATTAACCGTGTCGGAACCAACTTTGTTTTTGATATTAACCATTTACTTGTTAATTGTGAAAATTTGAGGATACCAGAAAATGACTGCATCGTAAGAAGTTTATGTTTAGGAAGGTGTTATATTTAAGGATACTGATTACAAATATTGATTTTTTTTTAATTTGCCGACTTAGCATAATAAGTTGTATTACGATAGTTCTTTTAACGTTTTAGATATAACAATAAACAAAATTTTATATTTTTCCCCGACATTTCGGCGCGGTAGTCAAAAGAACTAACATATGAATTGATCAAAAAAACTTTTTTTTTTCCGTTTAATATATGATTAGGGTTCGTATTAATTAGTTTGATTAAAACTGAATCAGCAGATTTACACCTCGAGCATTCAAGGATAGATGTAATTTGTATTAGCTTGGTTTCTTGTTAACCGAATTTTTTGTCTAGATGGTAATTTTATATTATTGACATTAAATTCTAGTAATCTATGTATAATAGAAATAGTACGTATCAGGGTGAGACATTCCGTTGTTTTCCTTCCAGCAAGTTGATCCAGAGTCGTTTTTCTTCCGCAGTTGGGGGGGACTCGTATACGTTTCAAACACCTTTTCTGCATTTTGTTTATTTTATTTATTTCAATTTTCTTAGCCGCGTCCCATATTTGAATTCCATATAAAATTCTTGACATTTTTATTGAATTATAGTATATACGTAGTGTGCGATATGCCAGAATCTGTTTTATTTTATGTAAAGCTAGTACTGATTGTCTTATTTTCGAATTTAAACTTCAAATGTGTTTTTCCCAGTTCAAGGATTTATCGATATATATAATATATATATATATATATATATATATATATATATATATATATATATATATATATATATATATATATATATATATATACCTAGAAATTTAAAATATTTTACGTTCTAAAGCGATGGACAAAAACAAAAATGGATATTGTTATTTATATGAAGTTCATGTATGCAATCATTATTATGGAGAGTAATTCGCGGATTGTGTATCATATGTTTAGTACTGTTCCGAATGTGAAGTAATTTAAACGTGGACCAATTATACAAATCGTGATATTTTTACGGCAGGGGAATAAGTCTTAAATGAATTATATACAACTGAGACATAATTTTTATTATCTCGTCATTGGGATGTACCGAGTCGTCCACATGTGCCGAAGTATTTTATTAATTAAAGACGTTTTCTACTGATTATCTTTTATTCTTCATATTTTCTTAAATAATTTCCATTTCATTTTGTTTTTGTGCTTCTTAAGTACGAAGTAGGAAAAAGAGACTATTCTTCTAGAGAAAAAAAGAATTTAGTTCATTCGAAAAATATGTGAAACAGTCGCAAGTGTGTGTGTAGCTTCGATTATATTTTAAATCTCAAAAATGAGCCGGGAACTAAATTAAAAGATAAATAAATAAATAAAGAAATATCAGCAGAAGTAATCAGCATTTATAAAAGCTGGGCTGATTTATCTATTCGAAACCACAGGAGGAAGGGTTTATATATACATATGTCTGTGTGCGTGTGTGTGTGTTTATATGTATATATGTATATAAATGTATATATGTATACATGAACATTAGTAAAGACTAAGTGAAAAGCTGGCTGATCGTTGTACTAGAATAATTTAGACAACTGTTAACGAATTTATACGCTGGGTTAACTCATTTTATCATTAATTCGCCGACAATGTAATCTCGACGGGTGCCCTACGGAAAATTCTATTATAAATTCGCTTGACATATTCGAACCTTCATTTAAATTTCCACTGTAGAGTAGTGCTTTTAATTTCAGTTCAATTGAATGACAGCTTGAAAACCCGCTAGATCAAATCTTTCCATGGTATATTTCTTTTGGCATAGCTTTTTCATATGACAATAATTTTAAGTTCTAAGTTTCAACGAATCTAGTAGAGTGCATTGACCGTTCTTATTTGCAATGCACTATGCAGAAAATTATATTTTCTTAAACAGCCTATACGACTAAACGCTTGTATATTTAGTAGCCGCACACTTAAACTGCTGGCGACAAAATGTTCCCTAAAAATTTGATGATCTTTTGATCACACATCATTGTAATTAATGTTTACAGAGTCACATTCGTCGAAGTTGTTGAAAAACCTGCGATATATATAAAAAAAAAATGATGCTCTATTTTCTCGAGTTAAAGTATTTCTAATAGCTTATTTTTTCAGTTCGTTACCAAAGGAATGTCTTATAATGCTGACTTCCTTTATTCTTGCATTCTTCCTGTACAGATTAGTTTACAGTAATTACATTTATCGTAAAAGATTACTACCAGTTTGAACGCATTATTACATACATACATATTTGTTAGAATAAACCTGCAAAACCAAATGCTGGAAAGACGTGACAATTTGATCCCGGATTTATGAAATGGGCCAAAATAAAAGTCACGCCAGATTTATTTTTCACCTAAATGCTAACCGGTCGCAGAAAGTCATAATGAATTTGGAATTAATGAAAATTATAGCTGTTCTTGTGACGAACCATAAGAGTTACATTACTGTTTCATGAGCAAAAATAGAAAAAAATTTTAATAGACAAAACCTAAATTTAAAAAATACAGAAATGGTAGATAAATTTAAAGAATTTTCAAATGAAGTAGTGAAAGAAAAATTTATTATAAATTCTACAAAGTAAAGAAAAAAAATAATTTAATTTAATTTAATTTAATTTACTAAACCAAAAAATAGATAAATTGACAAATAAACGAATAAACAACTTATAAATCATTTATCATTATGATCAGTTCCTTTATTACGTATATTCCTTTTTGCGGAATTACTGTAGGGGAGACTAGGGATAATTGAAATAATTTTCTTATTTTACTTTATTAACCGCCAACTTATCGTTATTTTTTGTAAATTAATTTATGGTATAATATAGTTTATACAAAGTGTCAGGTTTATAAATATATTTACATTTTTGTCTTATGCTCGTATGGACAAAGAATATTGAAAAAAAATTGACACTACTTTTCATGTTTCACAACCGTCTCCCCATACCAGGGACAATTGAAACAAAGTGATAAATAATGTGCAACTATTTGAAATATTTATTTCTTACATATTATAAACCAGATTATTCATAAATGTGTATTACTAAAAAAATATATAAAATACTAAATTATTATATCAAAATAAAAAATTTATATTTATTAATGAATAATAAAGACTGCTTAATTCCTAATTACTCCTTAAATTATTCAGAAAGGCAGTTATGGTATATGTAGCACAGTTCTTACCACCGAGTGCATTCCACATGAGACCATTTGCCACTTTCATGTATTGGACCCATTTTTTCTTTGGCTTGAAACAATTCAAGTAGAAATATTTTTCTTTTTCATTATCGGATGAGTCCAGGTTTTTTTTTTGGTTTTTTAAGGGTACTTTTTTTAATTTTTCTTTTTGTTTTCGTTGATTTAGTATTTATCTTTCTCTTCTTTCACAGAACAGTAAAACTTTTGTGTTCTATAGAACAGTTGGTAAGTTTATTGAAATGTTAAAAATAAACCAAGAATTCATCTTCCTGTATCCATCGCTCGAATTACCTGATCCAATACACTCTCCCCACTGAATCATGGAAATGATGAGCGTGACGCATACGCGGAAAAATTTTTACTAGAACAATTTTATTCGGCTTTTGTACAGTTGTTACGCCGGTTTTGTCGATATTATAAATATATTTTGCTTTTAAACAATATCGTAGCTTTTTGTCCTCCCGAGTAAAGATACCTTTTTTTGGTTTTTATACCACTTAATACAATTTTTGTTAATAGTTTTATGAACAATGTAATTTACAAGAATCTCGTACTAACGCAAAAATTAACTAATTTTGAACTATGTGGGGAATAAGAATATAGATCCTGAAGAATATATTATTTGTATCTGCGTTTACTGTTTCGGCCATAGCAGATGATTTAGCAAAATTGTCATATTTTCTAAATTGACTAAAATTTTCTTTTAACTACACTAATTAGCGCTATCAATAGATCAAACGATAAAATATAAAATACATATTTAAAAAACCGTAAATTTGTTTGTTTTTTTTCCGATGTATCACAATTATAATTTTCAAACACAATACTTAAATTTTTTAAATTATTTTCTGTAGTGGCTACTGCTGGTTTTATCGACAAACAAGTATTAATTGTAAATTATATGTATGAAACAATTCATGCCAGTGTTCACATAAGTGAAAAAACCACTGGCAGCACTATTGCGGAGAGTGTTTCAATTGTACCCAATCTCCCCTATAAAAGTGATAAATTACTAACTAATTTAACATAAATGTTCTTTGCGCAGATATGTAAATTTATTAATTATATTGAAACGATTTTCGTTTTGAGGTCCCGAATTCGCGATGCCAGTGAAACGACTTTCTTAATTCCCTTTTTTAAATTCTTTTAACAAGCATTAGGCAAAAAGTAAAAAAAAAAAAAAAATCGGCTTTTGTTAAGACTTTTTTCTTTTAAAATTAATTAATTACTTAAACATTAAAATTGCAAAAAACTTTATATACAAAAAAACGACAAATTCACATTACGTTTAATAAAAAAGAAGGAAAAACGTAGCTTCGACTAGATAGATCTTTTACACGCGAAACGTCGCCTAATTATTCAGTACAGAGATACGAACATAAGACAGAATGAGCGGCTACCTACAATTAACTTTATCTTTTGCTTAAACCACCCGCTCTACCCTGCCTACGCATTTCTGGTAATTACTAAAGGCTGCCCCTCTGTTCGCTAATACTCGGTGGTACACTAGGTAGACAGTATCCACCACTGACAAAAGCCGCTATCGCTGTACTCGACCACTACGATCAACATACGTTGGCAGTGTGTCCGCCCCAGAATGAATATTCTGGAACGTTCGATCATATCCGAGAATTACGGTTCCCTGGCCGAGTAAGCAAACTTGGAATATTAAAGCCAGTGATGAAGCACTGTTGAACGACGCTTGAGAAATCGTGAATGTTACAATGATTTTAATTGATTAATATTTTCTAGCTCAAACGTCGTCAACAAGACAGCATACCCCGAATCTGTATCAATATCTAAGATGTAATAATTCTCAATCGACGTGTAATATGATACTACTTACACGTATGTACACATGTATATCGATATATATCATTATTATAAGAAATTAACGCTATCATACAGCCGAATCTTTTCCAATAACTTAATGTTCATAATTCAATGTTTATATTTATTTACGCAGTTTTACTAAAATACCCTAATTCATTTTTTACCGGAGTAATGTTTATGTTTTTCCAGTGAAGCCATCTAATGTATCGATAATATTTGGCGAAGAATCAATGTCAACTGATAGAGTATATAAAATTGTGTGCCAAACAGTTGGTTCCAGGCCAGAAGCAATTGTCGAGTGGTGGAAAGAAGGTCATCGGTTGGCAAACACCAGCAAACAGGTAAAAATTTATTTCGGTTTAATTTTCCATTAAAAATGATAATAAAAACACCTTTATATTATTGTAATATTTCTATCAAAACTTCGGAAAGATTATTTAAATATCCACAAACTCGCGATAGCCTAGTTGCTAGAGCGCTTGACTTCCGATATGGAGATCACGGGTTCGATCCCGAGCGACGACGAACTTATTACAAGAATTAAATAAAATAAATAATCGCTAATAATCAAGTGGAAGACAATGGCAAACACGCATAACATCATAAGCGCGCTAGGTCAGTACACAGCAGACATAAATAGGACTGCACTTGTATATGTCGATGTAAATCAAACGATTACTAATCAGTTCCGAAGGTAGTCTTCCGTATGTACACCTGCGTTGCATATAATAATTGCCTAGTACACTATGCCTGTGTCTGTACAGCTGAGATGTACGAATAGGTAGTCGCCGACGCTCAGTAATTAAGTATGGCACTATAAAGAAGAACAAACTAATATGCCAAAGTTGCTTCGAGTTACTTTAAGCAGTGTTTCAAGTTAGACCTAATCAAATCGGCACCATCGCTGGGAGGCCAACCATTGGGATGAGAGACGAAACAGCTTATGTAACCTTATAAATATAAATTTGGACTAATTAGATCAGTATTACATATTAAGGCAACCCCATGTTGAAAGAAAAATAGTTCAAGTTATAATCCGGGTATGGCTAATGAGAAGAGTACTTGTTATACTAATTGCACTTGTATAAAAAAAAAAAAAAAACACGAAAAAAGCGCGCGAAATAAATAACTGATTTATTTGTCATAAATCTAATATTCTTTTGTCTTGAATTTTCGTTATTTTAATAAACTCCCGCGCATAATGTTAAGTTTCATGTATCCCCTCTATTAGTGTACCCTACTCATATGTACGAAAATAAACACACGAATATATTTTATAATTTCATCGGGTGATTTAGTTTGATTTATTTAGTATTAGTTAAATTATTCTTATATTAATTAATATATAATAGTTATTATTTTACTTTTTACCTTCGGGAAATGTCGAGCACAATAAATAGTATACATACATATATATATATTTTTTTTTTTTTTTTTTTTATATGTATAAACTTTGTGTTTTGTAATGTCAATACTGACATGAAAAAGTAAATTGGTCAAAAGTTACGAAAAAAAAAAAAAAACGTAGATACTAAACAAACATGTTGACAAATTACTTGTAACGAGCAAACACCTAGGTCGTTCTCCTATTTGGCTGGGGAACAGATGCCGATTGGAAGTACCAGTTTCCGGTGGTATTTGACTACAAATATTTGCTTTTACGTGAAAACTAATCGCTGCTCGCAAGACGTACTAGTAGGCTTTGTACCCGATTTAGACCACCAGCCACCAACCAACTGAAAATTTGTTTGCTTATCGACAATAAAGATGCCGGTTGGTTCGAGTAGCAGTCCGTTAAATAATTTCTGCTTCCGAGCCAAAAAAAAATAGTCTTTTCGTTGCATTCAGCTTCCGTTACTTTTACCCTTGCTGATCGTTATTTTAATTAATTTTTAAATTACAAAAAAAAAATAAAAATATCAACGGAAAAATTAACGCGCAACTTCTTATAATTATATTAAAAACGCAGCAGGTTATAAAAAAAAAAAAAGATCATATTTACACACTAGTAGTCTTAATTACAAAACGACTATAGTTTACGGAAAAAATAGTAAAATTAATTTATTACATCAGTGTGAACCTTTTACCCAATAGAAACTCCAGTAAAAATTTACATAATACGCGGGTTTATTAAGGTATTACTAAATATCGGCAGCGTAATAAATGAGCTTTTCTGAGTGAATCAGTCTAATATCTCACTTGGTGTATAATTTTTTTTTATTTCCAAAACTAATTTTTCTCCTAGGTGCGAAATTAATTCTATGTCGTGACGTTAGACTGAAACGCACGTGGCTGTTTCTCTTTTGTCACACTGTTTGTGGATAAAGAGTTCGTAGTAGGGAAGATTGAAAAATAAAAAACAAAAAAAAAAAAAAACGATGTCTATTTTGTAAAGTTTTAGTTCGCTTTTACCGTGCTCTACTGGAATTTCTTTTGTACCGCTGTTGTTTTTTCCAGTTATTGCCGCAGTTTTGAATACCATTCAGCGTTCTTAATAATACGTTGACCTAGTCTCGATTGTCTAAATGGAATTTTGCCGTTATCTAGTACTCTACGTCACATTATGTTTACGTAGCTTTCATCAATTTGCTCTTTTCGAAATCGAATCGCAGTTGTACTAACCACCTACGCCATCGTTACGCTAACACTACGCGCGTCATTGAACCCGCGTCCCCTAATACTTTGTCTTGCAATTAATCCGTATGTAGAATCTTAGAGCGAAGAATGCTATGCATACTTCACAGATTCAATACGAAGAGACCCCCCAGGTTTTGCACAAAACCGTAGAAATCGTTTTTCATTATTTCAGGTCAACATAATATACCCTCGCATTCTGGTCTCCAGAAATTAAATGTTCTTCTTAATGAACGCTGTCCGCAAAATCAATCGATATTCTTTCCAGCATATATGGGTAGATTAATTTTTTAGTGTAGCTTTATGCAATCTGCAATCCGCAAGTAAAGAATAAATAGGGAGAGAAAAAGGTTTAGAGGATTATTAAATATTTCTGGATAATGGCGAGCATAAAGGAATGAAAACAATTGGGTTGTAGCTGGGTTGCCATCGAAATTTTTCCAACACTTTAATTTAGTACACAGGTCTCTCTACTAAAACAAGGTAAAAAAAAAAAAAAAAAAAAAAAAAAGAGGTTAGGTCCCACATATCCTTGATAAGGTATCATGGATTGTGAAATTAAGCTTTTCATAATGTACCAAGCCTAATGGAACTGATGAGAATACCGGGACCAGTTCCTTTCTACTTTTGAATTATCCGCCTTTACTTCCCCAGATTTCTCTGGTACCCGATTATTTCAGGCTTGTTGGTAAACCTGGGACGCGCACTAGAATGTGACCTAATTCGCGATAGCCTAGTCGTCCCCTAGAGCGCTAGATTTTCGTTTGTCTCGGGTTCGATCCCAGACGACGATAGAAATTATTACGAAAAATTTAATTAAATACTCGCTAATAGAATCATATGGAAGGCAATGGCAAACATGCATACCATCGTATCGTGCGTGCTAGTTAATACACAGCATCAGACACACACGGAGTACTGCGTTTGTATATATCGAAAAATCAAACATTCACAATATCAGTTGCAAGTGTAGTCTTGCGTGTGTACACATTCGTACTGCATATAACAATTGCTACGATACATCTGTACAGTTGAAATGTACGAATAGGTAGTCGCTGATGCTCAGGAATTAAGTACGACACTATGTGATATATGAATGAAGTTCGTAAGTATGACAAGCGAACTGGGCGACACCGAATCTAGATGCTCCCCATTGACTTTACTTAGATTATATTCGTTGCAGCTTAAAGGTCTTAATATAAAATTTTGATTTCTCTGATTACTCGCAGAAATATAAATATTTGTTCTTCTTCTGACACAACGATAGGCTGATAATTTTTAAAAAGATGTGTATTACCGAATTTCAGCAACACAATTCAATGTCTTTATTTGTAGAAATTGATGGTTTTCTAAATACAGAAAATGTATGTATACACCGTTTTTACGATTTGCCTTGTAACTGTGGATAAATTCGCTATGGACATTAACGCGGCGCAAGTGAAATTTTTAGAAGTCGCAATGTGCGGCAGCCTACCTTAACGAGCTCTGCCACTGCCTAAGCAATGCCACGGTAGCTGGCTGCCAAGTAAATTCATCGAGAATAACTCTCATCACGGAATTCTTTTCCGTATGCTTGCGACACTAGTCGTGCGCAAAAACATAGAACTATTTCATTATTTAGCTCACAGACGCACTTTAACAGCATATCACGCGACAACTATACAGATGAAGAGAGTAACAGCGATTTATGTTCAGCTTTCACATGTTGACAAACCGTAGTAAAATCCTTAACTTTAGATGCCTAGTTTTTATACAATTAACAATACCGCGTTATATTTACCCGAGAATTAAGCGATTTAGAGCTCAATATTTGTGTTCATTCTGAAACTCTGACAATTTTACAACAGCACCAGCAATTTGAACAAGAATTTTCGAATTAAACTGTGAACGAAGACGAGATGTAATTCTTTTCCAAAACAGCAAAGATGGAATCACCGTAATGGAAACACAATGATTCACCGTGCCCGATAAAGTTCAAGCAACCTTTATCTTAGCACAAAAAATTATGACAATCGTGTTTTAAAAGGATCATTCTAGCGTAATTAATGGAGCGTGAGCATTAATGGGCATTAATGGGCATTAATGGTGAAAGCTATACAGGCAAACAAACGATAAAAAATCGGCGGCCAGGAAAAACTTTGAAAGCAATGTTCAAATGTTGCATAATAACGGTGGTCACGCATAGTGGAAGGTATCCAAGAACTTATTGCCGAATTGTAGCCCACTCATTATACAGTGTCCGGACCTTGCTCCAAATGATTATGCTTAATTTCCTGAATTAAATAAACAATTAGCCGAGAACGACAAATCGCTTAAAAATCGAGTCATTGAAACCTACAAAGGATTCTGGAATGTTTAAATGTAAACTGTTTGCTTATACCGAAATATGTAGAATGTTTAAGGAATGAAATGAAAGTTTCAGATTTAATTTTCGTTCATTATTACGCCAACGCGATGGGTGGGGAAACTTTAGGTTCCGAACGGGTTCTCGCGCATTAATTCCATTTTTTTTATTATAATATCTGTGCCTAAGTTCATAGTTGTATTTTCAAAGATTATAAATTTTTTCAAAAACCGTAAAACTATTTGAAACGTGACACTGGAAACTTAAATTTTAAAGGGATGCAAATCGTGCATTTTATTTTTCTGAAACGATTGCCTAGCGTTATAGCCCGGACCATGTGTAAAGTCTAGAAATCCGAAACAAGGAACATTCAAGATTTTCGGTGATTACTAAAAACATCCAGAACTCGTCACTCGGAATCGAAATTTTAAAGAAATTTACATTTTTATTTTTTAGTTCTAAACTTCTTGTAATTCGTATACGATGTGTATAACGCTATCTTTCGTGCGAATTGGACATTAAAGTGGGAAATGTATGAAAGCTGATGTAAAATAATGTTTATTAGTAGTAGACTTCTTTATTCGAAGGATTATCGTCTAATCTCGTCAGCAGGTTCATTTTTGTATGCGTAGTGATGAAATTCGGTCTGAACACTTATCAATGTTACCCCGGTCAGTATTGCAACAGGCGAGAGACAGAAAATTATAACCGGTAATTTCACGATTAACCTCCTAGCCCTTAAAGTTGTGTTAACTGCGCGGTCAACGAACCTCAACGTCCGTAACGTTATTTATTCTTTTACTTTATTAATTTTTTTTCTCCCTCACGCACGCATAATACACTTAATGATCCCCTTTCTCTCTCGCTCTCTCTCATTATCTCTCTCTTTCTTGCTCATCTAAATATTCCCTACAAATATCCTTTAAACGACGCAAGCGTTACACCGACATTACACTGTAAATCGTGAAAATGATTTATTTAATTTTTCGGTTTTTCAAATGATTTTAGTAATTAAATATATTATAAATTTTTTCGTATTTTACACTGTGTCAACGAAAATACGGTATTTTCAAATTTAGAATTCAAAGTAGTAGCGAAATCTGTTTACTGTAACCGTGATTAAAACTAACTTTTGATGAAGCTGACTTGAAATTGTACAATTTCGTGAGAATAGGTTTATCTTTATTCGACACTAAAGATTTTAGCTTCGGGTTCGAAAGATACAAGTGAAGAAATACGAGACATAATCTTTTTCGACCGACTTCCTCGAGCGGGTCCGATATTTCACCTCTATTTCAATTTGCGTACATTCCAGTTTTTAACCCATCGAGGAATTTATGTGATTAAACGACCGACCTCAGTATTGCATTCTTTTCCTGACAAAAAATTGTATTAAAATACAATCTCGTTTTCATTTCCAAACCTACTTGCGCAATCGTTGATTAGCTTTATTCTTCTTTAATAACCTTTTGATTTCCCAACACAACATATTCGCTTTATTTTTATTTATTTATTTATTTATTTATTTTTAATTAATTGCTGAGACTAACGATAGGTTTTTAATAAAAACAAAACGTATTATTCTCGGCACTTTTTTTCCTTTCTGCAGTAGGTTAGAAAAAAATATCTGCTTTAAATTACATTTTTTTTACGGTTTCGTTGTGAAATAATAAACATTTTTTCCGCGGTGGCTTTCGTCATGTAATGCGCCTAATTCTTACGTGTTTTCTAGTTCAATTTTTCTATTAACTTTCCACGTAAGAGCGTTCTTTTTTTTGTAATAATCGAAGAAACGAGAATGTCTTTATTTGACTTGTTAGTTAAAATGAGTCACGTGAGTTGATCTAACTCGCCTTGTAGTTGATAATGATATCACGCAACGGATAACTCCATCAAAACGAAATTACAGGCCATTCTGTCGAGACCGGCCCGAACAAGTGACACATCCTGCTAATATGGAACAGCGCAAGCCCTTCCCTTTCGTTAATGAATATTTGACGACTACTCCGCTAATTATAATTAATTAAAGGTAAATAAGCCTACGCGTGGAACAGTATTGTGCGTTAACTTTCCTTTATAACTTTTTCTGAACGCGCGGAAAGTTCACAGATTAGTGTAATTTCCGAATAAATTGAACTTAAAAAACGTTCGATCAGGTAATTTTCCGAGTAGAAATCACTTCCGCCTTCTTTCGTGATTTGATTTCTTTCCACGGAGAGTTTGTTTTCTGGCTACAACCTAATTGGGTTTCTGTTTTTTTTTCTCTTAATCCAACTTTAAGCCATTCAACTACATTTGTGCACATATACACATCAATAGCTCAGTTGATGGTACCTTAAAGAGGACCGCCACTTTTATTTCTTTTTAAAAATGTAACCAATAAAATATAAAGCGTCCATGGGCTTTCATTCAAAGAATTATTTATAAGGAAGTTTTTATTCTTCCATCTAGATTCAAAATAATAAATTATATAAATTATAGCAATGGAAAATATGCGTTACTTCACGTAGCAGTTTTAAAATTAAAGTATTATTAACATTCGAAGAACGGCCTTAATTTTAAAAATGTTAATCATTCGAGCAAATTTCAATGAAATAAGAAAAATGTTAAAAGATAATATCGAAATTCTACGTATGATTTAGATAGATAGAATTGTAGACTCGTAAAGTAACGTATTTTCCATCGCTATAATTTAAATAATCCGTATATATGTATATAATCGATTGCCGCATTGTATAATGATCATCACTTGAGAATGGCTTGATCGATTTGACTGATTGTTTCTTTGTTGTGGTGGTAATTGTCAGGAAAAGGTTTATACAAAAGAAAATTTTCTGAAAACCCACTGGAAAAGTCAGAAAGTTGAGATGCAACCAACAGTGGTGCAAAAACGCAGATGGGACGAATAAAAAAAAAAAAATTTGTAACACTTTAAATAAAATGATTATACCATATGGTAAATATAAATTAAAGGTAAAAATTTAAATAAAATGATTATACCATATGGTAAATATAAATTAAAGGTAAAAATTTAAATAAAATGATTATACCATATGGTAAATATAAATTAAAGGTAAAAATTTAAATAAAATGATTATACCATATGGTAAATATAAATTAAAGGTAAAAATTTAAATAAAATGATTATACCATATGGTAAATATAAATTAAAGGTAAAAATTTAAATAAAATGATTATACCATATGGTAAATATAAATTAAAGGTAAAAATTTAAATAAAATGATTATACCATATGGTAAATATAAATTAAAGGTAAAAATTTAAATAAAATGATTATACCATATGGTAAATATAAATTAAACGTAAAAATTTAAATAAAATGATTATACCATATGGTAAATATAAATTAAATGTAAATATTTAAATAAATGGATTACTATAGTATATAATAAACTTTGGATAAACATTTTATTAATTTCTTGTGCAAGATATGCCACACAGCGGGCAACCAAGAGACGCCACGTTGACGGTTGAAAAACATTCAGCAGCTTCGTGTACTGTTAGGAGTGGATGAACGTGTCACATTCTCGCAATTGTTTCTTCGCTTACAATTCCCCAAATTACAGCCGTGCCTCTGCAGATTAAATTGTACAAAACGTTTTTGGGTAAATTTTCTAGTCGATGTAGGTGCCACGTTATCTTTCGGATAAGTAGGAAAAAATCCGTACGCACGGCGCTTAGTATCTTTTCACTCAATACAAGGCCTCAGGTGATGACAAAAATAAAGCAAGCAACACGGTATGAGCCGCAAACAAAAGCACGCTGAAGAAATATACAAAAATTACACACTTCATAAACTGATCACTGCTGTAACGGAATTTTTCTCATTCGCTGCATATGCGAAAAGGCGCCATCATCAACTCCGAAACGTATTGCAAGGTTATAAAAGATTTGAGAAACACGATGTATCTAAAAAGAGCTGACCAAGAAAAAGTTCTCGTCATACATGATAACGCTAGAATACCACCTTAACAACTCTCGAAATTGTCTGCTTCTCTACCAAATTCGAAATCTTTAGCCAAATTTTTAAATTTCGGCCGTGTGCTAAGCGTCCCCACACTTAATTGAGTCTCGATCAGGAACTAAAGAATTGTCACAACAACAATTTGGTCTGAATGACCAACTTGATGAACATACTGAATCCAGAAGACTACATCAAAGAAATATATTTTATGATTTGCACAAAAAAATGTCTTTGTAATGTAAAAATAGAAATATCATTTCTTAATAAACACTAATTATGCTGCTGCTATTAACGTACTCTATTTAAAGATTTGAACAAATTGAAAGCGATTCTTCTAAAAGAAGTTTAGAAGAAAGAGATTGGGGGTCCAGGGAGCTTACCTTCTTGCGAGGCCCCAAGGGCCGAGTTTATATATCATCATCATCTTCTCCTCAACCCAAGGGTTGTAACATGGCCACGTGTTAGATCTTCTCGTGCTCTAGCTAACTCTTTAACTTCCGCGTATGACCTCCTTCCTTTTATTTCGTCCATGAATCTCCTTCGAGGCCTTCCTCTTTGAGTCTTCCCTATTGTTTTTCCTTCTAATAAGTTGGTAACCCACATTGAGTGGCGTATCACGTGTCCTATGGTCGAATTTCTTCTTCTTTCTATTGTATTTAGCATTTCTCGTTTTTCCTTTACTCTGGATAGTACAATGCGGTTCGAAATTTTATCCGTCCATTTTATCTTTAGCATGCGTCGCCAGCACCACATTTCAAATGCTTCCAATTTGTACTTGTCCTTCTTTAGCAGCGTCCACGTTTCGCATCCATAAAGGGCAACGCTCCAAATAAAGCTTTTTATGAAATGTTTTCTGATATCTAACTCTATATTTCTAGAAGAGAGAAGGCTTAGCTTTTTACTAAATGCATTCTTTGCTTGGGCTATTCTCCTTCTTATTTCCCGCTCCGATCTTCCATCTTTTGTTATCAGGCTGCCCAAATATTCAAATTCTTTTACTTGTTGTACCACCGGTTTCCCATTTATTATTATGTTTACCTTATCATCTACTTTTTTGTCACATCTTAGTACTTTAGTTTTCGTTTCATTGATTCTCATATTACATTTGATATTTAACAATCTGTTTAGTTCGTTCAGCTCCTTTTGCAATTTTGCTTCGCTGTCCGCCATCAGCACTATGTCATCAGCATATCTAATCGTCTTATATCTTATTCCATTTACTTTTATTCCTCCATTCTCTCTGCCTAAGAAGCGCCTCATTGCCTTTTCCACATAGATGTTAAACAGGAAAGGTGAAAGGCAGCAGCCTTGTCTGACTCCTTTCTTTATTTTCGCGCTGATTTTTCCATTTATCCTTATTTGTTGATTTTTATACAATTCGAGTATTAATCTTCGGTCCCTGAAATCTATATTTGCTTCTTTTAGGCCTCGGAACATGATGTCCCATTTGACATTATCAAATGCCTTCTCTATGTCGATGAAGGCTAAATACAAGGTTCTATTCTTCTCCATCATTGTTTCTATTAATATCCTTAGAGCCAAAATAGCTTCCCTTGTTCCCCTATTTCTTCTGAATCCAAATTGATCCTCTGAGATGTTCTCTTCTATTTTTCTTTTTATTCGTTCATAAATTATTTTAGTTAGAATTTTCTGTATGTGGGGTAGTAGGCTTATAGTGCGATATTGCTCACATCTCTGGGCATTACTATTTTTTGGAATGGCAATCAAACGACTTATCTGAAAATCTTCAGGAATTTTCCCGGATTCGTAAATATCCCTTATCAGCTGATATAACGCGGTTTTTGTTTTATCTCCGAGTATTTTAATGATTTCGCTCGGAATGTCGTCCACTCCTGGAGTTTTTCGCGGTCTAAGATTATTTAATGCAAACTCAAATTCCCGTTCCATAATGCATGGTCCTAATGCATCTTCCATCACATTCTTCTCTTCTTCCACTGCTCTTGTCTGGTCCCATTCTTTATCTTTGTAAAGTTGCTCAATGTACTCTTTCCATCGTATTTGTATTTCTTTTTTTCTTGTTATAATGTTTCCACTGTTGTCTCTAATAATACATAAATTCTTGCGTCTAGGCTTGAACCGGCATCTTATTTCTCTGTATGCTCTTTCCATGTTGCCGCTTTTTATATTGTGGTCAATATCCTTGCATTTCTCCATTATCCATTCTTCCCTAGCTTTGTTTGCTTTCCTGTTTATTAGATTTCTTAACCGTTTCTATTCATTTACTTTCCCATCTATTTTGGCTCTCCTCCTCTGCTCCATTAATTGTGTTACTTCGTCAGTAATCCAAGGTTTGTAAATTATCCTTTCCTCCTTTCCAAAGTGTTGTAATGCCATTTCTCTTATTTCTTTTTTGAAATATTCCCATTTCTCATTATTGTCTTTTCCATTTATACTTTGTTGGTTGAATCTTTCCTCAGTTTCTTTTTCAAAAGCTGTCTTATGTTCTTTGATCTTAGCTAAATTCCATCTGTTGTTCCGGTTAGTGGTTTTCTTCGCCTGTTTCAGTTTTAGTCTACTGGTCATTATAACTGGTATATGGTCCGAGTCGATATCTGCTCCCGGGTAACTTTTGCATACCTTGATCTGGTTCTTATATCTTTGACGAACTAAAATATAGTCCAGTTGGAATCTTGCTCTGTCTCCCGGGGAACTCCACGTGTATCTTCTTCTTTTCGGTTGTTCAAAGATTGTGTTTGTGATGATCAAATCTCGACTACTGCAGAATTCAATTAGTCTTTCTCCTCGGCTATTTCTTTTGCCTAGACCAAATCTTCCTGTGATATTGTCCGCTTGTTCTTCCCCCACTACGGCGTTCCAGTCTCCTAATAAAATGAGGTTATCCCTATCTTTTACTTGTAATAACACTTCTTCTATTTGTTCGTATAGTTCTTCTATTTCGTCGTCATCACTGTTGGATGTAGGCATGTAAACTTGGATGAGTACCAAGTCTGTTGGTTCATTTTTTATCCGTATCATGATGATTCTATCATTAAATGCCCAGATACTTTCCACTTTGTCTCCCGATTCTTTGGATAGGAGAAAGCCAACTCCTGCTACTCCTTTTTCCGCGCCGCTGTGTATGAACCTGTGGTCTCCGCTCCAAATGTCTCCGCTTTCTTTCCATCTGATTTCACTTATGCCCAAAATATCACATTTCATTCTATTCATTTCCATTTTCAGATTTTCTAATTTTCCGCATTGTTTTAATGATCTGACATTCCAGGTCCCTATTTTATACGTTTTGTTCTTCGGGCTTCTTTTCTTGCTTCCTTCTATTGCACATGCGTCCCCTCCTGCAGAGTTCCGTACCATCGAGGGCACGGGGGGACTCGAGTTAATCTACATTGCTGCAGTTAACCGTCCACTGCCTAATACTTCCTTTAGGGAGCATTCCGTGGATGCAGCACTTCTGTCCAATTCTTCACGTGCCATGTCTGACTAGGGAATTTAATGCAGTGGTTTCCCGTTTCCTTCTGCATGATTTTCTGTTAGGGTTTACTCCCTTAGCCGAAAGGAACCGGTTATAAGGCGCCGGATACTCGCCTACTTGCTCTAGATTGGTACTCACCAACCCGATAGGGGCATATTATCACGAACAAGCTGCTGATAGTCTGCTAGTTGTAAATGCAGTGTAGAAGGCTTAACGGTATTTATTAGAAGGAACACCTTCGGCAAGTGAACCCTCCTCCGTTTTCCTATCAGCTATATGTTGTGAGTTCTGGTTTAGCTTTTCTAATCCACGCTAAGCCCGTGAAATAGAAAATTACCACCCTGCACGACGTGGACGTATAGAACTCACACAGTTGTTGTTTCGTTTCTCCACCGGTGGGACTAGCACTATTTGATGGTCGAGTGACTACTTACTAGAGAAGGTGACTCTAGTTACAACAACCTGTGTCCCGCAGGGCAGTTTATATATATATATATATATACACATATATAATAAATGCTGACAATTATTTTATTATTTATGGTAGAGGGACGATGAAATGTTAGTGCTAAGTAATCATAAACACTCTGATAACGAAAAGAGCGATTCAATCATAAACAGAAAAGAGCGATTCGTGAGTCGGCGACTCTTTGAAAAATAAAATTATGCGACGTGAACAAGTCTGTGTCGGAAATGCCTTTTTCTGGCCGCCATGGTTCGATTAGGGGTTTAATTAACCTTAAGAAATTCAAAATTAGGGAACGACGTACTGTTGATCAGACTGAAACGTGTTAATTTCTAAGAATTCCAACATAATTAGGCACCCATAAAAATGAGATGGAACATTCTCTCTTAACAATTATATGCATTATCCGCTGGATTTAAATTGCTGAAGGATGTTTGGTGAGAGGGGAAGAGAGATTGAAGCAGACACCTAGAAAATAAAATTATCGGAATATTTTTAAATTGTTGCCCCTTTTATTGTATTTCATCAAGGGGAAAAACTGACGCTAATGAATGGTCAGAGTCCAATAGTAATATCGAGGAGTTAAGTGCCAGATTGAAGTAAGAAGGTATGTTCATATTGAGTTGCGATAAGGGAACCAGAATTTGTGGCAATAGATCATTGGGAAATTCTGGGGGTATTAGAACAATTATTTATATGAATAGAGAAAAAACCATTACAAGGAAAAAGGGGGATGGTCTTAAGCTCACAATAAAATTATTTGAAGGATCTTAATGGAGAAGTACCTAATAAGGCACATAAACTAACTGGCGGAGAGGATATGTATGTACCAAGTATCGCGCAAAGAGTTATCATATGCTGCACTGAACTAAGGGATTTAAATATACGGAGGAGCAAGTACTCTTGAGACCCGTAATTGATTCTAGAAAGGTTTGAAGTTTTATATATGTAGAAAGAAGCATTTCCGTAGGTACATTATACTTTACGTTTGATAAATACTTAAGGATAGATAGGAATTGAGAACATTTAACTTTAAGATTGGTTACGTAAGGACGCTCAGATACTTTGTAATCAAACAGTAATATAAGGAGCTTAGCAGTTAAATGATATCCATTATTCTACAAATCTGCTGTCACAGTGTTATTATTATATAGTAGGGACAGTGCCTGGAAAACCAGTCCGTGAAGGATACACAATCATATAATAAAACAAACTTTAATAACAAACAATATAGAACAATAAATTAGATAAATAACTATTTAGAAACGTTTTCGGGCATAACCCATCATCAGCTAAAACTAACTTAAAGGAAACTTAAAACATACTGAAGTGAATATAGTGAATACATGTGTATATATAGTAGATGTAAAGAGGAATAAACATAGCAGGTATGAAAATCAATAGGTTGAAAATGCTAATAATTAATATAAAATATAAAATAAAACAAGAAGACAAAAAATTAAATTTTTATATTAAACAGTGGATTATTATTATTAGGTGTTTGGTCATTTAAAATACTATTTTTATATTTATTTATATAATAATTTTCTGCAATGTTCATATTATTACCTTTGTGATAAGTGGCCAGGATGGTTACAGTATTTTCTATTGAATTTGGTTTATGTTTATTTTTAATTAAATGTTCTGCATAGGTTGATTTTTCTATTTCATTATTATTAAATGCTTTTATATGTTCTTTATATCTGCAATTAATTTTTCGCCCTGTTTGACCAATGTATGATTTCTCACAATCAGTACAATTTATTTTATATATACCGCTATTTTCGTAAATATTATTATTTTTTAAATTTAAGGTGTTTATTTTATATCTTAAATTATTTTTAGTTTTGAATGCTACATTTAAACCTTGTTTTTTGAATAAATTGGTTAATTTGTATATGTTATTGTTTATAAATGTGAATGTTATCCATCCTTTATTGTTAGTAGCATTATTGTTGTATATATTTTGATTTTGATTTTATTTTGTGAATTAGTTTATCTATTATTTGTTCGTCATAACCATTATTTCTTGCCAAAGTCTTTAATATGTTAATTTCTATTTGTTTTTTATTTATATTCATGGGTGTAGTTAATAATCTATTTATTGCAGTCATGAAGTAAGCATATTTATGTTGGTTTGGGTGATTTGATGTTTTATGAATTATATTATCAGTGGTGGTTTGTTTTCTATAAATATTATATGTTAACTTATCATTTGATTTTATTATTGTTATACATATCTAAGAAATTTATTTTGTTATTTTCTTCTTTTTATATTTTTGTGAATTTTATTTAAATCATTTAGAATGTCATTTTCAGTATTACTATTATTTTCATCAAAAAGTAGTAGTGTATCATCTACATATCTAATATAAGATTTGATATTGTATTTTTGTATTATATTTTCCATGTATATTTCTTCTAAATTTTGTAAAAAGATTTCACTTAAAATACTTGACAAAGGTGAGCCCATAGCTAAACCATTATTTTGTATATACATGGAGTTATTAAAATTAAAGTAATTTTGTTCTGTAACAGTTTTAATTATTTGGATTAATTGATTACAAAAAATATTATTCTTTAACATATTTACAGATTTTTTAATTATATCTATGGTTTCATTTATAGGTATATTTGTATAAAGGTTTGTTATATCAAAACAGGATGTATTCACCTACAGATACACAATCAGCTTGAAACACAAATTACTTTTATACACGCGTTATTTCGCCGTTACATTCGTTTTTTTTTTGTTTTTTTTTTAAATAATTTGCGGGTCCCACAAGGCACTAGCCCGTCTGTGGGTTCCCAACATAATTATATCATTTATTTGTACAATAGTTACAGCATAAAAAGTATTAACTTATATATTACTATACTATAAAATCCGCACTCTCATTATTTATCATTTATATTACAATTATACACCATCATCTAAAATAATATTTCCTATTACAATACCTTAATATGATAACACTTATATATTACAATAATACAATATAATTTTTATACAACTACCACTCTCTCATTAGCAGCTTATCCTTTAAGAACTATCGAAGGAAACGTCGAATACCGACCAGTCGGTAAACCTCTTGCCTCTCTCATAGTCGTTTTCCTTCCGAAGGGGAAATCGCGACACCGCGAATACCTTAGAATATCGATGCTACCTCAGTTGATCTCCACCAGTACTTGTGAACTTCAGTCCGACAAACACATATTGTAGAAGTGTTCCATTTGCTGCTTCCTGAATCACATCTGTACGTCTAGTTGGTAATCTTCCAGGGGGCGTCTTCCACCCATTTTCCCTTGTATAATCAGGTGTCATGACATTTTCCATTCATATGATACGTTCAAAATATTTTAGTGTTGTCTTAATTTCGTTGTACAGTCATTGTTTTATTTTCAGTTTATTCGAAATTAATATATTAGTTTATTTTGTTGTCTAAGGTATTATTAATATCTCTCTTCATGCTCACACCTGAAATCTGTCAATGCGTTTTTTATAAACGATTTCTATGTTCCATATTTCGGATGCGTAGTTAAACAACGGGTTTAATCTTAAAACACTTTACTTGTTCATCCAAAAGAGGATTTTCATTTACCTTTGCTGCTGGCTACACAAAAGGTAGTGTCATCAACGAAACGCAGATTGTCCAACGTTCCGGCTTCAATAGCAACACCTCTGTTCCACGTGACGCATAATATATTCACTTCTGTGTGTATATTCGTCTAAAATTTATCACATTTTTACACCGGGCATAAGTAGTTATTAACGTTTCTGTTTTTAAATATGTTTCCCTTTAATATCTCGGTTTAGTACTTTGGTACTTCAACATTTTTATATATAATATTAATTTAATTTGATACTAAGCTAGTTGCTAGTCACGGCTTCACATAAATAACCCATTTCATTATTAAAATTTTCTTCGCTTTATCTAAAATTTGTTTACTCTGATAAACGTTTTATTTGAAGTTTTTTTAATTTAACCAATTTATTTTACTCCTTTTTTTCTCATTTTATTGACAAAAACCTTCATGATCGGATAAATTGCACATCTCTAAATCTGAACAAAAATGATAAATAAGTAAATATAAATAAATTAGGAAAGCCGAAAATGTTACTTACAGTGCGATGGAAAGGCGGTCGTTTAAAAACATTTACATACCTAAAAAAACTTCGTTTTTCGTATATTCTTTCTTTCACATACATAACCATCGGTGTCATTAAAAAAAGTTCTCAGGAATATATTCGATTTTTTGAATCGAGAAGTATCACTTAGAATTTAAAAAACTGAACGAAATGAGATTATTATTATTATTATTACATATTATTATTATTATTATTATTATTATTATTATTATTAGTAGTAGTAGTAGTAGTAGTATTAGTATTAATTTCTTTTACTCGTTAAAAATAATAATATATATACACTTAATTCTAAAAGATTCTTGATGAAAATGTAGTAGCCGTCAACCTCCTTGCTAAAGCTGCAGCTTCCTATGGAAATTTTATCAGTAGAGTTCCAGCACACAATATTCTTCTACCAACTAAATACAGTCATCTTATATGTTTCTCTTTTCGCTAGTCCTAATTCCTTTTATCTTTTGATTAACCCTGTTCCTTCTTTTCGTCCTTGGTTTCATGATTTCTCCAGTTTGCGTCGATTCATAATTACTAAAGTATCTCGCCTCCGTTTCTCGCATAGTCTCCTTCCTTCTTCTTTAAATCGCTTGTTCCTTGGCTGGATCTGTCTTTTGTTTATCGGATCCTGAAGGTTCCCAATATGTCTTTGATGGGAATCACGTGTTCTTCGAGTGTTCTGGTTTATCTCGCGAGCGTGAGTCTCTTTATTATCAACTTTTAAAGCTTGGTCTTCCTGCTCCTTTCAACGCCTCCTATGTTCCTTCTCTGCCTATTTTCTTAGCTGTTCCTTTTCTACACGTGTTCCTTGATTCAATTGTCGATAAAATAAAAATATAGCTAATGCTCTCCGGTAGCAAACCCAAGGAGAGTTAAAAAGAAAAAAAAAAATCTAAAAAAGTCATTTTAAGTTATTTTAAAAAGGTTCATTATCACTTTTTACAATTATTCAACATTTCGCGAATCACCGAATTCGTCTTAAACTCAATACAAACGTTAAATTTGTAGCTATTTTTGTTTAAAATATGCGCTTTATTTATACATATACGCGCATTTACTTTAATTCACGCTCGGCCGTATTTTCGAGGTACGCAATTTTATTTACCAAACATTCTCTCACACTGCCCATCTCCTTTTCGTATTTTGTGAGATGAAAAAAGAACACTTAAAAATTAAGATTCCGAATTTTCATGAACAAAGAAAACGGAAGAAAAAAAAGAGAAAACATTAAGCTGTGATGATACGAGATGAAAAAGAAACCCGAATTTTGCCAGCAAGTTAGAAAAATTAACAGAGGCATTTTGTCCGTTATTCTTCTGGTACAGGATACTTAGATTTTCCCTGCCGCTTCATTGCAACTGTTTTTACTAGGGTAAATCACGTCGTTACCATGCGAAAATTCAAGTGATGACCCGACAGCGATATTTTCTTCAGGTGTAATTTACATTAAAAACCTAAACCGAGGAACTGTAAATCCTTCTAATCTCGTAGAAATAAAATTTTAGTTTCGAATAATTACGAAATGGATAAAAACAAAAAAAATAAATAAATAAACATAGAAAAAAATAACACGAATATACACGCAGCATCGGAAAAATTCAGCAAAATCATAATTGTAATAAAACATGAAGTCACAGACGTATGTATAGTTTTTCAATGGAGTTCGAAACTGAAATTTCATAACTTTTTTTTAAGCAAAATAAAACAGTAGGCCGTGTTCTATGTTATTATATTATACTATTATTTATTATATTAAATAATACAACCTTATTTTATTCTTTTCTTATATTTTTATATAATAATATTATTATAATAATAATTTAAGATTGTAATTTAAAATTGAGTCGTTTACGTTTTATTGCCAACTTATTTACAATTTCTTTAGAATTACCGCCGGGTCACGGTGAATGCTCATAAGAGTAAGGCCGATGTTTTTTCGTCACCCATTCGATTCCTAATGTAGCTTCCTAATTTTGGAAAAACATCTTGCCGAGGGCGCAGTGGACACTACAAATGTGGCTAATATATTATAATAAGAAGTTTTTTTATTAAAGGAAAAAACTGTTCATTCTAATGGTCAATAGCTTCTACTGCAGTGACAGGTTTTCGCGTATTAGATTTCCAATGATTGCCAGTATCTCATATTCACTTAGAAATATCGTGCTTTCATTTTCACCAAGAAATTTTGTACTGTTTTTTTTTTTCAGTTTTTCGTGTGTGCTAGATAGTCGCGTTACTCATCTTCTCAGGTAGAGAAACATTTGAATCTGTTTGATCGTTTCTTCATTTAGTTTAAAGCGGACATCAAGTTCTGCAATGACATGGTCAACTAAAATACACATTTCGGCAGTTTCTTTCGGTACATTACTACGCTAGGGTTTCCACCTGTTCGTTTTTGAAACAACTATGTCGTTTGAACTCATTTGCTTTGTGCTTGCTCGAAAAGAATGAGAATTGACTTTCATTCCAAATATTTTGTAATATCGTCTTTATAATTTTTGCATAACTGCAAGTGTGTTGGTCAACAAATCGATATTAACTTTTTTCATTGCTTTGTGTTTAGGCTTGTTGTATACGAGAAAATTACTTTTTCGATATAACTAACGACACAACAAACTGGCTATTTTCTATGGCGGTTTGTAGTTGGTATGCTTGAGCAGCGACATCCATACCAGCAACTTCTTACAGTGCCTCGAGTGTTGCGCGTATTACGGAAATCATTTGTGCAAACCGTTCTACAGCCGCATGATTTTCAGTCGTCCACCGTATCTCGCAAAGAGCAATAAACGTTGAATGAGATGAATTAATCTGATCATATTCAAAAGGCTGTCTCGAAGTGAAAATTGTCGAAAAAAGTTTATCTCACGTTTTATGATCCTTATACAGTAGAGGTACCTCACATGAATGCGCTTGAACTAAGTTCAGAATGTGAACCACACAGTGCACGAGTTGCGCTCTCAGGTATTTCCCTATGATTATTGTTCTCACGTCTCGTAATCGACCGCTCAGTACTGCAGCGCCATTAAAGACTTGTCTAATGTGAATTTATCTATATCCAAGTTTTATGAGAGATGCACACGATAATTTTCGTCGCTAATGTGTTTGAGCTGAAATATCTTCTATGTAGATAAATTCAAGAAAATCCTCCCGGGGATAACTGATTTTTCAAATGAGCAGTCTACATATCACAAATATAACGCTAATAATATGTCTTGAGTTTCGTCCGCCAATACCGTAGAAACAAAACAGCCTCTTTGACCATTTTACATGCGTAGTTCGATTACTTCATTCTAAATTCCTGATAGAGTATATACAGCTCTGCTATGCATGCTTTGTGTAAGTAAATTACTCTTAAGTGCTTCATCATCAGATCGAGCATGAAAATGGAGAAGTACTCAAAAATTGCCGTCACTGTGAGCAGGTTCGTTTATTCCAACTCCATACTCTTAAGACCATTTCCTGTCTTCTGCACAAAAGAACTGTTTCTACAATAGCTTTTAATCTCTCGCGGTTATCTTCAGCAATTTTAAGTTCATGGACTGCTCAACATCAATAGGTATTTACCTTCCGCGAACTTTACAAAGTTTGCTGCTTGTTCTGAATCGACTTTGTGGTATTTTGTATTTGCGTGATGACCGAAGTTCTCTAAAGCGTTTTTCCAGTTAGTAAATGGCTTATTAATAAGGGCTCCGAGATCTTGATAACCACGTCTGCCTTAGTCCTGTCCAACACCTTAGTTCGCAAAGTGCTCTCTACATGACGTTTGAATACACAAATCATGAGTGTTTCGCAGCCCAACGACGTTGAAAATAAAAATTCCTCTTGTCGGTGACTGGAAACTTAAAAGTATCTCCGGTAGGTACCAAGGCTCTTTTAAAGCTTTTAGCTTTTCCTCGTCATTATTCGAACGACCAAAGATAATTTTGACAAATAAGCTTATACATTCTTTCCCACTCAAGTGACCTAAATAAAGACATAAAAACGATTCGAACAACACATTAAACAACTACGCAATCCCTAAAAAATCTACTAGTGTACTGAGGGGAAAAAATGAATTATTGAAAACAATATTCAAATTCGGTAAACAATCACGATTTCTACGATTAGCTATTTCTAATTACATATGTGTAGCGCGCACATACATAATGTCATATATGTATATATATATATATATATATATGTGTTATATATGCATATATTACAAATGATATAAATACATAGAATAAAATAATTTCAATAAATAACATGCGAAAAAGTTGTTGTTATAGAAAACAGAGCAATAATTTATAGATATAATTAGATTTGTTTAATACATTTAAATAAAACTAAGCAAAGTGTAGTGTGTGAATTTTTTAAATATCAGTACACGCAAATGAAACAAACGAAATTGCAATATTGTGTACTAAAAAATGGAGGAATGTTCGAAGACCCAGCCAACAAGCCGCCTAGCCTAGCAGGCAAACGCAATCCGGGCACTCTTTAAGTAAAAAAAGAAACAATTATCGTCACTTACGCTAATATTTAATGCCCATAGGTAACGAACTCAATAAGAAAAAAAGCAATATATAAAGAATTCTTTAACAAAAAAATTTGTTAAAATATGAAACTATATTAAATTTTAACAAATCCAAGTGTGACAAACAAATTTAAATGTATAAACGATTACATAAGCTAACAAATAATATGTACAAAAATACCATAAACAAAGAAAATAACAATATATATTGAGCTACACTGATTGTGGGAAAGCGTACACAATGTGACCAAACAGGTAGAAAAATTAAATGTAGGTACCATGAACATATTAAATCATTTAGCAACAATAGAAAAATCAACTTACATATGTTGACCATTTAATAAAAAGTAGACATAAACCAAATTCATTTAAAAAAAACTATAACAGTTTTATATAATGCTATGAACATAGCTAAAAATTATTATATAAACAAACATAAATTTAATACGCTAAATGGCCTAATTTTCAAATAATAATAACCCAAAGAATTTTTAATTTATAATTATACTATTCTTTTTAACATTTTATATTGTCTCATATTTATTTGTCTTAATTTATGTATATTTTATCTCGTTTTTTAACATGTCCATTAACGTTTATTTATCTTGTAAACATTTCACCGCTTTTAATATTGTAAACATTTCTCCACATTTATTATATGTAATCGACTTCCACATAAGTTCTTTGAATGGTCTTTATATCGACTTCAGTTAATATAAATACTTATTTTTTCTATACTGACCTCAGTGTAATTTGGAATTTGTTCTGATCACATACTTTGTGTTGTTTTATAAATTTTAGCTGATCATCTATGTCCGAAAACGTCTTCAAGTATAAAATCGTTTATACGTTTAAATTTGTTTTTGTTATACTTGGATTTGTTACTATTTAATATATAGGAATAATAATACTAATATCAATTGCAAGCAACCACATAACACAAGGGTCGCCCGGAAAGTAGAGTTCCCAAGGCAACTATTCGGCTCACGATAAGGTTGTCGGTGCAGTCACGTTTTGCAACTACTTGTTTTGTTTTTAAAACGAGAGACTACCAGTTTGATTGTTGTATCGTTATCAGAAGGTTCGCTACACGTGTGTTTGAAATTTAAAAAAAAAAAAAAAAAAAAGTCTTTATACCGAAATCCGTCCGACTCGGATGAACGCGATACAATCGGTTTTCTAAATGCTCAAAGTATTACTCCGATCGAAATTCCACTCAACTTGTTAGTGTGTATGGGGTTCTGATGTCATGAAAGTTCAGAAGCTCACAAAGCTGAAAGAATGATGTGTTCACTGGATGTTTTACAACAGCTGTACCGAAAATTTGGGCGATCGTTTTTGAATCAAATCGTCTCACGGAAGATGAGACGTGGGTTTTCCAGAAGACAGTGGAAAGAAAATTGCAATCGGCACAAAGGAAACACAAGAATTCCCCGCGACCAGTGAAATTCAAGTAGACTAAAAATGATGGCCACCGTGTTCTAGGACGATTAATTTTGGTCAAATTTATGGAACGTGGGGAAACCACATTAATGAATCGAACAACACTCACGACTGTACGGAAAAGCTCTTAATAGCCGCCCTCCGGGTAAACTTTCGAAAGGAACACAGAACTTCTTCATGACATACCGCGAACGCCACGAAAAGAACACCTCATTGAAAAATTCGGATGGTCTATCTTACCACACCCAGCAGCCTATAGCCCGAACCTCGCGCCAAGTAATTATGCTTTGTTTCCTCACTTGAAACGAGAATTAGCTGGAGAAAAACTTACGGAAATATTTGACACGAGCTGGGCGGATCTTTTTTTCAGGACAGTGTGCGTATTAACAGATGTGACAAATGTTTTAATTATATAGAAAAAAAAAAAAAAACTAGACATTTTAAGGAATAAAATGACGTCTTAAAAATTAATCTGTGTTCATTATTAGGCAAATGGAAGGGATGAAAAATTTACTTTCCGGGTGACCGTCGTACACAACTTTAAATATTAATTCCCATATAATGTGTGGGGGGGGGGGGGGGGGAATGTGTGTGCGATTTGCTGATGGAGCGAACGGTCCGGTAACGACGAAGAGGTCAAAAAGTATGTCGGAGCCACGTATTTTTAATTAATTTATATTAAAAAAGGAGGTTCCATTTTCGACAATTGAACGATTCGGGGAAAGCTGGGCGGGCGGCCGACAATTTATCCATATGAAAAGCGGGGGTTTTTCTGTTGCTGGATAATCAGCGGGAAAAAACCGAACTAAGGGAAAATTTCCGTGTCGGGAAATTAAAACACGCGCTCAGATTAGAAAACGCAGTAACGAGCACCGCTCTATTCGTTCTTCCTATCTCATTAACGATCAAATTATCGGAAAAGCGGCGCGGGGTGGTCGCTTCAGATTTTATCCTTGCTCGACCGAAGGAAACGTATAAAATTCTAGCCGGTTATGAGGAATAATTTGCTGCTTCAGACCGGCGAAGAAGTTTAAGGAAGAGGAAACCGAAACTTAACGAAGTTAGTCACCCTTCCTCCAGGCCGTAGGTATATAGTCGTTCAACTCGCCGTGTTTTACATAAATATTTAAACGTGAACCCTTTTGCAATCGGAACAATTTTTCCTTTGCCTTTCCCCTCTGCGTCCCTTGAAATATTAATGATTAGTTCGCGAAAGAAGACTTACGTTCGCGCGAGTGTGGCTCGACTAAAAATGTTCAACTCTAATCAGATTGTAACTTTTACTTCAATTTGTTGCCAGTCGAATATAATCGATCTGTAATGTAATCGAAAAAGAGAAATCGTAAAAAATTCCATTCGCAGAAACAAGCTTTCGTAACAAAGACCATTATTTTAGTAATGAAAGAGCTTAATTTACTTCAATGCTCCCACTCAAACTTGTTTCTGATCTCGTTCCACGGATTCATTATTGTTGCTTCGAGAACTTCACGAATCCCGTCTATTACGTAGACATGGCACCTTCAGCGCCGAAATGTACGAAGAATTCTCTTTGAATAAATAACTCGGGCATGCATTCGGATAGAAGAAAACAGAACCGTTTACTGTAAGCCGAATTATCACCCTTTTGCAGTTCCGCGTGTCGATTTAACAGTGAAATTTCTATCGTCGATGCGTCTATGTCTGGTGTTTGCCGAAAAATTCTGTCGATTCTCCGAGTCTCGGAGGAAACTAAAATTTTGAATAAGAATAAGCAAGTTTTGGCGACGATTTAAGTAAATCCGATCAATGCTTTACAAACTGCCTTCATAAATCTCGACTAAGTTATACTTCATAGAAACTGTGTTTTTTGCACTTTCTGGGCGTATTGTTAAACTAGCAACAGCACCAGTTTTGTGTAGACTCGCGAAATTCATACCCTTAGTAAAAGTAATGTACTAACTACACCTACCACCTCGTATTAAGTAAATAGTAGTACAAATAAAAAGTTATGCAGCTTCTGAGATATAGAAACAGTTTTTAAGGTAGTCTATCTAATCGTATTAAAATAATAGTTTCCATCTCCTTCGTTTGATTTCGTTCAACAGAAAATTAAACGGGACGTTTTTTTTTTGTTTTTTTTTTTTTGAGCTGGTCAACCAAGGTTTACCCAGAAACAAATAGTAAGGAAGTAAGTCGGTTATATTTTAATCCGATCAGAAATATTTTTGCTAAGATAGAACAAATAGCAGGAATAATTTTAATTTGGGAGGGAAAGAACAGGATATAGGAAGCACAATAAAGAGCAGGAATCTCAAACCTCAACAAATATGCAAAGCAGAACGGTCCACAGAAAGAAATAAACACTAGAAGAACATATATGATCGGCGTCGCAAATAGCTGCATCATCAGGGACGTAATTTGTCTAATAATATCATCTAGTTCACTGTTAAAAGGGTTCGTTTTTTCTATTAGATTCTGCGAGTTTAATAAACTCGGCAGTTTTTTTTTTTTTCTGACTTCGTATAATTAATTTCATAACGAAATGTAACATTTCTGCATTAATATCATTAATTTTACGTTAAGTCATTAGATTTTCTATGATTAACAAACATCTCATGGGGCTCAAGTCGGAAGAGCAAAATACGAGGGGTATCGATAATTATGATTCTTTTCGTCATATATATAAAAAAAAAAAACAACAATTCGGAAAAAATTGTTCGATAGAAATTCGCTTTGACTTATTAAACAAACTGGATCGAATATTTGTGTATCATCGGCAAGTACTTTTATATGCGACGAAATTAGAAACCGTAATCTATTAAAATCAATCTGATCTATTACGATTAGGTAATAGGTATACATACTACTATTATCGACAAATCTTTGATTTTACAAGCGGAACAACATATGAAATATATCATAATTATCGCCAATGGTAGACTTTAACACAGTAATTTAGTCCTCAACGTACGATATAAATTTATTAGGGGCTATTAGAGGAGCCTCAGTATTTAAAACTTTCACTATACAAGCAATGCCCGTTAATTTCTGAGAAATAAATTTGATAAATTCAAATGGTAATTTTCATCTTATTATTATCGTCATAGGGGTTATAGCTATTTTCGGTTTTATAATCGATTTGGTAGTATTTGGGACATTTAGCACTGTAAAAACATTAAGGGAATTTTATTGCGTCGTTTTCTTTTATGTTATTTAATCTACCTCGTAACACCGAAATTATACGAAAACTACATTGCTAAATGCTACGATGTAAGAAAATAATTGTCGAACGTAAAGTCGAATTTAGAACGGTCGTTTGAACAGACCTATTGCATATACAATCGAAAAATCTATCGAAACCAAAAAACATAACATATAACGACGAATGCTATATTTTACGATATGTTAGGCTTTGATAAATTATGGCTCGAGGGATTCTACAAAATTCAGATACGATTTTCCAATCCGCTTTCAGAATCGCTACGATCATCCTTAAGCGGACGAAAATGTTTTTATAAAATACAAAAATGAAGAGTTTTCTCATTAATAAGAACACCGCTGTTCCTAAAAGTGATAATGTTTTTCGACCCGCTTTGTATTTAATTTACATTTACAGAGCAGGTATTCCGCGACCAAACAAAACCGAAGTAACTACATTGCAGCCATCCTGAGTGTGTAGACGCATCTCCAGCAACTGCTCGTGCTAATTTACAGTCAGAGCGGTTAATGAAGTGTCGTCGTGCTTTAAAAACGGAGTCACAAACAGGAACCGTTGCTTCTCTGCTAACAATATCATTATAAATAATCAAAAATAATTCCTGTCAAAGAGCAAGTGAAATATCTTGAAATTCACCTAGATAAAAAACTGACACGTGCGGGAATCATACTATTAAAAAACGAAACGAACAAAAAGATATTTCGATTTTTCGACAAAAAAAACTGAAGCTTCCGCGGAAAACAAGCTATTAATATGTAATTAAATTATTATTATGGATGCCGAAGGCTTCGGGGTTGTGCACAAAAAAAAAAAAAACAAAAAAACAAACAAACAATCTTCAACTGGATCCTCGTTTACCATGATATCCTCATCCGCTGCCTTACAGAAACAGAAGCTCGTCAGTGTCTTTTGAACTGTCCAAATCACATTGTCAATTTCATCCCATTTATAACTGGCTTTACGATCTAATAATATTTTCCACGACCGCACTGATGCTATAGAACTAATCTCTTTCCATCCCTCAGATAATCCCAAGCGATGATAACATCAAGCATATCAACTGATTTTAAAGCAACCTGACAGTCCTCATATTACAATCACTATGGGTCACAGACAGCATCTTCATTTTCAGCAAATACAAAAACAAATATGCAGATACGTACTGCATATAGCTGTAGATTTTATAAAAGCGCTTTGGTTGTTTTTTGTTTTTTTTTTTTTGAAAATCGATCCAGATAATACGGAGTCTGGATAAACCCGATCCGGATAACCACGAGTCACTTCAAATTACTGCTGATGTCCATTGGTATGTAAGCAATTTGACATGAAAACTTAAAAGTTGATTCGTTCAAGAGGAAATCAAAAAGAAGAACCAAAAACCATCTTATTCAACACTTAGGAAACATCCGAACAATTTGGCAATTTCACTATTAGACAACTAACGTACTAAAAGGCTTTTCTCTTTTGCAGTCCTTAAGATATTTGTATCGACAAGTAAATTTATTTGACCTTTTTTCGGCGAAGGTGGGAGATCTTTTTTCTGCGCAGACTAATTTCTATTTGATGTGGATTAGTTTTGACATTATTCAGAGTAGACCGTGTGCGGATATTCAGGTAAAATCGACGCGCAAAACTTTTAATTCTTTTTCTGCCATATCTATACATTATCTGACGGTTGAAATTAAAATTTTCTGTATTTTCTTAGTCGATTAAAAAATAAAAAAAAAATCGTTACGGATGCAACTATTACTACATTGTTTAATAAAATTAATTTTTACAACACTAATTTTATCCCTTATTGACCGTGGAATTCAGTTTAGACATCACTAAATCCAAAGTAAACATTACGAATCATAATTTACTGATTTTTTTTTTAAACTACTCATTTTTTCCACCTCTAATACATGAATATATTCATTACATTAAAATGGTATAGAATTTACAATTCTCTTTGTCACATTTTGAATACTTCAGAACTCTTGATACAAAGTTACAAACTAAATCTAAGGGAATTGTAGATATAAATTACGAGTAAAAACGAACTATTTTTATTTTCCTTTTGCTAAAAACTCGTGAAATTAACTAGATTTCACCAATTTCAAAACACCGTAACAAATAAGTTGCATTTGAAGAGCAGAAAAGTGTATACGAAATGTAAACAAATAATATCCTCACTGAAAATTATTAACTTTGACTACATTATAATGGTAGTGCAATAAGTAATAAGTTTATTCTTGACACTTCTTTTATAATCCTTTAAAAAATTACCATTCATTAAACACAGTATAATGTAAGCAACATTTTTACTGACTTTAACTGAAGTACTTTCAGATTTCTTATATTCCCTGCGTGATTTTAAATCTTTTTAGTTAAACTGTGAAATTACTGCGATCTGTTGAACACTAAATTAAATGGTATAGTTCGAATTAGAAATACTTATAGTCAAGTTTTTACTATGAAGGTACAATTCTGACTTTCAATACAATTTTTAATATATATATATATATATATATATATATATATATATATGGTATGATCAATAAGTAAGTTACACTTGGCGATCAAAAAAAAAAAAAAAAATCGTAAAAAATATGTAAATATATTTTTGAAATCTACAATCTTTTCTCTATTTATCACCGTACACTTCATGTATAGGTCGATAAATTTTAGTGAGATTATGATTTTTTGCCCATAAAAACCGCACTACATTTCGCCTCTCAATGTTGGACGACCGATTCACACAACGGTCCATTTCAAACAGACACTGTAAACGAACCAAACGAGATACCGGTTTCATTCTTTCACGAGGGGATAGAGAATAAAAATCGGCTTCGTTTAAACTGAAGTGAGAGACTGTACGTTAATTTAGGTAGAAACTACGCGCGAGTGTAACTTACTTATTGATATATATACATAAAAAATGCACAAAAAACAAAAAAACATAGAAAAATGTTTGCTTATGCAGGTCGTATAGCACTAACTATAGCGCTCTAAAAACACTTAAATAACAAATATTTAGTTTCATGACAAAGAACTACAAATAAATCCAGATAAAACCAAATTATTGTGGATTAAGCCAAGTAGCCACTATAATTTTTATAACATAAACATAATATGCCGTGGAATAAGCTGCTTATATACAAAAAATAGCAACTTATGTCGATGCATTATTAATATGAAAAACAACTACAAATATTTAGGATTAAAAATCTGTCAAATAATTTAATTGGAGAAATCATATAAGAGACTTAAATATAAAAATTAGAAAAATAATCCTATTACTGAATAGGCTAAAGATATATATATATATGTATGTCAACCAATAAAACAAAAATAATGATCTTTCATGCATTATGTCAATCTTATTTAAACTAAGCATTAATAGCTTAGGTTAAAGCAAACAAAATACGTTTACAAAAAGAATGCTTAACATCTGCATTTTACGTAATTTACGCGAGTTGAATAAAAATACGACGTGGATCGATGTAGACTTACTTCATTATTTGAACCGAGTGTTTAGCCCTGAAACAGGCTATCTCAAATTAACCGTTTTCAGCGAACGAGAAAAAAGAACTGACGAACGAAACAAAAATCAAAGCAAAAATGAACGATAAACCACTAAAAACGTAAACAAGACAAAACGAGCAAGCAACACGCGAGCAAAACCAAACTTAAACTTCAACTACTTTGGCGGACAATAATAAACAAAAGCGAGAGAGCGCATGGAGGAAAGAAATGCCGACGATCAGTTACAACTTCTCGACAGCACTTACGTACGAAACGTGCAAATAATCGTTCAACATTCTCCCCCCGGCCCCCTTGAGACTCAAAGGGTCTCAAAACAGTGTATGCCAGCAAGAGGACTTCAAACGCCAAGACTAAACATACTTCCCAACTATGTGGTTGGCGTCAGTCCACCAGCGTTTACCAGACATAACAGGGTGATTGAACTAGGATACAAATAATGTGACCAAAACGTAGTAAGTACAGGAGGATGAGCAGTTTAGAACGAACTTTTGTGGTAAACAGAGTTTTGAACTGGCGTCATTCCCGCCGGCATCGCATCAGAGCTAACCGTCGAATTACTCGCATTGAGAATGGCGCTAAGTTACTGCCGCTGTTATGGCTGTTGTTTGTATGTTGCGTTGTGTAGATTGTTCAAATCGATCCACATGACAATGTAGTACTATAAAAGGCGGCAGCAGCAAACGGTGCAGCATGATAAGGAGACGGAACTGATTTCAGGAATGCTGTTGCGGTATGCTCTGAAACGAGGACGTACCAGCTGATTGAGTTCCGTACGATGATAACGTTGATATTATTTCTGTGTTACTTTTCAATTTGGAATAGACTCGAATCAGTAGTCAGTCAGAAGAATCGGTCCATTCACATTTAGCTGTTGTTGTTTATTAGGGACAAGCACATTTATCCTGAGAATGGATAATTAACTTGTTTCCACTGCGCTGACAATGACCGAAGTGTGGTTTTATTGATAATTCTGAGTGATTTGAGTTCAAATTCACTGAGGAAGAACCTCCGATATTCGAAATGGGATATTTATTCGACAAACTGAATATTTCGCCACCATCCGAAACATTTGACGTGCTATCGTAATTTCCAGAGTTTGCAAATTCCGGTCCAATAAAATTTCATCGTTGCATTTATCGATGTCTCAGGTTGTGAGCTTTCATCGTTTGCCTGTCCAAAAGGAACTTTACTGGCAGCGGATGACTGAAAAAGCTGAGATTTGACGTGCGGAGATATTTTGGTGTCGTTCGGCAATTCATGTGCATTGTTATAGTTACTGACGATATCATTATAATTGTTAGGAATAACTTCAACAGTCCTTCCGTTAAATGAATTCGGAGTACCAGGTATTGACAGAGTCGACTGGAGCGCCAAACTAGTTGACGGAGAAAGAGTTCGGGAAGATTGCGGCAGAACGATATTCAGTACTGACAAGGACTGCGATAAAACGGGGAACGGTTGCTGTATTTGTGAAGGCGAATATGTTTCACTAGCGATATTTATAGAAGACTTACAAACCAGCGAAGAGTTTGGCTGCGATGGGTTTTGCTGTTGAGCCACGCGCAAGGAAAGGAGATAGCAACGGTGATCTTCTGAGGGGAATTTCGAGAGCGGACCTCCCGCCACCAAACCGAATTTGGTTTCCTCGAAGCACAACTCTCCTACAAACAACTTCCGACCCAGTAGTGTTCACATGTTTCCCATCAATAAGAATGTCAACCGTTGCCATCGGCAATAGACAGTCCGCTAAGTCCAGCTTCCCGCTAACATCTTTCACCCGCCTAATCACGGCCGGGGACACTTCGTAGGGAATGCGGCCCACTACGTCAGCCTAAAGATCGAGTTGATAAGAATTGTATCGTGATCGTCTACAGTCGCTGCAACGATTTTTTTATTAATCCTTGCTTCCGATGCCTCGGCTCGACGAGCCGTTTGTCTCAGAGGCTGCTGCGCATGTTTCTCTTTCATACGCAAAACATCGATTTTGTAAGAAGGCGCTCAAGGGTGCAAACGAAGGGTAGGTTGAATTATCAACTACCGAGTTTTCTCAATCCATTCGTAATTTCTTCGGCAACTTGCCTACAATTATATATGTGGAGGTGGCATTGCCTCAGTGTCCAGAGGTCTCATACCTTCAACCCTCGGATTATGGCATTAATGTGGTCGAGCGATTCTCATAACTATGTTTGTGAGATTTGTGATAAAGTCGTTAACTCCCGAAAGCGATCGGCGATAATCGCCCGCCGATTGCAATATCGGCTTCTTACAACGTTCCACGCTTCTTCGTAAAACCCTTCCTGAAGAGTGTAATCATTCGGGATATTCTCCGCAGCGCCTACCGTGGTCTGCTTTAAGAAATACAATTTTTAAACTGGCTTGATGTTGTCATTGGAATGGATCATCGCTTGAAATAGAGAATACCATTCAGTAAAATCTTTTGTTTTTTCCACTGAACTTCGTGACCGACAGATCCATTAACTTTTCCAACGAATTTTCCTACGCGGTGTCGGTTATAAGAAGAGGATCGAGCGACTGGCAATTTGTACTTTTCGGATTCAAATTAGCGTTCATTGCGTTCAACTTGGTCTTGGCCAAATCGTATTGTTCCTTACTTTCGGCTGATCATCAGTATTGTCTAGGATGAATGTAATAACTTCACTGATCTCACCTAAGTATTCCAGGTGTCAAGTCGAACAGTGATTTCACTAGATCGCTCGTTTGACGAAACCTCGAGTAGGACAGCATGAACAAGATTTTTGGCATAGTTCGCTGCTCGAAATGTAGCGCACTTACGGCGGTTTAATGCCTCTAACAGCAAACCTTTCTCACTCATCTCGGTCAAAGCCCAAAAATGGACTTTGCTGCAAACTATGAAAACTGCCGTACTAATTCGACTAAGTTCAGCAACAAATTAAACGACAAGATAAACGTGCTTTATAAGTCATCGAGCGATTATTACTAAGCTTACGGCAGTTACTGGTTAATAGCGAAATCGTAATACTAGATATAACGAAACTAATTGTGTTCTTCAAGATTAAAAGCAACCTTACAATTATGACGGATGCAGGCGACATTTTTAAAGTAACTTTTCGCATACAAAATTCTAAAACGCCGAATATGCACAGAATTCTGAAACACCGAATATATACCGATTTTGGAACAGTGAATATATTTGAATTTCGAAGCATATATGCCGAATTTTGACGCACCAAATCTATACCGAACTTTGACGCACCAAGACTATACCGAATTTTGACGCACCAAATATATACCGAAATTTGAAGCACCAAATATGTGTACGAAATCTCAACGAATCTTTTTGTATGCGCTTACTACGCTACCGATTTTATGACGATAGTTAAATTAAAAAAGGAGTGAAAAATCAATTTGAAAATTACCGACCAATAACAATAACATCTGTAATAGCTAAAATCTTAGAACACTACATTAATAAACATTTAAGAAATTATGTGGAAAAAAACAACTTACTATATGAAAATCAACAGTGCTAAGATCCTTAGATCCTGTACATTTTGCGGCCCTCCGGTCTATTCTTTCCACTCATCCCTCTACTCCTGTTGTAAGTTTGTGTGCACTGGCAGGTTGTCCCCCACTATCCTATTATAGGAAATATTACAACTTTAAAGAACTGAGCTCCCTCCTTAGTAATACTAAGACCCCGTCACTCGAGCCGGCCACCATATCCCCTAATGGGAGTTTTGGGAACGATCCAGTGCCTGAACTTTTTTCACTTATAGGTCATTTCCAAATCCCCTCAATACCAAGAGCTTTACCAGATTTCGCAATAACTGTACCTCCCTGGAGTCAGCCGATCACAAATATAAACATATCTCTCACAAAATTCAATAAAGCACAATATCCCCCAAACGTAGTACAAATAGTAAAAAACACCATAGCGAGCTACACCGATCATGTATGCCTCTACACAGATGGAGCGAAGGCAAAAAGTTATCAGTCACCGGCGGCATGCTCCTTCGAAGTATCAAAAACAGCATAGTCAGTCAGACTGCATGATTGCTGCACAGCACTGGACGCTGAAATATATGCGATTGTTTTCTGCATTCAACACTATACTGATACTAACCCCCAGTCCCAAAAGGCCCTACTTATAACTGACTCCTTAAATTCCCTTCAACTTATTTCAGAAATAAAACCCAAAAACCCCTTGATAAGAAAAGTCCACTACCTACTATACAGACTATCCCACCTACACTCTGAAAAAAGATCCACGATAACATTATTGAGAACGATTGTAAATAATATTAATACAGGACTATCGATGAGGAATCAGTTTTTAATTACATTTATTGACCTATCCAAAGCGTTTGATTTAGTTGATCATGAATTATTGATCAAGGACCTAGAAAGTCTGGGCATTAAAAATAATCAACTTAAGTGGTTTCGAAATTATATAACAAATAGAAAAAACATGGTCAAAATTGCAGGGAATAAAAGTAATGAAAAAACTATTCAATATGGCGTAGGTCAGGATACCCCGTATTGGCTCCTATGCTTTTTCTCATTTATACTAACTCGTTATGCAAGCATATTAAAAATGCGAAGGTATACGCTTTTGCTGATGATATTGCTTTATTAATTGAGCACAAAAATTTAGAGATTATGGAAAAATTATTACAAGAGGATGTAGATAATTTGAGTAAATGGGCACATGATAGGAAGTTATGTATAAACATAAACAAATCAAAAGTATTACACATTCGGAATAATTCTAAACATAACACACGCGACCCGCGAATTGTCCTTCATAATAACGATTGCCTTCATGAGCTTCATAAAAATATCAGTACACTTCTATGTTTTTGTCCACCGTTAGAGAACGTTCATGACATTAAATATCTAGGTATATACATATATTGATAAATCCTTGAACTGGAAAAAGCACATTCAAAGTTTAAACTCGAAATTAAGACAGACAATTCCAGCTTTATATAAAATAAAGCAGGTACTATCATATCGAATTCTACGTATATACTATAATTCAATAATAATGTCTAGAATATTATATGGAATTCAAATATGGGGTGAGGCTAAGAAAACAGAAATAAATAAAATAAGTAAAATACAGAAGAGGTGTTTGAAACTTATACTACCCTACTGGAAGAAAAACGACTCTGGATCAACATGGTGGAAGGAAAATGATGAAATGTCTCCCAAGATGTACTATTTCTATTATAGATTACTAGAATTTAATGTCAATAATATAAAATTACCATTCAGGGAAAAAATTCGGTTAACAAGAAACCAAAGAAATACATATTACATCTATCCCCGGGGGGTAAATTTACGAATTGACAATACTGATGACTTAGTGCTAATCAAATTAATAAGTACAATCCCTAATCATATACTAGAGGAAAAAAAAATTGGTGCGTGGAAAAAAGAGGTGCAAAAATGGTTGAAGGAATGGTGCAAAGACTGAAGATCCAAGTCTCGTCCTTTATCTCATTACTATTTGATGGTTCTTTTCTGTTTACGGTTTTGTTAGTTTTTGACTTTGTCGTGTCCTTCCTGGATTTTAGGCTCTCACTGATCATGCTTTATTTCGATTATAAATATTAAGCTGTCTGCATATATTGGTATTCAGATGGATATTACGCGGCATTTTTTATTTTTTTGGCATACATATATATGCTATTACTTTAATATAAATAATGCTAAGTCTGTTATTATTGTTAGTTTCGAAATAATTTAAGTTAGTTTTAATTTATTGTACTATATACCTATTATAATAAACGTTGATAAGAGTGTTGGGCACTCACACAACGGGCATATTTGCCCTGTGAGACCCATAACTTATTCTATAAAAAAAAAAAAAAAAAAAAAATGAAAGCAACAAAATACGAACTAAATGTCTTAACGTAAATATTATGCTAATCTTCAAACAAATTAAAGACTTATTTCTTAATTTTTTTCCGGACGTTCTGTAGTTTCGCGCTATTAAACAACTTTTCCAGCAACATTATTCAACCCATGGAAAAACACCAAATTTTGGTCGGATCGTTTTCTTGCGGTCCGGCCCGGAGGACCAAAAATGTTTTACGTAATTTACGCGAGTTGAATAAAAATACGACGCGGATCGATGTGGACTTACTGCATTATTTGAACGAGTATGTAGCCCTAAAAAGGGCTATTTCAAATTAATCCTTTTAAGCGAACGAGAAAAAAGAACTGACAAGCGAAACAAAAAAATTAAATTGTAATAATTATGTGTATTTTTAAAGCAGATTTTTATGAATTTCTATAAATGTCGCTATTTGATTTTCTTTATGAAACAAGGGCTATTTCTCAAATCGACTGCTTACCGTAGAAGATTTTACATAATTATTTAACCCCCCCCCCCCCCCCCCACAGTCCTTCTAGATCCGCCCCGGATATATATACGTATACTATTTACGTTGATTGTAACATATCCCCGAACTCATTAATTATAAGTAAACTTTAATATTCATATTTAAAATATTGGCAGGATCCTCGAACGTAAAATGCATACTATAGAAAAAAAAAAAAAGTAGTCTTTAATATATGTGTCTATATTTATACAGGTATTGGAAGAAGGAAACATTACATTGTCGACTTTATCGATACGTCCGACAATGAAAGATCATAATAAAACTCTCACGTGCCGTGCATTTAACCCAAAATTACCTGAAGAGGTAGCAGAATCATCTTTACGAATCGATGTTACCTGTAAGTACAAATTTTCATTAAAAATTAAACGGTAGAATAAATATACACACTCGTGACTAAAACCGAAATGCACATTCGCTACTACAGGAACACTTGCTACATCATTCAGTAATTATTATTTCTAACAGCGACTATCACTTGTAGAGTTTTCCGTGAATTAGCCTAAAAATAAATATATAAAACCACTTCTTCCAGACAGTTAAGAATAGAAAAATAATAGTGGTGACAAAAACGCTACGGAATATAAATCGAAAAATTCATACAAAAAATTTGGTTCAGAAAAACATACGCGAAATTCCGAATATGTGTTTATGTTGCGTTTATGAAATTGAATGCATTTTATTTTTAAATTTCGATAAATAGCAACATTAAATTACTTAAACTTCTCAATTTACGCAATTCATCGCATCTTTTTTTTTTTTTTAACGTACTTATTTTGGCTCAGTAACTATGCACTGACGTCAAGATAACTTGCTCGGTACTTGAACTCGGTTGCATTCGAAATGTTTCTGTTATCTCTCACATTTGCTGCTCCACTGGTTTAGCGGTGAGATTGACTAGCGCATATAGCTAGAGCTATGCAACAAGAAGCTTTGCGCAGCATAATTTAACTCTAACGGGTATCATTTCATCTATAGAAAGGTTTCAAAACCTGTTTGCTCGTAGTAGAAATTTTTTGTTTGCTTTCCTTGATTTCCTACATAAATTCCCTCTTTCTTCCTTCCTTTCATTACTCTTAGAATTCCCTTCTAATTTCTTAGACCTGACTTACTTCCTCCGGATTTCTAATCGTTACAAATTACTTTCCTCCGTTTCTCTTGCAACCTATTTTGTAATCCCGTTAATACGAATGTCTTTGCTTTTCTTTTTACCTTATACCAACTATTGTGCAGTATACTTCAGTGGAATTGTCGTAGAGCCAATAAAGATTCATTAGAGGGTCTATTGGATATTCATAAGGTTAGCGTGTTGCTCTCATCTCAGAACGTGCCTTCGGTCGGGCATGAACTTTGATATTAAAGCTTATAAATTAATTAGATGCGATCGGAATGACGGTTATGGTAGTTCCGTAATCCTCGTTAAAAGTGATATTCCTTTCAGTTCTCACAATGTTTCTCTGTACCTCCCTCTTATTCCTAACCAACCTAACATGGTCTACATCTCTATCCGTACTACCTATTACCATTGTCTCCCGTTCCCTCTAATTATGATTTTTGTCAGTTTCCTCTAACGACTTTTTTCAACACTATCCGGCAACCATTTATTATCGGGAGTGACTGAAATGCCCATTCGCCGTTGTGGGGTTGCACATCCTACAATTCCATCGGTTCCATCCTTCAGAATGGTATTCTTTCCGATAATTCAATTCTCCTTAATGATTATTTCAGAAATCCATCTATTTCTAGTTCTCTTGAGCTGCTTCTTAATTATAACTGGAGAACTCTTACGGGTTCTTACGGCAGTGACCATATTCTTATCGTAATAACTCCTGTTAATTTTCCTCTCCGATTTGCTTCAGGCCTCTACATTCTCCTCCGCAGAACCTCTCCAGAGCAAATTGGACTCTGTTTCGTTCTTGTGTTGATTCGTTACTCCCTGGTAACTCGACGCCGATCCCATACTTCTATATAATTCCTTTTTAAACTCCGTATTTTCATTTCCTCCAATCACCTTTCCTCTAAATTCTTGATTATATCTGACTTCATGACCGCTCTTTAATCTATTCTCCCCTACCTGATCATTCCTGTGATTTCATCATACTCCCCATATGCTCATTTATCCACGTTCTTTCTTCCCTTTATTCCATTCAAATTGATTGGGTTCTTAGTCATTCGGGCATCTTCGGTAATGAAGCGGCGAACTCCTTGGCTCGGGTTCTCGCTTCGTCTTTAAAAAAGTCCCACCATCTAATCTACTTCCGCTGAGAAAAGGTTTTCATCTCAGACTTTGGTATCGGCTGTATACATTTTCTCTTTCTCTAACAATTGTTCTTTTTATCTGTCTGTTCAACCTAGTCTTCCCGCTAATCCGTAGTTCCCTTTGTTTCCTTCACTTTGTCATTCTGCTGTTGTCTCCGTTATTCGTCTACGTTCTTAAGCTATACTCTCTTATCTTTCTCATGTTTTCGTTTTTCGTTGGTTGCCTCTCTATATTGTCCTCTTAAACGAAAACCGTGTTTGCGATGCTGATCATGTGTTTATCAAGTGTTAATTTCTTTCTACCGAGTGTTCTGCTTTCTACCTCATTATGTCCTATCTTTTCCCTTTGCACAGATTGTTCCTATTTTTTTCCCCCTTAAATTGTATGTGCAGTGTGTAACTACTATGATCATTACAGCACACACAAGGGAAGGGGGATAATTTAAATGTGATGAGTCAAGCCACTCATTTTAATGAAGGCAATAATCCTGTTGATGGAGATTACCTCGTTTGAGAGGATCTGCCCTATATCTCTGGGTAGGCCATGTTGCCTCCGCAAAATAGTAAACTTTTGGCAGGTAAGTATTATGTGGGAAACTGTCGGTGCGGTTGTCTGGTTGCACACGGAGCATGTAGCCGGAGGCGGCGTTTTATCAATTATATGTTTGTGCGAAATAGCGATGTGGCCAATTCGCAGCCGGCTGAGAATCTTAAAATCGTATCGGGATGTTCCTTCCGGTGGCCACCATGATTCAACTGTGGGCTTAATGGTTCTTAGGGATGTTGTTGCAGCTGCCCATTCAGTTTTCCACTGGTTTTCGCACACCTTTAGGAATGTATATGTGATTGATGAGGGTAGCTCCGCGTCCTGTGGCATTGGCGAGAGCAAGGCAGAACGTGCTGCTCTGTCGACACTCTCATTACCAGGCACTCCAATGTGCCCAGGAACTCACAGCAGCGACACGTGACTATCCATTAGCTGCGATTCACACAAGTAGTGATATATTTTTAGAATTAGCGGGTTGTTGAATTTTTGACTCCTAATCATGTTCAAAGACTGTAGAGAATCAGTAACCAGGAGGAAATCACTGGCTCTGGTGTGAGTTGTAACAATGTGGTGGAAGTAGTGTGCAATTGCGTACAATATCCAATGCGGAACAGGCATCATTGAGTTGAGTTTCGCATGAGATGTCGTGACCTTCGACTGCACAGGCTGCGGGCAGTGGGCCTGCCTCGCCAACTGCCTTGGCTCCATCAGTGTAGTAAATTAGGTGGTCCGGGTACTTATTAATTACCCTAACTGCCGCTTCCACTGTGAAGAGAGAACTTGTTGTGTTTGGATGCTCTGTTTCAACAACACATCAATATTTATCCGGAAAGTTCCCCATAAGGGTATTGAGGCTGGGTGTTGACCTCTGTACAGACGTGATACCACATCTTCGCAGGTCGGCCAGTAATTCTGGTAGTGGGTCGCCGGGAAAGTTTGGTTTAAAAAGATAATGTTCAAACTTTAGGGGGAGATTTCGTGTGTGGCTGAAATGATGGTACATATTTCGCAGTATGAAGTATTTTCGGAAGTAGGACAGCGGAGGGCACCCAGCTAGAACGCACATGCTGGCAGCTGGAGAAGTTCGATACACTCGCAAAATAGTTCTTAGTGTGGAGTGATGTATAGGATCAGGAGATTTCAATATTGATTTGCTGGCTGAGGAGTACACCTGGCACCCGTAGTGGATTTTCGATAAAATCAGCGATCTGTAGATGTTGAAAAGGAATTTAGGCTTAATATTACATCTGGAGCTAGCCAGATATTTCAATATAGGGATAGAATTGGTGCAGCTATGTTTTAAGTTGGCAATATGAGGTTTCCAAGTAAGTCTAGAATCAATCCAAGGAATTTGACAGTGGCTTCCTATTATTTATTCCTTCTTCCTAACAATTAACAATACCTGACCGTATCAATATATAATTGATTCCTGGTTGACGAGCCCAAAAAATTAAAAAAGAGCTAGAACAATCCTCGTTTCGTTAAATCTTGCCATATCCCTGCACAATCCTTCTATACTGTTTTATCTCTTCGCCTTATAATTTTCCGTTTTAGATAATGTATCCCTACGTGATATGCTTATCTCCTGTATAGACTGCTTTTGCTATTTCGGTATATTCTCCGCAACAGTCGACTGTTCTTTTTTGAACATATTAATTTCCTTTTCTTTTCTGTTCTTGAAAGACTAAATTTGTTGAAGACCATTTTTCGTAAAAAAAACCGGCATGGCGCCTCTTGTTTTGTTTATTTCCTCTCAAATAAACTTATTATCCCCTACTCAAATGGGATTACCGTTCCTCTATTTAATGTAAAGCCTCAAAATTTCTTCTTTCCAAATTAGGTATAATCTAAAATTCCTGTTTTCGTCTCTACTTTAGTGGTTTTTTTCAATTCCAACGTGTTACTTACCGAATCAAATTTGCCTCTTCCGTTTATTCACGGATCCTATTCAGAATATCGTTTTCTTTCGAAAACCTAAAACTTCTTCCATCCTAGCTCTTTATCAAAAAGAAAAGATATTTTACTTCCAGAAAAATCCTACTCTCACACATTCTCTTTACTTCTTATTTCTCTACTTGTCTTATGTAATCACTATAACCTTTCCTATTTCTCTTTCAACTTTGCAAACTTAAGTATCCCCCTAATGTTCTTTTCCTGTCCTAATCTTCCAAGTTTTTTTTTATCAAGTCGTAGCTATGCAGGAATTTTTCGTAACACTATCTTAATTCCCTATTCTTTTCGCCCATGCGTATCTTTACTGACGGATCAGGAATTCTGGTAAAGTTGGAGCTTACATTTTATCTGATGATCCCGTCAAACTCCCTTTTGCTCAATATTCGAAATGTTGATAAAATTTTATTATTGATGACGTTTCGATTTTGGGGCATAAAGCAAATAATTTTCACGGTATATTATATTAAGTAGACAGAAATAAGGGAACATTCGTTTTACAGAAAAAATTCCAGAGAAAAAATTTCGTGACATTTGCAGCTTTATCTAATTATATGTTTACAATATAATACATTAGTATTAGTTAAATCTCCGTTGTACCTGATAAAAATTAGCCGACTATTTGCAAATTATAAGAACTCGTTATATATAGAAAAAAAAAGGAATACGATAAGAATTAAAGCATAAATGTCTGCTAAATTTCATTCATAAAATGACAGAGAAATTCTACAAATTTGTATTAGCGAAAGTGAAATATTCCTGCAAAACTCGTAAATGAAAATTACGAATATCACAAGTGTGAAAGTAAAAATTAAATGAATATTAAAAAATTCGAGAAGAAAAAATGTACAATTTTTTTTTATGTTTTTTTTAAGAGCACGCTAACGAAGAGCAACAGCGCAATCAATCAAGGAATCTAAGTAATAGCTCAATAGGAGCATAACATATTAGATTTTAATTTGTTGCGAGAGTGATTGAATGAAAGAAGCTAGAATAGACTGTCAAAGAAAGAAATGAGAAGAGTCATTGTATGGAGTAGGAAGACCAAGATCCAAAAGCTGAGAATAGAAGAGAGAACGTTCTGAAGAAAGTGAGGAAGATTTGAAGAAGATGATATTGACATCACACAGAAAAAAGGAATCTTCTGGGTGAAGAGAGCACCGCGGAGAAGAGTCGAAGGAAAAACGAAAAAGTGACGAAGGGAGAAAGGTATGACCGAAACGAAGACGACATATGGCAGTGATTAGGGGACGACAAAGAGAAGGAAACATATCAAACCATCTAGTCAAAGAAGGTAAGGGCTGAACGGAAAGATAAAAAAGAAAATGTACAATTAAAAGTGCAACCAAAATGCTTTATAAATCTAGAAAACTAAATAATGATAAACATTGCTGAGTAAAAGTTAAAACGTAAAGTTATAGTTTAGAATATAGGAGATTTATTAAATAAAACTCTGATAACCTATATTTAATTTATCTATGTGAACGGAAAATGTATTTAAAAAAAATATATAGAAAAGTTTTGACATATATATATATGTAAAGTTTTTTACATATAATAAGCTGGGGTCATCTAGGCCCAAAAAAATAAATTGAGAGAAGTTTTTTATTTAGCCAGTAAAGGCGATTAGCTGTGTAGAATTTGAGGTATCGATTTTTTGAATTAAGCGCGTTATTAATCATGCTTGTGGGTGAGTTAAGGGCTATTTCTCTTTCATTGCTACCGATATACCGAATTAAATAGGCCTGTTTGTCGAGTGCGCTTATAAAATGAATTTTGAACAATGGCTGCCGAATATGAAGAAATTTCGTCTGCTCCAAGTATCGGTTTATTTTTCCATTTCTAAACACCGGATGCAGAGTTATTCAATCGATTCAACCTGTCAGCTGCATACGGTGCGCGTCGTGCCTCTGTTTATATTAGGAGAGAAAGTAAATTGCAATTTAACCGCGTTTTTTAAGTACACACAATTTAAACGCCATCTCGCGTGTACATTTCGGCGCACACACCGCTAAGCCCCCGAGAACCTTCGTTCTCGACTTTAGTTCGGTCGCATGACATCCGTTTTATAATTCCATCGCTCCTCCGAACGAGTCGGCGCTGTAAAAATAATCTCCGTCATTCTATTCGAGCGTTGTGATCCGGTATGTCGAAAATAAACATTCTTGTTTACATTCGTGGCGATATCAATTTTGCTCCATCTATTTCTTCATCTTTCGCAAAACACAAACCGAAAATTGAACCGTTAGACTGAAATAGAGCGAATATGTGCAACCATTACACATTTTTCTATTCAACAACGACAGAACATATGCTATTGCAAAGCACGCTTCTTATCTATCAAATAGTGAAAGGTTTCTTTTTTGGTTTTTCTCTAGAAAGACCGTTATCTTAAGAATGATACGGAGCTGCAGCGATTCGTTCGTCCAGCCCGAAACCTTTTCGAAATCTTAGAAAGAGATAGGCACAGTCTTTTGTTGCTCTGTACGCTTAAATTAAGCGTATCGTTCGATTGTTATTATTATGTTTTTTTTCTTTATAGTTAGGCGTTAAAAAAAGGCCTGCACAAGTTAATTTAACAAAGTTCCCGCTAGTTTATAATACCAAAAAAAAAAGTATCCGAAAAAAAAAATCAGCCTGTTAAAAAGTTTTAATGGAGAATTTATTTTAGCTTAAGTGCAGTTCAGCGTTTATAAGTATGCTTTCAAATTGCAAAATATCACAATTTCCTCCGTATGTCGTCCGATCGTTTTCGGTTTTGTCAACAACAAACTGTTTCATATCGTTCTGCATCCGACACGTTACGGCTAATATTTTCGATCAATTTTTTCGTTTTCCGTTTTTCGCTCTTACCAGAATATTTCCATCTTTCTGTTTTTCTTGTTTTTTCCTCCGATAATTTATGAATTAAGATCACTCCACTTTTTCACAAATATTAACCGTTTTATCGTACTGCTCGATGAACACTAGTATCGCTTCGTTATAGATCAACGACACGGCATAAGTTGAACTAGGCGAATTCGCTGGCCGATCGGATGACCGTCCACTGAAGATGAACATTTCGAATACACAATTTTAGACTACTTTCTGTCATTTTTCACGCTTTTTTGAACTTTTCGGCAACTTTGAAAGCTTCGTTAAGAAAATGGTATACGGTTTTGTTCCCGACAAATATCGCGATCTTTCTAATAATACATCGCAAGCCCGGGAAAAAACATAATTTTTTTCAAAATTTCGAGCTTTTGGCGCCTTGGGGGTCTAATTTTAAAGCTGGAAACCAAGATGTTCAAAACTAGAAAAATATACGGGGATGCGCATATTCAAAATGATCAACTGTAATACTCGCGGTGCTAGGGCGGAGACGTTATTTTTTGCGCTTTTTTCGAACTTTGCGGCAACTTCACATTACTTTTGTACCGTAATTTTTTGATTTTATGAAAGGACCCCCGCATTTTATTTTATATTTCGAATTTCACCTTTGTAGGTTTTTTTTTTTTTTTTTTTTTTTTTCGGCTCGTCAACCAAGGACCTTTACCCAGAAACAAAAAGTAACGAAAGAAGTCGGTTATATTTTGATCCGATCACAAATTTTATCTAAACAGGAACAAATAGCAGGAATAATTAGTGGGGAAGGAAAGGACAGGATATAGGAAGCACAATAAGGGGTAGGAAGTCCAATCTTAAGCAAATAAGAATATAAGTCAGAACGCTCCACGGAGATAGATGAACAGTGGAAAAACACATGATCGGCATCGCAAATAACTGCATCATCCGGATGGAAAGGACAGTGTGGAGAAGAAATCAGGGAAAAATGAAATCTGTAGGAAGGCAGCAAAGAATGGCCAAAGCGCATGCGAACAATGGAAACAACATCAGAACGGCGAAGGGAGGGATGCAAAAGAAACCATGAATAGGGAGGAAGAGTAGGCTGAACTGACAGATGAAATGAATAATTATTAGAAAAGGAGGAAGCGTAAATATCCGATGCCATGATCTGATATGGAAGCTTTTACAAATTGATAGAAGGTTATCGGATGAAATTTTTTTTAAAAAAAGACAAGAGGAAGCAGCAGCAGCCCGAGTACCAAAGAATACCAGCCGCTTCATTGCCAAATATGCCCGAGTGGTCAGGTACCCACAACAGATCAATATTGACTGAATGGAGATAGGAAAGATTGTGAATGAGTGAACATATACGAAGGATAACAAAGTCACACGAATGATCAGGAAGGGGAGACGATATGATCTGAAGGGCGCTCAAAGAGTCAGAGATAATTAAAAAATTAGAGGAAAATTGATTCGAGGAAATGAAAATAATAGAGCTAAGGATAGTCAAATAATTCGTTTATGAATATGGAACAGAAATAAGGAAGGCGAAAAGATTCTGAGAGGTTAAAATCAGGAAGAATGAACATCGAACCATCTGTGTAAATGGTAACATGAGAGGGAAAAAGGGAACTGATAGTGCTGTAGAATACCTGTTTAATTACGGCTTGGGAGAGATTTTTTGCAAATGAGGGGAGGATAAATACCTTAGGAGGATGACAGATATCAGCGAAGTCAAAGGAAAAATAAGGGAGATGCGGCCAAAATGAACCGAGACGATGTGAAATAAAAGCGAGAATAGGGGTTTTGCTGGAAGTGAAGCGCCAGCTGTTATAAATCGAACGGTAAAACTGAACAAGAGTAGAGGATGCGAGAGGAAGACGTTTAACAAGGAAACGATAGCCTAAATAAGATCTACGAATGGATAGGGGTGACGAATTTGATTCAGCAAGAATAGCAGGGATTGGAGAGGATTTAAGAGCACCAAGACAGAGACGAAGGCAAGAATTTTGAATTACATCTAGTTTGGAAAGCCATGTCTTGAACGCACTACCATAAATAAAAGAACAATAATCAAATTTAAAACGGATAATAGATTTTTAAAGATAAATAAGAATATAGGGATCGCCACCCCATTTAGTCGGCGACAAAGCTTTCATCAAGTTTAACCTTTTAATAGTGGAAGCAGAAAGATATTTGATGTGTTCGGAGACGGACTAACGACTATCAAAAAAGACACCGAAATAACAAAAGCAATTAACACGCGAAAGAGATACATTGTTTAAGGATAGGTTGACCAAAGCAGGGTTATAGGGACGGAGGGTAAAAATAGTATAAGAATACTTAGAGGGAGAAATTGAAAGATTAATTAAGGAGAGAGAATGTTCCAACACAATGAGCGACGAACTGAGTGCTTCATAGGCTGCTAAAACATCCTCAGACAAGGAAAAAAGGAGAATGTCGTCCGCAAAGAATAAAGAATAGGAATTTAAACGAAGAGAAGCTATACTGATAGTATAGATGTTAAAAAGAGTAGGACTGAGGGAGGAACCCTGAGAAAGACCTCGGAAAACCTTTCTTGGAGCATTAAGAGATGGAGAGGAGGAGTGGATAGAACGATTTGACATGAGATTGATAATAAGGGAAGAGAATTTAATTGGGATATTAATTGCCGTCATTTTATCTTTTAAGAGTGGGAAGATGAACATTAACTTTATAGGTTTATCGGGTGATGAGTTATGATTTTTTAAATGATTTTTGAGGTCGTTTTAAATACCAGATATTCTTGACAGTTTTTGGGTTTTTTGCCGCCCGGGATAATAATCGGTCATCTTGAAGTTATAAGTCGTTTTAATGAGAATTTTAATTGTAATCTATGTTTCAGATTTCGAAATTAATAAGTCAAACCGTTTCCGAGCTATTGCATAATTGAATATTTTTGTCGCTTCTGAACCATCTTACTAGGATTATTCCGTGCATTAAATGTGTACAGAATCCTAAATAAACGAAATTTTGAACTCACTGAAATTCGTAAAAATACAAAGTAACGGTAAATATTATTAGAAACCGTACAAAAAATTTTTCCCTCTTTTAATTACATCGTGTTTAGTCGATAGTCGTAAAAGTTGGTTAATTAAAAGAAATTATTCCAAAGTTACAGCCTTTCCGAAACGAATCGGAAGAAACTGCTTCCGTCTAGACAAGGTCCGGTCTATTAGTTTGTTCGGCAATTTTTTGAAGCCGTTGATAAAAGCTGCCGACTGCAACTACATTCCAATACCTCCTCTGAGCAGCTTAAGTTTCGTTCCCCCCGGATAGGTTATCAACTTTCTCGGGGATTGGCGAAAAAGACAATTTCGACGGAGAATAAAACATATCGGAATGTTACTATTAAATATCGGAAAAGCGTCAGCCATGCGAGTCCACCAAAGGAATTGGATAAAAAACAATTAAAGCCCCCCTCCGCCGGCGTATTTAATAAAAACAATTAATAACAATTTCAAAAATCGATTATTCAAATTTGGTTTCCAACTCGTTGTATCTGGCGCAGGGAGAATCGTCAGCTATTATTTATTTTCCTTGTTCCCCTTTATGATCTTCGAAAACTGCCGGACATTGAGCTTGTGTTAGTGTTACATTTTTCCGTATTATTTTAAAATACTTTTAATAATTTTCGTTTCGTTCGATTTTTCCTTTTTTTTCTCGAATCAGATTTTATTATTTTCGGCTTTTTTTGTTGTCTCGTGTCAATTGCGTTGTTTAAAACGTCCGATAATTAGTCCCCGTCTGGAGCCGCTTTCCCAGATAAAGTCCACTAGTGTTGTGGTTTTTACGTCGCTCTTTGAGTATTTCGTTTTCCAATTCGCTCTTTATTTTCGTTCGTTTTCATTCATTTCTCTTTCATTTTGTTTATAATATTTCTTCACGGCATTTCGTACTTTCCGATTAAATTTTTTCCTCTCTTAATTTCCCACTTCCTAGCTTGCATATTCGCTTTACATATAGCCCTGTTTAACAGGACTTCTCGCTATCGGTATTTTAACAAATGTAAAACATTTTTGGTTCGCGCCGGAACGCTTCCCTTTATTTTAATTGGATTTCGTGCATTTAGATTTTATACGAAAGGTAACACACATTTCCGAACAGTATCGGCTCCCACCGGTGCTATACGCAAATTCGTCTAGTCGGGTAATTCAGTAAGTGCTAGATCATGTTTCTTTTTTTTTTTTTTTTTTTTTTTTATGGCCTGGCTTTAAATATACCAGTTGGTCACTAACTAATCATTAGACTAACCTTCTAGTAAATCAGTATATACTTTTTTGGCCGTCGCTGGGAATCGAACTCATGACTACTATCTTGATAATCATGAGTTCACACCACTAGGCTATCGCGATGGTCTAGATCATGTTAATCATGTTAAATGTTACAAAGCACATCGATCGTACTTCAACTAAAGCAAATCGCACATCCTTATTTTTCGCCGTTCACCACCCTAGTGTTTAATCATACACGTGTACATATATAAAATATGTTCGGTATCAGTGTTTTTCCTCAATCTTTAATATCAGTCGTAGAGGCGGAATGATTATTTCGGTTTCTTCAAAACCTAGCCCCGATAATATTGTGCCTAACTGTCCCAGAAAATTACATCTTCATCATTTCGTTCCGTTTACGTAGCAGTATATACAATTGTTCTTCGCTCCTTTCTGTGTTCGTGCCAAATATTTTTAGAGATTTCTTTTAACATAGACGCAAAAAGGACGATTGCAATGTAGAGATTTTATCTCGTAACACCGTATCTGAAAAAAATTTCTATCCAGATTCTGACAGTCAGATTTTACATGTCTGCGTTCTCCAATCGTCGTTCCTAGCGTTCCATTCAGAAGCTCTTCATCCCCCAATACCTTCACAACTTTCCCCCCAGCTTCGCTGCTCTACTCTCATGCTCATTAACATAGTTTCCTGACTCTCCTTTCTCGTGCTTTTGTTTTCTCTCTTTATATTACTATACCCTGTCCGTCCCCTAGTATTCAACTTGTCCCCATATTATCTTTCAATATCGCCTCTCATGTAAATACTTCATTTTCTGTATTTGCTAGAAGTGCTAATCTACTACATTTATAAATTTTCATAATTTGCCGTAATTGTCTTCGGTTCTTTCATAAATTTTGTTAAATTGTCCGTACATTTTGTTTCACCGTCACCAACCAGAGAGGCGTAATGGTTTGAAGACGGGATGGCTTAACAATGAAAAAGTAATATTACAATTTACTAGAAACGTCATTTACTGTGAAAAATTAGTTTTTACTTTCGTTGCCAAGTCGTATAAAAAAAATAAGATTTTTTATTATATAAATGTAAACGTTGTTCATACGGTAAAATATAAAATGTTTGCTTTTAAAAGTTCTTTGTTTCTGAGCGTGCAATGAATCGGATATTCATCGATATTAGACGCTCGAAAATAAATTTTTGAAGATGACGTAGCTGTTATTCTTCGTCAACCACCGACCACCTTTTTCGGTAATTTTTTTTTGCTGATATACGGCTTTAAATAACGCGAACTTCAACACTATATACATATAAAATAAAAAACGCATACAAAATGAATCAATTAATTTTGTTAAGCTATTTTTTAGAGTGATTAATTAATTGAAGAACGCTTATTACAAGGATGTATATTACATGTACTACATAATTAAAGATTAGATTTAATCCTCTATTATTTAGTATTTTAAAAAACAATCGTTACATTGTTTTTGTCGCGTAACTGTAATACGTTTAAATATTGAATAATAGATTATAAAAATTTTCACCAATTTTTGAAATTAGTTCTATGATCATACGAGTAAAATATAAACATTTTAATAAGATATCAATTTTTTTATCGATAAAATAAAATTTATACACACTACGCACAATCAAGTGGGCAGCAGAATCAGCCAGACTGCACGATTGCTGTACAGCACTGGACGCTGAAATATACGCGATGTCTTTTTGCATCCAACACTACACCGACAGCAACCCCCAGTCCCAAAAGGCCCTACTCAAACTCCCTTCAACTCGTCTCAGAGATTAAATCCAACAAACCCTTTGATAAGGAAGGTCCATTACCTATTATACAGGTTATCACAGTTAAACTCTGAAATGTCTTTCCTATGGATGCCGGCTCATGTTGGGATTCCAGGCAATAAGCGTGTCAATCGAGCAGCTCAGGCGACATTGTTCTCTCCAATGCCATACAATCCCCCTCTTCTCCCTACATTGGCTCATTTGTTTATGCATCAAACTGAAGAAGAATGGCAACAGGAATGGAGATCTTCAAGTACGTTTCTCCGAAGCATAAAAACAACCACGGACCCTTGGTGGCCCACAGACGGAGTTTCCCGAAGAGATTTTTCTGTCCTGAAATAGGACATACAACCCTCTCGCACAACTACATATTCACGAGCCAGGTACCCCCAAATTTCTGTCCCTTTTGTAGTCAATCGAGCGCCCCATCCACCTATTGCCTACTTCTCGAATATCCCTCTCGTTTGCAGTACCACGATCCATTCACTTTACCACTTCCTCTAGTTCTAAGATACTGTCAAATGCTTCGTCCGCGGTCGCAGCTGTATTAGCTTTCATGCAGGATTTGTACTATCGCGTTTAATCCCCTTAAGTGTAGGCCCCATGTACTGTAACCTCGGTAGTTAAACACGGTACATGGAAACCCTCATACACACTTTAAAAAAATAAAAAAGTAAACTACCGATGATAATAATGGTAAACAGAGTATCGATAGCAATACAAAAACATTTAACTTTCAAATAGTTTTTTAATAAGCAGAATTATTCAAAAGTTACTCGTACTAAAACAGTAATAAACGTTTACTCATAAGTTCCTTGACTAAAAGAAATTAACCAATGGTGTAAGTATTTATGAATATTTTATTGGTTGAATATTTAGAAATACGTTATTAATAAAAAATTACAAAACAAAATTAGTACATAATTCTCCCTAATAACTACTACATAAATCGTGTTACATGAATTTTAACGAACTAAAACATTTTTCTCGATCTACTTCTATCTCTCATGTATGGAAAATGACTAAGTCTTTTAAATCCTCTATTTCCCAACGTCCTCCCAATCACAATTTTCCTCCGAAAAAACTAATTCCGTTAATTGATTCAATGGAATCCTGTTCTTCCTCCGTCTTCACCTAGTTCATCGCATTTCTCTTTAATTACTTTTTACTTTATTAGAGCACCCGTCTCATCTTTCATTAATTCCTTTATTTACTGCAAGCCTAGATGTAATCATTTTTTTCCGTTCTTAAAAATCTTTCAATTTTTTCTCTCCAAATACTTTCAAATATTTTCAATTCCTTTCTTGGCTCCTGTTGTACTTCTCGGATACTTTTATTTTCAAAAAATCTTATTTTTCCATTTCTCTTGCTTCGTGTGTTAAGAAACTTTTTTTGAAAGTTTCAACATTCTCGAGCAAAGCAATCACCTAACAATATGTTCGACTTACGTCCTGAATGTGTGGTCTACGAAATTGTATCATTAGGTTTCTATCAAACAATTATATGCCATTCATATATAGGAAGTTCTTAATTGTTGCTTGCGCTGACATATTAATTACTATCGGTAACGTTCACCTTCCCACACTGTTTGACATAGTGCTCTTAATTAAAAAATCCCTGTCCACTTTGCTTTTCTTATTAATTCTAACTGTAATTCCTTCCTCTCCTCTTCTCACTCACTGTTTCAAAGTTAATCTTTCGAGGGTTATTTTAAAACCTTCGCTCCTTAATATATCTACTTTCTCGAAATCGCTCCTCTTTCTCTTAACTCTACTTCGTCTTTCTATGCCGAAAATGTGCTCATCTACTCCCCGAACGTAATATCGTGTTATTTAATCTTCAAGAAAATGCTCTTCCTAGTATATTCATATCTTTCTTTCTTCCCCTAAATCCCCAACTGCTTTCTTTAACTATTCTCGTTCTTTTCATCTTTCTTTGTTTAGTCTTTCCCTAAACGGTGTTCAATTCCCCTTGTAAACATTTAATTATCTTTCTTGACAGCTGTCGTCTCTTTCCTCTGACAGTCACCTTAATCACAGTCTGTCCTCTCTCAAAAATCTCAATCCGTTAAAAGAGCTCTATTGCAATCCTTGTATTATTATTTTATTCACGTCCTATTAATCCTTTATCTGCCCTATTTTATAGATTATATTGTTCCTTTATTTACGGAAATTTCTCCAGGTCTCTTCTTTCAAAGTTAGCTCAAAATACTTGCCTTTGTCTATGGTGCGCTCAGTTTTACTCCCGTTCTGGCTTATCCTCGCTCAATCCCGTACACTCCTTCTCTCTTCATTCATAGGATATCCTATTTAGGTTATATCGTTTTCTGATTAAACGCGTTGCCTATTTCTTCACTTGCTTCTTCCTACTAAATGGCGACCTACTACCAACAAAACGCTAATATTATTCCTTATTTCTGTTCGACTCCATCAATTTTCACCAAGTATACACTTATAGTCACGATAAGCTTCCATATTTTTCTTCTAATTTTTGCCGCTACTTTCGTTCTGTTAAATGTCTCTTTATTGTTCAATTAAATTTCTTTAAGCTCTCGCTTTCCTTCACATTACTGACACTTCCGAACGGCTACAAATGAGTTGGTTCTTCCTTTTTTGTCCTTCCTTCAATTGTGGGTCTTTTAAACTTTCCTCCTTTTTCTATGCGGATTCTATTGCTATTCTGCATGCTGTTCTTTTTACTCCCTCATCGCTTGTTTTTTCCATAAAGTGCTCATAATCGCAAATCCTAAAAGTGCTTTACAGGCTATCATCACATCTAACCTTCCTTCTCATCCGTGTTCACTCCATCAAGATCGATCTTCCGTATATTCCTGGCCATCATTGAACGTAATAAACGTTAGCCTGTTTTGCCAGATGTTCGGAATATCGCTCTTTTTTCCTTAAATGATCCATTTCAGATTATGGCTCAAATTCTATTACTATTCGTATTCCGACTATACTTAATCTCCTTATTCAACCATCTCTTCCTCCTCCCCGTACTTTTCTAAATGCTTACCCTTACTTAAACGCTCAACTATCTCGGCTATTTTTAATCATAGTCTCCTCCTTGCATAATTTTCGCGGCTTTCATTCCATTTTGTCCTTTTCACTCTACTCTTCCATACATTTTGTTTACGATGCTGATCATATTTTGTTTAAATGTTGGACCTCTACTGCTGAACGATCGTCCCTCTACCCTTTTCTACTGAAACTTGGTATCCGCCCCAGCCTTAGTTTTATGAAACTCTCTATCGGTTCTCTAGCAACATTCGTCTCGGTTATACACAATTACTCGCCGCTTTCAGAACCGTTTCCTTTTAACGAAGTGTTTCAACTAAAGAGACACATAGGTTTCGCGTTTCGTTACAACGTTTATTCTATTTCTACGTGTTCCCGCGCAAAATGCGTTTTTCGGCCACGACCAAATAAAGTATAACGAAGGAAAAAGAAACGAAAAATCACTAGAGTTGGAACTTTAATCGATGCAGTCTTCTCCGGCTATACTTTAGTCTGCAAGTGCAACGGCCGATATAAATGAGCAGCTCCGCAATGAGTTGGCGATACCGAATATCGGTGAAGAGCAGCACGTGCCTGATTCGCGAAATAAACACTTAGCGACAGAGGAACGTCGCCACGCGCGAATAGCGAGAAGAAGAGTTAAAAGTAATTTCGAAATATTCAACAGAGAGTCTAGGCTATCAATCAAGAAGCGCCGTGCCGTGCATTAGCTCCTTCTGACGTTTCGGGCCCAGCCACAAACCGACAAACACAAACGAACTGACGCTGAACAGAATGTGGCGGGATATTGTTTTATTTCCGCAACCAACGACCCGTCCGTCAAACGGTTTGCCGACTGATACGGGACGGTGAAGGGGTGGATAGACGTGAGTACGATTTTTAAATCTTTCCGCTAAGTGCTACGTAAATATTAAATCTTTATCAGGCGCTTAGCAAACGGCACACCTGTAGAGTTATGCAATAAGGCGCCCGGCTAACCCGTGCAGTCTGCGACAAAGACGAATTTTCGTTCGAATCGGGGGGGGGGTGAAAAAAACGAGCGAACACAACGAATGAATAGAGGCGCGAACGTCGCATCACCACCACGCCGACAAACCGAACTCGTCGATATTGATACACAATATTCGGGCGATTATTATTATTCTCGAATGATACGTTCTTTTTGAGCCTTTTTTCCTTCTTTTTTTGTTTTTCACTTCAGTTTCAGTTTCAGGTTCTGTTCTTTTTTGGTTTCTTTTTTTTTTTTTTGTGAGGTTTTTTCCCCCTTAAATAACTCCACATACTCGGCGACGTGAGCATGCTGTCCGCGTGCGTCTGTGAGGGTGTTTTTTTATTGAAATCACATTTTCTCAACTCAATTTTCATTTTACTCTTCAATTTATTCCCTTCCGTACCGCCCGTTCCGTTCGGCCCCGGCGCAGAGTCATCTCGTTTACATCGTGCTTCGTGAATATTTCATGAGACAAACTACGACAGCGGCGAAAAAGTAAAAAACCCGAAAAAGCAAAAAACCCGAAAAAACAAAAAAAAAACATGCTGCATCCAACAGCGACGCTTAGCACGTTATTCTGGCGACCCGCGCTCGTAAGGCATTCGGAAAATAATCCGAAATTGCTCGTATAATCGGAAATTTACATTTTCAAGAGGAATAACAGGGCGGGAAAAAAACTTGGACCGAATGTTACGGAGAATTTAACAAAACCTTTTTTCGATTCGGCGACCGTTCTACTTTTATTACACAGGTAAACAAAAACCGGCGTCGCCAACGATGATTATTAATAAAACGATATCGCCAGTAAAAGCTCCTTCTGAATGCCGACGCAGTCGTTTATAGAAATAGCGTTAATCCGCTATTGCCGACTAAAAACATAAAACGATTTCCAGCAATGCGATTTCGAAAAATCCCCCAAAAAACCAGACCGCCCGCCTTATCCGTTTACGATCTACGAATAATAGCGCCTCGCTCGTTTTCCACTTCTTTCCCGCGCTACTGCCTACCATTTCCATCGAAAATAGAACCGGTTAAGCTCGTACGTTCGATGAGTCAAACATTTCCATAGAGACGTCTCTCTGTATTAAAGCCTGCTACTATAAACATTAAATGAAAAATAAAAATAAGAGCACAAAAACTTTTCTTTCCACTAAGCCTCTCATGCCACAACCCCGGGTGCGGTTACACACCTTCTACGTTTGGCCAAAGTTCCCCTCAATTATTCGCTTACCCATAGAAAACTTCACTCCTCAAAAACGCTATATTCTTGCTTATACACCGTTTTCCCGATTCGCTGGTTATCCTTCAAACTTCTCGCAGTGAACTGATTATCGCTAGTCAAGGCTCCGTTTTACTTCAGCGAAAATAACAAAAACTGATAATGATTACTAAAAAGAAAAAAAGAGAAATTTTTGCATTTTTATTTATAATTTAGAACGGTCGCTTTGTTTGTTTTTTTTTTATTTTGTATATAACTGAAGTTTTATTATTGCAAACTTATTATCTTTATTTCGTTTATGTATTTATTAAATGCCATTATAGACTCCGATATGAGATTATTATGCAACCAAACAATTAATACACATGTTGGCTACTAAATTAGAGGTATCATAGGTTATCGACATTCGTCTCTTCCCGGAACACCAAGTCGCTCCCGAGTTTACCCAGCCTGAAATAATTGGGTAGCAGAGAGAAATCTGGGAAAGTAAAGGCGGTCGAGAGAAAGAAACTGGTATTCTCATCAGATCCACCATTATCGAAAGCTTAACTTCACAATATCCGTTATACCTTATCAAGGATATCCATGGGACTTACTTTACTTTAAACACTGTATAAACGAATATAACCAACTTTTATTTAACATATAGTTTAAATTTTTAAGTTCTAGTAAAAACTGAAATAACGCTTATCAAACATTGATTTGAAAATCAGTAAGAATCGGGACAATATTGATTGGCGGGTAAATCTTGTAACGCTTCAAAGCAGTTAATAATGTTGGGCGTTATAACAGTGCCAGAAAACATCATTCAGGTCTCGTATGAAGGCACCGCACTTGCAAGCAGTACTTGTGATGATAAGGCCGACTCGAGCCAAGGAGGCGTTTAGACTATTTCGCGTTTATAGAACTTATGATGTTAAGGTAGGGCTTTTTTTTTTTTTTGTTATAATACTTGAGGTCCGTGAAAAGAAGTTTAAAAGCTGAATCCTGAATTGGCGAGTGAATCAGCAATCTCGTTGTTCTCGGTACCCTGGTGTACAGGGATCCAGATTAGCCAAATTTGTACTCGACTGGTTGAAATTTAGTATTAACTTTTCAATTTGTTAGATGTACGAATTGACTTTAATATCAAGTTTGTACTGCTCAATTGATTGCAGTGCGCTTAAATAGTCGCCATTAATGATGTTACGATCGGGAAGTTCTGGAGCTATTTTGAGGGCGTTTACAAAAGTGATCGTTACCGCGATGAGCATTTAAGATCTTTTATCTAGGACTGCTTTTAACAATAGTATCGAAGTATGGACAATAAATGGCACATGGTCGTTTCATAGGCAGATTTCCTTCCCAAAGTCTTTACTCTCTCTTTGTTCTCACCGTGACTTTTGGACTGATCTCTATCCGTCTTTTTTCTTGAACCCTGACGACTCCATTTACCGAGCCTTATAGCCTTTTCCATCCTCTTCTCCCTGGTTTAACAATTTTCCCCAGTATCAGCCGTTCTGTCACTTCTTCCATAGTTCGCCTTCGTTTTAATATCCACCTACCTTTAATGTCACCTGTGACGCAAGTACTATTCGAATTTATCCTTCATTTCCTCAAAACGCGCGATCTTTTATTCCAATTTGCTTAACCTTGGCCTCCCTACTCCTTACAGTGCCCTCTAAATTCTCGCTTTTCCATCTCCTTCTGTTGTTCCTTTGTTAGCCGCCTTCATTTCTTCTGTCTCTAATCGTTTCATTCTATAAATTATCGCTCCATATGTCTTTCTATTCTAATCTGTTGTGTTGGCTGAATGTCCTGTGTTGATATGCCCATAAATAATGATGATTATGATAATAATAGTAATAATAATAATAATAATAATAATAATAATAATAATAATAATAATAAACGGCACAGCCTGTTGATGCGGATTTATTAGTCTTCATTCCGTCTGTTTATATTTCAGTGGCGTTGTATTTTTTTTTTTTTTAATTAATTAGATGGTGATCGTTAATTTTATTATTATTATTTTAAAGGAGAAGGAATTGATGTCAACATATATATTGTATGTGAGGTTGTTGTAGTTAAAGGTACATAACGAGTAGTTGTGATCCGTAAGCAAAGTTTCGGACTGTGAAGGAATCATTTTTAGCGCTTCCGTAAGGAGTCTGTTGTTTCGTTCCTATACTGACAACTATTTTTTGCGGTTAAAAATTATTGCACGCTTTCGGAAAATGGAAATGTACTGAAAAAAATTGAAATTGCAATTTTTAGATCACGCAACGTAACTGGAACGTATTTTAGCTTTTTTTTTTCTTTTGCGATTGTTATTTTTTTTTTTTTTTATGCGGGAAGATATTTTCATTTCTTTAACAAAAACGTTTTGTTTCTAATTTTATCAACCTTTGCAAATAAAGAAAAGTGGGGTGAATTTTTGCTAATTTCACATTTGTTATTTTTATTGCTCAATCGTGCACCTGAATATATTTTAGCTGATTCTTCGACAACATGCTTCATGCCGTTCAAATGACCGAAAAACATCTTTACACTGAGAAAACAAATTAATCGGAAGACATAATCTTTCGTGAAATGTTCACCAGCACCGGTAACGTGGGTTGTTACAGGTGTGGCGAAATTGTTATAAATATAAATATTGGAAATGTAATAAGTAACAATAATTACATACTTAATACAAATCTAGATATAACATGTTTATAAATTCAAAAAAAAATCTAATAATTTTTTTAATAAATTTCTAAAAAATCTGCGCCCACTAAAAACGAATATAATTATATAGACGCTAAAACAATGTGATACTTCGACGAATTTTTGGATAATTATAAGAAAGTCCAAAATAACGTTATTACTAAAATATAGGCAACATAATGAAAAATGTTTAATAAAATAAGTATTCAAAAATTCGCTGGCCATATTACCAATTCAGATTTCAAGAACACATTCTAACACACACGAAATACTCCTGCCGTAATCAACAACCACCCACCACGGCTCTGAAATCAGCGTTGAAAGAAAGAAGGCCACTTCTTTTGCAATTCCATCAGCGGTTTCATTTCCGGCAATGCCTTTGTACATGCCAGTTTTATGTGTCCGATTGAGATTGTGGTTAGGCGCGAGATGACTTCTTTAGCTGGAGGATGCTGGGAATGGTCGTATGAGTTCTGTAGGCATTAGAGTACACTGTATGAGTCCGTAAGGATAAATGACTTGTCCGGCAAATCGAAGGCTTGATGTACCGCTTGTTTGATCGGGAATAGTTCCGCTGATAGTATGGAGTAGAATGGTGGTAACGAGTAACGAATTTCGTCAAAGTCGTCGCTAAATAGTGACAGCCAATTTTATTACAAAAAAAAAAACAAAAAAAACAGAACATATTTTTGGTTAAACTGTTGTCATTTCCAATTTCCCGCCTGCGGTAGAAATTAGAAAAAAAAAAAATTGTACATTGTCGTGTTTCCATCTGTACAATGAAATTTTGGTGCACCGTCCGCTACTGTCGATCCTAAAAATATTTTCTCCAAGAAAAAAAGGTTAAAAAAATCTGAAATATTCCGGAATACGATCCTATTTTATAATCCAGTTGGTTTTTTAATTATTTATAATAAATTACACTTTTTATAACAATAAATAAAAAAGAAAATCGCTGAAAAACCGATTTTTACTACATAATTCATGCCTTAATCGAATTTTAATGTAAAAATAAAATTCTTACCGGGTTCTACAGCCGAATATACTGCGTGCTTTTAAGAAAACAACACGGCAAATGTAGCAAGAAAACAACACGGCAGATGTGGCCTTTTCCAAAAACGAAAATTATTTTGATCATTAAAAATGTTTATTCGTTTTTTGTTTTTTTCGGGTAAAAAATTTTTTAAAAAACAATACTTTTTCAACCCCATTTTCACTTCAATTATTATAAAATTTATATAAAATCATAAAAAAGTCGTTATAACATATTTGAATAAAAATGAGTATTTAAATTTATGTTCAAAAATTTTTAGTCGTGCACTGTTGGCAAAAATGTGTGCGATGTTGTTCGCCCACGGCCACGCCACATAGTGCACAGCAGTACCATGTTTTTTTGTTTCCTCTCTGTATAAGGTCACATCGAATAATATCTTTCTTTATCGCAGTCTTCGCTTTAATAAAAAGTTTTTCTTTTACTTCTTTGCTGAAAATTGCTTTAATTAAGTACCTTATTGACTATCTTAAATTAACTATATTTAATTGTTGTTTTTTTTTCAAACACGGTTTCATCTACCTGAAAACTAAATTTTTCAAAAAATTTTCGTTCACGCCTTTTAGGATTGCTCTCTTGTAAATATCATCAAATAAACAAATCAATTTCTCCTTGGTCGTCGAGCATTCTATAAAAGAATCGCGTAGTATAACGATTAACACGTGCTATGTTGTGTAAGTTTTGCACAACTGGTCAGATGTATCAGCGATACTCCCTTTTGCCGAATTGTAAAACAAAACAATTTCTGGCTACTTATCTATCTTAGGCCAGTTTCGTGTAGAATTGATAATAACGAAACGACTTCGTTTTTCTTCGGACGATAAGACAAAGGTTATATTATGATGTTTGTAACAACCGAAAAACGGCTTGAATTAAATTTCACTTGCCTACACGAAATACCCACGCCATCCGTAGACTTAAAAGGCACGCTCCGAAATTTGAACGTTCTACTGTTTAGTCACAACCCTGAAGGATCAGAGTGACTTGTGTAAACGGCTTCCTCCTACTATCTTGTTTTTTTAAGAAAAGTACCGAGCCCCCGCTCTTCCGTAAATCCGGGAATATTTGATTTGAAAATTTCACTTGTGAAACTCATCTTGCATACGGTGGGTTAAAAACACGTCTAATTTACGATATTTTTCAATATAGGTATCTTTTTGTTACGACGATATTATAATGGCTATCTTTACAAATTTCAGTGCAAGAGCATCGTATCTATTTAAATAAATTCAACACAGATAATAGGCAACGATTAAATAGCGATATATTTTCAAATACACGCCGGTATCTTCTAATTTTCTCAAAAATTTGAATTCCGCTTCTTTCAAAGAATGTATAAATTGGCATTGCAGATAGTAGCTGTACCATAAAAATGTACGAATAGCCGTAGTTTCGCTTTAATGGTATCAGAAGTTACGCATCCCTTTCTGTATAAGAACAACAGCTTTCTATTTGTTTTCAGAACAGAGTACATCTTAATGTAACTTCAGAGCTGTAGTGAAGTTATTAAACGGTCCCCTTATTCGAGTCTTAATATTAAAAGAAACTACGAAACAACTGGAAAAAAAAATTTCGGGACTTTGATAACAATGCAATGATAACAAACGATAAATCTTTTATAAATAAAGACAGTAATAAAACCGTGACTTCTAATAATTATACAAACGTCACAACCTTTAAGGTGATACAGAGTGTTTCAATTTAATGTTACACCATTCTTATGGGGATTTTCACTAAATCTTCAGATATCGTACACCCTCCTAGATTTAAATCTGCGAATTGTTCGCTGATCTTTTAGCTACGAAATGACGCGAACCGCACTTCAATACCTGTACTTTTATATTGCAGATATGATTTTTTTAGTACACTGAAATCAACGTTAAAAAAATACGTTTTACAAAAAGGAAACTTTATTCGTCAATTCGAACACAAAATCAAAACAGAAACGAGATACATAATCGAAAAAAGTCGAGTTATTAATGAATGTAACATTCGACCTGATCTCCATCTACCCGCATACAAAAATCGAATCTTTCGATCGCAGACGCAGAGATTTTTCGACACATTTCAGGAGTAATCGTTACTCGTACGATAACTTTGCTTAGATGACGCAGATTTTTTTTTCGGCATACACACGTTACTTCAGCGATCCTCATAGCTAGAAAAGTTGTGAAATAAGAACTATAAAGTAAAAAGTAAAGTAAGTCCCATACCCTTGATAAGATATCATGAATTGTGAAGTTAAGGTTCACAATGTACTACGCCTAATGGATCTGATGAGAATATTGAGGCCAGTTCCTTTCTCCTGTCCCGGATTTCACTGGTACCCAATTATTTCAAGCTGGGTAAACCTAAGAGCGACTTTGATCCGGAACGAGACAAGTCTTGAACTCGTGATCTCTGGTTTGGTAGTCAAGCGCCTTAACTACTAGGCTACCGCGGTACATAAACACTCTGGCTATTTTAAGTGAGGCCCACGCGACCGATCCAACGTTTACCAAAATGTGTTTATTTCGTACCGCTAAAGTGAAATGGCATGAGGCCCCATCCTGTTGGAAATAACCGTTTCGTCGTTAATGCGATGATAAATTGTCGATGAAAAAATCTTGTACCATGTTCAGATATCGCTCTCCGTTGACAGTAGCAGCTTGGTGAAAATATAGACCAACCAGACCGGCTGCAGTTACGACGCGCCAAATGTTTACTCCGGGAGAATCTCTAACAAGTTCTCGAGTTACAGTTGGTTTACTTGCTCTAACCCCAATGGTGCACACAATTTCGATGAATCACATGTTCGCTGACGTGAAACGTAGCCCCTAATCACTAAATATTTCCAGCTTGTCCTTGAATTTAGGATCAAGCAACGACATGACATACAAAACACTGATGTCGATTTTACGGCGTCATCCGGAGAAAGTAACGCTTGATGACGTTGAATTTTATACGGTTTCAGACCGAGGTCTTTTGAAATGTTACACTAACGCGGCGATATGAAAACGTTCAACTGATTTTTCAAACGTCTAACGGAACTTTCATTATTTTCAGTTAAAGCATTTCTTACCGCGACGATACGGGCGGTTCGGTTTCGACCTGACACTTTTCGACGACGTTTGTAACTGAGCGGGTTTCATTCCATTTAGCAAATATTCGTCTTATTTTTAAACGGCTTGAAGGATCTTTATTAAAATATTCGCGGAAACATTAGCGTATCTAAGTTGGTCTTTTGAAAACTGACGTATGTGACGCTATGAATAATCGGCGTTCTTCTAGCGAGTATCTTTGAGCTACGAGCTTATGCTTCCTATTCTTAAGGTTTTTTCACTTTTTCTTCTTGTACTATCTTGTGCAATTAAATTTTCAATTCATAGATTGAACGCAAACTTTGAGTAGAACATTCAAAAAGATACTTAACGAAATAGTGATTCGAAAATTATCACAATTTTTACAGATGGCATAGATTGTACTAGTTACAGTCGTCACAGATAGAAAGCGGAAGGTTAAAATAGCAGCGTAATCAAAAAATATTCGAACAGAAATGTGTAGTTCAATCTTGAATATCGCGAAGAAAAACCAACACCACTCTAGCAATGGCGATTCTTTCCGAAAAAGATCGATTCTTGAATCGATTCGAATCGAAATCTGATAAATCGATTCACCAAAAAATCGAGGTCTAAAAGATAGATTTTTAAAAAATTGATCTTTTTTTCGATTTTCAATATAAATCCAATCGTGGAAAACAAAAGGGACACCATAATAATCGATCTTTTGAAAGTTTTGTTAAGGATGTGAAATACGGTTTCGTTTCCGACAAATAGCGATCTTTCCAACAATATATCACATGCCCGGGGGAAAAAAATTAATTTTTCTAAAATTTCGAACTTTCGGCGCCCCGAGGGTCTAATTTCAAAGTTAAAAATCCGGATGTTCCAAACTAGAGAAGTATACGGGGATGCGCGTATTTTAAACGGCGTTTAAAATTTTCAGCTGTAATACTCGCGGCGCTAGGGGGGGGGAACACATCATTTATTGCGCTTTTTTGATCTTCTCGGCAACTTTACATAACTTTTGTACCGTAGTTTTTTGATTTTATGATAGGACTCCTGCATTTTATTTTATATTTTGAATTTCAGCTCTATAGGTTTATCGGGTGATGAATTATGATGTTTTAAGTGATTTTTGAGGTCGTTTTATGTACCATATTATATATTCTTGACGGTTTTTTGGGTTTTTTACCGCGCAGAATAATAATCGGTCATCTTGAAGTTATAGGTCGTTTTAATGAGAATTTTAATTGTAATCTATGTTACAGATTTCGAAATTAATAAGTCAATCCGTTCGCGAGATATTGCATATTTTAATTGAATATTTTTGTCGTTTCTGAACCATCTTATTAGGATTCCGTACATTATTACGGAATCCTAAAAAGAATACGGATCGAGTATTGTATCTAAAATTTAAATGTAGACAAGTTGAAACGCCTAATCAAGCACTCAGCATACAAAGGCAATACCGGTTAGAAATAAAATTACCTTCTTACGAATTGCGAACAAAGCAGCAAGTTTAACAACATGTACAATTTACTGTGGCTGAGGAACGCTTTGATATTTGGCTGGCTGCTAATTACGACGGTAGAATATAAAATTCGTTAACAAACATGCTTATTCTATTTTAATAGTTTAAAATGAACAAACACAATTAATTATAGTTAATGTAGGTTCTCGAAATTGTCTACCGATATTCCGACACAATGAGAATCGTTTAATGAACACTGACACATATTTGAATTGTCGTTAAAGTAATACTACACAATTCAATTTAAACGATCCTCGTTTTAAGGAAGTTGTCCGGTTTTTCGTAGATGAAATTAATAAAATGTTAATTATAATGGAGGTAAAAACCAATTTGGAACATCCAACTACAATACGCGAAATATGTGGCTCTAAGTAGTGTGATAATATAACGAAAAAGGAGATGAAAAATAATTCCTCGGAATATTTTAAAAATCAAAGAAGTGAAGTAGAGATAGGGCAAGGGCAACGAAATTTTTGATTTCGAAGAAGCATAGAAATTGTAAAATTAGAGTGATGATTCGGGATGTATTTTTAAAAGCGATGAATTACGACAGAAAATGCGACCATCGAAATCCAAAAATAATTCAAAAAGTAAAAAAATGGACGACAAAGAAACTTAACTTTTTCATAAACTATAAAAATTTAAGATTGAAACATTGCCCATCATCTTAATGTGTATGCATTAGAAATACAATTTCGAAATTTCTAAAGTTACGAAAAATCGCATTTCTTTTCTAATGGAATACGTGCCGAAAATATACATTAATAGGTTGTTGAGTTTTATTTTCCTTAATTTCAATCAAAAATTTTACTTAAAATTTTGTTTCAATCAAACATTTTACGAAAAATTTGTTAAAATTTCAAAATAACGTGAATTACAAGGAACTACAACACTAGTTCGAAACATGTAAAAACTATATAAAACATAATTTTCTTACATTTCTGCCAGCAGTCATAACGTAGGCAGAAAAGTAAGAACGTACATGAGGCCTCTGTCCACGACACGATAAATTTAAATAGTCTCCACCTACTACGCATCAACTTTGTACTGTGTGAATAGCTTTAAATTAAATTTTTCACCACCAATAACTGCAGTGAACTACACTTTGATCTTAGCCAATAGGCTAAGAAAGAGTTTTCTGCTACGTATTATTATTGGTCACGCTCATCCCACGTATAAGTTCGTTCCTAAAAAGAAAATTTTCCCATCCATACTACAGTTATTATACACGAACTACGCGTAATCTCCGCAAATCGAGCTAACAAGACTCCTCGGTTTCTTCTAAAATGTGCTCCTTGTATTTTTTCCGGATGTTTCTCTCGTAACATAGTACCCTGTTCCGTTTATACTCCCTACCTTCTAACTTATAAACTTCTTAAATGTCAATTTTATAATTCTAAAATTTATGTACGCAAATGCTGCTCTTTTTTTTAGGCTATTTTTTTCGTATTTCGAAATTCCACACTTCAGATCGATGTAACAACATGGATTATGGAAATGTATGTAGCGCGATAATTGTACTTAATAACACATTATCGGCTAAGTTGAATCGTTTGTACAAATTCTGGAAAAAAGATTAACAGAAATAGGATTGAAAATATCACTTTAGAATGAAACTGTATTGGCCCGCAGATAAAAAGCCAAACCGGAAAAATAGAATAAAATTTAAAATTTAAAGTAACCCTAAATGTAATAATAATGTAGCAACGAGGAGACGTTCATTTCATTTTATTTTTATTCGTAATTTCCCGGCGACAAACGGAGTGTATTAAATATTCATTGGAAAAAAAAAAAACGAAGCATCCCTAATTAAAAAAATTTTAATTTTTAAAAAATTTATTTTACAAATTAGAATAATCATTCGCCTGGTTGTTCAGGTGTTTTTCTTTTAAAATTAAATTCGGAACACACACAAACGAAATTTTATTAAATCCTCAAATAAAAACGTAAAAAAAACAAATAAGCGAAAAATTTCACAGAGACAACGTAGAAGTTAATTGGAAAAACAAGAAGTTCTCGAAATATTCCTTTCACGTGTTTGCTCGTTTAAGCACAGGTAAAAAAAAAAAAAAAAAAAAAAAAAAGAGGAAAACAATTCAATTTTACAAATCTCCCGTGGACAATGCCCCCCCACACTTTTTATGTTTAAACCTCTTTCTATTATTGTTAGTGAGCAGAAAAGCATGAAATAAAATGTTTTCATTTCTAATGTTTACCAAAACTGTTTCCGTTTTTTTTTTTTTTTTGCTCTTAAGAAAATAGCATGAAATTAAACAAAATTCATAAAAACAGAAAAAGTTCCAACTGCTTTGAAATATTTAATTGCCAAATTTTTCACTCGAAAAATTTTAAACTATATCAGCAAAAATTAAAAACTAAATAACATAATTAAATTGCAAGGTTGCTTGTGACCGAATAAAAGAAACGAAGAACTTAGTGTTAAATATGTATATAACCAGTTTATTGCGTAATGCGCCTCATGTTTTTTCCTTCTCCACACATTGTTCCCGCTATATTGATTACTTCCTACTAACTACATTTGACATCGTGTGAAGATATAATTGTTTTTTTCCCTTTCCAGTTGTTTCTAAGTAAAGAGTCCCTGGTTGACAAGCATATGATATGTGTGAGAAAAAATCATTGAAATCACTATGAGGTAGAAAGCAACAAGCAGCGTAATTTTATCCTCACACCTTATTGTGTTCAATATATTTTTGTATCTAGTTGTATTACTCGCGACATTAATTCCTCTTCGTCCATACCAGTTGACCTTGTGTTATTTTTATTACTACTTTTGGTATCCCGAAAGAAAATAAATTCCTTCTCCCATTTCTCCAATTACAGACAATGAATACATCTTTAGTTTGTTAACTAATCTGCAGGTTTTGAATACAGTGAACTACAACTAACTTTTGTAGCGGGCTGTTGCTTTAATACATTTTTCAATTTATGTATACATGTGTGATATGTTTGTTGTGTAATAACTGCTTTTTCTTGTCTTCTCTATATTTTCTTTTGAATTTTAAGTTTTGCTATTTCAACGAATCTTCGTTCTTTTTTTTCATTATTATGGTTGTCGCCTCATCTCTTTTCTTCTCTACTCTGCTTGTCTAATAATCTCGCCCTTTGATATCTAAATGCACTATTACCTTCGCCTGATCATGCAACTTTTGTATCAGTACCTGAATTTTCGTTACATAAATTTGACATTTTTACTTCAATTTTACTAACATTTTTGCATATACGTTATGTATATATATATGTATGTATATTATACGAGTGTATATACATATTTTGTGCCAACTTTACTATTCGACTAATTTATAGCTTTTATGTAATACTAAAATTAATAGCAGGAAAAATTATATGGCATCGTTACTGAAAAGTAATTATCAGCTTAAAAGAGACTTCAAAAATCTTAATTTATATAGTAATTTCGAAAGAATTTAAGCTTTTTCCACTTTTTGTTTTGTGTTGTAACATGTTTTTTTTTTTTTTTATTATTAGCTTAGCTATGTACCTTTCTTTGGCTAGAGGTGCGAGACTGTAATATTTAAATCCGACTATAGCGTTTAGTAGCTTTAAGGCATGAAAGAAATTTTAGGTTGTAACTGTTGATAAATTTAATTTTTTTGTGAATTTTGTTATGCGGAAGTCAAATAAAGAACAAATAACGTAAATTTCATTATATAAATATATTTGCACGCACTATTATAATTGCGTATAATATAGTGTAAAAATGTACATAAATTTAAATGTAGCTTCAAGACTTAGTTGTAGGAAATTACATTATATTCTGTTTTTAACTTTGGTATATAATTTTATTGATTTTTTTTTTGTTAATTTAAGTTTCGATATTGCTTCATTTATATTTAAATATATTTATCCACCTTTTTGATTGGGAAAAAAAGCCTGTAGCTGTCGGATAATAATGGTTTAATAGTTTCCTGTGGGCATTTGATAAATAAATTGATCATCGATATTTCGTTTAGAATGTAGCCATGTGTAAGATATTGGGCCTCTCCTTAAGCGGAAAAGTATTACTTTGCCTTTTCTGGATTATTGAACTAAAGTTTTCCACGGAATGACTGTTTTTCTAATCGATTTCTATTTATTTGTGCCTGGGACGAGATCGTAGATTTATTGCAAAGTTTTTTATATCAACGATTTACCTGGATTTTTTAAATCGACTATTGAGATTGGAATGTTCGGTGTTGAAGAAATATTTAGGACTACTTTTGCAGTCTCGTCGGCTTGTTCGTTTTAGTAAAAGTTGGAATGAGATGGGATCTAGCAGAAGACGATTTATTCGTTGTATGTAGAAAATTTTTTTCGGATTACGGATGTTATTTCGTTTTATTAAACTTATTGATAGACAGGAGCGCGGATAGTAAATCTGTTAATATCAGAATATGGTTGGATGTGAAATCTGTGCTATAATTGTTGCTAGTTTGAGAGCATGGATTTCGGTTGAGAGGACTGAAAATTACGATGGTATTAGAAGTGAAATTACATTGTCTTTGTAGACGATCGCACAATCAGCTTTGTCTAATGTTTTAGAACTACATCTGTGTATATTCTGACGAAGATTAGACGATTATTATTTAGGACATCATTGTAAAAATCGGATCAGATTTGGATCTGCCAAAATCTATGAAAGATAGATGTAAGATTGATACTGGAAGGAAAATTTAGCCGACTGGTATTTTTGAGAACAGTTAATTTAGAAGAAGATGGTTATTGTTAAGGAGGAGAGAATTGGTGGTATCATGAAATGAAGAAAAGAGTTGAAGTTGTGGAGTCAGCGAGAATGTTGAGAATAATGTTTGTAGAGATAAGATATCTTTAGATATTTTTAGGGGGAAGGGGTTTTGAAGATTCGCCTAGGAGACTGTTGATTGATGTGGTCCGAAAAGGACCTGTATTTAATTTCAGGTGCGTATTATGGATCGTATTCGGAGTACCGAGATGTGTCTGGACGGCAAACCCGTAAAAAGATGCATCATAGTCAAATATTGGACGAATGAGAGATTGATAAATTTTCAGAAGTGTCGTTCAACTACTACTCGCGCTTTGCAGCGCATTTGTGGATTTTCTTTTTTCAGTAGTAATAATAATAAATTGAAAATATGAATAATGCATCTTTGGGCATTTATCATTGGAGCTGCAAATTTCTATTTCTGTCATACCGTTCATTATAGTCGCAGCTTAGAACTTTTTTTTGGAAGAGAAAGGAATGAACTGTTAAGTACTAAGCGCATTTTTAACGGGACCGGAAGTTTCGATTGAAATTTTTAGTAGTCATACAATGTGTCGAAAAATGGTTCTTTTCGACACATTGAAAGGTATCGGTATATTGCCGATATAAAGAGTGAAGCGAAATTTGCAAACAAAATTTAAAGAAAGAAAGTTCGCCACGCACTATTTCAGCGGCTTACAACAGAAAGCCTTAGGCAACCACAAAATAAAGACAACTATAATAGCTGGTTGTTACATTAAATACACAGCGACATAGTGACACTTCGTACACGTCAAAGATACTACAGCGCATCTACACTATAATAAATCGGATCGATTAAATACCTTACCATACGTTTGTTGCTTGCTCGCAGTATAATAGCTTTCACTTTCCATAAACTTCTGAGAAACCAGAATTCTTCATCAATATTGATCGATCTTTGTGAAAGAGGTATCCAGTTTGATCTAGAAGTTTGTTTCCGTTAGTGTTTAAATTTAAAATGGATATTAAAGAAAATAGGGAGAACGGAGTATGAATATGTCTTTTTTTTTAAAACTTATCGGTCAGGTTTTGAATAAAAGTTAGTATCTTTCGTTGACAACTAAGGAATTTTGCAGCTAATAATCAGATAGTGCGTATTTTGCATTCGCGTCCGCTGATAACAAAGTTTATATCGAAATCTACCGACTTTTCGAATATTCGACTATTCGCTGTTTACCCATTGTACCGAAATGGCATTCAACCGGGAAAATGATTCAGCGGTCCCCCCAAACGATTTGAATCAGTTTTATCAGGTGACACCGTTTTTTCAGTTCCGGTATACGAATTCTTCGAAACGCCGAACACACAAATACAAAAACCCTACAATATTTCATTCTTTGATAATATATTCGGTACATATACACTTCTTCCCTAAATGAAATATATCTAGATAAAAAACGTTTCCGCCTTAATTAAAATTGCTAACAATTTCGCCGAAACTGAAATCTCGTGAAATAGACAAAATTAAAAATACAATCAATTTCCTTGACCAAGTTTGAACATGCAAACGATGAAAACGGGAAATAATATTTCAGTACATAGCGCTGTTTATGGTTGAACATTATTTCGCAGCGCTAAAAGACCAAGCGACCGGTGATCTTATAGTAGTTGTTTTAATGAAGACAGAATGATCGTTTTTCTGAAAACCTTCATATAATTGCGACCTGTTTTTGGTCAGTGTCGAAACTATTAGGTTACCAAATAATTAATGCGTGCGCGGAGTAAGTAATTCAACAAACAAAGTAGCGCTAACCAAACTGTTGCTCACCATTATTGAATATTTCTCTACACAGTGGTTACGTGTTCAGAGCGACCGTATTAAAAGCGACCATATTTAAAGCAAACATATTAATATTGACATTAAAGTATACAATATTATAAAATTAATGCAAAATGCCTAGACAATGAGTACAATTTTTAGTTAATGTGTATACCGGCAAAGTACAAAACAAAATAACTCATTTATGTAACTTCGCATAAGTTATTTTGTTAAAACTGCTAAAAATTATAATAGATGAATGGAGGCGTACTCACATCTAGTTTAATTTTTCTAATGAAACGCACTGTTGTGTAAATGCAATATTTTTAGTTGAAAATAAAATATAAATGATTAAACTGAATATGAGCACGCTTCTAATCATGTATTATAATTTCTAGTAGCAGTTTCAACAAAATAATTGACCGCTCTAGTTCGCATATAATAATAGTAATAAAAATGTCTGAACACAATCATTCAAGTCGAATATAATAATAATAATAATAATAATAATAATAATAATAATAATAATAAAAAGGATCCAATTGTCGCTCTGAACACGATTGCCCTGAACACGACACCCTACACAATATGTTTACGAGAAACTCACGCCTGTCCACAGTTCTTATCCGGAAGCTTAATTACAGCCTTTTTGCAATCATACTTATACAGTAACGCAGTAAGTGGATATATTGTCAGTCTGGTGCACTCATCGCTAGGCGCACAAAACTTACATGCCACTTTCATCCACCCGAGAGTAGTTTAATTTTGTCTAGATACTTTCTACCTCGCGTTCAAAATTAGTTTCTGTTTACCCGTTGTGTATAATCGGCCTAGTCATTCTTTGAAGACGCGTTCGAACTATTCAAAAAACCAATTGCCAAGACCAAAAATAACACTACCTGATTTTAAAGAGGAGATTTGCCGTCGCAGGTTTCATCCTACAATCACGGTGTTGTCATTATGTAACAAATAAAAAAATTTTCATGACATTTTAAGACACTATATATTACATATATAATCACGCGCTATTAGTAATCAGTTCAGCGATGCAATGATTGTTTCTAGAACGAATTTAAATTTCTGTACAGAGTTATATTAGGTATGGTAAAACACCGACATATTTCCGAGTTCCATTTATCCGAGATTCGCCAGTATATAGCAGTATAAAAAATGGGGATGTAAGTATTAATAATAAAATTAATTACAGACAAGGAAAGCATTCGAACCCGAACTCACCGATTTCAATGAAATTGAATATGTTGTAGAACACAAAAAAAATAAAAGACTCATGTTTTTTCATATCTGCTAATAAACATATTAAGGGGGTGAAAACTACCCCTAAAGTTAGTCAAAAAAATCGTGTTTTCTAAATATCTCGACTAATACTTAATATTTTTTGGTAAAACAAAATGGAGATTACTCCTTTCGAAAAAGCAAGTAATTAATGATGATTTTTAATAATACGTGCAATCTCTTGTCTCAAGAGACGCAACTATAACGCTGATGATGATGATGATGACGATGATGATGAAAGAAAATAAAAACCAAGAAATGTTCATTAAAGATCAAAGTTTTTTAACGAAAAAGTGTTCACTCCCGCGAGTATTATGGTAACAACCGCTTTGATTTTTTTTGCCACATTATTCGAAGCCAATGACTTGGCAAAAATTCTTAAAACCCAAAAAAGAACAAATTCTACTATCAATCTGATGAATTAAAAAAAAGGTACCAAAAGGACATTATTCGTGGACCATAGAATCCGACATTTAGACATGAGGTTGAAAAATATACTTTGTCTCATCGTCACAACTTTCTGAAGTTACTTTTATGTACGGTATTTCTTCAAGTCCAATGTTACACGAATGTTTCTCGGTTGAGAGCGAAGTAAACGGGGCCGCCCGGGAGACCTAATACTTTAACTGTATCACATATGCATAAATTCTATAAGACTTGCTAGAGCCGTCTAAATGAAGTTAATGTTCTACAAATACAGCAATAATAAAAAATAAATTACTAAAAGGTAAAAGATAGAGCAGTGAAAATAAATTTACGCTCTGAAATCCGCGTTACGTGCACGTTTCATTTCGTATTATGGAGCGCATATATTTATGGTGCAGAAGGCGTATGTGTGGTAGTAATGGCTGTCACGGACGAAAAGGTTCATAAGAATTTGTGTGTTGCACGATATTAAATAGAATAATAATAATCATAACAGGAAAAAGTGGGACCGGACAAAATTTTAAATTTCTTCTCTTTAACGTATCGTTAGGCGGATGTTGAAAAATATTTAATAATAAAGGCTACAGAAGGAAATATTATAAAATATACAGGCTGACGAAAAAAAAATTCAACACATAAATGTTGCGAAAAAAAGGTAAAAACGAACGGGAAAAAAAATCGTAAAAGAGAGAAACTATTTAAACAAAAAGTTGTTGGAAAGATGACGCGGAAACCCGTGATTTCGTATTCCTCCTACATCTGCAATATATATATATATATATATATTTATATATATATATATACACGAATGTGTGCGTGTGTGCTTGTATGCGTGAACGGCAATGCTACGTTAGAGGGAGCAGGTTGAGTTTCATTTTGAAATTTTCAGTCATCTCTTTCAAATTTTAAATCCACGGCGCCGCCGTCGTTGGCAACATTTCAGGTCTAAAAATTACTCGCAATTTTTTTGCCGGCTTTGTTTATTTGTATGCGCATTTCGCAGAACACGTTTTGCCGCGCCTTGATGTATCAATGTCGCATTTCATAGGCAGTCTTTTTAAAATGAATTTGTTATACTTCTCTTTTCTTACCGCCATTTTTATTCCGCTATTTCTTTTTCATTCCGCCTATAAAAACTAACAATTTTTTCTTCTTATTTATTTATTCGTTAATTTTTTTTATTCCCCTTTTTCGAGTCTAAAATTAACCACATTTACCGCTCGGTACGAAGTGAATTTTTCCGAAATGCCTGAAAAGTTTTCTCTGAATGGCGACCGCTAAATTCAACTTTGCTAAAAACAATTCGAAACTCTCGTATTGTTTTCAACATTTTTCTTATAAAAATAATAATATTAATAATAAAAAAAAAAAAATTAACCCGTATAAAAAGTCTGCCGGAAAATGTAAAATTTACTCATTTTTCAATTCGAATAATTAAAGCTACGTATTGTTTCGTTACAGATGACAATAGTAGTGTGCCTCATCTGCTCGGCCTGGCTTGCATCTTACCTTTTTTCCTTTCGTATTTTCCGTAATTAATATTGAAATAAATATTTTGTAAACATGAATATGTTTTTTTTTTTGTTTTTTTTTTTGTTTTTTTTTTTGGGAACGCCAACCAAGGGCAATGACCCATCATCAAAGAATTACGAAAACAGGATTAAATTTTGATATATAAAGAAATAGAGGAAATGAACTCCGCTAAGATTGGAACAACATCTGGTGAAGGAAAGGAAAGTATGTAGGAAGCACAAAAAGGAGTAGGTAGTTTTAGGTGGAGAAGCTTGGTGTAGAGGAGGGAACATTCCTGTACAAGAAGAGAGCATTTAAAAAGGATATGATTTGCATCACAAACACAGTCATGATCCGAGGGATGAAAATTACAGTATGGGAAAGAAACGATAGAAAAACGAAAGAGAGACGAAGGAAGACAATTATGGTTGAGACGGAGACGTGTTATGGAGAAAATAACGGAACGACTGAAACGAGGGAAATCAGCAAACCAGGAACGTGATGAAGGAAGAGGTTGCAAGAGTTTGTAAAAGGAATGAGGATTGGAAAAGGAGGTAATGTAGGTATCCGACGATGATTTGAGGTGTGCTTGCTTATATGGCAGAAGGATATTATTGGCAGGAAATTTATTGACAAATTTGCCGTTATAGGAAGCAGAGCGAGCAAACGAGTCAACTAGGTTATGTTAGCTGCGATGCCGCTATGACTGGGAATCGAAAGAAGATCGATTTGAATGGAACGGTTATGTGTTAAATTTATTGCGAGTTTTTTATATAGATGCATATATTGGTCGTTTATTTTTAATGTGTTTTGAACAACAAAAGTCTATAACAACATAAATAATGTCATATGATTCTCGTGAACTGTAAATGTCGTTCGAGTAATTTTAAAAAATGTAACATTAGTAATTCGTTAACGGTCAATTTCCATTGTTAACATTTATAACAAATACAAGCTAGTTACTCTGCATAAGCTCCTTATATTTAAATTTACCCGGTAAATCTAAATGCTGTACTACGAAATTATTCAATCGCTTAAATCAAACAAGTACTTTCCGATTTACTAAAACTTTTCCATTCCGAATTATTGCTAAGCGGAATTCTTAATGCTCACGCGAATTAAGACACGACGTAATTCCCGTAATTGAGAAAGATTTTCGGAACCTTTGAACATATTAACGTGATTTACATGAAATACTCGATGAGGTGTGAGAGACTGTTGCAATTATTTATTTACCTATTTTTTTTTTTTTTTCAAGCGGATTTGTCAGGAGGAGCAATAAATTTATATTCTTACGCGTTTGAGAACAGGGGATAAAAATACTTCAAGGGCAGGAATAACCGAAACAGAAGTAAATGAGTGAATGAAAACCGCGTTATAAGGTGTAGGGATTTAACAGCGAAGAATAGAAAGACGATTGCTCAGCAGAGAAAACATTCAAATAAAATGTGATCAGCATCATAAAGAACAAATATGGAAAGGCAGTGAAAAAATGGAGCAGTAGCAGATGACGAGAAAATAATGCACGAACAGAGACTATGGTTAAAGCGAAGGCGGCGAATTGTTCACTGGCAAAGAATATCGCGTTGAAATATGTTAGATTTCGCTTGGACAGGAACTGTTACTATTAAAATCACTTCAATGGAAATTCCATTTACTTTGCAACTTGGAAGGTGTTCTTACCGACAGAAAAAAAGAAAAATCAAATAGGGTTAAATTTTTGAACAAAAAGTAACAGTGTCATTAGATTGTTTCCTGTCAAGGATGCGTTATACATAATGCAGCATCAGACGGCTGTCTGTTTCTTTTGTGCTTCCTTCAAGAAAAGACTATTAAAACGATATGAAATAAATGTGTTCCAGAGAGGATCAAATCTTTATAACGAAAATAAAAAAGCAACGCTTTGTTTCGCTTGTTGTTGCTTTTTTTTTTGGCTATTTTTCTATCGGACAGTTGCTCCAGAAAAGAAAAAAAAAAAAACAAAATTCGAAAATAGTTTAGAAAAACAAAAATAATCGATTTCTATACACTATGCCTAAAGATCGACAACTGTTCTGTCCTACACAGCTTTATCATTATACACGAATGTGGACATAGCATATTCGCTAAATATGTACGAAAATACGAAATGCGGTTAGCCTACTCGGCGCATACGGAAGCCTAAAGATGTTCCTTAAAAAAGAAAAAATGTACATGTATTAAAAAGATATGTCTATTTTCAGAATAAAACTTTTGAAAATTATATTAACCTTAACTATTGACAACATTCATTATAAGAGCATGTGTAGCTGAATTGCTCGCATATCGTCCTATAATGTCCTTGTTCAAAAAAACATCCTCGTTTATTGATTTAAAAAAGTATATATATATATATATATATATATATATATATATATATATATATTTGTTAGAAATCAGTAAAATTTATTGTTTACTCGCTATTTATAAACACATCCGTTCTCTATGCTCCATCATCCAAGTTTCTTTTGGTATACTTTTTTTTTCAAAAAAGTATTATCTTAGTGTCGATTTAGTTGAGAACTATTAAACGAACAGCCTTGACGGCCACTATCTGAAACGAAGCGCTGGAAGAGTTTTCAATACTAAAAGCAGACTGCGAATCGGGCATATTTTTACGTTGTGTGAGACACGCTCGAAGACGTAACTTTGAATGTAACTCCCTTCCAAGAACATACCCGTTTTCTTACGGCTCATATGCCCACGTATTGGTATCATCGTCTCATGCCCCTAACGAATCAATGATGACCGATAACCCTGCCTAACTGCAGCGAATATTGGGGCGCATTAACTAATATTCTTTAAATTCGTTCCTTAATTTATAATTTATTAACATTCCGTTCTATCGGATTCCGGGCCACTGCGGCATCGTTGGTAACGATCTTGCTGATTCGTTGGTATGTCTAGCTGCAATAAATGGCCGTTTCATAGACAGATTCCCCTCCCAATGTCTCTTATCGTTTTCACCGTGACTTTTGGACTGATCTTTATCCGCCTATGTTCTCCAATCCTAATGCTCCTTTTACCATGCTATACAACCCTCTCCACTCCCTTATTCCTGATTTAATCATTTACTCTGCATCAGCCGTTCTGTTATTTCTTCCATAATTCGCCTTCGCTTTAATCACAGTCTGCTTCTTGGTTCGCTCTTTCGTTTTAATATTGTTCAGTCTCCCCCTTCTGTCGTCCCTTCCATCCTCCTATCTTAAATTTGACCTGTGATGTAAATCACCTTCTATTCGAATGCTCATCTAACTCCTCAGAACGCGCAGTCCTTTATTCCAATTTGCTTGTTCTCGGCCTCCCGCCGCCTTACTGTGCTCACTACATTCTTGCTCTTCCTTCTCCTTCCGATGTTCCTGTATTGAATACCTTCATTTCTTCTGTTTCTAATCGCTTCCTGATATAACTTTCAAATCCCTACGTTTCATTATTTGTTAGTCTTTTGTGTCGGGTAAATATGTCCTGTGTTGACGCGCCCAAAGAAAAAAAACTAAACAAACTACATATATGCGCCGTGATGGGCTTATAATAATGTACATGAGCATTATTCATAATTATAAAAGGAAACAGCTGCTTTAACCTGTTCTTTTATATTATACAATCAGACATGACCGATATATTATAACTACTGTGAGTTGCACCTTTTTTTCTTAATTCATCGTCGTAAATAGATAGCATTGTGATCGAAATACAAAATATATACTTTTTTTTTTTTTTCCTGGTGGTGCCCATGCACCATTTTTAACTACAATGGTTATTACAGCACATGGGCCAGGGTAAAAAGGCTATTTTATAATTTAATTATTAAATTGTTGTTCCTAAGAAAAGCGAGTATCATTTGTATGCACGCTGGGTAATTTGACAGTACAGTTAACAGAGGAATACCGGCAAAAGCGGAGCGGTCGAACGCCGTACACTGTAGCAGTAGGTGTTCTACCGAAGGGTAAGAAGGGCCGGAACAGAAAGAACACGTGGGTAGGAGAGGGGTTCCCTCAAGTATATAATTGTGTGAGACCGCCGTATGCCCAACTCGCAACCGATTTAACACAGCATATTCTCGACGCGTAAGGTAAAGAGAAGGGAACCTTGGATCAGCCGTAAATTTTATGCACTTCATAAAAGATCGATCCCTTTGCCACTGGCTGATCCACTCAGCCATCATGCGTTCATGAAAATACATCTTCACTTTGCAGATTGGTGGCGCTGCAAACGGCATTGGTGCGCGCAGAGCTGATTTGGACGCCATGTCAACTCGCTCGTTGCCTTGAATTCCTACACGACTCGGCACCCACAAGAGCGTTACCTGATTTCTTGCTTGATGTAGCAGCTTCAACGTATAATTGACTTTCAGGGCTAAGATATCCATGTTGTTCTGTGAGGAAATCGATTTTAGAGAAGCCGAAGAGTCAGTCATTAAAAGTATGCTTCTATCTATACATCCTGACTCCAAACAAGTTACGAGGCTACTGTATACGGGGACCGCTCTTTCGGGCGCGACTCTAACGGGCGCAGACCCTTTCGGGCGCAGGCGAACTCAGACCTTTTTACAGACCACCTACGGTATTTTCAGGTATCGTCCGTTAAACGTTATCATCTGTATTAGTGAGAAACACGAGTTACCAAATACTGCTATCAGAAATTCCGTTCAAAAAATACCGTTCTTCGTTAGCGATTTGGTTTTTCCGCGCGTATAGCATGTCATATATGCATATATAATCACAAAACACATATTTTACATGATTTTATTTGGTTATTCGCTTTTTTAAAATATTTTATATTTTTTTTTTTTTGAAATAACGACTTCAGCGTGAAATACTGATAAACAGACTTTCGCGATGTAAATTTAAGAGTTCTGTTAGCAATAATGATACGAAACGGACGAAAATTATTAATAATAATAATCGGTCAAATGCAATGTCGGTTTTCTTCATTTTATTTATTTTTTTGCTAACGTATAGTCAACTGTATTTAAAAAATTACAAACTATCAACTCTACGTCACTTAAAGTGTAACATAACTGGATTGAATTTGCTTCTGATACATATTCCCTATATTATCTTTCTTTTTTATTCGTATCTAGCAAATTTATTTGAGGAACGTTTATTGATTTTTTTTCTGTATCTATAATTTTAATTATATGTTTAATTCCTATATCGAAAATGACAAACAAAGGCGCAAAATTGTTTAAACATAAACACATTTATGTTAATACTGGGCGAGAAATATATATACGATATTACAAATTAAAAATTAAATATCTTTGTTTTTAATTTAATATTATGTAAATGTAAATTACGGTAATTTTTAAATTAACTCACAGAATGTTCAGTACATGAAACCTTCTGCCCGGCTAACCTCTTTTTTTCTTTTAGTTCGTTTAGAAAAATTTCCTATCTTCAAAACACTGGACTGATATTATTTTCGTAAAAATTTTAATAAAGCCAATAAGGAAGAAGCTTTCAAACCTTGAATTTGCTTCGATATTCCCGATAAATGCACTGTGGGAAATTCTATTTTTAAAAAAATGGATAATCTTTTTCTGTATATAAATAGGCAAAGGCAAAACAGTTCAGTACCTTCTTCACCACTGTTTATTAACCGATTTTCTTGCTTTTTTTTTTCTGTTTAGTAACTATTGATGATCTTTAGAGCTATCAGTACACAAAATTTTGGAAACAGTTATACTTTTTTTTTTCGTATTTAAATAAAAAAGTAATACAAAAAGTGAAAAAGAAAATCGCTGCAGCCACTAAATCTGTTCTTATTGAAATGTTTTAATTTTTCTTAATAATCATCATTATTGGCTTTTTTACAGTGCACTAAATCTTAAGGTATCATTTAATTTTTGTATTGAAAGTACATATAAAAGTATATGTTCTCAAATATATAATGAACTAATGTATAAAAGTGGGAAATAAATTTTGGAAATATACAAATTCATATATATTTTTCTAAAATTTTTAATGATAATTATGGTCAAATTTGAACCATTGAGGGAACGCTAGTATTTATAAACACGTGAATGAAGTGGCAAACTGTAAATATATGAGATACTTCTACATTGCAAAATGATTTAATCAACCATTATGCTCAACCACTTTGCTGTATTTGCGATAAAATTATATTTTATTTATTTTTTATTCATTTATTTATTTTTTCTAAAATCTAGTTACCTCAAAAATAAATATTTTAGAGCTAGATATTTAATCACGCACGTTATGTAACGCGGATTAATTGCTTGGAATCTGTTTTTCTTATTACTGTGAAATATGACCTACATAAACCAGAATTCATTTTTAAAACATGCAAAAACATTAGTAATAAAATTAACATAACTAAGTAACAAAAATTTTCCGATTTTTAAACAACTATTTGACATTCTTAAAAGTATATATTTGTTTTATAACCGTTATATGTAATTATTTTAGAAAACAAGTAAATATTGATCGCTAGTGAGTATTCCTAAAAAATACAACAGCACTAAAAGCATATATGCGAAAAATAATTTTATGGATATATTGTAAACTGCTCATATTTCTCAAACAGGCGTCAATTTTTTTTTGTCTTCGGTTCTCACCATAGGAGATTTCCTGCGAGTGACTGAAAAGCGATAATGAATAGGACCTCGAATATTTTACATTATGCGAATCTGTAGGAATAAAAGAAGAAGCAAAAGTGATAAAATCGTCATGGAAAAAATCGTATATTTTTCTGTGAATTGACCATAACTTTATTGTAAAGCAGTTGTTATTATTTCGGCGGAAGAAGAATTACTAGAATACTTTTCGAATAGACTATTCCTAATAACGCCCGTAGTACAGAGAATTAACGAATGAAACTGTTTTCTGTAAATAAGTGTAGAGCTTTAGTTTGTTTATTTGACCAAATCCTGAATAGCTTCATAAGAGGTGAAATTTATTTACCTGCTTGTTCATAACTTGTACGATTGGCTATTCAGTTTTTAATTTCTAAGAAAATGGTTAATTTTCCTAACAGAAGAATATAACAAAATGTACAATGAATGCGTGTAAAACTTGACATTATTGTTATTTTTACTTTTCTGTTCCGAAAAAAAAAGAATGCCGCAAAGGATGTTGACACATAATGGTTTCTGTCTTCGTCTTTGAACGTGATATAATATCAACAAAATAAAGAAAACATAGTCTTATTGATAAAAGTAACCGAGTAAAAAAAAGAAATATGTCGATTGCGACAAACGTTTGTTGAAAGTCGCAACATATTATAATCAGTTTCAGCTCGAAGATTATCTTCGTGGTGTAGCACAATGTAATTAGTTAACTTTAGTGTTTGCATGTATTATAGGTATTATTATTATTACTTATATGTAATATTTCGAAATCGTTTATTTCTAAATTTTTAATTAATGTTATTATTATTATATTATAATTGCAAACTCTTATTTTGTTGGGAAAACGTGAGAGAGGAAAAACATAATTTCTAATTCGACTAGCTGTATGAACACTGGTTGTACCTTGTATATATATATATATGGTTTGAGAAATTATCATTCCTGCGGAAAGGGGGGATAATTTTTTTGCGACAGTTTTATCGCAATACATACTATAGGTTTCAAATTGTTGGTAACTTAAATATTGTTTATGCGTGTTAAAGAAAATACCTATTTATTAAATAAAACTGTATCCATTTCATATAAGAAAGACTGATTCCTTATCGAAGAATAATGAGGATATTGTTCCAATTTTTGTGGTTTTTGAAAATTTCAGTTATTACTAAACGACCAAACATTGTAATTTATATAGTATGCTGTAAGCTAATTTAACAGGCTCAGCTTGATATCGGCACATTGTGTTTAAGCCGTATGTGAAAAAAAGAAACAAAAAAAAACGACGGACTAGAATATTATTTTTCTTATAAATATGTTCAAAATTTATCCTCTTCTCTTCTTCATGCCTACTTCATGCGACATTTTATGTTTTCGTTTACTACAAAACATGCACGCAGGAGCAAGTTCATTTTTTCATAAATATTAAACATTTTTTTCTTTCTGTGCGTTTTACTTTTAGGCCAAATGAGGTTAAATCTGAAAAAGCAACCTAAAGGAATCGAACAAAAATAAAAACAAACATACTAAGGCTAACTGACGAATCATTCGGAATAAATTAATGAAATAACTATATAAAAACAAATAGACGATCGTGCTCATTTTAACAATTATTCATTTATTGTTTTGATCACATTTTGCCTCAACGGGACTTTTCTGTTCAGCAAATACAAAAAGAAAACAAGCAAGCGTACGGATAATTTCGTATTTGCAACAACACATCAAAAGTACCGAAATGCAAACCGGGTAAAGGTCCTTGATTGACGTGACCAAATAAATAAATAATACTGAGGTCGAAAAAGGTAATTCTCATTTAGGTTTTGCAGTCATTACCAATAAGCAGCTTCTTTCATATTATTCACTACCGTCACTAAAGAATTTTTTTTTTTTCGAAATAAAACCAAAAAACCTTTAGTAAAGAAAGCCGATGTGATGAGAAACAGAAGACAAAAAAGTTATTATTATAAATATTCAATGTAAATTGATAGAACGATGATTCAAATAACGAATACCTGCAAATTATTCCTTTTAAAGCTTTGTGTTACTCAAATCCAACCCAGCTGAACTGACAATATTTAGAAAGTATTATTGCAATTTAGTGTGATAAGTTAGTAAAAAAACGAAATTCCAGAAAAAAAAATTCGGTTAAAACGCGTTTTGTAACTAACAAACGTGTAAATTACAAAGTGGTTGTAGCCATTGACGGTTCTTTTCCTATTTTTATTAAACACTATTTCACAGTGGAAAATTACTTAATCGCTTTTGTTTCTCAACTTATTTCTTTACTTTTTTCTTTTCCCCTACAAAACACGCATCGAGTATTGCCGAGTCGATTTTTCTAATTATTATAATTTTTTTATGAGTCGCTCGCTTTATTATTAAACAAAACAAGAAAAGCTTCTTGCTTATTGGTTTTATTAAAATTTTTACGAAAATAATATTAGTTCAGTGTTTTGAAGATTGAAAATTTTTCTAAACGAACTAAAAAAAAAATAGAAGTTAGCCGACAGGATGTTTCATGTACTGAACATTCTGTGAGTTAATTTAAAGATTACCATAATTTACATTTACATAATATTAAATTCAAAACAAAGATATTTAATTTTTAATTTGAAGTATCGTATATATTTCTCGCCCAGTATTAACATAAATGTGTTTATGTTTAACAATTTTTGCGCCTTTGCTTGTCATTTTCGATATTTCTTTGAAACCAGGGTTGGATCGCCAAGGAATTAAATATATAATTAAAATCGTAGATAATAGAAAGAAATCAATAAACGTATCCTCAAATAAACTTGCTAGATACGAATAAAAAAGAAAGATAATATAAGGAATATGTATCAGAAGCAAATTCAATCCAGTTGTGTTACACTTTAAGTGACGTAGAGTTGATAGTTTGTAATTTTTTAAATACAGTTGACTATACGTTAGCAAAAAAATAAATAAAATGAAGAAAACCGACATTGCATTTGACCGATTATTAATATTAATAATTTTCGTCCGTTTCGTATCATTATTGCTAACAGAACTCTTAAATTTACATCGCGAAAGTCTGTTTATCAGTATTTCACGCTGAAGTCGTTATTTCAAAAAAAAAAAATATATAAAATATTTTAAAAAAGCGAATAACCAAATAAAATCATGTAAAATATGTGTTTTGCTATACGCGCGGAAAAACCAAATCGCTAACGAAGAACGGTATTTTTTGAACGGAATTTCTGATAGCAGTATTTGGTAACTCGTGTTTCTCACTAATACAGATGATAACGTTTAACGGACGAAACCTGAAAATACCGTAGGTGGTCTGTAAAAAGGTCTGAGTTCGCCTGCGCCCGAAAGAGGGTGACCCACTGTATACGGTGTACAATTCTGCTTCCTGTACCGAGCAATAATCATTTAATCGCAACGAAGTGATTTCACCACCGATTTCATATGCGCACGTGGTTGGAGATAGGGAAATTTTGCAGGTCTGCTTTGGAAGCATCAGTATATATGTGTAACGAGTTGGGATAACTATTGATTTTTTCGGCAACGCGGTGAGTTATGTCCACACCCGGTCCGCGAATGATTGCCTCCAAGAGTGATGTGTCTATCCTCGCGGAGATGTCTTCCCACGGGGAAAGTTTGTAATAAGGGGTGTCAGGATTTGGCAATTGTACGCCACTATCAATAGTTTGTTTGAATTCACTAGGGAAAGAAGGGAGCGGAATATCAGTAATGTTTGAGCAGGAATTAATTTTGTACTGATGAAGGTACCAGGTGATTAAATCGCGTGCGGTAATAGAAGAACGGATCAGGGGAAGTGGGGGTATGCCGCTAAGGAAACAAGCACTTGCTGATGGAGAAGTTCGATGAAGACCAAGAATTAATCGGATAGATGTATGATGTATTGGATCAAGTGACCTGAGTAACGACTGACTAGCCGAGGAGTACACCTGACACCCGTAGGTTAATCTGGAAAGGATAAGGGCTTTATAAATGGTGACAAGTAGCTTGGGATCAATATTGAATTTAGCACTGGACAAGTATTTTATAATGGAGAGGTTCTTCATGCATTTATTTTTAAGCTTGGTAATATGAGGAGACCAGGATAGAGCGGAATCAAAAACTAGACCTAGAAATTTTACAGAACTGGAGAAAGGAAGAGGATAATTATTGAGATGAAGGCGAATTTCTTGGTTATCTCTATGCAGACGACTCCTATGGAAGTTGACACATGAAGTTTTGGAAGAGGAGAACTTTAGCCCATTGTGTACAGCCCATGTATATAGCTTATCAATTGTCGTTTGGAGGATGGACTGAGCATTGGATAGAAGGTTGGATGAGATTGATATATTCAGATCATCAATAAATAATCGGGCTGTTACTGGCGGCCTAATACAGCAGGAAATGTCGTTAATAAATAGGATGAATAAAGTCGCACTCAGTGCGGATCCCTGTGGGATTCCATTTTCCATAGGAACAGGAAAGGACATCACAGAGCCTACTTTCACTTGCATTGCTCTATTAGATAAGAACTGTAGGATAAACTTGCCCATTTTACCATTTATTCCGGCATTTTTCAGTTTAAGTAGCAAGCCGTACCGACATACACGGTCGAACGCTTTCTCAATGTCAAAAAATATTGTATACAGACATTGACCATTACTTCGGGCGTGAAGAATTTGCCTTTGAAGGCTAATAAGATGAGATAAAGTGGATTTACGTGTACAGCCGCCAGCCTGTATATATGTTTATACTTAACAAAAAAACAGAAATCCATAAATAATTTCTAATGTGTACATGTTTGTTAGTTACATGTTTTACGGGTTTTTTTGGAATAGCTATTTCTTTATCACACTATAATTTTCCATTTTGCCCTTTTGTAATATATTATATTTTTTGTATAATGAAGAAACCAAATAATTATACATATATCGTGTTTTAAAAAATGTCGTAGTTAAAAATGCTTTTTTACAAAAAATAAATACCGACTTCAAGGTTTATTATAAAAATTTAAAAATGCACTAAAAAAATAATTACTCCCGATAAGAAAACATATATCAGAGTGATATAACACTTAAATGGTTACATCGTAATTTTTATACAACATTAATACTTATTAGAGTCGGCATCACAGTCTTCCTTCTTGGACTTTGTGATCCTTACCCCACACCTCCTAATGGCGCGCTCCCTCGTCTAACAAAAATCCTATTAGACTCCAACATCGACCTCCAACACTTCAAAAACCTCAATACACCACCTCCTCTTCCACCCTGGGCTACCCTACCAGCTGAAATCGATTATTCCCTTGTACATTTCTCCAGGGGAAAAATCTCCTCCTCCCTCCTCTGCACCAGAATCTTCGCAACCCTTAAAAAATATTCAAATCACCAAGCCTACTTCACTGACGGCGCGAAATCATGCCCTGTTTCCGAATCGTCTCCTACTGCTTGTTCCTTTCACTCTAACCTAGTTTCGTCGTCCGCCCGCCTCCATGACCACTGTTCCGTTCTCGATGCCGAACTTTATGCCATTTTCCTAGCCCTCGAATTCACAATTAAATCCCCTCCACCCAACAGCCGCATTTTTATTGTATCTGATTCACTAGCAGCTTTGGAGTCCCTTCCCCAACAATCCCCATCGAATTACATAACCAACTCTATACAATCCCTAATCCTAAAATTAAGATCATCCTCCCATCAAATTACTTTCTTATAGGTGCCAAGCCACACCGGACTTAGGGGTAATTACTTAGCTGACATCGCTGCTAAGTCAACACTGTCGTGCCCCATGCCCTGTTCCCCTCCTCTTCCCGCTGACATAGTAAAATCTATAAAAATTCTTGTGCAATCCCAATGGAAGCAAGATTGGCTCACTAGACAATCGTGCTTTCTAAAAGAGATAAAACACGGAATTGACCCTTGGTTCCCTCCTTCTGACCTCCCACGAACCCACTTTGTGGCTATGGCAAGACTCCGCATTGGACATATTTCGCTGAATCATGATCATCTCTTACTTAATTGCGAGCCCCCTTTCGAATGCCCCTTTTGCTCCCTTCCCCCCTCTCCTACAGTAAAACACCTGCTCCTGGAGTGCCCCTCCTTCGCGCTCCAGCGCGCCAAGCACCGGATAGCGTCTTTGCAGTCGTCTTTGGCCAACTCGCCTTTGAACATTGCAGACACTATTCGGTTTCTTTATACAACTAACCTATTTCGAACCATTTAACTCTCCGATTGCCATAGTGTCGTAATAGCCCCGGCAGCTCTACACGGCACTCAAAAAAAAAAAAAAAAAAAAAAAAAAAAAAAAAAAAAATCATGTTACAATACCTAGGAACAATTTAATGAACATTTAACGAAGTTTTTAATTATTATTATAATATGAATTTGATGCCAACTCCAAAAAGTTAATGTTATATAAGAATTACAATATCACCCTTAAGGTGTTATATCACTCTGATATATATTTTTTATCGGGAGTAATTATTTTTTACTTTTTAGTGCATTTTTAAATTTTTACAATAAACTTTGAAGTCGGTATTTATTTTTTGTAAAAAAGCATTTTATTTTTTATTTTTTAGTGCATTTTTATTCAATTAAATTAAAACATTTTAATAAGAACAGATATTTCCACGGTAAAAACATCAAAAGCTACATTTCCATGGTAATTTGGCAAATTTACAGTACTCGTATTTTAAGTCAATAAATCTAACCGGACGGTGAAAACAATCATGAATGAAAAGCATCCAAAAAGCTTCAATCTCCCGCATTATTAGGGATAATACAAAAACTATCGGTCAGATCTTGATCAAATTTAAATGGGACCACATGAGAAACACCACCTTTCAAATAAAAGAAGAATAATCAAAATCGGTTCACCTAGAAGAAAGTTTGTGGTAACATAAAAAAAAAAAAAAAAAAAAAAAAAAATACAGTCGAATTGAATATCTCCTCCTTTTTTGAAGACGGTTAAAAAAGTATACTGATGATACTTTAATCTGGAGAGTTTTTAAAACATAATATGTGTAATTACTTTGTGTTTCATTCTTTTTCCACAGCAAAGATTATTATTACATGAGATGGTGCCATATCTAGCATAAATGTATTCAGTTTTAATAATTTCATCGATAATATAGCTTTACACACTAGTTAACATTGTGTTACGCTTAAATTATGTAAGTTTCTTATATTCACACTAAATAAAGTTGCAGGTGGAATACATATTTTAAACTCAGCGGCAATTAAAAGAAGTGTAATTTCCGACGAAAGGGTTAATTATCGAAATTCACTAAGTAGTAAAATGTCACATATAAAGCAAAACTAAATGAAATTTTTCATACACGTTCAAACTGCTCCCCGTTCATTTTAAATACGGCACTAATATTTAAATATTGCTTATTTATGAAAATTCATCTCTGGCCCCTTATGTCCGGAGCAAAATACGCAGAAGGCAACAGAAGAAGCAACGAAAGTTCTGTTTGATGACATTTTGAAGCGTCACTTTGAGAAAGTAAAACATAGAGTAATCTGAAACATTCAATACACTACTCGGCGCCAAACCTAATGTGCACATGTGTTGAATAAAGTTGTAAAATGCTCAAAAATTTACTAATGACATTTCAGGCCTGGTTCAGGAACTGTAAAAATCAGAATTACAGAAATTTAAAAAAAATTTCACACCTAATAAGTTCAACTGCAGCTTGGGGAATCAGTAAAAGTCTGAATACTATGCAGCATAATAATCGCGATGAAACTCGAATGGCATTTGTACGCACTACGAAAACGACCGGCGTGTGTTTAACACCTGTATGTATAATTTTCTCGTTCTGCGCGTTCAACAGTAAAATCCGAGCCTACTCTTTAAATTAAAAAGTTTCAACGTACTTCAGTCTGACCCAGTTTAAGAAGGATGTGTTCACGGAAGCACGTACTTTCTCGCTGTCGTCTGAATGATATGAAGCACAATCGCATTAATCTTTCATCAAAAACTTGCAGACTGTTGCTGTTACTCTGAGCCCATTCTTAAGCTACATTGTTTACATTCCCCCAGATGAAATATCGCAAACCGACCACCAGGTAAATATTCGTCGATGTATCCCGCCGCCGTTGATACTTTCGGGCCACTTTAACGTCATTCCTAAACTGGCGCGGAGGAAAATACAACACAAACGGGGCCATCCTTGACAAGGTAACCTATAATGCTAACTTGGCAGAACTACTTATTAAGGAAGCTGCACATTCGCGCCGCAAATGGACGACAGCAGAGATTTAACGTTCATTTAGTCTCGACTAACTAGTCTATTATACATCATCTTCCACCATCCCGATCTGATCAGAAGTAATCACGTTTTGAGTTGAACGCGGCAAAAACTAACTGAACGAAATATAAAGAACTTTTTAAACAAACCGGAAGAAAAGGTACCATGATCACAAACAGAGCATCTTTCTCGATTTACAAAAGCCGTTACGTCTCCATAATATCGGTGCCTATGCCATCAAAAGGAATTTCAAAGTAACAATAATATACAGGATTCGTCATTCTTCCTAATCATTCGTTTTAAATAAAATCCTAACAACCGACTCTATTAAGATTCTCGAAAACTTTGCCAATTACTACGCATTCATCTCCAGCGGCGAAAACCTGCTCTCTAAATTCGCAAAAAAAAACTTTCCTTCAATAATTAAGGACCATATAACGCACCATTTCTTGCAGAAGAACTATACGAAGTTATAAAACGAAACCATCTTTGATATTTTCATGCTGCACAACTTAGCCGAACGAATACACAGGATTAACTGCTTGACACGCCAAACAAACTGCGGATATGGTCGCAGCTTGCCCCGAACCGGAAACTAATAGAAACTGTAAGCCGCAACAAGTAAAAAGCTAAAGACCGATCTCGTTAATATCAGTTCTTGGCAACCTATTAGAAAGACTAGCGAACAATCCTAGAAACCAAAAAAAACGCTAAACATTAACCACATTGCGGCTTCCGCAAAAACCAAGCAACAATCTTGTCTGCAATAATCAATACTGTGTGAACCTTTTTGCAACAATTAAATTTATTAGCTAAATGTACAATAAATAAATTCCCCTTATTAACAAACAATGATAATAAGTACGTAAAATAATTTACTTTAATAAATTAAAATAAATACCTTAATCTAAAAAAAAAAAAAAAGCTTTTTAATCATCAGCTAACGGTACAGAATATAATACTGAAATAGAGCTAAAACTTGAGTTATTTGCATTTAAATATATCTGCATTTAATTTTGATCTATCTAAGTCGTTCGACACTACATCAGTACAAAAAACACTGACCAACCTTCTCTACAAATGTAGTCGGCTACCGTTTTTGTAGCGAATTTTACCGCTTTTGGTATTTGTAAAGTCAAATTGGAGAAGAAACGCAAAACACGAAAGAACGGATCTCGCAGAGTTCAGTTCTGAGCCCGACTTTCCTCAACTGAGCTAATCACCGGCAAAACGGATCTCTTCGTTGGCCATCTTGGCTATTTGAATCTCTTTCTTCGACAGTAGATTAACATGGAGCCTATTGCGGTACTAACAAAATCGTGCGCAGCAAAAATAAATTTTCTAACAAAATTAGCACGCACATCATACAGATTCCATCATCATTCATGTATCACCGCTCTCAGGTCCCACTATAGAGAACCTCGCTATTTTCCGTAGCATGTCCGACCTCTCAAAATTGTGTATAGTCTGCAAAAACTTCCTATTACGCACAGCTCCAAATCTGGGCGGTTCAGCAGCAAAAAAATATTCTACCGTCAGTCAAGAGTCCATCCTTAGGATCTCGAGTGAAACGGATCTTACCTTACGCATCGGAATCTTTTATAACGGTGATTTATCGACACAAATCAGAATTAACGCAAACAGTAGACTTTCAGAAGCTTTTTTTCCTCCATGAACGAAAAAATTCACATCATTTGATTATTCACCGTTGCTTATTAAGCAGTCCACTTTTTAAAAATTACCGAATAGAAATCAAATCATCCGAGGATAGATGAGGTCATAAATATTAACAGCGGTTACGAGGACACCACCTCATTGCCAACCATGCCGTTCCCCGAAACGAAATACTGGCATCATAATCGGAGATTCCAAGAGAAACGTCCCCCCCCCCCAACGGAATTGTGACAGCACAAATAAATAGAGACTAACAAAATCCATCACTTCTCCATACAGTAAAATTATCGATTCGAGAATAAAAATTTCAGCGGGAATGGCAGAAAAATTGATATGGGCCATTCAAATCTTTCCCTCGCACATCTATTTTACGGTGGTCTAGATCCACCGACCTGCGACAGATGTTGAATTTCTGTTATTGCCCTCCGCCTTTTTTTTTATCCAAATATCATTTATTCCACATTACCCCGGCTCAACTGTTAAAAGATTCCACTTCCATCTCATCTATACTCAAAATGTTAAATCTCTATAATAAATTCTGAACATACAATTCTGCACTTTTAGCTTACTGCACACGGCAGCGCGGAAATTAAAAACTCAAAACAAAAAAACCTTATATTTAAGTTATAAATGTTGATGTCCATTTTCTGCATTATCGCTTTATTAAAAATGTATCAATACATGTATTATAGTTAAAAATATTAAAAAGGTCGCTACATGTTTCAGACTTACTCCATAATCATGGCATTAATAAAATCATCAATGCCGTGATTTTGGAGTATATAAATTCGAAACATGTCGGCTTTTTTAATATTTTCAACTATAATACATGTATTGATAAATTTTTAATAAAGAAAAAAAACCTTTCTAAATAATTATTTATAACGTTTGTCGGTTAAGTGACGATGAGCCTCTTATACAGGTATGTCGCATTTTATATTTCATTACCACCCGTCTTATTAATTACTCCGAATGATTTTTTATTTTTATATACATAAATATATAATATATATTGTTACCTTTAAAGCGATATTTTTTAAACAGATCTGGGGACCAACTGAAAAATTACGATATTATTTATTTCTTATTTTACCATTTTATTTATGGGTTTTTAATAATTAAATAAATTTGATTAGTTGTTAAAATGTATATTATTTACCAAACAGTAGACAACAATATTTTAAGATTAGCAGAGCACTCAATAACACAGTATGATAACAGAACGAACAAGCAATAACTTTGAAGTATCCGTAATTATCAAATGTGAATCAAAATTTATGAGTAGGTTGCAACTGAAGCTGAATTTCTTAATTTCGTTCATACATTTTTGTTCCTTTTCCGTTCTTAATATTCGCCTGATGTTGAATATTATAATACGAGTATATTCTAATTCAGGCCAAAATTTGTTTTTGTTTTTGTTTTTTCCCCCTGTACCCACCACTGTATAATAACGGTAAATAGTGATAAAACGTTACAAATTTGTTTTCCCACCTCTAAAACAGACAAATAAATTTTTAATTTTCACAGCTATTTTATGCGAATTAATTTTTTTCTCTGAAAACCATTAACGATCATCTGAAGATATAGTCTTTGCCTTTTTTTCTCTCTAGACTTCTTCTTCATTTACGTGCCATGAACTGCAACAAAGGCCAGAGGCACGGAAAGTTAGGATTCTATAGTTGTGATGGGAGGTTTGTGGAGTTGAGATATATAATTTCTTTATATTTATTTCATTGTTACTCTTAGGGAGTTCTTTCAAAAGTAGACGGAAGGGAAAACGTAATGCGAATGTAGATTATATTTGCCACAGTCTAATAGGATATGTGTTGGACGGAGAGAACTGAAGAACAGGTTTCACATATAAGTGGTAAGGATTTGTTCAGGAGGAATTGGTGAGTAATCCGTGTGTGGCAAATGCGCGGGTCAACACAATGCTACTTCCTCCTTTCTGCTTGGCCAGAACACGACGATTGCCACAAGTTAGTGTCCTCTTTGATGGAACGAAGTTTATTCGACGTTGGGGTGTTGAGCCACGAGTCGAACCATTCCTTTAATAGGCTGCTAGCTATTTCCTGAACAGCGTCGTTGGCAGGTATTCGGTTGTTCGCTACAGGAAAGCATGACGTTATTTCTTTCGCGGCGCGGTCTGCTCATTCGTTCTGTGGAATATCCTTGTGTCCTGGTATACAAGCAAATATGATCTTGACGTCCACAGTAGTGATCGTAGATAATATTTCTTTAGCTATCGGGTGTTGTGACTTATCGTAGGACTTTAGCAGATATGTTAAAGCATTTAAAGAGTGTCAATGCAGATCAGACAATTTCATTTGGACTGTACGCAGATTTCAACTGCCAGTTTGATTGCGAATAATTCGGCAGAGAGCACGGAGTAAAGATGTGCAAGAACGTAGCCGATAGTACCTATCTGTTCAGAGATTGAGTTTGATTTGGCACCGTCGGTAAACAGAATTAACGAAGACGGGTATTTCAGGAGAAGTCCATGGAAAGCGCTCAGGATGGTATTAGTAAAGGAATATTTGTTAGAGGTCTATATTCAAAGCTGTGATTTTCCATGGGTGAGGGAGTATGGCGGGGGTTAACTCGTAGATTTTTGGTAAATTCGTGATATCTGACATAAGTGACTTCATCGCACATATGTTTCAGGATTTTTATTGGAAAGCAAAAGAAAAGCTGCAGTATTTGGAGAGGATAAAATACGTCTTAATAGTCTTCTCTCTAGCCTATCATTCTCTAATATGGATTTGTGAAAAAAGTATAAATCACTAAAGCTCGGTAAAAGTCGTCGAGTGCGGCTAGAACAAAGAATTCTATTCGAACAGGTTATTACTAATAGTTCGCAGTAAGTATCCGCTACTCTCTTACCAGTATAAGTCAAACTCATCTTCCGCTAATGACGAACATTATTGCGATTGAGAATGTAGTCTCCGCACACACGAATGTCTCAATTAGTAAAAGTCTTAAATCATAAATGTGAGTAACCAGACTATGAATGGCCGATTTCTCATATTCAGCTCATGTTTACATTTTCTTTTAGCGTGTTTTTTTTGTTTTTTTGCATGTATGTTAACTAACCGATGCTAAAAACTTACCATTTATATACTGCCTGTTCTTATGTAATTGAACAAATTTCTTTTCTAAGAATGATTTTGATGCGTTTCCAATCCATATTAGACCGCTTAATAACTTTTGCCGACAATGTTTCTCGTATTTATCCACACAGTAACCATACAAGTTATTATTACTCATGATAACAAACAATTGTTGGTTAATGTATTTTTCTTCTTATTCCCTTTCTATACGCGTTTCTCTAATGTTCTATTGCTAAAGACCAGACTAAGTTGAAAATTATTCCACTGAGCTACTCCAATTCAAGTGCTACTAAGGTTGTGTTCAAAACTTATGTCTAAAGGAAATACAACGCTACACACGATTCAAACGCCACAAAGTATATAATTACGCTCGGAAATTAGAGAAAAACTCAGATGATACACCATTTTAATTATATCGAAAACGAAAGTTGAGATGTAAGAGCCTATAATGAAAGAAATGCGAAAAAAAACAAAAAAAAAAACACGAGAGGAACACTGAGGGTGAAATTCAGTTGCAGTAAAGAAAAAAAGTCTCGGAAAAAAACTTAAATAAGTATGTCAGATCATCGTACAAAAGGAGCAAAAGGATAAAGAAAGAAGACGAAAAGTAATTAAAGAAGAAAGAAAATCACGCTACGGTGAAAAAGTTAGTGGAACTATCACACGTCTATGATGACAAGAGAAGTAAGTGAAGCTGAGAGCGAGATATAAAGAAACAAAGGATGAACAAGAATTAGAAAAGAAAGAGGAATCCGAGTTGAATCGGAGAGCCCGATGACAAATTTTGTGCAAGGAAAGAAAGTTAGAAAATGAACATTCCCGTAAGAGATGATCATTAAACGCAGCAAAAGAGACCGAAAAAAAAGTCGACTCTAATCGTTGCCTAAAGTAAGTAGATCAATCTGGATGAAATTATTGCGGCAATATCGATGAAAGAGAGAAAGACGAAAGAATCGTATGTAATAAGATGGAGAGTGAAAAAAGAATGACACGAGTTTGTGGAATTGGTAATTAAGATTTCTGAAAAACTCGCGGGGAAAGTGAAATAAAAAACCTAAAAACGAAAGATGACAGCCAAAAAAAATAGAATAGGCTAATGAGTGGAAGCGTTAGCATAATTAGGAGATGATTGTCACAGTAAGACTAATTAAATATCGGGCAACTTTAGTAAAACTATTGAAGTTTTAATGATACTTAGTCAACAGGTGTGTATGTGGAATGGGGGAAAAAAAGGGTAAACAAATTTGAGGCTCGTGAAAGAGAGAACTACTTAAATGAAGAAAAAAACGTTTTTCTAAAAATACACAGCGCATATCGGGCAGAAGGCTTGGAACGGTACAAGAATGAAGCAAATAAACGATTGCTTAAGAGGGAAGATTTGAAAGCGACGAATTATAAACCGGTGTTTAAACCGACTTGGTCGTATTAATTTATTTAAATGGCGGACACAGACTCCGAGTTTCCCAACTTCTTGCGAAACTAGAAAGATTCTCGTCCACGATATCCGCCAAGATACGACGATATTCACGAAGACGAAAAGAATCGGCGGAAGATGAAGGGATGAAGAATATTGAGGAAAATGTCGTACAAGGTGGACAGACGTTTCGCTTACAAAACCATCTTTTTCCGCAAATACTTGTAAATGTAGGAGTGTCTCGGTTATAAGGAAACCTCGGCAGTAGTAGTTCTACGGCAAATGCTGCTAAGCGTGTGTAAATTAACTTGCTTCCGAATGAGCTGTACAATCTAAAATTATCCGAACCATTCCAATCGGACGTGTTGCTAAGGAATTTAAGCGCCGTAAAAATCTTATATTATATACATACGTTGTTTTTTTTTTGTTTTTTTTTTAAGACATTATTGTGCAGTGGGAATTTTCATTCCTTAGCGGAATTTGAGCATATTGTATCATGGTGTCATTTTTTTCCCTAGCTGTACATCCTGTCCAGTAAAGGGGGAAAAAAAAGGAAAAATTGCGCGGAGTTCGATAGATTGCCCCCGAGTTAATGTAGAACGCAACAGCTAAAGCTCGAGCAGCAGCAGACATTCTGTGTAAACAAAATTCAGTTACGCTCACCGTTAATCGGTAATAATTGAACCGTTCAATGAGTAATTGATGATGAAATTATAGGATGGCTGTTTGTTAAGGGGCGACCTCCGAAAACAGAAGTCAAACTACGTTCGTGACCTAACGAATAAACCATCAAAGTGTACCATCGCAGTTTCACAACCGGTAATTCCCCAGGGTGTCACTCTTCATATGTCAACTTAAAGCCGACCACCACTTCGCTTTAGCTACAACAACAACCGGTACTTATCGAATCTAACCGATGGGGAGGAACTTTCTTACAAGTCCAAGTAATAATCGACTGCTAACAATTTGGCTCATATTTTATTTAACATATCGCGAAAAGAAATTCGAAGTTATGCCTTTTCCGTTCGACATAGCGCACTGGATTCTAAAGTTGCGCCGATTCCGATTTAAACGAGGCCTGGCAAATTTGCTGAACAGTATTCTTCGAAACAAATTAAAAACTCATTTCGTCGTTCTTTAAAGCCATTAACAGTGGCGCCAATGGCGTTGCTATTTTTACAGTCTCTGGTGTAAGTACAGCCCCGCGCTGGTAATGCAAATAGAAAAATGTTCACCGAACGCCGAACTAACAAATCAGTTCAAATCGAGCCGAAAATCGATAACAGGTTACTAATTAGAATCAATAAGAAGGTATTATAAGAAATTTTCGTCACGTAACGAGAAAAACAAACTCGATAGAAAGAACTAATTATACATGGTTAAGGTGTACCGAAAACGCCCTAGAGAGGAGGACGTCTCTCCATACGATGATGGATGGGCTGATCAAGTAAAAATACTAAATGGGTACGGAAAAATTCTACCTGGCAATGGACATACCGAGATAAATGGAAAAAAATCGCAAAAGGAACACGATATCTCCATGTCCTTACGCAGAACAATATGGATTTGATGATGAATGGAACGACGCCAGTGGGGCAGGTCGTATTCGGTGAAATTTGTTCCACTGTAGATGTCGGTAGACCCACTGGAAAACGTTAACTTCCACAGCTTTTTCACCCTTTTTGCGACAGAGAGCGCCTCGGCAATGTTTGTTATGTTGCGTTTGTATCATATTAGCACACGGTGGCTATAATTCAGCAGGCTAACGTATGTCTTGCGCAAAATTCTCTTGTGCACTGCCCCCTGTGGGCAGTTGACTATTGGTAGAATCCGAAACTATGTAAACATATGCATGGCGGGAAATATCCACGCTAAGCTAAATCATAAATGAAGCACGGTTTTTTGTATGTTTTTTTTTTCCTAATATATTGGAAAAAGAATGATTCAACTTTGGTGTCTATTTTACAGCGCTAGCTTTCTCATTATACTCTTTATTTCATTAAAACTGCATGATTAATTAAATTTATTTATTAGTTAATTAGTTATTTGAATTTTGCTTTTTTAATAATTCACTGGCATAAGCGTTAAATGAACATCATTTATTAATAAATTGGACTCGTACTTTTTCGCCTGGTTTAAACAACAAACATATTTTATAATGAATTCTATTTTGGTTTTATGACTATAATTTGATTTATGTGTTGATTAAAAATTTTATAAACAGGTAAAAAAGCTCGTTTTAAAAATTGAGCATCTAGAAACTAGTACGTTTTTTTTTTTTTTGCATACTGTTGATAAACAAGTTCACTCAGATTATTATTTTGCAGCAGCGAGATAATTCTGGTTACTTTGCGTGGAAATAACAACGTCCGTTTTCATTTTAATATACTCCGGTAGTAAATCATTAAATTTTAAGTTCTCGCAAATTTTCCTTGGCAACAGTGAAAAAGGCGAAAAATACTAGGAAAATTTAACGAATACATGTGATTTTCCGGGGAAGTGTTTTCCCATGTTCTATACAATAGGAAAGGTGCGAAATAAATACAAGATGACTGATTTTTTTCTTTTTAACTGGATGTAATGTAAACTGGTATATATTGAAAATGAAAGTTTTTTCTTTTCTTTTTCTTTGGGCCCGCCAGCAACCCACCGACTCTAGTTAAAGTATTACTAAATATGAATTCTATCTGAGTAAGAAAGTTCTGTGGCGAAGTTTCGTTAATGTAATAAGCGGTTGTTCGTACGCGTTCTTTATCAGATCACAATTGTTCTCCGATAACGTGTTCGATATCTCCGTAGCTGATTAAACCGGTGAGATTGTTCCGATTTAATTATTCCGCGTTCGTCTTTCGCCTGTTCATTTTAACACCTGTCACTTTTATTTCAGCATCATTTTATCATTTCGATTTATTTCATTTGTTTACTTATTATTCGCCTCTTTATTTAGCTATTATTATTTTTTTTTTCTCTCCTCTTTTTCGCTGTGCTCATTAAATGAGCGTAGCTAAAGGGGGCCGCTCAGCGGCCTCCTCACAAAATTCGGCCAAATCAATTATACCCCTCTGATCCACTTTCACCGATTTCCTCCACTTCACCAAAGGAAATCCGGCTTTCTCAGGACGATCTCACTTCACCGGCTTCGTCTTCCGCTCCCGTTCACAACACTAACAGTAGCAACACCAACAGCATTAGTATTAGCAATAATAACCAAAATGATAGTAGCAATACTAATAATAATAATAATAATAGTACTTCTTCGGACAATAATAAAATGAATAATTACAATAATCATAATAATAATAATCAAATCAAATCAAATCAAATTTTATTGGTATTTACTAAATTAACATAAAAATACAAAAAATCCCAGAAACAATAGGAAGAAGAGTCAACTAATTAAAACTTGATTCGATCGGAAATAGCAGAAATAAAGGAACCAATGGCAGGAACAACAGACTGAGACGGAACGGACAGGATATAGGAAGCACAGTAGGGAGCAAGAAGGCTTGACTTCAAAAGAAGTAAATAAAGGGAAAAGCGTTCCGCAGAAAGAGCGAACACTCGAGGAAATGTTATTAACATCACAGATAAGTTCCTCATTCGGATATAGATGGCAATAAGGGGAGAGGAAACCAAAAAGAAACGAAAACGGGAAACGGATAATAAAGTGCGATTAAAGCGTAGGCGAATAATAGGGACAATAACAAAACGTGAAAACGAAGGGAATTCTGAGAACCAAGAATTAGTTGGAAGCATAGGCGTACCTAGGAGGGGGATTTGGGGCTTCAAAGCCCTCCCGAAATGGATTTTTACGTTGCTGTATTGTCGCTTTAGGGTCAAAAGATGTCTTGGTACCAGGCATTCTGACAGTACAACTAACTATGTATTAGTGTAAATTATTCTCAAAATGAAAACGAACAGAAGTCTTACGCATTTAGAACTATTATATAAGAGATTATTAATAAAATATAATTACTAAGTAAAATCCTTTTTTCTGTCAAGTGTTTTTTTTTTAAATGGATCGAACCCCCCCCAAAAACTTGTCTGGGTACGCCTATGGTTGGAAGGTTAGGTTGAATTGAGAGGTAGAAGGAACTTTCATTGGAAACGGAAGAAAGGTACATATCTGACTAAAATTTACTTTGAAATTTCTTACTTAAGGACAAAAGATTAGTGCTAGGGATCTTTTTAAAACAAAAGCGGGAGCGGGCAGCAGCCTGAGCTAAAGCATCCGCCATTTTCTTACCTTCGATGCCTCTATGACAAGGGACCCACAGCAGATCAACGCGGATAGAGTGATGGAAGGAAATATTGTACATGAGAGAACGAATAGAAAGAATGATGAAGTCTGATGAGGGAGGGGGAAGAGATAAACTGATAGCGTGAAGAGCACTCATGGAGTCAGATATTATCAGATAGTAAGAAAAGTTACGATTGGAGGAGATATAGATAATTGCACGTAGGATAGTCATTAATTCATTTGTGAAAATAGAACAGAAAGACGGTAGACGAAAAAATTCGGAAAAATTAAAAACGGGGATAATAAAGAAAGCCCCGACACCACTAGACCCCCTAGAGCCATCAGTGAAGATGAGTACATGAGAAGGAAAGAGGGAACTGATAATGTTGCGAAATTCCTGTTTAATAATGGCCTGAGGCATGGACCTGGAAGAATTGGAAAGAAAATATACGTCGGGAGGGTGTGTGAGATCAAAATACACTGTACGTTATTATTACTTTTTACGTTTAAAGTTATTTCCGCGCCTTATTTCCGATGTGCGCGTCAGCAGCGCTAAACTTGCTTAAAGTTCTAGCAAATAGATGACAGGTAAAATAAAAATGTCATTGACGATACGATAACTACGATTCTTCTTCGTCCCGGATGGTCGGTATAGATTTACAGAGACTGTCTAATTATTATTTCGTTCCCATTTACTTCCGCTCGGAAGCTTCGGTGGATTTACCGCCTGTTCTTACTTTTAAAAAAAAAAAAAGGTCATCCAATTCCAGAATCGCTTACATTTTCTTTGGTCTTGTTTCATTTTTTCCCCACCTGTTTACCGTTAGCAGTTCGCTACTGAGTGAAACTTTAGATTTGTTAAAATATCATAAACGGTTGAATTTAAAGCAGACAGCTCAGAACTCTTCCACCAACTTTGTTCTTGCAACAAAGTTCAAATGAAGTCTGTTTTCAAATTCGCATAATTTTTTAAGAGAGGTATACAGCATGAATTATGTTAAAACAATAAATATTTTATTTTAAAAGCTCCCGCGATTATAATTATACGAATAAACATGAACCATAAAATTTAATCACGATTTTAGTGCAAAGCATTTCTTTTATTTTGAATCATTGTTCTTTAATTAGAATATCTAGTACTGTAAAAAAAAAAAAAAACAGAATAAAAGAACCGCAATTAGTGTTACTACACCAAACTGGTTAATTTGGTCCCCATCCTTAATTAGATCCAACAAAATTTAAGAATCGAAATTGCTTTAATTTTGTACGGTACGCAGCTTAATAATGTTGATTTCATCAAAAGGAGGGGAGTAATCATTTTTCTTTTTAAATCAGTGCGCCTCATTCACTAGGAGTCTGTAAAACGAAATTCTATATTTTCTTAATTAGTGCAGCGACCTTTTGAGAAAGAATAGAAAGGTACCGCTAAACTCTGGCTAATAGGTTAGCTGCATCTTCCATCGATCTTTAATTTTTATTTGAAAAAACTCCTTTTTTTCATAAGCATTAATGAATAACTGTATTTTCTTTTTTTCAGTTCCGCCATCTTTAAAACTGAATTTGGGATCTAATATGAATCCAGAGGACATTGAAGAGGGTGACGACGTTTACTTCGAGTGCAACGTTACCGCTAATCCACCGGCATACAAAGTTGAATGGTGGCACAACGTAAGTTATCTTTCACGCCTATCTTTATGTCGTACAGTTAATTCTTTATGTTAACTGACGAGGAGAACACATCGACTAGAACTATACCGTAGAAATGGGGGATATCCAACAAGATATTTAATACTCGTAATTCGAATTTGAAAGGAGTCGGAGCGATTACAAAGCCTAATTAACGACTATGACGTAGGGATTGCTATCATTTTTGCTACCTGTCCTAGCCATATTTTTAAGGTCATTTTTGTTCGGTTTAGCCGATTAGCTAACGAATTCGTCGATTATTTCAGGTTTAGTTACGTACATTAGTTTAAAACTTCAAAGTGAAATTTAAAGTATATTAAACCTTCGAAACAGAGATTTAATTTAATCGAATGTTTTGAAAAAAAAAAACATTTCGAATTGGGCAGAATTTTAAGAGCCTGCCGACTATTTTAAAAAACAAAAGAAGTAACCAATAAAACCGGGAAAAAATTAAAAACCGATGCAGAGGAAATCGCTAAACAGTTACAATTACCGGATGAAGCAATTAAACGTTTTTTAAAATAGTTTACTAAATTTCTCCGAATGCACTCGTAATTCTTACGTTTCGATGATACAATCATCGATCACATTCACAACTTTTTAAACATTGCTTTATCTCTTCTGAAGTTAAGATTACTCTTCTCAAATACGTCTGTATCATTTTCCGCCTAACTCATTAGCAAGACACGTTTGGAATTCTTATAAAACTTTCGAAATGTTCAAATTTCCGTGAAATTCGGGTGTCTCCTGAAAATGTTAAGCGCTGATGAGATGTATAGCATAACACATGCATCAATAAATATTGCTAATATTTTAACTGTAATATATGAATTAGATGTTAAGGACAAAATTCTAACAACTGTTTCAGATATGTCAAAAATGCCATAACAAATCATTAACTAAAGAAGTATTAAGGGAAAATGAAGTTCTGCAATGTTTGATAACAAAATATAAGAACTTTTATTTATTTTATTTTATTATTTACGAGGTACATATTGCCAGGGAGGGGGCTATCACCTCCTTCTTTTATAATTAATTTAATAATCATTCCAGCAGTTCTATTTCATGTCTCCACAGAATAAATTTTTTTTTTTTCACTTTTTTTCCAATATAAAAAAATCAATTACTGCAACAACAGCCCCCGCTTTTTTTGTAAAAGTATATTTTAAAAATCAGCCGCTGCTTCGGTGCAACTTTCATTAGACACCGATTGTAATTTGTAAGAGTTTTTTATAAATAACTGTGTAGCATGTTGACGGAGTTTTTATCTGGCATTTTCTAGTTCGATTAAAGTTCTCTTTATCAATGCATTCGCAGTACTCAAGTATTCACAGTACTGGAGCTACACAGATGCTGGTCAAAGCGTTCCTGTGCCTCTCGTATACGGTCTTCTCTCGCGCATATGCGGTCGTTTTGATCGTTGTACAGTATCAACTACATGATTGCGAACCTATGAGTATTATGGGCGACTTCGAAAAAGCACTGTGACCGAGAGTATCCTTGTACTGGAAAGTGCAAAAAGAAGGACAGCGCACGTAGCATACAACAATGAAGCCGACCGCACCGTTAAGGTCTTTGTGCACATGGTACTCACACTCACCTTCGTCCCTGTCAGTGATGTACGCACGACGTTTGTAATTTTGCGACATGAATGCCCCGGGATGAATTTATGGATTATTTTTGCAACACATACGTACGTGGCATACCAGTGAGAGGACGACGACAAGTAGACCCGCAGCGCTACCTATTAGCTCGGTAGAATCAATAATGAGCAACGGTCAGCAGAAGTCATCGCACTAATAATGCAAGCGAGGGCTGTGGTAGTGTCAGTGAACGTCACCTCAATCTGTACTCTGCTCTGACAGAATTTAAGAAAAAACAAGCGGACAAACCGCCATCACAGAGATAACGAGTGAAAGCAGCTCCAAAACAAAAATAGTTGGAGCTACATAAGCGGATACAATAGCGACCAAATATGAAACACACAGACGCTGTACTTTACTTATGTATCATTAGCCACAATATTGTACTTACGCAATAAAGTAATGTGCTTTCATTCGGGGTTTGTTAATTCACATGGCAACGAATTCGGGAAATTTCTATATTCGAAGGATTGTCTTTCGAGATAATGGATTCGGAAACATGTCCGGGATACTTAACCGCTAGAATGAAAGTTTCATCCGAAAGATCTTACCATTCCAAGTTAACTAAAAATAAACTAGAAATGAACGTAGTAAATTTTTTGACAATTAACGAGTAATTAAAATTTTTCTGAACTACTAGAATTTATCTTATAGTATATATCGATTTAACGTGGAATAAATAATTTTTAAAACATCTTAAGTTAATTGGACCAGCGCATCGATATACTTACTTAATATTGCACAAACAAACCTGCAAAAATACAATTTCATATATATATATATATATATATATATATATATATTTATGTGGGTATTATCTGTATATATATATATATATATATATAGTTTCATCACATCCGGGAAAGAAAGTACTATTAATTTTACGTCGATATTTCCAACGGGCGTAGCGCATCAACATCAACTGGCGGAGATTGTTGACATTAAAATATTTTAAAAATCCAAGCATTAATTTACATAATTCTGTCTCCACATTTTTCATTTTTCTAATTTTATTTCTAGATTCTCTGATTTTAGATTTAATTCTTTTCTTTTTGTTTAACGCAACATCTCCATAATTATTTTTATTTACACATTTTTCTAAGTTCTTTTTAATTTCTCATAAAATAATTCCCTTTTTACTTTTCTATCCCTCTATTTGAACTTCTTTTTAAATTTATTTACATCATCGCTTTTATCTATGCACATAATTGCGTTTTTATCTATTATTATTGCCATCGTTATCGATAATATCACTATTATTCTCCTTTATACTAATTCTAGTACTTTACGTTTTCCTACTAGATTTCAATCTGGTGCGAGATTGAATGAATGAAAGAAGCTAGAATAGGAACAACTGACACAAGGAAGGAAATGAGAGAACCTTAGAGTGTCATTGTATGGAGTAGGAAGACGAAGATGCAAAAGCCGAAAATAGAAAAGAAAACATTCTGAAGAGAGTGAGGAACATTCGAAGAAGACGTGATATTGATATCACACAGAAAAAAGGAATCTTCTGGGTGAAGAGAACATCGCGGGGGGAAGAGACGAGGGAAAAACGAAAAAGTTACGAAGGGAGAAAGGTATGACCGAAACGAAGACGACATATAGCGGTGATCAGGGGACGACAAAGGGAAGGAAACATGTCGAACCATCTGGTCAAAGAAGGTAAGGGCTGAACGGAAAGATAAAAGGAATTCGGATTTGAGAAAAGAGAAAAATAAATATCCTTCCATAATGTAATATGGAGCTGTTTGGAAATATGATTAATATTGTGAGCGGAAAATTTATGAAGAGGATGTCCATTGCAAGCTCCTGAGCGAGCCAAGGAATCAGCCACCTCATTATCCTCAATTCCAGCATGGCTAGGAATCCACAATAAATCAATTTGGATCGAACGGAACAGGAATAATTCGTGAATTAGATTATTAAATATTAAAAATACGAGTATTATTGTAGATTATATTATCCTCTGCATTTTATCTTGTGACTGTGATCACACTTCCGATTTCTACTTTTTTTTTATTTTATTATTAAGAGTACTTTTGCTTTTAGTCGTTGTCAATACATACAGGTACTCACATTTTCCTCTAATTATTCGCCTTTTCTCGAATTTCTCATCTAGTGTTTTTATTATTTTCACCAAATTTCTTAGTTAAAATATGTTCAAAAGTGTTTATTATTTCTATTATAATTCCCCCGAACAGTTTTAAATTCTGCGTAATTTTTATTATTTTAATGGAGTCTTTTATTTAAGTTTTCGTTCGTGCATTTTAAATAGTCTAAAAAGGACGAGCCAGGGTCCTTAAGCTCCCGCTGCATTGAACTCCTCGGAGGTTCGTATCCTTCCAGAATAGTCTCAGACAATATGTCAGTGATCTCAGTCAGTGTCACACCGCCACCCCCGTTAAAGTCGACTGGAATGCGTCTCATATTGTGATACAGCCCTCGCTTTGTCACCATATTTCTCATGTCGATGGCTTTATTAAATTATTTTTTAACCCTTTGTAAGTCAAGTTATACTTTTTGGAAAGGTTTTTGCAAATGAAAAAAGAAAAAAAAGGTTAATAAATTTTCGATATTATATTCATTCATTAGAATAAAATTCGAAAAAAGGGGTTTATTAATTCTTTATGTAGTTTTTTCAGACGGTCGAATTACAAATATGTCACATTGACTTATAACGAGTTAAAATGGGTAAATGGACGCGAGTGAACAGACTGAAGACTACACAGAATTAATGTAAATTTAAAAACTTATCCTTTCCCTTCTTTATTCGAGAGGTTCTTCTCTGCTGATACCGGTTAACAGTTGCTGTTCTTGTTGATTTTACCAGTAGTTTCCTCGTCTCCCCCCCCCCATATGTTACAGCTGGTGCTTAAATGCATCTGTGTAAATTTGTAAATTATTCGTGTATTATTAGTAAAAGTACGGTGACACTCATACTGAAAGGTAAAAATCGGGGTGTTGTGAAAATTAAGTTTTTCATATTATACAAAGACTAACGATCAGAATATGTTTTGCCGGATATTTTGTCGTGGGATCCTTCCTCTTCGGATTTCTTTAATACACTTGATTTCAGATTCGGGGTACTTGGAAGCAACTTACATTCCAAGATAAGCTCCAAAAGTATGATGCATTTCTGATCTGGTAGCTTAGCAGTCTCTAGCTACTATATTGAATTCATGAGCATTATTTATCAATTTACGATAACAGATTATTATTTGTATTGCTTTCACTGATTTATTTAGTTCTATTTTATTATGTTTATATGTAAATAATTAACTGAATTTGTTTTTGATCGTCTTCGATTCACTATTGTGTTATTTTCATATTAATTGTTCTCCGCTGCAATAGGCAGGCAATTAAGAACAAAATAAATAAACGATAATAATTGTCCGCTCATTTTTTTTTCTCATACTTTTTTATTTTCATTCATTTTCTTTCGCCTTTGCTTTCGATAATCCGAGGCTAACGAAATCAAACGGAAGACCCCGCAATAAATTTTCAAATATATTTATAACAATTAGATGTTTAAAAAGCCGCGTCTTTCCAAACACACGGGAAAAGAGAAGATGAAAAAAACCTTCGCACCTAAAACATTTCACGTGTGAACTGAATTTATAACTTATTTTTGCAACGAAAACCACGTATACAATAAAAATCATACATTCTCTCTTGTAGTTCGGAATACTTTAAACTGTCTTTTTAGAAAACTAATTGCTCGAAAATGTGTTTTTCTTATTTTCCGACACACGCGATAAACGTTACAATTTCCGGATTACATTTAAACACGTTTGTTCGCAGGGCCTCATCGTACCGCACAATGGAAAGCCGGGAATAATTCCGAGTCATAAGGCTCTAATACTGCAAGGTGTGAAACGACAAATGACCGGTAACTACACTTGTACAGCCTCCAGCGTCGAAGGAGACGGAACGAGTAACTTGGTTCAGCTGAGCGTAATGTGTAAGTACCTTGAAATTTTCGTTACGTTTCTTTATTATTTTTGTCACACTATCGGCCAGCTATTCCGAAAAAAAGTTTTGTTTCAAAGCACCCCCCCTCCTTTATCGAATCTCATTTCTTACATCTCTCTCGATATGCATGTTTTACGAGAAAACGGTAAATATTTAAATCGTCAATCGGAGAGGCGGGTGCAATGATAAGAAAATTACCCCACTGACGTTGGAAGCATTAAATGAAAAACTCCCTCAAAATCACTTTATTCATCGTCTTTTCCTGAAAAAAGTAATTTAATTTCTTTAAATTAAGATGGATTATGACGTGCTTAAAGTCGGCGTGCGAGCTAATCTCGGACTTTGATTTGACACCGATGATAGGTCGATAAGAAATCATCCTCTTCTCTGATTGCTCTAGCGCTCAATCTGACAAGACTTATTCAAAATGCGAATTATTAATAACGACACAGATTGTTACTGTTCGTTTTCGGCATCGTCTTTCCCGTCAAAAGTTACAAACAAGCGTTCCAACTACCTGAACAGCAACCATTAGTGCGCAGCGCCAACTATTACATTCCAGGTGCTGTAGGAAGGAGCTGTTTATTTACCCTCTTCGAATTCCGCCGACCAATAGTAAAAGTTCAAATATTTCTTGGTCTGTTTTGTTTTTTTTCTGTTTTTTTTTCATCGCTCTCCAGTAAAATTTTAGCGGCTTCCGGAAAGAGGAACTCTTGTTAACGGCAAGTTCTTATCTCCCGCAAAATAACTTCTGGAGTCTGCGGTTGAGCAACAATCGTTGAATTCCGTCTGTTCGGGTTTGCTGATGATCGTAGTAAAAACTTTCCTTCGTGTCAGAGACGAACTTAAGTAACTTTAGTGTCTTTCCAGCGACTCTCTAATTACTCTTAAATTTTACATTTAATACCTGAAGAAATCATAAACTTATCGTCAACGTCGTTGTCGAATGATTTCTGCACGCTTAGACACACACATGAGCACAACGAGACTAGTTTTTAGCCAGAAGAAAATATGAATTAAACGAAAGTGAATTCTTTGCTGCTTTCTGTAAAGTTATATTTTTCTTATAGCGAAGTATAATTTCTACGCAACGTGTTGAAATTAGTTCTAACCAAGAACATGAATTTCATCCGTAGATTAGCTGAATAATTGTGGCTTTATCGGAAGAAACGTTCTCCGCTTAAATTACGGGACGTCCGATACTTCATGTTTAGTGAGGTCGGTGCTTTCAGTTGCCCGCTTTCCACTGCTGTCACAGTAAAATCCTTCTTCCAACGCCCCTGCATAATTGAACACGCAATTTTTTACTTGCGTTTTAGTCAGCGACATTCGGCAAACCTTAAATGCCCTTGACCAGCAAAGTCCACTAACATGCTAAACGGACACCTTTACTTTGTCCTAAAAAGAAATTCAAATTCCCCTTCCGTGTAAAATATTTACTCCTTCATGTTCATATTTCACAACGTTTAAGTCTAAACCAAACATGATAAATATGCAAAACCGAATTGTTCACTAAAAATTTTAATAAGAAATAATTTATATTAACATTTTTATTACGAGCATATTACGACAAATTCGCTGAATACACAACGGAAAAAACCAACGGGGAAAAACACACAAGCAGAGTGAAACCGACTGTGGGTCACCACCGTGTATTTCGTGACGAGGAAACAATGAATTCACAAATTCGGCAACTAACTACACGCATCAATAAAACGGAAAACAAAACGTATAATTTATTAACATCATGACTGTAAAAAAAAAAAGAAGAAAGAAACAACAAAAAAACACATATATATCCATATATCGAGTCAAAATATGCGACACGTAAAATAAAAATGATTAGCGATAAAAAAATAGTAAACTATTGATTACGTACCTGATCGAACCGACAATCCGAACCAATCGCTCTTTCATCAAAGAAATTAGTTCACTCGATTTACAGTCACAATACGCGGACAGTAATTTTATATATTTCCCATTCAATCAAATAATTACAAAATAAAACACGCCCCGAAACCGTATTAATATATATATATATATATCATTCGATGTTTGTAATGTGCGGTTTAATTGATTCGCGTTCAGTTTAGCTGATAAGGATTTTAACTTGGTGAGTTCGTTTGATAATTTAAATCTATTGAAGCGGTTTACTTTTGTTTTTATCTAACTTATACATCGTATATATGTATACATATGTATCTCTAGTAGCGAATATGACTAGTGTCGAAAATACTTATTTCGACACTAGTATTAAATACATAGATGATATTAAGCAACTGCTTAATGAATCGCACAATATGAAAGTGAAACTAAAAGAAGGAATTTTTCAAAAAATTGGTAACCTGGTAACAACTTTAGACTTGTTAAAAACGCATGTAAATAAATTAAACGGTAACTTCAATGAGTTAAAGAAAAATACGGAAAAGAACATAACAAATATAGTTTCCGGGGGTTATTTCAGACAAAAAACCATCTTATTCTTCCAAATTAAAAACTAAGTTGTTTACAAATAGTAATTTAATAACTAAAAATAAGTACGATTATCGAAGATACAAGTAATTCAGATGATAGGAATTGGAACAATGATTTAAACAAAATCAACACAAGTAAAATCGGAGTTGATGTTGGATTTATAAAACAACATAAACGTAAAGTTATAATTGGTGTTAAAGATGTAAACCAATATGAAACCTTAAAACAAGAAGTTTCAAACAATATAACAAATATAAAAACCAAAACTGCATTAAAAAAGGAAGGACCCAGTGATTTCGATAGTTGGTGTTCATTCCTCAACTACAGAATTAGATATTAGTATGGCGATTAACAACAAAACGGGTAAAAATCCAAAAACTGTTACGCTAAAGAAAACTAATGATGGTAAACTACGTGCATTTGTACGCCTGGATCCTGTTGCCTACCGTATATTAATAGAGGCTGGTTACATGGTTGTGAACTGGTCAAAATGCAAAGTATATAATTATATTCCGATCATCCGATGTTTTAATTGCTTCCGGTTCGGCCACATGAAAAATGAATGGTAAAACTGATTCAACTCGTAGCAAATATACACTGGATGAAAATCAACTTAAAGCAAAATGTAAAAATTGTTTTTCGCATGCCTGTTTACAGCATGTGAAAGAAAAAGGTAACATTTCTCTAGAAGTTAAGAAAAATATTATTAATAATATTACACACAACACGTTTTCCTATGCTTGTCCATTGTATATTAAAATCGTAAATAAAGTAAAACATAATATAAATTATGGCTAATATTAAATTAATTTTGCAAAATGTAAATCACTGCAAGGAAGCGCAACCAGTATTAAATTTAAATAATCAACATAACACTAATTACTTATGTGTCATTTGCGATCTTTATTTATATGGTAATGAAAAACAGTACAACTTCTTATTGCATAGTAAGTATGTTGCTATCTGTAGTAATATTAAGAACGTTAGTAGTACCGAAATTTCAGATTACACTACTAAAGTTAACGTGTAAAGGATATTGTTATTTTTGGAATATACTTTCCACCTAATACCGACTTAATTTATCAATTTACACTACTGCTTAAACATATAAAACAAAACCGGAGACATAACGTAATAATAGTGGGAGATTTTAATTCAAGATTAAAATTTATGGAAAGCAAAAACTTCCAACACAGGCCCAGAAATGCACAATTTGAAAATTTTGTGTATTCAGGGAACTTAACAATTAAAAATGATTATAATGTACATACGTTTCAAAACTACAATGGACAAAGCTTGATAGATTATGTTCTAGTAAACATTAACTTTAAGTATAAGTTGTCTAGCGTTATGCTTCAAGATTTTCACTGAAGTGGGTCATAAAAGTATCAGTATTGAAATTTTTGATACAAATATTATTAATAATGATAATATTCTTACCTTGGATACAGATATATTTATTAGTAATCTTAATGCCGACTTAATGTTAAATTTCGAAACGAGCTTAAAACTTGCAAGTACCGAACTTCAAGTAAATAATATTATTAAACAATTTACTGATAATTTAACAAATAACGTAAATAAAAGTCCAAGGTTAAAAAGCCTAAGACGAACAAATCCTGGTGGAACAGAGATTTAGAATATTTTAAATTACTTGTCAGAAAGCTCAATAATATTAAACACACAAAAATTTTATAAATAAACTCATATATAAAGTAACTTTAAAATTGTATAGAAACAAAATTAAATATTTCAAGCAACAGGCCTGGAGAACATTTTGTAGTTCGTCCAGGGCCTGGGGTAAACCTTATAAAATTTTAACGAATTCTGAACCATTTAAATTTCCAGATTTAAAAATTAATGGTAATAATGACACTTGTTGCTCTATTACTAGCAATAAAGACAAAATGAGTTTACTAATGAATTCATTTTTTAATTTTAAAGAAACTGGTTCTATTTCACTAGATAAAATCACAGATATACATAAATAAACAACTGCAGTTTGAAGTAACATATTTTGAACTAAAACAAATTATACAAAATCTTACTAATAGAAAAGACCATCTTCGAATGGTTAACAAGGTTATTAAAATTATATTTTTTTACTTTCCAAATTTATTGTTAACACTTTACAATAAACTATTACAATTTAATATATGTTTCCGTCCGCTTGCAAATGTGCTACTTTAATTATGTTAAACAAACCAAACAGGGATTTGAGTAAAGTAAATGGCCACATAGAACAATATGCTTATTAAATTCCTTAAGTAAAGTTTATGAAAAAATTATTCTTAAATTTTTAAACAACGAAATTAGCAGCACATCCGTGCTTAATGCGTACCAATACACGGTTTTAGTCTTTTCTACAGAACTTGCTGTTGCAGATGTAACTGATAATTTATTACAAAACAAACAACGGAATAATCCGTCTATTATTATTTCATTTGATATAGAGGGAGCATTTAATAATTGTGATTGTCAAGTGAGATAATTGATACATTAATTGTAAATGGTTTTAGTTTTAACGTAATAACCCTAATACACGATTATTTAACTAACAGGAGAGTAATGTGGGCCTATCAAAACGACATTGTTGATGTTAAAAATAATTTTGGCGTTCCACAAGGTTCAGTTCTTGGACCGGTCTTGTGGAATATTTTATATTCTAATATCCATTCTAAATTAAGTAATATATACGCAGGCCTACGTTCATACAGCTATGCTGATGATTTACTTTTGGTCTACAACGTACATTTATCTAGTAACTCGACTCTGTCGTCCCACATTGCTAATTGTAATGAAGTTATTTGTAAATTTAAAACAATAGTAAATGCTATAATAAAATAAACTTTAATAACAAACAATATAGTTCAATAAATTAGATAAATACCTATTTAGAAACGTTTTCGGGCATAACCCATCATCAGCTAACACTAACTTAAAGGAAACTTAAAACATACTCTAAATGCTTTAAACCTCAAATTTGAGATTACCAAATCTCAAATCATGGTGATACCTGGTCGAGACAAAAACCTTCGATCAAATTTGTTACAATAATATTAAAATTAATAATCATACGTTTAGTTCTACTGACCATATTAAATATTTAGGATTCATTTTAGACGATAGATTAAAGTACAATAAGCATATACAGTACATAAATAATAAGGTTAATAAATATTATTATATTTTTAAATCCCTCGGCGGTTAATTATGGGGACTAAATTACAAAATCTAAGATAATACTCTACAAAGGTACTAAAGTCATTATAGTCATATTATGCGGGTGTCTACTACAACCGGTTAACTAAACAACAAATACATAACGTAAACTTCAACTGTCGGAAATTTCTAATTGATTTAACTTCTTTATATATGTATAGCTGCTACAAATATTGCAATTCAGACCATAGCACGGGTCTTACCTATAGATCTTTACATAAAAAAAAAGAGATCTCTAATTTTTAATGCTAAAAAAGAAAATAATGGTATTATAAGTAAAGAACTCCTCAAGCAATTTGATTTACAAATTTTTAATGAATTTAAAACAAGATACGATACTCTATCAAATGGTAAATTAATAAATAAGTTCTTTCCTAACGTAATAGAACGCTTTAAAAACAAAAACATTAAAGTAAATTATTATATGACTTGAATACTCACTGGTCATGGTTCCATTGGATACTTTTTAAATAAATTAAACATTATTGCAGACGGTAAATGTTGTAATTGTGAAAGTAATGAAGTAGAAAATGTTCAGCACATAATATACACGTGTAGCAAGTATAATCACCTGCGACAATTGTATATGATTGACTGTGCACTTCAACTAAGTGAAATTATTCTACTAGAACAATTTCCTGTATTCATTTCTGAATTATTTAAAATTAAACATATGTACAAATAATCGCTACTGGTAGCCATAAGCTAATTCGCAGGCTACTCTAGTTTGCTATATTTCTTTATTAAAGTAATAATAAAAAAAAAAAAAAAAAAAAAAAAAAAATATATATATATATATAGATATGTTATATGTACACATAAATCGATCGTTTAAATTTCGTTATGGAGCACAATGATAGTTCTATAATGCTTACAGAAGGGTTACTTTAATTACCTACACCATTTTTAAAATAAAATAATCATGGTTTGCGGAGAAATTTTTATTACAACTTATACTTCACAACGATTTTTCATCATAATGATGTTTTCATATGTTAACCCTGGAGAAGAATGATGTTAATATATATATATATATATATATATGGGTGTGTGTGTATATGTATTAAGGGTATGTATATGTAGACTTATACTCGTTCACTACATAGTAACGACCAGGATTGATGAAATCGTCATTCACTGTAGTTCATCGAACAGCTAATGTATTTAAGTTTTTTATGTTTTGGATCGAATAAATCGCATTTTCAATTTGCAATGGTGTAGGGCGAAATTTGTCAAATTCCTTGATGCGGAATTTCAAAAATAAAAGCGGAGAGCTTGACAATATTTAGTGGGAAAATGCGAAATTTCGAAATAGATAAATAGGTAGATAATAAAGTGTAAGATCTTATTTCCACGCATCGAATGCAGGTGGCTGAAATCTTGTTCTGGGTCAGGTGGTATATACCAGAAAGTGATAGTTTGAAGGCGTACATTAAACTCGGAAAGCCACTTTCGCCAGCTGAGTACCTAACAACGCTTGTATCACTAGTTCACGTAAATGAGTATTTTTCCTGCTAATTTTGCACTTAACCGTCTACGATAGCTTTTCAAAATGCTGAAGCTGCGAGCGAATCTTTAAAAACCCATGTTTCTGCTCTTAAATTTTTTCTGTTTTTGTCTTTCAAGTAAGAACGTTCTTGCAGAAGAAATTTCTAAATTAAAAACAAAAGTACCAGATATTATTGATAAGGTGTTAAGCGGTAGAATGGCAATATACGGCGCTGAGATGAAACTTATAACGGGTAGTGCCGCCCGGGAAGAACGAAGAGTGCAAGAAGAAAGTCAAAAAATAAAAGGGAAGATAATGAAAGTCTATAGGACAGATTAACGTGAAATAGAAAAACTTGAAACAATAAAAGACGTTTGCCGAAATGTTGTACATCTTTGCCTCGCATATAGACGCAACAGCAACAAATAGCGGGAAATTGTACGTAATTCGGAATCGATTCGACACCGTCATTTATATAAATCGTCAGCAAATGCTTGGTCTACATGGTGTATACACGACGTCATAAACGGATGAGCACTTTTTAATATCCGGCAAAATGCGCGAGAAATCTCGTCAACGAACTTGCTCTAGTGAAAGAGTAAATTTGAAAGCCCTTCGGAGCTGTTTCGAAAAAATTCCCGCGTCAGAGTACCGTCGATATTTTCTCAGAACAACTGGTCTCCGCTTAATCATAGCTGGTTTAAAACGACAAAAAAAAATCATCCTTTATAAACGAGAACATATTCGACTGAATAATGCTTACCCGATTAATCAAAGAATTAATCCGCTAGCACCTCAGTTGCTGTCGATAATCTATATAACACCACATCGTATTAAGAAACAAATGAAGAATTAAACTTGTATTCACAACACAAAATTACAACAATGCTTATATTACTAAATCTAACTAAGCACCGTGAATTCTTAACGGAACACAATTTCTTTTGCTTTGCAGGCAAAATAAAAATGCTAAAAATTTCCCAAAACCATAGCCTATTTGTTCGTCGAATTACCAAATGGCGAATCTTGAAACAACGTCTCTCGGTACAGTTCTTCCATACGATTAACTTCTCCGGTCTTCTGATTATACTTCCTTATTTATCAACAACGCTAGTCACTATTCTTTTGCTCAACTTGTTCGTCGTTTCTTTTGTCTTCGTCAATAGTTGAAAATCATTGTTCATTTTTTGTAGTCTTTCTGCCTCGATACAAAATGCTTGTTTTCTCACTTCTCTTGTTTTTTTTTCTTTGTATATCTTTTTTTGACTCGAACGAATTCATCCGGGGATCCTTCTATTCCCATATTGTTTCATTTTCATATGCCGTCATCCAGGCTTTTCTTGGTTTTGTCATAGCTGATATTAAAATATTATCATTTATAAAACTTCCTTTAATTTATTCCATGTACGTTCCTTATTTTCCACATTTTACAAATCGATTAATCTCAATTCCGACTTTTTCCTTAGTATTAGAGTTTCGAGGTAAGTCTGTCTTTTTCATTTCCTACAACTGAGTTATGATTCGAATTAATGTTAGCAGCAGGATACACGTTTTCATCCCTTTTACTGCATTTCGAAATCTGTGATCACAGTATACAGACTATAATTACAGTTCGAGTTTCAAAACGCTATAAAAAACGAGCCACTGGTCAGAATGACCTCAAATTTGAACAGAATATTATTGAGTATGGGGGAAAGCGGATGTCATAAAAAAATAAATAAAAAATAGTCCCAATTTTTTTTTTCTTTAGCCTGAACAAATACAGTTTATTTGGTCAGCAAGCTACGCTAGGATTCATCATCATCATCATTTCCATCTCCTATTCAGGAGGTTGGTGCGGTCCCTCGTTTTACTACAGTTGTCTCTGCCTGGCCATTTGTATTCCTTCCAATAGTGAATTTATTACAGAGGATTAGATATCGAAAATTACTAGTAGTAGAAAAATAAGGAATGGAAAGCAGTGCTGTAAGCGTCATAATTTTAAATGGTTCGACTATAAATGACAAATGAATCGTAAAACAACGACTAAGGTGTAAGTTAAATGTTAAACCGTTCAGTGTGCATGGCTGTGTACAGGCGTGATACTCATTTCCATCTGCAAGGGTACGTCAATACACAGGCCTAAAACCGCGAACAGCTGAAATGACGTGGTTGCGCCAAAGACACTCATAGCGCTTACCAGTGACGGTACAGGTAACAGAACCGAAAGCAACCGTCTCCTCGGAAAAATATGGCTCTGTGATAAATAATGCCGTAAACTCGCACCTTACAGTGACTTTTTCAGAATTAAGCGGTACTGGTCGATTTGTGAGTGGATTTTCTGTTGTCCATATTCGGAAATTCTGTGTATTGACATATCCTTGCAGATGGAACTGAGTATCACCACACCTGTACACAGCCATTCACACTGAACGGTTTAACATTTAACTTACACCTTAGTCATTGTTTTACGATTCATTTGTCATTTGTAGTCGAACCCTTTTAAATTATGATGCTTGCTGCTTTCCATTCCTTATTTTTCTATATATCTAATCATAGCGTAGCTTGCTACCCTTTGTTCAGGCCAAAGAAAAAAAAATTGGAACTATTTTTTTTTCCTTTTTCGTTTTTATAATCAATAATATTTCGTTCAAATTTGACGTCATTCCGATCAATGGTTCTTAGGAAACGTGAACTTTAATTATAATCACCCTGTATAATATAATCAATCTGATTTCTAACGATATTATCACCATTGTCTCTGCTGGTAAAAGCAAAAATACGGATTAGCATGCCAAAGTATACTCGATCGGGATGGACGATGTATTTTATTTACGTAGATAAGTGTACCTAACGATAGGAGAACAAGTTCAAAAAGGAGCAGAAAAAGGGCCCAAAAATTTTATACTTATTGGAAAAAAAATAATAATATTAAAAAATAAATAGAACTAAAGAACTATAGAACCTCTGGAGTTTTTCAATTAACATCAAATATACTTTAAATATACTTAAGACTGAGTGAAAGTTTAAAAATCTGAATCAACTAATAGAAATAACAACGTAAAAAACCAGTGTCGTCGAGTTCGAAGGCGCCAGGTGCGTAGAAACAGCTGCTATATCGACTCTTCCTCCGTAAATGGTGTTAAATAGTTCTCGTCGGTTTTCACATGAAGATGGCGATGACACAATTCTAAATGATATGCCTCATAAGAGACCGTCTGTAAGTCGGAAAAGCTGAATGTTGGCAGAATTTTTCTTCGCCTAGTATATAATAGAAAGCGAGCGAGCAACAGATGCAGAATAAACTTGAAGAAGACCGCCAGCACGCGCTATGTTCACAGTGCACAAGCGAGAATAAAAATTTCTCGGTGTGCTAGAAGCCACTTGAGGGGAATCTGATGTTGTAAAAAGTCCAGAGTACTCATTAAAGATAACAGTGAAAGAGGAAATATCGATTGTTTCGCAAACGAACCGAAATGGTTACGGCGTAGGCCCTTAAATCATACATCTCAGATGTCATTTTAGATAAACGTTCGACTACTTGAAAAGTTTCGGCGATTCTGTCAGTCGACACAAGACCGCAACCGTCTCTGTTGATTTTCGCACACGGTGGTATTGAAGGAAAAAAGACTTGCGAGTCCCACTGAATGATTTACACTCGGATCGAAGAGGAATTCGTTGAAAAGAACGTGATCGACATTGGAGGTACGAAAAGCTGCCGAGATAAAATAGCTCAAACGAGGTGAAATGCAAAAACAAATCCTAAAAAAGAAAAAAAAAAGAAAATAAAGCCTAAATCCTTCTTCTGCATTATGAAAGCAGAGTTATCTTAATTCCAACTGGAAAAGTTGTGTGTGTGTGTCACAGTGATTTAAGCGTATAGTATATGAAATATTCGATCGAAGACAGAGCGGACTAATTGGAGTGAAATGATTGAGACAAAGCTAAAATTGGTGATCACAAGTTGTACACTGTGATTTTAAAGGATGCGGTACATAACAGCATATCGAGGAATCTTCAAGGCACACTAATCCATCTACGAAAATATGCAAAAGTCGAGCTATTCGGCTGCTTCAATGATATAGGAATGAGGTAGCTAGCTGCGTCTAATGGCCATGGTATGTAAGAGAATATGCAATTATTTACTGGCTTTTATCTTTACCGGATGTGCTTTCTTCGGTCCTATGGCTGGAACTCTTGGATGGTTCGGTTGCTATAAAGCTTCGAGAGATTCTTTTATCAAAAGGGTGTTCTTTCCTTTTTCCTCTAACCAATTTTTTTTGTCCACAGTCGGACGGTAAGAAACGATTTCGTATTTCCCCGCATTGATTTAATTTTCGGATTAAATGGAAGAAAAAAAAAATAGACAACAAAGTCCATAAAGTAAAAAAAAATTCCATCTACATCATATACATAATACGCTACATTTTATCTGCTATTTCGAAATTTTTTTTCACGCGGTATTACAAATGTATAAGACTTATTTCTAGATCGAACTTTAATTGTATAAAACACACGCCATAAGAGTAATTATTTTTGAACTTTTCGCAAACTTCAGAATTTCCGTGAAGCGATCGAAAAACGTTTCCGTTAACATCGACATATAGAACATGACCAAAAAGAAAATAATTTCAAATTTTTTTCCGCCGATTTCGGAGCTCTCCCCCCTCCCTACGAGGTCCAATTTGATAGTTGAAAATTTCGCTACGCTTAACCAGAGAAATTTCTGCGAATACGCGCGCTTATAAGCTGGTTTAAAATGTTTACTTTTATCACTAGCGCGGCAAAGAGGAACGTATTATTTTTCACGCTTTTGCGAACTTTTCGCAAAAGTTCCGTTAAACAGTCGAAATAACGATTTTAATCATGAACAAAATAATTCGGGCAACTGCTGGCAATACTAACGTTGAAACTGAAGAAAATTTTCCGTATAATACGGCCCTCGAGTAAACGTAGAAAGTCATATGCGAACAATGAATTTTTTAAATTAAACTGCAGTTCGCGTAATATTTCGAATAATACAACCTCCCTTTACATCGAAAATCCGGACGATTAATATTCGAAAATATGACAAAAAAAAAAGAAATAAAATCATTTCGAATATAATGTGAAATATTCCCTCCAAAACGACCTCCCCCCTCGAAATTCTTAATAAGGAAACTAAACAAATATTTCTTAACATCTAAACGGCTACACTGAAAAGATAAATATAATGTGTAATTTTTTCTCGAGACTGATTAAATTATCAAGGAGAGTATCGCTAAACTATAGTTTAAGAAGCGGGCGCCGCAAAACATACTAGAAGCGCCCAAACTTTTAGAATTTAGGGTGTCATTTTTTCTATATTACCCTTCAACAAAAATTATATGTAAAATGTCTTTTTTTTTTTTAAATATCTGTTTAGAGTATCCGATTTATTATTGAAAACAGCGCAAGATACTTCTTTTCATGTAAACGAATATTGGAAATTTTTAAAACAAAGACAAGTTTTTTAAAAGAAAAAATCTATTTTATTTTCTTTAGTAATATTATATTAATATTTTTATTCGGTGTTTCTTTAAAACTACAACACCAAACAAAATATAAAGTGTTAAAGATATTTGTTTTTTTTAGCTCATCCTTCGCCATTTGGCCAGTTTTTTTTATAGAATCTATTCGCTTGAATGGTAAGAAACGTAAAATATTAACATTTTATTAAAATTTAGTGTCATAATAAAACGTTAAAATTTTGCCTGTTTTGTTTTCCTTTCTTTTTATTAGTATTCTTAATAATATAAAAAATCGAATAATTCTTTCGGCAGTTTGAATAATTGTTTTCTAAACTATATTTTACGTTTTTTCTCTGCAAGTTTAACACTTTTCCGGTGTCTTGTGCAGGTAACCATTGATAAAAGTAAATTTTTTTTTCAATTGTTGTTTTTTCTTGAATTTGGATGTGACGAAAAATAATAATACTAACAATTCTAACAATAAAATAAATACAAATACAAAAAAAAACCGATCGTTAGATAAACCGAAATCTGTTTATACCAATGTATTATCTCCTATCCCAACAGAGGAAAATTATTCGCTGCAAGCCTCCATGCAAACTGACAATATTCAAGTAAAAGACCACAGCTGGCAAGAGATCGTAAATAAGAGGAAAAGGCAAAGAGAATACGTTAGAAGTGTTTCCTCGGAGCAAGTAGAGAAAAAGATACTTAAGCAAAATAAAAACAGGTTTGCTTGCTTGGCATCTGATGATTCTAGCGAGAACGAAGATATAGAACCTACACAGCACAAAAAGGAACTAAAACCTCCTGCTATAACAATTTATGGAGTAGTAGATTATACCAAAATGTTGTCAGATATTGCCAGCGTCATCCCAACTGGTGACATACGTTGCAGATCCCTAACAGACAAAAGAGTCGAAATTAAATCAAACAGTATAGACAGTTATCGTACACTAGTTAAATATCTACGTCAGGAAGAAATAGAACATCACACATATCAAATTAAATCTGAAAGAAGCTTTCGGGTAGTAATCCGACACCTACATCACTCGGTAGAAATAAATGATATCAAGACTGCCCTAGAAGAAAATGGACACCAAATTAGGCATATAACTAATATCAAGCATAGGGTAACTAAGCAACCCTTACCATTATTCTTTGTAGACCTCGAACCGCACGAAAACAATTCTGATATATACAAAATTGAAACATTACTTCATATGAAAGTTAAGATAGAATCTCCGCATAAAAAGAATATTATCCCTCAGTGTTTTCGCTGCCAAAGGTATGGCCACACTAAAACCTATTGTAACAGGGCGTATGCATGTATCAAATGTGGTAATAACCATGCATCCACCAATTGTAATAAAAAACGGGACGAAACACCAAAATGTGCCAATTGTCATGGAGATCATCCATCAAATTATAAAGGATGTGCCGTCTATAAAAAGCTGCAAAATATCAGAAATCACCAGCAACATGCAGTAAAAAGTAGAAACAATACATTAGACAAATACGCAAACTCCAGACATTTGCCCCCTTCCGGTCTCCAAGAACATACAGAGACAAATCAAACTGAAGGTCTTAATTCAACACAGCGCTTGACTTATGCGCAAATCGCAGGACAGCGGCATAAACGAGAAATAAATAGAACTTCTGAAGTCAATGACAGTAATAATAATGACATTGCAACAATGCTACATACATTCTTAACTGAAATAAAAACCCTTTTTCTTGAAATGATGCAACAGCAAAATCAGGTGCTTAACAATGTTATACAGACTATTACAACTGCTTTACTTAATAAAAAATGAAGAATTTAAAAATAGTTACCTGGAACACTAACGGTGTTCTTAATCATATCGATGAAATACAAATGTACATTTTGCAAAACAATATTGATGCGCTTCTAATATCTGAAACACATCTCACTAACACAAGACATATTACATTCCCGGGATACAATTCATATTATACAAATCATCCAGATAATACAGCACACGGTGGCACTGGTGTTATAATAAAAAATAATATAAAACACTATGAACTGAACAAATATAAATTCAATTACCTACAAGCGACCAGTGTAGTAATCACTGAAGGTCCAAATAAAAATATTACTCTCTCAGCAGTATACTGCCCTCCGAGGCATATTATAAAAAAAAAACATTTTACCGACTTCTTCAGAACTTTAGGTAACAGATACATTGTAGGAGGAGATTTCAATGCGAAAAATATTCACTTTGGGTCAAGACTGACAGTGCCCAGAGGGAAAGAATTAAAATCATCCATGGACGAAACATACAGCATGGTCTATTCATCGGGAACACCTACTTATTGGCCAACCGACCTTAATAAAACACCGGATCTCTTGGACTTCTTCATAATAAAAGGAATTTCATCCCCATTTATTGATGTTAGGACTGACGAAATATTGTCATCAGATCATTCATCGGTTACACTAACAATTAGTCAGCATATAGTTAGAAAAATGCGGAAACCAAAACTCCATAATAAATTCACAGATTGGGATGCATTTCGAGAGCAGCTTGAACGTACAATGAACGTTAAAATACCGCTGAAAACTGCAAAACAAATAGATGAAGCGGTAGAATACTTCATTAAAGTCATACAACGAGCTGCGTGGAAATCCACACCAAAGGAAAGAGGTTATGAGCCTGTTATCTATTATCCAGATAAAATTAAAAAAGCGGTCCAGTTAAAACGGAAACTGAGAAAACAATGGCAATTATCGAGAAACCCTACCCATAAAACAGCATTAAATAAGCAGACGAAGTTTTTAAAGAAATTATTGCAAGATTTAAAAAACAAATCCTTAAAACAAAGGTTAACAAATCTATCGCCCCTGCCGCAACATGACTACTCGTTGTGGAAAATAACAAAAAATCTTAAAAGACCTGTACATGCGGTGCATCCGTTAAGAAAATCAAGTCGAACTTGGGCTAAAACGGACTCAGAAAAAGCAGAAGTCTTTGCAAAACATTTCGCAAACATATTTCAGCCATATCCTGGAAATTCAACGCTGACCCCTGATGCTTACTGTTATGATGTTTCTAAACCAATAAAACTCACATCTCCGGGGGAAATTAATAACTTAGTAAAAACTTTAAATCCGCATAAATCTCCGGGTTATGACTTAATTACGGCACGGATTTTAAAGGAATTGTCCAGAAAAGGTTTTATATTTCTGACATATGTCTTCAATGCGATGCTCCGGCTACGGTATTTTCCGATACAGCTAAAACTGTCACAAATTATCGTCATTAAGAAACCGCTTAAACCACCGACAGAACCGGACTCGTATCGGCCCATCTCCTTGCTGTCCGTAGTCTCTAAGCTTTATGAAAAGCTGTTGCTGAAGCGGTTAATGCCAATTATTAACGACAAAGAGTTAATACCGGAACATCAGTTCGGTTTCAGAGCTAAGCACGGTACAACAGAACAAGTGCACCGCATAGTTAACACTATAGAGGCATCCCTCGAAGGGAAAAAGTACTGTGACGCAGTGTTTTTAGATATAAGCCAGGCTTTTGACAAAGTCTGGCACGACGGTCTGTTACACAAAATAAAACGTCACTTTCCCCATGAAATATATCAATTACTTTGGTCATACTTACACGAAAGATACTTCTTTGTGAAGTATGGAGATGACTCATCAGATATATATCCGATAAAAGCAGGCGTTCCGCAGGGAAGTGTGCTGGGGCCACTACTCTATCTCATATACACGTCAGATATTCCTACGCCCTCCAACGTGCAGGTAGCAACATTTGCTGATGATACCGCGATCTTATGCTCGGATGTATGCCCGGTTAAAGCGCGTAACACCATTCAAGAAGCTGTTACTGAACTCTCATCGTGGTTTAGCCAATGGAAGATTAAAACTAATGAAAGCAAATCAAGGCGAGTAATCTTTACTAACAGAAGAATTGTGCCAACGGAAGATATAATCCTGAATGATGTTCCAGTTCCACAACACACAGATGTAAAATATCTTGGTATGTATCTCGACCAAAGATTAACATGGAAGAAACACATAACAGCAAAACGGATCGAACTAAATGCAAAACTGAAGCAAATGTACTGGCTATTAAACAGAAAATCAGAAATATCTCCTGAAAATAAACTATTAATATACGCTCAAATCCTAAAGCCAATTTGGCGGTACGGTTGCCCCTTATGGGGCTGCTCGAAAAAGAGCAATATAGCGATCATCCAACGGATACAGAATAAAATCCTTCGAATGATAGTCAATGCTCCGTGGTATATCACCAACTTAACACTACATGAAGATCTAAAAATCAAGACCGTGCTAGAAGTAATAACTAATGATGCAAAAAAGTATGCTAGCAGACTGGAGATACATCCAAATTACTTAGCGATCGTACTGTTGGATAATTCGATGGAAGTTCGGCGGCTTGACAGAGTCAAGCCGATGGACTTAGCCTAACAAAAAGGAAAAGTAATCTTCTGCACCTATCGCTGGATAGAGTGCTACTCAATGTTACGCTCTAATACTAAAATTGCCAGATAGCTGTTATCAGCTAGGAGCAATTTGGCAAAAAAAAAAAAAAAAAAAAAAAAAAAATTTGGTATCGCTTCTATTTCAACTTTTATTTTATAATGTACTTTTCCTGATGATATGTTTGGTTTCCGTCCTGGTGCCACTGACTGCATATCCCTTTTCCTTTCCGATATCTATAAATCTCTTATTCACGGGAAATTTACCACCACTGCGTTTGTTGATGCCGCCTCTACCTTTGATAATGTTCACCTACCTTCTCTACAGAATAAAATGCTTTCCATTAACATCCCTCTTAAGTTTACTTCCTTAGTTATCAATCTTTTCCGTAATAGAACAATTCGTCTTTCTACCCGGTTCTTGGACGATTTCAGATCAGCTTTTCGGGGTCTTCCGCAAGGATCGTGCTCGAGTCCTACACCTTTCAACGACAAACAACAACAAACGTATATTTATACAATTCTATATAATAATATAAAACATTTAAATTTTGTTTTATCCGTACCGAAAACGAGTGTTTCTTACCGGATAGGAACATGAGACTTATAAATTTTCTTATTATTAGTCGTACATAATTAAAATTTGCGGGAAAAACAATAAAAAAAAACCCGCACACATGCATAAATCCTTCCAGAAAATAAAGGAAGATCTATACTAATTTACTCGATAACGAGATATTACGTACGCTACGAGAAGTCGAAATTCGCAACTTGCTTAACATTAATACGAAATACAAATAATTTAGACATTATGCAATCGCCAGACACGCAAAAGTTTCGTAGAGTTATTCATTTAAGTGTCAATAGTATATGTGCGTTATCCTTCTATGTTTATATTTTTTGTATCTGAGCTTTAGGGTTTGATAATCATAAGAGCCTATATTATTTATTAATATTAAGTCAAATGCACTGCACGTTTCAAAAAATTTCCGCGTGTTCTCTGTAATTAATATTTCCTGAATGTACGGTATTTTTACATATTCACGCATATAGTATTGATGTTAGTGTATCGTGGTTTATTTAGTACTATTCGTAGACAATGATTTTGAATTCTTTGGAGTTCTTGAATAATAATTTAACTGCTAGACGACGAAATTATTACTGCATCTAATATTTTGGGAAGAATGATTTGTTTATAGATAATAAGTTTGTTTTCAGGTGTTAAATGGGATTTTCTATTAAAGTATGGATGTAGACAACAAATCTCTTTCTGAGCTTTTATAACTTTATTTTTAATTAGTTTCGTGAAGGTTAATCTTTTATCAAGTGTTAAACTTAGGTATACTGGATTTCATCCTTCCATTATTCAACCAGTCTGTCTTGGATGTTTACTTCTTTTCGTATACATGGTCGTCTTCTAGTAAATAAAATGACTTCCGTTTTATTGTTGTTTATTTTAATCTGCCACTTTTTAAAATATTTTATTAGCGTGTCAGCTGCTTTTTACAGTCTATTTGCTATTGTGTCTGTTCTATAGGATGATGCTACTATTGTAGTATCATCTGCATATAGGTATATTTCAGACTCTTTGATTTTCGGAATGTCGTTTAAAAATATTATAAATAAATACGGTCCTAAAATGCTCCTCCTTGCGGTACATCAGCAGTTATGTGCTCTTCAGGTGACTCATAATTATTCAGTTTAACATAAAATTTTCTGTTTAAAAGATATGATTTCACTATAGATATTAAAGAATAAGGATACTTAAGTTGAATTAGTTTAAAAATTGTACCTTCTATCCATGTGGTGTCAAAAGCTTTTTCGATATCTATTAGTAATACTCCTGTATGTTTGTTCAGATTGAAATTGTCGGTAATTTTATCACAGATTTTAGCTAATTGTATGGTTGTACTAAGTTTAGGTCGGAAACCAAATTGATTATCGCACATTTACTTTTACAGTCGTGCTACTCTTAACATTCCTTCTAAGTCTTTATTCTTTGCTGGCGATATTCTCGTCTACTGTAATAATCCTTCTTTCGACAACGAGGAGCTTAATTCCTCCCTTGCTATTTTAGAATATTCGTTATAATCTTTCTTCATCTTTCTATTTTCCCTGAAAAGTCTACCTCTATAGTTTTTACATTTTGTTCCCTTTTAATCTTTCCTTAGTTTACCTGTTCTTGTGTCCTATTTCCCTGGTTAACTCCTTCTTCTACCTTGGTGTCATTCTCAATAGTAATTTATCTTTTTGCGGTCATATCAACTATGTACATCTGCTCGCAAGAGATTAAATTTCCTGAAAGCGCTGTCTCCCCGGAAATTGGCGATCCGTATATTTTTCTCATGCTTTATAGATCTATTATTCTTCCTAAATTGGACTATTGTTCTTTTCTTTACGCCTGTGCTCCCAAATCCCTCCTTACCAAACTTGATCGCATCCAAAACTCTCTTGTCTTCTTCTCTTTATTGGTGCTCTGAATTCCTCTCCAATTCTAGCTCTCCTAGAACTGGCTTCCTTCCTTTATTTATTCGAACACTCCATCTTGGCGAAATATTTATGATTAAACGTCTTCATATCTCTCATTCGAAACTCATGCGAGTTCCTATCAATATGTTCTGGACAATTCTCCACGAAAAATTCCAATTCTTTTTCGCATCTCCTCTCGACTTGTCCTATTTTCTCACTTCATCCTCTTCTATAACAAATCCCCATACTTCACTTGCAACTTCTTAGAACTGGTCGTTTTTTCCTAAGCTATTCTCTCTTCCTTATAACATTAAATCCCTTCCACTTCCTGTAATAAATAACGAATTTAACCAAACTTTATTCACACTCTTTCCAGCTTATAGCACGATTTTTACGGATGACTCAAAATCTGCTTCAGCTGTCGGAGCTGCTTTTATTCTTTCTGATCTCAACTAGTCTGAGTCGTTTCAACTTCCTTCCTTATTTCTATCTTTTCAGCTGAATCCGTGACTATTTTACGTGCCATCCATTTTATATCCTCAACATCCAATATATCGAAATTCCTCCTATGCTTTGACTCGAAAAGCGTTTTATTAGCCATCTCGTCGCCCTTACCTAAACCCTCGTCAGATCCTATTATTCTTTATATTCGTTCCTTAATTTTCTAATTTATTAACACTCCGTCCTATCCTAATTGACCTGTTCTAGATTCCGGGCTACTGCGGCCTCGTCGGTAACGATCCTGCCGATTCTTTGGCATGTCTAGTTGCAGTAAATAACCGTTTCATAGACAGATTCCCCTCCCAAAGTCTTTGCTCTCTCTCTCTTATCGTTTTCACCATAAATTTTGGACTGATCTTTTTTCCGCCTCTTTTCTCCAATCCTAACACTCCTTTTACTTTGCTCTACAACCCTCTCCACCCCCTTATTCCTGATTTAATCATTTTCCCTGCATCATCAGACGTTCTGTTATTTCTTCCATAATTCGCCTTCGCTTTAATCACAGTCTGCTTCCTGCCTCCCTCTTTCGTTTTGATATTGTTCAGTCTTCCCCTTCTTTCATCCTCCTATCTTAAATTTGACCTGTGATGAAAATCACGTCCTATTCGAATGCTGCAGTCCTTTATTCTAATTTGCTTGTTCTTGACCTCCCGACTCCTTACTGTGCCCACTACATTCTTGCTCCTCCATCTCTTTCTGTTGTTTCTGTATTGGCTACCTTCATTTCAGCCTATTTCTATTCGCTGATATAACCTACAAATTCCTACGTTTCATAATTCTGCTAGTCCTTCGCGTTGGATAAATATACTGTGTTGACGCGCCCAAGAAAGAAAAAAAAAACTTTTATTCCGTAATTTGCTTTTTACAGTGTGTCGTTAGTAAAAAGCACGTTGGTTTATTATTATCGTTTTTTTTTTTTTTTTTTATCTAACCTGTAATATCCCTTAATAAACCCTTTTTTTTAATTTACCTAACTAACTGAAATTTTTAAGAGGATCGGACTTTTTAAAGAATTCTCACGTCTTAATATCGATCTTTGTTTTTTCTTCTTTTGTGGATTATCTAATTAATTTTATCTACTTACAAAATGTCACGATATACCGTTTTCAATCCACTCCTGAGTGAAGGATTTCCTCAACATCTTCCATCCACTTCTGTACTGTGCATTCCTCATGCAGTTCCTTGCAGTGCCAACGCGCGTCATTGGTTTTCCTTGATTTCTTTTTTTGCCTATTGGCCACCATTGCAGGACACGCTTCGACCATCTATTATCCTTTCTTCTAGCTACGTGACCAGCCCAACTCCATTTCATTCTGGCCATCTGTTCCCCTGTTTGTTCGCGTATCCATGTATTATGAATATGATCCAGCTGCCGTATATTTAACATTTTCCTTTCATGCACAGTTTGGGTTTTTCTGATCCGTTTTATACCAGGTTTTGTGAATGGCCACACGGTTCCGAACTGGATATACTCCCGGGCTAGAAGTATACACTAGTTATACAGTTTCCTTTTCAAGTTAATCGGTATTTGTTCATTCCGGAATACACCGCTTAATTTTCCAAACGCAACTCACGACAGTGATATTCTCCTCGTTATTTCCGCTATGTTCTTCTTATTTGTCGTGATTTTCTGACCTAAATAAATGTAACTATCCACCTGTTCTATTTCTTCTGATTTTATTGTTATTCTTATTCGTCTTTCGGTGTTTGTCATTATTTTTGTTCTGTCTAGGTTTATTTTTAATCCTATTTTGTTAGAATGTAGATTCTGGTCTGTTATCGTCGTCTTTAGTTCTTCTGCGCTTATTTATACTCACACTAATGGCTATGTCATACGCGAATCTGAGGTGATTTAGATATTCGCTGTCTATTTTGATACCTGCCGTATCCCAATTTAAATTCTCGAATACGGTTTCCAATGCGCAGATAAATAATTTACGGGAAATGGTATCACCTTGACTAACTCTTCGTTTTACACTGGGATATTTTTCGTTTTGTTCTATATTCGCATTGTAGCGGAGCTGTAAATATTCCTAATAATGTTAATATATTTGTCATTGATTTCAGTGAGATTTAACGAATTTAGTACTGCCCAGACCTCTACTGAATCTCGAACGCCTTCTCATAATCTACGAAGGCTATGTATACTTCCATATTGTACTCACTTCTGTGTATCAATGTTGTAATTGTTAGTAGATGATGTCACTAAATCCTCGCCTGAAGCCAGCCTGCTCTCTCGTTTGATTAAAGTCAATTTGCTGTATTAGTTCGTTATTACACGAGTAAATAATTTCTATGTTTTCGACAATAAACCAATTGGTCTATAATTATTCAAATTTTGCGCATCTCCTTTTTTATGTATAAGCATTTTCCCCAACATGACTTATAAAATACATATGGGGGGGGGGGGGGTTAAAGTAAAAACAAGATGGTAAGCTATTTATCGGAACGAACAAAACGTAAGATGAACGCGTGATGCAGTGTGAGTATATCAAATATTAAACGATTACGAATTTTCCAGATCAATCTATGTAGATATTTTATTCGCAATTATCATTTTCCATTCGTATTCAATCTATTCGCATTTTTGTTGTTTTTTATTTTTCTTTTTAATTCCCGTTGGCTCTTTCAAAAGTTCCGAGTTTCGTGGTGGATTTCTCGCTGGCGTCTCTAATTTTACGACACGCACACACACACACACACATTTCTGTCAGATTGCAATTTACGACACCGCCGGTCGTGCTGCATCCTTATTTGAACTGCAATCTACTGCAAAATCAAAAATTAAACATAGGGGGTAGTTCGTCCACAGGTGAGGCGGTTGTTAAATTTCGGAAAGGTAAATAAATTACGGAATTAGCGGAAAGAAAAAAATGTATAGAACCGTTTCAATTCGTTATCGTGTATAACTCACACTTCGTGAAATGATTAAACCGACTGCTTGAAATTTCACAGAGCGGCCGGTGTTTAATTGGCTCGGATGAAATAATTTCGGCATTGTAAGGAAAAACGAATTCGGTATAACATTCGGCGCCCGGCATTCATTTAATACTTCGCAAAACGACAAACACACAACGGCTGGCAGAGAAAAATTTCGCAATTCACTGCGCGTTGTATTATTAGATTAATTACCACCGTTGCAGCGTCATTTTCCTTTCTTTGCTGCAATAATCAAAAAAGATACATATACACAGAGACTGTAAAAGCAGCAATTTACGACTGCTGAAATATTTCAGTGCAATTAAAAATTTTACGCTCAAAACTTAATAATAAATAAATTTTTCAAAAGAGGCCTCAGCATCCGACTAATTAAAAATTAGGGTCGCCGCCAGTACTAACGTTCAGAATGTTATCATGCTACGTAATATTACGTGTATCGTTCAGCGCGCGCCATTGCTATTTAGACGGAATGAGCGCGGAAAAATCTTTAAAAAAAAAGTGGAAGCCTCGAATGTGCACAACAATTTACTAAAGCGTAGATAACGCTTAGAAAATTTATTACAATAATGGAACGTTTGTGTAACGGAGCGGTCTTTTTGAAAAATCCATCGCATTTCACTGCAAAAAACCTTTCGCCGCGCGCTACCTCTGAAATGCGATGCAAATGAACGCGCCGATGAGCCGACCACCGCATCTCTACGCTTGCAACCTCGTCAGATTTCTACGGCTACTTTGTATCCGGCTCTTCGCTGCGAACTCGGCCGAATGAATACCTCAGCTGAAATGGAGGTAGCGATAATATCTTTCTCCGTTCACTCCGTTTAGTGCCCCATTCACCGGACCCGCCTTTCCTCCACCTTTATCTTTAATGTAATAACTCTTTTCATTAAATACCGCTTAAGATTAACGTCAAACTTGCCAATGAAATCGATAGACGTCCTCCCGGCTTTACAGAGTTGCTCGCCGCTTTTCTTCCATGTCTTCCGTAGCTCTCCGATCTGGTCATTTACACTATTAAAATTGTTCGTTTTTTCAATAGCGTTTAATATACTCAAATTCACCCCCGACGGCAGAAAATTCAATATTTACAGGCCGCCAAAGTTTTTCCGCAGCGCAACTTCTCCCTTTCATCTTTTTAATAAATTATACGTATGTATAACTTGATCTTTCGGACTTCCCCGTTGCGACAACCCTTTCCGAATTGCCCCCAATGATGCTTCTTCTATAATATTCATAAAAGACTCGTCAATTTCAATTGACCACGTCACTTTTTGATAAAAATAATTAATTTACCGTTTTCGTGAAGCAACTTGTTTCAAGACACAGCAGAAAAAAGTTACATATTTCATGTTTTTTTTTGTTTTTTTTTTTTTTATACTCCGACATCTTTTTATATATATTATTTGCTATATTTCAGAATATATAAATCACAACAAATTCTGAATGTAAAATATTTATTAAATATCAAAATACCGCAAATAACATATATAAAAAGATGTCATACCTGCACGGAGAGTAGCATAAAAAAAAAAAATAATTAAAACTTTAAATTCATCTATAACCTTTATTTTTAATAAGTTCTATGCATAATTTGGGCAACCTGTTTAATAATTTTATCAGCGCTTCAGCCGATTTAACTATTTATATTACGCGTCAAAGATAGTCAGGAAGTGATGAACATGTTTTTCGAATATTCTTATCAAACTATAATAACTGCAATAATAGGATATTAAGATCTAGAGACTGGGCTGGCCTAAGCATCAATTCTATGCAAGCTTCGTTAAAGTGAAAATCGATAGGTTTGTAATTTGCGCATTATTAAAATCACGTCGGAACAAGTAGAGGACCAATGATAACCTTCTTTAGCTATTCTAAATAATCCTTACGTAGCTTAGATGCATGCTTCGAATCATTATCATGCGACAACCGGATGGCAACGTTCAATTTTCAGAGATGTTCAGTATTATTATTTGCGCATGATGCCTTCAATGTTAAATATATATTGCCAACGGCGTTAGCCTAAACAATATATAATGTCTCCGTCATGCATATTAGAGGGATTAAACATTGTTCTATGATTTGTTCTCCCGTGCGAATGAATTGTCGCCTATTTGTTCCAAATAATTGAAAACATGGGGGACATTTTTCCAATCTTTAACAAATCAGTTTACGTAACTTTTATCCTAATTTCAATCTGTATTAATCTTAAAAAGTGTTTTTGATTTTTTGAGAACATGACACATCCATGACGTGTTTAGATTATCGGGAACATTGTTTCTAAAGTAGTGAGCTGCTTATTCCGTTTGCAGGTGAACACTGTTCATCGATCATCGGTGAATGTAGCTACATCTCACTAAGTAAAAATTCTATGTCGCATACAGATCTAAAAATTTGGAACATTCTGACCGACATGACCCACAATTCGTCTCCATATTGTCAATTCAGATGCGGTGTGATTATCAGTTTAACCACTTTATGGCATGCAAACAGCGAATGTCACTTTCGAAAGTTCACTTCCATTGGGCATATTTATGTATTTACTGCTAATAAAATTTAAACGCAAAACACAATTAAAACGAAAACAAAGTTCATAATTATTCCATCACGCGGTGGTAATATGTAATGAAGTCGATAATTTAACTTATATATATATATATATATATATATATATATATATATATATATATATATTAATTACAACGTAATTCTTAGACTACCCCCATTAGAAAAAATGTCCTAAAAACATGTCTCAAAAAAATTTTCCAATTTTATGTAACGTTTGTTATATTTTATAGGATTTTTGTTATTGTTATTTAAAAAATGTCACAATTTTGTGTAACATAATATGAAACGAAAAATGTAACGAAACAATGTCTTAATTTTATATAATGAAAGTTAAATGTTAGAATAGGATTTTTGTGATTATGTTAGTTTTTTTGTGTTGGTGCCAGTAAGAATTACGTTGTAAATTTTGATCATTTTATACAAGGTATAGAAAAGAAAGAAACAGAAATGAGAGCAAGAGGGGTCAAGGGGCACAGCCCCTTGCCAGGCCAAAATGGCCCAGTTTATATATATATATAATAATGGACGCGATCTTAAAAGACAACAAATAAGTTATACAGCAACTACACTGGTTAATGATTATTTTAATTTTTTTTGTAAATTTTGATACATGAAAATAAAACAAAGAACAAATAACGTAAGTTTCATTATATAAATATTATTGCATGCGTTATTATAATTTAATATACTGTATGCTATATAATAAAAATAATAATAATAATATTAAAAATAAAAAATAAATTAATAAATTAAGATTAAATGTCGCTTGAAGACTCAGTTGTAGGAAGTTACATTTATATTCTGTCTTTAATTTAATTATATAAGTTTGTTGATTTTTTGGTTAATTTAAGTTTTAATACTGTTTCATTCATATTTAAATATCTATTTATTCATTCCAGCTTTTGGATTGGGGTTCATAAAAAATGTGAAGTATTTTCTATAGCCGCAAAATATCTCTTTTTATCTTGCACCACCTTTCACCGCTGAAAAAAATCCTAGCGCCCGTGAGCAACTTCGCTTTTTAACAGAAATAAAACTATAATAAGGCGGAATACATTATTTACATAAAAATTCAACGATTCAACGATTCATCGGTACAACTCGAACTGTTTTCTTTTTTTTTGCCTCAGCTCATGCCATTTGCCTATTTTCCCTCTGATTACCTAAAAGTTCTATTTTCACGGCCTTAATAAATTTATATAAGCACTTACATTCAAATAAATAGCCGGCTGGTCGAGAATTTCCATCACTGTTAAGGGTGAAACAAATCGTTTCAGTGGTATCAGCTTAATGAAATTCCTCCTTTCCCACTCATGTTCTGTACATTGCCACATTGAATTCCCAATTTCCGCGCAGCTATTGCAAACCTCGTTATTTAATATGTCTAATTGAAATAATTTATCCGCAGTCTGATAATGGCCCACCTTTACTTATGCAACTTATGTAATCTTGCCTATTTGTACTTTAATTGTACTGTACTTTCATTTTTGTCGTTTTCAAAAATTTATACAAACGTATTCTTTATTCTTTCTTTTTTCTGTTTTTTTTTTTTCGGAAGAAATTAACCATATCTTACTTTCCGGCCAATCACGAAGAAGCAAGTTATTTGATTTTATTAAATAAACGTCTGTTTTTAAATACGCCGGGTAAGGTTTATTATTTAACTCGTTCGATAATAATGATAATAAAATATACTTGTCGACTTATTCTTTGAGAAAATTTAGAAATGAAAAATGTTCATCCTTTAAAATATAAACACGCGTTGTACCTTTATATTCTGATGGTAAAGCTGAAAAAACCAACAATGATTTTTTTTTTTTTTTTTGTTTTTTTTACATCCATATTTTAGTACAATCTTATTACAGTAAATTAATTAGCACTACTTTTGAAACCGTATTGCAACTTAATCTAACTCGTAACATGAACAGAGTCTATATACAATTACATAACTCCTAATGTACTCGTATAGGTATATAAATAATCATATGCGCATATAAGTACCTACACACACGCACACCAAGTATATGCACATACCCACAAAATACATATAAAATAAATGAATTGACCGGCTCATAAAAGCGTCTTAAGTTATCATCAGGAAGTAGCAGTTCTAAGACCTCTACATTTGGGTGACTGTGAATCGGTTTCCGTGCGCTTCTGCAATCTCGTTGGAATGTTTCAAATCTGAATGCATATCTTCGTTCCGTTGATACCAGAAATTTCCAGAGTGATACTTCGGAGACACTTGTTTTGAGCGCGCTGAATGACCAGTAACATAAGAACGAAAAAACACTCCGAGTATGCTTTGAATCTGTTTTAAGCTTTTCGTTGCTCTTATACATCTTACGTTATAAATTGTATTTTCCTTCAGAATTTATTATTACAAGATGAAAAACAGCACTTGCTGTATGTAAATGTATATTTTGTTACGGAAAATAATTTGAAACGAGAGTGTTCATTATCAGTTTTACATACAGTGGTCGAAATAAGTATTTGAACATCACTGAAAAACATTAACTCAAGCCGCAAAATCGGAGAAAAAATGCGTTTTTTATTTTAATTTTTTGATAACACAATAAAAAATCATTACTAAATTCAAATGTAAAAACGAAATTTTAAAAAATAAATGAACGCGGCTATGTTCAAATGGAAAAAAAAAAAAAATCTAAATTCGCGTTCAAAATAAGACATGAAAACCGAAAAGGGCAAGCGCGTTCAAAAAAAAAAAAAAAAAAAAGAGAAATTAAAATTATATCATTTCTTAGTCCTTTTGCTTTAATTATTGCTGTACCAAACTACGGAAGGGGGGACTGATGCAACCAAAGTTTGCACAGGTAATTCGCGGGAAAATTATTCCATTCTTCTAGGAGCCGTTTTTTCATTTTCAGTCTTTTAGGAAGGGGGCGCTGACGAACTTTCCAGTCCAACTGGTCCCAGGGAATCTCAATGGGGTTTATATGTGGTGATTAGGGAGGCGTGTTTAACATTATACGACTTTAAAATACCTAAGTTTACCGCACACTGACGGAAATTCTTTTTCAAAAGGTTGATGTAGTCATCTGCAGTCGTAGTTCTCTATCCATAAACTACAGTGAGCCTACCGCCTATGCTACGAAAAAATAGTAAGCCCAAACCAATGATATATGCGCCACCACGTTTCATATTCGCATTTATATGTTTTACTTCCAATTCAGTATTAAGCTTCCGCCAGACTCTTTGCTTTCCGTCGCTGCCAAATAGGTTAAATTCCGATTCGTCATTGAATATTACAGTTTCCCAAAACGTTTCGTCCATTGAAATAAACAGATTTTTTTGCAAAATCTAAATGTTTTTTCTCATTGACAGGATTATAATGTAAGGTTTATTGCGAGCGGTGCGCGAATTAAAACCGATACGTCTAATTAAGTACCAAATCGTTTGATCGTATTTACTTCGGACACCTTTTAGGGAGACCTCTCTACTTAATTAATTGTTTGGCAGTTACTTTTGGATTTCGCTAAGACAAATCGCTTTTCTATTAAACCGTGGCATCCTTACGATCCCGTTTTCTTCTTTACAATTATTATGGTGTAAACGGTACTTCGTTTTACATTTAATAATGCTGCAATTTTATCAGTCAACATATTCTCTTTCCGTGATTAAAAATCTCACCAACCGGCGCTTCTGGAAAGAAGTATCTTGCCATTTATGACTCATTTTCAGTTACACTTAAAATTTTTATCATTTTCACAAGACCAGTCGCACTGTAATTTGAACTAATGGACATGTTACTAACAATACGCCAACGTGAATATGACTATGAACGTGAATGAAAACGAAATTTTCGTAAGAATAAGGTGGCTACATTACTTGCGATGTTATTCGTACGAACAATGAATTTACTGAAGGCAGTAGTTTGCGAGTTATTTTTTTATAATTTCTTCGGAATTTTTAATTTCTAAATTTTAGACAAATGTTGCATAATTCAGTATTACGAAAAAATTAAATAACAGTGGCGGATCCACAAGGAGGGAGTTATGGGTCATCTCCTCCCCGCAGAGCCAAAACCTCAATGAAAAAATTTGTTACAACAGAAAACTTAATTTATGCTACAAAAGATTTGTATAAATGTTATACCTAAAGATTTAATTATAACTAATATTTAATACTGTTTTCTAGTAAAACCATTAATGTTAAGTTTTTACTCTATTTTAAATATCATCTATCTTTTAACCTTTTTATTTATTTATAATTTTTATTTTGTAATTTTAATTAAAAATAGTTCAATGAGAAATATATATATATATATATATATATATATATATAAATATATAAACTCGGCCATTTTGGCCTCGCAAGGGGCTGTGCCCCTTGACCCCTCTTGCTTTCATTTCAGTCTCTTTCTCTTCTATACTTTGTATAAAATGATCAAAATTTACAATGTAATTCTTACTGGTATCAACACAAAAAAAAATAACATAACCACAAAAATCTTATTCTAACATTTAACTTTCATTACATAAAATTGTGACATTTTTTAAATAACAGTAACAAAAATCCTATAAAATATAACAAACGTTACATAAAATTGGGACATTTTTCTGGGACTTTTTTTGGGACATTTTTTCAAGGGGGGGGGGGGGTAGCCTAAGAATTACGTTGTAATTAATATATATTTTTGATTTTTTTCTTGCTCACGAACAAAGAATTCGGATCGGATTACTAACAAAAATAAAAAATAAGTGCAGTCTAATAAAAATACTATCTGTCCACAAGGATCGTCTTTTTCCAACTAGACTGATTACTTTTTCAGAATCCATATTGTAGAATAAATAAAAATAAAAACAAAAATGCTAAAAAGGAACATTGTAACATAAACTTCGTACGAATTCTGATGAAAAAACAAAATATGTCGGTTGTATGAAACTGGTCGTACGACTCGTACGATTTCGTAAGAATTGATATGAAAAAAATGCAAGCAATGTAACCACACGCATAACTCTGTACACTTTTGTTCCTTTCGGACCGGGTCGTAAGAATTCGTACCACTAACTTTTCGAACGAATTATGATGCAATATAACCGCGGTCTTAATTATAATGTCGGGGAAGACCAATTAGCAGCACATCTTCCGAACGTTTTCGTTATGTCAAAATACTTATTTTGAATGCGAATTCTGTCTTTTTTTTTTTTCGTTTCAACTTAGTTGCGTTCATTTTTTTCATTTTTTTCATTTTTTGAATTTTCCACTTTGTTTTTACGTAATGTATTCAAAAATGCTTCTATAATCTATACGTTGTCAAAAAAAAAAAAAAAAAAAAAGTGAAAGTAAAAACAAATTTTTTTCCCTATTTTACCCGCTACATTCGAGTTATACTATTTCAAGTACTGTAAAAGGGAATATAACTTTAAATGATAGGTAACAAGATTGTTTTTCTTTTTTTTATTAAAAAAAAAAAACAAAACTAATTAAAAAAGCTACACGTGTCGCAAACTAAACTTATAATATCTGTTGTATTGCTCGCTCACCAATTTCGATCCTTCCATCTCATTCCCGTTTTGCTGGTTTTTTTTTTATGTTAATATTTTCTTAATATAAATAGACATAACATTCACACTGGAAGTTCTAGCCAATCGGGGATTTAAATACAGTCACTTTTCTTTTAACTAGATAAAAACAAATGGAAAGTTTAATTTTGTATTTATAGAAAAGTTATTTGCAGCAAAGCAATTTAATAATAGTCAGGGTAGCTTTAGAACTTTTCTTCGGATTATTTCGCTACTTCCTTTGAAGCTTCCAGTCCAAATATGTCTAAAGAGAAAAATTTTCCAGTAAAGTCTCATAATGCGCGAAGGAAAATAAATTTGAAACGCACCTCGTTCGTTCCGCAGTCGTTGGAAACCGAATGGGAAAAACGTTTCCGCTTCATAGATGTTCAACAGATATGTCTGTCGTTATTTTATCCGAGTGGAAATATAGTTGGCCTACTAAGCAGCCGAGCTCTCCATTTTTGTGCGTTTAATGAAAATCGATTTATCTTCCAGACGATACCAGATCGATGTTACTTTCATTCGATTATTGCACCGGACTAACACGTTGCAGTTATTTCTGCGTAATTTCGATTAATCGATTATTGCAATACACGCTGCTAACACTTAATATACTGATCACGTCCCCTTTTCTACGTTCGTAGACATTTAGGTGTTTTCGCAACAACAAAAGCTACTCGAATTCAATTTACACCACTCTGTATAAATCATATAAAATAACTGATAGAAAAAATATCGATAACTATTCAATATTACCAATTTTATAAAATTAACGCCAATATAGAAAATTTGATAATAATATTGCTTTTGTGTATATGTATAAATATATATATATATATATATACAAGGGGGATTCACGCGGTGTGGTTTATTTAGAAATGTAGTTTGTTTTCGCATTAAATTCGGTGAATTCTAATAGTGCGTTCTCACGATTCTTGACGTGAAGTATTTTCAACCAGCAAAGTAAGCACGTTCCATTTATTTATTTACTAACACAAGCAACTGACTGTATACCATTTCCGCTTTCGTTATATGTAACACGACCTACGTCGTCAGAAATACGAGACTCGGCAAATAATTTAAAATAACTTTATTATTTCGTTCGAATTTAGAAATCTAAAAATGGAAAATCAATTTTTTGATAAGCTTAATCAAATGCACGAGGAAATAAAAGGTATAGGGATTACATGCAACGACACAAATACCAAAATTGATAAGGCAATGGAAGAAATTAACAAATTAAGAAAAGAAAATGAAGATTTGAGAAGTGAGATCGGATACGTCAAAAAAGAAAACGAACTTTTAAAACAGGAGCTGCAAAAATTGAGTCAGTACTCCAGAGTGGACAATGTGATCGTTCGCGGGGTACCGTTCATAAAAGGGGAGAATGTAAAGTCACTAATAAATAAGATAGGAATAAAACTAGGAGTGCAATTGGCGCAGTGGGATATCAAAGCAGCACATCGTCTACCTAAAAAGGTCAACGATTCCGCACCGGCGCCGATAATCGTGAAACTTCACGATAGAGAAAAAAAATCACAACCACTAAGTAATGCAAAGAAGTTGAAGATAAACAGTAACGATGTTGGCTTACCCCAATCAATACCGATTTATATAGATCAAGATCTGATCCGCCACGTTAGGAAACTCTATGCAGTTGCTAGGCTAGCGCGTCAAGAAGATAAAATAAGCCAAGCATGGTGCAGAGACGGTAAATTTTATGTACGGAAAACAGACTTAAGTAAAGCGAAAATAATAACCAGCGAATCAGATTTCGAACAGCTGACTGACGATTCCACGCAGGAGAGTACCACTATGCAGAACATTAGCCATGTAACCAAGCAGATAGACAAGATTAGTGCAGTAGATTCGGCAGTAAAACATAGTGAAAAACACAAAGGTGGCCAAAAGCAGAGTTCTATCGATAAGTTCATATTGACAGCGTCCACATCATACACACAGTCTCCAACACCAGCATACCCAGCAACACACACACAAACAATAACACAATCACCTCCAACCACACGTGGAAAAAATAAACAAAATATTATAAATAAATGAAACGTTTCTCGGCCTGTTATGAGCGTGAACTGTCCTCACCCAGAAACGCCGGTAAGCGAGGGTGAGTATACCTTTTTTCCTCCATCACTCCCGTCATTTAAAATTACTACTAAAAATTTAGTTAAGCGCAATTTAAATCAAACCAATAATATAAAAAGTAATAAAAATAAAATAAAACACAAAGTTCATATAGCTACTCTGAATGTAAGGTCACTTAAAAGTCCAGAAAGCTTAATTGAATTAGAAGAGGCATTTCAGAAATCTAATATTAAAATTTTAGGATTGTCCGAAGTAAGAAGACCTGGAGAGAAAATTATACGCACACAAAAGGGGAACCTTTTTTATTATACAGGTAATAACTCAGGACAAAAAGGAGTCGGTTTTATTATTAAAAATGAATATATAAGTAATGTAGTAGAGACAAAGGGGATTAACGACAGAATAGCAATCTTAAAAATAAAAATTAATAAAGTTATACTAACATGTATTCAAGTTTATGCTCCGACTACAGCTGCAGAAGATTGGGAAATAGAAAATTTCTACGAAAATTTAAGAAACATTTTAAATTCAATTAAAATAAAGAATAACAACTTAATAATTATGGGAGACTGGAATAGCCAGATAGGGCAAAGAGAGAAAAGTGAAAAACAAACAATGGATTTATACGGTTATGGGAAACGCAACGAAAGGGGTTAGATGCTCATAAGATTGTAAAGGGGGATCGACACAAAATTGAAAACTATCGTCCAATATCTTTAAGTTTGACTATTTCAAAAATGTTTTCAAAGTTGTTAGAAAATAGAATACAGCCTATTATAAGAGTCGAACAACCTGTAGAACAAGCTGGTTTCAGAAGGTCGTTCGCTACAATAGATCACCTACATGTCATGAACCAAGTCATTGAGAAATGTATAGAATATCAAATCGAAATATATATGGCTCTAATTGACTATAATAAAGCTTTCGACTCTTTAAAACATCAGTACTTATTTGCATCACTTAAAAGTCAAGGAGTTCCAGAAAATTACATAATATTAATAAAAAATATGTATAAAGACCTTAGAGCCAGAATATTAACAGATGCAGAGGGTCGGTACTTTGATATTAAGAAAGGGGTTAGACAGGGAGACCCATTATCACCGGTTTTGTTTAATTGTGCTTTGGAAGATATTTTTAGGAATTTGCACTGGGATAACAAAGGTTTAAACATAAATGGAAAAAGAATTTCCAATTTAAGATTTGCGGATGACGTGGTTCTCTTGTCAAATTCCTTGGAAGAGCTAAAAACTATGATAACAGAATTAGACAATGTGGGGAAAAAAGCTGGGCTTTCCATAAATATCGGAAAAACGAAAATATTTACAGAAAACCGAAACACTAAAATAGTACAAGTTAATGGAATGGTTATAGAAATAGTAAATCAAGTAACGTACCTAGGTCAGCAATTATCTTTTGAAAATCGTACTGAAACGGAGGTAAATACTAGAATAACGAAAGCTTGGAACAAGTATTGGGCACTAAAATATATTTTTAAAGGCCCTTTTAACAATTACCACAAAAGTATAATTTTCAACGCGACTATTATACCTAGTTTAACATACGGCAGTCAAACCTGGTGTCTGACTTCAAAAATTATTAATAAAATAAAGGTAACACAAAATACAATTGAACGGTCTATTTTAAATATTAAGAAAAAAGATAAAGTACCACTCAAACTGATAAAACAAAAATTAAAAAATAATATAGATGCAATCAGATATGTTAGAAGACAAAAATGGGCTTGGGCTGGTCATGTAGCAAGAATGAAGGATGACAGATGGACGTATAGAGCCACTTTCTGGTTTCTTGCACATTATAAAAGAAGAAGGGGGCATTAGTTGACAAGGTGGAGGGACGATTTTAGTAATTTTTTATTGAACAAAAATTTTCAAAGAGTAGCCATAGATAGAATTGAATGGGAGAGATTACAGGAAACCATTGCTCATCATGGGCCGAGGAAATTTAATATTTAGTTTTTTCTATGTCAAATTTATACTATTCACGTTTGTTATATAATTTAAGAATTTCCTCAATAAAGGTTTATTATTATTATTATTATTATTATTATTATTATTATTATTATTATTATTATTATATATACAAGGGCGGATCCAGAAGGACATGGGGGGGGGGGATTATATAATTACATAATATCTTATACGGTAGAGAGTAAATTTGAGAAATACCTTGTTTCATTGGAGCACCCAGGATTTGTCCCTTTAGCGGGAAAGGCGGGGGGAGAAGGGTCGAATATGTTTGGTATATCTATATATCTCTCTCTTCTCTCATTTATATATCTATTTTTGTATAAAATGTATTATTAAAAACAATTTATACTTTTATCAAATATTAATTTTTACTGTTAAAAATTTTTCCGATAACAAATTTGGCCATTATTAACAGTGACCGATTATTCTCCATTGGGGGGGGGGGCAGCCCCGTAGTCCTCCTGTTTCAGAAAGAAAATCAAACAGCGACCTCTTTAAGATTTGAAAACGTTATAAAAATACATAACTATTACAGTTTTTGTTTTATTTTTAAGTGAAAAATAAAAAAATTAAAAAATTATGTCTAAAATTGTAGTTTAGAATTTGGATAGTAAATTACTAGAAAAATTAGAACGATGGTATATTTTATTAGACCTTAATTCTTTTTTATTTTTGTTAGTAATCCGAACCGAATTGTTTTTCCGTGAGCAGGTAAAACAGATGTATGTATATTTCTCATTGAACTATTTTCATTTACATTGCCAAATAAAAAATAAACAAAAAAGACAAAAGATCGACGACAGTTGCATTTAAAACAGAATAAAAACATAACATTAATACTTTTACAAAAAAACAACCTCGTTCCTGGTGTTAGAGTGCAAATCCAAGTATCAATTTTCAATGTCTAACCTAAATTTTCTTTGGAGTGCCCAAAATTCTCTCCAGCCCGAAACCTTCCAACGATATATAGTACATATATTCTACCGATCTTTTCGTAATATATGTATTTTTTTTTCGTATTGTCCGATCGATCCGATCGCCACGTAAACGCGCTGTCCGTTACCACTCATACACACATTCGTTGCCTCTAGTTTCCCTATCACTCATAATATATATATATATATTTTTTTTTTCATCTTAAAAAAAAAATTTTCGATCTTTCATACTTTTTCTATTTATTTTTTTACGAATATATCAAAGCTCCAATGTAAAAGCGCAGCGCCGGTTCCCACGCAAACACCAAAGGCATATGATCGGGGCTAGACCATCAAACCGAATCATTCAGTCAGCCAGTATTAATTTCGAGTTAAACATGTCGTCCGCTTGGTCAAACTTAAAATTTAGGATAACGCTAAACGTGTTAATTTTTCACATTTCTAGTAGAAGGTTAAATATATTATTCAATCACGAATAACAATATCGAATCGAGCGCTATTAACGTCGATGAATTTATTCTGCATTTTTTTGCAAATGAAAATGATAATGGAAATGTTTTCGGATGATTTCTCAATGAATATTTTTCCGAATATATACGTATACGCCACCAGCATCCTAACCACTGCCTCTACAACAACCGTACGTTGAAACAGCGCCGTTGGCTGCATCAACACCTTTACCATCTCTGGTATACCACAATATAAGCAATATTTGCAGTCACCACCGTTAATGCAAATATTTTTGCCGCCGTCTCATTATCTCTAAAGTTAACCGCAAAACAGTCATCTATGTTAAAGATCCGAACGAGTCCAAAAATAAAAATAGTTTCACGTATGCAGTTTTAGCAAAATTTACAAAGAATCCATTCTCGATGTGGCTGTATAACATTCAACAGAAAGTATACGGTTTTGGTTATATTCAATTACTGATCAGCTAGGAAACGGTTTATTTTTCAAATAATTACTCGCCGCGATGTAGAAAAACTTTATATAACTTCAATAAACGGTGCCCCCCCCCATTTGAGGAGAGGTACTAATCCACAGCCTGCATGTAACTACCTAGGTTATTGCAGTGAATGGACCCACGTTTTAAACCGGACTACTCAGCTCGTTAGGACGGTCATGAGGTTGTTCAAAGCGGCAGGGATATTTGAGAGAGGATGTCTGCAAGTGATGTAATCTGGCCGCGCCGTAACCCGTTAAGACGTGTATATTTCAGCCAGATGTGCAAAACTGATGGGTGTTCATCGATAGAACAAAATGGTCAGGTATTTGACTTTAGAGCTTGTTTGAGGATGAAGTCGAAGGAAAAAGACGTATGTCCCGTTCTCAGTTGATTGACTGCCGAGAACACTCTGCGTTCCGTTACGACTGGAAGCCACCATGGCTCCGTCATAGGTTTCATTTCTCTGAGAAAGGTGGATTGAGACATCCAGTCATGATTCCACTGTGCGAAGACTGCATAAACGATGTTATGTGCACACACAACACAGAAAAAGCAAACAAAAAAGCACAGTTAATACCACGCTTCAATTTTACCGTTTAATTTGGGAGCATGTCCCCAAAAGGAAACTGTTATGCAGGTTTTATAAAACCAGGCGCAATTACATAATACTACGAGTATATTAGCGATGAGCTCCTCTGAGAAACCGAATCGGGAATAGTTTACTGGAAAATTAACGACCGATCCGCAACCGTTCCAGAACTGGGTCCGGCAACTTTTTTTCCAGCAGTCGTTTACTCAGTCGATCGTTCGAAGACCTGGTAATCATTTTAAGAACTATTCAATCGGTTCAACGACAGTTTCGGCAGTCGGTATGAAGTAATTTCCTTCGGACTGTTCGGAATTTCTGGTTCTGGAATTAAAGTTCAATATTCTTTCCAATTATCACAGTGTACACCGGGCACGAGAGTTTAAAGAGAAAATTACGCTGACAGTTTAAATATATACGCTAAACTGGTCATTCCCGTAATGCAGATTCGATCGCTCTTTTGAGTTTTTCCTTTTTTCTCTATCGATTCCTAATCATGGGACGTTTTCTCTCTCGTTTATCATACATTTCTAGCTCCGGAGTAATGCCCCGCATACCCTTTTCCTCCTATTTCTATCGGTAATTCTTTCTTTAGATTCCTTTATTTCTTCCACTTCCAAACGAATAAAAATACGAGGTGACTTCCTTTGTTGCTGCGCCCCAATCGTTGACACGCTCCACAATAATGATTAAAAAATAAATCGGCTATCTTCGACTTTATCTTTCCTATATACTAAGTAAATTAAACACACCAATAAAATAATTATTTAATTTTTATTATATACCCGACGCTTTCGAAGACAATGCTTCATGATCATGGGAGTTAATATAATATATCGATTTAATAAAAACAATGACTGAATATAAAAAATAAACGGATAAAATTCGATGACGAAAAATGTCGATTATTGCACAATTAGATATAAATTATGAAAAATGACTAATAAAATTAAAATATTAAAAGTTTTAAAAAATTGTATAAGTAACGTTTACATAGAAATATAAAAATATAAATTAAAATCGTAAATGAACAAAACTAAATAACGCAATAAGTCGTCAGTATAAAAATTATATCAAATCACAATTACATAAGGAAATAAACGGTCATTAAAAAATATTATTTAAAATTTAAAAATTTAAAATTAAATAGCAGATTATCCGTGTGTTTGGATAATTATGATTAATGCAGTTGTTTTTAAATTTGTTAATATAATATCTTTCAGTATAATATATTACAATTAATTCCTGGGCGACCGAGCTTTGCTCGGTATTTTTTTTTTCTAACTTCTTAACTTTATTTTAATCTTATACATATTCACCAAACATAAACTATTTGAAAACTAATTTATGAACACATTTATGAATTTAAAGCCTCTTTCCATACAACTTTGCTTTTCAATACCGAACGCAACAAAAATGTAGAGGTCCTTCGAATTCGCTTTCCAGATGATTGGAAAATGTTTCCAATTACTGCACACGTTGATTTTTATGAACATATTTCTATACGTTTTCTATTAGAACATTTATATTTTAGGTATATAGGGTCGTCAGCTTTATCTCTATCGGTTTGTTCGTCATAAAAACAAATAAAAAGCGTCCTGTAATTTTACTCGCCATCAGCTGTTTTTCAAAACAAATTTGGAAAAATTTCCGACTAAATCACTGCAAAGTATAATAAGGGTGGAGATTTTCAAAATGTGTACAACATAATTTCAGTAATTCACTTTCACAAACAAATATATAAATACGCGGAACATCTAATATCTGTAATATAAATAGGTAAAGTCCTCGTCTGTTTATTAACCGATTTTCTTATTTCTTTTTTTGTTTAGTAGCTATTAAAAAGCAGTTCTTTTTTTCTTATTTAAATAGAAAATTAATACAAAAGAAATAAAAAATGAACTCATATAAACTCGGTCATTTTGGCCTCGCAAGGGACTGTGCCGCTTGACCCCTCTTGCTTTCATTTCTGTCTCTTTCTCTTCTATACTTTGTATAAAATGATCAAAATTTACAACGTAATTCTTACTGGCATCAACACAAAAAGAAAAATAACATAATCACAAAAATCCTATCCTAACATTTAACTTTCATTATATAAAATTAATTCATTTTTTCGTTATATTTTTCGTTACATTTTCGTTATATTTTTCGTTACATTTTCGTTACATTTTCGTTACATATTTCGTTACATAATATTGTGACATTTGTAAAATAACAATTACAAAAATTCTATAAAATATAACAAACGTTACATAAAATTGGGACATTTTTCTGGGACATTTTTTTGGGACATTTTTTCGAATCGGTGGTAGCCTAAGAATTGCGTTGTAATTAATATATATTTTTACTGCATGCGTAGCCTTTCGAACCGCCTTTATGCGACCGCCCGCTGATTGGCTGAGAACCAAGACCGATGTTTTTTTTGCCTATTTGTTCCGCGCCCTTTCCAGGTATCTGGAATTACACGCTCGCCTATTTTGCCAAACCATATGTTTTATTGCTTTGCCCTACCAGTATTGACGGCACCGGCCCGTACACAAAAGCTCTACCAGAGCTGATAATCGACGGCGTTCGAAAATCAAAAAATAATACTAAAGGCAGAATAAACGATTAGATCGTCGTCGAAAGATCGCGCCACCAACCCTGATTCTTATTATACTGAAAACATTTAAATTCATTTAAAACTCGTAAAACCGAATTTTGCCATGGATTAGACTTTGACAGATCGATTTATTGGCCCAAAATGCCCTTAGTGTGCAAGTTTCCGAGATATACGAAATATATATATATATATATGTATATATATATGTATATACAAGAATTGCTCGTTTAAAGATATTAGATTTATATACTTAAAAATTTGTAGATCTGTCTCAATGTTAAAGGTTAATTTACGTTTATTTCTAATAATTTATGTTCAGCTATAGTGGATTTAACTATATGACCATATTTTATTGCATATGTTCCTTATATCTTCTTTTAACATTTCTCCTCGTTTGTCCTATATACATATATACAGAAATTTTAAAATAAGATATAAGGAACATATATATGCAATAAAATATGGTCATATAGATAAATCCACTATAGCTGAACATAAATTAACGTTTAACATTGAGACAGATCTACAAATTTTAAAATACATAAATAATTATAATACATTAAACTTTGCTTAAAGCTAGTAGTATATTAACAAATTTAAAAACAACTGCATTAATCATAATTATCCCAACACACACAGATAATCCGCTATTTAATTTTTAATTTTAAAATTTTAAATAATATTTTCTAATGACCGTTTATTTTCTTATGTAATCGTGGTTTGATATAATTTTTATATTGGCGGTGTTAGTTAGTTCTGTTCATTCACGATTAGCGTATAGATTCGCATCGCTAGGTATTTAAAACTTTGGCAGAATTGTTTAAAATATAGCTAACACGGAGAGGAAAAAATTGTGGAACAGAAGAAAACTAAAAAAAATGAAAATTAAAAATAGCGAAGAAAATCAGGGGAAAAAGAAATTATTTTCGTTTTAATATTGAAAGAAGTTTTTGGGCAGACGAGTTCGCATTTTTAGCGTAACGCGCGCGTGTGTGTGAAAACAGTTCGTCGTCCGGCAAGCGTATTTAAATTCAACGTACTTGAAACGTCTCTTCGAACAAGCTCCTCTAAAGAGGAGTTTTCTGGTTCTCGACAAAATAGAGACATTGTAATTACGGATCATTTTTAGCACAAATTCGAGCAGTCGCATTAATTAAATCCCGTTTTCAGTTTAAAAATTAAATAAACAAACCCGAAATGAAAACTGTGACGCAATAAAACAAGGACCCCCTCCCCTCCTTCTTTTTTTTTTAATAATAATAACGTTTCAGACAGACGCGAATATATACAGCTATAAATCACAGAAATCATCAAAACTCGTAAATATTTACGTGCAGCTCGATTTTTCCTGCAGTTCCGCTGTCTATGTCAAATACTTCTTTATTTATATTAGGTTTTTTATCTGTTTGGGTGCAATTTTCATCGTCGGAATTCTTATCAAATATGAGCAGGAATTTTCGATTAATGATCGCCGAAAAAAAAGAATAATAATAAATAGAAAAACTTACCGATCGGGTTACCTTAATGGCGGAAATTCGAACCTTCGTCATTCTAATTAATATGACAAAAAAGTACCTTTTTAAATCAATTAAAAGATACTGAAATTGGTTTTTCCGATAGATTTATATCAAAAATTATATATACTTGACAACTACTAGCGCATTTTGATAATCTCTTTTATAAATTTCCCCAGAATGCGACGGTGGAATCCGAACTAACTGGTCCGCCACCTAGTTCGAGAGCCTTTTTGATATCATAATAATTCAAATGTAGAGAAATGTACCGTCCCCCGTTCTGTCGATAAAAATTATTAACTATTAAAATAAATAAAATTACAAATACTGCAAGACAGAAGAAAAGTATAGAACGATGTGTCGATTATCAGTTTTTTGGGTTTCCCGGCCCATCTTCCGTTGAGAGTGTTTAAAAACTGTATATCGTTTGTACCTTTTTTCACGTTTGCTACATTTGTAAAATTATATTTTTGTTCACATAGCTTTTAAAATAAAAAATGCCTGACGATGAGTGAAAAAAGGAATAAAACAAAAAGAACGCTGGTTGAAATCGTAAAATTCTCGGAATTTTTATAAACTCTGTCATCTCTGAAAAGGGATTAAACATTTTTTTCTCCTCTTTCTCTACATGGCGCACTAGCGTCAACACCAGGAAACAAAGTCAGCTAGAGTCTCAATAAAATTCGAACCCGATATCGGTTAGAAGCAATTAATAATAATGAATTCAACAGATGAAAAAGGAAGACACCGAAATGATAAAGTCCGTAATTCAACAGATGAAAATACAGAAAAATCTTAAAGTGAGGAAGTACGTGCGACAGCCGAAAAACATTATAAAGTTAAATAAGTTCAACAAATAAGAATTTTCTGATCCATTAAACTACAAGAAAGACGGAGCATCAAAATAAATTAAGCGCGAAAATAATGATATATTTGATTTCCTTGATAAACGGTAGCCAAAACGATCGACGGTTATAATAAAATTACTTTCTTTCGGGACCGAGTGTTACTTTTCGAAATAGCCCCAACAACCGGCTACTGCGCAGATTACTTGGACGACGCGACTTGAATCTAAAACAAGATGAGAACTCGTGACCCCCCTAATCGAACATCTTGATTCGCCACTAATTTACCACACTTCCTAAATCCCCTAAAATTCCCTGAACCTTTGTTCAAAAGTTGTCTACCAAAAAACCCAGTTCTTTTTTGTCCTCTGCGGTAACATTAATACGACAAATGTGTGTCGAAGCAAAAATAACAAAACGCCAATTAACGAGCGGAAATAAAACGCGCTCTTCTAACGCCCCTAAACGATGACCAGGCAACGTGTCTGGTCGAAGTTATCTTCGCACAGTGATCAACCTGAGCCTATTGGACGCGGAAACCGAACGCAAACAGACTTGAAACGGTCAGCTACGCTTGCTCACCACAACTTTCCAAAATGGTCGGTCATTTCAATATTAACGGCTCGCTACGCTAATACATATCCTGATTTAGAAACATGAAGAGCAGTTTGCATTTATTAAACACCACAACACACACTGGCTAACTCTATCGTAGGAAAAAAACTCATCCACTCGGTATAAACGAAAGACGTAGTTCCCGGTAATAGGCATAAATTACGTTACATCTTTTAACTTGATCCATCACGGCGATGTCGTAATTTTTATTGTTACGTTAGAAATTTAATAAACACCTATTGCGCTGCCGATATCAGCTACGAAGAAGTGAAGGAAATTTTAATCTTTTTGAATGAATAAACTAAGTGACAACATATCGCGATCAGCGTAATTATTTACGACTCTACATAATTACGATTTATCGACGAACTCGCAAAGTAGAAAAATTAAAATGCGGTACGGAAGTTTCTGAAATCAATTTTTAAAAAGAGCTTTACAGAATTTTTTAAAAAACAACAGTCCAAGGTTGTCAACCGGAAAAATTTTATTGGAGACTTCTTCAACTGAAGTAAACGCGATATTTTGAAAAATGTAAAATTTCTGCCTTCAGAAATAAATATAACGTCGCCTCGATGAGGATAAAGTAAAATACTATCTTTCCATTTTAAGCGGATACGAAAATATTTGTGAATTTGCCAACATTGCAAATTTGTCTCGTAACTTTCAATGCGACGAGTAGACCTTTAAAATTCAGAAATTTGATAAAAAGACCTTCCTCCAGACGGAATTAGACGTATTGTTGTTCAAAATTATTCATAAAAAATTACCAGAATTTGTTACAGAATTGCACGAATAATAATACACTATCTTATACTATACATATTTTCATTGACGTCTGTTGAACGATTGTTTACACGGCTCGCATGCAAGTGCGCTCGTGTAATTAGATCTGATCGTCGGCATTTTCTTTCCTCCTTGCGCAGTCTCATTTATTGTTTATTATCACTCGAAATGTAAGTTTTAAGTTTATGTTCTGTGGTATCGATCACGTATGACGTTTGCTCGCTCGTTTTGTTTTGTTCCCGTTTTCAGTGGTTTGTCTCGTATTTTTATTTTGGTTGTTGTTTCACTCGTCAGTTCTTTTGTTTCTCGTTCGCCGAAAGCAATTAATTCGAAATAGCCCTTTTCAGGGCTACCCGCGCATTTTAATAAAGCAAGTCGAAATCGATCAATATCTTATTTTCGTATTTTCTTACCTTTTTATTTAACTCACGGAAATTACATAAAAAACAACGTCTATGGGGATATCTTTGGATTAACAAAGTCGCTAAAAATTGAATTCACAGACCTATTATATCCTTCAAAAAAAAAAAATATATATACATATAAGCTAGTGACTGCATTTACTGTGAAATGAGACTCTTCACCAACTGTAAACGTTATATTTAATTTTGAACGACGTTCCAATTGAAAAAAAAAAAAAAAAAACGGTTTGCCAGTAGTCGAATAGTAATTGTGTTGTTTAACCTTCTCCTCCTTCGGATTAACGTAATCGTTTCAGAAAAAAATTCTTCAGGTACATACCTGTATTCCGGAATTTTAATAATAATAAATAAAAATGATTTCAGTGACAAGCGGATTATTAACGAAATATTAAAAACAAATTGGATGTGCGTATGTAAAGTTTTTTATAACAATCCAATTTGTATCGTTATATTTTTTAATTTCTAACAATTAGAGGTGCCAAATTTAGGGGCAGAGTAATCACACATAAAGCTTAATTTTCGAGCCAGCAGTTACAAAAGTGCTGCATACGGTTTAAAAATGAACACATCTAAGACAAATTGTATTCTCGAAGAAGCCAATTAAATGCTCAATCAAAGTAAACGGTGAAAAAATTGAACAAGTCCCACGCATATCAAGTATTTGGAAAGTATACTTGAAGAAAATTGCTCTTCCAAACCTGAGATACGTAGCAGGATTGAGTAGGCGAGAGGAGCGCTAATAAGAATGAAGAACCGATTCACGCGTCAAGAACTGAAACTGGAACTCAGAATCAGACTCCCGAGATGCTACGTTTTCTCCAATCTAATATTTAGTTGTGAGTGCTGGACACTAGACTCAACTTTAGAAAAAAAAAATCAGCGCTTTTGAGATGTACTGCTACCGACGTGCCCTGAAAGTACCATGGACACAAAAAGTAAAGAATATTGAAATACTTAATAGACTGGGAAAGAACCTTGAACTGCTACGAACCATCAAAAAACGGAAACTACAATACTTGGGACATATCTTAAGAGGATCAAATCATGTCTAAAAATACTACTTGAGGGTAAAATTGTGGCCGGGAAGAGATCGAGAGGTAGACGTCAAATTTCATGGATGGATATAATCTTAACAACTGGTTCAACTGTTCCTCATTAGAACTTTTCCGAACAACTGTTGATAGAAATAAATTCCAATTGTGGATCGCCAACCTTCGAGACGGAGACGGCGGATGAAGAAGAAGAAGTTACGACGTAAGACTAACGAAAATATAATCTCTCGCGGCAAACAAAAAAAAAAAAAAAAAACGATATCCTTCGAACGTACAGCTAATAAGATTAGGTTTACCGCGCAACTCTGATGAATCGCACAGCAAGTATGTTTTAGAAATCTTACCGTGGTAAAAAAAAGTGCGCTATTTTAGCTTTAGCATTAAAATTTGTTGCGCAAGTCGTAATGCAGAAATAAAGTATAAAAATCATACTGATATTACGGCAAATGACATTTGGGATAAAATAAACTGAAAAAACCGCCGCTAGAACTATATGTGTTTTTTTTAACATGGTCTGCTGTTAATAAAATGCGATATATGGAATATATTATTGACTATGTTATTCTTCTTAGCCCGGGGTACAATACACGTTTTGGGTCCCATGATCATATCCCGTTAGTTTATATCTTTTCTTACATTTGTACGCACATAAAAATGAAGCGACCGTATGTTTGTGACGGCAAAACTCGAAAAATAGCGGATGGATTGACCTGAAATTTTTACATAACGTTTCATTTCTATATAAGAGTGTTTGCATATACTTTTTATCCCTAAATTCCCCCGGGAACAGGAAATTCTAAGCGTTCCGAAAAATAATTTAAGTGGCGCGATCTATGATTTGCTTTCAGCATTATAGAGAGCAATTTCAGAAAAACGTATCGTGACTGTATCTGCGGGAGAATGTATAATTGCATAAATGTGTGTAAATACAATTACGCAGCGACAGTATCCGATCGGGGATGAGATGAGCGAGAAAGAATATATGTATATATGGGTGAGAGAGAGGGTGTGCTGAAACAGGTTCGTTATGAGGAAACGATCATCATTGTCAAGCAAACAAACAGGTCGATAATGAGGCTAGAAAAAAAAAAACCGTTCTTTACAACACTGTTTGTGATTTTGAAGAGTAAAGTGCTGGAGGAAATTGAACCGCATAGCATTTGAAATTGTGATTTGCACTGTTCACATTGTGTCTTTTTCCAAAGTGTTCGTCAATTTTTCAACAGTTTTCTTTCATTTAAATCCGCATGGTAGAATTAATTTTTTAACATCAATAATAAATTAAATGGATATGAAAATAATAAATCACGGAGAAAATTTAACGGAGAGAAAAAAGTAATTGAAAAATAATGGATCCGAATGATTGAAATAGAAAAATTAAATTAAAATGGAGATGAAAAAATAAAATTGTGACGTAAAATAAATTAGCCTAATTTGAATTATCGTAAAATGTATGAAATGAAAACGACATATAATAAAATCACTTCTCATCAAATCAATTCCAACCTTTTACCATCTCTTTTTCCTCTTTTTCCTTTTTTTTTTTTTTTTTTTTTGAAATGCTATCAGTAATTAAAAAATTAATATACTGTTACACCTTCATTTTTACCAAGTACCTTGAAAATGCCGGTGAAGTGTTTGATATAAATAAATTATTCACCTTTGTATCTGCATGTATCTATTTAAATGATATTTGTGCAGATGTATACTCTGTCTATAGATTGTAATTAACCGAAGGGATACACATTAGATAAAGTAACATAATATATAGCCGAAAATATAGACATGTCATTTTTTTTTAAAATTTCAACGCGATTGCTCGAGTGTTTTTAAAATAAGCAAAAATCAAAAAAGAAACCGTAATAGAATTAATTTTCATAAATTAAGTTTCATAAATTGTATATGTAAAATGTATCATAGAGATGAGTGTACAATGGCTTACAAGAAGTCATTGGAAGCATTGGAAAGACTTGCGAAATAATCAAGTTGTTCCATTTGGTGGAGTTACTATCCCGATAAGTTCAGGCAAACGCTTCCGTTAAAATATTCAACTTTTTGGAGCGCAGTAAAGAAAATTCATTTAACAACGAATATTAGAGAGTTCAACTTCAAAACAATCCAACTGTTACCATATTTACAAGACAATTTTATTCAAATTCGATAACGGTACCGTACCTACAGATCTAGGAACAGGAAAAATCACCTTCTTAAGTGTTGAAATAGCGTATCGATTAAAAATTTCTGTGAAGCTTTTTCTCTTCGTACAAAAACAAGAAAAAACAAGACGATTAAATAAAATATTAAATTAATTAAAACAAAACGATACGATAAAATCTTTGCAGCATGTCTTGTGAGAGGATATTCGTAAGTTTCATACAAATATCTATAAAAATCGAATAAAGAACTCAATTTATAGGATATTTTAAATATTCGATAATAAATATGTTTCACGCTTTTCTACTACTAGCAGAATGCTAAAAGTGCCCGAAACATTCTTGTTTTACACTGAAACGCTGATATACTTAAATAAAGTATGGATATTAATCACGTTAATCGAGCATGATACAAATGAAAAATTAATCGTTTTTAAAAATTTCTAAATTAATTTATCAAGTACTCTGCAACTGAAAGCAGTAGTGTCCGATTGGCGGAATACAAAAAAGAAAAAAATCGGTGTAATTTATGCTTAACAATTATATATATATATATATATATATATATATATACGTAAGATGGTAAGACAAAGATTTTTACATCGTTTATATTGCGTAATGTTTTCTATGACAAAAAAAAAGATTGGAGAGGAAAGTGAAATAAAAATACGCTTAAAAATTAATGTCAAAAATAAACTGTTCATTAAGGAAAATTTAACAGCGTGCATATCGTTCTGAATGTCGACGAAATGTAGCCTACATATGTATTAGAGACTATTCCGTAAACTTAAATGTATTCATACTTTTTTCTTCTTTGTAATAAAGTAAATTTATTTAGATACCCATAATTAAATTTGGAAAAAATATATCTTTCTTTTACGTTTAAGAGTCGATTAAAATTTGTTTAAAAAATTAATATTTTTTTTTTAACGATGCGATTAAAAATTAATAAAAAAGCAGCGATTGCAAGAGCAACACTTGCAAGTTTTCCAGACAATTAGCTCGACGTTGTTTAACACTTAACAGAATAATTACCTAACTATATGTTTCTCTCTCGAAAATTCTTTCAAATTACTACATAGCCTTCATCAAACGGTCCGGTGTATTCGGTCTAGCTTGCGCGGATTTAATTCCGCGAAATGATGATTTGTGGCTTTAATTTCGTAGAGTACGCGTAGAAAAAAAGTGCGGGACACCTCTCGATAAGCTGCCATAAGTTGATTTATGTGAAGGGTACTGCTTACCGAGAGGGAACCCCACACCTGTACGTTGATAATGTAGATGTTTATGTGGATGTGTGTGTGTACATGTGTGTTGTGTACAATGGCCCTCTCTACTCGGTATCGATATTTATTATGAGCTTGAGCGAGAAATATCTCTGTTCGTTTCGAATTAGGCTCGAGAACTAGCGTGTTTAATCTTGATGCGGTTTTTATAACTAATTAGCGAGTGCAAATGTTAAAATCTAGATAGAATCGGGTTAATTTGATTTTCGCAGCGATAATAAAATCGATATCAGTATCTTTAATACTTGCATTGAACTACTTCTGCTGTAACGCATGTTTCCAAAATACAATAACTCAGAGATTTGCGGCGTCGTCATAGGACACACATTTCGCATGTTCAAAGAAATAATAAGGTCCATTTTTCGATGAAAATAACGCTTTAGAACCGAAGATTATAAACAGTTCATCCGCTCGCTTAAAAAATTATAACGTAAAATATTTAGACATTTAAGGCAGTTCTTTCAAACCTTACATGGCTCAAAGTAACCAGTCCCGTATCATTAATTATATGAATTTCTATTTGAAATTATTTTTATTGCGCCTGGCTAAAATTTTATCTTTTTCTAAACCGCTTTTGATGGTCTCCAAAAAAAATCACCTCTGTGTATATAACTAAAGTTATCAATCATAGAATCGGTAGACTTGACTTTCCAACTTTTACCAAAAATAATTGTCGAAATTCTTCGATGGTGATATTAACTTTTACGCTATATTTGTTCGGAGCAGTGGTAATAAAAAGAAAATCAACAGGCCCCCAAAACGCATCGTTCTTCAGATAAACGGGAATCTTATAAAACTGACGCCGCCAAAGCCTCTGCACACCACTTATTCGAATCGCTGTCATCCGAGAGCTATCCTGCCGCCTTGCAATGGAAAGAATCACCACGTGGAGGAGCACACAACAGCTAGTATACTGTTCTCGCCCAGCTTTAACAACAGTGACTTTACCAATCTCAGAGTTAAATTTGCCAAAGAAAATGCGATAATTTTTTAGCGAATTACAAATTAAAAAGAAATCGCCTCTATTTTGTAATTTCCTTTTTTCTTACAGCGTAGATTTAATGTTCGTTTTTTAGTAATAAATCTGGCTGAAGTAGAAATAATAGAGAGGGAAACGGGAACGGTAGACGAGCAGTTTTTGTCTGAAAAAATACTTATTGATTTTTTTTGAAAAGACAAATGACCGTTTAAAAGTTCGACAAGTTTTTGAAACGATGTTCAATTAATAATAATCCGGGGGGGGCGGTTTTAATTAACATTCTACATTTTAAACACGCGTTAGTGAAATTTCCAGAATCAGTTATACTGTATAATCGTGTACCGTTGACACACTGTTGCTGTGTATGTACGTGTTTCAGCATAGTACAGTGTATTATTTCGATGTAACAAAATAATTTTGTTAATGGAATTACATAATTTCGAAGAAGTTAATTTCTCCGTACACAAACAATCAATAAAATTCTCGGTCCGTGAAATATTCACCACTTAAATAAGGAACGGATGGAAAATACTTGACACACACTAAAATGCGCTTAGTTGTGTTCGATAAACTCTGTAATGATACACACAAAACGTTACAAAAACAATTATACACATATTTCATCGAAAATTCATGTAGCACCGGATCATCTTTAAATTATTAAAATATTCCCTGTGAAATACGAGTGTAACGGTAATTAAAGTTTGCGTAAACTAAAACGGTTTAAAAACACTAACACCGATTAACACTTGCGAATAATTAAACGTAGACCTTCGATATAACGAAATTTTATGTAATTGGCTCAGAAAAATCGTTGAGCTTCCGCAGAAACTGTTTAGCTTGTCTGGACCAACTTCAAAAAGAGCAGATTATATATTTTCGTCGGGTACGTTTTTCCTTTCACTATTTCCACTTTAATGAAATTTCATATTTCAAACAGTTTTTTAATCAACATACGAAAGAAATTATATATAATTTCTTTTGATCGCTGACTGTTGAAAAGATACACACACGTAAGATGTAAGAAATAAATAGTGAAATAATTATGGATTTTTTAAACATGAGAAGTTCGCCTACTTGGCTCGCTTAATTTTTTAACCCTTTTCATTATACAAAATAGTGTACAGGATTACATCAAATCTTGTAGCTACGTAAAATGTAAAATAAATGATTAAGATTGCAAATGGCATCTTAACTAACGAAAAATTCAACGTATTGAAAATGAGATGAATCACGCTAATTCGACTTATGAAGTACGCGACTCCCAGTATGAACGGTACTCGGTCGTACGTTTCGTGAAATAGCCTAATCGAATGTAATCGAATATAATTGAATTATTCTCAGTCGCCCGGCTTCACTCGACTAATTTGGGGCGTAACCGGCCCCTTAAGCAGTGCGAAAACCACATCGCAGAATGTACGAAATTGCTCTATTCATACGAAAATGGCCACATTTTGTACAAATGTGTTAACTCAATACTTCTCAGACATATGTTATTTACATTATTTTCCGCTTTGATTATAAATTATTAATAATTTATAATTAAAGTCGAAAATAACGTAAATAATAAACTGAACGGGAAAAATTCATATGGACCATTGTTTTTGGGAAACACGGGTTTATTTTGAGCGAATAACCGGAGAAAGTTTGGACCATATTTATTTATTAGTGCCTAATAGATATGTACTCAACGACGTTATATAAAGAATTGTGTTTTTTTCTTAGGCTGATTAAAGAAGCAAACTCCATCGACCTCCAAGACCATTAGAATAAGTACAGAATATAATTCGATTCAAAATCGCGAAAAAAAAACCTGCTATTGAGACTGGCTGATGAGAAGAAAAAAAAAAAAAGATTAAAAGATAACACTCGAAATATGTTCATTACAGAAATAATACAACTGAAATATTGTGATTACGGGAAACAAACATTCTAGAATGATTATGTTATTGAATAAAGGTCACAATTTTATGTAACGAAAAAATGTCTTAATCTTATGTAATGAAAGTTAAATGTTAGCATAGGATTTTTGTGATTTTGTTATTTTTTTTTGTGTCAATGCCGGTAAGAATTACATTGTAAATTTTGATCATTTTATACAAAGTATAGAAGGCGCCAGCCCCCTTACGAGGCCAAAATGGCCGAGTTTATATATATATATATATATATATATATATATATATATATATATATTAATTACAACGTAATTCTTAGGCTACCCCCCAAAAAATGTCACAGAAAAATGTCCCAATTTTATGTAACGCAAAATGTCCCAAAAAAATGTCCCAAAAAAGTGTCCCAATTTTATGTAACGTTTGTTATATTTTATAAGATTTTTGTTAATGTAATTAAAAAATGTCTTAATTGTATATAATGAAATTTAAATGTTATAATAGGATTTTTTTTTGTATTGATGCCAGTAAGAATTACGTTGTAAATTTTGATTATTTTATACAAGTATAGAAGAGAAAAAGATAGAAATGTGAGCAAGAAGGGTCAAGAAGCAGAGCTCCTTGCCAGAGTGGCTGAGTTTTCCGATTAGCGAAATTCTCCTCTCTATCCTAATAATAGCCGCGTAAACTTGAACACTAAAAATAAAAACTAATCTATCAATCGATTTTGGATTTCGGCAAGTAAAGAATAAAACTTCTGCTGCCTCCTCACTCTGGTGGAATGACGAGTGTAAAGCAGCCTTCAGGAAGAGTACCGACACTTTTAGAACTTTTCGCTCCTGCTCTTCTATGTCTAACTTCCTAGCTCACAAAGAAGCTAACGCTAGAGCCCGTAGCATCCTAAAGGCTGCCAAGAGGAATTCTTGGAGAAGTTTCTGTTCCTCATTTTCTAGAGATACGCCCTTCTCTCAAATTTGGAAGTTAGCTAGCGCCTTTAGATTTCCCTCCTCCGAGCTCCCTCTTCATTCTACTCCTGCGTTGCCACATCTTCATTCCTTTTTGGACTTTATCTCGCCCGCTTATGTTCCTTCTCTTGAAGAAATTAGTTCCCCCTCTTACTACTCTACCTCTGAAGACCATTTTCTTTCCTCTCCTTTTCGTTACGATGAGCTCCTATCCGTTCTTAACAAATCCACTAACTCCACCCCCGGACTAGATGGCCTCTCATATCCAATCCTTAAAAATCTCTCCTCTTCCTCGTTGCATTCTCTCTTAGCTATCTATAACTCCTTTCTAATCTCTGGTCACACTCCTAAATCCTGGAATGATTTTATAATCATTCCTATTCCTAAAAGAAACCAGTCTTCTTTCCGACCTATCTCCCTCGCCTCTTGTCTTCGAAAACTTTTCGAAGGCTTAATCAACAATCGTTTAGTCTGGTGGCTGGAGCATAACAATCTCCTCCCTCCCAATATGTTTGGTTTTCGCCCTGGTCTTGGTCCAATCGACTGCATTAGTACCTTTCTATCGGACATCTACAAATCATTCCTAGATAGAAAGTTTACTATTGCCACATTCGTCGACGTCGCATCTGCGTTTGATAATGTTCATCTTCCTTCACTGGCTTCTAAGCTCATTTCCCTCAATATTCCTCCTATTCTCGTTACCATTATTCTTAATCTGTTCCAAAATAGATCTCTTTTCCTTTCTGTTCCCTCCTTTTCAACAATCAGACGTTGTTACCGCGGCTTGCCTCAGGGTTCCTGTCTTAGTCCTTCTCTTTTTAATATTTATCTCCTTGATATCGCTACTCTTCGCATTCCTTCTTCTTCTCTCCTTTTTGCGGATGATATCCTTATCTACTCCACTTCAGACGTGCTAGCTACAGCTAACGAGGAGATTAATTGTTCTCTATCAGTCTTCAGTAGTTCCCTCTCCAGTGCTTTTCTTTCTCTTTCTCCTTCCAAGTCTTCTTCTATTATTTTCTCCCTCCGCCCATATAATCGTGCTCTGGTAAACATCATCTCCTCCAACTATCCTATTCCTATTGTTAATTCCATATGCTGTCTTGGTCTTTTCCTAAACAGTCGACTCTCTTTCCAAGAACATATCGAGTACCTTTATATATCTTGTCTTAAGAGACTAAATCTCCTGAAAGCCTTATGTCCTCTCAAGTGGGGCGGTGATCCATATATTCTCATAATTCTCTACAAATCCATCATTCGTTCCAAACTAGACTACTGTTCCTTCTTATACGGCAATGCCTCAAACTCCCTCCTGCGCAAACTTGATAGAATCCAAAACTCCTGTCTTCGGCTCTGCATTGGTGCTCTAAAGTCTTCTCCCATTCCTGCCATTTTGTCTGAATCTAATATTAAACCCCTGTTTATCCGCAGATCTCTGCTTGGTTACCGTTTTCTAATTAAACGCCTCCCGATCTCTTCATCTAAACTTATTTCTTCCTATCTGTATATCAATGACCACTGGCGCTTCGTTCCTCACAAAATCCCGGTTCTTGCGCACATAGCTGCTCGGGTCTCTAAGTTCTCTCCTTATGTCTTTTCCCGCAATAAGCTTCCTTACTTTTCTTTTGATTTCAATAGTACATGTCTTCCCGTCTCATTCTCCTCTCTTCCTCTTCGTGCTAACTCCACTCCTCAGAGCACAGTGGTCAATGAATATGTCCACATATTAAATTCTTCATTTCCCCGTCATGTAAAAATTTTCACTGATGGTTCCAAAAATGATTGCGCGGTGGGCGGTGCTTTTACAGCCCCCTCGCTTAATCACTCGGAATCCTTCAAACTTCCTTCCTTTTGTTCCATTTTTTCTGCTGAAGCAGTCTCCATTCTCCGTGCTGTCTCCTTTATTTCCTCTTCAAGAGGGATCTGTAAGTTTCTCATTATTACTGATTCCAAATCCGTGCTGCAAGCTATCTCTTCTCCTCCTTCGCACTCGACTAATGACATTATTCTTTCTGTTCGTGCCTCTATCTCCAACTTGCGCTTAGCACGTTCTATCCTTATTGACTTTTTATGGGTTCCTGGCTACTCTGGCATTGAGGGCAACGAAGCAGCTGACTTCCTAGCTCGCTCAGCGTCTCTCAATGGTCCATTCCTTCCGCATTTTCCTGCCTCAGACATCCTTTTCCTCTCCGCAAGTCTCCATACCAGACTGTGGGTTGACATCTACCCTTCCTTTTTTGCCAATCGCTCCTCTTTCTACCTCCTCCTACAGCCTACTCCCAATTCACAGCCTTGGTACCAATTTCTTCCTTTTTCTCGGCGCTCGGCTATTGTTTCTTTAATCAGACTGAGACTTGGCCATTCCCTCCTTCCCTTTTCTCGTTTTTCTTTTTCTCTTTCACCTTCTCCCTTTTGCCCTCTCCACTCAACTGATCCTCCCTTTATATGTGACCCCAACCATATCCTTTTCGAATGCTCTGCTCTTTTTCCTCAGTGCTCTCATCTATACGCCGAACTTTTGGCGTTAGATCTTCCTACCCCTTTCAATGCTTCCTTTATCCTTTCCTTCCCATCTCCAGCCGTTGTTCCCCTCCTTCTTTCCTTTATACTTTCTATCTCCGATCGCCTCAGAATCTGAGTAGGTGATCTAGGTCCATGTAGTTGGGTCAGTGTTAACACCGAGCCCATTTAAAAAAAAAAAAAAAAAAAAGAAATTAAGTGCCACAAAATACATTCTTTTTTTTTTCGATGACTATAAACGCACTTTTTTTTCTGTTCAGCGTGAAGTTCCCTATTAGAACCTCCAGTTTAACCATCTTCCTTGGACGGGCGATTGCAAATATTTACAAACTTTTATTACTTATATCGAACATGAACGGGTTTATGAAATGATAACGCCTCTTTAAAATTTTCTTTTTTTTTTCTAGATATCGACACTTAGTGTGTGTGTGTGTGTGTGTGTGTGTAATCTGCGGACGACAGTGATCGGCGCGGAAAATCGTGCTCCGTTAGACGCAGACCGAACGGGAGAGCTTATATAGACGAGGATTACTGGGCACAGTGTATAAATATCGTACGGACATAATTTTCGAAATCGGTTTCACTCTCGAGAACGACTTTAATTGCGACTCGAACGAGACATAAGGCGGCAATAAAACGAAAATAATACTCTCCCGGGTAATTTTATCCGGAAGATCTATAGAGTACGTTTTATAACTCTGTAGGTGTTAAGGAATTGATATTTATTGAGGGAAAAGGGGAGATTCGCAGAATATCCCGCTTAATGGTATTTACAGATATCTCGCTGCCAGTTAATATTATATTTCGCCAACGATAATCCCGACTGAGTAATAATATTGCAGCATAGCCGGGGATATAGTAGTCGAGATATAGTCGGAATATACTCCTCGGGGTAACTGCGCAGCAATTCGTTCCATTTCCGACTGGCGCTCGATAAATTGATTATCTTATAATTAGCAAAACCGTTGTTGCCGGTGACTTAGCGAAAAAGTCGAACGTACGTCCTGCCGCCTACACTATTATAACCATATAGACTAATTTCATTATAGTTAACTATGTGCGCCGTACGCTGTCCGGATTGTTATTTTTTAGCGTCGTTGCTGGTTTTTACTTATTTCACTGGCCAAGTGGGATTACGTGCGCGCTACAAGTCCTCCGGCAGCGAATTCGCCGAAATTAGAGTGCCTAGACGGGCACACGACGCCGCTCGATTCGGCGAATAAGTGAAAATCTCGCATGGCTCCTTTATTCGTTGCACTATTCCGATGCGGTTCCGCGGATGACTGTGAGCGCGCACATATTGTCCAAGTTGTCTTATTAAATATTTATTAACAGCTCCAGCCGCTGCACATGCTGCAGACACATACGCGCCCTGTTCTTACGTGTGCCCTTAATGAAAACCTACCCAGCCCGCTCTTCCGCCTTATACATTTGCCGCTCAGCAGAACAACGCGCGCGTTCGTGTCATATACACGAACCAAATTCATAATTTATCGCTCGTTAAAAATTTATAATTCCCGACGACCATATTGAAAATGCCCTATCTCCTCTCGCCAAGAGCTCTATTATTCATGCTCGTCCGTGTGCAGAAATATTTTAGCCAAGTTTTTCCTATTAATAAAATTCCTGGAAAAATACGCGCGCCCTTTCTTCAGAAGTTATTAAATGTGCCATTTTCGCCTTATTCGCCTACCAAGCCGCGTAATTTAACAAAGTAGCCGACAATATTAAAGCGAATTCCGTCCAACAGCAAACTTACTTTTTACCTCTATATATTTACGGGCCATCTTTACTACCCCATTCACCAAAGTTATACGTATATATATATATATATATATTTATATGTATTTTTTAACTAGTTTTAACAGGTTGTTCAACCAGCGTTTCTCATGTTGTAAAGTCTCTTTTTAAACTTCAAATTAAACCTCTGATTATTTATTAACCTCCGTATTCATACCGATCGTGTGCAGTTCCTGGTCCGTGAACTTCCAGTCTTTATTCGAATTCGTGATCCCCCATCATATGTTACAGTATTTTTATACCTCATGCGTAAATTCTATTCTTCTCCCTATGCATACACGTAATGTATGTATTTCCGTTTTAAATTAGTATCAATCCATTACTTGATGAATGCATTGTAGGAATAAGTTGACTTAATCTCCAGTGAGGATATATTTTACACCTACACTGCCGGGTTTCTATTATTTTTTTGTAATAATTTCTTGTAATAATTTCTTTTCGCCGCCTGGGATCGAACTCAAGATTTTCGTGACTGAAGCCAAGCGCTATAGCAACTAAACTATCGCAACTACATCTATTCTAGCTCGATCATGAGTATATCTCTTTTAATTTATACAAGAAATAGAGAATAGCACCGTAATTAAGGAGCACGTATTCCGCAACCTAGCTTCCGTATTGCCGACCAATATGAGAAAGGGAATCAACTGTATATGTATACACACATATGTATAAATAAAACTCGGCCCTCTGTGCCTCGCAAAGGGCTCCGACCCTTGACTTCTCCTGGGGACACTCCCAGACCACCAGGTCTATCACTTCTGTAATAGAACGAGGAAAGTTCATAACAACATTCTTAGTCAGACCAGCACTATTTTTTCTGTCACAACTTTTACTTCTTGTATATACAATATATGTAACGTTTTGGGACAAAATGAAATGTTTTGAGACAACAATGAAACGTGATAGAGGTCGCCCTAAGAATGATGATGTCATTAATGTATGTGTTTGTGTCAACAATTTACTAATCCTTTCTATTGCAACACCGGTTTTGAATCCAATTTGTTGTAGATTCTGCAAATTAGCATTAATAAATATTCAATGAAAAATGATAACGTTGAATTGAATATTACATTGAGTACGCACTATTAACATGTTGAGGGATAGTATATCATCTCTGTTACTTGAAAAGAGAAAAATAAAAATACAAATGTTGATTATACTACATATAATGGCGTAGTTAGTTAGGCAGTGGTGTTTCGTTCGGGTAGAATTGGGTTTGACTCTTGCTGCACACACTAATTTCAAAAAGAAAAAACATAAATATATATATGTGTGTGTGTGTGTGTGTGTGTGTGTGTGTGTGTGTGTGTGTGTGTGTGTGTGTGTGTGTGTGTGTGTGTATGTATATATGTATATATATTATATATATATATATATATATATATATATATATATATGCGGGGGCCTGAATTTAACTAGAAAAGACGAAAAAGAAATATTAGTGAAGCTAAACAACGCTATATTCGTATCTGAATGTATTTCGGATTCAAAAACACCGCGTTGTCAGTTTTTACTAATACTTCTTTTTCGTCTTCCCTAATTAAATTCAAGCCTCCACATATTCACATAAAATAACCTCATGCGTGTCGTTGCTAATATTTCCAACTTAATTACACAAGTAAATACACACTGGCATCGAAACATATCAACCGTCATGTGTTCTATTAAAATGCATCAAAAAACATCGCCTATATAAATTTTGCAAAAGTCCGTTACGTAGAAAGGTATAAAAAATTAATATTGAAATGAATTTTTATCTCTTATGAAAATTAATTTTGTAAGGCTTTCCGAGATATTTTGTATTTAATGTCTCTCATCTCAGAATACAGATCCGACTGAAAAATCTAACCAGATAGAGCAAATGACCGCAAATCGATTTTACCTCGGTACCGAAGCACCTCCGCTTGACTAGCAGATCTCACGCAAACGCGCATCGCGTATTCAATTAAAATCCGAAATCAGGATACACGGACATACATATATTTAGGAAAAATCCGCGAATCTAGCATAAATTGGCGAAAGAAACTAAAATTGTCGCAAAAACAGTTACGACTAGAATATAAATCATGGGAAGACATTAGACAAAAATTAGAAATACCGTGGCGAAACGACGTTCAAAACGCGACAGTCAACAATAACAATTTTCATATTGCTATGGATTTGGTATTTGTGCCGCGATCTTTCGCCGATGTTCGAATTAGAAATTATTTCTTCGGTTAAAGCCAATTTTATATTCTTGATTTTTCGAGCATCGTCGAATATCGTCGTATCATTAAAGATGATCGCGCGGCTAACGGCATCATCCGCGTCTGATTGATTTTCGACGTGTGTTGGGTTTTTTTTTTGTATCGGGGTTGTGGCTAGTGTGTCTGAGGCGGGTACGTATTTCCCGATGGTGGTCAGCAGAGCTGAGCTGAAAGAAGTTATCGCTGTTATCTGATAAAAATTACTCTAGTCTTTTGGCATTTATCTTCTCGTTCAGGTACACGAATTAATTATATGTATAGCCGATTATTAATTAATTGTCATTGTTACTTTGTTGCGAACGGAGCTGCTATATATCGCACGTTTAGTATTTTCCCGTGATTTAGATTATCGATGTGTATGTCTTTATTGTCGATTTGTAAATATACGTGATGATAGAGCGGACGTTTGTTTTCCTCGGTATTATAAAATCAGAGACAACTAATCACAGTGGAAGGTGTGTGTGTGTGTGAGGCCTATCCTCACTGAAAAAAATACCAATTCATTTTAGTGGCTTTTCAGAACAGTAAGGAACGGTTCGTTTCAATATTTAGCGGTGACCAGCTTAATTCGACCGCAATCGAATCAAAAGATCGACTAGCCTTTCGCAACAATTAAAAGCCTCGACAGATAAACTTCGACGACGACGACGGCGAACGAACAAAAGTCCTGTCCCGATCACTTGTTTCTACTTTCTTATCGCAATTGATGCCGTTATTCGCACTACTGTTCCTACCTACCTGTATACTCTAATATTACACGTACGAATCTGTTTTCACACGTTCACACGTACGTACAATACACAACTTTAAGTAAAGTATACAGGAGTTTTCGATGACATCATTTCACACACATACCTGCAATTTCAACTTCGTCGGACGAGATCTCAAAAATTCCTGACGAAATTCCTGCCGTTTAGCCGTCACTCTCGATATACATCGCGACTAGCAATACTAATGACGTTGAAATATTCTACCTAGATTTATTTGCAGGTATTAATGCAAAAGATAGTGCCACAAATCAAACTTGCTGAAGAACTTGCATCGTATCGTCCAATAGCACTACTTCCTGTTCTCTGAAAATTATATGAAAAACTATTACTAAAAAGAATGAAGCCTAAACGACAGAAATTTGATACCAGAGCACCAGTTTGGATTTCGAACGGGACATGGTACTATAGAGCAAGTACATCGCATAGTTAATAGAAGAATCCTTAGAAACCGAAAACATATGTGTTGCCGTATTCTTTGATATTAAACAAGCGTTCGACAAAGTATAAGGGATTACTGCATAAAATACACTGTAACCTCCCATATCAACTCTTTGAATTATTAAAATCCTACTTAAGTGAAAGGTATTTTTCTGTTAAATACGGCGAAGCAGAATCGGAGCTCCACCAGATCCAAGCAGTTGTGACGACCGGCCCAGTATACTGGGACCAGTACTATACTTAATATACACTTCCGATATTCCTGTTCCAGATGAAACAGAAATGGCCACTTTTGCAGATGACACTGCAATTTTATGTACAGGCACCTCGGTAGAAACTATCAATAATAATCTTCAATCAGCTGTCAATAGTTTGTCAACATGGTTCAAAAGATGGCGTATAGTGATCAGTGAGGATAAATCTGCACATATGACGTTTCCAAATAAGGAGAACTGTAATATATCGCATATTTATATTAACAGTATTATTATTATTTAGTTTATTTGGTGAATAATAATATAAATACATAGTAATTGATATACATAGCCATGAGTATCTAAGTTGAATAAACACCTCATGGATTGGAAACAATAAAAAGAAAATGAAAAAGACAAAAATTAACCGATGTAAAAATAAAATTATTCATTAAATGAAAAATCTTCAACATCAGGATATTTGGAAGCCATGATAAAATTCGCCGCGTGCAGCAATTTTGATAAATTATCGTTGTTTAATGGAAAATAATTTACACGTCTTTAAACAAGAATTTCCATTTGGCGCACTCATTAACGATATGGGTGACAGTTAAGACGAGAGAAACATATGTAAATACTGCTGTTGTGAACTATTAAGAATTGCAGTTTTCTTTTTGTTTTTGGGTGAAGGTCCCCTTGGTTGACGAGGCCAAGGGCTTTAAAAAAAAAAAAAAAAAAGAGTGGAACTACAAAAAAGGAAAAAATGTCGACAAACCTTAGAATACGATAATAGGGGAAGGAACGGTATATTAATGGGGTTGCTGCGCAATTGGTTTATTTGCTACCTGAATTATCAACCGCCATTAAGAGTAACCGGAAGAAGAAGAGTTTGTTATGGTGATTAAGCGAATATTAAATTACAAGACTAGAACGTAAAAATTAAAATTTCTTCATTCTCGAATTTGTAAAACGTTGCTTTTTCCTTAAATGACAGTGAAAAAAAAAAAAAAATCGAAATTAATAAGAATGTGTCCTTCTTCTATCAAGATATATATGTCTGCTCCAATGTGTATTCCGTCCCGCCATGTAATCCTTTTTTGATAATTTGATGGAATACGCTTAGCGTCACAACGTTGTCTTTTTCAATTTGAAATTAAAAATAAAAAATTTTTCGCTGAAACAGACACAGCTTTTTTTTTGTTTTGAGTTTTTTGGATTTCTTCCTCTCCGCTGGTTTAATAAAATACTTTTAGCGTGACAAAGGTTGGCGAAAGGGTTCTTTTACTTTTTAGTGACATAATACTCGATGAATAATATTTTTCGAGTTTTATTTTTCAAAACGTTAAAGAAATTTACAATTAATTTTAATTGCTGTCGGATAGTGCACTTAAATCGGAGTGAAATTGTATAAAATCATGAAAAATGAAATGAGGAAATTAAAAATAGTATAATATCGTTTCTTTCTGGGTGAGTCGGTTAAAACCGAAATATATAAAATAGTGCGCGTGGCGATGCGTCTCTACGAGCTTTTCGTACTACTTGTGTACGTATGTATGTATGTATAGAGGTATATGTGTGTGCGGGTGACCGTTGAAAAAAAAAGGCGGCTTTTGAAATAAAATTCGCCACCGTAAAGAGGATTAAAAACACGACTTGCATTTCAGCTATTTTATTGTCGTCTTGACGATGGTTAAGTAGCACGGTATTTTATAATACTTAAATTCCGAGGAAATAATTGTAAGAATTTTTGAAAACACATAAAAACCGACTACTACCGCGCTTACTTTTATCGTTTGTAAGTTTCGAGTTTTTCAGATTATTTCATCAACTCGTATTTTTTATCTTTTTTTTTTTTGGCTTTTATTTCCTTTCAAAAATGCACTACTAGTGCGTACTGTTGTGTGAATATCGATTTGGAAAATTCAAAATATTCCACTTGTTGCATTCAGAAGGCCGAAAATAAAGCGCCCCCATTAGAAAAAGTACATGACGCTCAGGGGAAGTACGAAAATTAAGAATTTCACATTGAGAATTCTCTAAATACTTCTCTTCTTCATCCGCCGTCTCCGTCTCGAAGGTTGGCGATCCACAATTGGAATTTATTTCTTATCAACAGCTGTTCGGAAAAGTTCTAATGAGGAACAGTTGAACCAGTTGTTAAGATTCTCTAAGTACTATATCGCCGAAAAAATTTAGTATCATCTCGATAGGGACAGACGATAATACATACTTATTTCGCATTCAACAAAGGTATTTGACGCGGAAATAAGCATAACGAAAAAAAAAAAAAAAAAAAGATTAGAATGGAAGAATAGAAGCGAAACGAAGTGTCTACACAAAAATAAGCGCTTGTATCACAGCCGAAAAATAACCTTCGCTGAATACTTATCCTTGGCACATTCGCAGTTATAATACGAATCTTGATTAAATATTTTTCTAATGCAAAAATAAGTCGATATTTTCATACGCAGTTATCAATTTTTCTAATGTTACTTCTTTTGTTTTTTTTTTTACTTTTTCCAATGTGCGCCCGTATACTAGAAAAATTTGCTCCATTCAGAGCCCGGGGCAAGGCCTAAATTTTATGTGAGCAAAGGTTAAAAAGACGGATTTTTGTAAAACAGAAAATTATTGCAACTGTCCAATTTTTATTCATAAAAATGCAAAGTATTTGACAAAAAATAAAAGAAATTAATTAAAGAAACAGAAATTCCCTACTTTTAGCGTTACTGAATAATTCCTTAATAATAGTATCGTAATTCAGCTTAGATATTTGCTTCAATAGATAAAACTGCCAAAGCTGAAGTCTTTCCTTTTACCCGTTGTATTTCTTAAATCATTTTTAATTAGTTTTAATTTTGAAAAGCTTCTTTTTGCGGATGCTTTACCAGTCTTGTTAGCGAAATTCGAACGACTATGTAAATATTTGGGTAAATTTATTTCAATCTATTTTCCGTTATGTATTGGAGCAGATGTTTCACATCTTTAATGAAGTTGGGTAAATTTAGGAGAGCATTGTTCATTAATTCTTCATACAAAATTCGTAAGGTGTTGGAAGTCGCTGCTCTCACCCACTCGCAGGGCAGTATGTAAATCTTGACAGCTTTTTTAATAATTGCTCTTTAGGAGTATACTTTTTAACTTGTTTAGATCATAGAGAAAATCAAAAATTTTTAAATATTATTTAAAAGAAATAAATCTTGAATCCATATTGCTTATTATAGAATCAATCATAGTATTCCATAGAAATCTATTTCAAACCGTCTATTAGGAGACACTGTATACAGGTTGATCGCTGCCTTCATAATCGAACATCCTTTTCTTCTTTTTGGCTACCCTTTTATTTTTAGAGTCTTTTGGTAACTGCTTTTCTCTCAATAAATTGACGAGCATCGGACAGGCATTTTTCGAATCAAGTTCGTCGATATTCTTTGACCCGGTCACAAAATGTACGCAAATATTCAAGAGCAATGCTTAAATGGACATGTAGAAATTGCCGTAATTTGCTTATGACATTAACTCTCGATAATATCTCATACCATGATACGATATAAACTCTGAATTAAACATTTCGTTTAAAACCGAATCACAATAACTGAGTGTGCCAGATTATTCGAATTTTTAAGCTTTCGATGCATTCAACATCATCATCAAATTGCAATAATACGGCCTTCATTGCTTCGATTCTACTTTCCCACCTTGTGTCTGATAAAGGCTTCATCATAGTAAGCTTTAATTTGCCTTTTTGATTAATTTACAGCGTTTGCTGCAACTTGAAAATAGCGAAGAAATTTTCTGAATAAAACCAAAAAATATTTTTGCTGCCACAGAAGAATTAGAGAGCTACGTCTACCAACAACAGATTTCAGCTACGACAACCGCAGGCTGTAAAAGATGCCCTGGGATTAATGTTTAATATTCGAGTTTTAACTCCATCATTTACGTCTACCATATTTGCATCATTGTGTCGTATCGTTGGGGCCATGACAGTTTTTTGAATATTTAAGCCATTTTTTTTCAAGCTCTCCCAATATTGCATTAATTAAATATTCTTCAATCGTTTCAGTGATAGCAAGAAATACGATAAAATTTTTTTCTATTGTGATTTATATGTTTAATTAGTTTACTCTGGCAGCCTAAAACGATCATAAATCGACGACTGACTGACAACACTCAAATTCGACATGTCGCGACATCTATCTCTATATTGTGCTTTATTAAAATTAAACTATAAAAAAAAAATTGACAGTTCGGAAAGTTGCTAATTATATTTATCGTTTTATGACGAGTAAAATTTTTTTTTAAGTACCTAATGCATAAACCTTTTTGGACCGCGAGGCCGTAGGCGGTCGCCCACGTCGCCCACGCTTTACGCCGCCCCTGGCTCCATTTTATTAGGCGGAAAGTTCGTTTTTCAGTCAACAGATTTGAACGGCTCACCGATTTTGTTACTGTATTGTTAATTCACAGAATGCGCTTAACACTTGCTGCGTCTTTTTAGATGGTTTGTTTTTTTGCTAATGATATAATACTTCGAATCAGCGGACTTTCACGTTCTTCCGGGCATTTTGATGCCACTTTACGTACATTTAGATTGCGATGAATTTTATCCGCGCTAACATAATTACAGTCGGTTCATTGTAGACTCGAATTACTACATATATCCGAGTGCAGTCAGCCATTTCGTTGAACGGCTGTATAAAGTGTTGATTCGATTAAAAACGACGATAGTTTAATAAATTGCACGAAAACACACTTTTTTTGCGCAGGCTGCTAATACGGTCCAATAACGTGTTTCTGTTCATCGTGAAACAAGCTAGTATTTTGATTCCGAGTAAAGCGGTTTATGTTTCATCGATTATTTTGATTTGTCGTTTAATGCGTCGCTTTCCTAACGGATCAACATCAAAATCAATCAGTCAATCATTGAACCGAACGGTTCGCTTCCTCTATTCCGTTCTGTTTCCGGCCATGCTTTTTACGCCCATTTGGCATCCCCCATATCTTTTATAATCTGTTTTTAATGTAACTATTATGCTCTCCCTCACTTCTTTACGGTGTTTCCTACTATAATAAGTTTTAATTTTTCATCCATCGTGCGTCAATATAATATGTCCCATCATTTTGGTTCTGCGCTATTTTACAGTGTTTACGGTGTTTTTTTTTTTGTTTTTTTTTTTTATTTCGCGGTACTTGTCAGCGGCGGTAATCAAACTAGTACAATTTCTGCATATAAGGCAGAGATATTTAAACGACGAATTGAACAGGTATAGTTACTACGATTGGTATAAGAATAGAGTGACAAGTACATGATTTTACAGTCGCACTAAGTAAAATAAGTAACCTAAGTCCCGTATATCCTTGATAAGATATCGTGGAAAACATAAGGTTCACACTAAGCCTATAATGTAAATGATGAGAATACTGGGGCCAGTTCGTTATTCTTGAGATCCGCCTTTACTTTCCCAGATTTCTCTCCGATACTGAATTATTGCAGTAAACCTGGGAACCACTTAGATCCGGAACGAGTCAAGTTTCGAACCCCCGTGACCTCTGATTTAGTAGCCAAGCACGTTGCAGTCGCAGCAGCGGAGAGAATTCGACTTTCTACATCTGGTATTTAATACGAGCCACGGTGCACTGATTAGGTTGCATAAAGAGACTCCGCAGACCGAAAACATTGACGGTGCGACATTTTAGTCGTTCCCTACAGTTCAACATCTTAGGTTCAGACAGACTTTATTAAACTATTTTATTACTTCGTCATCTAATATCATATAAATATTTAATCAGATCGAACGTTTAACTAAGTATTTTAACAAAGTAAGCACATTGTACAATATTTTTCATTGCGAAATTTCGACTACACTATCGGTATTTTATCACAGCGAAGTTCTCGCGCCGAATTTATAAATACATTCGGCAAAAGGTACGAATCGTTAAAAAACGAATTTATAAGAAACCGGAAACGCATATGGGCGAAACACAATTTAGATTCAGAAACAAAGTGCTATGACCAAATTTAAGACATATGCATATATTTTTCGTAGACTTTTAAAAAGCATTTGACAAGGTTCGGCACGATAAGATGCTAGAAATATATTGGAAAGTACGTCAATAGATGAAAAAGACTTGAGGTGTATCGGAAACCTATATTTCCCCGTTAAAAAGCCAAGGTGCGTCTAGGAACAGACGAAACAATATTGAGTGTGGTGTAAAACAAAAATGCATTCTATCACCCGTGTTAATCTATTCCGAGAAAATATTTCACCATAGTGGAATCCAAAGAAGGCGCATATGCTGATGATACTGCTCTCATAGCTAGAGCTCTCCGAAAGGACTCGATTCAACTAATTCGTCATGTGCACAGAAGCGCCAGAGAATAATGGGAGTTGAAAAAAAAACAAACAAATTATATGAAAGTATCTAGAAGAGAAGACAACGATACGTACGAAATAATAATAGACGGGGAAGGTTCAAATATCTGCGGAACTGACTAATAGGCAAGGGAAGGGACAAAAAGGTTCGGTGTAAAACAGAAATAGCACGTAGAGCTAATGACATCGATATAAAGTTAAAACTATCACGCGTCAAGGCAGAAATAGTTATTAAAATATAGCGAGCAACTTTGGAAGGTTAAAAAAAAAAAAAAAGCCACTAAAAGAACTGTTAATTATTTGTCGTTAGTTTATTTTTAATTAAATTCGTCCGGCTGAGAATCTGCAACGCTCTTACAAGCATTTATTAACTAATAAGAAGCAATCTTAAAATTCCGTTTTACACTATATAGCAATGAAATATGTGTAGCAGCGCTTACTGGTGGTCCATTTTGAATAACAGAGAAGAATGGCAAGAAATTCGCCATCAAATAAATCGAAATTGATCGCTTGTATTAATGCGTTCCGATCAATATTCTTAAGGAGTAAAACTGATTTCCCTAATCGCGGAGAAAATTAAATGATAATTCGTAAACGCGATAGCCTAGTTAGAGCTTGTGGCTTCCATTACAGAAATCTCTATTCCGAGCGACAACAGAAATCATTACGAAAAAGATTAATTTAAAATAACCGCTAAGCTAGTTAGTACACAGCATCAGACACACACGGGAAACTGCATTTGTATATCGATAAAATCAAACATTCACAATATCAGTTGCACTTAGTGATGTGCGATTTCGAAATGGTTTTACAATCGAAACATCGTCAAAAAAACAATCGAATGATTTTCATTCGAATGATTGTGGTAAATCCGAATGAATTATTCGAATAAAATAACATTTCGAATGCAACTACCGAACAATCGAATGCATTCGAAATCATCGAACAATCATTCGAATTAAAATGAAACATTTCGAAATTGTCCATTACTAGTTGCGCTACATCTTGCGCGTGTACACATTTATACTGCATATAAACATTTTTCCAAGAACAGTATATGTACAGCTGAAATGTAGCAATAGGTAGTCGCCGACGCTCAGGAATTAAATATGGCGCGCTATAAAGAAGAAAATATGAAACAATTTAATTAAGCATCTGAAATTAATTTCAACAATATTTTCGACGCCATTTTTTTACCTTTTTAATCATACCGCATTGTTTTCACGTCTATTCGTTAAACATAGTTTAGACAATATCTAGGAACTTTTATAGGCAACAGTACGAAAGAATCGGTGTAGTGATATATTACGACCGAAATTACATCACTTTAAAATAAATTGAATGTAGTAATTGTTAGCCGAAAAATTCTAGGCGCGCCGGATGTTGCTTCTTTCGAATCCCCTTTAAAAACGGCACCGCGCCATTTTATTCGCTCAAAATCGATTCGATATGATTGCGCGTCAAAGCGCGGCGAATGACTTGTGACGCGAGCAGGAGTGAAAATAGCGTCATTTGTTAAAGCACACGAACGTGCCACAAAAACTTCTGTAACTTTTTATTTCGCATTTCCTTATTAGAATTACCTGTACAGCAGGTGTGTGTATGGAATCCTAAAACATCTTTGCCTCCATAGCACATGGTTGTTTAGATGAAGTATGCAGTTCGAGTGTAATAAATGTAGCGATAATTTAGAGTTAAAACTTTTGGGATATACAGATTATTACAGATATCGTGATTTGAAGACGTATCTAAACACGTCGGCTATTAGAATAAAACAAGGAGAATAATTACAAATATAAAAGCAAAACGAACGCATCTCTTTCCTTTTCTAGCTGATATTCCCGGGGAAACGTTTTTATACTTAAATTTACTTAATTTTGCGCTATCGATATGTTAGTATTCATCATTTTACTTTCTTATAAGAATATGATAAGAAAAAAATGCGACACGTGTATTCTTTTCTTTTTCTGCTCTAAAGATACGGAGTCGGCAAATGTTATTATATCTTCGTACGTTTAATTTTTCAGTAATTTATGTTTTAAGCCAACTACATCATTCAAATCATGCCAAATAGTTCACGGATGGTTTTGCGAAATAATAATATAGGAAATAAATGAAACGATATCGAGATATTAAATCGTCAAAAGTGCTTTTAACCGCTGTATTTTGCGCTTAATAATGATGTATTTTTTTAGCGAGCTATCAAAATTTTTCTTTGTTATTCGCGCAAAACCATAATATAACGCAAAAAGGCTATTCACAAGCATATTTAAGCATTTCGAAATCAACTACAATCACTTCTTAACCAGCGCGATCTATTACTTTTTTAGGATAATTACAAGAATGACAACTGCGCCTACACCGTAACCTATTATTACACTTTAGGATTCCTGATGGATTATAAAATGCTGTTATTAGATCGATATATAAAAACGGCTTAGTGCTTGTGTTGCAATTATAGACCAATTACTATAATCTCGGTTTTAGCAAAAATTTTGGAACAATCCCTTGCGTTTCATCTGAGAAATATCATTTGAAAAGAAACGAGTTGTTGCATTAATAATTAATTTGGTTTTAGAGGCGGAAAATCAACAGTCTCTTAAGAGCATTAATAAATAGGATAAATAAGGGGTTGGCAAACGGCATACAATTTATTATAATTTTTGTAGATATTAGTAAAGCATTCGATGCGGTAAACCATCAAATACTATTACGAAATATAAACGGTATTGGTATTACAGACAAACAAAATAAATGGTTTGAAAGTTATTTATATAATAGAAAGAGGCGTAGTAAAAATCGATAAAGAATTAAGTAGAGAAGAAATTGCATCAACAGGGATGGGACAAGGAACTCTATTTTGGCTCCGTTGTTATTTTTGATCTATACCAACTCTCTTAATAAATTTTCGTTGGAAACTCGACAGTCTTTGCTTATGCAGATGATGATATAGCACTCGTTAATACCGCGACTTCCATGAGGTCGAAAAACTCTTACAAGTTGCTATAACGGGTGATTTTTTAAGAGTTAAGTTTTTCAGGTTGGCAGCACTGGGGTTGGTATTGGCGTCCAAAGGTCGTCATCTGTCAAAGTGAAATGTTTTCAGAGTATACTCTCTGCCATTTCATCATCATGGAAAGACTTATAAATAAGCAACGATTGCGATATGGTTGAAATTTATTATCAAAAACCAGTGCTCTGTGAAAAATGTGCATCGTTTGTTACGACCTGGTGAATCAACAATTCGTGCTGTTATCACAAAATTTACTTTGTTGGACATTAAACCGTCGACACGCATGATCTATTAAAATACACAACAATAATTGTTTAGATAATTACTTGACTTCTGAATTGTGGGTGTACAAACTGGAAACGACAGAAGAGGTTTTAAATATTTAGGATTAATCATCGACGGAATCTTGGGACAAGCATGTTATAAATTTATTTAATAAAATCAGGCAACTGATACCGGCACTTAATAAAATGGCTCTTTCAATACCACATGGGGTAGTTTTCGTGTATATTATAAAGCTATGGTATTGTCTAGAATCGTGTATGAGATATCAATTTCGGGTTAAAGCAAAATGGACGATAATCAAAAAGGTTAGTAGTCAGCAATAGAAATGCTTAAAGATAATATTCCCTAATAAAGATCAGGTTAACATTAGCTGGTGGAGAGGGAGAAACGAATCATCACCAAGGATGTGTGCTAATTTTATCACCGATTACTTGAATATAAGACGATAAGTATATTTCAATAGCTACAATGACAAGAAGCAGGACAACGAGGAGTAAGGTATATTTTATTATTCGACCGAAAGCCATAGACAGAGTAAGATTGATAATACGGATGAAAAAGTTATAATTAAGCTGCTAGAACGAATCCTAGAAGATATATATATATAATGCAAAAACAGATAGGAACTTGGAAAGTATTAATTAAGTAGTGGTTGGTTGATAACCTTTAAGGAGTGACATTAGGTTAGATAAATTGGGAACTGGCTGCTGTGGAATCGACCATTTGTATTTGTCGAACATGTAGTATGAGAAATTGTATATAATGATAAGTAGTTCTTTTTTGTTTTTATCTTTTTTAGTTTTTGTTTTATTTTTATTGTTTTTCTTTTTTTCTCACTATTTATAATTATGAAAATTAATAGTATAATTGTAAAGAAAAATGGTAACATATTTTTTGAATAAACGATGATAAGCGTGTTGGGCACCCGCAGACGATGCATTGTAGGACCCACAACTTATTTTTAATAATAAAAAAAAAAATATATATATATATATATCATAATCCATAACAATTATGAAAAGCTGCGGAAAAAAAAATTCATAATTTAATTAAATACTACGGTGTAATCCAGAAATCATAAAGACGACGAAAGCTAAAGTACTTCGCCTACAAAATACGCCATTCAACACGATAAAACTTTCCGCTACTGACTTTACAAAAGAAAAAATAAATGAAAACAATTACCTGGAAGGAAAGGAAATTCCCCATGGATGCAAAAGTTACGAGTTTTGCCGGTTTATACGAAAAAATTCATCAACAGACCTAATTTTGCCGCAGATAACGAACCCGGCATAATGATGATGAGAATATTACGACGAAGCATCTGTGAAAAAATCGAATTACTCTCATTGAAAATTAATCTCTATGCATAAATTCTGACAGGTGACAGGGAAAGAAATAAAATCAAGTCAACAAAATGTACCTTTTTTTATGCACAAATTAAGTATATCATCGGAATAATAATTGATGAAAACATGAACTACCAGTATAAAATACATGATACGTAACCGATAAAATTAGAGAAACGTTTATAAATTAAAATCACGCGTACGGTAATTAATCTGTACAACCTAGTCTTCCTTCTAATACCTAGTGTTCTTTGAGTTTCCTTCACTTCCCCGTTCCGTTGTCATTTCTATAATTCGCTTGCGTTTTGGTCATTCTGCTCTTCCTTCCTCTCGTTTTCGCTTTTCCCTTGTTTCTTCTCCAAATTGTCCTTTTCACCCTAATGAGGCGGCGAATTGCGACGCCAATCACATCTTTTTTGAATGTCCATCTCTTTCTGTTGAGCGCGGTATCCTATATTCTTGTTTGCTGAAACTCAAGCTCCCCGCTCCTTATTGTGCATCTTATATTCTGTCCTTCTCTTCACCACCTATTATCTCATCCGTTAGTTCCTTTATATTGTCCATATCTGACCGAATCAAAATTTAACTGACGGCTCTTTTCTTTTTTGTTGTTTCTGGGTGTAGGTCCTTGGCTGACGTGCACAAAGAAGGGATCTAAAAAAAAAAAAAAAAATATTGGTTCGCTCGGAATTTTCTGATCAATTAATCTACTTTGAAAAATTAAAAAAGGCAAATGCCAAAAGATTAAAATCGCTGTGCTGCAGAATACTATTAAGATCACAGAACTGTATCGCACAGTTTCATCTACGTTATTGAACATATGATTCTTCGGATGAAACAAGTCAAAATCAAATTAAAACACGAGGTAGATAACTGGACGAAGAACTCAAATACAAAAATGCGAACACAAGATAATTAAAGTCGTGAAAACGATGACCAGATACAAATATAAAAAGGATACAGCAAGCAGACGTACGGAAACGTTAATACCGGATATCAGAATAGGAAAAAAACAACATTTAAGATCCGAACACTTTTTAAATGCTTAATTAATGACGTAGCAAAAAAAATTTAAGATTACCAGCAATAGTCTCCGTAGGGAATCGCTGAAAAATCGAAGATTTAACGGAAAAATCTTTAAAAATATAGGAGAAAAACAACGTTAGTGAATGATATTTTAAAAAATATTTCATAGAAAAAAATCATTTCCAAAAACTTTCAAAGTTAATTATGAAATCGCTCCAAAAAAAAAAAAAAAAAAAAAAAAAAAAGGGAGAAGTGTTAACAAGTCTTACTGCGAACGAAAAATTGAACGTAAAAATTTTGAGTTTATACAGCTACGTGTGCAAATTAATTTAAATAGATAATACCATTCCAATATTTATTTATCAATTTTCACGAGTAGAATAAATGAAAAATATATTATACTTATATTTAAATATGGAGCTGCATGACAATACACATATGTAGAGTTTTAAACTTTCAATATTATACGTATAATAACGATAATTTTAGTAAGTTACTGTTTACATGGCTGTTTGTCATTGTTTTTCGTGCAAAAATATTCTTATATTGAAAAATTAAAAATATCGTCCATATTTTTAAATATCAAAGAATTAGAGGTAAATCGTAGGTATCTTGATGAGAAGAGTAATTCGCGATTTCTTTGATAAATTTCATCATTTTTGTAATTAACCCAAAAAAGTAAAAGATTAGTCTTGACTTAGAGTAGAGGGTACGTGTAATTTTGTAATCGTAAGTAAGATTTCCTCCGGCTAAAGCAAATTACAAGGTCGCTCTGTTCGCTGCGACATGTTGTAGAATAAACGCTATATAGTTCAACATCAAAAGGAAGAGAAAAAAGACAATACCTGTCGGAGCTGTAAGATCGCGGAAAGCCGAATGGAAGAAAAATGTCGGCGCGCAATGTTTTCGAAAACTTGATATATCCTGCAAAATAATCGATTTTTTCATTTGGCATAAAAGCCGCCGCAACATAGAGAACAAGATCGCATGGAAGCTTGCGAAATAGTTTAAGAATATCTTAGATGGAAAAAATGAAGAAACTGAAAAAAGCAAAAACGAGAAGAAACTTACCGAATATTGACTTGGAAAAAAAAAATATTTTGGTCACACTTATTATTCGAAGTAACAGATGTGAAAACCATTACGGTTTAATTCTCCTCTCTTCCACGTCCTAAATCCCCCACCTTCCACAAAACTTCCAAACCCAAATCTCATTCAAAGCCTTCTAAATCCCCTCCCCAAAATCCAATCCCTCCGTATCTTGCCAGTTCCTCTTAGTCTTTCTCTTAGTTCGTCTCATTTTCTAACCTCCCTAACATGATTCACATTTCATTTGAAAATCTCCTCCGGAAACCTCTATATATATATTGCTTACGTGTACATCCCCCCCCCCCAACTTCAGCCTCACTCTTGTCTTCCTTTGTCCTCATTCCTTTCATCTATATCTGACCCGTTCATTATTGGTGGGGACAAGAATGCGCACTCCCCTCTTTGGGGCTGCGCAGGACGCAATCCTAATAGTGCGATTCTGGAAAATCTCATTCGGAGCCATAATCTTTTTCTCCTCAATGGTCGTTCCCCTACTTCCTTCAAACATCCATCTTCCTCTAGTGCAATTGATCTCTCGTTTTCATCTCCGAATCTTTGTAAACTCCTGGAAAACTCTCAACCGCACGTTTGGTAGTGATCATGTTCCCATTCTTCTAACTCTCAACAATGTTCTTTTTTCTAAACCATTCAGGCCTCTTCACCTTCCCCACTGGCTTCTTTCCGAAACAGATTGGAGGTAATTTCGTTCTTCAAGCCATCTCCTTCTCTCCTTCTTATTCCTCTGACGGTATCATTCTCTCAATTCAATCTCTCGTCTCCACTTTGTTATCGTCCCGTTCCATCCTCATAGACTTTATATGAGATCCTAATCATTCCAATATATAGAGAGCAGAGTGACTCAGCTGACTCTTTAGCTCGCTCAGCCACCCGCAATGGTCCTTTCCTCAAATCTTTCCCTTCTTCGGACATTCTTTTCCTATCACGCTCTAATCATTCCAAACTTTGGATCGCTATTCGCAGTGACACTCAACCGGTTCCTCGTTCCCTGCCTTGGTTTCATTCTATTCGTTCCACTGTTGTTTCCCAGGATCAATCATTCTTTACTCCCGTCTTTTCGCCTTCGATTCGCTTGGTCCCCTTCTCTTTTCTGCTCTCTTCATGCTTCTGAGCCTCCTTTGGATTTGTGAGTCTAATCATGTCCTTTTCGAATGTTCTGCTATCCTCAACGAATGCTCCCTTCTATACGCCTAACTTTTAGCTTTGGGTCATCCTACTCCCTTTAACGCAATCTATATCCTTTCCTTCCCATTGCTTTCAATTGTTCCGCTGCCGCTGTGCTTTTTTTGTGAGTTCCATATCTGACCGTCTAGCTATTTAGTTCTATCTATTGAATTATCATGTTGTCGGGTCAAGGCCGCTGGCGCACCCAGGGTAGAGACTAAAAAATAAAAAAATAAATAATAATAGTACGAGATGTAATTAATGAACGAAAAGTATGAAGGAGAATATCACGAACCAGAAATATAGGCCCGTAGAATATGGACACTGGAGAACTTTCGAGGGCGACGGGAAACGATGGATAACTGTGTATGATCATTTACGGGCCTAAAAGGGAAAAAAAGAAAGATCGGTTATGCGCACAATTATGATACCAATAATAATAACGATGGTGATGAGACTATGTGACTATTGAATGACCTATCTCGTTGATTCCGATCTATTACCACATGAATAGTCCGCCATCTTTTTGCGGCAGGTGCTAATATCGATTCATGCTCTGCACCGTCAAATGTGAAAAAATTCCGAAAGGAGAAATTTACGTGGGATCAATGGATCCAGTTTAGACGTTAGCGACACTGAGGAAAACATGGACAAAGCAGTATTAACTATTTAAAATATCGATTAGTCATTTTACCTATTTCTAATTTATCTTCTCCACTTTATTTCATGTTTCATTGACGCTTATACATATTAGCGAAACACAGGTATCGCGAAAAACTGCAGCAAATAAATACCGTACGAACATTACGAATTTTTTTTCACCTGAGCCTCTTCGTTCACGGTTGGAAATATTGTAAGTAAGGGCGAGCACGAAGTGTAAAACACGGTGATTTGTACTTATTCTTATACTCGGGAAATTTTTGTGCTAATTATCCATCATAGCAAGTACGATTAGTGATCCCCTAAGAGGGCAATTGTATTTTCAAAACGTATGCGTCGTAGTGACGGCTTGATAATTACACGCGACTTACCTTACCAAAAATAAAACTGAAATAATAAAAAAAGCAAAGGAAAAAAAACAAAAAACGAATTCGCCATAAATTTTTAATTACCTAGTCATTTAGTTATTAAAAGAAAGTTTGTTCGTGTTTCTCTTTTTTTTTTTTGTTTACGGAAATACGCATTATATAAATATAAACAAAAATAAAAACACGAATCAAAAAGTACACAGATTTTTATTTTACTGCAAAAATAGTGAAAATAATTATATAGCGCTAGATAGCGTATTTTTATTTCCGTTCATATTTATGTAATGCGTATTTCCCTGTTTATCAACCACGTGGTTACTCCCGGAAATTAAGGACCCTGATTATTTCAGAAGGAATACCGACACAAAAACCGGACTAACTGTTAATTTGTTCCCTAATTTGAAACAACGTTCAGCAGTTCAAAAGTTCGGTTTAAGGATAAATTAATTTATATTATATATTTTCTTAAGTTAGTCGAGCCGGTTAAAATTCGAAAAGTGAACGTTTCATTTTTAAAAAGTTTCTTCTTTTAAATGTAACAATATAAGGTGAAACGTATTGGAAAAAGAAGAAGAAGAAGAAGAAGAAAAAAAACAAGTTAAATAATGAAGGAAAAGCCAACGAACGAACAGTAGCACTAGAGAAATAATAATCAGATGCAATGGGCGATCGGTGGAGTGTTCGGTCTTTCTTCGATAATAATGGCGATATTCATCAAGCCCCTAAGAAAACAAAAAAAAGAAAAAAAAAAAAAAAAACAATAGAAAAATTGAAAATATCTGAATTTTTTCTACGTACTACGTATAAAAATGTATGCCGTAAAAATAATTCGGAATTATTTACATCGGCTTTTCTCTCTCTCTTTTTTGGTTTTTTTTCTTTTTTTTGTGTTTTTTTTTATGTTTAGGGGAGATTCTACTTAAAAGGCAGAACTAAAAAGTAAGCGGGAATTCTCTGCAAATATTTGAAAATCGCAGAAACACACGGCTATACGTAGGTGCGCCACCTGCAGCGCGCGATTTAATCTTTATTTTTGACTGCGTCACATTCGCAAATTATTTATTTCGAAGGTGCCCCCTTTCCGCCTCGCTGCCGCCATCTTGCCTAACTCGGACGCTTGCCGCCGTCGAACAACAATAACTCCATTCCGTTAACCGTATATTATAATAGCGTGTAATACGTTGTAGTTGCGCGATACATGCTAATCGGTGTGTGTGTGCATGCATTGACGATGTTGGCAGATAAGCCGATATGCAAACGGAATCAAAAGTACGTATACGGCGTCGGCAAAGAGGAAAACGCTCAAGTTATTTGCGAAGTCGATTCATTCCCGCTACCGGATTCATACAAGTGGCTATTCAACCATACGAAAAAGGCGATCCCGGAAAGCCGATATTCAGCCGTAGATAACCGAAGAGGAATCTCCATATTAACTTTCAGCCCTCAAACCGATCTCGACTACGGCATACTTATGTGTTGGGCTACGAACGCAGTCGGGACGCAGTCCGAACCGTGCTTATTTCATATCATACCAGCCGGTAAGTACTGCCCAGTTTTCTATTTCCTATCTGCTCGTTCTCTTCTATTCGTGTTTTATCTTTGCTGCAATTCGCACACACGATGAATACGCACACACACACACACAATACCGGCTAACAGCTTCCTACAATTCGTCATTACTTTCGGAGAATTAGAATTTCGAAATAATGATTCTCGCAATGCACCGCGACCACTGACGCCAAAGCTGCAAAGATGACGATGATGGTGATAACAATGTGAGAAGTCTTTAGGACTAAGTATAGGCAGTCGAATTTGTAGCTATAAGAAAAAGAATCGCAATTAGCTTATTATTAAATGAATACACTTCTATAAAATAATAATATATATCTAAAATTAAACACTGCCCCGTTTCGATGCTAACAGCATTCGTGATCACGAAACTATTAACTTCGAAGCGCGTCAGTGTTTAATTTTGAATTTATTACAAAAAGTGTATATAATATGTTCTCTAATGATTCATTTAATAAGTAATTGAAATAATGTGTTTTCTTTCAAATTTTAATAGTAATGAATTAGCTAATAGAACTGTACAATATTAGCCGGTAATCTGTCAAAATTTGCAAAAAAGTAATCACTTAATTTGTGGATAGCGTAATGGAAGGACAATCCCGATTGATCGGGACAGTGGTATAAAAGTTTAACTTAAGAACATTTTTCTAGATTCCATAAGCGAAAACAATTCATGATACTGATTTTTATATGCATTTTTAAAGCAATCAAATAAACTGAACAGAAAAACTAATGAAAAATAACTTGCATTCGATATCGATTAATTAACATGTGAAAATACACAAATTCCTCAATGTCAAAAGTATTTCGTAATTTCTTTAACTATTTAATTAATTATTAATTGCGATTTAATAAACATAAAAACGTACACCAAAATTTCACCAATTACGTATATCCATATATGTATGTATGTATGTGTATATATACTAGCTGTTACCCGCGGCTTTGTCTACATGTTAATATCCGTTTAAATTTTTAATTTTTCCTTTCTTTAAATGGCAAACTTCGCATTTCTACTAAAAAACCCTCCTCTTCAAACATTATGGACTTCCTTTTGTTCTGCTATTCATCTTTCGCCTCTTTGAAGCACATTATTAACGTAATAATTAAAACAAAAACTTTAAGTACAGTGTACACGATAATAGTTGGCGCAGATTTTAATTTCATATGTATCGAAACAGCTGTTGCAAGCTTTAAATTATTCTTCTGCAATTAAAATTTTTGAAATATTATAATAATGGTTTCTATTTTTCTAAACCGCGCAGCTAAATATTTAAAAAAAAACATTTGTAAGTTTGATTTCAACTATTTAATACAATGTCTATACGACTAGAAGTTTTTAATCTCTTAGTCAAAATACCCATTAAAGTTAACTCAGCATCATTTGTGTGAAAGCTTTTTCGTTTTCATCGCTACAATTATCCCTTTTCTAATTCTTCTTCACTATTCCGTTATGCGAATTCGCCTATTCTTAAACTTTATCTACTAACCGTCCGTTTCTTTGGATTTTTCAATGTAAATAACTTTTAATCCTTTTGGTTGTTTAATTAACAAAACAAAAAAGTAGACTATTACATGTTAGAAGGTAATCTAGTGGTTACGGTACTTGGTTATTAAATTAAAAGACACGGTTTCGAGATTTGTCTCGTTGCGGATCCGAATCGCTCCCAGCTATATACCTAATCTGAAATTGAATTGCGTACCAAAGAAATCTGCGAAAATAAAGGCGGCCCAGAGAAACCCAGTATTCTCATTAGATCCATTAGAACCTTAAGTCCATTATGAAAAGCTTAATCACACAATCCATGATAGCTTATCAAGGATGTATGAGACTCACTTTACTTTACTTACTTTTTAATATGTTTAGTATTACCCCATTTTTTAAGAAACAATTGAGTTCTTCCTTTTTTCTTACATAATTTTTTCAGTGTATTGAACTAGTTGAAATAACATGTAATATTCTGAAATTAAAATTATTTTTAATATTAAGGTAATACATATAACTCTCTAAGACAAAGTAGCCAATAATGTACAAAATTAAAGTTGTAATATAATTAACCGTAATGTTGCTGCTCAATGAATCCGCGATGATTCAAAGTGAAATATATTTGTAATATTATAGAAGTAATATGAGCATCGTCATACTCGCGCGTAGTCTGCGCAATAATGTAAGAATTTACATTTGCAACAGTGAAGTAATAGACCACGCATGCAATGAATTTACAATGTCGCTCTAGGAATTAGTAGGAAAATACTTTTTCTACCAGCTTAAATTCCAAGATAATATCACAAACGATTGACTTTACCGATGTTTAATGGTACAGAGTACTATGGCTTTTGTCTGAGTAAATAATTTCAATCTCCACCAATTGATGCATGTATATCGGTCCGAATTTGGGCAGCCATTGGCTCGTCGTAACATAAGCATGTGAATTTGGTCTGAATCGTTTTTTTTTTCTTTTCTTCATCTGGTAGTTCTTCACTGCCTCTTTTATGCAACTAGATTTTATTTGATTAATACGCGGTGTCCAATTTAGTTTCTCATCGAAATTATCCGAGGACTTGATGATAGAACGGAAATATTGACATATCCTATTCCTGTAGAAATAAAATGCGGTAAGCTTAACCATAGAGTACTGAAATTCGGGTTGTTGAGTTCAGTCTGTTAGCGTTTTTACCGTGATTTGCTAGGTTTCTTGACTTAAATCGTTTTCTTAAGAGCAGATAAACATACCGAAACCATCAGTGAAAAAAGTGCAACTAAGCGGAGCCTGAACTTGATCGATAATATTATTACTGACAATATTGAAAAGGGTAAGACTCGAAGTTGAGCCTTATGGAACTACATTTTCTAGCTGGTATAAATGTCGTTTTAATTTGTCCTGATCGAATGAAGAAAATTTACAATTGGACAGAAAATTTCGATTCCATTTTTTAAGGATATTTACAATTTGACGCTTCCATGTTAGATCGGAAACTCTCAAAAAATTAAAGAAAACACTGATTTCTGTTGCATTGTTAAAAGTAAATTTAATATAGCTCAAATTTTGTAAGGGAAGTTGTAGAGTATTGTTTGATTGAGGAAAACAAGACTGATATTTATAACAACAGTCAAAAGTTTTCCGTTTTGATTTATCTTAGAATTTTTCAAAATAAGGAGTATGCATTGAAATCGTCATAAATGATAAGTGCTTCAGCTAAAGATAAAATCGAACCTTCTATATCCTCGTATTCGATCTGATTATTTGGCGAAAGATAAATAGCGCAATTTCAAAAAGTATAAAATGACAGCAAAAGTTTTAAATTTGGTGTTTGAGTACAGTTAATAGATAACTTTATTACTAAGCTAACTTCGCTGCATTCTTTGCAGAGTTATTAGAGTATTGTATCTGTGGAAAACTAAACGATTTAGAGCTATTTAGAAATGAGATTACTAAAGAAAAATAACTGTAGAATTATAGAAAATATTTATATGAATTTTAGGTTATCGAAGAGTTTATAGATAACATTGCAATTCCAGATTATTACTTCATCTTCCGTCATATTCAATTAGCAGTCGCATTTAAGATTGGTCGCTGCTTGTAAATGCATCTTAAGCAATTAGATCGGTCAGTTTGTTTTTAAACTTAACGGAGAGGGTTTCGATTTTATAAAGTTGAATAAGTATCATTCATCATCTGCAGATTTCAGAAGACATTTTAGAGTTGAAAATTGCAGTTTCAGAAAAAAATCTTTCAAACAAAAATTATTCATGGTAATATCGGAATCCGTAAAAAAAATACCTTAAAAAAACCAACTTCCGGTTTCAATGGGTCACTTCTGGCGGGGGACGGAACTCGAAAAATATTTCCAGTCGATGTGCACAGTCAATTTACTAATATGAGACGTTGAATTTTTTATTTTACTAGGTATTTTATATTTCATAAGGGGTGTATGGGTAGTTTGGGTCACCCGATATATATATATATATATATATATATATACACATACACATATATATTGATACGAATCAGGGTTGGTGGCGCGATCTTTCGACGACAATCTAATAAATAATATGTTTTTAGTATTATTTGATTTTCGAACGTCGTTGATTATCGGCTTTGGTCAGAGTCTTTGTGTAAGGGCCGGTGGCATACGCGATCGAGCGTAATAAGAGATAGAGCCAGCTCAGGTAGATCGGATGCGATAAGAGTGCATTGTTATCTGCGACTACAAAGCGAGTTAGAAATCAAGTAGTCCGGCCTTCCGAAATGAAAGTAAGTTGTTGATCGCGTTCTTTTTCAAACAGTGTATTTTAATTTATTTCTTCGTTTTCGAATATATATATATATATATATACTAGAATAAAAAGCCTAATGCTCGTCCATGTTTAGAAGGCGCAGGTTATCCACGGTATATTTGTAACTTTTGTCATTTGTTTTATTTATTTTTTTCTTCGTCTTTTGTCTTTTACGTACCTTTTCCGTCCCGTTCTCTCTTAATTGGCAGAGAATCACGTATAAAAGGCGGGTTCGTAATAATATATATATATATATATATATATATATATATATATATATATATATGTATGAATATACTATATGTATATGTGTCTGTTCAGCAGATGCTTAACAAACGTGAATTTAAACAGTGACCGATTTTAATATGCGCAAAATGTAGAATTTTGAATATGTGTTCCTTCCATATTCAATAACGCCATGGGACTTCTTCTATGATAATTGCAGATAATTACAATTTACTATTTCTTTCTTTAAAGAAATAAAAAAATCGGTTTTTCTAACTATATTTACAATCTCTTTAATGAATTTCCGTAACGCGAAAACACAATAGAGCGCAAAAATGTAACAGGAATTTCACGTTATTCTCGACATAAAATGAAAATTGTCAATAATAATAAATATTCCAGTCATAGGGACACAACCCCCGGACGGAACCACTCGCTGATTCCAGTTTTCCTATAATACTTATAGAGATCAGTAGATTCTAATCAATCACGTCATTCCCCAAAAACGGAGGTTTATTTTACTACTTTAGAAATGTACTGAAAACATTTTCAAAATCAAAAAAAATTTAATTGATGGTTTCCACAGCAAAAATGAACATATGCATAGAAAAGTTGCTTTTTTCGTTTTTTATACCGAGGGGAAAAAAACAACAAAAAAAAACATCAAGCCAAACTAACTGCGAATTTAATGATCATTGATTAAGGTTCGTATAAAACGGTTCATCATAATGTTCAGCACTTTTGTAGCGGCGACGATGGTTTTTTCGTTCTATATTTAACATGAAAAAAACCGAATGCGCGTCTGTCACGTTAATTTTTGAATATCGATGAAACGGAAAATTTGGTTCTTTGTGAGATCTTTCAAAACGATTAAACGGAGTAAACGAGACAAACGGGTTGAATTTAAAAATAATTTGACAAACGTTTAAGGTTGCTTCTTTTTTTTCATTTTGAAAAGTCTTAATTAAAAGAAATGAGGCGAAATAAATTTAAACAGGAAAAAACGGAATAGGGAAAAAAATGAGGAGGAGCCGTCTATTATTAAAGAGGAATAAAGTGCGGCGGCGAATATCGAGGACAAATTTTTCGAATATAATAAAAGCGGAAAAAAACGAATAACGTAAAATCGAGATTATAGCGAGAAAAAACGAGAACAAAAACGAAAACGAAAACGAAATTAAATAAATAAATATCTGGTTTTGAATAAAGGAAATGGTCGTAAAAATTGCAGATAAAAGAAACAATTCGGTGTTCCGTTTTTCTGCATTTGGCTTTTTTTCTTTTCATTGAAATATTAAGATTCCAGCGATGAACTGGCCGTCGCTCGCTAAGATAGAAAAACAACTTAATAGAAACAAAAAAGACATGGACGACACAGAGCTGCAGCCGCGTCCATTAAAATAACTGCGACGTTTCAGCGACCGCCGAGAAATTCTTTTTTCCGTGTTTAATTAAGCTCCCGAGCTAAAGCCCACCGATACCCTATACCCATCTTCCGAGCCAGTCGCCGTTATTCTTTATACCTTTTACCATTTCCCCCTTGCACCGCTTTCGCCCGGTTCGCTTCTTTTCTTTTTCCCACTTCTTCCTGCTATAACTCGCCAGATCTTTTAACAGCTTTTTTTGTTAAGAAAAGTTCTTTCCGTGTAATGCGTTTTTATTTTTAAATTAATAAAAATTCTGTTCAGTAGGAACCCTTTTAGGGGAAGGGGGTTGTTTTTCGTATCGCTGCATCCCCAAGAAATCGCTGGTCGCGCTTCCTACAGTATCGTAAATCTTACACCTTGAAACGTATCCGCGGCAGCCATGTTTAAATCACTTTGCGCAGATAAAGCTACTACTCTAAAACCGAATACTAACTTTGGTCTTTGACTAAAACTTTCAGTGCCGACGCGAAAATGGATTGGCTTTCTTGGCACATATATGAAATTGATGAGAATTTCAACGTTAGTGTGCATAGTTTTTCAGCAATAGACGATTGTATTGAGAAGAATTAACGGCAAAGGCTATTCGATTTGCAGCTTGAAAAATTTTAAATTGACGCTGAAGATATTGCTTTGCTATTTTGTCACTATTCACGTTGGTCATGCCGCCTATTTGTTTCTTGTTTTTATTATAAATGGTGTATTACAAAAAAAAAGAGAAAAAAAAAAGTTTGTATAAAAGTGCGGGGAATTAGTGTGCTTAAGTACGGAGTGATTACATGTATGTGTTTAGCTGAAATAACGTATTAATAAACATAGAACCGTGGATGGGGTAGTTTCCTGTAAAATGTACTTAAACTAAGGTGGTAAAAGGATACAAAACATAGTTTACTCACCAAGCGTGTGTGTTTGTAGATGACTTTTTCCAAGTATAACTTAAAATAACTCGAAAATATTATGTGTAATGATTTAATGCTTTCCGGCTATTTGCAGGAAGTGCATAAGATAGAAAAGCACCGTTGCGGTTTCATGATTGAATTTGAGTTTAGAGGGTTAATAGTGTATTAGTTATCATTTATGAACTTCCTGTGCATCGCAGACTCCATATGTATATAATAGGAGATTTGTAGAATTTTCTCTAATAATGATTAGAGATTAGGAGCTATCAATGTTATATTTGAATCTAAGATCGTCAAATCTGGAACAGTGAAAGAGATGTTCAATGTTATCTTCAACATCAAAGGTGTACATGGTGCACCCAGGGATGTAAATAGGAGTCAAACTTTCCGTGTCCCGAGGGCGCTTGCGTATTGTAAAAATTAATGTTTAAGTTTTTTAATTGCGATCTGTCAAAAACTTTCGGGAAGAACATGTATGTCTCCCTCACAGTTCGACGACTATTCCACTTCCGCTGCCATGTTGCAAACAGTGTGTGCCATTAATATGGTTTTTAAGAGTTTTGCGACTTGCGAAAAGACCTAAAATGGAAAGATCGATATCTAGGAACTGGATATTCTCAACACGGAATACATCTCCATAATCCTTTAAAATAGTAAAGCACACTACAAGGAGCTTAGGGAGAAATTCGTAGAACAAAATTCGATCTGCGCTGTCGATATTAGGATAATTACTATATTAAGTTAGATGAGACACCTTGTTTTCTTTTTGAACAGTACAAATTCGATCACTGGATGAAATTCTGCGATATAATTTATGGAGAATAGTAGGAACTGCAAAGTCACTACAATTCCCGGCTCACAATAAAACAGCTCAAATAGGGGAAAGGATTTCCAAGTGGGGCAGTATAGTCGTAGTGAAAGAATAAGAGTGTCGAAAAAAAAAGCATATATATATATATATATATATATATATTAAATGTATGTATAAGTTTAAAAATATTATAACATCTACTGTTAAATTATTATTTTGTAATAACTCTTTGCAATATAATTATTATTACTCGTATTACCTCATGGTGACGTCATATAAAAACTGCAGCGTCGACATTTCTATTTCAAATTCGTTCCATTTTTTCTTTTTTTTTTTTTGTTCCATTATTACATGGAGCATTACGGACCGAGTGACATAACAAATAACACATTTTTAATTATTTTGTGTAAATTTTGTTTAAAACGCTACGAGAAACGTAAAAAACTAATAATATAGATAAACAGAAATAGGAAGATAACAAAAGTAAATAAAACGCGGTGGAAGAGTAAAATTACAACGGCTAACTCACTTAGAGAAGCTTTGTAGCGAGACAGATACTCGCCACATGAGTTTTAAAAGTTTTAATAATTTTTTTATTATGAAAATAAAAATTTGATTATATATATATAAAATAATAATAATAATAATAATAATAATAATAATAATAATAATAATAATAATAATAATAAATAAAAAATAATAATAATAATAATAATAATAAATAAAAAATAATAATAATAATACATAAAAAATAATAATAATAAATAAAAAATAAATATATATATATATATAAATAATTAGTCTATGCCAATCACATGATCATCATTGTTTCCTTTGAGACAATGATGATCGAAAATGTGGTTGGACTGGTTGGAGAAATAGAAGAATAGAGATTTTTGAAAAAACATTGAACGGGGAAGTTGTTAAAATATGAATTGTGCTAAATTTAATAATATTTTGGTTTTTGTAGAAGTTATGAAAATTATGTGTAATTAAAACACATAAAATGTGGTTGGATGTACCGAGGATGTTTCGAAGGGATTTAAAATTTAATTAATGGCGGGCAGGGTAAAACATAATATATTAATATGATGAGGTAATCATAAATATTATATAAAATAGAAAATACATTTTAAGTTATTTTATTATATTTCTTTATTTATTCATTTATGTTAGTTTAGTCATTCTTTTAATTAATCGTTCGGCAACGAATGTGTGCCGGATGTCAAGTTATGTAATGTATATGTGTTATAAAAACTTAATTTGGTAGCAGAGCGTAATAATAAAAAAATATTAAAGCACATATACATTACAGCTATTATCAAACATTCTAATTTGATCTTCGTTTATAATTATGATCCTATTTCATTTATGGACTAGGATGCTATTTTTCGTGATTCTTTAACACGTTAATAAAAATAAGAATAAAAAAATAAAAAAGTTAACGAAAATGCGCAGTATATGTAGAAGATCTTGTTTTAATAAACTAAATCGATTAACGGCGTCGCTTTGATGAGAAAACGATATTTTCCATTCGTCCGTGTAAATTAATATTTTAGACAATTAATACATGTATTTACACGTATATGTCTCGTTCAAGTTAACCATGACTTCTGGCAGTATCTCTATACAGTTCAATTCTTTTCTGTAATTAATAGGCAACGATCCTGGTATTTTAGTCTAGTCTCCTACAACCGCGCTGAGATAATTACGAAACCTTGTCATTACCAACGAGAGACTCCAAATGGAACGCTCCGGGATCCCCTTAAATTTCCCAAATGAAATCACTATCATGTTTCCGTGCAGAAAAATATGTTAAGTAAATGATTACTTGAACGAGTTTATGAAATAACAACAGTCCAAAAACATTACACACATAACCGATACGAAGACATTATATAAAAATGGTTCATAATTTTTGTGCCGATTGTACAAAACGTAGACAATTAAAACCGGCTTTTCTGTACAAGTTATATCACCCGAGGTTTTAGGTAGCGTCCCCTGGACGATGTTCAAAGAACCGAGTTTTGCATATTTGTTTATATTTACATGTTCATATACACAATGCGAGCGATCTTAATTGAAGGAATGAATACCACTGAAGGAATTTGTCAAACAAATCGAAAAACAGTTATCGTAATCTATGAAGAGTTGAAAGAATTAGGCCCGAGTCTAAACCATAAAAAAGAAAAAAGAAAAAATACACCATTATTAACAAACAGTAAAAAAATAGGAAGGAAAAAATTAAAAGAAGTTTAGGAAATTTTCTACAATTAAAAAATGGAACCACTTTTAAAATGAGTTAGGATATGGATTTTTTTAGACATATACACAAATAAAAATTTTAATTTTAGCAAATACGTTGTGATGAAATAACGGACTAAATTAAAAACTTTTTTATTTAACGAGAAAATATTTTTGAACGAAAAGAACGAAAGAGAAAAAAAGCAAAATCGATACTTAACGTCTTTTAACTCAATAACACGATTGTGTACTTTTCTAAAATATATCAAAGAAGAAAAAGAGTAAAATGCAAATTGGAAAAATAAAGGATTAGAATATATTTTTACCGGGCAAATTAAAAAATAATTAAAAACAAGGAACTGGTAAAGATATATTTGACGTAAAAAATTATGACTTATCACATTTAGTAACAAAATAGTTACGAATAAAATTTTTGTAAATTCTTTTTATAATCAATTCCATTTACAAATCACACTTTCTCGCATCGATGCGAAATGAACTATGTGGGCAACTAACAGAAAAGACGCGCCAACATTTGAATAATGAATTTTGCAGACTTCGACGTACTTTGTAAGTCGTATAACAGTTTAATTTTTTTCTGTTTCCACCTTTGATAAGTATTATTTAATTAATGGATTACATCTTCATGATAGACTTTGCACTGAGAAATCATTCGTGACTTCTTTGTGTAACGCGGTTTCCACGGAGTATTAAAAAGAGTGTGAAAAACACTAAAAATGGTATTACAAAGAACGCAGGTTAGAAACAATTTCACCGAACCATGCTGACGAAATATCTTCTTCTTCTATGTACTCTGTCCTCGAAGAACGTTGGCGATCATCTGCTTAACTTGATCTTTATCCATGACTCTCCGAAATACTTGCATCGTATTTAATTTGAACCACTTCCTTAGGTTTTCCATCCACATTATTCTTGGTCGGCCATGCCTACGACTACCTTCTACCTTGCCCTATATTAACACTTGAGGCAGCTCATATCTGCTGTTCCTTATTCCGAAATATTCTGATTTCCCTATTTTAACTGAGTTGACAATGTCAGTTTTCTTGTTTAAACGTTTTAGTACTTCGCCATTCGTAACTTTGGCTGTAACGAATAATATTTACCTGTGTGGCGAGAAACAAGACAATGACGCGGCAGGGTACAAAATTAATGATTAAGATCAATAAATCCATTTCTGTGATAACCACGTAAATAATGTAAAACACAAAGTGGGGAAATTTGGTAATTCTCAAAATTAGATATTTGGGAGTTTAGCTTTGCATTGGACACACAAACTTGACTCATTCGTTCCTCATATCTAAAAAACCGCCCAACCTGTGTCAACGCTGCAACATGCCTATATCGGTGAGGCATCTTTTGATCGAGTATAATCACTACCAGCAAGCCAGACAACAAGCGGGTATTACCAACGGCCCCCCAGAGATGTTTTCGGATGCCGAGAAGTGTAAAAAAATCGTAGCCTTTCTCAACGACATCTCGGTACTCCAACTTATTTAACTTCCTCAGCCTTTAGCCGACTTTTTTGATTATTTTGTTGTTTCGCGCATTTTCCAATATTCAACATAAAATGTTATAATTCTCTATAAAACCGTAGTCGCTAATGACCTTGTAGTCCAAAAGCGACTTGTAAATACAATAAATAAATAAATAAATATTCCTTTACAAATACGGAATATATCAAATAAACCTTTTGAAAAACAATATTTTACTGAACATTATATTTAGAAAAATACACTTTTCGGTAAAGCAATCCCCCACAATCAATCATTATACTGTACTTTTAAAACAATTTAAATAACAAAAAAAAATTGGTACGGATTCCATAACCACTTGAGAATTATTTGTTTCCTTGTTGTTGTTGTTTTGTTTTTTTGTAATAGTTTACAATATAGCACGGTTACGTGCCTGTCGCTTATTCATATTTCGCCACATTTTTGAAAATATTAATTTTCACTTTTTAATGACTTTTTTTCGAAATTACTGTAAATTATATAATATTAAATAAATAAATGAATAATAAACCGTTTGCTTAGGAAATTTAAATAATAAACATGGCAAAATGCTCAATTAAAACGTAAAACTTCCTCAGACTATAATGAGCCTGCAATCTTTCCTATTCTATTCTGCGTTTACTGTTCTTTGAAAATTTTTATTACATAAGAAATTATCAAAATCTACCAAAGTCATCTCTGCACCCAATCAGTTGACGACAACTCAGCTTCACAGCGTGGGTGGTGCGTTTACTGCTCCGTCGCTTCGACATTCTGAGTCCTTCCGGCTTCCTTCCTTCTGCTCTATTTTTTTTTTGCCGAGTCGATCGCTATCCTTCAGACTATTTCTTATATTTCCTTTTTAAGCGATCTTTCCCAATTCCTCATTATTTCGGACTCTAAGGGCGTCCTACAAGCCCTATCCTCTCCTCCTTCACATTCCTCTGATAGTATGATTCTCTCAATTCGTTCTCTTACCTCCACTCTGCAGTCATCCCGTTCTATTCTTATTGATTTTTTATCGGTCCCCAGTCATTCCGGAATTGATGGCAATGACGCAGCCGATTCTTTGGCTCGTTCTGCTGGTCGCCTTGATTTATTCCTCAACCATTTCCCTTCTTCAGATATCCTTTCCTTATCCACCTCCAATTTCGCCAGACTTTGGCGGGATATTTATCCCTCCCTATTTTCTAATCGGCATTCGCATTACCGTTTTATTCAGCCGATTCCTTGTTTCCTTGATTCCATTCTATTCCTTTCGGTCGTCGCTCTTCTATTGTCTCCCTAATTCGTCTCCGGATCAATCATTCTCTCCTCCCCTCCTCTCGCTTTCGATTTGCTCTATCGCCTTCTCCTGATTGTTCTCTTCACGATTGTGATCCTCTTCGTACATGCGATGTGCTGATTACATTTTCTTCGAGTGTCCTGCTCTTCGTAACGAACGCTCCCTTTTATACATTCAGCTCCTGTCATTAGGTCTCCCTACTCCCTATAACTCTTCCTTTATCCTCTCCTTTCCTTCATCTTCTGTGGTGTCCGCACTGCTGTCCTTTGTTGCGTCCATTTCGGACCGCCTAGTTATTTAATTTCTTAGCTTAGTTTTCTTGTTGTTGGGTCAATGCCGCTAGCGCGCCCACAAAAAAAAAACAAACTCAGCTTCGTTTATAATGCGAGAGGAAACCGGAAAGTTACACCGGTCATTATTCATTATTGTCACATGTTTAAGCTATTATCTTCTTAATGTATCTTTCTATATTATTTTTTAATTTTTGTTTTACAGATTTGAAATTAGTCTTTTTCTTCTTCTTTGATTAGCGTGCCGTGTACTGCCGCCTAGGCCAGAGATACGGATAAGATAAGAGTTAGATGGAGTGGAATATGTTAGTGGTCTTGAGAAAACGTAAGAGGTGTTCAATTTTGTCGTGGCGATCAGACAGGATTTCGGAAAGGTTGGATGACTAAAAAATTTGTGCTCGGTATGAATTATAGGTGGGACAGCTGACGAGTAAATTTTGAATTGTGACAGGAGAATTGCAATTGGAACACAGTGGAATAGGTTGTCTGAACAGGAGGTGACCATGAGTGATTTTGGAGTGGGAGTCTTGTGACAACGATTTCATTCCTTCGATTGCCAGATAATGAGGTTTTCCGTGGTCGAATAGTATCTCGAATTGAACGCAGCTTGTTCGTGTTCGGGATGTTGGTCCATTGTTTTTTGCCATGTTTGAAGTGATTTTTGTACTATATAAGCCTTCAGATCCATTGACGGAATTTCGATGTTCGGTACCGGAAAGAACAATGAGCCTTCTTTTGCCGCAGTATCCGCGAATGAATTCCCCTGGATCCGAACGTGCGATGGGATCCATGCGAACGAAACACGGGTACTTGTACTACAAAGAGTGCGAATAATTTCCTTGGCTATTGGGTGTTGGCGAGAAGAGTTGTATTTTTGAATCGATGTGATCGCGTTTAATGAGTTTGTACATAATATGAGGTGTGAGGAGTGAGGAACGGAAATTATTACATTTTCTATTGCAAGTTTTATAGCACATAGTTCGAAAGAATAGTGAATAGTGCCGGAAGAGAGTAACGAAGAATAATTTTTTTGTCGGATGCTATTCCACAACCTGTTCCTTGAGTTGTTTTGGAGCCGTCAGTAAAAACTATTTTGCAATTCTCATATTTGCTGATCATGCATATGCGGAGCGTAAAATGCTCGGACATGTTTTTCGTTTTGAGAATTGTTGGAGTTGAAGATCTTTGTTGAGATACTGGTTTACCTATGGATGTGTTGATGCTATGGTTAGTTGATGAATTGCATCGAATCTAAGATTTCAGTGACTCTTCCTTTCAGCTATCACTGCAATTGTGGCAGTTTTAGTGATTATCCCTTTGATATCCTAATATTATCTTATATATCATTTTTGATTTTTTTCCCTGTCGGTTTCATTATTTCTTTTTTCAAATTTACCTACCGCGGTTTATATCAGGCGTTGATAAACCAAAAGAAATAAAATAAAATAAAAATAAACAAATAAAAGAAAATAATGACGTTGAAACATAAATGTAGTATAAATTTCGTTCTCGACTATATTTGCTGAACTGGAAATTTCTAGCTTTGCAAGAAACATTTTAAAGATTAAAGTAAAGGTATAAAATGTAAATATAAACGACTGACGGAAACTGATGTTGAATATAGAGCGAATGAATAATGTAACAGTGTATATGCGTGCGAAAGTATCTGCGTTCGACATTCTTCAAAGTCGCGGCGTCTAACTAATGTAAAATATTGAAATGCCTGTAATACTGGTGTCTTCCGGCGACCGTGATAAAAACCGATTATATGTGTTTGATGGAATGGTCTCGATGTCGCGCTTTCAATTCTATCTGGCTAGTTCCAGTTCGCGCACAGAGCAAGTGTAGGGAAAAGGTGCGTCGATTAGCATATGGGCTCTGGCCTTTCGAGTAAATTTCTATATTCCTCTAAACACTTTCCATTTCTCTTACGTTTTTTTTAAAAAATAAGCAGGCTTATAGTCATGCGCCGTTTGTAACTGCTAGCACTTAAACGGCCACCTTTGTTATTTTTATTCGAAGACCTTTAATACTCCTTATTTTCTACTCCGTCACTAAATATTATTCTCTCCGTAAACAAATAATTGAGCAGATGTTTCAATTACTGTCCAGCTTCATCTCCGGGATTTCCAGAATTCCATCAGCAGACATAGTCGACGTTGAAACGAAGAATCATTTGTGAGAGTCCTCAGTTGAAAATTATAACGAGATATTCTCTTCATATTCATCTCTAAACTTTAACCTTACAAAACTATCTGTTTCACATTTTGATCTTCTTCAACGAACTTTTTTAATTTGCTGTTTATCTCTAGTAGTCTGTAAACAGGGAAGCTGGAAGGTTCTTAATCTGTATGTCGATTTCTAAAGAGTAATCCTGTTCCCAGTGCAAAAACTAACCTCAGTCTGTACATCAATTGCTGAAGAGGAAGACACTCACAGCTCATTACTTGGACCTCGATTTAAGATTCAGAATTCTGAAATGCTATGTCTGGCCAGTATTATTATATGGTGTCGAAACGTAGACATTGACGTCCAGAACGCTTCACAAATTAGAAGCCTTCGAGTTTTGGTGTTATAGACGCTTACTCGTGGACCAAAAAGAAGACAAACACTGAGGTACCACAGACGATGAGAAACGAATAATCGACACTGTCAAAAGAAGAAAAATGGAATACTTTGGTCATGCGATGTGTGGGCCGAAATACACATTACTCCAGAATATATTGATGGGAAAGGTGGAAGAAAAAAGAAGAGTAGGATTATCTTAGTTCAAGAACCTCCAGAGACATGACAGGTTGCAGTGTTGAAGAACTGTTACAGACAGCAAAGCGTAGGGGTGCCTATATAGAATTAATGAAGCTTACCATTATATGAGCCTAAGATTGAGAACGGTCATGGCACTGAAAGAAGAAGAACCTCGTTCCAGCCACAATTCACGCTCGCGTTAACCGGACGTCCCTGTAAGAGCGTACTGGCCGTTTCCGAGCAGGTATTACCCGTTACCGCAACATTAACTGTGTAAGCACACAGTCCATTCGCACGCATGCATCCACCGTCACAAAAACGCACCATCCGTTCCCGCACACGCATTAGCTGCAAAAATCGACTACACGTCGCCCAGCTCTCATACAATTGCAACAACAATTTCAGTATCTAGCAAAGATGCAATGATTCTCGAACCCTTTCAAAACAATTTCTGTCTCGCAGCTCTCTCCTCTTCGCTTTACACAGACTACTTTTTTAATGTGTTTGTGTTAGTAAACAACTATGTAAATACATAAAATGAGGGGCTGCTCAGTCGGTTTGCTCCATTATTTTCCTCTTCCAGCGCTGTTTTTTTCTTCTTTTTCCGTGCAAATGCCGTAGTTTATCTAAGCGTGATCTTTATAATATTACGATAAATTTAAAATATTTGTAATTAATTAAATGATAATCAGTTTTAAATAATGTATTTTGTTATTTTCGTCTGATTAATAAAAATTTTAGCTGGTTTAAATAATTTTTTTCTTCCGGTGATTTCTAATTTACTAATTCATTATACCTTTATGTTTTTTCTTCCGATATGCGCGCGTGTTGTATTACTTTTTTTCGACTTTTTGCATGTAGTTGTAACGTTTGCAGGCGCTATCTTTACAATTTTATAAGAAATTTAAAATATTCGCTGACAATTAAATAATCAGAGTTTTAAATATCTATTTTGTTTATTTTCGTCTATATATTATTTTATCTTGTATTTTTTTTTTTTTTTTTCCGCTTGTTGCTTTTTAATTTTTTTGATATATTACGGTAATGCGTAATTGATTATATTTTCTTTTTCTTTTGTTTTTATTATTTATTTGCGCGATCTGTATATCGACTATTTCAATTTTTCTTGTGTTGATACCTTCTTTAATTTAATTTTAATTGTGCTCTTGTTTTTCTTCTCCGTTTTGTTTCTGTTTTGCTACTTTAGATGTTTTCACTTTATTTTTAATCCTTAAACGTCCCATGTGCATTATAATGCACATCAGCTTTGAAGTCATTTTTAAATACTTCGAGTTAAATTGATAAGGAAAAAATTATAGTAATTATATTTTGTTTTAAATATATTCAAGTTTGGGATTTCTGGCATGCTCAAAAGCTTTCGAAATAAAATATACAAAATAATTTTCACTTTGATTTTTCTACGTGGGGGCATTTTTAATACTGTTGCGATCATTATTTTTGAAAGGAAATAAGTTTAAATGTTTAATGATTTTTTTTTTCTTTTTATTGCTTATTGATGGTTGCAATTTAATTCTGCAGCTATTTCGTTACTAGCTGGCTGTAAAATTGTGTTTTGAATCGAATCATTTCCTTTGATTATTCCATTGAAGTTTGCAATATTTTTTCCTTTTCTGTAGTAGATTTTGTTAAATCAATTTAATATTTACCTTCTATGCGCATTAATTTTGAGCATTCTTAAATAATTGTTCAAAAGGCGGCGTTTTTATCGTTTTTCTGAGAATTCTTATGACATATTTTTAATTATTCATTAATTTTATTTATTTGTCATCTTCGAAATTTGTGAATTTTGCCTATTACTTTTTAAATTTAATTTAAAGTGTTGTCTCCATGATTGTTTGTTGTTATTTTATCGGTATGAGTGTGAATTGATTGAATTTCAAGCTTTTATTACTTTCCCATTTTTTTATTTATTTATATAACCGTACTTACTGCACATCTGCTGTTAGTTTCTAGACTCTACTTTTTTTTTTTTTTGTGAGCAGTTTTCTTTTCTTATTATGGCTCGCTAGTTGTATAGCTGATTTTATTAGTGCGTTATTATTGATTTTTTTCGATTTTTTATCGTATATTTTTTGCGTTTGTATTAATTTTATCATACATGTTTCGGTGAAACTAAATCATTGGAATTTTCATTCTTGTATTTCACTACCACCGCCACTGAATCGTATGCAGAATCTTTCAAAATTATTAAAAGAAACTGCGAACGCCAAGAAGATCGTCCCTCCACCTCGTCTATGCAAGAGTTCAATCTTCCTTTTACCAATGATGAATTAATAGATGCATTGAATCACACAAGATCCTTAGCTCCGGGGCCGGATGGCATACACATCGACATGATCAAAAAACTCCCGGCAGAATTCCTTAGCACGATCCTCCAATTCTACTATGTAATTTGGCCATCGAGAAAAATTCCGAATGCTTGGAAAATGACTCGTGTAATTCCAATTTTAAAGCCCGTCAAAAACTCCACTTCCCTGGCAGTTACCGCTCCATTTCCCTGACCAATTCCTTATGCAAATGTCTGGATAAAATAATAAACGCTCACCTAATATGGATACTGGAACAAAAGCAACTTCTAGATCCAATTCAATTCGGATTCAGATCGCAGAGATGCACAATGGACCTTCTAGTACAACTCCACCAGCAAATTTATGACGGCTTTGTTTCGAATCAATTCACAATGCTCATAAACTTTGACCTGGAGAAGGCTTTTGATCGTGTTTGGCGACATGAAATCGTTCAAACCCTGGTAAACTGGGACGTCACAGGGAACATGCTTAATTTCGTGAAGGCATTCTTGGCCGACCGCACGTTTCAGGTTCGGATAGAAGATATCTTGTCGTCCCCTAGAAATCATTAGGGTTCGATAATTAGTACGACCTTATTCATAGTAGGCATTTCCGACCTGACCGAAATCATTGAGCCGCCCGTAAAATATAACCTTTTTTTTGACGACCTCACAATACACATGACATCTGCAAAACTGGAACGTTTAAGAGTTCGGCTTCAAAACACAACCGATAAATTGCAAGAGCGGTCTGTAAATCAGAGCTTAGCCTTCTCAGAATATATTGCTGGGAAAGGTGGAAGGAAAAAGAAGAGTTGGACGAACAAGATTATCTTGGTTCAAGAACCTACAGACATGGACAGGTTGCTGTGTTGAAGAACTGTTCCACACAGCAAAGGATAGGGATGCCTACAAAGAATTAATCAAGCTTGCCATCAGATGAGCCTAAGATGGAGAATTGTCATGGCACCGAAAGAGAAGAGACTAAACCACACACTGCATGTAACCACCTAGGTTATCGCTATGAGTGGACCCTCGCTTTAAATCACGATACCGTTAACCAGAGGTAATATGACTCTGGGCAAAATCCTTGGATTGATATTCGATAGGAAGCTGTTTTGGTCCAGGCATATCGATGAACTTGGAGCGAAATGTCGAAAATCTTTCAACATCCTCAAAATAACAGTTCATACAAAGTCGAGCGGAGATAGGAAATGCCTGCAGAATCTCTACTCTGCTCTTACGCAGTCTAAAATAGATTACAGTTCAATCACATATATAGATCTGCTAAACCTAATGTGCTGAACAAGTTAAACACTGTTCAAAATTCCGCTTTAAGACTAATGTCAGGCGCACTGCACTGCAGTCCGATTAACAGCTTTCATGCAGAAACCAATGTCCTGCCACTAAAACACAATCTAACCCCCCGCATTAAATTCATAGAAAAAATATTACCAATTCAGCTATCAACACTTCACGTTGTAAATATTCATCGAACAAGGAATATTTAGATGGCGTTATGTATTGATAGCTATGTAGGTGGATAATGCATCCCATGAACAACACAAGATATTAACTGTGTCAAATATTTATTTATTTCGTTTTTTTTTTGATTTTTTTTTTTTGGCTTTCAAGTAAAGTTATCCTGGAAGTGTTATTTTAAAATTAAAATTTTTAAAATTATTAATTTTTAAATAAATATTTTTTGAAATAATTAAAATTATCTTGTGTTATGGAACTTTGTATGAATTTTATTATAAGTATGTCATCTGATTTAGTCTATGTGCTTTAAAGTTATTATATGTGTTTTTTCCTGTGTTCAGGTTTTACCTTGTTTTTTAATTAATGTTAGTCGCTTTGTGGCAAATATATGTTGCAAATATCTGTTTCAAATCAGTATGAAAAGAACTATCAGTGAGCTATTTACTGATTGTCAGTACACTTTGAAGTGAATAAACGTTTTTTCCTGCGTTCAAGTTTTCATTGTTTTTAATTTGTAATTGTATTAGCAGGGGCGGCTCGTCCTAGGGGGCTCAAGGGCGCGAGCCTCCCTGTGTGTTTTCAAAAAATCCATAATATTTAATTACTTCAAAAAAAGAAAATCAGTGTTACGAATTTTTTATTTCAAAATAATTTTTTTTGCAAGAGTGCATTTTAAAAATAATTGCAAAATAAGCATTTTGCGCGATTTGTTAAACGAACAGCTGAAACATCCGATAACAGTTGTCGGGTTCATGCTTACTGCGCTGGAACTGTACGCGATCTACTCGTAGTGTAGTATACTGTCAAGGTCGTTAACAGCTGATTTTTTGATCACATGATATTAACAACCAATAATATAGTACGTGAGCTCAGAATATTTGAGCCTCCAAGCCGCATATAGAATACACACGAAAAACGAATAAAGCCGAAGTTTCCCGAGCGTAACTTAAAGGCGTCTGAGGGCTCTCGAAAAGTGAGCCCTCGTCAATTTTACACGTGATTATAGCCGGTTTTAACAATAGATCCGCGTCGCGCGCTGCGTCGTCCGTTTATCCGGTGAAGCACACTGTTTTAATTTGCTGTTTTTTTTGTTCTATTTCTATGCTTGCTTCTCTTCTTTAAATAATACATTTTGCGATCTGGATTTTGTTACTTTTGAATGCAAGAAGCACTGCTTTTTGTTGACACTTGCTTTACACGGTGATTTTTCAAACGTTCAACATTTTAGAAACTGAATTAGATATAATTTATATTGGAGAGACTAACCTTTTAAGCTTATTGCTCGAACTTACGATGGAGCATAATGAGCGGTTCTACAAATGGCGTATAGGCGAAGATAAAACAAAAATATAAATACTGTCATTTTATTCATTGTTATGCGCACCAGTTGAATTTAATTATGCAAAAAGCAACAAGCCAGGATTCTAAAATTAAAATCTTTTTTTCAAATTTGCCCGCTGTAGCAAGCTTTTTTTTTCAAATTCTGCTCATAGATGTGATCTACTGCAAAAAATTGTAAATCGTAAATTACATAGAATACACGTTGGAACTATAATATGCGTACAGTGAATATTGTTTTCGAAAATCGAGAAAAATTAATAGAATATTTCGAAGAACTAGAAGAAAAATGTAATAAAAATATTACATGCAAGGAAGCATATATAGTTTACGAAGAACCTTAGAAGACCCGGATTTTATATTTTGGCTTACCTTATTTCACAAAATTATGCCACATGTAATTTTTTTTTTTTTTTTTTTGTGGACACGTCAACAGTGAAACTTACTCAACGCTAAGTATTGTACATTATATAAGGAAAAGATTAGAAAATATTATTTAATAAATTTCAATCTAAATACAAAATGCATTCACATCTTTTTTAAAATTAAATCAGAACTTGAATGCATTAAACCAGTTTTATTTAGTTTAAAATGTAGACAAAAAAGCAAGATAAGTTTATGTCATTACACTTTTTAAATTATTGTAATTTTACATTAGAGCCCCCCAGATTTAGTTGTCACGAGCCGCCACTGTGTATTAGTATTATTTATGCAAATGGCATCAGCGGCTGTACAACATGATATTTCTGTTCAAAATTTTAGCAAGCATTATCACAAACGTTTGGCAACATATCACATTGTAAACAACAATAGACGCCAGATGGATATTGTAAAATATTTGTTCGATATCACTCCTGCAGTGCTCAGAATAATTAGGTGAAGACTTTGTGCAGTATTGAAAGTAAATTTATCATTACATTGTTTATTCAGTAGAAGAGTTAGGCTTGTGGATTTGGCTGTAAAGCTGTTTTACTTCCCAACTAACGCACAATTACTTATAAAAAGTGACAATATTGCTGCATGATACAAGAAAGATAGTAGAAAAATGATTAGTCTTGCTGTTAAACTTGAACATGCAACAGGATCTGGCTGTGCAATAAGGAAAATTTAATATCTGGAAATATATATCTCAACCGTCTAAGCTGTGAATCATCATATATTCCATTACCATCCAGTATTGTATCAAAGAAGGTTGTTATTAATGTGAAAACACTGATGAAATGGTTTTTAAATATTCTCTGCTTACAGAATATGTTAAGAACATACATCCAGAACGTATATATAATTATGTGATGAATACAACTTTACTGAAGAAATACAACAGTAATGGCATATAGTTCTCTACATCATTGGATAATATATCTACATTTGAAAAGAATAACACGAACGTTTATGGTTTAGATGAAAAAAAATGTTTTTTTTTTTTTTTTTTTTTTTTTTTTTTGGGCTCGTCAACCAAGGACCTTTACCCAGAAACAAAAGGTAAGGAAAGAAGTCGGTTATATTTTGATTCGATCAGAGATTTTAACTAAAAAGGAACAAATAGCAGGAATAATTAGTGGGGAAGGAAAGGACAGGATATAGGATGCACAATAAGGGGTAGGAAGTCCAAGCTTAAGCAAATAAGAATATAAGGCAGAACGCTCCACCGAGAGGGAGGAACACTGGAAGAACACATGATCGGCGTCGCAAATAATTGCATCATCCGGATGGAGAGGACAGTGTGGAGAAGAAATCAAGGAGAAACGAAATCTGGAAGAAGGCAGCAAAGAATGGCCAAAGCGCATACGAACAATGGAAACAACTTCAGAACGACGAAGGGAGGGATGTAAAAGAAACCATGAATATGAAGGAAGAGTAGGCTGGACTGACAGGTAAAAGGAACAACTGTTGGAAAAAGAAGAAACATAGGTATCCGACCAAAATCGGATATGAAAGCTTTTACAAACTGATAGCAGGTTAACGGATGGAATTTTTTTTAAAAAAAGACGAGAGGAAGCAGCAGCAGCCCGAGCCAAGGAATCAGCCGCTTCATTGCCAAATATGCCCGAGTGGCCAGGTACCCACAGCAGATGTTTATCCCCTTCAAATAGCAAAGGAGAAAAGATTGGATCATACAGAGATTTATTATTGATAACTCAAGATGATAAATCACATTACTTTTGGATAAAAAACTTGGAGCGACTTATGGGAAGTCAGATCATCAACAAATAAATCATGCAATAATGACGTCAATGATGGGTAATTTATTAGCGATATTGGGGTGGTAAACGTTAGAAAAATCAGCAGCATGAGGGAAATATGCAGAAATGTAAACGGCAGCATATGAAAGATGGTTCATATAGTGATATTCAGAACAATCCTTAAAAAAACGTCTAGTACAATTCCTATACAACGGCATGAAGCGTTTAGCTTCTGTTACTATATTATGTCGAGGTGTGAAAAGGATGCTAAGCTTAATGTCACATCGAAGCCGAAAATGTATCGTGGTCCTAATGTAACTAAAACCTTCTTTGATTGGTTGATGGAAGATGTCCGAAAAGTAGAAAAGGTGTATCAGAAAAACACTCCATTACAGTGGACGCCCGAGGATTTGGAAAATAACGAATATTCTATATCCCGAACTTTTATAACACACAGTTTATATCAGGTCTTGGGAATTTTTGAAATCTACCTCAAAAGGCTTACTATCGCGGAGACGGATAATTATATCAGATGTAATAGACAGGGAAATATACTGTATATTTTAAACGAATGTAACGTATTAAATAGTGAGATAACAGAATATTATAGCAAATTGATACAGGAGAAATTTTTTTTTTTTTTTTTTTTTAAATAACATATGGAGAACCCACAAGGCAACCGCTCGTCTGTAGGTTCTCATCACAGTTACAATGTTTATTTGTATTAAAGTTACAATCGATCATATGCAATTAACCGCTTAACTAACAAATGCGTCACAAAACAAAGTAAAAACAAACGTAACATAAATTTCCACTAAAAATAACAGCATTACGCATAATTCAAAATCTAAACAAAACAAGGCAAAAAACATAATAGCAATTCGTATAAAAACCCAATGCAATAAAAAGAAAAAAAATCACTTATCACATACTCCTTCCACCTCTTTCAGTTGCAGTCATTGTAGTGGCACACCAGCCAATTTTTAATTTCTAAGAGAAAATTTTTTTTATTATTTATTTTTATAATATCCGTCGGAATTTTCCCTAACAAGTCAATCAGTACAGCGTCCTTTGTTTTATCAATATAATTAGTAATGCCTTTAGGCTTAATATATTTAATTTTGGACTAAGCTCTAGTTATCTCCACTATATTCCTAGTCTTAAGGTCGGGAGGATTCAGCTTATAATTACATAAAATAAATAAATAATACCTTAGTTTAGCCGGTAATTCTTCCATTTCCTTCCACCAATTAAGATTACCCCTTCTTTGATATAAATCCCTTTTAACTATAAGTTTTAAGCCTTTTTTTGTGAATAGCGTTTATTTTTTTATGTTCAGATTTATTTGCTCCTCCCTATGCTTGTATAGCATAAAATATCCTTAATGTTATCAGAGCATTATAGTATTGTATTAGAATTTTAGAAGATAACAATGGCCTAAAAATCGCCGGTAAAGATTGCCTGATCTTTTTTATTAGTTCCAATATATGCTGTTTCCAACTTACCGTACTATCAATCGTTACCCCTAAGTATTTGATTTTTTGCACATGTTGTAACATAATACAATCATCACTACACTAAATTAGAGTTATTTCGCGTGACTATAATTAGGACATTTGATTAAAACTTTTGGAATGAAAGTCCTGTAACAGCTCGGTGTTCTTATGTACATCATTTTGGATTTATCCGTATTAATGGAAAAGCCTAGACTATGCGTCCGAATTACAAAAGAGTAGTTTAAATCTTTTTGCAGTAAGTCCTCCGCTTTTTAAGTGTATATTTAATAAATTCATCAAGAACGAATTTGGAATATGCGAAAACTAATATTAATAAGAATATATTAACATAAATATTAAAGATTGTGCAATGTGGAGGGAAGGAGTTAACTTAATTGGGCGGTTTCCTCCCTGCACCGTATTAATTAAAAAAAAAAAAAAAAAAAAAAAATGTATTCAAATAAATATAAGTGGCCCTATCCATGGGTTATAGGGAAAGAAAAAAGGAGGTTATTACTGTTAGGTGAACAGGTTTCCGTAAAGATAGCCACGAAAACAAGTAGCAGTAATAGCCGTTGCTAGGGAAACAACTTGTTTCTAAATGTAACACATTCAAACGGTGATAGGTAAATAATTGAAGAAATGTCTGGAGCATGGCTCAGAAAGCGCCTAAATCAGCCTTCAACTAATGCTAAGAGAAGTTAATGTAGCAATTAAAGTTGAAAGGGAAATTCAGTTTCCGCAACTAGTTCAGTTTAACGAGAATGTCGGCGGCACAGATACTTGTAAAGGGGCCAGGTAATTGAGCGAATAAAATCTGTTTTGGATTGATTGAAGGAAAGAAAGCGGACAAGTGTCGGGCTTTTATGCAACATTCCATTCGACCGTGCCAGAAGAAAGACAATTAATTATTTTCAACTCTGATTTATTTCCTTTTCACCATGCGGCGCCATATCGGGAAATCGAAAAAATCAACGACGCTGCTCGAAATTACAGAATGCAGAAAACGGAAATAAGCCTTCTCTCGCTCAACAACCGCTGCATTCAGATGCATTGCCAGAATATTTTCCGATTCCCTTCTGTTCCCTCGTACGCGTTTGAAAGGCGCGCAGAAAAATTAAACGTCGCCTTTCCGAAAACCGAAAGCCAACTCGAATTGATTCGTGTCGTTGCTTATAATCCGCAGATCAGTCTTAAAATATTTCTCTGAGGGGCTCTTCATCGTCCCAAAATGAGAATTCCGGTTCAAGTCTCGAAAATTGCTGCTTTTTTTTTGCTGGACCTTTTAAAGTTAACTGGTAACTTTTTTTTAATCCATCGCTTCACAGAAAAGGAAATAATAGTAACCGAAAGAAAGAAAAGATAAAAGTCCGAAGGTTCGATAAACGAATAAACACATGTTACACAAAAGAATAGTAAAAAAGTATAATCCAAAAATAAGTAGAGAAAAACAAATGCTCGCTCTATTTGATTTTAATGCAAAACATTATTTTATTTTATTTTTTTTCAAATCAATATTTTTATTATCAAATTCCACATGTGCGCAAAATAGCGCGAGCATTATTATTATTATTATTTACTTAATAATTTACTTATTTATTTATCTATTTTTATTTTGTTTCATTTTTTCTTTTGTATCCCTATTAATTTTGCATTTTTTTTTTTTTTTTTTAAATAACTGGAAAGGGTTCCACGAGGCCTATATTGTGGGTGGCCAAACACTTAATATCGTTTACTGTATAAATGTAACGTACAATGTACTATCAACGTCCGAACTATACGCTAAATACTATTATTATACATGGCGGCATAGCTACTAGAATAGCCACACAACTACGAGCGAGTGAAATAATACAACAAAATGTTCATTAATCAAACTAATATCTGATCCTATTTTTGCAATGTATACACTTCCGATCTAGAAATGTATTACTAATAATATTATTATACAGTATGTAGTCTACGATAACATATCCCAACCCAAGCCACCCACAACGAACGAGTGAAATAATACAATAAAATATTCGCAAATCAAACTAGTATCTTATCCTATTATTACAATGTATTGTAATTGTATAACCACTATTAATAGCTACATTACTCCTAAAATACTGTCGCTCGTTACGTGATTATCGTAGTTTATTAAAGTGGTCGATAGAAAACAAAATTGTTTGCCCCTTCAAACCTGCTTTCCCCAACGATGTACTCTCAAGAATAAATAAAATGCTATGTAAATATAATTTTCCCCTTCCGTACCTGGCGCAAGCTAATAGGTTACCACTGTTCCCACCCTGGGACCAGTACCCAGTAAAGATAAATATATCACTATTAGAGTACAATAACTCACAAACACCTACAGAAGATCTCAAACAGGAAGCGATTGAGATGATTAACAGATGTGGAGATTTCACAAAGACGTATACAGACGAATCTAAAGTGTGTACAGGTAAATTGTCGCTAGCAGCGTGCGCTTGCGAAATTGATACTAGTACGGGCTCGTTTAAATGATAGTTGTTTGGCACTGGATGCAGAAATGTTTGAAATTCTGCTATGTCTCCCGGAATACCACAGTTCTAATGCTCCACGGAAAAAAATACTGATTATTACAGATTCTCTGACCATCATACAAAGTCTACAAAATAATAACGCAGAAGAATCAATCACGCAAAAAAATCAAGGGGCTCTGCTATTGCTAGAACAGAAGGAATACCGGATTGAGTTTCTGCGGATGGTCCCTGCACATACTCAGATCCTAGGGAATGAGCGCGCGAATCTAGAAACTCGGTCTGCTATGTTATCCCCGATGCCACATAAATCTCAAGGCCCAACAACGCTGTATACGTTCCTACGAGAAAGAATAACCGAGCGGTGGAGCAAAGAATGGATATCCAAGACTACGTTCTTATGCCAAATAAAGCTGATAATCGAACCATGGTGGCCACCGACTATGTCAAATACACAACGATCAACCGGCTAAGAATAGGGCATATAGAAGTCATGGCTACATACTACAAAGGATAACTCCCCCTAACACATGCCCATACCGTGTTGAATTTAAATATACGTCAGTGAAACATATCATAATTGAATACCGCAGTTTTAGTGCTATCCGTCCAAGCACTTTCACGTCTTAACAGAAGTATTGAACAACAAATCATACAACACTTTGAAGAAGTACATTCTGGATGGCGGACTGTTGGGTGGTCTTTAAGTAGCTTTTTATTTACTTGTCATATTTTACATATGATTTTTATTACCAATCATTTTAATGCACAAAAACTACCTTTAATCTAAACCACTACTCTTTATATGCACTCCTTTAATTTACTTTACTTTGTTTTCATGGAATATTTTTCAGTTTATAGAAGTATCATATTTTGACTATTTCCATACATGTATAGACATCTATTATGTTAATTTTTACACACCACCACTCGCGCAATTATGCACATTGCGCATCTGTGGTATTATAGAAATAAACTAAATTAAATTGAAATTAAATTATTATTATTGTTATTGTTATTATTATTATTCTTATTATTATTAGTGATTACATATTTCGAAATCAGGGGGTTCCCCAAGGAAGTATTCTGGGTCTCTTATTATTCCTAATCTATATCAATAGCCTATGCAACTTAAATGTCAGTGGTAAATTGTTCAGTTATGCTGAAGTTACTGTTATAGTTACTTGTTCCCTGAATGTCAGTATCTAGATGTAAATCTTATTCCTACTTGGTTTAGGGAAAATCATTTAATTATTAATACAAATAAAACAAAGTTCATATATGCACATCAGAACCGTGGAAATGAAATTAATATTAGATTGAATGATGACAGTTATTTGAATAGGGTAAAGTAAAGTAAGTCCCATACCCTCGACAGGGCGTCGGGGATTGTGAAGTTAAGGTTCGCAATATGATATAAGATACTTAGGTCTACAGTTAGGAAGCTTATAGTTTATCTGCAAAGTAAGCTAAGAAAATTAAATTATATATTTTTCTATATTCGTAATTTCTTTACGGGTAGGCATTTACTTCGACTTTATTTCTCCCTGTATCAGCCAGTATTGTCTTACGGAATTCTGCATCGGGGTTGTACAGTCAATTCATACCTAGCACAACTTAAGGGATTACAAAAATAAGTATTTTACACTATATTTAATACTAAAGACTATCTACCAAATGCTGGCCCTCTTAATATTCGTTGTTTATATGAAGTGCACCTACTGTAATATGTTCTCAAAAATAAAAAAATGTTTAATATCTCACGGACAGAGGGTTTGACTAGAAGTTCAATTAAGGAGCGAGCTATTATTCCAAAGTTCAAAAAATATCACTCCAGGAAACAGGCGGCATATATGGGTGCTGTACTTTACAATTTGCTTCCTGATGACTTAATTGAACTATTGAAAAACCGAAATAACTAAAAATGTACATATTTCGTGTGATTGATGTTCGTTACTGGTTTAGTCATTACCATTTTTATTTCATATCGATTCAGATTAATTGATTTACTACGAAAAGGCAAGGATAATTGAAAATTGCTGAAATGTTAGTTCGGATGCCCCGAAATCCTTCTCGCAAATTTGTCTTGTCTTCTACGACGAGAAATAAAAATGTACGTGAAAATTCGCATTCTGAATAAATAATAATTTTTAATGATTTGCTTTCCGTGTAATTTTTTTCATTTTATTTCTCAAAAGAACATATTTACATATATCGCCACATCACTCTAATTTACACTATTTAATTGAAGTGTATTATAAATACGGGAACAATCCAATGCTGCAAAAAAAAAAAAAGAGAGAAAAAAAGAAGCCATTACAGAATTTAAAATATGAGAATTTTTAACGTAATAATAATTTATTAACTGACTTTCAGTATAAAACTACTTACTATATGTTACATAGGTGACATAAAACAATTCCTCGATAAAGACAAAAAAAAAAAATTACCCGTTATTTTTCGTTCGTATTTATTCGGTTATATTAGAACTAGGCCCCAGTCGTACTTATTTCAAGCGTCATGTTACATTCTTGTTTGAATAAATGTGTAACATTTGTGGTAATATTAGTACATAGAATACTACACACCTGCGGACATTGAAAATGTATTAAAATACGAACTCGGTCGAAAAGCGTACCTGTACATCGATTAATGATAGGACGCGTGTTTTTTCGAATGTCTTCTAATGTCTATTAACGATTTCATTTATACGTGTAACCGTATAAAGTGAAAGTAACTTTGACAGGGGTCATTGGGGATAATGGTTCGCAGCGTACTAAGTCCAACGGCATTGGTCAAAGTTGCAGTCGCTTTTGGGATTCGACACGAGACATTTAAACCGGTAAAGAAGTGTTTTTTTTTTCTTGTACTCGTAGTTGAGAAGAAATTCTTCAATTTTGTCAAACAGCGTCGATTATTTTTCCTCAACTAGTGTTAAACAGTTCAAATTCGCACAAATTTTATGCGAGAATTTTGGACCAGTACGCAAATTGTGGTCTTTTTGATGTGAAAACATTTTTTATACGGCGTTCCCGCTTGCGAGTAAAAATGTTCGAGCGTTACCTTTTTTTTAAGGCTTATTTTGCGTTTCGTTCTATATACAGATATAATAGTAGGCTGTGTTGGCTCATGCTCCACGAGCGAAGCCAACGACGCACGAAAGCGCGAGAAAGAGAGTTGCGGGGGGACAGAGAAAATGGTCAGTTAGTGAAGACGAAAGAGAATGACAGAGGGAGAGAGATGAATACGTGCGTGCATACTTCGGTTAGTGCTTGGACTGCTTGTTACCGTCTGCTGCCTTTACTTACGCGTTCGCCTCATTTCTTGATAGTGATATAACCATGGACGATAATAACGGTGATGATTCGTCTACTGGGAAAGAAGCAGCAGCTACAAATATATCGCAAAACAGTGAAAAAATTGAAAAGAGTATTTAAGTTAGGGATGAAATATAGTTGGCAAAAAGATTAATTTTGACATACTAGGTGACAAAATATGATTAATGTAAAATATCCTTTCAATAATAATGACTGAATATTTCATCACAGAAAAAGAAATTTAATGTTGCTCGACACATCAACGATATAGATAGAGATCGTAAAACAGCACGCGACTCCAGCTGAAGAAATATCGCCAGATACCAAAAAAAATAAAAAATTAAAACGGTAAAGTAATTATTTTAATTTGGCAGATAAAGAATACAAAGTTTACTTTAAAATTTGCTTTAAAATTCATCGCATAACAAACGGAACAAAAATAAGGTTGATTTTTAATATTGAAATAACTAAAAACTTAATAATTAATTTTTTTTTTTTTTGTAATTAAAGGCAAGAAAAAAAGAAAAAAAAATGGCGTAGAACTTGTATAAAAGTAAAGACAACAATATCACGATCAAGTAAAGAGAAATTGAAACGGTTGTTAACATTTGCTACAAATTCTGCATAATAAATCTACGTTACTAGGCTCATATGTTTCCTTTCACATCTTCCGAGGATCGCCCACGACACTTTCAGCGCTTACAGTAGGAGTTAACTGGCAGAAATCGTCACGTAAGGAAAAAGCGTTAGATGTCCTCCAGGTGACCTTCCCACTCTATCTCTTTCTATTATATACGGGTTTGTGTGTGTGTGTGTGTGTGTGTGCGAGTATCGAGATTCGAGCAGCAAGCATTGTGCGCGGTCAGTTGCATAACCTCAATTCTAAACACGTGTAAATTTTATTTAGACTTATTTTTTGTTGTTTTTGTTTTAATTAATTCATACGAGATTTATATAGTGTGTGTCATTTTTTATCGTATACTTTATGAATAACTTTATACATGTATATTTACCAAAAAGTGGTGAAAGGAACTTCATTCCTACCGGGTGTCTGGACATTACTTCTCTCTTTTTTATTCATTTATTTTCTTTCGATATATCAATTTGACGGTGTCTTAAATACTACTGAGTATCGCACACTGGTGGAAGAAGATATTTTTAATTTTAAGTTTTGTTTTTAAATTGAGTGCAGTATTTTCTTCTTGTTTTTTATGGCATTTCATTTTTCCTAATACTACAGAGCACTCGAAAAAATTAGTCAAGCCGCCATTTTACGCCGGTGGCAAAGTTACCGCATCATCCGAGAAAAATACAGTTTAGGCGATGTCTCCTAAGTCTTTTTGCTCTTTCTTCCAATCCATGGTTCTTTCCGTTTTCTTCATTCCCACGCTTTATCGTTGTCTCCATTATGCGTTTGCGTTTTAATCATTCGTTGCTGCTTTCTCCCCGCTTTCGCTCTTGTCCACTCCATTCAAATTTCAAAATGTTTATTAAATGTTCATCTCTTTCGGTGAAACGTTCAGCTCTGTACTCCCATCTGCTTAAGCTTTCCTGCTCTTTCTTATTGTGCCCGTTATATGTTTAATATATACTCGGAAAAACTTTTTGAAGAAGTACAGAGCAAATTTAAGAGACGTTATTAAAATAGAAATAAAATAAATAATATTAGACTTGCGGATGATCTGATAGCAAACAATCTAAACAAGCTATTTCTTGGATGTATTTACTGCCCCGTGTGGGATGATTATGGATTGCAGTTGAACATTTCCAAAACAAAGCGCATGGTGATCAGTAAATCAGCTTCGAATTCGCTTGCAGAGTCTCTCACAGCTTATGGAACAAAATTGGAAAAAGTGAAAAATATCGATTACCACCTTGGCTGCAATATAAATGATCAATGCGGTATGTACAGCGAAATAATAATAAAGCTCAAAGCGCATTTCTAGAATTAAAAACAATATTATGTAGCAGAAACATAAAACTGTATTTGAAAATGAGGCTGATAAAATGCTATATATTCTCACTATGTGGGTCGGAAAGTGGCTAATTACAAAAACAATGGAGCGAGATGTGGCTGTATCGTAAAATTCTTCGCTTAAAATTGGACAGGTGAAGTACTACAACGTATGAGTAAAGACAATTAGTAAGAGAAATTAAGTATCGCAAACTGAAATACTTCGGTCATGTAATGCGGCACCCAGAACAATATACGCTGCTGCATAGTGCAAGGGGGAAGATTACAGGGAAGAGGCTGCGAGGAAGAAGAAAGATAACCTGGTTACAGAATTCATTTTGTCAGTTATCAGTTGTTCTACATAGACCGAAGATTTCCAGCATGTTAGCCAACGTTTGATGACGGACATGGCACCTTAATGATAATGATATTTTTCTTCTACATTCATTATCCCTGACATTGTTACCTTCCTATTAACGACATCTGATCGTTTTATTATATAATTTTCCTTTTTCATTTCTGCTACATGTTTCTGGGTGACTTGGTTGATGAGCCTCCATTAAAAACGAAAAAAAAAAAAAAAAAAAGGTCTTTTCGCACGATTCCGAGCGCCGTAACGAACTATTTGTACATGCTAGCTGTACAGACATAGGCGTAGTGTCCATGACAATTGCATTCAAAACACGGGTGTACACACAAGACTCTACAGTTTGTATCGATTAGTAAATGTTCGATTTATAGTCCCGTGTGTGTCTATATTAACTAGCGTGCATAACATGACGGTATACACGTCATTACCTTCCATATGATTCTATTAACGATTTTATTTGGTTTAATTTTTGTCATCGCCGAAGGTCGAACGCAAGAAAACTTCCGAGTGGGAAAAGTTAAGCGCTCTACCAACTAAGCTATATCGCAACGACTTAGGCGTGTATAAGACCCCGTTTCCATTACCGGGGCTGGGTAACCTACTTGAGTGAAGACCAATTTAAAGATATTATTTTACAGGCAATAATCGAGGATGAGTCCGGAAAATTAGGACCTAGTATCCAGAATATGGGCCATCGGTCGAGGGCAGTTGGAGTGGCCGATGAGCGCTGATCCGGAAGAACAGGGAAGAGGCTACGTGAGACTTGCCACGCCGGAAATGGGGCGCTAATTATTGGCCGCTTTATAGCTGGCTAAATCGATTCGACCAGATCGGCAGATGTGGAAACGGAAATTTACGGTAAAAGGTGCGAGCGGCTTGTCTCGAAATACGTTTCTCCGTTAAAGTAAACACATAATAACCTGTAAACCGGGCTACTGCAATTTAACCGTATAATGAACCGGGCACCGCAGTTGATGGTTCCTTTTCAGCTACTTTTTGTAACGTGCGACCTCCTAGCCCGCGCTATCGCGTCAGCCGTCCCGGTTAAGTTGCAGAATTAGCGACAAAGCTCTGCCCTAATTTACAGGTGCAAAAAATCGGTTGCATTATCTCGTCTTAGCTCGGCGGGATAAATACGCGTCGCATATTGCGCGCAGCGCCCGGTTCACTTTTTTAGACAGACTCCGGCTAAATCATCGTCATTATCTTTTTTGGCGGCGCGCTGCTCGGAGACGGAGTAAACTATTAGTTTACAAAGTGGAGAGATGTGGAAAAGACAGAGTCTGATGAAAGAGAATAATGCGCTATTATGAAGGTAAACTTCGTATTCCGGTAAAAAACCGAGTTGCACGCGGATAAAAGCGATAAATCTCGCGAGGCGACGGTGATTTAAGGAAGCGGTTCTGAGCCGACGTCGCCGGCCGGCGGGGCGAATGAGGGCGGCACATTCGAGAACTAATCTGGTCGAGGAAGAAGAAGTAGAGGTGGCGGCGACCGGGGTCAGAGTTTCGGGCGGGCGTGCGCGGCCGGGGGGGGAGGGGGCGACGGGGCAAGTTTAGTTTTAGTTTCGGATGCGCGAGTTGTAGTTTCGGTTTAGCTGGCAGATGATATGATAATGCGCTGCGGCCGCAGTCGTAATAGCTGCGCCATGTTGACATTGTGTCTGCGTAATGAAATTGGCGCGCAAAAAGTAATGGCCGTGTTTATCTTGCGAATAACATAAGCTATTAGGCGGACGAAGAAAGTTTACCACAAATTAGATTGAAATTCGTCTTGACGCAGCGAAGCCGGCGTCGGACCGGGTGGCAGCCGGCGGTGTGTCTACACACGACCAACTTAAGCCACTCTATATCATATGAGAACATAAACAACGTTCGCCTATTGCGTATCGCGCGCGGCATAATTTTTTGTTCTTGCCGTTAATACGGGCGGGAGCGCATAACGCGACGGCAACAAAACCGCCGCGGGGGACTTGCGAGTCGCGTGTAGTTTCGGCTAATGTAATTAGGCACGGTGCGGCAACTTGAAATGAGCGCGAAAGCTGCAGAGGCGGCGGAATGAACTTAAAGACTATTTAGTATGCCGAAGTTGAAAGGACCGGTAAGTTAGAGATAATCTTACACACACGGTTAGTTGCCGGCACGGAATTTTAAATTAAGGTTACTTGTTGAAAAAGAAACAGCAGCCAGCTCCAGCCGACTAATTTGGATAATATTACGATTCGGCTGCGTCCGTGTGCGTCGGCAACTTCATCGAACCCCGACACGCTTGTTTTCGGTCTGCTGAAATTGATCTCTGTTGCAGACATGTTCCAACTCGGAATAGTAGTACTTGCATTCCGAATGCGCCATGCACGGCCATCTCCGCAAACGATTGCTTTCGATAGATGAGAAAACAACAACCCGAAATCGATAGTTGCAATTCTTTTTTGTTAGAATTTGTGTCGGTCCTCCTTTAATGTTCTGTACATTCCGCAATTAGTCGGGTACTATTTATGTTCCCGAAAATAGGATCGCACGTTGACGAAACTCTACTATAAAGTAGCAAAATAGGTCCCATACCTTGACAGGGCGTTGGGATTGTGAAGTTAAGGTTCGCAATGTATTTAAGCCTAATATGGATCTAAGGAGAATACTGGGGCCAGTTCCTTTCTACTTGGGATCCGCCTTTACTTTCCCAGAAATTCAATTTCAGATTAGGTATAAACCTGGGAGCGACTTGGATCCGGGACGAGACAAGTCTCGATAACCGATGGCACCTCTGATTTGGTAGTCAAGCACCTTATCCACTAGGCTACCACGCTGCCTAACTCTACTATACTCTCTTAATATTTAAGCACCAATCGAAGTTGCCTAAAAATTAAGACGACATTCGCGTGTCAGTGAAAAAGGTGCATTACTTACAACTGCGGCAATTACATGAACAGCTGTTCTAACCGAACAACCGTATTATTAAGATTGGTTCAGCAGCGTGCCCTGATATATTTTTTTATTTTATAATAATGGTATCAGTCCGACTTTTCATCGACTATCTGAACATCTTTATGCAGTATTCCTTTCCCGATGCGCAGACAATCTTACACAACGGACCGACCAAAAGAGCTTAATGCGTTAAAAAATTCAATTCGGATAACATGTTGACGAACAGAATTAGTACAATTAATAGAATGACACAGTAACCGGAAAAACTGAAAGAAAAATAATGTTTTCGCGGCTGCACACATGGGTGTCGTCAGCGGGGGGCACCATTAGAGCCTTGAAACTTTTTAATCAACTGGCCACGATGACTATTTCCATAAGCGCGTAATCATGGACAATTTAAGAGACTTTTATCATCATAAAGTAGTAGAATAATTTGCCAGAAACCCACGAAAATTATGTTATAACTCACATCCTCTTTCTATCATCTTGCCCACCCCTGGCTCATCGGCCGGCGACGCCCTTGGCTACACATATAATAAATATTATATATACGCGGTTAAATTTAATGGAGACAAACAGAAATAAAGTGTAAATATTACCAAAAGAATCGCGTTATTTTTGAAGAAAACAGGAGTAAAAAGAAAAAGAAATATAAGCAGGCGCTTAATTAAAAAGCGATAACCTAAAGAGGATCTAGGAATAAAGAGGTGTGTAGGATTCAGCGTGACAGCCGGAACCGAAGTAAAGTTTACGACCTCAAGGCAGAGGCGAAAACAGATATTTTGAATTCGATTTGATTTTAAAAACCTGCAGGAATTTTTCTATAAATAAAACAACAGTAATCTAGAATAGAGCGGATAATAGAGGATTTATAAAATATGAGTAACATAACATAAACAACCGTATATTTGTACACTTCTATCTGTATATGTATGTAGTGATAAAACACGTTTAGATTTTCTTTTATCCATACCGAAAGCGAAAGCGTTTCTTACCGGATAAGAGACTTATATAAAACTTATTAATTAATAAAGTCGTACACAATTAAAGTTTACGGGAAAAATGCACACAAGTAACCTTTCCAGAAAACAAAGGAAGATTTTGTACTAATTTAATTTACAACGCATATTACATACGAGAAATCGAAATCCGCAACTTGCTTAACAGATATATAAAATGCTTAGACATTATGCAATCGCCATATACAAGAGTTTCATAAAATTATTCATTTAAGTGTCAGTAGTATGTGCTTTATCCTTTTCTATGTTTATATTTTTTGTATCGTGTGTTCTGGATTTTGATAATCGTGTAAGAACAACAACCTATATTATTTATTAATATTGAATCGGATGCACTGCACGTTTCGAAAAATTTTCGCGTGTTCTCTGTAATTACTATTTCCTATGTGTACAGTATTTTTACACACATATTCGTGCATAGTGTTGATGTTAGTGTATCGTGGTTTATTTAGTACACTATATTCGTATTCAGTGATTTTGAATTCTTTGATGTACCTGAAAAAAATAATTTAACTCATATAATATTTTCGGAAGGATGATTTGTTTATAGATAATACAAGGTTGTTGTCAGGTGTTGAATGCGATTTTCTATTGTACGGGTACAGACATTAAATCTCTTTCTGAGCTTTTGTAACGTTATTTTTAATAAGTTTCGTGAAAGTTAATCATTTATCGAGTGTTAGACCCTTAGGTACTTCTGGATGTTATCCTTTCATTCCACCTGTCTGCCTTGAATGTTTACTTCTCTCTTTTCCTACGCATGGTCGTCTTCTAGTAAATAAAATGGCTTCCGCTTTATTGCTGTTTATTTTAACCTGCCACTTTTTAAAATATTTTATTAACGTGTCAGCTGCTCTTTGCATTCTATTTGTTATTGTGTTTGTTCTATACGATGATGCTATTATTACAGTATCGTCTGCATATGTGGGCATATTTCAGACACTTTGATTTTAGGAATGTCGTTTAAATATACGGTATAAATAAATACGGTTCTAAAATGCTCCCTTACGGTACACCAGCAGTTATGTGCACTTTGGGTGACCCATAATTACACTCGGTTTGACATAAAATTTTCTAAGATTTTACTATACATATTAGAGAATAAGGAAACTTAAGCTGAATTTAAATATTGTACCTTCTATCCATGTGGTGTCAAAAGCTTTTTCGATATCTATCAGTAATGTTTGTTTAGATTGAAATTGTCGGTAATTTTATCACAGATTTTAGTTATATGGTTGTAGTAAGTTTAGGTCGGAAACCAAATTAATTATCGCATATTATATTATTTTCATCAATGTGCTTTTTTAATCTTGTAATTGTCTAATCTTTTCGAATAATTTACTTATAATATTACTTAGTAAGCTGATGAGTCGTATGTTTTGGGCCAGAGAAGCATCCTTACCGGGGTCTTAACTGTCTCCGAGACATTCGGTTGTAAAGGAAAATAGCATAATCTCTACAACAAGAGAGTTGAATAAGCACACGAGAGTCATTTTTTTTGCTCTTGGTAAGTTCTTTATCATTTTAATGCTAATTTTATCGTGTCCTACAGAATTTTTGTTTTTGGGCTTTTTATAATAACTTCCTTGAAGCTAGTTATGTAATTATTTGTTTCGTTATTTTCTTTTGTCACGATGTACTTATTTGTAGTTCTTCTGGTGTTCATTAAATGATTATAAGTAAGATATCCGATCGCCTCGCTGATTTTAACCGAATTTTTTAAGGATAGATAAATACAGATTAATGTTACTGTAAAAGAAAAAACAGCTGTCAAGAAAGATTCGTAAATAAAGAAAATAGTTTACAGAGGGGGAGTTGGACCGCCATTTATGAGGTAAAATTTAACAAAGAAGGATCAAAAGAACGAATATTAAAGACAGCAGTCGAGAATTTTTAGGAGGAGAAATGAAGAGATGAATATTAGAGAATTTTCTTTGAGATGGGTTAGCTAACGAGATATGGTGATCTCGAAGGAGTTGGTGAGCACACTGTCGGCGAAATAAAGAGGAAGAGAGACGATTCTGTGTAGAGAGGAGAGGAAAGAATTACAGTTCTGCATCGAAAGGGAGTAGTAATAAGAAAAGCAAAATGGACAAAGAGTGTGGGAGAGTGAATGTTGAGTGGTTATTTAGCGATTAATTTAACGTGATGAAGAATGTTTTGTGGAGAAGTAGTACTCAGTAGTTACTCCCTCTGAACTTTAGGCTGGACAAGGTCTAAAGTCTTATTTTACCGCAGTCTGCGTATTTCATCGGAATTATCCAGCAAATTAGTAGCAAGTGGATTCATATGAATGCTAAGTCGGACGACATGATTATTTGCTTGTCTTTTGACTTCATCCTCCACAAACATGACGTTTAAGTCATTATGGAGGGTACAATTTGAAAGGTACCAGGGGGCTGGCTGCAGTAATCTCAGTACTCTATTTTGATATCGCTGTATTTTCTGTAAGTTAGATGTCTTAGCGCAATCCCACAGCTGTATACCGTACAGCCAGATCGGTTTTAGAGCTACTACTATTTTATATAGTAGAGTTTTATCGTCTAACGACAAGACCGATCTCTTAGCTAACGGCCACGACATGGTTCTAGTTTTAAACCTGAAATGCTGGATTTTTTTTCTAAATGTGAGTACCTCAGGTCAGCCTATATTTTACGTTATTGGCATTTCATATTACGACGTTATTTATTTTGATTGGCAGGCGTTCACGATTTGTGAATGAAATATACGTCGACTTACATTCACATTCATTGACTATTATGCGCCATCGTTTTAGCCAAGTCGCCAAGTGACTCGTGCAGTTTTTCTGTGGCTGTGCTTTTTCCCACTTATCCACGGCCAAGATGGCTGCGTCATCCGTGTAAAAAGCTACTTCTGTATTATCCAGCATGGTGAAGTCGGACGTGTAGATTAGGTATAATATTGGAAATCGGAAAAATATCTGAGTATTCATCGGCTATTTTCACTCGAAAATATCTTTCTTGTATATACGGTTTAAGTAGTAGATATAGCAATGAGAAAGCAGAAGTTTAATTTTATACAATAATCCTTGATGCCACTAACGAAAGCCTGCTGGACATCCAGAAACGCGGCCGTACAAATATTCTTGTTTTCCAAGCTATTTTCACTAATCTTTGTTAGTCTATGACTATAGTGTTGTGCTGCTTACGAAAACCAAATTGAAAATCGGGAATAATTGTATTAGCAGATAATATTGGAAACTACTGTTTTAAAATTAATTTTTCCAGTATCTTCGAGAGGACAGGAAGCAACGAGATGATAGGTCTACATGACGAGACGACTTCAGACGGTTTTTTTCGGTATAACAATTATCTGCGAAAACTTCCAAGCCAGTGAAAATATTCGTTACGAAGAACTGCGTTATTTATCTGTGTTATAAATACAACACTTTTACGGTGGTAACTCATTTAAAAGCTGCACTGTGATTAAGTGAAATCCGAGAAGCTCTTTTTCCGTTTTATGTTTTTGAAAAGTTGCTGTATCTTACTAGAGGGGCAGCCGGTGTTATGACTCATTTTCAGCGGTTTTTTCAGGTATTCAAGGTTATCTGTAAGGTTAGCAGCTTGAGGATTCGGTGTAAGTACATCGTGAAAATAATTAGCAAAAAGAAGGGCCGCTTTTTCGAAGTTAGCGCGAGCCCAGCTACCCCGTCAGGTTTTTGTATTGGCGGAATACGCATAGTTGGGCGTTGAAAACATCTGCTTTGCACGGTGAGTGTAATCGTGGTTTTTGGTCGGCGACAAACTCGACAGAAATGTCGCCAGCGTTTCCTTTTTTATTTTCACGCAGTACTTCACGTGGTTGCCTGGTTTTGTCAATTTAGTTGCGTTTCAATAGCCGGATTTATATTCCGGGTTTTTCGTAATTTCCTCTATTCACGCACTAGTGTTAGTATATGTTTCGGGATATTATTAGACCCCTTCGGAAGGTTCTATAATGATAATTAGCCACGCAGCATTTTATATGGTTTATATTAAGTTTTGTAGCGCTTTATCAATGATTAGTTTTTAGCGACATATTTAAACTTAAGTCTCCAGATATTGTTTAAATAAAGGCCAGTTGGTTTTTTTTTTATTGATAAGGTATGGCTCGGGTGTTTTTGTTTTATTAGGCGGAATGAAAGAATAATCGGAAAGATTCTTGAAAGTAGAAAAAGCGGTTCCATCTAAGCCCGAAGGGGAATTAAAGGAGATAATTAAAAATGAATTAAGTTTCAATAATAGTAAAGAATAATTTAAGAAAATGTGAAGAGCTAAGAGAAAACGAAAAAGAACCGGATTCCTGGACGCTAGTAACGTTACTTATAGAATCAATAAACGGTGTTCGCTTTTGAGGAACAAAAAATTGTGATCGGAAGAATACTAGGAGAGACTGGATTTAAAGGCCTTAAACATTTTTCATGCATGAGAGATAATAAGAAAATAAGGAGCAGTAACTTTTTCGTGAGTTTTTCTTTGCCGCTTCTTTAAAAACAAATCTGGCCTCAGCATTGACATTCATACGGGCAAAAAAGTTGCAACGGGAAGGAGAAGAACGGACATCCTAAAATTAAAGGCCGTCTTACAGTCTTCATTGCACCGCCGGCGATAGAAAAGCTACATGAAAAACTCAGACGATTTAATGCGCGCGACAACTGCCGGTTCAAAAGAAAAATATTCAGTGTATCGTTATATTTAAGAATTGCTCATTCTTTCAAAAGAACGCAGATTTAAATTCTACGCCATTGAGCGGCGATTTAGTCGCTTTTATGAACATTATCCTCCTTCGGACACATCGAAGTGTCCAAGGAAAAAATGGGGAAAAAGTCGAAACCGGAAAGTATAGTGCCTACCTACGAGATTGATTGTTCTTCTTCTAGGGGCATCTCTCCCTGACAGGAGTTTGCCTACATCTCATGATCTAGTTCTTCCTGGCTCTAGCATCGTTTAATATATCTGCCACTTTCTTCTTTTCTCCGAAGCCGCCGGTCGTCATTTCAAGGCGTCTCCTTCCTTCCTTCGATTTTTCCTTGTAAAGCGAGCATAAATACACCGCCTTCTCTGATCTTGTACTCTACTTATTTACGTTTTCTAGATAAGATATCCTATACCATCATCGGTGTTTTGAAATGTACAAGATTGATTACGCAACATCAAGAGCCTCCATGAAAATGTCATATGTTCGGTGCTCAGAAAGTAGCAAGGCTCAAAGTCGATTTATCGAAGAAGAGTACACAATTCGTAGAATTAAATTATATATGATAATGAAAATAATATTACCGCAAATTCGAAACGATTATTAGTGGACGTAGTGCACCCATACGTCCTGTTTACTATTTGCACCCTCCTCATCGTAAACTGCGTGGGCAATGTTCCACTTTGAAGAATAGTTTTAAAAGGACCATTAATCAGCGTTCTTGCGTAAAGAAGATTCTGCGTGATTTCTTTTCCAGTTTGTTGCAAGGATTTTTATAAGTATACCCCAATTTAATCATTTTCGAAAAAAAGTTTGTTCTTCAAATGTTTATACTTTCCCGTTTATTTTCTTATAGGTCAACCAGATCCACCGTACAACTGCACGGTGTACAATGAAACGACTGATTCTATCGAAATTGTTTGCAAAGAAGGTTTCGACGGAGGCCAAACGCAATATTTCATAGTCGAAGTGAACGACTTAGAAACGGGGCATCTTCTGACGAACCTGACGTCAAATAAATTGTCTTTCAAGATTAATCGGCTGTCACCGGGAAAATCGCTCAGAATGAACATATACGCTGCGAATGTTCGCGGTAAAAGTGAATCTGTGTTAATCGAGGCGACCACGTTAGGATCGGCTCAAAAGCAAACAGGTAATGCTAGAACTTCTGTATATTTTTAATATATACCTTCAAAAGATAAAAACAGAATTATTTCGAATATTATTTAATTATAGTATAAAAATACGACACATATCTGCAGGTTAATTTTTCAAGACTAATACGAATACGCCATCGTTCTCGTTGAATGTTTTCAAAAAGCGGTATTACATATGTATTTCTTGCAAAGGTTGAAATGGACCGTACTCTACTTTTGAGAATATTCAAATTCCTAAATATAGCAGAGTTTAACGGCTGTTTCGTGTAATAATGCTGACTATGTTTCTAGAACGAAACGTCCCTAATGCTCGAATCTTCAACCTCAGTATAACAAAAATTCCAAACGCTCCCCGACAATATACTGAAAATCACGTACAATATGGTATGAAGTTTCAACTTGACCATTTCAGCCTAAATAAGTTCCGTCCCGTCACATTTTTGCCTCATTCTGCTCGGAAGTGATTTTAATGTTACCGAGCTTAAAGTTTTTTTTCTCATGAATTAATGTTTATTTCGGGCAAACTGCCATCGTAAAAACATTCCACGAAATTAGCATCGTAGTAAAATATTGAATTATTAATTCATTAATCGGTTATTTTCAATATTTTTTCTTCTTCTTCATGCATCGCTTAAAAAATATTTTTCCTCTTTTAAAGAAAAAAATCGAAAAATCCAAGTGCTACTAAGCAATCTAAATTGCCACCAAACAATGATTTCTAAACTTCTGTTATCGCAAATTTATTATCCGTTTAAAAGTTAATCGAATTATTATTCTACATTTACTAAAGCCCACTAAGGTATCGTCACATGGATCGCGCTAATTCATACTTATATTGTTCACCCATAGGAATTCCTTCAAAACTGCATATCGGATCACTTATAGGAGTTCTATTAGGATTGGTAGTTATATCCTGTATCCTGACGATAGTAATTTTGGGAGCTGTACGAAACCGACATAGTTCGACCAATATCAGTGTTGGACGTAAAGAAGACAAATGCGTGATTGGAGAACACGAAGAAATTTTTTCGCCATACGAGATGGACGAAAAGACACCTGATGTTATTCAATGCAATAATAACAAAGGTAAGGCGATGTTTTTAACCATTTTTTTTTTTTTTTTTTTTTTTCATTTGCATAAACTAATTCGTTCGTTTACCTTAAAAAGACAACCGTAATTTTATTACCTCGCACCGCTATCCTCGATGTCGGCATTTTGATTTATGGAAATCGTTTTCGTACATTTAGCCAACGCCGTTTTCTTCATTTCCTAATTATTTACTTTTTCATCGCCCCCGTTTTTCAACTGATCACGAGTAAGTACAATTTCAGTATAGAGAGCCCATAAAAATTAAAAAACTAACTTGGCCGATCAATACCATAACTTTTAAATGCTAGAAAATATTGCAGCCTCCTTCCAAAATATGTCTTACCTTAAAAAAAAAAAAAAAAAAAAAAAAAAAGTCAAAACCACTTCCCCATATCTAAAGTAACGTTTAAAAATTCTGCTGTATCCATAGCCCAACGTATAATTTTATATTTAACAACCATCCATTGAGCAACTCACATTAAAAACGAGCCCGGTTTTTCTTCGTTCTCTGCCGTCTTGATGCACTGTTATATCGCGTGCAAAATATCTTAAGAACATTCTTTCGATTACTGCCCTTAAAATAATCCTAAATTTATATTACTTTTGTTGATTTTTCAGGATATAGTTTCCACTTAATTTTTAATTGCTCCCGTTTTGTCTATAGCAATATACTTACGAGTTCATCAAAAACATATTCGTGCAAAATTCATCTGTGAGAAAATTTCCCCTATCGAATACACGCAGCTCTAGCAAATATCCCTAAAGAAAACAAATGTAATTTCCCTCTTAATGAAGAGTTTTTGTTTGCTTTTTTTTGTTTTTCGATCGTTCGCGTTAATTTTTATTTGCAGATTCCTCGCAGAGTTCTAGTAAGTACGGTTTTGTAATTGTTTTATTTCTACGTCTGCTGTACTTCTATAAAATATCTTTCCCTTGCTTATTCGACATAGCCACGTTATCATGCAGTACAACTCGACTGAATAATAAGGCCATTGTCTAATTCCAATAATGAAAAAAAAAGAGAGCGATCATTCTTTTTACTTTTAGTCTACATCAATCTTGAACCGAAACCTCTTCGTTCTTCACGCTATTCAGCATCAATCCACGAATGAAATTGAACCGTTTTTATACAATTGTAAATTTTTTTAAATTTTTCTTTACTTTAATTAAGCGTTTTTCTTTTTTTTTAATTTGTCGAAAAATGGCGTTAATCCGGCAAACTTCAAAAATTATAAAAGAAAGTAGTTAAATATTCGAATCTAATTCGATTGGATATTACGGAAATAAGGGAAACAAGATCAAGGAGGAACGTGGATAGCGTTAGTATGAAAGAAGTACTGTACGGGGTGCGGTTAAAAGCTCAGCTAAAAGGGAAAAACATTCAAATACGAATGAAGTCACCATCCATACTAAATGGCGCAATTACGAGAGTGCAATGGACAATATAAGGAGATATTGCGGAAGAGAATCTATGAAGAGCGGAAGGCAATGAAGAATGTGCCTCTAGTACGTAGACGACAAATAGCGAAAATCACTGAGGAGCGACGAAGAAATGGAAAGTTACAAAAGCGAGGACGATTGGGAAGTAAAAATATGGATAGGTTCAACGATGCGGGATTAGGGAAAAATTAAAAATATAACTATCAGACATATCCGCCAATGGCAAGCAGAAGGAAATTAAGGGCTGAAAACTTTTCGCTGACAAACGTAATGAAATAATTTTTTTGGGTTCACTTCGAAACTTTTACCAATTTCAAAAAAAGAAAGGTGGTCATATGTTCGCTTATAAATTTTGACTATTTAAACCGATTTTAATAATTCGTTGTTCATCCGTCGTGTAATATTTACAAATAAAAAAATCTGCAATGTCAAAAATATTCATATTAACAATCAGATAATTCCGGTTAAGGAATCAGCAAAATATCTCGGAACAATCCATTTGGACAAACAAATTAAGATGGAAAAGCTATATAGTTAAAAAACGGAACGAATTGAATATAAAGTATAGGAATATGTTCTCGTAGGAAGAAAATCCGAACTATCGCTAAAGAATAAATTACTATTGTATAATCAAATTCTAAAACCTATATGGGCGCACGGAAGTCCACACTATGAGACTGTGCTAAACAGAGTAATATAGCGATAATACAGCGTTTCCAAAGTAAAGCACTACTAAGAACAATTGCAGACGCCCCGTGGTATGTGTAAGTAATCTTACACTGCACACGGATTTGGCGGTTAAAGCTGTCAAAGAACAAATACAAAAAAAAATTTCGAAATTATACCGATCAGTGGTGATCTCATATGAGTACCGATGAATATCGACGAACACCAATAGTCGTTAAAATGAACGTTAAAAATAAGAAATCACTTCACAAAAATTATTTAATATCAATATAACAAATACCATTGTCACAATATTTCACCATGGAAACATAAATTTGAAAAGAACTGCCATTATAGCCGGACACGAAATTAAAATACTATCAGTGTTAAAATTACACAAACCAATATTCGGACAAACAAAATTGAAACCACTTTACAAGCTTATCGGTGATAGCAAAATAGTACGTCTTAGATCGTCTAGATTGATGCTAATGATTTCCTTTCTTTATTAGAAACTTTACTGGTCAATGATGGTCCCTATATGATGAGTACTGATAAGTATAACTAAGTACTGACTCAGTAGTCATCAAAATATAAGCGTTAAAAAAATGAATTTTCATATACTTTCTATTATACTTAATTGTAAGCTAGACAAAAGTTAGCTAAAACTTTTCATTAGAATATACTCGGAAAATATGAACAACCAAAATATCACTAACGATAGTTATTTCCCTGTCGCGATACCACTAAAGATAATAAATTCGAAGCCCTTAAAGCGCGATTTACAGGCTCCGAATATTGAACACTCAGCTGTGTACGGTTAAAAAGATAGTATAATTTAAGGTTAGTCTAACTGTGTTATCACTACTTCAAAAGATGTCACTAAAACTTCAAAATTTACTTTAAAAATTCAATAAAAGGGCGCTAAAAAGAAAAAAATAATCACTTTATAAAAAATAATTGATTTCGGATCAATATTTCTCGTAAATTTTTAAAGTAAATATCACAATCAGTATTTCCTTTTCAACGATTTACTTAAATTTTTATTCCTAACTTATTAGCTTAAGTTCTAGTATTTTACGTTGAGCTATTCTTAATTTTAATTGCAACAGCTTCAATCTCTAAAAATTGCCTATTAACCTTTTTTTTTTTTTTAATTATTATTATTATTTTTTTTTTTTATCAACTACAGACATCAACCTAGTGCGAGTGAAATTTTTAAAAGTATCAATGGGCGGCAGCGGGATATCAGGTCCTAATCAAGCGAAACGCAATTAACTAATCCAGTACGCCACGATAGATTTTTTTTTTTTAATTATATAATTTTGCTAAAACGGAAAACGGGTCTAAAAGGATTGTGATCGTTTATTTGTCCTTCCTTTTGTTCCCAGAAAATTTTTCAGAAAGATACTTCTGCGTCAAACAGAAGGGAACTGTCAGCACGTTCTTGCATATAATATATACATTATCAAGTACAAAGTAGGCGCATTAGAATAGCTTAAAAAGGTCCGATTCATTCGAATTTGCTGCTATCGACTCCTATCCAGCTCGCAAAGGGATAGAAACGCGTCACAAAAATGATCACAGAAAAGTAAGATTGTTCTGTTTAACGAAAAAATGATTAAAAGAACGGGAAAAAAAACAACACCGAAAAATATGAAAGAAAGCGAACGAAAGAAACTGAAAAATAATCATAAAGCAAATTAAAAATAAATAAACTCGAAATTCGTAGAAATTGTATAATGTAATATGAGAGAAGATAAATTTCGCGCCGCCGTGTTTTTTTCGTTTACTCATTATGTTAAGAAAGAAACGGGGAATAACTATTGACAATAAAAAAAAGAAAGAAAGAATATTAAAAGAAAATAATAATAATAATAATAATAATAATGATAGTAATAATAGTAATAATAGTAATAGTAATAGTAGATAAATAACTTCGAAAAAAAAACAAATGAAGTAAAAAATCACATAATTAAATTACTCTTTTTCAGACCCCAAATTACAATTTTCAAAAAAAAATTATTAATAAGAAAAAAAGTACTTTTAATATCTCGATTATTTATTTATGATTGATTTAACATTATAATACACTACTAGTGTTTATAATAAAGCTGAATGAAAAACCTAAAAAAAACTAATAAATAAATAAAATTTTATCGAAAAATTACGTCATGTTTCGAAAGAAATAGCAACACTTCAAAATTTTGCGTACGCGAGATCATTAAACTTTACTTCTGGTGGGGGGGGGGGAGAACCTTTTATAAAAATGTAGAAAAGTAACCTGTTTGTTAAAATTTATAAATATAAAATAAATAAATTCCCCTTACTAACAAGAACAATAAATAAGTATAAATTTTATTTAATAAATTTAAATTAAAACTCCTCAATTTAAAAAAACATTTTCGGACTATATCATCTGCTATCAGCACAAAGTACACTCAAAACTAAAAACACACTCTTTTATTTGACTTCGTATAGTTAAGCCTGAAAACGTTTCTATAAATTAAGGTATTTTAGTTTATTAAAGTAAATTTATACTTACAGTATTGTATGTTATTAAGGAGTTTATTTATTTTACATTTATCAGTCTTTTTTTTTGAAAAATAATAAAAGGTCGTAGTGTGAAAAATAATACATTATCGATCTACAGCGAACAGATGCAGATGACAGTGAATCTAGAACAAGAAAAAAAGGTGCAATTTAATTTAAACCAGAAAATTGCAAAAAAAAATCAAGCAAAACCTTTTCGTCATGTACAAATACGGCAAAATAAAAATACCGTCAATTATAAGACTTTTAAAACCAAAAAAAAAATTTCGGCTTTCCCTTAATTAATACTTATAATTGGGTTTGTATAAAACCGTTTAGAAATTTTAGAAATTTAGACTCATTTTGGATTTCATAATTAAAATGTATTTCAGGTTTTTATAACTCTCCTTTATATAGAAATCAAGGATTTTTTTACCAAATTTCGGGTTTCTGCGAGGTATTTTGATTTTAAAATAACAGTTAAAAATTCGGAAATTTTAGCCTCTTTGAGGTTTATTTTGCTTTTAAAATTTTTCTGTTTTTTATGTAAGCTATGAGTGTTATAAATGCCGAGAAAATTCAGTTTTTCGCTCCTTCAAATTATTTCTGTGCATTACCATTTTTGATACAAAATTTGAAAAAATTTTGGTCTCATGTAGAAATTTGTGATTAGAATTTCTTAGGTCTTTAACATTTCCCCGTATTTCAAATTTCTGCTTCCTATAATTATTGCTGAATATAATGATAATTAAAAAAATGTTTAAGTAATTTGATTTTCATAAAAATGCTAGAAAATTTGTGATTTCGGACTCATTTCTAAATTTCCTCATTTTTAGTAATCGAGAAGAATGTTTGGCTACCCTTACTGAATATATTTTAATATTTTCAAGAGTGCTACAAAAGTAGACAATTTGAAGGCCATTTTGAGCCTTTGACTTTATAATATTTTCGGTTTTATAGCGCAAATATTTCATCGCAAAATCTAATCAAACTATAAAATAGAATTTGTAATAACACACATTAAATAATCAAAGTTATTAGTATATCGAACAGTTGGGATGATACGTTGAAATTAGGACTTATTGTGCTGTAAAATAAAGATATTTGCGAAAGAATAAAATTTGCCAAGACCATCGGAAATAGGAGAAAGGGTAGGCGATCTTTCAGTTACTTCTATTTATAAGGAATAACTTCATCTAATCACAGCGACATTTTATTAAACTAAAATAAACCGACAACAACACCTTATAAATCGAAATTTAGTAAACCATTTAAGCAGCTGAAGCCCCTAGTACGGTCGACTCGCGATTATCCGGAATAATTGGGCGGCCAGCCGGTCCGGATAGAAAAAAAATCCGGATACGCTGGAGTTGAAGGTAAAAATACTGCAAATTAAATGAAAAAAATGAAAATAAACTTATCCCATAATGAAAATTAACTTACGGTGTACATTAACTAGTTTTTAAAGAAGTCTGTGATTAAGGTCTCTGTATCTTTCGCTGCATTTTCTTCCTTGCCGATATATATCACCTCTTGCGTAAACAAATGATATCAGCCCCGGTGACGCTTCTTCCTGTTGAGTTACTCCACCGCTACTTTAATCGCCTACAGTCCTTTATCGTGTGGTATAACAACACTTTGAATGTTATCCGTATTTTCTTCAACTGGATTCACCATGATATCCTCATCTGTCGTTTCTTCGATCTCGTCACTGCCCATTCATTCTGTCCGTTTCACCTCCTAGAATATATTTTATTAGAGAAACAAGCTCTTCGTTGTCTTTTGAACTGTCCAAATCAAACTGTTTGTCAATTTCATCCCATTTATCACTGACTTTATGATATAGTATTTTCCACGACCGCATTAATGCTATAGAACTAATCTCTTCCCATCCCTCAGATAACCCTAAATGATGATAACATCAAGCATATCAACTGATTTTAAAGCAACCTGATAGTCCTCATAATTTTCAACGCTTGATATTAGTCTGGTAAAAAGGCGGCGTCGATATTTTTTTTTTTTTAGATCCCTTGATCCATAGGTTGACAAAAACCGATGTAACGTTTGCGCTAATAGAAACATTGCGCCTTTATATCACCATCTTGTAACTCTTCAGTTGCCAGATTGGAGCATTGTCGAGAATAAGGATTGCTTTTCTCGGTAACTGTTTGTCGGACAAATGTTTCGCAACTGCGGGCACAAACTCTTTGTGAAACCAAGTTTTAAAAATTTCACAGCATCTTCATTTGCGGCGAATGTAAACAAATATTCAGCTATACGTAATAGCTGCGGATTTTATAAAAGCGCTTTGACTTTTTCTTCTTTTTTTATTTATTAATTTTTTGTTTGAAAAATCGATTCGGATAATACAGAGTCCGGATAATCGCAAGTCGACTGTACTTGGATTGCTTGCGACTCGCTGATGGACGATATCTCCTCATAAGTTACCCGTGGTTAATAATCGTCCGTCACTATCGCGGAATCAAGCTCGGAAATCAAGCAGAGGGCTCTCATTAATGAATCCAAAACATTCTTAATTTATTTATTTGTTTATTTCTGTTACCCCTAATATGAATTTTTATAAAACCACTATGTACAAACTGAATAAAATAAAAAGTGCCTTCAAGAATTATTTTCAATAAAGTAATCTCACTGCAAACTGAAAATGACAATGTGCGACTTTTTCGAATTAATGGCAAATTTCTAATAAGAGCAAAGAAATGAAAGATGAAAATGAACTAGCAAACAGCGATAGAAAAGCGAGAAACGATTGGTTAGCGGGGTTTCAATGAAAATAATCACGGTGAAAAATTGTGCCAATTTTTTAATATAATCGACCGGTTCGTACTGCCTTTGCTGTTATTTTATTATTGAGCTTTTATCGAACCGGCACCGACTTCGCAGCAATTTGTTAAGCCGCTTATTTTTCTTTTACGCTGCAAGCGGAACGTCGGCTATTTTTATTTTTTCCGTTTCTCCTTTCATTTCCTGCGAACTTTATAGAAGTAAACAAAATGCGATAAATAAGTAAATGAAAAAAAGTAAAACTATACCCTCCGTTTAAAAATAAACAAGTTTAAAAGAGATCTTTCAGTATACTCTTTTCCTCGCCGCTAACGTCTTTACTCGGAATTGAACAAAATATTTAAATGACAAATGTCAAAATGTCCCCTCCCCGTTTTTTATCGGGTTTTCATCATTTCTCATTATTTCTCTTCTCCCCAACATTATTGTTTCGATTATTTTATTTATACTATTTTCCGTATCGAGCAAATTTGCCTAGCCATTTATTATTTTTATCTCGTTGTGATATAATTTTATTTTGGTGGAATCTATTTTAAATAATTTCGTGTGTAGCTTATTTGCGAGCACGATTGGTATTCTATATGTACATATTCATACATGTATATATTAATTATAAGGTCGGCTCCCGTTAGAAAACATGTACCAATTTTATGTAACGAAAGTTAAATGTTGTTATAGACCCATTTCTCTCCTAAATGTGATATCCAAAACAATGGAGAAAATGGTGAACAGACGTCTCATCCATTTTCTTGAGCAGAACAATCTTATTTCCTGTATACAGGACGGAAGGGGCGTAACATGCCGTCATCTATTGATCATCTATTGAGCCTACAGTGGCAAATTTCAACAGCATTCCGCGGCCGACAAAGCGCACATGCAATATTTTTTGACATGGAAAAAGCGTTTGATCGAGTATAGCGGCAGGGGCTATTAATGAAGCTATTAACCGCTCGATTAACTGGCAATATGACCAGCTATATAAACAATTTTCTAACAGAAAGTAAATTTCAAGTTTAGATTGGAGCTACCAATTCGACAACTATGCCGCTAGAGAAAAGCATTCCACAAGGCTCTGCCCTAATTGCAACCTTGTTTATATTCTTTATAAATGATATAGCAAATTGCATCACGCCTCCCGTGGCTTTATATCGACAGTTTGAACATTTCTTTATCTTCCAGTCTTCCTTCCAATGCCCAAAATATTCTCCAAAAAACAATAAATAAATTACAATCCTGGTCAAATACCAATGGTCTAGTGTTCTCTCCTTCCAAAACAATATATATATATATATATATATATATATTGAATTCCATAGAAGACGTGCTGTCTCGCCGGCTATTTCTTTCACACTAAATAATAGTTCTATACCCTTCCAATCTACAGTGAAATTCTTGGAACTATTGTTCAATTGCAGGCTATCCTGGCGTCCACACATATCAGGTTTAAAAAAATGTTTAAAATACCTCGGCATCATTAAATATTTATCAAATCCCAAATATAATATCCACTCCAAGCTCCCTCTCTCAGTATATAAATCCATCGTCTTATCTAAAATCATGTACGGGTGCCCAACCTACTCCCAAGCATGTCATTCCTTAATAAATTCGTTAGACGTAATCCATAATTCTGCCCTTCGTTCGATACTAGGAGCTCATCGAACCACTCCTGCATCCAGCATGTGTAAATACTGTAAGAATTACCATAGACGATGCAATACTCTTCTGTCCTTAACACGTACTCTCACGCACACCAAGCTTCTCAAATGTTTCTGTGCCCGAAGTCTTCGACACATTAGATTTAAATAACATAAACCCAATAAACAAAATGCACCAAAACCTCGCATTAATCTCCCCATGGGAATCCCCAATAATAGAAACACACGTATCACTTAAAAAACAATTTCAGACAGCTACTAACTAACGTCACCAAAACAGCTAAAAATACAATAAATAAATACACCGACCACGTTATAGTCTACACAGATGGTGCTAGAAATAACCCCACCACAATCACATCGCTGACAGTGTGTGCGTTCGTAGTATCAGATAAAGCGTTTTCTTTCCGACTCAGTGATGACTGCACAATACTGGGCGCAGAAATGTATGCCATCCTATACGGGCTACAATATATTTCGTCTTGCAAACGTAACAAAAAGACATTAATAATTACAGACTCTCTGGCAGCACTAGAAGCCATATCCAGCCATAAAACAAGAAATATAATTACTACTCAAATCCTTCGTATTTTCATCGATACACGGAAGTTTGAGAGCCAAGTGATGTTTATGTGGGTTCCCGATCACGCGGACATACCAGGAGATGAACAGGCGAACGTAATGGCACAGTCAGCAGAGCTCCGCAGAACAGATATTCACTTCCTCCTTCATCCATGGCACAATTGTTTTTAGCGAAAAACAAAAAACAATGGAAGGAACAATGGACCGCGTGTCGGACTTTTATGTCTCAAGTACAGTCAACGACCGAGCCATGGTAGCCCCCAATGAATTGTTCTCGCAGAGACTTCAGTGTAATCGGCTGACTGTGAATAGGTCATACCGCAATCTCGCACGACCATCTTCTTCTAAATGGGTCATATTCTCCAACTCAGTGCCCTTTCTGTATGGGAAGTTTCATCCCAACCATCCAACACATATTAATAAAATGCGCAGTATTCGTATCAACACGGACGCTCCTGCCATATAAAACACTCCCCGATATGTTATCAAACTCCCAAACAGCGACATACTCAATCATTAATTTTCATAAAATAAACAGAATATCTAAAGTAATATAGTCGCAAACTCCGCCCAGTGTTTCGTGATAGCCGCAGCAGTTAAATATAGCAGACTGTAGCTTAGGGGATTAAACAAAAAAAAAAAAAAAAATTTGTTAGGAAAGGACTTTTGTGCTCGTTATTTTTTTTTTTTTGTGTCGATGCTGCTAAGAATAACGTTGTAAATTTTGATCATTTTACAGAAAGAATAGAAAAGAAAGAAATAGATATGTAAGCAAGAGGAGCCAAAGGGCAGAGCCTGTTACGAGGCCAAAGTTTCCGAGTTTTTTATATATATATGTATATTAGGGTGGCCCGTATTTTTCAAAGTTAAAATTTTTAATCTTCCAACCGGTAGTCTTGTTCTCTTATATGAAAAAACCATAGCGTTAAAATTTTAGCTAATTTGGTCAACTTTAAGACGTGCCGATAAGGCTAAGAAGATAGCGCCAATTGCGTAACTCAGCGTGCACGCGAAAGTACACTTCCGCCGGTTATTAGACAGAGTAGTTTAGTGGGTGTTACGAAGTAAAACAGGAACTCTCATTACAGGCTTATTAAGACTATACTTGAAATATCACAATTTTTTTCTTAGCCTTCTTTCTGGGGTGAATAATTTTATTGATAGGGATGAACAAATCGTTGAAAACACATTTACAATTTGCCACAGAATAGACTAAGAAAGTTAAGTATTAATGCCAGACATGAGCGTCAATTTTTTCGCATCGGAGGATTTTTTTCGATATTCCGCTACCACTTGAAGAAGCAGGTACTGTTTTTGATCTTGTTTGCGGGTCAGTTTATTGTTGTATTACTTAATTACGCCGCGTTCAGCTGCATCATTGACCACTTTCATTTTGGAGATATTTATTTCTCTACTTTTTAGATAATCTTCATCCTGCTCCCATTCACTTGAATTTCTGAGAAGAAAATTGGTGTTAATGCAAAATCTCTCAAAAAAATTCTTGATTAGCGAATTGACAAATTGATCTAGATCTCCTCCGCATAAATTTTTCACCTCAGAAAATTTAATCTGCAATCGGCTCATTTCGTCATCTTCTGTTTCGTCGAGATCCAGGTTTTTGTGCATTCTTTCTTTCATCTCATTACTGACATCATTATTAAAGAAAGCGAAGCCAATTGCTTCCGGAGTTAGATACCATAAATGACGAATAGATTAATTTACAGACACTTCTGAAACTTCTTCGTCTGTTTCTTCATAAGAATTCAGTTTTTTTAGAAAATTAAAATCTGAATTTGGTGCCTTTATAGTAACCGGAGCTGAAAACCACGCTTGCACATAAGTTGTCACAATAAAAATACAAATATCAGCTAAACCTTTCGCTTCTGAAATTTTCAGCTTAAATTCATAGCGAAATAAATACATTTTCAAGGATTATATGACCTTAGACATCCAGCTTGCGTCGTGGTGCATGGCTCCGGGATATCGAAATGAAAAATTATTTGGAGTTTCTCCTAGAAATACTAAGCATAATTCTAAAAATTCTTAATAATCGTCACGAGGCTGATGTGTAGCATGCTGCAGGAATGTAATCAATTGGGATTTTCTGTCGTCGTTAAATACTGATCTCATTTCTTCTTCCATTAATACTAAGCGAAAATTGTCTTTATTCACATCTTTGATCACTTGTTTTGGAATTCTTAAAAAATAGCAACATTTGGACCAGAAGTGCGAGGCATTTTCAGTTTGAAAACAATTCTTACAATCATTTCAATAATTTGCGGTCGAGGAACCGTTCCAAGCGAACACAAGTCCTTCCTTTGTCACCAGTATTAACGGAAGTTGTGTCAAAAGAAATACATTTAATAATACAGGCACGGAATTTTTTAGTTTTGGCCGAGTTTCTTGACAAGGCAAAGTGACTGCTAAAAAGAACTGTGTCCGAGAGATCGTGAATTACTGACACTTCGGAAAATATATTTTCTAACTCGGACATAAACGACAGCGCTGCAAGTACCGAATCCGTATCAATACAAAGCACAAAATAATACTCACTTACAATTGCGCAATAAATAGGAATAAGTCAGCACAAAAAATCTCTTCACTCTTTTCTTCGCCTCACTTATGCAGTAGAGAATCCTTATTATACATTTAGTATACAAATGATGATACTGATCAGGAATATTCCATCAGAACTATACTGCGTTGCTGGCACATAACTGTATACTGTAACGAGGGAAAGCAGTATATGCGGCGTGCATGTACGCTCGTTTTACCGAAACGCTTTTCAGCGCGTCTTCAAATCAACCAAATAAGCTAAAATTTTAACGGTACGATTTTTTCATATAAGAGAACAATTCTACGAATTGGGACACCTAATTTTTGAAAAAAAAATTTCCGTCATCTATAACTAAGGGCCGCCCTAATATATATATATATATATATATATATATATATATATATATATATATATTAAATTTACAATCTATCCAATGTTAGAACAGGAAATAGTTTACAGAGAACGTATTGATAAGGTTTAATGGATTATGAAATTAAACCTTTCATAGTGTACCAGTGAGGGGAGGCACGACCTAGGAAATTCATTTCGGGACAAGACTCTGTTTAATAATAGTACACTCCCTTGGGCTGTTCGGCCTTTAATAATAATAATGTCGAATGGCCAGTCAATTCGGAGAAAAAAGCCTCTGAAATACTAATAAGTTCATTTATGCTCGGGTTCGAATCTCGTGCTCAACTAACTTTTTTTTTTTTTTTTTTTAATTCATTTAATTAATTATTTTTACAATTAAATAAATATATTATTTACAAACATCAATAATTTAAATAAAAATTATTTTATTTTGGTCTGAAAAAAGGCTTATTAACTATTTTTTTTATAAAATACAAAATAACTAATAGTTACGATAATAATACATATAAATAGTAACTACAATCACTTCGATCACATTTAAATCTGAAAAAATTTTTATGAATGTAAATGATGTTTGTTTTACAACTGAATTTCTAAAGATCACTGTTCTTGCAATAATTCCTCTTTTATTAATTGTGCTAGATGTTAAAAAATTGAGATTGTTTTAAATGTTTTTATGGCAGTTATCATTTAAGTTAGTTGTTTTATAATCAAAAATGTATGTAAAAGAAAATTAAATACCGATACAATTTAAATCTATAAGTATTATTATCGTAACTATCAGTTATTTTATATTTAAAAACAGAACATAGTTACTATAATTAAAAAAATTATTTAATATTTAATAAGCCTTCTTTCTAAATAAAATAAAATAATTTTTATCTAAATTATTGATGTCTGGAAATAACAAATTTATGTAATTGTAAAAATAATTAATTAAATGAATTTAAAGAAAAACAAAAAGTTAGTCGAACACAAGATTCGAACTGGAGCATAAATAAACTTGTTAGTATTTCAAAGGTTCTTTTCTCCAAATTGACTGGCCATTTGACGATATTATTATTAAAGGGTGAACACCCTAAGGGGGAGTACTATTATTTCACAGAGTCTTGTTCCGAAATGTCCGAGGTCCTGCCTTTCCTTTGTAAGTCTAACTGATCTGAAAGGTTTATTGAAGGCCAGCTCTTTTCGCCTTGGGATCTACCTTTACTTTCTTAGACCACTCAAGTATTATTCGATTTCAGATACGACAGCGATACTGAAGAATATCCGTAACAAGGTAATTCCTGAAAAGCGCACAATGGTTAATTTTTGATTATTCCTTAGACACACGTCAAATTTAATTTCATAAATTTAAATATAAAATTTTAAAGTATAAATCGGTTGCTACATTTACTAAAATTATTAAAATACAAAAAAAAAAAAATATTAAAACAAACTATCTCGGTAATTCCTTTTTTACCGAATAAATGAAAAATCAAAATAAATAAATAAGTAAATAAATAAATTAATTAACACATAAATAAAACAGGAATAATAAAAAATTTTAAACTGGCGAAATGTGTTGTCTGCGAAACAAACCAATTCTGCAGATATTGCCAGAAAGACTTTCAGGTAAATGCCTAAATCGGAGTAAAAATATTAATAAAATTTTCATTGAAATAACCGTTCCGCTGTCGATTATTTATATTATCGGACAAAAGTGATAGAGCGACGTATTCGACGAGAATTCGTCGAACGCAACCTTTACGTATTGTGTTATGCCGCGTTAGACAAAGTAACAAAAACAAAATGCAGCATACTCTTGAATACAATGCAAACTCCAGATAAAACAAGTTGCATACATTTCACCGATTAATTCCTACGAAATCACCGTAAAATTGCGATGCTCTAACTACAATCAGCCGTTTCAACTTGCCAAGTTACATGTTTCAATCTTATACCGGGAACATGGAAATATTTTAGTTACATGCTTCACTTGTCGAAAAAAGTTACAATGCACCAAAAGTTGATCCGCTCATTTAAAAATCTGATCATTATTCCTAAAATCATTAGGCGCCGCATAATAATCTGTAAACTGCTATATGTGAAAAAATTGTATCGCATTATAAAATAATTGTAGTCATCGATGATGATTGATGGTTCATATACTGAAACTTTTTGCTGAAAACAACATAATTAATTGTGCGAAAACGACACAAAAATAATCGTGCAATGATATTTTTTTTTCATTTGCCCACAAGACTGAAAATTAAAAAAACAGCATCGCCTTCCTGATGTGGTCCGTTAAATTTTGGCGATTTCGTATTTTTCCTACATTCTCAACGTCGATTAAAAAAAAAAAAAAGAAATCAGCAAGCACTCTAGCTGCTGCAGAATGGACTACGAAACTGCTTTAATTCTTCGTATTGGAGCTTGATATATGGCTTTTTTTCAAGATGTTGGCCCCAAAACTTTGAAATTTTTGGAGTTTCGTGGTTGGAAAATGCGTTGATTTAAAAAATAATAATAATTATTCCAGCTACTTCAGAACGGGTTGTGAACTTTTTTGCCCATTTTTTTGCCTTGCAACTTTTATAGTGTATAAAAATATACATAAATATTTATAAAATACGATCCTTCGGATCATCGAGGTTTTAATTGACTTATGCCATTTTTTGCAAAATGAAATAAATATCTTACAAAATGATAAAAAATATGTTCCAGATTAAATGTTACATACATAAAAATAACGTAATTATTAATACGGCTAGATTGTAAAAAAAGCAAACGGCGGTTCTCAACCTATGTAACTTCAAATACACACGACTCGCCGTAATGTAAGCGATATTATTACGTGAAAATAGGGGAAATTTTTTTTTTTTTAAACCTCCCCTTTGGGCACGTCAGCAACGGATCTTCGCCCAGAAACGGCACGACGGAAAAGGATATCAGTTAGATGTAGATTATTAGTCTTCCGTTAAATTTCATCGAGTTTCCATAGTTTAATTATATTTACAGTACTAGGGTGGTTCAAATATAAACCGGAATTTCGTCATAAAAATTTTTATTTTATACTTACAGTGCTCATATTTTTTACAATTTTTCGAGATAACCCCCCTCGCACGCTACGCACTTTTTCCACCTCTCCGGCAATTTTTTTATTCCTTTTTCGTAAAAATCTCGCAGCTTGTCACATAGCCATTTGCGCACGAACGATTCCACCTCATCATTGCTGTTGAAACGTTGTCCACCAAGTGCTTCTTTCAACGGGCCAAACAAATAATAATCACAAGGCGACAAATCTGGACTGTAAGGAGGATGTTCAAGTGTTTCCCAGCCCAATTCGGCCAATGTCTCCATCATGAGCCGAGCGGTGAATTTCTGTTCAAAATTCAGAAGTCTTGGCACCCATCTGGCTGCAATTTTGCGATAACCTAGCCGATCATGAATTATTGTCTCAATACTACCTATGCTGATGCCCAATTCGTCGGTCATATCGCGTACACGGACGCGTCGGTCAGCCAAAATGAGTTGTTCGATGGCTTTGACGTGTTCATCTATAATGCTGGTTTTTGGGCGCTGCGCATGTGGTATGTTTGACACCACTTCACGTCCTTTTCGAAACGCGGAACACCACTCGTACACTTGAGTTTTGCTCATCCCCGAACTGTTCGCGTAATTTTCGGTAAATTTCCACGGATTTTACGTCGTTTTTGACCAAAAAACGAATAATGATGCGTTGCGCAACAGACACTGGTACTTCTTTTTCACTCATGGCTCTAACTACACTAAAAAGTGAGGTTACGCGGTTCTAATTGCTCTACACGCTTCGTAACAAACCGATCTAACTGCCAGTGCAACCACTTTTTCTACAATAAATTTTTCGCGTGTTTATTTAAAAATTCCGGTTTATATTTGAACCACCCTCGTATATGGACCTCTTCTTCTTCTTCTTCATCCTCTTCAAACAGCCTTCTGACATCAATATTTGGCGTAGGACTCTCCTAAATTCTTCCACCGCTGTCGATCCTGAGGCATGGTCGTCCTGTTTTATTATATCATCTGACCATCTTCTTAAGGGTGTTCCTTGTATCCGTTCCCCTGTATGTATGGTCACCAGTTCAGTACTTTGTCCACCTTCCGTCTGTTGACTTGCGACATGTCCTGTCCAGTTTCATTTGTTTAATTCTGGCTACAATATCTTCAAACCTCCTGTGCTCCCCCCCCCCTTTATCTGTGTCATTTAATCTTATTTCGAATAATTTCAGCCTTTCCGATTTTATCCACTAATTCTCTTGTTAGAGACTAGGTTTCCGTAGCTCACTAGTATGATGCACTGATTAAACAGTTCGGCTTGATTTACCGGACTGATGTTACTTTGTAAAATCTTTTTCATTCTGCCAAACGCTATCCATTCGAGCTGTATTCTTAACTTTCTTTTTACAGTTGTAAATTTCTTACTCAAGTACATGAAGATGTTCTACTTTTTCTATACAAGGCCCCTTGTTCTAAGTTCACATTTATGTCGTTTACTTTATCTTTTCCATATTCCATCACCTTTGTTTTCTCCGAAGCTAATGTTGTTGTTTCGTTTACACTTTACATTACTTAATAAATTATTTTTTCAGCCATTACGATTTTCGGAAAAAGTTCGACAGACTTGTATCAAACGTTTTTCGACATCTTTTTGAACGTGTCTGTTCCAATATTGACCAGTTCATTACTACTTATTTTTCTTTTTTTTGTATTCTGTTTTATTTTAGAATTTTTTCATTCTGTTTTATTTTAATATTTTTGCATTCTGTTTTATTTTAGTATTTTTGCATTCTGTTTTATTTTAGTATTTTTGTATTGTTCTTCGCTAAATAGGGGAAAAATTTTATGATACTTGTTATGTTCGAGATTTCTCTGCTATCCACTTATTCCAAAAACTATGTAAACGACCTGAATTCGAAAAAAGACAAATCTCCCGCTGTACCGCAACCGAGCATGTTAACTACAAGACTGGCACACATTATCTGTATACAATGCGCCGCACTGATATTGGAACACTGAGTTTAAAAATAGACATATGCATCGAAACAATAAGAAAAAAGAAATAAAAACAAAACGACAGCTGTAATCTTTAAAAAAAGGCCAAATTTATATAAGTCAATTAATACTGGGGAATACGAAATAATAATAGGATGGCAAACAAAATCGGAGTAAATGAATGTCAGTATTTTGTAATGCAAGCCGTCGGCTTTAATGACAGAGTTTAGTCGTCGCAACGTTGACGAAAGCAATTTTCGAATGTAACCGGCCGGAATTTCGTTCCATTCTTCTTTTGGAGTGGTTCTTTTAGTCGGTACTGATTCAAAGTGGAACTTTCGCATCATTTTTTGTCCAAATACTGCCATTTATTTTCGACAGGATTACGGTCTGCGGTGACTGCGGGGTAGCGCGTTGCTAATACTTCAGGGCAATTATAAAGCAACTGCGAACACGACTTTTGTAAACTTTATGCTTGGGATCATTATACTGATAAAACTCAAGTGGCTTCTCCCCCGCAGTCCGTAATTTTTCTGCATTTTAGCGAAAATCTTCTGGCAAAATATTCGTATAATCCCCCCCCCCCACCCAGTCTCTCCGATAAATATCAACGCAGACGTAACAGGTCGCAAAACAACTCCGTTCCGCGAAGTGACCGAAAAAAGCCATGCTACATTTAAATGTGTTCACATTCTAATTCGGTATTTTCCGGCAAACTTTCTACTCTTCCCGGCATTCCCGAAATATGTTAAATTCCGATTCATCATTGAAAACGGCATTATTCCAGCCGCTTTTTAGCTAAAAATATCAACAGGTGCATCACATATTGTCTAGTCCTCGTTCGGGCGCTCTCCTTAGGACTCTTCTTTTGGAATATTATTTCAATTAGACTTCAACAGGGACTTCTTAAACAACTTAAATAGAGGGAATGTCTTCCTTACAAAGTGTTTAATTCTTTTTTTTCTTTTTTTTTTTTTTTTTGTACAATTAATAGAATCTATAAATCGTTTTTTTCTTGAGAATATTTACACAGATCACGTCAAATTCACAGGGTCAGGTAAAAGTGATAGTGGGGAATAACTTTAAATTTAAGCTTTTTCCTGGAACTGTTGTTTTCACTGGCTAGTTTCTCTCGCTACTGCATAAAAGCTATTTTAAACTAAATACAACGAAATGTTCGGAGAAAAACAGTAGTTCGTCTAGACAGTCTAAGAGTAGCCTATTGGCTCTCAACAACAGTTACTTCAGTTATCATGGTTCACCCCATTGATTTTTGAAATCAAATAAAAAAGCCACAATCGAGTAAAGTTTTGCTGGATTTCTAATCATCGCGGGATCATTTTTAACGAAGCGGTGAATCAGGCGGTTAAAGGCGCGGCCTTAGACGAGGTTATATTATAATACTACACCTACATTTTATCCAACAATCTTTTGAATACGATAAAAAAAAGAAGAAAAAAAAGAAAAAAAAAAGGTGATTGAATGGAAAATTTTATTAAGTGCGCGCCTAGGCAGATCTTACGAATTAATCCAGTCGACTCTTGCAGTTAGGGTATTCCAATATCGCTATTATTTCGGTTTGTTATGACTGTCTCTATATGTAGACTCTGTACAGGGCGTAATTGCATGCGACTAAATTTCGTCGCTGGAGTCCATTTGCATTCTAATGCACAGTTTATCGTGATGATTTCAAACAATTAAAGACTTTTTGTTTCCTTTTACTTCTGATAGTTGTGCGTTGGCTATTTTATTTTTCATAATTTTGTAATTCCTAACCGTGTCTCTAGCCTAAGTTGCTGTATACGACACGTAAAATAAATAAATAAAATAAAAATATATTTATTAGAAAGAGTGGGGAATTATTATTTAAAATTCAATCAACTGTATATCCACAGTTACCAAATAATAGCTCCGAGCAGATGCTGTAAAATGGTTATGATAATAATACTAACAATAGTATAAAAGTTAAAAGAAAAAACATAATAGTCATTAATAGATTCCGATTAAGACCTAACTCACCTGCATTAAATGTCTACTGTTCAGTCGTGCTCAAGTGGCATATGGCCTCTCGGTTGGTTTAATTTCCTACTCTTTCTGTTTGGGTGGTCATGCCATGTATAGGTTTCGAAATATCTATGTAAATAAATATAAGATCCAAGTGTTTAGTTGAGTCTTATTAACTGATAAGCGGATCGCGCAACATATTAAAATAAAAAAGAGAAAAGTAATGTCTAGACACCCGGTAGGAACGAAGTTCCTTTCACTTTTTGTTAGATATACAAGTGTATAAAGTCATTCATAAAGTATACGATAAAAAATAGCATAATATAAATCCCATATAAATTAAAAAACAAAAACAAAAAATAAGTTTAAATAAAATTTACGCGTGTTTAGAATTGAGGTTATACAGCTGACCGCGCACAATCTTGCTGCTCGAATCTCGATACACACGAATATAGTAGAAAGAAAGTGAAGGTCGCCTGGAGGACGCATAACGCTTTTTCGTTTCGTAACGATTTCTGCCAGTTTACTCCTACCGAACAAACCGCGTAAAAGAACTTCGTTCCAGAAACGATGGAGCGAGCAAAAAGGATAATGGAATTTAATATAGATAAATGACTTATTGACGGCCAAATGGTTTTGCACCGGCCAAAAAAAAAAAAAAAAAAAAAAAAAAAAAACAACAAAAAAAACACTTTATTGACTCAACCATACATTTTGTGGCAAATTTCAGTCGCTTTTTCTTATTAATCGCATTAATGAAAGGTTTTCGACGGGCTTTTTTTTCTCCAATCCTTACATGTAGCACGGTAATTAAGACATACTTATTTTACGAATCTCATTCTTGTACCATCTGCCGCTTATCATGAGCTGAAATTACGAATCTCCTATAAGTATATCATTAAAAAAACAATTTACGGTAAACACCATGGTTAAAAATTTAATCTTAAAACTTAACGTTTCGGGAAGCTTACACTTTCCATCATCAGAAACAAAATGGTGTGTAAGTTTTGAGAAACGTTAAGTTTTTAGATGAAAAATTGTTTAAACACGATGTCTACCGTAAATTATTCTCCTAATTACATCCAGCAAGGAAGCTTTAAATGTTTAAATATATCGCTGCCATACTGTAACGGGGCTTAATAAAAATAAAGCGCGTCTTTATAACATCAAATTGAAGCTTACGAAAATTCCGGTTAGGAATTCAAGTTAGATCTATATCGCTTCAGTTATAACTGATTTGATTAGGATTAGGCTAGTTAACTTTTTTTGATATTTCACCATCTTCGTCTGATCATACCCGAATCGTTGTTCGTACATGTTCAACCATCAAACATGACACATTTTGACAAACAATGAAAAATTGATAACTGAGGCGGTTGGGTACACTCATTTTGCGAAATTATGAGCTTCAACGGTTCTAAGATTGTGCTTTTCTTACGTCGATTGCTTTAGTAAGAACTTACGTCAATAAATGTGCCATGGTCTTTCGATGATACGGATGCAAGAGCCTTTTATTGTTTCATTCAAATTCTCTATTTGATTTACATGGTTCTCGCCAGATTCTAGAGAAACTTGAAAGGGCGCGCGCCCTTTGACTGATTTTTCCAATGTTTCATGTTTATCAGTTTCTCAAGTTGTGTTGCATGAAAGTCATTTTTATTTAAAGATGTAAGCGAAGAATAAGTGAAAAAAAAGTCTATCCATCTGCCTTTTATGATTTTTTTTTTAATCGGGCACAATTATTGACTATGGGGCAGCTTAATATAAACGGGTGTGGCAAGTTAATTTCTTTCAGTTCGAGTTCAGTATGTGCCTGTCTTCTTCAGCAAATATCGCAGTTAAAAATATTATTATTAAAGTTAAATTTTTTCCTATTAGCTCGTTTATCTTTAATGAAAAGTAAAAAAAAAAAAAAAAAAAGCATTGCCGAAAATTTCATAAATTCTGCGTCAGTAGTATTTTATTATTTTATTTAAGAAAAAGTAGGTCCATTGTGGACAGAACAAAAAAAAAAGTAAAAGTGCGGTATACATATAGGAAATCTGGATAACTGTAGATCATAGTTGGAAAAGTTGCTTCGAGGAGAACTCACTTTTCGCATTCAATGGATACTTTACTATATATTTCACAAATCAAACTCCGTTTATAATGTATGTTAAAATAAGAACTACCGGTGTAATTTAACCCGTTCAAATTGAAACAAACGAGTTCCGCTCAAAAATTCAATAAGTCCACACATTAGTTGTATCAGAACAGCTGATCCAAGACGTACGCGAAGTTCTTCAAAGACTGAATGATCTGTTGTCTGCACTTTTCAGGTGGACAGTGTTCGTCTTGGCGATTCCCCCGTTTTTTGATTCCGAATGTTGTATAATCTTCAGCCTGGAAACTATTTCCAGAAAATACTTCCGGTAACCGATTCGCGTTAGTAACAACCAAGTATTTCTAACTGCGAATCTCAGACCACCGCGTGTTAGAATCTCCGGAAATGAAATGTTTCACACAGCAGCCTACGAAACTATTACAACCGCCTTGTCACCGAAATATCAGATGAATTGCAACACCTTATATCAGTAAAGCCGAAACTACTTCTCGACCACCGACGTTCTCCAAACCATCAAAGTCGAGCTATGATGGCCTCCAAAAGCATTCCCCGCCGGTAGACTATCGATTGTTTAGAGCAGCCTGCAACAGAGTCACACGCGGCTTCTTAGAAATCCATCAGCCGCTTGCACGTTTTGCCGCGTCCAGGGGATCCACCGAGCATATTCTTCTACAAAACCCTATATTTCTGCGTAGTCTGCAGATTGGGCTTTTTTGAATTCAGGAGAATTCCCTGAGTTTCAACTTGTGAAAATAATAGCTCAAAATATTTCCCATAAACTACAATTGATTTCTGAATCGCACGGAATCCCCCCCCCCCAGTTATTGCACACGGTCCTCGAATTTAACAGAAATGTTTGTTGTTTAAAACATAAACTAATCTAATAAGGTAGCGCGCGGTAGCCTAGTGGTTAAGGATTTGTTAAAAACTCGTTCGGTTTTATTGCTCTCGATTCCACCTTGAAACTTGTTTAAAAGCGACCTGAAATCCGATTATAAAATTCTTTTGGATGCCCAACGACCAGTTCAACAACCGGAAAGGCTAACTATCTTCGGATCGTTTTCTTTGCGCGATCTGATGTGTAAGGCAACAAAATATGCGTGGCTGTGTGAAACGTCTTTCCGAAACAGTTTCTTCAACGATGCAAAAAAGTTTTGTTTGACGTAAAAATTCATTTGACTATTAAATTTTATCTTTGTGCGCGCATATCCAGTAATAAGTGTTTTACGGAAGGGAAATCTCGTAACAGAACATTGTTCAAAAATAGTATAAAGCAGATAAAACGGCACAAGCATCACAGTAAAATTACGTTCAAACCGCTTTGCGTCGTCATCTTACAGCATTTTGAATATCGAATATGGCACGCGATACTTCCACTCGATCGCCATATTGCAATTTGAAAATCGTTACTAGCCCACAGCGTTATTATATGCACCACGACAGCTTGCTTCATTTTCCATTTCGTGCAAGAACTGGACAAGACGATTTTATCCATTTGAACAATCTGTCGCCATTATCCAACTCCCAACGTACGCGCTCTATTTTTAGCTCAAATTTTTTTTTACTGCGTCCGTTTCTATCATTTACCGGAAAATTTCTTACATTTCTCGATATCGGGATCGCCGAAGTTTTCATTGTAATAGGCTTATTAAAATTTTACTCACCGCCTCTAAACCTACATCAATGAACCTAAATCTTCATATTATCAATTTCAATGTATTTCACGAAAATGTACGTGTATATTAAAGGCGCAAATTAATCCGTGTTAGGTTAGAAAAATTAAAACGTTCTATTTAGACTAAGGCCCGTGGCCGATTGCAGCGAGGAATGTGAAATGTGTAATGTGTTTTCTGAAAATCGATTACTGTACGATTAAACGTAACACTGCCCATTGCGGCGAGAAATAGTTGAAATAGTTGAAATAGTTGAAATAGTTGAAATAGTTGAAATAATCGAAAGAGGCGAGCAAGGAAAAATAATTCCTCGCACGGATCGCTGGCCGAGCGAGTTTTTCAAAATACATTCAGTGCATTTCAAGTGTTTCATACACATATTTGATATAATAGTGGGTCTTTTATGTGATATTTCTTTGCCATTTTTAATTTATATATGCGTGTATGTATATATTTTTTGTTTGTAATTTGTATAAATATTTGTCCCTATTTGTATTTAATCTCTATATAATGGAAAAACTAATTGAAATGGTTTATGAATTTTTATACAATACAGAACACAAAGATTTTAAAAATGTGAATATGAAGGATGATATAATTACACAAAAACTTGAAATTAAAGATGGTAAATTATTTTTCGTCTGTGTTTAAAATTTACATGCAGTTCTGAAATCTGTTGTTTTGATAATAATGTAAAGTGATTAAATTAAAAGCCAGAATTATATTGTAGTATTTTAATTAGGACATTAAGAGTCAATCGATTTACAATTAATTACAAAATCCCACCTAAAAACTAAATTTATTATATTTCAGTGAAACATTAATTAATTTCTGTACAAGATATTTAATTTTGATCCTACATAAAAATATAAATGTACTATTAGGTCTTATATAAAATGATACAAAAGTTTAGAACAAGTTGAGCGTTATTTATACATATCTAATATGTATAAATTTTTTTTTTGTCTTAATATTTGTAACATTTATGCAAAGTTTGATTTTTAGTCTATATTAATACCCTAAGTATTTAACTTGTTGCCGATTAAATGAGTATCACTTTTTTTTTTTTTTTTATTATTATTATTATTTTTATACTGGGTGTTTTTAATTGCTGTGATTATTACACCCAGTGTCAGGTAGGTATTTTAAATGCTGGTTGTTAAGTTTAGTTTTTTAATCAGGGTAAGAATTTTTTTAATTTCGTCTTGGTTGTCAGGGATGGTTGTATTATTTAAGGGGATTTTTAGTTGTAGACGGATTTGATTAATGTTAGGGCATTCGTAAAGAAGGTGTTTGACTGTGATGGGGGTGGAGTTGCAGAACTGACAAGGGAGTTCATGGATTTTTAGAAAGAGGTAATTATGGGTGGGTTTCGTATGTCCAATTCTAAGTCTGGTGATTATTAATTCTTCTTGATGATTTAGTTGGGAGAGGTTTTTTCAAGGTTGTACAAATTTTTTGTGTTGAAATAATTTGTTATGGGATTTTATGTTCCATGGTGCTTGCCAGTTAGATATTTCGGTTTGATTTAGTAAATGTTTGATGTCCGTGACTGTGGTAGAGGTTAGAGGTGAGGGTGTAGAGGCGGTTTTGGCCAGGTTATCTACTATTTTATTTCCCTGGATTCCGATATGACTGGGTATATACATTAATTTGATATTAATGTTTCGAGATTTTAGCTTGTTTAGTTGTTGGTGAATATCTTGGACAAATTTGTCAGTTGAAAAAATGTTCAGGATGGATGTTAGTGAGCTTACTGAGTCGCTTCGGATTAGATAATTTTTGCTTTTTTCTTTCGTTTTTATGCTTTTCAAACAATGAAAAATTGCTATTAATTCGGCTGTATAGTTGGAAGGTTTTTCGAGGCCTCCCGCAAGGTTCCTGTCTTAGTCCTACGCTCTTCAATATTTATTCTCTTGGTGTCGCCTCTCTTAATCTACCTTCTACTTCCTTATTTTTTGCAGATGACATTCTACTTTTTTCAACTGCTCCTATCATTCTAAATACTTGCAATAACATGCAAGAATCCTTGTACATTCTGCAGAGTTCTCTTTCTCAAATCCATCTATATATCTCTCCTCCAAAATCTTCATGCATTGTTTTCACATTTCGTTCCTATAATCCTGAGTCAATCAACATAAATATCGACAATACACCTATACCTGTTGTTTCCTCCTTCCGCTACTTAGGAATCTTTCTGAATAGTCGTTTATCCTTTACTGAGCATATTAATTACCTCCATTCGTCTACTCTAGAACGTTTGAATATCTTAAAGTCTTTATCTTCTTCCCATTGGGGAGGTGATCCTATGATACTTCTTATGCTCTACAAATCCATTGTTCGATCCAAACTTGATTTCTGTTGTTTTCTGTATGGTACTGCTGCTCGTTCTCCCCTAGCTAAATTAGTTTTAGTTCAGAATGCAGTTCTGCGCTTATGTCTAGGAGTCTTAAAATCCACGCCTATTCCTGCGATTTTAGCAGAGGCTAATGTGGCTCCTTTATCTATCCGTAGATCCTATCTCGCGTATCGGTTCCTTATTAAACGTCTGCATATTTACCCAAACAATCTTGTCCCTGCATATTCTTCTCTCTTGCAAGATTGGCGTTTTTCCTCTAATAAGGTTCCCATTCTCTGCCACATTGCCTCGCGTCTTATTAAGTTTTCGCCCTTCATCCTAACTTTCGATAAACTTCCATTTTTCCAGTTTGAGATATTAAATGTTATTCCTTCTCCTAATCTTTTTTCTTTGCCTTCTTATGTAAAATATCTCCCTGCTCATGCAACAGTTTATGAATTTAACCAGGCAGTTTCATCATTCTTTGCTAACCATACCCTAATTTTTACGGATGGATCCAAAATGGCACACGGAGTGTGGGTGCATCTATCTACATTCCTGCTCTTAACCATTCCAGCTTGTTCAAAATTCCTTCATTTTGTTCAATTTATTATGCGGAGACATTGGCATTACTACGTGCCATTGAGCTCATTCCATCTTTTCCTCAATGTAAAATGTTCCTCCTAATTTCTGATTGCAAAAGCGCCCTTCAGTGTATATCCTCTCCATATGTTCCTTCCTACTCTGATCCTATTATTCTGCGCATCCGATCACTGATTTTCAGCCTTTGCAGATTGCACTCATTAACCATCGACTTTCTTTGGATCCCTGGTCATGCCGGAATTGCGGGCAACGAAAAGGCGAATTATCTTGCTCGTTCGGCTATTTCTTCTGGGCGGCCAGTCGGACGGATTCCTTCTCACGAATTATTAAATATTGCAAAAAGTATCCAAAAGGCCAATTGGAAATCTTTTTATAAATCATCCTTCTCCAGTCCTAATTCACAATATTTTTCCATTCACCCCAATCCACCTACTCAACCATGGTATCTACATTTTCCCTTCCCCGATTCATCATGTCTGCTATCTGTCGTCCTCGATCTGGTCACAGTCGACTTCCTGCTTCATTGTATCGTTTCTCCATAGTGTCCTCTCCTATTTGTCCGCTGTGTATCGATAACACAGTCGTATGTGACTCTGATCATGTATTCTTTGAATGCTCCTCTTTATCATCGGAAAGGGCAGCTCTATACGCGCAGCTTCTCTCACATGATATGTTCCAACTTCATATTGTGTGTCCTTTATTCTCTCACTACAGTCAACGTTGATCATACCAATTGTAGCAAAATTCTTATCCTATGTACTTCATTATATTAATATCTAATCCTTTCAGTAGTTCTCTTTGGCATTCCTAACTTATCGTGTCCAGTTATTTCCAACGAACTCCTCTCTAAACGAAGAACACGTACTGATGTTGCAGTTACAGTCACAAACAGGCACAGCTCGCAGTTAATTTTACGGGTTCGCTGTCGCATTTGCGGCCCTAACGGTAGATAGGTGAACTCCTTGTCAGCCGGCACTGCGGGCGCTGCTGTTGCAATGTGGCCATAGTGTTGGGTGCAAATTCTGCTCATTTCCTTTTAACAGAATGGTAGGCACTGTTTTTGCAGTCGTCGCTATAAATATGATTAATGTTTCATAATTAAGAACTATAAACTTTGCTTTATAGTGATGGAGAAAGTCATTGAACTTTCGAATAATTGTTTACGGACGCTAAGCGCTGTGTTCTATATAGGTTTCGTGCTTGATGGATCTAACTGCCTTTTAAACATCCCGTGTTTCTTCTTCCTTAATTATTTATAGCCAGATTCCTTTGTCCATTTGTACTGAGGGCTCTGTAATTGCAGATGTGGCCATGGTATGAGACAGCTAACTCCTTTTGCTCTTACCTTCGGCAATGTCATTCCTTTTCTTTTCAGGATGCATACGTTTGGCATTTTTCGACATTGATTGTTATTGTTCCTCCATCCTTGGTATAGCATTCTTTGTCAGATTCCATTCCTTGTTACTCCTAATTGCTGCTATGTACACATGTTGATGGGTAATCGTCCGTTGTTGACAAGCCCAGGGAAAATCCAAACAAGAAAAAAAAAAAAAAAAAAAAAGAGCATTTATGAAGTTTGAAGTTTTTAACCTCTCCATTGATAAAAAAGCATATCCAGTATATTGATTTCCGATTTTTTTGGAAAATTAGTAACTTTTTCGTGATAACGATTTTTAATTATATGGTGAAGAACTTCGGATTTACTGTAGTTTATTAAAGAAAAATCTATGTCTGGGGTTTGTAATAACCAGAATGGAAATTTTGGATATTCTTGGTTCCGGTTTGAAAAATTGAGCTCATTATTTTTTAGAAAAGGCAGGAAATTGGTGATTGGTTTTTCAGCCTGCCGCGAAGGGTTTTTAATGTACGAATTTATCAAGTTTTGTACTAGATTTGTTGAGTTAGTTACAGCAGATAGGAAGAACCTGTTTGTGATCAAATTTTTCCTAAATTGTTGGGGAAGTTCAGCTGCTTCGCAGAATATACTATCTATTGGTGAGGATGGTAGAGCTCCGATACACATTCGTATGGCTGCGTTTTGTATTGGTTTTATGATGGCCAAGGTTTTGTCGGATACGTTATTGAGAGCTGGATATCCATATTCGATTTTACTCCGAATGAGAGATCTATATAATTGCATTAGTAATTTTCTGGATGGATCGTATTTGGGCTTATTAATAGTTTAAATTATATTGAGGGTTTTCATTAAGTCTTTTTTAAGTCCTAGATAATTTACTGTCAAAGGTTAGCCCAAGAAATTTAGTACATGGTTTGACTTCGAGACTACGTCCATTGAATTTAAGAGTTGGTTTTTGGGATTTATACTTTCTAGTAAATAAAACACAGTGGGTTTTAGATTCTGAGAAGACTAATCCATTTATATCCGCCCATTTTTGGAGGAGATCTAAGGTGTCTTGTATAACTTTTTGAGCAATGTTTAAGTTATTTGTACGTACTGAGATGTTTATGTCGTCGGCAAAAATTCTTAGTGACACTGGACGTGGGACGATTTCTTTTATGCTGTCTATAAGTAGTATGAATAAGATAGTGCTTAACACTGATCCTTGTGGAACACCGTTTTCAATAGCGTGCAAGTGGGAATATGTATTATTAACTCTTACTCTAAAAGTTCGGTCAGTGAGAAAGTTTATAATGAAGAATCCGAGGTGTCCTCTTATTCCAATAAGATGAAGTTTTTGGATAATTTTGAAACGCCAAGCTTTGTTATAGGCTTTTTCGAGGTCGAAGAAGGTAGACAGTACGCTTTGTTTGCTGCGGAATGCATTCAGGACTTCGTTTTGAAGGCTGAATAGATGATCTACGGTTAACCTTTTTTTCCTAAAACCACTTTGGCAGGTGCTTAACCCTTTATTTTTGTCGATGTACCAGAATAGACGTTTACTGACCATTTTTTCTAATATTTTGCACGGAACTGGTGTTAGGGATATTGGACGATAACTAGATGCGAGGGAGTTTTTTTTTCCGGGTTTCAGGATCGGAATTATTGTAGCTGTTCTCCAAGAGGAGTATCACTTTATTACATAATAAACTTTGTTAACACAGAAACCTATACTAAAATGAAAACAAACGAGTAAAGATAATAAAAGTAAAAGATCGAATAAAAATTCGATAATTTGATCGCAAACTATTATTTCTTCGCTCAGCGAACTCTCTGTAATCAGCAGTCGAAAAAAATACATTTCATATTTCACATTTCACATTTCTCGCTGCAATGGGTAACGGGCCTAAATGGGGTTTGATCTATTTATAACATTTCGCAATAGTCAGAATCAACGAATTTATATCTAACGGAAGACTGCAGATGGGAAAAACATGTGTCATTGAAATTTACAGATGATCTATAAACTATCAGTAAGAACTTCCTGCAAACATTCGTCAAAACGAGTAAATAATGTCATCGAAGAATTTTTATTTCGGAAGTTTCTGTGTCGAAAAACGTTTACAGGTTACTGTATAAAATATCATAAATGCATTAAACAACTCTGTCCTCCTGAATAGTCGAACAGGGCGCAGTGGTTATTACGCTGCCCGGTTAAATACGCATGTGATGATTTGAATCGTTTATTTTAACTTTTCAAACGAATAATGTTACCTATTTTATAGAATACTCAGTTTTTTGAAAAACTGTGTAAAAAGTTCCTAATTTTGTAATAAATTTTCCGTACCACTTACAAAAAAGGGAATAGCTCCCCATTTATCAGAGAGATTCTTCCTCAGTTTATCTGACGAGAAGCCTTTTTCAATCAACAAAGTCAGCGATGACAGGACTAGCCGAGAATGTATGCTCCCCTACTGTATAAGTGAGAATTTTCTTTAGAGAGTTATTCAGTTTATTTTCAGTAATGATGACCTTCCGTGACGAGAAGTGAACAAGAAAATGTAGATAGGAAAGGCAATAGGAGGATACAAACGAAAAAGAATCAGGTAAAAAAGAGAACGAATCCCGTCTCTTCGAATAAGATTGTGAAACAGATAGGTCAAATAGAACCGTGTTGCTTTAGAATTATCGAAGACACAAATGGCCCCGATGAAGCCGCAAATAATATGATTTTTGTTAATCTTATTGACAATAATAATAAAGAAGTGGGCATTACAAAAAAAGTGATTTCATAATACAAGAAAAAAAATGGGAAAAAAAACAAAAATATAACAATACTAACATGTCAGCCAGCTACCGTAGCGTAGTTTGGTTAGGCAGTGGTTTTCATCCAGGTTGTTAGTTAGAACCCTCTACCATACACTAAAACTTACAAAAGTTTCACTTTTACTGAGTTAATGTCCACAGTTGACCCATCCAACAAAAAAAAATACTAACATGTCTAAAAGACAAACTCTGCATTGTGACAGTATACGTTGAGATAGGGAAAATAGAGACAAACATTAACAGCGACACTAGTAAAAACCCAAAAATATCGTCGTGGGTTAAATTTTTATTACATTCTAACTACGAAATTAAATGCCTAATAAGCGTATTTTCAAATAATTTTTTGAAGCATGGGATCGGGGATACATATAAAGATGCATACTACTAACTGGAAAGAACAAGAAGTAAAGCTAGATCCAAAAATGGAATTGGAGATATTCAGAAGAATTTTACATGTGCAATTTAAGAGGTAAAGAATTCGATCAGTTATTGAATTATAGACCAAGCGGTTTTTTTCGTAACAAAGAAATGTGAAGAAAAGGTAGAGCTAATTTTATGCACGTGAAGAAAGGAACATAAACAGAAACTATCGAGTTAGTGAGAACGATGAGTGTTGCGAGCAAATTAAAAGATTTAAGATCCGTGGCTGTTGCCAAAATTTATTTTAATATTAAATCCGTCACCAGTTAAACACAACTCAAAAACATCGTTTTGTTGATTGTAATTTAGGAATCGAATACGAAACGAGAAGAATAATTTCCGGAGATACTATGATACCGTTACCATCAGAATCTTCAAAAGATTCCGCCGATAACAGCACCAGAAATATAGTAATTCCGAACGGCGAAATTCAAACTTCGAACTGCTCGACGTCGATGAGGGTAATTCAGAATATCATTTAAAATTATACGTAATAAAACATTAATTATTAGTCGAATTTCAACCACACAGTATAACTTCCACCAAAGTTTATAAAACGTAATTGAAATTCCGTTTCAGTAACGGAGAATACTCGCTTTCTCTAAGAGGCAGAAAAACATATACATATATATATATATGTCACACGATCACGATATGCCTGTATCAAATCTATTGCTAGGTGTAGATGAAATTTTTCTTCACATATTTATTTTATAAATAACAATACATTTTTCACTAATATTCATATTATTAATTATTTCCATCATTTTGATTTATATATTAATAATTTACATAAATAAGTTACCGTATAAGCATTAATAAAAATTATGTATGTTATTGATTATACTCGTAATAATAAAATTTGCATAAAATATTAATGAAGTACCTAAAAATATGGAGTATATTTTTTCTTTTTTCTTTTAAAGGTAAAAACAGCCTAACAAATCATCAATATTTATTTTAAATTTTTGAATTTTTTTAGATTTTTGTGTATTCATAATAGCTATTTCAATTCTCATGGGGGGGAGTTAACCCCCAAAACCCACCCCGCGGACACGGCCTTGACCATATGTTACAATAAACATTTGTGACGGTCGCTGAGAAAAGGTATTTCGCAATATAATACACTTTAAGGTAATTTTAAACATACAATTACGATTTACAACAGAAAAAAAATTGTTTCCACCAGTTTGACCACGTTAAAGAGCATGCTTTCAAGTGTCCGAAACCGTTGTTAAGTCAAAACCGCATTTCTGACACACTATGTACCTTTTCTCAGCGACTGTCACATTTAATAACAACTACTCCTGGTCATATAAACAAACCGTTAGTTCTACAAATATCATCGCAAATAAAAAACCAATAACTTTAATTTACTGAACACTGACAAAATTTATTGTTTTAATAATTATAAAGATATCCCATTAATTAATAACCCTTTATTCTAATTTTTATTATTCGCTTTCAATATCGACTACATACCATTTCCTAATTGTATATTTAGATGATCACTATGAATATATAGTACATTAGAAATGAAATTATTTTCGGTAGACACCACATTAACAAAATTACTTTTTTTTTGGGCTTGGCCAACTAAGAACAGCTACCCAGGACAATTGGACTAGATTAGAAATTAAATTTTAATCCGGTCAGAAATCGATGACAGAAAAGAGACAAGAATGGGAACCACATTGGATGACGGCAAAGCTAAGATATAGGAAGCACTATATGGAGTAGGAAAATTCAGCTTTAACAGCTGAACATACAGGATATTACGTTCGGAGGAAAGACTGGAACATTCAAACAGCACGTGGTCAGGATCACAAACGAAAAAGAACAGTCGTCAGAGTGCAAAGGACAATAAGGGGATGGGAAAAGAGCAAAACGATGCCGTGAGGATGGGAGCAAAGTATGATTGAACCGCAGACGGCAGATGGTAATGATGAAAAAACGTTTAAGAGTAGGGAAATGATAGAACCAAGAACAAGAAGGGGGACTAGGCTGAATAGAAAGGTAAAATGAGTTAGGATTGGAAAAGGAGCAAGGATACACATCCGACCAAAATCTGACATGCATTCTTTTGGAGAGGGGAAGTATGTTGTGACCAGGAATCTTTTTAACAGAATTTGGAGAGAGTAACACTAAGCGTGCTAAGGAGTCCACCGTCTCGTTACCATCAATACCCGCATGACTTGGAACCCAAAGCAGGTCGATGGAAATGGAATGGGAAAGGGAAAGACTATAGATGAGAGAACGTATACGGAAAACAATAAAATCGAGGGAATATGAGGGAAAGGGAGAGGATATAGCTTGAAGAGCACTTTTGGAGTCTGCAATAATTAAGTATCTATCAGAAGAACGAGTTGAGGAAATAAATATAACGGCTCGAAGAATGGCATAAAGTTCTGCGGAGAAGATGGAGCAAAAAGCCGGGAGCCTGAAAGATTGAGCGGAATTATTGGCTGGAGAGAAAAAGGAATCAGCTACTCCTCCTGAACTCTTGGAACCATCAGTAAATATTAAGGAATGAAGAGGAAACGAGGAATTAATAAGAAAATTAAATTCTTGATTAACAACTGCGGAACCAGAGGTTTTAGATGACACTAATTATCAACTAAACTGACAAAACGATAAGCAAGGTCTTAAATAGTAACGAGCAAACAAGAACCCGGCAAACAAAATAACAGAATGGAGATAAATAAAACTCCGAAAGTTAAAGAAACAGAGTAAATAAAAAGCCAAAACGCGAAAGTTACAAAAGAAACATAAACAGAATAATGAAAACATTAAAGATGTAAAAAAAATCAAAAGTTGGACCATGATACCTAGACCAGATTAGCCAGGTCACCAGTTTAAACTCTATGTGGCTAAGACTTTAATTTTAAATAAGACTGTAGTAGGCAAGATGCGACATCATTCAACCGTACGTTCTCTGCGTTTCCATCTATCTTGAACAAACATGCAGCCGATGCGAACTTGGGCTCAAAATCCTCAAATCTATCAGTGTTTGTTTTTGTTGAATATAAAAGATATTCGTCAATGGTATCTAGTAGCGCCTTTATCCAAGCGGTATCAATAGACGATTATTGTCTATATAACGGTTGTAATGACATCTATCTGAAAAAAGAGCCTAGAGCGGAGAAAGGTGTGAATAGTTAATCTTGGGGCCAAAGCTAAAGTTTAAATTATGCTGAAAGAGTATGGCATTAACTACAGGCAGAGGGTATTTGTTGTTTGTTCAACAAGTGTACGTTGAAATCCCTAAGAAGCATCGCATTATAATTTTGAAAGTATCCGATTGGTTGTAAAATATTTCCCTCTTTGAGGGCAGGTAATAGTTACAAATTTGTACTTACAACAGAAAGAAGAAAGAGACATTTTTTTTTTTTTTTTTTTTTTTAAATGGGTTCCTCAACATGGACATTGGCCCAAGAACAGTGGAACAGGGAGAAAAGAGAGACTCAGATCCTTACACGATCAGATATAGCTGACAGAAAGGAATCAAGAGCTAGAATAACCGAAGGAGACATTAACTAGCACAGTCACAGCCTAGAACGGGGAAGTGATGGTTAACTGTCGTGTTAGTACATATGCATCTCCACACGCTCTATCCCCGCTGGGTTATCATACCGGGAAAAAAATTGCAATTTTCGACTAACGAGTTAGTTCCGCCGGGTTTAAATCTGGTTTATTGTCGACATATTATTAACGGAGAGAACTTAGCTATTAGCTAGTTTGGTCTGTTACCTTCAAAACTTCTACAATTCGAATTTATCTGTGAAGGCCATTTTTCACTTAAACTGATAATAGGAACAGATTTCAAAAATTATTGCGAGGTCACTATTGATTCAAGTTTTTACTTTCTGGACGGGATTCGTTATTACTTGTACTGTGTGCGGGGAAGTATTAGCTCTTTTACTATACGGGTGCATCTATTCTTTACGTTGAAGATATTTAAAAATGTGGGTTTACCGTTGATACTGTATGAATAAGCCCATCCTTATTCTCAGTGTAATCGTGAGCGTAGTTTATGAGATCAGAATTTGAGCATGCGTTCTTCATGAATATTTTGTAATCCTCATATCTTACAAAGAGAGGTGAATTTTTGTTGTTGAAGTTGGCCCTTGCAGTTATTTTTTTTTATACCTCTATCGGTTTGTTTGTTTTTCGAGTGGGGTTAATGGTACATAAGTTCGGACAAGACAATTGCGTTGTGTTCGTTTGCATCGGTCATATTTGTAGTATCCTGTGCTGGTATTTGGAACGGTCGCTAACAAGAATCGGTGTCTGGATTTCAAGACACAAAGGTCACTAGCCCACCAAAACGAATTCAACTAATACAAATCTGAAAAAGATTGCCCGGAACACTCAACATAGAAAGCAGTAGATATCGTATACTGGACGATTCCGTGATACAGGGAGGCTTCGTAATACTTTTAACCGCTCGCTATAGCGATAGAAGTTCAATTAATTATGACATTAGTGATTTTTTGGTAAGATGATTCCTAGATTATTGTTTGCTAACACCTGACGTGGAGCATGCGCGACCTATCTGCAAATAATATAGCAAGCAATTCATCCAGACAACTGGTGCGAAACATTATGCGGGTAGCAGTGTAACCAGTCTACTTGGCCACCACTGCCCCGTTTCTATGAGTAATAATCAATCTTTATACCGTTGCAAGGTGAGAGCAACAGAAAGTACGCTGCACAGGGCTACAATTTTAAGACTTAATTTGGATTCGCTAAAATTTTAAGTCAAATAAATGACTGGCGTGCGATATGAAACTCCAATTTCTGATGTCTAAAATGTCTCATATTTTCCTTTCAAGGTTATCTTATGCGCTCGTCACTTTTTAATGTCATTCTCGACGCTGTCAGAAAAATCGACTAAAACTATGTGCTTTTAAAATATTGCCGCCATATTTCCATTTCAGAATATGGAAATCTCATCTTGACCGCAACTGCTTTCCCACGTGTAAATCAGCTGGTTTATTATTTTCTGTTTAACGTGCAGTAGCGTACCTAAATACCCGCGGCTGTAATTTTTAAAAGAACCGCTATTTTATCGAGAGCATTTTTCGGCGGGAATTTTTAAATTTTAACGGCGATGATGAATTAAATCGACGGTAATTGTAACTGTCGCAGTGTATGCTCTAAATTAATGAAGACTAACGAATTGCAGAGAAACGAAGTTGCCGACGACGAAGGTACAAGATGCAATATGAAGACGATGAACCGGAATCGAACTGGGTCCGATCGCCGAAAACCGAACAGCGAGAGCTACGCAACGCAAAGTGACGTTGCCATCGATAAAATCACCGACTGCGCTGTGACGTCAAAACCTCCATGGCACAGAGAAGTGATAACCGTGTGCACCCCTCTGTTCCAGCCGACCGACCAAGAAAGCTGCGTGTAAACTGAAGTGATCGCTCCGGTTCTCCAGACGAATTCGGGTTAAATTCAGCTCGTCAGTCGTCTGTCTGTCTATCCGTTCGTGGACTAGTGAATAAACTTGATCTCTGTTTCTCGACATTAACTTCATTCCTCACCTATCGTATATTATTATTCTAGGTAATTAAAATAACTGATCGCCTTCGCTCGAGGATAATTTTAATTAAATTTCACATTTTATTACCGATTGTATTTGTTTATTTGTGCATTGTACTGTATATTTTCCTGTTAAAAATTAATTATATTCTGTAAACTACAAGTTTACGCTCTAATTTATATTTCCTTCTGCGTCGTCTTCGTAACAAGTCGAAGAATTTTATTTTTTATTTTTATTTTTAATATATAATTAATTTTTCTATCAACTAGTGTCGTTATTTGTTCTATTGTATTATTTCAATTGTCAAGTATATATATATATATATATATATATAGGTAGCGCGGCAGCTTGGTGATTAAGGTGCTTAGCTACTAAATCAAAGATACGAATCGCTCCCAGGTTTAACCAGCCTGAAATAATTTGGTACCAGGGAAATCTGGGAAGGTAAAGGCGGATCCCAAGTAGAAAGTAACTGGCCCCAATACCCTCCTTAGATTCATTAGGCTTTGTACATTGTGAACCTTAACTTCACAATCCATGAAACCTTATCAAGGATATGTGGGACCTACTTTACTTTTTATGAAGATATGTTTAAAAAATTTACTCTGAGCATTTTCCTAAAAAAAATGTAGAAGCGTGAAACTTATTGTATATTGATGCACGTCAAAAAGCGTCCACACAACCTTGTCGCACAATTCAATTTCAGACATTTTTAAAAGAAGATAAAAAAAAGAAAAACGCCAAAGCAAAAGAAACCCGGGAAACCGCCTTTGCTTACTAATAGACATAACCATTAAAACTGATTCAACAAGTTTAACTGGGATGCAAGTCTGCCAGTAATTGTTGTATGGAAGGCGTGTTGGTCCAATTTTTAATATTGTGTAGCCAATCTGTCCTCCTTCTCCTTCCAGGACTTCTTTTCCACTCCATCGACAGATGCGAGGCTATGAAAATGCAGTTCTATCGAATGATGTTGAAGGTACCTTAGACGGCTAAAACGTCAAACAAAGATGTTTTAAAAAAGCTGGTACAGATTAACCACGAAAAAAGTACATTATAAGGAGTAATGTGTCATATTTTGGCCATATTGCAAGAGGTACACGCATCGATCTGCTTTTTATTTAAAGGCATGGAGCTTCATTGTAGTTTGAATACAACATCGAATAATATCTTGCCTTGTACTAAAAGTGCGCGATCGATCACATAATGGTTGTTTCATGTTCGAGCATAATTTCACTATCTTCAGTATCCGTGTCTAGATTGGCGGTGACATAAAACAACCGAGATATTTGTGTGACCTTTCTCCAATATTTTCATTGTTTATAGGTACAGCGAGATACTTTTTGGCTACTAATTAGCGTCCATTTAGTTTCTTTACATTTATGTGCAGGCCGTAAATCTGGCCAGTTTCATAAAATTTCTCCAGCAGCCGTTGTAGGTCGGTTATTAGATTTGAACAATAATTCTGCTATTTCTAAAATTTGGGACTTGTCAAAAAATGAAATTGACACTCACGACTACATCTCTTAAGATATCGTAAACCCTCGTTAAATGTAATAACGAGGATCAAAATTCTAAGTGAAAAGTCTCAAGTAAGCTAGTATGTTTTACTTTATATCTATGGATTTTATAATACAGTAAGTACCAAATGTGCACATACAGAATGTACATCGGTTGAAGCGTAATTTGTATCCTTCCTATAAAATTCAAAAGAATTTAATTTTGAAAAATCTCGAATTGGCCACTTACAATTAGTAGTTCTTCATGTTTAGCTTTTGGAAAAAAAAAAAAAAAAAGACTTTAAAAGCGCCTTATACAAACTGCGTATCGGTTAAGTAACAAACGAACTTCGCGCTTCAACGCTTTCACGGTAATGCTCGAAGTTTACAAACCTTTTATCCTTCTATCGGTTGAAATTAAGAAAAGGAAAAAGAAGGACTTGATAGGAAGAAGTTTTTTTCACCACACGCTGTTACAGTGTGAAACTGTGGTGTTTATCGTACAATTGAAAAATTATCTTTCTGTCAGCCAAATCATTCTTTTTAGACGAATCGTCGACGTGTAGAAGACCCTCCTACATTATCCCTTTCGGTACTGAAAAATTATTAATAGCGCGATATTTTTATCTGTTAATGCTACGAAAAATCAGTAATCAGCATTTCATATCATCAATATAAATTACGAAAAGTCAGACTAAAAAAGATTATACGATTCGATTGCGTATTATTAATTTAATTAAAAAAGTTGAATGGATTTAAATATTTTAGTAATTACACCGCAGCAATTGTTCTAGGCTGCACTTCTTATGTCTACCCCAGGAAATAAGTGCATAGGTTCGACGTTTGTGTCTACCATGAACGAGTTAATTGCCAATGGAACTAACGTTGAACATGCTATTTAGTCCATTCCAATACAAAAGGCTAGCAAGTTGCAATTGCAAGTGATTTCTTATAGACACTTATTTCACTGGCATCGTGCTTTAGACAGACGTTGGAAATTACACTTAAGAACAGGTTCCCGCGGTGATTTGAAAATCGGAATATTTTCCCAGCCAGTTATGTATAATCTTTAAGTAATACTGCTCTCATTTTATCAGTGACGTACACGTATTCTTTAGTGGTAAAGAATATTTATCGGTAACCGGTTACCGTTTTAGATGTCAGAATAGCGTTTAATAACGTTCATTTGCCGTCTCTTTTCGACCAGTTAATTAAGATAATTCTAGCTCGGCTATACGAATTCAATTGTAATTTATTTCTAAAAAGAATTTCGTACTTTTTAAATCTGATTTTCGATCTGGCTACGCCATGAATTCCGTATAAAGGCTTAGCTCAGGGTTTGTTTTAGGTCCTTTACTGCCAACAAGTATTATCTAATTTAAAAAATAATTTTAAGGCTAAGGTGTACAGAATTAAACTATCATTATTATTTGCGCTCGGGGTTGATTGAAGAAATTTGAGCTACCGCCTGCGCTGCCATTTTTCACAGATGAGATAATAATAGCAAGAAGTAAATACTTAATACGCGTAATTCAGGCTAAACGTATTCATTATGTACCGACAGTTTAATTTCACTTATGACTTTAAATAACAATAATTTTAATTACAAATGTCACCCTCTTACTCGTGAAATCAAACACAAAAATGTGCGAACATTTTCAATAAACGTGCACAGCTAAGTTTCTGCTGAGTACCTGGTCACATTGTTAATAGAGATTGGATGCTGCAGCGAAATGGGCTGCTTTGTATTGTCGTTTATTCCTTCGCCAGACCTTCATATACGTTAAAGATATCAATTTTAAACATAGTCAGCACCAAGGCAAATGATACACCGTATGGCGTTGTCGGAGCTTCCCTCTGCCCCTTTTGGTGTATTTCATTCCAGAATCTACCCTTAGTTTTCCATAAATATGTGGTTATTATTTGCCTATAGGTAATTCTCAAGTAAGTTTGTATTTTTCAAGCCAGAAGTATGGAATGCAATGCAACGCCAAATTTCTTAAAAGACATTACCTGTTTAACTGCAGTAAATACGAACTCTCTAACGATTTTTTCTCCTTATACTATTTGCAGACTTCTATGTGATAATTTTTTTTTTTTTTTTTTTTTTTTTTACACGTATATTTCAGTACAATCTTATTATAGTAAATAAATTAGCACTACTTTTAAAACAGTGTTACAACTTAATCTAACTAATTTGTAACATGAGCAGAGTAGAAACTATGTACAATTACATAACTCCTAATATACAGATATATACATAATCATACGCGCATATAAATACTCACACGCACGCACACCAAGTATATGCCCATATCCACAAAATACATACATACGAATATATTACAGAATAAATTAGGTGAGCAGGTTCTTGTTATTTTGTTGAAATTAATTTTACTAAACGGTATCAACGTCTGCCTATGTACGTTAATTTTTTTTTTTTCTAGTAATCGACTATGCTAAAAAACTATCGATGATCGATTCCCTTACCAACTTTTAACGCTTAGCCGTTTCCAGCACATTATGAACTTCTGTGTCCAGTGGTGGGAGGTATTTTACTAATAGTTCTATACGGGGGCATTCGTGGGTTTTGCTAAAACATCGACTGCCACGTTTGTTTGATGTATTTACTACATTATAGTTTCAAATCGAATAATCGTCTTAATAGTAGTGTCAAATGGTTCATGAACGGGCCAAAAAAAAATAAAAATAAAAGAAAAACTAATACAATCACTCGCTTTCCACGAGCTAAGTGTTAAAAACTGATTGAAATTTGATTACTAGCTTCAAAAAGTCAGTATTATTTAAGAATAATCATACGATTTTTAAGTATATATATTAGAAATATCTTTTATCGAATAATTATTTTTCTATTTTTAACGCATTTTTTGTTTTTTTTTAAATTTTTAAATAATCCTTAAAACCGATAATTTTTATTATGTATATATTTCTGAGTGTTAACATGATGCCGCCTTCTGTACTTTATAAAACTACACATATATGTTGGTTTTAAATAGTTTCAAACAGGATATTTCTTGCAGTGGTAGGCATGTAAATGGCGCTGTTGGGGTTTCTAATTCATTTCCTTTATTCGAATCTACTTTCCATGGTAGTTGACTTTGATAATATTTCAAGTCACTCGCGTTCATCATAATTTTTAACCATCCAGTTGTAAAACTTTTGGCGTTCGTATTTTTCTCATATTTTAATGATGAAAAAATGAAAAATTAACTCTCCAGCTGCTGTAAAATTTCGTTAGCTAATTTTTGTTCAATTACGTTAAAAATTAGTTTTCTTTATTCTTTTTTTATGCCCCGCTTTTTTGGGAGGGCCAAGGACAATGACCCGTCATTCAAGAATTAGGAACACAAAATATTAAATTTTAATATATAGAAAAATAGAGGAAATGAACTCTCTGTTAAAGCTGGAACAACATCTGGTAAAGGAAAGGAAAGCATGTAGGAAGCGCAAAAAGGAGTAGGCAGTTTAAGAAGAACCTAGTGTGGAGAAGAGAGCGCTCCTGCACAAGAAGAGAACATTCAAAAAGAGAATATGATTCGCATCACAAACGCAGTCGTGATCTGAAAAATACATTGTAGAGAAGAAATCATAGCAAAACAAAAAATAGACGAAAGAAGACAATTATGGTTTGTAACGAAGACGTGTTCCGGAGGAAATAATGAAACGACTGAGGCCAGGAAAATCAGCAAAGCAAGACCGTGACGAGGGAAGAGGTTGTATTAGTTTGTAAAAGGAATGAGGATTAGAAAAGAAGGTAATGTAGATATCCGACCATGATTTGAATTGTGTTTGCTTAGATGGAAATATTGTTATCAAGAAATTTCAGGCTCATTGGAGACCACGGTAATTTGCTATTTGATGCTGTTTTTCTCTTTGGTTTTTTTTTCCCGTTTTCAATTGAGGACATTGAATCGATAAAAATAGTTATTTCCTTCGAGTTTTTCTGTAAAGCTAGAAAAACTACTTGAAATATACCGAAAAGTTAAATGATAATATACTCGTGTACGGTGTCAGTAGCAACCAGTAGACAGTAGCGCCAATGTGAACTAGCGCACTGCCGCAATCATTATTCCGTTTCCATCCGCCTGTATAGGAATGTTCGTCATCTACGTTATTTCTTTATCAGTTCAATTATGCCCGATTTCGGTACTATTTTCGTCATGGTGTGATGTTTCTCAGTTAATGCAGATTCAACAATAATTGAATGTAGCCCCATCAGAGAGGAAGGTTATAGAAATTAAAGGGAGTTATTTTACGGACGAATATGATTTGAACATTGTTTAGCATAATAGGGAGGTAGGATTAATTATTTAGATGCGCGTTAATATTGGCGACTTACTATGAAAATGAATAAAAAATTTGAAAAGTATTTTTATTGCTCCGTGGAACAGATAGTTAATTTGGATTCAAAGGAGAACTCCGAGTCCTAATCAAAGAGTTCTATGGTAAACAACATGCAACAATTTTAGCAATATAGTTTCCACAAAGCTGAATCCATTTAACTCTTATTAACGCTTTATGAATTTTCAATAAAGAATCTGTTTCCACGCCACAAGTTTTATCTGATAATTTTCGAAGTAAATTTAATTTTTTTTAAGCAAATCGTTATAAGATAGGTGATATGGAATTTCCGAATAAGCTTTGAATCATATATTAAACCGAGGTGTCGAATGTTGTCGGCATTGTTCAAGAAGAGGTCAATGTTTTGCGAACAGAGAAGGAGTGGCAGAAATGAATGGCCCTCTTGGTTTTACTGAGAGATATTTGAAGACCATAATTTTCAGTTCAAATTTATAAATTATTCGCAATGTCTTGTAAACCTGTTTCGGGCACACTGATGGTGCGACGTGGTACAAAAATTTTTGACCCTGATCTTTTAGGAAATTCTTCTTGAAAATAATTAATCGACCGTGAATATTTCAACCAACCAGTTGTTATATTATTTTATGCTTTCAGATTATATCGAATGCTTTGGAGAAGTCAAAGATAAAAGTTCTTTTTTAGGCAAAAGCTTCTAAAACGGAATTTTGTAAATATACCAGGTGGTCATTTGACGAACGATTTGATGGAAAACCACATTGCATATTTATTAAACGACTACGTGTTTGAAGTATCCATTTGGGTCGATTATTTCCAATTTTTTCGTGACCATAATTAAAAATAGTATGTTTTTTAATTTATCAACTCCCACTACATTCACTTTAAAATTTTCCAGCAAATCGGAAAGCGAATAAAACCATGACCAAAACTTTATATATATATATATATATATATATATATACATGTGTGTGTGTATATATATGCTGCAGGACTAAACCCGCTGATCATTAATGAAAAAGTGTATAAAAGTATATATGAGACGTTACCACGATCTACAGATTTATTGGCTCAAACGTTACCTATATATGAAAGACGCTAAATTTAAAATATAACACCATTGGACTTACTGACTGTAAAAAACAGGCTGAATGGGTAAAACTAGACCAAAAAAAAGTTACTCCAACTCCCGAGGTTTGAGTGGAAAAAGAAGTCGACAGACAAAACACAAAACAAAAATAACCCGTAATGAAAAACAAACCTTTCCAATGCAACCACAGATTAAAATGGCCAAATGGTATTTAAAGCGACGCCACAAAAAAAAAAAAAAAAACATTAAAAAATCTTTAATGTTTACTGTAGCGAATGGTGAAGCAGTCGTAAGCCAAACTAATGACACGGGTAACACACTTGAACAGAAAATAAAGCGCCTTCTCTTCTGACAAATACACTGCTAATAACATACTTATAAAGTCTAAGAAATAAACCATTTTAAATTTTGGTCAGATTTATATCCTTCCTCCTTTTTTAATTCCTTTTCATCTTTCTATTCAACCCATTCTTCCGTCTTATTCTTGGTTTCATAACTTTCCTTCTTTGCGACGTTATAGTATTTCTTCCTTATGTCGACTACGCTTCGATCATAATGTCCTTCCTTCATCTCGCTATCGTTTTTCACTTGCAGACTCTATTGTTCCCTGCATCCTCCCAGATAATTCTGACCTCATTCTTTTCGAATGTTCCGCTCGTGTCATCAGAGCGTTCCATTCTTTACTTCCAACTTCTTACATTTCATACTTATATTCCTTATAGTATTGCATCAGTTCTTTCACTTCCATCGTCTTCTATTGTTTCTCCTCTTGCCCCCCCCCCAAAAAAAAACAAAACAAAAAACAATTCTATCTACATTTGATAATAAAAGAAGGTAAACTTCTACTACAAAGTGTAAGAATAAATTTTGTTTCATACAATATAAAGTATAAAAGTAATTTTTGCTGAATATAAAGTATATTTTGTAAGTTGAAAGAAAACCTTGATTGAAATACCGAGCGAAATTAAATTTATGTTAAAATCCGGCCTTTTAATAAATTAGTTTTTAGTGTAAAGCGTAAATTTTGAAAATAAAATTACTTCAAAAAAGAAAAATTTTTAGGACAAAGAAAATTTTCAAATTTATTTTTGTATAATGTACAAAGGTAATTTCTGCTTATTGGAAATTATATGGAATTTTTCGGAAATGCTGAAAATTCAACAGAAGTCAGGAAGAGTTAAATAGCCGAGAATTATTTTTAAAAAATATTAGCAGATAACCTGAAATTTATTAAATTCGAAAAATCCATTCTAAACGAACCAAAAATCGTCAAAATCACACCGATAATGATTGTTAGTATGCTCGTAATCTTATGTTTCATGGAAAAGATACACGTATGAATTATGTATTTTCTTACCAGGCCTCAATGTCGAAAAAGAAGATATCTCTCTTAAATTAAAAACAAACGAAATCGACGGTACAGATTGAACTGTGCTCGTCGGAAAAACATTCAGTCTACTCTCGGTTTACATTAGACGGTGGACTTCTTTCAAATAGGTAATTTAAGAATGTCGCCATAATCAGTAAAAAGGAAAATAGAGAAAAAGGTCATAAAGAAATTCTCGACGATGTTCTGTTGACTAATGAAGCATCGTTTAATTTGATGTTTTCTTATTCTATATTACAACTTTAATTTCACCTACGAATCAAAATTCGAACAGCAAGTGTCAATTTCTTTTATATGTTCTAATATTTTTACCTTTATTTCTTTACTTCATTAAAAACGATGAACACCTATAATATTTATATATATATATATATATATATATTCTTTGTTCGTTATAAAAAATTACTTTACAATTCGATTCTTTTTGCTTTGTACAATGAAAAAAAACCTCCGTATAATGTATTTTCCGCGCGTATTTCACATTTTTAATCTATTTATCAAAAAATGAACGAGATAACAACCTCACGTTTACAGTAATAATTATTTTTACCGAAATTTCGTACTGTGCCCCGAAGGAATACTGCAATGAAAGTGAATAATCGCATTAGCTGTCGCTGGGGAATATATTACTGCCAGGCTACCTTGTCAACTTTATTATTATAATAATTAAATTCCGACCTTCCTTTTCTTAGTATCCATAAATCTGTCGCCTCATCCCCGCTATTAACTGCAGGTGTTCCTCCAAGTTTAATTCAATTGTTCATTATTTCGCTTTTGGTATCGTCTTAGGAATACGTATTTCCTTAAACTTCGCTTACTATGTACCTTGCTTTATTACCAAAATTACCCTCTCTTACTGGCAACCCTCTCGATGGCAAAATAATTCCTTGCCACAAGTTTCAACTGTTTTTTAACATAGATATTTTTTCGATAATCCGTAGAAAATCGAATTGATTCCGGGAAGGAGCACAGTTACTTTCCCAAATAATGGTCTGGACTGATTGCGTTAAATACCTAACCGGCTTTTCACACTGTACGCGCAACGGAAAATATTAGTTTTCAAGATCACCTAATAAAGCGTTTTTAATTAGGGCTCTTTTTTTTTTGCCAGACATCATTGTGTCAGAGAAAAAGCTAATCGAAATTCAACACGAACAAACGCTAAAAATACAAAAACGATATAGACGAAAATAATCGGAAAAGCAACAAGGGGGGGAGTCGTGCACGTTTTAAAATAAATACGAGTCAGCAGATTGGGATATAAAAGATGATGTAGTAAAACGGCAATAGGAAAACGAAATCAAGTTTCAATGGTCAAAGTGGAGACGAGTGATCGTCAATTTTCGGGACCAAGGATGCGAAAAGGGGTTTTGCGAAAAAGCGTTTTACGGATTCATCTTTCGATTAAAGGTGCAACGATTTCAGAAACGATATCGGACCGACATCTAGAAAATTCCTCAGGTCGATATTGCAAGCCAAAATCTTCTTAATCAAATCGAATCAAATCAAAATAGCTTTATTATTATTATTATTATTATTACATAAATACGATCTATGCGCAAATAATGCTCGAGTGATGGAATATTATTCTAATATCTGAAAATTAAGCTTGTGTACAACTATTTACAAACAAAAGCACAAACCTTTATAAAATAACAGTATAAACACAATTTCTTATTAACTTCGCCTAACATTTACAGGGTAATTGTAATATATAAGAAAACAGTAAAAAAAAAATACAAATAAAAATGAAATAAGAATTTTATGAAATGTTTAAATGTTTGCTCCATTTATCCACAGAAACCGGACAAGGAAGCACGAAATTATTTGCAGTGTAATAAAATTATAAACCAACCCATCAGTCAGATACTTTCGTTTTGGATCAAGAAAATACAATTGTATAATAAAGATTTAGAATTTACTATCCTTCCCTTAATTTGCTCTAACACTAGTTACTCAAAATTCATGTTCAAAGGTATGCATGCACTGATTTCAGGAAATGTTATGATTTGGAAGAAAGCCTATGTAGTAATCAAGTTTCAGCTGAAAAGATTTTTTAAATGCTTATGGCGTCGTTTATAATTTAGTATATGATACCTAGCTTCAGGTGAAAATGAATTGAAGGTGGTAGCAGCTAAATACCTCACTTGCAATCTTGTATGATATTTGAAGGATTTAGGCACTGTGGCAGAGTAAGTATTAGAGGATCTGGTGGTACCCCCACCAATAAAGAAATTTCAAACTTGTGTTTATTGTTAATTACAAAATATAGCAAATTTGTTTTGTATAGGGTTTCAACTGTCATAATGTCGTGCTCTATTTTACTGTTATTTCGAAACTGTATCATTTTAAGTACTGCATTATGCAAGACTTTTATAGGTCGAATATGACAACTTGCTCTACCACCCCAGAATTTTATACCGTAGGAAAGGACGGGTTGATAAATTAATACAACAATAAACAGAAATGAACAGCTCGAAAACTGAAGAATTTCGTTTTCTCATTATACTTTTTTGTTTTTTTTTTTAAAATAATTTGCGGGTCCCACAAGACAATTGCCCGTCTGTGGGTTCCCAACATAATTATATATCTTTTATTTCTTAAATACACATCTTAAGTCTAATACATCATATTCGTCTTATATATATATAATTACAACTTAACTTCTATTTTTACTATTCTACGCCTAATTTTTAAATCAATACATTTATACCTATCGCACATCGTACCACAATATTTTCACATAAGCCATAAGTAATGCAGCTAGAACTGAGCATTTATTTATTTATTTATTTTTTTTTTTTTTTTCATTACATCATTTATAATTATTTACTCTTTCAATCAATTACCCGTCTTAGTTCCTTTCCTATGACTATCCATTTCTCATTCTTTGCACCACGCAATCAACCATATTTTTATTTTGTCTTTCCATATATTCAAATTACATTCGTCTCTTAATTCCTTTGGTAAGTTACCTAGTAAATGACTCGTAACTTCCTCCGATTAGAATCTGCAAAAAATCACATAAAACATATCGAAAAAAAAAAAAATCAAAAGAGAACGTATAATAGCAGCTGTAAAAACAGGACAACGTAAGCTACATTTTTAAATTGTAACCTTTGTAAATTTTTAAGTTAAGACCATTAATGTGGGTTACGCATTTCTGTTGTTATAATTCCGATTAATAAACAAACCGGAATACGTGTTATTTAAATTAAAATGCCAGCATATATCAGATGTTCTCGTTAAACAAGTTGTTTAATTGAAATATGAGTTTATTTATGATTTACTGTATTTTTCAAATCGGACACGTACGATAATATCGGAGCGGCAATTAAAACAATGCCAACAAAACTGTTCCACGAGCTATATTCATTGAAGTTTTAGCGCACGGTTTTGAACACGGTTATGACGGACTAATGTTACCATAAGCTTATTCACAAGACATAATAACAGTTATGATATGACGAATGTTCAATTTTCAACAACGATTTTTTTAGCAGTTTGTAAAAGTCTTACGGTTCACTGGACCGTTGTGTGTGTGTGTGTGTGTTATCTACCCGACTTAGTTGTGTACCATCCATTATTGTTCCCTAAAGGAAAGCGTAAAACTGCTCTGAGAATTTTAAAAAAAAAATGTAAAAGACAATATCAAATGCATTTTACTCGAACTTTTCCACTCTAGTTTATCGATTTCAACCAGTATCCAAATACGAACATTTCACTCGCACGACTTTTTCATATCTGATTATTCACTTTCCCATGGTCCACTGAGGATTTTTCAATTTCCTGTATTTATGCGTCCATGTTGTCTACCTAAGGAATTTTTATGCACCAAATGTTTTTATTGGGACTCCTAAATCGATAGTTGTAACCTTTTTAAGATAAAATCCCTGTCTTATTTCTGTTTTCATTTTGACGACCTTTTTTCTTTTGCTGTTCGATAAATTCTCGAGATTCTAACAACAGAGAGACATTATCCTATCATTCCGTGTTGGAGAAAATATTTTTGCGTCACATTATATACCCCCACAAGTCATTCTTTGTAGCCTCTCGCTCTACGCTCCATTTATTGCATTTAGCTGCACCCATATATTGAGTTATTCCAATTACACATTTTTATATCTCATGTAGTTCAGCCTCGTTCTTTTTATCCCTTAAATTCGATGAAACTTTGAACGGGCAAAAGACCACTACGTTCTTGAAATTCAATCGCAAAACAAATACGGAAAATATATGAGATAACAAAACAATTAACTGAATTTAAACGATCTATCGCAAAATTCCGTGCTTTTTAAGCTTTTCTTTTTTTTTTTTAAGCTTTTCTTTTTTTTTTTTAACTTATCATCCAACTGAACATCACACCTGCGACGACTGAACGCGAATGTTTAGAACACGTTTGAATCAGTGCTTTTCATTTCGCAATTAAAAAATTCGGCCACTTGTAAAAGACACTTCCGGTTTGGGACGACACTGCGCGGCGCGAGTGATTTCGAAATTATAGGGGCGGCGGCAACCAAAAGACGGCATGAGAAAGTTTCAAAATGGCGGAACGGAACAAGTACAGCATCTGTTGCCGTCTAGAAGTGGAAATGAGGCGTTAACGGCGACAGATATTTTAGCATAATCCCGCTGAAGTACGCGTTACTACACTGAATGTGCTGCGTTCATAGCCTTTTTTTTTTTCTTTCATCATTAAGCGTAGAAAAATAAACTTTACCATACGCTTCATGCTCTATCACCTCTCTACCTGAAACTCCGTTTTTATAATACCGATATATGCAGGTTGTCGTTGTCTGAACGAAAGTGCTCAGCTTCAAAATTCGTAGCACTGAACAATACATGGCCGGCTAATACATTTCGAAATACTATTTTAATTACGAAATATCAGTTTTACAAACAGTTTCTGCAAAGTAGAAATCATTTTTCAAACATCAGTTAAGACGTACATGACTCCTCGGTCGCATCCAAATTTATAGTATTTTCACGCTGATGTTACAACCCAAAACAGTACCACAGTGCAGGGAACTAACCTCATTTCCAGTGTACTGAAAGCCGATAAAATCGTACTTTGAAGGCTTACCAGGTGACATAACGTCTAAATGCCTTACGGTCGTCTCCGGCTTGTTTTGGAGAAAGGATATTATTGAGCTCGCCAAAAGAAAGGAAATGTCGGTTGACCATTTTCTGCAGCATTTTAATTAAAAAGCTTTGCAAAGATGTAGGACGGTAATCGCTTATGACTGAGGGATCTTTGTTCTGTTTTAGGATAGGAATAACACAGTCGCTTTATTTCTTCCGTCAGGAATGCTTGCACGTTCCCGAATCTGATTATAAATATGTAGCAAATTTGGCCTCTAATAAGGGATTTCAGCATAAACTGATGGATGGAATCTAACCTCCCCTTCGAATTATAATTTAATGCGACATTTGGTTCGGACGTCTGAAACGGCCGATCGCAATTAAGGAATACACGTCCTCCGCTGCATCTTTATGCGACAGAAAGGCCGAAGAATAGCACTCGATCGAGCAATCTTCAGCGAAATAATTTGCGGTAGCAACTGCAGCCGTCTCTGCCATGACGTTATTTTTGACCTTAATGATGTCTGAGAGAAATAACAAGTGCCGAATACTGTTGAGGGGTTCTATTTTTCTTCACGTTACTCCCCGATAATAAAGAGCCGTGATGGATGACGTAGACGAAAGCCACGGCTCGTACCTTTTTGTTCCGATAAGGTCCCGCGCTACTGATCTGCTCTTTTCAAATTCTTTCAAATCTTGAATTTTCTCTTCCTAATCGCATCCCTTATTACACCACAATGAAACCCTGCGCGACTGCAGTGTCAAAAATGACTTCTGGATTGATGAATCAACTACCCCAAATATTGCCTCAGTCGATATTTTTAAGTTCTTCTCTATCGACGTGCTCGGCTATAAGTGCAAAGTCCCCAGTGAGTTTTATGGAACATGTACGACTTCAGCATCGGATGGTTTCGGTGAATTGGGTGTATAGGTGACATTTAACAATTGCATATAGATACGGTACTATTTGAAAAATGTTGCAGCGTCTGGAGAGAGCTTGTTATTGATAACATACGGCATGGAATTTCGACGTGAATCAGTGAAGTTAAACCTCTACAAGTCCGGCTGCCAAGAGCGTAATCATTTCAAAATATAAAGCAGTACAATTGAGGATGTCAGGATTGTGGCGAGGTAAGAGGTAAGTTTCTATCGTCATACTGTAGGTTTCAATCGGATATTTAAGTTCAGCTCTGTTGTTGTAGAAACCTCAGCAGTTCAATGGCAGTATGATATAATTATCTGCTTTGCCTAGTGACGCCATTAGAAATAACGAAAGTTTGCTATAAATGCACTATACAACCGTTTTTTCAGCTAAGGTTAATATGGGTTCGAGAACTAATCACGTCATCTGATGTATTATCGGGAAAATAAACAGCAGTTACTCTTATTTTATTTTTAACACTCGTATTCTCTAGTTATGCTCTTACTTAAGACAACATAAGCACTAAACCCTCAGTCTTTCACATAAATTCTCGACCGTATCTAATATAATTAGAGGAGGCACTAATTCGCTTCACGATTCTCTGTGAAAACTACGACAATAAGAATGAATCTCATTGCAAAAGATATTTTGCCCCTGACGCTATTGTTCCAATTTCCACGCTCTTGTTTTGTTTTCCTGTACCGTTACTAATCACATCCATACTGCCGTCTGAAAATTCGTCATGAGTATAACTTTGGTTATTCAGACTGATCAGAAAACGCGGGCTCTAGTATTTCCGCTTACCGTTCTGGCGTCTTAGGATTCGGTCATTTAAAACCAGCCCGATCGCCAGTTTTCTGTTAAAATGTTTCTGTTAAAGGTTGTCTTGATACGAAACCGCTCTGATCAGACTCCGGCACAGGTTATTTGTTAAGACCGGCTCTGTAACACGATTTGATGACTGAAAGAGTTCTGTTGCTGGGTGCTACGATCTAAATCTAGGGGGAAGTGTTCATCCAAGGAAAATCGAAAGAGCCCGTTGGAGCAACATTTTCTGTGGGTCCTACCATAGAGTGATTCGTGTCACTGTTGCGCAATTCGGACAAACGTGGTTCTGCAAGCAAACGAAAATTCTTTGGTCCCTACCATTAACGAAGATAAGGAAAGACTTCGGTATGTTACTGTAGCTAGTATGTTTAACGTACGGCTGAACCCGTCAATTTACGGCATGACCAAATTCGATATCCGCGGGCTTAACCCGGAGATCGCTATTTATGAAATAGGTTTTATCGGAAATGCGATAAGAAGATGTTGTAAGAGTTTGTCATTAAGAATAGTGGAGAGACATTCGATAAGACCAAATTGCTCGCTGGGGACCGCTATAATCTTTCTTTATTTACAAGTTACCATTTGCAATCAGATATTTCACTTTCATATATTTTAACGTTAATTCCAAATTATCACTAATCATTAAGCAATTATCAGTGCCGGCGATTTTATCTTCCAAAGCAGTGATTTCTAAAACACTCAAAATACTTCGCCCGAATTCTACCAAGCCGTTATAAAATTGCAATTTTTTCTATTTCTTACAGTTACAAACAGCGTAGTAGCTAAAAAAAATCGGATTAATATGATTTACCATTGATAAGAAATTACGGTTCCGTTACTTCATAAGTGTATATTTTTAAAACGTGTTTTAAGTTCGAGAGCCAAATTATCACTTACGAAAACACGTGTTCTTGAAAAATGCAAGAAACTGTAACGTAATTTATGCCGAAAATAGATAAATGGTGAAAACAAAGAAATAAAGTTATTCATAAAAAAGAATGTTGAAAAGTTTGAAAAAGATAAGTGATAATGCAGGAGAAATAACACCAGAATAAGAAAATTATCCCGCAATAATCAAGCCGAATCGAAAATATGTAAATCATTCTCGTTCCTCTGTTAAACTAACTTTTCACTCGAGCGCCCCCCCCACCCACCCCGGTTTTACCTTAACGTTGCTACTTATTCCTTTGCTGCTGATAAAGCTGTTCTGTGCTATCTTAGCGTTTCCTTCGCTTTATCACGTGTAGTGTCCATATTTTATGTAATTAGAACCGGAAAACTTTTCTCTAAGACTACTCTACTTACTCGGAATGGACAAAAAGCTTTCTTTATCGGTCGTGAAACAAAATGACTTTCTCTTCGCCTACGGGTATAGTAGCCACATCGAAAATCGGTAACCGGATTAGGTTTAGGTTATCTTTATTAGCCCTCTAAACTGTCACGATAAGCAGGGAAACCCCAAGAAAGAACTTTAGAGTTGCACGAGCACTTACCGAATTCAATTGTCTTTCACTTTTGATAATTTTGCTCGCAGAAAGAAGGTATTGGTCTTCAATTAGGTCAGCCTTCATTGCACACCGAATCGCATACCAGGATTTTTCACTTCTCACTCTGTCAGCGTAGCAGTGAAAAAATCTAAGACCAGCGCACATGTATGCACAAATCGACAGAGAAAAGAAACTGATTTATGTCGGTTGGCAATGGCCTTTTTAACATTATTACGGGTATCTTAACCTTTGAGTTAAAATTTTTCTATAGAAAAATGTAATGGAAGGTGACATTTTATTAACGAGTTGGTCAATTTTAGATCTTACACAGGCTTTTCTAAACGGACTATCATTCCCCCCTTAATGAACTAGTTTTTTAATTTAAATATTATATATAAAAAAGAAGTAAAAATAATAGTACGTATAATAATAGGAATAAAAATAATAGTACGTATAATAATAGGAATAAAAATAATAGTACGTATAATAATAGGAATAAAAATAATAATAGTAATTAACTAATTAATGCGAAGAAGGAAAATAGAGAATTGTGAATAGTTTGCGTGTGTTATATATTTCAAGTTAGGTTACCGATATAGATATATGTACCGAGTTCGGAGATGTGGGATTTTTGTTGCAACGTAATCGGGTTGCATTAGAGAAATTCCGAGCAATCTATTGAAATTGCTAAGATGTAAGTCATTATATGTATGCCTGTGTTAGTAGAGTGTGAATGACACCACGGTGTGCGTCGAGGCTTGCGATTAAATATTAGTAATGGTGAAAGGACATCGGACATCTCGTCGGCCGAGCGATTGATGGGATATTTCGCATTAGAAGCGATTCCTAGACAATTGCTCAGCTGGGCAAATTATTGCACATAAATACGCGCGTCTTTTGAAGCCAGGGGATTCTTCGATTTCCCTCGCCGTCCGATCAACGTCGTGATCGATCGGTTATCGTTTTGTCGCAAGTTCTACGTAGAAGAGTATCATTAACTAGTCGAGTAGAGTATCATCCGCCTACGGAGTTTTAGTAGATACAGTAAATATATCATTTACTTTATTATTTTATTTAATTTCGTTTTTCGTTCTTCCGGCTTTTTTTAGCCCAATCCTCGTGATTGGCTTTCGCGTGGTAGGCGTTTTGAGCAAGGGACACTGTAGACTGCTCTGCGGTGGCTAGAAGAGGCTTCCCTTTCCTCTTTTGTTATCGTGCTTTTTTTTTCCTTATTCTTTTTAATTTTGAAGAATTTTTCTTCAATGGCGCCCGAACTAATTTAAACTTTGAGAGAGTGGAAACCTTCTATAGAATATTCCTAAGTCACTGCCTCGCAATTACTGCTGAAATAGTCTGCCTACAAAATTAGCTGCCTTTTTGTTGACTTCTTTTGGGACTTTTAAGCTTATGCAGAAAGAGTAATGTCATCGATCCCGGCGCGAAAGGAAAATAGAACAAGTAAGTGCGGAAAAATGGTCGCATTGTAACATAAAAAAAAAAAAAAAAGAAAAGGAAAGAAAAATAGAAATAACAACGGAAATTTAAAGAATTTATTAATTAAAATGAGCGTTCTATGTCCCGCTAGAGAAATAAAGCGTATTCCTTACCTTTGCAAGAAGGCCGAGGATTCTAATGTTAAGATTAGCTAATGGATTTGAAGAGAATAATATGGGCTAGTTCCTTTCTGTCAGCTGCTTTTACTTTCCTGAATAAATTCATCAGTTTGGGTTCAAGATGAGTAAATTTGAGACTGGCTTGAGTACATAACCAGTCTCAAATCCGTAACTTCCGGTTATACAAATACGTATTACTGAGAAAGCTTATTCAAATGAGACAAAATATCTCAAATATTCATTTTAAAAACCCTGTTCGCCATCTTTGGTAATATGAACAGATGCAGATTGCGTAAGTCTTTCGCAATGAGCTTGCATTCGATTATTTCCATATGCTGTCTGTCTACTTTAATCGTAAAAATTGTTGAGAACGGTTACAAAGTTGCGATTTTAAAGCAAAAATCTTCATTTTTTTCAGTCGAACCAGTGCTGATGAAGCAGTGGCTATGGCTGCACTGCATTCTCTTTATTATGACTGATTCCCCATCGACTGCGGTCTTCTGTTTATCTAACGCATGCCAGAAAAGTCTGGCATTAGACTTTTACAAATTAGACCAGTCGTTTTCCTTTTTTAAGAAGCTTTTTTCTCTTATTAGATGAAATGCAAGGTATTTAATTATTTCAGTTACAATTCCTTATGATATAACCTTTTTCTAATATTCCGAATCTGTTATTTTATGGCTATAATATTTTGCGATTTCCTATTATTCAGTTGTCTATACGTGTAATACATTCCAGTAAACAATGTATAAAAACGAACTCGATCTAAATGTACAAGAAAAACGGTATTGCGCAAGTAAAAAATTTTATTTCGAGAAATTTGGCTGCAAAATTTAGTTTGTTTTTTTTTCCTTTTTGCGGGGAGCAATGTACACACCCATAGAAAATCGTCACAACTGGTTACGCTAATAGTTCGGTTAAATAAAAGAATTCTTTTCTTTGGACCGAATTCCAAACTATTTGTAAGTAAAGCTCGGAACGTTTAATTACACCTTTAAAGGTCCACTGAAGCGGAAAATGGTCTGAATTTGAAACCCGAAGACAGCGGAATTCAATTGATAAATGAAAAAGGCAGAGTGATGAACACGAATGAGAATTGAAATGGCAGAGGTTGCGTTTTTTTAATGAAAAATCGAGTAACAAGGTTTCCTTTGATGTACGTTGAAAAGATTAAGAAACCGAAACTTACTACGTCTGGTCTCTCTGCGAATTTATTTACCAAAGTCTAGGAATTTATCTGATTTTTCTGAAGCCGAAATTGCATCAGGATCGAGTTTCTTCCTTTCTACAACGATCGGTTTCACTTTAGAAATAACTGTTTCCAAACCATACGCAGAGTTGACATTACGAATTCGAATAACGACATTCCGCGGTTCTATATAATTATTCGACAAATAATTAATACCACGTCATCTCTACGTAACCCTTCAGATCAGGTAATTTAAGTACCACCGCCTACTTAAATTGCTTGTTCGAGAATATACACTCAGCAAGTAACACCATGGCAAAACGTATCCTCGTCTAAGGCCCGGTTTACATAGTGCAAGTTAAAGGTCGAGTTGACAATGACAGTTACTGTACTACTGTTATCGAATAAACACTTTATACGAGAGTAGCTGTCAGATCAGCTACAGTCATGAAGTCAATTCAAAATATTTTGTTTTACTGTCCACTCGCCTCATTATGCCACATATGGTTTTGTCTACGTTTCTATGTTTACATTCAGTTTGTTTCAAATTTTATGCTGTGAAAAGTTAAAAATGTGTGAACAGTGGGGAGTAGCGATGATGATGTGAACTTCACCAGTTTATACAGAGAGCAAGAAGTTTTGTGCGACATTTTTAGCTCAGAATACGAAAATAGGGATTCGCGGCGACCGGCGATACAATATATAATTAACCAAATGGATAGGCCAAGTTTTGATGGCGTAAAGACAAAATTCGGATAACACAGATATGATACTTGTTACGAAATTGTTTATAACCTACATTTAATATTATAGCATATTCGTTTATTTTTAATTTTTGTACATATTCATTATTTAGATATGTGTATCTTGCATCGATCAAAATAATTCAAAGAGAAAAAGGTTACTTTAATGTAATTTTATAACTTCCCGTTTATAACATCACATATTTCCGGTATTATTTTTGATATTGATGGTTTTGGCACTCTGAAAAATATAAATGGCATTCTGCATGACATTCCGGTAGCTAAATATGTTAATGTGATTTGTAATTTTACTGTTGGTGTAATTACTTACCGCATTATTGAATCCTCACGTTTAATCCTTGGGCTAATTCAATTTAATAGAATATTAAACTGTGTTGGTTTTTTGCTTTTTTTTTTCTTGTTTCGGTTTTTGTTAATTCTTCTGTATCTTCATAGAATAGTTTATTCATTATAGTGTTTCCTACTCCGGACGTTTTTTTTTTTTGAGAACCATTTTCTGATCCAAATCCGTTTGTTTTTTTGGTGTTTTTATTCCATTATTCGGTTTAATTCCTAAAGTAAAATTAATGAAAACGATCGTCTTTAATTTTCCGCTGTTCCGACATATTAGGCGTAGCACATATAAATATTATAATAAGATAACAGTTACTTTCATTGTGTAAACATAACAGTAACTCGCTCTATATTTGAGACGAGTTTCTAAGGTCAGCTACTGTTAATTTTCAGCTCAGTAACTCGCACTGTGCAAAACTTGACCAACAAGCCATCAGCTATTTATGACAACGAATAATTGTTATTTGATGTCAATACGAAATTTTTAATTGTGTCATATCGACATTGCCCAATGTGCCATTATTTTCTTTTTATCATAAGTAGTTTACATGAACTTACATAAATATATATATATATATATATATATATATATATGTATGTATAGAAACAAGGCAGCGTGGTGGCCTATCGGTTAAGGTGGTTGGCTACCAAATCAGAGGTGTTATCGGTTATCGAGACTTGTCTCGTTCCGGATCCAAGTCGCTCTCAAGTTTACCCAGCCTGAAATAATTGGGTACCAGAGAAATCTGGGAAAGTAAAGGCGGCCGAAAGAAAGGAACTGACCTCAGTGTTCTCATCAGATCCATTAGGCTTAGTACCATTATGGAAAGCTTAACTTCAATCCATGATACCTTATCAAGGATATATGGGACTTACTTTATTTTATATATAGAAACAACCGAAGAATGCGGAACGCTCAATAATATTTAACTGTACACGTTTAGCGCGGTCAGCTACAGAAAATATTAAAATAAATCGTCAAAGTACTCCAAAAAAAAAAGAAATTTATAAAATGATTTTGCGGTTTTTTTCTTTTTTGATGATTATTTAATTTAGCTAGATGTAATATTATTATTATTATATAAATAAAGAAATAATGCTACTTCTATTCAGAACTACTACACGTATTTCATAGTGTTTTCCAAATTATGTAATTCCCTGAGAAAACTTTTACTTTTAACTGTTAGATTGTTGTTAACAATCGGACGTGAACTAATAGTTAAAACATAAAAAATCAATTTATTGATAAGAATAAAACAAATTGTTAGAGCCCTGAAAAAGATTTTTATACACCGAACAATGTAACTTAAATTGATTAACGATACGGTAAAACACAGTTCAATCGATGTTAACGAAATCTAAAAATACCGGATACACAATGAACGGATTTGGGGATAACAACACATTAAAACGCGATTCTGAAAGAATCAATAATTAAATTGTAATTTCGCATTAATAAAATCAAAATGATCGGTTAATATTACGGTTAAAAACGGATTCTGATCAAACTTAATAACAATCGGAATGAATAGAAGTAAATGTTAAAATTCGGCGTCGCCTCGTAGAAAGGAAAAAAGCGAAAGCGATATGCGCACCAAAAATATTATCGCTACTTGCAAACGGCTACTAAAATTTCTAAATAAAAATTATGAAAAATAAACAGAAATAAAAAATAAAGTAAAATAAAGTGAATAAAACAAGATAGGTAAATTGTAATTGTAATCTAAACAATAGGTTTATTTGAAATAGTATTGCAAAGATGTAATAACGTATTCACTCACGAACAGTCGTGTAACTGTTCCATCCGGTAATCGCAAGGTTCGGTGTGTTAAAATATTTTAGTAGCGTGCCAAGAACAAAAATAAATAAATATTTAGAAATTTGTAATTTTTTCACTTAGTCCTTCGAACTAACGTCACGATTACGCGAGATAGTATCGAAAATTCTCATCCTAGAATTCAACAATGGATGCTAACAGTGTTGCACCGATCAGATCGTTGAGCTATTCTAATGAAGTCACGAACACTTACGAAATTTTCAACCCCGCACAATAATACCAGTTTTTAAATTAGCAACGTGAGTAATTGTAAAAGTAGGAAACTATACTGATTTTGTTGTATGTAAAAAGCGAATTATTTTATTCCAATCCGGTAAATTCGACACTATTTCAATATTAAGATAATGTCAGAGTGGTCCAAATAAATGGATCATATTTCAAGTTGCGTTAAACTCGCTACTAGGAAACGATAAAAAGGTAAACAAAGCGAATTCCGGTAGCCAGCAGTGTCAATTTTTATCCCCTTTGGTTATTTTCACAATGTCACAGTCGAGTGCCGAACAACGCGTGTTCATTTTAGAAACCTACTTTTGGTAACCGCATAATTTTGAAAGGTATGGAATTGGAGCGGCCACCGTGCTTAGTCTGATTTGTCGTCCTGTGATTATTTTCTCTGGGGCTAAACTTAAAGTCAAAGGTGTTGGAAAATAAACCAAAGACATTAAACCAGCTGCGGGACAATATCGTGCGAGAAACAAACCCCACTGGCCGCTATAAGTTGCAAAAAGTGTTTTTATGTTTTAAAAAACGATTGATTGTGTAAAAAGTGGTCCGGAATTATATTTAAAACGTTAACATGTAATTTTGTAACAATTTTATCGAATAAAAATTGATACTTTCAGCTACTAAAACATTTTTTGTTTGCTTCTCTATATCTTCCAGTAGTGAGTTTAGCGCGACTTGAAATATGATCCATTTATTTGGGCCTCCCTATATATATATTTATTCATTTAGCGTTGAGTGGGTCAAACAAGTTACAAAAGGTGCATCGACGGCGAAGTAGCAAAATAATTAACAGACCTCTTCTAGACGTTTATGTCGATATTATTATCAGAGCTAAAAATGTTTATTTTTGAATTCTTACAAATGTAAATTCAGCGGCGGCTCGTGAGTAACAGAAGTGGAGGTTCACAATTAAATATATTAAATATTACACAAATATTTATTGAAAAAAATTTATCAAAAACTATATATGTATGTATGTATGCATGTGCCGGTGTCTGTGTGCGCATAATATTAATAATTTTTAGTTAAAAGTCTTGTAAACTAAATCTATTCTTCTATCTTTCTTTAAAGAAAAAAAAATCTATAACAGTTTCATGAAAATTAGGAATATTGTGGAACATTTCTTTTTCAATTGATAACATAGCTAAAGCATTTAGCCTATCTTCACACAGGGTGCTACGTAAAAATATTTTAATTCGTTTTAGTGTCGAAAAACTCAGTGAGAATATAATTAGCACGTTTTATCCTTAAGTAAAATTACAATATTAGGTAGAAACTACGGCACTATTAAAAATATTCGAATGAACATATCCGGTACATCATTAAAAACTAAACTGTGGTCCCAATCATCGACTGTGTGTACATATTCAAAACGTTAGTAGTATTTTTAATAGTGATGTGGTTTCTATCAAAAATTTTAATTTTAATTTTAATAATATGAACCGTGAAAACTCGTTACATATTTTTATTTTAAGTACATTAAAAAACAAACAAAAGTTAAAATTTTGCAAAATGTTTGTTATTGTTTTTTAAGTCTATGTAATATTTATATTTTATTATTATCATTTAATTTATCAATTATTACAATTATTTTGAATTTGCTTAAAAAGAAAAACAATTAAATTTTTATGCTAAAATATCCAGCCAACATCTTGAACAGTGTCAGTTTTACATAATGCACATCTCACCAAAAAGAGTATAATAAAATGACAAATTATAAAATACAGTAGAAATCAGTTATAAAAACATTCAAGGAGGTGTATAATCTGATCGTTATATCCCATATCAAATAAAGCATTAAAATTTTTTAATGTCCAAAATTTACTACTAATGAACAGTTCGTTACAAAACTGACATGAAATATTTTATAGCATAAATTACGCTGAATAAGCAATCATTTATTTATAATTATAACTACACATATTTCTTAGTCAAAAATACGAACATTACACTTTCTTTTTTGTACATAAAAGTATGATAATAAAAAAATTTAAATCAGCATTAAGAGAAAAGAAACTGTACCAAAACGAAAGTGGTTTGATATTTTCTTACTTTTGAAGAAATTTGTAATTTTTCGATTTTTTATTATAACAAAATGAGTATATCTTTTTCTAAGACTTTTTGCAATGGTCTTACCACAGGTTTTCATCAATGTTATATTTATAATAAGCATTTTACATGTTACACTAACAAAATAAGCAGAACAAAAAATAACGGTGTATCTGTTCTGTTTGTATAAATTTCATTTCTTCATTGAACAAGATCGGGGATGATGTTTTTGTTAAATTCATCTGCATAAATCTTTCAAAGCTAAATACTAATTGGTATGCCATCATAACCAATTTTTACTGTATTTCAATATTTGGAAATTATAATGTTGACAAATAGAATCACGGTAATTTTAAACACATAACTGTTTTTAAATGTACAATATTGTACTAACTTGTATATGTATGCAAAGCAATAACGCAACAGATATAATATAGATGCAGTAATACACTTTTCTTATAAAATAAAAGTAAAAATAACTATATAAATATACTCCAATCAAACTTTACATTTCCCTCAAAATCCAAATATAGGTATAAGCAATAAAAAAATGTAAACATATAGTCGTTTTATAAAAATTTATCGATTAATTCTGTTTATAATCAAATTCACTTCATTAAAATACTACCCACCTACAAAATATAATCTTGCAAAAACAACGCCTATCGTTTGGTTCACAATTTGAGTGTACTCCATCAAGCCGATATAACACATGCACTAACACAACATCATTTTTATCTTTCTGACACACTACTACATTATACTTACATGGTTTTCGATCGCACGTGCTACAAGTAGCCTTCACACTAAAAGAATTCAGGACAAAATTTAGTTACTTTTTAAAAATGTAAAATCAATTTATTTTTTACATTAATTTTACTAATAGCGATATGTAAATAATAAATATAAATACAAACATTGGATTATACTTTTTTAAAGTTGAATCCAGGGTGTTCACGTGCGCGAGCCGCCACTGTGTAAATTATACATAAACGCGTTTAAATCTCCAGTTTAATCTTTTTGTAATCGCTATTTGTATAAGAATTGTTTTTAAATACGAAATGTTTCCATTAATCGAAAAGTTGATGCTATAAATTTAATATTTTTCTATAAAAGAGAATAGATCGTGATTTTTGACACAGCCCGATGACATCTTCAGACAGCACTATGTTGCGAAAGAAAAAAAAAAAAAAAAAAAAAAGAAGAATTTTTAAAATAAACATGAATTTACACTAGTACATAACCATTAAGAGGTAAAGAAAAAGAGAAATATATATTTTGGCGTCTAAAGTATTCTCACTTTTTAAGATTCGTCCTAGTGATACCGGCTCTTACCAGTAGTTGGCCAATATTACGTGGTTCCGGAAGAAGAACCATTTTCAAACACGACATGACAGCAGCTCGTTTACTAAGTGACTCTTTTCTTGTAGCCGTATCTTTTTGTTATATTTTTTTTATTCTCCATTTTGATTTACGTAAAAGCATATTATATAAAGCCCTTTTCATTTACTTACTTAAAAATTTCAGATTTAATCGAATATTCGAAAATTAAAAGAGCTGTATACATTTGAGGCGATAAAGTGTAAATTAGAAAAAGAGAAGCGTACCGTTCAGGGGGAATCGAAGCAACTACGATAAATTGAAAGGCCTCAAGGAAACGCGTAGTTTTAGTTAAAGAGAAAAGATGAGAACCATATTCGGATAGAACAAAAAAAAAAAAAAAGTCAAAATATACAGACAATATGGATGTGACGACACCGGAATCAAGTGGAGGAAAAATAGAGAAGAACAACAGCTGAAGGAGAAAAGTTGGACAGATTGTGAAACTTCTCTACAAAACGATAGAAAATCAAAGGTCGAAACGAGGGACAATCTGTAATACTTCCCATCATATTTATTGGGTGACCGAACCGGATGATGGGCTCGATTTTCTTCATTTCTTTCCTATCTGACCTTTTTTCTTCTACAAATCTCGATTGTTGTTTTTTCAATTAAAATTCGTAAAACGGGATATTTTAAAAGCGCGATCGTACACACCGCGCCGTCATTCTTCCTTAAATTGGAAAAACTATCTCACAAAGAATAATCCACTTGAATAACCGCACCAAGAGAGAGAACTGTCAACTACAATCTCGTGTGATTTAATTAATTCATTTTTATTTATTCGCGCTCGTCTTCATGAACGAAAATAATTAATAGTTCACCGCTATGCAAGGAAATCGGGGAATAAAGTTCTTCTCATTGTAAATGACCGAGTTAATTGATTTCGTCGCTGGCACATTATTTATCATTGTACCCCACTCCGCGCACCTGCTGTTTTTGTTATTTCGTTAATAAAATGTTGTAGCGGATAATTATATGTTCATTATATTACTCATTATTAGAGGCCTCTCGTTTCTCAAACATCAATTGTCGCCGAATAGAGCCGCAAAATACTTTACCTTTTCACGGGGGGGGGGGGGGGGGGGACAAGGGGAGTGAATAAAATGTGCCCGCAAAAGATAATATCTTATCAATGTTGCGAATGAAATTTTTAAACATTCGCTCGCCATCAAAATGTTTATCACGGCGTAAAGATAGACGGTTTGTTGTCTTTTCGAAAATTAAATTTTTAATTATTTTTCGTGGTCGACCGGGATTTTAATTAATTTTTTGAATTCGAAAAATATTACTTCAACAGGAGGCATGGGACGGAGTAACGCGCTAAAGTTTAATTATCAGGTGTACGAGAATATGATGAAATGGGACCGAAAATTTTCAGGGCCGCGCAAAATGGGAAGCAAAGAGGAAAACAAAAATTCATTTACAGCAAGTAAATGTTGCAAATTCGTGTGATTTCTTATCTGGCCAAAACGTTTGATTTTCAGCGCACATTAGAAGCACGTAAATTATTAGGTACTCGAACATTTCTCGAATCTATTCTGAACTTGCAAATCGACCAAAGCCCTCCTACTGATGAGTTTCACAATCAATCGAAATAAATGAATTTCGTATACATTAGGCTATTTTCTAAAACTAAAAATAGTATGTTCAGAAGCCAAAACTATATTATTAAAAAATTATCATCAAGTCTCCCTACAGTGACCCCGATTTTATTTAATTGGCGCGATATTTAAGATTACCATATAAATATTATGAGTATATTTCATCGCGAATACCTATCTGTTTCCAGTTTGTTGTCTACTATAATGAGTGTAAGGGTATCACTTTTTACCGACTTTAAAAAAAACAAGTATATAAAAGAGGTTATTTATTCGTTACATGTTTTGTTTTGTTTTGTTTTTCTTTTGTTATTGTTTCTTTACGAATAACTTTTAATTATTTAAACCGACTTTAATGAGTCTTGGTTTATTCGAAAGTGTACCGACAGCGATGACACTATTACCGATGAATATGAACATAGAGATACTCAATAGTAATGTGAAAAAAGGTAATCGCTTCGGAAAATTTTTTATCGCTGTAACGTGACTACCTTAAAATATTACACCGATGGCAGAAACGTAGACGGGAAGGAAGTAGTAATATTGTTTAAGAACAATTATAATATCTCCTTAAAAGGTTCGTTACTCTGAAGTATATTATTTTTTATCAGATGATCATTATTTCTTTTATGTTTTTATTAAATTTTTAGAGTAAATCTTAGAGCCTGTATTTTTTTTTTTAAAAAAAATTTTATGTTAACTTTTTAGGAGATGCAAAATGCAAACATAATCACTGAACGACTTTCTATAAATATATTATCTTCCCACAGAATTCTTAAGCGATCCCACCTGTGTTGAGGTAAATGACTAAATATTACGTATTTTGTTTTTTTTTACATTTAATCCAATAGAATTTGCAGTCATCCAGTTGCGTATTCTATTCAAATCATTCTGAATTAGTTACTGCAAAATATTTGGGAATCTGGAACTAACAATAAAAACGGTATCATCTGCATAGCTATAAAATTTCTCTGATACTTTTAAATTGCATAGATCATTTACATAAATAAGAAAAGAGATTGGACCCAGAACACTATGTATGGTACGCCATTCTCCTGTATGACACTAACACTAAGGGTATTATTTATTATTGTAACAAACCTTCTACCTGTTAACTATGATTTAAACCAATCATATATAATACCCCGAAACTCACGTGTATATTGCTTGTTTAAGAGTATTTTATGATCGACCACATCAAATGTTTTGCAAAAATCGAAATAAACTGCAGCCACTGAACGGTCATAATCCAGATTTTCTGATATGGATGTAGTATGACCGAACAAAGCATCATTTGTACATTTACGTTGTAAAAAACCATATTGGTTTTTACTGAAAAATTTATTTTTATGCAAATAGGATAACATTTTTTCTTTTAGACAGTTTTCATAGATTTTTGAGAAGGTTGACAATAAACAAATTGGCCTGTTATAGTTAGATATATCTGAAGTGCTTTCGCCTTTATAAACTAGAGTCAATTTTAAGACGTCTGGGAATATGCCAGATTTAATGGGGAAGAATCGTTTATTAAATAAGTTAACGGATTTACGAAGAAATCAATGTTCTCCTTTATCATGATAACAGATGTACCGTCAAAACCACACGAATGCTTGTTCGGCAAAGACATTATAGCACTTCTAATTTCATTTCTAAAGAACTCAATAAATCCGAATGAATTGCAACTGCGATTGAATGTGTTTGAAATGTTTATGTCGGAACTAGTCTTAATTTTTATCATTTCAACTATATTTAAGAAATAATTACTAAAATGATTGGATAATTGGATATCATAAATTAATTGTCATCTACTGTCAACAACGAATCGTTAATTTGAATCTTCTTTAGCACAAACTTTTTGTTATTACATTTTTAATTAAAGTCCAGTATTTTTAAGATTATCATTGTGTAGTCCTGTAATTTTCGGAAATAATAATTCCGTTTTGTAACTCGTATCGGTTTTTGTAATTCTTTCAAGACCTGTTTAAAACGTTTTACTGTATCGGCATTTTAGGGGTGTTTTTTACTTAGTTTAAATAATGAATTTTTTCCCCAAGAAAGTATATGTATATGTACATGTATGTATATGCATGTATACATCATATGCATACACGTATATATGTGTATATTGAAATCAGCTCTTTTATAAATATCAGACGTAGAATTTACAGAGAAAGTTTTCCTTTAGTAAGGCAGACGTGTGAGAATTCGATTCTTCAAATTCCGTCAGGGGGACATTCTCTGGACTCTCGGAGGGGAGTCCTCTTAATTGCGATAATAAATACTAAATTTAAACTGTTTAATGAATTTTATTATGACCAAATAAAAAACAGAAAAATAATTATAAAATTAAAACACGCTGAACATATATTAAAAGAGTTCTATACACATGCATACATAAAATATTTTCAGCAGGATACCATTGGACACATCAAATACTTATAATAAGCCAATTTTTATAACTAATCAATATATTAATATAACCTTTAAACTTTCTTTTTTTTTTTTTATGGCCCGGCTTTAGTTAACTATCAAGCCATTTAGCCACCAATCATTTAATATGAGAATACTGCCAACTAATGAAGGATACATAATATTTAATTGGGAAAAAGGTTATAAACAGACAACCATGGCCGTAAATGTTTAACATTACCCACGGAGGCTGAATAAAATCTTTAGAAAGGAGAAATTGGCGAGACTGAGTCCAAGGTACATTACCTGAACTTGCCTAACCAGAAAATTAATAAAATAGGAATTACAATCATCATACACAATAATTATAACAAACAATCATGGCCACCAATGCTTCAGCATAGTCCACGAATATCTGCACAAAATCATAACAAAGGAAAAACTGTCCAAGTCGAGTTCGAGAAGCGTTGGGTTTCCCGAACATGACAGGGCATCAAGAATTAGGATAATAGAACACGTATTATCAAGAGTTGCATAGAGTAATTAATTAATAAAATAAATAAGTGTATGTTGTTAAATTTGGATGTCGTTTAATAAAATAAATTTAAACAAAATATATAGGACCTGGTTGTTCTGGCACAGGAGACTATAAATAGTATACGGAGGAAAGAACCCAATTAATTGTTCACAAAACGATCTACGGTAATGTTCATATTTCTTACAATTAAACAGCAAATGATTAATGCCCTCCAAGAAATTTGATGCGTGATGATCACTGCATAGTACACCGTCAACTCGGTCAGAAAAATTCAGAACTATCCGCGAATGACCCATACACAGTCGACAAATAGTAACCGCATATTTACGAATGAGTCGATCGGGAATAGATTCCGGAATGGAATAATACCAAGGGCTAGAGGAGAGCTCTGACTGAACCATGTGGTAGTATTTGCCTTGGTTCTGACTATTAATAAACTCAATCCATTCCGGCTTACTATCAACTTTACCCTTAGAATAAAGGTCTGATGAAGGAATAAATGGTGACAATTCACCCTCCAATCCTATGCAGCAACATTCGCTGCGGCATCGGCAGCCTCATTCATTCCAACACCGCAATGACCAGGCACCCAGCAGAAACTTACTTGTACACCCTTGGTGAGTAGATTTGCACACTTATATTTGATTTCGTAAATGAAAGGATGACATTTATAATTAAAGTCACTGTTACCCAACGTCTTAAGCGAACTTAAACTGTCGGTACATACTAAAAAATATTTTTGGCCTGTAATACATGTGTTGAGTATAGTTCCTAATGCTTTATCGATAGTCAGCAGCTCGACCGTGAAAACCGACGACATAGGCGGAAGCCTAAATTTTTTTAATAAACCCCCAGCAAATAATAATGCAGCACCATCCGGTGGTCCGTTGTACACCTGAGCTTTAGAACCCCATCTGTAAATATCTGAATAAAGTCACTATACTGTCTAGATACTAATTTGCCAAACCAAGCATTCATTAAACCCGAAGAAAACTGTATATCTCTCAGTTGTTTGAAAAGATAATCATCAATGTCCAATTTCAAATAATTAATTTCATAGGGTAAATTGAAATAACAAGCCGGGGAACTATTGGAATAAGTGCTGGGCTATATATCTGTAATATAAGGGGATAATCGCTTAGCCAGGACAGGCAGTTTAGAAGAAACAAACCTCCACTGCGTAGTAATTCTATTTAGATCAGCGACTAATGCGGGAAAGCGATAATTACAAAATTTCAATAAGAATCTATCAGCCAAAATATTTCTTCCAATAAATAAAAAGGGCAAATGTTAGTCTCCATTTGGAGACAAGAAACAGGGGAAGAAATGACATTTCCAGTAATATATCTTAGACAAAACCTTTAAACTTAACTGAATAAAGTTGTATTGATGACTGTAGTAAAATTGCACGTTAATTGTATTCAAAGTCATGATTATTTGTAAATTTAAATTGTAAAAAGATATGCATCCCGCCTCTGTGCATTGAAAGGAAAAAGAGAAACACATTTTTGTATTAAAAAGAATACGCGATATCTGATTTTTTTTGAAAATTACGCATTTCATGGTTAAATTTGCGTTCATCCATATTTAGCGTACGAATCAAACCGATTAGTTCAATTTACACATATTAAAAAATGAACGACTATCGATTAAAGTGAAAAAAAAAAAGCGAAAACCAGAAACAAATAGGAAACGGGCATAATTAAATTCAACAGTACCGAAGAATAATATGAGCCGAAACTGTCAAAGCTGACTGACTAGATTGAATTATTATTAATTGTCGCCTTGAATTTCGAAGCTATTCTTATTAAAATTACCTAACCGATCGAATTTTAATGTCGATTCATATACTACGTGCGTTTCATTGTAATATATATATATATATGCATGAAGAGAAACATTTCGGAATTGCTCGCTTGCTGAACGAACTAAAACATCAGTCAGCGAAATTATCAAAGACAATCGTTCATCAGGAAACTTGTTCTCTGCTAGAAACTCTTAGTCGAAATGCAATTAAATTAAACGGATTCGATATTAGATTCCTTTTGCTGATGCTACATGCGTGCTTAAGCGAACATGCTCGCCTTCTGCAGACGATGCTACGTTTCCGACATGTTCCATGTACTTCGATTCTGAAAGTCCACCGACTCAAAACTAACTTTTTTTTACACCAACAATGTTAATTATATTAATGCTAAACCTGTAGTTTACTTAGTTCTTCGTCTATTTCTATTGATATCGTCGTTTCATTTCAACAAATCAAAATACAGATACAGCCAATCCGGGGGGACCAATCCGAAAAGGCAGAAATAAAATAGAAAAAGATAAACAGCATGGTAATCTAACTGAACACTGTAACGTTATTATTAATTTTTAGTTTAGATCCCCACCAGCGGTGCCGTTTAGTTTAGTTACGTCCTCAGAGATGCCGCCACGATCTCGTAAATACTGTGGACGTAAAATAAATATTATTAAATTATTATTATTATTATCTTTGATGAAAAATAGTATATAGTTGGTTTTAAAATCTATATTACACACTTGCCTACACCAATCTTTGTTAACCGACCGACCGCTGAATCAATAAATTGTCAAGTATAAAAAGGATTATTTAAAGGTAATATAAAACTTCACGTGTATCACTGTTGTCGGCGGTGATCCGTAGTCCGTTGGATTGACGCTCCTCCGATATGCTTCGAGTGGTCGAGACTGCAATCGATGATCCGTATAATGCTTTAATTCGGTATGTCGAAATTTTACTTCTGCTGAAGTTCCGCAATGTTTCTTACTTGGAAATTCACGTTCCCGAAGATTTTTTACCGAATTAAGTAACCGACAACGCGACCGTAATATTAACGACAATTTATTTTTTACTAATATTTCTGCCACAATCGAGAAAAGCCAAAAAAAATAATTCTGGAGAAAGGTAAAACAGCCATTGACTTTCCAACCGCCTTTTCGAAACTATGTCTTTTTTCGATTATTTATTTCTTTGTTTTATGTTGATGACTAGTCACAGTAATTTCTGTCAATGGGGTGGGCCTTTCACTTGGGGTGGGACCACCTAGTATAACATATTCATTCCTGACCGACAACAAGATCTCATATAAACATTTTCGCTCTTACCACGTTTTTCCGAAATTATATACGTTTATTTTATTCATTTACAACCTGTACAGTGTATAATGTATAACGTGTTTAAGGTTGTTTTCAATAACTTCAAATAAAAGGAAGTACTCGTATTTTAGCTGAGGAGAAAATAAAGTACATGGATATCTACCACAATCATTCCACAAATTCCACGACATTTTTGTTGTTGTTTGATGTGCGTTACACTATTAACGAAAAAACAAAGTTGCACTACGTCTAACGCTCGGTTCGTTATTATTTTCAGAGATAGCCAATGTCATCTCTGGTTTCGAATATTTTTCTCCAAATCGACAATTAATCATGACCACTTTTTAAAAGACAGAAATGTGTAGAATTTTTTACCGAAACAGTTCCCTCGCTCCCACGTTCTTCCTTTATTAGACTTCTTATGTTCCGCGATAAATTTATTAATTTAAATGAATTCTTTTTTACTTTTTATTATTTACGTTAAAAGCAACAATCCAATCAACCCGAGTTTGCCAGCTACCGCGGCGTAGTTGGTTAGGCTGTGGTATTTCGTTCGTAAAGAACTGGGTTCCTTCCTACTGACGCACATTGACAATTTCAAAAATTTCACTCGCGCTACGTTAACGTCCGTAGTTAATGCGCCTAAAAAAAATTATTCCATAAAGAAATTATATTTAAATGCAATTATTAATCCACTAATCATGTACTTCGCTTCTGTTCATTATAAATCCTTAAATAAAAAATATTATTTAAAATCTATCGTAAAAATCGATTGGCAAATTATACTACATTAAACTAAAGCGTACAAAAATTGTTGAGCCTATTAAATGATATGCGAGGTCAATACTTTCATATATTGAAAACAATTATCATCAATATGTGTAAATTTAATACAAATAACATAAGCTGTCATTAACAATAAAGAAGTTTTATCGTTATCTTGTTTGCGTTGCGTTCCTATTATCAGCTCGGTAATCATTTGTTTCGGCAGACCGGTGAGATCGCTTCATTGTTATCTATTTAGATAAATAATTTCTGTTTCTTCGCTGTCGCATTTAACTTTTACTTAGTAACTTTTACGTTAATTTTTCGCCTTTACATTTTAATATTTCAGTTTGTAATAATAATAATAATAATTTATTTATTTCATTACAATAATAGCCCGTACTATAAACTGCTACAATGGCCAGTAGTACGGGAATAACTTAATATATACAAATGGATTTGGCAAAGAAAAATAAAAAATGAAAGAATTTACTATAATCTGGTTATGAGGCCGACGTCCTTTAGGAGATCAAAAAGAGTATGATATGGGGTACAGAGAAGGATAGTTCGTAGTGTTGGTGAGGAAGGGAGGGAATTTCGGAGCGAGAGAGATACTGGACATTCGAGGAGAATATGGGGGATGGTATAGGGATAGTGGCAAAGGGAGCATACGGGAATAGGATCCTTAGAGAGAAGATGTCGATGAGTGAAGGAAGTGTGTCCTGTAAGAAGGCGTATGAGTAGAACGTCAGTCTTCCGTTGACCGGTAGACACGCTGACATAACTTGGAGTCTCGAATATCGATCGAAGCTGGTTTGTAATGGGTAGTTCTGCCCATCGGCGGCACCATTCTGCGACCACGGCTTCTTTTATTAACCGGCTGGAGAGTTCCGTGCGACTTAGTCTTAGCGATGAGAGCAGAAGCTGACTGCGGTCTTCAACGCACTTTGTGGAATACGGACGTGGAGGTTGTATGCTTATCGGCGGATTTAGGAGCGTATGTTGTAACGATTGAGTACGCGCTACAAATTGTAGAAGCCGCGCTGCCCGGTGGAGATCCGGAGGAAGCTCGTTACATAAGAAGTATAGGTTGGAACATGGCGTTGTGCGGAAGGCTCCACTTGCTAATCGTAAAGCAGTGTGGTGTATTGTGTTGAGTGATGAAAGCGTAGAGCTCGATGCTGAGGAATAGACGGCTATGGCATAGTCGCATTTGGATCTGATAAGAGCGCGATAGAGCAGCAACAACGATTTGAAGTCTGCCCCGTATGTTGTGTGGGCTAGTTTTTTCATTAAGTTTATTCTTGGCAGGCACGATTTTTTCAGAGTGCTGATGTGATTTTTCCAGTTTAGCTTCCGGTCAAATGTAAGCCCCAGGTACTTCGCTGTTTGTTGGTTAGGAACGGTAGAGCCATTGATGGTGATTTTTAGTTGTTGGTTACACTTTTTATGCTTGCAGAAGTGCATAGCTTGGGTTTTGGTCTCGGAGAATTGTAGGCCACGTTTATGTGCCCAGGTCACTACGCGGTTGACTGTTTCTTGTAAGACCTGCTCTCCTAGGGAGACGGTGTTGCATGATATAAAAATTACGAGGTCATCTGCGAACAGGGCCGATCGTACTGGGAGCGAGATCTCGTTGACCACGCTGCTAAACGCTATGTTGAATAATGTAGGACTTACGACTGATCCTTGTGGGACTCCGTTTATCAATTGACGACGACTGGAAACGACGGATCCAAATCGCACCACGAAACTTCTGTCGCTGAGAAATTGATTAATGAACGACAGCAGTCGGCCGGTAATACCCCATTGTACGAGTTGGGAAATAATTTCGTTCTTCCATATTGTGTCAAAAGCGTTTTTTAGATCGAAGAATACTGCCAGTACGTGTTGTTGATTAGAGAATGATTTGAGGATGGAATCTGAGAGAAACGCCAGCTGCTCTTCCGTTGATCGTCGTGCTTGGAAGCCGGCTTGTTCTCGAGGGAGTAGTTTTTGGTCATGCAGGATCCGTTGGAGTCTGGCGTTAATTATTCTTTCCATTACTTTACATAAAACCGATGTGAGTGATATAGGACGGTAGCTCTGTGGTTGGTGCATTGGTTTGAGTGGTTTGAGAATGGGAATGACAGTTGCTTGCCGCCAAGTTTCTGGGATAGTTCCTGATTTCCATAACCGATTAAAGAGTTCAGCTATGTATTGAGTTATCTCGGGAGGCGCATTTTTGAGCATCGATATGTGCACCTCATCCGGACCAGGGCTGGCTGCGTGCGATTTCGAGATCGCGTCCTGTACCTCCTTGAGGGTGATGTCTGCGTTATACTTCTCAGCATCTTCATGGCATGATGGGGGATTATTTGTGACCGGAGGGTATGTTTTTGTGGAAGATTCGACGAAGACATCGGCGAAGGCTTCGGATATTTCTAATGGATTCGAAAGACAGCGACCGTTGGTTTGGATTGTCTGCGGCAACAGATAAGATCTTTTATTTTCCGTTGCATGGATTTTTTTCCAGATGACGCGCGGTGGCGTGTTCTGCGTAATTTGGGACGTAAACTTCTTCCATGACTCTCTTTTGGATCTTTTAAATACGAATCGGGCTTTCGCTCTTAGTTTCCGGTATTCAACGAGGTCTTTCGCTGCTTTAAATTCATTTCGCTATATTTTTTGTTTTTTTTTCTTTTCCTTTCTCTTTTTTAAGCCAGTTGATCGATGAGCTCGTCTAAATTTAAAAGCGAAACCGAAGCTAATTCCTTTCTGTCTCATCCGAATTTTTTTGCGTCGCATAATATCAAAGCGTATATTCCTAATTCTGTGTTATTCAGAATAGGTATTTGGAGGGGATCGAATTCTCCATTCCTATCGCCTCTATTCGCCGCATACATCGTTCTTCTGATGGCAATAAAATTCCGACTGGTTCCGTTGAAATCAGATTTCATAACACCGCTCTTCCTGAACGCTTTACGATATTCAAAATTCGTTTCCTCGTTTTCCCTAGTGTTCGTCTACCTACGCAGTGCTCTAAATGCTTCCTTTTTGGAAATATTGCAAAGCACTGCCGTGGTTCCTATACCATCTGCTCCCACTGTTCTTCCAGGCTCCCAGTCTCGGAATGCAGCAGTCTACAGCTTTCTCCCACTTTCCGTAATTGCAAAGGTGCCCACTGTGCCAATGATCAAGCTTATCCCAAGTGGCTTAAACAAAAATAAATCAAACGAATTATGGCGTTTGAAAATATCATATTCTAAGAGGCTTCTCAATTTTAAAAAAACAATTTAGCTTCTCAGATCACGATCCGGTACCTCTCTATAATTCCTTTTTATATTTCCTAACTTCTGCTCTTTCTTTATTTTCTCCTCCTCGCCATACGTCATCTTCTGTACATCGCAGTACGGCTTCTTCACTTTGGTGAAACAAGGAATGCGACATTGCCTTTAATACCAGTCGCGCAACCTTTAGAATCTTCCGTTCTAACCCTACGACTGAAAATTTTCTCGCTCACAAACGGGCAAATGCGAGAGCTAGGTTTATATTGAAATCCACAAAGAAGTCCTCTTGGAAAAATTTCTATGCTAAGTTCTCTAGAACTACTCCTCATTCGCAGATTTGGAAAATGGCCAGAGCCTTCAAATTCCCATCCTCTTCTCGTCTTCCAACTTCAGTATTCCCGACGATAGCCTTTTTTCTTTTATTGATTCCGTCGCTCCAGCTTATGTTCCTTCTTTTGATGAATCGTACTCTCCTTTTCCGGAAAATTCTCCTCCTCACTTCCTAACTTCGGCTTTCAATTTTAATGAATTAAAGTCTGTTCTCTCCAAATCGTCCAGCCCTACTCCAGGACTTAACGATATACCCTATCTCGCTCTTAAAAACCTTTCTGAACAATCCCTCAGTTTTCTTCTTAGTCTTTTCAATTCCTTTTATCATCATTCCCATTCCTAAGAAAAATTCTTCCCTACGTCTTATTTCCCTGGCATCCTGTATTAGAAAACTATTCGAGGGTATGCTCAACAAGCGCCTTGTTTGGTGGCTGGAGCATAATAACATATTTCCTATTAATAAGTTCAGCTTTCGGCCCGGTATTGGCCCTTCTGATTGTGTTAGTTTTTTTTCGTTTCTCACTTATATAAGTGTCTTTTATCCAAAAACATTTCACCCTAGCTTCCTTTATTGATGTCTCCTCTGCTTTTGATCAGGTTCATCTTCCCACTTTAAGAGATAAAATGACGACAATTATTATCGCAATCAAATTCACTTCCCTTATTATCAATCTTTCTATCCACTACACCTCTTCATCTCTTGACGCTCCAAGAAAGGTTTTTCGAGGTCTTCCTCAGGGTTCCTACCTCAGTCCTACTCTTTTTAGCATCTATACTATCAGCATAGCTTCTCTTCGTTTAAATTCCTATTCTTTATTCTTTTCGGACAACATCCTCCTTTTTTCCTCGTCTGAGAATGTTTTAGCAGCCTATGAAGCATTCAGTTCGTCGCTCATTATGCTGGAACATTTTCTCTCCTTAATTAATCTTTCAATTTCTCCCTCTAAATCTTCTTATACTATTTTTACCCTCCGTCCCTATAACCCTGCTTTGGTCAACCTATCCTTAAACAATGTATCTCTTTCTCATGTTAATTGCTTTTGTTATCTCGGTGTCTTTCTTGATAGTCGTTTGTTCTTCTCCGAACACATCAAATATTTTTCTGCTTCCACTATTAAAAGGTTAAACTTGCTGAAAGCGCTGTCGCCAACTAAATGGGGTGGCGATCCCTATATTCTTATTTCTCTTTACAAATCTATTATCCGTTCCAAATTTGATTATTATTCATTTCTCTATGGTTGTGCTTCCAAGTATCCCGTTTCTCTAAACTAGATGTAATTCAAAATTCTTGCCTTCGTCTCTGTCTTGGCGCTCTTAAATCCTCTCCAACCCCTGCTATTCTTGCTGAATCCAATTCGTCACCCCTATCTATTCGTAGATCTTATTTAGGCTATCGTTTCCTTGTTAAACGTCTTCCTCTCGCATCCGCTACTCTTGTTCAGTCGTACCTTTCAATTTATAACAGCTGGCGTTTCACTCCCAGCAAAATCCCTATTCTGGCTTTTATTTCACATCGTCTCAGTTCATTTTGGCCGTATATTATCCCTTTCAATAATCCGCCTTATTTTTCCTTCGACATCGCTAATATTTGTCATCCTCCTAAGGTGTTTATCTTTCCCTCATTTGCAAGAAATCTCCCCCAAGCCGTAATTAAACAGGTATTCTACAGCACTATCACTACCATTTACACGGATGGTTCGAGGGGGCCTGGTGGTGTTGGTGCTTCCTTCATCCTTCCTGATTTTAACCTCTCAGAATCTTTTCGCCTTCCTTATTTCTGTTCCATATTCATAAACGAATTATTTGACTATCCTTCGCTCTATTATTTTCATTTTCTCGAATGAATTTTCCTCTAAATTTTTAATTATCTCTGACTCTTCGGCCATATCCTCTCCCCTTCCTGATCATTTGTGTGACTTTGTTATCCTCCGTATACGTTCACTTATTCACAATCTTTCCTATCTCCATTCAGTCAATATTAATTTGCTGCGGGTACCTAGCCACTCGGGCATATATGGTAATGAAGTGGCTGATTCCTTGGCTCGGGCTGCTGCTGCTTCCTCTCATCTTTTTTTTTTTTTTAAATGCCATCCGATTACCTCCTGTCAATTTGTAAAAGCTTTCATATCCGATTCTGGTCGGACACCTATGTTTCCTCTTTTTCCAACAATTGTTCCTTTTATCTGTCAGTTCAGCCTACTCGTCCTGCATATTCATGGTTTCTTTTTCATCTCTCCCTTCGGCGATCTGATGTTATTTCTTCATATGCGCTTTGGCCATTTTTTGCTGCCGTCCTTCAGATTTCGTTTTTCCTTGATTTCTCCTCCACACTGTCCTCTCCATCCGGATGATGCAGTCATTTGCGACGCCGATCATGTGTTTTTCCAGTGTTCATCTCTCTCCGCAGAGCGTTCTGCCTTGTATTCTTATTTGCTGAAGCTTGGACTTCCTACTCCTTATTGTGCTTCCTATATCCTGTCCTTTCCTTCCCCACTAATTATTCCTGCTATTTGTTCCTTTTTAGATAAAATTTCTGATCGGATCAAAATATAACCGACTTCTTTCGGTACCTTTTGTTTATGGGTAAAGGTCCTTGGTTAACGAGCCCGAAAAAAAAACAAAAAAAAAAAAAAACAAACAAGCTGTCAAAATTTTAGAATGGCGAATGATAAACAAAACGAGACAAAAAAAGAATATAGCAAAGAACCAGATAAGGAAATCACACAATAGGGAGTGATTAGAAATTGGTGAGAAAAGCTGAAGTCGAAGAATGGAAATGTCATGTCGTGATTAGTAAAATAGGCGAAATTTCATAACATAATTATTATAAAATAGAACAATTAAGGAATTAAATTTAAAACAATGAAAAGGCGTTCGAATGACAATAATCGTATTTTTCATGATAAAGACAGTTAGTAAGGCCAAACGGTCATTTCAAAGTTTTCCAGTAGCGTTAAATGAAAAAACGTACGCGTGTGACCTCCACCGCGTGTAGAGTCCGATCACCGTGATCAATCTATTTTTTTTTTTTTTTTTTTGGCTCGTCAACCAGGAGAACGTTTATCCAGAAACTAAAAAAAAAAAGGAAAATTAATCAGTTAATCAATCTCTTACTTAGTTGACAATTAACCCAATGAAATTCTATCGTTCTCTACATACCCTGCGGTGCAATATCCCATTCTTAAAGCTGCCTTATACCCATCCCGAACCCGCTTACTCGCAGCGTTCACTAACGACCCGCTACCGGGTCTCACCAAGCTACTCCCGAATGTTAATGTCAATGGCTTCACAGAATGCCGGGCAGCAGCCACCAATTCGTTACATTTGTGGCAACTCCAGCCTGTAGCAGTTAACTTCTGCAAAAGTATAAGTCTAACGGCATGTCGGAGTAACTTACTCAAGACACGTGTGAAACAATACGGCAGCACGGTAACGCCATCCAATGCTACACAGACGAAGCAAAAGCAGCACCCGTCAAAAGGATTTTACCAACCGCTTGCGCCTTCGAAGTGAAGGGAGCAGTGCAACCATCCGTCTGAGCGATTACTGCTCAATTCTAGATGTCGGATTATACGCAATACGCTTTTGTCTCGAAGTGATCCTGGCGATCACAGAATTAACAGACTCTCATTAGTGGCGGCTAAGATGATAGGAGGTGGAATCCGGGGGAGGGGGTTAACAAACCAATTCCTGACACTCATCATGGAGCTGCAGTCAAAGGGTTATAATTTAATCGTACTGTGGGTCCTAATTCATGCTGGAATCCCAGGGAATGAAAGGTCGGACACAGCAGCTCACTCAATTCATACAGCCCCCAGTCCACAAAACATCCTTGGGCCTCCTCAAATATCAGATACAATACGAAGTCAAATAATGGAACAGTAGCAAGAACACGTCTTCACCTCGCCCCACCACCAGAGTATTAAGAAGTCCGTAGAGCCATGGTGCCCCTCCCATATTATCGTGCGCTCAACCGCATACGCCTCGGCCACACGAGACTATCCCATGACTATTGGTTGGAGGATGACCGTCCTCCAACCACTTGTCCGTTCTACCGCGCACAAGAGCCACCGGCAGTTGATCATATTCTCATAAATTTCACTACATTCCAACCTTCCAGAACGAGACACGGATTTGATAATCTCGGCCTTGTTCTCTCGAATTCAGAAGTGAACCAGAGTGCAGTTTTTCAATTCATCAGGGACAATGGATTACGGGCAATCCTGCAACCGGAGACTCTTGGGCCGTAATAGTCTATATAGTATACACGGCCCAAAGTCTAAACAAGATTAAGAGGCATAAATAAAAAAAAAAAAAAAAAAAAAAAAAAAAAAATTGACCCCTTTGTTTTGAAACCTAACATTTGATCACTGCAGTTCAACACGTCTCTTTCCTCAGCGCGAATAGTTCGATCAGTAAAATGTGAATAATCCTTTCAAACGTCATTACATTTCACGCGAAAGCAAATAATCCTTGCAATAACAGAGCACATAATAATTCACCTATCTAATTAAAAAACTGTAAATAATTAAACATAAACTAGCCATTGTTTTTATTTTTTTTAAATTTAATCGTCACTGCGGCGATATTATTCTTACGAAACTTCATGCGCTATTACAAAATTGCAACAGTATTGAAGGGAATTGCAGCATACTACTATTTTGATCTGAACATTAACATACTTGGTTACGAATAAATTTTCAAATAAGACTATAACAAAATAAGTTTGGAAAAAAGTTTCAAACAAACAGAGGGAACTTCGACGTCTGTCTTTGGTAAATGTGGTAGTTCCACACTGAGAGAAGTATTCGAAAATGTTCCAACTTATGAAGTACCGATTTGCATAACAAAGATGGTGGTTATTCAAACAGTGGCTACCGACAAATAAATAAACAACGTTTCGCTAAGTGTTCATTGTTATTTCCGCATAATATATTGCAATATAGTTTGAAAGTGAAACGTAACACTTGCGAAAGTGTGAGAAAATTAAGCGAAAACTTAGCTAACATATGTGACAAAATTTCTAAATTAGGGACAAAATCCTAAACGTACATGCACCGATTCCATTATTCATACAATAACGAGTTATTATTGCTTCTTTTCTCTGCTATTTTTTTTCACGTTCGCAATAACAAAATTTATCAAAAACACGCTGCATTCAATCAATTTTATCAGAGGCGTCTAGGGCTGGTAAAGGATTTTGTCTGGAAAGAGCTTCAAAAAATAAATAAATAAAAAGACAAGATGCGCTTTGCAAAACATTAAGAACAATAAATTCAGCAATGCGGAATAGTGGCGAATAAGTTCGTTATTTTTTCGGATACAGATCCGGAAGTAAGCCGCAGGTTCAGGAATTATAACCGGGATACGTATCCATTGGAGGACCGGCATGGATCCGGTGTTTACATGCACAGTGCACTTGATGCTCATTTGTACTAGTTGTCGACGCAGCGTACTCTTACCAGTCTTGGATTAGATTACGTCGTGTTATTTAAATGAAATCGAGGAGGTGCATAGTTTGCTGCGATAAATTACTTATTGACGCTTGTGTTTGTTGTTAGCGAATGTGCTTAGTTCTGTTTCCGTTAAATCAATTACTCAATTATCCTCTTTATCGTTATTGCTTCGGGAAAAGGTATGTTTTTTTTCTTTCGGGTTTTTTTTTTTTTTTTAACGTTCGATGAAAAAACTTAAACCCTAGCCTAATCTCCTATGGTAAACAAAAATAAAATAAAATAAAATACACCTAACCTCTGTAATTTAAAAAAATGTATAGTAAACGAATACTCCGTATATTACTCAAGTATGGAAGATGGTAAACACCAAAGAGGAATAGGCATCATTGTCAGTGAAGAAATATCGAGACATATATCCAATTTTATTCCAATATCAAATCGTATAATGTCGCTGCAGTTTGGTTTTAAACCAGTTTGCTTAAACGCTATTCGGATGTATGCAACAACAGCAGATGGTAGCGAAGAGGAGGTAGAAGACTACTACCAAAAACTATCCCAAACTATAAAAAAGATTCTGAAGAAAGATCATTCAATCATCACGGGTGACATTAATGCAAAAATTAGAGAAGGTAGAGTTTTCTTTTTTTTTTTTTTTTCGGTAGAATTGATGAGAATATTGGCCCATACGGCTTGGGTAAAAAAAACGAACGTGGAAATTACTTATGCAACTTTAGTATAGAAAATCATTTCATCGTCACTAATACTTTCTTCAAACTACATCCTAGAAGACTATATATATATATATATATATATTCGTGCAAGTAACCAGGGGCACCCCCAACAGAATAATAAGGAACCAAATAGACTAATTTTGGTGAATAAAAGATTTAGAAATAGCGTGCAGTCTCAGCTAAAATTTACCCAGGGGGAGACATTAGATCAGGTCATAATCCGCTAGTTGGAATAATACGAATTGAGCTAAAAATAATTAAAAAGAAAACCGTGTCAATGTACCACTGGCAAAAACTTAAAGAGTATCCGTTAGAAATGAAAAAAGAATTAGAAAATAGATTTTTGTGGTTACGAATGTGACTGAAAATTATGAAAATGAGTTGGAGGAACTAATAATTACAACTGAAAATATCAAGCAGAAATGTTTAAAACACGATGGTAGCATCAGGAAGAAAGAACGGAAGATATCTTACACCTAATGGAAGAAAGAAGAAAAATGAAAAATTCAAATAAGACGGATTATAGATGCTTACAAAGAGAAATAAGAAGAAAAATTCGAGAAGGCAAAGAAACTTGGGCTAAGGAACAATGTGATTTGAAAGTTTATAGAAAAAACACGATAATTTCATATTACACCAAAAAGTAAAATAACTAACAGGAACATTCAGAAGAAGAACAGCTGGATGTCCGGCCGATAAGCAAGGTGAAACAATAATCGAAAGATGAGAACATCTAAAAACACGGGGAAACTTATAGAACAATTATTCCATGATGAAAGACCAATATACCTATTATACCGATAAATGTTGAGTCCAGATCAAGCATCACAATGAGCATAGTGCAGTATACAGTTAATTTTATGAAAGATGGAAAAGCTCCTGATCCAGATAACTTTCGCAGTGAATTTTTAAAAATGATGGACATTGATTTAGATGACAAAGATATGCGAATTATTACAAATCTCTACTGGAACCAAGAAGCTTATGTGCAGGTTGAAAGAGAGAAGTCTGAAGCCAAGGCAATCCAAAGAGGTGTGAGACAAGGCTGCGTGTTATCGCCGATTTTATACAATATCTACTCAGAAAAAATCCTTTAATGAAGCCCTCCAAGATCTGGATGAAAAGTTACTAGTTGACAGAGAGCGCCTGAACAACCTCAGATACGTGGACGATACAGTAACTTTCATACATAACTTAGAAGGTCTCCAAACAATAATGAACAAAGTAGTGGTGGAATGTAGCAATAAATTCCGTGTGGATCTGAATTTCAACAAAACCAAATATATGGTAATTAACAAAAAGTCAGTTGATCGCAAAAAACAAAAATATAGAAAAAGTTGGTCTGGAATTGTAATAAATGGCAAGTGGAGCCAGTTTCAAGAATTAAAAAGTAGAATAGGGGAAGCAAGGCATGCATTTAATGGAAAGAAATCTCTATTCACATATAAATACCTAAATCTGCACACAAAAATAAGATTACTCAGATGCTATATATATATATATAAATATTATCAATACTTTTGTTTGGAGTGAAATCGTGGACATTGGTGAAAGCCACGACTAAAAAGCTAAATACTTTTGAAATGTGGTTATATCGTCATATCTTGAAAATTCTTTGGACAGAGAAACAAAGTAACAAAGAAGTATTATCGAAGGTGGACAAAAAACTTAAAATCTTGAACGCAGTAAAATCTAGAAAATTGAAATATTTAGCCCGCATAATGAGAAATGAACAAATATATGAGCTACTACATAGAATACTTCAAGGCAAGATAATGGGAAGAAGGAGCCCGGGACAAAGAAGCATATCTTGCCTCAAAAATCTAAGAACATGGTTTGCCACAACAACTACAAAACTCTTCAGAAGCAGCAGGAGACAAAAGCATGATAGCGGCAACTTGATCGCGAACATCATCCGTTAACAAGTCTGCACCGAAAGAAGAAGATAATTTATATATTTTAAAATCAAAAAACTTAACCTTAGTTATCTTTCTAAAATCGATTAAACCGATTGGGTAATATAAGGATGTGATAATAACAAATATAATTAGTACTATTATACAAACAATTTAATTGTTACAAAAAAGGATAGAAGCCAAATTGTAAAAAAGAAAATTATTTTTTGTGCTAAATTTGTCATCAGGAATAAATATTCAGGAAAGATAGGAAAAATTGCGCAGAATTTTATACTCTGTTCAAGATTATTGTTTTAGTTTCCATAGCGGAACCGTGTGAACCGAGATCTTGTCAACACTGAGAGCATGTAAACAGAAGGAGTAAGGGGCGGTTTAGGTTAGTTTTAGTTTTTTGACACGAATTTTAATTTATTTTTAAAATGGGGTCAGATTACTAGGCAGGATGGAGCCTAAGGGGCAAGGGTTAGTAGATACAAGATTAAATAATCACTAATTGCAAAGTAATTATACATAAAGAATTAACCGTAATTTATCGGGTCAGTACAAAACTGTATTTATGCATACAAAATTTCATTAAAATTTGTGTTTTGAATGTTGAATTTCAAATGTTTTTAACGATCTCCAATAATTTACTTTTTCTCATTCTCAGAAATATTTAATTTTGATTTTATTTATACTTGAGGTCTTTATGCAAGCATATATAAACATTGCTATCCCCCTAGAAAACTTTCGCGGCTGCTTTTTAATAAATAAGAGGTCAATATGTGCTCACAATCAATTTTTTGGTTAGTACCAACCAATCCGACTTAGCGACAGCTGTGCGATTGTGCACAGCGGAATATTTTTCTGCCTTAAATCCTTTTTTTCACTAGCACCTATGTCTCAGAAGGCACTACTGATAGCAGACTCATTTACCTCAGTATCTATAATTTACAACTCCCTTACCAAATATCCATTAACAATTCAAAACCAGTAGATAATAAACGCGCATTCTAAAAACCAGTGTCTGGCTATACTGGTGATCCCAGAAATGAACGAGTCAATATATGTGCTCTTTCAACGGTGCTTTCTTCTATGCCTAATAATACCTTTTTGCCACCCTATTTGTTGATTTGATACTGAACTACTGTTTGTTCTTTTAAAAAAAATACTAGTCTTCCTATTAGACCTTTTTGAACTATATACAAATTAAGCGATAAATTCAAAATATTTTACATGGAACTTCTACACTATAAAAAGAAGAAGGGCGCAGCTACTTTATAACACTGACAGACATTTTTAAGGTCGAAATGTTGTATGGTCGTCACGATAGCCTACTTGCTGAAGCGCTTTGCTTTCGTTTTGAAAGTCTGAGGTTCGATCCCGGGTGACGACAGAAATTATTATGAAAAATTAAATAAGATGTTCGCTTATAGTCACGCGGAAGGCAATGGTAAACATGCATACCATCATACTCGTATGCGCGCTAGTTAGTACACAGTAGACACACACGGGGCTGCACTTGCGACGCAATAACAGATGGTTACAATCAGTTCCGAATGTAGTCTTGCGTGCGTACACTCGCGTTGCATGTTACAATTACCTAGTGCGCAATGCCTATGTCTATACAGCTGAACTGTACGAATAAGGTAGTCGCTGAAACTTAAAAGAAAAAGAAAGAATGTTGTATGACTTGGAACTGAACCAGAACCCACACTTATAGACTAAATAATAGCCTATAGTTGAGATGGTTCACTACCAAAACAGAGTCGCGGATTCAAAATTTGTCTCACTTCAGACTGAAATTGCTTCCAAGTTTCCGACCATTGCATATCAAAGAAATTTAGAAAAGTAAAGACCGCTGGGAGAAAATAACAGACCCCCACTATGATAAGTGTCATTAAGCTTAGTGTATTGTAAACCTTAACTTTACATCCCCCGACCCTCAGTTAAGGGTATGGGAGACTTCACTATATATATTGTATATATATGTATATATGTATATATATATATATATATATATATATACACATATATATATAACTCAGCCATTTTGGCCTCGCAAGGAGCTATGACCCTTAAATCTTCTTGCTTACATTTCTGTCTCTTTCTCTGCTACATATACTTTATATAAAATGATCAAAATTTTCAACGTAATTCTAAATTGGTCAAAAAAAAAACAACGGGACGAATGTGTAATCTCCTTCTTTTTGGAAGTCGGTAACAAAACTACATTTCCATGGTAATCTTGCAAATTGATAGCATTTTAAGTAAACCGCCTCTGTTATACTAATAAAAAATAATAAGAAAAAAAAATTATCCAAAGGGACCACATTTTTTCGACTAATACTCAATTTATGTTCATTGGTTTTCATCATTACTCACATGATACCGCTACTCTTTCTGAATACGTTCCCAAATAAGCTGAACCTCGAAAGTGACTACACCATCCGCAGCGATCGATGAGATTTCACTGAACTAATGATGAAGTATGTTGTATCAACATCTCATGCTTGTACTTGAAACTTCAATAGCCAGAACTATTACTCACAGTGCCATAGCGATTCAGCACCCCGACAGAAACAAAGTTAACGACAGATTTATAATTATCAACTCTAGTGTCTGTTTATTTTTAACTATTACTTTTTCGTTTCTTTTTTTGTAAACGTGAATGTAGGGGAAATATAATTGAAACATAACCATTTATGAGGCAAAAGTACACGATACAATAAACTCATACTAACGTCTTAACTTACGAGATCTAACACTTCTAGATTAGAATGCCTCCAATCATTGCGGATGAGCCTCTTTAATCGGATATTCGTATTTCACCGGCCGAGAGTTGTTATTATCGGTATCTCTCGGTCGAATTATTTTACGTACAGCGATGTCACTTTAAACAGATATTTAATAACCGTTCACTTTTTTCAATATTACCCACGACGTAATGAAACAAGTACATAAAAATCCTTTTCACAAATTAGAAAAGGTGAAAACGCCGCGCAGTTTATCATGATTCTCCTAAAAGAAAACAAAAAAATAAAATCCCCCCCCCTCCCAAAAAACCCGGATAATCAAAGGGACTTTCAAATTTCTTCAAATTACGTTCAATCGTAACTAAAGGAAATTTTAAAAGGGGTTACAGCCACCCCCGGACGAGAGAAAAGGTAGACATTTCCATTCAGTGGGAGGATTTCGGTACTTTTTCGTATTTCCTAATCGCAGTCAGAGAGGCTCGCTTTTAATATACTCGTAGTAGCCACCATCACCGGATTTGTTCGCAATTCTCGTAGCGAAGGTTAGCCGCGTTATGCCGCTGATGTAGACGGACTTTGAACAGATCGAAAAGAAACGTTTTGGCAGTGTGCGTCGAATAGAGAAAATCTCGAACACCTTTCACCGAAAGCGCATATTTTTAACTTTTCAGCCAGACCAACAACGAACCATTTTTAATTCTACGCAGCGCGAACAGCAAAGTACCAGCCCGGAACGAATAAAAATCTTTATCGCGAGTCGAGTTTGTTGTTGTTTGGCACTGCTTTCCTAAACGAAATCGTTTATTTCGCACGTTTCATAGACGTTCCGGCTGCTCGCTGCTTAAAATTCATGGACAAATAACCAGGGCGATATTAAATATTTAAAAGTACGGAAAAAATTCGTATAATATCGCGAAAAATATAACCCCAGTCACGACGATAATAATAAATAATGAAAACGTTTATTAAATAAGCGCCCCGTACGCGGCACCATGCTACAACACTTATTGTCGGCGATACCTCAATCGGCGGTCGGCCACTGATTTCGAAGAGTACACCAGCGCACACGGGACAGCAATGGCGCGACCGCTAAAAGAGCGACTTGTGTCTGTGCAGGCTGGCTAGAGAGAATTTCCGCTCGTAATTTATCGTAAGAAAGAGTTGAAAGTTGAACGAAAATCGCCGATAAAACGCAAAAGACCCAGGTCCGTCGAATAGCCTATCAAAAACTGGTGCCCGAGACTCCCCGGGGAAATATACGCACGTAGCACAGAGGTAATATACTGGATCACGTACAACGAACAAAATTCGCGCCGTTCTACAGTAAAAGATAAACCGGCCACCGAAAATCAAAAAAAAAAAAAAAAAAAGAAAAAAAACACAACCCTCCAGCCCCCCAATAAAGAAAGAAAGAAAGAAAAAAGAAGCTGTTTCTTCTTTCTCAGATTTTAACCGAGCGCCGAGCAAGAGCGACAAAGACGGTCAGCGGATATAACCGGGAAGAGGGGGAGGGCGCAGAGACGGTGAATAGATTAGGGGGGGCCGGACGGGAAGTTTATAGCTTTTCGTCTATTTCGCTTTCAGCTCGAACGTATTATATTGTTCGACACAGACTGGTGGTCGTTGCGTGGAAAGCTCGAGAAACAGATATTAATATCAGCGGCGGGCTCGACCGAGCTGGTCCGAGCGTCCTCGCCATGCGCAGTCTCTGCCAGCGGCAACAAGCAGAGCGCAGAACAAGCCAGATGGCAGCGAAGAGAAACGGAATAGGAGCGCTGTAAGACGGGCAGAGAGATTTAGCCGGTAATAGAGCTTATATAAACGAGCCGTTTCAAGTAATAATGGAGTGTAGCTTATCAGCGCCGCGTCTTGCGCCGACTTCATATTTCATCATCGCAGGACACTGCCACGACGGCAATGATGGCAATAACCGACAACACGCTCTCTGCGATGTAGGTCGATGCTGCGGCCGACCAACAAAGGCATTCTTCCGAGATCCGTTTTTGATAATGGAAATTGCTTAATGAAGGAACAGGTTGCCGTCCTGTTCTCGCAACAGCGGACCGCCGCGCGTTATCGCACCCGCCGCCCATCCGCGGACAGTTATCAAGAAATTACGGCGCGCGTGTGCCCGTACGGCAGCGGGCAACCTGTCTTCTCGCCTTGCACACACACTTCAGCAGAAGTAATCAACGCCGAGCACGAGCCATCCGGGATTCTGCGAGTCGCCGGTTGTTCCTCGGCCAGCGCGGGTCAGAGATCGCCACCGTCGCCTAAAAGCCCTTCTCCGCGATGACAACATATTGCCTTGTAGTTGTGTGCTCTTCCTCGAGTGCTCTTCATCGTCTTCCAGCTAATCCTATAAGCGCACAAAAGCTATCCCCCACCTACCCGCTACGGCAATTTTTTCCTCCGTTTATCGCCGCCGCTACACAAACAATAATGTCGTTATAAGACCAGAAACAACAAGCTTAACAGTCATTATCCGACCTGTCAAAAACACGCTGTAGAACGCGCAGCTCTGGCCGAAAAAATTGCTATGTAAACACGCTGTGGAGAACGTGGTGCCGATCCTCTGTATCATTTCACCTTTGCCGTGAACGTCTCACGTATCTTTTTTCTTTATCAGAGGGTTACGGAGAGATTTTTTTGTGTTCGTTCGGTGTCCAACTTGTGTAAAGGTCCCCCCGGTTGACGAGCCCCCGCACCCCAAAAAGAAACTCGGATAAAGCAATTAGGAATACTCACTAGAGATCCCAAAGCGACAGGCAGCGGCTGAAATTTCAAAAAACTCCGAAGGTCATATTCGATTTACATGTAACAAGTTAGAACTGCTAGACAAATTTTATTAGACACGCTATTCCTGGCACCGCTCTTATTTTTTCAGTCGACTGCCGTATAAGCGTATAACAATACAGTAAAACCCCTCTATCTCTCGAACAAAGTTCTTTTTCCCCTTTTAGCGAATATTACGTGCATAATAGTTAGTACCTAGATAAGAGTCATTCCACTGAGTTAATTTTATGTGTATTCATTTTTTTTTTTTTTTTTGTATTACTTTATGTTGCAACATTATATGTCCAATAAAATGAGTTGCAATAATGTATTACATATTCGCCATGATACCTAATGAAATCTACTAGCTCGTTTTGAAGGAAAATCAATTTTTCACAGGAACCTCGGATTAACCGGCCAAGTCTTCCCGACCAGACAGGCTATGATAGGTTTTACTTGTAATGATTAATAAAACAACCTTATTTTTCTCGGTTTGATCAATTTCACGCGCCTTAAAGTTAGTACCGTGAACTCAGCATTAGCATACATGTATACGTACATTCATACATTCACACAGCTATACATACATACATATTAAACGAATAATATGTATGTGTGTAAGCCGATTCTTCGGACTGCGCCCCATATGAAAACATTTCCAGATAATTATTGTTTTTCTGTAATACGAGAGGAAATTTTTAGAAATACATTAATAATTTATGTTTTACATACACAGTAATTGCGAAAACGTAACAGGATTTTCCAAGCATAATATAAGGACAATACCGTATTGTCGTGTGTACCACTCGCCCTCGTGTAATATGCGCATCTCTATTTCATCTATCGAAAAATTTGAAAAAAAAAAAGTTATAAACAACACTTTCATTATCGTATTACAAAATTTGTGAGAAATTAATTAACTCCCATTAGGTTGCATTACAAAAGGCCTGCGATGATTAGTAGTCATGTTCTTTTATTAGGTATAAAAATATATTACAGCGCAAAAATTATCAGGTACCTATATTTTGAAATACGGTTTAGTAGTTTATTTTTTAAAGATTTTTTCTTGAATAGATGAAGGCTTTATCGATTCTGTGACAGCAGGCTCGTAACGAACATGCCTATATCGTGGGTGTATAAACCTACAGAATACGAACCATGGTTGCGTTTTTAGTGTTTACTCTATTTTATTCATTTCAATCAAATTATAGCACAATAGTATGAATGACGATCACATTAAACATTAGACTAAATAAACGAGCAGCAATGAAAAGGAATGTGTGTTTAGGAGGGGGGGGGGTCAACGACCGGTCAGCTGCAATCCGGGGGGAAACGTGCGCGTGGTACAAACGACAAAACGGTACAGGGCTAAAAATTTAAGAAATTTTATTTCGTATTATTATATGTATATTTAGATTTTGTTTACGACTAATAATAATGATAAATACATTAGTGGCGAATCATACAGTACTTCTAGTCATGCGGCAAAGTACCAAAGCAAATTGAAAAAGGAAAATATCTGCCAGTACTTATCCAGCAGCAGAGAAGGACCTGGCGCTAAAGAGACAGATTTTATAGTTTGGCAGCATGTTTATCGACGGCAGCAGAATCGAACTTCTCGGCTTTAATAATGAACAAAAATAAACGATTTTATGATATAGGAAAAATGTTTTTTTTTGTTTTTTTTACCCCCCCCCCCCCCGGGTTTGCTACCAAAGAGCATTAGCCCAGCAAAAAGGAATAGATACATGGAATAGAATAGAAATTATATTTTTATTCTGTCGACAATGGAATCAAGGAACACCCCTAGGACAGGAACAACAGAAAGAATAGGTAGAGAAAGAACATAAGAGGCGTTGAAAAGAGCAGAAAGACCAAGCTTTAAAAGATGATATTAAAGTAACTCACGCTCGCGGGATAAACCGGAGCACTCGAAGAGCACGTGATTCGCATCACAAACATACTGGGAACCTTCAGGATCCAATGGACAAAAAGGAGATGCAGCCAAAGAAAAGCGATTTACTGAAGATTAGCTCTACTGTAACTGTGATTAAAGAGGCTTCCGATTCGTCCGCTTCATTCAAATCTACATTTCCCAAGGTAATTAACATTGATGATATTTTAATTTTTTGTTCAGCTATGTCAAAAATTATTTTTTTCCAGCTTACTTTTCTATTGTAAATTGAAAATATTTCAAGCCAATCACGTCTGTTACATTACTAAAAACTTCTTTAAAGGGGCTCTCTTTTTTCGCTTTACTCAATAACTGTACGTCTGTATTCGCGCCGATATTTTTCGTCGCTCATATGATACCATCACTGGTCAGTAGACTTTCGAATGAACAACAAATCACCAAAATCGTCCAAATAAACAAAGATTATCCTTGAACGAACATAAAAAGTTATATAACCGGCTTTCTTTTGATGTCGCTAAAAAGTGACAAAACTAAGTACGCATGCACTGACAGCTGTCGTGTTGTTAATATATTCAGCGTTTTATATTTGTTCGATTCCTACACAGGTATAATGCTGTTGATTGGGACATTGTTGAAGAGATGTTAGGAAATATACCCACTATGCGCACTGTGTTTTTATGAGTAAAATTAGTGTATGTTCATTTTAACGTTATTAAGTATAATTTCTAATCTGATATCGTGGGTGGATCAGTTCAAAAACGGCCGAAAGAGTATAGCGGCGAAACCGCGTAGTGGACGCCCAGTTGAAATGACATCGCCGATCCTTATAAAAAACATTGAGAAGATGATTTTAGTCGACAGGCGGATTACAATCAAAGAAATATCACTCCAGTAATCGTCCATAATATCATTCACAACCATCTCAATTTTCAAAAAACATGCGCGAGATGGGTTCCCAAAATGTTATCCGCGGTGCACAATGAAAATCAGCTAAGAATTTGCAAGGAGCTGAAAAAGCGGTTCGATATTGAAGGTGAGACCTTTTTATAATCACTGGTGATGAGGCATGGTTCCATCATTACGAACCTGAAACGAAAAAACAAAGCATGGTGTGGAAGCATCCTGGGTCGCCTGCAACCAACAAATTTAAGTCGCGTCCCTCAGCAAACAAAGTGCTTTTGACCGTGTTTTGGGATATGAAAGGCGCTGTTCTTGGTCACTATCTGGAAGACTGAGCTACTGTCAACGCAGAGTCGTATGCAGAAGTGCTCAAAACCCAATTTCGACCGGAGATACGACGGAAACGACCAGGACGCATCACGAAAGGAGTCATTCTTCAGGAGGACAATGCCACGCCCCACAGCGACTATTAATGCAAGCTATATTAGAGGAAATGAAGTGGAAGCTCCTCCCATATCCCCATATAATCCTGACTTAGCCCCGTAAGATTTCTATTTGTTTGGACCGCTTAAGAACTCTTTGCGTGGACACGTTTCCGAAAACAACGAACAAGTCGAGGAGCATGTCGTAAAGTGGTTCCGCACTCAACCTAAAGAATTCTTCGCCAAGGGAATACGAAACCTCGTAGACCGGCGGGACAAGTGTATTCGCGTAGAAGGGGATTACGTCAAAAAGTGAAAAAAAAAATTGCAAGTATATTAATAGTTAAAAATTTTATAGCGATTTGTCTGTTTACTTATTCAAGGACTCTCGTATTAGAAATATAATATTCCATATCTTCGTTAACAATATATTCAAATTTGTAGTTCAAAAAGCACAAATCGATTTTCTACATTTCTCGTGAACTAGTTCGGTCTGTTCGTCAAAATTTATAACGAATAGTTTGTTACTATAAAACGGTCCGATCTTTTCAACTATCAGCAGCATGTTACTATGTCATATTTTGAATGTTGTAGCTCCGTTTTTCTTTCTTTTTTTTTTTTTTTTGATGCGTCAAATCGAGAAATATTAAGTAAGAAAGAGGAGTTACATATCATCTGCATTAAAAATCAACAGAGCAATTCATTTCGGAGGATGAACTGTTTTATTTCACCCCCGTTTTTTTCATTTGTTGAACACCATTCGATATTTCTATTCGTGTTAAATTTCGCTGAAGTATATATTTTGGTTAATGGAAAAGATTTATTAATTTTCATTCTAATTTACAATACGCGCAGGCAACAGGATTTAAACCGAGTTAACGGAACGGAACACCACTGCTCAACTATAAAATAGTTTCGTTTGCTGCATAGCGAATAACGAATTCCATTCACTCGGAACACTTTGATTTGTCTAACATTAGTAAAAAACAAGTTAATCTCACTATTTTAAGGAAGTAACGATCGCGCCTTTGTTGATTTACCTACCACAAAACACAACAATAACGATGTTTTGATTTATTTTATAATAAACTAAGACTTTTACAACATCAGTAGATTGAAAGGTAATTTTGTAACTAATATCTTCGGTTTTGCTTTTTTTTTGCTTTTTTTATGAACAAGGCGATAATCATTTAATAAATATAACACTCGTTAAATATGCTATAATGAAGAAGTTTCTCTCAGAAAAATTTTTGGTTTAACAAAATTTTAATGTAATAAAAGAAACTTTAATAACAAACAATAAGGGTAAAATAATTTATTGTTATAAATTATTTTACCCTTATTGATTGTCATTAAAGTTTGTTTTATTATACAGGTTTAAAAAACAAGTATGTATTCACCTACATAAAATTTTAATAAAATTAATGAACACATTTTGTTTATTACGTATATTTTATTACGAATAGAATAGTGAAAGAATTTTCGTATGTTTTTATTCCTTTAGCGAAATTCGCATACGAGACAACGTTATCAGTAATTACCGCCATTTACTTTTTATTAAATATTCGTATTCATTTCATTTTGCTGAGTGTTTCAATTTTGATTCGGTGCAAAAACGTAAAAATATATAAAACCAAGAAAATTATTCACGAGTGATATAAGGCTTCACTACGAAATATATATTCGTAAAATGATCTCACGTCTGCTGAAAATTGATTACTAATTTTAAAAATGTTTATTACACAAATGTAATAATTAGTAATTTTAAAAGCAACCATTTGGAGAAATGTAAAAAAACGAATAAAATAAAAGCCAGTTGGTCTAAATGTGAAAAATACTAATGGAATATTTAATTTCACGGTGGAAATAGAAATAAATAATGCATTTGTATTTTTTTACCGGTATACACTGAAAACAAAAACCAGAACAAATGAAAGAAGATTAATTATTAATGGCATAAATTAAAAGAAAAATTTTGAAAAAGAGGCCAAAATAGAAGGAAGAAAATCTAGGCGAAAAAATGAAGAATCGAAGAGATAGCGCGTAGAAAAAAAAAAAAAAGTTACATTGAAAGAAGAAACGATCAGCATGAGATGGAAATATCCAGTTGACGGATGAAGATGAGGTGAAGTATAAACAAAAGAGCAGAGGAAAACGATAAAAAAAGGACCCCCGAAATTAAGACTATATAAACGGTAAAAGCGAAAGCAGCAGATGTCTTCATTTAAATTTCACTTTATTAACACGTTTATAGCTTGTTAACGGTAAAATGTTTCCGGTAATTCGAACATTTAAAGGTGAATAAATAGAAATCCACGCTCGAACACGAAACGGTTAATGCGCCACTGCCTTTTTTACAGAACTTTCTAAATGTTATTTACAGTTTCCTCCATTGACACTTTAACCTTTATCCTCAGAAGAACTTTCAGAATACTAATTGTAGCAGTTTTCAAGACTCGCTCTACCCTCATTTTCTTAATAATCTATTAGAATAATTGCAAATCAACGTTTTCAGTTCGAAATATAGAGCGGTCGCAAGTGAAATTTGTTAAAAATAAGTGACAAAAGACAACAGCAAACCCCCATCCACATCATCGCGATGGACAGCCGCGCTACAGATAGCACGAATACCGCAGCTCTGATCTTTTCTCATCACTAGTTGCTACTCGGATCCATGATTATTCCTTTAACAACGATAACAATAACCGACCAAAAAATGGTTCTGCCTGCTCTTTTTTTTTTCTTTTTTTTTCTTTTTATATTGGGCTCCTTACCCAGGGACCTCTATTATTGGATGTACCAAAATCTGCTCATCCAAACCAAGGCATATAATCACACGGGCAACCACGGACACCAGTCTGTTTTTCCCAGTTACACAATATTCATTATGAATCGAATCTTTTTTCTTGTAAAATTACTTCTTATCTAATACTGGATAATATCTAATAATCAAATGGAAATTTCTTCTTTTTTTTTTTTTTTTTTTTTTTATATATAGTATCTTTTGGGCGCGCCAGCGGCTTTGACCCAACAACTACAAAAATTAAAGAAAGGGTTAAATAGAGAGACGGATTAGAAATAAAGCTTAGGAAAGATTGAAGTACAGGAATTATATCTGGAGATGGAAAGGAAAGGACAAAGGAAGAATTATAAAGAGCAGGAAGACCCAGTGTCAAGATTTTGGAGTACAAAACAGAGCGTTCAGAATCAAGGGCGGGGCATTCAAAGAAGATGTGGTTTGCATCACATATAGGAGTAGAAATGGAACTATGAAGAGGACAATCCAGAGAGGAGGACAGGGAAAAACGAAAACGTTAGAACGGAGTGATTAAAACGCAGTCTGATTAAGGAAACGATCGCGGAGCGTTGATAAGAAGAGGACTGAAACCGCGGCTGAGAAAAACCGGTTGTATATGAATATAATGAGAAGCGGAATTATAAAATAAGAAGTATAAATTTCCGACCGCAGTCAGAAAAATAATTTTGCTTGACAGAAATTTTAGGAAAAACGTAATATCCGAATTGGAACTAGGATGAAAAATCCAAGCTTCTGCAAATTATTGATTGTAGGATGGGCATCTCATTAGCGAGAAAATTTGAACGAAGCAATATGTTGAAATCATCAATGAACCAGCAAGCTGCAACTGGCACCCTATACAATCCGTTGATATAAAAGATTTATGATTATGCTTAAAGGCGAACTCTGCGGAATTGCATCCTCAGTTGTAAAAATGGAAGATACTGAAGAACCTATTCTCGCTTGAATATCAGCGAGGAAGCTCTGAATAAAATTGCCTACATTACCGCTAATTTCGCCATTCTTCGGCTTTTTAAGCACTCCAAATCGTCATACGCGGTCAAAAGCTTTCGTGTCAGAAAGGACCGAGTAGAGATGCTGCTACCAATAGTAGGATGTTACAATTTTCTTTATAGGGCTAAGTAAGTAGCAAAGATATTTCTGGATTTAAGGAAGAAATAGAGCCGTTTGTTCATCCTTTCCTCCAACGGGACCAAATGAAAGAGATAAGTCTATAGCTATTGAGAAAACAACGAGTCTCTAACTTGAAAATTAGGATGAGTATTGTTCTTAAGGAATGTGGTATAAAAGCGGAGGACCAAATCTGATTTTAGATGTACAGCAGGAATAATTTCGCAGTTAGAGAAAGGTGTTTGAGAATGAAAATATGTATGCAATCAATTCCCAGTGCATTATTCTTTGCGTTGTAGTTTAACTAGCAGTTTAATTAACAAACTGCAAAAGGAAGATTTTCCAGATTATTAATATCTCGAGTTTAATCGTTTACTGCTCCATGAATAGTCTAGGAGCTGCAAAGGAAGTATGATAAGAGGAGGATGAAGAGGAATTTTTGAAATGAAATGCAAATGCTCTCAAAATATCGGTCTCATTGATCAAAGAAACGTTCGTAAGTTATGTAGAAGTCAACGAAGGATTTGAGGCTCCATTGAAGGACTCAGGATATCTTCCACATTATTGGGTGTGTCGTTTGTGATGGAGGGGACAAAGATTTTCTAAAACTGTTTTTTTTTTTTTTATGCGAATGAGTAGTTTAACCATGGCTCTGGGCTTTTTAATTCAACTAGACCATAGGGTAGTTCCGTGGTTTTGAAACGAAAGGCTCTTTTCCTCTCAGAAATAACTATCTTAATTTCTGGATACCAGCAAGGTACCCGCTTATATTGCGGTGCATACGATGCCGAGGGAGTAGACGATAAGACCATAAATTGCTTCAGTGAACTTATTTAGATATTCTTTTATGAATGATAAGGAGTAGTGTGGGACGTGATATTTGTTTTATATAACTCCAATGAGCTCTGTGAAATGTAAACCGTCTTTCCAATCGTTTTGTATGAATCTTTGGTGCCCTAGAGGAGAACTTAATGAAAACTAGAAATTAGGATCTTGGGGATGGTACTGGATACGAAGGGAAATAGCGTAGCAAATGTAAAGGCAAGGTCTAGAAAAGGAATTATAGGTAGAATTTAAATATGTGTGTGAAGAGGGAGGAATTATTTGAAAGATACTGTTTAATAGATAGTCTAAGATTACTGCCCCATGAATGTTGTTTGGGTCTAACGTTTGATGAGAGATCGTTATGGGCTTCCCTCATATATCCGTTCTTAAAAACAGGCGTATAAAATCCTTGTATATCCTAAAATGTCTACCAAGTTACAAATACAATATAGATATGAAACTGCTAATAACAGTACACAAAGCCCTTACCCTAAGTAAATTGTCATACCGCTGCTAGCTGTAATCTTCAACTAGCAAATTACTTCTAAAATCCCTTGATCCAATCCATATTACATCCTTACGAATTATACTTGGAGTGTATCGAACATCTCCTTCGTTAGGCATTTGTGGTTTGACAGGTCTTCCTTCTGTATCCAGGATTAACTCACCTTTCGTGATTGCTTTCGTTATTTCATATCCCTCCAATTCACTATTAATAATTTGCAAATTCCATTGTCATCTTCCACGTAATAGTATTTTTATGAGTTCCCGGTCAGGGAAGGATCTATGGCAACGAACAGCTTGACCTGGCTGCTAGAGCAATTTTACCTAAAATCCGATACCTTTAAATATTGCACTCCCTCAATTGAGATCGACAGTTTTCTAAATCCGTTTTTCTAAAGAATAGGATGATCTGTAGTCGGATCAAACAACGCGGCTCGGGTCCATAAAGTCTATCACTGACCCATAGTGGCCACCGTTTCCTATCTCACGTAAATAATTCTCAATTCTATTGAGGTTATGGCTGAAATATATAACCCATAGACAGTCCATAGACTCACTAACTGGGAAGAGTGGCGTTTTTCCGGCTCTACAAACAGAGTCCCACTACGCCAGCCGTTTCCAAAATTTCACATCATACACCGGGCTAAATTGCCAACTGTAACTTTCATCGGTATCTAGGTGCTACAGCCCAGTTAGTTACACACGGTACCTGAATTCCTATATAATAATTTCAACAAATGATAATAATAATTTTTCTTCAGAACAAGTGTTCTGGTAAAGCAGACAAAATCGCTGCTAATTTCAAAGGGATACTCCGGGTAAACCTGCTCTGGCAAATCAACAGCTCAACAACTCCTGAGCGGTAGTCGCAGTGATATGAGAGGAGCAACCGCACTAGGCAAACGGCGCCACAATATAAAATTTTATAGGAGGAGCTTCGCGGGACACCATTTTTCCTTGTATAAATTATTAACAATATGTAAATAAAACTAATTACAAGCAGAAAATTGAAAAATTTAAATATGTCAAATCTAGCAATTTTATCAGATGAAAATAATATTATTCAGTCAATATCGAAAATCGATTTGATTACCACATTTGCAAGTGTGAAAACAAGGAGGGTAAATTTTATATAAAATTCGGACAATAGTTGTCATGCGCGATCTATATCTACATAACAATTTCACCGCTTATATATTGCTTTTATCGTTATCACTAGAGGTATGTGAAGTACACATATATAATCTCGATATTCTTGTTTCTTTTATGTTTATTAAATTAGTTTTTTCGTTTTAGAATTATTCAGAATGATGCAAATATCAAATGCGAAATATTAATTAATAGATTTATCTTTTTAATGTTCAAAAATAGGTATAATATGAATAGCGTCTTAATTTAAATTCAATAAAAATATCGGTTGTGGAAAATGACGACGCTATTTTATGATTCAACGAAAACTGAATTATAATTGATTGGAAAGGTTTCGACCGAAATGGCGTTAAAAAGCAATCTCGCTTTTCCTTGATATAGGATTAGCAAGACCACTCTGCTCGTTTTTTTTTCATATAAAAATATGTACATCAAACATTTTTACATTGCATATTGTCATAAATACAGTTTCTATATATATCTATATATATAATATAATATATATATATCAGCATCATCATTTGAGTCGTATCACTCGATTTCGAGCATCGTGACTGCCTATTTGTACACTAGCAGTACAGAATAGGCAGCGTTCATGGCAATTGCTATACGCAACGCGAGTGTACGCACGCAAGACCACACCCGGAACTGATTGCAGTCGCTTGTTATCGCGCTACAAGTGTAATTCTTAGGCCGGCCCACATTAGAAAAAATGTTCCAATTTTATGTAACGTTTGTTATATTTTAACTTTTACCGACTTCGAAAAAGAAGGAGGATATACACGTTCGTCGCGTATGTTGTTTTTTTTCTTTTATGTTTGTTCGTGCATAAATCATATTTACATAGACTGATTTGACTGATTTTTTGCCCATTAGAAAGAATAGGTACCATGTGAGTGATGAGGAAAATCGGTGAACATAAACTGAGTAGTGGTCTCTTTGGATAATTTTTTTTTCTTATTATTCTTTATTAGTATAACAGAGGCCGTTGACTTAAAATGTTATCAAACGCTTCAACCTTTTATAGGTGTCCTTTTCGAACCAAAAAACGTATCATCACGTATAAATGTGGAAAATTCTTCGCTATTGCACAGATCGTCGCCCCGTATTCGTTTCCGCAATTCACGTTTGCGTTTTCGTTTTTGGGAATACACTTCTTATTACTGTGCAGGTTGATAAATAAGAAGTTCTATTATAGAGAGAAGCATGTAAAGACCATAATATTGCTAATTTAATAAATTAGTTACATTTGTATTTTGTTTCAAATTACTATATTTATATTTAACAAATAGTATGTTAAACGGTTCTATGTCACATAATTCCGTTTTATTGAATAATTACAATAAAAATGTAAAGGTCAATGAAAAACAAAAATTTGTTCACATATTGTAAAGCTTTCGCAATATGTAAAATATGTGTATAGTTACAAAAATTTGTTTGCAGTGAAATTCTAAGGCTTTGTTCCTAGAACAGTATGTACTATTCATATGCCGCTGCAACCACTGCGCTATATATTTTCCTGATGCGGCTGGTTTCACAAATTTAGATTTATAGCATTGTACACAAAAGCAATGAAATCATTTCACATCTGAAACTATTTACTCTCTTATACCGATTATTATGCGTATGAACAAATCGGCGTATATTTTAATAAAACTAAATTGGATTTTCGAAAGAATAATTTCGTCTTATAAACCTTTCATTTTCTACGTTTTGCCGTCGTAGCACATACACACACGCACACACACGCATACACCCTTCCCTTTATTATTATAGAGATGATGTATATTCGTTATGGTGGAGTAGCTGGACTACCAAATCGGGGTCTTGATTTTAAGTGGGAAATTATTAAAAAATATAAAACAATTTTTAAAATCGCGTGAAAGGCAATCACAAATTATCACGTATATCATCAAAAACGCTGTAAATTGTGTAGATACGAAATTTCAGACTGCGCATAAACATTTACAGTCTAAAAATTGATACCAGTACATATTTGCGATATTTTCCAATAAAACGAATTCAACAACAAAAGTCACATAAAATCGCGACTAGAATCTAAAAGGAAAAAGAGAATATTCGAAAGACCATGGCAAACGGCACGCGACAAAAGTTTTCATACATAACTATGATAAACTTACTAAATTGCAACCGTTTTCGATCGAATTAGAATTATTGACTAGCCTTTTCTCAGCAGTGTATTATAAATCCGTAACTAGAGCAAAAATTGCATCTCTGTATTATTCACTAATTATACGGCGACTGAACAGGTAGTCGATAAACCAGGCGACTGGAAGGTCCGCTAATCCGAACCCCAATTCCTGTCCCGGAGGCGAAAATTCACCCCAGACCGGTAATCCGAACACAAAACTCACCCCAATTCATGTCCAGGTGGTCAAAATTCACCCAAGTTTCCCCCGATTTCTCGGAGTTTCCCCCGATTTCTCGGAGTTTCCCCCGGACGGTTCCCGTGCATATCCGATAAACCGAACGTCCAAACAGTGTCCAGAGGTCAATAAACTGTCCAAAGTGTTATTCGGGGGCACAAGTAACCCCAATTAGTGTCCAGGTGCTGAAAGTTCCCACAAGTTCCCCAAATTTCTCCGAAATTCCCCCATACGCGTCCCGCTCGTTTCCGATAAACCGAACCGATTATTAATTAACATAAGTATATTAATTAATGTCCGAAAGTAACCCAAGTCTCCGATCGCCCCGCCCGCACGCTACGTTACCACGATTTTTTTTAAAATTCCGAGGCCTAAGTATGAAAATTCCAAAATTTAACCCCAATATATTATTTAAAGTGTAAATCCAACCTATAACTCCAGTTCACACCTCTCTCACGTATATTTCATTCCCACGCATGCTCCGGTCGCCGTCGCGAAAGCGCACGCGCCGATCCCACGCATATTCCGATCTCTGCCGCGATATCACACCCACACACACACACACACACACGCTCCGTCTCCAAAATTCCCCCGTACGCGTCCTGCTCGTTTCTGATAAACAGAACCGATTATTAATTAACATAAGTATATTAATTAATGTCTGAAAGTAACCCAAGTCCCCGCTCGCCACACCCGCACCCTGCGTTACCGCAATTTTTTTTTTTCAAAATTCAGGACCTAAGTATGAAAATTCCAAAATGTAACCCAAGTATATTATTTAATGTCTAAATCTAACCCAATACCCCCCTTCGCTCCTCACACACGTATATTTCAATCCCGCGCACGCTCCGGTCGCTGTCGCGAAAGCGCACGCGCAGATCCCACGCATATTCCGATCTCCGCCGCGATATCCCCAACGCACACACGCGCTCCCTTTCCGATACTGCGATTATTTCTTTAATATTTCAAAGTCTAAGTATACATAATATAAAATTAGCCGAAGCATAATTTTTTATTTTCCTGATTCCCCGATCTTACTGCCATATTCCAAGACGCACGTCCCGATCCCACACATATATCTAACACAGCGTTATTCTCTGCGAAAACGCACACGCTGACCCCCCGCATATATCTATCATAACGCTCTCCGCCGCGAAAGCGCACGCACCGTTCCCCCGCACGCGCCGACCGTTTACACTATCGCGATTATTTTTTTAATAATTATTTTTTTCACATAATAACCCAATCCCTGCTCTGTTGTCTAAACCTAACCGGTTATCCAAAACATTTACAAATTAACAAATCAATGATTTCTATAGTCTAAAATAGCCTTAGTCTCCTTTACCCCTTCCACCCTCTTTTACGATCGATTTCGTTGTTTTAATATCGAATATATCGCATTCTATTTACTTTTACTACGACCATTAAACCCTCGATCGACGCTCCCGACGCCTCCGTCATTTCATATTGAGAGGTAATTATTTTTTTATGTGACCGCTATGAATGCACACCGTCCATTCCCGTACACCCATCTGATGTCGTTAGTTCCCATACCGTTCATAATAACTTTTATTCAACTCCAAGTATTATGGAATTATTCCAATTATATATTTTCTTCACTTCCGATCATTTCTTCTGACCATTCATAATATTTTTATTTTTCTCCGGTTCTAAAAATAAATCCTACAATGTCTTCAAAGCGATGAATGTGCACATACATGCCGTCGTTAGTTCCCATACCGATCATAATAACTTTTTTCAACTCCAAGTATTATGGAATTATTCTAACTATATTTTTTTTCGCTTCCGATCGTTTCTCCCGAACGTTCATAATTTTTTTCCAGACATATGTATTCAAAAATGAAATCGAGTATAATTTTATTTAACACGGTTTCATAATTTCCCTCTCCATCCCCTATTCATCCTACACAAATTACAATTCTTTCATAATATATGTTCTAGACCCAGTCAATCAATCAACTCTCGCAGAAGTGTAGACGTTGCCTCCAACACCCATTTCACTATCAATTATTGTATATTATTGTTAGATTATTTTTCCAAAAAGTCTTTTGAAATTTTTTTCCGTTCGTACATATTTTTTTTATTTTATTTGCTCGACATCCATTTCCATGCATACACGTTTCCCTAGCAATTATAATATGTTTTATTTATTTTTCAACTCCTCCCAGACTTACATACACGCCATATTGTCACACTCACAGATAGGTTCCTTATTAATCGTGACCATTTTTTTTTTTTTTTTTTTTTTTTTGTATTATCCGCGGGAGCATATCACATCAGACCCACACATATACCACACACAGTTATTATATTTAATTTTTAATTATCGATCTTTAATTATTTTTACTGCTATTATTTTTCTGACACATTCACCCCGTCTTACATACTTTACATCTTTTAACATTTTGATAGAGAAAATCTCAGGGTACTAAATAATTTTTATCAACATCGTAACTAATTTTAATATTATACACATCTCAGTATAATTATTAAACGAAGGAACTATTATTTTCATTGACTATATTGTTGCTACAAACATTAATCGTCCTTTTCCAGGTATAGTCAACCTCTTCATGTATTCGTCTCGTCGTTCTATCAACCTTTGTCCGCTCAATACTCCCCCGCTATTTACAGTTATTCGTTAGAAGAATAATTTTTTAGACTCGTTCAAATACACACATGCACATAAAAAAATCGACATCAACGTCATCGAACACTGATCTCGACATTTCCAAGAAATTCAATCGCTGCTCCACAGTCTAAGATGTCTCCGCCCGCCGCACCAGTCGTTTGTAACATTATCGAAGCACCTGTCATGTACCGATATTTACGACCTTTTACAACATACAAATTCACGACATGTATACACCTTTTCTAGAAAGCATGGTGAAAATGAACAATCTCTCCCGATGTAAACCAGCTTGAATGATGTACCGTTATTTCATTCATTTTGCAGAAGGTTAATTTAAGGCGACCATGCACCTTTTCTACTAATAAATAAGCAAATGTAACCTTTAAACCTTTCTACCTTTTTGCAATCAATTTACTGATTGTACATACTTTTTATATTTTTTTCCACATACTCCTTGATCGTCACAACCACCACAAAAGCGCACCATCCATTCGCACACACTCATCTGCTACCGTTAGATCTCATATCATTCATAATAACTTTTTTCAATTCTATTAGTTTAAGAATATTTCATTTTTTTTTTGTTGTTTTTTTTTCTAACTCTAACATTTTTTTTTTTTCGAAATCTTTCGTATTATATTTTTTCTCTAATATGTATGCTCACTATCGTAGCGTAAATGTGCGTCGCTTATAACCTTACATGCATGTTGCCATACCGTTGTATTAGATCGTGCGACAATGTTATTGAGTCTGCTGAAACAGGATCTTCCTCTTCATATCTTTTGTAGAAAACGGTTTACATGTACACACCTACACTCAAACACACATATCTTCATCTCCCCTTGACAGCGTCTTTCAAACACCTCTATAACCAAAGGAATGTGGTTTTTCTAGTATAACCCTCCCTTTTCAAAGGCATGCATTGAGGTAGATTGTTGAACGGATCTGATCGTGCAGGCAGTATTAGTTTTATGTTAAACGTGTTCATTTTGTAGAATCTGTGTTCTTCACGCATTATTAAAAATTTACTGTAACGGTAAAAGTAATAATTTTCTATTTTTTAGTAGAAAGTTAAAAAAACAGTAATCAAACATGAATAACAATACCGAATCGATTGATATTAAAGCCGACGAATTTATTCAGAATTCCTTTTCGAGTGATAGCGACTCGCATACGTCTTCTTCACCTCCAACACCGCAAAATGATGATGGTTATACATCAGAACAATCAACATCCCTTGTACGTAAAATCGTTGGTCCTGTATTATTATCAGAACAAGTGGATATAGCGGAATATTTTGTAGATATCAGCGTCCATATAGATTGTGATTATGGGTTTCGAGTAACTGAACTAGCAATGATTGATATGTCTGGAGGGAAGTGTTTGCATACGTTGTATAAGCCAAGCAGAGCATGGCATGCATCAAAAATGCCACATTTACAATGTTCTTCAGTGAGTTATTACTTGAAGAACCCTTCATTATTTCCCTGTCGTGAAGAAATATTCATCGCACGCGATATATTCACGATATTGTCCCAAAAACCGAGGGCTCGCGTATATGTTTTAACAGTATATGCTAAACTTACACTAATGGAACTTAACGAAAAGTCTGAATTGTTGCGTGATTTAGACTACGAAATCGTTAATATGGATCAAGTCTTTCGATTATCTAGTATTGAGAATCTACATGAAGAGTATTTTGGTATAAGCAATTTGATAACTTGTAAACACCATAATGAGAATGATAGTTTTCATTGTGCGGTGAAAAACGTTATGGTGATGAAGGCATGGTACGATCATGTCATCCGTCCGCTGAAGCTTATGAATAATCTAAATATAAATGATTTAAGTCAGTTGTTCATTATAACCACCAAAGAAATGATAATTACGTTATTTCCAAGTTGTGTTGGAGACATTTATACATTTTTACCAGATATACTAAAACAGGATGATACGATAAAATCACTTCTACCATGTTTTGAACATGAGAATGATGAAAAATATTATTTCGATGACGATATATTTCTGCATAGTACTCGAAATTGTATGAAAGTAAAAGATTGTATCGACTGCCAACGTACAATTCGCGCAGATTAAAAATTCATTAATTCGATCGTTTTTAACAATTTTGTATATTTTTTCTGTATATTTTTGTGTGTATTTGTACATATATATTTTTTTCAGACCGTTCGTTTTTATGTTTTCTTTAAAATTTTTTAAATATATTTTTATACACATGTAAATACTGTTTTGTATATATTTTGTATATATTTTTTCCCTCAATATCTATTCATTCTCATATTGTATATATTTTTGCTAATTATTTTTAATCTTTTTCCGATCCTTTCCGATTTCCGTTTATTTAATTTATTTAGCGATCTATCCTTCTCTCCCCCTCTTAACTTAAAGTACTGGTAATGACGAAATTTTCAAAAATCTGAACCAGTCGAGTATAATGTATATATAATTATTTAATTTTCGAATATATTTCCACATAATTTGTTCATATCTGTTTAGATTAAAAAATTAGATTTTTGTCTGTAATACACCATTTTTTTACTTTTTTTGTGTGTAATAAGCGAATTTAACTGTTATACTTTTTCACGTACATCACGTATTTCCGCAGCTGTGAGAGTTTTCATCTGTTTGTAAGATACAACCTCTGACTCTAAATGTTCTCTAAATATTTTTTTTTTGAGCCTAAATATTATAGAAATAGCCGAAGTATATTTTTTTCGTTTCTATCCATTTCTTCCGACCGTTCATAATTTTGTATTTTTTCTACAATATGTATGCTCACTATCGTAGCGTAAATGTGCGTCGCTCATAACCTTACATGCATGTTGCCATACCGTTGTATTAGATCGTGCGACAATGTTATAGAGTCTGCTGAAACAGGTTCTTCCCTTTCATATCTTTTGTAGAAACAGACTCACATGTACACACCTACACACACATACACACACATATAACCCAAAGAACACCTGCAAACTTCGTTCAGACACACCTGCATCCAACTTTCACCAAAGGAATGTGGTTTTTTCTGGTACAACCCTCCCTTTTCAAAGGCATGCTTCGAGCTCGAATGTCGAACGGATCTGATCGTGCAGGCAGTATTAGTGTTATGTTAAACGTGTGGAATTTGTTGAAGCTGTGTTCTTCACGCGTTATTAAAATATTCTCAAGAACGATAAAGTCTGTAATTTCCTACGTCTTTTCTCTTTTTCGTTCGCTCTTTATTTTCTGTTTTTTTTCTCTCTTATTGCACGTTATTCTTTTCGCTCTTATTTTCTCTCATTTTTTTAGTATAAATATTACAATAATAATCGAATATGAATAACAATACCGAATCGAATGTCGATAATGTCGCGGATTTCATTCAAAATTTTTTCGTAAATGATAATGATAATGCAATGTTTCCGGACGATTTTCCAAATATACATATGCCGACACCACCACCACCAGCAGAAGAAACATCATTACAAGGGCCTTCGCTACATTCATTCTCAGATTTCATTCCATTGGCTACATCATCACCTTTAGCATCACCGGTAATGTCTCAAGATTTGCAAACTCCGTCGTTAACGCAAGTACCTTCGGTACACGAAGAAAAAGAATATAGCACAACAATGTTGGAATTACCCAAAGAAATATTTAACCGAAAAGCAGTCGTCTATGTTAAAGACCCTAACGATCCAGAAAATAAAAATAGTTTCATGTATGCGGTTTTAGCAAAATTTACATCAAAACCGTCATCGATGTGGCAGTACAATATTCTACAGAAAGTATACGATTTCAGCTTTATTCACTTACCGATCCAATCGCTGGCTGATATTGAAACGTTTGAAAGAATAAACGCTGTATCAATCAACTTATACAAGCTGATAGAATCCGACTATACAGATCAAAGTACATTCAACTACAAAATAAAAGTCGTGTACGCCTTCCGAAAAAATCACAGTTTGTTAAATCATAAACATCACACAAACATATTATATTGGGGATCTAATGGAAATTATCAATTCGCATGGATAAAAAAATTCAGTCGATTGTTGCGGATCCAGTCGCCGAAAGCGAAATTTGTATGCTGGTCATGTCTCGATCCCATGAATACCGATTACGAACATAATAATACTCACAGATGTGACGCAGTCAGTTGGCGTAATATGCACTATATGTAATTAAATAAAGACGTATTTTTCGTATTCATAGATGTATTTTTATTTTTCAAAAAATCTTTTTACATTGTTTCATACAAATTAATGTAATCTATATAATATAATAAATATTTTCATATGTATACATTTTTGTTTTTATTTTCCATAAACTTAAAATTCCAATTTTACTATTGTTGTTAATATATTCCAAACTCCAGTTTGTATTAAATCCTCTCGCTCTTTATGTTGAACAGACGAATCAATATTATTTAACTGTTCAGTTAAGTATGCAGAGTCTTTTTATCTTGCTTAACTTTAAAGATATATGATAGATTCTTTTTTCATTTGACAGTGTAAACGTTTTCTTCTTTTACAATTTTCTTATGCTTTATCACTATTACAACATTTTTCATCATTTTCTAACTAATTGTAAACATTTTTCCACTATTTCGTAACATGTTCTTATGTTTTAAGACTTTTTGCCCTATTTTTTTCACCAATTTATACTATTTCGAAGCATTTCATATGACTGAACGCTACTTAAGAAGTTTTTCGATAATTATCACCATTCCTCGCAATATTCATATGTTTTAACGCTTTTTACACTATTTTTCACAAATTCATGATATTTCGCTTCATTTCTAATGTTTGAACGACTCATATGCAGTTTTTCGACAATTTTTCACCGTTCATCACTATATTTTTTTATGTTGTATCACCTTTTATGAAGTCTTCATCAAATTTTACCTTCATTCAACAATATTTTCGTTATTGTACCCCTTTGAACTGTTGTTTTACCCTAAAAGCGAGTGTATATCTAATTTGTTATAATTAAGAAAGAATGTAATGTATATTACAAATTTCCTTTCCTGGGAGTATGATTGTGTGTGCAGAATAATAAACTCTGGTAAGAAGCAGACTGTATCCACCATCAAGCAGGGTGTGTAAAGCGTGGTAATTAACTCTGGCATTGCACATATTGCAAGGTAGTTATGATATGTTTGAGCATAAATTAGTTGTTGTATATCATTCATGTTAGTCATTAAATGTTCACACTGAGAGATGCAAGGGGGGCGTCATCATATGAACCATTACGATTTTTATAATTATAATATACACTAAGCATGTATGTATTACAACGACCACATCAACTCTGTTAAGGACGGTAATGTTTGGGGGTAGATAGTGAACCGTTACATTAGAAGAGGAACATGGGTACATACATGGAAACATCATTAGCGATATTACATCACATGTATGTCATCAAATTTAACTAAAATATTGCGTCCATAGTAAAAAATGCGAGGATTTTTCCTAAGAGGTTAAATTTTATGTCTAAGATGGCGAATATAATAAAATTGACGCGATTTTAGCTGAAGATGGGGTATTTTACACTAAAATCGTTGTTTTACACCTGAAGTGAGATTATTTGGGGAGTTAAACGGTCTTTTTTCATATAAAATTTTATGTTTTTTCTAAATGTGGCTATTTTTTGTCCTAAATGGAGTAATTTCTGTGTGAATGGCACTTTTTAGACTGGCCTATATACTTCTTGATGTGATATTCCATTCATTGTGAAGCTATGCTTTGAAAGGGTTTGTGTCTGGTTGTGGGAAGTTTCCAAACTTTTCTGATGCATCGATTATAGTATAATAGTTGTTGTGTGTTAGTGAGTTGATGGTGTTTGGATGGGAATAATAAATAGGGGTAAGAGGTGGAGTGTACCACATCAAGCAAGGAGAGTACTGTTTGATAATTAACTCTATCATTTAAACACATTGCAAGTCAGTTATAATATGTTAAGTCAAAATTAGTTGTTGTATCTCGTTCAGGATTTTACATTAAACGATCACACTGAGAGACGCGATGGACTCGTCATCATCAAGATCCATGCAATCATTACATTATTTTTCACTAATTTGTAATCACCATTTTTTTTTTATGTTTTGAACGACTCTTATAATGTTTTTTGATAATTTTCATGGTACAAGGTTCATAATGTAAAGTAATTTTAATTATTTCAACAGTCTTTACACACAAATAAAGCAATATATCTTAAGCACACTCAACATAATACAAATTTTTACAAACAGAAGTAATCAACGGATTTACTTAGAAATTTTAATAAAACTTAAGAATCATATTATATATGAAATTGCTTGTTTTTTCAATCAATGATCCAAACTAGCAGGTTTAGAATTATATCAGACCTCGAGTAAAAACCCCAAATTATTTAATGTGTACATCTTTGCTACTTTTTACCTCATATACGTGAATGTGCATATCTACACATATTCATATATATCTACATATATACATATACATATATATCTATCTATCTATATATATATATATATATATGTGTGTGTAGATATATATGTATATATGTAGATATATATGTAGATATATATGGTTATATTTAGATATATATGTAGATATATATGGATATATATATATATAGATATAGATATATATATAGATATATATGTATATGTATATATGTAGATATATATGAATATGTGTAGATATGCACATTCACGTATATGAGGTAAAAAGTAGCAAAGATGTACACATTAAATAATTTGGGGTTTTTACTCGAGGTCTGATATAATTCTAAACCTGCTAGTTTGGATCATTGATTGAAAAAACAAGCAATTTCATATATAATATGATTCTTAAGTTTTATTAAAATTTCTAAGTAAATCCGTTGATTACTTCTGTTTGTAAAAATTTGTATTATGTTGAGTGTGCTTAAGATATATTGCTTTATTTGTGTGTAAAGACTGTTGAAATAATTAAAATTACTTTACATTATGAACCTTGTACCATGAAAATTATCAAAAAACATTATAAGAGTCGTTCAAAACTTAAAAAAAAAATGGTGATTACAAATTAGTGAAAAATAATGTAATGATTGCATGGATCTTGATGATGACGAGTCCATCGCGTCTCTCAGTGTGATCGTTTAATGTAAAATCCTGAACGAGATACAACAACTAATTTTGACTTAACATATTATAACTGACTTGCAATGTGTTTAAATGATAGAGTTAATTATCAAACAGTACTCTCCTTGCTTGATGTGGTACACTCCACCTCTTACCCCTATTTATTATTCCCATCCAAACACCATCAACTCACTAACACACAACAACTATTATACTATAATCGATGCATCAGAAAAGTTTGGAAACTTCCCACAACCAGACACAAACCCTTTCAAAGCATAGCTTCACAATGAATGGAATATCACATCAAGAAGTATATAGGCCAGTCTAAAAAGTGCCATTCACACAGAAATTACTCCATTTAGGACAAAAAATAGCCACATTTAGAAAAAACATAAAATTTTATATGAAAAAAGACCGTTTAACTCCCCAAATAATCTCACTTCAGGTGTAAAACAACGATTTTAGTGTAAAATACCCCATCTTCAGCTAAAATCGCGTCAATTTTATTATATTCGCCATCTTAGACATAAAATTTAACCTCTTAGGAAAAATCCTCGCATTTTTTACTATGGACGCAATATTTTAGTTAAATTTGATGACATACATGTGATGTAATATCGCTAATGATGTTTCCATGTATGTACCCATGTTCCTCTTCTAATGTAACGGTTCACTATCTACCCCCAAACATTACCGTCCTTAACAGAGTTGATGTGGTCGTTGTAATACATACATGCTTAGTGTATATTATAATTATAAAAATCGTAATGGTTCATATGATGACGCCCCCCTTGCATCTCTCAGTGTGAACATTTAATGACTAACATGAATGATATACAACAACTAATTTATGCTCAAACATATCATAACTACCTTGCAATATGTGCAATGCCAGAGTTAATTACCACGCTTTACACACCCTGCTTGATGGTGGATACAGTCTGCTTCTTACCAGAGTTTATTATTCTGCACACACAATCATACTCCCAGGAAAGGAAATTTGTAATATACATTACATTCTTTCTTAATTATAACAAATTAGATATACACTCGCTTTTAGGGTAAAACAACAGTTCAAAGGGGTACAATAACGAAAATATTGTTGAATGAAGGTAAAATTTGATGAAGACTTCATAAAAGGTGATACAACATAAAAAAATATAGTGATGAACGGTGAAAAATTGTCGAAAAACTGCATATGAGTCGTTCAAACATTAGAAATGAAGCGAAATATCATGAATTTGTGAAAAATAGTGTAAAAAGCGTTAAAACATATGAATATTGCGAGGAATGGTGATAATTATCGAAAAACTTCTTAAGTAGCGTTCAGTCATATGAAATGCTTCGAAATAGTATAAATTGGTGAAAAAAATAGGGCAAAAAGTCTTAAAACATAAGAACATGTTACGAAATAGTGGAAAAATGTTTACAATTAGTTAGAAAATGATGAAAAATGTTGTAATAGTGATAAAGCATAAGAAAATTGTAAAAGAAGAAAACGTTTACACTGTCAAATGAAAAAAGAATCTATCATATATCTTTAAAGTTAAGCAAGATAAAAAGACTCTGCATACTTAACTGAACAGTTAAATAATATTGATTCGTCTGTTCAACATAAAGAGCGAGAGGATTTAATACAAACTGGAGTTTGGAATATATTAACAACAATAGTAAAATTGGAATTTTAAGTTTATGGAAAATAAAAACAAAAATGTATACATATGAAAATATTTATTATATTATATAGATTACATTAATTTGTATGAAACAATGTAAAAAGATTTTTTGAAAAATAAAAATACATCTATGAATACGAAAAATACGTCTTTATTTAATTACATATAGTGCATATTACGCCAACTGACTGCGTCACATCTGTGAGTATTATTATGTTCGTAATCGGTATTCATGGGATCGAGACATGACCAGCATACAAATTTCGCTTTCGGCGACTGGATCCGCAACAATCGACTGAATTTTTTTATCCATGCGAATTGATAATTTCCATTAGATCCCCAATATAATATGTTTGTGTGATGTTTATGATTTAACAAACTGTGATTTTTTCGGAAGGCGTACACGACTTTTATTTTGTAGTTGAATGTACTTTGATCTGTATAGTCGGATTCTATCAGCTTGTATAAGTTGATTGATACAGCGTTTATTCTTTCAAACGTTTCAATATCAGCCAGCGATTGGATCGGTAAGTGAATAAAGCTGAAATCGTATACTTTCTGTAGAATATTGTACTGCCACATCGATGACGGTTTTGATGTAAATTTTGCTAAAACCGCATACATGAAACTATTTTTATTTTCTGGATCGTTAGGGTCTTTAACATAGACGACTGCTTTTCGGTTAAATATTTCTTTGGGTAATTCCAACATTGTTGTGCTATATTCTTTTTCTTCGTGTACCGAAGGTACTTGCGTTAACGACGGAGTTTGCAAATCTTGAGACATTACCGGTGATGCTAAAGGTGATGATGTAGCCAATGGAATGAAATCTGAGAATGAATGTAGCGAAGGCCCTTGTAATGATGTTTCTTCTGCTGGTGGTGGTGGTGTCGGCATATGTATATTTGGAAAATCGTCCGGAAACATTGCATTATCATTATCATTTACGAAAAAATTTTGAATGAAATCCGCGACATTATCGACATTCGATTCGGTATTGTTATTCATATTCGATTATTATTGTAATATTTATACTAAAAAAATGAGAGAAAATAAGAGCGAAAAGAATAACGTGCAATAAGAGAGAAAAAAAACAGAAAATAAAGAGCGAACGAAAAAGAGAAAAGACGTAGGAAATTACAGACTTTATCGTTCTTGAGAATATTTTAATAACGCGTGAAGAACACAGCTTCAACAAATTCCACACGTTTAACATAACACTAATACTGCCTGCACGATCAGATCCGTTCGACATTCGAGCTCGAAGCATGCCTTTGAAAAGGGAGGGTTGTACCAGAAAAAACCACATTCCTTTGGTGAAAGTTGGATGCAGGTGTGTCTGAACGAAGTTTGCAGGTGTTCTTTGGGTTATATGTGTGTGTATGTGTGTGTAGGTGTGTACATGTGAGTCTGTTTCTACAAAAGATATGAAAGGGAAGAACCTGTTTCAGCAGACTCTATAACATTGTCGCACGATCTAATACAACGGTATGGCAACATGCATGTAAGGTTATGAGCGACGCACATTTACGCTACGATAGTGAGCATACATATTGTAGAAAAAATACAAAATTATGAACGGTCGGAAGAAATGGATAGAAACGAAAAAAATATACTTCGGCTATTTCTATAATATTTAGGCTCAAAAAAAAAATATTTAGAGAACATTTAGAGTCAGAGGTTGTATCTTACAAACAGATGAAAACTCTCACAGCTGCGGAAATACGTGATGTACGTGAAAAAGTATAACAGTTAAATTCGCTTATTACACACAAAAAAAGTAAAAAAATGGTGTATTACAGACAAAAATCTAATTTTTTAATCTAAACAGATATGAACAAATTATGTGGAAATATATTCGAAAATTAAATAATTATATATACATTATACTCGACTGGTTCAGATTTTTGAAAATTTCGTCATTACCAGTACTTTAAGTTAAGAGGGGGAGAGAAGGATAGATCGCTAAATAAATTAAATAAACGGAAATCGGAAAGGATCGGAAAAAGATTAAAAATAATTAGCAAAAATATATACAATATGAGAATGAATAGATATTGAGGGAAAAAATATATACAAAATATATACAAAACAGTATTTACATGTGTATAAAAATATATTTAAAAAATTTTAAAGAAAACATAAAAACGAACGGTCTGAAAAAAATATATATGTACAAATACACACAAAAATATACAGAAAAAATATACAAAATTGTTAAAAACGATCGAATTAATGAATTTTTAATCTGCGCGAATTGTACGTTGGCAGTCGATACAATCTTTTACTTTCATACAATTTCGAGTACTATGCAGAAATATATCGTCATCGAAATAATATTTTTCATCATTCTCATGTTCAAAACATGGTAGAAGTGATTTTATCGTATCATCCTGTTTTAGTATATCTGGTAAAAATGTATAAATGTCTCCAACACAACTTGGAAATAACGTAATTATCATTTCTTTGGTGGTTATAATGAACAACTGACTTAAATCATTTATATTTAGATTATTCATAAGCTTCAGCGGACGGATGACATGATCGTACCATGCCTTCATCACCATAACGTTTTTCACCGCACAATGAAAACTATCATTCTCATTATGGTGTTTACAAGTTATCAAATTGCTTATACCAAAATACTCTTCATGTAGATTCTCAATACTAGATAATCGAAAGACTTGATCCATATTAACGATTTCGTAGTCTAAATCACGCAACAATTCAGACTTTTCGTTAAGTTCCATTAGTGTAAGTTTAGCATATACTGTTAAAACATATACGCGAGCCCTCGGTTTTTGGGACAATATCGTGAATATATCGCGTGCGATGAATATTTCTTCACGACAGGGAAATAATGAAGGGTTCTTCAAGTAATAACTCACTGAAGAACATTGTAAATGTGGCATTTTTGATGCATGCCATGCTCTGCTTGGCTTATACAACGTATGCAAACACTTCCCTCCAGACATATCAATCATTGCTAGTTCAGTTACTCGAAACCCATAATCACAATCTATATGGACGCTGATATCTACAAAATATTCCGCTATATCCACTTGTTCTGATAATAATACAGGACCAACGATTTTACGTACAAGGGATGTTGATTGTTCTGATGTATAACCATCATCATTTTGCGGTGTTGGAGGTGAAGAAGACGTATGCGAGTCGCTATCACTCGAAAAGGAATTCTGAATAAATTCGTCGGCTTTAATATCAATCGATTCGGTATTGTTATTCATGTTTGATTACTGTTTTTTTAACTTTCTACTAAAAAATAGAAAATTATTACTTTTACCGTTACAGTAAATTTTTAATAATGCGTGAAGAACACAGATTCTACAAAATGAACACGTTTAACATAAAACTAATACTGCCTGCACGATCAGATCCGTTCAACAATCTACCTCAATGCATGCCTTTGAAAAGGGAGGGTTATACTAGAAAAACCACATTCCTTTGGTTATAGAGGTGTTTGAAAGACGCTGTCAAGGGGAGATGAAGATATGTGTGTTTGAGTGTAGGTGTGTACATGTAAACCGTTTTCTACAAAAGATATGAAGAGGAAGATCCTGTTTCAGCAGACTCAATAACATTGTCGCACGATCTAATACAACGGTATGGCAACATGCATGTAAGGTTATAAGCGACGCACATTTACGCTACGATAGTGAGCATACATATTAGAGAAAAAATATAATACGAAAGATTTCGAAAAAAAAAAAATGTTAGAGTTAGAAAAAAAAACAACAAAAAAAAAATGAAATATTCTTAAACTAATAGAATTGAAAAAAGTTATTATGAATGATATGAGATCTAACGGTAGCAGATGAGTGTGTGCGAATGGATGGTGCGCTTTTGTGGTGGTTGTGACGATCAAGGAGTATGTGGAAAAAAATATAAAAAGTATGTACAATCAGTAAATTGATTGCAAAAAGGTAGAAAGGTTTAAAGGTTACATTTGCTTATTTATTAGTAGAAAAGGTGCATGGTCGCCTTAAATTAACCTTCTGCAAAATGAATGAAATAACGGTACATCATTCAAGCTGGTTTACATCGGGAGAGATTGTTCATTTTCACCATGCTTTCTAGAAAAGGTGTATACATGTCGTGAATTTGTATGTTGTAAAAGGTCGTAAATATCGGTACATGACAGGTGCTTCGATAATGTTACAAACGACTGGTGCGGCGGGCGGAGACATCTTAGACTGTGGAGCAGCGATTGAATTTCTTGGAAATGTCGAGATCAGTGTTCGATGACGTTGATGTCGATTTTTTTATGTGCATGTGTGTATTTGAACGAGTCTAAAAAATTATTCTTCTAACGAATAACTGTAAATAGCGGGGGAGTATTGAGCGGACAAAGGTTGATAGAACGACGAGACGAATACATGAAGAGGTTGACTATACCTGGAAAAGGACGATTAATGTTTGTAGCAACAATATAGTCAATGAAAATAATAGTTCCTTCGTTTAATAATTATACTGAGATGTGTATAATATTAAAATTAGTTACGATGTTGATAAAAATTATTTAGTACCCTGAGATTTTCTCTATCAAAATGTTAAAAGATGTAAAGTATGTAAGACGGGGTGAATGTGTCAGAAAAATAATAGCAGTAAAAATAATTAAAGATCGATAATTAAAAATTAAATATAATAACTGTGTGTGGTATATGTGTGGGTCTGATGTGATATGCTCCCGCGGATAATACAAAAAAAAAAAAAAAAAAAAAAAAATGGTCACGATTAATAAGGAACCTATCTGTGAGTGTGACAATATGGCGTGTATGTAAGTCTGGGAGGAGTTGAAAAATAAATAAAACATATTATAATTGCTAGGGAAACGTGTATGCATGGAAATGGATGTCGAGCAAATAAAATAAAAAAAATATGTACGAACGGAAAAAAATTTCAAAAGACTTTTTGGAAAAATAATCTAACAATAATATACAATAATTGATAGTGAAATGGGTGTTGGAGGCAACGTCTACACTTCTGCGAGAGTTGATTGATTGACTGGGTCTAGAACATATATTATGAAAGAATTGTAATTTGTGTAGGATGAATAGGGGATGGAGAGGGAAATTATGAAACCGTGTTAAATAAAATTATACTCGATTTCATTTTTGAATACATATGTCTGGAAAAAAATTATGAACGTTCGGGAGAAACGATCGGAAGCGAAAAAAAATATAGTTAGAATAATTCCATAATACTTGGAGTTGAAAAAAGTTATTATGATCGGTATGGGAACTAACGACGGCATGTATGTGCACATTCATCGCTTTGAAGACATTGTAGGATTTATTTTTAGAACCGGAGAAAAATAAAAATATTATGAATGGTCAGAAGAAATGATCGGAAGTGAAGAAAATATATAATTGGAATAATTCCATAATACTTGGAGTTGAATAAAAGTTATTATGAACGGTATGGGAACTAACGACATCAGATGGGTGTACGGGAATGGACGGTGTGCATTCATAGCGGTCACATAAAAAAATAATTACCTCTCAATATGAAATGACGGAGGCGTCGGGAGCGTCGATCGAGGGTTTAATGGTCGTAGTAAAAGTAAATAGAATGCGATATATTCGATATTAAAACAACGAAATCGATCGTAAAAGAGGGTGGAAGGGGTAAAGGAGACTAAGGCTATTTTAGACTATAGAAATCATTGATTTGTTAATTTGTAAATGTTTTGGATAACCGGTTAGGTTTAGACAACAGAGCAGGGATTGGGTTATTATGTGAAAAAAATAATTATTAAAAAAATAATCGCGATAGTGTAAACGGTCGGCGCGTGCGGGGGAACGGTGCGTGCGCTTTCGCGGCGGAGAGCGTTATGATAGATATATGCGGGGGGTCAGCGTGTGCGTTTTCGCAGAGAATAACGCTGTGTTAGATATATGTGTGGGATCGGGACGTGCGTCTTGGAATATGGCAGTAAGATCGGGGAATCAGGAAAATAAAAAATTATGCTTCGGCTAATTTTATATTATGTATACTTAGACTTTGAAATATTAAAGAAATAATCGCAGTATCGGAAAGGGAGCGCGTGTGTGCGTTGGGGATATCGCGGCGGAGATCGGAATATGCGTGGGATCTGCGCGTGCGCTTTCGCGACAGCGACCGGAGCGTGCGCGGGATTGAAATATACGTGTGTGAGGAGCGAAGGGGGGTATTGGGTTAGATTTAGACATTAAATAATATACTTGGGTTACATTTTGGAATTTTCATACTTAGGTCCTGAATTTTGAAAAAAAAAAATTGCGGTAACGCAGGGTGCGGGTGTGGCGAGCGGGGACTTGGGTTACTTTCAGACATTAATTAATATACTTATGTTAATTAACAATCGGTTCTGTTTATCAGAAACGAGCAGGACGCGTACGGGGGAATTTTGGAGATGGAGCGTGTGTGTGTGTGTGTGTGTGGGTGTGATATCGCGGCAGAGATCGGAATATGCGTGGGATCGGCGCGTGCGCTTTCGCGACGGCGACCGGAGCATGCGTGGGAATGAAATATACGTGAGAGAGGTGTGAACTGGAGTTATAGGTTGGATTTACACTTTAAATAATATATTGGGGTTAAATTTTGGAATTTTCATACTTAGGCCTCGGAATTTTAAAAAAAATCGTGGTAACGTAGCGTGCGGGCGGGGCGATCGGAGACTTGGGTTACTTTCGGACATTAATTAATATACTTATGTTAATTAATAATCGGTTCGGTTTATCGGAAACGAGCGGGACGCGTATGGGGGAATTTCGGAGAAATTTGGGGAACTTGTGGGAACTTTCAGCACCTGGACACTAATTGGGGTTACTTGTGCCCCCGAATAACACTTTGGACAGTTTATTGACCTCTGGACACTGTTTGGACGTTCGGTTTATCGGATATGCACGGGAACCGTCCGGGGGAAACTCCGAGAAATCGGGGGAAACTTGGGTGAATTTTGACCACCTGGACATGAATTGGGGTGAGTTTTGTGTTCGGATTACCGGTCTGGGGTGAATTTTCGCCTCCGGGACAGGAATTGGGGTTCGGATTAGCGGACCTTCCAGTCGCCTGGTTTATCGACTACCTGTTCAGTCGCCGTATAATTAGTGAATAATACAGAGATGCAATTTTTGCTCTAGTTACGGATTTATAATACACTGCTGAGAAAAGGCTAGTCAATAATTCTAATTCGATCGAAAACGGTTGCAATTTAGTAAGTTTATCATAGTTATGTATGAAAACTTTTGTCGCGTGCCGTTTGCCATGGTCTTTCGAATATTCTCTTTTTCCTTTTAGATTCTAGTCGCGATTTTATGTGACTTTTGTTGTTGAATTCGTTTTATTGGAAAATATCGCAAATATGTACTGGTATCAATTTTTAGACTGTAAATGTTTATGCGCAGTCTGAAATTTCGTATCTACACAATTTACAGCGTTTTTGATGATATACGTGATAATTTGTGATTGCCTTTCACGCGATTTTAAAAATTGTTTTATATTTTTTAATAATTTCCCACTTAAAATCAAGACCCCGATTTGGTAGTCCAGCTACTCCACCATAACGAATATACATCATCTCTATAATAATAAAGGGAAGGGTGTATGCGTGTGTGTGCGTGTGTGTATGTGCTACGACGGCAAAACGTAGAAAATGAAAGGTTTATAAGACGAAATTATTCTTTCGAAAATCCAATTTAGTTTTATTAAAATATACGCCGATTTGTTCATACGCATAATAATCGGTATAAGAGAGTAAATAGTTTCAGATGTGAAATGATTTCATTGCTTTTGTGTACAATGCTATAAATCTAAATTTGTGAAACCAGCCGCATCAGGAAAATATATAGCGCAGTGGTTGCAGCGGCATATGAATAGTACATACTGTTCTAGGAACAAAGCCTTAGAATTTCACTGCAAACAAATTTTTGTAACTATACACATATTTTACATATTGCGAAAGCTTTACAATATGTGAACAAATTTTTGTTTTTCATTGACCTTTACATTTTTATTGTAATTATTCAATAAAACGGAATTATGTGACATAGAACCGTTTAACATACTATTTGTTAAATATAAATATAGTAATTTGAAACAAAATACAAATGTAACTAATTTAAATGTATAAACAAGTTTATGTACTACTTAGAAATATATTTGGGGGCGTAGATGATCAGCTTAAAAATTAATAATGCAAATAAAACCGTACTAAATTAAAAATTTTAAAATTTAACATTCTTTTAAAAAAATTTAAATTGTTTCGTATTTATTTGTCTATATTTCTCTGTGTACGAGGTGTGACAATTGTATTCGTAGAATTGTTTTATAGCGCGACTTGTGGCAACACTGCGATGGTGCCCGCGGTCTCGTTGGAAAAAGGGGACATTTCTGAATCAGTATATCTAGTTTTCATAACGGTAACATGTATATCTCGCGTTCTGTGGTTGTTTAAACAAAGTAAGATTCTTACACGTGTCGTGAAAATGTGCGATACTGAGCAGCGTATCGTGATCAAATTCTTGGTTAAACGCGGAAAGACGTGTTTAAGGAAGACGCTATATGAAACAACCGACTGTTTTCAAGTAGGCTAAGCGGTTTAAAGACGCCCGTGAATCAATCGAGGACGATCCGCGCTGCGGCGGTTCTTCTACCGTAAAAATGGCGGCAAACGTTGAACGTGTGCGCATGCTGGTGCTTCAAGACCGTCGAGTGAGTTGTCGAATGTTAGAAGAAGAGTTAAACATCAACCGCAGGACCATTCAGCAGATTTTAAATGACGATCTAGGGATGCGCAAACTGTGCGCCAAGATGGTTCCAAAACTGCTCACAGCTGAGCAAAAAGAGCTCCGGAGATCTATCTGTCAGGTCATGATTGATCAAATTGACGCTGAAGGAAACCAGTGGATGTCGTCCATTATCACGGGGGACGAGTCTTGGGTATTCAAATATGACCCTGAGATCAAGAGACAGAGCATGCAGTGGGTGGAAAAGGACGGGGAGTACCCGAAAAAAGCTCGCATGTCCAAATCAAGAATCAAGTCTCTACTGACCGCTTTTTTCGATATCAACGGCGTTGTTAATCACGAATACATTCCCGCAGGCCAGATGGTCAATGCAGCATTCTACATCGAAGTTTTGAAACGGTTACGAGACCGCGTGTACCACGCACGACTCGAATTAGCCGGGAAGGGTTGGGTGCTGCATCACGACAACGCTCCAGCACACTCGTCCTTCGTAGTACGCCAGTTTTTGACGCTCCACAGCATCCCCACGCTCCCGCAACCCCCTACAGCCCGGACCTGGCTCCGTGCGACTTTCATTTGTTCCCTCAACTCAAAAGTTACTTGAAAGGAAACCGATACGGCGGCACTACCAAAGTCAAAAGGGTCACAACGAGGGTCCTGATGGACGTATCTTTGGTGGAGAGGGGGGTTGCAGGGTGCTGTCGAACGATGGCGGCGGTGCGCTGATCTCAGAAAAGACTACTGTTAAGGTGTTTAGAGTAAGTTTCCCCCTCCCCCTATTTTTAGGCCCTCTAGGGCAAAATTCTACGACTACAATTGTCATGCCTCGTATTTTATATCGTTTCTATTATTACTTTCTCAACACGTGTCCGTTAAAGTTTATTTATCTTGCAAACAATCTACCGCCTTTAATATTGTAAATATTTCTCCTGTCCGCGCCTTTGATTAAACAACTTCCCGCCTATGTTCTTGGACAAACTGTTAATATGAACTTTCCATATTGACTTCAGTGTGGTTTTAGAGTTTGTTCTGATCATTTTGCTTGTATTATTAATTTTTAGCTGATAATGAGCTGTGCCCGAAAACATTTGCAAATAATAGTAATATCGTTTATACATTTAGATTTGTTTATTATATTTGTATTTTGTTCCAAATTACTATACACGGAATTATGATAAGGAAACCGTTTTTACGAGTGCATTATTCTAATTTATCCTTACTATAAATGATATCGTAAGTATTCAATACTGCATATTTTTTTCACCAACAAGCAATTTTGGACTGTTTAATCTGATGTACTTTTATAACAGCCTGTGTGTGTGTGTGTTTCGATTTATAATTCTTATTAAGTTTTCAGAAATTTTGGTTACACTGTTACGTTTAGCATTTTCATAAATCATTACTAATGAATGCATTTTTTAGACTAATTCATTTCTGAATATTTTGTTGCATGATCTAACCGAAATTTAGTGTCGACTTCTATTTTAACTTAAATGAAGTAACTCTTGATTTTTCAAGACAAACAAGAATGCAAAATTTATAAGAAGCAATATAATCTGCAAGCAGTCTAGCGAATAAAAAATAAAAACATAATTCAGTTTAAACATGTCACCTAGTAAGCTCTGGACAACTGGTTACCCTTAGTAGTCGTAAGTCTAAATGAAATGTTAAAGAAAACACAATTCTACTCGTACTAAATAAAAATTTTCGCATTTTAATTACAGGTATATTCGATCATTAACTTTTAAATCACGGACAATATCACTAAAATAATTCGTATAAACAGTATTTTCTAATCTAAATTACAATGTCATTCTTACTCTTTTGTAAAACAATACTGTCACAAAATCTATTACGTGTTTGTGCTACGTTTAGGCATTTAAATTTTCCTTCTGTTCTTTGCCAGTTCTGATTTTTTTTTTTTTTTTTGATCATTATGGAAAAAGACTTCACCCCGCTTGTGAAAAATAGTCAATTGGAACTGGCTCTTCTACAAAAAATTTTGATCCAAAAGTTGTCCCCATTGCGAGATATATGTATAAAATAATAAGCGACTTTCACAGTTATTCATTCACGTGTTGTTAAACATTTTAAAATGATTTTAAATATTAATCAAGTAGCCGGAAATAATTAAAAATTGAGAATTTAAGAGCATGATGTATCAGAAAAGTATTAATCTCTCAGTACCCACCTGTAAAAGGAGTTATCATCTGAAATTGTTGGGGAACTAGCGAACGAAGCGAGCAGATGCAACACATACATATATGCACTATACATACTTACATACATATATTATAATTCAGGAAATTTGTTTTACGCTGTAAAGCTGGTCGTCAAAATGAACAAAAAAGTCCTGAGGGAAAAATCATTTGGCCAAACAATTAATTAGTTATAATTAATTAAATTATTTAATTTAAATGATTTTTTTTTTTTTGTATAATCAATATTTTATAAAATAAAAAGAAAATAAATATTGAAAAGAAGTAAAATATATATTAAATATAGTCGTAAATGTATAGTCAACAATGATTTGTCAATGGCCTAAGCGCTCAATATGTTGACTATTATTTCGCTGTACCATCAACTCTGCACTTAGCGTAACGTTGTTTACGGCTCATTGCAGGCTATACACTTACGACTACATCTAATACATATTTTACTTCTTTTCAATACTTAATTTTTATTTCAAAACATATTGAATCATAAAAAGAAAATATTTATTTTTTTATTACAATGAATTAATCAAAATAATTATAACTAATTAATTGTTAGCCCAAATAAGTTTTCCCTCGGGACACTTTTGTTCATTTTGACGAGCTTTATAGCGTAAAGCAAATTTCCTCAATTAGTTTCAGAACACCCTGTATATATATATACATATATACATATATATATTTATAATGTAATATATGCTTCCAGACTTGCACTGATAAAATGTTATTCCTTTTAATGATTAAATGCAAAAACGTTTTAATGTAAATTTTCAGTCGTTCAATACTCTTTTAATTCTACCGGAATTATTATTTTTTACTTTTATAATTATTTTTCAACTAATATTTAATACTATAATTTTAAGAAAATGTTTTTACATTGTGTTCTATATGCAAATTTATTTCACCAATTTTAAAAGATTTCATAGAATACGAAAATGCAAATTTACTCTATTTTATTCCCGAAAAAATTTAGGTTTGAAATAGTAACTGCGTCCTAAAAACTTCTTTTTAATTTAAAGCGAAAATCGTAGCGGACACTACAAAGAAGCTTTTCAAAAAAAAAGCCTGAGTCAAAAAAGCTTAAGACTTTCCAGCAGAAAGCGGATTTCATGTAAAAATATTCCAATGAGTAATGATTTTTAAAGTAGTCACGTCATGCGAAAACCCCATAATTTCATTTTAAATATATTCGTTCGATTTTTGTGTTTTTTACGATTTTCTAGTAATAGCAAAGTCGCTAACGGACATTTTAATAGTTCTTCGCAACTCGAAATTAGTATAAAATTTAAACATACTGTAGACGTAAAGATCGGGTTATATTCAGGATCGGTTGTTTTTCTTGAATCGATTTATCGCTTGAAAATTGTACTAAAACCACCACATATGCTAAAGCTGCCCATAGCGCCTAATTAAAATGAAAGTTTCTTATTAGTACAACGACGCGAAATTATTATTCCTTACTATCGTTTGCAATTAAATGCGATCCGTGAGTCGCATTAATATTCGGACATCCTGTTGAAAAATAAATAAGCGTCAAAGCAAAAATAAAAAAAGGTTTTTTTATTTTTTATTTTATTTTTTTTTTATTTATTTTTTTTAAATTAAACTTTCCTAAATAGTCATTTTATAAAATAACTCCGAAAAAAAGCAATATAAAAAGTAATCAGAGTGAAATAAGACGTAAATTATTGGAATTTCCGGAGATAATGTATATTAAAACACTTGCTGAGCTGTTCCGCCCCAGAGTAAATATCGCACGCAGTGTAACGTGAATGTGATGCTAGTCACCCGCGAGCAATTAATTCTGCTGATAATACTCATCGACTCGTCAAAAACATTGCTTATAATTCACAACCTGCTCGCCGAAAAACCATTCAACAATGCCCGATGAATAAGAAAAGACCACCTGGAATTTGTCTTAAAGAAATTTTGGAACAACGTAATCTTCATATAAATAAGTCTATACCTGCTTGTTAATATTTATAAAATAAAATGAATAAATACCCCTCATTAACAAACAAAATTACTATTAAATAATTTACACTTTAATATAAATTAAAATAAATACCTCAATTTATGGAAACTAAAATTTAAGCAGTTTTAACGCCTCAATTTTAGTTTTATCTGAGTGTACTGTCTATTGTTAGCTGATGATATAGCCCGAAAACGTTTCCTTAAATTGAGGTATTTATTTTAATTTTTATTAAACTGTAAATTATTTTATGTTTATTTTCGTTTGTTATCGAAGTAATTATATAAGTACTAACAAGCAAGAATGGATTTTTATTTACATTTATTAACTTCTGTTTACGTAAATTTATTAATCGAAAAAAAATAAATGAAATAAAAATGGATTTAAATTTAAAGCCCAGGATATGGATAAGTAGATGAACAGTTTATAGAAAATGTGAACGCTATACGAAAAATAAAATGATGAAGAAAGAATAAAAAAACAAATGATTGCACTGACGAAAGCAGGGGCCTGCAGAAATGATGCTCTAAGAGTTTGTCATAGAAGGTACAAAAAAATTAGCGTCCCTTACTACTCCAGAGCACGGCTTATGTGCCGAAGCAGTTGTTCTTCACTACCATACTCTTTACCTCTAGTCTCAATGTTACAGTCGCTCAAAGTCCCAGTCTACAATCCAAACAATTCATCAAACCTTTTGTTAACCAGTCAGCTAAAATTAGTCGGTCAAAGAAACGACATCCATCCTCTCCCAAAACCATATTTTCCAAACTCCCACCGTGAGTACTTCAACCCCCCCGAAATCCGATTGAATTTGACAGAAATTTTTAAATCAGCAAATAAAAATATAATCTTTGTAAAATTACAACTAATCCTCCAAGAGTACCCTGAACCACATTACACCGATGGCTCTAAAACCCAAAATAGAGTGGCTGTGCCCACTCTATTAACACAAAAATATTCTCACATCGTTTGAACAACCGTCTTCTGTTTCATCTGCAGAACTAACTATCTTTTTATGTCTCCAATATTATCTACTTCACCTTTAACACAACAAAACCTAATAATCCTATCTGATCTTCCATCATTTTAACTATACTTCAAGATCAAAACCCAATTATTTGGCGCATTAATGTAATCTTAAATTCAATGCATTTGAAATTTATTTAAAAAAAAAAATGCATCTAGATCTCGGGACATGCAAGAATTCCCCCGTGGATAGGGCCAAAAATTAATTCAACTGAACATAAAAAAAGAAAAATGTAAATACTTAGACAGGTGTTTAGGGGTGGGTGAAGCCACAGTTAGAATTTACATGTTATATCAAATCGGCATCTATGCATCGCAGATGTTAACAGATCATTCAGCCTTATCTTTCTAAGATGGAGTTTATAAAATATTATTTACAGCGAAGAGAGTGATTTAATAATTGACCGAATTCAGCGATGATACTTCTACACCAGTCCTACGCCGGCACAACATTTTAACACAGCTAAAATTCGTCAACGGTTCAAATAAAAAGTGATTATAATAATAGCGAATACAATATTGTAACGTATCGAAAATTAAATTTAAAACAGAATGATAAAATAGTCTTCCTCGATAAAACTAGATCAGCCTACACTGTTTTCTCATTAAGAAAGACACGTCAAATAGCAAAAATAATAAACTATCCAACGATCCTACATTTACCTGTGCCAAAGTCTGAGATATATCTTCGAGTTTTTTACTCGAGAGCCGCGTGTGAAATTGAAAAGAAAGAAATTGGAACATCGAATAAAAAGTTTGTAGTCAAATCGGTAAATAGGCGTATCTAATTTAAATACATATATATATATATATATATATATTGTCGTAATTCAACTTGGATGGATGTTTGTAATACAACTGTGCGAAATCATCAAACAGAATTCGCATTGCCAGGAACGAGTTGTTTCGTATTATAGTAATTCGTGGTACATCACAAAAATGGAACTCTGTGACCTGCGAGAGAAAACCTTTAACCAAGTCATCGCGTTAGAGTAGACAGAAGGCGCAAACTTCAATTGTTGAATTATACATATGAATACAGCGGCTATTCAGCCATTCGATAATAGTGATGAAACTAGACAGCTGAAACGCTTAAAGCTTTTTGATCCGTCTACTTAACCAAATTGGTGTGTTTTTATGTTTGGTGCATTTGTACGGTCCAATCTGTATAATTGTGCTCGTATAATAGTCCCGATATGAAAATTGAAAAAAATAAATAAATAAATAAAAGAAAAAAGTAAAAGAAAACGAATTTTGGAATGACTTTTATTTTTTGTTGTCCCGTATTTCTGTTCGTCTTCTTCAATGTTTGCCGTTTATTTATAGTCGAGATAAACTTCCTTATCTCTCTTTCAGTTTTTCTAATTACGTTCATTTTATTGAATGTCTTTCTTTCCGTTCTGTTCTTAATCTTCCCCTCAACGTGTCCGCAGAATTGAATTTTCCAATGCTGTAGGTTCCCTCTTTCCTGCACATGTCGATATACCTATACTAACCGGTTCCAAAGGACTAAATGTAGTTAATTTTGCCTTTTTATGTCCTGCCTTTTAAACTTTCCTCTTTTTTCTCAGTTTTCCATGCGAAGTCTACTGCCATTTTACACGATGTTCACTTTCATAACTAGTTTTCCATAAGGTGCTAGTAATTTCAGATTTTAAAGTATTCTGCAAGCTCTTTATCCTTCTCGCGATTATGCAATACTTCTCATACGCTTCCTCATATCTTCTATGGATCTTTGGTTATTAAGGAATTAGTAAATATCCATTAACCCCCGTTCTTTCGTTTCCAGTGGCAGATTTTTGGTCATATTTTCAACTCATAATATTATTATTTATTCCTTAAACAACTCATTCTAGACTACGGTTCACGCCCTATTCTTCTTCATTTTTTTAATCCTGCCTCCCTTTACCTCTCTATTCAGCTATCTCTTTCACCTCATTCATAATTTTCCAGATACTTGTCCTATCTTAAACACTGCACAATATCGGCTATTTGTCGTCTCCATTTTAATCATGGATTCCTTCCTGCATCATTTCCTCGCTTTTCATGCTTCTACCCCACTTTGTCCTTTTCATCCCCCTTTTAATTACTTTCTTTATGAGTAGTCTAATATCAACATCCTAATATAGAAATTCATGAAACATTTACGCTATCAGCTCCGGTTTTAAAAAACTGAATAGTTTACTAATGAAGTTTGTATAACCTTGGAAAATTTTAAATCATGGTTATTTCACTTCACCAGAAACGGGAGTCGTTTTAAGAAAAGTTTTAAAAAAAATTCTCTTGGAAAAGAAATTGGATTTTAAAATACGAAGTGATTAGAATTACTGACGAGATTCACGACTTTACCACACTCGTATGTACTTTTCATTTTAGCAAATAATGCTATCTTTGTAAAATCAGATACAAAATTAAGGCGACCATGTTATATGTAAGCTTTATTGATTTTCCATACTCCAGTACTACTCTTATACGGGTATGGTAAGTAATTTAAAATATGACATAGCAACAAAAAATACTAATGCACATACAAATAAAAAATCCAACAAGTGTGCTCGGACGGTGGTATTTTCGTGAGACCAAAAGAATAACTGATACACCAACAAACTGTCGTTTTCATTAATTAAATTCAAGGTACTCTACTGTTTCTAGGTCAGATGAACTCTCGTGAGTTCCGAAACATACTCACCAGGAAATGAAAAATTTAGAAACCCTCATGTTATCCTTAATGTCGCATAAATCTCAGAGCGGTCCACTTCTGCTTGATAACTTTCTATTAAAAATAATAGCCGAGAAATGGTGCAAAGAACGGACATCTAAGACTGCATTCTTGATCAAATAAATCCGATGACCGAACCATAGGGACTGCTAGTTAACAATTTGCAGGTCGAATATGCAACTATCAAACAGTTAAGCATAGATAAAGTCACAACTATAATACATACTAAAGAACAATGCTTCCTATCGCATGTCCATACTGCGCCAAATAACCGTCCGTAACACAATTTTGATGCAATTCGCTCAGTTATTTTTACACCGTTAATAGAAATATTGTTTAACAAGCCATTCACATCCTGCAAAGGTTTATTTGTGGTGGCAGAAACCAATAAGTCCTCTTTAAGCTTACTTAGGAAGCTTTCACGGTGATAACCATGGTAGTTAAAGACGTTGATCAAATTATTATCTCTTAGTCAATTTTAAAAAAATAGTCAACAAATATGAAACAAATGAAAGAAATATTATAAATAATTTAATATTGAAAAATAATAGCAAATATTCCTCATACTATTTAATATAGTCGATAGAAAGAAAGTAACTTCTCATGGATCTGCTTGGAAAGATATTTGCTAATCATATTTGTTTCATTTTTCATGCTATTGGCTTTTTAATTCTCATGGGGATGCATAGAAAAAATATTTACGGATTCCGAAAGTTAGTGTACACAATTCAGTTTATTTAAAGTAGATTTTCATTACAAAAAAAAAAAAAAAAAAAACTGAAAAGAAAACGAAAATCAGATGTAATTTAGATTTCGTTAGTTCTTACAGTTTGTCATATGGCTGGTTATTAGTGTATCCTAAAAAAAGCGGTACTAGATTTTTAAAAAAGTAACAATTGTATTCTAATGTTCTTGTTGTTTCTTCGCTCAATTTTTTTGATGTTTAGCCCCCCCGAAAAAGTGGTTTAGGTACGCCACTGCTACCGTGTGACTATTAGTGACTATTTAATCATTTTTATGATAATTTTTATAATAATCTCTGCCGTCGCCTGGGATCTAACTCAAGACATCCATAATGGAATTATTCGAATGCTCTAGCATTGGCTATCGTGACGATCATGCATCTATTATCGCGCGACATATTCTCACATGTCATTCATAAAAGTTAACATCAACTGCGTTAATTGTAAATAAAATCAAACTATAATATTTAATTACGCAAAAAATAATTGTCGAATAAAAAAGTATTTCCTATTTGTTTAAATGGTATGTCGATTTTTCATCGGTTCTTTGTTTGCTGTTCTGTGAAACAACCCAGCTAGCCCACTGCTAAATCAGCCCCTGTACTAATGTAAATAGCTATACAGTTCTTTTAACTTAAAATTTTAATGCCTAATTTAATAATTTTAAAAAATTAATAAATTCCGTAAGCGATTCGTTTTGTCCATCGCAGTGATAAAATAAGTATACCAAATAAATGTAATGTCATAAAACTGGCTTTTATAATAAAATTATTATTTAAAAAAAGAAAAAAAGTCTTTTTATAAATATTTTTGGATAGATTTTCAAAATTACACGAAATTTAGCGTCTGTTCCTTTAAAATAATCACAGGCCCTAATATTTTGTTTATTCGTTCATTCATTCGTTCATTCATTCGTTCATTAATTCGACGCGTGAGATGATGGGCTAATTTAAAAACCATTTACTGACCACCAATTTATCTAAAAATATTTTTTTTATGAACGAGAAAATGATAATAATAACGAATTTATAAATAAGATAAACAAATAAAAACATATTACCGAATGAAAGAAGGACAAATCTAAGTTGAACAGTCCCAACACGCACACTTTAAATTTTCTGATACGATTTTGGCACTGAAAAAGCTTAATCTGAAAAACGATATAAAATAAAATAAATTTAATCCATACCGTAACGAATAAAACAAAATAAAGTTTGAAAAAAAAATCATTTCTTTTTTCGGCTTTACACATATTTTAACGACATCGAGTGATTTTTATTTTTTTTAATTAAAATATTCGGTTAAACAAATCGTTAATATGTAAATCCGATTAAAGAAACGCTCAATACGTGTGTGTGTGTGTGTGGAAGAAGAGGTTGTCTATTATCGAAAACGCCGTCCAGTTAACTGATATTTGAACAAGTCCATTTATTTCGGCGGTATTATACAGCAAAGCACTAAAGAACCAAACCGAGTAATAATAGTTTATAAATTTCGATTCGAACGGAACCGGAAGGCACAAAAGGAATCGTAATGCATATTGATGATTTCTACTTTAATAAACATACCGAGTGAAGAGATAAACTGTTTATAGCTATCTCTATTTAAATAGTTTCGGTGACTATTATAATAAAATTTGAGAATTTTGTATTCGGCAATCTTTGAATCATCAACATAGTACATCTGTTTCTTAGCTTTATATATAACTCGAAACCATCTCATATTTTTCAACCTTTTTTTTATTATTATTATTACATTAGAAGGTACAGGCGCCGGCTGCTCAAACGGGCCATATGCGCCCGGGGAACGGAAGAGATACTAAATTGAATTTAGGAGGTTAAGGGAATGAAGGAATTGGAACGCACTGCGGAAATGACACGGAGAATCAGCTAGGAGTTGTGATAAGGAAGGGGAGAGGCCATGCTGGGCTCTAAGTGCTATAAGGGAATGACAAGATTTTAGTAAATGGGGAATGGAAAGCTGGGTTCTTTGGCAAAAGGGACAAAGAGGAGGATCGGTGCGTATGGGTCAGGCGGGAGTGGGAAATCCTAAGTCTGGTAAGAATAATATTTTTTTTCCTTGAACGGAATGGAAGGGGTATCTGAGATAGAGGATTAGGTTTAACAAGGAAAAGGTTTTTTTGTTGACTAGAACTCCATACTTGTTCCCAGGATTTAATTATAAGGGATTTCAAGAAGGATTTCATATCGCTGGTAGAAGAGAAGTACGAGGATATGGATGGAAGCCGGGATGCCTCCATAGCAGCTCGGTCGATGGCCTCGTTACCAGGGAAACCAATATGGCTGGGGATCCACATGAAAGATATAGAAATTTGGGATCGAATAAGGAGATCGTAAAGGAGAAGGATGCGTTGTACAATTGCATTATCTGTGTAAAAGTTGTAGAGGGACATTAGAACACTGAGTGAATCAGTAAGGATGAGGTATTTAGAAAAGACACTTGAAGATGGCGAAAGATTCAGCCGAAAATACAGAGCAGGATTTCGGAAGACGGAAGCGATGTGTGGTAGAAGGAACAAAAAAGGCTGATCCAACATGGCCAGTAGATTTTGAGCCATTCTTAAAGCAGAAGATGTAGTCAGCGTATTTGACAGTTTCGAAAGTAATGTATTGATGAAGGATGTAGTCGGGATATATGGATTTGGGTAGATGGATTAAGTTAAGATTGATATCTGGAGTTAGGAAAAGCCAAGGAGGAGGGTTAGTGTACAACTTTGGCAAATAGTTGAATGATATTAATTAATTGGTGAATGAAACAAAAACTATTAAAAATGGGCAAACTCTAATAGACAAAAAATAAAAAAGTAAACGTTATTGTCCTAAAAATATTTCTACCAGATGTAAAAAAAAAATAAATTTAAAATGCTTGAAGACAAACTTTTATTTTATACACAAACTATTAGCGGTAACAAAAATTAGACTAAGCTTTATTCGGATAATATTGGTAGAAAATGTAAGAAGAAAATTTATAATTCTATCTGTAATAAACTTATAATTTATCGTGTTTGATAAAGTCGTATGTTATTGCGTTCCTTTTGGTTTTTCTTTATTCTATTAACTGATAAACCGATCGCTAATCTATTTTTACGTTGATCCGCGGCGTCAAGATGCAGCGGAATCAGAAACCGCCCCCGAACACGACGGCTACCAAGTCGTCCCCTGCCGCCGCGCCGCCGGTAGCAGCTTCAACCACTGCCAGAACTGCGTCTGCTGTGCCCAGCAACAAGCACAATAAGCCAACCGGTACCGGTGAGTCCGTTCGATTAGCAACTACTACCGTTAAACCGCAACTCAACATCACTAACACACCGCACACACATACATCTCACTACACACACACTACTCCTGCCGCCCCTCGACTCACACTTCCCCAGTCGTCCGCTACACACACTAACGCAAACCTTACCGTCAACACCGTTAACACTAATGCCACTACTTTGCCGCAGCAAGCGACATTACCGAATATTCCCTCTTCTAGCTTCGGCAATGATTCGATTTCAGATTCCGATAATTCGAAAACGATTTCTTTCGCTAATGCGGTCAAATCGTCGAAAGTTAAAATTTCGCCGCTAACTTCTTTCTCGCCAGCCAATGACGAAAATGCAATATTGTTCCCGTTCATACCTCCATGTGCAATTCGCGACTACTTTGTAGCAATAAAAAACAAAACCGGCAGCGCATTAAACATAACCACCGGTTCTCGTATTAGTCGCGACCGAGTGGTAGTTTTCCTAAAATCAAAGGAAGTTGTCGAGACATTTTTCGCCGGGGGCGGGACAATCTCGCTCAATGGTCAAACAATTCAAGCCCGAAGACTACGAAACCCAGCAAACAAACTAATTTTTTCTAACGTATCAGCGACGATACCTAATGAAGCGTTGTATAACTATGCCTCTTCCCTTCCGTTAAAATTACTTACCCCTATCGCTATTCTTCGCGTGTGCCCGCTTGATGATGAATTTGGACACATAATCTCCTTCCGTAGGCAGGTTTACATTGAGCAGGTAAACTGTAAAGAAATTCCAGAATCTTTCATTTTAAAGTATAATGGCATCGAACACCGTATTTTCATCAACTTAGTTGATCATGTCTGTCCCAACTGCAAGAATAAAGGGCTGGAAGAACTCCCAATAGAGACCCCCTCCCAGAGAAATGAACCGGTTGAGGCAACAGATGAATGTCCCATCGTCGAACAAAATACCCCTCAACATAAGAGACCGCACCCGCCTACACCTGAGGCAGCTCAACCACAACCGATTTTCTCAGCGCAGCCCCTCGTAAAACGTAGCACCCCCCCATCCCAGCATAATGATGTCGATATTTCCTCATCTTCCGTTCCTCTCCACCCTACACCCCAACCTTCCACTACCAACACCACCCACAAAAAAGTAAATGACATAAATGTCCTGATGGGCGAAGCCAGTTCTTTATTCCTCCCTGACCATGCGCCCTTAGCCTTTTCCTATCAGGAACTCCAGACGTTCATTGCAAAAATCAGCAATGCCTCGGATTATATAAATTACGCACGTAATTTTACAACTGACCGAGAAGGTCTAGTGCACTTACTTTCCACAATCAAACCATATCTCGGAGGCGCAAGCATTAAAAATCGCTGCACTCGCGTTATCAAAAGTTTACAAGAACCACCCTCGCCAGAAATAACGTCGGAGGACGACAGCAGCTCACAAGCATGCTAACACGTCACCTTCCTCTTCTTTTTACCTTAACGGATACCCCATATCCACATAGCCTTTCTTATTTCCGTTAAAAATGGCGTGCAATCATGTTATTATGCAGTGGAATTGCAGGGGCTTCTATAAGCACATAGAAGAGCTCAACATATTAATAAACACCTATTCTCCTGCCATTATCTGCCTGCAGGAGACTCACTTTAAACAGACCCACAGGCCGAAGTTAAAAAACTATAACCTTTTCCGTTTAGATGACGAACAAGGTTTAATCGCTTGCGGTGGGGTGGCAACATTTGTACATGTGAGCTGCCCCGCAGTCCATCTTTACAGCAATACCACGTTACAGTCGTTAGCAATTTCGGTTAAAATGGCAAATACTCGTATTTCCCCTTTGACTATCGCCAATTGTTATCTCAAACCCACCACTAAAGTTACACGAAGTGAAATCCAATCACGCATATCTGTACTAGGCACCCAAGCGATTTTACTTGGCGATTTCAATGCTCACTCTCCCCTATGGGGAGCCGCATATACGTGCCGACGGGGAACTACGATCCTTAACAGTATCTTGTCCAGTAATCTAATTCCGCTGCCACCCCCAAATCACACCCACTTCAATTCCTCCTATAATACATTCTCTACAATTGATCTTATCTTTTCTTCCGCATCACTCTTTCCTCTTCTCACAATAACAGTCCTAGAGGACTTATGTTCCAGTGATCATTTTCCTATCCTTACTTATTTCCCTAATTCTCCCTCTAGTAATAATCTTCTGCGAATCCCAGCTCACTTCCGTTTCCGGAAAGCAGATTGGACAGCGTACAAATCTAAAGTAGTAGTTCCCATAGATTTTTCGCCTTCAATTGAGCACAATTTAAATAGACTAATAAACGCCATGAATTCCGCAGCTTTAGCCACTATCCCCACATCTCGCCCCGTAAGACGATCCTGCCCTGTCCCGTGGTGGACGCCGGAAATCCAAGCAGCAATTTCGCTAAGAAAGAGGGCGCTGAGGAAATACAAATCTTCAAAGGCTTTATCTGATTTGATCAGTTTTAAAAAGCACAGGGCAAGAGCTCGGCTCTTGATCCGCATAAGTAAACGTGAATCCTGGAAATCCTTTGTTAATTCGATCTCTTCGTCTACACCTACAAGTACTACGTGGAAGAAAATTAAATCGTTAAGCGGAATTCCTAGTTCATCCTCTCCCCCATCCCTGCTAATAAATAATAGTTTGGTGGCTGACCCGCAGTCTGTAGCAAATGCTTTCGCGGCACACTATTCCAAAGTATCTTCCTCTTCCTCATACTCTGTTGACTTCCAATCTTTTAAAGCAGAAGCTGAGAAAACACCGATATCCTTCTCTTCTGAGAGCGATGACAATTTTAATCTTCCTTTCACACTTTCCGAACTTAACTATTAATTAACCTATAAAACGAGATATAGTGCCCCTGGCGCCGATACCATCCATCCTTTCATGATCAAACATCTTCCTAACCCAGCTAAATCGTTCCTTCTCCACATCTATAACCAAATATGGTCGACTGGTGACATGCCATCAGCTTGGAAAACCGCAGTTGTAGTTCCGATCCTTAAGATTAATGCTGATCCCTTTCTATAGTTTCCGTCCGATTTCCCTAATTAGTGCTCTGTCGAAGGTAATGGAGAAAATGGTTAATAGACGGCTCCTGATTTATCTCGAATCGAACAATTTAATTTCCTCCATACAGGCTGGCGGCCGTACACGTAAATCCACTTTATCTCATCTTATTAGCCTTCAAAGGCAAATTCTTCATGCCCAAAGTAATGGTCAGTGTCTGTACACAATATTTTTTGACATTGAAAAAGCGTTCGACCGTGTATGGCGGTACGGCTTGCTACTTAAACTGAAAAATGCCGGAATAAATGGCAAAATGGGCAATTTTATCCTACATTTCTTATCTAATAGAGCAATGCAAGTGAAAGTAGGCTCTGTGATGTCCTTTCCCGTTCCTATGGAAAATGGAATCCCACAGGGATCCGCACTGGGTGCGACTTTATTCATCCTATTTATTAACGACATTTCCTGCAGTATTAGGCCGCCAGTAACAGCCCGATTATTTATTGATGATCTGAATATATCAATCTCATCCATCCTTCTATCTAATGCCCAGTCCATCCTCCAAACGACAATTGATAAGCTATGTACATGGGCTGTACACAATGGGCTAAAGTTCTCCTCTTCCAAAACTTCATGTGTCAACTTCCATAGGAGTCGTCTGCACAGAGATAACCAAGGAATTCGCCTTCATCTCAATAATTTTCCTCTTCCTTTCTCCAGTTCTGTAAAATTTCTAAGTCTAGTTTTTGATTCCGCTCTGTCCTGGTCTCCTCATATTTCCAAGCTTAAAAATAAATGCATGAAAAACCTCTCCATTATAAAATACTTGTCCAGTCCTAAATTCAATATTGATCCCAAGCTACTTGTCACCATTTATAAAGCCCTTATCCTTTCCAGATTAACCAACGGGTGTCAGGTGTACTCCTCGGCTAGTCAGTCGTTACTCAGGTCACTTGATCCAATACATCATACATCTATCCGATTAATTCTTGGACTTCATCGAACTTCTTCATCAGCAAGTGCTTGTTTCCTTAGCGGCATACCCCCACTTCCCCTGATCCGTTCTTCTATTACCGCACGCGATTTAATCCACTGGTACCTTCATCAGTACAAAATTAATTCCTTCGCAAACATTACTGATATTCCGCTCCCTTCTTTCGCTAGTGACCCAATCCCTGGATTATTCAAACAAACTATTGATAGTGGCGTACAATTGCCAAATCCTGACACCCCTTATTACAAACTTCCCCCGTGGGAAGACATCTCTGCAAGAATAGACACATCTCTCTTGGAGGCAATAATTCGCGGACCCGGTGTGGACATAACTCACCGCGTTGCCGAAAAAATCAATAGTTTTCCCAACTCTTTGCATATATATACTGATGCTTCCAAAGCAGACCCGCAAATTTCCCCATGTCCAATCACGTGCGCTTATGAAATCAGTGGTGAAATCGCTTCGTTGCGTCTAAATGACTATTGCTCGGTTCAGGAAGCAGAATTGTACGCCGTATACAGTAGCCTCGTAACTTGTTTGGAGTCAGGATGTATAGATAGAAGCATACTTTTAGTGACTGACTCTTCGGCCTTGTGGGTGCCTAGTCATATAGGAATTCAAGGCAACGAGCGAGTTGACATGGCGTCCAAATCAGCTCTGCGCGCACCAATGCCGTTTGCAGCGCCACCAATCTGCAAAGTGAAGATGTATTTTCATGAACGCATGATGGCTGAGTGGATCAGCCAGTGGCAAAGGGATCGATCTTTTATGAAGTGCATAAAATTTACGGCTGATCCATGGTTCCCTTCTCTTTACCTTACGCGTCGAGAATATGCTGTGTTAAATCGGTTGCGAGTTGGGCATACGGCGGTCTCACACAATTATATACTTGAGGGTACCCCTCTCCCACCCACGTGCTCTTTCTGTTCCGGCCCTTCTTACCCTTCGGTAGAACACCTACTGCTACAGTGTACGGCGTTCGACCGCTCCGCTTTTGCCGGTATTCCTCTGTCAACTATACTGTCAAATGACCCAGCGTGCATACGAATGCTACTCACTTTTCTTCTAATAACTAAACTATGAAATAGCCTTTTTACCCTGGCCCATGTGCTGTAATAACCATTGTAGTTAAAAATGGTGCATGGGCGCCACCAGAAAAAAAAAAAAAAAAAAAAAAAACCAACTTAGAAGGAAGTCGCTCTACGTGCCACCTCTACGCAGTTAATAAAAAATCAACCCAAACTGATCTGGGATGCGAAGACAAACAAAAAAAAAGAAACTGACTCAATTTTCTTTTCCGATTTATCAGATTCTTAATAAATTATGAAAAGTTTAATTTTACCAACCACGATATCTTATCAAGGGAAAAAGTCTGTGGGGCAACTGTGTTCCCCTTTTTTTAATAATGAACCCAGCGAAATAATATATCGCAGAATGGTCTTTGTTTAAACAACGATTACAAAGCTACTTTGTGAAACTCTCGGATTGCAGTGTGTATGACCGCAAAGATTCTTATAAGACACTTCTCTAGATTGTACAGAATTCGGCAAGAGGTACTACAAAGACTAAGCCGCTTTAAAATAAAATAACGTTAATTAGAAAAAAAAAATCACGGAAAAAGCTTCGTTTATTTATTTTTATTTAAATACAACAGGATTCTGAATAAGTTTAATCACCAAAAACCACCTCAAAATTCATAAAAAAAACTTATGCAACGAAATTAAGAATTAAATTTTTTCCCCTACAGCTAAACTCATTTTTTACTGAAAATCATATAAAACACACAAAACAAAATATCAGTTGGACCTATTAATTGAAAAGAAACAACACGATCGATGGAAGGATGAAATATCTTTATCTTTTACAATAAGATACTCGAGTAAATAATGTTTTCAAGTTTTAAAGAATAAATTACATTATCCACTGCCGGGTATATCGTTACTTCAACGATGAACTTCTCTAATAGCCACGCGACAGGGAAAATATTTGTTCAAATTTTTAGAAACAGCAGCCCCATAAACTTAAAAAAATAAACCCATTATTGCGTTGCAATTTGATGAAATGAAAGTACAAAACATCCTTAAATATGATACAGAGATAAAGTTAAGGTACTGTGTAATAACATGAATTCAGCTGCTGGACACTTCGTTTCCTTCCCATGTCTTAATCTTCACAGATGGCTCCAAAAGTGATGGGGGCGTGAGTGGTGCGTATACGTCTCCTACGCTCCTGCATTCTGAGTCTTTCAGATTTCCTTCTTTCTGCTCTATCTTCTCGGCCGAGTCGATCTCAATTCTTCGTGCCGTTCATTTTGTATCATCTACAAATGGAGTTCACAAATTCCTGATCGTTTCCGATTCCAAAGGCGTTCTTCTAGCCATCTCCTCTACTGCTTCTCATTTCTCTGACGGTATCATTCTCTTTATTCGAACTCTTGTCTCCTCTTTGTTCTCGTCCCGTTCCATTCTCAAAGACTTTCTATGGGTTCCTAGTCATTCCGATATAGAGGGCAATGACTCGGCTGACTCTTTAGCTCGCTCAGCCGCCCGCAATAGTCCTTTCCTCGACTCTTTCCCTTCTTCAGACATTATTCCCTATCACGCTCTAATCATTCCAGACCTTGGCTATGCTTGTATCCATCTTTTTTTTCGAATCATTATTCATACTACCGTCTTATTCAACCGGTTTCCTCGTTTCCTGCCTTGGTTTCATTCTATTCCTGTTTGTCGTCGTTCCACTGTAGTTTCCTTAATTAGACTCAGAATCAATCATTCTCTACTCCCCTATTCTCGCTTTCGATTCGCTTTATCCCCTTCTCCTTTCTGCTCTCTTCACGCTTCTGAGCCTTCTTGTATTTGTGACTCAAATCGGAAAATGACTAGATAATCCTGCTTCTGTCTATCTATCCATAGCAAATGCACTCTTTTCTCGTGTTAATTGTTTTTTGTTATCTTGGTATCTTCCTGGACAGTCGGTTATTCTTCTCTAAACACATCAATTATCTTTTCTCTTCGGTAACCGAAAAGCAAAAAACCTACTGAAAGCCCTATCACCAACCAAATGGGGTGGTGATCCTTATATCCTTATTTCTCTATATAAATCCATCATCCATTCCAAATTTGTTTACTGGTTCATTTTTTTATGGTTATGCCTCTAAGTCCCGACTCTCTAAATTAGATGAAATTCAAAATTCTTGCCTTCGTCTATACCTTGGTGCTCTTAAATCCTCTACAGGTCCAGCAGTCCTTGCCGAATTTTATCCCTTATCTCATTTTATCCTTACATAAAGTCCTTTGACAATCTCCCTTGTTTCTCATTTAATTTTGCCGAACTCCGCCATTCTCCAAATATGTTTACTATCCCTACGCTCTTCAAATTTCTTTCGCAGGTCCTAATTAGATAGGAATTCCACAGTACTTTCAATTCTCAATTTGCATCGCATGCAACCGTGTTAACAGATAGTTCGAAGAGGCTGGGTGGTGTCGGTACCTCTTTTACCCTCCCGGATTTTGACTTTTCAGAATCTTTTCGTTTGCCTTCTTTCTGTTCCATATTCACAGCCGAATTGCCATTCGGGCATCTTCGGTAACGAAGCGACGGACTCCTTGGCTCGGGTTGCTGCCTCTTCTCACTTCTTTTTTAAAAAGGTCGCATAGTCTAATCTCCTCCCGCTGTACAAAGGTTTTCATCTTAGATTATTGTATCGAATATTCACGCTTCCTCTTTCTCTAACAATTGTTCTTTTTATCTGTCTGTTCAACCTAGTCTTCTTGCCAATCCGTGGTTCTCTTTGTTTTCTTAACTTCGTCGTTCTCTTGTCTCCCTTATTCGTGTACGTTCTTAAGCCATACTCTATTATAATCTTCCTCTCATTTTCGCTTTTCGTTAGTTGTCTCTCCATATTGTCCTCTCCACTCAAACGAAGAGCGTGTTTGGGATGCGGATCATATGTTTATTAAGTGTTGTTTTCTTTCTACTGAATATTCTGCTTTCTACTCCAGTTTGCTGCGACTTGATCTTCCTACTCCATATTACGCCTCTTATATCCTATCTTTTCCTTCTTCGCTTATTGTTCCTATTATTTGTTTCTTCCTCCTAACAATATCTGGCCGTATCAAGATACAATTGACTCCTTTCTTTTCTAATTGTTTCTGGGTAAAGGTTGACGAGCCCAAAAAAAAAAAGAAAGTTCGGTGTGTAACCGTATCTGGGCTTTAACGACGTCTGGAAACCAGTAAAAGTTACATTATACTATTTAGCTTGTTGTATGTTGCAAAATTTAAGACCATTCAGACTGACAAAGCTCAGGATTATTCGACAACAGTTGGCTCAGTGGAGCACGGTTCGTAGAGCCGGCAAGGAAAGCACCGATAGTAAAATTTTAGTTCGTTCCAATTCTAACAACATAAAGGAACCAACCGTTAGAATGACAGATAGAGATAAAATTGATAAGACATTAGATTCTCAATAAAGAGTGGAAAGATCGAGTTGTAGCAGATGAGAATATAGTACACAACGTTCGACTAAAAGGAGCGAACATTCATGAGAGAATAATTTAAACTTGAAGAAATAATAGAAACGACAACACACAGAAAACAAAAGGAAATTCGAGAAACGAGGAAACCGAAGGTAAATTTGGTTAAACAGATAAATCGTAAGAACCATAGGTACTATAAATTTCAGGCCAAAATTTAAGGTGACATTTTTTTCCGCAACGTTCATTTTCACAGCTCAGTTTTCAAAAATGGCTGAAAATTGAAACGACATTATTGCGGTTGGTGGAAGGTCAAGCTACACTGACAGTAGAAAATTTATAAAAAAACTGGGGGAATTAATATTTTGCCGAGGCGATAACAACTCAAACTTTACGTTCTATAATCAAAGAAAACTCTGTCCAAAATATAACAACAACAAAGCTATAAACTAACTCGGAAACAAGAGTCTTTCAGCAAACGCCAGTAAAACTTGTGATGTTTCTACTTACAGCAACATCAGACACTGTTTAACAAAAATCATGTAACGCTCCTCGAAGGATAAAATTTAACTGCAAAATTACAATGACTTTGCAAAGATTAATTGGCACAGTGTTACTTCATGTACAACTTTAGACTTCAATTTTTAAATTTTACCTACAAAAATGCAAAGAGAAAATGGTTTTATTAAGTTAAAATATCAGTATCGAAAGTATTTCGGCTAGTAAATGTATCACTGAATACTAAAAATTTCGGAAATAAAGTATCGCTTGTTAACTGAGGTCGTGTCCGCATTTTTGGATTTCCACATTTACATGTTATATCATTATATTAAAAATAACTTGAAAGTGAAAGGTAAATAAAATTTAGATCAATTAATACTAAGATAATCACAATTTTTTGTTTTTAATTTTTACTTTTATATGTTGTTTTATTTAAATAATTTTTTACAATACGAAATTTGCGCATACAATATTCATTTATTATTTATATTTAATTTTAAAATTAATTTTTTTGTAACAGATATCCGTCAAAGTGTAGACCAGAATGAAGCATGATTAGTAACTGTGGCTCTTTAAGTGAGCGCGTATCTGAATGTACATATATAAGCTTCTTTGTACGTAGAGGCAATTTGTTCTTTTACCCCTTTCGCCCGGCTAGTTCACAAACGTTGGCACACCATTTGTCAAAGGCCATAAAAGCCATAATGTAAGTTTAATAACCCTCAGAGACATTACTAAAGCATTCGATGGTCTTAATTTAAATTAATGTTACTGTTAGAAGCATTACGCTATCAGAACTTGTTAAATATATTAAATCATTATTTTTATAACGAACATACATATATTAGTAAATATTATATAGTATAATTTGAAACAACCGGTGGTAACAGAATCGTTACAAGGATCGGTTGTAAGACGACCCTGTATTTATAGTGTTTTTAAGTATTTATAAAATTACAATATCGTCTGATGTTAAAATTGTTATTATTTTTTTTGATAATATTGCGATGATATAGAACTAAAACAAAAAGGGTAACGTGCATAAAGATGTTGAAAACTATAGAACGAATGTAACTTAAACCATGATATGTTTAAATCGAAATATATCTTATTTAATAAAAGAATTTAAAAGCTAAGAATTCTACTACACAAAGTACATATTAATGGCGTGACAAGTATAATACTTTTAAGAGTAACAACTGAAAACAATTTAAAATTCTACGATCACTTTAATAACGTTAAATATAAAATAAGCTAATTTACTACTTGTTCAAAAAAAAAAAAAAGAACTGTACAATAATAATGATGAATTACATTTAAACAAAAACAAAAAAAAAAAACACGATATTTTATAAATGTTGTAACAAATTGAAAATAACATTTACATTGAAATCTTCAAAATTAAAAAATGTTCAATATTATTAAGATCATTTCAGAACAAAACCATAGTCATTAAAATGATGAAAGCGTACAAAACAAATTGGCATAATAGTAAAAGCAGAAACTATAGATTTAGAAATACGCAAACATTTTAATTCGATTTTAAATAAAAACAATAGCGGATCCAGGGAGACATTTTACGAAGGGAAATTATATAATTACCTAATATCTTATACGGTAGACAGTAGATCTGGGAAATACTTCGTTTCACAAAGAAAATCAAACAACTTCTTTAGAAATTTAAAAATGTTTTAAAAACACATAATTATTACAATTTTTAATTTAGCTTTCGTTTTATTTTTAGGGATGAAAAATAAAACGAAATTATAAAACTATAGCTAAAATGATAGTTTAGAATTTGAATAATAAATTACTAGAAAGAATGGAAAGATAATATTTTTATTAGACTGTATATTTTTTTCTTTTGTTAGTAATCCGATTCGAAGCATACAAAAAAAAATATATATATTTCTCATTGAACTAATTTTAATTAAAATTAAAAATAAATAAAAAAGACAAAGTTGGGTTTAAAACAGAATAAAAACGTAACATTAATAGTTTTACTAGAAAACAGTATTAAATATTAATTATTAAATCCATAGGTAACATTTAAAAAAAAAAAATGCCTATAATATAAATTAAGTTCCTCTGTTATAACAAATTCTTTCATAGAGACTTTGGTTCTTTTGAGGGGAGGGGGTGTCCTCTATCACCTCATCCCGTTGATCCGCCACTACTCTTTATGCATATTTTACTGTTATTATCGAGTAATTATTTTTTACTTTTTGGTGTATCTTTATTAAACTTTTAGAGCAAGTTTTGAATTAGTATTTTTTTTAAAACGGATCCGCCGCTGATAAAAACAATATCGATATATGACATACATGAATTTAATTGCAGAAGACATATCATCAATGAAAAAGTAAAGTTTGTGAAAATAAATTAAATAAATTTAAATTTATGCTAAACAAATTTTATATTGAACAGTATTAAAGTAAGGGAAACATATCCGACAGATTTAATAATTATCAGTTTATTCCTAATTTTTTTAATGTACAATTAATTAAGGTCTATTTAAGGAGATTTAGAATTGTAGGAACAGAAAATTGTGTATTACGCGCAACTTTAACTGATTTACTATGTTCTTCTGCGAGTATGTAATTGTAGTTGTATTATACTAGAATAGAAGCGAATTAGTAATCGGTAAGTTTAGTATATTTTATATTAAGAAGATTAATTCAATTTTATTCGCGTAATTTTTTATCATTATTATAATTGAGATTATTAAAATGATATTGCGATCAGAGCGCATAAAAGTGAAATGGTGTACATGGAGTACTTAATTGGATAGCCATTTTAAATTTTATCGTGTATATTGTAAAAAATAATAATGATGATGATAATGATAATGAAGGATGAGCAAAAGTTTTACGCTTAAAACTATTCGACGCATCGAAACGTCCGCTCGGATTATTACGAATAAAATAGAAAACTAGAAAACATTTTGAGAATCTGTTAAAAATTAGCAGCAGCCGTCGAAAGAGACAAACCTGATTAATAAAGTGTACGGTACGAGTTGATTAGTAAAGCAACGTGTCGAACAGTGCCCGAATAATAAATAGTCAACACGAATTTCGCTCTCTCGGAAATCGATATACATATAGCACATCACGTAACAGTAGTAATACGAAATGGCAAAAAGAAAGCAGTAAAAACAAAATTTGATAACACGACAAAATAAAAAAGTTTCAACAAATACGTAAATGTCGATTAGTCGCTTATTCGAGAAAACTGTTTGCAAAATAAACAGCTAATATCTTTGAGATTTTTTTAATGTCAGATTTTTGAAAAAACCACGTTTTTTCCCTCTTTTAAAAGAAGATGTAGAGAGAAGTTTTTTTTTCTTCTTTTTTTTTTTTTTAAATAGTTGATTTATACTTTTTTTCTCTGTGCCTAGCTTTTGCCATGTGGCCATTTGATTTTTTTTCGTTTTTTCATTTTATTTTATTTTATTAAGTTATTATTATTTATAAATTATTAAAATAAATTACATTTTATACAATTATGTTACTCAGTTTTATATATTGGTACAAAATGTAAGCAGGTTCCTGATCTGGTTCTCGCACCATCGGTAATAAGGTTTTTGACATGGTCTTATAGAATGGTAATATTCTTTTTAAAAATTTTGTTCTATGGTCATCATATATTTCACATTGCCAAATGGTGTGTTCAATTGAGTCAATCTCTCCGCATTCGCATAAATTATTCATGTAATATTTCCAGAGTTCTTGTGTCACCCGTACGTATTCGGCATATATAACGTATAAATTCTCCGCTCATTTTATTTGTAAGCCACGTTTTCTTCTGTATGGGTTTTTGTATTTCGAAGTATTTCTTTCCAACACTCCCGCTAGTTTTTTCATATTGTGCTTGCCATTCATCATTTATCATCTGCTCAATATGGGGTATATATTCCATCCACGGTACTTTTAGTTGATCGTCATATTTTAGCTTGTTCTCTTTTCTGACTGCAAAAATTAGAGCGCCGAACTTCCTACGCCAAAAATCGGAAAAATCTTCTTTCGCGCAGAAATTTATATTTTATAAATTATTCGCAAAACGGGATCTCAAGACGTAAAGCGTTTTCCCACCATTCATGCTTATCTTCTTTGGTTGAACGCATTCTAACGTGGGTTGTCTGAAACTTTAACGAGGCATCACATGGACATGAAAAAAACTCATTCGGAACTGCAGCCATACGATCTGTTAAACTATTACCTATTTCAGATGATGCCGATCGGTAGCGTCCCTTCTACACGTTAAAAATACAGACGAATTAAGATAAAATCTAGAGATAATTTATCTTTTTCCCTTTTTTTCATTAGTTTGAATAATTTCCTACGCTGAAATCATGAACTCTGTGTACTTATGTTTATTTAAATCTTTTTAAAAAGCGATTGATAATTTTTTTGTGAGTTTTTTATTTTTGTAATATTGGGCTTGAAATGCATACAAAGGCGTAAAAGTAAGTTCAATTTAAAAGAAGCGTTTTGGGACACAGTAAAGTGTTACACACATGTATGTAATTCAAATATCGGGTGAGGCTAGTAGAACGGAAATGAATGAAATAAGCAAAATGCAGAAAAGGTGTTTGTAACATACACTCTCTCACTGAAAATAAATCGACTTTAGATCAACTATGTGTGGAAGGACCTCCAAGATGTACCATTTCTATTATAGATTACTAGAATTTAATGTCAATAATATAAAATTACCATCTTGGCGAAACATTCAGTTAAAACAAGGAACCAAAGTAATACATATTACATTTATCCTCGAGGCATAAATCTACGAAATGATAACACTGATGATTAAGTTTTAATCAAACTAATTAGTGCAAATGATGTACTACAGGGAAAAAAAAAATTAATGTGTAGAAAAAGGAAGTAAGGAATAGCTGAATTGAGGTGTAAAGAGTAAAACCCAAGATACGTTTCGAATCATTCTATTTTATAATTTTCTTTTATTGTTCTCTTTTTATTTATTTGTTCTCGTCCTTTCTTGTTTCCTTCCCCTGACATTTCTCTTTAAAATAAGATCAGGTTTTTTGATTTGAAGATATTTAGCTACCCTCATGTATCGGTATACGGATGAGTATTTACTGCGCGTGTATTTGCATGTATATATATATATATAAAAAAATATTAACAAATAAATTAGAAATAAGGGAACGGAGAATCCTGAGAAAGATTATAGGAGTTAAATGGAATGATGGACAGTTCAAATGGGTTTTGAACGACAAACTATATAGCAAAATTGAACCATTGTCCATATCAATAAGAAAAAGAAGATTATTATTTTACGGACATATTACCAGAATGAACCAAGAGAATTTATGAATTCATGAAAACGAAGAAAATAAGACCTGTATGGTTCAATGAATGTGAAATGGATATGAAATCAATGGATGTTACTGAAACACAGATGTTTAATAAGGAATGGTTTCGTAAAACAATTACGACGTCAATCTTTAAAATAGAACAAGTTAACCGGAAGAGGTCGCTTTCGATAAGCCATAAAAATGCCTTGATGGGGAGTCTCAAGAAATACTGGAAAGATGTTAAGGAAGGAAGAAGGAAAAGATGTAAAATGAAAACTTAGTTGTTTAGCGTAGTCCGTAGTGGCTAAAACGAAAAGAAAAAAAAAATATATATATATTGTAATGTGTCCATTACATGGAAAACAGAATAATTGGTGAGAATGTGAATGTGTGAACGAACGACATCCTATTGTCGGTTAGGTGGCCAATCACCAGGGACCAAGGAAAAAAGGATCGATCTGATTCGGTCACCTGCCGGGGTGGTAAGCGGAAAGACGGGAGAAATGTTGAGTGGTAAAAAACGATTTTTGAGAAGAAAATCAGTTCCGTTTGTACCTTTGAAAAAACAGTTCCGTTTTCTTCGTGAAGAATTTTGGGTTTTTACCTGCGCTGAGAAAAGGAGTTTTTTGTTTACCTCCGCTAAGAAGTTGTTCGTTGCTCGGAAGTTTTTTCACGTGTCTATCTACGTAAGAAACCAGTTGTAATTTTGATTCTTTAAATAATTCGAGATTCGCGACGGTAAAAGAAAAATCGAAAAACAATCGAAAGTCCAGAAAAATAACACGCCGTTGAGTCCGATTTCTCCGTGCCGATTGACAGCCGCATCACCAACCTACGGATCCCACATAAATACCGGCAATAGTGATAGGTAGTGTTTAATATTATATTTTCTTATTAATCGTTATTTTCGAGATAAATTTCGTGTTTTTTCAGCGGTCGACCGGTCCCGAAAGATAGGTGTGTTTTTCTTAATATATCGTTTTTTTTGCCAAATTTCAGTAAATAGTTTTCCTTTGATAATAATAATAATAACATTCTCAGATAAATTTAAATCAAATTTAACTAAATCAAATCCACGAGCTTAAAACCTCGTGGTTGGCATCCCTGAGGACCAAAGAGAACGTCTAGTACCGTTCTTCTTCTTTAGCCATTATCAGTCCACTGCTGGACGAAGGCCTCCCCTAATTCCTTCCAGCCGTCGCGATCCTTTGCCTCTTCCTGCCAGTTCGACCTAAATTTTCGTATTTCATCCATCCAGCGTCCCTTCGGTCGTCCCAAAGCTCGTTTCCCATCAGGTTTCCAGAATGTCAATAGATTGATCCATCGGTGCTCGGCTCTGACCACATGACCGCACCATCTCCATTTATTGGCTTTAATGATACTTATTGCGTCATTTATTTTTGTGGTTTGTCGGATACGTTGTTTTGTCCATTTGTCTTTCAGGGTAATACCTAACATAGACCGTTCCATTCTGCGTTGATTTGTACTTATCTTTTGTTGTAGTTTTTTCGTTAATACCCATGTTTCGCTGGCATATGTTAGAACTGGCAGAACACATTGGTCAAAAACTCTTTTTTTCAGATTTAAGGGTGTATTAGTATCTTTAAGTATATTTCGTAGCTTCGAGAATGCCATCCAAGTTAGTTGTATCCTTCTAGTTATCTCCTCTTCCCAGTCATTATTTACTTTCAGTAATTGTCCTAAGTAAATGAACTTATCTACTTTTTCTATTTCTTGTGTGTTTATAAGTATACTACCGTTTTTGTCCGTTACCAGTTCGTTACTCATGAACTTAGTTTTATTTATGTTTATTCTAAGTCCTATTTCTGAGCATTTATCGCTGACGGTTTGTATCATTTCTTGTAGTTCTTTTAAGCTGTTTCCAACTAGTATAATGTCGTCCGCATATAATAGATGTGTTAGCCTTTTATTTCCAATTAAAATACCTGAGTTTTTCCAGTTAATTTCCTCCATATTATCTCGGAGTGCAGCTGTCTCGCTAAGTCCGATTATATCCCATTTTATGTTTTCTAGTTCCTGTTCTATTTCGATGATCCTTTGTTCTCCTTGTAATGTACGACAGTTGTACGTTGCTACAAACAGATTGTTTTTTGGGGGTTTTTTATTTTTTACTTTTTTTGTTATTTTTATATCGTTTTTTTCGGTTTGCCCATTTTGGCCTTGGCGGTTACGGCCTTCTTTTCGCGATCTCTTCATGTGTAGGAGGGGGGGGGTCTAATCTTCCACGATGACCAGTCGTGTTGGAAGATGCATTTTATCCCTATCTGCCAGGTTTGGTTTTTGTATTATTTCTTTATACACGTTTTCTTCTATTTCTTCCCTGTGATTGTTCAATGTTAATTTTATTCTGTGCGAGAATCTAAGTATTTATATTGCAGTTGTATATGGATAAGTTAAAATGGTCTATGGTAGAAGGGGGGTGGGATAATATGTTTCCCCTTCCCGTCTTCCTTGTTTGTTACAATCCCCAATTTACTACGCTGGGGTTGGTTACCCAACCGTTCTTTCAGGTCAAAGTATGCAGGGGTCACCACGAGCCGGTAAGGATAGACGTTGATACTGAGAGGCTAAGTGAGACGCAAGCGTCTCATATATTGCGCATCAGTACCCTTTGACCCCCCTCGTTACAATATATATATATATACGCGTACTATGTTATAATTTATATAATCTTAAAATATTATGATGTTTAGAATAAGCATTTAAATAAACGATAATAAGTGTCGAGCACTCACACAACGGGCATACTTGCCCGATGAGACCCACAACTTATTTAATAAATGAAAAAATAAAACAAAATGTACAAAAAAAAAAACAAACACAAATGTCATCTTGTTAGTTTTCTTTTTTATAAAAATAATTTTATTCCTTATTTTTTATTTCTTATTTTCTCCGGAGGCGTAAATTTCGGTATAAAACTAAACCGGAAGGGGAGGATTCGAATAATTCTGTCTCGAATTTCGAAACGGACGGCAAAGTTCGACGTACGTGGTACATGACACATTTTCGGAACAGGGTACGTTTTTATTTGAATTAATTAAATAGCGATTGTAAAGAATTTCAATAACAAAGGATTCTCTCTAGCCAGTAATGAGTTTTTGAGCACGATAGTGAACTAGCTGATGAGCGGCAAGTTCGAATTAAGTAAAGAATAATTAACATACTTTTTCAGCAAACAAATGAAAACTTCTCCGCAATCAAGCCAGCAGGTCGGGCTTCATATTAACATGATAAAGATTAGCGGAGAGTGGCGTATTGTGCTTAGCAGAACCGTTGTTTTCTGCCAGCAGGCATCAAAGGAGTAATAGGAACACATTATACAGCAGTTCTCGACGAACAACTTTTATCCATTCGCGTGTGAAATCTAATTCCTTTTCTTATTTGTTCTCACTATTTATTTATCTTCCACGCAAACAGCGAACGAACATCCTTCGAATACACCCTCGTCACTGCCGGCGTTTCAGTTATCGTTCATTTTTCTTTCATAGTGCTAAAACGACGCACCCAGAAGACTACACACTGTTGGTGTTGTCCGGCAAAAATTTTGAAAAAATGCAACGGAGAGTGAATAGGAAAACTACGAAAAACTCCATCTGCAAAATTAAACGACGAAAGGCGTATCAGGGTAGATAATAGGAAAATGGTGAAAGAAAAAGAAAAACGAGAATAATGGTAAGAAATAGAAGAGGAAAAAAGCTTACCGATTAATACAGAACACATTTGATCCGAAAAGCACATCACCTTCATACAGTACGCTGCTTTATGATTGGCGCTTCATTTGGCACAGCGCTCTATGCTTATCAGAGACATCACTGCTGACAACTATGAAGGGCATGAAGTGTAAACTACGAGTATGTTTACAAACTTTAACGCCATAAATCTAAATCTCTGCCTCGCGTGTTTTAAAGAGTAATCGTTTTCACTTACTCGTGACATGGGCTTATTTTTCCTACTACTTGCCACGTTACCGAGTATTATAGTTTGTAGTACAGTTTGTTTCGGCTATTATTCTGATCATAAAATTCATTTCTGCCTTTGTTTTATGATACCTAATCGACGAAAAAAAAAAAAAAATTAAATGAAAACATGTACGTAAAAATCAAAAAATTGTCTTTGGAAGTAAAAATGTTACCTCCAGATTTCCTCTACAAATTTAATAAAAATGCGCTAAAGAGTAAAAAACCATCACGCGACTAGCTAAAAGCACAACTTTGTGACGGCTCGCGAATCGTGTTCCGTGAAATACAATGGCTGTCTCACGGGAAGTGAGAGCAACTCTGGTATGAGTAGGCAACCACTCACAGCGCGATCATTCTGAGCACATCTTAAAATCCATTTAATTAGCTATCGAATGCAACAAACCGGAAGTTCCTACCTCCCCCGTCCACCCGCAGCATCGATTTGAAAAAAGAGAGTTTCGTCAACCGCTACCGTTTTTTTAGACAAAAAAATTGCAACATTTTGTAAGGAACTGTATTTCGAAATTTTTACATAAATTATTACTCGTCTAGTACAGAATCATCATCGTTCATATTAATCTTCTCGAAATAGGCACCTCTGGCCTGCAAATAACGATCCATGCGCTCTTTCCATCTCAGGAAGATCGCTTTGCAAAATCGCGAATCATCGAAATAATAATTGTTGAGTTACCGAGTAGTCGAATATCATCAGGATGCGCTTTTTTTAATAAATCTCACGTCTTTTTAGTCGTTTTTTGCAACCGACGATAATAACGAAACACATACCGATGTTCTTGATCGATGTCTTTCTTATCCATCTGGACAACACAAAACTGCGCGCGGTTTTCACAATTCGCCTATCACTCTTTCCGCTATAAAAACACGTAATAAAGCTCGTAGAAACCTCCGATTTGTCGCATTCGACAGCTGATAGGATAGCCTTCAAGGTCAGCTGATCGCCAGACCCAAAAAAATTACATCGAAAAATCACAAGTAAAAATGTGAAACATAATGAACATAAAATCGGTAGTTTTGTCTTATTTTTCAATTTTAAAAATATTCACGCAAAGAATGAAACTATTTCTATTAAAAGCAGATTAATGGTCTATTGGAATCAGTAACCCGACTATTTAAAAACAGAGCTATCACCCCTCCTTTACTAATATACTGTCTATTGGATCGTTGGTAATAAAATCAATTATTTTTCGCTTATTTAATCCATACTGTATTTAGTTCTTGTATGTATTTTATTTTTCTGTTTTATATTATTTTGAGGGGTTTCAAAAATATTATTGCACGTCTGATGGTTGGCGTGATTCTTTTTATGTTATTTGGGCTAAAGTAATATTAAATTCACTTATTTTATACATACGAACATTATATATCATCATTAAAGTTCTGTATATATTACCGCAGATTTGAAAAAATAATAAGTTTAATTAAAACTTAAAATAACTATATTCAGTATAATATGCAGCAAATAAAAACTACTTTTATAGATTAAGTAATCTAGATTTCATGTTTAAAGAAAAATGTCAATATTTTCCTATACCGCTTTCTATAATTTTTAAAATATATTTCCAAGACTTCAAGAAGTTTATTGGAAACTAAAGTTCCCATATACACTGCCTGTGCTCTCATCCTTGTTTTAACAAAGTAAGGTTCATCAGTATACAATGTACCATCCGCTCTAGTCTTACTTTGGAACACGGAAATTTTAAATTTATCCTCATGCTATAAGACAAAGCTTAGAAGATTTGATTTATAAGCAGGATAATGATATCACACTCAGTATCACGCCTTGTTAGGTATATATACAGTTCATCAAAATGTCTACATAAACTCTTGAGTATTCAATATAAAAAAATTAATTTTATTTTTAAAGTTCATTTTGAATCAAAATAACGTTTTCTCTTTCATACCTTGATTATAAAGTTATGAAGTAAATTGAAGCACGTATCATTTAACACTATGATAATTAAGTTAAAAGTAAAATTTCTTTTTAGAAAAAAAAGATATCTAAAATCAAATTAACTTAATTAAACGGTATAACAATTATCCGGATATTAAAGTAACAAACAATATTTCATTACTAGGAAAACTCTGTAATATTAGTTAAATCCGATGAGATATACATTAAAGGGATAAAATAAATATTTCTGTTACAATTATCGAGAACGACATAAAATTAATGACAAAGTTAACGCCGTGCAATTTACTATTAACAGAATGAACTAAACGAATATTCAGTTTACTTTCATTCAATCAACTCATTTTGTATTACTTTTTATTTTTTTATTTTCTTCTTTATCTATATACTATTAATATTATATATATATATGTAATTTAATATTCAATAATTAATGCAATAAGTGGAAATGTAAAAATAAATGAAATAGGATGAGATAAAAATTCATTGTTACGCTTGTGTGAAGATATAATTTACAGAATGAAATATTACATCGCAGCATTTAAGGCGATAATTTAAATTTTAGATTTCTTATCGGAAATAAAATACTGTAATACTTTTAAAAATTGTATATAATAACTAAATTGCACATATAATATTTTAAACTGGAACAATAAGTTGGAAATGTATAATAAATCAATTCTAAACGAATGTTATTGAAATTAAAACCGTTAAAATTTGAACTATAACATTTTAAGTTATGATGATGATAGACAAAGTTAAATTATTTAACATTTGAAATGTATACATATTCTTGAACATGATTTTAACCATATTGCAACATTAACGTTCTTGTCATATAAACTGTAACTTCACTAAATATAAGGAAAACTTAGCATAAAAATAATATTACGAAAGACTTGTCCGAAACAGCGTTGTAAATGGGGTATACGATTTTATAATCATATACATAAATCACCCCTATGCATACTATTACATTTATGTAATAATTATGAAATAAGTAATTATCAACACACCAAGTAGAAGAATAAGTTTAAGAATATTTTAAAACTGTCTTCATTAATATAATATAAAAGTTATTACGAAATACTGCAAATAACATGCCCTCCCCTTTGAAAATACTAAAAATATAAGAAAATAGAATTTTAGTATTGCTATATATAATATTAATATGTGTGAAATAAGCGAAAAATGATCGATTTTATTATTAATGATCCAATAGACAGTATATTAGTAAAGGAAGTGATAATTTTTATTTTTAAATAGTCAGGTTAATGATTTTAAAAGACCATCAATCTGCTCTTAATAAAAATAATTTCATTATTGGTATGTAATGTATATCTTTAAAATTGAAAAATTAAAAAAATTACCGATTAATTGCTGAAAATTTGGCTTTGGAACTGCTAGAAATAATAGATTATGTTTATTATGCTTTTTCTCCGTTATAATAACATTACAAAGCGAACATAAGTAGTGTATTTCACAAATGGAGCCATTTTCGCAAATCCGAAAATAATAGGACATATGTACTGTAAATTGCGATGTTGCAATTTGAAAGAATAATTATTTATTAAAAATAGCGTAATGTAATTAATTATGACAAAAAGTTAGTACAACGCAGAGTTGTAGTGCAATTATTTAAGTACAACACCAATAATTTGGTACTTACGGGTTCAATCCCAAGGTTAATTGGAAGTTTTGTATTTTTTAAAACTTTATTTATAATTATAATTTTGTGAATGTAAATATCTTAAGTTATATACCCAACAGTCAAACAAAAACAAATGAATTTAACAAAATTGTTTTAGCTATTTAAATAATACTATTTTTAATAAATAATTATTCTTTCAAAGTGCAATATCGCAATTTACGGTATAATATGTTCTACCATTTCCGGATTTGCGGTCATTTTCTATGTGTATTATAGATATATTTATAGGTATGAAAAATAAAAAATAACTTTTTTTTTTTTTTTAAATAATGATTGATAACACATCTAGACATGAATATGAATAATTATGTTTAATTTCATGTCCAGATGTTTAGCCGATTTTTATAAAGTGTACCACAAGAAAGGATCGTTTTCATCTATATACAGATAAAAAAGATTATAATTCAAAGTATCGTGCCTTAAGCAGATGTCGTAAATATTCTTAAACATTAATATTTATCGAATTTAAATTGCAACAATTAAAAACCACATTAAAGAAGTATAACAACACAATCGCTCGTTTACCAAAAGTCAAGTATTGGAAACATTAGGGATCATTTAATATGGTTTTTAATTATTGATGCAGTTAGAATTTAGTGTACCGAGACTTTAAGGTATGATTGTTGTTTAAAAATAATCCTAATATATCCGCTTACATATTTACTATTTTCCTGTAAAAAAAATGTTTTCATTTTAACGAGAAATTATTTTTTACTTTTTAATAAGCGTCGCGATAGCCTAGTTGCTAGAGCGCTTGACTTCCGATATGGAAGTCACGGGTTCGATCCTGAGCGACGACGAACTTATTACAAGAATTAAATAAATAAATAAATAATCGTTAATAGTCACGTGGAAGGCAATGGCAAACCACCACGTACAACATCATATGCGCGCTAGGTCAGTACACAGCAGACCCACACCGGACGGACTGCACTGGTAGCGCGATAATAAGCGGCTACTATCAGTTCCGAATGTAGTCTTGCGTGTGTACACCTGCGTTGCATATAACAATTGCCTAGTACACTACCTATAGCTGTACTGCTAAGATGTACAAATAGGTAGTCGCCGACGCTCAGAAGCTGAGTATGGCACTATAAAAAAAAAAATAAGATTTTTATTAAATTTTTAGAGGAAATCTTCAAGTATCGGTATTTTTTCTGTACAAAAATCAATTTTATTTCATAATTTTGAGTGTAAATATTTGTGGGTGGATGCTGGATCAACCTAAAATGCTGCCACTTTGGATACTGTATAAAGCTAGATATTAGTCCAGAAGTAATGTTAAAATTGTGTCAATGATGAGCCCGTAAATCGCGCTTTAAAGGTTTTAAAATTACCCTTACGCGAAATTACCATAGGAAATTAAGTTGGTATTACTTTGTTAATCGCTTCTTCGTCCCTTCAAAAATTCCTGGTATTCATATTTTCCCTGCAATCCAATGAAAAATTTTTCGGCTAATTTTTGTTCAACTTATAATTGAATTATAGAATGTAATATCTCTAAGGAAGAGCGCCCACCGAAGCGATACGATTCCGATACGATAGCAACTAAATGTAGTTCAGAATATAACCCACGTTATTATATGAGTTAGCGCCCACTGATGCGATGCGACAAGCAACCGATAAGCAACTATCGTATCGCCGTCGCTCGAGTGCTACATGTTTTATATTTAGTTGCTTGAGCAAGCGATTGTTTGTTTAAATTCTGAATTTTTATGCGTAATATGAATAATCGGCAAAAATAACAATTTAAAATCGGTGTTTTAAATTTATTTCAGAATATTTTTAAAAACAATTCATACTTATGAAATAAATATTAATATTTACATTTTCTTATTTTGTTATGTAATATAAATTAACAGCAATATATATGTATATGGTATAGAAAATGTTTCTAAACATTTAGATATACATAATTAACAAATGTATTTCCCGTAATGTGATTAAAATACGTTTCTGCAGTGTATAAATGTTCTAAAATGGGTGTTCTTTTTTACAATTTTTGGCCAATTTTCTCTACTAACCAATTAAACGTTTCCTTATTCATTCCATAAAAACTTTAGAACTTTTCCGAGTATATATTCAGTTTTTTATAAACATTAAAGCCTTTATTTTGTTACTCTTTTGAAAAAATGGATGTACTCAATAACGTTGTTTTCTTTTTTGATTTAAATTGTTAAGATTCACTAACGATACATTGCTTCTTCACTAAAAAAAGAACAGGAAAACGAAGAAAAATATGACATTTTTTGCACTATCACACCACATCATAAATTAAGTTGCTTCTCTGGCGGATAAATCGCGTTGCTTCAGTGGGCGTTACGTCGTATCGGAATCGTGTTGCTATCGCTTACGATTTAAAATCGCTGTCGTATCGGAATCGTATCGCTTAGATGGGCGCTCTCCCTAAGGGCAAGGACGTCGCCAGCCGATGAGCCGGGGGGGGGGGGGGGCAAGATGATAGAAAGAGGATATGAGTTATAGGAAAAATAAAATTTATAAGTTGTAAAGGCTTAATATTTTATTAAACAAGAATAAAATCTTAATTAAAACATAATTTTCGTGGGTTTCTGGCAAATTGTTCTATTACTTTATAATAAAAGTCTTCCAAATTGTCCATGATTACGCGCCTATGAATACACATCATGGCCAATTGATTAAAAAGTTTCAAGACGTCGGGGGGAAGAGCTGCCCCCTCTGCTCCCGCTGGCGGCGCCCATGTCTAAGGGAACACTACTATTTTTAACATTATTTCATGACTACTCAGTCGGTACTTAATACTTATCAGTACCGCTGACCGATACAACTATCAGTAAACAATTATTCGAATATCTCGATAGTCAAAAGTTATACACAGTAATGTTAAAACACATTTCTGTCAGTTAGGAGAGCTTGTAAATGGTAGCACAGAATTTCAAATTCGTTTTCTTTATTCAAAATCCGCGCTAATTAATAATGATAATATTTTAATTTTCTGCGTCTGGCTATGATAAAAATCAGTGATTCTTTTTTATTTTATTTTTCCACGGTAAATAACATTTACTTTAAGGGGAATGACGTTTGTTCTATTACTAATAAAATTTCTCTAAAAAGACCCTATTTTTTCATGTTATCTGATAATTACTGAATAATTCGCCGATACTTATCGGTATACTTATATAGTACTACCCCTGACCGATACAATTTCGAATAAACTTCATTAAAATCGGTCGACAGAGGCATAAATTATGCGCGAACAAACAAAAAAAATCGTCACCATCACATATCTTCTCTGTTTGAAATTGGTGAATACAAAACAATTTATTTGAATGGAATTTTGTTCCTCGGCCACGTCATCCAGAGACGTAGGACCAACGAAAAAAAGAAAAAAAAAAAGAAGAAAAAAACGTTGGTTAAATAAAGCCAATTTAATAAAACGGCATTCCTACGAGCATAACTGCAGGTGTGGAGAGGCACCTAGAGACAACATAACGATTGCCTGCCTTTCGTCAGTTATCTTGCGTGTTGCTCACTGCATAATCGCATGACTCTTTTTCCCGCTCTGAAAATACTTCTAATCCACGATTAAGAAGTACAATAAACCTCCAACATCCTGCAAAGATGCAGTTAAATTTGTAAATGGTAAGTCTACTATTAAGAAAAACCAAAACGGTGAAAGAGGAAGTTTCCTTTTTTTAAACGATTTATAAGAAATACTACCCTAAATTAATGGGGAGAAAGCATGAGAATTCTAAATTATTTTGAGTTTTTTTATAATATCAATGATTAATTGACTGGAAATACGCGTGAAAATAAATTAAAAACAATTGTATTAAATAAACGATCAGTTTTTTAGACCGTTGTTTGTTATAAAAATTTACGACCTCGATTAAATCTTTTTAAGAAGCAATCACTATTTTTTCATTCACCAGGGTAGAAATCGCAAATGCTTAACATTCTACAATAATTATTTCCGAAAAGAGGAAACATAGTTTACTAAACAAAATAACATAATAAAACCATTCATATATATATACAATGTGGAGCAGAGGAAACGCATGTTTTTCATTATTGAATAACTGAAACCTGGTTTAATTAAAAAAATAAAAACAGCATTTTATCAAACGAGTGTTCATTTGTTTTTCTTCGCTGTTTTGTAAACACACGAAACAAAATACAATCATCGTTTTCAAACCTAACTGTGGCATATTTTTCCATCAGTGCGATTTGAATTACCGTGGCAAACCGCCGCGAATGTGGCCGTTTTACGATTGATGTTTTTCGATGATCCGACTACATCGGTGCGGGACGTTGCTCATCAAGTTGGTGTAACACCGAGCAGAGTGCATGCTGTAATTAAAGACACTGTTAAGCTCCCGTATATCGTTACCGTCGTGTGCAAGAGCTCTTGCAACGTGATTTTGAGCCACGAATGAACTTTTGTGCTGAAATTTTGGCGCAGATTTGTCAGAAGGAACATTTAAAAAAATATATTTTGTAGACTGACAAATGCAGATTCGCGAGAAACGGAATGCTGGACTAACGTAATTGTCATTTTTGGGTCGAAAAAAATCCAATTTAATACAGAAAACGATATTTTAATATCGCTGGTCCACTTAATGTTTGGGCAGGAATGATTGACGATAAGCTGGTTAGTATAAATTTTTCTTCTTCTTCTTCATTCTCCTTCTCCTCTGCGGAGGTTGGAGATCCACATACATAGCTGTATCTTTGAAACGGCTGCCCTGAAGATCTCCACTGATGTGCGTCCCAGCCATTTTCGGATGTCTTTGAGCCATGAGTTTCGGCGTCGACCTGCTGACCTCACATGAGTTCCGTGCGTCCACGTCGTGCAGGGTGGTAATTTCCTTTTCGGCGGGCTCAGCGCTGATTAGGAAAGCTAAAACGGAACCCATAAACATCGCTGATAGGAAAACGGAGAAGGGACAACTTGCCGAAGGTGGTCCCTTCACTAAATACCGTTAAGCTTTCGCACTGCATTAATAACAGCAGACTATCAGCAGCTCGCTCGTGACATATGTGCCCCAGTCGGATTGATAAATGTCAATCTAGAGCGAGTAGGCGAGTATCCGGCGCCTGAAAACCGGGTCCTTTCGGCTAGGGGAGTAAACCCCAACAGAAAATCCGACGGAAGACAAGAGGAAACCACCGTCGTAACTTTCCTAAACATCCACTATAAATTTTTAAAAACGTTAATTGCCATAATGGCATTTTATAACTATGCTATCTTTATTTCGTAAAACACTAATTTTTTTTATTTGATAATTAATTTTGTAATTTAGATTGGACTTTTTTTGTCGTCACCGAGACTGACCGGTGCAACATATCCCGAGTTTCCCCAAAACGATTTACCTGGTTTGTTAAACGATATTCCTCTGCAAACTAGACTAGATATGCTGTTCCAGCACGATGGGGCATCGACACACTACAAAAGGGTTGTAAGAAGACATTTAGATAAAGTCTTCCCGGACAGGTGGATAGGACGCCTCGGACCGATTGAATGGCCAACAAGGCCCCTCGATATAACCCTTCTGGTTTTTTTCTTATGGGGTTGTATTAAGGAAAAGGTATATCGTACTCCAATCAACACACGAGACGATTGCATACAGCAGATCGTCGCAATGTTTGACAACATCCGACGAATACCAGAACTTCTGCAACGGGCCGTACACAAAGTTACGCGAAGAGCTGAGAGTTGGTGGTACAGCAAAATGGTGAACATATTGAGCATTTGCTCTAGGCCCTATGCCTTTGACAAATGATTGTTGACTATACATTTACGACTAAATTTAATATGTATTTTACTTCTTTTTAATATTTATTTTCGTTTTATTTTACAAAATATTGATTTATAAAAAAAAAAATTTTTTTCATTTAAATTAAATAATTAAATCAATTATAACTAATTAATTGTTCGGCAAAATGATTTTTCCCTCGGGACTTGTTTGTTCACTTTGGCGAGCTTTATAGCGTAAAACAAATTTCCTGAATTAATTTCAGAATTTCAGAACACCCTGTACAGTCGACTCGCGATTATCCGGGTCGCGTTTATCCGGACTCCATATTATCCTGATCGATTTTTCAAAAAAAAAAAAAAAGCCAAAGAGCTTTTATAAAATCTACAGCTATATCCAGTACTTATCTGAATATTTATTTACATTCGCTGGAAATGTACATGCTGTGAAATTTTTAAAATTTGGTTTCTGTAGATGATTCCAGTAGTGACAGAATATATAGGATTTGGGTGTATAGAAAGGCCATGAAAAGGATGATCTACTAAAACTCTAACAGTGCCCACTGAAAATTCTTTTTTTTAATGAGCCGGGGCCGCCATTAATCTCGCCCCGCTATTTTTGAATAGTAAAGGGTAGAGCAGGCTCGACAGGCTCTTTAGCATTGATACATAACTGTCCTATGAGAATGAATACTCCGAAACTAAACACTCTCCCACGAGCGCTTAGGCAAGCGTGAGGGAGTTCCCTTTCCTTTTTCCTTTTTTAATTTACTTACCCCTCTCCTTCTTATTTCTTTTTTTCTAGACTTACTATCCTATTCCTACCCGCAGTTAACTACACCAACTACATCAATCCAATTGTCCTGGTCTGATTCTTGCCATTCGGTTAACTGGTGTAATTTGATGGACGGTATAGTTGTTGCTTGCGCACCGACTATGTGCAGCCACTGTCATATCTCACTTCTTTCTTTCTCAGGTCCACTATCTCTTTCTTCCCATTTCTTTCTTTCTTCCATGTATCCAAGTATAAAATAGGATTGATGTTGCAGATGAGGTACAAGCACCGTACCATCTGACAGGAAAAAAGTGGTACGAGAAATGGCATTCGTACTCGGTAACAAGGAAGTTGGAAGAAGAAGAAGATATAAAAGAAGTAACTGCAGGTAATAATAATAATTTTAAAATAAGAGCCAATAGAAAAGTCTATAAACGAAATTCTCAGTAACTTTCTGAGTAAAAGTATGAAGAGGAAAATGTTTGAAAAAATTCAAATTTTTGATTTTCCATTTATTTATACGGATTTGAACGCCGAATCATACCGGCGTTCCGCGGAATGAGCGCGCGGCCTTGGTCGTTCAGTCGACCATGTACATCGCTGACCGACATCTTCTCAAATACCCCGCCTGCTATAACCGGACTCCTGGCTTTCATTCTATTTGCCAGGCTGAAGAGTCTAATATAAAAAAACCTTGAATCCATGTATCGTGATAGCCTAGGTAGTTACAAACGGTGCAAGAGCAAACCCTTAATAATAATAAAGAAAAAAACAATACCAATTTTAAAACATTCTACGTTAAATTTACTGAAAAAGTATAAACATACCACATCAAATTCAATTAGTGTATTATTACGATAATTGTAAATTATTCACTCACTTTATAAAACATCAACGAGCTAGTTTCTTGAGATAAAACAAGTTTATCCAATACAATATCGATCGCTCGAATCTGCAAAATAAACCGATTAATTTTGTAACGATCGAAAGGATATTTAAGCGTTTATTCATTTATACAAAAATGGTCACTTTATCGCACAGTTTTTTTTTTCTTTTTTTGATTTTATGCAGGAGCGTCATCATTCGCTAATTCTGATTAACACAAGGCTGAACCGGTTGTCGTAAAAAAGTCACCTAACACAGATGTTGAATTGCCTCCGAAAAATTGCAAAAAGAATCCGTATGTTACAATCAAAGTGCTGACGTAACGGTTTTTTTATATGTATAAATTCGTTGACAATTTCACAGAAAAAATAGACATATAAAATTTAAAAATCAGATGGTACAGTTCCATTTACAGCTCCGCAAAACCGTGTGAGTTTCTAACACCGTCCCCGTTTCCTACCAGAATTTCTGAAAAAGAAATCTAGTGCTTCAACAGCTATGATTATAGTAATTATAATAAAAGCACGCGCTATAAAAATGGTGGTACGATACGCTTCAAATTATGGTACCGAACTCGAGCTTACCAGAAAAGGTAATTTTGTCATTAACCTATATGTGGAAATTTAGAAAAATGAAAGAATAAATATGTACATTTTTGTTAATTCCTTTTTATTTTATTTTATTTATTTTTTTTTGAATATAAAATTAAACGCAAAGTAAAAGAAATTCAATACTCTTAACAAGGCATTAGGCATTATGAAGGTAAGGTTCGCTGTGGACTAAGCTAAACAGAACGGATGAGAGTAGCATAACAAGTTCCTTTCTGCTTGGAGTCTGTCTTTACCCCTCCAAGGCTTCTCTGATACCTGGCTATTATTAGGCGGGGTACACTCGGGAGCGAGAAATAAATAAAACTACGATACAACAAAGTGTCAGTGTTGCATAAACTGAAAACGATAAATATTTTTATTTTTATTATTATTATTATTTCGGTAAGAGAATATACCTAAACGCCCCAGAAATCAGAGGGTTGAACCAAAAATCTTAATACAAAATATAATAATAATAGTTGTATAACGAAGTTTTTGAAAATATTACATTTGCGGAACGGTCATAAATATGAGCGATAAAACTGTTTCAAGTATGAGAAGAACTTTATATTACTTATTTATTAGTAACGTAACGCAAAAATCATAGGAAGCAAAGGTGCCACGGCGGAAGAAGTAATCTATGTTTAACCAAAGGGTTTCTGCTGCTGCTAACTGGCAAAATAAATTTCATTAATATGAACAAAGTATTTCGCTTACATCATAAACTTGCGGTGTACCCTAATAAAAATGCCCTGTTAGTATTAACGTAATTAATTTTGCCTATGAACAACAACAAAATAAATATCGTAATACTTCAGAAAAATTGAACGCCTACCGCCCGGCAAAACCGGTTTAAAAAAAAAAGAAGAAAAACAATTGACCTCAATAACTGTACAATTGATTGGAATTCCGAACAAATAAGGATAAATTCACTCCTTCATCAGATAAAATCAGCGTTTATAACGGAATTTACATTTACAGTAGTAAACCACGCGCCAATATATAATAAATATGCCGAAGGAAAACGACAGTTTTTTTAATGAAAAGTTAAATAGTAAAAAACAAATAATAAAATAAATCTATTTACACAAGTGTTATACTTATAATTACAAAACTTGCCTTTAAACTTTTGTGCGAACGAATTACATTCCGAAATTGCGCATTATTTATAATGTAAGTTATTGTCGTTTTACCTCCAAAAATTTGGTAAATTTCGAAGCGAATTTTTTCTTAAATGCTTGAACGTTTTATAGTTTCACTACGTTCATGTTGTCTTGATCGAAACGAATAGCCTGATCGTCGTAAAGTCTCCTAGTCGGTTTATTTACATTTATGTTTCCTTTTTCCATCTTGCACGTTTCAACGCGCTCTGCCCCTCTTTTAGTTCCGACGGCAATACCTACATACACTGCTTACAGTTTTTTGCAGCTCTCTTTTTTTCAAAAATTAACATTTCAAGCATAACTAGTATGTCAAATCATAAATGTAAAATCTTCATGATCATAATGTTATTTACAACATTTTCACATACATATATACATACATATACACGTATATATATATACATATATAACTCGACCATTTTAGCCTCGCAAGGGACTGTGTGCCCCTTGACCCTTCTTGCTTACATTTCTACCTATTTCTCTTCTATACTTTGTATAAAATGATCAAAATTTACAACATAATTCTTAGACCGGCCTCCATTAAATTTTATAACAAAAAAATGCCCCAATTTCATATAATAAAAAAAAAAAATACAATCAATAATTTATTCCATAAATTTTATTAAACTAACCGAAACAAATGAACATAGTACAAAAGGATATAAATCACATTAACTTAAATCACTCCTAACAAATTAATAAAATATCTTTAAATATTGCAAATTTCAAAACATATTATTATTAACATAAAACAAATCTTAAAAAAATATAATACAATAATTTTAACTTATCTTTCATAGTTCATATATTAAACCTCCAAAAAGTTAATGTTGCATAAGGATTACCATAATATCATCCTAAGGTATATCACTCTGAAATATATTTTTTATCGAATAAAAAGTTAATATTGTATAAGAATTGCGATAGTATCACTCTTCTATAATTCGTGTAAAACGTTTTCTCTAGAAGTTCAAATTTACTATCGATTATTACACATACATATATACAAAATTCGTTACTCGAATTGCAAAAATTACATAATTCGATTTCTTAAATATATATATATATATATACGAAATTTTAATTCGCTGGATCCTTAAATTATTTTATTATCGGTACTCAATTTTTCCAACGAACATCCGAATATTGATAACTATGGTTCCATTCAGGATATAACACCGGTTAACGTTCATCTTTTTTCCGGAGTCGAGCTGTTTTCTTTCCGTGACTCAAAATATTCTTAATGCATTTTTCATTTAATTTACTGATAGTAAAATTTACCGACGCGTAACAAAAATTTAAATAATAAGTACAACACGTAATTCAATAGGTAAAGTAAAAAAAATTATGTTCAACTTTGATTTCTATGTAATATTGGTATGTTACGTAGAAAAAAATACTGCACAATTTCCGTATTACAGCCATCCGCTTTTTCCCTATGACTACATATAAAAACAAAATGAAGAAATATTTTTAGCGTGAAATTTAAATTCTGACTAAAAAACTGTCTTCATTACAAAAAGTTCTTTTGATCGGAGACTTCTTGTGACCTATTCAAACTCTCTAACATCTCCTTCCAGCAAAGGTCTATTACTATAACGAAAATTAAGGCTATTATAAAAGAATTATTTTTGAGTACAGTAAATAGTATGAAAGTTGCGAGTTAAATAATAAAAAAAAAGAAAAACAAAAAATACCATCTCATATACTTCATACGACTCGGAATAGAAGTTCTTTAAACAAAAACGCATTTTCCCTTAAATTCGTAATGATTTTAAAAAGTTTCCCTTCTATAATTCGTGTAAAACGTTTTCTCTAGAAGTTCAAAGTAATAGTTTACGCAAGTAATAATAACTTCTTAAAATTTTAATCCTGGAATATTCGTAATGGCCGCCTGCTCTTCCATTCGCACACTTATCTGCGGTTACGAACGCCAGTCTACTCTTGAATCAGCATACAATCCCGGCACCGAATGGGTAAAATCGGTATGCATTTTAAGCTCCAACAAAAGCAAAGGGAAGTAATGTTATTACTCAAAAATTAAGTGATAGAAAATACATTTTAAATTAGTTACTTTTTTTCCTCTCTAGCGTTGGAATTAAAACATTGCGATCGAGTGAACCGAGTGTAATAATTTCTCAATTTATAACGAAACGTTTAATCAGAGAAAATATTATACTAGTGAGACCAGTGTTCTATATTCTTAATAAAAAAGAAGAAAAAAAAAAAAAAAATCTTAATCTTTCATAGTTAATACATTTTACCAGCAAATTATTCCACTTCGGATTAATTTATAAACGCTTTTACTTAAATGAATGAACCTGTTGAGTAATTTTTTGTGTTTTTTTTTTTTGTTTTACTTACATAGTGTTAATACATACGTGCATCCATAAATATCGAATGTATAAAAACTCGATCAAAAGTTTTACGTATATCTACAACTTTATTTATTATTCATCAACTATCCGTTGGAAACTCGATCGGGAAATTATATACATTGCAAGAATTTTTTCAAAACATTTCGACACTTGCCAAGATTTCCCAATAGTAGATCGATTTTGACAATTTTTTTTCAGCTTATTTCTTTTGACACCTAGATACGTCATTGAACAACCGCGTCTCTCTGCGTTGAGTCCTCTCTAAATTATAAATCAAAGAAGCTAAATCGAAACCCACGATCGGTAAAAAAAAAACGGAGTAAGGTTCGCTTGGCGTAAATGTTTCTACCAATAAATTACGTTAAACATTCTATCGCATTTATAATAACAGTCTATCAGCAACTCGCTCGCGATCGTGTACCCTAGTCAGATTGAAGTATACCAATCTAAAGATTCAGCACCCTCAAACGACATTAATTCGGCTAAGGAGAAATAATTAACGATCTAAAAATTCACAAAGCACCAGGATGGGACGAGATTAGGGTGAAAGACATTAAACAAAACTCAAAGTTGTTAACTCCTATTTTAACCTGTATGATCAATCGCTCAATAAAGGAAGCGTGCACAGCTGATGGGCTCAAAAGAGGTATTATTAGACCGATATATAAGAAGGGGGCTCAAAACCAAATCGAAAACTATCGCCCATAAACAATAATGCCTGTAATAGTTAAAATTCTAGAACAGTATATCGGCAAACACTTAAGAAATTACGTGGAAAAAAACAATCTGCTCTGTGAAAACCAACACGGATTTAAAGAAAAAAGATCCACCGTTACTTTACTAAGAACATTTGTAAATGAGATAAACACAGGACTATCGAGAGGGAACCAATTTATAATTACCTTTATAGACTTAGCTAAAGCTTTTGATCTAGTTGACCATGATCTGCTTATTAAAGATTTAGATGATATGGGCATTGTAAATAATCAACTATTGTGGTTTAAGAATTATTTACAAAATAGGAGAAGCGTAATAAAAATTGCAGGTAATATTAGTAATGAAAAGGTGAATCGATATGGAGTAGGTCAGGGTACAATACTGGCTCCTATTCTATTTCTTATATACACGAACTCATTATATAAGCACATCAAAAATGCAAAGGTTTATGTATTTGCCGATGACATCGCATTATTAATGGAACATAAAAATGTAGAGATGGCGAAAAAATTACTGCAGCAGGATGTCGATAATCTTAGTAAATGGGCGCATGACAGGAGGTTATGTATAAATATAAATAAATCAAAACTGCTCCATATTCGTAATATCTCTAAACATATGAGTCATCACTCGCCAATCAGTATGCATAATAATGAATGCTTATATGAACGCTATGGAAATAAACTCACCCATGTTCATGTCCACCTCTAGTGAATGTAACAGATTTTAAATACCTAGGAATATATATCGATAAATCATTGAACTGGAAAAAGCAGATACAAAACTTAAATTCGAAAGTAAGACAGTCAATTCCAGCGTTATATAAACTGAAGACGGTTCTCTCATATGGGACATTACGGATATACTTTAATGCATTAATAATGTCTAGAATTTTATATGGGATCCAAATATGGGGTGAGGCTAAAAAAACGGAAATCAATAAAATAGGCAAAATTCAGAAAAGGTGTTTGAAACTTATACTACCCCATTGGAAGCGGAGTGATACTACATCAACCTGGTGGAAGGAAAATAATGAAATGTCTCCCAAAATGCATTATTATTATTACAGATTACTTGAATTTAAATGCAATAACGTAACTTTACCTTCCAGACCAAAAACTCGACTAACAAGGAATCAAAATAATACCTGTTACATTCATCCTAGAGGGGTAAATCTACGAATCGACAATACAGATGATTCGGTTTTAATTAAATTAATGAGTACTATGCCCAGTCACATAATAAACGAAAAACAAATTGGTGTATGGAAGAGGGAAGTGAGGAAGTGGTTGAAAGAATGGTGCAAAGATTAAGGAATTTTGCTGCATCCTCTTTTCCATTTATTTTTATTGCTGCACTTTTTAGGGCTCTTGTAGACCATCTATTTACCATTTTCCTTTTCTTTTTTCTTTCCTGTACATTAATGTATGCAATGTCCAATATATAAGCGGCTCCTATGTATGGGTGTATTATTGTGTAATTCATATATATAATTGCGTCGATTGATATATTTTATTTTTATTTTTTTGGTTTAATACGTTCAATCTAAGTAGTAAGAATGATTAATTGTAATTTTGTTTACTAGAATAAACGATAATAAGAGTGTTGGGCACTCACGCAGCGGGCAAAATTAACCATTAAGACCCACAACTTATTTATTTATATAAAAAAAAAAAAAAAAAAAAAAAAAAAAAAAGGAGTAAATGCTAACAGAAAATCTGATGGAAGGCAAATGGGAAACCAACATCACATGTTGCCTGAAATACGGTGACCATAAATGATCATGCGAACCGGCGCTAACGATCGACATTCCAATAACGGGGATTTGAATGGAAAATGAACGACCGAGACCATATAATTAGGGATCCCGACTACTGCATAAAAACTAAAAAATTGGAAAAATCTACAAAGTCGAAATATTTAAAAAGAAAAAGAAAAATGAAAAATAAAGCAAGTAACATAACAGAAAAATCATTCGAAACTGGAAATAAAACTAGAAAATAGATTGTAAAAAGCCTGATAAAGGTAAGAAAACTGGAACAGTTTAAAACACAAGTGAAGGAATATAAGGTCGACATACCAGGTGTATCAGAATGCAGATGGATGAGAAAAAAGAAACTTTACATTAGATAAATATGCAACAATACATAGCGGTGGAAATAATACAAGAAACGAATGGCAATAATATCTCGCGAACCATGAGAGTGTGCATAATGCATGCCACATAAGCAATCGCTCTTAGTTCGGCTAAAACAATATTAAACTTTTCATAGAATTTATTGTACATATAATTTCCATAAGCTAATGTATCTACATTATTACCACATATTATTCTTTTATTATCACTACTGCTTAATACTATTTTATTCCATTCTAGAGTATACAATATACGAGTATGTTTATGACTCTGAATACTGTAATACGTCTTATAATTATTGCTTAATTTACCACACACACACACACACACACACACACAATTATAATAATCTATAAAATTAAATTCTTTCTTAATTATAACAGACTGCGCATCTTTATATTTTTTAATTTCTCTGCTACCTACAATACTTATAGAATATATTTTCAGTCACAATTCAACAAATTTGCTAATTGGAGTGCTATTTAATTCATTCTTAAATACACTGAGCTTTTTTTTATTTTCTAGTGAATAGCACGAATGGCTTTTTAGATATTCACACTTGTATCAAAATACTGAGCATTATCTTTAATGTCTTTATAAAAATCAACTGTTTTAGGTTTATAAATAAGCAAATCAGTATCACAATATAACAGATTAATATTATTATACATTTTACACATTACATTATAATGAAAATCAAACATTTTTACTTTGCTAATGTTCAAAATAGACATCCCAATATAAATGGGCTTATTAAATTTAATTGTTGTTGGATTTAAATGTACTATGATCGAAAACAGGTCCTCACTAAATATTGTTCAACACTTAAAATTACTTTTACTGACTAGCTTAGTGAATTTTACTTTATTAGTAATAAGCTGCATATTAATCCGATGTCTAACATTTTCCATCATTTTACTGAAAACACTATTATTCATAAGCTTCCAATAGTTCTTCTCAAACTTATTAGTAGCCTGTTTGCACTGTAGAGTATTCAAATCAATGTACAATTTTAACCAAGCCGATTGATTGAAACAAATGACCCCATGCACTCGCAGCAATTTCAATCCTAATGTAATAGCCTGTTTTAGACTTCTAAAATGAATAATATAATTATACTTATTTTCTAATGTAATAACTAGCTTATTAACTTTTTAAATTATTTTGGATTCAGGGCACAGTGGCAAATCATTATGTGCTAAATGTACATCTGGTGGATACTTCAAATCCACCTCAAGTACATAACCAACAGGCCTATCATCAGGTATATTCATAATATCTAATTCCAATATTTCTTTCTGATCAAGCTATCTGAAGCCATTCATAGGAAGTGCTTCACTCATATCCCAACCATAGAGGTTATTTGCATCCAAATATGCTATAAACAAATTATCCACACCACTACTATCAGATTCTTCAACAGTCACAACACTATTATCATCACTGTTAAAACTATTATTATTATAGTTATTGATGTAGGAACATTTTACACACTGTCACATACCCCCACATATTCCAGCTTCAAAAAATAAAACTATATTGTAATCAGTTAGTAGCTCCAGCTCCACCTTTGTTAATGTTAATATCACTTGGAAGGGAGTGGTAAAACTCCATGCTGGGTCCAATTTATATATTTTATAATATACACTTTTGAAATTTTCAAAAACATCAACAAGTACAATCACATCAGTCTTCAGGTACACATCACAATATTCACCAAGTGTTTGCACATTTAATGTCTTCCACACATTTATTGTATGTGAGTACTCATCTTCTTGAATCTCTAATTTCGTCAGAGGATTATAGAAATGCTCTCTCACAGGCAAACTGTTTTTTTCCAATTTTTCCCATGACGATATGTAGGAATATGGGAAAACTCCTTTTTGGCAAAATAAAGAAAGCAAATTGAGCGATGAAACGTTTCTGATTGTATGATGAAATGAACCATCTAGTAAGTAACTAGCCACCCAGCATCCACTGCAAAACTGCTGCCTAACATTTTAAATGGAAATGTCACTTTCCACAGGAATTGATGACATTTTCACAAAATACTGTTCCTATAACTTGAATGCTGGAACACATGTCTGCTCACTTCAATGGTTATCACACACAACAACTACATGTCCATTAGTTCTCACACCTATAATAACACATAAAAAGTTCATAACGCAAAGTAATTTTAATTACAGTGATTGCCTGGTAAGTTCATAGAACGATTTTTTTTTCTCTGAAAGTGGCTGCATTGCGAGATTATCAACTAATTAGCTGTGTAGATATACCCCTTGCTGATATTCAGTTTCAGTTTTACCTTGATCATAGTCTATGTGTTGTGACGTTTTGTGTAAAGTGTTATTTTTTACTTTGGTCAAACTTTTTAAAAATGAGTTTCAAAGAACAAAGATGTGTAATTAAGTTTTTCATTAAAGCCAGTAAAAGTAATTTGGAAATCATGGAAACTTTGTGTGAAACATTAGACAAGTCAGCTGTGAAGCCTGAGACAGTATACAAGAGGGTAAATCATTCTAGGAGGGTCAAGAGTCGGCAGTAGACGATCCACGAGAGGGGAGACCCATTTCAGCGTGCACTCCACAAAACATTCATTATATCAAAGAGTTTTTAACATACGCCCCTTAGGTACCAACTAGACTGATTCTGGATTTACTTGGAGTGGTTAGAGAAGCAGTCTGAGAAATACTTCGCAACGATCTGAAGATGTGCAAGGTGTGTGCGCGCATAGTTCCAAAGCTTCTCAGTGCTGATTAAAAAAACACTCGCATTCGCTGCTGCGAAGACTGGACAGAAACATTAGCCGAGGACGATTCCTTCATACAATGAGTGATTACGGGTGATGAGTTGTGGTATTTTGAATACGATCCCAAAAATAAGAAAGGAAGTATGACTTGGGTGCATAGAGGGGAGCTGAGAGTGAAAAAAGCAAGGATGTCAAAGTAAAAAGTGAAGTGCACGCTCTTTGTTTTCTTTGATTACTGCATCATTATGTATCGGTAATTTGTACCCGAGGGCCAGACCATTAATGGACAATATTATCTAGGCGTGATTAAATGCCTGAACGCGCATGTGAAGCGTGTGAGGCTGGATTTGACGGCAAATCAAAGTTGGCTTCTTGACTAGGACAACACACCCTCACACAATTATCACCTCGTCAAGTCATTCCTCAAGAAAAGCTGCATCACAGCTTTGGACCACCCCCTACTAGCTCGATCTGGCCCCCTCAGACTTCTACCTGTTCCCCAAGACCAAAAAAGACCTCAAGGGGCACCACTAGGGGCCCCAAGAAGAGGTCATTTGAGTTATGACAAGGTAAAAAAAAACACTTCACGCAAAATGTCACTACACATAGACTATGAACTGTATGGAGGTAAAACTCAAACTGAATATCGCCAAGGGGTATATCTACACAGCTGATTAGTTGATAATCCCGCAGTGCAACCACTTTCAGAAAAACAAAATCATTCTATGAACTTACTGGGATTTCAAAAAATATTCATTTAAAAATAAATAATTTAAAAAAAAAATAGTTTTAAAAAGTAACACTGCCAAGGTTACTTTACCTGAAAGCTAAAAAATATCAAAAATGAAATAAATAAACATGCAGCTTGCTTAATGTGTGTTGCACATAAAGAGCAGCGCATATATTCATTCCTATCAATACAAAATTACACACAATATTCCTTGGCTATATAACATAGAGTGATGATAGCTAACTTGACAAAAGCTTATGAATTTGTATGCATGATTATAATTATTAGCAGACGAACATGTGTATAGATTCGTCTTTAAAGCAAGAACATAAGCCAACACACTACAGAGTGGGGATATACTTTTGCTAATGCAGGTCCCCAACTGGATTTGCACCATTAAATGGAGGCATAAAATGTTGATGAGGATACTATAGGAAAATATACAACACCAGGAATTAACAGGATTGATAAAAGAGAGGCGATGAAATTTACATACAGAGCCCATTTTAAATTAAAATGATGATTGAGAGCTAAATTAGCAAAATATTGACAAAAGATGGTGAAGGATTGTGGAAAAATACTGTAAAATTCGTTTAAACTCAAGAAAATGGTGAGAAATAGCACCAATTGGCGAAAAATAGTGTTAAAAAAATATTAAAACACAAGAAACCAGCGAGAAATACTGGGAAATTGACTGTAATTAGTGACAAATTGCTAGAAAACCAACATGTATATGGTTTCCATCTGTGTATGGAAAAAAGGAACTATTAGACTCCAGAATGGCAATATTTTTCTTCAATATGTTAATCTACCTGGGATATTTTCCTCCATATAATGTTTCTTGCCTATTATCTTGTACTGATGCTATTGTAGTGGTTTTGTTCAAATTTATTATTAATAACGGCATTTCTATTTAGTAGTGAAAGGCTGGTTTCCAAGTTCTGATGTAGCTAATAACTAGCTTCTTCGAAAGTCTTGCTGTTACCTTGCTAGTTATTTGGTCTCAAACCTATATCCTTAATTTTCTGCTGTCCAGTTGCACTCGAATGCCTACTGCACTTGGGATGTGATATGGTCAGTATTATTCCAGATCCGAATCACTCCCAGGTTTACCCAGCGTGAAATAATTAGATATCAGAGAAATCTAGGAAAGTAAAGGCGGCCCAGAGAAAGGAACTGGCCTCCCTACTCTTATTAATGTCGTTGGGCTTAGTTCATTGTAAACCTTAACTTCACAATCCCCAACGCCCTGTCAAGGGTATGGGACTTACTTTACTTTTTACTTTTATCTCTTCCAGCATTTGTGGGCTATGTCACATCATTGCGGCCATGTGTGCTCGAACTTTATCATAAACGTTCAATTATCGTTCTGTTGCTTTACTGTGCCTACTGTAGTTAGGTGGTGATATGATCATATTATCTCCTTTTATTTCTTTTTTAACATACATGGGCTTTACATCATTGCGGCCATGTTTGCTCGAACTTTATTGCTAACAGGTATTTTGGTTTTATTTCACTACGCTTTAAGATTCAATTTACTTATACATACATACAAACTATTCTGATAGTCTGGTTTATGCGCATAAATCATTAGTAACCAGATGGTTTTGGCGCTGAGCCAGAAAAAAAAAAAAAGAATATCCTTTGACTTTGTTCAGATACATTTCATATGGGCGGCGATGATAATGGCGAAATGGATCCCCCTATCTCATCACATGGAACAGGTTTCACGAATCGATTATACAGTATTTCAATAGATATTAGCGACAAAAAAATCAGTTTCTCACGCACAGGACGCAGTCAAGTCTATAGCAAGCGATAACGTTAGCAATAATAGTGACAATACTGATAATAATTTCTAAGCACCACTAATGAATTGCACTAATTAATGTCTGATTTATACAAATGTTGCTGAATTCTGTGATCCCGGTGAAAGCGTTGAAGAGCAAGATTTATTATGCAAAGTATTACAGACACATATTTAGGTTGCCTCTAAAAGCTTTAATCTTTACAGCTGCACTTCTTGCTACAGAGAAGGCATTAGAATCGGTGCATTATGTTTTGTAATCGTATTAGAATTTGTGCCTTATGCTTTATAATCGCATTAGAATTTGTGCCTTATGCTTTATAATCGCATTAGAATTTGTGCATTATGTTTTGTAATCTAAAAGGTAATTTGTAAACTCTCTCTTGTCGCTTCAAAATAGAAATATTCGGTCTAGTCGTTATCCAATAAACTGTACTATTTGTGAAATCAAAAAGGCTTGTTCCGATGTTTCGGAACAAAGAAGAGTCATTATGTTTTGCTGGATTCCTGGTCACTGTGGAATTTTACAGATGAAAAGGTTAATCTTGTTACAAAAGAAGCGTGCAAGTCAGCTAGCAGATTTACATTCACTTCATTTTTCAACCTACTGAGTGAAATTGAAGGAGACAATAAAACGTATTAGTTAGATATATATATGGAACAATTAGGTTTCCGAGAAGCATTTATTTGTGACACGGACGTGACTTCCATCATCGCCTGGTTTTATTATGTTAGTATTGTCGCGATAGCCTAGTTGCTAGAGCCCTTGACTTCCGATATGGAGGTTACAGGTTCGATCCCGAGCGACAACGAACTTATTACAAGAATTAAATAAATAAATAAATAAATAATCGTTAATAATTACGTGGAAGGCAATGGCAAACCACCACGGACAACATCATATGCGCGCTAGGTCAGTACACAGCAGACCCACACCGGACGGACTGCACTTGTATATCGATAAATCAAACGATTACCAATCAGTTGCGAATGTAGTCTTGCGTGTGTACACCTGCGTTGCATATAATAATTGCCTGGTACACAACCTATATCCGGCACAGCTAAAAATATGCGAATAGGTTGCGCCAACGCGCTACGTAGCGTACGGCACCTGAAGAAAAAGTATTGCACCTAATTTTGACGTTTCGTGACCAGTTGAGTGTGAGGGCTAACAGCAAGCATTCCCCGGGCCGTTTCTTACTTTTTTAGTTCGGCGTTTAGTCGATGTTGAAACACCTAGTACATAACCAGTTTCAGAGAAGTTATTAATCATTTATTACTCAACTGCAGTCGATTTGACATCAATAGAAATGCTTTTTTTAAGGACCACGTTGTATTACGTGATCGGTACACTTTCCATAATATGCTTTACATCTACTTTGTTCCAGTTGTAAGTATTTGTTTTGGTTTTTTAAACTCATTGTAGGCAGCAAGATTATTACATGTTTTTTTTTCTCTTTTCTTTTCTTTTAGTTTAATTCAAATAGAATATTTTCTTAATACAAGAAATTAATTTCGTTGTATTCCAATTCCACATTTATTTAATTCACTTTACGTTTTATTTTTATTCCTCGTCTGTTTCTTCAGTTAACTCGATGGAATTTAGTAGGTTGCCGACCAGTAGAACCATGTGACCAATTCGTCTATGCCCCAAAAGAAAAACAAAACAAAAAATAGATATACTATTTAGTTTATTGTTCTAAATAAATTCGTTCCATAAAAACCACCTAATTATAATAAATATGAAATTAAATAACATATTTGTTTCATTTTTGAATTTTATTTCTTCCATGTTGTTACCTTTTTTCTTCATGTAAAACGTTTAATTACATTAAAACGAAACACGAGAACACTTATTAGTATACCAAACGTTCCTATCCTGATTACGTCAAAACTTTGCTGCTGCGCACACTAACTGTTACGAGTATTGTCGTATATGTAAAATATACCAATTTCGGTCTTTACGCCTACGTGAACAAACACTAGTAGTAATCAACGCCTTCCTGACCTCTTCCGGTTACAATGTAAGTTTCAGCGACGTACCATTTCAATGTATGATGTTTCGTGGCATGCATGTTTAACTAAAGGAAAATGCAAAATTTGAAAACCACAAAAAAAAGGTAATAGGAGAAATTGATTGAAGACTAACCGAAATCAGAACGAGGATATTCAATTGTACTTACTTGGTCCTCGATCAAATGAAAACAAGCGCACAGCACCCAAAGTCTAAAGACAAAGAAAATGTTGGCGACCGCAGACGGCATGAGGCGGATGAAGTCGATCGTTGAATTCTCCCATATTATCTGGTAGAGTCGAAAAGTGAACAGATAACCGCCGAACAGGAAGTAACTAAAGTTGACCGCGGTTAACATGAACAGCTGCACGCTGTACCTGTCACATAACTCTTCCATCAGATCGAAGCAGTCGTTGTGCATTTGTCGAAATCGTTTCAGCGCAACGAAAGCCGGAAAATGCCGCCGCACCAGACGACTCCATCTCTGTTCCGAGCACCGTTCATCGACTTTGTATTCGTAAAGAACCGTTGGTCTTCCTTTTAGCAGAACCGTTTGCCAAAAGATTCTTCGATGGCCCATTTCGATTTCCTTCAACCGCAAGTAAGCCGTGTATAATAGTAAAATAAACAGGCTTTCCCAGGCGGCTGTATTAATATCGTAGACAAACGTGAATAGCAGGTATCCAAATCTGTGATCACTGATGGGAGTTCTGTAATTTTGACAAAATAATAAAAATTCGTCCGCAATTGCGCGAACAACAAAATATTATTCTTATAAATCTGTTTTTCGAATAATTAAAAATAAAATAAACAAAAACGCGTTAATAGACGTACAATTTATAACTAAAAAATCTCTGTTTACCGCTTTATCGAAGAAACCTATGCACTATCCACATAGCCGCCATGAAGCCTAATATTTATCTAAATCCACGAGCTTTTTATTTCTTCAAGGTGGTACTTAGCTATATAAGCTGTCTGCAATCTCTCTGTTTTTATCGCGCGAATGAAAAATCATCAATTTTGTGTATCTCCGACTCTTAGTTTATGTAAGGCTATTGTTCATATGTAACCGTAGTAAACGTCTGTGACAGCATTTTTGTATCTTTGTACGTCACACATACGGGTCTTCTCCAGCGCAAATAATAAACAATACATGTATATATAGAGTGTGTGTGGGAAATTGTGCCGTACAAAGACGACTACATGTAGTCTGAAAAAAATTTAATTACAAAAGTCCGGAGAAATTACTGTCAAAAGTTGTACAGTAATACAATTAAAAATAAAAAATAAAAAAAAAAAAACAAAAAAAAACCCAGCGATGACAGATCTACCGAAGAAACCTCAAATTCTGGAAAACGAAATTGATAAAGCTATTAAGCATATAACAAGGAATAAAGCAACTGGATACGATGGGGGTTACTTACTAATGTAATTTAAAAAGTGGGCAACACTGAGGTAAAGATTATAGTATATGAAAGAAATGGTCAACTGCGGACTGACCAAAAGAATAGTGCAAAACTGTTTACACACCTCTTCGTAAGAAAGGTCGGACTACAAAATGCAAAAATTAAAAAACCATAATTTCGAACGCCAGTAAAGTAATGTTAAGAATTGTTCATAACAGACTAGAAAGATACGTAAGAGAATAAATTCCGAAAGAACAAACGGGTTTCGTTAAGGGAGAAGGGTAACAGAAATTAGATAATCGAAAAGTCTGCAGTATGCGATCTACCTCGACGGTCCGATGTTTCGCAGACGGCGTTCGAAAGCAATAAGATGTGGCCCGGCCTAAAAAATGTATTATCAAAAGAATGCACAGTACAAAAAGGAATGAGGCAAGGCTGCGTTCTTTTTCTGATATTATTCAGTCCATACGATGAATATAGGACAAGTACCGGAGGACTGGAATGATGGGAACCTACCGATCTTTTTAAAAATTAAACACCAACATACAACTCGTAGTTGCGTTGGTCCATTTCTTTCAGCACACTAAACCTATCATACGCAAAGAGCTCAATTCTGCACGTAACTTCGCTTTCCTATTTCTGTAGGGCGATTTCCATTGCTCCGTCTAAAGACGCGAAACGATTTTAATTCATACGAAATCCGATTTTAGATCATCAGATTTCCGCGAGTACCTTGTTTTATCTTTCTGAAGTTATATGTGGCCGCACAGATCAAGTTGTTTAGGGAAATAAGAAACATTGCGACCAACTTACTCGTAAAAAAAGAAGAAGAACAGCAATAACAGGAGAGCGCCGGCGAGAACACGCAACGGATAATAGAAAGCCAAAACGCGTTCGGTAAATCGGTGATCCGTTCGAACGGCAACGCAGATGCTGAGATAATTATTTAGCAACTCTAAGTTCGATCGGCTCGACATAACCACGTTCGACCACAAAGCAAACGTGAACTGGACGATGGTGAAGTATTTCATGAGCGTGTTCGTGTATTTTATCAGACCGTCGGCCGTATAGTTTTTAGACGAATTGTTCTTGTCGTCGTTCGCCTTACAATCCGGACTGAAAAAAAGGGCAAAGTAAGTGCCACATAGAGCCGTCAAGTGAACCAGTCTGAAGAAGCAGCCGAATTTAGTCGGCCTATAACGGCCTTCTCGGTACACGAACGGAAACATGCCGAACAAGAAACAAACCACGCGGTGAGCTTTCAATAATTCCATTATTCCGCCTTCAGCTGAATATATGCGAGCCAATAGATAATGCGCTCCGTACGTCCAGACGCCGTCGAGTTTTACACATTTCTCGACGAGCGCTTCTGAATAGACACGAAGTTACCGTTAATCACTTCTGAAAATAGCGTCCTCTCTTTTAATAATTTCGTCAACAGTCTGTCATTCGAAAATACTTTTTCCTGTCATTAAAACTCTTTCAAGATGTTCTACCATTCGAAATCGAGAAAGCTTTGAAAGCGTATAATTTCGGTAATTTAATTAAATAATAGACATCCGATAATAGAAAGAAAGTAGTCCCCCCCATCCCATCCCACCCCACTCTCTCGTACGGATTCCATTAGCGACAAAATTTCATCGTTGTAACAACTTTTCGTAGCAACGCGTTCAAGGAAAAAACGGACGACGAATGTGTTTTTTAGAGATGATAACAATAAACGACAAGTCTCGCTCGATATATAGAGCACTCAAAACTCCGCGCCTCTTTATATACATGGCAAACGATACATTTGAATGGGACAATAGTATCGAATCCGGGACATTTTTTCGACATTTATCGATAGTTTCAAATATCAAATTCACGTTCCCGCCGTCGGAAATTACGAAACATAAAAATTACAATGGTTCAACGGGATTATTAAGTAAAAATGCCAACTCCAAGAATCATGCTTTTTTTCTCTATTCCTCCCCCAAGCCGCGGAAGTAGCGCATATATTTTTTTATTTTCAAATTTACATCTATAAATAACTAGCTGTTACAAATCTGCATCTATAATTTAACAATGTTTTTTTTTTGTTTTATCTAGAATTTATAATTTATATTTAATTAAAATTCGCACGTCCTTTGCAAAATATTCATTAGAATCAACCGAATGACATTTCTGCAGATCTCACAGCATTCATCATTGTAATCATCTGCTTTTTTATTCCTTATTCACATCGCATCATTCACTTATTCTATAAACGGCCCATTTACTTTTATATTTATTATTCGTTTCTAACGCTGTCCGCTTCTTAATTATTTAGCTCTGAACCATATTTCCACCGCTGTCTAACGTCTATCTTCCCTTAATTTCTGTCTATCGCATTTCCGTTCTCTACTTACTCGATTCGTACATGCAACGATATTTCTCATTAATGCCGATATTCTCAAAAGCCCTTTTTTCCGTTCATCGGTAAACGCGATCCGATTCATTCTCATTTTTATAATATAATTATCTTATATTTTTTATGTTTCTGTTCTGTTTATTTTCGTTCGTCAATTACCATTCTTATCAAAAGCGGCCTGCTGCTCTGGTTATCGTCGCTGGAACGGCGAAGTGGAATCCGTGTTTTCTTCGAAAATTAGTCGAGTCTATATCTTCGTTCTATTCGGCTCCAGTCCTTTCAGTTTTCCTTGATCTTCGGAGTTCTGCTACTTTCGGCAGTTCGAAGTCGCACTTTTCAACCGAGGAGCAGTTGGCTGGTTAATTTTAGGCTCGTCTCGTAGAACATGCAGTTTTGTTAATACTTTATTTAATAATAAATAAAGAATTACGGAGATGACAAAATAAAAAAGGATTATTCTTAAAGTTGATTTTTTTGTTCTTTTATTCGTTTCCACTCGACCGGGAGTAGAGGAACACACAACACATCAAATGAAACTTCGGTTGCGTGATTTTTTATTAAGTTCTCTGTAATTGCAGTGTACTTTTTTTTATAGATAAATACTAATATACTGCCGAGTTACTAAATTGTGTATTCAAATATTTGGAAAAAAAATAAAAAACATTGTTTTAAAGAATTATTTATAATGTCACGTTTTTGCGTAATTAATTCTTGCGAATATGCAGTCAATACGATGTCCATATTATAAAACTACTCTAGCGATTTTATCTTCTTCGCTAAAATATTTTTTAAAATCAACTAATTACTTTCATCACCAGAATCATCTGTTTTTTACACTTTCTTGATTATTCCATTTTCCTCATACCATTCTTAATTTGAATATAAATAATATTTCCAGTTGTAACTATGAAAAATTCTGTTGCAGGATTCTTTACAGACCAGACAAACACACATTTTTCGACTTTCATTAAACGATGACCCCAAATTGAACATCTATCATTTCAATTTTTTACTGCATTTATTAATACATTCTTATAAATTAAGTTTAAAAGTTACATTGTTATTATCATTATTATTATTATTATTATTATTATTATTACTATTATTATATCAAAGGTAACTTTTTATTTATTTATTTATTTTACGTGTGTCATATACAGCAACTTAGGCTAGAGACACGGCAAGGAATTACAAAATTACGAAAATTGAAAAGAAGGAAAAAAAGAAAATAAAGAAAAATTAACAAAAATTAACAAAATTATATAACAGCTCTTTAATCAATTCGAAGATTTTAGAAATTGAAATAATCGATTAAGCACGGTTTCTTCGTCGCACAACAAATCCTTTCGAATTCGATGGTATTCCACATTGTTTCCGACACTGGTCGTAGACTGGACATTTAATCAGTAGGTGTTCAACGCGATCAGCTGACAATCACATGTCTGGCACTGGGGTGCAGATTCTTTATTTAACAGGTATGAGTGTGTACGACGAGTGTGCCCAAGTCAGCATAGCGTTACCTCCTGTTTTCTGTTTTCTCGGCTTGAAGAAAGCCATGGTTTCGTAAACGATTTTATGGAGCGTAATTTATTTCCGGTTGGTAACTTTTCCCAATCGCCGTTCCAAATGTTGTTAAAATGGCATTTAAGTTGATGTTTAAAGTCGGTAAACGGTACCGTTATGTTTGAAGTTGATGCGCGTTTGTTAATAGTTTTAACGGAGTTTTCCGCATTTTTAAAGCTCTGTATGCCGCACTAGGCTCGGTTGCACCATGTGGTGGCATAGGAGATATCGGGTCCCGGACCAGTACTGGAATTCGGATGTTTAGCTGATATACAATGGACATAGCGTGATCGATTGTTGTTTCGTCCTGGTTCTCAGTGGTATCATCCGAAGAGTTTGGCTCTGTGCTCCTTATGATGCTGAAAGCCGGCACGGTTAGATTAGTTCGTCGCAAATTGAATCACATAGTAGACTAAGAATCGGTGAGGTTCGGAACTAGTTGCCAACCTCATTATTTATTTTAAGCTTTTTATTACACTTTTTATTTTTTTATTTTACACTACTGGTTAAATTTGTTCTTACACAATACCTACTCCCTACTCCTTTATACACGATTGAAAAATAAATAAATTTGTCCTTCCAAAGGTTATCTGGTGGGGCCAGAAAAAAAAAAAAAAAAAAAAAAAAAAGGGTGTTCTCAGACACAAAGAACGGATTATTCACCTCTATACCAGTGAATCCAATGTCCCTCCTAATGTGGCTCGACGTAACGGCTGTTCGCGGCGACATAGGAGAACAACAACATTTGCATAATTTTGCCGTAGAGATACTTACGCAGTCTATGACAGATATCGATATCCGCCTCGGCAATTTTCGTTCCCGTCACCTCGCCAATCTTGATCAAAATTTGAGTTAGGTTCTCCTGTGCGACGCTGTCGGTATATTTGTTAAAATAATATTATTATTATTATTATTATTATTTTGTCTGTTGCTCTAGCTAATCAACTCTAGAATGCAATTCGTTATTTGGCTTACTAAGTTCCGCATTTTCTTGACTTACAGAATGCATTTACTTTTCCATTGGTTTTGCCTGAGAAATTTCATATGCCTTTTCTACATTATCTATTTTTTTAACTAGGCCGTGCCCAATCGCTCATAAAGTAGTTTTATCTCTTTTCCTAATAAATTTTTCCATAAATCTCTGCAGGACGTCTTGCATATATAACATAGGTCCAGCCTTCCTTCGCTGTTCACATCGGCACTATCTAGATGTACGTAGGTTACCATTTATATTTCTGGCCTTGGAAACACTGAATGTTTTAGGCGCCATCTGGCGTTTCCATTAGAAAATTTGACTCTTTTTAACGTAACTTTCATAATAACATGTTTTTATTTGAATGCGATTTGGGTTGTTTACAGAAAACTGAAAAAAAAAATCGAATTAACTCGTGAACATTTACGTGCGATTATTTTTTATAAATTTCGAAGTGAATTATCAAGACAAGAGTGTATGGATGAACTAACTTCTTTATACGCCCAAAAATCACCATCCTATAGCACTGTAAAAAACTGATAAAACGAATTTAAAGGACGATTTCCGTGAAGGTCATCCAAAATCGGTTGTTGTGCCAAAAAACATTGATGCTGTGTGTGAACTGATAAAGCAAGATCGTCTTGTGACATACCGTTTGAGAGTGAGGCATCTTTGGCAATTAGTATGACTAGCATCAATACGATATTGCATGATCATTTGGCTGTAAAAAAGGTTTGTTCTCGTTGGATCCCGCAACCGGTGACGAATGCATACGAGCCTGAAACAAAACAGCAATCCACTGTATGGGTCTTCCGAGACGAGCCAAAACGAACAAAAGTTGTCCGCGGAAGAAACACGTCGAAACAAATGGTTGCCTGTTTCTTCGACACTATTAGTCACATAGTGACAATGCCGTTAGAGCAACCGTAAGACGATCAATTCTGAATGGTACAGCACCATTTGTTTGTCAGAAATCTTCGATGAAATAAGGAAAAGGAGCAAGCACCGTCGGATCATTCATGACAGTGCGAGCTCTCACACATGGGCTCAAACAAAGGAATATTTAACTGGCCAAAACGTCAAATCGCCGTACAACCCTGATTTGGACCCAAATGACTTTTTTTTATTCTCGTACATCAAAAACAAATTACGTGGTCAACGATTTTTGACACCCGAAGAGGTGGTTGATGCATTCAAAATGCAAATGCATGTTTTGAAGTACCTCAATCGGAATGGGAAAAGTGCTTCAAAAATTGGTTCAAATGCGTGAAAAAGTACTTTGATCTTCGTGGAAAATATTTTAAAAAACAATAAACCGATTGATCATCAATATTTGTTTTTTTCATTATCAGGCCAGAAATATAAATGGCAACCCACGTAAGTCGCCCTTATACGTGGAACAGGTTACAAATTCACCATTGTCTAGTACGGCAACATTTAGCACATTGTTTTTCCAATATAATTAGAAGCCGAAAAAAAAAATTTAGGGTGAAATTTGAACGTGAAGTTCTCGATATGTAAAGTAAAATATATATATATATACAAAAAAGTTATCTAAAGACTAAAACAATTTAATATACCTAGTTGTCAAGGGCGTAGCCAAGTTTTAATATCAGGGGGGGGTTTAAGAAAATAAAACAACCAAAATGTGCCGAAAACATACGAGAAATGCCGAATGCAATCCGGTATCATTGGACAATTTTATTGGAGACCGGTGGCAGCGCGGAAAATTCAAAATACGAATGTAATAATTTATACTCCTCGCCTTTCCTTATTTCAATATAATATTATTGTAATATTTTGAATATTTCGGGAAGGGTTTAAACTCTCAAAACTCCCCCTCTGGCTACGCCCGTGCTAGTTGTTAAAAGCAATATGAACAAAATTTAACAGCATAATTTTTAATAGTACGTTTTTTTTTTAATTTTAAAATAAGTTCGTGGGTCTCACTGAGCAAGTATGCCCGTTATGTGAGTGCCCGACTCTCTTATTATCGTTTATTTAGGTTGTACACGTTATAAATTTATACATACTTATTATACACATCGATATTATATAAACCTTAATTAATATTAGTCCTAGTAAATATACATATATATAACTTATATATAGGTATAAAGAATAAAGAAAAAACCATACACATACATTCATTCACTCAAAAATAGTCATATATACATATATATATATATATATATATATATATATATATATATATATATATAACGATAGCGTTTGCAAACAATATCGTCTTTATGAATGCCAAAACAGTAAGTTAAACGACAAAGGAATGACACAATAACAACACAGAATACCTATATAATCAGTAGCTGCATGATTGAACTATTACACATTAATTGTAAACTGTAGACAGCACAACACACGTCTGAGCTCAATGAATTTAACTGTTTTAATCGCGTTCACTTCAGCAAGTCAAAAGCCAGGGCCTTTTATCTAGTAGGTCGATGAATTCTTTTATTGTCCGAATTTTATTTTTTCCATTCCTGACGTCATATATTTATTCCACTGTATTACGCCCATTATCCTCTTCGCTGTTTTATAGATTGACTTTTTCAACTACAATCGTTCCGGAGCCTCCGCGTCCGTGTGTATTCGCGTTTGTCGTTCTCTTTTTTTCATTCCTTCACTGTAGCATCCTGTCGACACTGATGAGGAGCGGCCATGAAGTTTGCCAGCACTGATAGCTGATCTATATTTTCAGCGATTAAAGATACGTGAAAACTCGTCGTCAACAATATCTTCCGCTATTTTGGGTAACATCGCATCGCATCACACCAATATTATTATTATCAAAAACTTTTAACAAATGAGTATATTGTTTAAATAATAAAAAAAACTTTTTGCGTAATTGTTTGTATTTATTAATTTCACGATTTTATTAAATTTTAAATTGATTTTACATTTGATCTACACAAGGAGGCTTTGCTCCCTGCTCCTTCGCTAACCAACCACCAAGAAGGGTCCTCTCCTTGCTCACTTCATCTCTGTCCCGCAACTTTGTTAACTGTGTTAACTATGCAAAACATTATTTCTATCGAAGGAGTGTTCCCGGAAATATACGATTTACGATAAAAATATCGCCGTATACGATTTGCGATTTTCAAATATTATTCGTCTGGTGTTGCGAATTTTCAGTTTTTTTTTGTTTTTTTTTATGGCCCGGCTTTAGTTAACTATCAAGCCATTTAGCCACCAATCATTTAATATAAGAATACTGCCAACTAATGAAGGATACATAATATTTAATTAGGAAAAAGGTTATAAACAGACAACCATGGCCGTAAATGTTCAACATTACCCACGGAGCCTGAATAAAATCTTTAGGAAGGAGAAATTGGCCAGACTGAGTCCAAGGTACATTATCTGAACTTGCCTAACCAGAAAATTAATAAAATAGGAATTATAATCATCATACGCAATAATTATAACAAACAATCATGGCCACAAATGCTTCAGCATAGTCCACGATGTCTGCACAAAATCATAACAAAGGAAAAACTGTTCAGGTCGAGTTCGAGAAGCGTTAGGTTTCCCGAACATGACAGGGCATCAAGAATTAGGATAATGGATCACGTATCATCAAGAGCTGCATAGAATAATTAGATAATAAAATAAATAAGCGTATGCTGCTAAATTTGGATGTCGTTTAATAAAATAAATTTAAACAAAATATACAGGACCTGGTTGTTCTGGCACAGGAGACTATAAATGGTATACGGAGGAAAGAACCCAATTAATTGTTCACAAAACGCGGAAATGTTCATATTTATTACAATTAAACAGCAAATGATTAATGCCCTCCAAGAAATTTGATGCGTAATGATCACTGCATAGTACACCGTCAACTCGGTCAGAAAAATTCAGAACTATCCGCGAATGACCCATACACAGTCGACAAATAGTAACCGCATATTTACGAATGAGTCGATCGGGAATAGATTCCGGAATGGAATAATACCAAGGGCTAGAGGAGAGCTCTGACTGAACCATGTGGTAGTATTTGCCTTGGTTCTGACTATTAATAAACTCAAGCCATTCCGGCTTACTATCAACTTTACCCTTAGAATAAAGGTCCGATGAAGGAATAAATGGTGACAATTCACCCTCCAATCCTATGCAGCAACATTCACTGCGGCATCGACAGCCTCATTCATTCCAACACCACAATGTCCAGGCACCCAGCAGAAACTTACTTGTACACCCTTGGTGAGTAGATTTGCACATTTATATTTGATTTCGTAAATGAAAGGATGACATTTATAATTAAAGTCACTGTTACCCAACGTCTTAAGCGAACTTAAACTGTCGGTACATACTAAAAAATATTTTTGGCCTGTAATACATGTGTTGAGTATAGTTCCTAATGCTTTATCGATAGTCAGCAGCTCGGCCGTGAAAACCGACGACATAGGCGGAAGCCTAAATTTTTTTAATAAACCCCCAGCAAATAATAATGCAGCACCAACCGGTGGTCCGTTGTACACCTGAGCTTTAGAACCCCATCTGTAAATATCTGAATAAAGTCACTATACTGTCTAGATACTAATTTGCCAAACCAAGCATTCATTAAACCCGAAGAAAACTGTGTATCTCTCAGTTGTTTGAAAAGATAATCATCAATGTCCAATTTCAAATAATTAATTTCATAGGGTAAATTGAAATAACAAGCCGGGGAACTATTGGAATAAGTGCTGGGCTATATATCTATAATATAAGGGGATAATCGCTTAGCCAGGACAGGCAGTTTAGAAGAAACAAACCTCCACTGCGTAGTAATTCTATTTAGATCAGCGACTAATGCGGGAAAGCGATAATTACAAAATTTCAATAAGAATCTATCAGCCAAAATATTTCTTCTAATAAATAAAAAGGGCAAATGTTAGTCTCCATTTGGAGACAAGAAACAGGGGAAGAAATGACATTTCCAGTAATATATCTTACAAGGAGAGGTCACGATCTGCGGGTCACCGATTTTGATGAAACTTTGCAGATCGATAGTAGACCATGAGTATATAAACTTTGTAAAATATTAGAGTGCAACGTTTTGATTTACGCGAGAAATTTAAATTTTTAGAAGCCGAATTTAACGGATGATATATATAGCCGTTTAGACAAAAATATGCAATAAATTCCAGATCATGTTTATTTACCTTGTGCAAATAATTCGGAAGACTGATAATTCCAAAATGAAATATATTAAACAAAAAAATTATTAAAAAACAATAAATTAATTAAAAAAATTCAATTTTTAATTTCATAAAAATTTAACCATGTCATTTATTACATTTATATACTATAAAAACACAAACTATATTATATATGTTTTGTGGTGTAGTGGTAAAAGTGACGTCTATTTATACATACTTGGAAGTAAGGTGTCCAGGTTCGAATCCCCCCTCGTGGTGTTCCATAAAATTTTTAATTCTTATATTTTAAATTATTAATTGTTATTATCTAATTATTTCAATTCTTTAACCAAAATCGGTGACCCGCAGATCGTGACCTCTCCTTGTTAGGCAAATGTTTTGTAAGACTTCTAGTTTTGATAAGTTGCTCTTGGAGGCAGAACCATAAAAAAATGCGCCATAATCTAATCTAGAACGAATTAAGGACTTAAAACGTAACTCTAGAACAAACGAGTCTCCACCCCACGAATTGCTACTTATCGATTTAAAGGAATTGAGTATTTTTAATATTTTTACTTGTAGAATCTGTATATGTTTCGCCCAAGTCAGTCTAGAGTCTAAGTAAAGTCCTAAATATCAGTTATTTCCGGCTATTTCTCATTAATCTCTTGAACTATTCTTCAAATTTTCAAAAGAAAAAAAAAAAAAAGTTGAAAACATCAAATAGAGAGGCGACCGAACTTTTTTTTATTAACAAACGGGCAATGAAACATTTTCATCATTTATTTTTTACACCTACCCCTAATACGAGACTGTACTCTAATGTTTTCCGATAGTATTTTTAATTCGTTCTGAATGTTGTAATTTTAAGCCGTGATCGCGTTATCAATATTTACTACTAGCGACAAACCCGCTTCGCTCTTGACAGGAAAATCATCAGTTTAATTGAAATTCCGCTATACAATTAATGCCATTCAAAGAAATGTCTTTGCGCGGTTAATTCGACATTAGCGTCTTTCTACTTCGCTCAATCGAAAAAAAAAAATAAATAAATAAATACTCCATGTCGCGCACAATGTTCGTTTACACGCTGGCTAAAGAATAAGTTTCGTGTTTCATGAAGAGAAATTTATTTATTAAATCTCCTTTTCGAAGGGGAGAACCAGTCGGCGAAATAATCGTGAATAGGAGAGTAAAAAGTTGATTTGCGCTATTACTGATTTTTGAAATCGCATTATTCTTTCACATAATTAGCAATAAATAACGCCTGTCCGTGAAATGCGGAACGGTTTTTGTTTACCTTTTTTTTTGCCTCGGTTATTATATTAGTATTTTACGTGTTCGATATAGATATATGTATATATAGAAAAAAAAATCGGGTGGCGTATGATGGCGTGGGCCCCGCCGGGGGGGGGGATACTTCTCGCGATTAATTAATTAAGGAAGAAAACGATAAATCGGAATCGGGGGAAATGTAAATTGAAAAGAAAGTTGTTTCACAATTCGTTTAATTTTAAAATTCGAGCGAGCAACAGGGTGGACGGACGGGCGAGTAAATTAAGGGCAAGCGGCTGCGTTCGACAACGGCAATCAGTGCGGCATTCACCTTTTTTTAAATAATGCAGTAATTCGGAGACGAAAAAGATGATCATCAGCGCGCGCCGAAATAATAATGATGAAAAAAGCAGCGAAATACGAAAGAAAATCGTCCGGTTTTTCGACGGTGTTTTTTTTAGAACCGAATGAACCGCATTTCGCTGGTGGTCGTCTCCGGAAAATGCATAATTTATTACGCAATGGTTGATGTATGGGGTCGGCGGTCTAGCAGGTACCCACTAGCGCTGCCGATAGAAACTTCCTCCGGCCGAGATTAAATTACAGAGAGACGGATTGCTGTTTGCGTTTGTGTGCAGCCGGCATTCGACCATGAGCGGGACGAAAAACAAATTCAAAAATTCCGCCGAAAATCTCGATTAATCCGGCAAAGGTCCATTCCTAATGAATACTAGACCGGCAGCCAGCTCGGTTCGATCGTAAATATAATTTGCGTTTCCGTTTTAATTTTCTCACCTCTCCCCTCCCTTCAGCGGAGCAGCTTCGCCTCTCAGCTTGCCAATTCGAATTCCTTGTGCAAATTAACTGGGAAGGTCAACACACTGCCGTCGATGAACTGCATTCAAAAAAGTTTCGCAGTATCGCGCGAAGACCCTTTTTCCTCAACGTGAAAATAACGCAATCGGGAATTCTGTACAACCCCGCCTCGCTACTAGTGTTGGGCCAACTGTGATTAATAAGTGGCCAGCTTCTACGCAGCTGCGACAAGAAAAGATTATTAAAAATACAAATATGCATTTATATATGCCTGTACACATATGTCCCTAGCGTTTCCGAATTTGAAAAAATATAGAAAAACTTTGCTTGCATTGGGTTAATGTCCGACAAGCCCAGAAATAGTGATAATTATTATAATCGATAAACAACGTGACGCGGAATGAGATCCACACAGCTGGATATCGATATACCCAGATGGTTTTAATGAAATCGCCTAATTCACGGAATGAAGTAAAACAAATGTTATGAGACCGTTGTACAAATCGTGAAATGTTTTAAACAATTCGTGAAATGCGCACAGTTGGTTTTGTTCGTTTCATAATGTATGCCAAAAAAAAAACCAAAAAAAAAAAAAAAAACCGAGCCCTTCAAATCTTCATAATGTCAAAATAATTCCTCGAGAATAAACGTTTTTGTTCATTTTACGTAGTTTTTATTTAACTCATAATTTCGTTCATTTACTCGCCTATTAATTCCACATGATGTTGTTCTCATCTACCACTAGGGTGGGCTGTTGTGCTTTGAGAGTCGTGAAAAAAGTACAAAGTAATCTACATTTGTATTTTTCTTTACGGTGAGCAATACGTGTGTAATAGCTGTTATGCACGTCTCATGAACTGTTTCGGAATACATTGCAAAGAAAATAAGAGCAGTTTTACCAGCTTTATATATGTACATTAAAGAAATATGCAACAAATGCAACATTAAAAGTAGTTTATTACGCGCTAGTAGAGTCGAGGATCAGATATGGAATTCAGGCATATGGCCAGAAAACTATAACTTGGGAAAAATAAATAAACTGCAAATTAAATGCTTGAAATTAATAGGAAATCCTTAAAGGGAGAAACCGATAGTGACATAATTAAAAAAGAAAACGTAATGAGCATAAGAGGAATGTACTTATTACTGAAGATATGGGAGTACATATCAGCAGAGAAGAAAATTGAATTGGAGGAAAGAATAAACACGAAATACGAGTTGAGGGAAAAACTTTCGTTCCAGCTACCGTTAGCAAGAACAAAGATGGGGGAGCAAACGGACAAATATATTATAACTCAGGTGTTGAATAAAATACCCAAGGAAATAATAGAGAAGGAAAAAATAGGGGAAAGAAAAAGGAAAATAAAGGAATGGCTTCAGGAAAAAGAAAATATAAAACAAATAATACACATAAAATAAAGCGCAACAAAAAAAAACTAGAAAAGGTTTAAACATGGTGGCCGCCTTGAATATATTACAATGGAACTGTCGTAGCCTTAGAGCTAATAAACATTCATTAGAGGGTCTGTTGGATCTCCATGAAATCAGTGTCGCTCTTATCTCTGAAACGTGGCTCCGTGCTGGAATGAATCTCCAATTTAGAGGTTTCACTCTGGTCAGGAATGATCGTGAGGATGGTTACTGTGGAGCCGCTATCCTCATAAGAAATGATATTCCCTTTCTTTCTCATAATGTTCCTTATAATTTCTCCTCTAACAACAATCAGCCAAATATTGTACATATTTCTATTCCTACTAACCTTGGCCGCTCCCTAAATTTTATTTCCGTCTATGTTCCTCCTGATTATGATCTTCGTCACTTTCCCCTCTTTCCGTTTTTCAATTCTCTTCCTCATCCCTTTATCATTGGTGGCGACTGGAACGTTCGCTCCCCCTCTTGGAGTTGCTCATCCTATAACTCTAATGGTACTGTCCTTGAAAATTCCATTCTTTCCGATAACTTGGTTCTCCTTAACGATTCCTCGCCTACATATATTAGGAGTCCGTTCATCTTCAGTTCCCTTGACCTAACTTTTTCCTCTCCCAATGCTGGCCTCAATTATAACTGGAGAACTCTTGCGGGTACCTTTGGTAGTGATCATGTTCCCATTCTGATAACTCCTCTCAATTTTCCTTCTCCTGCTCCATTTAGGCCCCTTCATTCTCCCAGATGTAATCTTTCCAAAACGGACTGGGCTCTATTTCGTTCTATAATGGATCATTTGCTTCCTAATTTGTGTCCTCCTCTGATCCCATATCATCCTATAATTTTTTTTTTCATTCCGCTACATCTGCTCTTTCTTTATCTTCTCCATCTCGCCCCCCGATGCGCTCCAAGCGAGGTACGTCGGCATATTCACTCTGGTGGAATGACGAGTGCGAGGCAGCTTTTAGGCTCAGTCGAGCTACTTTTAGAAACTTTCGCTTCAATCCTACTACCGAGAATTTTCTTTCTCACAAGCGAGCTAATGCTAGAGCTAGGTACATGCTGAAAGCCTCAAAGAGGTCCTCCTGGCAGAACTTCTGTTCTTCCTTCTCCAGAACTACCCCACTTTCTCATATTTGGAAAATGGCTAAGGCGTTCAAATCCCCGTTTTCAGAACACCCGTCTAACCTTAATCTCACTCGTGATAGCCTATTATCTTTTGTCGACTTCACTGCTCCCGCGTACGTTCCTAACTTTGATGAACTTTACTCCTTTCCTTCCGTACAGAGATCCCCCCCCGCAACCTTTAACATCTGCATTCAATATCAATGAACTGAAGTCTGTTCTCCTAAACTCTACCAGTCCTACACCGGGTATAGATGGTATTCCATACATAGTCCTTAAAAATCTGTGTGAGCAGTCACTTGCGTTTCTCCTTGAACTCTTCAATTCCTTTTTATCCGGAGGCATTACTCCGTCTTCCTGGAACTCCTTTATCGTTATTCCCATCCCGAAAAAAAATGCTTCCTTACGTCCTATCTCTTTGGCATCATGTTTCAGGAAACTCTTTGAAGGCATGCTGAATAAACGTCTTGTTTGGTGGCTGGAACATAACAACTTACTTCCTTCCAACATGTTTGGCTTTCGACCAGGCATTGGTCCTGCCGATTGTATTAGCTCCTTTGTTTCCCACGTTTATAAATCCTTCATACATAAGCATTTCATGCTGGCTTCTTTTATCGACTTATCCTCAGCCTTTGATAACGTTCATCTACCTAGTCTAAAAGACGCAATGGCTGCAATTAATCTCCCAGTCAAACTCATTTCGCTGACTATTAATCTTATGATATATCGCATTATCCAATTTCCTCTCCGTAGCTTCGAGCTACAAGAAGTGTTTTCCGCGGTCTTCCGCAAGGTTCCCCCTTCAGCCCCACCCTCTACAATATATATACCATTGCTGTAGCATCTCTTCCTTTAAACTCCCTCTCTTTATTCTTTGCGGATGATATTCTTCTTTTTTCCTCTTCCTATGACTTGGTAATCGTCAACGAAACTCTTAATTCGTCTTTGTTTGCACTTGAACAGTCCCTATCTTCTATTCACCTTTCTGTTTCTCCTTCTAAATCCTCTTCTATGGTTTTTACTCTCCGCCCCTACAATTCCACATTAGTCAACCTATCCCTGAATCAAGTTTCTCTTCCCCGTGTTATTTGCTGCTGCTATCTCGGTATTTACCTTAATAGTCGTCTGACCTTCTCTGAGCATATTGACCACCTTTCTTGTTCTGCCGTTAAAAGACTGAACTTGCTAAAATCCTTGTCTCCAACCAAATGGGGAGGTGATCCTCATCTGCTCATTTCCCTGTATACATACATTATTCGCTCCAAGTTTGATTACTGCTCTTTTATCTATGGTTGTGCCTCCAGATCCCTTCTTTCCAAATTAGATATAATACAAAACTCCTGTCTCCGTCTTTGCCTCGGTGCTCTCAAATCCTCTCCCATTTCAGCAATGCTCGCGGAATCTAACATACCTCCCCTCTCAGTTCGAAGGTCTTATTTGGGCTATCGATTCCCTTTCAAACGTTTACCTTTCACTTCGTCTCAACTTATTCCTTCCTACATTTACATTGCCAAGAACTGGCCTTTTGTTTCTAATAAAATCCCTATTTTAGCCCCTATTTTTCAACGTCTTAGCCATTTCTCCTCCCATATTATATTCTGCAATAATCTTCCGTACTTCTCACTCAATTATTTCGACCTCTTACACCCTCCCAAAGTACATTTTCTCCCTAAATTTTCTAAGTTTATGCCTCAGACCGTCACTAAACAGGAATTTTGCAGTACGGTCAGTTGTCTTTTTCCTTCTCATGCACTTGTTTTTACTGATGGCTCTAGAGGACCCGGTGGGGTCGGATTGTCTTTTATTCTTCCCGACTCCAACTTCTCCGAATCATTTCGCCTCCCATCTTTCTGTTCTATTTTTACGGCCGAATTGATGGCTATCCTTCGTGCGATCATACATATCTCGTCCAATCGTTCGTCCTCCGACTATCTAATCATTTCTGACTCCATGGGTGCTCTCCAGGCTATCAGTTCACCACTTCCTCCTCCCTCTTCTGACTTCTTCATTCTTCGTATACGATCTCTCATTTATAATCTTTCTTTCCATCACTCTGTACACATTGACTTACTGTGGGTTCCTGGTCACAGGGGCATCGAGGGTAATGAAATGGCGGATGCTTTGGCTCAGGTTGCTGTTCGTTCTCGCTTCTATTTTAAAAAAATCCCGGCTGTTAATCTATTCCCCTAATTAAGAAGCTTCACTTCAGATTTTGGTCGGCTGTGTACCCTTCTTCTTTTACCAACAATCGTTCCTTCTACCTTTCAATCCAACCTACACTTCCTTCTCATCCATGGTTCTCGGAGTTTCCCTCTCTTCCACGATTTATAATTTCCTCTATTGTCCGCCTGCGCTTTAATCACACACTGCTGCCCTCTTCACGCTTTCGTTTCTCTTTGCTTCCCTCTCCTCATTGCCCGTTGCATCCAGGTGAAGCAGTTGTCTGTGATGCTGATCACATTTTCTTCGAGTGCTCTGCTCTTTCTGCGGAGCGTTATCTTTTCTATCTTCACCTTATAAAGCTGGGACTTCCCACTCCTTACTGTGCGTCTTACATCTTGTCCCTTCCTTCCCAAACTGTTGTTCTTGTCCTTGGTTCCTTTATTTCAGCTGTCTCCAATCGAATTAGGTTCTAGTTAGTTGTCTCTTCTTCCCATTGTGTCTGGGCAATGGACCATAGTTGATGCGCCCAAAAAAAAAAAAAAAAACCTTTTATTTTTATTTTATTTTTTATTTTATTTTTTTTTTTACGAAATTCCAACCAAATATTACCTGATTGAAGTGCAATGTCCATTGAATATATCACGTAATACGTAAACTGTAAACATTTCTCGAATTTTGTGATTGAAGAATTAATGTTATTTTTAATGTTTCCAGAGTTGATACGACCTGTTTTAGTATTAAGCTTAATTCGCGGCTATTATAAGTTTTAGTTTCATGAAGTATTTTCACCTTTTAGGCTACATGCACAATCTAGACCAAATTTCATTATCTCCACTAAACGTTTGTGGTAAATAGTAATTTCATTTACATAGAATATGCGCTGCACACAATATAACGTCCACCTTTTTAGAACAGATGATTGAATTACATCTTTCCTTCGTATTTTGTGTCGACTCCATATCGTTAAATTAATTAGATAAGGGGCTGCACCGTATGTCGATGAATCCTGTTGAAAATTCCGCGATCAATTTTAATACATTCAGCTTCAATTGTTCGTTATCCCAGTTGGGTCTTCTTTTTCTTAAGGTGCCGTACGCTACATAGCGCGTTGGCGCAACCTATTCGTACATTTTTAGCTGTACCGATATAGGTTTGGGTAGTTTTTTTATTTTTAGATTTATTTACAGTATTCCGAAGAGTCAACTGTATGTGGTAATTGTATATTTTTTATAATCGATAAACATTCGTAACAGCGTACCGGCTTTCTTATCTGTTTTTCTACTCATTTCCTAGCGACCTTTACCAGTTTTCGTTTTACTCATATCTACCGTGCGTAGACTTTTCCTTATGTATATTAATTACGACGTAATTCTCAGGCTACTCCCATTAAAAAAAATGTCCCAATTTTATGTAACGAAAAATGCCACAATTTTTTGTAACGTTTAGCATATTTTATAGGAGTTTTGTGATTATTGTATTCATATGAGCCGATTTAGAATAACGTTGTAAATTTTGATCATTTTATACATAGAAAAGAAAGAGGCAGAAGTGTGTAAGCAAGGGGGGTCAAGTGGCATAGCCCCTTGCGAGGCTAAAATGGCCGAGCTATATATTATATATATATATATATATATATATATATATATATATATATATATATATATATATATTCGCGGCAAAATCAAAATAAGTGAAATATAAAACAAAATAAACAACCCCGCATCCGTTGAAATCGTACTAATTATTAACCTGCACGCTAATCGGAATACCTAAAATCGCATAAACTGAACATCGATCGGCTTCAGGAATGAATTTCCGGTAAGGGGGGTGGCGATTTCTATTAACCGGTATCATTGCAAAAAATTATAGAACGCTACGCTATTGTTCCGGTATAGCGTACTTTGCGCTTTTTAACAATCGCCAGACGGGAATCGCGCATCAATGAACAAACGTATGCGGAAGATCGTCGTTTTATTAATATTTCATATTTCTGAGAGACGACGGATGGAACATTTATTTTCGGGCAACGGTGCAATGGCGCTGCCGGGGAGTAATCTGGAGAAAAATTTCATTCCAGAGGTGAGCTTAAAGTTGTCCAGATTTTCCTCCAGCGAGCTCCGTATATGGGAAAACTAAGGCGAGTCGACCAACTTTGAAGAATGAAAAATATACAAGCCGCCGTTCTGTTAGCGTACCGTTCTGCACAAGATGCCCGCGCAGTCGAACGTAGCTGCTGCCCGGATGAATTGCAAAGCAGACGTCCACCGACGCGCAGCGCAGCCGCACACCGACGTTCATTTGTGGAAAAAGTAACAACGCGCTAATACGGGCCCCGAACACAACGAGACTTTTATAAGCAGTTGTGGTTGTAAACAAACATTCGGCCTTCATTTTCAATTTCCACTGCGAAGATCCCGTCCGCTTTTCCAGGCTCTATGACGGATTAAACTTATTATTCAAAAAGCTACGCGGAAAGCCAACGCCGCGAAAGCTCAGCGTCGAGCCACGACTGAGACTTCTTCAGCTTGACATTGACCGATGGATGCATTACTGCGCAATCGGGCAAGCTTTTCGTCTCGACCAAAACCAGTTCTTTCGATTCTATTTCGCCTCTTTCATTTCTCAGCCCGCACTCCCGGCTTTCTGAAGTAAATTGTCCGACAACGCTACTAGGCCGCGTATTATCAACGACCAGCGGCACCGTTGCAATTGCTACACGTATTATTTCCTGGAATTTCTTCTGGTTATTTCAAAGAAACAAAAGCGAATGGCAAAAAAAAAAAGAATAGAAAAAAAATAAACCCGATTTAAAAAAAGGCCGAAATGAACCACATTCGAGCGAAGGATTTTTCCGTTCCTCCTTGGTCATTCTTCATAGGGAATTTATATATCCCCGCCGCCGCCGCCGCCGCCACCGCCGGGACCTCAACCCGGTCTGCGCGTGAGCTGCATCGGGAACGTAAAGGCCGAGCTCCTCGTTTATTAAATATGAAAAACTACTTCAACTGGCCATTTGAAATTCCGAGGTATGTGTTTGCCGAAGAAAAAAGCCTTTTTCTATACATTATTTCGACGAGGGGTTTTGTGTTTTTATCCTGAAAAGTTTTGTTTTCTTTTGTTTTTCGTTGCACTTTTTGCCCTTTTTGTCGGTGGTCGGGAGGGGGATATTTATTTTTATTTTCCCCCACCCGGTGCCCCCTTACTCTGGAGCTTTCTAGCACGTTCCGGCAGAAATCCATTAAAGCCGCTCTATTATTTATAAACGCATTAAGTGCTTTTTGATTTATTTTTCGGCAACGACTCTGCCCAATAATAGAGATGACGCGAAAAAGTCGAATTCACGAGAAAAACCTAAACGAAACCGTTTCTAAATCGAGTAACACTTTAATTACGCTCCCGTAACGAAACATGAGAATGTTTTAGGGGAAAAAATGAGGCAGTTTGATTTAACGGTCTCCTGCTTAAACACTTACTCAGAAATAACGGCAAAGGAACGACTGTCTTCTGATTTATTGCGAAATATGTACACGCGTCTCGATTCCCTCTACCGGCGCTCTAAATCACCCAGACCAAAAATTTCCCGGTAATTATTAAACTTTCCGTTACGCTTCTTAATTCCTGCTAGTTCTTATTTTTGTTTTTATCGAACGAATTTGAAGGATTAAAGGAGAAAATTCTTTCGATTTTTTCTCTTTTTTTTTTTCTCTTCCCCACGTTACTCTGTTCATACGAATCTGTACACTTCAGATACACCGTGCACTGCGAGGCTGCCTTCCTCTCGTTTTCGTTTTTCGTTGGCCTCTTCTCCATATTGTCCTCTCTAACGAATAGCATGTTTGCAATGCTGTTCAGGTGTTTATTAAGTGTTCATCTCTTTTGAAGCGTTCTGCTTTCTGTAACAATTTTCTGCGAATTGATATTCCTACTCCAGATTGTGCCTCCTATATACTGTCTTTTCCTTCTTCACACATCGTTCTCATTGTTTGTTCCTTCCTACTAGCAATGTGTGTGACCGTATCGAAACTATATCTGATTCATTTCCCTTTCTAACTATCTCTCGGTGAAGTTTCTTGATTGACGAGCCCAATTTGGAAAAAAAACCAATGCGGACGACTGGTTCGTTCGTTTTGCTGCTGTTGGTATAATTCGTTTGCTTCAAATTTCAATCTTATGCTCTTCTCATATTGATAGAACGATAATTCCAGCACCCGTTTTGTCAGAGGTTTCCGATGCACCTCATTTCTGATTTTGTAATTTTCCTAAACTCTGTTCCTTGATCGCTTTTGTCAATTTCGCCTGCTATTCGGCGTCACGTTTCTCCGTTCCTTCCTCAACCAATTCGTAAATCTTGTTTTGCAATACAAACCTCCCTGATATTTTTTAGTGTTCTTTTTTCCCCAACAGTCTCACAAATGTCGTCTTATATATATTCCCTCATGAACGGTGATTCCACCTTAAAGTTCTCGATTTCTTTTTCTGATCACTTATTTATCAACATCTCTTCGCTACAATCTCTCTACCTTCCACTGTTTTCAGTATCTATCAATTTTTAAAACGAATTTAAAATAATTAAAAACAAAAAATACAAAAAAAAAAAAACAATAAGATTCAATCAATTTATTTCTGTGTACCTAATGACCAATCATTCTAGCCCAGCACCGATTCGTTAAATTTTAATGGAACTTTCAAAAATACGTAAATTACTAATAAGAAAAACCTCTTTTTGGATGCGTTTCAAAATTCGATATTTTTATTTCAATATATTAAGATATATATATATATATATATATATATATATATATATTAATTACAACGTAATTCTTGGGCTACCCCCCAAAAATGTCCCAATTTTATGTAACTCAAAATTTCCCAAAAAAATGTTCCTATTTTATGTAACGCAAAATTTCCCAAAAAAATGTTCCTATTTTATGTAACGCAAAATGTCACAAAAAAATGTCCCAATTTTATGTAACGTAAAATGTCACAAAAAAATGTTCCAATTTGATGTCGTTGTTTATCGACCTAGTTCTATACTTTTTATTTGATTGTACCGTTTTCCCTTGGATTTATCGTCATACATAATTTCGCCCATTCAGTTGACTTTCTAATTTTGAAATATTTTTTAGTCTGCAATTGTTTCTGTTTAAATCGATTGTAATTTCCCATTGCTGGCTGTTTATTAAAATATATAAGAGGCTAGTTTCTTTTTTTCCCACCATTGAAACGTATGTCGCTGCACCCGTTGTCATTCTTTATAGCGGTTATTCGGTCCACAACTATATTTGCGCTATCAGCGCATATTTCTCTCTTGACGTGTTAACTTATTGAATTTATTTTTACCTATTGTCTCTGTTATCTGCTCCTTCCTTATACTTTTTCCAGTTTTCTTTCGTGGTTTTTTATTTTATTGCTGCTCTTTGTAACTGTATTTGCTATTCTTCTCAGCTATGGATAATTTATGTTAATAATGATAGGAAAATTATTACTCCCCATTGAGTCTTTCGATACTTCTCAGTTTATTTAATTGCTAAATCTGTGGAGCACATTACTAAATATATATTACTGCCACGATGTTCTGGTTGGCATGGGTTTTACCATTTGCAATATAAATGTTGCTTTCCTCAATAAATTATAGTATTTGCTGTCCTTTAAAATGTATATCTCTTCGCATTTCACACTGTACGTTTAGCACTAATGACTCCTGCAATTACGTATATTTTTCCTACTGTTTTGTTAATTTCGCTCAAATTTTCTTTCAGCATTCTATAACTAGGCACTACATAAATTCCCAATATGTTGAAATTCTTATCACCTATTATTGTTTTCATATGTACCGAACGCACGTCCTTTACATCTTTATTTTGAACTGCTATTCTATTTTGACAAATTTTCACTTCTATATTTGAGACTAGGCAATTCGATTTTTTTTTTTTTAAGCATGTCGGCTAAGGACGTTACCCAATGCAAGGTATGACAGTGCTAATGATTATATAGGAAAAATATTAGAAATAGAAAATATGAATCTAACAAAGAAATAACCAAGGAAGACGGAAAAGAAAGGATGCTGTGAGCGCTGTAAGGCGTAGGATAAGACGCAAAAGATCGGAATACAGTATCGCGCGTTCTGAAGAAATGAAAGGAAATTCGAGTAAAATGTGATTTGCATCACAAGTGAAGTTTGCTTCTGACGGGTCAAACGGATAAAAAAAGGAGACTGAATAATGGAGAAACGGAAGAGCGAAACAGGAAGCAAGCTGTGATTATTAAACCGAAGTCTAATTATAGATGAGATAGTTGACCGCCTCATGTCGGGGAAATTAAGAAACCACGGAAAAAGAGGAGGAATGGGTTGTATGGATAAATAAAAGGAAGCAGGATTAGAAAATGAAGAAGGATAGAGATACTAACATTCGCGGTGGCAACAAAAGGAAAGAGGAAGAAGACTTTGAACTGGAAAATGGCACTAATAAAGCGACCGTCTGAAGCAACCGAACGTGCCAACGAGTCAACTAACTCGTTGTCCAAAATTCCACAATGATTAGGAATCCATAATAGATCAATACGGACAGAGCGGGAATGAAATAGATGTGAAATTAAGGGGAGCGTATGTGAAGCACGATAGGATCAGCGGATGGTTTAGGAAAGAGAGTAGCAATGTCTTGTAAAACGTCTTTTGAATCAGAAGATAAGAGAACCTTGGCTATATTGTTAGTGGAGGCTATAAAAAGGATTGTCTGTAAGATCGCAATAGATTCGGCTAGGAATATGGAGGAGAACGAGGGGAGTTTGAACGTCTCATTATAGCCAAAATCTGGCAGAGTAAAAGCCGCTCCAACCCCCAAAGCTGACTTTGAGCCATCTGTAAAAATTAAAGTATAAGAAAGAAAGAGCGAGGATAAAACATATTTAAATTCGTTATGAGCAGCGGGAGAGGGAAGAGACATACGAAGGGGAAAAAAGTAAACTGGGTGAGTAAATAAAATGTGAGAAATTGTAGGTGAAGTAAGGGCATTTGGTGCAGGATAGAACAAAAGGAGAGAAAGCCCTGAGACGTGAATAAATCAAGGATAGGATTAGAGTTTTACGAGGGGAGAAACGCGTGTTGTTCAACATAAACCAGTAGGAATTAAGCAGGTAGGAATTGGTAATATGAGGACGTTTGATAGGAAATCTTTCACCTGGATAAAGTCTTCGCATGAATGAAGGATAGGAACTAGTTTCTGCCGAAATGGCTGAAATGAGAGTTCAAGACACCGATACAAAGGCGGAGACACATGTTATGGATTTTATCAAGCTTAAGGAGAAGATATTTAGGAGCACTAGCGTAAAGGACCGAGCAATAATCGAATTTGGAAAGGATAGTGGCTTTATATAGCATCAGAAGGATATAAGGATCCCCACCAATTATTGGTACCGCATCATATTTTTTCTTTCTGTTTTTCTAATTAGATTCCTTTCAATTTCCCCATACTTATATTCTTCTGATGAACTTGTTTTAAGCTCATCTCGCCTTTTTTTTTTTTTTTTTTTGATTGTATTGCAAACATCACGATAATCTCGCAGCTGATTATTACATCCATGAAATTTTTTCCACTCGACTTCGTGATATGTAATTTTTCAACCGATATTGGGTTATGTGCAGGTGCATTCTTCTACGTACGTTTATATCTACTGTTTTATTGTTTTTATTTTCGGAAAGTCTATTTCATAGTTTTGTAATAGACTGAAACTGTTCGGTTCATTTACCGTGTTCGAATATAAATTGTCTTGTTTGTATATTCTCGAGATTTACAGATTTGCCCCTTGGAAGCTAACATTATGTGTAGACATTAATTTGGATATAAGACGTTTTTTTTTTTTTTTCGAGGCAACCCGAGCTCATAAAATAATTATCGTCTTTATGAAAACACAACGACTTTCTCAATTTTTACCGGTATCGCCATTATGATCCGACCGCCCACATTTTCCGTATCTCTCAATATTTCCTTTACGGTTAATTTCATAGTGATCCCACATGAAACATTTACTATACTGTCTGACTTTTGTAAATAAAGGTCTACATTAAATTTTACTTCGCAATATTTTGTTAGTATCTGCCGTCAAATATTAATTTAATTGATCTTAAAGGTTTATAGACCACTTTGCCGTCTTTCTCGTGTACCGTGAATTGTCACGTTTTGATATCGTCATAAACATCGTCTTCGTATTGATCTATGTCTACAATTTTTCATCTTTGATTTTTTTTTCGTATTCTCAAGGGGGGAAGTTCTCGCTAGTCGTATTCTGCCGGCGCCCATGGCTAACAGCTAAGAAGAATGTGCCGATCGCTTATTTTACATTTCCATTACTTCTTCATATCAAATTTTGGCTTTCTTCCTTGGCTTTTTTTCTTAATCTTCTTACTCGTTCTCGTAATATTCAACAAATAGAAACAGAATACATACTATAACGCACAAAATAAGATAAGCCGAGGGAAATAAAACTGACCGTCCACATACGTATATACGAGATATGCTACCCACACGCAGTATTACTGCATACGTAATGGATAAATCAATACACAGTAAACAATACACGTGCACTTCTACTTCAACAAGAGCTGAAAGTAGGATGAAATTTAATTTAGCCACTAACTAGACAAGTGAAATTTCGTCGCTGAAATCAGCAGGTGGTCTCTGAAAGGCTGTAAACTGAAAGTTACAAAAACCTCCTCCTTCGCATAAAGAAATTGTCCTTTTTTAGCCCAATTCCACGCACGAGCGAACCTAGCTTTTAGCGAAAAATGAGGCTGAACTAAAAGGAAATTAAAAACAAAAATTTAAAAAAAAACAAAAAATGGGAAAATACTTTTAGAACTTTCATTATTAACAACATTGTAGACGTTAAATAATATAAAAAGGCCGAAACACTAATCATGGTGGAGAGGTTAGCTTCTTTGATCTTTATCCCTACCCCCAGATGAATCCATTTCGCTAAAATACGTATGCGATATAAGGAAAATGATACCCCTTTACTTTAGACGGATTTTTAAGTAGTATCTAAAACTCTTTATAGCGTTGTTATTCAAAAATATACGAATTCTTGTATTAAATTTGTTTATACAAAAAACCAGCATTTTTAGAATAATTAACTTTATTTTTATCAAAGCACGCCAAATTAAATGGAAATTCAATTAGCATCGATTCGTCGGAGCTGAATTAAAGTTAACGGTACAATTACAACAGAATATAAATAACAGAACATTAAAGCAGCAAATGCCAAACGTGAAAATATTAATGAAATAATTAAATAACAGGAAATATTAGAAACGCGAGTTAGCAAAAACTAATTTAGAATGGATAAGACAAAAAACAGATACGACCTTAAATTGCGACAACTCACTCGAACCAAATTAACGCAACATTTGAAATCGTTGAAGAAGGTCATGAGAAAGAAATCGGAAATTATACCAACGAAACGATACTTGAAACGTCGCCAAACGAATAATCGCAGAGCTCCAAAGACGTATCAATTAGTAAGGAAAATAAAGAGATTGCAAAGAAAAACGATAAATCAAAATTTCATAGCGTTACTTTATAATATAAGTATTTGGAAAAGAAGAAGAGATACCCACTCACACAAGGTATTATAATATTTTGATTTTTACCGACTTCCATCGTTGCGTGTTCTTTTTTTTTTTTTTATGTTTGTTCGCGCATAACTCATATATACATTTATAGACCGATTTTATTGATTCTTTGTTCATTAGAAAGAGTACCATTCAATTCAACTTAGGTGCCATGTGAATAATGATGAAAATCGGATAAATTGAGTATTCGTCAAAAAATATGGTCCCTTTGGATAATTTTTTTTTCTTATTATTTTTTATCAGTATAGCAGAGGCGGTTGACTTAAAATGCTATCAAACGCTTCAAACTTTTCTACATCTGTCGTTTTCGAACCAAAAGACATATCACTTTTAAATGTGGCAAATTCTTCGCTATTACATAGTTAGTCATCCCGTTTTATTCTTACTGGCATCAACACAAAAAGAAAAACAAAACATAATCACAAAAATCCTATCCTAACATTTAACTTCCATTATATAAAATTAAGATATTGTTTCATTACAGTTTTCGTTACATATTTCGTTACATAAAATTGTGACATTTTTTCGAATGAGAGATAGCCTAAGAATTACGTTGTAATTAATATATATATATATATATATATATATGTGTGTGTGTGTGTGTGTGTGTGTGTGTGTGTGTGTGTGTATGAGCAAAGTAAGGTAAATTCTATATGTCCCTAATAAGATATCATGGATTGCGGAATTAAGCTTTTTCGCAATGTACTAAGTCTAATGGATCTGATGAAAAATTGAAAGCTAGTCTTTTTCTCTCGGCCTTCTTTATTTTCCTAAAAAACTTCTCTGACGCATACTTCAAATTCAAATATTAGGTGTATGGGGACCGTTCATATTGCCGTGCTCGACTAGCCGTAAAGTGAATTGAGCGCCGGATGAACTGGCTAACCGATCGAATGCCCATCCGCCAAAGACGAACATCTCGAAAACCTTTTTAAACTACCGGTTTCTCCACCGTATAAACATGATTCTTAATGTTAGTGGGATATGTTGATTAAATAATTCTATATTAAATTTTAAAAAAAAAAAAAAACACATTTATAACCGATTTAATTGTTACTAGCGCATTAACCGAAGATGAATTGACATTTCGCCCCATTGTCTTCTTAGAACTTCATACGCATAGAATTCACAGAATGCTAATAAGCGATTCGAAAATCACAAAACAATTGAATAAAATTCAATAACTCTGGAACCGTTTAGCATATAAATTTGAAATTGCGCATATAAATCACAGATGAAATACTATTCCCAAAAATGTATAATCATCGATTACTAGAGGTCCTAAAAATCGCGGAAAAGCGGCAAAAATAAATATGCGCCTCGAAAGAAACATCAGTTAAACATAATTAATTTCTAACTTCCGTGTTGGGGTTTCGCAGATTGAAAAAATATATATGTTTTTCCGGATGTGTTGCGTTTCGATGAAAAGCTCACTACTTAGTAATGGCAAAAATATATTTTTTTGATATAATATATTTAAAATTATTAATATTAAATAAATATCAACTATAGTTAGAATAAAACAATGAAAATCAGGATTATTTTATGTTTAGTCAACTCCTGGTTCGTTTAGAAGAATCGTTATTTTTTGTTTCACCTAAAACACTTTTTTTCTTTTATTGTTTTAAAAAAGCTTTTTAACAAAAACCAAGAGTAGCAGCTCAGTAAACGACTAAATACTTCCTTCAGAATTGTACATCGTTATACGTCATTATATTTATTTCTCTTTTCTTTCATTTCATTTTATACATTGTAATGGAGCTTACCTGCAATCGAGAAATAAGCACACCTTTTCGACTTGGCAAGCCTAATGATTCATTTCCTTCATTTATTTATTATATAAACGTTATTTCAATATTTTTAAAAAAATAAATGAGTATGTTTTTTTAGTCTGGCTCTCAGTTTTTTGAATAGGGTCTTGGACATGCTATAATAGGCGAATCCATTGGGACAAAAAATGAAATGGTAAAACTGGCATAGAACAGATCGTTCTTTTTCTTAGAATTGACTTTTTCTTTGGTTCCACTATAGAACAATTCTTAATATTTTGATGGAAAAAGAATTATTAGCGAGCTGTGGTTATATATATATTTTTATATCCCCCCCCCCCCGATTTCAGCCTCTATGAACTACGCTAAACAACTAAGTTTTCATTTTACATCTTTTCCTTCTTCATTCCTTAACATCTATCCAGTATTTCTTGAGACCCTCCATCAAGGCATTTTTATGGCTTATCAAAAGCGACCTCTTTCGGTTAACTTGTTCTATTTTAAAGATTGACGTCGCAACTGTTTTATGAAACCATTCCCCTTATTAAACACATTTGTGTTTCAGTAACATCCATTAATTCCATATCCTTTTCACATTCATTGAACCATGCAGGTCTTATTTTCTTCGTTTTCATGAATTCATAAATTCTCTTGGTTAACCTGTCCTCTTATATTCTGGTAATATGCCCGTAAAATAATAATCTTATTTTCCTTATTGATATGGACAATGGTTCAATTTTGCTATATAGTTTATAGTTCGAAACCCATTTGAACTGTCCATCATTCCATTTAACTCCTATAATCTTTCTCAGGATTCTCTGTTCCCTTATTTCTAATTGATTTGTTAATATTTTCTTGTTTAGATTTAACGTTTCTGATGCATATAACCCTTCTGGTTTTACAACTGTAGCATAATGTCTTAGTTTTGCTCCTATGCTCATTACTTTTTTATCGTAAACATTCTTCACCAAGTGATATGCCCGACTTAATTTACATATTCTACTATTCATTGCTTCTTCTTCTAGTCCATTTTGTTGTATAAGTTCCCATAGATATTTGAACTTTTTAACTCGCGTTATTTTTCCAGCAGATGTATTAAAATAGTCTGGGCTGTTTTTAATATTTGTCATGTACTTGGTTTTTTCAACAGCTATTTGAAGGCCTACACATTCCGAGACTTTTATTAGTTGGTTGATCTTATTCGTTGCTGACGTTAAAGCATTAGCAAAGATAGTTAAATCATCCGCGAACGCCAAACAGTCGATATGTATTCATTTATTCTTAGTACCAAGTCTGAATTTATGTTTGTTATCCTCTTCATCTATCAGAATTCTCTATTCTCTGATAATTTTTTCCAAAATATAATTAAAAAGGATTGGTGATAAGTTATCTCCTTGTCTTACACCCGTAACAATCTTAAATGGATCTGAGATTTCTCCTCTAAATTTAACCCTGCACCTTGTATTGATTAAAGTTTGCTTTATTATATTTCTGGACGTATCGTCTAACCCAAATTCTTCTAAAACGTCAAACACCGTACTTATTTATATATATATATATATATATATATATATATATATATATTTATATATATATTTATATATATATATCTATATATGTATACATATATATTGGGAATGGAATATTTTTCAAATGAACTACTCTTTCTAATGATTACCATACGGGGTGGAAGGAATTATAGAATGAAGCTGTTTTCTATAAAATTTATTGAAGAGTGATATCATAGAAAAAACGCTAATTTCCCTTTCTGCTCAATTGTAAAGTGTTTTTTTTCATCCCAAAAAAAAAAACATTGACCGATTATGTTAGAGTAAATTTTGTAGTTTTAGTGGTTTTTCAATTGCGTAAAAAGTCGTGTCAAAAAAAATCAGCGAAAATAGCAAATTTGATTCTTCGATTCGGAAATTTTTTTACGTCTTAAAAGTAATAATTAAAGAAGAAAAAACTGAAAAATCACTAATACCAAACGCAATAGGACCAAGATGAAACTTACGAGAGCGATTTAGAAAAAGAAAATTTGATATGATATTTATGAACACGTGACGGTAGTGGTAAACTACAAATATATGCGATATTTCTACAATGAAATGGTTACGGAGTGATTTAACTTTGTTCGAAAAAACACTCTTTTTGAATAGCACGAACTCATCATCAAATTAAACAACGGATTAAAATTACGTTTTTTTTAATCTTTTTTTTTTCTAGAATTGCGCACATGCAAAAAAAAAAAAAAATGTGTAAATTGATACATTTCCCGCCTTTAGACTTATCTTAAACGCGAGTATTATTTAGAAATTACATAATTTCTCATTAACCTCAATAATATGGAAATTGAAATTTCGAATCCGAGTAAAAATAGCCAGTGAAAATTTTATATACACGAATAATTGAAAATTTTAAAGAAAATTTATTGATTAATAAGCTGCCACATGTAGCTCAGCAGGCAGAATAAATTCGAAAGAAATCATAGCTTTTATTAAATTAATATTTTACTAAAAGAAAATATTCGATATTTCTTTTTATTTTTTAATTACTAATATGTTTATAGCGGGCGTAGGAATAAAATCTACGTATATTTTTAACACAAATTGACAATTATGTTCTAATTCTTTGGAAATATACTTTTCGTTGCTGCATTTAATTTGTAGATAAATTTTCCCTTCATTCGATCAGTAAATGCGTATTATATATTTCTTTCTCAAAATAAATGTTTCCTCTCCCTTTTTCGGGCTCATCAACCAGGAACATTAAGCCAACGCAAAAGGAATTTTTGTATATTCCTAATTTACGGAATCAGAATTCAAACCAGGTCCTACCCGAACGAAATACCGCTGCCTAAACAACTATTGCACGGTAGTTTTTCTTTTGTTCTTCGTTTACTTTCGCGTACCTTCTGTCATCGCAAAAAAATCCAAATGGCATCATAATTGCTTTCAATATTCCAGTTTTCCTGCGCAATTCTCGACACACACATCATCGTTAAAATTTATTCAAAACGCGTACAGTTTCTTGTGAGGTTTTATTTGAAAAATAAATTAATTTTTTCCGATGAAACTATATAGAAATCGCTGTCCGATGTCCTCTGTAGACCGAAAAAATAAATTGAGTATTTTTATCTTTTTTTGATGGGGGGGGGGGCGAACCAGCGGCTCTGATCCAACAGCAAGAACAACTACCTAAAAGATCAAAACATTATATAATTAGAAATGGAAAGCATAAAGAAAAATAGCAGAGGTATATCAGCTGGAATTGGGAAGAAAAGGATAAAGGAAGCATTAAAAAGAGTAGGAAGGTCCAGCGTCAAAAGTTAAGAGTGTAGCAGAGAATATTCGGTAGAAAAAGCAGAGAATTCAAAAAAAAAAAACTCGAAGAAAACGTGATCAGGGAGAAGGTGAAAGAGGAAATCGAAAAGAAGAGAAAAGAGAATAATTAAATTTTAGTCCAATTAAGGAGAAACAATAGCGAAACGACGAGAAGATAGAACGGCTTGGAGCCAAGGCTCAGAATTGTGAATGGACTATAGAAAGAGGTAATAGGAAGAACAATTAGAGTAGACTTCCAACCAACGTCTAGAATGGTTACTTGAAAAAAGAAAAAGGATGTCCTAGGCAGGAAACTTGTGGAGGAATGGGCCGTTAAGGAAAGCCGAGCGAGCTAGTAAATTTGCTGCATCGTTGTCTTCGACGCCAGAGAATGGCCGGGAACCCATAAAAGATCAATAAGGATAAAACACGCTGCTGAACGAAGGTTGGAAATAGAACTACAAATAGAAAAAACAATACCATCAGATGATTGGGGAGGAGGCGAAGAAATAGCTTGAGGGGCAGAGATTTCGAGTTGGAAACAATGAGGAATTTGCAGGTCCCCCGTGTAGTGGAAATAAAGGAGATAATAAAGATTGCCTCAGCTGAAAAGATCGAACAGAAGGTAGGAAGTCTGAAAGATTCTGAGTAATTAAGTGAGTACCACCCATTTCATTATCAGTGAAGATTTTTACATAAAAGGGAAATTAAGAATTTAGGACATATTCGTTATCACTAAACTACGGGAAGCACAATTAGCGCTAAGATGAAGAAAAGGGAAACAAATGTGCTGCCATGTGCTGTTAACGTCAAGAGAAAAGTAAGGTAGCTTATTGAGGGAAAAGGCGTAAGGGAGAGAATTTAGAAACCCAAGCAGCTATGTGAGTTAGAACCGAGATTTTATAAGGAACGAAACGTTCGAGTGGTCTTTGGTAAGGAATAAGTTTGAATGAGGAGATAGGGAGACGTTTTATTGGAGACCGGTAGCCAAGCAGAGATCTGCGGATAAAAAAAAAAGATTGAGTACCGGATTCGGGTAAAATATCAGAAATGGGAGATATGCGTGGACGTAAGATATAAAGGATATTGTGAAATTAAGCTATTTTCATAATGTACCCCCTAAGTGTATACCTTATGAATCTGAAGAGAATATTGGGAGCTAATTATTTTCTGTTTTTAATCCGCCTTCAATTTCACCGAGATATTACTTATCCAGATAGTTAATATTCAGTTTCAGACCGAGTAACAGCTACACTTCAGTTTGGAACAAGACAATTCCCAAACGGCCATGACACCTCTAATTTGGTAGCCAAGCATTTTAACTACTAAGCTAGCGCGCTGAAATAGAGAATTCTTTACATTGTCGTAACTTCAGCACAATGTTTGATAGACTCCACGTCAACACTAATACAACTATTTAACGTTTCGAATTACACGGGGTCCATCATCAGAAACTAAATTAAAATCCAACTCGCTCGCTTCAACCGACTACGACTTTGTAAATTAGATTTTATGTTTTTAAAAGGGCCGCCATCATTATTAATTCCATTGTCACTTTATGTTTTCCATCCTTCGTGCGCGTATTCGAAACGTTAAATATTTGTCTTATTGTGACTTTGACGTCGAATCACGAAAACTCTTTAGGTACAACGCCGATATCACAAGTAGTTCCTTAACAATGCTAACAAAATCATTACTTTTTTGCCAGTTCGCGTAAGTTTAGAGTACTTTTTTTTTTGTTTTATTAGCAGTAACAATACAAAGAAACGTGTACAAAATTTCGAAATTGCTGATGAAAAATGAATAAGAGAATTTTTTCAAGGAGACCTTCCGGGGGACCCGCTAAATCTGAGAAGTAAAAAATGGGACGTCATAAAGTAGCCCGCCTTTGTTTCTTACGTTGTTGCTGTTTAATCGTACATGTGACGAATTCTTGGTACTTCTAAGAATCATACGGCAAAGTATCGAAGTAAATTGAAAAACAAAAAACTATACCCGTACTTCTCTAGCAGCAGGGAGTAATTTAGCTAAACAATCAGTTTTTAACTTGCTACAGGTGGAAACCTGAGAAGCGTCACCTTGATGCGTAAAACGCTAGTTAGTTTATTGGTGTCGAATAATAGTTGAATTCCGAGTTGATGATCTGTTCGTTTTTCATGTTTTATTGCTAGACGCTGTGAGTACTTCGCCAACATTAGCGAGTCATTGAAACCACTTTGAGAAGCATACACACACTACACAACAGCATGTAAACAGCCAATCAGGTTGAGCGTTTAGGGAGCCAGGTACTTCTTCACTTTGACCAAGCTACCGTCGGTACAAACTGCACATTTCCCCCCGTAAAACTGTGATCACGCAACCGCTATTTTATCGTAACGACATGTGATGTTCGCCAATTCATAAATACACGCTAGATGAAACTTACCGCTAGCAAAAATGACAAATGAAATGCGGTAGTATACAAAATCGGTAATTTAGAAAAATTTGTTAATATTTACTTTGAAACAGATTTCTTAATTTGGTAATGATTTTCCTTTCTATTTATTATTTCACTTTGTAGTTCCTAAATTAAGGTGTACCTTAATAATCATCTTTATTTATTTATTTAGTTTTTGAATTCACTTTGCATTATTCCTTTTTGTTATTCGCATAAATTATTTCCTTTATCAAATATCAGTTCTTTTTTTTTACACAAATTTAATTTTTAATTTTTTGATATTTACGTGTCAAGTTAATTCCATTTCACCTTTTTTAAGTTTTAGAGAAGTAACGCAGGGAAAAAATTAAGCCTCTGGTGCGTGAATTATTATACATTTCACCTCAAAATTGACTAAATCATCATTGACCGGAATATTTGACTAATAAGAGGACTTTTTTTTCATTTATCTATTCCGAATTTTACTCGCAAATATTACTTAAATTAATTATGTTCGTTTATGTAAAATTTATTGTACCCTACTAAATTTGTTTTCAATCTGTAAACTGTTCACGTAGTAATTCATATAATTACCGAGTGTTTTTGTAATTCTAAAACAAAAATCCGACATACAATAACAGACAATGAATAGTCATCAAAACTTGCGATGGAATCTACACATGTATGTTTATTTAAATGATTATACCTTTCGCGTGTATAAAAAATGATAAAACGGAGTTACTTGATATTGCATATAAATTATACGTTCCTAGAGAAATACTGAAGGAGAAAAATGAAATATATTAATCTCAAGTTATTGTATTATATATATATATATATATGTGCACTGTTCATGTCAAAAAAAAAAAAAAAACACTCGCATAGATATTTAAAATCGGTCATACATTCTAACTTATACATTGTACAATTTATATTAAGCGAAATCCAGTTGATCCCAGAATGAGAAGTGTTTTTTGCAAAAGTTCTAACTGCAATGTAAAATGTTAACCATATTATATAAATATACTTGCCGCACCAGTTACATCTGGAATGGGGACCCGTTAAAAAAAAAAAAAAAAAAAATTATGGTAATAATACTATGAATCGTAACTTACGAATTCACACTTGCCTTCTTTATGTTTATATGCGGTAGAAGCACTTATTGAAAAGTCTTCGTGATGATGAATCCAGTCGAAGAGAAAACATTTTCCGAATTAGGTAAATGCGACAAATAAGTTCCTAATTTAAAAAATTCAATAAACATTACAATGAACAGTGCAAAAAAGGTACGCCAAAAAACGAACAATGAAGTAATAATATTTTAATTTCGAAAATAAACGAACAAACAAATAAATGAATATTCAAAATACATTTTCGTAGATTCGTGACTCATTGAAATTTACTTTCTTCCAAAAACACGTTTTTTTTTATGTAACAATGAAATTTCGTAAATGAAACTAATTCGGAAGATTCAAATATTGCTCCGAAGGAAATTTATTAATTTATTAACTAAAATGAGCAAATTATTAACAGAGAACTTCCCCCTTCGATAAATTCCAAGAAGTTAGCGTTAACGATTCGTAGCGCTCTTCTCACTGGAATTTATTTGAGCAAAAATTAAACATAAATCTGCAGGTAACAAGGAAAACCATGCTAGAGTGACGACTTATTCTCCGAAATAAAAAAAGTTTTTATCCGAAAAATTATCAGTCAAACTGAAGAACAACATTATCAGTTTTCAAACTATAAAATCACGAATAAATAACGGGGAACAGGAACACATGTTGTGGTACGCTGATGGTGAAATATTTTCACTGAAAAACCAAAATCTTACATGTGATTTTATGCCGAAAAAAGAAGACAACAGAAATGAATAAAACGAAATAATCAGTAGTAGTTGCGCAGAAGCCAATGGCAAAAACATTTTTTTTTTTTTTTTTTTTTTTTATAACCCCCCTTTGGGCATGTCAACAAAGGATCTTCGCCCAGAAACGAAAGGAAGGAGAAGAATCAGTTAAATGTAGATTCGGTCAGCTATTGATAAGATAAAGGAACTGAGGATAGGAACAACTGAGATCGACGAAAACGATAAGATATACGAGGCACAATAAGGAGTAGGGAGTTTGAGTGACAGCAGATTGGAATATAAAGAGGTGCGTTCGTTCACGAGGGATGAACATTCAAAGAAGATATGGTCAGGATCACAGACGGTTTCGTCGTCAGGGTGAAGAGGGCAATAAGGGGAAAGAGCGAGATGAAAACGAAAACGTGAGGAAGGAAGAAGAGTATGATTCAGACGTAAACGGATAATAGGGACAATAACGGAGCGATAAAGCGAAGGAAAATCGTAAAACCAAGGCCGCGTGGGAAGATTAGGTTGGATGGAAAAATAAAAGGAAGGATGATTAGAAAAGGAGGAAACGTAAAAATCTGACCAAAATCTAACATGAAACTTTTTGCACAATGGGAGTAAATTAGAAACGGGAATTTTAGAGAAAAAAAAGTTGGAGGATACAGCAATCTGAGCCATGGAATCTGACATTTCGTTACCCTCTATCCCCATATGACTGGGGACCCAGAGCATTTCAATGCGGATAGCGTGAAGTGAGAAGAGAGTGTGAATGAGAGAGCGAATACGGAAGATGAAAAGGTCAGAGGAGTGAGAGGGGAAATCAGAGGAAATAGCTTTAAGAGCACACATGGAGTCGGAGATAATTAAAAATTTAGAAGAAGAACGATGTGAGGAAATGTGGATTATGGAGCGTAAAATGGCCATTAACTCGGCTGTAAAGATAGTGCAAAAGGAAGGGAAACGAAAAGATTCAGAGAAATTAATGCTCGGAATGATGAAAGAAGCTCCAACTCCATTAGGCCCCTTCGAACCATCCGTAAAAATAGCAATATGGGAAGGAAAACGGGATTCGATATAACTATGGAATTCCTGTATAACTGTTGGATAGGAAAGGGATTTGGAGGAAAAAGGAAAGTAGAATACATTGGGAGGATTAGAGAGATCTGCAAAATTGAAAGAAAAGTAAGGGAGATTGTTATAAGAAATTGTGCAGGATAGAAAGGAATTTAGCCGCAAAGCAATGTGGGCTAGAATAGAAATTTTCTTGAGAGTAAAACGCCAGTTTTGCAGAATAAAAAGATATGAAGGAATAAGTTTGGAGGATGATAACGGTAAGCGTTTACACAAGAAACGATAACCTAAATAGGATCTGCGAATGAAAAGGGAGGCGAATTAGACTCAGCGAGAACTGCTGGTACTCGAGAAGATCTAAAAACACCAAGGCAAAGACGAATACAAGAATTTTGAATTATATCCAGCTTGGAAATAAGTGATTTTGAGGCAGAGCCATAGATAAAGGAACAGTAGTCGAATTTGGAACGGATAATCGAATTGTACAAGGAAATAAGGAGAAAAGGATCGCCTCCCCATTTTGTTGGGGAAAGAGCTTTCAGTAGGTTTAGTCTTTTAAGGGTAGAAGAGGAAAGGAAATCAATATGTTCATAAAAGGACAGACGACTGTTGAGGAATACACCGAGATAGCAGAAGCACTCCCTACGAGGGATAAGATTGGAGTTTAAGGATACAGAGACTAAAGCGGGATTAAAAGGACGAAGAGAAAAGACAATACAAGAGGATTTTAAAGGGGAAATAGAAAGGTTCAAAGAGGAAAGAGATTGTTCCAAAGTAGCTAGAGACGAATTAACACTTTCGTTAGCATCTACGATATCATGGGATGAGGAAAAGAGAAGAATGTCATCGGCAAAAAATAAAGAAGAGGAGTTCATAAAAAGAGAAGCAACAGAAATAGTATAAATATTAAAAAGAGTAGGACTAAAGCAGGATCCTTGTGGAAGACCACGTGAAACAACTCTTGTAACCTCGAACGAAGAAGAAGACAGGAGAATAGTATGATTTAACATCAAGTTAACAATGAGGGAACAAAAATGCGTCGGGATGTTAATTGCTATCATTCTATCTCGAAGAGTAGGGAGATGGACATTATCAAAAGCACTGGAAACATCGATAAAAGTAGCTAAAGTGTACTGTTTATCGATGAAATATTTATAGATATAGGAAACAAACAGACTGACCCAGTCAGCAGGACCTAAGCCTGGACGGAAATCAAACATATTAGAAGGAAAAACATTATTGTGTTCGAGCCACCAGACCAGGCGTTTGTTAAGCATGCCCTCAAACAGTTTTCTGAGACACGATGCTAGGGAGATCGGACGAAGAGAGGAGTTTTTCTTAGGGATAGGAATGATAATAAAAGTGTTCCAGGCAGGAGGTGTGACTCCTCTGGACAAAAAGGAGTTGAATATACAAAGAACTGTTCGGAGAGCAAGATCGGATAACTTTTTTAGGACAAAGAAGGGAATACCATCACGACCTGGAGTGAGACTGGAAGATTTTTTGAGAATGAATTTTAATTCATTAATATTAAACGCAGAGGAAATATCTACACCATCATTATGGATATTGATGTAGAAGCAAACGCGATGATAGGCTGCATTTATATAAATTTAGATCAAATTATCCTAGTCAGTTTCAATAGTGTAGGCTTCCATACGAAATTGCTCTAAAAACTGTCACAAACATTACATACCTGTACAACGAGAATATACGAATAGACAGTTACACACAGCGCTCGAAATCAACAAGTGCGGCTAGGAGGGAATTATGATTGGAGTTTTATAGATTTGTGACAAGCCATTCAAGCTATTGTTCACGGTAGTTTTAAAATGTGAACGGTTAATCTTGTTATTCAAATTTAATTCCGCCGTTCCCCGTCACACGTAGGGATTTCTCGATCCTATCGAGACTGCGTCTGGGGCACACTGCACTATCACACAATCACGTCTTTGAAGGAGCTCCCCCTCCGGTCACTTGCCCTCTGTGCGGGTTCGGCCTCACCAACTGTAGAGCATCTGCTGAAATGGTACCGGCATACTTCCCGTACTTCTAGTCATACCTCACCCCACCGTCTGTTGTCGAACTACCCGGATTGTGTTCGGGCAGTGTTGAATTTTGCAGCATCGAACAGACTGCACTTCTGTAATTTCAAGTGAGTCTAGGTGTCGTAATAGCCCAGGTAGTTACACACGGCGCCTAGATTTATATTTGTAAATTTAGTATTATAAAAAAAAAAAAAAAAAAAAAAAAATCTATATATAAGCAGTGAGAATAGGTCGCTGAATTGCCAGCTGATGGTGCTGCAATCGAGATTGCATTCGATTTCTAACAATGCTGTACAACTATTTTACAAATTTAATGACATCGAATTTAATTGCGGACAATTAAGTTTAAAACAACGATTTGAAAACAATAATTGCAAAATCCATTGATTCAACAAATTACGCGATCGCAGATTGTTTGGCATTTGCACAATATTTATCTGTCTGTTTCCTTTTATCTTGTATCGTACCAGTACAAATACATGCTGCTAGCCTAGCAAGTTTCACTGCGCAAATAATGCCTAGAAAAAAAAAAAAGAAAGAAATCAAAATACCGGTCATTGTCGAGATGAAGAAAATATTTACAATAAATTAAATATACAATAATAACGACAATAGGAATATTTCTGTACGCTATTGCAATTTACTCGTACCGAAGATGATGTCGTTAAATATAATTAACATCTCGATAAAGTCGAATTAGCGATAAAACGCTCTTATTCAGTTGCCGCCTGTTCATTTTCCCGTCTATCCAAGCTGGAACATAAATAAAAATAAACACAGAAAACGTTATTACCAGAAGCAGACTGTTTATATTATTTTCCGTCGCATTATTATTGCGAAATTAATCTTAGTTACCCTGGCCTGTAATCGACGGTCACGTCCCTCGACTGCGTGAGTCTTTTATTATCGTCATCAAAGGAAAGGAAGAATCTCGTCGCGTTTCACAACTGTTTTACACGTTTTAATTCCGGCTATGATAAAGAAAACGCTAGCTGAGTAACCAGCTATAAAAAGCGACTAAATACAATGCTGCAAACAGAAAAAAAAAGAAAAAAGTAAAAAAAAAAGAGAGAAAAAAGAGAAAAAAAAACAAAAAAAAACTGTTGCAAAGGACGAATAGCTGACTATACAGAGACGCTTAATCTGGAGAATAACCATTTTCAAAGTCCATTACAAGCTTGGCCGGTTTTATTTCACCCTAACCACGTTGTTAACGATGACAACTCTTCATAAATTACAGCTCTCGCTAACATTATTGCCTTCCTTGCGATGGCTGTTCCCGCTTGCTTTTCACCTGTTCCCCACCCCTTCGACATTCTATAAAATACTGCGGAAGTTGATCATTTAAAATATACGCTGCGAGAGAAAAATCTTATTTTCCATCTTCCGATTAAACACGCGACATTATTTACAGAATGTTGAGTATTTTCTTGTTAAAATTCTTCGAAAGTGTTGCTCTTTCTTTCCCTTTTTCTCTCGCTCTCTGTCTACCTATCTGTCTATCCATCTAACCGTGTATCTACGTATTTAGCTATCTCTAGGTACTTTCTATCTCCTTCGGCAATACAGTTATTTTTCTGTAGTCGTAAACTATATTACGAAAAGTAGATGTAAGAATTCACGAACGACGCAATCGAAAAATATAATGTTAAATTAACCAAATAAGCTGGTGGTGATTGGTTTTGTTACAAAATCGTTACACGACAATAAAGTTCAAGGTAACTATGTGAATGAATTACCGAAACACGTTAAAAACGATCAAAAACATCGAAAGAAAATCAGTATTGTGTCAGGAATTGCACACCTACTTATTAGACCAAACGGATATGTACAATTTTAAATTGTAACAAGTCAACAAAATATATTGAAAACAAAACAAAACAAATCAACAGTAATCATACTAGGTCTACCTTCATTGATGACATTAATCATTTGCTGTTCAGCTGTGACAAATACGAGCACAATAAGAAAAGGTTTTATAAAGAATTAATTTCATGCGGATTGTTCCCTCCATATAGTGTTCATTACTTACTGTGTTCTGGACATACAGCAATTTTTATTATGGTTCGCTTTATAATTAATAATAACATTTTGATTTAATTATAATATTAGTAAATAGAGAAAAAATATATAAATAAATAAATAAAAATATTAAAAAAAAAAAAAAAAAAGAACAGGATAGAAAAAAAAGAAAATTAAGGAAAGATTTTATTAAAGGAACCAGAGTTTTTTTTATTTTATTTCTTTTTTTTTTCTTTTTCGTTCCTTTTCTTATTTATTGAAGTTTATTACTTTATTGATGAAGTCAGTTAGTTTAATTTCATTTTATTCTTTATCAATCTATTTGTTACATTCTTTATTCAATTATTTATTTTTCTTACAACTTCCTTTTCCCATCAGGCATTGTGAACATTGCCAGGCAACTGTGGTCATATTGTAAGATGGGAATTTTTCAATTTTTTTTAATTTGTATTTCTCATTTTGTCTTTTTTGTTTTTTGTTTTCTCCTCTGAAAGAAAAATCTGATCTCTGTTTGTTAAGTTTCATCAGGCATTGTGGGCACTGCTCTGCAGTTGCTGCCATAATGTAGAATGATAACCTATTTTAATTTCTTCTTTGGCGCATTGTGGACACTGCTCTGCAGTTGCGGCCATACTGTAGAATGATAACCTATTTTGATTTCTTATTTTATTTATTTTTTCTTTTTGGTTAATTTCATTGATCATTGTGAGCACTACTCTGTAGTTGCGGCCATAATGTAGAATAGAATGAAATTTCCTTCTCTGCTTTTTATTCCTTTTTCTGTTAATATTAATTTTCCATATCTATTCACAGTGTAGCTTGCTAGCCAAATGAACTGTATTTGTTCAGGCCAATAAAAAAAAAAAAAAAAAAAAAAAATCACCGTTTACAGAATAAAATATTATTATTATTAATAATATTATTACAGCCTTGATTTGTGACTAAATGTGGCCACACATTAGACATGAACCTGCACTATCTTATCCGTCCCGCCTTATCTTGTGTCAGCCTAAATCAAAATGTACCCACTGAAGTATTTATCTCTAAACGGCTTTTACTGGAGAATTCTCTTATATTTCAGCAGTTCTCAATCATTAATCTAAAATCCATCCCATAATAAGTCGGTGCAATTGAATTTTAATTTTTATTATCTAGTAACCTATGTCGTAATTGTTTCAATTACGCTAAAATTTCTGAATTTCCAGTTTTGTCCGTTTGTTTCAATATTTTTCTTTGAATGACTTTTCATTGCGAAAAGTGTTATTTATTTAAAGCTCAAGATTGTCCTGCTCATGTGCAAATCTCTAGTACTGTAATTTCTATTCTTAACACGCATCTTACTTTTCACTATCGTTCTTGACGATAAAAAATTTTCTCTATCCTAACGCACATATTTCGGTTTCCGTTCAAATGGCATTAATTTTGATATCCTAAACATTCGTATTCATTTACTATTTCTATTTCATGATAAAATTCGATATACATATTTTTCGTTTGAATAACATAATTTTGTCTATGTTCTAAATTCAAAACTAATCTCACTAGCCTCGTTGCTGTACACAGCGCGGGAGGGGAAAAAAAAAAAAAAACTAATCTCACTTGTTTGCTTTCTTTTTTGAAAATCGCTAGTCATAGATCGCTTGAACTTTATCACTAACCAGCAAGACAAAACTTGTTTAATCTTTTCGTTGATTTTTAAACCCTTTTCACATTCATTTAATTTACGAAAGAACGCCTATTTCAAGCCTGTGCTAAAAATATTCAGACTCATATTTATTTAAAATTTTTCGCACTACTGATTTGTACTATACATGTTTTTAAGTATTTCAGAGATTAAAACGTGGATATTTCAGACTGAATTTCTAACATCTTCCAGATGTTTAGCGCGGTAAAAATTGAGTTAATTATTATAATCAGCACGCGGTAAGTATAAATTTAATAATTTTTCGACAATACGATACGTAGCCGATCATCTTATATTCAGTTAGTTAAAATCTAAGATTAAAAAAGCTGTGTATTTTTCTTAAATTTTAATAAACACTAGGCGTTTAAAATTAAAATCGTCCTAAGCTCGATTTTTTAATTGTAACGGAATATTTCCTATACTACCAACCGTACTAAGTGTAAAACAAGTAGAAAAGATGCTAGAGTCTACAATAAAAACTCTTTTTTTTTTCTCTTTTTAAATATATATATATATATGTGACTATAGCCAACAAGAATGACTACTCAGAAACAAGCTGTATGTTAGTTAGAGGAATTAGAATTTAATTCGATTGGATTAAAATATGGTTGGAGTCACCTATAAAAGAAGAATCAGGAGGATGCAGCGGGCAGTGCGGACTTGGAGCGAGAGAAAAACAATACCGGGAAGATAGAAGTAGAGTGTAACTGAAGCGCAGACGACATATCGCCGAAATTGAGGAATGACTGAGAAAAGTAAAATCATAGAACTATGGGAAGCATGAAAGATCAGGCTGAACTGCCAGGTATGCGAGTTAGGGTTTGAAAATGATGCCATATAGATGTCCGAACGGAGCTTTAAATGAAATTTCTTGGATAGAATCAGAATGTTTATAGCGGGCATCTTTCTAACGAAGTGCATTGCATGCATCGAAGAACGTGTTAATGAGCCCACCGCCACCGGGACCCACAAGAGCTCAACAGTGATGGAGTGCGCAGAAAATAAATTGTAAATAAGAGAGCAAATTCGACAGACCATGAAATCATGAGAGTATGATAGGAAAGGGCTTATGGAATCAGAAATAATTAGATATTTATTAAAGTGACGAGTGAAGGATATATAGCTCGGAGAATGGCAAATAATTCGGCAGTATATACCGAGCAGAAGTTGGGGAGCTTAAATGACTCCAAGTAGTTAGCTGACTAAGAAGTAAAAGCGCGCCAACAGATCTCCTACTCTTGGAACCGTCACTAAATATATCAGTGAATGAGAAGAAAAGGAAGAATTGATGGTATGGCGGTGACTAATAATTACAGGAAAATAGGTTTTGGGTGACGAGGAAAGATTAAAAAGTTTGGAAGGGTGGAAAAACCCACGGTACTCAAAAACGAAGAAGGAAATTTGTTATGAGGCATAGTGTAAAGATTGAATTTGGAAAAACGGTATGAAATAAGAGAAAGAACAGGTGTCGAGAACCGCCAGTTTTGAAGGATAGAGAGGTAGGAGAGATTGAATCTGGAAGAAGAAACAGAGAGGCGTTCGATAAGGAAGCGGAAACCCAAATAACAAGGGAGAGATGTTAGTTTCTGCCATCAGTGACGTAACTAGTATATGTTACTTTAGAGTGTAATCTTAATGTATTATATACACGTATAAATCAACTATGATTAAAATTTCCAAATTGGTAACAAATTGTAATAATTTAAAATATACTGACAAACAAAATAATAAACTGAGAATTTTTGGCTTTTGCAATTAGTATTAGTATTGCAAGCTAAAGAGCCTTTATAAAAAGAGTTATTACACAGTCCGTTTTGGAATTACTAATGTAGTTCGATTTAATGACTCGTTTTCAAAAATATTTTTGATAACCTTATCGTAAAATTTGCTTGAATTAATTTCTTTTAAAGCATTTAACAATTGTTTGTTAAGATACATTTAGTTTTCCAAGTAGGCGAAAATTCTATGATCCCTATCATCATAGCTAACAAAAAAAAAGACTCTGCTATATATTACTGCAGTTGGTATATTCCGTATAAAGCTGACGCCGCTAACTTAGAACGTGTTCAAAGTCAAGGTCATCCGTAAGATTTCTCTGGAGGATTGCTATTTGTAAAAAAGATTTTACTGAAAATGTGACAGTACATTGTTGGAAAAGTTTGTCATTTTCTATCGCCTTCTCCTGATTGTTCTCTCCACGATTGTGATCCTCCTCGTACATGTGATGCTAATCACACTTTATTTGAGTGTCCTGCTCTTCGTAACGAACGCTACCTTTTATACAGTCAGCTCCTGTCATTAGGTCTCCCTACTCCCTATAACTCTTCTTTATCCTCTCTTTTCCTTCATCTTCTGTGGTGTCCGCACTGCTGTCCTTTGTTGCGTCCATTTCGGACCGCTTAATTATTTAATTTATTAGCTTAGTTTTCTTGTTGTTGGGTCAATGCCGCTGGCGCGCCCAAAAAAAAAAAAAAAAAAAAAAAAAAGTTTGTCATTTGGAATTAGCAGGAAAGACATTGGTTAAAACCAATTTTCTCGTCCGGTTTTCCAACCTACACACAGCAAACGGATTGGTTACCAAGTTCAATTATACGACCTTGGCAAAAAGCAAATTAGTTACTTTAACAAATTTTAAAAATATAACTATCCTACTGTAGAGATTATCTTTGAACCAATCAAAATATCCAACGCGCTTCCGAACTATTTTTTCAGGACTTATTTGGAGCGATATATAATAATATAACATTTTATTCGTCAATGATGAGTCGCGAGATTCAGTGTTAGAGTTATTATTTTAATATCGGAAGTGAATGTTTTGTTAGCAGATTTTATTCTCCATCTTAATAAAATAAATGTTTCATAAACCTGACACAAAAACGTTTACTGGTTTTGTTTAGAGGATTTCCTTATTACCCCAAATATTTATATATAAGTATATATATATATATATATATATATAGGTACGTATAGAACAATATTTCAACATATGGAGGATCTATATTGCTAATAGACACACTAACAACAAACTAAATGTAGTTCGAAAATGAGGTGAAAACGTAACGAGCCCAAAACGTTGAGCTCCAAACGATCGGCCCCTGCCCGTTTTTAACAGATACTAGTGATAAATAATTGAGATAAAATGCTTCTATCAACAAGCCAGTATCTTATTTAATAAAACTAGTAATGTAACATATAATACATTTCTCGATCAAAACTGACAGAGCGTAACGGTACAATAAAGCTAAAAGTGCGTGTAATTAAACGGAATTAATAGATTATGTCGGGGTCGTAAGATTTCGCGTTGTTAATTATAAAAAATTGGAAATGTTTAAAGAAGCGATATATTTGGGAAATTTGGTAACAGAAGAATGGAAAAAGCGCGCTGAGGAACTAAAGCGAAGGAATAATCTGGCAAAAAGCGCTTCTATGCAAAAATACGCGATGTAAACTATTGAAAGTATCAATATGAACCTAAAGAAAAGACTAATCAAATTATACTTATGGAGCGTAATGTTTTACGGGTGCGAAACCTGGGTGACAAATGAAACTGAAAAGAAAAAAGTTGGAGGGTGCGATATGTGGTTTTGGAGGAAAATTCTAAAATTAAAATGGACTGAGAAGATTAAAAATGAAGATGTTCTTAACTGAGTGGCGGATACTCGCAGTTTATTGAATACCATCAAGAAACGTAGAACCATAATGGTCGGACATATTCTCAGAGAAATGATGAAATATTAACTAATATTATAGAAGGAAAAACAAGGAAAAACAGACACAGAGGAAGACCGAGAAATAGTTACATGTTGCAAATAATTAAAGATATGAAGTGTACAACATACAACAAACAGCATGGAATAGGATCAAATGGAGACAAACAGTTCAATGATTGATTGATTGATATGAAATGGTATATTCAACAATATTATGCCTGCGTGCATTTTAGTATTTCATTTCACACACAGAAAAACTCGAATTCCTTTCATTTATCGAATATATGCTAAACAGATTCATGCAGTTATTCGCCAATATTTCAAAATACATTGCTGTCAAGTAATAATTTACTTCCTAATATTTATTTCGAAATAACGAATTTAAAACGAGGCGCCCAATTTTTTAAAAACAATGAACTAAATTACTGACATATTTTTAACAAAGCGCCCTTCGTCAGTTACGAGTAGATATATAAAACATACCGTTTCCATGCAAATGAGTGTAGACAGTCTTACAGCGGAGATGATTAAGTATTCGAAACACATTCCTCGAAAAATGTTGGAATTTTTACCTCTCTGCGCAAACTTTCTATCGATAAGCTGAACAATGCAGAAAACCTCTATTCGCCTCGGAAACATTTATTTCGGTTAGGCTTGTGCTGGCCCAAACGATTGACATCAGGGCCGTATCTAAGGAGGGAATGTCTGTGAAATAATAACTGCTTGAATTAAATGGGCCGAAATTCAGAATAAATTTATTTCTTTTCAATTTCTGACAAAAGAAAAAAAAATTAAACTTTTTACGAATTGGAAACGACTGTTTTTTATTTGTTTTTATTGTAGTGTTCAAATATTGCATATACAATAATTGACTACAAGGCTTTAGTGTACCATTTATAAATAAATATATTTCATGATAACACACACATATATACATGTATAATTATAAAAATATGTCCGTAACCTCCCCAAAATTTTGGTCTAGATGCGACCCTGGTTGACATTTTTTTTTTTTTAAATAACTGTAAAGGGTCCCACAGGGCCATATATTGTGGGTGCCCAAACATTTATTATCATTTATTGTATAAATGTAAAGTACAATTTAATATCAACGTCCGAACTATATGCTAAACTATTACTATTATTATACACGAACGAGTGAAATAATACAAGAAATCTACGTAAATCAAGCTAATATCTTATCCTATTATTACAATGTATACACTTCCGATCTAGAAATTTATAACTAATAATATTATTATACAGTATGTAGTCTACGATAACATATCCGGGACCCATCCAAGCAGCCAGACAGTACAATCAGGCGGAACAACAAGGGAAATATAACACAAAAAAAAATAATCATACCTTATACATTAACGCTATTAATGTTTTAAAACTTGCTCTCTGCATGCCTCCCTTTCCTAAAATTTAGCTCAGTTTTTCTTTCCCCTTGCTCCACTTTATGTTTTATCTGGCTGGCTCCGTTTTGCTTTCTTTTCCGTTCTAATTCCGTTGTCCTACCTCTCCCTTTTCTTGTACCTCCAAGATCTACTTATGCGCTGTTGTCCTTGCATCTTGTAATGGCCTCCAACATCTCTCGAGGCCTCTCTCACTTTCTCCCTCTTGTCCCTGTCACCACTTTCCTTTGTCACAACCCTTCCAAGGCTTAAACATGGTGACCGCCTTGAATATATTACAATGGAACTGCCGTTGCCTTAGAGCTAATAAACATTCTTTAGAGGGTCCGTCGGATCTCCATGAAATCAATGTCGCTCCTATCTCTGAAACGTGGCTCCGTGCTGGAATGAATCTCCAATTTAGAGGTTTCACTCTGGTCAGGAATGATCGTGAGGATGGTTACTGTGGAGCCGCTATCCTCATAAGAAATTATATTCCCTTTCTTTCTCATAATGTTCCTTATAATTTCTCCTCTAACAACAATCAGCCAAATATTGTACATATTTCTATTCCTACTGACCCTGGCCGCTCCCTAAATTTTATTTCCGTCTATGTTCCTCCTGATTATGATCTTCGTCACTTTCCCCTCTTTCCGTTTTTCAATTCTCTTCCTCATCCCTTTATCATTGGTGGCGACTGGAACGTTCGCTCCCCCTCTTGGAGTTGCTCATCCTATAACTCTAATGGTACTGTCCTTGAAAATTCCATTCTTTCCGATAACTTGGTTCTCCTTAACGATTCCTCGCCTACATATATTAGGAGTCCGTTCATCTTCAGTTCCCTTGACCTAACTTTTTCCTCTCCCAATGCTGGCCTCAATTATAACTGGAGAACTCTTGCGGGTACCTTTGGTAGTGATCATGTTCCCATTCTGATAACTCCTCTCAATTTTCCTTCTCCTGCTCCATTTAGGCCCCTTCATTCTCCCAGATGTAATCTTTCCAAAACGGACTGGGCTCTATTTCGTTCTATAATGGATCATTTGCTTCCTAATTTGTGTCCTCCTCTGATCCCATATCATCCTATAATTTTTTTCTTCATTCCGCTACATCTGCTCTTTCTTTATCTACTCCATCTCGCCCCCCGATGCGCTCCAAGCGAGGTACGTCGGCATCTTCACTCTGGTGGAATGACGAGTGCGAGGCAGCTTTTAGTCTCAGTCGAGCTACTTTTAGAAACTTTCGCTTCAATCCTACTACCGAGAATTTTCTTGCTCACAAGCGAGCTAATTCTAGAGCTAGGTACATGCTGAAAGCCTCAAAGAGGTCCTCCTGGCAGAACTTCTGTTCTTCCTTCTCCAGAACTACCCCACTTTCTCATATTTGGAAAATGGCTAAGGCGTTCAAATCCCCGTTTTCAGAACACCCGTCTAACCTTAATCTCACTCGTGATAGCCTATTATCTTTTGTCGACTCCACTGCTCCCGCGTACGTTCCTAACTTTGATGAACTTTACTCCTTTCCTTCCGTACAGAGATCCCCCCCCGCAACCTTTAACATCTGCATTCAATATCAATGAACTGAAGTCTGTTCTCCTAAACTCTACCAGTCCTACACCGGGTATAGATGGTATTCCATACATAGTCCTTAAAAATCTGTGTGAGCAGTCACTTGCGTTTCTCCTTGAACTCTTCAATTCCTTTTTATCCGGAGGCATTACTCCGTCTTCCTGGTACTCCTTTATCGTTATTCCCATCCCGAAAAAAAATGCTTCCTTACGTCCTATCTCTTTGGCATCATGTTTCAGGAAACTCTTTGAAGGCATGCTGAATAAACGTCTTGTTTGGTGGCTGGAACATAACAACTTACTTCCTTCCAACATGTTTGGCTTTCGACCAGGCATTGGCCCTGCCAATTGTATTAGCTCCTTTGTTTCCCACGTTTATAAATCCTTCATACATAAGCATTTCATGCTGGCTTCTTTTATCGACTTATCCTCAGCCTTTGATAAAGTTCATCTACCTAGTCTAAAAGACGCAATGGCTGCAATTAATCTCCCAGTCAAACTCATTTCGCTGACTATTAATCTTATGATAAATCGCATTATCCACATTTCCTCTCCGTGTCTTCGAGCTACAAGAATTGTTCTCCGCGGTCTTCCGCAAGGTTCCCCCTCAGCCCCCCCCCCTCTACAATATATATATCATTGCTGTAGCATCTCTTCCTTTATACTCCCTCTCTTTATTCTTTGCGGATGATATTCTTCTTTTTTCCTCTTCCTATGACTTGGTAATCGCCAACGAAACTCTTAATTCGTCTTTGTTTGCACTTGAACAGTCCCTATCTTCTATTCACCTTTCTGTTTCTCCTTCTAAATCCTCTTCTATGGTTTTTACTCTCCGCCCCTACAATTCCACATTAGTCAACCTATCCCTGAATCAAGTTTCTCTTCCCCGTGTTATTTGTTTCTGCTATCTCGGTATTTACCTTAATAGTCGTCTGACCTTCTCTGAGCATATTGACCACCTTTCTTGTTCTGCCATTAAAAGATTGAACTTGCTAAAATCCTTGTCTCCAACCAAATGGGGAGGTGATCCTCATCTGCTCATTTCCCTGTATACATACATTATTCGCTCCAAGTCTGATTACTGCTCTTTTATCTATGGTTGTGCCTCCAGATCCCTTCTTTCCAAATTAGATATAATACAAAACTCCTGTCTCCGTCTTTGCCTCGGTGCTCTCAAATCCTCTCCCATTTCAGCAATGCTCGCGGAATCTAACATACCTCCCCTCTCAGTTCGAAGGTCTTATTTGGGCTATCGATTCCTTTCCAAACGTTTACCTTTCACTTCGTCTCAACTTATTCCTTCCTACATTTACATTGCCAAGAACTGGCGTTTTGTTTCTAATAAAATCCCTATCTTAGCCCCTATTTCTCAACGTCTTAGCCATTTCTCCTCCCATATTATATCCAGCAATAATCCTCCGTACTTCTCACTCAATTATTTCGACCTCTTACACCCTCCCAAAGTACATTTTCTTCCTAAATTTTCTAAGTTTATGCCTCAGACCGTCATTAAACAGGAATTTCTCAGTACGGTCAGTTGTCTTTTTCCTTCTCATGCACTTGTTTTTACTGATGGCTCTAGAGGACCCGGTGGGGTCGGATCGTCTTTTATTCTTCCCGACTCCAATTTCTCCGAATCCTTTCGCCTCCCATCTTTCTGTTCTATCTTTACGGCCGAATTGATGGCTATCCTTCGTGCGATCATACATATCTCGTCCAAACGTTCGTCCTCCGACTATCTAATCATTTCTGACTCCATGGGTGCTCTCCAGGCTATCAGTTCACCGCTTCCTCCTCCCTCTTCTGACTTCTTCATTCTTCGTATACGATCTCTCATTTATAATCTTTCTTTCCATCACTCTGTACACATTGACTTACTTGGGTTCCTGGTCACAGGGGCATCGAGGGTAATGAAATGGCGGATGCTTTGGCTCAGGTTGCTGTTCGTTCTCGCTTCTATTTTAAAAAAATCCCGGCTGTTAATCTATTCCCCTAATTAAGAAGCTTCACTTCAGATTTTGGTCGGATGTGTACCCTTCTTCTTTTACCAACAATCGTTCCTTCTACCTTTCAATCCAACCTACACTTCCTTCTCATCCATGGTTCTCGGAGTTTCCCTCTCTTCCACGATTTATAATTTCCTCTATTGTCCGCCTGCGCTTTAATCACACACTGCTGCCCTCTTCACGCTTTCGTTTCTCTTTGCTTCCCTCTCCTCATTGCCCGTTGCATCCAGGTGAAGCAGTTGTCTGTGATGCTGATCACATTTTCTTCGAGTGCTCTGCTCTTTCTGCGGAGCGTTCTCTTTTCTATCTTCACCTTATAAAGCTGGGACTTCCCACTCCTTACTGTGCGTCTTACATCTTGACCCTTCCTTCCCAAACTGTTGTTCTTGTCCTTGGTTCCTTTATTTCAGCTGTCTCCAATCGAATTAGGTTCTAGTTAGTTGTCTCTTCTTCCCATTTACTCTGGGCAATGGCCCATAGTTGATGCGCCCAAAAAAAAAAAAAAAAAAAAAAATGTTTTAAAACAGAAAATAACGAATTAACATAATTAACTATAATAAATACCATACGAGTATCAAATAGATAATTATGCTCTAGTATGCATGCAATCCGAATCGTGCATGCAATGTCGATGGCAAGCTCGAATATCCTTCTATATTGTATTTGGAGGGTGACCAAGAAACCTGCAAATTATTACTCCTATTCCTCATGCAATTAACCAATTTTTTATTTTTTCTTTCCAGACTGCTAAATGCTGTTCTGTCCAGATTTCCTTCGGTACTCTTTGCAAAATAAATTCATTAATACATTTCCTTCGACATTATCTATTTTATTATTTACCCCCGGCCGGAATTGAAAGGACAGATCTTTAGGTACCCTAGTACTTCGCTTCTTATCTATTAATGACAGTTGCACGTCCTGCAACTTACCTTTTAGCAGCTTGTGATAATACATCGCTTTTGGAGGTAGTTCATTATTTTCTATCCACCATATGGGTTCAGAAATATTCCTGTTTTCCAGATTTCCGGAGGGAGTTATTTACTTCAGACATCTCGCTAGTAAATTGCTGATTTTGCTCATTTCCGATTTTTTTTTTTTTTTGCCTCGTCCCATACTTGAACAGCATAATGTACCCCACAACTATTAAAGCCTTATAAATTACATCCTTACTACGTATCATAAGGCATCGAGGTTTACTCAGCCTGAAATAATTAGGTACCAGAGAAATCTGGAAAAGTAAAGGCGGCCGGGAGAAAGGAACTGGCCCCAGTATTCTCATCAGATCCATTGGGCTTAGTACACTGTGAACCTTTATCAAGGGTATGGGACCTACTTTTTTTTTATAACGCTGGTATAGATTGCCTTATTTTTAGAGTAAGGCTATTTATAAGCATTTTCCATGTTAATGCGTCATCAATCACTAACTCGAGATATTTGTAGCCCTTAACAACTTCAAGTAGCACACAATCGGAACAATTATCACAATGATCAACGTTACTGTGCAACCAACCTAGACAACGTAACGTTATTTTCGGTATAATTTAACTATAACAACTGGAGGGATCCGTATGTACATTATTTGAGGAGTTTTTGACACTTATCGATAACTACGCCTCTATCACGGGGGCCCACCTGGTTAGATTATCCAGATCCTCCTGCAGTAATTTTTCAGCAACACGTATATTATTGTGTTTTGTCACAATGACGAAGTCATCCACATAGGCGAATCTGGTAGAATTTTTTACGGAAACAAATAAGAACCCGTGTAAATAAATGTAAAACATTGACTCTTAAGAATAGAAAAAAAAAAAAAAATATGAAATTTCACCTACGTCTGACCTGTAAGAGAATAAAAAGTATCTAAATGAAAATCGTTCATGTACGCTCTGTAGATGAAGAAAATCTTATACGACAGTTTTTTCTGTTGAACCCTATTTATTAAAATTTTAAATATTTATATTTGTAAATTTATAAATAAGAAAAAAGAAAAAAAATCCAAATAACAAAAATAAAGCGAGTTTTTTTTTTAAATAACATATATTTCCTTTTATACGACATGTCAGGGCCATTAACTAATCGTTGAATTCCGTTTAGATTTTTTTGCTTCTCTTCCCTTCGCCTTAATATTTCCCGCTTCGAATGCGACGACTACGCACTGTTGGCATTTAACGAACATTCCAGCAATACACAGCTTCGCGATATTGATTTCGGAGCCTTCCGGGTACCCAAATAAAACGGACAAGTATCGAATTATTCTCGGAAAGAAAGAGAAACACGTAAAAACACGCAAATCCTGCTGCACGGAAAAAACGGAGGAGCGAATGGCAATTTTAAAAGTAGAGTGTAAAAACAGATTACATCAAAAAAAGAAAAAGAAAGGAAAGAAAGAAAAAAGAAAAACAAGTCAGCGGTGTAAACGCGATACACGGTTGATCGGTATTTTTCGGCGAGCCGCATAGGTACGAGAGTGAGGGTAGGCGGCCAAAACAGCAGCGTATCGTTGAACAAGGGCAGTTGGCAGCAGTTGGTTAGCCGCGCGCCTGGATTTAAACCGACAACGGCAGAAGCGAGCATGATGATGCCATTCTAAGAAGAAGGAACAAGATCGAATAAGTTAAAATGTAAAGCAAAAGAAGCCTTTAACGTGTTATCCGAAAATAGTTGTTGCCAATAGTTTTATTGTCCCGTCCTTGTTTACATGAGTCCGCAAATAACTCGAAGACAGCCTATCCCCTAACAGTCGTCTTTCTGCCAGCGTTTCCCCCGATGTCGATAATTTTCTATCCCTTTTATTTGCCGTTTATTTGTTTAAACTTAATCTGCCCCGGCGAGCTGCCTTCACGCTACCGTCCCAACCTTCTCCGTTTTACATAATCTTCTTGTCAATAAACCGGGGCAAGAACTCTCTCGGAATTAATTAGAAGATGCGAATTTGCCCGGCGTCCTCGGAACCGCAGCAACTTCATTTTTTCCCTCCTAAAAATGACCGAACATTCTCATCTAGCTCGGCCGCCTATTGCGCCTCAGTATGTGAGCAGTGCCATTAATATCTTAGAAATGTCTAGTGATGTTCGAAAAAATATGGGAAAACGCGGTTTACGAATAATCGAGCGAGTAATGTAATCTATATACATTAATCATATGGAGGACAAGATCTGTCGGTCAAATGTCGGTAGGTTTTAACAACACAGAGACGAAGGACGAGTTTTGAAGCTGGACAGAAATTTAAAAAAAAAAGTATCACGTTATGACCCTAGTGCAGGCTGCCCGCATTTATTCTGCAGCAGAATCTCATTTAGTCCCATGAAACACTTTCTTTCTCGGCAGAACTTTAAGAAAAACAAATGTAAAAGTCGCGTTTCCGGAATGTAGATTCAGATTTCAGAATAGAACTTTCAACTATTAACCCCCATAGAAAAAATATTCTAAAATCAGACTTCTTTTTTTTCTTTTTTTTTTTTTTTTATATTTTGGGCTCGTCAACCTAGAAACAATTAGAATAGGAACGAGTCAATTATATCTTTATACGATGTCAAATGTTGTTAGGAGAAAGGAACAAATAATAGGAACAATCTGTGAGAAGGAAAAAGATTAAGACATAAGAGTCGTATTATGGAGTAGGAAGACTCAACAAACTGAAGTAGAAAGCCGAACACTCAGCAAAAAGAAATCAACACTTAATAAACATATGGTCCGCATCGCAAACATGCTCTTCGTTTGAGTTGACAATACGGAGAGACAACCAATGTATGGCTTAAGAACGCAGGCGAATAGCGGAGACAACAACAGAACGACGAAGTGAAGGAAACAAAGAGAACCATATAGGTTAACAGGAAGACACTAGGTTGAACAGAAACGTACCCCGCGTTTTTCGTTTGATTGCCCGGCGCGTAAATAAATAAATATTTTAGATATTATATATTTAATTTATTTCATTTTTAAGCTTAGCAACGTTTCGTAACGATGAGCTTTCGTATTGCAGCATATCGTGTGGACATCAGCTGTGTGTTCATATATTGGGGGGGATTAAACAACCTTTTTTGCATATTGCGGCCGTTTTTCCCGATTTCTGAGTTCATATGAACCTGGCCAGGTTGATGGCGAGTATTTAAACAAAAAAATTCTACCCGTTCTCGAGTTTTGCGCTTAGCAACAAAACAACAGTTCATTTTTATTTATATAGATAATCGTTATTATTACTGTAAATTTTGAATTCATACATACTGATAAACAAATTATGAAAAAGTGTGTATTTACAGAACTATTTGATCAGCAAAAATTTTCTCAGTATATATATATATATATATTCTGGTCTCGAGGCATAAATTTTAGGCGTTTTGTCGGGCTCGATTAAAAAAATTTATATATATATATTACTATTCACTTTTTTTGCAAAAAATTTATTGATATTTCAAAAGTATACAAAAAAATAAAATAAAAATAATCGAAATTAAAAAAGTTATAAATAGGCAAAGTTGTGGTTAAAAAAAAAGGGGAGTGTTCCGGTTGACACGATTGCAACCCTTTTGGTCATACATATATTGAAGGTTGGTACAAAATTTGAAGTAAATCGATTAAATAGAATTCTTGAGATACCACGTCGACTATGTTGGAAAAAGTAGTTTAATAAAAAAAGTTGTTTAAAGTTTTGAGCAAATTTCAGGCAGCTGCAACAGTCCGACTCATAGATGGGAGGTTATCTTTACATTTTGTTAATCGGCGATTCTATGAAGTGCATCTTCTTCGAGTCCGAAATCGACATTTTCGGAAGCTCAGTTTAATTTACGAGCAGTTCTACTTCCCTTAGAAGCACATCAGGAGCTCGTTGCTCAAAGCGCTCAATTCGACTGCCGTCCCACCATTTAGTTATCCCGTTTAGTAGCACATAAGCTTCGGGACCAACACTTTAAAATTGGTAAAAAGACTTCATTGAAAATGCAAACAGCTATATAATTTAAGATTTTAATTATCCGCGTTACTGCATGTACATATTTGATTTTAGCGAGATTTTTACAATCTTCCCCCGACTCGATGTTAATCGACACACATGGTACGGATACACACAGTGTCTTAGCTTTCGACTATTACCACTCAGACACCAGCGCTACCCGATGTGACTGTGTTCGTGCGAACGTGCACGAAGATTTTTGGTTTCGGCCGAGTAAGCATTCTTGACGGAACCATATAGCGACGGCAAATTAGAACGATGTCTGAGATATCGTGAATTAATGAAATATCAGGCAATATTTTCTAGCTCGAACGCCGCTAAAAGATAACGCTGCAAGTACCGAATCCGTCTCATATTTTACACTAGAAAATTAAAATGAACACTCAAAATGATTCATTTTAGTCTCCAAATAAAACAAAAAAAAGTTAAAGAAATATTAAAAAATGAAATAACAGAAATAAAGAGAAAAAATAGATCTGTTCACTGCAAATAAAATCAAATTATAATATTTAATTACTGAAATGAAAAATGTTTTTCTATTTGTATAAAACGCTTGGTGAATTTTCCATTGTTTCCCTATTTTTTTCTCCTTTAACATTCGCCACATATATATATATATATATATCGATATGTACAAATAACGCAAATTATTCACAAGACAAAAATCCTTTTATTATATTCCCCACAGTTAAACCAGATTAAAAAAGTGAGAGATGTTAGATTCTAAAGGCGTTCTTCAAGCCATCTCCTCTCCCCCTTCTCATATTTCTGACGGTATCATTCTCTTTATTCGAACTCTCGTCTCCTCTTTGTTCTCGTCCCGTTCCATTCTCATAGACTTTCTATGGGTTCCTAGTCATTCCGATATAGATGGCAATGACTCGGCTGACTCTTTAGCTCGCTCAGCCGCTCGCAATGGTCCTTTCCTCGACTCATTCCCTTCTTCAGACATTCTTTCCCTATCACGCTCTAATCATTCCAGACTTTGGCTATACTTGTATCCATCTTTATTCTCGAATCATTATTCATACTACCGTCTTATTCAACCGGTTCCTAGTTTCTTGCCTTGGTTTCAATCTATTCCTATCTGTCGTCGTTCCACTGTTGTTTCCTTAATTAGGCTTAGAATCAATCATTCTCTACTCCCCTCTTCTCACTTTTGATTCGCTTTGTCCCCTTCTTTCTGCTCTCTTCACGCTTCTGAGCCTTCTTGTACTTGTGATTCAAATCATATCCTATTCGAATGTTCTGCGTTTTCTAACGAACGCTCCTTTCTTTACGCCCAACTTTTAGTTTTAGGTCTTCCTACTCCCTTTAACGCTACTTATATTCTTTCCTTCCCATTGCCTTCAGTTATTCCGTTGCTGCTGTCCTTTGTCTTTTCCATTTCTGACCGCCTGGCTATTTAGTTATATCTCTTAATTTTTCATATTGTTGGGTCAAGGCCGCTGGCGCACCCAGGGTAGGAAAAAAAAAAGATAAATTCTAGTATCAGATATTTCCTCTTATTCCTTGATCGTTCTTTTATTCAACCTAATCTTCCTTTCTAATTGCCCTGATTCTTTGACTTCGCTTTCCCGTTCTGTACTCATTTATATTATTTTATCTATCTGTTTAACCTAATCTTCCTCTCTAATTCCCTCGGTTCCTTGACTTCGCTTCCCCTATTCATACTCATTTCTGTTATTTAACTATTTCCTTCCCGCTCTTTCCTTGATTCCTCTTTAAATTGTCCTCTTTATCTAAATAAAGCAATGGTCTAGGACGCTAATAAAATTTTCTTTGAATGTTCATCCCTTTTCTATACAGTGTCTTGTACTCTATTATTCCGTATTTCCCCTTTCCATCCGTCATAGCAGCTATTTGTTCTTTGACACTGTCAATATCTGACTGAACCAAAATTTAACTGACGTGACCTAAAAAAAAAAAAAAAAAATTATTCGATTTATAGTTGAACACGACTGTGATCACTACAATACCACCAGCTGGCGATAACAAGCACTAAATTTAACTCATTAATACAAGTTTTAACACTTTCTAATTGTTTGGAGCGATTGAAAGAACAGTGAGTAACAGTGAAAAAGTTTATGACAACAAACGGTCTGACCCCGAGATTTAAACAGCCGTTTTGTAACATATCAGCAGCCGCTCTAAACATTTTCCACAATGCAAACCCCTTTATTATCATATTAAGTAATGTAAAATTAAGCTTCCTAAAAATAAATGACAAATACGAGGCTACCGCAGCCTGTTGGTCAAGCAGTGGTTTTTCGTTCAGCTAGGACCTAATTGAAATTCCGATGCTGTAAATGAAGATAATAGATAAATTTCTCTTGCGCTGAGTTGATGTCCATTTTTGACCAGCACTTTGGGAAAAAAACCAAATATTTTATAAAATTTAAAGTAGAAAAAAATAAGTAAATTTCTTATTTATTGATATAGTTTTGTGTAAATTTAAAATTTATAATAAATAATAATAAAACGTTGAACCTCCATGGGAACAGCACGAACTCCAGGTTAAGAACTACTGTAATATATTATTATTTGTAAGTACGGCTAAGTTAAAGTAATATGGGAGTAACAGATTTTTTCGTTATCTCCTTTTTTTTAGTAATTTCATATAAAAAATTTGGTAAGAGTCTACATACGCGGCACCAGTTCATTTTCCGTCTTTACAGTTCATTTAGTTCATTTCAATTTAGTTCATCTCTTGAGGTTTATTTTTGTTTGGTGGCTTGTTTATTTTATTTTTTTTAAATTTATTTAAATTTATTTTTATTTACTGGCTGTTACTTTCTACTACTCTTGTCTGACCGTTGGTTTGGTGGCTTGTTTATTTTCTTTTTAATTATATTTCTATTTACTGGATGCTACTTTCTACTGCTCTCGTCTGACTGTATTTATATTCTTTCATTTCACATTTGGTTTCACTCGATTCAAGGTATGTATATTTTTTATAATTTTTCATATTAAACGTCTCTTTATTTTACTAAAATAATTTCTGTACGTTCTAGCTTGTGGTTTTTGGTCTTTTGGTCTTTTATTTTCGCAATGGAGATTCAATTATGTGACGACGTTTGCAATCCTGTCTACTTTGATTTGATGGCATTTGCGGAAGAAGATGCCATCAAATTTTACATAAAACATCGGGTTCTTCCTTTTTTCAGGTTTTTACATTTTTTTCATTTCGGTATTACAGGTTTGGCTTGAGTTTATTTTCTTTTTAGTTATATTTCGGTTTTTTTTTTTTGATCTTTTTAATTATATTTCGGTATTACAGGTTTGGCTTGAGGTTTATTTTCTTTTTAGTTATATTTCGGTATTACAGGTTTGGCTTGAGGTTTATTTTCGTTTTAATTCATTTTAATTTATTTTTATTTACTTTGTTTGGTGGCTATTCCCTTTTCGATATTTCACTTTTCGCTCTATTTCTCGTATTATCGTTACGTTACTTCGCTTCTTTTCACGTCATATTCGTAATTTCAGTTCGCTCATTTCCGTTGTTATTCACATTGGTTGAACTAACACGTGTTAGTTCACCTACCGTGAATAACAACGAAAATGAACGAACTGAAATTGACCAAAAATGAATTAAATGAACGAACTAAAATTATGACCAAAAATGAACTGGTGCCGCCTATATAGGCGCTTACCAAAAATTTGAATACTTCAAATTTACAGTTTAAAGGGTAAAATTTTAAAGCAACAGCTTTTTGGATATTTTTATTAATCGGTTTTATGTAAAACAATTTAAAATCATCTAAAATTCTAACGCAAGAAGAAGTACGATATGCAATCATGAGGTAGAAGAATGGTAGAGCAGTTGGGCCAGACAACGTACACGCTGAAATGCTAAAAATTATAACTGAATATAGAGAAAAAGGGCTGCTGAAAATGACCAGGGCCTTTAATCAAATCTACACCTCCGGCTGTCTACCTGAAGAATGGGTCAAATCAACATTTGTACCAATCGAAAAAAAGAGTAATGCTAATTGCTGTGATGAATATCGTTTAATTAGCTTGATGTCCCACGCCTTAAAAATCTTTCTTCGCGTTATACATACAAGAATTTATAATCGCTGCGAGGAACAATTGAGCAATACCCAGTTGGGCTTCAGAAACGGTTTTGGCACCCGCGAGGCCTTGTTTGCAATTCGAATATTAACTCAACGCTGTCGTGACATGAATGTTGATGTTTACGCATGCGCCATCGATTATCAAAAAGCATTTGACTGCGTAAACCAAGAAAAACTGTTCGAAATTTTGAAAAGTATTCCTACTGATAGGAATGATCTGAGAATAATAAGTCACCTATACTGGAATCAAACTGCCGAAATTTGCGTTGAAAATACCATGTCAGAGGAAGTAGCGATCCAAAAAGGAGTGCGTCAGGGCTGTGTCATGTCTCCCTTACTATTCAACGTATATGCGGAGGCAATATTTCAAGAAGCACTAAACGATAATATGGGAAATCTTAAAGTAAATGCAGTCACGCTGAATGATCTACTATATGCGTATGACAGTTTAATTCTTGCCTCTAGCGAGAAAGAACTACAACGGATGTTGAATAAAATTGTTGATAAAAGCCAAAGTTACGGATTAAAAGTGAACATCTCCAAAACAAAAGTGATTGTTTTTTCAAAAATCAAAAACCAAATCAAATGCAAAATCAAGATAAAGGGAGAAACGATTGAACAAGTTCAGTGCATTAAATATCTAGGAAGTACACTAGAGGAAAACTGTACATCAACTCCGGAAATACGCAGCAGGATTGAGCAAGCTAGAAGAGCACTCACCAAAATGAAAAACTTATTCACCCATCAAGACCTAAGGCTCGAACTTCGAATCAGACTGCTAAGTTGTTACATCTTCTTTATTTTGCTTTGTGGTTGCGAGAGCTGGACCCTGAATGCATCATTGGAAAAAAAGATTACCGCATTTGAAATGTACTGTTATCGGCGCATTCTGAAAATATCGTGGGTAAAAAAAGTTACTAATATCGAGGTACTTCAAAGAACGGGAAAGACCCTTGAAGTAATGCAAACTATCAAGAAACGGAAGCTGCAGTACCTCGGACATATCATACGAGGCCCCAAATACGAAATTCTGAAGGTCATTTTGGAAGGAAAAATAAATGGGAAAAAATCGAGAGGAGCACGACAAAATTCTTTTTTTTTTTTTTTTTTTTTTTTGGGCGCGCCAGCGGCATTGACCTAACAACAAGAAAGCTAAGTTAATAAATTAAATAACTAAGCGGTCCGAAATGGACGCAACAAAGGACAGCAGTGCGGACACCACAGAAAATGAAGGAAAGGAGAGGATAAAGGAAGAGTTATAGGGAGTAGGGAGACCTAATGACAGGAGCTGACTGTATAAAAGGTAGCGTTCGTTACGAAGAGCAGGAAACTCAAATAAAATGTGATTAGCAGCACATGTACGAGGAGGATCACAATCGTGGAGAGAACAATCAGGAGAAGGCGATAGAGCAAATCGAAAGCGAGAGGAAGGGAGGAGAGAATGATTGATCCAGAGACGAATTAGGGAGACAATAGAAGAGCGACGACTGAGAGGAATAGAATGGAACCAATTCATGGATGGACAATCTTGTCAACTGGTTCGACTGCCCTTCTATACAACTCCTCCGATCGGCCATTGTAAAAGAAAATTTTCAATCGTGGATCGCCAACCTTCAATTTGGAGACGGCGGATAAAGAAGAAGAAGAAGTACTTTTATTAGACTTTACTTCTTTTTTATTTTTTTCGTAATCCGATCCGAATTCTTTGTTGGTGAATAAGTAATATATATATATTTCTTATTGAACTATTTTTATTTACATTACAAAATAAAAATTAAAAATAAATAAGAAAGGCAAAAGATCGATAAAAGTTGGGCTTAAAATAAAATAAAAACGTAACATTAATAGTTTTACTAGAAAACGGTATTAAATATTAGTTATAATTAAATCCATAGATAACATGTATAAAATCTTTTATAATATAAATTAAGTTTCTCTGCGTTAACCAATTTTTTTATAAAGGTTTGGTTCTTGGGGAGGGGGGCCTTCATATGCGCGCTCATTATAACACGGCAGACATACACAGAACTGCACTTGTAACGCGAAAACAAGCAGCTACAATCAGTTCCGAATGTAGTCTTGCGTGTATACACTCGCGTTATATATAATAATTGCCAAGTCACTACCTGTACAGCTGAAATGTACAAACAGGTAATCTCTCCGACGCTTAGAAGCTAAGAACGGCACACTATGATATAATGATGATGATGGTAGTGATAATATATATCATATATATATATATATATATATATATATATATATATATATATATATATATATATATATAAGTAAGTTCCATACCCTTAGCAGGGCGTTGGGGATTGTGAAGTTAAAGTTCACAGTGTATTAAACCCAATGGCACTAATGAGAGTAGGGCAGTTAGTCCCTTTCCCTCGGCCGCCTTTACTTTTCCAGATTTCCCTGGTACCCGATTATTTCAGGTTGGGTAGACCTGGGAGCGATTCGGATTCGGATCGAGACAAGTCTACCCGTGTCCTCTGATTTTGTAGCCAAGCACCTTAACCACTAGGCTACCGTGCTACCATATATATATATATATATATATATATTAATTACAACATAATTCTTAGGCTCCCCCCATTAGAAAAAATGTCCCAAAAAAATGCACCAATTTTATGTAACGTTTGTTATATTTTATAGGATTTTTGTTATTGTTATTTAATATGTAACGAAATATGTAACGAAACAATGTCTTAATTTTATATAATGAAAGTTAAATGTTAGGATAGGATTTTTGTGATTATGTTATTTTTTTTGTGTTGATGCCGGTAAGAATTACGTTGTAAATTTTGATCATTTTATACAAAGTATAGAAGAGAAAGGGACAGAAATGAAAGCAAGAGAAGTCAAAGGGTACAGCCCCTTGCAAGGCCAAAATGGCCAAATTATATATATATATGTATATTTATTTATTTATTTATTTATTTATGTGTGTGTGTGTGTGAGGCGACCGATGTTCCTTTCAGTGATAAATTAAAACAATGTTAAAATTCATAAATCAGAAATATTACCAATTATCGCGCTTGTAAATTAGTAATCACTTTTGGTAAATTTTCGGGAAAAAAAATAAAAATTTAAGAAAAACATACAGGTTGTACTAATTTTTTATAACATTTTGAACTTGTGAAAACTGAATTTTTTTACTTGAAGTTTAATAATGAATAATTCACGTATTTATCGTGTTAAATAGAAAATTTAAACTTCGCGATGAAATAAATCTGTTTATGACTAACTGTTACCTACAGCTTCGCTCATATACCCGTTTAAATCTATACTTGGGAATTGATAAAAAAAATTGTGTTTTATCTGGAATTTATATATACTATATATATATATATATATATATATATATACATATATATATATATATATATATATGTGTGTGGGGGGGGGATGTATATATGTGTGTGTATGTATGTGTGTATAAGGCATACAGATATTTGGGTACTAAATACATGTTTAAATATACAAATACGCTCGTGAATTATTACGAATACATGATTGAATGCAAAAGAAAATATATACATATGTACATTTTGTCAAACTATAGAAGTGAACGTTCCACTTATCCCATAAGCCAACTACGTAGCTCGAGACGTTGAGGATGGAACACAACAGTCGGGTCAACAGCAGCGACAAGCATCGGTCAACCGACGAGGGCTCTAGCATCGGCCAGTAAGCTGAAAAAATGCTAATATTCAACACGTAAACGGCGAGTGCTTTCGAAAATAATTCCGCATAATCGCGTACAATAGGAACGGTTTTAGGTAGGCTGCAAAGTTTGCAGAAAACAATAGCAGAAGACAAAGACAAAGAGGAGTTTAGAAGCCGAGTCGGGCAGATAGCGTTGCGCCCTGCTGCATGCGGAAGATTTTAATTATATTTTAAGCCGATGTTTGTTGATTAAAAAGCTGTACACAATACTAAAATGATGCACTAGTGGTCGGACGAATGAAGCCGTTACGTCACCTCCGATAAACTTTTTCTAGCTGGCGAACCGAGACCCGGACCTGGACCTGGACCCGAACCCGAACCCGAACCCGAACCCGGCTGAAGGTTGCCAGGAAAAAGCGATGCCCGGTTCGAATTTCGCCACTCAAATCGGCCGATTCAAGCGCGCACTTGGCGCGAACAGCAGCTTACATTATAATGCGGTCGCGCGTTGTCGCTAAACGAGATCCCTCATGCGAAGAAGCAGAAGCGTAAATTAAACGCACTAGCAGTCGTCTGTTCGGGAACCGCTGTGCCCGCAGAGCGACAAAAAAATTCTCGCACAGTTTCGCCGGCATGCCGTGCTCGCGTACAACAGTTTTGCTTCACATCACATCTCGCTCAAATTCGCAGCCGCTCCCAGCGATAATAATAGTCATGCCGATGATGATGATGCTGCTGTTGATGATGATCATCATAATGATAAACTGTATTATTCAAAGGCCGGCCGGCTCGAAACCGCAATCCAAAAACAATGCTCCTCTCAGCCAGAACGCAGCCAACGGTTTAATGAGAAAAACCTACACGCAACATTCCGCGCCTCTGCCCGATAAATAATACCTGTTAGATTTATTATAACCCCAACCGCGTCCCAGCCGCCGCCCCCTCCATATTTAATTACCAAATCGGAAAGGTTTCCGATGCCGGCTCGCATCAGTTTATCGGAGAAATATTAAAATTTGCGCCGTTCTAGCAGCCCCCAGATGCGCACACACGCCTAATCGTCATTTAACCTGGCCTCCGTCCGTCGCCCTATTGAGGCCACTGTCCCAGTCCGAAAAACAACCGTCTATCCTTTTGATCGCGCAGAAATTACAATAATGATAGAACGAACCCGGACGACGACATTATTTCGGTCGGTACCAACACAAAAAACCGACTTTTTCTGCCACCGATTTCGCTAGCAGCCCTTGAAAAGGCTACAAATACGTCCGAACAATAAATTATTTATATAAACTCGGGCGTTATGTTTTTTTAATTGGAACACCTTTGAAGTGTTTTAGAATGAACGCGCGGTATAAATTAATAGCGAAACCGAAAGCTAGCTAAAAATATCATTCTAGCTACGTTTCGTTTCAGTTTTTTTTTTAATTTGTTTAAATATTGTCGTCCGAGAATAACGATCCATTTTCAAATGCTATTATAATAACGACCCTTGCTGCTACTAGTAAATCGTTCCTAAATTCTTTAGGAAAACATTCTTCCAAATAATTTTCATTCTTCTTTAGTGGTTTTCTCTTTCTAATTTCCAAGTCAGAAAACGTCTTCATTACGTCGTCATTTTTATTTATACTAGCTGTTCCCCACGGCTTCATCCGTGTATTAATGCCATTTAAATCTGTACTTGGAAAATTATAAAAAAATGTTTGTTTTATCTACAATTGTATTTATGTAAAGATTCTTTCTCAACCTTTTGAGGGAAACATGTTTTTCACCGTCCAACAAAAAATAGTCTTCACGTTTTATTGGGGGAAAAAAAATAAATAAATAAATAAAAGCTGAAGATTATCGATCTTTCTATAACCAGTCCGTCGTGATCTAACAAAAAGTTTTGCTCTACTAGAATACACAGCCATCGTTTTGAAGCGGCCGAGTTATTCACACGGTGATCTCCCACAATTACGCATTTAAGAGAACTTCTTCATTCATATCTTTCAATCACTCTGTTTCGAGCTTTTTATTAAAATTAATTTATTACCGCAACAGCAAACTGCAGTAATTGAATAAAGATTTTAATATTCGTGGTAGAAAATTATTAAAATTAAAAAAATTTATATAGCGGTTTTGGCCCAAAAGTTCGAATATTTGAGATATCAGTTAAATACTCTATTTTATTTTTATAGGTTCGCCATTAAATCCAATAGTATATGGCTTAAACCCCTAAAAGTTTTTACAAACATATTGTACAATACATTTTCGTATTTCTACTCCTAATAATTCATTATCATATAGTAAGTAAGATAGAGACGAAAACAAACATGCACCATCCGTATCTGTGTATTTTACATAATGGGCAACTATTGTATCATTAACACATATTAATTCTACATTCGTAATTACAGTGAATATATATATGAAATTAATCTTAAACACAAGAAAGTGAAAATCAAAGAAATAACAATTATTGAAAAAACATTTACAACATATAAAAATATAATACATAAATTTAATAATTAATACATTTACATTAGATATAAATCATTGCCTGAATCGCTTAAAATAATACATGTTTCAAAAACAAAAAAAAATAAAAGTAAACCGTTGCCTTTGCCAGTAATTACCGAGACAGTAATGACAGAAATAAATAAAAAATAGTAAAAAGAAAGTTAAAAAGTTAATCTAAAAAAATGTATACAGCGGTTTTCCACGGTCAAGCAATTCACAAAAAAATGCCTAGCTCAATATTTTAAAAATTCGATAAGTGTTATTACAAAGCAACTAACTACGTAGATAAATATTTCAAAAATCACATAAAAATTATTGCGAAGTTTGAATGTAACATATTTGCACGGCTGTAGAATTAAATACTACATTTGTACTGTAACAAACGAAACAGAAATGTTTTTTTTCACATTACTTTTCAAAGATTAACAATATATTTTCTAAGTTTTGTGGTTTATATCGTACTTATTCCTTCCTTTCAATGGTGGACGAAGGACTATAGAAAAAAATTGTCCGAGTATCTTAAACCAAAGTTAAAGTTTCTGTATAATGCAATTCTACGTGTTTTTAACTTTCCGCTTTGTTTATTTTTCGAATCCTGATTTTTTCACAAGTTCTTATTCTACACTAGACATATCAAAATTCTGTTCTTCGTGAGCATCAAATACCTCAGAAGAAACTTGTGTACCCAATTTCATATTTGTACGAATTACGATTCTAGGAATTTTGATAATTAGATTTACCTCATATATATTACAACGCAATTCTTAGGCCGGCTCCCATTAGAAAAATGTCCCAAAAAAATGCCCAGATTTTGTGTAACGAAAGTTAAATGTTAGGATAAGATTTTTTGTGATTGTTTTTTTTTTTTTTTTTTTGTATCGATGCCTGTAAGAATGACGTAAATTTTGATTATTTTAAGCAAGAGGGGTGCCCCTTGACCCCTCTTTCTTTCATTTATATCTCTTTCTCTTCTATACTTTGTATAAAATGATCAAAATTTACAACGTAATTCTTACTGGCATCAACACAAAAAGAAAAACAAAACATAATCACAAAAATCCTATCCTAACATTTAACTTTCATTATATAAAATTAAAACATTTTTTCGCTACATTTTTCGTTACATGAAATTGTAACATTTTTTTTTTTTAATAACAATAACAAAAATCCCATAAATTATAACAAACGTTACATAAAATTGGGACATTTTTCGGAATGGGGGGTAGCCTAAGAATTACGTTGTAATTAATATATATATATATATGTCGTCGCGATAGTCTAGTTGCTAGAGCGCTTGACTTCCGATATGGCGGTCACGGGTTCGATCCCGAGCGACGACGAACTTATTACAAGAATTAAATAAATAAATAAATAATCATTAATAATTACGTGGAAGGCAATGGCAAACCACCACGTACAACATCATATGCGCGCTAGGTCAGTACACAGCAGACACACACCGGACGGACTGCACTTGTATATGTCGATATAAATCAAACGATTACCAATCAGTTCCGAATGCAGTCTTGCGTGTGTACGCCTGCGTTGCATATTACAATTTCCTGGTACACAACCTATATCGGTACAGCTAAATGTACGAATAGGTTGCGCCAACGCGCTATGTTGCGTACGGCACCTGAGATGAGATATACATATATATACAGTGAGCAATATAAACATTGAGACAAAAGTTTATAAAAATGAAAAAGGCGATATACGGGGGAGAAAACCTGGTATAATATCGAATTTATTGAAAAACGAACAAATGAACACTACGATCACAAATATGATAAAAAAATAATTAAAAAATAAACGTAAAGCAAAAAAATTACGGCCGATACGAAAAAAGTACGTAACGAGACAGCAACAAAAACATTGAGACAGCGTGACTCATTCTATTACCGACGACGCTGGGTTTTTCCTGATTCACTGCAAACGCTAATAATGCATGCATGCGTGTGAGCGATACACTTTACGGTGTTTAACAATTATTTTCTAGTACGCAGCTACGTAGTACGTACGTATAAATTTAAAATTATTTAGCGTTCGAAATGAAAATGTCAAAAAAGTGAAACACTTCGTTTGATAAGCGTCAACTAGTGCTGTTCCGTCATGTGAAAGGAAAACCGGTTCAAGAGATTACTTCCCTATCAAAAAATGTCGCGAACTACTGTTTACAGAAGTATTAACAGGTTCAATAAAGAAAGCAGAATCAATTTTATGAGGCCATCCGGACGACTGCGAAGCCATCGGCTCCAGATGAGCGTTTTATAAAAATCCAAAAATAAGTGTCCCTAAAATTGCTACCCAGTTATGCGCAAGAAGTAGCAGTATAATTTCAGGGCAAACGATACGCCGAGTTCTTAAAAAAACGGGTTATAATTCGCGCACCGCCAGATTCAAACCTTTTATTAGTACGATGAATCAGAAAAAACGCCTAGGATTCGCATTAAAGTATAGTGATGTTACTGAAAATTTCTGGAATAATGTACTCTTTTATGATGAGTCGAAATTCAATATTTTTGGGAGCGACGGAAATGGAAAAGTGTGGAGAAAGCCGAATACCGAATTAGAAAAAAAGAATCTCAATATAACGGTTAAACACAGTGATGGAAATGTCATGGTTTGGGGGTGTTTTGCAGCTTCCGGTATCGGCTCGCTGGTATTTATTGATGACAAAATGAATGCCGATATGTACATTGATATACTGCGGCACAATTTACATGTGTCTGCTGAAAAATTGGGCATCAGGAAAACGTTTAACTTTTATCAGGATAACGATCCTAAACGCAAAGCGCATAAAACGCGCCTATGGCTGTTATATAAATGCTCGCGTGTACTCGAGATGCCACCTCAATCACCCGATTGTAATCATTGTAATCCAATCGAACATATATGGGATTATTTAGATCGAGAGGTTCGGAAAACTCCTATTACTAGTGCTACCCATCTCAAACAGCGGTTGCAAGAAGAATGGACTCAAATTCCAGTATTGTATTTTGAAAAACTGGTTTCGTCGATGCCGCAACGCTTGAGTGCTGTAATTGAAGCAAAAGGTTTGCATACAAAATATTAGGAAGCCGTTATTTTAGAATTTTTCGTGTTAAATTTTAGTTCTCAATGTTTATGTTGCTGTCTCAATATTTATGTTGCCTATTTTTTTCGTATCGGCTGTAATTTTTTTGTTTTACGTTTATTTTTTCTTTTTCTTTTTATCATATTTATGATCAGCGGTGTTCATTTGTTCATTTTTCAATAAATTAGATATTTATATCTGCTTTTTTTCTCCGCATATCACCTGTTTCAATTTTTTTTAACCTTTGTCTCAATGTTTATGTTGCTCACTGTATATATGTATATATGGGGAGTGTATAAACAATACAAACTTTAAGTCCGTTCATTGCCCTTGGTTGGCGTTCCCAAAAAAAAAAAAAAAAAAAAAGAAAAAAAAAAGAAAAAAAATAAAATAAATCCGCTAAACCGATTTTTTTTTTTTTAATTTTTTTAAAATCTTTATTTGCTGAATGCTGTAGACTTTGCTTTATTTTAATATCTTTTGAAGATTAATAACTATTAAATGTTTTGCATTTAATGTACTATGTTGTTCTATTATCAAAAAGTGTTATTTAAATATAACTTATTTTTACCTATAGCCAATTATTTTTATATATGCAGATATATTTATAAAATATTAATTCACCACACTATATATTCCAGAAAGTCTTCAACTTGTGGAACTAATTATTCCATTGCTCGGCCAAGTGTTTTACAAACATCGAAAAACTTAGATACCAACAAAATGAAACTGAAAAATTAAAACCAAAATCTGAGCAACTTGCGCTAATAAAAAAGAAAACAACAAAATCTTCAGATATAAAAAAACTGTGAAAATGACTTCGAATTACCTCGTGGAGATAATCCTAACAATAAAAATAGAAAATAAATAAAACAAAATTCATGGTCTATAGCTGTGTGTACAGCAGAACAAATGAGATAGTCTGAGGTAAATTTTTTTTTTTTTTTTCTTGTTTGGGTTTTTCCCTGGGCTTGTCAGCAACCGACGATTACCCATCAACATGTGTACATAGCAGCAATTAGGAGTAACAAGGAATGGAATCTGACAAAGAATGCTATACCAAGGATGGAGAAACAATAACAATCAACGTCGAAAAATGCCAAACGTATGTATCCTGAAAAGAAAAGAAATGACGAAGGTAAGAGCAAAAGGAGTTAGCTGTCCCATACCATGGCCACATCTGCAATTACAGAGCCCACAGTACAAACGAACAAAGGAATCTGGCTATAAATAATTAAGGAAGAAGAAACACGGGATGTTTAAAAAGCAGTAAATAGCAATACAGCTATAGACAAGGTTAGTGATATTACTTTATCTGGGCGTAATCTTGATTAATGTAGAATGTACATACCAGCTGTTTAAAACAAAAATTAAATTATTTTTTCTCTTATTTGAGTTTTTTGACGGAAAACCACTTATACCGGCTATATCTTTACCAAAAAACACTTCTTACATACGGTTTAATGCACTACTGGGGTAATGTATAAGTTGAAACAGATGAAGTATTTGCATAGAAGGTTATTTCGTATTGTAATTTTCATTATATTAATGTATTATACAAATCTCAGCTATTGTTATTATTATTCGTGTACTTAAGTACATAAATGAATTCGGGTTCTAAATGAAGGATGGTATAAGTAGGAGCTGTGGTAAAGAATCAGCGATTGTGCCAAAATTTAATGAATATCATTCTAGAGTGCAGGCATGGCTCCGTTATAACTAGTTACCGGACATTACACTAGATAATCTAATAAGTCTTAAAAACTATAAAAAAAAAGACATAAATACTTCTAATATCACTTCTCTGATAATTATTTAAATACGGCATAATGTATGGCGGATTTCGTTTAAATTACAAATATTGTCTAAAAATGTCTTATTCGTGCAGTTGTTAATGATACTTAATTTAATATAAATGTGACTTCGGTTTTCGTTCTTTAAGCTGCTTAAAATTTCATTTAACTGCATACCGGACAAATCTATTTAAATGTATCTTTATATGTATACACCTTTAGAAATTTAGAAATTTATGTTCCCCACTATTGTATTGAAGATTTATTTATGTAACTGCGTAAACCTGGGAGCAAGAAATTTCAACTTTTATATATATTTTCTCTCTTACTTTTATTTTTTTTAGGGGGGGGGGGTCGTCTACAAGGACATTGGCCCAAGAACAGAGAAAAAAGGACGCAAGAGACTCATATCTTTACACGATTAGAGATAATCGTACTTCTTATTACAATACTTAAAAAAAATTTATTACGCATATTTATTTTCTTTTACAGATTTGGTTTGTTTTATTGTTTATTTATAAGGAAGATTATGCTACATTATTTTATTTTTGAGTTTTCTTAAGAAATTTTTACTATTCACTTTTTTATTATACGTCTCGTATTTCATGTAATTTCCTTACCTTGTTTAATTTAGATTATACATCTGTACTACATCGCTCACGCAATTTGTGCGCAAGATGGACATTTTTTCAGTAATAATAATAATAATAATAATAATAATAATAATAATAATAAATTATTTGATTCTTTTTCCCCTTAAATTGTACGTGCTGTGTGTAACTACTATGGTCATTACAGCACACACAAGGGAGGGGGGATAATTTAAATGCGGTGAATTTGATTTGATATTATTCAGTCAGTTTTAAAATATATTCCACTTCTTCTTTTAGAATTTCATATTTACTTATATTTTCTTTGTGCCTTTTTTTGTTTTTCTTTTGATTAGACGCAAAAGTGATTGCTCATCTACTATGTTCTAATAATCGGTTGGTTAAAAATGTTCCATCTCAATGTAGCTGATTCCTTCTTTTACAATTCCTATTTAAGATATGGGATTCATTCATCGATTAAGCTCGTTTTAATTATTTCATTCGTCGCGATAGTCGCTAAAACGCTTGACTTCCGTCACGGAGATCTTCGATCCCAGGCGACGACAGAAATTATTATAAAATAATTAAATAATTGCTAACAAAATTATGTGGAAAGTAACGGCAAATATGGATATATGCGCGCTAATTAATATACAGATACACACACACTTGGGGGGCTATATCAATTAATCCCAACATTTACAATATCAGTATGTGTGAAACGAAGTCTTGCGCGTTTTGAATATAACTATAGAGATCCGTACAACTTAAAAATGTACAAATAGACGCAGTCGCCTACGCTCGGCATCGAGCATACGAAAAGAAAGAATTGTTCATTGCTAATACGTATATTTTGCGTAAAATTTAACCGCTTATTCTGTACACTCCCTTAAAATATGTCCCACCGTTTTCCGTACACTACCGCATCTTCCATATTTATCTTCAATATACTTTTTTCTTTTACTGTAAGAAATCGGGAATAATTCATCCTTTGTTAAAGCAACTACTATATTTCAGTAGTCTACATGTCGCTTACCCTTGCGACTATTTTCAATCTAATTGATTTTCATCGGTCTAATAGATTTTAAATGTACCATTTCTTTTTGAGTATTTCATAGATTCAGACATACATTTTTTATGCGACTTTATGCGATTTTACTTACTTCGTACATTTTAAATTCATTACTTCTACCATGGAGGTAATTTCTCATTTTCTCCGCCAGCTATTGAGACTTCTGCACATCACGTTCTCTTCTCCTCTATTTCTCTTTATGTATGTAAGCGTTCTCAATTGATGATTTCGAATAACGCATTCTGTATTCGCCAAATGCTTCAATATTACCGATGTTACGTTATTAAAATTACTACCGTTCTAATAGCAATAACAATTATAATTACTATTATTACTATTATATTCAGTCATACTTTGAGCAGCTTTCATCCAGTGCTCACACACATATATATATATATATATATATAAATTTATATGTATGTGTGTAACAGAAATTGCGACAGCTGCCCATCAACTAGCATAATGGCGTGCCACTTCTGCCTAGTTGAATAAAATAAGGAAAATAAACAGCGCATTCGAACATGTTCTCACATGCGCAAACGCGTAACGCACACCGTTTGTTATATGAAAGGTGTAGCGTAGTAGCGTGAAATAGATTTATAGGTTTTTTTTATTGTTCTCTCAGGGAATAGAGCAATAAGTTTTTCCGGTTCGCAGTGGAGCAGGTAGACAGGAGCAAAGACAAATTTATCGACAACAGAAATAAACTTAGGCGGCGCCGAGATAGACGAAACGGCTCTCTGAGAGAAAGTATAAAATGATGGCGAATACGCTAGCAACGTTGCAGAGTTAAAAGAGTTTCAGAGTTAAGTAAGATTTAAGAGAGCGAGGACAAATCGTTTTTCAAGCCTCCCTGCTTCACTAATAACCGGCCGCTCCCGATTCCAAGGAAGCTGCTCTTACTTAAGCTCTTTAGGATTATAGTTCTAGGTGCGCTAAATAATACGACAAATTGATGCGGTTAAAACTCTCGCTCCTTCTGCAGAGTCTCGTCGACGCCGGTTCAAAGGCCTCGACGACGGCAGCAGCGCCGGATGAGTAGACGTAAATGCTCATTCGACTAAATAGCTGTTATGTAAAACAACGGCTCAAGCACGATAATAATAATTAGCGGATTATTTAACACATTGTTCGAACGTGTTACATCCCGACACAATAACGTACCCGCAAAACGGGAAAGGGCGAATTATTCCCTTCGTACGGACACTGCCAGCCGAGACATCTTGTTGCAAGAAACCGCACGATGACATTAAAGGCGAACACGACTGATAAACCGAAACACTAAATCCACCGAGGGAGCACACATTGTATGCACTTAGAGAGCAGGCGAAATGCGAAAAAAGATTCATCCGTACTCCTCCTCGATGACTAAATGTACAAATTAAGCGTATTCTCGTCGTTTTACTCTTAACCAATTGCATTGTATTGTCTAGTGAAATAAATTAAATAGATAAATTCGTACGGTCACAAAACTGTTCAAAGTTTTTCAAAAGCTTAGTACGTAGAACTGGACTACAGATCTGAGTAGAACGAACATTGCACACTAATGATATCGGTGGAAAATTTAACATGCACCGGGAATCGTACGTTTCTTTTCCGTTTCATCACTAGTCTGTTTACAATTTAAATATTTATTCTACAATCAACGTGTACACAGCAGTGTCTACTAATGTAATTCACGATTCCTCGTGGTTCCTTTGCTTTACGCCACTATTATTCGCCTACCACCACCTTTTAATCTCGTTTTCTCCTTAAGTTTGCCGCCCACTCTGATCTCTTCGTGAAGCAGTTTTCTACGATAATGTATGAAATTTGTTAATTTTTCATACACATTTCCGTACGATATAATCGCAAGAGACTTTACTTCGACTAATAAGGAGAGGTCACGCGATCTGCGGGTCACTGATTTTGATGAAATTTTGCAGACCGACAAAAGCCCAGTAATATATATGCGAACTATGTGTAAAATATTAGAATTCAACTTATTTGTTTTCACGGCCGAACTGCTGGCTATCGATAAAGCATTAGGAACTATGCTCAACACTTGTATTACAGGCCAAAAATATTTTTCAGTATGTACCGACAGTTTAAGTTCACTTAAGACGTTGGATAACAGTGATTTTAATTATAAATGTCGTCCTTTCATTTACGAAATCAAATATAAACGTACCAATCTACTCATCAAGGGTGTACAAGTATGTTTCTACTGGCTGCCTGGTCATTGTGGTGTTGGAATGAATGAGGCTGTCGATGTTGCAGCGAATGTTGCTGCATAGGATTGGAGGGTGAATTGTCACCATTTATTCCTTCATCAGGCCTTTATTCTAAGGTTAAAAGTAAGGCAGAATGGACTGAGTTTATAAATAGTCAAAACCAAGGCAAATACTAACAGATGGTTCGGTCAGGGTTTTCCTCTAGCCCTTGGTACTATTCCATTCCGGAATCTATCCCGGATCGACTCATTCGTAAAACAGCGGTTACTATTTGCCGTATAGGTCATTCGTGGATAGTTCTGAATTTTTCTAACCGAGGTGATGACGGTGTACAATGCAATGATCATCACGCATCAAATTTCATAGAGGGCATTAATCACTTGCTGTTTAATTGTAATAAATTTGAACATTACCGAAGATCTTTTTGTGAACAATTAATGTCTCTTGGGTTCTTTCCTCCGTATACTATTTATAATCTTATGTGCCAGAACAACTAGGTCCTGTATATTTCGTTTAAATTTATTATATTAAACGACATCCAAATTTAACAGCATACATTTATTTATTTCATTCATTAATTATTCTAAGCAACTCTTGATGATCCATTATCCTAATTCTTGATGCCCTGTTATATTCGGGAACCCAACGCATCTCGCACTCGACTCTTGGATAGTTTCTCCTTCGCTATGATTTTGCGCAGACATTCGTGGACTATGCTGAAGCATTTGTGGCCATGATTGATTGTTATAATTATTGTAAATGATAATTGTGATTCCTGATCCATTAACACTTTCTGGTCAAGTTCAGGTACTCTATGTGGGCCCAGTTTGGCCAATTTCTCTTTCCTAAAGATTTTATTTAGCCATCCGTGGGTAATGTTGAACATTTAAGGCCATGGTTGTCTGTAACCTTTTTCCCAATTAAATATTATGCATCTTTCATTAGTTGCCATTAAGATGTTAGTAAATGGCGAATGGAAAGCTGTGTTCTTTGGCCAAAGGGACAAAGAGGGGAGATCGGCGCTTTGTAGGAGATACGAATGGATCAGGCGGGAGTGGGAAATCCTAAGTCTGGTAAGAATAATATTTTTCTTGCTTGAACGGAATGGAAGGGGGATTTGAGAGAGACGATCAGGTTTAACAAGTAAAAGGTTTTTTTGTTGACTAGAACTCCATACTTGTTTCCAGGATTTAATTATAAAGGATTTCATATCGCTGGTAGAAGAAAAGTACGAGGATATGGATGGAAGTAAGGATGCCTCCCTAGCAGCTCCGTCAATGGCCTCGTTACCAGGGAAACCAATATGGCTGGGGATCCACATGAAAGATATAGAAATTTGGAATCGAATAAGGAGATCGTGAGGGAGAAGGATGCGTTGTACAATTGAATTATCTGTGTAAAAGTTGTAGAGGGACATTAGAACACTGAATGAATCAGTAAGGATGAGGTACTTAGAAAGAGGCGGAGCGGAGGAGAGAAACTCAAGACATTTGAAGATGGCGAAAGATACAGCCGAAAATACAGAGCAGGATTTCGGAAGCCGGAAGCGATGGGTGGTAGGAGGAACAAAAAAGGCTGATCCAACATGGCCAGTAGATTTTGAGCCATCCGTAAAGCAGAAAATGTAGTCAGCGTATTTAACAGTTTCGAAAGTAATGTATTGATGAAGGATGTAATCGGGATATATGGATTTGGATAGATGAATTAAGTTAAGATTGATATCTGGGGGTAGGAAAAGCCAAGAAGGAGGGTTAGTGTACACTGGAGAAAGGGGAGAATTGAGAATAAATTTTCTAATTTGAAAAAAACGAGATTCGAAACTTATTTTTGATGTTAGTTGCAAAGTTAGGAACACGCAGAGTAATCTGGCTCTGTTGCTGGGAGTTGAAAAGGAGCTCATTGATCGAAAGGTTTGAATTGACAAGAGTGGAAGTCAGAAAGTTAGCCGTTAGAATCTCCCTTCTGAAATATAGGGGCAGCTGTCCGGTTTCACAATTAAGACTGGCTGTGGGACTGGTGCAAAAGGCTCCAGTGGCTATTCGGATGGCTGAATACTGGATAGAATCTAAGGATGACAATAGACCCCGAGCCGCCGAACTGAACGCTTGGCAACCATATTGTAATCTAGACCGGATTGACGATTGATATAGAAAACTTTTTGATTTACGTTAAAATTAAAATTCTTAGCAGCCGCATTTAACGAAAGATAATATATACATGTTTAGATAAAAATGTGCAATAAATTCTAGATTATGTTTATTTACCTCGTGCAAATAGTTTTCGGAACATTGATTATTCTAAAATTAAGTATATTAAACAATAAAAAATTATTAAAAAACAATAAAATAATTTTTAAAAATTTTAATAAGTCGATAAAATAAAAAATATATAAATACAATAAATATTTTCAATTTTTCATTATTTACATTTCTATAAACGATAAACGTGCGTTATACGCAACGAATTCATTAAGAAATGTAAATAATAAAAAATTGAAAATATTTATCGTATTTATATATTTTTTATTTTAGTGACCTGGCTTTCGCCTTATTATATTTATATAGTTATGTATGGAGAATTAAAATAATTAGTTAATAAGAATTAATATAATCGAAAATATAAGATATCAAAAAGGTTTTCGTGACATCGCGTCGGGGGGGGGGGGGATTCGAACACCTTATTTTCAAATTGTACAAATAAACATAATTTTTACCACTTCACCACAAAACAAGTTTGTCATGACTTGACATTTGTATACTACATAAATGTAATAAATGACGTGTTAAATTTTTTTGTTAAAGTAAAAATTGATTTTTTTGGAAATTATTTTATTGTTTTTTAATAATTTTTTCGTTTATTCGCAGGCTCGTTTTGTTATTTTTTTATTTAATATACTTAATTTTAGAATAATCAGTGTTCCGAAAACCATTTGCACGAGGTAAATAAACATAATCTAGAATTTATTGCACATTTTTATCTAAACATGTATATATTATCTGTCGTTAAATGCGGCTGCTAAAAATTTTAATTTTTAACGTAAATCAAAAAGTTGCGTTCTAATATTTTACACCTTAGTTCATATAATCATGGTCTTCTATCGATCTGAAAAATTTCGTCAAAATTGGTAACCCGCAGATCATATCCTTGTAGGACTTCGTCACTGCTCTCATAGATTCGTATTTGCTTTAACGATATTGCAGCCTAATAACATTTCGTATTTTCGTGTGGTCGCCAAATACTGCGCTAAATCACGTTAGCGAATTTTTATAATTGAAGAACAACAGTTAGATCTGCTCTGGAAACATACAGAAATATAAACACAATTGAATCCCGATTAAAGCTAATATTTTTGTTTCGCTCGGTAAACTTCGCGAGTCCACAAAATATTCACTCGAAGCTTTCACGATGGTATAATTTATTCACGCGTAGCCGTCGCGCCAACTTCGCTAATAATAATAGTCGTGATATTTGCAAATCACAATGTCCGAGTTTGAGCGGCGGTTTGATTTTGAACCCGTCATTTTCACCGACTAGAGTGACGTAATCTTTCAAACAATCCTAATTATTAGTTGGTGTTTTTTGTAGCGCATTGTTCTTTTTTTTTTTCTAAATAGTGGAAAGTCTCATTACATTTTCGACATCCGTAAAAAATTTATAGTAGCATCTAAAATTAAACAGACATTTTGGTTTGGTGGCTTAAACATTAAAACTTGTTGCCTAGTAATCTGTTTGGTTTCCGGTAGCGGCCCTCCTGATGGTATTAGTGCATTTCTGGCAGACGTTTACGAATCATTCATTGACAAAACATTTCTTATTGCTTCCTTTCTTCATATCTTGGCAGCCTTCGACAATACTTTTCTATCCTTGCTATTTTTTTTCTGCCGATTGGTCACTCTCTCCTCTCATTCTGCACTAGACTAATCTTTCGTGGATTACCGCAGGGTTCCTGCCATAGCCCAACTTTGTTCAATATATATTTTATTAAAATTGCTTCTTCGTCTCTGAGTCCCCCTTTTCTCTTTACAGACGACATCCTCATTTATTCCTCTCATCGCAACATCTCGCGGGCTAACTTCCAACTTCAAAACACCTTAATTTCATTGGAAAACGCTCTATCCGGATATCTTTTCATCTCCTCTGCTAAGTTTTCTTCTACTGTCGCTTTTACACTGCGCCCGTTCATTCCTACCTCAATCGACCTGGTCTTAAATAATGGCCCAATCTCTCTTACTTCCTCCTTTCGTTATTTTGGGTTTTTTTCTTTCGATAGTCGACTTTCCTTCCGTGATCATATTAACCGTCTATACGTGTCCCCTTTCAAAAGGCTCAACCTCATTAAATCCCTTTCTCACACTGACTGGGGAGGTGATCGTGTGATCCTGATTATGTTTTACAAATCTTTTATCCGCTCTTTTATTGATTACTGTTTCTACATTTACGGAAATTCTTCTAGATCCCTTCTGTCTAAGCTCGGTCGGGTCTAAAATACATGCCTCCGGCTCTGCCTTGAAGCCCGAAAATCTACTACTATCCTCTGCACGCTGAATCTCACATTCCTCCTCTTTTTCTTCGACGTCCCTTCTTGGGTTATTGTTTTCTCATCAAACGGTTGCCGATTTTCTCTTCCACTCTTATTTCTTCTTATTCCTCCATCTTACGTAGCTGGCGGTTTTCTGCCAAAAACAACTCCCATTCTATCTCTTACCGCTACCGGTCTTGTTCAGTTTTCTCCGTATTTATACATGCACGATAAACTCCCATATTTCTCTTTCAATTTTTCCTTTTTTCTTCATCCTATTAACTGCTATTTTTCTCCGATTCCTCCTAAACCTGTCATTCATAATGTTGTTAGATCCGAATTTCTACAGAATCTTAGCTCTTTTTTCCCTAATCACTTTTCAATCCTTACTAATGGCTCCAAGGGGGGACCTAATGGTGTTGATGCAGCTTTTTTCTGTCCTTCTTTCAATTACACCGAGTTCTTTGAACTTCCCTTCTTTTGCTCAATCTCTCACGCTGTATCTTCTGCTATTCTGCGTATCCTTCTTTTTATCAGCACCTGCCTCTCGTAATCTCCTTATCCTGTCGGATGCTCAAAACGTACTGCAGGCTATTCCTATCTCTTCTCACTCAACCGACTACGTCATTCTTCCTATTCGCTTCTTGATCCATAATCTCTTCCTTTCCCACTTAATCCAAACGGACTTCTTTTGGATTTCTGGCCATGTCGGAATCAAGGGAAATAAGTTAGTTGACTCATTCGCTCAAATATCTTCCTCTTCTGGTAGGTTTCTTCCTGCTTTCTCATATTAACCTTCTGTCTACAGCTGCTCATTCCAGACTATGGTTTAACTTCTACGTTTCCTCATTCTGCAACCCATACTCCGTTTTCTTGTCTATTCAACCTTCCTTTCCTCGCTTCTCCTGCTTTTTAACTTTCCTTCTATGCGCCGCTCCAACGTCCCTGCGATTTGCCGCTTACGTTTTGAGCATAGTTTGCTCCCTTCCTCGCTTTTCCGTTATTCTCTCGTGCTTTCTCCTTATTGTCCACTGCACCCCTCCAGCAATCAATTAAGTTGTGATCCCGATCATGTAATGTTTGGTTGTTCGTAATTATCAACTGAATTAGCTTCTTTTTATTGCTTCCTTTTACAGACCGGTATTCACACTCATTGCTTCATTCATTCTCTCCCTTCCTTCTCCTTCTGTTATCCTAGCTCTTAATTCTTTTCTGTCAGCTATCTCTGATCCTTGCCCCTATATTTCATTATTCTTGAGCCAATGTCCATGTTGACGAACGAAAAAATTAAAGTGTGACAATTATCAGGCTTTATAAATTTTATTTGTGTTAACGTTGATTTTCCTATTTTTGAGGTATTTACCTGCAAAAAGGAAAAACTTTATTTACATTTTTTATTATTGTTATTATTGTTTTACAAGTAAACAATTCATAAAATCGCGTACAACAATCGAAAACGCCATTTAAATAGAAACCGATAGAAATATCTGGAATTGAACGTGGACATGATTTTTACAGATATACCAAATACAATTACTTTTTCGAGAGATAAATTTAATTTTTTGCCCTATATCATCCCCTCAGCTTGGTTAATCAGCTAAGCTATAAGCAGCTGACATACTTACAAACAATCAAAGTCTATAAATAAAAGTTTTTTTAAAAAATCGCTTTTGTTTTATGCTTTTTATTATCGCCTTTTCTTTTTTTTTTACGTAAAAGATTTTTATTAGCACCTTTCGCCAACTACTATATCGGTGTTTTTTTGTTTTTCCTATTATTGCTATACCATTTTATTACTAGCGTCGTTACTGTAAACATTACGTACAATCAAAGTCCGCAAGATCGTTAAAAGGCATATTTTCTCGGAGAAAAGATTAAAATAACCGCTACTTCTGAACACCGAAAGCTATATAATGTTAATGTTAATAATAATTGCTCTACTGAAAATTACACCGCGTTGTCATTAGGCAGAATTAGTGAACACTAAGTGCCACTATTATCACTACGGACCGAACTTTTACAGCTCGGCGCAGTGACTGGCGTTAACTATCCAACTCGTTAAATTCGAAATTCGTCATTTCAATTACAGATTTTTTCTTCTTTTTCATCTTCTCCTTCTTTGTCGTCTTTAGAGATTCTATTCTCGCTTAATCGCCATCTTCGCCTGGTGCCTTTTTAACGGAAGTTTATACTCTCTTTCATCAGCTTTGTCTGTACGGCGTATTTTTTAACAACTCCTGTGAACTACACGGAAATTCCCGAAAAACCAAAACTGCACCCCATATTTAAAAGAATTTTTTATCTTGAATTCGTTGCAGATTTCAGTTATCTGCAAATTTTCAACCTGAACGATTTTCAGCAATTAGCGTTACAATTTATAAAAGTTAAGATCAGCCTTATCTGACTTTTGGACCATCTCTCCACAGTACTGGAAAAGGTATGCTCTGCTATTTTCCTAGATGTAAAACGTTCAGTCGAGTCTCCGACATGATCGGCTCTTACCAAAACTCAAACAGTTACTACCCCCTCATTGATATTTATTGTTTCTTTCCTATTCGTTAGACGGAACATTTATTGTAAAAACTAATAACACAACATTCAGCGAAAGAAAAATTCTAGCTCCGTTCTATAGAATAGTTTCTTCTCGGGCTAGTCTTATGTCCAATCTATATTGCTAATCTACCACTTTCGAATCCGACTATTTTAGCTTCCTTTGTCGACGATATACTAATCACATTCATGCAAACCTCTCTGTCCGGCAACATATTATAATTACAACGGCCCCAAAATATGTTACACGATCCTGGATAATGATTTAAATACTCCCTTCGTCAAAGACATTCATACCAGGCAGTATGGAAAGCTCTATGAGAAATTAAGTATACAAATTTGAATCTTTCTATAAAATAAAATGTGCATTAGAAGATTGTCGTCGGGTAACCCTGGGCGGAGATTAAAACAAATGGTGCTGTAACTGTCAATGACATGAAGTAAGCAATTTTTGGTTTAAGCATAATATATTGATCAAAATCCACATTGTATCATTCTAATACTATTCGCAGAAGTTTATAGGCCGTACCTGACTGTATCGGTTGACACGCTTGCTATTAAAAATATTACATTTTATGATAGCTTAGCAGAGTTTCATGGACCATACTCAGCTCTATATCGGTTAATTCTCGCTGTATTATGTATTACGTATCGAAATAGTTACTTTTGCGATCAGCAGCATTCTTTTATCTTTCATAATCGATTTTGGCAAGTTTTCATGTACTTAATTGTATCAGTTGTCATGATGGCTTTGCTGCTCTACATAATCAACTAACATCATTGGTCCCTCACCAAAAGAATGGGTTAGTCCCTAAGATATTATAATATATTCCTAGGCGTTGGTAATATTTAACATATGGTTAAGGTCGCGAACACTGTTTATGGTTTTACCGGTGCAGTGAAAAAAAAAATAATAATAATAATAATAATAATAATAACATGTTTGATGCGAATCTAAAAATAATAATAATAATAATAATAATGATATGTTTGATGCGAATGTATAAATATCTTTTAGAATATCGAATGACGATCATTTGCAATATGTTAAAAAATGTTTATTTTAATTTTTTGTAATATTCTTTAATGTAACCGTACTTATTAGCCCGAGAGCTGATCAGCATTTTTAGGTAGGTGTTTGAGGCACTTCGAAAACTTGCTCAATACATTCTTTAGTAATCCCTAAATGCGAAAAGACAGACCTGGTTGAAGGGTTAGGGGGCTTAAGCGACCCTTAAATTTTTAAAGAAGAGAAAATTTTTTTGCAAAAAATGTCGCTTAACAATTTCGCTTTTAATAGCCTCTTCTAGCGAAGAGAAGTTTTTTAGTTTTGTTTATTTTAGATCCGGCCAGTAATTTTTATTTACCGCTGCATAACACACAAAAAAAAAAAAAAAAAAAAAAAAAAAAAGGGGAAAATGTCATTGTCAGTCCGATTTTTTTTTTTTTGTTTGTGACCGTTTACAGTTTGTTTTTTCCATTGTCAACTTTGTTGCGCATCCTGTAGTTTAACATTCACCCGAATTTCATAATAACTTTGTTAAAAATAGCCCTTCCCAGGGCTCGTTCGTCATTTTTGTAAAAGTAAACATCACCTTACGTTGGTTATTTTATTACCGAGAGTGTGTTTTATTCGATAATATAATTTTAATTGCCGAAATTTTGAGTATTTAAAAATTATCGCAAACACAATCCGTGGCGAATGACGAACTGAGGAGAATTTCCCTTTTGCAATTAGACAACACAAGTTTAATGGGGATTCAAAGAAAATCCATTAGAAAAGGAACAAACGCAAAGATACATATTAACCAGAACCGGAAATATAACTCTTATTGCTGATCCTAAGAAGTAACGAAAAAAAAAAAAAAAACCAACTACTGCGAGCAGTAATAGTTAAACAAGTGATATTGGCTGAAAAGAGTAAATGATGTCGATAGCTTTAAAAGATCTACCGGATGATATTGACAAAGAATTGCTGGTTCTCTGCCGAGAGTTAGTATCGGTTTTTTTTTCAGAATTCAGAATCGACTCGTTTATACTAAACTGCTGGTTCATTCGTTATTGCCTGACCGAATCTACAAGTCGAAGAATCGAATAGTTCTGTTTTAAGAACACTCGTTTTTAACCCAAAGTGTCGATTCTAAATAGTCAGTCTCGTGCAAGTTATCGCTGATGATTTTAAGAACAGGTCGACACTCAAAGTCGAATCTGGAATTAAAGTCACCATCTTTTTAGTCGAGTTGCCAAACCTGACAGGCTCAAGTTAGGCAGTTAGTTTTTTTTAGTATTTGCGCATCTCCTGAAATTTTTCTATAGCTTATAATAAGTGTGAACTTTTATTATCGACACACGTTTGGTGTTATTGTGAAATTACACCGTAGAATAATACTCGGACGATAAAATTTAAAAAAAATTTTATATACTTTTTTGCGTTTTACATAGTCGAATCTTTCGAATAATAAGTAAAATTCTTATTTAATATAAATATAGAAATATTGTCATTACTTTCTTTTTTTTTTGACAATTCTTGAGAACGTTTTTACCATTCTTAGCTCCGTGATAATGATTAATAATATGCGCCGGACCGACGAAAATAAATGAATAACTAAACAAAAAATATGTTTACACATTGATCGGTTTGACAACGTTGAAAAATCCTGTTTCTAAACAGCTTGGTAACCTCATCTTTGTAATATCGGTGTTTCGTACGGTCCCGTCGAATTTTTAAAGTGAGGAAAATTAAATTACGAAAGCAATCGAAAGTATTTTAAGATACTAAAGGGAAAATAGCGCCTTCTCGTATAGGAAGCCTCTGTAATAGCGAAAAAATGGTTAGAACTCGGCGACTTGAAGAAAATTAGACACATTCGAGATAAGCCGAAACCATTTTACATTTCCAATAGCACGCAACCGCGGACTTGGAATAATGATAACAATATGGAAGAGGAAGAAAGGAAAAAGTTCCCTGGGCAGCGATGTTTGTGTTCTGAACTAAGAATTTCTCAACGTTTGAAGAAAGTCCCCGCTGTACTCCGCACGGCCAAATTGATTCCTCAAAGTCCGGCCTTTTGAAAAACTTTGCAAACTCCGACAGCCCCTGGATTCTCGGCACCGTTCCATTCCGCATATTTCGAACAGTGCTGCTCGACCGATCTCACGTGCGATTTTCGCGATACGCCTCAATTGCCATAGCGCGTGTAGTATACCCAGTTCGTCCCTATCGGAATCTGCAACAGAGCCCGAAAAAAAGAGACAGCCAGAAGGAGAGAGAACGAACGAGCGAGAGGAAAAACTGACCAAACAAAAAAAAAAAAAAACACATAAGGAAAGGTATAAGCTCGGCCAGGATTATTGAGCTTATTATTATACACGTACATAAGGAGGAAAGCTGCTTCCATTATTATAGACTGGAAGCGCTGGCGGTAGCGCAATGCCCCCCCCCCCTTTCGACTGCCCTGGCAAATATGCTTACTGCTTGCCGCGCTGGTCCGGGGATTGGCACAGTCGACGACCAGTGCGTTCTTCTATTTATGTCGGCGGAATAAAACGTCGAACGGACACGATAAGATCGCGTATCACGTACGCCCGTCGCACTCCTGTCCCTCGACAGGGTAGCCGGCAGACTTTTCGTCTCGTCGCCGACACGCTAGGAAGCTTTTTTTTTTCATAAAATGCTTGCACGCCGCTGTGCAGCTCTTTTTCTAAACGGAGCAGCTAGCTCCGACGCCTGTTTCGCCCTGGATTCCACGGCGAAAAAATCAGCCGCGAGTTTACTCGTGTTATCAGACGCGATGCGAGAAGCGAGCCAGTAGCGATAAACTGATTTTTGTATTCGCTCGACGTACGAGTAAAGTTTACTCGCAAACTTAAATAGATTTCGAAAATATTAAGCGAGACCACGCCTACCGCTCCGCCGACTGTTTACACACATCCGATATGATACACAGCGTGTATACGTTCGATCAAAGATTTCCATAACCCGGTTGCCGAATTCGGTTATCCTATAAATATTTACCGCGCATTTGTAGAACCGAACGAAAAAATTGCAACATCTACGACTTTTAAAAGTACTTTTCCCACTTTTGCCTCTGCCTCACCTGTGTCGTTCGTCGCAGCTTGTGTTTTTTAAAGCCGTTCGAATGCGGCGTACCATATAGCGATGAAAGATTGCGTGCCCAAGCATAATACCTTATAAATTTATTAGTGGGTATTACGAAGAAATCGTTAACGTGTAATATAATCCGAATGTCGTTCGATCCGGAATTTCCCATTTTACCAATCGGAGATTATCGTAATGGACAAAACGGAATGAATGATATAAAATTCGTATTTTGATTTGTATTTCTAATCTTTCACGAAGAACGGATTTTTTTTTATTTTATATCCCCACTGGCGGGGGGAGGAGTTAAAATTGACGAAACTTATTAACTTTTTAAAGGATTGGTAATCTCAGCCCAAGTCGGAACAGAGTACATTCTCCGGAAGCGGCCGATATTATATTATCCACGAGGAGAGATCAAACATAATGAATGTATAAAATTTGACGACGATATTATACCGTTTCAGAAGGATAAAGAAAATTTGAAAAAAGCGCAATATTAAAACTGATAAGATGCAAGCAATATAGAGCGAAAATAAATGACAAAGTCAATAAAAGTAAAAAAAGAAAGGAATGTTCAAAAACTTTCATAAATGGAGATGCATTTTCAGAAAATAAAGGATGTATTTTGCTTCGTTAGAAAATCCGACTCCACCAACCTAAAATAATTACTAGAGAAGTCTGGAAAAGTAAAGGCAGATTTTCCCAAGTAGAAAGGAACTGGCCCCCCTACTCTCATTAGAGTCGTTGTACTTAGCACGCTGTGAACCTTAACTTCACAATTCCCGACGCCCTGCTGAAAGGTTATGGCACACTCACTTTACTTTTATTATACATATGATGACTCTCGTATAATGACAGAGAGAACAGCACAGTAGATAGATTTCAACCAGGCAAGTTTAGGTCTGGGCGTAATACGAATAATCGTCTCTATTAACGGTTAGAACATTAATAAAATGCGACTATACGAGTATACATATATATCATAAAGCTGTCTACGTAGATTACGAAAAAAGCATGTAATCCATTAGGAAATATGGGCAATACAAAACACGCCACAGAACTGTTAAATGAGCGGAAGGTATATAAATACATTCACAAATATCTGTCAGCCAACAATTCTGACCATAACCCTCTGATTGGTAAAATGTTTGTTAAAATTAACGAGAACAATTAGGTCGCCAATACAAAGAAAAGCGAATATTGGGAAATTAGCAAATAAAAAAAAAAAAGAAGTAATTTTGCATACACACTTAATAATAATAGTAATAATAATAATAATATCAGTAACATCACAAATATGAACAATGTAGAGAATGAGGACGTTGAATATATAAAGGTGGGTCCTCGAAAAATACATGATTAGAAAGTGGACAATTTGACGGAAGGTGTTAAAGACGGAAATGAGAGAAAGGCAAAATAACTGAACGGCAAGCGAATAACAATAGCATAACGGCGGAACAATGAAAAGTCAAAAAATCTGGAATAAGATAGAAGTCTCGGTTAAATAAACAGATAAAAGAAGAGAGTACTGGAAAATGATAAAGCGTAAATATTCTACCAGATCTAGAATGGAATTTTTTAAATGAGCATAGCAGATTAGAGATCAGAATTTTTGGTAAAAAAGAGGCGGGAAGATGCAGCACAGTGAGCCAAAAAATCTACCATATCGTTACCCTCTATGTTCACATGGCCAGGGACGCAAAGCAAAAGAATATATGTAAAATGCAGTGAAAAAAGATTGCAGATAAGAGAGCATACACGAAAAATGAGCAGATCGCAGGAATGAATAAGAAAGGAAGATCAAATAGCCTAAAGAGCACTCATAGAATTAAAAACAAATAACTGGAAGAGGAGCGATGTAAGAAGATATAAATAATAGAACGTACCGACGCAGTCATAAGTTCGGCAAAATAAAGATATAGAAGACGAATAGATTCAGAGAAGTTGATATTAGGGTGAACTCCGATTGCATTGAAACCCCGAGAACCATCTTTGTAACATATGAGTTTGTGAGTAGAAAATAGGAAAATAATTGTACCCGTGAATTCCTGCATAACTGTTGATCAAGGAAAAGTATTGAAAGATGGAATAAATTAAGAAAATTAGAAAAATCGGCGCAAAGTTGAAAGAGAAAACGGGAGCTTATTAGTATAGATTATGTTTTCCGAGAAAGAGTTAAAAGGTAAAGAGGCATGAGTTAGGGTAGCTATTTTCCTCAGCAATTTTAAACAAAATGAAGATAAGCAAAGGATAAAACTGGATAGGCCAGCGAAAGGCGCTTAGATAGAAAGTCCCGTTTCTAATTTACTCGCATTGTGTAAAAAGTTTCGATTTTGGTCAGATTTTTACGTTTCTTCCTTTTCTAATCAACCTTCCTCTTAAATTTTTTCATCCAACCTAGTCTTCCTAACCGGCCTTGGTTTTACAATATTCCTTCGCTCCGTTATTGTCTCTATTATCCGTTTATATCTCAATCATACTCTTCTTCCTTCTTCACGTTATCGTTTTCATCTCGCTTTATCCCCTTTATTATCCTCTCCATCCTGACGACGAAGCCGTCTGTGATCCCGACCATATCTTCTTTGAATGTCTATCCCTCGTTAATGTAATCTACTTCTATGTACTTTGACCTGTTATCACTTAAGAGCTCCCTAATTCTTATTGCGCTTCGTGTATATCTTATCGTTTCCGTCGATCTCCGTTGTTCCGATCCTCAGTTCTTTTATTTTATCAATATTTGACATCGACTCTACATTTAACTGATCCTTCTCCCTCGTGTCGTTCCTGAGCGAAGATCCTTTGTTGCTCAAAGGGGAGGTAAAAAAAAAAAAAAATAATAAATGACTTTAATAAGAATCAATGAGATATTACAATTTTCACAGAAAAATTAACTTCTGCTGCCAATGTATCTATCCCCAAATCCCGACCCTTTTCACTTCCACGCTACATTCCTTGGTGGTGCATCGAAGTTCGCTTAGCAATCACCGCAAGGAAAAAAGCCCTCCGAAGATACAAATCCACCCACCTACCCTCTGATCTCATTGCTTTCAGGAAAGCCCGTGCTGCTGCACGAGATGTAATCCGCCAAAAGAAACAGGAGGCATGGACAGCCTTTGTCTCTACCATAACACAGAGCACATGCAACCGAACAATTTGGCGTAAAATTAAATTAATAAACGGCATCCCCACCATCCCACCAATTCCCCCTATCATAATTAACAATAATCCAATAATTGAACCTTCTGTGGTGGCAAATGTGTTTGCCACACACTTCAGCCACGAATCGTCGTCCTCGGTTTACTCACAAAATTTTCTGACGCACAAATCTAACGAAGAAAAAACTGCGATAACTTTTAATACTAATAACACGGATGGATACAGCAGCCCTATTACATTAAGCGAGCTTAATTATCAGATAAAGTTCCACTCTAAAAACTCAGCCCCTGGTGCCGACGGAATTCATTCATTGATGTTAAAGCACTTACCACCACCTGCCCTTTCATATCTCCTAGCAATCTATAACCAAATCTGGGCTCAAGGCTCCACACCGCTATCCTGGAAAGAAGCTATCATAGTCCCTATCCTCAAACGCGGCAAAGATCCCACCCTCCTCTCAAGCTACAGGCCAATTTCTTTGATTTCAGTACTGGCTAAAACTTTGGAAAAAGTGATCAACAGAAGACTGTCGTGGGTCTTAGAAACCCGTGGACTCCTCTCCTCGTGCCAGTCTGGCGGACGGAAAAAAAGATCGACGCTAGAGCATTTATCCAGTTTGCACAACGAAGTCAGAGCAGCTTTCGCTAACAGAGAGCACACCTACTCAATTTTCTTTGACATAGAGAAGGCGTATGATCGGGTCTGGCGCCTGGGATTACTCCAGAAGATTATTAAGAACAATGTAACAGGGAACATGTTTGCGTACTTAAAAGATTTTCTCCATGACAGATCTATCCGGGTAAGAATAATTAATTCCCTTTCATGTCCGCAATTCCCAGAAAACGGACTCCCTCAGGGCTCGGCCCTAAGCGTGACCCTTTTTAACTTATATATCAACGACATCGTGGATCACATCCCCCCTCCGGTAATTGCCCGCCTTTTTGTTGATGACTTGAACATTTCCCTAACAACATCGAATCCTTCCTATGCCCAACACACCTTGCAAAATGTGTTAAAAAACTTAGAAGAATGGTCTAGCCTGAATGGGCTCTCCTTCTCTCCATCTAAAACTAATTGTATTGACTTTAATAGGAAAAATAAAATTACTTCTCCTCCAACTCTTTTTTTAGATAATTCTCTTCTCACATACTCCAGTACAGCAACTTTCCTCGGGATCATTTTCGATAGCAAATTATCCTGGCGGCCTCACCTGTAATCTCTTAAAAAGAAGTACAGCAAATATATCACTACATTAAAATATCTATCCCACAAAAACCATAACTCTCCCCCCAAGCTTCTGCTAACACTTTTCCAATCCCTTAACCTCAGCCGTCTCTCCTACGGATGCTCATTGTATTCTACCGCCTCCCCATCTCTTCTCAAAATGTTGAACCCACTACAAAATTCTTCTCTTCGATTAATACTAGGTGCGCACCATACGTCCCCCACGCACAGCCTCCAATCCTTATTGGGTTCTCCACCCTTACACTTTCAAAGATCCTTACACTCCTTCCACGATTCTTTAAGAGTCTTCCTTCTTGGACTTTGTGATCCTTACCCCACACCTCCTAATGGCGCGCTCCCTCGTCTAACAAAAATCCTATTAGACTCCAACATCGACCTCCAACACTTCAAAAACCTCAATACACCACCTCCTCTTCCACCCTGGGCTACCCTACCAGCTGAAATCGATTATTCCCTTGTACATTTCTCCAAGGGGAAAAATCTCCTCCTCCCTCCTCTGCACCAGAATCTTCGCAACCCTTAAAAAATATTCAAATCACCAAGCCTACTTCACTGACGGCGCGAAATCATGCCCTGTTTCCGAATCGTCTCCTACTGCTTGTTCCTTTCACTCTAACCTAGTTTCGTCGTCCGCCCGCCTCCATGACCACTATTCCGTTCTCGATGCCGAACTTTATGCCATTTTCCTAGCCCTCGAATCCACAGTTAAATCCCCTCCACCCAACAGCCGCATTTTGATTGTATCTGATTCACTAGCAGCTTTGGAGTCCCTTCCCCAACAATCCCTATCGAATTACATAACCAACTCTATACAATCCCTAATCCTAAAATTAAGATCATTCTCCCACAAAATTACTTTCTTATGGGTGCCAAGCCACACCGGACTTAGGGGTAATAACTTAGCTGACATCGCTGCTAAGTCAACACTGTCGTGCCCCATGCCCTGTTCCCCTCCTCTTCCCGCCGACATAGTAAAATCTATAAAAATTCTTGTGCAATCCCAATGGAAGCAAGATTGGCTCACTAGACAATCTTGCTTTCTAAGAGAGATAAAACACGGAATTGACCCTTGGTTCCCTCCTTCTGACCTCCCCAGAACCCACTTTGTGGCTATGGCAAGACTCCGCATTGGTCATATTTCGCTGACTCATGATCATCTCCTACTTAATTGCGAGCCTCCTTTCGAATGTCCCTTTTGCTCCCTTCCCCCCTCTCCTACAGTAAAACACCTGCTCCTGGAGTGCCCATCCTTCGCACTCCAGCGCGCCAAGCACCGGATAGCGTCTTTGCAGTCGTCTTTGGCCAACTCGTCTTTGAACATTGCAGACACTATTCGGTTTCTTTATACAACTAACCTATTTCGAACCATTTAACTCTCCGATTGCCATAGTGTCGTAATAGCCCCGGCAGCTGTACACGGCACTTAAAAAAAAAAAATAAAAAAAAAAATGAGGATTTATTCCGGGGCAGAAAACCGGTTTGACGCTCTTTAATCTTATATCCTACATTTCAGAAAATCTTCAATAGGGGAAATCAGTCTTGGCCATTTACTTCAATCTATGTAAGACATTTAGCAGATACTATAAAAAAAAAAAAAAAAAAACTAAACGCTTGTCTTTCAGAAGCATAATATTGAAATAGGTTAAGTTATATACCTTTCACGAAGAAAATCCATCACCAAAATAAACGGGCGACCTTTAATAAAAGCGTAACTAATAACTATGGAGTGCCTCAAAGTAGAGTTATATTATTGGTTCCTTATACGGGTAAAATTATGATTTATACAGACGAACCGTATTAGTATTAAAATTACGCTAACCGAATTTATTACAAAATCTAGCGCAAGAACGGGTAAACGGAATTTATGACTAGTATCCCCGGAAAATCAGTTAATCCTTAATTTAAAGAAAACAAATGTACTTAAATAATTTTAGACTAAAAGTAGGTAGCGCAATGCTTGATAAAGTATTCCAGAATCATATCTATTTAAGAAACTCAGAACATTGAATTACTATTACCTCAAATTGATCTTTCGCCTTACCATCTGCATAAACTGTATCTTGCACTTTATCAACCGCTGTTATCTTATGGATTAGTCCACTAAAGAGGAGCAGCTACCTCACTCTCATGAGGATCCAAAATAAAGTCATAAGACTAATAACAAACGCAAGATGGTCTCTCAAAAGAATGGAAACCTTCATTGGGATTTAGAAACGAGTGGCTAATGTTATCCAGGCGAGTTTGCTAGGACGCACACCGTCAACGACTGCTCAAAAACAGGGATCCAAAAGTCCTGCTGAAGGACGAATTTGTATCACACGTAGACTTAATAAACTTAACGATCTCATGTAAATCATTACATTAATTGCTTCATTATAATCACTAGAAACTGAACGTTGGACTAAATGTTTACACTACGTTATTTTCACATTCGGTCGCAGTTATTACTTTGTTAAAATTTATTTTAAGATCGATGATAATCATACAGACTTTATGGGCTGGTAAAAAATAAAAATCATGCCGCGTTCCAACGAACAATAAATCCTTCACGACATAGAAGAAGGTTAATGTTAAAAAAAATTAAAGTAAACGAATTATGTAAAAGCTAGATGAGGTCTTCGTTAAAAATAAACATTAATTTTTTTTGTAATGATTTTATTTTATTTAATCGGTAACTAGTTCTTGAACAACCGGAAGAGACTAAGAACTGAAGGTCTCCCCTCGCAAAACGTCTCATGAATGTGGTACAGAGTAGTTCAGGATATGAGCTTTTTATCTAATGACTCGAAATTCGGTACATAGACTCTCTTTTCCTCTAAAAAATAAAATAAAATACGTTGTAATTGGCACTTTTTTAAGGAAAAATATTTTAAACAGATTACATAATGTACACACCACTGTCAAACTAACGAACCGGCAGCTGGACTCCTCTTATGCGGATATCGATATTTCAAAAAGAATGCGAGAATTAAGTCTAAAGAGAAACGGAAGCTACCAGATGATGTTAAAGATGCTGCGTTAAAGTTCTGCGAGAAAACTGAACGATTACATTTGCGAAAGTTTGCTTGTTCGATTGCAGTTCAAAATCGACGAGAAAACGCCAACAGAAAAAGATAGAACGGTCCATCGGGAGCGTAAAAAAAGTTTCCGCTAATTACGGTTTGGCAACGGCGTGCTTTCCGAGCGGAAGATTACGAGTTTGCGACAGCGAGCTTAAGGGTAGACTGATAGCATTCGGAAGTGCGTGCTTGTTTCGGGTAGGAGTTGGTCAAAAAACTGACAGCCGTTCGACCGTAGATAGACCGCTTTGAATGCTTTCGAGGTCCAGTCTAGATAAAGTTCATTCAGATTTTGCCGTTTGAAGTACTCAAGCATCCAGTTGTATATTCGGAGGGCATTTGAAATTTTCGAAAGCATTTTGAAGTTTAACGTTATTTCACATTGACGACCGAATAAAATATCGAAAAAGCTACAGCTACCGACGACGTTATAAATTAAAAGAAGCCGTTTAAAGAATTTAAAAATTCGTAAAATTATTAATCATAACAGAAAAATAAATAAACATCTGGCTAACAAACAAAAATAAGTATTAAATTACCTTAATAAATTAAAATAAATACCTAAGTTTAAAGAAACATGTTCGGGCTATATCATCAGCTAACAATATAGAGAGTATAATTATTAGCTGATGATACAGCCCGAAAACGTTTCTTTAACCCTTAACTGGTCCGGCGTCATCTCATAGACGACTGGATATAAATAATTATTTCTCATTGCTTAATGAAACAACCCACACACTTCTCTTGTTACCTAATCCTTCCTCTATTAATCCGTGATAGACGGTCATATTTGTGATCAGTTTGCGATATTTTCTTAAAAGTTATAATGGAAATTATTTCAGTCGTAGTCTTTCAGACGACGCCGGACTGTTCGTGTAATAGTTTTGCGTGCGGAAATTTTTGTGAAATATGGCCGAACCATCGAAACGTGTGCATTTAGGCGATTTAAATTATGAAGAAACTACTTACAGTTCAAAATATTCTTTCCGACTCGCTCAAAGTTTCCCACAACTTAATAATATTTCTTAAATTAATCAACTGATACTCCATGATTTAAGCACCTCTGCTCTCTTATCATGAATCTGGCCTAGATGCAGTAAACGGCACGTAAATCAACAAAGTAAACAAAGCATTAAACAAAGTAAATAAACAAGTTACGGATTTATCTACATTTAAATAAAATAAAGAATAAAACAAAATTGTCAGAGTTACGGAGTCAGATTTTTTTCAAGAGCTGATCTAAATCTTCATTATCTTCATTAATTTCTCTAAACTAGGTACGTCAGACTTTTTAAATAAATCACATCCATATATAAACACATTTTACCGAATTGTTAATAATAATAAAGGACAATAGCGAATAATAAGTATAAAAAAAACTTCAATTAGAAGAATAAAAAACAATGTTCTCTTTAAAAACCAAAAAAAAAAAATAAGGCTTTTTTAAAAAGAATACCGATTTTAAGATTTACTATAAAAATGTAATAAAAATGCACTAAAAAGTAAAAAATAATTATTCCCGATATTAAAATATATTTCAGAATGATATAACTTAGTGATATTATCGTAATTCTTATACAATATTAATACCTTAATTAGAGTAGATATCAAATTAAAATTACGATATCTAGAAACAATTTAATGACTATATTTAATGCAGTTTTTAATTATTATTGTAACATGAATTTGATGCCGACTTCAGAAAGTTTAAGGATTACGATAATATTACCTTAAATTATGTCACTCTAAAATATATTTTTCGTCGAATAATTACTTTTTTTTACTTTTTAGTGCATTCTTATTAAATTTTTATAATATATCTTGAAGTCGGTATTTTTTTTTTTAAAACGTTTTACAATTTTTAGCATTATACTTTAGTTGTTTTCTTTTGCTAAAAGTCAACTTTTTTGTCACATTATTCTCTATATTTCATGCTTAAAAAAAAAATAAAATCGATTTCTTTATTTTAAGCTGCATTTCCACGGTAAAATCATCAAAATATATAATCGCTTTCCTTATTCAAAGCTACATTTCCATGATAATTTGGCAAATTGGTAGTATTTTTTAAGTCAATCGCCTCTGTTAAGTTAATAAGAAATTATCTAGAGTTTACGTTTTTTGGCGAATACTCAGCTTACATTCACCGATTTTCATCAGTACTCACACATGGTACCACCGCGGAATTTCTAACGGACAATGAATCATTCTATTCTTTCCGATAACTTGGTTCTCCTTAACGATTCCTCGCCTACATATATTAGGAGTCCGTCCATCTTCAGTTCCCTTGACCTAACTTTTTCCTCTCCCAATGCTGGTCTCAACTATAACTGGAGGACTCTTGCGGGTACCTTTGGTAGTGATCATGTTCCCATTCTCATAACTCCTCTCAATTTTCCTTCTCCTGCTCCATTTAGGCCCCTTCATTCTCCCAAATGGAATCTTTCCAAAACGGACTGGGCTCTATTTCGTTCTATTATGGATCATTTGCTTCCTAATTTGTGTCCTTCCTCTGATCCCATATCATCCTATAATTTTTTTCTTCATTCCGCTACATCTGCTCTTTCTTTATCTTCTCCATCTCGCCCCCCCGTTCCGCTCCAAGCAAGGTACGTCGGCATCTTCACTCTGGTGGAATGACGAGTGCGAGGCAGCTTTTAGGCTCAGTCGAGCTACTTTTAGAAACCTTCGCTCCAATCCTACTACCAAGAATTTTCTTGCTCACAAGCGAGCTAATGCTAGAGCTAGGTACATGCTGAAAGCCTCAAAGAGGTCCTCCTGGCAGAACTTCTGTTCTTCCTTCTCCAGAACTACCCCACTTTCTCATATTTGGAAAATGGCTAAAGCGTTCAAATCCCCGTTTTCAGAATACCCGTCTAACCTTAATCTCACTCGTGATAGCCTATTATCTTTTGCCGACTCCACTGCTCCCGCGTACGTTCCTAACTTTGATGAACTTTACTCCTTTCCTTCCGTACAGAGCTCCCCCCCCCCCGCAACCTTTAACATCTGCATTCAATATCAATGAACTGAAGTCTGTTCTCCTAAACTCTACCAGTCCTACACCGGGTATAGATGGTATTCCATACATAGTCCTTAAAAATCTGTCTGAGCAGTCACTTGCGTTTCTCCTTGAACTCTTCAATTCCTTTTTATCCAGAGGCATCACTCCGTCTTCCTGGAACTCCTTTATCGTTATTCCCATCCCGAAAAAAAATGCTTCCTTACGTCCTATCTCTTTGGCATCATGTTTCAGGAAACTCTTCGAAGGCATGCTGAATAAACGTCTTGTTTGGTGGCTGGAACATAACAACTTACTTCCTTCCAATATGTTTGGCTTTCGACCAGGCATTGGTCCTGCCGATTGTATTAGCTCCTTTGTTTCCCACGTTTATAAATCCTTCATACATAAGCATTTCATGCTGGCTTCTTTTATCGACTTATCCTCAGCCTTTGATAACGTTCATCTACCTAGTCTAAAAAACGCAATGGCTGCAATTAATCTCCCAGTCAAACTCATTTCGCTGACTATTAATCTTATGATAAATCGCATTATCCACATTTCCTCTCCGTGTCTTCGAGCTACAAGAAGTGTTTTCCGCGGTCTTCCGAAAGGTTCCTCCCTCAGCCCCACCCTCTACAATATATATACCATTGCTGTAGCATCTCTTCCTTTATACTCCCTCTCTTTATTCTTTGCGGATGATATTCTTCTTTTTTCCTCTTCCTATGACTTGGTAATCGCCAACGAAACTCTTAATTCGTCTTTGTTTGCACTTGAACAGTCCCTATCTTCTATTCACCTTTCTGTTTCTCCTTCTAAATCCTCTTCTATGGTTTTTACTCTCCGCCCCTACAATTCCACATTAGTCAACCTATCCCTGAATCAAGTTTCTCTTCCCCGTGTTATTTGTTTCTGCTATCTCGGTATTTACCTTAATAGTCGTCTGACCTTCTCTGAGCATATTGACCACCTTTCTTGTTCTGCCATTAATAGATTGAACTTGCTAAAATCCTTGTCTCCAACCAAATGGGGAGGTGATCCTCATCTGCTCATTTCCCTGTATACATACATTATTCGCTCCAAGTTTGATTACTGCTCTTTTATCTATGGTTGTGCCTCCAGATCCCTTCTTTCCAAATTAGATATAATACAAAACTCCTGTCTCCGTCTTTGCCTCGGTGCTCTCAAATCCTCTCCCATTTCAGCAATGCTCGCGGAATCTAACATACCTCCCCTCTCAGTTCGAAGGTCTTATTTGGGCTATCGATTCCTTTCCAAACGTTTACCTTTCACTTCGTCTCAACTTATTCCTTCCTTCATTTACATTGCCAAGAACTGGCGTTTTGTTTCTAATAAAATCCCTATCTTAGCCCCTATTTCTCAACGTCTTAGCCATTTCTCCTCCCATATTATATCCAGCAATAATCCTCCGTACTTCTCACTCAATTATTTCGACCTCTTACACCCTCCCAAAGTACATTTTCTTCCTAAATTTTCTAAGTTTATGCCTCAGACCGTCATTAAACAGGAATTTCTCAGTACGGTCAGTTGTCTTTTTCCTTCTCATGCACTTGTTTTTACTGATGGCTCTAGAGGACCCGGTGGGGTCGGATCGTCTTTTATTCTTCCCGACTCCAATTTCTCCGAATCCTTTCGCCTCCCATCTTTCTGTTCTATCTTTACGGCCGAATTGATGGCTATCCTTCGTGCGATCATACATATCTCGTCCAAACGTTCGTCCTCCGACTATCTAATCATTTCTGACTCCATGGGTGCTCTCCAGGCTATCAGTTCACCGCTTCCTCCTCCCTCTTCTGACTTCTTCATTCTTCGTATACGATCTCTCATTTATAATCTTTCTTTCCATCACTCTGTACACATTGACTTACTGTGGGTTCCTGGTCACAGAGGCATCGAGGGTAATGAAATGGCGGATGCTTTAGCTCAGGTTGCTGTTCGTTCTCGCTTCTATTTTAAAAAAATCCCGGCTGTTAATCTATTACCCCTAATTAAGAAGCTTCACTTCAGATTTTGGTCGGATGTGTACCCTTCTTCTTTTACCAACAATCGTTCCTTCTACCTTTCAATCCAACCTACACTTCCTTCTCATCCATGGTTCTCGGAGTTTCCCTCTCTTCCACGATTTATAATTTCCTCTATTGTCCGCCTGCGCTTTAATCACACACTGCTGCCCTCTTCACGCTATCGTTTCTCTTTGCTTCCCTCTCCTCATTGTCCGTTGCATCCAGATGAAGCAGTTGTCTGTGATGCTGATCACATTTTCTTCGAATGCTCTGCTCTTTCTGCGGAGCGTTCTCTTTTCTATCTTCACCTTATAAAGCTGGGGCTACCCACTCCTTACTGTGCGTCTTACATCTTGTCCCTTCCTTCCCAGTCTGTTGTTCTTGTCCTTGGTTCCTTTATTTCAGCTGTCTCCAATCGAATTAGGTTCTAGTTAGTTGTTTCTTCTTCCCATTGTGTCTGGGCAATGGTCCATAGTTGATGCGCCCAAAAAAAAAAATAAAAAAAAAAAAAGAATCAGTAAAACCGGTTCGTATGAGACATGAAAAAAAAACCCATAGAACGAATAATCTTCTTCTTCTTGGATGTCGATAAAATAAAATAAAAAACGTCCAATCCTCTTGAAAATTACGTAAATTTTTTTTTTTTTTTTTTATTTTTTTAAATTTAAGAAGGGGTACTAAACCACTCGCTGCATGTAACTACCTAGGTTATCGCAGTGAGTGGACCCACGTTTAAAACAGACTCCTTAGCTCGCTAGCCTGAACGAAAGTCATAAGATTGTTCAAAGCGGTAGGGGTATTTGAGAGGATGTCTTCAATCGATGTGATCTGGCCTCGCCCTAACCCATTTAGACGTGTGCATTTCAGCAAGATATGCGAAACTGACGGGTATTCATCGATAGAACAAAGTGGGCGGGTACTTGGATTTGGGGCTTGTTTGAGGATATAGTCGTGGGAAAAGGACGTATGTCCCGTTCTCAGGCGATTGATTGCCGAAAACCCTTTGCGTTCTATTCCGACTGGAGGCCACCATGGCTCCGTCGTAGGCTTCAGTTCCCCGAGGAAGGTCGACTGAGACATCCAGTCATGACTCCACTGTGCGAAGACCGTATCTGACAGGAAACCTCTCAAAGATAATGGACCAAAAGCAAATAACGGCATTGGGCACATCATGAATGACCGAGCGACCAGGTCAACCCGCTCATTCCCCGGAACACCGGCATGACTGGGGACCCATAAAAAACAACTCGGCATCCCCTTCGGCACAGCTGGTATAAGATAGCCAGAACTTCTAGGACCATTGGTGATTCCGGGTGATCTGACTACAAAGCACGTATGGACTGCAAGCAATCAGTCACCAGGAAGATTCCGAGCGGTTGGGATCTCAGTTCTAAGTATGCCTGAAGACACAACAACACAGCATACATTTCGGCTTCCGCAATAGATACAACGTTGTTCAACCGTATGCCCTCTGCGATTCCGTCTATTTCGAAAGCGCATGCAGCTGGGGCAGCCTTGGACTCATTAGCTTTGGATCCATCAGTATATGCTTTCGAGAACGTGGTATATTTATTAATAATATTTAGCGCCCTGTGCCCTCGCAGTGCCGGTGGGTGATTGTTATCAGTGAGAGTTGTGATAGCTTCTACCTGAAAAGAAGCCCAGCGTGGGGGTAATTTTGAAAAGTCCGTTCTGGGTGTTAAGTTGGGCTTTATGTTATTTTGCAACAAGATTGCATTGACTTCAGGTAGGTTATCCTTGGGAAAGTCAGGCTCCGTAGTTACGTCGCAATGATTCTCCCCAGCCCATGAAAGCATATCGCGATAAGTGAAGAATTTTCTGTTGTAAGACAAAGGTGGTATACCAGCTAACGAACATAGGCTTTTAGCTGGAGATGTACGATGGGCGCCAAGTATCATGCGAATAGCGGCGTTATGGAATGGGTCAAGTGTTTTTAACAGGGAACCACTCGCCGACGAGTACACCTGACTCCCATAATTGATTTTGCTGAGGACCAATGCTTTATAAATATTTAAGAGAAACTTTAGTTGAACATTAAATTTGGGATTTGACAAGAACTTGATTACCCTTAAAGACTGAAGGGATTTAGTTTTTAAATCAGATATAAAGGGTTTCCACGTCAGGTTAGCGTCCATCAAGATGCCAAGGAAAGTTGCTGTTGTTTTATAAGGAATTGTACTATTATTCAGTTGTAGTGATGGCAGATTCTGAACAGGACGACCTCTATGGAACACAACGTATTGAGACTTCTGAGAGGAGAAATCCAGTCCATTCTTTCCTGACCATTGCTGCAGTCTATTAATTATATTTTGCAGGATAGACTGGGCCAAGGAAGGGATGTTAGATGCCACAGATATGTTTAGATCATCTATATATATTACTGGAGGCCTGATGCAGTCAACAATATCGTTTATATAGAGGATAAAAAGGGTAGCACTTAAGGCGGAACCTTAAGGTACCCCGTTCGCTATTGGAACTTTTCTCGATATCGAGGAGCCAATTCGGATTTGAATCCATCTGTCGCTCAGATAGTTGTGAATGTATCGCCCCAGCTTACCGCCCACCCCGAGGGTACTATTGCTGTTACTAATAATTCTGATTTTTTCCCACATTACGTGAGCATTAACTGTTTGAGGAATTGATGCTGCAAAAGAATTCCACGACTCCTGCTTTTTTGCTGCGGATGAGGTCTCGGGCTGCTGCTCTACACTTCTTAAATATGATTAGGTCCTCAACTTTTCCAGTTGACTTATATTTCCTGAGAGCTCGTTTTCGCTCTGTTATCGCTTTTTTAATGTCATCGCACCATCACGGAACTGGTCTGCTCCGCTTTCTTTGTGATAATTTTGGAATTGTTGCGTTGGCTGCCACCGAAATCACATTCTTTAAGACATTTATATTGCTTTCTATTGACTCTATTGGTTGAGGAAGAGTCGTCACTCTCTTCGAATATGCTTCCCAATCTGCTCTTTGAAAAATGAAACGCGGCATTAATCCATGTTAGATTATATTTTTAAATAATTCTCATCAGTAAGATAAGTTTTTTAAAATTTATTACAGCGGTAATTTAATCTAAATAACTGAACTACCCAAAAAAAAAATCAAGCTTTTCCATACATTACTGCACTCAGGTCGCAAGTTGGGACAAACGTATTATTGTCGCCAAAAAGTATGCAGTTAAACTTCGAAACATCCTGATAACTCCAACTCCGGGAGAAGCCAATTATAACTGTTCGATGTTCGTTAAGAGAGTCGCGAATACACGTTACATAGCATCGATATTTCGTTAAACCAAACTCAAAACGTCCTTAAAAAAACTCTCATGCGTCGTCTATGACTGAGCGAATAGGACGAAAAACACAACGTAAACTATATAACCAATTGACTTATGATATTATCGGTATTAAGAAATGTACGCTGTAAAATCGCTCATTTTTAGTAGGACAAAACATTAAAATGTTTGTCAAACACGGATAAATATAGATTTCTAAAACTGCCATAACGCCATTTCTCATCACTGACAAAAATATTCTAAACATTGCACAACCATTTGGAAATTTCAACGGCACCCTTAATTCATTAGTAACCGTACCGTAATGGTTCTATCTGAATATACTGATGAGTAGACTGTATACGGGAGTTCTGACTAATCATTATATTTTTTAAAAAGGAGTCCTTCTGAAGATATTCTCTTTTTTACTTAATTGTAACGAAAGAAAAATTAGGCAGAAAATTTTCATTAGAATACAGGGAAAATATGAACCGTCAAAATTTTAAAATTAAAGGAGCGATTTTTACTAACATTAATTTCCCTAAGAAATGTAAATTCGAATAAAATGAATTTAGAATCCTCAAAGCGCGATTTACAAATGAATTTAGAATCCTCAAAGCGCGATTTACAAATGAATTTAGAATCCTCAAAGCGCGATTTACAAATGAATTTAGAATTCTCAAAGCGCGATTTACAAATAAATTTAGAATCCTCAAAGCGCGATTTACAAATGAATTTAGAATCCTCAAAGCGCGATTTACAAATGAATTTAGAATCCTCAAAGCGCGGTTTACACATGAATTTAAAATCCTTAAAGCGCGATTTAAGGCTCATCACCGACCCGAATCTTTACCCGAAAGTAGCATCATTTCAGGTTAGTATGTCCGTATTATTGCTCAAAAATATTTCCACAAACACTGCGTATTTTTTTTTGTTTTTTTGATTATTTTCATAAAATGATTCCGAGCGTCATTAAATTTATTCATTTTTTCTTTTTTTTGTTTTTTCAGAAATCATAAATTTAACCGATAAAATTTTACACTAATAAGAGATTTAAATTTAAAAGTAAATTTTTTCCCTAGCTACGTCACTGCAAAACAGAACGTAAAATATTTCAAAAACCAAAAACATACGGACACACTTTTAACGTATTAAATTTGTCGAATTTTTTTTCACTCGACATCGGTGTAATATTCATTTATAATTTATCGTAAAAATAACAACGACCACCAACCAGCTCTCTGTTCAACGACAACGAGGAAATCTCGCAAATTATTCCTACCTGGAAATAAGGCATTTTCGCGGAAGAAAAGTTTTTTAATAACGAGAACTTCGCAACGTTGTCGTTGCGGGGGGGGGGGCTTAATATTACAACGGAAGCGTTAAGCAGCAGATAATATTACGCCGTGTAACCGGGCCGCGTTTAACGAATTTAGCCGATATCGCGGCATAGCAGCTCTGCCAGGCACATATCGTGGTCCGCTAGGGCCCATCAAATTTTCATGCCTACACTTCCAGTTTGTTTCAACTTTTTTACGCGTAAGAGCCTTCTCACTTCGTTTTTTCAATTTTTAATTCTTCGATACGTCTTTTATTCTTCCTCTTCGCTCTTCTTCCGGAAGAAACGGATGAAGTGGCTGCGCAGTTCGTTTATTTATTTATTTATTTATTTAATTATTAACGACTTTTGATTCTTTTCGAAAATTCGCTCCCATTCGAAGATATGCAGGAAACCAAATAGACCGGCATCGACTGAAGTCTGTTCCAACATGTTGTTACTAGAGACTGGTCGATAACGGTGCTAGTTAACGGAGCAAGAGAGAGACAGTACGAATTTTCGAGATTCGAGGTGGCCGATTGTTAAGTAAATAAAACTAGCTTGACTAAAGGCTCAACCGCGAGCGCTGCCCAGATCATTAAATGGCTGGAATTTCGGATTACGCCGAAGTGTACCGCTGTTGACACAGCTGTCGTTCCTTAATTAGAAGAAACGTCAAACCAAACAAGAACCGCCGAACCGAACTTGTGAAAGTCAATTTCAACTGGACGAACGCTATAAAAGAGGATAATAAAGGCTCTTTATTTTCCGCCACCGCTATACACTCTGACTATTCCGTAGAATACATCCGCTTTCTTAATTGCACAACTGGAACAGCTTCCCCTTCCGTCGCTGCTCGCCTCGGAACGGCTCAAAGAAGAACCGGATCGGTTCGATTGAAGACGTTAACAAATTTTTCGATCATCTCTCCGAGCAAACCATTCGCAGCCGGAATATCGGTGAACCGAGTTCATTTCAACATCTACTCAATGACAGGGCGAGACTCTTAAAATGTGTCGCTATCCTAAAGACAGCGTCATCGATTTTTCCAGCAGCGTTGTATTTTCCGCTAACAACTTTCTCTTCGAAGTCCATTAGGGACAACATAAAACAGTATCAACTATCCTCCTTCCTCGTAAAGACGGTATAGCTGCCACTTTTTTTTTTGGTTTTCCCCGTTTTTAAATAAACAACATTCAAATATCGAACGATAACGAATTTTGAAAAGGTTCGATTAGTTAAGATATTCAGAAAACATATTAGATAAAAATTACTTTTAAAAAAAGAAAAATACCGGCTTTTTAAGACTTAATATAAATACTAGGGAAATAATAAATAGAAATATAAACCTTTAGAAACGCTTTCGGGCAAAGCCTTCAGAGCTGGAAAAATAGCACAAATAAATGTGTTGCGAGCAAATTATAAAACTTTTAGAATACAGGTATCCCGATGAGGAAAGCAAAACCATACTGGAAATTCGTAGTCAGAGGGTATGACAATTATTATTCTAGCCAGAACAGGTATAAAATCACATTATTACTTTCAACTGCCGTCGCGATAGTCTAGTTGCTAGAGCGCTTGACTTCCGATATGGCGGTCACGGGTTCGATCCCGAGCGACGACGAACTTATTACAAGAATTAAATAAATAAATAAATAATCGCTAGTAATCACGTGGAAGGCAATAGCAAACCACCACGTTCAACATCATATGCGCGCTAGGCCAGTACACAGCAGACACATACGGGACTGCACTGGTAGCGCGATAACAAGCGGCTACTATCAGTTTCGAATGTAGTCTTGCGTGTGTACACCTGCGTTGCATATTATAATAATTGCTTAGTATACAACTTATATCTGTACATCTAAAAATGTGAGAATAGGTTGTCCACCAACCGAATGGTTGAGGATATAATGATGATGATGATGACTTTCAACTATGCAAATATAATACTTCGTATTTTTCACTTTTTGCCTCTATCCATCTTCTTTTTTTTTTTTTTGTTTTTTTAACCCCCCCTTTGAGCACGCCTAGACCAAGGTCCTACACCCAGAAACAACAAGAAAGAAAAGAGCCGTCAATTAAATTTTGATTCGGTCAGATACGGACAATATAAAGGAACTCTACTAATGGATGAAATAATGGATGGCGAGGGGGAGGACAAAATATAAGATGCACAATAAGGAATAGATTGAGTTTCAGCAGACAAGAATATAGAAAACAACGTTCGGCAGAAAGGAATGGACATTCAGAAAAGGATGTGTGATTGTTGTCGCAAACCACCGCTTCGTTGATGGACAATTTGCAGAGGAGGCAAGGGAATAGCGAAAACGAGAGGAAGGGAGAGCAGAATGGCCAAAAACGCAAACGAATCATAGTAATGACAACAAAACGGGGAAGTTAAAGTAACCCCAAGAACACCCCAGGTATTAGAAGGAAGACACTAGGTTGTACAGACAGATAAAAGGATTGATCGTTACGAAAAGAGCAGGGGTCAATATCTGACCAAAGTTTGAGATGAAACTTAATTAACATAGGGAAATTAAATTAGAGGATAGAATTTTTTCTTAAGAAAAGGAACGAGAAGAAGCAGCAACCCGTGCCAAAAAATCATTCATTTCATTACATTTAATGACCATGTGACTGGGAATCCACAGCAAATCAACACAGATGGAGTAGCGGGAAGAAAGAAAACGGATAACACACAACGTATGCGAAGAATGATGAAATCGGACAGGAAAAGAGGAGCTGATCGCTGAAGTCGTGGAGTCCGAAATAACCAAATAATTAGAAAACAGACGACTGGAGAAAATGAAGATGATGGAGCGTAAGCCTGTCATTAATTCGTTTATAAAGGCAGAACAGAAAGAAGAGAGACGAAATGATTCAGATAAGTTAAAATCCGGAAGGATAAAAGAAGCTCCAACACCATGAGATGGTCCCCCCCCTGGAACCATCCGTGAAGATGGTTACATGGAATGGAAATTGGGAATTGATAATGCTGTGGAATTCCTGTTGAATTATTGCTTGAAGAAGGGATTTGGAAAGTGAAAGTAAAAAAAAACATTAGGAGAATGGCAGAGATCGAGAAAGCTAAAGGAAAAAAAGGGAGATTATTACCTGTGACTGTGTAAGGCCAAAAGGAACTAAGGCGAAGGGAAATATAAGCTAGAACAGGGATTTCCACGGGCGTAAAACGCCAGTTCTTATAAATTGAAAGATTTTTTTTATTTTTATTATTATTATTATTATTATTATTATTATTTACACTATTACGAGCTGTCCATCAAGGACATTTAGTAATACGTATGAATGAACTTAAACATGAAGGGAGGAGTACCCTATGGCACCTATTACCCCGACCTTAAATATGGTCCTGCGGTTTCTGGCGTTTCAGTCTTCTTACATTGCCATTTTTTGCCATTAGTTGTGATGCACGGTTAATAGTTTATGTTCGTTACGTCAATGGAGATCAGATTGAAAAAGGGATTTTGTACTCCCAACCTTTAACAGCAGGCACTAAATCTGAAGATATATTTAATTCAATATCTGATTTCATCGGAAAAATGATTTGGATTGGAATAACCTCATTGGACTTTGCACAGATGACGCCCCTGCAATGATAGGTGTACGATCGAGCTTAGCTTAAAAACCTGACTAAAAGAATTCCGCGGCAGTGTGTATTAATTGTGTTATTTATCGATAAGCTTTGGTATCCAAAATATTGCCACAGAAAGCACGCCAAACTTTGGACTCACCTATAAAGATCGTAAACTACATCAAGAAAGAGTCAGTTATTTAGTTTACTTTGCGAGGATCTTGATTTTGGTCGCAGAGTTCTTATATTCCACACAGAAGTACGGAAAGACCTCCTCTTTCTTAAGTTCAAAGAAAAAAAAAGGTTTTTTGCAAATGTTCAACAATGAACAATTTCAATGGAGGTTGGCCTATTTGACTGATATATGTATGTTCGATGCCTTGAATCAGTTAAACTTTAAGACTCAGGGCAGAAACAACACGGTAATAAGTAACTATGATCAATCGAAGGTGTCTGCTGAAAATGTAATAATATTTTTTTCTCGGCTATTCGTAGCAATTAAAAATAAAAAACTGGACGAAGATTTGAAAGCTGAAATACAAACTCATTTTCAAACTCTGCAAGACGAATTTCACCGATACTATCGAGACATTAATTCAACGTCACCAATACGGCACATGTCCAGAAATCCATTTGTTGTCGATTTCTTACAATTACCAGAACATGTTGAGGAAGAATTTCTAGAAATAAAGGCCGATTCGACAACGAAAGATGACTTCTGTCTCCTGGCATTAGAGAAATTTTGAATTAAACGATTCCTTGTTAATTCGAAAGTTGCCTCTCTTGCTTTGGGAACACTTATTCCTTTTTCTTCGACTTATTTATGTTTGGCAGGGTTTTCAGCTCTGGTTTTAATTAACACTAAGCAGCGAAATCGTCTTAGACGATAGCTCTGGCAAAAACTGAACCTAGAATTAACCAACTGGTGCAGAGCATGTAAGCTCAAATATCTCATCAGTACTCTAATTATAATAAATTATTTCGATAAAAAACGTTTTAAATTTGGTTAAAGTTTATTTTCTATAACTTAGAATTAAGATAAATAAGTTTTATTAAAGCAATGTGCGTTTTTTCTTTTAAATAAAAAAATTAAAGGGGGGTATGAAAATGTTATTTATAATCCGGAAAGGCTCGACGAAAAAAAGGTTGGAAAACCCTGATCTAGACTACCACTTTCTAATCAAACGGCTATCTATTTCTTCTTCCTCTCTTGTTACCGCCTATTCTTCCATCCACCGCAGTTGGCGATTTTCCATCGAGAAAACTCCAATACTATCTTTCATTCCCACTCATCTCTCTCAGTTTTCACCACATATTTATTCTTACGATAAGCCGCTATACTTTTCCTTCTGTATTTCCACTCTCCTACATCCTATTAATTGCCCTCTCTGATCCACAATATTTTCCGTTCTCACTCTATTCACATTGACCTACCGTGGATTGCTGAACACTCCGGAATCGAAGGTAACCACTCAGCCAATATACTAGCTCATTCAAACCCTTCTATCGGTAGATTTCGCAGTGTTTTTTCATCCTACAATATTAATCTCCTTTCCACAGCTATTCATTCTAAACTACGGTTGAAATTCCTCTTCATTCTCAAATTCGGATTCCTTCTATCTACCGTTTTATCCTTGATTCTTCAATTTTCCCTCTATGTAACATTCAACTCTTTCTGCAATCTGTTGTCTACGCTTTGAACACAGATTGCTTCCTCACTTCTCCCCAGCCCCCTCTTCTCACTGTCCGCTTTACCCTTCCTCTCACAATTTTATAGGTAACGCTGATCACATTTTATTTGAATACACCTGTATCGCTTCTAAACGTTCCTCTTCTACTATTTGCTTCTATTAATTGGTCTTCTAACTCCTCATTGTACATCGTTTATCCTCTTCTTGCCATCGCCTTCGGTTATTACTTTTTATCCTCTATATCTGATCGTGTAAACATCTGATTCCACCTGTCATCAATTTTTCCTCTTCTTGCACCGACGTCTATTTTGACGAACCCATTACAAAAAAAAAAAAAAATACAATTATAGAATAAAGAAGAGTATATATCCGACCAAAGTCTAAAATAGTTGGATATGGAAAGGAACAGGATTTTTAGATTAAATATAAACATACACTTTTTATAAAATAATATATTTAAATATTTACGCTGTCGCCTTTCGAAGCCGATAACTTCGTGATCGCAGCGAATGTAATAACGTTAATTCCAAAAACACAAAACGAGCAATATATCGATTTTTAAATAGGGGTCGGACAAAACGAGAATGATTATTTACATATCAATAAAAAACATATAAAAACGGTTAAAAAATGGTAAAAAACTAATAAGGTATGGTAACAAAATTATGGAAATTAGAAAATATAATGTAAAAAATGAAAATAAAGTAAAAAATAATATACCGATATATTTTTTTTTTTTTTTTTTTTTTTTTTAATTTTAAAATAAGTTTGTGGGTCTCACTGGGCAAGTATGCCCGTTGTGTGAGTGCCCGACACTCTTATTATCGTTTATTCGATTTCGGTACAAACTTATACATACTTATTATAACATCGAAATTATATATACCTTAATTAATATATTGCTTAGTAAATATATATATAACTTATATATATGTGAAAAGAAAAAAGAAAAACCATACACATACCTGCATTCACTCTGAAAGTCATATATACATAAGAGGGGAGACACAAAAACAACAACACAGAATACCTGTTATATCCGTAAGTACATGATTGAAAACTGTCTAGGAGTGAGGAATTCGGACGCAGTTTGTTTTTTATTCTTTGCACCATTCCTTCAGCCATTTCACCACTTCCTTTTTCCACACACCAATACTGTTTTCGTTTGTAATATGATTGGGGATAATGCTCATTAATTTAATTAAGACCGAATCATCTATGTTATCAATTCGTAGATTTGCCCCTCTAGGGTATATGTAATATATATTATTTTGATTTCTTGTTATTCGAGTTTTTGGCCTAGTTGGTAACCTTATATTCTTGATATTATATTCGAGTAACCTGTAATAGTAGTAGTACATCTTTGGCGACATTTCATCATTTTCCTTCCACCATGTTGATCTCGAGTCATTTCGCCTCCAGTAGGGAAGTATAATTTTAAGACACCGTTTCTGAATTTTACCTATTTTATTGATTTCCGTTTTCTTAGTCTCTCCCCATATTTGGATTCCATATAGAATTCTAGACATAATTATTGCATTGTAGTAAATACGTAGTGTTTTATATGATAGCACCTGCTTTAGTTTGTATAAAGCTGGAATTGTCTGTCTTATTTTCGAATTTAGGACTTGAACGTGCTTTTTCCAGCTCAAGGATCTATCAATATATATTCCTAAATATTTAAAATCTTTTACATTTTCAAAAGGTGGACATAAACAGGAAAGTGAGTTATTCGTTTCATGAAGTTCGTGTAAGCATTCGTTATTATGAAGAATGATTCGCGGGTCGCGACTCTTATGTTTAGTACTGTTTCGGATATGTAACAATTTAGATTTATTTATATTTACACATAACCTCCTATCATGTGCCCATTTACTAAAATTATCTATATCCTCTTGCAGTAATTTTTCCGCTACTTCTACACTTTTATTTTCAATTAACAGCGCAATGTCATCAGCAAAAACATACACCTTTGCATTTTTAATGTGCCCGTGTAATGAGTTAGTGTATATTAGAAATAGGATAGGAGCAAGTATAGTTCCCTGACCTACCCCAAATCGAATATTTTTTTCATTACTGTTACTCCCTGCGATTTTTACTACACTTTTTCTGTTTTTTATATAATTTTTAAACCACATTAGTTGATTATTTAGAATACCCAGATTTTCTAAGTCATTAATCAGTAAATCGTGATCAACTAAGTCAAACGCTTTTGTTAGATCAATGAAGGTAATTATAAATTGGTTCCCCATCGACAGTCCCATATTTATCTTATTTATCATCGTTCTTAATAACGTTATCGTGGACTTTTTTTCTCTAAACCCGTGTTGATTTTCATAAAGTAGGTTGTTTTTTTCCAAATAGTTTCTTAAATGTTTATCAACGTATCGTTCTAAAATTTTCCCTATTACTGATATTATTGTTATAGGACGGTAATTTTCGCATTGATTTTGCACTCCTTTTTTATAGATCGGTCTAATAATACCTTTTTTGATCCCATCTGGAGTACACGCTTCCTTTATAGAGCAATTGATCATGCTAGTTAAAATAGGAGTAAAAATATTTATATTTTGTTTAATGTCTTTTACCCTAACTTCGTCCCATCCAGGAGCCTTATTTACTTTTAGATCTTTTATTATTGTTTCTATATGAGTTGAATTTGCAGGTGGAATATAAAATGAAGGCATGGTAGAATTATTGAAGTTATTATTCAGTAACTGTGTGTCACATTTATGTCTGAGCTCTTCAACTGAACGTGAGAAGTACTCACTAAATTGTTCAGTTACTATTGTAGTGTTTTCAAAATGTTTTATGACAAAGTTATCAATTGATGTTTTGTTTTTTTTATTCACAATATTATTGATTATGCACCATGTTTTTTTGCTATCATTGTTAGCTAACACTATTTGCTTTTGATAATATTTCTGTTTAGCGTTCCTTATTTCTGTTTTTACTATATTTCGATATTTCCTGAATAATTTTTTATATCGAATACTAGTTCTATTTCCTTTACTGAGTTTAAAGTACTGATCCCTGATTTTCATAAAATTTATTATTTTTTGGTTCATCCATTCATTTTTAGGATCGTATTTAGTTACCTTTTTACCCTCATTTATTCCCAGTTTACATTCTTTATATATACTTTTAAAAACTGAGTGTATGTGATCGTATATGCCTTCTGACGTTGTAATGCTTCTCGCCTCATTCCAGTTGTATTCAACAATTTTTTTTTGCAAATTTTTTTCATCAAAAACGTATTTTAGGGAATTTTTAACCTGACAATTTTTCCTATTCGAGATATCAAATGCACAACAGATGATGTAGTGGTCAGATATTTTCGTATTTATTATTCCCGCAGTAATTTCATTTGTATTGTATTTCATAAATATGTTATCTATGCATGACTGAGTCATCCTGTCTATACGATCTTCCTCTCTCGTAATTCCACTTATTAGTTGAACTCCGCCTGCTCCAGAAATTACATTTAAAAAGTTCTCCACTTGTGAATTATGAAGCAATAAGTCTATGTTAAAGTCACCGCAAATTAGGAAATTGTCTTTGTTCTTTAATTTCTTTAAGAGTGTTGCGATTTCTTTTATGAATTCGCCTACGTTTTTGCTCGGTGTTCGATATATAGCAATTAAACGTAAAGGAATATTTTCTCCTATATCTATATCAGCCGACAACAGATCCATACTTGACCTATTTTTTACTTCCTGAATATTGCATTTGAATTTATTATTTACAAATACAAGTATTCCCCCATTGTACCCCATTGGTCTTTGAAGTCCATAACTCATGTAACCTGCTATATTATATAAATTTAATTCATTCTCTCTTATATTTATTTCTGTTAATACAATAACGCTTAATGTTGTCTTGTGTATGTAACTTATAAATTCATCCCAATTTCGCCTAACACTTCTTATGTTTAAGTGCAATACGTGAAAATATTCGGTATTCATTTTTAGTGGATTGTTTAGTTTAATTACATTGTTTATATTGTCAGTCCATTTTTTGAAATCACTATAATTCATGCAGTTGTGTTTACCCCAGTTTCGCATTAGTGGAATCATATTTGAGATGTGAATTTATTTATAAATATGTTCAGGAAAACGAAGAATTTGGATGAAGAGGAAACACACTTGCTCACATATACCCAGCCTATTAACTAACAATTTGAAGATTGCAAACCATAAACTTATATACATAATCGACAGTGCGATCTTAACATAATTTAATAATATATAACATAGGAGTACATGCATTTTGTGTGACATCGTGATATATCCATTCGCCCGTTTAATTTAACATAAACGCTTATTGCAACCTGAAAGCAAACAACTTAAAATAACTCCTCACACATACATTAGTCAGCACTACCGCACACCGCTCTCTAAACATTCTCACACTTATAATTAATTCTAACGCTGGCGGTATTGCAAGCACATGGACGAAAAACCATATGACACCGCTCACTCTCTTTTGCACATCACTGCACGAGAAACGATCAGGATACCTGTAAATCAAACGCACTTCGGTTGTGTTACATGCCTTCTCCCTTTCATCTACATTCACCAACACACTCAATTCTCTTCGATCTAACCCTGTATCACTTTCACCACCACCTTTCCTCAGCACACTGGTTCCTCTCCGCAACGTACACGTCAAGTTCATTTGATCTGTCTTCACTGTACTGTTTCTTATCAGTATTTCACATTTTATAGTCTCTACTGCTACACTCACATACACTCCCGTTATACACTCTAAGTCTGCACACTTCCTTCTCACCGCCTTACCGCCTGCGTTACTCAACCACACAAAATCACACTCGTACGAAAACACACACATACCCTTACTTCGTAAATAAGCTAATGATAACGACATAATTTCGCGTAATTTTATACTCATTGATGGTTTATTTTCTAGCTTAATCTATTTAAATCATCTTCATCTTTTATTATTATTATCCGATCTTCATCATTCCTCCGTACGAATATTTTTCCTCTCTTAGACCATACAAAGCTGTAATTCATCGTTCTGGCTTTTTGTTTTGTTTGCCAGTACTTTGTCAGGTTTTCATTGATGTAGACTTTTAACGAACTCCCGGATTGAGTTATGTCGTTGTCTAGAATTGTTGTTTTCCTTTTGTTTTCTAGAATTTGGTCAGCTAACAGTCCCCCGTTTTAGCTATTATCGGTCTTGGTAGTTTCGTGTGTTTTGATGGAAGTCGATGTACTGCCATGATGTCCTTTTCTTCGATGATCACATTTAACTCTTTAGCCACTTTGATAACTATGTCAGAAAGATTTTCATTTTGCTTCTCTGTAATTCCGTGGAATTCAACATTTTCACGGCGGGAATATTGATCCATCTTGTGTATTTCATTTTTCAGCTGTTTGATTTCTACGTCTTTTTTCTGAACTTGACCTATAAGGGTGGCCACTTGCTCTCGTAAAGCTTTCACTTCCTCAGTCAGTGACGTGTTGATTCTCACTATGTCGTCGTACTTGTCGGACAAGAAGGAAAAGAATTTTTTTAATTCTTTCATGTCCGCTTGTAGACTTTTGATTCCTTCCGGAACTGTTTCGTTATCAATCTCCTCGATATTCACTTTTTTGTAACTGGTGCTTGGCGAGCCTGTGTCGCTTAACTGTCTTTTTGCTGCTGCTTTGCGTTTTGCCATTATAAATAAATATCTGTAATATTAGGTTATCTGTAATTAATAAATAAAGTAGTCTTACGCGTTAATTTATATCCGTTGAATCGATTTCTGACTTGTTCGCGTTATCAGTGATAGTTTAATCGTCGATAGAATAAACAATAATTAACACCACAATACACAACCGTCTCGTATAAAGTGTGGTACCTACTTCTTCCATTATTTCGGAAATCTTACTACAATATTATGAAGATAATATTATATCTAAAAATTTTCAAAAGTATAATATTATATACTATACCCTGGATACGATGACGACATTCTCTGTATTTTTCGTAACAATAATAATTCAACTATATATAATGATTTTTTAAATTTCCTTAATTCAATCAATAAGCAATTACAATATACAACAGAAATCGGTTATAAAAAAATTAATTTTCTGGACTTAAATAACACTTTAATATACAATATTTATAGAAAAGAGACTACAACTGATACTACTATCAATTAGGTACTTATCCAATCATCCGATTCAACATCCACCTTTTTTAGCACAATTACTTAACACTCCATTCAGTTAAAAACAAAAAATGAATGAATTAAAAATAATGGCAAGAAATAATAATTATAACCCCAACCTAACTGATATTTCATACGATAAATATTTCAAAAAAGTTTAAACAAAAAAAAACAAACCTGTCTGTAATCATAATAATTACAATAATTGAATAAAATTCACATATACAAATCATAATACATACAAAATTACTAATACCTTAAAAACTAAATTCAGAATAGCATTTTCAACAAATAATAACATATATAATAAGTTAATAACTATTCTTCTTCTTCTTCTTTACGCCATCTCCGGTCGAAGTTTGGCGATCAATATGGCTAGCTCCACTTTACCGGCCGCTGCTTGGAGTAACTCCGATGATGTGCATTTGCACCATCGCTGCATGTCATCCTCCCACGATAATTTTCTTCTACCTCTGCTTCTTTTCCCAGCAATTTTTCCTCTAAGCACAGTTTGCAGGTTTCTATACTTTTCATTGCGATTAATGTGGCCGTAGTATTTGATTTTTCGTTCTTGCACAGTTAATAATAATTCTCTTTTCTTGGCCATTCTATTCAGTACTTCTTTGTTAGTTATCCGTTCTGTCCATGATATCTTTAACATACGCCGGTAAATATACATTTCAAACGCTTGTAGTCTTTTTTCAAGCTGTTTTGACAGCGTCCAACTCTCAGCACCATATAAAAGTACTGAGAAGACATAGCATCGGACTAATCGCATACGTAAGTTTAAACTAATATCCTTTCTAGTTATCAGGCTCTTCATAGTATTGAATATACCTCTGGCTTTCTCAATCCTAGTTCTTATTTCAATGCTCCAATCTACTTCCTCATGAAGCCATGCACCCAGGTATAGAAACTTACTGACTCTTTCCACCTTCTCAGCTCCAATGTAAATTTGACCAGTTGTTGCACTAGCATCAGTTCTTTTCTTGTGTATAACCATCCACTTCGTTTTGATGGCATTTATTTCTAACCCATACTGGAGACTGATGTCACAAACACGGTTAACGATTTCTTGTAATCCAGTAATGTTATCAGATATTAGAACTGTGTCGTCCGCGTATCGTATATTGGAAATCCGGTTTTCCCCAACTTTTACTCCGTCAGTTTCCTTAATGGCTAATTTGAAAATGCTTTCTGCATATACGTTGAAGAGTATCGGTGACAATATGCACCCTTGTCTGACACCTCTTTTTATCGCTATATCTTCTGTTATTTCGTTCTCACAACGAACTACAGCCGTTTGGTTCCAGTATAGGTTGTGTATTATTTTTATATCATTTTCATTTAGGTTGACAGCTCTCAAGATTTCTATTAGTTTGTCATGGTCAACACAATCAAAAGCTTTTCTATAATCAATAAAGCATAAATATAGTCTATGATTCATGTCTCTGCACTTCGAAGCAAGGAAATTTATTAGACATAATGCTTCCCGGGTTCCATAGCCTTTCTTAAAACCGAACTGCCATTCTCCAGAATTATTTTCGCATGTTTCATATATCCGTCGATGTATTATCTTCAAAAATATCTTCAGTATGTGTGACATAAGGCTTATTGTTCGGTAGTCGCTGCAATCTGACGAATGAATTTCTTTGGCAGTGTTACGAACACTGATCTCAGCCAATCAGTCATGAGCCTTCCTGACTGATAGATTTCATTGAAGAAATCAGTGAAAAATATCATCATCTGCTCGTCTTCAACTAATATTTGGAGTACCTCACCATGAATACCATCAAGGCCAACTGTTTTTCCTACTTTCAGGTTTTTTATCGCTTCTATTACTTCTTCTTTTTTGATTTTAATTATGCCAGACACGACAGGACAATTCTCTTCTGCCATAGATGATTCTGTTCTTCTATTCTGGAATAGTTCCTGTACATAATTCCTCCATGTTGTTAGTCTATCGTGGATATTGGCCAGAATATTACCATTTTTGTCCTTTAGTACGGCATACCTCTTCTTTCTCCTATTAATAATATAAATAATAATCGTAACAACAATAAAAAATATAACCGCTCAGGTATTTATCAAATTTTATGTAATACTTGTTATAAAACATACATTAGGCAAATACGCAGAAATTTTATATACTAAATATAAAGAACACATCTACGCAATAAAACACAAATATCGGATGCAACATAAGTCAGTTGTCCGATTTGCAATTTTTAAAAAAATAAAACTTATCAAAACACAATTTGTTTTCTACGTCGCATTTATTCGATTTATTATAAAAGTAACACTACAAAAATACTAGATAGAATTACATCTTATGTTCAAATTGCTTACCACCTTGTTTGTTACATATTACACCCCTTTCATAAACAGAAAATCACAGTTTTCGAAAAAATTCGGGAGTTTTAATCAGACTCTTCTTGGATTATTTGTTTCAAATGCTTAAACTCGATCTTTAAGAACTCCCCCTAATGCAAAATTCTATCGTGTTAAATCAGGAGAACGTGAGGCCACTCGATAGCACCTCACCGACGATCCACTCTCCAAAGTGGTCATTCATAAAACTTTCACGTTTTCGGCTGAAACGGCAAATAAAATAACAAAACCAAGACCACACACAACCTCTCTTGCTGAACAACGATAAACTAGTCAGAAAACAAAATTCGTTCGAGTTATTTCAAGCGGTACAGCTGCAAAGGTCAAGAAACCAACGCTCGTGCGATGTTTGAGAGCGACAACTGATTTATGCCGCACACTGTATATTGAAAAATCAACAATAGCTGAACATGCTATCAACAACCATACCTTTAAATATGATATTACTAAAAACTTATTCACTTTAAAGTACGAGTATATCAATAATTACGTAATGCTAAATTTCACTGAAAATTATTACATTAATAAATATAAGGATATTTGTTTCAACCACAATTTCCTAAATCCAGATAATCCATTATTTAATATTTAACATATTCTACTTTACATTAATATAAAATTAAATTTAAAAATATCACACTTAACTCAGATTTTTAGTATTTATATTATTTTTTATTTTATTGTCATTTTTTACATTATATTTTTTTCATTCCTATAATTTTACTACCATTATTTACCTTATTAGTTTTTTACCATTTTTAACCATTTTTAATCATTTTCATATGTCTTTATTTATATGTAAATAATCACTCTCGTTTCGTCCGACCCCTAATTAAAAATCGATATATTGCTTGTTTCTAACGTCGTTTGTTTTTTTGAATTTAACGTTATTACAATCGCTGTGATCATGGAACTATCGGCTTCAAAACGCGTCAGCGTAAGTATTTAAATATATTATTTTATAAAAAGTGTATGTCTCTATTTAATCAAAAATAATTTTGAAATAATGCGTGCAACAAACTTTAATAATAAGGAACAGGATATCTGAGACACGGGAATTGCTTGAAAGGGTACAATGAGGGCGACCGACAAAACAGAAAATCCGCTGTATTCCCCATACAAGCGACTAGGAACCCATATTAGTCATGCTTGCAAACTTTGTTCTTTGACCTAAATTTCATATGCAATATGTTATTAATCTGTTTCAGTTTTTAAGTTTCCTTTGTTTGTAACAACTTCTTTTTTTGTTTTACTTATTTTCATATGCAGACATGCTCCTTTATCAGCTTCACTTAACTCTTATGATTTACAATATCTACAAAAAATTGATTTAGAAATTTCTTCTACTGATCACACACACACACACACACACACACACACACACACACATATATATATATATATATATATATATATATATATATATATATATATATATATATATAGTAAAGGGGTAGCCCAGTGGTTAAGGCGCTTGGCTACCAAACCATTGATTCTAAGGCTAATTAAGGAAACAACAGTGGAACGACGACAGATAGGAATAGATTGAAACCAAGGCAGGAAACTAGGAACCGGTTGAATAAGACGGTACTGTGAAAAGCGATTTGAGAATAAAGATGGATACATGTCAGACCAAAGTCTGGAATGATTAGAGCGTGATAGAGAAAGAATGTCTGAGGAAGAGAAGGAGTCGAGGAAAGGACCAATGCGGGCGGCTGAGCGAGCTAAAGAGTCAGCTGAGTCATTTCCCGCAATATTGGAATGACTAGGGACCCATAGAAAGTCTATGAAAATGGAGCGGAACGAGAACAAAGAGGAGACAAGAGATCGAATAGAGTGTGTGATACCGTCAGAAGTATAAGAAGGAGGAGAGGAGATGGTTTGAAGAACGCCTTTGAAATCAGAGACAATCAGAAATTTGTGAACCCCAGCCGTAGAGGATATGAAATGAATTGCACGAAGAATTGAGATCGACTCGGCCGAGAAGATAGAGCAGAAGGAAGGAAGTCTGAAAGACTCAGAGTGTAGCAACGTAGGAGACGTATACGTACCACCCACGCCCCCATCACTCTTGGAGCCATCCGAGAAGATTAAGGCATGGGAAGGAAAAGAAGAGTTCAGCAGCTGAAGGAATTCGAAGTTGACTACATTGTAAGAGGAAGAATTAGCTCGGACTGGAAGAGAGGAGAAATTGATGGGGTGCCATATGCTATTAAAGTCGAAAGAAAAGTAAGGAAGACTGTTATAAGAGGAAACGTAGGAAGAAAAATTGGAAACACGAGCAGCTATATGCGATAAAATCGGAATTCTATGAGGCGCCAAGCGCTAGTGATTTTTGATATAAAGATAGGAAGGGATAATATTGGATGACAAAATGGGGAGGCGTTTTATTAAAAATCGATAACCGAGGAGTGAACGACAAATGGAAAGAGGTTGAGTGGAAGATTCAGATAGAATCGCAGGAATAGGAGAAGATCTTAAAGCGCCAATGTATAGGCGAAGGCAGGAATTCTGAATTGCGTCAAGTTTCGAAGGGAGAGACTTGGAGGCATTGCCATAAATGAAGGAACAATAGTCGAGTTTGGACCGCGGTAGCTGGCTTATTTTCCTACATTGTTAGTTCATTATTATTATTATGATAATGATTATTATTATATTGCCTTCTTATCAGTAAAAGATTATTATATTTAATGACGCCACTTTGTTACAGTAAATAGCGCTCCACAAATACACCAATTCGTTTAAATGTATGTATACACTGGCGCACCCAAGGGGGGAAATAAACGGACACTGTTAATAATGGCCAAATTTGTTATCGGCAAAATTTTTAACACTAAAAATTAATATTTGATAAAAATATAAAGTATTTTTAAATAATACATTTTACGCAAAAATAAATATATAAATGAGAAAAGAGAGAGATATATAAATATACCAAACATGCTCGGCCTCCGCCTTTATATTTTCCTATATGCTACTCTTTTAGCCCTCCCCCGGACAAATCCTGGATGCGCTAATGTATATATATATATATATATATATATATATATATATATATGTGTGTGTGTGTGTGTGTGTGTGTGTGTGTGTGTGTGTGTATTATAGGACAAACAAAGAAGTCCTTCATAATTAAATAAATAAAATAAAATTCGGTGTACAGCATTTGGCCAACATCCTAATCACAGGCAAATTCTCAATAACTTTCAGTATTATCCAGGATATATACGTTTGGATTTTTTTTGAAAATTTTTATATATAAGAATATGCAAACTGGAACCTTCGATCCTCGCCAATGCAAAATCCCCTTTAACTGCCAAATGATAGTTGCATAATGTTTATAAAAGAGTAGATTTCAAATTTATTATTTTTCAGTTCATTTTATTACTAACTTTAAATTTTTTTAAACTATCAATTTTTGTTTCTTTCGCATTTAATTATCTACCTTGCTTTATAGGTATTATTTTTAATTGTCATTTAGTCTACACTCTTCAATCACGAACATAATGTCCGAAATAAGTCAGCAACTTTTTTATATTCTTTATTTATAACTTACTAGCTGTGTCCCACGGCTTCGCCCGTTTACTAATGCCTGTTTAAATCTGTACCTAAAAATTCATAAAAAAATGTTTGTTTTATTTGGAATTGTATGGTGAAAGATGTTTATCACCGTCCAACGGAAACTAGTCTTCACGTTTCAAGTTTAGCTAAAAATTATCGATTTTTCTATAACCTGTTCGTCGTGATCTAACAAAAAGTTTTACTCAACTAAACAGCACACACAGCCATCGTTTTAAAAAATCCGAGTTTTTTTGTTGTTTTTTTTATTATTATTATTTGAGCTCGCTGACAAAGAGCACATTGACCCATGTTCGACAAGAAAGAAAAGTATTGCTGAATTAATTATTTAAATTCGTATGCGGTCAGATATCGCATCAATGAAGGATACAAGGGGAACGACAACAGATAGCGAAGGAACGGAGAGAACAGATTCAGCACTATAGGGAGCAGGAATATTAAGTCTCAGAAGTTGAGAGTAGAGAAGGAAACGTTCAGACAACAGAATGGAAGGATGTGGTTAGAATTACATTCGTGGATATCATTTGGAGGATGTAGCGGACAGTAAGGAAGTCTGAAAATCGATAGCGAGATGAAGGAAGCAAACTATGATCGAAACGCAACCGACATAAAGAGGAAATAAAATATCGCACGAAACCAAGGATTAACTCTGGAAGATACGGCTGAATAGAAAAATTTAAGAGGGAAATTGGTTAGAAAAGGAAAAAGGGTATGAGTCTGATCAAAGTCTATAATGGAATTTTTTAGATAATGCAAGTAAATTATTAGCAGTGAACTTATTAATGGGGAGTCCATTAACAGCTACACCATGAGACAACTGACCAACTCTTTCATTTCCTTCTATACCAATCGGAATGTGGTAAGTTTGGAAAAGGTTATGGATAATCGAGCGAATACGAAGAATGATAAAGCCCGAGTTATTCACACGGTGATCTCGCATAGTTACATATTTCTTTTTCAATCATATCTTTCAACCACTCTGTCTCGAGCTTTTTATTAAAATTAATTTATTAACGCAACAGTAAACTGCAGTAATTGAGTAAGGATTTTAATATTCCTGGTAGAAAATTATTAAAAAAAATTTCAAAAAATCTTTCTCATTTGATATTTTTGGTATATGATGTGTTCAAATGAGCTTCCTAATAATCAATGCAAATGGTTTCGGTGAGGCGTAATCATTATTTTATACCAAAAACGGAGTGAAGCTTTTGATACAATTGAACTTCAGGGTACTTAAAACAATTTTGGTATGCTGTATAAAGAATATTAAGACAAAACTATTTTTTTTCCCTACCCTGGGTGCGCCAGCGGCCTTGACCCAACAACATGAAAAATTAAGAGATATAACTAAATAACCAGGCGGTCAGAAATGGAAAAGACAAAGGACAGCAGCAACGAAATAACTGAAGGCAATGGGAAGGAAAGAATATAGGTAGCGTTAAAGGGAGTAGGAAGACCCAAAACTAAAAGTTTAACGGTTTATGTATTTTTTGGAAAATGTTTTTTTATCCATTTTCACACCTTCAAGTTCAAATTTACAAAAAAGCGTTCTTACTTGACATCATCAGTATTGACTTTTGTATATTTGATTTAATTTAATGATTTTCAGATATTGAAAAAAAGGTAAACAGACCTGTATTTTACAAAAAAATTGAAACATGTCAGTAAGCCACTACTTTTTGCATCTTTATGACTCTATAAGTAGTATCATCATAACTTTCTCCCATTAGTTTAACTTTCATAAGTAGAGAGTTCTCTTTTTCCCAATAATATTACGTTTACAAAATTTATTAACCCTTCGGAAAAAAATCATATTATCGAAGCCGTCATATAAAACGAAATGTACTAGAGCGTCTTCGTAAATTTGAAACTAATCTTTTCTACCACTACTGATAATGCGTATTACGTTAGCATGGCCCGTCTTTGGAGCGGACCATTTTTTCCTTGCATTTATGAATAAATGAACGTTCAACATACTAGAGTAAACCGAGTCATTTTATGGAACCTTGACGGAATTAATGAATGTAGCGAGACCGCTGCTCGTTTTCGGTCAGCTGACATCACTTTAATATATTAATAATAATAATGGTAACAACACTTTTAAAGTAATGTATTTTTATTGTGATATACTGTGATCGTGAAGTGTTTAACTTCGAAACACGGTCGGCGTTTAAATACAAATGCCTTAGTTTAAAAGTGTTACTATTATTATTATTATTAATAACTTAATTTTACAAATAATGTGTAATTTAATTAATAACATTAATGTCGCCACTTTCCCGAATTACACTCCTGTATCCAATTCGAAACTGGATGATATACAGCTGAGAAGGACACTTGAATTCAAAATGAAAAACCAAATTCTTCTCTAGGCGACCTTTAGTTGAACTATCTCGAAATACATTTATAACTTCCATCGTTTAAAACGTTGTATTTTACGCTCTTGTTGTTTAAAGAAATTTTGAACATAACTCGCAATGTTCCTCCGAAAGGAGCTTATTCCAATGTACACACACAATTATTAATAACCATCATATTACCAAAAAAGATATTAAATAAAACATGAAAATATAAAAAATAATTTCCGATTATAATACATTAAATTTTGCTAAAGCGTATTATATAAATAAATTTAAAAATATTAAATGCCCAATTTTCATAATTTATAATTGTTGTTTACTTATTATTATTAAAAATTCATTTATTATTCAACGTTTTATTACCATAACTTTTAAATACAATTTTTATATATCGTCTTTATAATAATTTAAACTTTATTATATTTAATACGTTGCAGTTTTCCTTTTTTTACTATGTTCCCGAAACACATGTCGGTATTTACATATAAATATTTTTTAAATATATTTTCTGATTTAGTTGAAATTAGAAGTATTTTTCATTTAGAACAAACATCAGAAATAGTCTTAATACCTTGTTACGAACTATTTCGCGGACTTCACTTATAGGATATTACTGCTAATAAAGTGTTATCAGCAGACACGACATTTAGAAACCGCTGGTAAACCATAAATTAAAAAATGACGCAGTCAACTGAAATTTATTCTTCTATAAGTGCTGTAGACGAGACTATCATCTGAGGATCCAGAAGGCAGCTCATGACAAGATCGATTGAGTGCATACATATAACACGATCCATGTGAAAACTCGTTGGACCTTTACATGATATATGTTTCCTATAATGCACAATGTAGAAGAGTAAATTTGAATTTATAAAAAATAAAAAAGTTAGTCTATGATTTACGCAGAGCAATTACTATTCAAGCTCCTATACAATTTTTTTTATCACATGGCGCATGCTTGATCAAAAATTCAATTTTATTGTTGGAGACGATTTAGAAAACATATCCTATTACGAGTATTTAAATTAACCGTCGAAAATCATAAAACCAAAATTTAACAAAGTGTAAATATTTTAAGAAAGCAACTTCTTTATAGTGCCATACTTAATTACTGAGCGTCGGCGACTACCTACTCGTACATCTCAGCTGTACAGATACAGGCATAGTGTACTAGGCAATTATTATATGCAACGCAGGTGTACATACGCAAGACTACATTCGGAACTGATTAGTAATCGTTTGATTTACATCGACATATACAAGTGCAGTCCTATTTATGTCTGCTGTATACTGACCTAGCGCGCATATGATGTTATGCATGTTTGCCATTGCCTTTTCCACGTGATTATTAGCGAATATTTATTTATTTATTTCATTCTTGTAATAAGTTCTCTCGTCGCCTGGGATCGAACCCGTGACCTCCGTAACGGAAGTCAAGCGCTCTAGCAATTAGGCTATCGCGACGACTAAAAAAGCAACATCTTTTTTAATTTCCATCTGTTTTATTTTTCTTTTAGGGGTGAAGGGGGAGATCGCCCATGGCTTTAACTCAACCATTATTAGGAAACTAGATTCTGATTTGTAAGGCAGAACTTCATCCCGCCATTTATTTCTTTACATCTGATGTGGAACATGTATAAAAAAATTAAAACCCACCAGCTTTTACACTAAAACTTTTATACCGCTAAGAAGAGAAAAAATACGGGGCATGTACCATTGACTAAAATGCGGTTATTTGCACGTTTTCAGTATTTTTTGCCGACCGTAAACGCGATTGATGTACCCGGGATGCATAAAACAAGTTTTTTTTTTATCTAAATCTAGCTTTACATTTCTATATGTAATATTTTTAATGTCTTTAAACTTACAATTTCCCAAAAGTTAAAAATTTTACGGATACTTCCTTCTCTCTCTATCTATCTATCTATCTATCTATCTATCTATCTATCTATCTATCTATCTATCTATCTATCTATCTATCCATCTATCTATCTATCCGTCTATCTATCTATCCATCTATCTATCTATCCATCTATCTATCTATCCATCTATCTATCTATCTATTCATCTATCTATCTATCCATCTATCTATCTATCTATCTATCTATCCATCTATCTATCTATGTCTCTCTCCCGCTCTCTCTCTCTCCCTATATATATATATATATATATATATATATATATATATATATAAGTAAAAAGTAAAGCAAGTCCCATACCCTTAACAGGACGTTGGGGATTGTGAAGTTAAGGTTCACAGTGTACTAAGCCCAACGGTAATAATGAGGGTAGGGGGTAATTTCCTTTCTTTCGGCCGCCTTTACTTTTCCAGATTTCCCTGGTACTCAATTATTTCAGGCTGGGAAAGCGATTCGGATCCGGATTGAGACAATATATATATATATATATAAATATATATATATATAAATATATATATATAAATATATATATATATAAATATATGTTGCAAGAACAGTATTTTTGCAGCACCGTTTGCCCAAGGAATGCTTTCATTAACCCATTTAAACGTGTTGTTGTTCCGCCTCATTCGATTTTTTAAAATATTTCATCGATTTTTCTTCTAGTAATTCGAGTTTTTTTTTGGGGAGATAATTTGCATCTTTCAGAATTGCGGAAAGAAATAAAGAAGGGGGAAAAGTGCGGTCTTCTTTGTCCAGCTCAAAGGACAAGAGGAGAATAATTATTTTCGCCGACAACTTCGGGTGAAAAAAGAGCAAAAAACAAAACTAGTGCCGAAAACAACGATCAAGTTTGGAACGAAAAAAGAGATTAAAGAATGACCGCGAGGAATAGAACGAAAAGAAAACTTTAATGATGCGGGCAATCTCGTCCGACCAGCCGAAACCGTAAAACGACCAGAACGGATAAACATCGATGCTGAATCGCGGAAAAACATGATACATCGATATTTTTCCAATGTCCCAGCTCAAAGAGTAAAACTATCTTTAATTACATTCGTAGGCGCGCTACGTCGAGAAAAGCGACTGAAGGCGAAGCGGAGGTAGCAGCAACTGCGAATCGTAAGAATGATGATGACAGGAGGAAACCACACTTTGAAAATTTCAGCAATCGACTAAATGAAGCGGAAAATTAGAAAGTTACTAAAATTTGAGTACACGCATCTCCTTAATTAAATCCAAATTGCTTCGTCGATCGACTGGCTGCCCTCTCCCAGCGACGCTCGGCAACAATAAAATCAAGAAGGACACCGGCTGAAATATTTTCCCCACTAGCGACCTGCTCGGGCCCGACTAGAGCGGTAAATCAGCAAGCGCAGTTAAATGTACGCTCCCCATTCCGCAGCTGGAAAAATTTATTCAATAATAAAACCGCCGACTGAACGGACAAAAAACAACATAACTGCTTCGGCTGCCAGCGCCCGATTTAACGAACTAAATTTAACAAACTTTAACAAAGTATACTTTTTTCGTTTTTTTCTCCCCTTTTTCTGATTGCTTCGCTTTTTTTCTTAGCTTTTATACGACGTCGTCATTATTCCGAAGCAGGGAAAAATGAGGAAAATAAACCAGCCACCGATGAACCAGAGGACAATTTATCTTTTAAACTCGATAGCACCACTGGCACACTGAAACATTTTACTTATATACATATATATAATAATGTGTGGGTGTGTCGGTATATGTTTATACATAGTTAGCAGTTGTGTGTATATGATTTAACAAAGTTAGTACTAATATATCATAGTTAGTGCGTATATATATATTTACATATATATTAATTGCAACGTAATTCTTAGGCTACCCCCATTAGAAAAAATGTCCCAATTTTATGTAACGTTTGTTATATTTTGTAAGATTTTTGTTATTGTTATTTTAAAAATGTCCCAATTTTATGTAACGTTTGTTATATTTTGTAAGATTTTTGTTATTGTTATTTTAAAAATGTCACAGTTTTATGTAACGAAACAATGTCTTAATTTTATATAATGAAAGTTAAATGTTAGGATAGGATTTTTATGATTATGTTTTGTTTTTTTTGTGTTGATGCCAGTAAGAATTACATTGTAAATTTTGATCATTTTATACAAAGTATAGAAGAGAAAGATGCAGAAATGAAAACAAAAGGGGTCAAGAGGCAACTTGCGAGGCTAAAATGGCTGATTTTTATATATATATATATATACATATATATAGTGTGTCACAAAAATGTTTGCACTTTCGTCAATTTCACATTACAAGGGGACCCGAAAATAATGTAAAAAGAAGTAGTAAGACAATTGCGAAGGGTATTTGATAAAGTGGGGTGTGATGAGGAAATATGCGTACACAGAGACAGCAAAGGAAGAAGAAGAGAAAAATAAAAAAGGATAACGTAGAATAAAAACCCAAATTTACAGCTCACAAAAATGTTTGCACTTTCTTCTATAGCGGGATTAATACGTTTTTTGTAATCACGGAATGAGTCATCCCTGAATGCTAGGTAGTGAGTAATACGTTCCGAGATAGCTGTACGTATGAATCTGCTTAGAAGAAAACCTCATTGTGTGCATCGTACGCATGAAAAAGTCAGACATACAACTTTGAAGGAAAGTGTGATTGAAATTGGAAGGATGCCCGAGAAACGAACGTCCCCGGAGAAGATATAACTCGTGGTTTGGCGCCGAAAGAATGGGAAATCGTACAAGAAAATTTGCGAGATGCTTCAAATGAAGGAGAGGACGGTAAAATAAATCGTCGAACGATAATCAAAAGGGAAAATCGAATTGATCTCTGTAATAGGTCCGGTGGTCATCCATGGATTTTCAATGCGCATGAAGAACGTCGAATTCTGAGGAAAGTGAACGAAAATCCACACCTAAGCGCTCCCAAACTGACGACTAAAATTAATCCCGCTGTAGAAGAAAGTGCAAACATTTTTGTGAGCTGTAAATTTGGGTTTATCCTACGTTATCCTTTTTTATTTTCCTCTTCTTCTTCCTTTGCTGTCTCTGTGTACGCATATTTCCTCATCACACCCCACTTTATCAAATACGCTTCGCAATTTTCTTACTACTTCTTTTTACATTATTTTCGGGTCCCCTTGTAATGTGAAATTGACGAAAGTGCCAACATCTTTGTGACTCACTGTATAGATATAACGTAACGCATACACATATAACGTGGGATGTGCATATGTACAAATTTTTTTTTTGCATAAACGGCTTTCTCATTATTCCGATGAAATATTCTTCCCCTTGACAGCTTCTTTTTTTTTTTTTTTTTTTTTGTGGGCGCGCCAGCGGCATTGACCCAACAACAAGAAAACTAAGCTAAAAAACTAAATAACTAGACGGTCCGAAATGAACGCAACAAAGGACAGTAGTGTGGACACCACAGAAGATGAGGGAAAGGAGAGGATAAAGGAAGAGAGTTATAGGGAGCAGGGAGACCTAATGACAAGTTTGCCAGCTTTGTTAATGAATTAGTAAAAATATTTGAAGCGAAATTTAGAAATTTTGAATTACCCTCTGCAAACTTTTTATCAAACTCATTTCAATACGCAAAATTACGAAGAAAACACCAACTTCAACGTTAAATTCGTTTTTTTTTTGTTTTTTTTTGATAATCCCCGCTTGTGTTATTACTAGGAAATTTTTAGCACCGGTTGAATTATCGGATCCTTAGCGGTGTTGACGAGGGACTAGGCGATCTTCCACGTTGGCCCTATACAGAAAATAAAGTTGCCGATATGAATTGCCAGAATGATGAAAATTACAATGATTATAAAACAATAACAAACACAGAAATCTACCATCGCTCGGGATTGAAACTGCTGTTACATTTCGTCAGTTATAGGTTTTAATTTGGTGAAATACAACATTAATTGCTAAAATGATGAGCAGGAAGGGAAAAAAATGAAAAAGTACAATAACGATAAATAGGAGATTTAAACATGCAATTCCTAGTTTAAATTAATATTAACGAAAACACAACCTCAGTTTTCCTTATTAATATTAAATATAAATAAATAACTAAATGCGGAAGCAAAAATATATTTCAATTAACAAAATAAATAAAAATCAATCGATATATCTCAGAGCGACATCTGCGTGATCTGCAATAACATATATCACTTTCGAAAGATGCTAGTTGATTTTTTTTATTTTATATACTAACTAATTAATAAATTTCTGATTTTTTTATATGTTTATTTATTTATATGTTTATTTGTTTATATGTTTATTTATTTATATTTAATTAAGTTACTTTTTAATTACACTTTTCGTTTATTTAATCAAATATTGATCGATCACCCCGCTATTTCAATCTTTTTCTATTCACTTTCGTTTTTTTTCTTTTTTTCATTTTCGATTCTTCAGTTCGCATTATACAGCAAGACAAACAGCTGCTGCAGTTGCTGAAACGGCAGACGTTTAACATTACTTTGCCTCGCATTAAAAGTATATAAGTTGGCAACAGCCTTCCGTTCACCACACAAAAAAGGAAAACCAATGGAGCAAATTTATTGTTAGATTTTATAGTTTGGGAGCTTCTTTTATCCTTCCAAATTTTAGTTTTTTTGGAAGCTTTTCGTCTGCTTTCTTTCTATTCTGTATTCACAATGAGTTAAGAGATATCCTACGTTCCACCACTTTCATTACCGCTAATCGCTTTTCTTCCAATTATTTGATTAGTTCTGATTCCATGAGCGCCATATCTTCTCCCCTTTCTGATCAATCTAGTGACTTTATTATTGCCCGTACGCGTTCACTCATACATACTCAGTCTTCTCTCCGTTTGATCCGTATTGGTTCCTGTGGATTCCTAGTCACTCAGACATCTGCTGATTCTTTGGCTCGAATTACCCCGCTTTCTCCCGTTTCCTTTGTTCAGAAAAATCCTATCTTCTAACTTCCTGCCGCTGTGTAAAAGTTTCCATTTTAAATTTTGGTCAGACATTTACGTATCATTTTTTCCTAATCTTGTATCTGTTTGTCCGACGTAGTCTGCTTGCTAATCCGTGATTCCTTTTGTTTCCCTCATTTCGTCGTCTGTTGCTGTCTCCGTTTATCTTCTGTTCATTTTCGTTTTTCATTAACTTTCATCTCGCATCGTTCTCTCCATTCAAATGATAAAATTGTTCGCGACGCAAATCACGTGTTCTCTGAGTGTTCATCTCCTCCTGCGGACTGTTATGATCTGTACTCCAGTTTGCTGAGGCTCAAACTCCCTGCTGCTCCTTATAACACTTTATATATCCTGTCCTTTCCTTCCCCTCTCATCATTCCTGTTGTACTGATTACTTCTTATTAACGACATCTGATCGTATTATAATATAAATCGACTCTTTCCTCTCTTGTTTCTGGATAAATCTGGGGTTGATGGCCCCCAAAAAAAGAAAAAAATACCGGCATAACTAATTTATCAAAGCCCATCCAGTTAATCATATCGTTTCGCTTTGAACCTGTTTTTAACCATGGTAATATTTTTTTCTATCGTAAATTTACTGGATATAATGAAAAAAATGATCACTTATTAAATCAATAATATTATCTGGAAAATTTCATTTTACAGTCACAATAAATTTAGCGCCATTTACTATTATTCGCAGAAACATTAAATCATGGATATGTTTTTTGAGGATTATCAATTTTTTCTGTATTCAAATATTACGCTATATTTTCTGTAGTTATTTTAAAATATATGGGTGGGGGGAAGAAAGAAAAATTCTATCGTCTACGTTAATTTTGAAAAAATGCAAAGTAAAGTAAATTTTTTTTAGTTCCAGTAAAATTCCTAGATAATTTAAAAAAATATTGATTGTGTCATCGTGACACATTTTTTTGTATTCGTTTTTTTTTTCTTTTTTTTTTTTTGTACGAAACAAAAACATATTTATGTTAATAGAATTTCCCTAAGTAATTACTGTAGTTATTATTGTTAATATGAAAAAAACATAGTCAGCATTATCACCAGCATCAGTAAAACTTAAAATTCATTGAATTCAATTTTTTTTATGAATCAAATTTTAACATTATCTTTGTCATAATTTTTATTTGTTCGATAATTTAGCGTAGGTTTGTAAACGAAATGAATAGAAATTTTTTTTAAATGTAGTCAAATAAGAAATTGGAAATATGATAGGTAGAATTCATATGAAAATATGTTCACATCATATAAAATCGTAAGTGCACTTTTTTTTTTTCATATCTTGTTAGAAAGTTGTTTTTTTTTAATATTATTTCTATTCGTCAGCAAGGACATTAACCCAAGAAATTGGATTAAAGAGAAATCAGATTTTTATGCTGCGTGAAACATTCAACAAGAATGTGTCAAGCTCCTGGACGACAGAAAGAGTGGGAAGGGGAAGAATAAATGCAGCACAGTAAGGAGTAGAAACATTGCTTGATAAGAGAGAGGAGTACAAGGAAGATTGTTCAGATAAAAGTGATAAGCATTCGAACATTATGTGATCAGGATCACATACAAAGTGGCTGTTACGAGAATGTAAAGGACAATATGGAGATGGCGCGAGAAAGAATCGAAAAAGCGACGAAGGAAGCAAAGCGGAAGCGGCATATCACCGAGATGCTGAAACGAAGCACAAAAGGGAAGTCAAGAAACCAGGAGCAGAGATGAAGAGAAGGCTGGATGGACAAGTAAAAGGAATCCGGGTTAGAGAATGAGGAGTAGTAGGAGTTGAACCATAACTGGTAATGCGCCGCGGAGGACAAAAACTTAATATTAATGGATGGAAATGTAGTAAGGAACCTGCCGGAAGAAGAAGCTCGCCGGGCTAATGAGTCAACTAACTCATTTCCTTCTATTCCGGAGTGACTAGGGATCCAAAGGAAATCAATCTGGATTGCACAAAAAAGGAAGAGGCCATGGATCAAGGAACGTATAAAAAGGATTACGTAATCGGTAGAGTGGGAAGGCAGAGGAGATGCAAAGCCTGTAGCACGCTTTGAGAGTCTGATAGAATAAGGATATTACGAGAGACCCTCGAAGATCTGATAAAGAAAAGTGCATGGAGGATAGCAATAGACTCGACACAGAAAGTTGAACAGAAGCAGGGAAGTTTAAAGGACTCAGAGCGATTTAAAGAAGGACACTTATGCTTTTGGAACCATCCGTGTAGATTATAACGTAGTTAGAAAAGCGAGAGTTTAAAGTTTGTAAAAATTTCGATCTAACGACATGGTGCAGAACGAGTCTAAGAGGAACAGGAGAATAAAAGCAATTAATTGGAAGAAGGAAGGAGGAAAAGTTGAAAGAAAAATATGGGAGCTTACCGTGAATGTTATTGTAAAAATTAAAGGAGTCGAGTAGAAATAAGAGACAGAATTGGTGTATTATTGGTACTAAATTTCCAATCCTGTAGAATAAGGGAATAAGAAGGAATAAGTGAGGAAGAGGAAATAGGCAGACGTTTAATGAGGAAGCGGTAACCTAAATAGGAACGCCGAATAAAGAGTGGAGGAATGTGGGTTTCAGCTTAAATAGCAGGGATAGGAGAAGATTTCCGAGCTCTAAGGCAGAAGCGGAGGCAAGTATTTTGGACGCGATCGAGCTTGGAGAGCAAAAACCAGGAAGAGTTACCATAAATAAAACAGCAATAATCCAGAATGGAGCGGATGCAGGATTTGTAGAACATGAGCGAGATGCACGGATCAACTCCCTAGTTCGTATGTGAAAGGACTTAATAAAGTTGAGCCTTTTTAGTGATGACACGTATATATGGTTAATATGCTTGTGGAACGAAAGACGACTATCCAAAAATACTCCCAAATAACGGAAATAGTTATCAAGGGGGATCGGACTACTATTTAAGGAGAGACTACGTGTTCGATTCAAAAACGGGCAAAAGAGATGCGAAGAAGCGTACCAATCCTGGGTCACACGGATTGGCGGTGACGCTAAAGGTCACAATAGGAGCGGTTGATTGCTGTTTTTGGCGGAAAAGCACTGCGTCACATTAGATCCAAGTACTTAAGTGTTATTACTAAATTTTTGTGTTGAAGTGTTCGTGGTAATTGTTAATAAAGGCAGTGTTCCATTATTAAGCACTGCCTTTCAAAGTTTTTATTGATTTTCACAACAGTTTCCGTTATGAAACATGTAATTGTGGCGATTCCCTGTTCCCTAGTACCGGTCATAAAATTGTCCCTTGGGCTTAACGCACACGGACCACCCGTCGACCATATCAGCCACACGTTGCGACTGCCGTTAGAGCTAACAACAGGAAATGGTCCGGGTCTGAATAGTATTGCGTTTTTCCCATCATTTTTATGTTCCAAATGGTATTACCCACGACCGACCACCTTTTTGTGGTTCTGCTGTGGTCGAAAAGTGGTCCGTGTGCGTTAAGCCTTAACGCCGTGCAGTGAACAAGTTGTTTTTTCTCGTAAAAAGTTATGCTCATTATAATAATTGTTGTATGTTGTTTCGGAGCAGAGAAAAATGAAAATAAATCGAAATAAAAGAGACAAAAAAAAAAGGAAAATAAGACCAACAAAGTTTACAAACTACGACGGTAGATAAGGTTTTTATCTTGAGAAAAGCTTCGTCGTGCTAAAACATCTCAAAAAACACTCTACATAATAAGACATCGGCATTGAAAAGTGACGTTGCAACCAAAGATCGCTAAATTCTAACACCTTTTCACCCGAGTACGAACAAGTTTTAGTGGACCACGTAAAACATTTGCCCAATCTGCAGCTGATAAAAAAAAAAGTTTCTGAAGTTAGCTTTCGACTTGGCTAAAGCTATGAAGATACCGTATCGCTTTAACAAAAAGAAAGGTACTGTTAGGAAGCGTTTTTACTTCGATATTAAGCAGAGATATCCTGACAAGAATGATGCGAGCCGTAGGGTTTAACAAACTACAAGCGAATGCCGTTTATAACAGCTATAAAAAACTGAAGACACAGTACCAATTTCCACCCTCTAACATTTAGAACTGCATTAAAACTGCAGTCACTGCGTACACAAACATTAAAAAGTTCTTGCTCCGAAAGCTGTCCGTCAAATAGGAAAGCTCACTTCTGCTGAGAGGGGCAAAAATATGACAGTTTTGTTTTGTGTAAGTACTAACGGCCACTACGTACCGTCATTTTTTGTATTGTCTAGACAGAGGGGATAAATGATCGGCTCGTGATTAATGCTACAGTCGAAAGCGTAGGCATAACCCAGCCAGAAGGCGCTGGATAAACAATGATACTTTTCTACGATGGTTGCAGCTATTCGCGCCGACAAAAGAAAGCCCTGTCCTGCTCGTACTGGATGACCATTGTAGCCACAAGATCCTGTGGCGATCACCAATTTTTGTCGAGAAAACAACATTCATTCGATAAGCTCACTGCCACACACGACCCACAATCTAACTGCTGAACACAACATTAATGAAACCACTTAAAGATATTTATAACCAGCGTGTTGCAACATATAGATAAGAGCAACCTCGGATAACTGACTACGATATTGCTAGTCTGGTCAATGAAGTGTTTACAAAAGTATCTTGGCTGGATATTGCGGTTTCTGGGTTCATCAAATGAACAGGAATTTGTCCATTTGATAAGCATTTATTTTCTGATCCGTACTATTTGGTCGCAGATATGACCAATATTCCGCTTGAAGAGCTAGGAACTTCCTCAAATGCGCTGCATTGGATCGGGGAAGTTTCCATTCAGTGATTTAGTCTTTCCAGGTAATTCATCTACCACTTGCGATGCAGAACTGTCAAATAATTTGGTCTCAGAAAAATCCACAAACTCTCCTAAAAAATCCACTGACGAACCGAGAATAAGTGGTCGTAAGCCATCGACGAGATTTAATCCAGATATTGTCCAATTGTCCATAAATTGTCGTCATTACCAGATGCTGCCGGAAAGCGACCAGCGGCTCGGATGAGAAAACGTGAAAAAATGAAATTCTAACATCATCATCATACAAAGTTGATGTTGAGGAAAAAGAGAATAAAAAAAAAAAAAAAACGTTAAAGAGAAAAATAAAAGAATGAAAGCAAGTTCAAAACGGCAATAAAAGATGAAACAAACCAAAGGTGTGAAAGCTAAAGGAAAAAATGAAGATAAAGTTGAGATAAAGGAACCATTAAGTCAAATATCTGACATAGGAAGAAACGAAGCTTGGATACAGTGTATCAGTTGCACTTTTGGACCAAAAACAGAAAAAAAAAAAAGAAAGGTACTTTTTAACCATGTTTTCAGCTGCTTTTTACAATTTTTTTGTACATATTTTTATTATGAAATTTTTTAAAAAAATTATTTTATTTTTCTATCCATAATTATGTAAAAAATATTTATCTTTATCACCTTTTTTTTTTTTTTTTTTATTTGTCCCCAATTCGTAATACGATGGGATAAATATATTTAGAGAATTTATATAAATAACAAGTCTGTCCTGATCCCGTCCATTTAAGTTTATGGAACCCTGACAGACTGTTTTAGTGTCAATAATAATTGGTACAATATAAATTTAATATAGGTGTACATGTATTTTACGGTGATTTATTTCAGCTACCGTAAAACTATTGAACATATTTTAAATAGTTTAGTTACTAATTGGCTAGTATTGCTAAAATCTGTATTGCTAACAGCCGGAAAGGATATGCTTAATATTATCAGGAAAGTTGCACTTTACGCAGTTATTTCAGTGTGCAATTTTATGTTTATGTAAATAATCTTTAAATAAGCCGTACCCGGTAAGAAATTGTAGATTAAAAAAAAATCGATGTAAATACTACATTATGTAGTCTATCATCTATATTTAGCAAAAAAATTTTAGCTATACCGTTATATTCGTCCCACTGCGCCTGAAATTTATTATTATAATACTTATCTAATATTATAAGTTTTTAACTGTTGGGCGTTAACGATTTTTGTTCGTATATGAAGTAAGTTTGTTGATACTGTACATTATGGAATTCTTGATTTAAATTTATATTATTTTTTATTAAAAATATGTTAATATGTGTTTCTGTATTTCGTAAGTTAATGGTTTAATACCTGCAATGACAGTGCTTGCCATGTAGCTAGTAGTCTCCGAAAACTTTTTAATATATTTTGAAATCTCCCTTAATTTTTGAACATATCTATCTATATATAATATAATATATATTACACTGCCATAAAGTATGTTAGGCAATATTACGCTTTTAGATAATGTTATTCCCTTCTTGTAATTTAGTCGGTTATTATTATTGTTGTATAATTTGTTAAATACAATTAAAAATGTATTTTGTTTTTAGTGATATAGTGAAAATGATTATAAAATTTTAAGTTATTGTCTATTAATACACCTAAGTATTTCTTTTGACTAACCATACCAATATTTAATCCATATTGCAGAAAATTTAACCTTTTATTCTTTAAGTTTTTGTTAGACAACATGTAAACTGACTTGGATTTGGTAATATTTAAATTAATTTGTTCTAACCATTTCGCGATTTCTGTACTTATCGGCTATTACTATTGCAATATCATCTACGAAAGTGAAAATGTTTACATTAATGGGTAATGTTATACATTTGAGAGAAAACTATGTTCCACAAGTACGGTCCTAAAACAGACCCTTGCGGTACTCCCATATTGGTTTCTTGCTTTTTTTGAATAATTACCGATTTGTAATAGAGTATAGCGATTTTCGAGATTCACAATGTTCAACATGCCATTATATAATCCTAGTGTTCCTTTAATAATGCAAGTAATCTATTTAAATCTAAACTGTCGAAAGCCTTTGTTATATCAAGAGTAAGTAAGCATGTACGGTAATTTTTATTTTTGTATATTCTTATTGTTTGTAAAATATTGTGAACAGCCAATTCAGACGATCTACCTGGTAATGCGCCATACTGGTTATCATTTATTATTCCGTTATTTTCTACAAATTCTTTTAATTTATGAAGAATACATTTTTCATCAATTTTACTGAAATTAGATTATTAATCAAACATTTCGCGTATCAGTTGTCAGGGTAAAAATAATAATTTTGTTTCATATCAGCTGCTCCGGTGAGCAGCAAACAATCATTGCTCATTTCATTTCAAAGAGCTGCTCCGGCAAATCAGTTCTCGGGCACTTACAATTTTCTACTTAAACGTCTTCCTGTGTCCTCATCTAATCTTATCCCGTCCTATCTTGATGATAAAAACCGGCGGCGTTTTGCTCCTTATAAAATCCCGATCTTTCTCTTGTAGCAGCTCGAGTCTCCAATTTTTCGCCTCGTGTCTTTTCTTATTCCGAGTTTCCTTACTTTTCCCATGACTTTACCAGCATTCGGCAGACTTTTAATCTCTTCTCTCTCCCTCTCCAGACCAGCTCTATCGCACATTCTACAATCCAAACCGAATTCCTCCAATTGCTTGACACATCTTTTCCTTCTCATCTAACATTCTTTACTGACAGTTCTAAAAAGGAGAATGGGGTGAGCGGCGCGTTCACCTCCCTCTCAGTGCATCACTCTGAATCCTTCAAACTCCCTTCCTTCTGTTCTATCTTCACAGCGGAATCTATCTCCATTTTACGCGCAATCTGCTTCGTTCAATTCATGTTCTGCAAGCTATTTCTTCTCCTCCTTCTCATTCCCCCAACTCTATTATTCTCTCAATTCGTTCTCTCATATCCGATCTACTCTCATCCCGCTCTATTACTATTGACTTTTTATCGGTTCCTAGTCATTCTGGAATCAAGGGCAACGAGTTAGCGAATTTTTTAGCCTGTTCGGCCGCCCACGATGGTCTCTATAATTTTTCTACTTCGGACATACTCCTTCTTTCCTCAGCTAATCATTCCCGACTATGGTCGGACATCTGTTCTTATTTATTTTCTAATCCCGCCTCTCATTATCTTCAAATACAACCGGCTGTCCTCAGCCCTGGTTTCAATCCTCTTATCAACGCTCCACGATCGTTTCCTTAATCAGACTGCGTTTTAATCACTCTCTTCTACTCTCTTTACGTTTTCGTTTTCCCCTGTCCTCCTCTCACGATTGTGTCCCCTTCATAGTTCTATAATGTGATGCAAACCACATCTTCTTTGAATGCCCCGGCATCGATTCTAAACGCTCTGCTTTGTACTCCAAAATCTTAGCACCGGGTCTTCCTGCTTCTTATAATTCTAGCTTTGTCCTTTCCTTCCCATCTCCAGCTATAATTCCTGTACTCCAATCTTTCCTAAGCTCTATTTCTAATCGTCTCTCTATTTAAACTTTTCTATAATTTTTGCAGTTGTCGGGTCAAAGCCGCTGGCGCGCCCAAAAGATGCTACTATTTTATATTATAAAAAAAAAAGAAAAAAAAAAGGATATGAAAATGGCTGCGGTGGCTGCGCGTACATAGGATCAGATGGCAGGCTTCCACAGCGACTGAAATGATCAGAAGGATAAGAAAAAATAAATAATGAATATTATACTCGATCAGTAAAGGGGGTTGAAGGGACAAAGAGAACTGAGGTTAGTTTCGGGCTGTAGATTAAAATTATTGGTTAATTTTTATATGGTTCTTAATATCTCATAAGTTCATACAATGGGCTCCGGCCGGCTGTTCGTATTTCCAGACTGCCCCCAGCCTAAAGTGTAAGGATTTGGATGAAATTCAGATCCCCTAACGGGAAATTGGATTATAATTTAATTAAATACAAGTAAACTTAAAAAATAGGTAACTTTATAGCTCCTGAACAACGATTGCGGTTGGGAGCCCTTTTCCGGGAGGCAGGGTGTTCGGATTAGCGGGACTGCAGGGAGAACGGGACAGGGGAAACTCGGATGAATTTTGAACACTGTGGCAAGAATTAGGGTTACTTTTTGCCCCCTGAATAAAGTACTTGGGTGAGTTTTTGCCCTGCGGACAAGATTTTGAAGTTGTGACGTCACAGACATGCCAGCTCTGTCTCTTATAGACTACTGTATATGTATGATAACAATTTTCACTTATTATTATTTATTTACTACATGAAATTTATTCTAAATTTCCATCACACCCTTAAAGCATATAAGTTACTACGTTTTTTTATTTAACCAAAGATCACGCGAATCAGTCTACATGTCAAAAGTTATATGCGAACAAACATATAAAAAACAACATACGCAACGAATCTATAACCTCCTCGTTTATGGTTGGTAAAAAGAAAAAAAAAACAGAGCCACTCCCTTAGGGTTGAACTTCTTTTCCCATGTTCGATGTTACAGATTTTACATAGCAATCATCAACGATACCGGTGCATCGTCGAAAAAAAAGCGGTAAAAATGATTTATCGACGAGGGGGCCTACGACTTCCCTCCAAAATGACTGCCTTCTGTAGAAAATGTTCGGACGGACGAAATGATTTTTCAAAAAGACGTCGTCTCAGTGCGTAAAATGGAAAAGCCGGTGCGATTATGAAATTCGGAAAGTGAAAAGCTAAGGCCAACGAGACAGGCAGACAGGTAAAGGCGAATTAAACGGTCGCTGTCTTTTGTACGTCTATATTACGACGAATCGAGCGAGTTTATTAGTTACTCGTTCGACTTGGTCGCTACTTCGCAGACAAATGCCGGTTCAAATTTGACAGCGAAAAAAGAAGATGAAGTTACCGAAGAGGGAGGCGAAGATTAAAGTTAAACGAAAGAACAAGGCGCGAAAACGCCACCGCCGCCTCGAAAAATAAGTTCATAATTCGTGGCAGCATCTGTTCCGAGCAGATCCGAAAGCAGAGACGAACAGTGGCAGTGTGTGAAATAGCTGACGACTCCGGTTGCAATTACGACGAACCGTGCAAGAGAAGGATAGGCCCGGAACGGTAATAAAGTTTTCATGCGGCCTGGAACCGGAGCTAAAAAGTTAGTCGAGCTTTGCGAATATAATAACGTATGACTGGTTAAAAGCGAGGCGCCACTGTGAAAAATAAAATTTCGCAAGACTTTAATCAGAAATCCGCTGGCGCCCGGTGCCTCCTCTTATGGAGCCAGCACGCGCCACTCGCCAAATTCGGCTTGACAGAAAACAATTCCGATGCGCTCGCGCCGAACAAGCTAATTATTATAAGCCACTCTTCGGTGACGTATTAAAACTTTCTCGAAATGCAGCGGTATCGTCTCTTCTCGCCTGCCCGGAAAACTTCTAAAGAATTCGAAATATGCCGGCCGCGGCTGGGGCAACAGGTTTCGCCGAGGCTAAGAAATTTCAGCAGCGAGCAGCAGTTATTGCCGATCATTACGAACGACATAAACCCGTCAATCGTGCAGTTTGGCTAATTGCGCTCGTTAAACTCTGAAGACGAAAATGTAAACGGTATCGCGTCGGTTCAGCCAACAATCTTAGCACCAGAGATACTAAAGAAAGGAAATTTTACAAGGCGCGAACCGACTTTGACAGACTAAGATCCGATCTTTTTAGCGCCAAAACCGGACAGTTCACGATTATTACTATGTACACGTTATATAACGTACTGAATTATTCAAAGTCAATCGTCCAATCTAATTTGCAGCGGCCATTATATTAGTTACCCGGAGAGTATCGATCATTTGTTATTTTGTTGTAAATTATTTGACATTTTTCAGCAACTTCATTTCCTTGTCGGTTTTTCCTCCTTATAATATTCAGTATTTGATTTATTGCGATAAACGTTGGTTGCCTTGTTTATAGTCGATTGTACCATTGCGGATTTAATAGCTTAGAGTTTTGTTTTCTCCATTAATGTACGTCCTTGGTTTTGTTGTTTATCTATAGTATGTTTAAAATAAGAAGATTAATTTTAGTTTAAAGTTCATCTGTATTGAAAGTGGCCACATATATAGTTTAGATGATGAGTAAAAAAAAAAAACATAACCTGATCATGTACACACTAAAAAGATTTTGCAAAAACAAATGATAAATAGTGAAGAAAGCCGAGTTGACTAGCTCTAGTGCCGATGACAAACTTAATTGACGAATAAAATTCGGTACTGGCGTCATATTTTGCCGCGATAACCTAGTCGCTGAAGCCCTTGGATTTCGTCACGGAGGTCCTGAGTTCGATCCAACCGACGAAAGAAATTACGAGAATGATTACAAATAATTAAATACTCGCTAACAGTCACGTGGTAGACTATGATAAAGCACCATGCATACCACATCATAAGCACGCTAGTTGATGCCTGCACGGACATACTTGGGATTAGTGACAAGTAAATTTGTTACTTCTTCGGATACGAATTCGGAACTGATCCCATATGTCATCGGACTCATATGGATTTTTACATACTCAGTACACTCAACACTGGTATTAGTTTGCACTAGTTGCCGACACAGCGTATACCAATGTTAGGTGGCATTCATTAATTATGTGAGCCTTTTTTTCTTTTAATTTGGACCCTTCCCCCTCTTTGGTGAGATTTAGTGAGATTTGGCGGTCCCCCTCCCTCGCGTGAGATTTACATTATAGTTGTTTAAGGACTAAATTTATTTTCATAAAGGAGAAAAATAATACAACATTAGAGTGTACTGTGACAAATTTGTTTAATTTAAGTAAAATTAAAAGTAAAAACAGGCAACAACATCACCTTCCCTAATTTTTCATTCATTCCATGAGCATTCATGTACTACATGTTTGTTTTTTTTTCTTTTAAAAACTCTGAACATTCTTTTTTCACTTTTTTTTTATTTTCGAAATAAAAGTTTTTAATGGCCATGAGATTTATTCATCCGGCAAAATGGCACTCCAAAAAAGTAAAAGAAAAATTTAAAAATTTTTTTTTTTTATTATCTGTATAATAATATATATTCTTTAAAAGCTGACGTGCGTTTGCGCTTAAACCATTCCTTGCTACCTTCCTCACGCTTTCGCCTCTCGTTGACCTCTTCCCCATGTTGTCCTCTCCATTCAAACGATGCGGTTGTTTGTGACACCGATCACGTGTTCTTTGAGTGCTCTGCTCTTTCGGTGGAGCGCTCGGCTCTATATTCCCACTTGCTTGGGCTGGGGCTTCCTGCTCCTTTTTGTGCTCGTTATATCCTGTCTTTTCCTTCTACACTTATTATCCCCTCCATTGTTTCCTTCTTATTAGCGATAGCTGATCGCCTCACTGTATAACTTTCGTTTTCCCTTAATTGTTTCTGGGTAAAGGTCCTCGGTTGACGAGCCCAATTAAAAAAAAAAAAAAAAAAAAAAAAGCTGACGTGAGATTTTCACCCCCCCCAGTATAAATGAGATTTGATGAGATTTTTCTATATCTGTATAACATTCATTGATTTAGTATTTGCTGGGTCAGAGTTGTAGATACGTGTTCGGAACTATAGTCGAAGTTACATCATCAACTCCGTTGAGGGAGACGTATCTTGTCGGATCTATCAATCGCTACTTGGAATAGCAATTGTATCGCAATAAATCAAACATTTACAATCAGTTCGAACTGTAGTCTTTCATACAAATTCGTATTCCATACAAAAATTGCCACAAACACAACCTACAGCTGTACAACTAGAATGTACAAATAGGTAGTCACGGCGTTTGGAACCGAGTGAATGTACATATATGTGTTTATATACACACACACACACACACACACACACATATATATATATATATATATATATATATATATATATTTGTGTGTGTGTGTGTGTGTGTGTGTGTGTGTGTGTATATGTGTATATACATATATGTATATACGTATATATGTATGTATATACACATATATATATGTGTGTGTGTGTGTGTGTATATGTATAACGATACAGCCAGCACAGAAAAAAATTTTACACCAGTTGCCCAGGTTCACACGGTTCCGCTATAAAAGTTAAAATATTTATCTTAAAAAGAGCGGAACAGTCTCTTTCCACTCTTCTTTACCGGATGAGACTCTTTATAAGCACGTGTAATCACTGATGTGTAAATTGGTGTATTGGTGTAAATAATTCCCAATTGCTCTTCATAAACACATTTCCGTGTACAACCACGCATTAGCTACTTTACAGCTTCCGTTTCGTTTTCCAACCCATGCTAATCGATTGTCCCTACCTTTTACTTTTCTTCTTTATCATCATTTCACTTTGCTCTTGTTGCACCCTACACATATTCGTAATTTTTTATTTTACAACTATACAAATAATCTTTCAGGATTACTGTAGTTTACATCTAGCTCCAGTACAGACGCTGCATTAAACGTTATCTATAATGTAAGGCAAAGTAAATCATAATAGAAAGACAGAGATAAGATAAGAGATGAGCAGTAATAAAAAAAAAAAAAGGATTGCCACGTGCACACATTTTGATTTGATTGATAGAAAAAATTACACCAGATCAAATTGATCAAATCATCTCAGCAAAAATACCAGATGTCGACATCGATAAAAAACATGATTCATAGCATATGTGGAGTACTCAGTACCAATTCTCCAAGCATATCTGGTGGAAAATATACAAAACGATACCCAAAAGACTTACTTGCCGATACTATTAATGGGGCAATGACGGATATCCACTCTATCATCGACGATCAACTGAAGATGGAAGTAAATCCATCGCTTTAAAAATATGTAACAGTGATTTTAAAATCGGTAATCGCTGAAATTCACCGTTATTCTCGAAAACGTACAAAACACGCGTCAATGTAAAGTATTGCATTTCTGTAAAATTAATCAGGCATATTTGCAAATACGTCATCAAACAAATTATATTGCAAGTTTTAGAAATGCAACGGCACCTATCAATGAAAAATATCAACCGATATCAAATGGGACGCTACATTAATAGCATTGGAGCATTGTGGCACATTTTATCCAATCCATGAACTACATTCAACAGTTATTCATATGGCAGTGCATCTCAAAAATGGACAGTGCGTGTATACTTTAGAACAAACAATGCACGTGCAAAAGCACTGTCACCACCGCCAACAATGTTGACTGCATCTTTTACTTAAGGATGATGTTTTTGCAAAAATGCTACTTTACTATAAAATGCCAACGTACTACACATGGAATGCATTAGCGAACAAATTTTTCAATGACGCAAACAAGGTTCAATAGTTGAAAGAGATACCAATTTATATTCTACCTACACGTTAGCCCTTCTGTATACTGTTCACCCAACTAATAATGCGGAATGCTGTTATTTTTCAAGGAAAAGAAAAAGAAGTACTAAAATCCTGTTAATTCATTATGTGTGACGAATGTGCTACAGCACGGAAAAAAACATCGGAAACGCTTCGTTATACACTACGAGATTTCTATGAACAGCTCTTCAATGATTTATTTATTTATTTTCAAACGAACTGTACTACACCACACTCAGCGCCTGCTGATAAACTTAATGCATGCAATTGATTCTCTCTTAATCTATGTTATTATGTATCTATACGCTATAATTTCGGAGTATAATGAATTGTAATTAAAAAAATAAAAAAAATTAACGTGCCTCGGGGCACAGTGCAGCAGTAAAACTTCAAAGGCATTTTCCCCAACTTCGATTTAAAGTTGTGGTTTTAGTACGAAATTTACCAAGGGTGAGAACCAAATGGAGAGATCTGTAGTTCTCATAAACACATATCTATGAAGTTTCACTTTAAGAAAAACAAAACCAAATGAAAATTAATGCATTTGTTTTATTAATTTCATTGATTGTCGGATTCTGTAAAAGATACTATAGGATTATCTAAGGTATGAAATATAAGTTTTTGATGTAATTTTATCAATATAATATCTAGAAAATACTGCATCAATGGTAGTTCAGTACTTTGTCGTTGATTCTTTTGGATTATTATTAATAATTAAGTTCAGTTTGAAGAAATTCTATTAAAGGCAAAGAATCGTTTGATGCAAAATTGACACGTTGAAGTCTCCAGCTAATATCATTTTTTTTTTTTTTTTTTTAAATAAGTAAGTTGTGGGTCTCACATGGTTAATTTTGCCCGTTGCGTGATGCCCAACACTCTTATTATCGTTTATTCTAGTAAACAAAATTACAATTAATCATTCTTACTACCTAAATCGAACGTATTAAACCGAAAAAAAGAAGTTTATGTAAATTTTCTTTTAATAAAACTATCGGGAGTGAAATTAATCTTCTATGTATAAATTTAATTATATCGTGGACCCTTTGATTTGGAGAAATATAAATGGCGATAAATAATTATTTCCTTTCCATCTTTCGTCTTCCATTGGACAGTACATATATCCTCAACTGTTCAGAAGAACTAGCCGTTAACTGGGTCCTTTTTGAAATCATTTTTAAATTAATTTTTGTTTTCCGTGGAGACTCATCATCGATATGTTTTCATCACTTGATGACATTTTTAAATTGTAAGAAATAAGGGGCACTGTATAACCGTGGACACTTACGATTTCGTACTACTATTACGTAGAAAAGAAGCGGATTGTCCGTTACCTTTTCTAAATTGATCTGCCGTTTGTAACGAATAAGAAAGGGAGCCGAGCGCGTAAATTTTAATTCGATATATGGCTACGTGTCTATTACGAATTTTTCGATGTATCAAGAACTCTATTACTTATTCATGCGGTACGCTCGCTTGCTCGCTCCTGTCAACTCACCGCGTATTTTTTTATTTATATATTAAAGAAAAAAATATCATTATCTGTCTATAATAAATTTACGATTCTACGTGCACATCTCGCAGGCGAAACCGCGACCAGGCACGCTAGCATATTTATACTCATATATTAAAAAAATATGTTTGCTATAGTTCGTGTTTGGATCGATTAATTTAAGGGATCAGATCTTACCAAACACTAAATAAAATATTCTATATCAAATAAATTCTATGTAAATACTTGGACTACATATATATTATACTAGTTGTACCCTGCCACGCTTCGCTGTGGCACATTGTGGTTGCATAGATGAGAAATGAGGAACGAAACAAAACATACGTTTCATAGAAGGTCAATTTTGCAATACTTGTGGGTATACAATATTTTTTGTTTTTACATTATCTGCGTAGATATAAAAGCTGTCTGGTTTGCCGAAACGGGAACACGCAACATACAGTTGTCCATGTGAGAAGCAATCCGCATCTAAATCTAAACCACACAATTCTAAAGATTGAACTTGAGCTTTATTGATTGTGATTGCGAACGCCAATCGAATGGGGAATTGCAATCTTTTAAATTGAAATGGTGTATCGGTCGGGATCATGGGAATTCGAGGAATGAAGAAATTTTTGCCTTTGAAAGGTCCCGTTAAAATCATTGCTTCCACTACGTTGTTCATCAATTTCTTAACTGCGAGTCGCGTGCCGTTGCAGAGTTTTGGCTGATTAATATTCCGCAACATGATAATTGGCACACCTATTTTCAATTTTAATATGTGTGGTGACATCCCTGGCAGATCAAGTGAGTTCAAAAATTCTGTTGGATAATTAACTATTTCATTTGCTTCCATAACGGTGTCTATCGACTTATATATAATTTCCTCACTTTGAATGCGGGATTGAATAACATTATTAAGTAGATAGACATCTTTATTCTTCGCGGCAAGGACAGCTCGTTCACTGAGCTAATCGTGATTCTGATAATTAATCTGAATATTCGGAAATACTTTATCGATAAGTTCTTCTTTCGATGTTACTAAATTACAAAAATTATCAGGAAATGATATTCTTCTTGACGTCTCATCGACTGACAGCTGTCCGTTCCCAATGTCCAGTAACTGTCGTGAGAATACCTCGGCTGTTTGACCGTTCTGCAGCTGGACACGCATATTCGTAGTCAACTGCAATGTACATTCGCGTCGCCACAATGTTGAATATTTCAGGCAAGCATTTATTTCGTCCGCTGGTGTCGATCGAGAAATTACAGGTAATGTTTGCTTAAAATCTCCTGCAAGCAATATCAATGCATTCCCGAATGGTTGAACGTTTCCACGCAAATCTCGCAACGATCGATCAAGTGCTTCAGGCAATTTTTTATGTGCCATTGTACATTCATCCCAAACAATGAGTTTATATTTTTGTAATACTTTTCCCATAACGACTGCTTTTGAAATATTGTACCTGGGAGTCTCGATAAATTGCATGTTCAATGGCAACTTCAGAGCTCAATGAGCAGTCCTTCCACCTGGTAACAATGTCGCAGCTATTCCAGACGAAGTGAGAGCTAAGGCTATGCCATTTTTTGATCGAACCGTTGCCAAAATCAATCTGATAAGGAATGTTTTCCCATTTCCTCCTGGCGCATCTAAGAAGAAGGTCCCCCCAACTCCGTCATTTATCATTTGCATTATGCGATCATAAATGCCCTTCTGTTCACACGTTAATTTGGGAACGTTTGATTGGACATATGAATGGAGATCACCAGTGTTGTAAGTCTGTTCACGGCGCAAATCCACATGGAATGAAGTAGTCGCAGCTCGGGAGGGTGCTGGCATTCCCAATTGACTAAGAACTTTATTTGAAATAGCTAAGCACTTGTCTTCAATATTTATCAATGTTTCGTTGATCGGCATTTTCTAGGCGTACTCTATGCAAAATATCCTCAGCATATCTTTCCCAAAGCTGGTTGGGAGATGAAGGGAAGCAAGCGGTCAATATAATTGCGAATAATGCGCGAATTTGATTTGGATGTGCAGTGTTGCACGCGCCATTAATACATACATCCCACTGTTGGTCGTTTTCTAATAATTCAAAGCTTGACACGCACTGCGAAAGTGGCATGTGTGACACCGTCAACAATTTTCAATTGTTGGAAAGATCTAGGACCAGGCACATTTACCAACAGCATGCGAAGGAAGAAATATTCATTTTGATTAGGATGCACTGTATAAAGTCTACAAATTGTATTTTCTCTGAAAATGCCAAGTTGACCGTCGACTGGCTCCCCTCGTCGGCGTCGTATGAATGCTTTTTTAGTTTCATTCCACGTGTAATAAGGGGGCACTTTTAAATACATTAGTGTTCTGGCGAAAGCGTCTTCCTGACATAAGGTGAAGAAAGCAGTTAGAGCTGTACCAGGTGGATTAAAGACTCTTTGTTGCACATTTGCATCTGTGAAATAAACACGCTGTCCATTCTCTAAATGTATTGCTAAGTGAACCACAGCTGGATTGTGTTCATGCACGGGTAATGAAAAAATTCGCCATGCAGTCTCATTGCTGCTTGTGTATCTTCCAGCCTGGTATTGTGCAATTTCATCGATAACTTGTACTGCATTTCTGTCACTATTTTCTGGTTGCACACCAAAAACAACCATGTCGCTGCCTTTATTCACATACTTGCAGATGTATTTAATTGATTTGACAGAATTGCAATATTTTACATATTTTTTCTGTCCATCTCTCATACAAAACATAACCTTTACTTAAAATTTAGCGAATGGCGCAGCTCAATCACCACACGATTTAAATAGAAATATTACGGCTGCATATGGGGGCACTACAGTATTTTTCAATTCTAAATGTTAACGCATTTATTTCGTTGCGAGTCTTCAATTTTATATTTAACATAGTGTATAAACGAATTATTCTTTATTCACTATTAAATTTAAAAAATTCAAATATCTAAAGCCAGAAATTTTTAATAAATTTTGATTTTTTCTGAAAATTTAGCTCAATCACCACACGATTACACAAAAGTACCTCCCCTGGCGTCTGGCAGAAGCCGCGGTTGCTGGTACATGGGAAATTGATAAAAACATTCTTTGGAGCGGGTTGTATATCGTGTCAAAATTTAAGCTCAATCAGTGCAGAACTTTTTGAGTTTATGAAGCATACACAAACCAACTTAACATTTTTATGTATATAGATATGCAATACAAGAGAGAAGTAACCAGTGGCAAATCAGGATTTTTCCCTGATACTTTTCTAAGACAAGAAAATGTTGAAATGAAATTTACAATTGCTAGCCAAACAAAAACTAATTAAGAAGCTACTTTTTTTTCTTTATATTAAATTTATGTAAAAGAAAATATATATATATAAGTTTGGCCAAAATAAATTAACAGGCCCATTATAAATAATTTGCATGAACAACTAATGCAAAATGAATTTAGAAAATAAATAAATAAATAAATAAATAAATAAATAAAAAGGAATATTAAGTGATTTTAATTTAAGAACAGTAAGGAGAAATATATATACACAGCGGCTTGGTCTTATAATAAAAAAAAAACTTGAAATATATTATTTAAAGAAAAATTACAGTTGTATTAAGAAATCCATTTAAAAGTGAACGCATCCGCTCGCATTAACAAAATCGTCTAAAGTAGTCTAAACTGCCGTTTTAATAATTATTAGTTCACCGCTGCACCGCTTCCGTACCGCCATTTTTTTTATCGCAGCCGACAGATTTTGCTGAGTCGTTTTTTTCGTCAAGAGGAAATAACAATAGCGTAGTCATAATTTCGCAGAGAAAAATGCATAAGTTATCGCGGGTAGCTCGGTGCCAAAGTAGAGAAGCACCGGGTTCGATAAACGCTCGATTCTGATTGACTGTTTACACGCTGTTGCTGTATTGTAATTCGAAGCACATTCTTAGTGACGCGTCAAAGTTAAAGCAGTACAAGTAAAACACCAAAGATAATCGGAATTCAACTATTACTCCAACAGAGCGACCAGCGTCTAACGCATTAAACATATTTCTTCACATGCTCATACAGCAGCAACTTCCCAGATTTCTACTGGAATCTCTTTGGTCACAATAATTTCTGCTGTCAAAGAAGTACAAGCTAACATTTTTTTTTTCAATTTCTTTTAGAACCTCGCCCCACTTAACTAGAGGTAGCAAAAGATTCGCCACTAACATATTTCTATATACGCATTAATGACTGAAAAATTATTATATCGATATATGAAACGTTTTTAAACCAATTACATGTGTAACGTTTTAGTATCGAATTCATGTAATATTTAAAAATGATATAGTCAAGGAAAAGTATGTAACTATCATCAAGGAGTCCGGATGATGTGCTCATGGCAAAAGATTGGGATTCATATATATACCAGGGGCCTGGGACCTTTGTTATGCTGTACTTGTTTCTCTCCTTACTCCTCTAGGGTACCCATAGCGCACGCAGTCTCGTTATTTAATAGCCACACCTTGTATATATATATATGTATATAGGGATGAGATTTCTTTGTCGAAGAATTTTTTTCTGATGCAGCTTTCAAATCCTTAATTTTTATTTACATGTAGTTCTGTCTATTAGATAACGAAATGGTAATTTTCAAATGTTTAAACCAATCACAGCGCGAATAAATCACTGTGAAAATCGCTTATTATAATATATATATATAAAGAGAGATTAAATAACATTAAACCATTAAATGTGTATCTTGTAAATGACGGAAATGATATTTTGAGTTTTGATACAATAACACATGATCGAAACGATGTTCCGTACTGAAACCCTGCATACTTAGATTTTATATAAAATACATACATATACACACGCCGTCTGTTTTGAAAGCAGTGTGTGTTTCCCTGCAACTGAAATCTGAAGAATATATATATATATATATAATATTATATATATATACAGACACACACACAGAGAGATAAAATAATGAGGAGAGAAATTAATTGCAACTATTAAGTATAAAAGTTCATGCTCAGAATTTTTACATAAAGCTGACACTGTAAAAAAGAAGTGGTAATTTCGTATTATCCTCAAATTCCGGCTGAATACGGAATATTCGATATTTCACTTTGAGCGAAAATTACGCTCCATCGTCTCCGTCTCATCCGGTTTATGTCAAACGTTCAGCGCTTCAGCTAAACCTCTTTCTCTTTTTAGGCCGAAGCCAAATCGGACTCTCAGCAGCGCCATTAAGAGGCGCGTTAAATCTTTCCCGCTTTTTTTCTCAGTCTATACAGCCGGCTTAATCGGACCAGACTGAGTTCTTGCGGCGGCGCACCCAGTCCGTTTAACGGAAAGAGCTGCGTCGCGCCCACAGCGGAACAGCACCGCGATAGACTGACCGGGAGCATAGTCAGAAAGGCGCGGCGGGGGCGACGTTTTTAACGGCATCGGAAAGAGAGCCGGAGCAGGCAGGAAGCTGCGGAAGAACGGTTTTCGGAGAATACAGAATTAGAGCAGACATGGAGTCGCTTAAGTGGCCTTCTGATGGTTGTTCGCGCGTTTCCCGGCAACGCGAACGACGATGGATTTAGCGAGAACATTAATTAGCCGGGAGCGTGCTGCCTGCAACCGGAGATACGTAAGAAGAAACTTAAATCGTCCGAGCAGCTGACAGCAGCCTCGGCGGCCGATATAACGCCGAGTATAAAAAATGTATCATCCGACGACGCGACGGACGCAACGGCGAGCAGCTATTAAACTTCCACTTTAGAGTAGCGAAAGAGGACCAAGCGCGCGTCTTCATCCATCGCCTCTTCCTGGTCATTTAAGAAGCCGAAGTGAAAGAAGCTGGAAATGGCTGTGGTGCAGCCTTCGCGAACGAACCATCGCGCAGAGGGCAAGCGGCAACGGCCGTGTCGAAGACAAGGCAGCTTTTATCCATACGGCCGAATGGAACAGCTTTCATTAAAACATCATTTGGTACGCGGCCTATTTCGAGAAGAAAAGAACCAGCGCCGGCTTTTAAACATGCTCTCCGTGTGCACACCAGACCGATGAACAACCGGATTTGCGCCAAATTTCTTAGCCAACATTACACGCGCCTCCCGCCCGCCTCCTCCCGGAATCTGCGGAAAGCGAACAAATCGCACCACATATCTTACAGCGCCAACTTTTAACTGTGCAAAACTATCATGTTCAGAGAAGCCGCTCCTTTTCCAAACACCGACGCATACTTAATACATTGCTTGCGACGCTCTACTGGGCTTCGCCGCTCGCCACTACCCCTCCGCATCGCCAATTTCAGACGATTACCCTTTGCCACGGCCACGCCAGCGGTAAAAAAACAAACAACTCGTCATCTAAATAAACGGCTATCTACAAAGCTCTTTCACTTTCTTCCCCTCTGTACGACTAATTTTTGATAATTTTATCCTTTTCTTTACGACGCGATATCGGCAAATTTTTCAAACAAGATCGAGAATTAATTACGTTAAAATCTAAATTCTAGCAGAATTTCTATTTAATCAGTGCTATAATCTATCTATCGTATAAAAATTTCGTTGCCTCGTAACACGATCGCGCCACGTTAGAATTACGTATAATTTTAAATAAATCCGTTGCTTCGAAATTGTCAGTTGTCTTATCCCATCACGACTATGCCAATGTCGGAACCAATCGTGTGACGATATACACTCGCTTTTCTGTTAAACACTCCGGTAAAAAAATCAGATTGTGGCGTTGTAATGAATTTTTTTCTTTTTCTAACGACCCGCTTTACGGAGCCAGCTTTAAAAAACAATGTATTCATTCGCTTTTCTATCTATTATTTTTTTTATTTATTTTTTTTCGGGCACGCTAACGAAAAGTAACGGCTCAATCAAGCAAGAAATCTAAATAATAGCTCAAGAGGGGCATAGCACATTAGATTTTAATTTGGTGCGAGATAGAATGAATGAAAGAAGCTAGAATAGGAACAACTGACAAGGAAAGAAATGAGAGAACATAAGAGTGTCATTTTAAGGAGTAGGAAGGCCAAGATGTAACAATTAAGAATAGAAGAGAGAACATTCCGAAGAAAGTGAGGAACATTCGAAGAAAACATGATTGACATCGCACAGAAAAAAGGAATCTTCTGGGTGACAATGCGGGTATGAAACGAGGAAAAAACGAAATAATGACGAAGGGAGAAAGGTATGACTGAAACGAAGGCGTCATATGGCAGTGATCAGGGGGGACTACTAAGAGATGGAAACTTGTCAAACCAACTGGTGAGAAAAGGTAAAGGCTGGACGGAAAAATAAAATCGGATCGGAGAAAAGGGAAAAATAAATATCATTCCATAATGTAATATTGAACTATCTGGATATATGATTAATATTGCGAGCAGGAAATTTATGAAGAGTGTGTTCATATTGAAAGGCCCTAAACGAGCCGAAGAATCAGCCACCTCATTTCCCTCAATTCCAGCATGACTAGGAAGTCAAAATAGATCTATTTGGATAGAGCGGAACAGGAATAATTCGTGAATTAGATTGCGAATAAGGAGAATGAAAGGATCAAAAGAGAGCAACGGTAAGGGAGAAAAAATCGCCTGCAAAACACGTTTAGAGTCAGCTATTAAAAGAAATTTACCCGAGAGGAAAGGAAGAGATAAAAAGAATTGCACGAAATATAGCAGACGACTCAGCAGTAAATATAGAACAGCAGGAAGAAAGTTTAAAGGATTCAGAGTAGTTATGAGAAGGTAAAACAAAGGCGGCACCAACCTCGCCAGCCTTCTTAGGTTCACCAGTAAAAATAACGGCATGATTAGGATATATGAAGAATTTAATACCATGTGAAATTAAGATGTAACTATGGAGTGAGGAAGGAATTTAACAGAACTTGACATATGAAATACGTGAGGAGGATGAAAGATACTGAAATAATTAAGAGAAAAATATGGAGATTTTTCATAGGAGAAAATATAGGGAGAAAAATTGGTAAGACGAAAAGAAATGAAAGATAAAACTGGAATTATGTCGAGAGTAAAACGCCAGTTGTGAAAAATTGAGCAGTAAGCAGCTACAATCCTTTAGGAAAAAGAGAAAAGACGTTTAATTAAAAAAACTATAGCCTAGCTAGGATCTGCGAATTTTTGATTCGGAAAGAATGGCAGGAATTGGAATAGATTTATGTGCATCCAGACAAAGACGAAGACAGAAATTTAGAATGTGGTCAAGCTTTAACAGAAAAGACTTAGAAGAATTTCCGTATATGTAGGAGCATTAGTCCAACCTAGAAAGAATAAGGAACTTATACAATAAAGAAAGAATGCAAGAGTTACCACCCCACCTGTACGACGAAAGTGATTTTAAAAGATTAATCCTATTAAGACAAGAACTATACAGGTGAGTAATATGCTCTCCTGAAAGAACAAACGGCCATTAGCGAGTACACTCAAGTAACAGAAACACTCCACAAGAGAGACAGGATAATCAATTAAGGTTAGATTGATTGAGGAAGGAATATATGAACGGAAAGTAAATACCATGACCGCGAATTTAAGAGGAAAGACGAAATCTAAAACAGCATCTGTGACATTGCGAGAAGAAGAATAAATAAGAATATCATCAGCATAGAATGAAGACGATGAATTTAACAGAAGAGAGGCAATTTAAGAGGTATAGATGTTGAAGAGAGTAGGACGAAGACAGGAACCCCGAGGAAGACCAGGAAAAACTTCTCTTGAAGTGGAGTAACAAGAAGTAGATAGGTGTACAGTCCGGTTTTCGAAGAGACTAATAATAATGATAACAACATGGACCGGAAGATACAATGACAGCATTATATTTCTGAGAGTAGGGAGGTGAACATTGTGAAATGTACCGGAAACATCGATAAAGGCCGCGATATTAAAATTTTTGTTTATATAGGAATTATAAATGTTGGAAAGGAAAACACTAATGCAATCGGGAGGACCAAGACAAGGACGGAAACCGAACATGTTGTTGAGAATTAAGTTATTGTGTTCGAGAAACCGGACAAGCAGTTTATTTAACATGCTCTCAAAGAGCTTCCTTAATTAAACAGGGAGCAATTGAGATAGGTCGAACAGAAGAGGAGTTTTTCTTTGGTATAGGTATAACGATAAAAGCATTCCAAGAAGGAGGAGTGAAACAAGAGAGAAGAAAATAATTAATATATACTAAGAAGAGTCTCTATTAAGAGTGGGAAAATATGAATTTATAGGGATAAAAGACGAGCGCAGCGTCAGCACCAAAAACAAAAAACAAATGGTAAAAATAATATCAGACTTTTATAATAAACTGTATGATGACGCGACCAAAACAGAACAACAAGAACTATCTCCCGATAATTCGATCCCAGTACACGAAATAGAAATGGCCATAAAGACCCAAAAGAACAACAAAGCCCCAGGAGAAGATGGAGTCTTAATAGAAATTATTAAATTAGGTGGGGAAAAAATAAATAAATATCTGGCTACGCTGTTTAATAGATGTTTAAATGAGGGAAAAATACCGGAAAAATGGAACAATGCGGAAATTGTACTGATATATAAAAAGGGTGATAGAGAAAATATACAAAATTACCGTTCAATTAGCCTCCTATCGACTATGTATAAGCTATTTATAAAAATAATCACGATAAGATTAACCGAAAAACTTGATTTGAGCCAATCGGACGAACAGGCAGGGTTCAGAAAAGGAATAAGTACGATAGACCACATACACGCTGTCAGACAACTAATCGAAAAAACAAGGGAGTACAGAATACCAATGTGCATGGCATTCATAGACTTTGAAAAGGCGTTCGACTGCCTGAAAACTAAAGCGATAATACGAGCATTGGAAAAAATAAAAATCAATAGTACATATGTAAGAATAATTAAACATATATATAAAAAAGCAACAGCTACAATCACGATTAATGAAGAAAGAGAAAATATTCAATTGAAAAAAGGTATAAGACAGGGAGACGCGTTATCTCCAAAATTGTTTACAGCTGCACTCCGAGATAATATGGAGGAAATTAACTGGAAAAACTCAGGTATTTTAATTGGAAATAAATGGCTAACACATCTATTATATGCGGACGACATTATACTATTTGGAAACAGCTTAAAAGAACTACAAGAAATGATACAAACCGTCAACGATAAATGCTCAGAAATAGGACTTAGAATAAACATAAATAAAACTAAGTTCATGAGTAACGAACTGGTAACGGACAAAAACGGTAGTATACTTATAAACACACAAGAAATAGAAAAAGTAGATGAGTTCATTTACCTAGGACAATTAATGAAAGTAAACAATGACTGGGAAGAGGAGATAACTAGAAGAATACAACTAACTTGGATGGCATTCTCGAAGCTACGAAATATACTTAAAGATACTAATAGTAGCATATATATATATGTTCTGGCGCACAAAGGATGCCGCCAGCACCCATAGCACCCATAGCACCCAAGAGTCATTCTCAGAGGCGAAATTTCACCTTATTGTCTTGATTAATTCGTAAAATTAACCTAATTAATAGTATCAGAGGTCAAAAAGTAACCCAAATAGCCCGATTATTGCAGAAAATTAGCCCAATTAAAGGTCCCAAGCACCCTTATGTCCCTAATTAATTATGCGATCAATTTAATCGTTGAATTGTTAATTATGCGATCAATTTAATCGTTGAATTATTAATTATGCAATCAATTTAATCGTTGAATTATTAATTATGCAATCAATTTAATCGTTGAATTATTAATTATGTGTGAATATAAGCACAAAGGATGTCGTCACCGTTGATTAAGGCCTTCCAGAGCCGTTTCCGGAGCGTCTCGGACCGCGGAACCGCATTCCATTTGATTGTCGATCCCTTAATTAACACACACACATGTAAATGTACGTGTATATACGTCTGCACACACATGTAAAAATCACCATCATCATCACTATCGCGGTAAATTCGTACGCGTGCCATCGCAAGTGACCTTGTACCTGTCAATCATTTGGTCGATGCATGCCTTTACTTGTACGTAAATTACCGTTATTCGGTAGCGACTGGTTTTGGAGGATTACGCACACACACACAATGATGTATATACGGTTACGAGCGTCCGTAACATATGTAAAATTAGTTATTATCATTATTGGATTTTGTTGTTATCAATATTATCAGTGGTCAGTCTGAAGGAATCGCGGTAAAATACAGGTTTTCGCCGTTCCGGTATTTCTAGGAATCGCGAAGATTTTCGTTCGGTCAGTTGCGTAAAACTTTTCTTTGTCCGATACATTATGTACGGGGGGGTAAGTCTATGTATCTCACACATCGCAAAAGCGAAAATGCTTCTATCATAGCGCTACACGTAAATGCTAACGCAACCGTTGAAACCGGATCTTAACATTCTTATACTTTCTATTACAGTCTATGTCATATTGCAGAGTCACACCCTACATGTACACACTAACACAAAAACACACACATACTCAAAGTCCTTGACTACTTTATCCGTATACACATATGTAATCAACTTTTTCGACGGAACGACATTTTTTCTGACGTAACATTTCCACTGCCATACCCGATTTAAAGGTAGTCAATGAGACAGATCGTTGAATGGATTTATTCGATCGCTCAATATTAATTTCTCATCAAACGCATACACGTTCTCTAAGCAGTGTTCATCACGAGTTTTTAAGATTTTAATAACTCTTTTTTTAATTTTTTCGTCTTTATAAAAATTATTTCATCATAATCATCATGAATACCGATGCCGTTGTCGCGAACGATTCGAAACCAATAAATACTGCAGAATTTATTCAACATTTTTTCGAATATGGTAATGACGATGTTGCGCAGAGTGGTTTTCCAGATACACATATGCCACCCCCACCACCACCACCAACAATATCACAAAACCCAGAAAATTCACAAGAGGCAGAAAATTCATCACATACTCAATTCTCGCAATATTTACATTCGCCACCGTTAACGCAAATTCCGCTACCACCACCATCTGAAGATGTCAGTCCGTCAAAGGTTGAACTTCCGAAAGAAATAATCAATCGACGCGCTGTAATCTACGTAAAAGATCTGAACGACGCTGAGAATAAAAATAGTTTTCTGTTTGCCGTTTTGGCAAAGTTTACGAAAAATCCGTTTTCGATGTGGCAGTATAATTTATTACAGAATGTGTACGATTTCAACTTCATACGATTACCGGTACGTTCATTAGCAGATATTGAAACCTTCGAACGAACGAATGGTGTATCTATTAACTTATACAAATTAATAGAAACCGATGGTGCCGATGCTGAAACGTGCAAGTATAAAATTAAAGTCGTTTATGCATTCCGAAAAAACCATAGTATTTTAAATCATCGTAATCATACAAATATGTTGTACTGGGGTTCGAATGGTAATTTCCAGTTTGCCTGGATTAAAAAATTTAATCAACTCATACGAATTCAATCGCCAAATGCCAAATTCTCGTGCTGGGGATGTCTGGATTCGATGAAGGACGAATTTGAACATAACAACAGTCACCGTTGCGATGCGATCAGTTGGCGTAACATGCATTTTATGTAAACTATTAAAAAAGTAAAGACGTACATTTTTTTTCTTTTTCACATATTTTTTATTTTTCAAAAACTTTTACAATGTTTTCTTTCGAAATATATAGCACATGTAAACTTTATTAGAATATAATATATAATAATAATAAATAGTTTCATATATTTACATTTCTTATTTCATAAACTTAAAATTATTTTAAAATTTTAGATTTTACTATAGTTGATAATATATTTCCAACTCCAGTCTGTATTAAAGCCTCTTGATCCTTACGTTGAATAGTTGAGTCAATATCATGTATCTAAGTATATTTATTATTTTTTATCACTTACGATTACTTTTCCATCCGTAAGTATTTATGTATGTTTTCCCCGGTTCTAAAAAATAAATCCGAACAGACATCCAGACTGTTGTGAAAGCACACTAATCTTCTACATTATACGTTACTCTATTACGAGTTCTTCAAAAATTGATTCGAATATTTTTTTCAATCCTAAAAATTCATTCTTTCTACCCCCACCCCTCCCAGCTAAAATTACCGAAATCTTTATTTATTTTATCGATTCTAAAAATTAATCAATGGTTCACTCGAAAGCGTACCGTACATTCCCACACACATATCTTCTATCACGCACATGCAGTTCTATATGTTTATTTTTTATTAACGATCTTTATTTTTTTTGTACCTGTATTACTTTTTCCTACACAGTCATGTCATCATATACAATTAACATTGTCAAAATAATTTTAACCTTTCGAGAAAGAAAAATCTCCGACCAATAAAAAAATGTTTATCAACATCACAATTATTTTTAATATTAATCGTTCGCTACAAACATAATTTTTTCGATCGTTTCAAGACATTATTGTTTCAAACGTCAATCCCTCTTTTCCAAGAATCGATAAACTCTGCAGGTATACATCTCGTCGTCGCAACAACCATTACCTGCATGACTCGCATACCTTCAAGACCACTTGTACATTGCTCGCACGCTATTTACCATTATTCGGTACAAGAATATTTTTCACACTCCCTCACATACATATGCACATACACTCAAAGTCCTCGATTACTTTGTTCGTATACAAATATATTCAGCTTTCTCCGACAGAACAACATTTTCTGATGTAACATTCCCACTGCCGCACATAATTCAAAGGTAGTTAATGAGATAGACTATCGAACGGAATCATTCAAGCAGTCAGTATTAGTTTTATGTTAAACATGTCTATTTTGTCGAATCTGTGTTCACGCATTATTAAAAAATTTACGTCAACGTTAAAGAAAATAATTTCCTACGTTTTTTCTCTTTTTTTCTCTATCATTTTTTTCTGTCTTTTATCTTTTCTTTTTCTCTTTCTTTTTCTCTGTCTTTTTTTTTTAGTGAAAAGTTTGAAATACATATTATTCAATCATGAACGCTAATATAGTTAACGTAAGCAACAACTCAAAATCAATTAAGCACGCTGAATTTATTCAGAATTTATTTGCAAGTGATAGCGACTCGTATACGTCTTCGTCACTTCAATTACAGCAATCAGATGATGGTTATTCTTCAACAGAATCAACATCTTTTGCACATAAAATCGTTGGTCCAGTATTATTGTCAGATCAGATGGATATAGCGGAATATTTTGTAGATTTCAGCTTCCATAAGGATTCTGATTATGGTTTTCTAGTAACCGAACTAGCGATGATTGAGATGTCTGGCGGGAGGTATTTACATACGCTATACAAGCCAAGCAGAGCATGGTCTGCATCAAAAATGCCTCATTTACAATGCTCTTCCGTGAGTCATTACTTGAAAAACCCCTCATTATTTCCCTGTCGGGAAGAAATATTCATGGCACGCGATATATTCACAATATTGTCCGAAAAACCGAAGGCTCGCGTATATATTTTAACCACTTATGCAAAACTTATATTATGGGAACTTAACGAAAAGTCTGAATTGTTGCGTGACTTGGACTACGAACTCGTTAATATGGAGAAAGTCTTTCGAGTACCTAGTATCGATGATTTATATCAAGAATACTCTGGTATAAGCAATTTGCTAACTTGTAAACACCATTATGAGAATGATATTTTTCATTGTGCGGTGAAAAATGTTATGGTGATGAGGACATGGCACGATCACGTTATCCGTCCGCTGAAGCTTATGAACAATCTCAATATAAATGATTTAAGCCAGTTATTCATTACAGCCACCAAAGAAATGATAATTACATTATTTCCAAGTTGCATCGGGGACATTTATATATTTTTACCGGACAGATTAAAACAGGATGATACGATAAAATCATTTCTACCATGCTACGATCACGAACATGATAAAGAATATTATATCGACGGTGATACATTACGCAGGAGTACTCGAAATTGTGTCAAAGTAAAAGATTGCGACGACTGTCAACATTCAATTCATACGGATTAAAAATTCAATAAAAGGCGCGGAATTTGAAAGATGGAGTTGTCTAGATCCTACGAAAGTTGAATATGAACATAACAATTACCTTTCAATGTACCAAAGTCAGCTTTCGCGCAGTATGTATAATATGTGAAATAAAACCATATTTTTTTCTTTTACTCGCATTTTTATTTTTATTATTTCAAAATCTTTTACATTGTTTCACATAAATTATAATGTATGTATGTATATATGTATGGAATTTTAATATGTAATAATATACATTTCCTACATTTTATTTTATTTCATGGTCATATAATTACTTTAAAATTATTTAGATACACCGCAGATATTATAGTACCGAACACATCATTTATTATTTCATTCTATTTCAATTAATATGTTGTATGGATGAAATCGAATCAATTTATGTAACTGTTTATTTAAATTTAAATAATCTTTTTCTTTTTCTTTTTTTTTTATCTCTCAGCATATGCATGCGTGTGATTGCATATACAAGTATGAAAAAAATTATTTTTTTTTATTTTTTCCTCGATATGAATGGTAAATCTACGACTTTATTTGAAAAAACGGTCAAAACCTGATACATAGATTTCAAACTTTGATGGAAATTTTCATAACATGTTCAGTTTACACTTATTATTTAAAAAAAAAAAATATTTTTCATTATTCGTATCACTTAAATAGACTGATACAACAGAGAGAGAAAATAAAAAGCTAAATTTTTACATGTGAGGGAGGGAGTTGATGAAAACGTACGAGTCTTATTATTTGGAATACAGATTACGAAGGAAATTTTTATACAATGTTTCGTTCTAAGATTTTTTCATTTTTTACATTTAAAATTTTTCAATACGAAAATATTTCGAAATCAACACGAACGTCTACGAATAGTCTTCATCATTATAGAAGCACCTGCAGATCATGTATCGACACTGCATGCGCGTAAGGGTGAGTAAATATGTGTGAATATGTGTGAACATGTGTGTATGTATGCTTGAAATGTGCGAAATAGCTAATAAGAAACAACCGTTGAATCGCAGCGACAGGTAGAGATCCGCTTATAGAATAAGAGAGTGAGAGTGAGATAAATTATGTACCTTTATTATTGCAGAACTGCACTGCAGTGGCAGACATGAAATATCCGTTAGCATCCTTTTCGAGGCAGTTTTATAAAAAAAGCCGAAAATTAGCTTTAAAACTGGATGAATGAGATAGTTGATAATACACATACCATTAAGACCGGTATACGTGTATGTGGGCATGTGTGTGAGCGCACGGTTAAATGAATGACAAAAGATTATTAACTGCATAGGCATTGTTAAATACAACTATACTGATTTATCCGTAAAACTAACAAATTTTACCGTTGTTTTCTTTCTTTTCTTCTTTCACGTTTTACAAAAAAATCATGTTAGTTCTAAAAATATTGCTAAATTAAAATTAAATCGATCATGTTATTTTATTTTTTATTTTTGTTTCTTTAAACAATGTGTTACGATCGTATTTATCTTACTCAATCTTTTACCTAATATTCTAACGGTTTTAGACAACAGCAGAAATATGCAAGTTACCATGGATGTATTATATTTTATTCGTGTATATGTGTATACACGCTTTCTATACAAGCGTATGCAAATATCAAATGCCGGAAATGTATGATAATATAATTTTTTAAATCAATGGTTAACATATTATTAATTTTTTTTTTTCACCCTATAATATACAAAATAACAACATACTTGCTTTTACAACAATATTTAAATTCTACAAAAAATAAATGTCCCCAGGGTGGGGAGTAAAATATCATGAAGAATCACTGTTTTTTGTTTTTTTTTCTTTGATTCACAATCTTCTTTTTCTTTATATTATTTTTTATTTCAGAGATTTTTTAAATTAGTTTTCTTTTCACTGCAATATGGAATCTGTTAATTTATTGTATATGCTATATAATATGATAAATGCTAAAATTCGGAAAGTTTTTTTAAAGAAGTAATTGACAGAAGAGTATACTTTTGAAAACAAGAGAGTGAAGAGGCTATACATAAAAAGCAATATGGTGCATTAAACATAACAAAAAAAAACAAAAAAAACAGAAGAAACGTAAACACAAAGACTATTATGTTTTTTTCATTAATCTATTCAATTACAACCTTTTTTTTTTTTTCATTCATCTATATTCTAAGTTCCATCATAAGTTTCAATTTTTTATGTGATGCCTACTAATTTCTATGTTTACTTAATTTATTTACTTTTCCACGAATGTTTTTTAGAATTAAATTTTGAAAAAATTAAACATCGCACCTGCGTCAACTATCACATTAAATACGTGTAGAAATTTTCATTTCAAACACCGCCGGAAAATAACATGGGTTTTTTTTTTTTTTTTTTTTTGCTATTTTTTAAAAATTTATTCATACTCTCTCTAATTATAGCTATTTTTACACCATTTTTCTTAACTTTTACTCATTTTTATATTCTACATACAATGCTTAAGGTATTAGATGATGCAAATTCTAAATACATCATATTGCTATCATCTCTGTTTATTTTTTTTTATTATTTTCTTATGTACATGTATTAAAACTAGTGATGTGCGATTTCGAAATGTTTTTACAATCGAAACAACCGATAATCGTCAAAAAAAAAAAAAAACAATCGAATGATTTTTGTGGATACGAATGAATTATTCGAATAAAAACCGGAACCATTCGAACACAAACGAATGAAGTATTTGTTAAACATCGACTAGATTCTTCCGAGAGAAATAGCATTTCGAATGATTGTTGTGAATACGAATGAATTATTCGAACCACGGAACAATCGAATGCATTCAAAGTCATCGAACAATCAAATAATTCGAATGAATCATTTCGAAGTTGCCCATCACTAATTAGAACCCATATGATTTTACAATAAAAAAAGTGTTTATACTCATTATTGAAGTTGAATATGTATAGATAATATTTACATTTAAAGGAAAAAGAAAAAGTTATTTTTATTATTCCATTTGCACGCGAAAAAAATTATGAAATGTAAAATATATATATAATTCATGTAATATATTTACAAACGATTAACAAGAATAAAAGAAAATTAATTTAAAAAATAAATAAATATCACAAAAAATTTAAAGATGGAAAAATTACAAGATTATGATTCGTACAATGCTCACAAATTGGCTCCTTTGATCGGGTTATGTTGGAATTCGAACAAACTTGCATGGTTGCATTGCGGACAATCTTTGATTAAGGTGGGATGTACTGCACTGAGTGGAAAAGAATCTGGAATATCATAGCTATGATGTTTAAAACACGGTAAGAAGCGTTTGATACATCGATCATTCTTCAGTGCTACAGGTAATTTATTGTAAAAATCGCAAATTTTTTGAGGGCATACATTAATTAATATCTCTGCAGTAATATTTTGCATCAAGTCGCACGTAGAATATTTTACTAATGATAATATAGGTCTAACATTTACATCGTACCATTTCATCATCACATATACATTCTGCAATGAACACCTATGTATGTTTTTATCCGTGTGTGCATCACATTTTACAACTCTTGATATTCCTTTATACATATTATTTAATTTCCTTAAATTGGGTATACCGAATTCTTTTTCTAAATTAATAATCTTGAATCTTGAAAGTGATGTTTCAAATAGTTTTATCCATATAGTGGTAATTTTTTCATTTCCTTTAATGTAAATATTCAATGGTTCAAAATCTTCCAACACATTTTCTATATCACCAGCAATAGATTCGTAATTGTAATCTCCTGCATTCCACGGAATTGAATGACAGTTTTGAATTATCCTCATGTTTTCTTGTTTTTTATTATTGGATAATACATCCCATTCGAATGGAGGCTTGTAAATTCTATGAAATTGAATTTCACCATCGATACTTATTATTGAAAGTTCCTTAATGATGTACGTATCATTATCATATTTAAAACATTGAATATCGATAATTACCTCACGTGCTACTATCATTGTTACAGTTGTTATTAAAGAGAAAAGAAAAAAAACTAAAACTTTTAATAGTAACTAAAATTTAAACGTGTGAAGAACACTAATTCGTGAAACTAATAACAAGCGAGCGAATACAGTTATTCAGAGAGTTGACATAATGTCTACCTTTGAATTAGATGCATTCGATGAAATGTTGCATCAGAAAAATGCCCTTCAAACGGAGAAAGTTGATTGCATACATTGATGAATGAAGTTGTTAAGAACTTGTACATACATATACATTTTGTTTGTGGTAGTGTATGCATGTATACATGAGATCTTACATATAAGTAAGGGTCAAGATCCGGTTTTAACAGCTGTATCAGACGATCTTAACGTGCAGCTATGTACATGCAGGGATAGACTTTAATATAATCATTATCGATGGTAAACGAGAACATTAATTCATTTTTAAATTTTAATATATCGTCTTCCATCACTAATAAGATAACATAAAAAACTACTAACTTAACTGAATATATCCTTCTTCAACCAACTTTTCCTCAATCATTCGAATTTCATCATCTACACCAACATTTCACACTTTTTTAGATGTATGCGATAACAATAATCACTCAACCAATTCATTAGGATCGTCTGAATAATCGATCGGTGTATCTTCATGACATACTCCGCCATCAGCACAATGCTTAGTCTTTGCTCCATCATAGTAAATTTTTACACTTGATCCATTAGACTGAAACATCGGACGTATTATTTTTCTGTATTTAGGAAATGTAGTACCCTTTAATACACCAGTAGCATGTAAATGAGCTCTAGTACACTCAAGTATTTATTTATATAGATCTAAATCATTATTTTGTATATTTATTCTCATCTATATGCGATACCATTAGTAAATGAAAGAGTCCGGGTGTGTAAGGAAATTTTATTTGCTTACTTCCTTTTCCTAAATAAATTTCACCATATTTGCAGTCCCAAGAAATCAATGTCGATCCTATCAGATACTCATCAATGTTTGTATCATAGTGTATTCCATATACTTGATCATTCGGAACAAGTTCATCAAAATCTGTATGAAATGAATCTACTTCACTTATGTTAAACGACTTAGCTTTGAGTTTGTTTTTTAATATTTTCATCTTTAATTTCAGACTCAGCGTCACTTCTCTGTTTACTATTAGACCGTTTTTGACGTTTTTACCATTGATGTATCATTTATTCCATAAGAATCCATTTTAATCTTTCAGATTTTTGTAATGCTTCATGAATTTCCAATAACGGTTTCATAATAGGTTCCAATGTGGCGGCTGAAGTACTTGTAATTGGTTTCCACTCGGACTTCAATAGGTTATATTTTTACATTATATCGCTACATATCCTGTCTAGTTCATTTTTTCAGTCTTGCTTCCTTATTCATTCCATTATTGTTGTTATCAGTATTAACCAATGATTTACTCTTTGATAACAACATTTTAAATAACTAGAATTTCATCAAAACTTGTGAGTAAATCTTCCTTTATACATACATTTCACCATATATATCAATCACTGTGAATTTCATATTATTTTAAATACTTAAAATATACTTCATGTTATATATAAGTTATTAAAATTCAATATAAATAGATAGAGCAGATTTTCTCTAAACGTAACATTGGCCTGACAAATTTCTGGACTGAAAGTAAATCTAACCCAATACTCCTGCTACAGTTCTTATGCCAACAAAGGAGAATAAAATATCGAGATTTCAACAACATAAACAGCAAGAATTTGTACCATTTGTTATATTTGATTATTTCGAGTGTATCCTACAGCCTCTAAATAATGAATCACTATCGCATGATTGTCTAATAGTAAACAGAGAAGTGACGCTGAGTCTGAAATTAAAGATGAAAATATTAAAAAACAAACTCAAAGCTAAGTCGTTTAACATAAGTGAAGTAGATTCATTTCATACAGATTTTGATGAACTTGTTCCGAATGATCAAGTATATGGAATACACTATGATACAAACATTGATGAGTATCTGATAGGATCGACATTGATTTCTTGGGACTGCAAATATGGTGAAATTTATTTAGGAAAAGGAAGTAAGCAAATAAAATTTCCTTACACACCCGGACTCTTTCATTTACTAATGGTATCGCATATAGATGAGAATAAATATACAAAATAATGATTTAGATCTATATAAATAAATACTTGAGTGTACTAGAGCTCATTTACATGCTACTGGTGTATTAAAGGGTACTACATTTCCTAAATACAGAAAAATAATACGTCCGATGTTTCAGTCTAATGGATCAAGTGTAAAAATTTACTATGATGGAGCAAAGACTAAGCATTGTGCTGATGGCGGAGTATGTCATGAAGATACACCGATCGATTATTCAGACGATCCTAATGAATTGGTTGAGTGATTATTGTTATCGCATACATCTAAAAAAGTGTGAAATGTTGGTGTAGATGATGAAATTCGAATGATTGAGGAAAAGTTGGTTGAAGAAGGATATATTCAGTTAAGTTAGTAGTTTTTTATGTTATCTTATTAGTGATGGAAGACGATATATTAAAATTTAAAAATGAATTAATGTTCTCGTTTACCATCGATAATGATTATATTAAAGTCTATCCCTGCATGTACATAGCTGCACGTTAAGATCGTCTGATACAGCTGTTAAAACCGGATCTTGACCCTTACTTATATGTAAGATCTCATGTATACATGCATACACTACCACAAACAAAATGTATATGTATGTACAAGTTCTTAACAACTTCATTCATCAATGTATGCAATCAACTTTCTCCGTTTGAAGGGCATTTTTCTGATGCAACATTTCATCGAATGCATCTAATTCAAAGGTAGACATTATGTCAACTCTCTGAATAACTGTATTCGCTCGCTTGTTATTAGTTTCACGAATTAGTGTTCTTCACACGTTTAAATTTTAGTTACTATTAAAAGTTTTAGTTTTTTTTCTTTTCTCTTTAATAACAACTGTAACAATGATAGTAGCACGTGAGGTAATTATCGATATTCAATGTTTTAAATATGATAATGATACGTACATCATTAAGGAACTTTCAATAATAAGTATCGATGGTGAAATTCAATTTCATAGAATTTACAAGCCTCCATTCGAATGGGATGTATTATCCAATAATAAAAAACAAGAAAACATGAGGATAATTCAAAACTGTCATTCAATTCCGTGGAATGCAGGAGATTACAATTACGAATCTATTGCTGGTGATATAGAAAATGTGTTGGAAGATTTTGAACCATTGAATATTTACATTAAAGGAAATGAAAAAATTACCACTATATGGATAAAACTATTTGAAACATCACTTTCAAGATTCAAGATTATTAATTTAGAAAAAGAATTCGGTATACCCAATTTAAGGAAATTAAATAATATGTATAAAGGAATATCAAGAGTTGTAAAATGTGATGCACACACGGATAAAAACATACATAGGTGTTCATTGCAGAATGTATATGTGATGATGAAATGGTACGATGTAAATGTTAGACCTATATTATCATTAGTAAAATATTCTACGTGCGACTTGATGCAAAATATTACTGCAGAGATATTAATTAATGTATGCCCTCAAAAAATTTGCGATTTTTACAATAAATTACCTGTAGCACTGAAGAATGATCGATGTATCAAACGCTTCTTACCGTGTTTTAAACATCATAGCTATGATATTCCAGATTCTTTTCCACTCAGTGCAGTACATCCCACCTTAATCAAAGATTGTCCGCAATGCAACCATGCAAGTTTGTTCGAATTCCAACATAACCCGATCAAAGGAGCCAATTTGTGAGCATTGTACGAATCATAATCTTGTAATTTTTCCATCTTTAAATTTTTTGTGATATTTATTTATTTTTTAAATTAATTTTCTTTTATTCTTGTTAATCGTTTGTAAATATATTACATGAATTATATATATATTTTACATTTCATAATTTTTTTCGCGTGCAAATGGAATAATAAAAATAACTTTTTCTTTTTCCTTTAAATGTAAATATTATCTATACATATTCAACTTCAATAATGAGTATAAACACTTTTTTTATTGTAAAATCATATGGGTTCTAATTAGTGATGGGCAACTTCGAAATGATTCATTCGAATTATTTGATTGTTCGATGACTTTGAATGCATTCGATTGTTCCGTGGTTCGAATAATTCATTCGTATTCACAACAATCATTCGAAATGCTATTTCTCTCGGAAGAATCTAGTCGATGTTTAACAAATACTTCATTCGTTTGTGTTCGAATGGTTCCGGTTTTTATTCGAATAATTCATTCGTATCCACAAAAATCATTCGATTGTTTTTTTTTTTTTTTGACGATTATCGGTTGTTTCGATTGTAAAAACATTTCGAAATCGCACATCACTAGTTTTAATACATGTACATAAGAAAATAATAAAAAAAAATAAACAGAGATGATAGCAATATGATGTATTTAGAATTTGCATCATCTAATACCTTAAGCATTGTATGTAGAATATAAAAATGAGTAAAAGTTAAGAAAAATGGTGTAAAAATAGCTATAATTAGAGAGAGTATGAATAAATTTTTAAAAAATAGCAAAAAAAAAAAAAAAAAAAACCCATGTTATTTTCCGGCGGTGTTTGAAATGAAAATTTCTACACGTATTTAATGTGATAGTTGACGCAGGTGCGATGTTTAATTTTTTCAAAATTTAATTCTAAAAAACATTCGTGGAAAAGTAAATAAATTAAGTAAACATAGAAATTAGTAGGCATCATATAAAAAATTGAAACTTATGATGGAACTTAGAATATAGATGAATGAAAAAAAAAAAAAGGTTGTAATTGAATAGATTAATGAAAAAAACATAATAGTCTTTGTGTTTACGTTTCTTCTGTTTTTTTTGTTTTTTTTTGTTATGTTTAATGCACCATATTGCTTTTTATGTATAGCCTCTTCACTCTCTTGTTTTCAAAAGTATACTCTTCTGTCAATTACTTCTTTAAAAAAACTTTCCGAATTTTAGCATTTATCATATTATATAGCATATACAATAAATTAACAGATTCCATATTGCAGTGAAAAGAAAACTAATTTAAAAAATCTCTGAAATAAAAAATAATATAAAGAAAAAGAAGATTGTGAATCAAAGAAAAAAAAACAAAAAACAGTGATTCTTCATGATATTTTACTCCCCACCCTGGGGACATTTATTTTTTGTAGAATTTAAATATTGTTGTAAAAGCAAGTATGTTGTTATTTTGTATATTATAGGGTGAAAAAAAAAAATTAATAATATGTTAACCATTGATTTAAAAAATTATATTATCATACATTTCCGGCATTTGATATTTGCATACGCTTGTATAGAAAGCGTGTATACACATATACACGAATAAAATATAATACATCCATGGTAACTTGCATATTTCTGCTGTTGTCTAAAACCGTTAGAATATTAGGTAAAAGATTGAGTAAGATAAATACGATCGTAACACATTGTTTAAAGAAACAAAAATAAAAAATAAAATAACATGATCGATTTAATTTTAATTTAGCAATATTTTTAGAACTAACATGATTTTTTTGTAAAACGTGAAAGAAGAAAAGAAAGAAAACAACGGTAAAATTTGTTAGTTTTACGGATAAATCAGTATAGTTGTATTTAACAATGCCTATGCAGTTAATAATCTTTTGTCATTCATTTAACCGTGCGCTCACACACATGCCCACATACACGTATACCGGTCTTAATGGTATGTGTATTATCAACTATCTCATTCATCCAGTTTTAAAGCTAATTTTCGGCTTTTTTTATAAAACTGCCTCGAAAAGGATGCTAACGGATATTTCATGTCTGCCACTGCAGTGCAGTTCTGCAATAATAAAGGTACATAATTTATCTCACTCTCACTCTCTTATTCTATAAGCGGATCTCTACCTGTCGCTGCGATTCAACGGTTGTTTCTTATTAGCTATTTCGCACATTTCAAGCATACATACACACATGTTCACACATATTCACACATATTTACTCACCCTTACGCGCATGCAGTGTCGATACATGATCTGCAGGTGCTTCTATAATGATGAAGACTATTCGTAGACGTTCGTGTTGATTTCGAAATATTTTCGTATTGAAAAATTTTAAATGTAAAAAATGAAAAAATCTTAGAACGAAACATTGTATAAAAATTTCCTTCGTAATCTGTATTCCAAATAATAAGACTCGTACGTTTTCATCAACTCCCTCCCTCACATGTAAAAATTTAGCTTTTTATTTTCTCTCTCTGTTGTATCAGTCTATTTAAGTGATACGAATAATGAAAAATATTTTTTTTTTTTAAATAATAAGTGTAAACTGAACATGTTATGAAAATTTCCATCAAAGTTTGAAATCTATGTATCAGGTTTTGACCGTTTTTTCAAATAAAGTCGTAGATTTACCATTCATATCGAGGAAAAAATAAAAAAAAATAATTTTTTTCATACTTGTATATGCAATCACACGCATGCATATGCTGAGAGATAAAAAAAAAAGAAAAAGAAAAAGATTATTTAAATTTAAATAAACAGTTACATAAATTGATTCGATTTCATCCATACAACATATTAATTGAAATAGAATGAAATAATAAATGATGTGTTCGGTACTATAATATCTGCGGTGTATCTAAATAATTTTAAAGTAATTATATGACCATGAAATAAAATAAAATGTAGGAAATGTATATTATTACATATTAAAATTCCATACATATATACATACATACATTATAATTTATGTGAAACAATGTAAAAGATTTTGAAATAATAAAAATAAAAATGCGAGTAAAAGAAAAAAATATGGTTTTATTTCACATATTATACATACTGCGCGAAAGCTGACTTTGGTACATTGAAAGGTAATTGTTATGTTCATATTCAACTTTCGTAGGATCTAGACAACTCCATCTTTCAAATTCCGCGCCTTTTATTGAATTTTTAATCCGTATGAATTGAATGTTGACAGTCGTCGCAATCTTTTACTTTGACACAATTTCGAGTACTCCTGCGTAATGTATCACCGTCGATATAATATTCTTTATCATGTTCGTGATCGTAGCATGGTAGAAATGATTTTATCGTATCATCCTGTTTTAATCTGTCCGGTAAAAATATATAAATGTCCCCGATGCAACTTGGAAATAATGTAATTATCATTTCTTTGGTGGCTGTAATGAATAACTGGCTTAAATCATTTATATTGAGATTGTTCATAAGCTTCAGCGGACGGATAACGTGATCGTGCCATGTCCTCATCACCATAACATTTTTCACCGCACAATGAAAAATATCATTCTCATAATGGTGTTTACAAGTTAGCAAATTGCTTATACCAGAGTATTCTTGATATAAATCATCGATACTAGGTACTCGAAAGACTTTCTCCATATTAACGAGTTCGTAGTCCAAGTCACGCAACAATTCAGACTTTTCGTTAAGTTCCCATAATATAAGTTTTGCATAAGTGGTTAAAATATATACGCGAGCCTTCGGTTTTTCGGACAATATTGTGAATATATCGCGTGCCATGAATATTTCTTCCCGACAGGGAAATAATGAGGGGTTTTTCAAGTAATGACTCACGGAAGAGCATTGTAAATGAGGCATTTTTGATGCAGACCATGCTCTGCTTGGCTTGTATAGCGTATGTAAATACCTCCCGCCAGACATCTCAATCATCGCTAGTTCGGTTACTAGAAAACCATAATCAGAATCCTTATGGAAGCTGAAATCTACAAAATATTCCGCTATATCCATCTGATCTGACAATAATACTGGACCAACGATTTTATGTGCAAAAGATGTTGATTCTGTTGAAGAATAACCATCATCTGATTGCTGTAATTGAAGTGACGAAGACGTATACGAGTCGCTATCACTTGCAAATAAATTCTGAATAAATTCAGCGTGCTTAATTGATTTTGAGTTGTTGCTTACGTTAACTATATTAGCGTTCATGATTGAATAATATGTATTTCAAACTTTTCACTAAAAAAAAAAGACAGAGAAAAAGAAAGAGAAAAAGAAAAGATAAAAGACAGAAAAAAATGATAGAGAAAAAAAGAGAAAAAACGTAGGAAATTATTTTCTTTAACGTTGACGTAAATTTTTTAATAATGCGTGAACACAGATTCGACAAAATAGACATGTTTAACATAAAACTAATACTGACTGCTTGAATGATTCCGTTCGATAGTCTATCTCATTAACTACCTTTGAATTATGTGCGGCAGTGGGAATGTTACATCAGAAAATGTTGTTCTGTCGGAGAAAGCTGAATATATTTGTATACGAACAAAGTAATCGAGGACTTTGAGTGTATGTGCATATGTATGTGAGGGAGTGTGAAAAATATTCTTGTACCGAATAATGGTAAATAGCGTGCGAGCAATGTACAAGTGGTCTTGAAGGTATGCGAGTCATGCAGGTAATGGTTGTTGCGACGACGAGATGTATACCTGCAGAGTTTATCGATTCTTGGAAAAGAGGGATTGACGTTTGAAACAATAATGTCTTGAAACGATCGAAAAAATTATGTTTGTAGCGAACGATTAATATTAAAAATAATTGTGATGTTGATAAACATTTTTTTATTGGTCGGAGATTTTTCTTTCTCGAAAGGTTAAAATTATTTTGACAATGTTAATTGTATATGATGACATGACTGTGTAGGAAAAAGTAATACAGGTACAAAAAAAATAAAGATCGTTAATAAAAAATAAACATATAGAACTGCATGTGCGTGATAGAAGATATGTGTGTGGGAATGTACGGTACGCTTTCGAGTGAACCATTGATTAATTTTTAGAATCGATAAAATAAATAAAGATTTCGGTAATTTTAGCTGGGAGGGGTGGGGGTAGAAAGAATGAATTTTTAGGATTGAAAAAAATATTCGAATCAATTTTTGAAGAACTCGTAATAGAGTAACGTATAATGTAGAAGATTAGTGTGCTTTCACAACAGTCTGGATGTCTGTTCGGATTTATTTTTTAGAACCGGGGAAAACATACATAAATACTTACGGATGGAAAAGTAATCGTAAGTGATAAAAAATAATAAATATACTTAGATACATGATATTGACTCAACTATTCAACGTAAGGATCAAGAGGCTTTAATACAGACTGGAGTTGGAAATATATTATCAACTATAGTAAAATCTAAAATTTTAAAATAATTTTAAGTTTATGAAATAAGAAATGTAAATATATGAAACTATTTATTATTATTATATATTATATTCTAATAAAGTTTACATGTGCTATATATTTCGAAAGAAAACATTGTAAAAGTTTTTGAAAAATAAAAAATATGTGAAAAAGAAAAAAAATGTACGTCTTTACTTTTTTAATAGTTTACATAAAATGCATGTTACGCCAACTGATCGCATCGCAACGGTGACTGTTGTTATGTTCAAATTCGTCCTTCATCGAATCCAGACATCCCCAGCACGAGAATTTGGCATTTGGCGATTGAATTCGTATGAGTTGATTAAATTTTTTAATCCAGGCAAACTGGAAATTACCATTCGAACCCCAGTACAACATATTTGTATGATTACGATGATTTAAAATACTATGGTTTTTTCGGAATGCATAAACGACTTTAATTTTATACTTGCACGTTTCAGCATCGGCACCATCGGTTTCTATTAATTTGTATAAGTTAATAGATACACCATTCGTTCGTTCGAAGGTTTCAATATCTGCTAATGAACGTACCGGTAATCGTATGAAGTTGAAATCGTACACATTCTGTAATAAATTATACTGCCACATCGAAAACGGATTTTTCGTAAACTTTGCCAAAACGGCAAACAGAAAACTATTTTTATTCTCAGCGTCGTTCAGATCTTTTACGTAGATTACAGCGCGTCGATTGATTATTTCTTTCGGAAGTTCAACCTTTGACGGACTGACATCTTCAGATGGTGGTGGTAGCGGAATTTGCGTTAACGGTGGCGAATGTAAATATTGCGAGAATTGAGTATGTGATGAATTTTCTGCCTCTTGTGAATTTTCTGGGTTTTGTGATATTGTTGGTGGTGGTGGTGGGGGTGGCATATGTGTATCTGGAAAACCACTCTGCGCAACATCGTCATTACCATATTCGAAAAAATGTTGAATAAATTCTGCAGTATTTATTGGTTTCGAATCGTTCGCGACAACGGCATCGGTATTCATGATGATTATGATGAAATAATTTTTATAAAGACGAAAAAATTAAAAAAAGAGTTATTAAAATCTTAAAAACTCGTGATGAACACTGCTTAGAGAACGTGTATGCGTTTGATGAGAAATTAATATTGAGCGATCGAATAAATCCATTCAACGATCTGTCTCATTGACTACCTTTAAATCGGGTATGGCAGTGGAAATGTTACGTCAGAAAAAATGTCGTTCCGTCGAAAAAGTTGATTACATATGTGTATACGGATAAAGTAGTCAAGGACTTTGAGTATGTGTGTGTTTTTGTGTTAGTGTGTACATGTAGGGTGTGACTCTGCAATATGACATAGACTGTAATAGAAAGTATAAGAATGTTAAGATCCGGTTTCAACGGTTGCGTTAGCATTTACGTGTAGCGCTATGATAGAAGCATTTTCGCTTTTGCGATGTGTGAGATACATAGACTTACCCCCCCGTACATAATGTATCGGACAAAGAAAAGTTTTACGCAACTGACCGAACGAAAATCTTCGCGATTCCTAGAAATACCGGAACGGCGAAAACCTGTATTTTACCGCGATTCCTGCAGACTGACCACTGATAATATTGATAACAACAAAATCCAATAATGATAATAACTAATTTTACATATGTTACGGACGCTCGTAACCGTATATACATCATTGTGTGTGTGTGCGTAATCCTCCAAAACCAGTCGCTACTGAATAACGGTAATTTACGTACAAGTAAAGGCATGCATCGACCAAATGATTGACAGGTACAAGGTCACTTGCGATGGCACGCGTACGAATTTACTGCGATAGTGATGATGATGGTGATTTTTACATGTGTGTGCAGACGTATATACACGTACATTTACATGTGTGTGTGTTAATTAAGGGATCGACAATCAAATGGAATGCGGTTCCGCGGTCCGAGACGCTCCGGAAACGGCTCTGGAAGGCCTTAATCAACGGTGACGACATCCTTTGTGCTTATATTCACACATAATTAATAATTCAACGATTAAATTGATTGCATAATTAATAATTCAACGATTAAATTGATTGCATAATTAATAATTCAACGATTAAATTGATCGCATAATTAACAATTCAACGATTAAATTGATCGCATAATTAATTAGGGACATAAGGGTGCTTGGGACCTTTAATTGGGCTAATTTTCTGCAATAATCGGGCTATTTGGGTTACTTTTTGACCTCTGATACTATTAATTAGGTTAATTTTACGAATTAATCAAGACAATAAGGTGAAATTTCGCCTCTGAGAATGACTCTTGGGTGCTATGGGTGCTATGGGTGCTGGCGGCATCCTTTGTGCGCCAGAACATATATATATATGCTACTACTAATACACCCTTAAATCTGAAAAAAAGAGTTTTTGACCAATGTGTTCTGCCAGTTCTAACATATGCCAGCGAAACATGGGTATTAACGAAAAAACTACAGCAAAAGATAAGTACAAATCAACGCAGAATGGAACGGTCTATGTTAGGTATTACCCTGAAAGACAAATGGACAAAACAACGTATCCAACAAACCACAAAAATAAATGACGCAATAAGTATCATTAAAGCTAATAAATGGAGATGGTGCGGTCATGTGGTCAGAGCCGAGCACCGATGGATCAATCTATTGACATTCTGGAAACCTGATGGGAAACGAGCTTTGGGACGACCGAAGGGACGCTGGATGGATGAAATACGAAAATTTAGGTCGAACTGGCAGGAAGAGGCAAAGGATCGCGACGGCTGGAAGGAATTAGGGGAGGCCTTCGTCCAGCAATGGACTGATAATGGCTAAAGAAGAAGAAGAAGAAGAAGAGTCTCAATGGAGAGGTTTTTTGTGAAAAGAAAAGATATACCATCAATTCTCAGGGGAAGATTTGGAAGAGGAATTACTTAAAAGAGCACAAAGTTTATTAAGACTGCAGCTAGAAGATAAGAAGTGAGAAGTATAATTAGTAGAAGGAGATTGAAGCTTTTCGAGGCTGGGAACATAGGGTGGAGCTAGGGGAGTCTATAAATGAAATGAAGCTATCTTTCGGTATATTAAGATAAGAAGGGCGTTCTGATAAAGAAGTTCTAAACGCTTTAGCCATTTTCCAGACATATGACATCGGAGTGGAGCGGGTAAAAGAAGAACAGAACTTTATCCAAGCGGTTTTTTTTTGAGTGTTTAAAGACGAACCTAACCTTAGCACCAGCTCTTTTATGTGCAAGGAAGTTGGGAAAAGAAGGACATGAGCGAAAAGATCTAAAAGTAGGAGTACAGAGGGCAAACGTAAACCTGCAATTATTATTCCACCACAGGGATGAAGCATATAAAGATCTATTTTTTAATGAAGAATAGTATGGAGGAACAGATAGGGAAAGAGCAAAGGAAATGGATTGAGTAAATGACTGATATTGGGACAGGATTCCTGTCAACTTTGATGTAAAGAAAAGATACATCGATAATACAGCGAAACTTCAACCAGTCGGTTTTGGGAAGGTACTATTGAGAAGTATGAAGGAGTTTAGGCTATAGAGGAGGAGAAAAGTTGCTGAGGGATATGATTATGGGAACATGGTCACTTCCAAACGTGCCGTTTAAGATTTTCCACGAACAGTTAAGAACGAGGTTTGGAGATGTAAAGGTTAAGTCAATTGAACTAAATGTAGAAGAATTCCTATAAAAAGGAGAAGAATTGTCATTCAGCGGAATAAGTTTATTATGGAGAAATATGTCTTCAAGGATAACACCGTTATTATTATAATTGGAGCAACATCAAAGAGGAAAACGAACATTCCAGTCTCCTTCTATAATAAAAGGTGAAGAAAGCGAATTAAAGAAACGAGATAAAGTTAAGAGGACAAGCAGAGTTGTTAGGGATGGAAATATGAACTTTTTTTTTTTTTTTTTAAATAATTTACGGGTTCCATAAGGCAAGTGGGTTCCCAACATAATTATATCGTTTATTCATCATCTACATCTTAAATCTAATACATCATATTCGTCTTATATCTAATTACTTAATTCAACTTGACTTCTATTTTTACTATTCTACGTCTAATTTTAATTCACAACATATAAATATCCATTGCACATCGTACCACAATATTTTCACATAAGCCATTTTTTTTTTTTTTTTTTTTTTTTTTCATTACATCATTTATAATTATTTACTCTTTCAATCAACTACCCGTCTTATCGCTGTTCCTTTTCTATGGCTATCCATTTCTCATTCTTTGCACCACGCAGTCAACCATATTTTTATTTTATCTTTCCATATATTCAGATTACATTCATCTCTTAATTCCTTTGGTAAGTTACCTAGTAAATGACTCATAACTTCCTCGTTAACATTATCAATTTTATTATTAATCCCTTTAGGTCTTATAAAACATAAATTGTCATAGTTCCTAGTCCCATATACCTTTCCCCTTGTCGGTAATCTTATTTTTTCTGTTTTATACCTTAAAAGTTTACTGTAATAAAAAAACATTTTTGGCGACATTTCTTTATTATTGTCCCACCCGAAGTAGAATTCGTTACAAGATTCGCACTTCTCCAATTCGGTAACAAAATTTTTAAACATCTTTTCTGTATCCTACTAATTTTCCTTAATTCCGTTTTTTTTTGCCTCCCCCCAAATTTCGAGTCCCCATCTAATCCTAGAGTCATTATTAATTAGTCAAAATACAGTCTCGTAGTTTTGTAATTCATAACAACTTGTTTTAATTTGTATAACGCCGGCATAGTCTGCCTAATTTTCCTAGCAATGTTATCTATGTGAACTCTCCAAGTTAACGCCTTATTGAATGTTATTCCCAGGTATTTGAAATTATCAGCCGTTTCTAACGGCTCACAACGGCATACTTCCGATCCGTGAAGGCAATCTACCTTGTGCAAAACTATTCTAAGCACGATCTTTCTAAATCTACTCAGTGTTCTTACGTACATCACTTTTGATTAGAAAGTAGAGAGGAGGATGAACTGAATAAGAGTACATCGTGAGAATAGAAAAAAATGTCATTCCTAATCAAAACAGCAGCTCCTCCGTAGCCATCATTTCGACGGGAGCTGACTTAGGTAAAACCTCTAAAGTTGAGGTCGGAGGAATCCTTTACCCATATTTCAGAAAGCAAAGTTACTTCGGTTGTGTGATAGTTCAGCAAGCTCTCCAAAGCATCCTTGTTAACTCTAGGACTGCGACAGTTCCATTGCAGAATATTAAGTTTGTAGGCCATTGTGAACATAGATCAGGAGTAGATTAAGGTCAGGAGTAGATTAAGGTCAGGAGTAGATTAAGGTCAGGAGTAGATTAAGATCAGGAGTAGGTAAAAAAGTATAATGAACTAGTATATAAGTAATAGGACAAGACCGTAGGAGAAAATAGGTCTGGAAAAGAAGAACAGAGCATATCAACTGCAGTAACAAGGCCATTAAAGTTACGTTCACATAAGTACATATAGATTAAAAAGACTCGTCGCCAATTAATCAACACCTATTTAAAACGATTGAGCGACAGAGACACAACCAACCAGTTTAGAAAAAAGTGTCGTATAGAAGAGACAGCAAAAAGAAAAAAAGGATAATAAAAAACAAAGAAGCAAAAAATAAAAAACAGACGATATGAAAGCAAAGGAACAAACCACAATACCGGACGTTGTTGAAGTGAACTGCATGTACATGTGAATGTACATTTAGTGAAGAACGGCACTAATTATCAACCGTCCTACTTAAGACAGTTGTAAACAGAAAAAGGATTAATATTAAAAGAAAAGAAGACTGCCTTTCACTATTACCTTATCTCTCGAACATAATCTTCAATAATCTCACGTCCTCATGGAAAACCCATTGGTCCTCGTGTCAGACTTTCTCGAGGTTAATTAAACCCTCAACCGAACCATGGTGGCCAGAAAAAAGCTTTTCCTGTAGAGATTTCTATGCACTTAGCCGCTTGCGCGCAGGCCACACGGCCATGTCGCATAATTTTATTTTGCAAAGAACCCCCCCTCCTATGAATTGTCCTTTTTGTGGCCAAGATGTTGCTCCCTCAACTTCTCACATACTGTACGGCTGTCCAGCACTATCTCCCCATCGGCCCCCTTTAATTAATAACAAAACGGTCACCAACATTCTTGAGAATTCCCACAATGCAATTTTATCTGTAACACAATTTATCAGAACTAGCGGAATAAGCAGATATCTATAAAAACAAACTGCGCAACTTCGTACTGTAATAGCCACAGCAATTAAACACGGTACAGGATGTTGCTATCACAAAAAAAAAAAAAAAAAAAAACTACTAGCGACCATCTTAGTTAAAAGTTACGGGCAGGAGAAACAGTGATAAGTAAAAAGTGAATAAAACCAGAATATAATATGATGGCATGATACTAAACGGAACGAAAACTGTCCTTCATTACTACTGACCAACTTATTTACGAGTGGCGAGTAGAAAAAGCAGCAGTAAGAAAAAATTGGATAAAAAAACGTTGAATTCATACGAATATACGTTAACTGAAGACCATCGCCAACTACTAATCATCTTGTTAAAGGAGTTAGAGCTAATGCTACCGATTAATATTAAAGGATAAAGAACCTGTCTTACAGCACCACTGAACAAATCAGTAATGTGTGCGTAGCAGGACTAATATCCGCTAAAGAGAGAAATAACAAGTAAAGGGAACAGAAGTAAGAAAAAGAAAATACAACCTGTAACTTTGATCATTATTCGTAGTTTGTGCTCATAAAAAATTAATACACACGAAATAGAGGTAGGAGAATGGAATACATAGAAAGGAAAAATGAACACTTCATTAAGAAAAAAAAGTGTAAAAGAAGAGAAAAACTAAAACAAAACCAAAAAAAAATGTAGTTAAGAATATAACAACATTTGAAGTGTTATATATGTTGATATATGCTAAGGCATGAGGCATAAAGCTCTGGAGCAAAAATTGAAGAGATTTTTCAAGTTTGGAGGAAGCTGCAATGTTATGCCCAATTAAGAGCTGTATGAATGCAGAAGAGAAAGACTCAACTGACAAGGAAATTTGCGCGGGAGTATCATTGAAATAATCATCGGAAGTAACAAGATCAGCGGAGTTATTCATATTATTAATGGCACTAGATTTCAAAACTCAACCATTATATGGAGAAAGTACGCGGTTGGACAGCAGAGACGGAAATTGAGAACAAATTTTCGTTTGCGGTTTTTTATTAGATTGCCGGTGAAAGTACTGGCCTTTTGTTGACCTTGGTGCTCTCATCTAATGAAACATTTTTTCAGATGAAGGATTTGTTAATGGAGGGACTGGATCGCTGAGTTGAGCTGCGGCTCTGTCAGCGTAAAAAAAGGCTAATGATACGAAAGATTTACTTTTCATGTTGCAAGCTTCTTGGAACGGAGTGTTCTCATAGGCCATAATGCGTCTTATCTCATTTTGTCGAAGCCACTCAGGGCAGTGTCAATCCGAACAATGGTGATCATCTCCTTTGCAATTTCAGTCGTAGGGCATTCTGAGATTAAGTGTTTATCGCTACAATGAACGCAATAAGTTGCGGGACTGTGATAAATATTAGAAGTATGACCAATGATATGACACTTATTACATTGAATAGAAAATCTAATACTAGACGATACCAGAAAAATTAATATAAAGATGGAGATATGGGAAAAAAGAACGGAAGAAACAAATTTAATTTCTACCGAACAAGGGAGCAGTTGAACACTATCCGCGTTTTTAAAAATTCTTCTAACTGAAGCAACAGGAATGGACGAGGAAATACCTTCCATGATATCTTCCTCCGAAAAGGAAGTCTGCACATCGGAAATTATTCCGTATCGGAAGAAAACATGATGGGTACGAATGCTTTGAGATTATTTTTCATCATAAAATCATGGTGATCTAAGAATTTATTAGCCGCAACCGCAAAGGAGAATAAAACCGATAAGCGTTTCCAACCTTGTTTTTTAATATTTAAACATTCAGCAGTCGATTTAAACAGCAATTTAGCTATGGCCAAATCGTTCAATCTCTTTCCGCTGTGCATGGGTTTTCATCTTAGGTTTTGGTCGGATATGTGCGTTTCCTCTAACGATTGTTCTTTTTATCTGTCTGTTCAACCTAGTCTTCTTGCCAATCCATGGTTATCTTTGCTTCCTTCACTTCGTCGTTCTGTTGTTGTCTCCGTTGTTCGTCTGCGCTCTTAAGCCATACTTTATTATCTTCCTCCCGTTTTCGTTTTTTGTTGGTTGCCTCTGCATATTGTCTTCTCCATTCAAACGAAGAGCATGTTTGCGATGCGGATTATATGTTTATTAAGTGTTGATTTCTTTCTGCTGAGTGTTCTGCTTTCTATTCCATTTTATTGATACTCGGTCTTCCTACTCCATATTGCTCCTCTTATATCCTATTTTTTCCCTCTCCACACATTGTTCCTTGTATTAGTTCCTTTCTCCTAACAATACCTGACCGTATCAAGATATAATTGATTCCTTCCTTTTCTATTTGTTTCTGGGTAAAGCTCCCCGATATACGAGCCCAAAATATGAAAAAAAAAAAAAAAGGCCAAGTGCTTTCTTAATATTTGTTTTGAGATGCTTCAAATATATTAAAAAAGTTCCGGGATGATCTAACGGAAAGATATGTTCTTTATTAATATTATTACTAATTATGTCTTTGATATTACTATTAGTTAGCATTACCAATGCTGTTATAATGCACTATCACTTTTATTATTGTTATTATTGGTAGTGAAATTGTTATTGTTATTGATGTTGTTATTATTATTATAGTTGATTTATAGTAACTTACCACAGTATTATTGGGATGATATGAAGATTACAATAAATAACAATATGTATAAAGATGGAGTTTACGAGATCAAATATTTAGGCTTAATACTCGATTACAGGTTGGCGTGGAATAAACATACTTGTTTTTTGGAAAAGAAATTAAGAAAGCTAAATTACATTTTTTATTATCTGGGAGAATTTTTTAGAGGAAACCACTTACACCGATTATATCAATCTTTGTACTAACCGGTTCTTACCTATGGATTAACTACTGAGGTAAAGTCTCGTCTATATGCCGAACTCTTGTCGTTGGATCTTCCTACCCCTTTCAATGCTTCCTTTATCCTTTTCTTCCCATCTCTAGCAGTTATTCCCCTCCTGCTCTCCTTTATACTCTCTATCTCTCAGAGTAGGTGATCTAAAAGCTCATGTAGTTGGGTCAGTGCTGGAACCGAACCCATTTTAAAAAAAAGTAGCTGAATATAATAGAGGACAACTGGATATTTTGCAAAAGAGGATATTTAAGCTTATAAATAAAGATAATAGTACTGATTGCACATATAATTTCCTAAATGTTAGTATATTATATAAAATTCAGATATTGCTTTTTATGTTTAAAAACATAGAAGGGTTTACATTTTTTTTTAAGGAGGGTAAAACTAGAAGCTGTAGCAGGGAAATAGTACCTGGTTTCAATATATACCACTGAAGAATACAAGCCGTTTTTTTTTGTTTGTTTTTTTTTTTTTTTTTTTTTTTTTGATTCGTCTACAAGGACATTAGCCCAAGAACAAAGGAAAAAAGACGCAAGAAACTCTCAAATCTTTACACGATCAGAGATAGCCGACAAAAAAATGGCTCCTCTATTTTATAATCTCCTTTTCTAACCAATTTCTCTCTTAAATTTTTCTATTCAGCCGTATCTTCCAGTTAATCCCCTTGGTTCCATGAATTTCCGTCTTTGCAGCGCTATATTTATTATTTCCTCTTTATGTCGTTTGCGTTTCGATCACAGCTAAGCTTCATCTCGCTATCGATTTTCAGACTTTCCTTACTGTCCGCTACATCCTCCAAATGATATCCACGAATGTAATTCTAACCACATCCTTTTCGAATGTTCTGTCGTCTGAACGTTTACTTCTCTACTCTCAACTTCTGAGACACTTAATATTCCTGCTCCCTATAGTGCTGCATCTGTTCTCTCCTTTCCTTCGTTAACTGTCGTCGCTCCCCTTGTATCCTTCATTGATGCGATATCTGACCGCATACGAATTTAAATAATTAATTCAGCAATACTTTTCTTTCTTGTCGAACATGGATCACAATGCTCTTTGTCAGCGAGCCCAAATAATGGAAAAAAAAAAATATATATATATATATATATATATATATATATATATATATATATATATAATTTATTACCGAGTTCGTCAAAGAAAACCTTAAAAACTATAAGAAGAGACAAAAATGTTTAATCGATTTTATTACAGAAAGACCCAATAAGGTTCGACATGCTCATTATCTATACACTGGTACTTAGTGTTGAATTTCCGGTTAGGTTTAAGAAAAATCTTAATGTTTCGTAAATTTTATTATTCATTACTCGCTAGTAATTTCTCGATTTGTTTTGTATATAAGATCCGTAATTTAGTTATTTATATCGATTTATTTTGTTTGTACACCTTGTATTTGGATTTTATAAATCAATAAAATTTCTCTCATATCTTTCCACTGCTTGCGCCATTTTATTTTATTTTTATCTTCCGCTTATCTTCATTATCACTATTATCGTATTTCATTTTCACGTTTTACTTAAAATTTTAAGAGTTTTGCATTTTGAAGAAATTTTTATCGTTTTCTCTTTTTTAAAACATCCATCGCTCGCAAAAAAAAAACACATAAATGGACCGTATATCGTAATAATGATAATAAATGTTATATTTGATTTGATTTGATAGTTATTAGTATTATTATTATAGTTATTATCATTATTATTATTGCTATTATGATTGTTGTTATTATTATTACCACTATTATTGATATTAAAGTTTTCGACTGCTTTAATCGCGCAGATGTTATTATTATTATTAGTGAGATTGAGCAAGTCAAGTTGTGAAAGCCGCAGATCTTTGTTTGGTAGAATCGTAGACGGCGAGAGAGGCTGGATGGTTTGCGCTTTCCGACAGCGTTAACTTCCATTGGGTTCAACGACTTGCTCGGTTTAGTGGTTTCCGAATCTTTGGTGGAGGCCGCTGAGCGCCCCCTCCCCCCTAAACAAGCTCATCGATCAAGAAAATCTAAATGTAATGTAAGTGAAATGTAAACAAAAGAAAAGATAAACAAAACTAAAAAGAAGAAAAAAAAGAATAATACATATATCAGTAAAAAAATAGAGTAAAAAGAGAAATGAAAAAAAAAAAAATTCTCGCAGATTTTCAAAAAAAAAAATAAAATAAAATAAGAACAAAATAAAACTGCTGCTACTAATATTTAATGCGATGAAAAAACGTTCGAATAATAAATCGGAATGATCTCACCAGTAAAATCAGATAACATTCGTGAAGACAATAGGCGATGCAACGTTGTCTTACAACGTGGAAAAGACGACTTTATCACTTAATCGGCACACCTATTTTATTTTCCTTAATAATTTCGTAAGAGGAGAATTTACACTACGGTAAATGTTGCTTTATAAATTTTTAATTTTATTTCATTTTACGTAACATAAAAATACTTCAATATAGAAAAATAGCGGAATGTTTGCAAATGTAACTTTCACATTACACATTACTACATATATTTTTAAATGTTTGTGAAATTTATTAATACTTCGACTGATCGGAAAATTTAAAATAAGTCGAAAGCGATGCGGGGTTATTAGGTACTAGAATATTTAATTTTTTATATTATTATTTAAAAATTAACTACGTGAATACTACGCACATGTGTTCAGATTTTTATAAGTAAATACCAAGTTCAACATTTTACAACTATATTAACGTTATTTCTAAACACCTTCTGGTTAATTTTAATAAATATTCACAAACTATATACGTAAACACAAAAGTTATTTTACTATATTAAATTCACAATAATTTTAAACGAATTTTCCTCCCCCTTCGTTTAAAATTATTGTGAATTTAATATAGTAAAATAACTTCTGTGTTTACGTATATATATATATAATTTGTGAATATTTATTTTACAACTATTTTAAAAGAACAAATTACTTTGTTATTTAAAGTGTTCTAAGGAACAGAGACGTTTAATGTGACAAATATTGACATTATTTTTTTAATTTACTGCAATTGTGATAAATAAAATACCTGTAAATTTTTGTTTCTATTCAGAAACATCTTCAACTAAATTATAGAAATATCTTGCAATTCTATTATAATGAGCTCTATCTGATCGTCGATTAAATATAAATTATTATAATCATCTGTTTGTATTTTATCAGTATGTTCAACTCTACCTTATACGAATATTGACTATGAAATCTAGGTTCAATCGAGTCCCATCGTAGATACCTAAAATATCTTGTTTTTTTTTTTTTTTTTACTTAAAGTAATACGGCAGTTTAACTTTATTAAATTTTTGTCCCGCTGAATTTCCGTATTCTATTATTAATTCCTACTTCTGGACGTTGGACAATCGCTCGAGAAGTGTTGACATTGTGAATAAAGTGATTATAGCACCGTGTCGGAATTATGAAATTAAGCTTTTCATAATGTACGTGTCTAATGGATCTGCAGAGAATATTGCGAGTACTGTTCCTTTCTCCTTTCAGGATGAACCACCTTCACTTTCACCCGGATGGACTCCTTTCATATATGATGAAATTTAGTAGATTACATATACCTATAAGCGATGCAGGTCCGGAACGAAATATGTTTCATGAACTCGCGACCTCCATATTTTATAGTAGGCTGGAAATTATGCATCAGATAAAGTAAAAAGTGATTTTATTCGAAACGCATTAAATGTTTCATTGGCTGCTGCCATATCCCATGAAAAAACGAAAAAAACAATACATATATCATCAACAAAGAATAAACGGAAGGAATTAAAGCGACGAAAAGAAGCAACACTGATAGTGTACAAATCACAGAATGTAAGACTAAGGGAGAACCTTGCGGAAAGACCGCAAAAAACCTATTGAAACGTGGAGAAATGACCGAAAAGATGTGTGTAAAACGATTCGTCATGAGATTAATAATGAGAGAAATAAACTGAACTGAGATTTGCTGAGTCTAAAAGGCCTCCTCTTTTCATTCGCAGGTCCTATTTGGGCAATCGTTTCCTTTCACAGCGTGTTGACGTCCTCTAGACTTATCCTCTCCATTTTACAGAACTGGCGCTGTACTCCTAAGAAAATTCCTATTCTGGCTCATATCTCTTTGCGTCTTAGTTCTTTTTTGCCCTATACTATCTCGACCAATAGTCTTACTTACTTCTCCTTTGACTACGTGGTTCTCTCCCACCATCCCCCAATGTAACTTTCCTTTTTCTGCCAAATCTATTCCAAAGTCTGTAGTTAAGCAGGGTAGTTCCTCTGTTTTGTCAGGCCCTTTTTTCTTTCCTACATATCCATATTCACGGATGGTTCAAGGGGCCCCGGTGGAATTGGGGCTCCATTCGTTTTCCCTGACATTAATCACGATGAGTCTTTTCGTCTTTCTTCCTTCTACTCTATCTTTACCGCTGAGCTTAACGCCACCTTACGCGCTATTGTGTCTATATCTCTTCTCATCGCTCCTTTTTCAGCTGTCTGATTATCTCCAACTCCATGGGTACCCTACAAGCTATCTCCCCTTATTTCCCCGCTTACTTCTATGATTTTGTCCCCCTTCGTATTCGCTCCGTTATATACAATCTTCGTACTCCCCATTCTAACCGCGTTGATTTACCTTGGGTCCCTCGTGAGCATTGAGCGTAATGAGATGGCGGATTCCTTTGCTAGGCCCCTATTTCAATAAAATTCCAGCTTGCAACCTGCTAACGCTTTGGTCCAATTACCATACTAGATTCTGGTCAAATATTTATCCTTCTTCCTTCTCCAACAGTCATTCCTTTTATCTGGCCATCCAGCCGAATGACCCATCCTTGGTTCTACAGCTTTCCTTCCCTTCAGCGTTCTGTTGTCATTTCCATTATTCGCTTGCGTCTTAATGTCATACTCTGCTACCTTCCTCGCGCTTTCGTCTTCATTTAGCACCTTCTCCTAATTGTCACCTTCATCCGAATCTCGAAGCCGTCTGTGATCCCAACCATTAATTCTTCGAATGTTCTATCCTCTCGTCTGAACGTGCCATTCTCTTTTCTAGCTTTCTGTCCCTTGGATTTCATGGTCATTATTGCGCTTCGTACAACCTGCCACTTCCCTGACAGTCCACTATCCTTGTTCTTGGTTCCTTCACTCTAACCATTTCTGACCGAATCAGTATTTAGTTAACCCTCTCTTTTCCTGTCGTTGGCTGGGTGAAGGTCCCCTCTGTTGACTTGACCATAAAAAAAAAGAGAGAAAAAAAACTTGGACGTTAATTTAAGGAAAAAATTCATTCTGACAGATTTTTCAAGGCAAAAAAGGTGTACCGCGAGACATGGAGTGGAGTAGAAGATTTTCAAAGGGCAGATTTTAATTTATTAATATTGAAGGTAGAAATTACAAAATAAGAAGGTAAACTTTTGTAAAAATAAAATAAAATGCAAATTATCAAAAAAAAAAAAGGACCATTAGCAGGAACGACAGAATCAATAAAAAGTACACTATCAACAGAAACAATAAAATTGGAAGAACATTCAGAAAATGAAAGTTTAAAAACTTTCCAGCCTTTTTTCAAAATACGTGAATGAGGTGTTAAAGAGAGCATAAATTCTTCCAAACGGACTTCTTTTTTCGTTGTAAGATTAAAAGAGTTCTTTAAAAGTAGCGCGACTGTAGTCGAATTCAGCGTTACACTTTTCAGTCGCCCAAAAAGGAGTTGAGGCTGAACTGTGATGATTAGATAGTGGGGGATGTGACGACTAGGGGAAGATAAAGAGAGGACAGACGCGATGGAGTATAAAAAAGAATTATAAAGAACTAGCTGCCATAGGTAAGTTGCGTATTAGGAAGTTGTGAATAAGCAAAGGAACGGAACAGAGCCCATTTGTCGTGGAAAGATTCCATATTGAGGAGGAACGGTTCTTTTATTAAAAAAATATTATATAATTTCAGAATCGTTTAGAAAATGTTTTCTCATGGCCCGCCAGTTCGCCGCTATTATTAAAATTGACTTTTATTTATTAGTACTTAAACTTTTATTTACCGTTATTTAAAGTTGGCTATCGTTTTCACATTAAAAAGAGTTCTCTGTGCAAAATCATAACTGGTCAAGGACGGAGGAGTTTTAAAAAAAACTGCCTGAAATTGCCGAATTTCAGTGTCGCGCTGAAAACTGCTTTCGAAAATACGCAGAGACATAACTATGCACCTTCTTAGCTTACTTTCATCGTCATGACTCTCCATCACCGTAAACATTTTAATTTAGATAAGGATCTGAAATAGAAGAGCATGAAAAACAATATGCAAACTGATAAATTAGATACGTGAAAAAGAATAGAAAATAAGAGAAATAAAAGGAAACAGAAAAAATGAGGATCGAACATTAATCAAGATAAGCAGCGTGAAAAAAGCGTAAAATCTATAACGCTAAAGTTCAACCATCACAACAGACTATATTCGAGTGTTATCGTTCTGACGATCAATCCGTTCTGAAGGAGGAACAATATTGTATGTCAATTTAAAGTATATGCAAACAGGTCCCCGTAAGATAAAGAGCGTACAAAATTCAATCGCCTTCTACGAAACTAACAACAAACATTTGTAAGGCTCATTTCGATTTCCGCGGCTGTCACTACTTGAGCGATAAATAAGAATTATAGATGTTTTCTTCCGAAAATGAGTCTTACTACATTGTGAGAACCTTAACTTCACAAAGATTCACTTTTCTTTTACAATCGATGTCTGCTTTAAAATTCTCATGCAATATTTTCAAAATTCCGAGGGCTGTCGCTTCGGGTAACCCTCGAAAATAGGGTTATGTATGGAAAAATTTCTTCGTGTCTTTAGTTTTTGTTTTTTTTTTTTTAATTTAATCGTGTAATTTTAATGGATTTTAAACATCACATAAAACATGCGTAAAAAAAAGAGAGAGAAAAAAAGAATTATTCCTTATTTAACATTAAATGTTTCTAAATACGTATAGCCAATAATCATTTAACACCATGCAAGAAAAAATATATATAAAAAAAGAAACATTTCACGAATATACATACACGTATATCTGGTTGTTTCATGGAAGACAATTTCGGTAAAAATCGTTCATTTCGTAATTTTTCTAAACTGAAGCGCGTATAGGTTTCAAAAAGTTTTCATTTACCTACACATTATACTATTATTGTGGTTACCATAATTATTATCGAGGTATTTATTTGCGACAACGTCATTTAACGTGTAAGCATACTCTTATCATCATGTCGCAACAGTTGGATAGGAAAGCGTTGAAAAGATTCGTAACAGCCAATGTAATGACAGCAACGACGGCTATCGAAGAGAAGGTAGACGAAGAATTACATAAGCTGGACAGTTTGAAGGTGGACGACCTGGAAGAGTTACGCGAACGTCGGCTACAGGAATTGAAGAAACAGCGGAAAGCAAGGGACGAACTGCTGGCAAAGGGCCACGGTGAATACAGCGAACTGCAAGATCAACAAGAATTCTTCCGCGCACCCAAGCGATCGGACAGGCTGGTAATCCATTTCTACCGGAAGGAAACGCCCCGATGCGCTATCTTCGATCACCACTTGCGGATTCTAGCTAAAAAGCACATCGAGACGAAGTTCTGCAAACTGTTAGCTGACAACAGCTTATTCATAGCCGAACGATTGGGCCTTTGGATAATACCTACTCTGATAGTGATAAAGGACGAAACGATCCGAGATTACATAATCGGATTCAGCGATCTCGGCAACACGGATAATTTCACTACGGAAATGTTGGAGTGGAGATTGGCGTTAACCGAAGTGATTAGTTACGACGGCGACATAACTAAACCGCCCGACGCGGAAACCGGGAAAAAGATCCGAATGCCGAAACGAGCAAACGAACCGGGAGTACGGTGTTCCAACGACTGGACCGACGATGACGAAGATTTAGCGGACGAAGAAGATAAAACGGAACGGGGCAGAGACGACTCCGAGCCGGAGGACGACTGCTGAAAAAAGAGTTCAGAGTGTCATCAAAAAAGTCGTGCGTAAAAAGTGTCAAAATTTTTTTTAACCGGTTTTCCCCCAAAATTTTCATATTTTTAATAGGCTTACAACAAATAAAGCGGCCTGAGAGTAATACGGTGTGAAACATTTTTCCCGCCATCGAACTTTCTCTTTAATCGCAATACTGTATTTATATATTACCTACGATTAGAAATACGGTATGTTTTGTTATTATCGTTATTATTGTTAAAATTCGCATTAAAATAAATCACTAAAATCACACGCTCGTTTGCGATAATCGTATATAGTTGTATATAGTCATATATAGTCATATATAGTCATATAAAGTCGTATATAGTCGTATATAGTCGTATATAGTCACATATAGTCGTATACAGTCATATATAGTCATTTATAGTCGAAGTAAACGTGGCACAAAACCAAACCTAATAAGCGATCAATTTAAACACATAAATAATGCCGAGGGGAATAAACATAAATATTACAACTACTCGACAACTTGAATAAAAATATTAGTAATAGGTGTATTAAGTAATCTATTACTACCAGCCCGTGTCCTCCATTACCAATCCGTAGATCTCACTTGGGATATCGTTTCCTTTTAAAACGTCTTCCAGTTTCTTCCTCACAACTTATTTCATCCTACTCCATCGTACTTCAGAATTGGCGATTCACTTCCAAAAAAATCCCCCTTCTTTCTCATATCTCAAATCGACTTACTAAATTTCTTCCACAAATTATAACCCACAACAAACTTCCTTACTTTACCTTTCATTTTACATATTTTCTCTTTCCGCCTAATCTATCTTTGCTGTCCCCTTACTCTAAATCCCTTCCACAACCTAATCAAGATTTCCTTAACACTATTAACTCACTATTTCCTTTTCATTCTCTTCTTTATACTGACGGATCGAAGGGTCCTCACGGCGTTGGAGCATCCTTCCTATATTCTGTTCACAGCTACTTTGAAGGTTATAGACTTCCTACAACTTACTCTATTTTCTTTGCGGAGTCTATTGCGAATTTAAGTCTTTCTTTACATATCCTTAGTACGAGACAATGATAAATTCCTAATTATCCCTGATGCTAAAAGTGTTTTACAAACTATATCATCTGTTTTTCCTCATCCTTCTTGTGATCCTATATCATTCTTCGTATTCGCTCGATTATCCATAACCTTTTCTAAACTTACCACATTCAAATTGAGTTCCCTTGGATTCCAGGCCATGTTGATAATAGAAGGAAATAAAAGAGTTAAGCAGTTGTCTTGTGTTGCAGCTGTTAATGGACTCCCCATTAATAAGTTCACTGATAATAATTTACTTGCATTATCTAAAAAATTCCATTATAGATTTTGGTCAGACTCATACCGTTCCTCCTTTTCTAACCAATTTCCCTCTTAAATTTTTCTATTCAGCTGTATTTTTCAGTTAATCCTTGGTTTCATGAATTTCCGTCTTTGCAGCGCTATATTTATTATTTCCTCTTTATGTCGTTTGCGTTTCGATCACAGCTAAGCTTCATCTCGCTATCGATTTTCAGACTTTCCTTACTGTCCGCTACATCCTCCAAATGATATCCACGAATGTAATTCTAACCACATCCTTTTCGAATGTTCTGTCGTCTGAACGTTTACTTCTCTACTCTCAACTTCTGAGACACTTAATATTCCTGCTCCCTATAGTGCTGCATCTGTTCTCTCCTTTCCTTCGTTAACTGTCGTCGCTCCCCTTGTATCCTTCATTGATGCGATATCTGACCGCATACGAATTTAAATAATTAATTCAGCAATATTTTTCTTTCTTGTCGAACATGGATCACAATGCTCTTTGTCAGCGAGCCCAAATAATAAAAAAAAAAAAGAAAATTGTGTATACTGATTTACTGGATGATGTGAAAACAAAAAACGCGGCGATAATTCTAAATTATTTCTAAATACTTGAAAATATTTCAAAATAAGACATTCAGATATATAAAAAATTAGGAGAAAATTTAAAAATTTTTATAATTTTTTTCGTGTCATCACGATTTGTCAGCATTCAGACTATTAATGTCCAGCGGTTCTGATCTTCAGCGGTAGCAAATAAAACTTGTTAGATAATCTTATACAATATAACAGGCGAACACGCACAGTAATTTTTTTATACACCTTCATTCCTTTTTTTTTTTTCAATTGTTTCCATTATTGCTTTATTTACTCGTATTTATTCATTACTTCTTCGTATTAGAATTGTTTCTTTCTCCCTTTGAAGATTCTGATCTTACAAGTACACATCAAACGGTAAAAATTACTAGCTTATTTAACCTTTATTTTACTTCATTCGTAAAATTTTGTTAAGTGTGTCGTGACCCTGTGCGATAGCTACTATCGTTTCACTAAACAAAGAGAAAAATGTGACTCTAGCAAGGAAAATATGCGAGTTGTCAATAGCAGATTTTGATAAAATTTTGATATGTTGTAAAGAATTTAAAAATATTAAACACCAATTTTTTTGGAAACCATCCCTAAACTTTACCCCCAAAAACAGTTTTTTCCACATGTCTCGGCTCCAACTCCGTATTTTTCCAGAAAACAAAATGGAGATTGTTTCTTATAAAAGAAGTGAGTAATCCATAATGATTTATGCAGCAAGAGTTTCTTCCCCTTTTCAGGGGGTGAAAACACGTATTTTTCGGCTTAATTTTGATAAAAAAAAAAAAAAGTGTAAAAAACAACTTAAAAAATTTTTAATTTCAAAACATAAAACAAAAAAGTAGAGTTGACTTATTTCAGCATTTTAATATATACTATCCCCAACGGAGCTAAACCACCCCTCATACAAATTAACTTTATACATGTGTTTCAGGCGAACAAAATTCGTTTAAAATTTGTGTATCTATTCTTCGAGGTCGCTGAACACGAATCTGATATTAGATTTTGTTAATTCAAAATGGCGGATCCCTAATATGGCTGACGGAAATGTCAGAAAAAATTTAATTTACGTAAAAGCTTTTATATTGCGATAACTTTTGAGGTCACTGGTAACGAATTTGCAATCCGACATTAATAACGATTTATAGTAGCGGATCTGATAAGACAAAAAAAGTCAAACATATTTTACTTGGCATTAAAGAATTTATTAAATACAGACACGTAGAGAGCTCGGAAATAAATAGAGAACTGTTTCATGTATATTACATTTAAATATTAGGAATTTAAGGTGGAACTAGGACAAATTTTTAGCAGACACCAGTCAGTACGATTATTATTACAGAAACAAATGTGGGAGATAATGAACTAAAAGCTTGTATAATACCTCGCGGGATTCACCACGTATAGCAACAAAAAACCAAATAAGTATAATGCATCATCTTCGTTAATAATAGTTTTAAATCTAACGGTTATGCTGTATATTATAATAGTAAGGCATACGAGTGTATGCTTATCGATATTAAAATAATCAGTAATAAAGTAACACGAATATTAGCTATTTATCGATCACCAAGTCGTTAAATGAGTTTTTAAAAGAATTGTGAATCTTTTTATTAACCAAGTTGATAGAAAGCAGGAATTTATTATATATGGCGATTTTTTAATACAGACTTATTAAAATGTAGTGCTTCATCGGACAATTTTTTTAAACATAATTTTTTTTTTTTTTTTTTTTTTTAATGGGTTCGTCGACATAGACATTGGCCCAAGAACAGTGAAATAGAGAGAAAAGAGAGACTCAGATCCTTACACGATCAGAGATAGGTGACAGAAAGGAATCAAGGGCTAGAATAACCGAAGGAGAAAGAAGTGTTGGGATGTGGAAGCATAAGACTAATTAATGGCGTAACTAGAGAGGAATTTACAAATGGTATTTTAACTCAGTTATATATATATATATTAATATTTTTATTAGGAGCTCAACTGAACAGATTCACGCAAGAATTATTAATTCAAAAATACCCGATCATTATATTATTGGTTTATTTCTATACAGTCGCTTCTCCCTTTTTGAACATATTAACTATCTCCATACGTGTCGATTCTTAAACAATTAAATTTCCTTAGATCTATTTTTTCATCACAGACCCTAGTAACCTAATTATCCTATATATGCATAATTCGTTCTAAACTGGATTTTTTTTTTCTTTATCTATGGTGACACTCGGCTAGATCTCTCCTTTGTAAACTGGATCGTATTCAGAACTGATGCCTTCTTTTGCCTCTAGGAGCTCTTAAATCAACTCCCATTCTTGCAACCTATGCTGAAAGTTCCTCCTTTACCAATACACAGATCTCACTCAGATAATCATTTTCTTTTAAAAAACGTCTTTCAATATTTCTTCCTCAAAACTTATTCCTTCTTACTTATCCATACCTCAAAATTGGGATTTACTTTTAAAAAAAAAGTAGCCCTTCTTTATCATATTTCAATTGTCTCGCTAAAATTTTTTCCACGAATTATATCTTACCCGTAAACTTACTTTACCTTTAATTTTACAGATTTCCTGCTTCCTCCTAATTTATTTTTAATGTCTCCTCACTCTGAAGTTCTTCCACAAGGTGTTATTAATCAAGAATTCCTTAGTACTATTAATTTTTTGTTTCTTTCTCATTTTCTTCTTTTTACTGACGGATCGAAGAACCCTCAAAACGTTAAAACATCTTTCTTATATCCCGCACACAGTTAATTTGTAAGTCTTAGACTTCTTCCAGCCAGTTCCATTTTCTTTACAAAACCTGCAACGATATTACGACCATTCTTTTTATATCCTCAATTCCAGATAATAATAAATTTCTAATCATCTCTGATGTTCAAAGTATATTGCAAACAATCTCATCTTCACTTCTTCAGCCTCCCTGTAATCCTATCATTCTTCGAATTCAGTTATTTATTACCTTTTCCAAACTCACCACATTTAGGAAAATGAAAAAGTTGAACACTTCTCTCATATTACAACTGTTAAAGGACTCTCTATTATACACTGCCACGCACCAGCAGTTGTTATCCAAAAAGAGAATTTACGCATGGCAGAATATTTATTTCAGAACCAAAATTACTTATTTGATACTAAGACACAGGCCCGTACCCAGAATTTTGAGAATGGTGGAAGGGGGATTTTCTTCACGTATTTATTGTACATAAACAACAATACATTTTTCACTAATATTCATACTATTAATAATTTCTATCATTTTGATTTATATGTATTAATAATTTACATAAATGAATTACCCCGTATATGAACATTAATAAAAATTACGTACGTTATTGATTATACTCGTAATAAAAAAATTGTCCTTAAGATATTAATGATCTACCATTAAAAATATGGAGCATATTTTTTCTTTTAACGGTAAAAACACCTTAAAAAGTCATCAATATTTATTTTAAATTTTTGATTTTTTTCAGATTTTTATGTATTCATAATAACTATTTCAGTCTTCACCCCCCCCCCATCCCAGCATGTTTCTGCTAGCTCCAAAATTTCACAATCAATATTATGAAAAAATGTTATTGTTCTTGCATTTCTCTTATATACAATTACGCGTTAACCTAGTCGCTTAGATCAGAACAGGATAATAAGCTACTTGAAATAGCGCGGATTAGAACTAATTGGCATTCGCGAAAGTTCACTTATTAATCGAGCCAAAATAAGCTTTCATTATGCGCTTCGCGTATTTATAAACGGTAAAAAAAAATGAATTGGAAAAATTTAACAGGCGGGATAATAGGCTGAAAATCAAATATGCCTTGCGATTTCGATTGGACAATTACCACAAATCAATCAGCATTAAAATAAATTAAATTTCTACAAACAAAAAACTATATATTACTTTTCAAACGAAATAAATAAATAAATAAAACAAATCATTTCGGAAAGAAAAAAGCACAATTATCATTGATAATTAACAACGGGTCCTCTGGTCGTATGTGACTTGTGCGTTGTAATAACTTTAGCAATTACACAAAACTAACAAATCAGTATCTGGTACTGAAAAAAAGAAAAGAAAAAAAAAAACCTTTATTTAACCGGAATCTAAATGATTATGTTTTAAACGCATTATCCGAAGAAACAATTTCAGCGGTAGGAAATAAAGATTTCTCTTCAGTTCTGTTTGTGTAACTGCCGGTGATCATCACTCGATAGCAGTATCGTATTATAATGTTTTCAAAAGGAAGTAAACTGAGCAAAATCCATTATAACCACTCTGACATTTAAAGTTTGGTGTTTAAAAATATTGTTTAAAATGGAAAATAAATCTTAAATCTTAGGGAGTTTTATTTAAAATATTTTCTGGTGGAATGCAATAGTAGAACAGTTTGACAAAATTACTCGAAAAAATATGTTTCTAGAGTATTTTTTTCGATTCAAAGTAATCTTATCTAGGTGAAAATATTAAATACAAATTCTGCATTTCGATATATACGATAACGGCATTATTTTTTTAGCATGATGAAATAGCATTCCGCACCGACAGACCGTACTCACACAGCACACGTGGCGCACGTTGGGCCTCGATAACATATGCCAACTCGAAAGAATAAATTAATAAGCAGGAAATGTGATGATGAAAATTTTTTCGTAACTTTTTACCTAAAGTTTCCAGGATATACTTTGGAAGTTTCAAAAACTTTCTTCACTGTTTCTTCTCAGAATTCACCAAAAAAAAAAAAAAAAAAAAAAATATATATATATATATACATATATATATCGAAACAAGTTACACATACTATATGTTAAATGCAATTGCTTTTTCCAAATTTACCAAGTTAAGAATAAATCTGCGAAGACTTTAAAGTATGCTTAATTATTACCAAACTAATAATTATTTTTATTATTAACTGATAAATTTTCTAAAATTACAGCGTTATCTTCACTTGCGCGAACAATGCAATAGGAAAATTTTTGCAATTTAATTCGTTATTTTCTTTCTAAATGTACACGTTAAAGTGTAAAATTTAGGGGTATTCTTTATCAAGCAAACGTTCTTAGGTGGAATAAATGCATCCTAATTACATACTATTTAATGAAAACTCTTACATCGTACTCGCAGAATTTAAACAACTAATTTTCACCGTTCGCAGTAGAACAGTATGCAATTCAGCGAACTACGAGTATTAAAGAATTCATATTAATATAAAATTCGTAATCAAAAATTTATTAATCCGAGCCGTAAGCGTATTAATTACATTAAATATAAAATGTTTTTTGATAAAAATTAAATTTTTTCCGGATTATTTGATACACATTCGTAATAAATCTTCAAGTCGGTATTTCTTTCTTTTTTTTAAATTTTAATTTAAAATTTTTAGCCTTGTACTTTAATTTTTTTTCTTGCTAAAAATCAACTTTTTTGCCCCATTATTCTCCATATTTTATGCTTTAAAAAAAATAATCGATTTCTCTATTTTAAGATATTTTTTTATGGTAAAAACATCAAAATATATAATCGCTTTCCTTATACAATGATACATTTCCATGGCAATTTGGCAAATTGATAGTACTTTAAGTTGATCACCTCTGTTATACTAATTAAAAATAAGAAATAAAAATGATCTAAAGGGACCACATTTTTTCACGTTTTTGACGAATACTTACGTTCACCGATTTTCATCAGTACTCACATGGTATCTAAGTTTTTTTTCCCCTTTTTTTTTTTTGGGCATACATCAACGGACTTTCGCCCAGAAACGACACGACGGAAAAGAATATCAGATGTAGAGCCGGTGTCAAATATTGATAAGGTAAAAGAACTGTGGATAAGAACAACGGAGATAGACGGAAACGATAAGAGATATACGAAACGCAATCAGGATTAAGGAGCCTTAAGTGATAACAATTAAGTTTTTCTAATGAACAAAGAATCAGTAAAATCGGGCCGATGAACTTGAATTATACACGAACAAACATAAAAAATAAAAAAAATTGTACGTGACAAACGTATAACCTACTTCTTTTGGAAAGTTGGTAAAAAAACAATTTTAGACACAATAATCTTATACTTAAAACCATGAACGTCGCCAGCCGATGAGCCAGGAGGAGGCAAGATGAAGAAAGAGGATATGAGTTATAAGAAAAATAAAATGTGTAATTTGTAAAGGCTTAATATTTGATCAAACAAGAACATAATTTTCTTGGTTTTCTGGAAAATTGTTCTACTACTTCATTATAAAAGTCTTCCAAATTGTCCATGATTACGCGCCTACGAATACTCATAATGGCCAGGACATTGAGGCGATTTTCTGCCATTATTCGCATCAAGCTGCTAAAGGATCACTCAACACTACACGTTGTGCACGGTAGAGCGATCGAAATTTTTAAGGCTTTACCTAATATTATGGAATCGTGTTCACATTGACAATTACACGCATAGGAGGCGTGCGTATATACCTATCAGATCTCATCGCGCGGGGCGGGAATTATAAATCGGACTATCTATTTAAATTATTGCGTATTTGATTAAAAAGTTTCGAGACTCCAGGGGGTGCGGCTCTCTCGTGCCCCCATTGGCGACGCCCATGCTTAAAACTAGAAACAACCTACGACAGATAAACATAGTAATAACTTTATTATACTAAAACGAATATTTGGACAAGAGTACGATTAATGAATATTATTAACAGACCATTTGGTAAATGTTGCGGAACGTAAAATAAGCGAAAATATCAAATACCATCGGGAACAATATGTGTCAATGTATTTTATTAAAGAATTAAACATATTCAAGAAGTAAATTTCAAATAAATTAGTAATCGTACTGGATATGAAACTATTGAAAAATACAAATGAAAAAGACAAAAAAATTAAATAAAAAAAATTTAAAGAATGACTTTTATTTATTAATGCAATCAAAATAAGAAAAATAATTTTTGCAGATCGACGAAATTGGGATATGTTAAAAGAATCAAATGAAAGCGTTGATTGACACACCGATATGAAATGATACTTTTTTGGACCAACGCTTGTATTTCATTCTTTTAAAATATATCAGTTTGGTGGACCGAGAAAAATTACGTTCCTTATCTTTATCGCATTAATAAATAATAGCCTTTTTTTAAATGATATATTATTTTATTTTACAATTTTTCAATACATATTTAGACGATTTTTCCTCATTTTCGAAGTGTTTATTACAATTTTGAAGTACCATACATTATGAAAGGTTTTTCCATATTTTCGAAATACCCGTTACAACTTTAACATGTTATATTTTTATTATTTACAAAACGCTATCGGATGAGAAAGTAAAAGAAAATGAAATTTCTCGTATAACGATTTTAGTTTTAAATAAAATCCCCGATGTCCGAAGGATGTGATTTAAACACATTCTTAAGATGCAGTCCAAAAACTTCCACCTTATCAGGGTCACTACGTGCCCATTCACCGTTATCATTACGCAAGGCTGGTGCCATTTTTTGCGGTTTTCTGGGCGCTTTGGTGGCCTTCCACAGTGTGGGATTGTCATTTTTAACGTCTCCGTTGTAAAGAATTGTTCTAAAGGTATCATTTTTATTCACGTAACTCTTTGCTTATTATTTCAAGAGAGTTTTTATGAGCTGAATACCTTGTTATTTGCTATAGTTTTCTAATTTTTCTTTTCTCGTTAATAATACGCGGGTAGTTAAAGTCCATGTTTGCGGTAACATTAGGGATGCTTAACCATGCTGCCTTTTGCAGCACTGATTGAGGTATTCAACTGCTACCAGTCCGAAATTATGAGATAGTTACAATGTGCCTGAATAATAGGAAATGAACGATATTTCACGCACGACACTTGGTGTAAAATGAAAATTGGCCTTCCCATAAATATCGTATATTAGTTATATCGAAGAAGAAGAAGAAGAAGTCATTCGACTGAAAATAAAGGCGAATCACAAGAATAAAGGAACCGGCCGAAAATATTCTCTCTTCACATTTATTAGGCCCTTCGTACGTTGTAAATGTTAACGTAATCAAATACATTCGGAGCCGAAGAACTCATTCCACATAAGTTTTATATTAGGTTCTAAATTAAAGCAGCGGACTATCTCAAAGCGTCGATATTTCCCCACTTTCCTCTTCGCTAAATTACTGTAAAAACTTACTCTCACTTTATTCAGATCACACACGGTGGTAGGTAATAATAAGTTTAGTGTAAGAATTAAAGAAACTACGCTGATCTTTTGTCTTCCCCGCTCTTTCCCTTTTTTTTTTAATATCACGTAAATAACTTATAAATATCGGGAAAAATAAAAATACCCACCCACCCCCAGCCCCCGTACACGTATATCGATAAGTATTTAAATTGAACTTGGCCGACCAATCGAGAACGGGAATTACACGTATGAATAAATAAAACGGCCGAAATTACCGCGCGATTCGTTATTATCATTTTTATTATTAACGAAAGCTCAGCAGCGGAGAGATGATCAGTAAGAGTAAACAGTAAAAGGTAGCGCTTTACGAGCAAAACTGCTCAAGGGGCCAGCGCCATGAAAGAGCAGCTTTATTATGAGCCCATTTAAATTCATTCGATCTTTTAACATCAAAGCATCGTAACGTCCTACGCACTGTACGCTAAGCCTGATTTTACCAGTCAAAGAGACACATTTAAGCCGGCACGCCGTCCTCGCGGCCTCGTTCTCATCCTTCTGGGGGGGGGCCTTTCTGCGCGCGTCTTCAAATTATCGGTATAAAATTTCAATTTCATTACGCGATTAATTTATTCCATTTTCCTGTTTCTTGTTTTTCATTTACTTTTCTACCAATCTAAGTAATTTATGGCCGATATAATCGTGTTTAGTAAGCGCTGTACCCCGGCCCTGTGTCAGAGAGTAGCGCATCATCCTACACACTAAACCGATAAAACATTCCGGATTTCTGCTGCTCCATAAGGCAAAATCGGTGGCGAATTATTTCAAATTTGAACTCCATGAAAAAAAGACAACTTAAAGCGTAATTATAAATATCTATTTGCTCATTCACGATACTGATCTTTTTTTTTTTTTTCCACCGAAATCAATAATAAGTAAAGATGTGCACATTTGATTAAATGGAAGAAAATGTGTACTATACAATATACATATACTGTTAATAATTCAGACATATTCGGCGGGTATTAAAAATTCTGATGAAAATTATTAAACGCGACAGATTTCAAAGTAGAAGATCTATTGTACCATTTGGAAACAAGTCTCCTGTTCACATTAAGTGTGTTTAGAGGTCATTGAAAACATCTGAACTTCGCATAATCCCCGTTAGCAGGCCCGTGCCCAGAATTTTGAAAAGGGGAGGATTTTGAAAATGTTCTTCACATATTTATTTTATAAATAACAATGCATTTTTCACTAATATCCCCATACTATTAATAATTTCCATCATTTTGATTTACATATTAATAATTTACATAAATGAATTACCCGGTATATGAACATTAATAAAAATTACGTATGTTATTGATTATACTCGTAATAAAAAATTTGTCCTTAAGATATTAATCTATCTGTACGGTTCAGCCCTAAAACTGGTTTCCATCCATGATGCTCCTTCTCCAGTATTCCCGGCTTTCAGCAGCCCTCTTTAAATCCATGTAGCTGTTCAGCTCTGTATCTTTTAGTAATGTCGCGACAAACGAATTTCGTGGCCTTCCGCGTCCTCGTCTACCAGGTATTTTTCCTTCCAGTAAAACTTGAAGTAATCCGTCTTGCCGTAAGACATGACCCATCCAATTTAGCCGTGTCTTGCGTACCCGGTCAAGTAATGAAGATATTAATAAAGTACCTAAAAATATAGAGCCTATTTTTTTCTTTTAAAGGTAAAAACACCCTAAAAAGTCATCGATATTTATTTTAAATTTTTGATTTTTTCCCGATTTTGGTGTATTCATAATAACTATTTCAGTGCTCATGGAGGGTCGGGGGGGGTAACACCCAAATCCCAGCCCGTGGACACGGCCTTGCCCATTAGTCCATAATTACGAACAGCGCGTAAGTTTTAAAATGGAAGAAAAATTCTACTATCAGTAATGTAAAAAAGTGTCGCGAAAATCCAGATCCCCTTGATCAATAAATATTTCTAGAACACGCTAATAGTATAAGATTACGCAATTTGAAAAAAAGAAAAAAAAAAACAATTTCTTCAATTGCCACTTCTTCTTCGTACTTGAATAGGAACTCTAAAAAAAATGTTTAAAATTTCCGTCTTCTACATTATTTACCTTCTTTTTCTTTTTTATTATCATTTGGAAACTGATTCCTCGATCGTCAAAAATGAGAAACTTCTCTATAAATCTTAAAACAACTACTGATCTGTTACATTTTTGGAATTGTAGTTAATCATCATCGGCTTTTGGATATTCGAATAAACAAATATCTCAAGACCAGAGAACACAGTCTTCATTTTCAGGTGAAATTTTACAAAAATTTTTAAAGATGCTATACGAAGAAATTCGGCAACATCACTAACAGAAAATTCTCTTTGACAGTATGCATTAAAATTAAAACAAACAAGTCGTAAATTGTTGACAAAAACAAGGAATACATCAAGGTAAGCGGACTGGAAAGGAAAATTAACGTGGTTATTTTCAAATCGGTTCTTTCACGTATAAAAGCTAATAGCGCTGACCCATTACATCAGAAACGTCTAATCACAAGTTGGAATTTATTCGTTGAAGTAAGATTTAGATAATTTCTGAAAGCAAGAATACGAACCTATGTCCGAAAGAATAAAAGGTGCCCCCTACTTTACATAAAAGGAAATACCAGGTAAATGTTAAAAAATTTTGAAAACTCCATAAAATGCTGTGTACGTTTAATGTGTAACTGTTACATGCAGAGAAAAATCAATGAGTTACCTCGAAACATACGAAATGTGTTGTCACAGAAGGAAATATCCTGGACAGAGGAAATTCAGAACGTGCAAATGTACCATACTGAGGAGGACCAACAGCGAAAGAAAAATCCCATGTATGTAATTTAAAAATTTTTTGAATTTTCAGCGATAGAAAACTGGCCAAAAGCGAGATCGTGCTAAATTGAAGAGAAAAAACTCATCTTGTTCAAAAAGAAACATCTAAATATCATAAACATGTTTAATCGTTTCGCCTTTCATATTAAAAACGCGCGCGCATTATTAGCGAATAAACCTAGTTCAGACTCGGTAATGCGATTAAGGAAATTGATTTTATTCGCCGCCAAGAATTTAAATTTTCGAAAAAAACACATAAAATCCCTAAGGTAACTCGACGAATTTTTATTACTGACTTCAAGAAATAGTTTTTAAAAAATATAGATATATCAATTACAGGGTTTTTTCTAAAAATTTTCTAAAAATGCATTAAAAATCAAAAAATAATTACTCGATAAGAACTTATAACTACACATTTAAAAGGGAGGATTATGTTTTTTCTTAAACAACATTCATATTTTAATTAAAATCTCGATACACCAAAGTCTAATTATTATATGGCCATATTAAATGAGCGTGATAACACAATTATTAATTTTCTGTAAGCCAAATATTGGTAACGCCAGGAATATTTAACGCGGTCTTTCATTATGTTTTTAATTTGAATTCGTTGTACCGAGCAACTTTAATTGAGGTATGAATGTTGTGTAAAAATAAACATAATATTCCCTTAAAACATATTTTCCTGTAAAATTTATCATCTTCTTATCGAATGTCTTTTACTTTTTAGGACGTTTTCATTAAATTTTTAAAGTAAATCTTGGAGTCGGTATTTTTTGTTTAAAAAAAAACAAAAACAAAAAAAAAACAATTTTATTTCACTATTTTTAGTATAAATTTTTTTGCGTAACAACACGGACGGATTAATCTAAAATTGTGCTATTCCTATATAAGGCTGCATATTGGTCGAAGAATACAATGTTCAAATTCCGTCCGTGTTTAACTCGTATGTATATATTAAATTCAATTATCTTTATTTGAACCTTCATTTCAACAGCAAATTAACGTTGGTAATATTTTAAGTCACTCGCGTCCATCGTTTGTTTTATTTTAAAATTTGAAGTGCTCTTATATTCTCTATATTTTAATAGAAAATTTTTGACTAATTTTTGTTCGGTTATATTAGGTAAAGAAAATGCCCGAGTCTTTTTTTAATGTTTATTTTAATGACTACTGAGTGACAGAACTCACCGGTACTCATATGACCAATGACTAATAAACAAAAAGTATCATTCGAATTACTCTACTCGAATGTAATACGCAGTAATGTTAAAAGATTTCCGTCGATGACGAGCATGTGAATGGCACTATGTGGATTTCAAATTCCCTTTCTTTATTCAAATCTATGTTTATTCGTATTAATTAACATCGATAATGTTTTAATATAACACAAAAATTAGTTGTTTTTTTTTTCCAATTTACCTTTTTTTTTTTTTGGTAGATAACACTGATAATATATCATCAGTTGCGTTTGTTGTACTACTAAAAATGTCTCTAAAGAGATCCCCCCTTTTTTCACGTTATTTGATTACTACTGAATATCTCTGTACACCGATACTTTTCGATATACTTGTATCAACTAGAGCGCTTTAAAATGATAGACGTAGGATAATTTTAAATGCGGTGTGTTCCAGCTAAACAAAAAACGTAGAATAATAATAAATAACGGTTTTGAGTTTCCGCGGCGTGATATATTAAAATGACGAAAAATTTCTTTGATATATAAAAATGTAACATTGTATTAGTACAATTTTATTCTGATGTAAATGAGTTATTTCTTTATGTAGTTGTTCTCAATTTAAATAACTGACAAAGTATAAATGAACCATTGTGCCCAATTATTGTTATAGTCATCTTTGCACCGTCATACTTTAGATTAACTTTTACCTTTTATCATATTTTTTATGTCGTTATGTGAAACCCGCGAAACAATAAAGGTATGTACTTCTATGGCACCACTACTGACTGACCGATCGAATGAAAAAATAATCATTAAAATCGATGCACACAAGACAGAAATCTCCCTTTTTTTGTAGTCGGTGAATTAAATAGGCTGAATTTAAAAAAATGCAGTCTTAATATTATTGAAAAAGGACAGATGATAAAGTACCTAAGTAATAGATAAAATTCACAAATTTCGCCACCATATGAAATAAGTAAATAATGAAATTACAAAATTTACAAGTATATTTACGACTGTCTTTATTGTTTTGATAGTGCGGCATTTTCTACTTGCTATCCAAAACATGAAATAAAAGTATTTTAAAATATGGCGTCTGCCTTAAATTTTATTTCTAATATTTACGTAATTGTTCAATAATAAGCGGATAAATTATCAAAACTGTTGTACTATCGAACTTATTATTGTTAAAGTGATCAAAAATTGTTAACAATTGTGCACTAAATCATAACGATCAAAAGTTAATAAAACCCTATAAAACAATAAATTACTCCAAAAATCATTAGTAATAGCTGGAGTTCTTTACCGAGTACAAAAAAGTGATTATATATACATATACATATATTGGATTATAATAAAGATTTCAATATGCACAATTAAATAACAGAAATTACGCGAATAATGAATAAACTAAACTCTGTAATGTGACTTCATACTATTATGTTTCAAAATTTAAACTCACATATATTAATACATATATATTTAAATAACTGGAATCAGGGGCGGCTTTAGGGTAGGGCAACCCGCGCGGTCGCCCGGGGCGCCAGTGTTTAGTATTTAGGGGGCGCCGCGCGCGTGGTGCCTGCTTAACTACTTCATTTGAACAACGAATTTCAAAAAAAAAAAACATATTTGTGCATTAATGAACTTATCTTGTAGGAATGAGTTTGAATATTCAGCACATCTAAGACGACCTGTGTCATTTTATCGTTTCTTACATCCCTCACTGACACTAGTGTGGGAAATTAGACGGATCTGTGATCCATTCATTTGTTAAATGTGCTATCGTGTTTAGGAGCGTTAAAACCGGTTATTAAATCTTATTTACGTAAAGCATTTTTCTACCAGCAAAGAAAATTCCTAAGCTAGAAAATTATTTTTTTTTTTCACGAAAATTGGTGTCTGCTGAGTGCGAGTGTTTCAGTGGTTATTTCGCGTTCATTGTTAAATCAGTTTCTGGTAAGCGATATTCTTTAGTTTTTTTTCTCCTCCTCACTATCATCATTCCCTCATTTAAATTCAAGAAGCACAACCTTCAAGAGTTACATTTCAACACCTGGATAACGTTGCGTATTTTGTTAACAATACCGGTGACCGTTGCAAGTGGCGAATGCAGTTTTTCCAAACTAAAATGCGGTCGTCTACAATGTCTCAAACGAGATTAACCTAGATTTTTCCAGTCTTATCGGAGAGCTTGCTAACAAAAAAGCTAGAAAAATTATGTTTTATTTGTTTAATTTTTGATTTTCATTAAATGTTTAGTAACTAAATGACAGACAATATATAGGTACGTTGCATAGAGAACGAATCGGTAAGAAATATTAATAATAATAATGATAAATTTTTGTTGTTTTGTATTATATTAAATTCGATAAAAAATATGTGGTATCAAATTCAAAATAAGTTTTTTTAAATTATAATATAAACTAATAAAGGGCGCCAAATAAATGACTCGCCCAGAGCGCCTATATGGTTAAGGCCGGCCTTGACTGGAATTAAATTTGAAAATAGAAAAAAGTATTCTCTATTAAAAACAAATTAGTAGTATAACAACGATTTAACAATATTACATATTCAAACGGTAAATTCGAAGTAATGAATAAAAGTTTAACAAAAGTACAATTCAAAAAATTCAAAACAATCAATATACAAAAACAATTTCAAAAGATTTGATAAAAACAACATTAAAAGTTTCTTCCTGACAATTTTGAGGATGGATTTAATAATTATACATCGAACTTTTACAACGTACACTTGATAATAAGACTTGGAAATTTTAAAGTTCATCTTAAAAGATTCTCAGTATCGTGCTATTGAATAACTGCGCCAGATGTAATAAACAATACATTAATTTTCAGTAGACTAACGAACTAAATATATAATAATTACAAGGAATTAGTTTAATTATTTTACCGAAAAAAAATTAGAATAGCGCAAAAGTATTTATTTTTCATATACATATTTTCTTGATCATTACCGAATCGTTTTCAAATTCTTTCCGTTCAAAATGGTTTCGCATAAACAAATTCTTTTACATTAAATAAAACACTGTTCTCGACGACAATTCGAGTTTTCCTTTTTTTACCGTTTTAAACTCTTTATTATTATAAATTAATTTTCCAATGTGACGAAGATGTTACACTTTTAAAAATTATCCTTTAGTTCTAAAAGTTGATACTCCCCCCAAGTTAAAAACGCAAAAATTTAAAAAGTTGAAGGCCCACTGATACAGCGCTCGCTAGAAACGAAACGGAAGAACAGAAATCCGGAAAACCGGAAGTTATTGCAAAAGGAAGTTGAAAACAAGATACAATTTTCTCGCTCCCGCCTGCGCAATTCAATTAACCGTTATATCCTGTTTTTGCTTTCCGGGAGGGCGATTCGATCATTAATATTCTTACCGGTATAATTAATCAGTATTATCACCTTTTCAATTTTTTATTCCAGCCCACCTCAGAAAGATTATATTATCAAATTTTTAGGATATTTCGAAATTTACGCACAAAATGAAAGTATCTTACATCTTAAAATATTGTACATACATATAGCGTAAATAATTCCATCGTACCGTAAGTTTAAAAACGTTAAGGCGAGGTGAAAATGTATTAACGATGTATATAGCGCTATCTATTAATCTGAAGAGTATTAGAAAGCGGTGAGTAGTTTATCATTATACGTACAGATGACGCGTATAATTTGGTTGCACTAACTACACAACATTCAGGCAGAAAAGAAAAAGAAATTTTAATTATAATTTCAGAGGCGGATCTGGAGAGACATTTTGGGGAGGGAAAATCTTATACGGCAGACAGTAGATTTGAAAAATACCCCTTGTGTTTCATAAAGAAAATCGAATAGCGACCTCTTTAGAAATTAAAAAATATTTTAAAAATACATAATTATTACAATTTAATTTAAATTTTGTTTTATTTTTAGGTGAAAATTATAAATGTAAAATTTTTAAAAATTTAAATAACTTTCAAAATATATAAAATAGTCCGACCGGTTAAAACAGACGAAATCGGTCGAACTATTTTATGTATTTTGTGAATTTTATTTTATTTTATTGTATTATTTTATGTTTTAACGAAAATCTAATATAAATAACGTCATATATTTTATGCAATTGTGAATACTTAATTTTTCGTGTAGTAAAATACATAACAGTGTAACTGTACTTTAAAGTTATTTAAATTTTTAAAAATATTACATTCAAACAAGCGGTTACGGAGGAAATCACACATAATGAAAATTATAAAATTATATCTAAAATGGTAGTTTAGAATTTGAATGGTAAATTACTAGAAAGATCAGAAAGATAACATTTTTTATTAGACACTTCACCTCCTTTTTATTTTTGTCAGTAATCCGGTCGTTAAAAAAATATGTATATTTTTCATTGAACTATTTTCATTTACATCGCAAAATCAATAAAAAAGACAAAAAAATGACGACAATAGTTTCACTAGAAAACAGTATTAAATATTAGTTATAATTAAATCCGTACGTAACATTCATACATAATATCTTTTATAATATAAATTAAGTTTCTCTGTCATAATAAATTTTTTCATCGAGGTTTTGGTTCGGCGGGGGGGCTATTTCTCTCCCCTTAGATCTGCCACTGATAATTTTGATGTAATAAAACTAAAAAAAAAAAAAAATCAATTCGAACGCTTAGAATAATTTCTTCCACAATCTTGTTATTTTAGTCATTCTATTCAAACGGTGCCAATACTACTACAGTCATGAAAATGATCATATATGCGTGAGAGAATCGATTATGATTTTTCTCGCCACTAGGTAAGCCAAATGTATTCGCTACTTTAATATTAAAATTATTTTGTGCATCTTTAGAAATCATTTTCACGTCCAATTTCGTATATTGCGTTGATTCGAAATTTTTTGTTTAAATGTGCTTCTTTTGATGACGTGTAATTTTACGACATATTTACTCATCAAAACAAAAACAAAAAAAAAAACTCACGTACACGGTTCATTGTGGTAGTTAATATCTGAAAGAGTAAAACATGTATTTCTACGTCGATTCTCTAAATAATTCGCATTCTGCACAATACGGTTTATATGAAGGCTGAACATAAGCGCATAATTAAAATAAAACAAAATTAATATAAAATCCTTTAACGTATTATTTATTGAAATATAAAAATATATTAAATTGTAACAAATTCAAATGTATAACCAAAATTTAAATGTATAAACGATTATACTATTTAGAAACATTTTCGTGCATAACCCATCATCAGCTAAAAAATTTATAGAAACACAAAGTAAGTGATCAGGTTCTAAAGAATCACAATAATTTAGAACTTATTCTGATCACATATTTTGCGTTTTTTTATAAATTTCAGCTGATAATGGGCTATGCCCCAAAAATGTTTCTAAGTAGCACAATCATTTATACATTTAAATTTGTTTGTTATACACTTGCATTCAGTGGTGTAGCGTGGGGGGGGGCAGAGGAGCCATGGCCCCGAGCAGCATACGAAAAGGGGCGGCGGCAAGCACCGAGATTTTTTAAATAAAAAATCAAAAAATCCTATTTCCAACATAGAGGGGGCGGCAAATTTCTAGTCAGTCCCAAGTGGCGAAAGCCCACGCTACGCCACTGCTTGTATTTGTTACAATTTAATTTATTTTTAAATAAAATTAATACGTTTTAATTATAGAGGCCTTTTTATATTATCGGATCCCGAAAATATGTAATATCGTCTGTATTGCTACTATCTAGAAAAGCGGAAAAAATACGCTATAAAAAAAGGTATAAAAATAAATATAATTAAGATCGTTTAAAGGACCATATACGACATGATGTGTCATATAGGTGTTTGGAAGAAAAATGGCAAATTGGGAACTGAGCCGCTACTATTTTGTGCAATTCTGCGCAATCGGTAAAAATGAAATAAAAAAAAGGTATTCGATGTAACACAATTGATAATCGATACCTGTTATGTTTATTTACTTTATTTCGATAATAATATAAATAAATCTGAATGGAAAAAATCAGTGAAATTATGGTAATTGAAAATAAAAGGCTGGAAAAAATATATTTCCATCTTTAAAAACTTTCTCGCATTAAAAACTAGAATTAAAATGATACATACGCCCCCCCCCCCCACTTCCTTTTAAATTTAACAGAGTATGAAATGTTATTGAAGGCGTGATGCGAAACACTAAACTCTGTAAAACGCGGTAAACAAATTTATGTAAGTACTGTTATTAAGTTAAACGAAATTATGCAATCGAAAACCCATTCCTGTTCTGCGTACATTAGTTAATTACTGCGAACGAAACGTAGTTCGAAAATAAAAATGTGCAGGGAAGTGCGATATTTTATGAAAAGCAATTCCATCCTTTTCGCATTATTTTAACCGCTTTAAGAAAAAACGCTAGAGGTGAATAAAAGAAAAACAATTCTCTTCGAACCGATTCCGATTCGTTTAAAGAATCTGTTCCGAAAAAACGCCAAAAATAAAGATAAAAATTTTTATTTTCCATAATTTGTTAATTTTTTTCTTGGATTTTCTACTCAAAATGCTCAGAACTACAACTAAAATGCCAATTTACAGATTGCGGCGTAGTATACATTAGAACGTTAAGAAAATATTTGATTCTTCTCGCATTACCACCTCATTTTGCTTGATAAAACGTAGAAAAAAATAAATTTAAATTCCAATTAAGTGTACGGTATTTCTTTATTCGTTCAAGATTCCCCGAACTTTTTTGTTTGCTGTCAGTCAGTCGTTTTTTTACTTTGTTTATAGCATCTGCGCAATGACTCTTCAGACTCTCCTCTCTTATAATTAACACGGTTCTTCTATTATTTTTTTAATTCGCTAATGAGTTCAGCTGAGCACCATTTGGATTTCAGTACTGTCCAACTAGCGTTTTTAAACTATTCCTTATTGCGTTTATTTTTATTTTATCTTTCTAAATTATTCTTTGCATTTTTCGTTACACTTTTTGCCATTCATTCGTCTAATTTTTTTTTGTTATTTTCTTTACCAAACTCCCCGGTTCTCCGACATATCGCGCTAGATGAACATCGTTTTTCTTTTTTTTCCCCCTGAACACTTTGTTATTTTCCACTCATACCATACTCTCCTTAATATTTAAGCGCAACCCAAGACATTTATATGTATCTAATTATCTAATAGAATAAAACAATTACAGTCGACTCGCGATTATCCGGACTCTGTATTATCCGGATCGATTTTTCAAAAAAAAAAAAAATAAAATAAAATAAAATAAAATAAAAAAAGAAGAAAAATCCAAAGCGCTTTTATAAAATCCACAGCTACATATATGCAGTACATATTTGAATATTTGTTTACATTCGCTGCAAATGAAGATGCTGTTAAATTTTTAAAACTTGGTTTCACAAAGAGTTTGTGCCCGCAGTTGCGGAACATTTGTCCGACAAACAGTTACCGAAAAAAGCAATCCTTATTCTCGACAATTCTACAATCCGGCAACTGAGAAACAAGATAGTGATATAAAGGTAATGTTTCTTCCAGCAAACGTTACATCGGTTTGTCAACCTATAGATCAAGGGATCATCCTATAGGCCTTAAAAAAAAAAAAAAAGATATCGACGCTGCCTTCTCATCAGACTAATATCAAGCGTTGAAAATTATAAGCACTATTAGGTTGCTTTAAAATCAGTTGATATGCTTGATGTTATCATCATTTGGGATTATCTGAGGGATGGGAAGAGATTAGTTCTATAGCATTAGTGCGGTCGTGGAAAATATTATTTAGAGTTAGTGATAAATGGGATGAAATTGACAAACAATGTAATTTGGACAGTTCAAAAGACACCGACGAGCTTGTGTTTCTGTAATAAAAAATACTCCAGGATGTGAAACGAATACGGATGACGCTATAAAATAGATGGACAGCGACGAGATCGAAGAAACGGCAGATGAGGATATCATGGTACTCAACGAGGATCCAGTTGAAGAAACTATGGATAACGAGCTTCTTCAAAACGTTGAAGGACTGAAGGCGATCGAAGTAGCGCTAGAGGAACTCAATAGGAAGAAGCGTCACCGAGGCTGATATGATTTGTTTATGCAAGTGGCGAAACATATCGACAAAGAAGAGAATGCAGCGATAGACACAGAGACCCCTTAATCACAGACACTTCTTTAAAAACTAGTTAATGTACACCTTAAGTTAATTTTCATGTTCACTTTTTTTTTAGGATAAGCAAATTTTAATTTTTTTGTTCACTTAATTTGCAGTATTCTTACCTTAAACTCCGGCGTATCCGGATTTTTTGCTATCCGGACCGACTGGCTGCCCAATTAATCCGGATAATCTCGAGTCGTCTGTACAAATAGCAGGCATTTAAAATGAATATAAAAAGATTCATATCGGAAATATTTCCCATAATATCCTACTTATTAAAAATGTCGATCATATGGTCTGAACTTAAATCGCTTCATCTTCTAAATCTAAAGCAATGTATTCCGGAAAAACATTCCTAACATATTATCTACATTAAATGTTTGCTAATCATGATTATTCATTGTTTTATTTTAACAAACAGGATTTCATTTCCCATATTATATTGTTAGCGTGTTCTTGATTATTTGTCTTTTTCTTTTGTTCTTGGGCGCCAATCTCTTAAGGGGGGCGATACATGTAACCGCCTAAATTTTGGCCATTTTTCAGAGGCTTATTTTATAAGGAAAAACGACTAGACATACACGTTGCATCGATGACGACGACTAGAACAAAGAAGCAAGAACACTGTTCTTAAATCGCCGCACATACTACCCTGCCTGATTTTTAGCGGGATTTTTCAGCCTGCCTGCAGCTCCACGTTACTCGACAAATAGTATCCCACGTTTTCGCCGCAAGCACAAGTCACTGTCTCAGCCCTCGACCACTACCACTCAGACACGAACGCGTCTCTACCGCGATGCGACCGTGCAAACGACGGGACTTACTATCGAACATGACGATTTTTGGTTTTGGCTGAGTAAGCATCCTTGACACGACAAAGCAGCGGCGCAACCTAGAACGACGTTTGAGAGATCGTGAATCAATGGACAATCAAAGATTAATTTCTAACTCAAATGTCGTCAAGCGCTATGCGTACCGAATCACCATAGAGCTGTTCTTTTCACGGAATCAAAAAACAAAAGAGTTTCTAAACATCTGCTTATCCAGGTCTTCAATATAAAAGGTTCCAAGGTTAGGAATCCGAGAAGCAAGTAAAAAGAGCCGACCGCTCTAATACAGACCTATAGCACTCGAGCGCTGAGTTGAGGCGGGGCACTTTAACGAGTTATAAATCGAAAAATAATGAGAATTTAATTTTGAAAATTTACAGGCATATTTTTGAGATGTTATACTAACTATTTATAAAAAAAAAAAAAAATCGTTTTTTTTTTAAATTTTACATGTATCGCCCCCCTTTATCTATAGATCCATCTATGACCTCCTAATCAAAATATATATATATATATATATATATATATATATATATATATATATATATATATATATATAATATATGTATGTGTGCGCACGCGCATGCCTGAATGTACGCATGTGGACTTTTTTTTTTCTTGTTTGGGTTTTTCCCTGGGCTTGTCAATAATAGGCATTTCGTTAAAACTGCTAGAAATGATAATACATGACTAGAAGCGTACTCATGTTTATTGATATTTTATTTTCAACTAAAACTATACCGAGCATTTAGACAACGGTGCATTTTATTAGAAAAATTAAACCGGATGTGAGTGTACACCTCCATTCATCTATTATAATTTTACATTAACAAAAATTATATACATTGCCTAGGCATTTTGCATTAAATTACGTTTTTGTAATATTGCGTACTTTAATGTTAATATTAATATAGAAATATCAAGTTTAAAGTAAATAATAACGAATTTATAAATTACATAATTTATAAAAGAACCGTAACAGAATATGATCGCAGTTCATTGTCTTAGTATATCAGAGATTTTCAGGAAATTACCTTCGCGGTCTCCTCTTTTGGTCGCTATGAACACGTAACCAGTGATATTAGCTGGAAGCTTCAACGTGTCAATTTTGCATCAGACGATTCTTTACTTTTAATAGAATTTCTTCAAACCGAACTTCAATTGTTAATAATAATCCAAATGTATCAACGGCAGAGCACAGAACTACCATTGATGCAATATTTTCTGGATATATGTATATTGATAAAATTACATCAAAAACTTATATTTCATATTTCAGTTACCATAAGCCTATTGTATCTTTTACAGAATCTAACGATCAATGATTAATAAAACAAACGCGTTAATTTTTTATTTGTTTTTGTTTTTCTTTAAGTGAAACTTCATAGATACGTGTTTATGTGAACTACAGATCTCCCCATTTGGTTCTTACTCTTGGTAAAGTTGGTACTAATAACCTCAAATGGAAGTTCGGGAAAACGCCTTTGAAGTTTTACTTCTGCCCTGTGCCCCGAGGCACATTTTCTTGGGGAGGAGGCTCGTCTATTAAAAGAATCTATCTATATTATTAAAAAAAAAAAAAAATCTATATTATTAATTTACGGATTCGGGATTTTGATCCAGGTCCTAGCCAAACGAAACACCACTATCTAAACAACTAGGCTACGGTAGCTGAACCTGGATGTTTCTTATTTGTATACTTTTTGTTGCGATGTATTTTAAATTAGCCACGAAGTAACATGCGATCGTACAGTTATAATAATATTGTTTTGTGCATAAATAATATATGTATGTAGAAGACTATTTGCGATTTCTGTTATTTATCGGCACTGTTTGTGATGGCGAATTGAAATAATAAAAGAATTTCTATATACACGATAAATTCCTGAAGCCCATCTCGACTGGTGCATCAATTATCGCAATTATCGTGGATAACGGTAAAAACAGCAGCAATAATATCATCGTTTATTGCATCAGAAGATTGATTAGCTTGAACGCTGTAAATCGAGCATTTACCCATTCTTCTCCCTACAGACTGTTGCATTCACCGCAACGTCATTTGTCTACTCGTCACATTATCTCCATACGTAACAGTTAACTCGGCCGGTATTTCATTTTCTACACATAAAACACAAATTGTACTTCGAACCTCACAATAAGTAGCATTCCAACATATGTATATCGTCGACATGCTACTGTTTGGTGAATCTGTCGATCGTAAAATTTTTAATGCTATCGGACAATCTTAAAAAAAAAAAAAATCTTTTTCATCGTGTTTTTGGTTGCGTTCTCTTACTTTCTTTCAGGTTCTCAGAAACACACTTACTGAGCTAGTCCGATATGTATTTTAACTACTTGTATTTTGTAGGCGTGAGCGAAATTTTTTTAGTCGAACGATTTTTTTTTCACTTTGCGATATATGTATACTTGTTAGTTTCGGCACTCTAGCTGCATTAACATTTAACGGAGTAGCACAAAGAAGAGAAATTTTATCATCAGAAAAATGAGACTCTTCTCGATACTAGACTCCATTCGCAATGCTAAAAGGGACCCTTTGCAGTGCTACACGATCGCACTGTTTTTATATACAATACTATATTATAATATTTTAGACCCAATCATGTAAGCGAAGTAGTGGTCTCGGGGTAATGGCTATGAGTCTAATGCTTGAGCGGTTTGTCAGTATACGTAAACGAAAAGTTAAAACCAGCAGCGAAGCGAACTTTTTATTTTAAAATATTTAAACAAATGTTACACATATTTTATATTAGAAAAATTATTTTAATTTTATAACAAATTACATAGAGAGTATTCGTAGTTATTTTATTTTTAAACGATGTGAAATATTTTTTAGATACTTACTACTAGCTTGAACTCGAAATCATTTAACGATATAAATACGTGTAAAATAAAAATTGTAAAAATAAAACTAGTTTATTATAATTATGTGAAAAAAGCGAAGGTTACTACAAAAAAGATGTGAAGTGGAGGGAAAAGCAAAGCCTATAAAATTTCAACCGAAGTGAACATAAGTTTAATAATTATTTTCGGAAGAAAATGATTTAAAAAAATTGATTTACGTGAACAATTTCCGCAGAGATTAGCCGTCGAAACTCACATAACATTTGATTAAAATCGTCAATGCTTTGCGAGTTTTTATTTACACTTGTTTATAAAAAAACCCGTCTTTCTTATCATAATTGTACATCAACTTTCATTTGCACCATTCTGTTCTTATATTTGCATATCTGAATATGTATTTAATGATAATGATTAAATAGACACAACTTTTAATTGAATGTAATTGTAAACATTATGTAAAGATCGTTTACCATTCACCTTAATTGCTTCAGAAATCCCGTGTCTCAGTTCATATTACATTTTTTGATGTACTATACGAAATAAATTCATAAATAATAGACATTTTTTCTACGTTCGAAAGTATAATTATGGTTTCTGAGATTGTTGTTGGTTGAATAATTTGTTGTATTGCCATAAGATTTCTTCTGAACTTTATTTCCCTTTAATTCTTTATTTCATCTATTACCATTATTTCTGTTCATCATTATTATTACAAAATGCCTCTTAAAAAAATTCCTAACCATACGGGTATATTTAAATAATAACTGTAATGTTTTAACTATGCATTTATAAATCGACAACTTTTTTTTTAATATTCAAACCCCTATGATGTTGGAACCATGATTTGAAAACCATTACATACTGCATATAGAAGATAATTTCTCAAATGTTCATTGTTAGTCGCTTTTATAACTCTATTTTGTAAATATAATCTTTCGCTCGATGGATTAATACCGTGTAATATCCGAACTTTTTCAAATTAAAGTTGAACTATAAAACTTTTTTTTTATATCGATTACAATACAAAGAGTAATGTAGTAGAATATATCATACAGTATTGATAGTTGTGCTTTCGGATGCAATTAATATAACTATGTAATACAAGTGTGGTACATCATACACTTTATAATATATTAGAACACTGAAATTCAAACTTATACAATTACAGCAAAACCGGCTAAATGTTAATTGTTAACAGTTTTAGGACATCAAGTGTACAGCTAACATCTGCTGGCGCAATCTACTGGCGCGGATATGGATAGAAGCAAAAACATTGGTATGATCGTGTCGCGTTGCAAAGTATCAATTTTAGCATTGCGAATGGAGTCTATCCTTCTCGATCGTATTGCCATGAACTATAGAATTCTGGATACATTTTTATACTCCCGATAATATATGTAAGTCTGTCGCGGATGAAACACCGTCAGTCTGAAAAGTCTTTTTGCCGCTGTTCTGAGATGCGGAAGGGATTCTTCTTAAGGAGTACTTTCAGGAATTTAAGATAGTCAATACGGTAACAGGGATGGATTCAGGACTCTGTTTCGGATGGGGGCAATTTATGTTCTTGGAGGGGCAGACATTTTTTTCATATTTTTACTAGAGAAAATTTTTTGGGGTATTCCTGAATGAAACCAAATATGTAGAACATGATTTATTACGTAATTTAAAATAATGAAAAAGCAAGTGTGAATAATAAATTCTGAAGTAAAATAACCCCGATTGTAAACAACAATATTTTCTCAATTGGTTTTAAAATGATTAATTCTAATTGTATCATTAAAGAACATCATATTGTAAAAACATTCTGATTGGTTCATTATCTTTTTATAATCAACGAATACGCCGTGGTATTTCAGCTGTTTCAAATGTGCACTTTTCTCGGAAATAAAAAACAAGAGAAAAGCAACAGACACCGAAATGAAGTTGTTTATAGGTCATGTTGCTTTCTAAAAAAATAAGGAATAAATGAAAACCGAAAAGAGAAACCTTTAAAAACAATTTATTGATATTAATGATAAATAGATCAACGTGAACACCGTGAGAGTTCTCCCCTTTCAAGGCTGACAAAAAATACCAACCGCAACGAATATTTTTTTCAGCTCGACAATATTTTACATCTTTCGCACATTTGTAATAAAAGCATATTTCATGGAATAACAAGCAAACGTCAAAGTCAAATTTTAAAAGATCAAATTTATAATAATCTAATGCAGAATTCGCGAATGAAAAATCTACCTTATTATTTTCTTTTTCCACACGTTCACGAACCACTTAATAAAGATACACACCAAATTCAGCCGAATTTGAATTCAGTCATCCGCTCGCTGCATACAAAAACTTCAGAAAATACCTCTTCAAAGTGAAAATTACCAAAACGAGCGAGCACGTTTTTATTTGTTTTGTTTATTTTTGTCTTTATTTAAACTTACAAAATACGAGTACTTTTTAACATTCTGTTATTTAACGGACTTCTAAACACCGTAACACGTGTTAATTCCTCCTAAAACTTATTTTTCTAATGCACGATGCCGTAAACAATTAACACGAGGAACTGCTATGTCTAAATCGTGAGTTATTTCAAAGGGAGACTAGTCCTTTTTGAAATATCACTACTTTTCACCCTTCTTATTAAATCTTAAAAGTCTAATTTTAATCGCACTCCCATTATATATATATCTGCTGAACTGCACATTGCCGTACATTGGCGGATTAATACGAGATCAAATGATCTTGATGCCGCTGATATGTCCGAATATAACTTGACAAAAAAACACTATCAGAAGTTGCCGGTTTTTACTAATGAAGTTATTTTTCTATTCTGTCACAGCTTTTTATTACATTCTGTTTACGCGCACCCTTATCGTCCACTTATTTCTCTACTTTAATCCGTCCAAATATCGATTTCCCTTTTTTTTTTTTTTTTTTTTTTTTTTATGGCTCGGCTTTAGTTAACTATCAAGCCATTTAGCCACCAATCAGTTAATATAAGAATACTGCCAACTAATGAAAGATACATAATATTTAATTAGGAAAAAGGTTATAAACAGACAACCATGGCCGTAAATGTTCAACATCACCCACGGAGCCTGAATAAAATCTTTGGGAAGGAGAAATTGGCCAGGCTGAGTCCAAGGTACATTACCTGAACTTGCCTAACCAGAAAATTAATAAAATAGGAATTAATTTTCTGGTTAGGCAAGAGTAGCTACTATCATTGTGCTATTCAAGGGCGTCGCCAGCCGATCCGCCAGGGAGGGGCAAAATGGTAGAAAGAGGATATGAGTTATAGGAAAAATAAAATTTATAAGTTCTAAAGGCTTAATATTTTATTAAACAAGAATAAAATATTAATTTAAACATAAGTTTTCCAAATTGTCCATGATTACGCGCCTATGAATATTCATCAATGCCAGTTGATTAAAAAGTTTCAAGGCTCCAGGGAGGGGCAGCTGCCCCTCCCTGTCCCCCGCTGGCGACGCGCATGGTGCTATTCCCGAAGGAGTCTTTTTTTTTTTTCTTTTTTTATTCGGCTTATCAGCTATAGACAATTACCCATCAAGAAGGAAGAACGTAGGACAAAAGGAAACTGAGGACACTAAGAAAGTTATTCGAGGAAGGTGGAGACGGCCAGAACTACTATGGAGAAATAGCAAGGGAGTCAAAAAATATCGGTACTAGAACTCGTGCAATTAGCAGTCCGAAGGGAAATAAATATATCAACGAAAAAATATAAAGAATGATACCGTAAAGGAAAGGAAAGCTTTCATGTCCTGTTAGCCGTTATACCTGATTATAATATATCTATTTAAACTAAATGCGCGATGTGACCAGCATAAAAAGAAAAGTATTTTTATCAATGTCTGCGATTGTTGTGCAGCGCCCATAAAAAGATCCTCATCAACAATATGGCCACAGCTGCAATGCGGTGCCCACAGTGCCCGATGAGGCAAGAGACAAGACATCGCTATTCGCCTACGGTTGCAACTGCAAAGCAGTGCTCGCAATTCCTTTAAAGAAAAGCAAAATGATTGATTATCCATTATTCAAACGGCATCTGCGGACCACGAGCTTACGATATATTAAGGATAAAAAGGAAAGAGGCTCCACATCGGAAGAGGAGGCCAGCATGATCGCCAAATAGCGTAGCGTTCATACTAACTCAGGAAGATCCGCACCACCTTGACCCAGTACCACTATGGCCATCATTCGAGCAAAGAGGCCCACAATGCACCAAGTGAAGGCGGCGGGGGAACCAAAATATTAAGATAAGAAAAGGATGAGGGATTTGCTTAAATGTTTATACGGTCGCGGATTAAAGACAAGAATTTAGCACTAGCAGGGACAACAGACAGTGAGGGAAAGGCGAGGATAAAAGAAGAATACGGCGTGGGGATATTAAGGGATAGTAGATCTGAGTATAGTACCAATCTTTCGGAAGACAAAGATCATTCGCCTCTCAACCTTTTATTACAAAACATGTTCACTTTGAAACACGGTCTAAAGTTCTCTTTTTTTCTTTTTTTAATACTCGCGTCTTTTACCGCCAAATTTAACCACATTCTTCTGCACGACTTCCGGGTGCTTGTCTTCACCCTAATCTTAGTCAACTTAGTCAAGGTATCACCTCTCCACTATAATACGGCTCAATTGCTCCATTTTCTTTCTCCTCTTTTTCGATGCTCCATTATGTCATCTCCCTATCCTGCGGATAATAATTGTTTTTGCGACGTCGACTACATTCATTCCAAGTGTTTCCTTTTTCCTCGCACAACTCGTAAGCTTGATTTTTCCTACCCGTTCCTAAACAATATATGTATATATGTACATTCTTGTTTTTTTCCCATTATGCTGCTGTTTCTGGACTAGTAATCGTTTATATTCTCTATTTCTATACTTAATCCTTTTTCGTATTTTTAACGCTTTCTTTAGTGGTCTGAATCATTGCTCTTGGTTAATGTTCTAATTTGAAGAAAAAAAAAACTTCATGATCTAGGTAAATGTGTAAAAATCTCAAAATATTCCGTATATATGCAGATATTTCCGGAAGATAATGAATATCATTCTGCTACTACATATCAAAATCATGAAATGTTCAATTTCTACGTAATAAAGTAGATGTTGTTTCTAGTTCTAAAATGACCTCTTCTATTGTGTGGGGAATGTGATACAAAAACCGGCTAACAAATTCGATATATAGATTAGACAGTGTCGGTAATAATCCAAGCCAAATATATTATCTCTTGTACGAACACGCAATGCCCTTAATAATAAATTACAGAAAGAGAGAAAAACTTCGTCTTGGTTCATAAACTAAAATTTGAAAAATTAAATATAGAAATTTTTTTTTGAAAAACAATGGCACTTGTATAGAGATTAAAAACTTGGAGCTCTAATGTGAGAAAAAAAAAAAAAAACAACATATTGCACTAAAGCGAAAAATAGCATTCGAAAAAATCCCGATAGAAAATCAAGCGGAGCAGTGATGGAAATTGGCGGTCCGATTTTGCGAGTCAAAGTCAATTTCTGACAGTCGACAAAAGTTTTGCTTGACTACTAAAATGAAATGTTCACATCGGCAACCGAACAAGGCGCGTTTTACGAATACAACGATCGACATTTCGTTTCGGCAATGATTTTTACCGTTTTACAGTTTGGTCTTATTTATAAAAAAACCATGTGTGCACATAAGCCTTTTTTATCAGCTCTTTCGTCACTGTTAATGTTTTGTAAACATTTTAATCGCGACAAATTTTAAGACATAAATATATTCATATACGCAAGAATATTTCCGTCTCTCCGCTTTTCTCCGAAATGATTTTAATTAATTCCCACCCGATTGTCCCCTTCATAGTTCCATCGCTCCTCTCATATGTGATGCAAACCGCATCTTCTTTGAATGCCTTGCCTTTGATTTTGAGCGCTCTGTTTTGTACTCTAAAATCTTGGGTCTTCCTGCTCCCTATAATTCTTCCTTTGTCCTTTCCTTTCGATCTCCAGATATAATCCCTGTACTTCAATCTTTGCTAAGCTCTATTTCTAATCGTCTCTCTATTTAACTATTTCCTTAATTTCTGTAGTTGTTGGGTCAAAGTCGCTGGCGCGCCCAAAAGATAATATATAAAATAATATTATTTTATATTTAAAAAAGAAAAAAAAAAAAAAAAAAAAAGGCTCAACAGATTTGAATGAAATTTACGTAGATTATAAATTACAACCTAAAATGTGTGTCATATTTGAATTGTATCAATATTGTTCACGATAAACGCGAAAATATATATTATACAAGTCCTTTTTCAATAACATATAGCTCATTTTATCTAGTAAAAAGACTGCCAAACTGTGATATTCGTGAAAAAATATCTGTTTCTTTTATGTTTTTATTTGTAATATATTATAATTAGCTTTATTAATTATTCACTTTTTTTATCGTTTGTAAAGAGACTTTAGTGTAATATCGCTTCTTATTACCGACACTTCATAAACGAAGTAATATGTCCGTAGCGTTTTTTTAGGATTCTGTACACATACAATGTATCAATAACTCACGAACCGCTTGACTTATTAATTTCGAAATTTGCAACATAAATTACAATTAAAACTCTTTTTAAAACTATCTATCAAGATGACCGATTACCCTGGGTGGCAAAAACCCCAAAAAACCGTTAGGAATATATAATATGGTATTTAAAACGACCTTAAAAATCACTTCAAAAATTATAATTCATCACTTGATAAACCTATAAAAGTAAAATTCAAAATATCAAATAAAATGCGCGAGTCCTTTCATAAAATCAAAAAATTACGGTACAAAAGTTATGTAAAGTTTCCGAAAAGTTCAAAAAAAGCGGGAAAAATGACGTCCCCCCCTAGCGCTACGAGTATTATAGCTAAAAATTTTGAACACGGCTAAAAATATGCATTTCGACGTATAGTTCTCTTATTTGGAACATTCGAGTTTCCAATTTTAAAATTCGGCGCTCGGTGCGCCGAAAGCTTGAAGATTTTGAAAAAAATATTTCTTTTTTTCCGGACATGTGATATATTGTTGGAAAGATCGCTATTTGACGGGAACGAACCTACAAGTCGTTTCGTTAAAGAAATTTTTGAAATTGACGAAAAGTTCAAAAAAGCGCGAAAGATGACATGTCCCCTTTTAGACTAGGCGCGTATCATAGTATAAAATTTTGAACAAGGTTAAAAATATCTACATTCCCGTATATTTTTCTAGTTTCCAGCATCCGAGTTTCTATCGCCAAAATTAGACCCCGAGGTTTGAAAAAAAAATTTTTTATCGCTCATGTGATATATCAATTGAAAGATAGTTGTCGGCTAAAGGAAACTGTATTTCATTTACTTAACGAAATTTTCGAAATGGCGATAATTTCAAAAAATCGCAAAAAATTACGTTCCTCTTCCTCTTTGCAGCGGAAAAATCAAATTCCTTCGAATTTAGCATCAAGTAAACGTAAATATTATAGTTATCTATAAATTAACATACGGAGTAACCCTGAGCGCATGAAACATCATGTTTGACTGAACTTGTGTTTTATTTATTTATTTTGTATTTGGTTAAGTACAACTATGCAGACTGATTTCAATGATTCTTTGTTCGTGCAGAAGTGTACCGCCGATGGTAAAAAATTGATACCGACCTCAAAGTTTGTTGTAAAAGTTAAAGAAGACAAATGCGCTAAAAGTAAAAAATAATTACATAAAAGGTAATACATTTCAGGTTAATATACTTAACCACCTTACGGACTATTCTTCAACAACATTAAGAGTTCAACCCAATATTCCTAAGGACGTTCCTTGGTTCAACCACATTACGACTGTTTCGATGAGTACCAGATCGTTCATTGTTACCTTATGTCGCCTCCGGCTGGGGGTAAACCGCCTCCCTGCCTGTTTGTACAACATGGGTTTAAAATCTCTTCTTCCTATTACCAACATCCACTAGACTCGGACAAAGTGGCGGACGCTGATCACCTCATCTTCGAATGCAATTTACACACGGCGCAATGAACTATTTTGTATAACTCGATAATAAATATCCAGATCCCTCTGCCATGTAGTGTCAATTCTCTCCTGGCCACCACCGGGAGTGCTGCAATACACAAGTTATTATTTAATTATATAGTTCAATGCAATATTACTGTGTAGCGTTAATTAGTTAATTAATTATATTACACTGTCGATGGGTTGAATTTTCGACGCCCAAAAAAAAAACAACATATACATACATATGTGTATGTTCGATTACCTGTAGGTATGTGTCGCTAATTTTTTTCTTTTCCAATGCCTGTACATTTTATTTTTTGTTAAGCAGTAAAAGTAAACTAAAGTAAGTCCCATACCATTGATAAGGTATCATGAATTGTGAAGTTAAGGTTCACAATAAACTAAGCCCAACGGCACTAATGAGAGTAGGGGGCCAGTTCCTTTCTACTTGGGATCCGCCTTTACCTTCCCAGATTTCTCTGGTACCCAATCATTTCAGGCTGCGTAAACTTGGGAGCAGGCCTGGATTTAAGGGGGTCTAGGGGGGCTGCAGCCCCAGACCCCGTCTTATAAAGGGGCCCCCAAGAGACATTCACTTCCGACATGTAATAAAAAATTAATCTATCATTTGTCATATACATCAAATTTTTTTTAAATAAATAGAATTGACTTTACAGAAGCAAGTGCATTTTTTTAATATATTTATTCGTTAATACTTTTGTATCCATTTTTATTTCCTCCTGAAGGAGGAAACTTCGTAAAAGTAAAATTTCGAGTTTCGTAAAAACGTACCAGAAATTTGTTTTAAGGTATAACGAGTGTCGGAATTTACGTTTTTAGGAAATGTCTGTATGAATGTGGGTGCGTGTGTACACGCGCACACACACTATCCTTTTACGCAAATCTTTGGTTAAAATTTGCTGTAAAATTCATTGTTTAAAATTATATATATATATATATATTTTTTTTTGGTATCGAAAATTCTACCTATTGTCTGTATATTTAGTTTTGTTTACATTAATAATTATATGTTAATTCGTGAATTCAAAATACAGTAATACCCCGGACTTACGCGATAGGTGGGACTGAGCGCTATCCGCGTAAGTCGAATTCGCGTAAGTCGGGGTACAATTTTGCATATAAAGACATACAAAGTATGTTTAATTGGGACTGGAGACTAAATAAAACAATAATTTAGGAAATAATTAGTATCTAATTCTAGATAATATGACAAACTATATTAATAGAGTGTATAAACACAATCCGAAGTTATTTTGATGTAGAAGGTTTCATAAATTGTAACAAAGTCGTCTGACGAGTCAATGATTTTTTCTTCTCCCGTAATATCTCCTCGTAGCATCCTAGTAATCTTTTTATTCCATGTTTTGTAACAAAAATGCGCTCTTCATTGGAGTCTATGCTTTCCAAAATTGTTAACCCTTTCTCAATCGAACTGAGGGCTTCTGTCAAGTTTCCAACTGTCATTTGATCTTCTAATTGAACTGGATCCAAAGAATCATGATTATCAATTTCTTCCTCTTGTTCACGCATTGCTATGAGCTCATCAATTGTAAGCTCCTCATTGTGTAAAACGAAATAAATATCTCAGGTCGTCGCACAACGCACAAAAAAACACAAAATCGTAACTTATGTACCTACGCGCCGATTCCGCACTACACGTCTGTGTCTGTTGTAAACTGAACGAATAATAATGCGGGCGGGGGAGTCAGAAACAAACGCTGCCGCTTGACCTTGACTGCGCGGCGTTCAAACAAAAAACGAATAGACGAGAAAATTAAATCGCGTAACTCCGAATTCGCATAAGTCGAGGTAGCGTAAGTCGGGGTATTACTGTAATATAATTAAATTAAATTAAAGAAAATTTAGTTATTCTATAAAACTGATAATTTTTTCACTTCTGAAAAGGACCCCTAATATTTCTGTAGCCCGGGGCCTATTATATACCTGCCTGGGAGCGATTCGGATCTGGAACGAGACAAGTCTCGAACCCGTGTCCTCTCTTTTTAAAAGCAGTAAAAGCCACACTGACATAGTGTCTGTATTCGTTTATTTTCTCAATTATTTGTCCGAAAACGTGTATCTGATCTCCCATGTAAATCTTCCTTTTTTATCTTCATCCATCGATGTATGCTGTCTAATGTTTTTTCGTATTGTTTTACACCATTCTACATATCCTGTTTGATTTCTTTGGAGTTGTACTTTGAAGTTCCGGTTTTTTTGTTCATGAAGCCTATATTGTTTCTTGTGAAAGAGCTTATTTACTTTTGTCCCGTTAATATTTTCCGATTTTTCGTTAATGACTAAGTTATGAATTCGTTTAGCGTGTCATCTATGTATATTTCGTTCTCCTCTACTATAGTTTCTAAGTTATCATTTTTGCTTTTATTTATTTTTGAAAATCTCTTTCGATCATTTTTAACCTCTTTAGTTTTTCATTTATATGTGTTTCGTGTCCGAACCACGTTCTATTCTCAAGTGTAAAATTCAAAATATAACAATATATAAAATGATCGCTGGACTGATTCGTACGCTTACACTATACCACCGTATTATTCGAACTTTGTTCAAAAACGCTCGAGAAATCTTCGATTCAATGAAATAATTTACGCACGTGTCTGCGTGTCAAAACTGTTGCAAGCTGAGTGCAGAACGAGCGGTGCTGATTCCAATACTTAAATCGAGCAACAAAAATTAATTCAGAATTATGAAATTATATTCGCCGTCAACGAAATTATCAGATGCAAGTTGCGAATAGCACAGGCCTACAAAATAAAAACAAGTACCGAAAACCGCGAAGTTACCCATTTGTACTTTTAGCATCTTTATTAATATATACCGACTATTGGCTGAAAGGAAATTTTATAGGTGTACCACTTTACGAATTGAAAATTATTCCGAGAAAAAAAAAATAACGTTTCTCAAATTTTTCAAAATCCTACTTATTATTATTATATTAATATAGATATTTTCGCGACACTAACTTATTAAGTGGCGCGAATTTATTAACGATTAATAAGAACTTGTTTTTTTTTTTTCTTTTTCCGGAGTCTGTCCGAGAACAAATGTTAATACAAGTTCAATATGCGCAGCAATGGAAACCTGTGGTCTGACAAGCGAAAGAAGTCCGTTCGTAAAACAACTGAAGTACTTTGTCGTCACAAAATCAGGGGATCTCGGATTAACCTTAGTCCATATCAGATATAACAACACTATGATCTGTCTCGTTGTAAACAGGTCGGAAAAAAAAAAGCAACAAATGAACGAATAATAGAGATGAAAGAAAAATCCGAAAAGGAGAGGAATAACAGGAGTATGGCAATATGATTTTTTTTTTTTATCGGTGATGTTGAAATAGGCGTTATTAATACATGTCTTATTAGTAGAACATTACTTTGAGCCACACTTATACGCTCGGCAACGAAACTCGAACGGACTTCTTTCACTTGACATTCTCGGATAGAACGCCATTTTATTTCTGATGACTTGCACGAAATCTTACGAATTCTCACGATTACACACTTCCTTACGAATAATTTCGATGTACCTTCGCCGCAGCCTCTAGCCAACTACGCTCTATCATAGCTGGGTAAAAGGAATCCACTGGAAGCGAAGCTGTCATCAGAAAAACGTACAAACACAAGAGCTCAAAATGCACACATGCGATTTTTTGACGGGTAACGATGCAAATAATAGCACGTCGTCGCTACTTGATGGGAGCGTGCAGCAAAAAATCGCGATTTCAATCGTCATCGTGATGGATGAGTAAAAAAAACGCCCGAATAAGCTGACTTTTAGTATTTCATGGCCGAGCGAAGAAAGGTCGCCTACGATTTAAATTCACGCAGAAGTGGTCTTTCGCGTTGTGCAAATGAAAATCGCAAAATTTAATGCAAATACGAAGATTGTATCGACGACCGAACTAATAAAACGAGAAATGTGACGTCATAGAAAGAGTCCTGAACCAGACAAATCGCGTACGTTGTGTTCGAGCGTATTTAACCGCTGAAGTGATTTCGGTTGAAGCGCAATTAAAACACGCAATATGAGCGGTTCCAACGCATCTCGTATATATTTCAGCTGTCGACGGAGTGTTTAGACGAATGCGTTTTACAAATGTGTACGAAAAGATCACTAATTTCAGGCTGCAATTGAAAGCGCTGCGCGTCGAAAAGTAGGATCCAAAAAGAATTTATAGAAATTTATAGGGATCTTATTTTAAACCAAAGCTCTGTTAGTATCCTGGCCGGTGAAAGATATTGACGGCATTGATTTCCGCTGCGCTCGTTATACACTGAGAGAAAAGGGAATATTTTTAAAGGATTTTTTTTTTAACATTTACATAAGACAATTTAATACGAAGTTCGTAAAATTTTGAGACCAGATTTAACGCATCTGTGAGAGAACAAAATATGGCGAAGCGTCTGCATGATCGTTGAATGACAAGCATGTGTGCGGTCATAATCAAATATTCCTGAAGTCGCATACGAGTCATCGAATCAAAGGAGAAAAGGTGTTTACATGACTCTTAATAGTTTTCATAACGTTCCCCAGACGGTGCTGTGTAATCTTTTGAGCGCATTTTAACCCGTCTATTTGCCTATAATGTGTCTATAATCATTTCCTCGATATAACTTTAAGTAATATTTAGTAAAAGGCGAAAGATTTATTCGCAAATGAAGAGAAGCAAGAGCTAAGTAATATTTAATAAGATTCCAAGTGAATAGAACGCATTTTGATATCAGTCCAGCGGTGTTTCCTTTTAACAAAAAACAAAAAAAGTGTGAACAATTTTAAATTAATTTAAACTGTTTACACAAAAAAAATTACTAGAAAAAAGTGGCAAAGTTAAAAAATTACAAGAAGCAAGAAGTTTTTGGTTAGGTAATTTTTATAGTGAATTTTACGTAAAACGATTTAAAATCATCTCAAAATTAAAACTCTTTTCAACAAACGAACGTAAACTATTAGTAACACCAAAAATGTATCAACTAAAATTATGTTTAAAAATTAACCGAAGTTGAGCTTATAGTCCAAACCATGCGGATGTGTAGTACATCGAAAAATAATTAATAAAGTTGAGAAATAAACACAAAGCATTTTCTCGTGTGTGATATTGTCCTTCGCAAAGGGGAATTAGTGCGAAGCGGTAATTCCCGATGATAACTGCTGAAGTTGTTTCTGAAAGCGGGTCGGTTGCTGATCCGACTTCGTGTGGTTGTAGAGTATGTAGCAACATCGCCGCGAACCATTATCGTTTTATATTTCAAGTAAAATGCAGACTGACTAAAAGAATTGCCAAATTAAAAAACCGATAACATAAAAAACACTTCAATTTTGGTGTAGTTTTGTCAACTTAAAATTAAAACAAGCAGCGATTGAACAGCGAAGGATCATTTCCGATTTGCAAATCGCCGCGTTCTCTTTCACCACCGCAAAAGGGGGGGGGGTGTTGTACGGTCTGAGTCGTTGAATTCGTCAATGTCATAGAGCAGCAATATATTTGATAACGTTTCAGTTTAAGAAATGTTAACTTGGCGTTTATCATTTGTTATTTCGCAGAGTTCAGCCGTTCTCTCTATTATTATTTTTGAAGTTAAAAAATCTTCTTCGTTACGCTTTGAAATATTTTAATACAAATGAGAAGATTAACTAGTTCGCACACCACGATCTCCAAGTCGGTTGGAAGATGCCGAGTTTTGCTCGTCGCTCTATCATTATTATCAACGCGCAATCGTCCGAAAGGGCGCTGGGAGCGGAAATAATAATCCGGATGATAAAAGAAGACGACGGTAGGAGGAAGAAAGATGGACTAGGAAATCTCGGCTGGCGGAGATGCGAAGCCGGGGGACAAACGAGAGGCCAGTGTAATTTGACGCTGCCGTTGTTGAATTCCTGCGGCGATAGAAGCTTAATAAAGTTATAACACCTTGCTCGGCGCTACTCTCTGAACGGCTTTTTATTAAAACATTATCCGAGAAGAAACGCAGAATAAATGGCTTTTGCGAGCGTCTCGCGCACTGGTCGTTTTTGACGTTAAAAAATGAATCTTTCGCTACGCTCTTGTCCCACGGTGTTCCGCTAAAAGTATCGGTACTATTTGCACTCTTAAAAATTGCTGTCTAACTGTTCCAATGCGTCCGCCAGTGGGCCCCTTTGACATACGAAAGAAATGATATGATGGACGAAATTTTGGCCGCCTTAGTTACGATAATGAGATAGAGGGAGAAAGTATTTGAAGTTTTACAAAATCTGAGGAGAGAAATGTGACAAAAGTAGGAATAAACTAAAAAAATGTAAAAGCGCTACAAGCAGGATGAAGGTTTCGGTGAGGCAAAAAAGGATAAGAAAGCAAACTGGGTTATAGAACCCCTGGATCGTGGAATGTCGTAGAAAAGTCTGACTAAGGATTGACCATCGAAAGAGTTGAAAGGAAACAGGTAAGTGAGCTACTGAGGAGATAACGAAATTTGCAACGAAAAGAAAACATTCGCCGAATTTAGCCAAGATCGGTAACTGAATTCTGGTGATTTAAGTTGAACGAAAAATGTTGTTGTTCCTCTCTGTTCAAACTCTTTCACCGACAACTTTACTGGGCTATTGTTGAAGCTCGTTTTCTCGATCCATTTATCTCCTTCTAAGGGACTCCATAGAAAAAATTAATAATACAAGGAAAAGTGGACGGGAAAAGGAGAAAAGGACAAATAGGGACCGGTTTGTCAATCGAGGATCTGATGAGGTTGACGGAAAATCAAGGAGCCTCGGGGCAGATCATATATAAAATCAGATGATAGATCTCACCACAACGACGACGAAGAAGAAGATGCTTCGCTGATTCTTTATCACGCGACACATCGGACCCGCCTACCTGTCGGTAAATTTCTTTTAATCGCCTTCTTATTTTAATCCCCCCCTTACACACACACACACACACACATTGCAACGGCCATCATCCTAGGAAAAGGCGTTTACACTAACTATTTTGGTAGGCTTAGGTATGAACACGTACTTTGTATCGGTAAAATTTAAACTCGTAATATTCCCGGAAATGAAAGTGTCGATGTATCCGCTCGTTCAGCAGTATCTTCTGCCGCGCGTAATAATTCCTTCCAGCCAACGTGTCTATTTTTGTTTCGGAACAAATGCCTCGTGGAAGGTAAAATGGTCTCTTGCAAAATCGTTTTAGCTTCCATTAAACAACTGGCTCGTAGTGGCCAGAGGAAAACATTTCCCACAAAGACTTCTATATCCTTAGCTACCTGCAGACAGAGCAGCCTTGCGCCGTAATTCCAAAAAGCTCCACCTTCTATAAATTTTTCTCGTTGCTACCAAAACATCGTTCCTTCTGTTTCTACTTTACCAATGCCTCACAGTCAGTGGTTCTCTTAGAACAACGATGAAGCTGTTATCCCCCCCACCCCCAATAGGAACTTCAACGGTCTTTTAATCAAATCCACTAAATTAATTAATTATCTCCAAGTACTCAGTTCCTTCATTCTATTCTGATCGAATTAGTGTATTCAATCGGCTTTTTGCCTTATCGTTGCTGGACGAAGCTCTTTTTTTGTCCAAAAAAAAAGGAGTGAATAGTACCTCTCTATTTCAGCACTACTTTAAATTGGCCGCAGTAGTCAATATTAACATTTCGGAGAGGTTTACGTTCCTCCAATAAATTTAAAATAACAATTGTTTATTTTATTATCGGATTACTCGAACAAAAAATTTCCGTATTTTTATCGCATTCATTTCCAGGGCCCTTCCGCTCCGATAAAAATATAGAAATTATAACGTTTTTATCCAAGAATTCGCGAATCTTAAAATTCTCGTAATACTTTCCAATCTTAATCTTGCTACAGAATTTTCATTTTAGCCTTTCGACAATGTTTGTAATTTCATATTTTTCCTCGAGTCGTCGTATTCTTAGCATTTCAGACGCTTACTTTTTATTTTCGTTTCTTATATTCATTAATTTTAAATATTTTCCTCGCGGACTATTTATTATATCGGCAGAAGTTTGGATCTGGGCAGGGTTAACGTGTGTCTGGTGTGTTCCTATTTTAAATTACAACCGTGCTACTTTTAGAAGAGATAAAAAATAATAAATAAATATATCATATCGATTTCTGTTTGGATTGTTGTCTTTGCGTCGATTCACCCGATAACGAAATCGAGTTCAGTTTATCAATCGTTCGTGTATTGTACGTCGTGAAATATTTATTACCGATCTTAGTGTTTTTATTGTGCCTCTCTCTCCTTTGTATTTTGGTCTCTGTTGCACCACCATAACAAGAATCTTCGTGTATACGATTTACGCACCTATTTTGGCGAGTGTTTATTTTCCTTATTATGGTACAATTACATGTTTAACTCCGACACAGGGATCCCCCCCCCCCCCCCGAATGATAATAATTCTCTTTCATTATTCAACATCACAGAAGTAACTGATAACTACAGAAAGACAATTATTTAATTTCTAGTCTCTAATAAATAAAAATAATGATAATTATAATAGTTCCGATTACGCTAATTTAAATACTGATAACAATTTTAATAATTCCAATGATTGTACACATCTAAAACTAGAAAGAATTTTCAGCAAGCAATAATAATCATTTTAAACATTTTATACTCTTCATTTAAAAAGTGAATACTAAAAATCGCGACCAATTTCGTTCGTCCTTATCAGCGCACTTACGGTTTCCGAGATGTTGAGGAATTCTAGTTTATGTAAAAAAAAATGCATTAACGAAATTAAAGAAGTTGATCGAAATAGAGGAATCGATTTTTTTTTTTCCCCGTTATTACAGTGTTTATAATTTCCAAAAATGAAATTATTAATAGGCTGGATATTGAATACAACGGATAACGATTATTTACAATCATACTGAACATATTGTGTTAACCCGAGACAGCTAATCGTGTATTTTACGGCTATGATCACAAAATTCATAAATTCGGTGTATCCTGAAGAAATAGCAAGAAATTTAATGGCTTCTAACACAATTTAAACTACTAAAAGGCGATCCATATAAATTTCAAAAACGTGTATATTCAAAAAGATTCAAACAAATTTCCTCCTCTCTTTGCCGTAGCCCAGGTTTCTTTTCTCCGAAGGAATCTTACTTTTGTTGTTGGATAATCGTCCACTTTATAAGAAAATAAGCGTTATATAATTAGTACTTTTAAGCCATTATAAGTTATTAGTTTATAGTTTACTCGTATTTAACAAAGTAGCTGCGTTTTAGTTTCAGCGCACAATACTGTCATAGATTAAAAATTACTAATTGATCATCTTATTGTAAGTCTGGTTGTTCATGCATGCAGGTTCTTTTGTATTGTATAATTTTCCTTGTAAATTAAATCCTGTTAAGTTAACTAATATTTAATATAAATTATTAACTGACATGCCCATATCCGGTAAGAATTCTCTTTTGATACGGATAATTATTTTTATTAAAGTTCTGTATTATTTTATATATCGAAGGTGTACAAATAAATGTTTTTCTTTCCTTTTTTTCTTCTTTCTCCGCCCACTGTTGACAAACCCAAAAAAATGAGAAAAAAAACCAACTTCGCAATCGTTTTTGATTATTAACTTATGATACATATAACATACACCGGCATGTCTCGTCCTATTTCTTAAAAAACTGAATTTTTCAAGAATCAATTGTTGCTTAGATCTGATGCGAACATTAGATGCGCATAAGAGAAGTTGTGATAGGGAGTGTAGCGAGAATAACATCAGTTGGCTCGCAGCGAACAAACAACCTAGGGTCTTCGGGTTCCCCGTCTACTACTTCATTAGTTACTCCTTCACAAATAACTCTTAAAACTCATATGGTAAGGTCAATGGATCAGGAATCAAAGCATAAAAATATTACGGTCTTCAGATCAAAAAAGTAGTAAGTTTAATTGTTTTATACGCTGAAACTTATTTTAATTACTTTTTTTTTTCAATCGTTATACAATTAGGTATTCTACATATATATACAACTTAAGAATTGTGACACATTTGTTATTTATACCGGTTAATTGTATATGATCGATATTGTGAGCTTTATTACAAATAAATGTTAGCTGTGTTGAGAACCTACAAACGGGGACGGTTGTGTCTTGTGGGTTCTTCATATGTTATTTAAATTAAAAAAAAAAAAAAAAAAAAAAACTGTGTAGCAAGATTTTCTTATACATTAGATTAATTTAGATTTCCCTATAATACGCTTCCTATTCTTCAATGCAATGTCAGGAGTGTCCTTTTTAATAAATACGATTTGAAAATATTTTTATTCCCCCAGGAGGAATGTGGCGATGCAGGCATTCCCTTCCTTCTCCTTCGGTTATTCTAGCTCTTAATTCCTTTCTGTCGGCTACCTTTGATCATGTAAGGATCTAAGTCTCTCTTTCCCCTTTGTTCCACTGTTCTCGGGCCAATATCCATGCTGACGAACCCATTAAAAAAAAAAAAAAAATGATTGGAAAGGTAATGAGCGATTGATATTATTAGGAGTTTGAACCTTTGTGCGATGAACGATAATTATAATCCTGTAAACCTAATAGTATATTCCAAAATTAATTTTAATGCCCCTTCTGGGCTCTAACATCAGATTGTCTTTCGTAAGCGACACTGAAATTTTCTTAATAGTAATAATAATTCGCGAAATAGTTGTTTTCCCTACACAGTACTGAACAATGGAAAATCGATAAGGAGGAATAGAACAAATTTAAATACTCGGTAGAATGTGAAATTTCAAATACTGATAATATTTAATCCACTTTTAAGAAGTATGATAACATTTTCCGCTATACTTTCCATTAGACTGTTCCATGACATCAGGTTCTATATTTACAAGGATAAGAAAAAACTATTACCATCGTAAAATATTGACGGCCAACATTTTTTTTAAATTTAAATAGTATTTCGAACTGACCGTCTAGGCCATTTAGTAATCTTATTTAAAAGAGTATGGAACATATCCGATAGCCGCAACCTTTGATAACGTCACGGGGTTTCCCTTACGCTATCTAACAGTCTTGTAATAAGTTTGTTCGGAAGTCTTGCTGCGTGGTACATGAACTTTAATAACTTCTGTCACATACTCTGTGCCTAAATCGTGATGTAAGGTTAAGATTGTCACATACCATGGTTCCTTCACTACGAACCTAAGGATCCTATTCTACGTAGCCTGAATTGTTCTTAGATTTGTAGGTTTAGCACAACCCCGAAGCTATATTTCGCCGGTATAAATCGGTTTTAGAATATATTAAACGTTTATTATCCACATTCGGTACGCTATTTCTTCTTATGAGCCGATACACTTTTTTAAATATCTAATTCCCTTTTCTTAGCCTGTATATAATGGTTCCCCATATTAAGTGGCTATCTAGGTGTAAACCTAAGTACTTAAAACTCCGTGTTATTTTAACGTTTGAGATTATACGTTTTCTATTTGTGAATTAGACTTTGCTAATTTACTTTAATTTATTCGAATATTTAAACCAGTTTTCGGCCTTGGCAAGAATATTTTGTAAATTATCACTTGCCATCTCCAGATCTGTATGTGACGCAAGTAATGCCGTATCGTCGGCAACTTTTCTATTACAGGAAAGCGTGCTGTCTATATCAAATACAGCGTGGGTTCTAACACTGATTCTTAGGGGACACTCATGCTGAAACTGTATGTATTTCATAGTATATATATATATATATATATATATATATATATATATATATATATATATATATATATATATATATGTTCACAGCGCACTTGGAAATATAGGTTATGGGAAAATAAATTTAACAAGAAATATAAGCCGGTAATGGAATTTTTAATTTATATAATAAACTGTTGTGCGAAGCTTTAACTAAAGCTCGTTGGACGTAGAGGAATGTTGCTGTACATACCTTTTTGTCTCTGAGCATTTTTCAACTACGCTAAACACTCAGTGCAGCTGATCAATTGTGGAATGTTGTTTTGAAAAATTGTATGGTATTTAAGGTCTATAAGGAATAATGATAGCTGACTTTTGGTTTGATGCGCTTTTACGTGTCATGAATGTTAGCGATCGTAATTCTTCTAGAATATCAGTTTCGTCGATAGAATGATGCAAATGCCTTTTCGCTACTTTATAAGCTCATTCCGGTTTCGTTTAATACGTGTGAAACATAATTCCCTAAACTGTTGTGATAATTTTCGACACATTCTTCCGGAGTAATTCTACTCTATCAACTGATGCATTTGCGTGATAGTCCGTTTTATTAATTTTCTTATATTTTTTTTTTTTTATTTTTGATCCCGTACATGAATAGATAGGTTTAGTGATAGATCGGGAGGAAATACTGTTAAAATATTTTTTGGCTGTACTGCTTAATCGCTAGAATAACTTTCATCATCTGTCGAGAGGATCCATCTGGTGTTAGTCATTTTAGAGTGTTTGGTTACACCATTATTAGCAGTAATGAATTTCCATTTTCATCCTCTTTCGTATTTAACTTTTTACCGGTTAATTTCTATCACTTTCATTCCGATGCTTTTCTACTTCTTCGCTACTATCGTATTATTTGCTGTACACTTATTTGTACCATAGCCGACAAATGCTGACTACAATTATCAGATTGATTTGACTGTGAAAATTTCAAATCATCAATTGACGTGTAAACAAGCAGTGACTGCGATATGGGGATGTGACTGTCAATAGCCCTGCTACATTGCGCCAGAGTTGTAAACAGTAAAGTAAAAACCTATGCCTCATTCTGTCTGTGCCAGACAAATAGTAATCTGGTTTCGCTGGAACAATTTTTCAGATGGATCCACTTTAAACCCCGTAATAGTGCACAAAAGGTCTCCAGCGTCATCATATAAACCCGTTTATAATTTGAAATAGTGAAAAAAAAAAGAAAAAGATACATAAATTTAAATGTATAAGGCGTTTACATTTTTAGGTTTATGTTTTGTTCTGTTTATAGTTAATTTTATCTTAATTATTTACTAGCCACAATTACTCGAAGTAAGAAGCGTCTAAGGAAAGATAAAACGAAACGAGAAATCATTTTGCATTATTATCCACTCTGCATAATTGTGTATACATATATATTAATCCTTGAATAAGGGTCTGAAGAGGAAGTTTTGTCTACTTTTAGTACACAAAGTCTACTGAAAAAGCACGCGGGTACACCAAATAGTACGAAACATATACTTAAAAGTATTGGTAACACTGACTGCTGTATAAACAGACGTAGCCGCTGTTATCATTATATCGGCGAGAACAGGAGCTTACACTTGTATGCATATGTGTATGTTTGATAATCAGAGATAAAGCCGAGCGAATTAACAACGAAATCATTAAAAATGTACATAATATAAGGAAATAAAATGGTTTTATTTCCCTATACTATGTACATTTTTAATGGTTTTGTTGTTATTTCGCTCGACTTTATCTCCGATTATTACGTATTACGAAGAATACGATAACAGAAAACACAACATAACCCACAACCCGTAAATCAACAAAGCAAATTCAGTGAACGTAATTCTGCTTCAAGAACATTTGGGACGGCATACTTAGCCTATAGACAGATGCAGCGGAAACGGGATTTTTACAAAGCGGAAAAAAAGATTTTTGCATAACATTCTGTAAAAATTCAATAAAGAATGCTACTTCCATTTCGCATTGTCCATATACATATGCAAGGGAGTCGCCAGCCGATGAGCCAAGGAGGGGCAAGATGATAGAAAGAGGATATGAGTTATAGGAAAAATAAAATTTATAAGTTGTAAAGGCTTAATATTTTATTAAACAAGAATAAAATCTTAATTAAAACATAAGTTTTCCAAATTGTCCATGATTACGTGCCTATCAATGCTCATCAATGCCAGTTGATTAAAACGTTTCTAGGCTCCAGGGGGAGGCAGCTGCTCCTCCCTGCCCCCCGCTGGTGACGCCAACGTGCATATGTATTTGTAATAATGTAATACAGTAGTACCCCCACCACCCGTATCCGCGGTTAATGGTTCCGAGCCAGACCGCGGATACGTGAAACCGCGGATAATAAGGAACATTGAGCTTAATGCATTAACATATACACATACAGACATTTACAGTATATTTAAATTGTGTAAAAATACACCAAATGATATATAATGTTGAACATTATTACAATAAATGATACATATTTACATTATTATGATTATGTGCTCATCATTATGTTCTGTACTCTATTTTTCTTGTTCATATTGCCCAGCCTGATACATATTGTGACGATTGTGGAACGACAACTAATATTTTTATGATGTTTTAAAAGTTATTTAATTTTTATTTCGAGTTAATTTCATTTTTTGTATGTATATACTGTACAACGCGCTACAGTCTACACTTTTGAATTACCTACGTGTGATGAAAAGTATGAAAAGTTGAAAGTTAAACTTAGAACAGGAAAACTTTAGTCAGAAACATCTTAATCTGTAGGTGGAATAGGCGCAGCAGTGTTTGGAAAAAATCGGTCTATTACGCTTATTAATGCAGATGGCGTTGATGAAACAGGGTCTTCGATGGCTGACACTTTTTGTTTTACTTGGAAAACGAAAGGGTTGTTTTTGTTTTGTTTTTTTTCCAGTCGCACCGTGACAAACCGCGGATACGGAAACACCACTGTAATACATTTAGTCACTTTGTAATCCTTAGTCGTAAATGTGTTCCTCTTCACACTCGCATTGTTTTAATAATCTTACAAGTGTGTTCATTAATTTGTCGTGCAATTTTGAACAGTTTCTTTTCTCTTTTTTTCTTTTTTCTTTTTTTTTTTTTACATAACATGACAAATATTTAATATTTCGTAATTTCTCAAATGAAACAGAGGCACACAGGTGATCAGAATTTTGAACAATTTGAAAAGATAATTAATAAAACAGTTTTAGCGCTGTTAAAACCGTTCTTCCCTTCTAGTGATCACGGGGGGGGGGATTACGGAAAGGGTGAATACGCCATTTACCGGTACTGAGTGAATTGTTTCGTAAGTGGCTAATTATAAATGCGTCGTAGTAATTTAATCGTCCGTACAATTTATAGCGCTTGTGCTGAAAATTTACACTCGGTTACTACGGACGCCATCTTCTCGAACTGCGTTAAGTATGAAAAATTGTCTAATTTTAAATTTCGGCTGGTTTTTGATATGGCGCACCGAACCATTTTCAAGCGCTTTACCCCTCCTCCCCATTTTCCTTAATTAAGAGGGTGGTCATTAAATTTATTCTTATCTAGCCGGCCTCTGCCGTCCTACATTTTCAAACAGTCGCAGCTTGCAACACTATTAGCCGGATGTAAATGCTCAAAACTTTTACAGACTTTATGGATACTTTTTTTAAATTACTTTTCATCGAATCTAAACTACGAATAAAAAAAAAAATAATTTCGATTTTAGACGAAAATCGGAATCAAGTCGTATTTTACGGTACTGTCAACAACCACCTGATCGGTGATCCTTTTATCGGTAACGGTGCCAGAAGTTTTTCCGCTACCGACGTAATCGATCGAATATCATGGTAATAATATTGACGTTTTTTTTGTTCTGCAAGAATAACGACCACGATTTCAACTGAAATTGTTTATTTACGGCAAATAATTTACAAAATGCCATTAGCAAAAATTGGTAAAATACAATTTTTATCGAATTCCGATTGAAACGTCCGCCACTACCGAACCATCTGGAAATCGATATATACGTTTGTATTTTTGCCAATCTTCTTTAGTTTCTATTCCAAATTGTACCGCGATCGGAACAAAATAATTAATAAAATACAACAAAAAATATTTCAGTAAATTAACACAAAAGTAGTCCTGAAAAGGGGGAAAGTTCAGCTGATCAGGAAATAGGCGACCGAAAAGAAACAGAAGAAATAATTAAAAATAAAGCAATGATGTAACAGGAAAGAACTAATTAAAAAATGGAAATTAACAAAAAGAGACAAACCAATAATGGAACGAGCAAAATTAACCGGACTATGCACTGATATACTACTTATAAAATGTTGGAAATAAAATAAAGAAAAAAAAATTAATGAATTGAATAAAAAAACAAAAAAAATAATAATTAGATTTCCTCTACGTGTATTTCCAAACTCGGAACAAAATTTGCTCGCAGTACACGCCCAATACTTAACTGTTACGTTATTTCTATTTTCACGACTTCCATTTATTTGTAATTACTACGTACTATAAATTTATATTCCCTTTACTACTTAAAATAATATTTAAATTCATTTAATTTAATTAATATATGATAATAACAATAAAATTAATAGCATACAAAGAGGTACGGTAAAGTTATAAGTGCAACACTAAATGGAATAAATAGATCTTTATCTGGGTGATATTGTGAGATTTGTCGCGAATTCTAAAAAAATTATGTATATGTTTTCGAAGCGATAATCATTTTACATCAAGTCGGATAAGTGAATATCACAGTATGTGCAGGCCCGGATTAAGTGTAAGATAGTAGGCCCGGGGCTACGGAAGTATTAGAGGCATTTTTCGGAAGTGACAAAATTATCAGTTTTATAGAATAACTAAATTTTCTTTAATTAAATTAAATTATATTATTTTGAATTCACGAATTAATTATTAATGTAAACAAAACTAAATATCATATAGACAATGGGTAGAATTTTCAATGGCAAAAAAAAAGAAATATATATATATGTATGTACATATATTTTAAACAATGAATTTTTTTCTTTTTTTTTTTTTTTTCTGCAAACTCTTGTATAATATCATTAAAATCTACTGAACGGAGAAAATCTGTTTCAATCGTTAATCTTGATAGTGCCGATAATCTATCATCTAGCATGGTGTTGATATGTACATGTTTTTTATTCTTTTTAAAATATCGAAAAAGATCTTTCCGCCTCTCAATTTGTAATCGGTATAGAGTTACAAATATTCTATATGTAATATAAATGTTTGGAAAAACATCTATTATTGCACGTTTACCATACATGTCGGAGGTGAGAGTTTCTTGCGGGCCCCTTTATAAGGCGCGACCCGGGGCTCCAGCCCCCCTAGCCCTCTCCTAATCAGCGGAACCTGAACTGCCTTCGGTTCGCAACGTGTTGAATAATCATTTCCTAAAATTGCTCGCTAGTTATTTCATCTACAATTCGGTATAGCGACGAGACGCTTTATTGCCAGAGAAAAATTTACTTCTCGTTCGTCAAATCATTTTCGTCATTTAAAGTGTCATCAATCGTAGCAAAATAAAGAATTTGTCTCGCGAAACCGCTACGCCCTTTGGTATACATTCCCATTTCGAGACAGCGGAACATTACCAAATATGTTTCTTTTTCATTCGTGCAGATTATATTAGTGCATTTTTCATACCGCTATATTAACGAAGGTTGCGTAATTTTTTTCAGACATGTTATTTTTTTTTTTTTTCTACCACAGTAAGACAGTTCATTAACTAAAATCTTATACCAAACAAAGCTATTTATGGCAAAGTATACAAATAGTTCTTCCACAAAGTTGAAAAAACTAATCACATCAGGCGGAAACCACGAAAAAAACATTTACTTATTAACATTTACGCTTTCATTCCCTGCATTTACTACTCATATTACGAGTATTACCAAACGAAACTGGCAGCGACAGAAAAAATACATCAATGAAAATAAATTTGAAAATTTCCAATTATTAATATTTCTTTTCCTTTTGTTTCTAACTGAAAATTCGTGAAAACGTTTCTAGTACATTAATTTATGTTTATATTTAATGTTCATTTCTACAATTTTATTTTATATCACTACTTGATGACCATAGTTTTTTGGTATATATGTTCAGAAACGTTTCGCCGATTTCAAATATTAATGATCAGTATTCAATGTTCAGAGTAACAAAAACTGTTGTCAATTTTGTGTTCGGATCGGTCTTTCGTTCGTCCATTCAACTTCATTTCTTTCTGCGTTCATCAATTGATATGAATTGTTTCGGTGAGCTTGTTCCGTTTATTCATCTAGCGTAAACTTTCCGCTATCTACATAACAATGATTTCATTTATCTCTATTTTTTTCCCCCATTGAATTACCGTTTTTAACTACTAAGGTTATCACGGTGAGAGCTACCTAGGCTACTTAAAGACCAGCCAACAATCCGCCATCCTGAATGAACTTTTTTTAAAAATGTTGTACGATTATTTGTTGTTTAATATTTTTGCTAACGTCGTAAAAGTGCTTGGGCGGACAGCATTAAAACTGCGGCTTTTAATTATGATGTACTGACGGATATTTTAATTCAGCACAGTATGGGCATGTGTTAGTTGGAGTTATCCTTTGCAGTATGTAGTCATGACCTCTATATGCCCTATTCTTAGCCGATTGATCGTTGTGTATTCGACACGTGGGCTATTAATCGGCGGCTACCATGGTTCGATCATTGGCTTTATTTGGCGTAAGAACGTAATCTTGAACACCTATTCTTTGCTCTACTGTTCAATTATTCTTTCTCATAGAAACGTAATGGGGATTTGTGGGGCCTTTATGTGGCGTCGGGGATAACCATAGTAGACCGAGCATCTAGATTCGCGCGCTCATTCCCTGCGATCTGAGTATGTGCAGGAACCACCCACAGAAACTCGATTCGGCAGTCCTTCTGGTTTACCAATAGCAGAGTCCCTTGAATTCCACGTTATTATTTTGTAGGCTTTGTATGGTGGTCAGAGAATCTGTAATAACCAGTATCTTTTTCCGTTGAGCATTAGAACTGTGGTACTCCTTGAGACAGAGCAGAATTGCAAACATTTCTGCATCCAATGCCGAACAAACATCATTTAAACCGATCCCTACTAGTACACCATCAATTTCGTATATTTAAATCTATTTACCAAAAATATATTGTTATTTTCCTAATTTCTGAAAACAAGAAAAATATTAATATAATAAACAAACCTGGAAAAGACTTAACAAATCCGAAATCATATAGGCCTGTTTTAAGTAAAATATATGAAAAAATCATAAAAAATTTTCTTGATTCAGAAAAAAAAAAAAAAAAAGCGATTCTAAACGAAAATCAATTTGGATACCTCAAAAACAAATCAACTAAGCTTGCAGTAACATAGTTATGCGATTATTTTGAAAAATATAAAAAACGAACAAGACATACGTTACTAATCAGTTTTGATATATTATATCCGAAGCATTTGATCAGATAAAAATTGATGAAACCTTAAAAATTATGAAAATGAAAAATATATCTGGTACAATACAGACTATTATTCACAACTACTTAACAGATAGGAGAGAATCGGGGTATTTAATCAAGAAAGTAAAATCCTATATAAGAAAAGTTTTTAACTCAGGAGTACCACAGTGTTCGGTCCTTGGACCGGTACTTTTCAATATAGCAATGAGTGAAGTTCATAATTTACCTTTCAGTCAACACTGCAATTAAGCTATGCAGACGATATAATGTTAGTCTCAGGAATAAATAAAAAAGAAAATGTATACGAAATAAATGAAATTAATAAAAAAATGGAGTAAAAACATACAAAACTTTGGCTTACGATTTAACACCAATAAAACAACTACTAATAAGTAGCAAAACAGGATAAGAAAGAAATAATGCGTTGCATTGAACAGCATTTATGCGTAAAGATAAAGATAAAATACTCGTGAATAATTATTGACAGTAATTTAAATTTTAGTAAACACGTCGAATACATAATAGACAAGATAAGAAAATTTATTTCAAATTTAGGTTACTTCAAATATGTTCGGTTTCAAATATAAAGATAGAATAGTACTTTACTAGGCTATTTTTGGATCTATAATACTGCTCCACAGTATACTTTTCAGTTTTGCGAGAAAAAAACAAGAATGAGATGTTAAAATTACAAATTAAAATATTAATAATTTCTGCCTATCGCACAATATCGTATACTTCAGTCAACATCATAGCAGCAATAATAATACCTATAGACACTTAAAAACGGCAAACAAAATCAAAACATTGAGACAAGAAAAAAAAATATTTCACAAGAAAAAGTTGCGAAAACAGATTAATAAAATTAATTCGAATAGTATACGACTCTGGCAACTGAGATGCGATAAATCAAAAACTGGCAAAGTAACGCGGGAAATATTAGTTCTAATCATCGAACAAAAAGAGTACCAATGGAACATATTTATTAAAGAATATTTTATCATCCTGTTTGTTAGTAACTATAGTATAAAAAATAAATGCTAAAATAACAAACTAATACGTAAGTAACAAAATTAATATAAGAATATCAAACTTGTTATCTTAGGAACGTTTTCGGGCATAACCCATCTTCAGCTAAAATAATCGAACTAAATTAAAAACATAGTGTAACAGTGAACACAATTTAAAACTTCACTTTGAAGCTAAAATAAAATTAAATTAAAAATAAATTAAAATGAAAATAACATGAAACATAGCACACATGTGAACCGAACTACAGTCTAACACATATTGAAACTAAAAATTAAATCACAAGTTTAAAACGGTAATTAATGTGAAATAAAAACAAGAAATAAAATTGAAATAAAAAATTAAAATAAAAAATGAATGATAAACATATTTGGAGATTAGATAAGAAATAAATAATAGAACCTGTCTAAGAAGGGCTAGTTTAAAATTTTTTATTAAGGTATTATATTAAAGAGTGGGTTTTGATTGTGTGGAGTTTGGTCATTTAATATATTGTTTTTGTGTTTATTTATGTAATAGTTTTCAGCTATGTTCATTAGGTTTCCTTTATTGTATGTGGCTAATACTGTAACTGTTTTTTCTAGTGAATCAGGTGTATGTTTATTTTTTATTAAGTGTTCTGCATATGTGGATTTTTCCGTTTCGTTATTTGTAAATGATTTAATGTGTTCTAGGTATCTATATTTTATTTTCCTACCAGTTTGACCGATGTATGCCTTTTCACAATTATTACAGTTTATTTTTATATACCACTATTTTCAAATATATTATTATTTTCTTTATTCATAGTAATTATTTTGTTTTTTAGGGTATTGTTTGTTTTATAAGCTATTTGTAATCCTAGTTTTTTAAATATATTACTTAATTTGTATATATTTTTATTTATGAAAGTGAATGTTATAAATTTGTTTTTGTCTTTGTTAATATCGTTATTTTTTGGTTTATATTTTAATTTTAATTTTATTTTTTGTATTAATTTTTCTATTATGTGTTCAGTGTAACCATTATTTATTGCAATTGTTTTTAATATTTTTATTTCATTTTGTTTTTTGTTTTGATTCATGGGGGTGTTTAGTAATCTATTTATGGCGTGTATGAAGTATGCGTGTTTATGTTGATTTGGATGGTTTGATGTTTTGTTTATTATAGTGTCGGTTGTTGTTTGTTTTCTGTGTATATTGTATTGTAATTTATTGGTAGTTTTATTTATTATGATGTCTAAGAAGTTAATTTTATTGTTTATCTCTTTTTCCATAGTGTATTGTATGTTTTTATGTATTTTATTTAAATCATTTAAAATGTTATTTTCAGTGTTAGTTATTTTTGATGAAAACAACAATAACACTGAAAATAACATTTTAAATGATTTAAATAAAATACATAAAAACATACAATACACTATGGAAAAAGAGATAAACAATAAAATTAACTTCTTAGACATCATAATAAATAAAACTACCAATAAATTACAATACAATATACACAGAAAACAAACAACAACCGACACTATAATAAACAAAACATCAAACCATCCAAATCAACATAAACACGCATACTTCATACACGCCATAAATAGATTACTAAACACCCCCATGAATCAAAACAAAAAACAAAATGAAATAAAAATATTAAAAACAATTGCAATAAATAATGGTTACACTGAACACATAATAGAAAAATTAATACAAAAAATAAAATTAAAATTAAAATATAAACCAAAAAATAACGATATTAACAAAGACAAAAACAAATTTATAACATTCACTTTCATAAATAAAAATATATACAAATTAAGTAATATATTTAAAAAACTAGGATTACAAATAGCTTATAAAACAAACAATACCCTAAAAAACAAAATAATTACTATGAATAAAGAAAATAATAATATATTTGAAAATAGTGGTATATACAAAATAAACTGTAATAATTGTGAAAAGGCATACATCGGTCAAACTGGTAGGAAAATAAAATATAGATACCTAGAACACATTAAATCATTTACAAATAACGAAACGGAAAAATCCACATATGCAGAACACTTAATAAAAAATAAACATACACCTGATTCACTAGAAAAAACAGTTACAGTATTAGCCACATACAATAAAGGAAACCTAATGAACATAGCTGAAAACTATTACATAAATAAACACAAAAACAATATATTAAATGACCAAACTCCACACAATCAAAACCCACTCTTTAATATAATACCTTAATAAAAAATTTTAAACTAGCCCTTCTTAGACAGGTTCTATTATTTATTTCTTATCTAATCTCCAAATATGTTTATCATTCATTTTTTATTTTAATTTTTTATTTCAATTTTATTTCTTGTTTTTATTTCACATTAATTACCGTTTTAAACTTGTGATTTAATTTTTAGTTTCAATATATGTTAGACTGTAGTTCGGTTCACATGTGTGCTATGTTTCATGTTATTTTCATTTTAATTTATTTTTAATTTAATTTTATTTTAGCTTCAAAGTGAAGTTTTAAATTGTGTTCACTGTTACACTATGTTTTTAATTTAGTTCGATTATTTTAGCTGAAGATGGGTTATGCCCGAAAACGTTCCTAAGATAACAAGTTTGATATTCTTATATTAATTTTGTTACTTACGTATTAGTTTGTTATTTTAGCATTTATTTTTTATACTATAGAACATATTTATAGCGATTGTAATAACTTCACCTAATTTTTAACCGGACATGGAAATAATAATGGGGAGTCTATTTGAAACGTTTTAAAATTACTAAATCAGATATCTGTGAAGACAGTGAAGAGAACTCAGAAGATTCCTTTCAGTCGATTTTTGAATGCAAAAAGTTTAAAAGCGAAAAAGAAAAAAAGGAAGATAATAAAAAAAACATTAACCGAAATACAAGAACACTTTTTCAATTTGATCGATTTCGTTGACTATGTAATGAATAATAAAACAAAACACAATAATTAACAATAAATAATAGCAGTAACAATTAGAAACTCTGGCTGAGAAGCCGCAAGTTACAGCGGAGTAAAAAAAAAAAAAACAACAAAAATAAAAACCCTTTAAAAGTGAAATTCAAAATATAAAATAAAATTCAAAAGTCCTTTCTTCAAATTACAAAATTACAGTCCAAAAATTATTTAAGCCTCCCACCGTTAAAAACAGCAAAAAAAAAAAGGAAATTCGCATAAGTAATAGAGCGAGTAAAAACGTTGGGAAAACCAAAACGTACCTCAAACATATGCATAAAGAATCGCTTTATAGGAAAAATATAGAAACTTAATATTAAAGGCTCCCAAGGTGCCGAAAGCACGAAAGTGTTTAAAATAAAATTTTTTTTCTTCCGGCCATTTGATCCAAAACGAAACCGCATTTCATTTCCTCAACGAAACTTTCAAAGTTGGCGAAAAGTTCAAAAAAAGGAAAAAAATGACGTGCCTCCTCTTGATGAGGCGAGTATTGTAATTAAAAATTGTGAACAAGGTTAAAGATATACAGTGAAACTTATGAATAACGGACAGTCGCGGGGCCAAAAAATTTGTCCTATATTAAGAAGTATCCGCTAATGGGAAATAATAATGTATGCAGTTTACATGAAATTTACATTATTGTGTATTGTAATGTATTTAACAAGAATATAAAAGATAGTACGTAATATAAAAAAATATAGTACATATTTACTTAACACATACATGCGACTAAAATATTAAAAAAAAAATGTTCGTATAATATAAAAACATGTATATATATATATATATATATATATATATATATATATATATATATATGTACAGTACTACTACAGTACTTATGTTTGTATTCCAGGAGTAGTTGATAAACAAGTTAGGCAATAGAGTAGTATAAATCACTTTTTGTTTTTAGGAACGCAAGGTAATCTGTCATTTTAATCACTTATGTTCAAAATATTTTTTTTTTTAACACATACTGTAAATCCTAGTGTATCGAACATATTTCAGTTTTTGTATGAAAAAATCGGTAATTTTACTTTCATTTGTTTCATTTAAAATGCGCGATTCGACATGCACTTGCAGTTCGGATATCATTATTTTTAAACCTTCAGCACCGGAGCTTTATGAATGAGAAATACCATTTTTTTAGTTTTCCAATTAACGAGTGAACATTATTTAAAGTTTCACCATCAACTTGAGTAGTTGTGTCTTCTTCGCCGTCATAAACATTATTGCGTCATTACAGTCTACTTGGTCATACATCGGATGGATTTTGTTGTATGAATTCAGCTGCTAATTCATTTATGTCGGCACCTCGTTTATTAAACAATAATCTGAAGCACTAATTGAACTTTTTTTGACAAACATTGTCCGTTTAATAGAAATCGAATTTCCAAAATCATACTTATTAACCGAGAGAAAGGAACTGGTCCCCCTACTCTCATTAGTGCCGTTGGGCTTAGTACATTGTGAACCTTAACTTCACAATCCCAACGCCCTGTCAAGGGTATGGGACCTACTTTACTTTTATGCTTATTGAAGTGTCCGCGTCCATAATTGGGAAATATTTTTATATTGTGTCTGATGGGAAAATACCGGGGATTGTAAAATTGTCCGCTATTAGGATATGTCCGCTTTTTAGAAGTGTCCGTTAGTAGAAGTTTCACTGTATATGTATTAATTATACCATGCGGATAATATGACAAGCAATAAAAAAAAAAAAAAAAAAAAAAAAAAAAAATAGAAATTGAAAATTAAAAATAAGCTTATTGATACGGTTAATAAATCTGTATTAACTTTACTTTTCGTTTGTCAATTTTTGAATACACTACTTTAAAAAGGAAATAATAAAAACAAATTTCTAAGCTCAAAAAAAAATTAACAAAAAGAAACAAAAATTATTTTTTATTTGTTTTTTAAAGAGGAATTTAGATAAAACTAGTATGCATGTGAGTATTGTTTTCAATTTGCAATATAATGGTTAGTACACACTAGTAGACATGTTGCACGATTTTGGTCTCTGAGACGTGTCTCAGGTTGTCTCAGATTGTCTACGGAGACATGTCTATCGACCAATCCCCGTCTACGGGCCTGTTGCGAGACCAAAAATCATAGGTCTCAGGTCTCCCGGTCGGAATGGGAAACCGTATACAACGTTAGACTTGTTGTGCAACATTTTGACAGTGTGAACGTCACTCGGCATCTAGAGGCGAGACACGTCCCAGTCTGTCTCCAGCTGTAATTAGCACTATGCAGGGACTCATTCCACACAAAACAATTTCCTCCACGGTTAACTGTGAAGATGAGACTTAGAAATTCACACCGTAGTGTGGACGCTAGACGAGACAAAGAACGGTGTCTTTAGACAGTCTATAGTAAGACCGTCTAGAGACAATCGCGCAACATGGTCTACTAGTGTGTACTAGGCTTAAGAATTTTTTTTCACTAACAACTCTTTATCTAAAGTATTTTTCTTTCTCTTTTTCTGGAACTCCGAATTTTAATATGTACATGTCACACTAAATATAAATAAAGCTTTTATGTACCGGCCGATAAGGTGAGTGGGATTTATACAGCACTGCACTTCGAATAGAATAACTTGCAAATATTCGTTATCGGAGTTTTCATATATTTATATTTAATACTTTTTTAATCAAGGCCATGTCCACGAGGGAGGTTTTGCCCCCCCCATGAGAACTAAAGTAGTCATTAGAGGACACCCGGATTGCGCACCAACACTTCACACAGTGACAAGTCAGACTCGAATTGCGCACCGACCCGAAATAGGCCGCCCGCTGAGAACTCGAATTGCCCACTGCTTTAAAAAAAAAACTCCGGATTTTATAAAGCCCACGAAGGAATAAAATCAGTAAAAGTGTCATTCTTTCAGTGACTTGCAAAATGTCTTATCATATCTCGATGGGGGGGAACGTTTGCTATTTGGAATAACATTTCGGTTGCTTAGAAAAAACCTCCTTAAAGGTTTGCGTAAAATAGACTATCTTTTAAGTATACGATGCGTAAAAATGTTGAAAGCCATTGAAAATTCAAATGTTATACCATAAAGTGGCCATCAATTTTGGAGTCCAACAAATATCATGGTCACGGTGCCGATTTTATACCGGCAAACTTCCGGTGCGCAATTCGAGTGTCGCCAATTATTATACACAAAAATCGGGGGAAAAAAAATTTTAAATAAATATTGATGATTTTTTAAGGTGTTCTTACTTTTAAAAGAAAAAAGAAAAAATATGCTACATATTTTTAGGTACTTCATTATTTTATTACGAATATAAATGATGGAAATTATTATGTAGTGTGAATATTAGTGAAAAATGTATTGTTATTTATAAAATAAATATGTAAAGAAAATTTTCGACCCCTCCCCAGAAAAATTCTGGGTACGGGCCTGTTTTTAATGGTACTTCTTTCACTTCTGATTTTCATATAAACGTTTTCGTTGTTTACCGAAAAGAAGAAAACACTTTAATAACGGATTCAAGTACCACAAAAGATACCATGATTAATCTTTCACGCCTGGCTACTGTTAATAACCGCCGAACCCGATTCAGAATTCCCTTTTAGATTTCAATTTAAAATTCGACAATTATGACACGTTAATTGCCAATACAAAATCATTCATACGTTTGCCTGTTTGTTTTTTATCTGCCGTGAAAGCGAAATCCTAAATTTAGGAGAAATGGGAATTAGGCAGAATGAGAAGTTACCCTAAAAAGCTGCATGTGTTTACGATGTGATAATCAGTTTGTTCTAAGTCGGATAAGTGGATCGGTATGTAAAAATATTATGCTTATGATGTGTTTAGCAAAACCCGAACTCCTTTCGCTTTTCTAATACGCTGATTATCATTTCTTAAAGTTACCTGTAAATTTCTTAATTCATCCACAATCTGATATAGTGATATGATACGTTATTGCCTGAGAAAAATGTCCTTTTTATTCGTGAAATCAACCCTTTTTCGTCTTTCAAAGGTGGTCAATTATTTCACAATAAAGAATTTGTCTCTCAAAAGTAGTGCGTCCTTATCCCAAATTGAAACCTTTAAATTTCAAAATTTTTGGATTTACATGTATTTTTCTGGTACTCTAAGATGAAAATAGGCTGATTAAAAGAGTAACTCAAAAATTATTATAGAATGAGCTGTGGAATTTTTAACTTTTTTTTTAAACTCGGTATTAATTTTTTTTGTTTAAATTTGAGGCTTTTAATTTTAATTTTTTGGTTGTTTCACAGTTTTTCTACAATCTAATGATGGAAATACGTCGATTAACAAAGAAGTAATAACTCTCTAGCCATTATAGAATGAGGTGTACGATTTTTGGTCTTACAGTTTTATAGGGGAAAAATGTGTGTATGTATGTACATATAAAACTTTTTTGCATTACAGATTAGTGTGGTAATAAAGAAAAAAAAAGTGATGAAATATAACAATTTGAACAATGCGAACGTTTTTTTTCCCCGTGTGGGTGTTTAATACGTGCCTTTTAACGAGTTAAAAATATATAATACATAATTAAAAAACCAATATGGACCGTGGTACTCGCATTTCGATATTACACACCGCCACTTCAGCATAGTTGCTAACGGCATTCGCGCATGTTTTCATTGCGTCTGAATATTTAGCCAGGGAATTCACAGTAAATGTATAATATTACTATCAGATATCTTGCAGAAATTATTGTTTTTTTTTTCCTTTTTATCATCATTCAGTCATCTCGCTCCAACTATGCTGACTTAGCGCCTGCCAATCATTCGTCCGCTATCTAAATAAAATAATTTTGAACGGAGAATATTTTATTCTCATCGAATGCATCTTTTAGAACGTGGGAAAGGAATTTTTGCACATTGTAAAAAGATTCTTTTTCTTCAGAAAGCTGATTGGCACAAAAATAAAAAAAATATTTTTACTGGAAAAATCTGTTTTGGTTATTATACATATATCTGTATTTCATAGCTGACATACGATGATTATTCTGACGCCGATCTAAGCATCTGTCTTCTGATATTTGGTCCTATTTTGCGTAATTCCCATTTCGCTTAAAAATGAAGCGGTACAGAAAAAAATAATAATAATTTGAAAAAATCAACTTGGCAACAAGGACACGTTTGGTAGGCAGAAAAGAAGATAAAAACAGCTAGAGAAACGAAAGAGATTGACAAATAGCGTAGTTGAAAAGTACACACGTGCGATTTTGTTATTGAATTGCCGTTGCTTAATGGTAGCATTAGTAAAAATGCGTACGGACAAATTAGTGTACAGTAAATTTCCGGTAATTTTTTTATCTCTCCGGTGAATAATTCGATATCTAGTTCGAATTTCATCGTAGATAAATAGACCTGTACACCGACTGAATTAAGTATCGTTTGTTGGGACGCGAATGAAAAAAATGGATGCAAACGTTGTATTTATCACAAAAATAACTCCATTTCTACTTTGTAATCTCATTATTCCTTTTTTAACATGCGGAAAATCACCATATACTGACTGCTTTACACCATGAAGCCGCAATCTGTTGTGGTTTGGGTCTTGTGCACATTGCCGTACTGAAGGAAACTGTAATTCCATTTCGAATATTATAAGCTGTTACTCTTGTGTATAAAAAACAGAAATTCTGACTCAGTCTAGTATAATAATGGATGTACCATTTATAAAAACAAATCGGGCAGGTAAATATGTGTATCTAATATTTTTAAGTTTAAATATTCATTGCAAATGACGTTTTAAATGAAAAGTATTCAATTAGATTTTGGCAACAGAGAATAAAAAAAACTGTCATTCATTAAAAAATTATTTTTCTAAAACATGTATTTGGTTAATTATATAAAATAAGCGTCCTTTTATACACTTTTTTTTTTTTTTTATTTATTTTTTAGCATTAAACAGTAATCTATTGACAATTTGTTAAATTAAGACATTTTAAATAGTAAAATGAAATTTTTTTTTTCTTTTTCTTTTCCTTTTTGGATTCAGAAAAAATAAAATGCTTTTTTACAAAAAATAAATACCGACTTCAAGGTTTATTATAAAAATTTAAAAATGCACTAAAAAGTAAAAAATAATTACTCCCGATAAAATATATATATCAGAGTGATATAACTTAAGGTGATAACGTAATTCTTATACAACATTAACTTTTTGGAGTTGGAATTAAATTCATGTTAGGAACAATTTAATCAACATTTAATGCAGTTTTTAATTATTCTTTTAATATGAATTTGATGCCAACTCCAAAAAATTAATGTTGTATAAGAATTACGATATCACCTTAAGTTATATCACTCTGATATATATATTTTATCGGGAGTAATTATTTTTTACTTTTTAGTGCATTTTTAAATTTTTATAATAAACCTTGAAGTCGGTATTTATTTTTTTGTAAAAAAGCATTTTATTTTTTACTTTTTAGTGCATTTTTATTCAATTAAATTAAAACATTTTAATAAGAACAGATATTTCCACGGTAAAAACACCAAAAGTTACATTTCCATGGTAATTTGGCAAATTTATAGTATTTTAAGTCAAAAATCTAATCCGACGGTGAAAACAATCATGAATGAAAAGCATCCAAAAAGCTTCAATCTCCCGCATTATTAAGGATAACTCAAAAACTATCGGTCAGACCTTGATCAAATTTAAATGGGACCACATGACAAACACCACCTTTCAAATAAAAGAAGAATCATCAAAATTGGTTCATCTAGAAGAAAGTTCTGTGGTAACACACATAAAAAAAAAAAAATAAATAAAAAAATACAGTCGAATTGAATACCTCCTCCTTTTTTGAAGTCGGTTAAAAACGGCACCCATCCAGCAGACTTAACAGATTATAAAAGAAAGAAGAGAAATATTAGAATCTAATTCGATTGGACACTAGGGAAATAAAGGAAGCAAGACAAGAAAGACTGCAAACGAGAAAAGCGAGAGTAATTGTACGGGGTGGGGATTCTTTAATATAAACGTTCAGGTAAAAAGGAAGAACATTCAAATAGTATATGATTGAGATCGCATGCTAAATAGCAGTTACGAGAGTGTAGCGGACAATCAGAAGATATAGCGGGAGAGGATCTATGAAGAGCGGAAGGCAATAAAGAGTGTCCCGTACATAGATTACAAATAGCAGAAATCACTCTGAGTGAGGAAAAAGTGGAAAATAATAAAAGCTAGAACTATTTGCGAGTGAAGGATGAATAGATAAGTACAATGAAGCGGGATTAAAGAAAGTTGAATGATAGGTATCAGAAAGAGCTAAAAACTTTTCGATAAAAGGACTGCATTTTGGCCGCGATTTAAGCTAAAGAATCGGCTAATTTGTTTCCAGTAATATCAACTTGACCAAGCACCCACGTAAAATCGATTTAGATAAAATATTTAGAAAGGAGATCATAAATAATAGATCGAGTTTGGATAATAAGGGGATAATCACTTAAGTAGGAAAGAGAAAAGATAGCTAAGAGAACACTTTTAGAGTGAGATATTACGTATTTACGAGAATTGCGAGGAGACAAAATAAATAAAATTGAATAAAAGGTTGCAGTTAGTTCCACTGCAAAGACCGAATAAAAGGACAGGGTTGTTTAAACGACTATGTGAAACTGTAATAACGAAAGGGGCACCAGCACACCATGAAGACTTTTAGACCCGTCGGTTAAAGGTCAGGGTGTGAGAGAGAAATAGACAGTGAATAATGTGTGTAAATTCTTGTTTAGCAATTTCAAGTAAGAGAAACTTAGCAGTGACGGAGAGCACTTAGCAAGTCTATTTTATAATGAACTCCTTCGTGACAGAATCGTGTTTTTTAAAAATATTGATTTGTGACAAAAAAGCTATCCCAGGTTATGATAAGGTTTTTTGTTTAATGTTGAAAAATATTGGTTGAATCATAAAATAAAGAACAAATTCCAAGTCTCAAAAATTTTAATTTAGTTTTTTTTTGCATTCTAATTATTGAAATTACTTGAAAAAATTCATCAGTGTAATAAATATGACTAATTTTAAGTAGAATTTTTTCGAGGTTCAACAGCAACCATTTAGGCTTCTAGAAAAGTTATTTATATCTTAAAATGCAATTTTAGAGGTATTTTTAACAAAATATGCCATGTCAGACCTTTTCATCTATCTTGTAGAACGAAGGAAAAAATTAATAATTGTATTTTTAAAGATTTTTTTATGTTGTGCGGCACATTTAAAAGTCGAAAAACTTTTATTTTAACCATTTTTCGCCATTTTTTTGATTCACTATCCTTATTTTCACTGCTAACGATTTAATACTTGTTATTTTTTATATTAATTTGATTTTTTTTCCCTAGAATTTCTTTTTTAATCTCTGTTCAAAAAAATCATCGTGAGCATTTTAACTGACCTTTTCTTGGCTAAAATGTAATTGAAATCAAACAAAAGTTATTGAAACTTTCAGGCTGAGCTTTTTTACATATTATTGTTTCTTAATTTTCTACAATTAAAAATCTATTGCTTAAGATTATCATATATAATATGTATATATACGACTACAGACTTACATATATAAGAACATTTAAAATATATATTTATATTTTTATATGGTGCTTTTAATTCTAACTTCATTTTTATTCATTTCATACTTTTTGCTATAAACGTGATCGTTTCTTTTTTGTATCTTCCAGATTTATTTTTCATTTTATTCACTGCCTTTAATATTATGCTAATTTTACTTAGTTTCTTTTAAATGTTACTCAAATCATTGTTACCTTCCGATGTTTTCAACCTTAATTTACCTTTACATTACCATAAGATCCTTTTATATCAATGAATATTGTAATAAATAATGTAATCTTTAATTTTTTCATAAAAATTGTTGTAACTGAACTTAAAGCAACAGTTTGTAAGCTGAATAATGAACATTTACTCCACTTTGACTTGTTGCCGGTTCCGAAAAGTTAATGTTGAAGAATAATCATAAGATTGTTAAGTGTATTACCCTGAAATGTATTACCTTTTATCTAATTACTTTTTACTTTCAGCGCATTTGCCTTTTTTAACTTTTACCGCAAACTTTGAGGTCGGTATCACTTTTTTACCGGTGGTACACTTCTGCATGAACGAAGAATCATTGAAATCAGTCTGCATAGTTATACATAACCAAATAAAAAATAAATAAATAAAACAAGTTCAGTCAAAAAGGAGATTGACAAAAAATACATGGAAAACTGTTCTACTATATATATAGGAGACATAAATATAAATACTGGAAAACATAACTCAGTAGCAACAAAATACATGAACACAATGGCAGGAATGGGATATGAAAGCAATTTAGATGGATATACAAGAGAAGAATGGAGAGAAAACAAGTTCACACAAACCAAAATCGACCATATACATATACACTAAAAAGAAGAAAAGAAACATCGACTTTGAACGCTCGTGATTTATAATTATGGTGACAAAGTCATTCCAGTTCAATTTTACGTTAATTATTCTACCAGTTACTCATCGAACCCTTTCATCGATCTTCTCATTTCTCTTAATGCCGCAATGGGAAGGAACCCCCACTTCAGTAAAGAGTTGGCTACCGCGCACTTGATGCATGTATGCATATTTCCTTATTATGATAATTAAAACTTAACTCCATTGTATGAATCATTATTATTATCGAATCGTTTCACCCCATGTAGGGGTATCGTGACCATGATCTGTCACCCTGTTGATCAGACTGCGCCAACAATTCCGATCCCTTGCGATGTGTACACAATCCTGAAAGGTACGACCAGCAGCTGTGCACACCGCGTACGTCCATCTAGTCGGCGCACGACCTCGACTCCTTTTTCCGTTGACCTTTCCTTGGACGAGCACCGTTTTCAAATTGTTCGCTCTGATCACATGACCAAAATACCGCAGTATCCTGCAGAGCACCACAGATGATAACCTCTTTGGGTTACCAATCTCATTTATTATGGAGACATTTGTTCTCCTGGCTGTCCATGGGACACGCAGCATACGCCTCCAGCACCACATTTCGAGTGCGTCTATACGTTTTTTGTCTGCGCTGGTCATTGACTAGGTCTCTGCACTATATAGGAATACTAAGAAGACGAGGGAGTTCACTAGCCGAATCTTTACACCTTTACTAACAGCGGAGTCAGCCTAAATTCTTTTTAAACGGCTCATTGCGCTTCGTGTAATCTGTGCTCTGTGGCGTATCTCATTTTTACATCTTCCGCTGTTTTTCACTATAGAGCTTAAATATGTAAAGCGGCTTACTACTTCAATACCCTCAATTTCACGTATTGTTGGGCGGTTATTCTCCAGACGGTCGACGATCATTATTTTGGTTTTGGCTTTGTTAACTTGGAGGCCATATTCTGCACTGATTTTTACCAGGCGATCCAGAATATATGACATTTCCTCTCCGTTTTTTGCTACTAACGTAGTGTCATCCGCATATCGAAGATTAGAGATATACATCCCACCAACCGAGATACCTCCATCCCAGTTGACTGTACCATTTGCTGTATCGATTTGCAGTATTCTGCGCATTATGAATTCACCATATAAGTTAAAAAGTAGCGGTGAAAAGGTACAGCCCTGGCGTACACCCCGCGCGGGGTAAAACTTTTTCGAGTAAATCCCATTGTTTATCCGGACTTTTGCTGAAGTTTTTTCGTATAACTGCTTAATCAGCCACACTAAATGTGCTGGCGCGCCCAAATCCATTAATATCGACCACATTTTCGACCAATGCACACAGTCGAAAGCCTTCTTATAATCGACGAAACAGAGCACAGCTGGAATATTATATTCGCGCGCTTTTTCAACAAGTAATCTAAGATTGAGGATCTGTTCTCTTGTACCTCTTCCTTTTGTAAAGCCAGCCTGCTCTGGCGGAATTTAAATGTGCATCAAAGCATACAACGATCGTATATAATTTTGATCATCACTTTGCTTATATGCGGTATCAGTGAGATAGTCCGATAGTTTTCACAGCATTCGGGTGATCCTTTCTTGTGCAGAGTAATATAGGTCGTCTGACACCATTCCTCCGGCCACTCACCTAAAAACCAAACGGCGTTACAGATGTGGTAAATTGTTTTTGTAATTTTTTCTCCCGCAGCCTTGAAAACTTCAGCAGCGATACCGTCTGGGCCTGGAGACTTATTTATCTTCAGATATGCAATAGCGTTTGCAACCTCCTCTAGCAAAATTTCTGGTTCCGGTTCAGGAAAATTATGAAGTGCAGCGTTAGCGATTTCATTTTCATCCGCGGCACTGTATAATTTGGCGCAGTACTTCCTCCATACTTCAGCCACTTCTTCGAAACCAGTCCTAACCATATTGTTTTCGTCACGTAATATCAGCTTTCTCATTTTAAATTCCCTTGCTACTAAACGTATTTTCTTAAAGAGGAAACCTGTTTCATTTTTCTCAGCGTGCGATTGAACCTCTTCGCAAATAGATGATAGATGTTTCTTTTTATCTCTGCGACTTAATTTATTAATTATCCGGCTTAAGTGTTTTCTCTTTTCTTCGTAGTGGTCACACCCATGGGGCAAATTTCGTCGTTCTTCAATGGCTGCTATCGTCATAAAACATCGTATTTCTGCTAATAATTCTATTTATATGTTGAATATATCTTATGGATACTGTTTGTTTCTGTAATTTTGTGTTGTTATTTTATTTATTTGAAAGATTTTTCGATATACATAAATTAAATGAATTTGTTATTGTTTCCATTTTCCGTTTTTTATTTTTTTTTCCCGCGTTAATAATTTGCTAGTCGAATAGACACAATCTACGCACAACTCACGCTCAAGTTTTTCGTGTACAATATATTGAATACATATATATGACTATTATTTAATTAGTTTCAGGATGACCGTAAAAGAGCGAGTTTTTCTCGATTTGAAGGTGAAGAAAAATTACTTCTATTTCATTTAGTAGATGATAAAAAATAAAAAGAAAAGTAAAAAAACATTGTTTACGTTGTAAAAAAAGTCATTAAAAATTCGTGCCTCCAGATGACGTTTGTAAAGAACCTTTTAGACTAACTGCAAGTCAGTTTGATAAAGTCGATAAATTAAAAAAACGAAAAAAAAAAAATTAAATTGGGAACATAAAGCAAAAATTACGAATTGCATAATTATAGTATTAAAACTGTTTAAAATGAAAATCATGTCATTAAGTCTGAAATTTCTGATCTAAATAAATCAACTACGAATCCTCAAGGCAATAACCTTTTAGTTAGTGGTTATCCGTACGACTTACAAATGTTCTTCTCAATTGATACAGAAGAGTACAAGTTTCTTAATTGCCAAGGCACAGAAGCTGTTTAATTTATTTGTACCAGTAACCTTTCTTCTGTTATTCACTGAGCGGTTTCTAGTTACCATCAGTCTCGTCGCACATGCGCTGTTGACGACGCAATCGCTGACATATCATATTGTAATAAAAAAAAACAAAATATTAAATAAAATAACATCCATATGTAATAATAAAGTTTTTTTTTTTTTTTAAAAAAATTAAATAACATGAAGAATTCACAAGAAAATCTCGCCCGCCTGTAGGTTCTCAACGAAGCTATAACGTTTATTTGTAATAAAGCTACAATCGATCATATGCAATTAACCGCTATAAATAACAAATGTGTCACAATTCTTAACACAATAAAAACAAAAAGAACGTAATATAACTCTCCATTAAAAATAACCGAAGAATGGATAATCAAAAAATAAACAAAAAAAAGCAAAAATAGCAATTCATATAATAAACCACAAGACAAAAAAAAAGCACTTACATAATCCTTCCACTTCCCTTTTCAATTGCAGTCATTATAGTTGTCCAGATCAAGCAATTTTTTTTATTCTTAATGTTCATGATATCCATCGTAATTTTCCCTCACAAGTCAATTAGTACGAAGTCCTTTGTTTTACTAATAAAATTATTTATACCCTTAGACTTTGGGCGAAGCTCTGATTATCTTCACTATATTCCTGATCTTAAGGTCGGAATGATGCAGCTTATAATCATATAAAATAAATAGATAATACTTCAGTTTAGTCGGTAATTCTTCCATTTCCTTTCACCAATTAAGATTATCCCTCCCTTGATTTAAATCCTTTTTTGCTATGAGTTTTAAATTTTTTTTATGAACAGCGATTATTTTTCGATGTCCTGATTTATTAACTCCTCCCCGTGCTTGTATAGCGTAAGATATCCTCGATGATATCAGAGCATTACAGTATTGTTTTCAAATTATAAGAGGTAACAGTGGCTTAAGTCTATAAATCACCGGTGAAGATTGCCTGATCTTTCTAATTAGTTCCAAAATATGACTGTTCTAAAGTAAATTTTTGATTGCGTTAGATTATCTAGTATTGTAAGCATATTATACTTACTATCCAAAAGCTGATGACAATTTTTTAAACTATTTTACGTTGGCACATACTATTTTAGGCATTCAAAAAAACTCGTTTTCCTTAAGCATTTTTCTGAGGAATAAATAATTTTTCCTTTTTCTGTTTGCTTTTCGTTTATGCAAATATCTTTAAGTAGTATACTCGTATAATCAAGATTTTTTCTGCATTTCTAAATTTTTTACAATATGTAGTACACAAAGTATATGCTACGTACATATGTATTTTTGGTAACATCTTTGCTAACGAAAAAATAATAATTTAATTCACAAAATTATTTTATTTTTCATTTATAAAGTTCTTAATTTAAAAGAAAAAAATTATGATAAATTAAAAAGTTTAAATCAACACATGCGGCATATGCATGTGCGTGAACTAGGTTCAGTATGTGACATTCCATTGAAATATATGTTTTACAGAATAAAATCCGTGTGGATTATGCGTTGGTCGGGTTTAATGCTTGGTAGATTTTAGAATTTTGTTTATTACTTAGTCTGTTTTAATTTATGTAGAGCTCGGCTTTTAGGTGTCGAATCCCGGCTGACAGCCCCCCAAAAAAAAAAAAAGATAAAAAAAACATTTTCCGATGACGTTACCGCTGTGTTGCTACCGTCAGCAATAATTTATATGCTTGCCCTTTTAACTTTTGCGTTCTTAGCCCGCTTTTGAATATTTTGAATTTATCAAATTTGAAAATGATTTTAGTTCATCGGAATATTACCATTATTACAAATGTTCATGTCATTTGATAGACGTAATACTACAACAGAAAGCAGATGTTTTTTTTTCTGGCTGCCTTTTTATGCTGACTTCGCATTTGACGTTGCGCTATATTACTGTCTTTTTCTTCTCTTTTAAATTATCGCACACAGTCGAAATGATGTTCACCGATCATTTTTACTTCTCAACAGCATTATTTTTTTTTTTTTTTTTTTATAAAACACACTAATATCGTAAAATCGAATTTTCTCATAATAATGAAGTTATTTTTGTACCGCTGTTTTATTTTTAGGCGAAATGTCTGATCTGTCATAGTACTGAAAAAGTCATGATCGAATTATCAGTACCAGTACGTAATTGCTGCACGTTGAACTTTTAACTGGGCTAAACGAAATTACCGTGGTTAAAAAGTCTGATCAGTACCGTACAGTCAGTTTGATGACATATTAACCAAAAGCGACTAGTAGAAGACACAATTACAATAAGTGTATAAATTTGTATGGTCAAGGGATAGTAGAATATCCCGGTGCATAAAACAACAAAAGGATCAATGTTAGACTTATTAAAATATAGATTGGATTGCGACACAACAAAATGCTAGTTTCAGCTTTATTTCATGCTTACGTCTTGATTATATGTATAGAGATGTAATCGATATATGCAAATACAGGGACGGATTCAGAAAGACATTTGGGGGGGGGAGTTCTTTTTTGATTAAGAACTGTATTTCAATAGCGCTTTTTTTTTACAATACGAGTTTGCGTACAAAGGCGCCAAGCCAAGTACCGCCATCAGGCTTAATCTTGACCTAGAACCTTCTGACAATAAAACTTAAGTAATAAACTTTAATTTTTTTTTATATCGGGGTTTGAGAAACTTAATGCTATATGATCTGGTGGGTTATGCACTGTGTACTTATTTAATGGACAATAATATTTTTATTATTATTATTTTTTTTTGAAAGACGCGTATGATTGATTTCGGTTTGATTTACCATTTAGGCTAGATTGCCTTGTCCGGGTATTAATATTGAAAATTATATATGTGTTAATGAGTAGATTTTAAATGTAATGTTTTTTATTTAATTGAGTAATGTAAATCACTGTAGGTTGTTATTTTTGCCAGTAAATTTTGGTTTTAAAAAATAAACGCGAATTTTTGAAATTTAGTTACCAAAATTGAATTGCTCAAATTGAGGTTTTCTATGTTGAAGTGTCTGATGTCGTCATACTTACTGCAGTGAAACATTACATGATTGGCGTTTTCAATTTCCCCACAGTCACATTTGTCGTCTTCGGTAATTTTGTATTTTTTTAAGTAGGCTCCAAAGTGTCCGTGGTCAGTGAGGAGTTGGGTAGTATAAAAGTTAGGTGTTAACTGTAAGCCTGTTCTAATATTTAGGATTAGTCTATGGGTATGCCGACCTGCTGTATCTCTTTCCCAGGAGTTTTGCCATATGGACATGAAATAGTTTTTAATGTGTCTTTTGAGTTGTTTTAATGACATTTTTATACGTAGGTCATGGTGGATTAGAATGTAGGAACTGTTTTGAAGAGGATTTATTGGAAGTAGCAAGTTTATTATTTGATAGACATGATCGTTAATATATTCAAAATTTTTATGGTTTTTTATGGTAAAGATGATTGATCTATAGTTAATTTTTAGATATAGTGGAAGGACTCCCGTAAGAGCAACAGCGGCGCTATGAGAACTTGTTCCATAAGTTCTACAGACGTTTATTAAGTATTTACGTTGTGTAGAGTAGATTTTTTGCTTTAGGGTTTTCTTTTTTAGGTGTTGGAAAAACACAGAGCTACAGCAACACACTGTATTCTGAATAAGTGTCTTGTACAGTACAAGTCTGTATCTGTAATGAAAGCCTCATGTATTTCTGCACACTTCTAGTAATTGATAGTATTTAGCGTCCAACTTAGATGCGGCGTAGTCTATATATCGTTAAAAGGCGAGTTTATTGTCTAATATAACTTCTAGGTACTTAAAATGTTCGACTACTTTTAAAATGATCCCCCTGTAAAGCACTTTAATATTTTTCCTTTTTAGTTTTAGTGAGTTTGTGAAAAGGGACACAAATCATTTTTCAACTGGAAGATTAAGCTTTACTTCATTTAGCCGGGCTCCGAGTAACTCAAGCGTTTTGTTAGCTGTTCTTTCGAAATTGACTTTTGTGTCGTCCGTTATGAATAGTAAGTCATCGGTATATGCGTACAGGTCAACGTTCTTGTCGTATGGTAGAGCTTGGTTGAATAATATATTTCAGAAAAGTAACCTAAAACGCTACCCTGTGGGTAGCCTTTATTGGTTTCAGTGTTTGCACTATGATTACCTATTTGAAGAGTTACACGTCTGTTTTTAAGGTAGCAATATATTGTATTTAGCAATAGTATTTGATCAGAATAGATTTTAAAATGTCGAACAAAGTAGGGCGCCAGCAATTATCAAAGACTCTTTTGATATCCACTCCTACGACGAGAACGTTCGATTTTTTCTTAAGGCTGCTGCTAATCTTGCTGATCGCATAATTCACAGCATGTTCTGTGGACAGACCTTGTCTGAATCCAAATTGTCTTTTATCTAAAAAGTTTGTTGAGTTCAGATGGCAAGTTATCCTATTTTTAATAGTTTTTCGTAAATTTTGCTTACAGTATTTAAAAGACATATTGGGCGATAGGAGCTTATGAGATTTGCATCTTTGTTTGATTTATGAAGTAGGATTACATTCGCTTTGCGCCGGGGTTTAGGGAAATAGTTTAAGGAGAAGATTTTTTTTGTATTATCAAGAGGAATCTGTTGTGAGTGAGCAACGTTTTCCTGTACGGGAAGTTTAAAGTTTTCTCTTAGTATTTTCTGTTTGTTGGTCTCTTTGCCAGTGCTTTTTAACGGAAAAAGAGAGGATAAGCAGTAGTTTAGATTCTCTGTTATATTGATGATTTTATCGCCGTTATTTTTTGTGAAAAGTGGAATATTGTTTGGTTTGTTTTGTAGCTTAAGCCCTATGGTTTGACATTTTCAGAGGCAATTGGGGGGGGGGGGGGGGAGTTATAAATTACATTATATCTTATTTGGTATGCAGTAGATTTGAGAAATACGTTGTTTCATAAAGAAACTCAAATAACCACCACTTTAGAAATTTAAAAATGTTTTAAAAATACATAATTATTACAATTTAATTTAAATTTTATTTTATTTTTAGGTATGAAAAATAAAAAAATTATGAAATTCTAACTAAAATGATAGTTTAGAATTTGAATAGTACGAAAGATAGTATTTTTATTAGACTTTATTTCTTTTTTATTTTCGTAAGTAATCCGATCCTAATTCTTTGTTTGTGAGCGAGTACAAAAAATATATATATATATTTATCTTTGATCTATTTTCATTTACATTACAAAATAAAAATTAAAAATAAATAAGAAAAGCAGAAGATCGATGACAGTTGGGTTTAAAATAAAATAATAACGTAACATTAATAGTTTTACTAGAGAACAATATTAAATATTAGTTATAATTAAATCCATAGGTAATATTTATACAAATCTTTTATAGTATAAATTAAGTTTCTCTGTTATAACAAATTTTTTAACAGAAGTTTTGGTTCTTTGGGGGAGGTGTCCCCACCCCCACCACCGTGGATCCGCCACTGCAAATAGACTTTCGAAAATATCCCTTATAAGTGAGATACATACGTGTAAAATTAATTAGCCTAGTTTCACAAGTTAGGAATTTTTTGATTTCGATACCTGACAACTTGCACGGTAATATTATTACGTTTAGTGAAAATGTATCATAGAAAATTACACGTTACGTTTAATTGTCAGTGTTACCGACGAGAATCTTAAAAGAATTACCTGCATTATAATCTAAGATAGGGGTAAAGGATTTCGGCTGTTGTTTGAAAAATTTAACAACGAAGAAAGGTTTTATAATTTTTATCGTGCGTTTGTTAAAAGTTTTGATGATTTCGATTAACGAATCGTACGCAACTTCAAAATACAAAAACACGAGAAATTGTTATACCGAAAGAAAAATGCTGGCCATTAGGATGACGTAAGACGTTTATGAAAAAAATATTATTTTAAAACACAGTATTATCGCCTCTTTTTTTCTAAATATTAGTTTTCCGTACAGAAGTCACACGCAAATTATTCTAACCGATCATTATGAAATCTGGTACATTTTTAATAAATTTTCAGAAAACCAAACGTAAAACATGATTATTTCCAATTTGGTGTTGTTATTATGACACTAAGATGTTAATAGTGTGGTAAAAAATAAGAGTAACATTGGCGAGGTTATTATTCATTAACGTCCTTAGTTTATTCCATGACATAAATTAAGTAAATAGTAAGCAGTAAAAATCAGAAAAATAAAAATTATTAATAAGAAAATATCATTAACGGTAAAAATTAAATAATTTCATATGGTATGCTAAAAATAAGTTTTTCAATTGGCTCTCCTTTCAAAAAAAAAAAATCAGGATATATCCGAACGAAATAGAACTTAGTAAAGTAGTTCCTGGTCGAAGACGAACAATGCGAGTGCGGCGAGATACAGACCACAGCGCACCTACTCGATTGTAGATTGGTTGGCGTTAGATGTACGATGAAGTGTTAAAGACGCGGACGAAAATACCTTAAACCTGGCAGAGCACTGGTCTGAGAAGATTTAATAAAAGTTAATTTAACCTAGTTTAATTTAATTTAGCTTGAGTTATAATTGGTCCGGACACGAATAATAATAATAATAGTAATAATACCAAAAAAAAATATTGTCTAACAATTTTGAACAATTATTCACTTGCTACCCCCTATTTGGAGAAGTAAATAAATACTTATTAACTACCATTTTTTTAAAAAAATATACATAAGACTAGAATCCGAATACTTAAAAATATCTGTATTTCTAGACGGCATTTTCAAGTATAATTACAGCTATTCTACAAATTTTGAAACAAAATAAAATTATGTAACCACTTAATTTTCTGAATAAGTTAAATCTTCGGCTTAATTTTTGCCAAAGTCGATTACTTCACGAAGGTGGACGAAGCTGAATGTTCGGTCGAACTAGGTGTATGGGGCGTCGCCAGCGGGGAGCAGAGGGGGGCAGCTACCCCCTCCCTGGAGCCTTGAAACTTTTTAATCAACTGGCCATAATGAGTATTCATAGGCGCGTAATCATGAATAATTTGCCAGAAACCCACGAAAATTATGTTTTAATTAAGATTTTATTCTTTTTTAATAAAATATTAAGCCTTTACAACTTATAAATTTTATTTTTTCTATAACTCATATCCTTTTTCTATCATCTTGCCCCCCCCCCCGGCCCATCGGCTGGCGACGCCCTTGCTTCCACGTGACTAGTAATGATCATTTGTACTTTTAATAATTTTTACGTCTCTACTAGATGTCAATAACTTAGGATCCTAATTTCGTAGGCTGTTCTAGAAACTATTGCAACGATATTATTAGGATTAAGAAATAATATTACTGAAGACACGGGTACTTGATGTAAGGCATTTTCAATTTCTGATTTTTTCATCCGTGCCTTTAGTTATTCAGATACAGAAAACTACGATAAAAATTAACATGACATTTTACTATTTTGAATTTGCATGCAGATTTGTTCTGACAACTTACTCTAACAGCTTACTCGGCAGAAATAGGCTTCACAATACCTCAAAGAGTCAACTCAAGGTTAAAGGGTATAGCCGGGTTTATATGGGAAATCTACCCTTGCGGCTTTTTCAAATCGCATTTGGGGGATCATTTTGGTGTCGAATAAAAAAAATTTAGCCAAATTTTCAGCTTTTAATTTCAAACGACCTTCGAGTTTTTCAAAAAAACTGTTTTTTTGCTTTTATTTATTTTTTTTCATAGTAAAATTCAAAATTAATGAATGGTGATTTTTTTCCTTATTCTTAGGAATAAAATACGTGAAAAAATATTATGGTCATAATTTTTAAACAAAAAGCCGACTTTTGGCGAGGGAAATAAAATTAAAATTTTTTTTTTCAATGCTTTCCTGAAAAGTATCACTCACCAAATTTTGTCAGAAAATGTCTTTTATACTCCTCTACAATCAGGAATTTTTTCGAAATTTTTAAAGTGGTGGAACAATACGAAAATAATTAAAAAGTAATTTTTTTTATAATTTTGCGTTTTAACAAATTTAAACATTTTTTATTGCTAAAAAACTCATAAAAAACAATTTTTTTTAATGAAAATTAAGAATTACATGGCTAAAAAATATTTTTCAACATTTTACTGCAAAGTGATTGCATGAAGACCTTTAGAAATTATATGAAATATAGGCTAGCGCACTACATTGCCATCTACGGAGATATTTTCCTTGTTAATAGTAGATTTACATACGCGAAAAAAAATATTTATTTTTTTGTTTATTTTTAATATTTGTTTCAATTCCGTGTTCGCCTATCAATTCCACTTTTAATGTTATTTCTTATAAAGACACAATTTTTAGTTGTTTTCGGCTATGGCCAGTCAATTTTTATTTACCACCGCGTGACAAAAAAGGAAAGATGGCCGCTCGTCAACCGTTTGCGATCGAGTCTTTTCGCCTATGTTCTTGTTGTCCACTCGTTGTTGAAGTGACTCCGTTTTGATGTCGTTGTTCGTTTACAGCATGTATCGTTTGTTTTTTTCCCGTTGACAACTCCGTTGAGTACCCCGTGTTTTAGCGTTTTTTTTTCAAATCCGAATTTTCGTAATTATTTTTTGAAATAGCCCTTTTCAGGGCTCCGGCGTCGTTTTCGCAAAAGTTGAGTCGTCTTTTTATTGATGAAAAAGTCAATGTCGTTGTGAATGAAGACAGTGACGAAGACTAACCTTACTTAAAACATAATTATAAATTGTTGAAAATTATTATATCTAATGTCAGTTATTTAAAATAATCATGTTAAACGGTGTCTAAATCATAATAAAGTTACTCCAATAATCGAAATTTTTGTCTTTATTGGATCGAGACTGAAAAATTATTCCCAATAGCATGGAAATATTATATAATCGTCTTTATGTACAATTTAGCATGGAATAATATTTATTTCAAAACTCTTTAATCATTTTTTACACTCCTAATAACTTTATGAAGGATATGTCTTAGTTTTTTATGGTTTTCTTTATGTTTTTTTTCTGGTAAGATTTTATTTTCGTTAAAAAAATTATTTTTTATGAGCTTTTTAGCAATAAAAAATATTTAAATTTGTTTAAACGCAAAATTATGAAAAAAATTACTTTTTAATTATTTTCGTATTGTTCACCACTTTAAAAATTTCGAAAAAATTCCTGATTGTAGAGGAGTATAAAAGACATTTTCTGACAAAATTTGGTGAGTGATACTTTTCAGGAAAGCATTGAAAAAAAAAATTTTAATTTTATTTCCCTCGCCAAAAGTCGGCTTTTTGTTTAAAAATTATGACCATAATATTTTTTCACGTATTTTATTCCTAAGAATAAGGAAAAAAATCACCATTCATTAATTTTGAATTTTACTATGAAAAAAAATAAATAAAAGCAAAAAAACAGTTTTTTTGAAAAACTCGAAGGTCGTTTGAAATTAAAAGCTGAAAATTTGGCTAAATTTTTTTTATTCGACACCAAAATGATCCCCCAAGTGCGAATCGAAAAAGCCGCAAGGGCAGATTTCCCATATATACCCGGCTATACCCTTTATGCTGAACATCGAAAGACACGTATGCAAAGAATACACTTGTAACATAAATGTTAGTCTGACCAAACAGTCGGCTTCGAACAAACTTCAATCGAAGGTTTAATGTATTCAAAAAAATGAGTAGCTACATCGTTTGATTCCGTTTCCAAAGTTGTAGAATAGTTTGCTTAAAAGAACCGTTACTTCCAAGTAACACATATTTTTAAATATTCGGAATCGAGTCCTTATAATTATTTTTAAAAAAAGGGAAGAATTAAATAAGTATTAACCGCCCCCTCCTAGCAGAGTATCAAGTGAATAAATATTTAGAATTGCTAGATAATAATTTTTCTTTTATAGAATAGTAACGAAAATATTGAAAAACTTTTATTTTTAGAATATACAATATAAAATTGTTTAATTTTTAATATTATTGATATTTTCTTATTTATTAATTTTTCTTTTTCTTATTTTTACAAGTAATACGAGTATATTTTTAAAATTTATTTATTTTTTAGAATTGTTTTTTGTTATTTAATAAAAAATTATAGAATTTGAAATTAAATACTGAACACAAAAAATTACATATTAAAAATTAAATATTTAATTAAATATTCGGATTTTGGGTAACTTTTTCCATAAAAAGCAGAACTTCAGCTTCGGTCGCACACGAGGTATATCGATGTACAGATATATACATGTTTAGACTACGCATTTGTGCAACGATTAAAAATCAAAAACATTTTCAAACAATCTCAATAGTGTAGTCCTGCATATACCCACATTTCATATAAAATATCGTTATAAGCACCATCTGTTACTTTTATGAGCATGTAAGGGATAGTCAGGACGCTTGAAATAGAGAAACACCGCTAATAAGAATTTTAAAAAGAATAATAATGTAGAATTTGACTTTCGTCATCTCAAATAAAATTCGGATACTAATCAAATAAAAATCCTAAGAATAGCTACTCGAAGTGAAATAGATGAATGTATCGCAGCTGAAGGAGGTCCAAACCAGGAAAAATTTACCTTCCAAGCTCATGTACACATGGTCCGCTATACATATATGTAATTAACATATCAGGATAGTATGGCAGTTGTTGCCATAAACCAATTTTTTTTTATTACGATGACGTATAATCCTAATTGGATAGAAGTAACATTAAATTTAAATGAAAAGCAATATCATATTGATTGTGCAGATTTATATTGTAGGATATTCCAATTAAAGTTAAATAATTTATTAAAAGTTTGAAAGACAGGTGAAATTTTCGGAGAAATGGTTTATATTTTATACGTAATTGAATTTCAAAAAAGACGTCTTCCTCATGCTCGTATTGCTTTAAGAGTAAAAAATTCGTCCGCAACTAATGAAGAGATTAATAATTTTGTTCAAGCCACAATCCGAATTTTTAAAATTTGATTCTTTAAGTTTTAAAATTTTTGCCCATTTATTTATTTCTACATTATAAAGGCGAAAAAAAGTCAATTCAAAAAAAAATATATATCTCTAGCTGCTATAGAATGGAACTAGGGACATTCTCTTTATTTTTTGCTTTACATCTAATGCACCCGAAGTATTACAGTCGTGGGAGAAAAATAAGAAAAAAGTCAACAGCCCTCATAACAGCTACAGCTTTTTTTTTTTTTTTTTTAATCAACGTCGTTTCTTTAAAACATAAGAAAAACGTGAAATATCCAAAATTTTAAAATTCAGGATTCCAAAATTTAAAAAAAATATAACAAAAATTATCAATGTTAGTTACAGTGGAAATGTAGCAATTCCTGAAATTTAAATATTTAAACTATGATTATAGAACATTGTGTCCTAGACGTTTCCGTGTGAACAGAGTTAATATAATATAATAATATATTATTTCTGACAACATTTATTTATTTATGTATACTGAATCATTATTGAAATCCATGAACATATATCAGTTTATGAATTTATGAGAAAATATCTGGCTATTGCGAAGAAATTCTTTCTTCTTAATACTGCATGGCTAATTTCGTCGTTATATTTCACCGAAATTATACATAAGTAGGCTGTATTAATTATTTAGTCGAGTGATTATTGATCTTGAGAATCAGAAACGCAGTGAACTGATACCAAGTCAACCATCATCGCACTCCAGCCGATAACAGTGATACGTATTGTTTTAAATATTTCCTTTATACTATCCACAAAACTTTGTATATTATTATAAGTGTGTTGTTCTCTAGCGGTCGATTGACAAAGAAAGTGCTTTAAATTGTAATTAGAAGATCAAATTTTTGATAACATCGATATATTTCAACGTTCGCTTACCGTATTTTCTTTTTAACCTGCATACCAAAGTCTCCAAAAAGAATTAAATGTAATATATTCCTCTCACATATATTACACTGCTAGCGGTTTCAGTTTTTCTGATATTTTAATCTAAATCCTACTTTTTATTAGTATATGTGAACGCTGCAGACTTTATGAAAATTTACAAAGTAATACAGTTTAAAGTCCGAAAGAATGGGCCGCGAAGCGGCCTGCGAGACTAATCTCCTTGTATATATATATATATATATATATATATATATATATACTAGCTGACCCAGCCACGTGTTGCTGCGCCTTAGTAGTTATAATAGATAAAATTAATTTTTTACTTATTATTTTGATGCAACCAAATTAATTTTTACTAATAAACCTGAAATTATTTAGCCGATTTTGAATCATATGTAGAGTTCCAACTAATATACACTTATTGAAATTTACATTTTATTTATCTAATCTTTAACAGAATATACTAAATAAATTAGTTACTTAAAATTAAATGTTATAAATGAGGCAGATAACATTGGTTTCGAACTATTAGTTATATTATTTTATAAAATTGAAAATTATCTAAGCACTAATTTGTGCACAATGTTCTTGGTCAACCTGTCTTTTGCTAACACGAATAGACTTGATGGTGTTTCCACACGTGAGCAGACAACATGCGTTTATTCTTGCAATTTCTTCTTCCGATTCAGTAGTTCTCATAACACGCATACGCCGTGCATTTCTGCTACGCACATTGTTGAGGTTCGATTGTCTCCGCGGCATTATCTTATACTGAAATATAAAGCAACTTAGATGCCCGACAATGTCAGAGAGTTGTATCACACTGCCACAATATTGTTGTGGAAATATTAAAATAATTTTTTTTTTTTTTTTTAATCAAAGCAGGACGTTTATTAAATATACTAAAATATAAATAAATTAAATGCCGCACAATATCGCACAATATATTATTTTTTTTTTCATAAACAAAAGCTCCGTAATAACACGAACTCTTTTGTAAACAACAGTGAAAAAATTTATTTATCATTCATCGATAATGACGCCATGCGCCAGCGATAAACATGGTTGCATTTCGATTAACATCGCACGATACACAAAAGTCTCCACGAAAAGTAGTTGGTGCTCAAAAAATAATAAAATTGTCAAAATTTGTTTTATTTAATAACAAATATTTATGTAAATAATTAAAGCAAAAAGTATCCTATCTGTTAAGTTGAAGCAAATTGCATGTACTTTCAAAATTTTATAAAAATCGGTTAAGTAAATTCCGAGTTTATCCTGCGCAAACATAAAGACACGGGATTTTTATATATATAGATGAATATGTATATATATAAATATTATAGGTAGTAAGACTGTGTAAAATTAGTGGTTGCCAAGAAATAATGAAAGCCGCCAACAATGAGGGAAAGAAAAAGATAGGTTAATTGATAAGATCTGCCTAGCTTTTAAAAAAATACGTCCGTTTGTTGAAAAATAATAAAAGGATATACGTTGGTTCTGGCTGTTCGGTCGTGGTTGCGATCGAAAATGTTTCACTACCGCTTATCAATCTCGGTGTTATCAGTTCACTTTGTAGTGGAACGGTAGCTTTTCGACAGCTTATTCGTTCGAGTGTTAGCTGCGTATTTAACGAGTTTATTTGGTAAAAAGATAAACCTAAATGATAATTTTATACCCCTTGAAGTGAATAAATGTATCAAGCCGAGGAGCAGTTATCAGACCCGGATTAAGTGTACGAAGGCCCCGGGCCTACGGAAATATTAGGGGCCTTTTTTGGAAGTGACAAAATTATCAGTTTTATAGAATAACTAAGTTTTCTTTAATTCAATTTAATTATATCGTTTTGAATTCACGAATTAACATATAATTATTAATGTAAACAAAACTAAATATCATATAGACAATGGGTAGTATTTTCGATGCCAAAAAAATATATTTTTTTCTTGTTTTTTTCCTGAAAATTCTTGTATAATATCGTTAAAATCTACTGAACGGAGAAAATCTAATGCCGATAATCTATCATCTAACATGGTTGATCTGTACATCTTTTTTATTCTTTTTAATATCGAAAAAGATCTTTCCGTCTCACAATTCGTAATCGGTTTAGTTGCAAATATTCTACATGCAATATAAATGATCGGAAAAACATCTATTATTGCACGTTTAACCATCTATGTCGGAGGTGAGCCTTTTTATCGGGCGGGGCCTGGGGCTGCAGCCCCCCCCCACAAATTCAGGCCTGGCAGTTATACGCCGAAATGCATCTAAGCACTCATTCCTCAACGGAGAAAAGATCAGTTCAATAACTAACAGCTTCTGCTATGAAGATAATTCCACACAGGGAATAATAAATTTGTAAACGGTTGACGCGAAATCGTCATCATTGGAGGGGGAATCTGGACGGAAAGATTAAGTATCGAATTTTTTATTCGAGGACTGAATAATGGCATACTTACTTTGAATATAATCAAGATATTATTGCTGTGAGTTTTCCGGACCATTATGCAGTAACTGTATGTCTTAAAATAGATGCGGATTTCCAGGTAAAGTCTGTTGGGCGAAATTGGGTTTTTGATAAAAAAAAAATCAGTCACACTTAATGAAATGTGATGTTAATGAAATGTATCAAAATTCATGAACTATTAACTAAAAATTTGATGTTTATAAAAATGGTCAAATGGTGCGTAGAACTAGCAAAACGGCCAAGGTGCACTAATAAATATACTAAAAAAAATCTGTTTGGGTAACTAATGAAATTCTGGAGCTGTCACGTAAGAAAAATGCGATGCATAAACTACTCTCTTTTTCCAAAAGATAATTGTCTATTTCAGCGTTTCAAGCAATTTTCGAAATCCATGCAAAGGTTAGAAAGGAAAAGTCACAGTATTATAATAATTTGCTATACACGTGTTATGGTGATTCTAAAAAATATTGGGCCGTTATAAAATCTGTATTAGGTAGTAAAAAGGATGCGCTTAAGGATATAAAAATTGATACCGCGGCTATATCAGTGAAAGGCAATGAAGAGCAAGTGACTCATATATTTGATTCGCATTTTTCCAACTCCGTAAATGATCTGATCTCCGAGTTATCTAATAGTGGGGTTATAGAATTGTCAGGAATAAAGCAGAGTAATTCCTTCGAGTTTTTAGACTTTTCATATGGTGTGGATGGAATATCTGTTGTTTTATTAAAAGAAAATTTACTATTTTTCCTGAGACTTTTAACCTATTTATTCAATGAGTCTATTAAATTTGGTAAATTTCCAGACGTTTTGAAGTTGGGGATAATTACTCCTGTTTATCAGAATGGGGGTCGTGTGGATTTGTCCAATTACAGGCTAATTTGCATTCTTCTTGTTTTTTCCAAGGTGTTTGAGAAGCGTCTTAAAATAAGAATGTTAAATTTCCTCTGACATAACAACTTCTTCAGTCCTAATTAATATGGTTTTATAGAAGGTAAAGGTACAAATGATGCGTTATTTCACTACGTTTCCTATATTGTTGAAAACTTAGAAGCGGATCGTTCATTAGTCGCTTTGTGTCTGGATTTCAGGGTGGTTGATCATGATTTCCTCCTTCGTAAACTATAATCATGTGGCCTTTCGTGGAAAAATTTTAGAGTTGTTTGAAACATATTTATCGAATAGAAAATATGCTATCAAAATCAATGGTATTCTTAGTAGCTTTGTTATTCAGCAGAGTGGTGTACCTCAGGGGAGCGTTTTGGACCCCATTATGTTTTTAATATACGAGGGTTCTTTAATAAGTAAACAGACAAATCGCTCTGGAGGGGGAACTAAAGGTGGTAGCGATTTCCACGATAGCTCGGTTTGTTAGTTGGGAATGTTGGGTACGCACTGCGAATGTTGTGTCACCATTATACGACATCGATTGCTCGCCAGTGATTCCCAAAGTGGTCCGGCGCCACACCAAGAAAGTACACATTATGAACAGCGCGGTGTTATTCATTTTTTGATGTCTGAAGGGGTTAAACTCATCGAAATTTATCGGAGAATGACCGAACAATACGGTAGTTCGTGTATGAATCGCGCAAGTTTTTATTTGTCCGTGGATCAGTTTAAAAACGGCCGAAAAAGTACAGCGACGGAACCGCATAGTGGACGCCCAGTTTGACATCGCCGATCTTCGTAAAAAACATTGAGAAGATGATTTTAGCCGACAGGCGGGTTACAATCGAAGAAATATCATTCCAGTACGGTGTGAGTGCCGGTACCGTCCACAATATCATTCACAACCATCTCAATTTCCAAAAAATCTGCGCGAGATGGGCTCCCAAAATGCTATCCGCGGTGCACAAAGGAAATCAGCTAAGAACTTGCAAGAAGCTCAAAAATCGGTTCGATACCGAAGGTGAGGCCTTTTTAGAACGCATAGTCACCGGCGATGAGACATGGATCCATCATTACGAGCCTGAAATGAAAAAACAAAGCACGGTGTGGAAAAATTCAAGTCGCGTCACTCAGCAAGCAAAGTGCTTTTGATTGTGTTTTGGGATATGAAAGGCGCGGTTCTTTGTCATTATTTGGAAGATAAAAGTACTGTCAACGCAGAGTCGTATGCAGAAGTACTCAAAACTTAACTTAGACCGGCGATACGGCGGAAACGGCCAGGACGCACCACGAAAGGAGTCATTCTTCAGCAGGAAAATGCCACCCCCCGGGGCCCTGTTAATGCAAGCTATATTGGAGGAAATGGGGTGGGAGGTCCTCCCACATCCCCCATATAGCCCTGACTTAGCCCCGTCAGATTTCCATTTGTTTGGGCCGCGCAATAACTCTGCGTGAATATGTTTTCGAAAACAACGAAGTCAAGGAGCATGTTCTAAAGTGGTTCCGTACTTAACCTAAAGAATTCTTCGCCAAGGGAATACGAAGCCTCGTAGACCCATGGGACAAGTGATTCGTGTAGAGGGGGATTAGGTCGAAAAGTTAAAAAAAAAAAAATTGAAAGTATATTAATAATTAAAAATTTTATAGCGATTGGTCTGTTTACTTATTGAAGGACCCTCGTTCATCAACAGTTTGTGTAATCTAAGTATAGATGGGAAAATAAATTGTTATGCTGATGATGTAGTTTTGGTTGTAAGTTCTAGAAATGTATCGTTATTAAAGAGCTAATGATGCAAAATAATGTATCGAAGATTTCCTATCGGGTTGAGGCAAATAAATTAATCTTAAATTTATAGAAATCAAAATATATGACATACAGTTTTCTCCCTCAGTCTTATTGGAATAATTTGAAAATCAAGTGGCAAGATAGTACACGTTTACACCAAGTTTATGAGATTTGGTATCTCGGTCTTTATCTAAACTGCAAACTTTCTTGGTGCAACCACCTGACCTACATTATATCTAAATAGCGAAGGTTAAATTACGTGTTTTATTATTTAAGACAATTTTTCAATGAATATCAGTTATATAGAATATACTCCTCTCTTTATAAACTGGTACTATCTTAGGGATGCCACACCGTCTTATCAAATCAAACAGCTATGTCAGTTACAAAAATCTGTTTTTAAGATTATAACGAAGGATAGAGAGGTGTTTTATAGAAATAAGTTATTAGACATTAACAATCTTTATGAAGTTCAGTTGTTACAATACGTTCTGAAAAACTATAACTATTTTCAAATTTCGAAAGTGGGGGGAATAAAAAGAAGTGCAAATACTACGAAGGCTAGAGTGTCGAGTGAAAATAAATATCACATTAGAATTCAAGTATTTTATATAGGCCCAAAATTGTATAATAAACTACTTGAGCACATAAAAGTTCATCTAACAAACTATAAGAAAAGGCGTACATTTTTAATTGATTACATTAACAATGTTATTTAATTTTAATGTTTATTTTGTTTAATAACTAGGAACATATATGATTATATTTTCTTTGCGTATATCATAGGTTTATTTTTATTGTTTAACCACTAATGAAACATAATTGTGAAAAGATTTTTGTATTGTACATTTCTTTGCTCTGTTTGATCATGTAAGTGTGTGAATGTGTGTATTGCAGTCTAGACATATGCGTGAATGTATTTTCGTACCTGTTTGTATGTTTGCATGTATATTTTGAATGGGTTCTGCGTAAGAAAACTCAGTCTGCTATTACAATACGTTTAGGTATTGGCAAAAATTTTAGAGGTACATGTATGTATATACAGATGTGTCCGCTTGTGAGTAAGTGAATGAATGTGTGAATGAGTGCCGGATAGTAGGAAGGCAGATATGATTTACATGTATAGATGTTTTGTTTTATATTTAATATTGAGACGGATTCGGCATTTCTTACGGCTTTTGTCAACGCTGTCCGAGCTAAAAAATAATGTTTTTGGCAATAATCATTAACTTCTCGGCAGCGGGCAAAAGCGGCATGGTTGTCAAAGACGCTTTCTCGGCTAAAAAATCGAAGGATCCCGGCACAGATGTTCTGACCGCTGCGCCGGGATAGCGAACTGGCTTCTTTGCGGGTGGCCGAAAAGCGGAGATAGAGCCTTTGCTGGCGGTATAGGCGTTTGAAATGCGTACCGAGCTATGTTGAGCCGGCAGAAGTTTTTTGACAAAAAACCCGAAAAGGCATACCGGCAGGGTAATCGCCGCGAAATGAAATTAACAACTAACTTTCTAAAAAGATCTTTTCGGCGGCGTTTGTTTAACAAATATTGTTATAAAAACTAGTCGTAGTGAAAGGCGAGAAAACATCGAGCGATCTTCGCCACACACTTTTTAGTCTCACGCAAGAGTCTCAGGCTGAACGTCGTCGAGGCTCCTTTGCCTCAAGCATCTCGTCGTGTTGTCGTTTTAAAAATCGTACGTGCTCTGCCGCACGCGTTTTTCATAGAAAATTTTCAATGTGTTAATTTGTTCATAAGTACACTTCTCGGGTGAACACTAAAATCATCCTTTTAACCGTTTTATTATAATTTTTTTTTATCCTAGCGTAAATATACGCGTTTAAAGTCGAAATCTTTCTTATTGGACACGGGGTGGGTCCCGGTGACATTTTTTTTATTTTTTTTATTTTTTTAAAAAGCCTAAAGCTCTACGAATTGAATTTCCGGTAATGACACACCGGGGTTAAGTGTCATCGGCGCCCGAAATCTTTATTTTCTTTTATTTTTTTTATTAATTCTACATCATCGAGAAAACTGAGTCCATCTCAATATTTATGGATTTAGTTTTAATTGTAATTTATCAGAATGAATAATTCGTTTTATTTCAACTCTGTATGATTTATATTGTTTCTATTTTTGTCTATTCTATTTTATAGTTGCTAAATTTTAATTTGCAGTCTTACGATACATACTTTGTTGTATGCGCATGTTTCGTTTCGTTATACTTCTTTCGTACACTTGTTATAGCCACAGTTCGCGTATGATCGTGCATTTGTGGGTCATTCTTTTTTAAAATATATAAATTTGAAATTTAAAAATTCAATTGCGACCGTGATATAATTCGTATTGAGGCTTTTCTTTATAGTGCCATACTCAGCTTCTAAGCGTCGGCGACTACCTATTCCTACATCTCAGCTGTACAGACATATGTAGTGTACTAGGCAATTATTATATGCAACGCAGATGTACATACGCAAGACTACATTCGGAACTGATTAGTAATCGTTTGATTTATCGATATAAAAGTGCAGTCCCGTGTGTGTCTGCTATGTACTAACCAAGCGCGCGTATGATGTTGTGCGTGGTGGTTTGCCATTTCCTTTCACGTGATTATTAGCGATTATTTATTTAAGTCTTTGTAATAAGTTCTGTCGTCGCTCGGGATCGAATCCGTGACCTCCGTAACCGAAGTCAAGCGCTCCAGCATTGGTAAAACGAGGTACCTTACTAGCCGTTTCAAAGAATGTGTGAATATATATTTATTTTGTATTTTTCTTTTTTTTTGAACTTAAAGTTTTTGTGTTTGTTGTATTTTTGTAAATTCGATAATTATAGTCAGAGTGTAATTATTTTATAATTGCATCTTTAGAGGTACATGAATTTTTTGTTGTAAACAGTTACATTTATCGGCCGAATCTCAGGCGTACAAGAATTATTTCAGTAATACATCAATATACAGTAACATAATAACAATAATAATATATATTTTTTTGTACTCCAGCGCCGCCTTTCCTCATTGTATTATTCCGTGTAATATTTATTTTTGTTTCTATACACTCTTCTCGTTCGCAATTTACAGATCCTAATAATCTTACAATTGGAAACAATACGTTTAAACATCATTCCTGTCGGCTGTTTACTTGTATTTCTCTCGGTAGAGAATATAAAAATCAAATAGATTATGCGTTAATTCGAAAACGTTGAGGAACATCAACTATAGCTAAACTTAGAGTAGAATGTGGCTCTGAACGTAAATTATTTTAAAACTTTATATAAAATTAAAATTTCACAATAGATAGTGTCATATATTTATTTAGCTACAAAATTAATAACCTCTCTTGTTTCCACAATTTTAACAATAAACTTGGCAACATACAAAAAATTCTGGAAATGAAAGTATAAACATAAAGTGGTTGGGAGGTAAAAAAAAAGCTATTCTGATAAAAGATGAGCAATTAAACAAGTAATCAAACCGAAAAATGAGCACTCATGTTTAATGAAAAAACGTACAGATTCAAAAGATGTAACATCTCAAGCCACCACGAAACAATATGCAGATTAATCGAAATTGTATGCAAGGAAGATCAAAACCGACCATATAATGTACACAAATGGAAACACGCGTGAAAAATAATGAATTAAAAGATATTAAAATATCTCACGCTAAAGTTTAAAACTAAAACACAAACAATACAAAAACTACAAGGCGATACTGTAACTGATCCATTTGGAATTTTCAAAGAATGAAAACAGCACTGCGTAAATCTATTTAACAGTGCAATTAAGAACAATAAACATAACTGCAGTATTATATTAACTCAGAAGGGGAGCCTGCAATATTAAGGAAGTTAAAAAAACTGTAAATTCATATCGCAGATTCAACTTTAACTGATTATTATTATAGATATTATAATTTTTGACCAGATTTGCCCTAAGTCGGAATGTTTAGAAAAATGTTTTTTCCATTAAGCAGGATTTTATTCTCTTCATTGGGGAAAAGCAGTTGCAATTTTTATTTCTATTTCGGCAGTCAAATTAGAACCTCAAATAAACAAAACTGGCATTTATGTAACAGAACAACGATCCAGATGAACTAAATCCTGTGTAGCGGAAAACATTAGTTATGAAAAGTTTATGCACTATTATCACCGAAATACTAATAAAATGTTTCCAAGAATATTATATACATTTAAGAAACCGAAGATATAATTAATTAACCAACCATTATAAAAACTATATTTAATAAATATTTCTATGTTGGATGTCACAGACGGATTTAAAAAGCAGCTCGGTTTGGAACGTTAATATATATAAGTTAATGAATATGCACCTTCGAATTAGTTCACAGTTACTTACGGTATAAAAAAAAGTATTCCAGTAATCTTTTTCTCTTTTCATTCTGAGTAATGAATACAGAAAATATAATAAATATGTTTATTTTTAAATTTATTTTCATTTAATACACGAGACATTTATTAAATAAAACAACTACATTACTATTACAAATAGATATCAACGCCCACATAAAACAAAACGACACTTCTTTCATTCAATCTGTTTAATTTAGTGAAGTGTTAAAATCATAAGATAACGTTTTATAAAGTGTAATACATAAATAAAAATATGAATATAAACAAAATTATGAAAATTATATTAATTTTTATTCGTTTAAAATTAATTTAAAGAGCACATTTTAGCCAACATAAAAATTACGTAAAGCTAAATTTTCACCGAAAACTACAATCCTAACTCACCGCGTGTCACGGTAGTATTTGAATTCTTTAACCTACACTTTTCAACAAAAATTGTCATTGAAAATCTCGAAAAGTTAATTTGTTAATTTTAGTCAAATTACTCATTAAAAACAAAATTTTTATTTTTCAGACATTACCAATAAATGAGAAAGAACAAAAATCATCTACGATATTTTTCTTAGCCTTTTCGTTGCCGTGTTTCTAGATTACTAATTATAATGATTTTTTATTTATTTATTTTTACATATATTTAAAGTTAACTGTGGCTGTTCAGTATAGCTAAAAGGTAAAGGTTATTATTGAGCTTTCATGAAAGAAACGTAAATAAGAACATCTGTATCGATTCTCAATTTAGATTTTGGGAGACGTAAATCATACAAGAAAATAAATACGGTTCTTTATACAGGTTGGGGGTAAAATGGATATTAAAGTGAATTCTGCGAATGAGTTTTACCGAATGGTATGTGCAAGGCAAACACAATCAATAGTCTAAGAGTGATTTTTCAACGAAAAATCGAGAAAAAAAGAAAAAGCTTAAATAGAAGTCAAAATAAATTACAGCTTTAATGTCGAAAATCTTGACCTTTCTTTTTTCAAATTTTCACGCTCATAACGTCGTATAAGACGAAGATAAATAGGCCAAGAGAAAGTCGTTATCAATTTATTTGTTTACAAGAAGCGCAATTATTCCACAGCAATACTTATAACGGACTGAAATGCCTTTAACTTCTAATGTAATTAGTGTATAATATTTCCGAATTTCATGTATTACCGCAGTTATTGAAACCAGATTTGAATTAATAATTAAGAATATCGAAAGAATTTGAAAAAATCGACTAAATGCCAACACTATCCAATTATTGTAAAGACCCAGCGACATCAGAATGAGAAATGCCCTGTTTTTGTAAATGAACTAAATATTGTATGAACTTAATATACTCGTACAAAATTAGACAGCAAAAAATCGAATATACACTTCTACTTGGAAAAATATTTTACGCAAAATGAAAAATACACTTATACCGTATAAAAACATTTTTATTTTGATTCGTATGCTATAACGAACGTAAATGAAGATCAATACGCTTACATTTTATTTAAAGCTAAAAGCTTAATAAAATAAAAAATACAAGACACAAGCTCTGTATCAGAACGAAATATACATGATGACATGATGATATAGCCATGTATAAATTTGCCGCATTTTTTCATCCGTGATTTTGTTCAACAGCAAAAAAAAAAAAAAAAATAAAAATCGATAATTAAATTTGAAGAATTTAAAATTTACAAATGTATTCACTATGGAGAAATTAGATTGAAAAAAATAATAGTTTATTAAATATCGATGCCTGCAATGAATCCAATTGAACAGTTAAAAATGCCTTGGATTCTTTTCAATATTATTTTAAATTATATCGAGACAGTTTTACCACAGATACATAATTAGGAGTATGTGATAGTTTCTTTTAAAAAAAGAACCTCATCGAAATTAAATTTAAAAAAATTCTACAAAAAACATAAAATATATATTGTACTTTTTTTCCATTTAGTAAAACACTGGGATGTACTTACTGAGGAACTTCGAAATCCGGCACTAATTGAAAGATGGTACACCAGTGTAACGATCAAATAATTTAATAAACGAGTATTTGAATAAGTTAACAATATTAGCCTATTTTTATTATTTTACATTGTTCTTCGCTTGCAAAAGAAAAGACTAGTTTCAGTTTATAAAAAGAATCATACGTGTACATATTTTTTTGTTATCAGCATGCAGGAGGAAAGTTGTTCGAGGAAACGTTAAAGGAACGAATATAGCTATTAAAACAACTGCCTCATCTTCCATTAGTGCGAAGGAAAATTTGAGTACTACTCCGTTTACACATTACTTATAAGTAAAGACGATCGTTCACTTACATGTCCTTTTTTTCATCAATAGTCCGGATTCGCTGCAACAGTGGTGGATGTGAATGATTGAACATCGAGTATAACCAATCGTAAATGGGGAAACCTAAATTGTCCTGATTCAATTTGATCAGCGCATGCTTCAAATATTCACCTTTTCCCAGCGATTTAGCAAAATCATCCGCTTGAAATTCGTATTTACGCGTGATTATCGTGGCCAACAGTTGTAGTAAAAAATGATACGGCGTGAATATGAACTGAATTATTATCAATAAACCCATTAAAACTGGCTGAGTATCATAAAATCCGAAAGCTCTGTATATTATACCGTACTGATACAGCAGACTGAACGCCATGAATAAGAAGAACAGGTTAACCTGAAAGCAAAACAAACGGCTTAATTGACGTGCTACAAAAACTATTACCAGGTTAGCGCCGTAGCAAATTGTGCGCATTCGTTACTGGTAGCTTGTTGGGCTCCAAGTACCGATTCAGAAGTTGAGCCTATTACTCATGTTTCATTGTTGAAAACTACTACCCCATTTAATTATTTTTAAATATTAACCGATATTTTCGGGTTTTTTTTTAAAATAAAAATACTCTTTATTATTGTGGTTCATAGAATCGGATACTACAAGTTCAATGAAATTTTATGATAATAATATGCCTTTAGAGAAAAACACGCAATTTCAATTATTTGAACGCAATACGACAGCGTGGAAAGGAATAAAAATCAATTTAATAATTCTACGAATGGTATTTTATTATTAATAGGAAAAAAGTAGGCATATCTCTCGAACCGAACGCGTATTTTAACAACACGTATTGAGCTAAAAAATAATACACGTTGAATTTATTTTTTAGCATTTTGTTATGAGTAATTGTGAACGGTTACATCAAATCAATATGAATGTATAAACTAAAAAATAAATAAATAAATAAAAATAAAAATAAATTTATAACTGAAAATTTGTTTTCTTTTGTATTAATCATAACTTGCGGGGCACTTCGAGCGCTTAAATGTCTAAATTCTACACTGGAAATGTAACAAGTGTAACGGGTGTTAAGTAATACATTTAAGTACTGGATAAAGTAGTTACTTGTGCAGCTCTATTACCGGATATTATTTGAAATTTAATAGCGTAGAAACGTGGTCAAACGATAAGAAAATACATAATCTTAATTTTCTCATAAAACATCATCGAATATAAGAAAAGGTACAAAAATTTAATCCAATGATAGGTTCTTCGATTATCACGTTTATACGAGGAATCATTGTTTTTTTCAAAAAGAGTAATAAATAAACCATTTTTACAATACTTCACACGCTTTGAACTTACTTCACTTAAAATCATATGTTTCAAAATATGGTTTCCTTTCCAGTGACCCAATTCGTGAGCGAGTACCGCCAACACCTCGTCATCTGTACAACCCTTGTGGCTTTTCTCGGATGTTTTATTGTCGACGGCGGCTGAACAGACTTGTTCTTCATGTTCGTTAGTTTTAATGATAGGTTCGGTTACGCTATTTTGTTCGGAATCGACATTTTCACCGTTGCCGTCCGATGTATCTGAATTACTTTCTTCTCGTTTTGCATCTGATGATTTATAATCCTTCAAAAGAGTATCGAATAAAACAATTCTTTTGTTTTTATAAAACCCGTAGAAATAAGCATTACTGTGAGCCGATCTTTTTGAACCTACCAATAAATAAATTAGAATGATTACTAAAAACTTCCCGATATACACAATCAATTCGACTATATTTGATAAAAGCCATTACATTTAGCATAACTTCCGATCGTAAATGACGCATGTTTTTCAAAAAAAGAGAAAATGGAATACGCAGTTAAATATAATCACTCAATAAATTAAGTATTTACCTTCTACAACATAGATTTTCTTCAGCGGGAAGCCCACACTGGCTGCAAGTTCTTCAATTTTTGTTTTTAATTCGCCATCTGCCAAAACTGTATACTTATCGAACAAAGGAGCTATGAAATCCGGATAAATCGTCATAAAGAAGATAGTAAAAACTAACGCGAAAAGCCACAAGTAAACAAAAAAGTATTTGCCGCCGGCTTTCACAATGTAGATAACAGGACTGGTTACGATTACAATTAAGACCTGCATCAGTGCGTATGCCTTCAACATATCTTTAACAAAAAATCCCGGAGTCTGAAAAAATTAAATATCAAAAACAAACGTAACGTTTATCCATTTCCAGAAAAATATAATTACATTTTTAAAAGTATTCAAAGGACTCAAACGAGGCATGCTAACTCGTGCGGAGTTCAGCTATATCCTCGGAAACATATCCGTGTTCAGACATAGTCGGATATATCTTCAACGATGTAATTTATTAATTGCAAAAGACGTCGCACAATACTAGTATGATTTAACGCATTAAATCCAAAAGCTATTTGAATTACTGTTTTGCGGAAATATCAGTATTTATGGATTGCAACTATAACAGATAAGTAATAGCGATAATGTGATTAAGCATTTTTAAATTTGGATGAATAATGTGATCCGCCAATTTAATGCTTCTCGAAATATGGTATTATTCAACATAGTGGGAACCAGCTATTATATGTTCGTACAAAAAAATAATCTATTCGTAAGAAAACAATAATTTTTTACAATATTTTTTTTTTAATTAAAAAAAAAAACAAAAAAAAAAAACGGCCGCCTGATTTTTTTTAAGATTCCGATTATATATAGTAGGTGCGAATTATGCAATTTCGTCGAAGTTCGAGTTAATAAACAGATACATTCTACAGTCGGAAACAAATATATCCAACTTTTTTAGCAAAGTTTGACTGAGCAAAAACTTATCCAAAGAAAAAAAAAATGGACAGAGATATAATCAAATAACAAAATATTAATATCCAAATTAATATATACATAATATATATATATATATATATATATATATATATATATAGTGGAACGTTTAGCGTCATTTTATAATTAGACTGGCCAAAACATAATATTTGACGTTATAAGAAAACCCGGTTATGTCGTCAAAAAAATATTGCGGCCCTCGGCTATAGCGTCAAAAAGCTTGTGATGCTCAGTTTACAAAAGTGAAATTGTGCTTGAATAATGCCCCCAGGTTCACGCAGAATCCTTGTGTAGGAACAACAAAAACAAAAAGTAGATCCGACAGAAGATTTATTTTTCTAAGAGGACTGTACAAAAGAAGATCACAGATTTTTTTCAACAGTAAGCTTTTACAATATTGCGAGTAACATTTGTTTGTTCTTTTTAAACAAATTAGTGTTTTTATTATTCTCTACAGTAAATTACAATAAATAATTTTATGTAAAACATTTTCGTTTTTACTTCTTTTGTCCTCAACTCAGATTTCAAGGTAGTTCTTTTATAACGTCACTCAGATATAACGTTAAAATTTTTCTGGTCCCTTCAATGATGTTATAACCGAGTTCCACTGTATATTCGTCTAGTTGCACATACTCGTACGTACGCATATAAAATTTAAAAATAATGTTTTTTAAATATTTACAAATAGATTTCATAAGTATTGGTAACGTATATAAGTTATTTATATACCTCAATTGATAAAAGTTCCAAATAAAGTTCTTATCTCTAAAAATGTTTAAATTCTTAATATAACAAAAGTGAACAAATTCGCAACTTTTTTTATATCGTTTATTTATAGGCCAAAATCTGCATTTATGATTTTAATTTCTGCTACTAATGCTCCCACATAGCTTATAATTTGCTACCGTAAAAGGGGAAACATATCGCTAATGAACGAAAGTAAATTATTTATGAATTATCAAAGATGATAAGCATTCGTTTTAATAGTTTTGAACTCTACCTTTTCTGAATTTATTGTAAGCTTTACACTAATTCAGTGAACTTACTATATTAATCTAATATCTCGCGTTTTGTAATTAATGACATTTATTTTTTTAATTTTTTAAATATATGCACATAATAATTTTTCATTTATACGTTTTTATACCTGTTTATTAAACCCATGTTTTTCTTCAATGACAAATGTGTGGTATATTTGAAATGGGATTGAAATTAGAGTATTAATTGTATTCATAAGCAGCATGAAAACAATACTGACGACGATTTCGCTTTCTCCATATCCAATTTTCTGACTTAAATCTGTGCTTACTCGCCATAAATATGGTAGTAAAAATAAAACTATCACTATCTGAAAATAAACAAGAAGATTAATAAAAAAAAACTGAATGGCTATAAAACAAAAACGTAATATTCGTAAAATTTTAAAGATGTATAAAAATATTCCAATTTATTCATAAGGAAATGACAGCAGATTTAATTTGTATTTCAATAGTACTTTTTAAATCATATTTTCAATGTTTCAGCTTAAAGAAAGTACCTGTTTTTTTTAAAATTGAGTAAAAATTTGAACATTACTTGTAACTGCTTTTAATTCATTTGTGAGATCCTGGGATTAATTTTAATCTCTAAGAAATTATGCAATAATATTCTTAATATATCATGGAATGCTTTTAGGTCATTGTGGAATCGACAGTATAAAAACCATACATTAAAAGAAAAACAATTTTTTCTTACAATATTCACTAAACAGCTGTTGTTTGTTTAAACGTGTAAATAAAAACTACGTATTCGGCCCTTTTTTTTTTTTTAAATCTTTAGATAACAATATATAATACTAGTTGTATGAGAAGAAAAAAAAAAAGGGAATAAAATCACGACAAAAAATATTTTACAAAATAAATTAAAAACAGGACGACAACTTATTTTCAAAATACTTTTCCTTCACTTTTCCTTATTTTTCAGATACTTTCAGTCTTTTTTCTGATCAGTAAAATAATAGCCACACCCGAAAAAAAGTACGTAATTTCCAAATATTTCGCGTTATATTTTTTTATCATATACCGATATAGACCAATGCTGATGATAAAATCTCAAATCACTTAAAATGTTTACTTTTCGTTAAAAAATTAATACCATTAGTTACCACTTAACCTCCCGCTTTTTCAATTACGATCAGAATCTAGTGAGGAATGTTCCACTATCTGCATGGAATAAATTCTAGTTTTGCAAACATTTTTAATTTCTTCAAGTTCTATACATTATGCAACGCATAGGTATTTCTGTACTTCCTTTAAATTCCTTGACCTTTATTTGTGTTTTGTTTAGAAAATTAAGTCAAAGAGTATTCTAAGAAATAGCACAAGAATCTTCCCATACCCGGTATAATTAATACGTAAAAAAAAACAACAAACAAAACAAAAAAACAACAAACAGATAAAATGAATACATTATAAGATTATAAAAGCATGATTCTCTAATAGCAGACCCGCAAGAACCAGTTTTTTTATTTAATCAAATATTAATTTCTTTTTTAAATTTGAGAACTTAATAAAATTGTAGTTTAAAAAACTAAAAACAGATGTTCTTTATAATTTAAATTCTTTTACAATACTAACCTAAGAGTGAAGGTGGACATTAATAATTAATTTCAATTTAAAATAAAACACGCGGTGATTTTATCAGTAGTCATGCCGTCCCTCAACAAATGTAAATGATATAAAACTACTCCATGTTTTATTTTGAATTAAAATTAATTATTAATATCTACCTCTTCACTCTTAGGTTAGTATTGTAAAGGAATTTAAATTATTTTACGCTTTTTAGCGCATCTTGCATATAAAGCATCTGTTTCAGTTTTTTAAACTACAATTTTATTTTTTAGTCTCGAAGGAAATGTAACAGAAGGATCACCTATTTGATTATAATAATTTTCTGCGTTTAACCAAAGCTATACTTAATTCCGTTGCATGTTCACCCTTTCCTTAAATTAACAATACAATACAGCAATCTAAATTCATTTTCACCTACTTCCCGATGTCCGAATGATTTGAAATTTTTACTAATTGTCAGAATCCAATAACAATGCAATATTATGCAGAAAGAAAGTACCTCCGCCTACAAATAAAGTAAAAAAATGTAAATATTTATGAGCGGAATAATTTTTACTTCTAGCGAAAACACGACGGCTTCAACGGATTTTCAGTCGGTCTCATTGTATTTTTCCCGTCATGATGCGGCGTCTTAGAAAAAAAGATCGGCTATAGACCGGTTGCTTTCGTCGAACCGCTACACTGTGGCGGAAAGCATAAAGTGATCGACTACGATCTTTTTCTCCAAGCCGCCGCATCGTGGTGGGAAATACAATGAGACCGACTGAAATTCCGTTGAAGCCGTCGTGTTTTCGCTGGAAATAAAAATTATTCCGCTCATAAATATTTACATTTTTTTACTTTATTTGTGGGTGGAGGTGCTTTCTTTTTGCATAATATTGCATTGTCATCGGGTTCTGACAATTATTAAAAATTTCAAATCATTCGGACATCGGGAAGTGGGTGAAAAATGGATTCCAAAATTCCATTACGAACATACAAAGTTATGAGTTAAGCTAATATAAAGCATATAAAATAGATACTCACCGTACTTAAAATACTGTCATACAATGAATGAAATATTCCAAAAGTAATATTATCCAAATTATACAATCTCGCTTTACTGAAAGTTTCATCCGTAAGTATATTACATAGCTCAGGTGGAATAGTTCGCGAAGATTTTAATACTTTCCTCTGAAAAAATTAATGTGACAAATATAGTACGTAATGAATAAACACTTAAAGCAAAAATTATTTATGATTTAAGCAATACACGTTAACAAATTAAAAATAACTTTTTAGCTCAGTGCAGAAAAGTTTCATTCAAAGGATTCACCTTTTAATCACTTCCAGAAACTATAGTGCAACCACTTTTATAACTGCCCTTTTTTTAACCTTCTGACCACATAAAAATATTGCGTCAAAAATTATTGATAGTATTCCGAATATTTAAGAAAATAAATTCACGTCATGTTTAAAAAAATAATTTACCGGTAATGTTTACAGTGTAAATTCATCGGTTTAATTGACAAAATGGTTTTAAGCTATTGAATCAAATGTTATACACATACAGGGTGCGGCAGAGATAAGTATGATATTTCAAAAAATTATAGGGGCCTTTCTGTTCAGCATAGAGAATGGTCGAGAGCACCGCGCATATGCGGTTGAGAAGTTTTTCATAATAACGAGACATGGTTACGGTACCCAAGTTTCAAAAATGTTTCGCTCTTAGCTTGAGAAATCTGCGTTCACCGAGAAATCTTTGCGTTTATGAATCAAAAACTTTAGAGAAATTGGCAAGTAGCAGCATGGGGTTTCTTCGATCTGTATTTTTCGGAAGGCACTATTAACGGCGAGCGGTGTAACCGGCTGTTAAATGAGCTCGTATGACCTGAACTACTAAGAAAAAGGAAACTTTTCCGTACATGGTTTTTACAAGATGGCACAACGTGCTGGAATCTGAAATGATGATTTATTTGAGACGAATATTTGATAACTGAATAATTTCGGGCGAAGGGAAGATCTCCTTTCGGTTTGCGACTTTTTTTATAGGGACATTTGAAGTCGAAGGTATACGAAAACAAACCTCGAGACCCATGGACGTCACCAGCGGGGGGCAGGAGGCAGCTGCTCCACTAGAGCCTTGAAACTTTTTAATCAACTGGCCATAATGAGTATTCATAAGCGCGTAATCATGAACAATTTGCCAGAAATCCGCGAAAATTATGTTTTAATTAAGATTTTATTCTTGTTTAATAAAATATTAAATCCTTTACAACTTATAAATTTTATTTTTTCTATAACTCATATCCTCTTTCTATCATCATGCCCTCCCTGGCTCACCGGCTGGCGACGCCCTTGTCGAGACCTAAAAAAAAAACTGAAAATGGAGATTCGACTTCATTCCGAGGGGCTATTTCAACTGCTATGCTCAGTAAAGTTCATGATAATTTTGTTTCACAACTTCGTAACTGTATCGAAAATGAAATAGTGATTTTATTTTTGAGACCAGGAAGCGTATAATTAAATATATCATGGTGGTTACTCAAATATAATTTTTAAATTTTCAGTTTTCCTGGTCCAAATCCTCCCAATTTCCTGATTACTAGAATTGTATAAAAAGAGGAATAGAATTTTTTTGTTACTATTGATAGTATTTGACCGCCGCAGCATATTTTATATGAATAAAACAGAACTTCGTAGTTTATCCTTGATGCATTCATTTTTCGCTTCAAATGATTTTTTATTAAAAACATAGTTTTCGGCTATTTTTAATTTTTTACCGGTTTTATGATAAAATTCCCGGTTGGGTAGCTACTCTATAAACATATCAAAAGAAATTTTTCTTTCATCGTTAATCTGGTAAAAAAAAAATTCTAACACTTTTTGTTGTTTCGTTATAATTTTTTGAAATACAAAACTTATCTCTGCCGCAGCCTATATAAATATTTCTATATTCCCTTTAAAATGCATCCGTCGTCACTTTACATTACACAATTTTTTATAAATTTTGTTTTTTGTTTTTATTATATCCTAGCTCGCGCTTTCTGACTAGGTTTAAATTAACTACATTTTTGAGTTTTAAAAACGAGTTCCTAAATTTTTTCATAAAATATATAGCTAGACCATTAAAGGTATAAAAAAGAATAGTGACTCACTTAACTGTGTACTACAAAGTTATTTAAAATATTACATATAAAACAAAAAATGCATATAGATTTTGAACTGAACTTTTTGGTAACATCTTAGTCACCGCTGTAATCTATACACTTTTCGTCGTATTTTTTGACTGTATGACCATAAAGCGTTATGCAGATTTTTGAAACTTTTTGTTGTACAGGATATTCGTTATATTTTGGGTACGCGGCTTTACATTCATTAAAAACACTTAGAACAAGACTTTTTTCAGGTAGTAACCCATATCTGAGTCCTAATAAAATTGCTTATAATTTGTACGATAAAAACCTGCTTTTTCTTTTACGATCTAAGATAAAATGGCGCCATTGAAAATAATTATAACATTGAAATGAAAATAATATATTTTTGTTCGGAAAAAGTTTTATAAAATATCACCAACAACCATGGTGTATTAGAATAAATTATAATATTGTTTATCCGCATATGCGCACAAGTAACGCGACTAGCGGAACTATGTATAATTATACACGAGCTATCTGCATGTGTGTATATATTAGATAGCTCATGTTTACAAAATAAAATAAAATTTGTGTTCTTATATTATACATATATTGCGCGTATCGTGTAACTAACAAATAAACGTACATGGGCTATGTATATGTGTGTGTATGTGTAAGAGGCTCTTGAGAAGTTAAATTATAATATATAATACAAATTTAAATAAGCTCAACATGTACACTTCTAATTATGTCAAATATTAATACAATTCCTAGTCTAATGAGAAATGTATGTCTTTAATTTGATTTACATTCGATTTCAAAATGGAAATGTTTCCTCTAGCTGATTTATGACAAAATCTGTACTCTCCGTGAAATTTTCGATTAACTTGATTTGCTTTGCTTTTCCTTTTTATAAAATCAAAAATAAACTTCTGACACACTCTTTTTGTCTTGTATCTAATACATCTGGAATCCCTAAGTATTAAACGCTTCGTATATCTGTTGTATTTGCCATATTCCAACAAGCATAATAACATTTAAGTCCAGTACGTGTGACAACGTAAATAATAAAAAAGACGTCGTGGCTCGATGGTAGTGCCCCTCAAAAATCTATGTGCTTTTCAGTCGCTTCGAGATAGATGCGTAAAAAAAACCCAGGAATAAGCAATTTAATATCTCCTTTGAAATATCATTCATTCGCTTATCAAAACACGCGGCAAATGATCGGATCTGCGCATTTACTGATTTAAAACAGTATACTATGAAATCAGAACAATATTTACGTTACCGCTGCGGTGCCTTTCGGAATTTAAACACAAAATAATTATAAATTGAACGTACAGCGACGCAATAAGGCTGCAATGTATGTGCGACTATATTTCATACCGCACGTTACAATTTAAGACTAGCGAGTAAGCTCTTTTAGTATAGTTAATGCGGAAATTTTAGGAATTTTTAAACGCCAAAAACTAGATTAAGTTTATTTACTATTTAACGTGTCTATAAATAAAATGATGATGCCATAACTAAATCGTTAGTTTATATTTGAAAAAAAAAAACCATTAAAGAACAGTTACAGTTAAAAATGCACGATTAAGTAAATTTTCAAACCATTTAATTAAAGTAGAAACCAACTATTTTTTCAATTACAAAATTACTTTAAGTCAAATTAACATTTTTAACATTACCAAGCAAATACCGTCTAAACCAGCGATTCTCAATCTTTTTTTGTGTATGGCCCTCTTTGGTATCCCATATTTATTATCAAATTAGCGACGTCTTTTTATTACATTTTTCTAAATGAATACTCTCAATATATGATACGGAATATAGAACAACTTTTATTCAGAAGATGGTAGAAATTATTTTACACAAATAAATTTAAAATTACACCATGTTAAACGAAAAAAAAAGAATTAAAACATTTTCTATGAATAGAAATAAAATGAAATATAAATTAATTTTTAATGTGAACCTTGCGATTGATAATTCTTCTTCTTTTCGTGCCACCCGATTCGGATATTGCTTAATCATCATGTACGGATTGGATTATCTGCTGAAATTGATTACGATCTTTTGCTATTCTGACTAGATGTTCTATTCTCTTAATTCCGGTCAATTTTTTTATATTATCTATCCAAGCGGTCTTTCTTCTTCCTTCTATCATGCCCATTATTATTGTCTGTAGTAATTTATATTTTTCACCTCTTACGAAGTATCCAAAAAATTTTATCTTCCTTCTTTTTACTATTGTCATTAATATTCGGTCAGTTCCCATTAGTTTCAGTACTTTCTCATTTTTTAACTTTTTTGTCCACGGTATTTTCCACATTCTTTTGTAGCACCACATTTCGAATGATGATATACGCTTCCTCTGATGATATTTAGTGATAATTTCAATGTTAGGTTCAAATGAAGTTAGTATTAATTGCAAATCTCCTCTGTTAACAATTTTTAAGCAACTTTTTTGTTTGGTTAAAAGTAAAAAAACTTTACCAAAATCACATTTAGATATGATGTTGAAAATGCTATAAAAAATAACTGAGTCTGTCCATAGTTTTAAATACCGGGTCACTATATATTTATACTAACAGAAACAATATAATTATTTAGAAAACTAAATAAACAGACAATCTTAACTAAAGTGATTTATTTTCACCAGTGGTTGTAATTTCGTTTAATACAAACTTCTATTAAAAATTCGTTCGAGTCTTTAAAAGTCATTATAAAAATAGTGTAAAAGAAATTATATAATTTTTTATGAATATAATTAAAAACAAAAGCTCACTATTTGTTACTTTCAAAAAATGATTTTAAAAAATCCCATACTAATTATAAGTTTGTATAACTTCAGCTTTAGTAATAAAGACGATAATATGATTAATTCCACCGAAGAGCTCCTCAGACATGGCTAAATAAAACGTTCTGTTGGCACGTTGGCTGCTAATGGCATAATCCACACACCAAGAGTATGGCACAAGTTTACAATTTAGCAGTGCTATAACTGTGTACCGAACGTATACCAGGCTACTTAAATCTATGTCATTAGCAGGCAACGGGTTAAGATGGAAAAAAATCATATTCTTCCCGTCACCGTAACATTATAAGATAGAATTATTTCAGTTTTGTCAAATCTGTCTCTAAGTCTCTTTCTTGTAATAAAAAAAAAATCACTGTCGTTTTCTCAGAAACAACAAATTTTTAAGAGCGAACTATACTCACCGCTTGGCGAATTATTTTTCCTGTGATACATTTTTCATGGCTCCCTATGGCTCCCATTTTCAATTATCATTTTTCACGCCCCTAAAAAAATGTCATAGTTCCCTAGAGGGCCATATGGCTCTCGTTAAGAATCACTGGCCTAAACTTTACACATTACTGTTGCCGAAAAAAAATTTTCGAAAAATATAAACACAATTCAGCGAATTTATTACTACGTTTATTGAAATTGAATTTAATTACGAGAATTAAGACACAAAAATGTTTTAAATAAGTAAACTTAAAAGTATACACTTACTTGCCGGTATGTAAGATAAAAGTTCCATAAATACTCCAACCATGACATGCAAACTATGCCGTATAATAAAGCCTTTTCAACATCCATATTTCACATCAATTTTAAACATTTACTGCGATGTACACAGAATTATATGGAACTTCAATCAATTTTTTTTCATATAATATATCATTGCAATTATCATTAACTGCAAGCAAAGCTTAGTTTGGGAGGTATTTTGAAAATTCAATTCGTATAATCTATGGCATATTTTATTTTTATAAAATTAGTAGAATTACTGAAAATGATAAAATACAAGTACCGTAATTTTCCAATAAATTTACTTTGAGTGTAAATAACAAATATTTTTTATTTTAATTAATTTTTGCTAACGATACATTCTGGCCAACTAAATAACACCGCGTTCTATCAGATGGCATATATACACGTGTCTTGTGGAAACTAAAGGTTTTATATTACTGTGTACGAAATGTAATAGAATTTTTAAATAAATTTTTACTGATAAAAATAAACATTTTCAAAACATTTTACGTTCATTTTACATACATATATTTTAAATTCCGTCAACTTTTTAATCATAAATAGCGGCAAAACGATCTTATAATTAAGAATAAAAAATTATGCATTGGTTAAATTTCAAATACAAGTTTAATATAATGTAATGAAACAGGCTTTATTATGTTATATTAATTATTTCGTTAACAAATAGTTCTAAAATACTAAAGGAAACATATAATTTACGTTTGTTAAAATTTCAAATAATTAAAATAATGTTTATTTTTATTTCAATTGCTGTTAAACAATAAATCGCATTTTCAATTTGATCGTAGTAAAGAAAAATTGTTTTTTAAAAAATATCGTACATATTATCGTATCTGTAAAAAAAAATATTCTAGCATGTTCTGTAATTAAATTTTTGCATTGTGTGATTGTACATTTCTGTTTATTGCTACGTTTGCACGTTCTTAGTCGTGAAATATTTGTGTTGTGAAAATTTTGGGTGTTACCTACAATTGTGTGATTTTGTGGATCTTAAGTTTTCATTTGTTAAGTCTTTGAATACCAGTCGTGAAAAATGTATTTTAAATTGGCATATTTAATTGTTGGGATCTTTGTTATTTCACATTCAAGTGTTGGTAAGTATTCAAGGTCATTTACATAACCAATGAAAGTTCAAAATAATAAAAATTATAATCGGTTAAAAAATTAAAAACAGTTTTTAGTCATGAAAATTTATTAACCGCTGCAAGTGAATATGTACATATAGATACATATATATTTTTTTATGCACAAAGCCTTATGATATCCTACATGTTTGTTTCTGTTTAACTTCCAATTATGATAATGATTTTAGTGTATTTATATTTTTAATTATGTAGTTGTTAGTTGGGAAATGAAAATTTTGTCAAAAATTATTTTCAAAGAAATAAAATTAGTTCTTAAATATAATTTTATTGTTTTGAGTGAATTTTATGTTATACTAGTAAAAAAGATTACATCGTAATTTGGTAGGAGAACTATTTTTGTTCTGAAGAGATTCATTTAAATTGTGGCAATTTAATTATTTTAATAATACGCTCATTCAGTGACATCTTTTTCTTTTTTTTTCACGTAATAAAGAGTATTTAAAGGTTTGAAGTTTTTTAGGTTCATAATGTATTAAGGTTTTCTTATTCTCGTAATGTGCATTGTTTTGTCATATTTTCGTACGTTGAATTTTATATCAGGCATCGTATTTTGTAACATTTCAAGTTTTTCGAATTCATTTTTCAAAAATATTGTGATTGACGTAAGTTATTGTAATTTCACATAAAAACACGAATGTTCAAAATTTCGCTTGACGTATTTCCCAATTTTAATTGATTACATTACTGCCATCAGTTCAAAGATTTTATTTCAATTGGTTTATTTACTGATGATTACTACTCTGAATTCGAATTAATTTAAAATGCAGAAAACAACAATAAATGAACAAACTGAAATCTAAATAACAGTAAAACGTACGAATGAAGAAGGCGCAATTTCCGAATAACGAAAAAAATTGCGTAAGATAAAAAATGGAATTTTAAAATTACGACATAATAAAGATATACATTATAAATTTAAAAATGATTTAAACATAAATATACGCTAGAATACAGATGTCCAATTTAAATAATCGTGTAATTTTAAATAAAAACCCAAACTGTATGTGATTTTCACTATAAATAAAAACAAACTAACAAACTTACAATTTTTAAATTTTAAATTATGATTTACGTTTTATTTGGTTTTGATTTTTTTCTTACGTTCATTTTTCTACTTCGTGAATTATTAAAAGTAATTGTTTTGTGATCTGGATTAATTATGTTCAGTTACATTTATTAAAGCATTTAATGCAAACATTTTTTTAGTTACTGAGAAAACGGTAACTATGCAACTAATATTAAATATGTGAAGTGAAAAAAAAAAAAGATGCACGTTTTCAAATTAAATTGATAAAATGTAATTTCATTTCTCTTTGCATCCGGTGGAAATAAACATTTTGTCTCTTAATTTTTATTTAAAGGAAATATTCTGTACATTTATTGATGCGGTAATATTAAATTTATTGCAGTGCAGCTTCCGAATAAAACATTGTTGTTCTCAACAAGAACTAGCGTTTTTGTTTTTAATGTGGCTTTTTTGGTAATAACCTCTGCTCATTAAAAACGGTTTTTATTACGAAAAATTAAAACTTCTACTTGAATGTAAGGTAAAATTTTTTTACTCGGACTGGATGAAATATCCTAAAAACGATAGATAGAAATTCTGATTAAAACAAAATATTCTAAATAGCTGAAAATGTTAATAAAGAAGAAAAATAGAACGAAAAAAAAATACATGGCGGCAAAGGTGGATAATATAGAAGTGATAAACAAGAAAAAGCTAAAAATTGTATTAGTGGAATGAAAATCATTTAGTTCACGGGTTGCTCTACATTCACCAACCGTCTTCATTAGAGGTGCAGAAAAAGAAATGTAAATAAACTAGATAATTTTAAATTTATCTCAAATTTATTTTGCATTACGACCAACTTAAATGATTTGATATTGTAGTAAAATATACCGAATGATTCTTTTAAAAAAAAGGAACCGATAGATTTCACTCTTGTGTAATTTGGTAAAGTTAATTTATACCGATTTTTAAAGTAAGGAGAACGAAGTGAAGCGATAAGAATTATTTATGCAATTATTGCGTGCAAAGACTTTTGTGCGATTTATAATAGCCATATAGCTTGAATTACAACTCAGTTATTTTAAATTTAGTTTTCTGATCTTTTCAAAGAACCGCAATATGTAAGAGTCTATCAAAACATAGGTGGGGGCGTCAGTGTGGAAGTCAGTAAATAACCCTAAGCCTATGCCAAATATTTTTTGAAATATTATTATTTTTCTCAAACGAAAACCTTACTTACTCCATTTTTAAAATAACTGTGTTGTTCATTTGTTTTTATTTATTCGGTTTTTTTAGTTGGTGGTGTGCATATGAAAATGGTTCGGTGTAAATATTTGTTAAATTACACAAGCAATTCTCATTTTTTACTCTAACCTAATTATTTCTATCGTGAGATTTTTTTTTTTTTAAATCACCATTCCTTTAACTATCAGAGTTAATGTTGCATTTTTATTAAAAATGAACAAGTAATCAGTTAAACGTAATAACAGTTACTTGTAAACATTTCGATTGTTCACAGTAAAGTATAAATAAGTACTTGTTAAGATATGTGGAATTATGTAAAAATATGAATAATGTAAATAGATAAAATTATTAAAAATAGTTTTATTCTAGAATAAATTTCAAGCACCGTATGTATAAAACTTATACATGTATGAAAATAAGTTTTACCTTATTTTAACAGATTGTAAAACTTTAAAAAACCGTTGAAATCAAATATGAAGCATTCAAAACCAAGTGTACTGAATTCCCTCTTGCATTCTGATTGTGCAGTATCAGCGTTCTTTAAAAATTTTTAATTAATAAAGTAGTACAGTATATATAATGTAAGATAAAGCTGCTTAACTGTAAATATTAAACATAAGAAACTAAATAAACAATACATTGATAGAGGTTGATTACATATACTAAAATACATATGTCAGAATCAACACATTACAAAAATAAACTTAATTTTAATACAAGTAATTTAAACTGTTACTTTTAAAAGATAAATTTATGCAACCGAAATTTCTAATTCTTTACAATTATTTACACATTTGTTTACACGTTTGACTTTTTTCAAATGTTTCCAGTAAATTTGTGAAAAAATTATGTTTTATGTAAAAACTAGCTGACTCGGCGAACTTCGTACCGCCTTACCAAGTAAATGTTGTGTTAACTTATGAGCTGAATTAAATTCATTTTTTTATTAAGATAAAATTAATACTCAAAATGAATTAAGTTCATTAAATGTACAAAAATCAAAATGAAAAGCATTTTAATTACATTAAAATGAATGTAATTCACGCGGCAGCCAGACATTATTCGTCTAAATAACAAAGATTAGTATAACCCAATAAGATGGTTCACAAACGACAAAAATATTCAATTATACAATAACTAGGAAACGGTTGACTTATCCGAATGGATCATAAATTACAATTAAACTTCTACCTGTGATAATTTACAACTTTAAGCTGAGCGGATACCCTGGACGGAAAGTAGCTGCCTAGAATACATAATATGGAATTTAGAATGACCTGAAAAATCACCCTTAAAAGATTCATAATTCATCACCAGATACCCCTTTTAAAGTGAAATTTAAAATATTAAAACGCAGAAACTCATAAAATCAAAAATGGCCATCTCCGGATTTTATATACATGTGAAATTGTAATTTTAAGCGAAAGGAAAAATTATTTAGTTTTAGACAGTTTGTTATAGTTAAAGTATTATTAGATAGTGAAAAGGAATGTTGGACTAACAAAATTCATTTGACTAGGCAGTTATAAGTTCAATTTAATGTACTTTTCTCCGATTTATACAATAACAAAAAAAAAAAATGTTCCGAATACTGTCGTATGATGTCCGAAAATATCCGATCGGAAATTTTTGGACATCATACAGAAGTATTCAAAACATGTTTACAAAGTAATTTTCGAACTTGTATTATGCCCACGGAAAAATTAAGTACAATAAGGTGTATATTTAAATATTACATTGTTTAAATTATTTTGTGACTGCAATAAAACCTATCTAAAACACAACTCTGTAAGATAGAAAGTTTTCAAAGGTCTGGGGGCTTAATTACTTGTATAAAAACTTCCATGGGAAAGGAAAGAAAACGAGACATGGATCAAACTGTATGCATTTTTCATGATTGTGATATTCCTTTGTAGATTGATTTCATAAAGGTTTCCTTTTTTATTTCCAAATGGGCTTTAACACGGTGGTCAGCCAACTAGGAATTTTATTGTAAAACTAGAGAAAAAAGTAAAAATTGCTAAAAGATATTTTCGATAAGAGAAAATCATTTGAAGCGAAACATGAGTGCGTTTTTATCATCTCAATAATGAATTTACGTAGTTCTTTACAAAAACATTGAAAGCACAACGAATTTGAATAAAATTTGATTCGTGAAGTACGTAGTAATTAAAATTTTGACGAAATAACAAATTTTCGTATTATACATTTCAATTTTGACGTGCTGCGCCCTCTTAGTAAAACTTTTGGAAAGGTTTGAGCTCCGTATAAGCCCTGTGAAGTCGACCCCTATATTATAAATTAGTGATGGGAGATAGCGAATGATTTTAATCGATTGCCTCGATTGTTAAAATCTCCTCAATGAAATGATGCATAAAGGAACAATCGAATGAAACCTTTCGATAGTTACCAGCCGATTGTTACCAAGAGCTTTTAACATTTAGCGATGCGTCGAATACATCGGAAACACTGTTGGAGCAAATCTCGGTTGAGTTATCAAAGCTATTAATATTTAACGAGTGGAATATCTGTTATGCGTCTGATACTTAATAAAACCAGTGTCCTGTTAAACAAGACATCTTAACGACAGTCGAGAAAATTTTTGATCTGTGAACATAAACTAATTTTGAATTTTACTTGTTTTTTTTTGTTTTTTTTTGTTTCAATTACAGAATTAAAACATTCTTCAATTGCTTGAATTACGAGTTTTATAATTTATCACGTTGTTAAAGAAACAATAGGGGAAAAAAACTGTATGTAATGAATATTCTAAAAATGCTCAGGATGTAAATTTCACAATCGTAAAAAGAAGCAAAATATACCATTAAAATTATGTGGTAAATAGAGATTTACATTTGTTAACGTTCAATATCGTATTTAGAAGGTATAAAATCTAGATTTTACATTTGCGTCATGTTTGAATTTATTATTGCGCTATTGAATTTTTGATTGAAATACTATTCTACATTACTTTTAAAGTAAGAAAATACAAAAATTTTACTATATTTAATATAAAATACAATTGTTACTATCGTGTTAAGCATGATAGTTCACATATTTTTTTAAAAAGAAAGTGTTTTAATGTATACATTTCTCGTATAATTGAAGGTTAAGTGGACAGAGATCGGTGACTGATAATTAATAACAAAAACTATGTAACTCATCTCTTTAGTATAAAATGTTTCGAGCTGTAAGTATTTAACGTTAAGCATCTGAAAGTAAATGATGGGGAGTTATATGGTAATTACGGTTTTTTAATAAACAATTTAGGTTAAACGCAGGCCTATTCCTCCAACTAAACATTTCATGAATGCCTCAGGATTACTTTTCTGTTTTACTTTTTGTTGTCTTTTTTTTTTACACAGTTTTAAACCTAATTTTTCTGATTCTTATGTAAGTAAACATTTAAAGCTACACTTCACTAAAACAATACCGTATTATTTGTTAGAAATTAAGTGAAAGTAGACAAATAATTAGTTTTGAGTAAATTTAACATTGATCACAAAGTTATAGATAAAAATAAAACGAAAATAATTGCTTTAAAAATATAACTAATATTTATGCAACCTTTACATAAATAAAACAGTAACAATACGGACATAATAAAACATAAATTGTAAGTCGTTTTCCAATAAAAATTTAGAAAATATTTAAAACCCACTTTCTCCTTTAATGGTGAATATTAATTTTTGTATCCTATTAAACTTACCAATCATCTCAAGAATTTCTTAATAGTGAAAAATTTTAAACAATCGATGCAGAAATAATTCTCATTTAATCAAATAGCGATATAAAGATTTATTTATTCATTTATTTATTGTTTTGTTTAAATATTACAAATAGATGCATTGAACAAGTTGTAGCAAACAAATGTGAAATCTGTAGTATGAGTTTAATATTTTATTAGCTGATATGTAAATGTCGGATTAAATTTTATCATAAGAGAAATTTTTAATTTTACTACCTAGATTGAATGTTATACTTTATACGTTGCAAATTGTAATAAAATCGTATCTCCTAGTACTATATAATACATTTTTTGCCAATAAATAGAATTTTTATTTTTCATCGATCTTCCTAATTTTAATGTGATGATGGGAAATTTCCTAGATTTTAACTTTAAAGGGCTTTTCGGAATGGATACATATAACAAATAATAATCTGCACAAAACATAACACTCAAAACAATCAATTTCAAATATCACATGTATTGTACCATTCTTTCGGGGTTTTATTTTATTTTTCAATTTATCCTCTTTACTTTTGTTTTTTTTTTAATCATTCGAAAACCTTTTGCTAATGTAAATACCGAGGTTTGTGTTAATAATATTCAACGGTAAATGCGTGATATACAAAGTAATTGTAGAATGTTATTTCTATTAACGAAAATCGTAATGTGCCGGATATATAAATTTCATGAAGTTGTCCCAATATATATTTGGTTTACTAAAGTATGTCAATATTTTACTTGAACACAATCTTAAATTTAGTTTTTGGTTCGTTTAATTTAACGTATTTTTTTTTTGAATTAATTCTTTCGGATTATATTATGGTAGTAATTTTCTGCGACCTTGGTCATTTATAGTTATTACTATCGTTCATAGTTCAAATTCATTAAAAAAAAAAATTAAAATTACAATTGATGATGAATGATCACATCAAAGTCGCAGCAGAAGTTAAAAATTTTGTTTTCATTTTTATTCAAAAAAGTAAAAATAAAAGTACATCCGTGAGAGGACGGGGTTCTCCTCCTCCAAAAAATTAAAATTGCCCTTAAGTATTCAACAGTTTATCCAAAATATCGCATTGTTTTTAAGAAATTTAAATTTTTATTTTAATGTATGCGCTAAAGAAAGGACGTATAAATATAGATATTCTTAATTTTATTTTGAAATCTGTTTAGTTAAAATTCGATTGATCGGTAATTTTGAATTGTTCAGTTTTTTATATATATATATATATATATATATATATATATATATATATAATGTGGAAACATTAAGGAAGAGAATTTAAAATTAACTACGATTTTTGAACGGAGAAGTTATTAGTGTCATATAAAAAATATAAGTGCGCTAGAACGTACGTGATGACAAAGTTTTTTTTTTTAGTTACAATTTCGTTTTTTTCCTTTTTTTAGTCGTGGTAAATTTATACGGTAGACATCGAAATATAAAAAATTAATATTTCGCAAAAGCATTGCTAAATTTAAAATTTCATATTTCGGTAAAAAAGCAGGGTGTTTTCTCTTAGTCCTTCACATAGTTCATTTTTAGTTCAGTTCATTTTCGAACATTCATGCGAGAAAAGGAACTTGTAAATGGTATTGATTATAAAAATAATTTGCATATTAAACAGCGTATAAAAACAATTTACAAAAACAATATTAAATAGTGTATTATAAAAGCATAGATTATAAAAATATTTTACCAAAAGTCGATCGTTTTTATCACGTAAAAAAAGTGTCATTTCATGATCATTCTTTGCACACTTTTATGTAAAATTCCTCTCTTTCTTGAAAAAATTAAACTTTTTCTTTTGTACTAATTTCTCAAACTAAATTAAGCGATAACATTATTAATAAAAAAATATATGTGAAAAACATTAATGTAAAACAAAAAGAATTTTTTAAAAATATTGCGTGTTGTAATAATTTTTTATCTTACCTTATTGTTAGTATAAATGGAACTGTTTTATGTAAACAATTACAGAATATGAAATTAATGTAGTAAATTAAAACATTACACAATTTACCATGCAAACATGAAATACAGATATAATTACAAATTAATACTAATAAAAACTATATGAAATTATAAATCACTCAATACATTAGATTTAAAATCGTGATAATAAAACAATGTAAAACGGTAGTAATAACTTAAATATCATACTCGTATATTACAATGTTTTACAATGGGTTGGTATTAGTATGTTGAGCAGTTAATGGAAGTTATGCTTAGCGCAAGTTCAGTAGCTAATAAGTGAGTTTTGGGTGACCGGTCTTAACTAAAATAAACAAAATGTGTTATTATGAACTACAAGTAAGTAACATATTCGAAAAATGAACTATGTGTGAGACTGCGAGAAGAGACCCAAAAAGCGTACTCGATGGAAACAAAATAAAATAGTTTGTATTATTCGGACTGACAACTAAAATTTAAGAATTCTTCAACTAGTCTTACAGTCCAGTACCAGGTTAATCAATTATTAGTGCAATGATTTCACGAACGCGCGCTGCTTCTAAAACAATACGGGAACTCGGTTCCGTGTCGTTTTACTCCACTGCATCACTGCTAGATTCGATGAGTGAGTTTGTTCATATCTCTATATGTTTAAATAATAGATACTGTGCGAACGAAATTAACAAATTACATACACGTATTTGTAATTTTATAAGTTCGTCAGTAAAAAAGATAATAGAGCGTTGTATACTTATTTTACCAAAACAAAAAAAAAATTAAATATATATTTTTTTTTTAATTCTGTATTTTAGTTTTTGTGTTTTTCAGTTAATCAAAGTACAGACAAAAAAATATATTTAATATGATCTTAGTAATGTGCAAGAAATTTATTCATTTTTAGTGTATCAATATTACTAGACTACATCGGTGATACCGAAATAAGACATTTGAGCCATGACACGATTGAACTGCTTTTATGTTTAGTACTATAAAGAAGTATTTTGAAACGGCTGTGTACAATAAGCCTGTGGTCTAGTAGTTAGGTCTGCAGAACAGAAATCTTGTAAGATACGTGTATTGGGGTTCAAACCTATTTTTTTTGTTAATAAATTTAATTTTAAAAATTTAAATGACCACTACGTAAAATATACAAATAATAAAGACGCTAAAGCAGGGGTGGCCAACCCAAATGATCTTGTGGGCCACTTTGGAAATGCATCATAACTCTGCGGGCCGCATATAAAATCATATATTCCCATATTAGATTTAGGCCCACTACAGACATTTTTTTAAAGCAAAAAATTAAAACGTAATGAGTTTTTATTATTGTGTTTACTATTATTTTTACATGTAAACATAGATAATGTAATAATAATGATACTAAACACACATTTCAAAGAAATATATAACACTAAAAATGTAATATAAGAAATATATATATATAAATGAAATAATAAAAAATGAAATTATTAAAAAATATTTATTTTACTAGTGCCACTTTGGCCCGCAGGCCGCTAGTTGGCCACTTCTGCACTAGAGAGTAGCATAACTTTTCACTAATTAAACAAATAGTACCTATTTATAAATGTTTCTTGATAAATTGAGAAGCACAAATGCGGAAGTTTTCCTTTGTGCAAAAAAAAAAAAAAAGAGAATACAATTTAAATCAATATAAGAAAATCACTGTGCTTATATAGTAGTGGTTCAGTTTTTTACTTTCGAAGAAATTTGTAATTTTGTCTTTTTATTATAATGAGATAAGTGATAGTGTTTTACTAATATTTTTTGTAATGATCCCTAGTAATTTCGTTAAATTACAATAAATATATAATATATTAAACAACATAAGTTAAATAAAAAGATATATATTTTAATTAGTACAAATTTGTTTTTTCATTTAAAAATATTAAGGAATAATTTTTTTTTATCTTTTTATCTGCATGTAAAAATTTGGTTGCAATAACCGATATTATTATAATTAACCCGTACGTATTTTTATGATACCGTTGAAAGTGAGGTCCGCAAAATTAATATTGAAAAAATTAAGAAACATTCTATTCTAATTATTCTGACTGATACGAGTTTCATATAAAAGTCGTGGAGCGTTAGAAAAATAAATATAATTTAAAATGAAGTGAGCAGAAACGTAATAAATAAATAACGCCGGAATTGGGGATTTAACAAAACTTGTTTATATTAACGCTCTTGCAGTGTTGGTTTGTGGGAGTTTGCGGTGTATTTGTTAAAATTGTCGCTGATTTGAGTTTTTCATTTATTATTTTTGGAAAAGAAACACACCTGTATTTTTTAAAATAATTATAATTCAACTTACAAGTGCCATTTTTTCTCATATTTATTTATTTGGATTTTATGTTGGATGATAAAAATTAAATACATTTCAAAAAAGCGCAAATGATGTGCCTCCCCTTTTGCAGTACGGTTATTACTGTTAAAAATTTTGAACTAATTCAAAAATACACCCATTGCCGGATACTTTCCTAGTTTGGAATAATGGATTTTCAGCCTAAAAATTTATAGTTTTAATATACAGAAACCTCAGCACATAAAACATCACGTTTGACCTACCTTGTTTTTAATTAATTTGTTTAGGTACATAGTTTGAAGAAAACAAAATTAACCGCAAAGTCATTGAATAAGCCCGCATTATTTATTTTTGTTTGTGGTAGATTTTTATTAATAAGACAAAAATTGAGAATTTACATGAAACAATTTTTTTTTGAAAATTTTAAATTAGCAAACCTTTAAATAATATCTTTTTTACCTTAGCAACTTTTACTTATAGGAACATTTCTTTTATAAATTAAAAGAAAATTACGCACCATATTGTTTATATTTATTTTAAATCGAAGGAAAGTTATCTATTTTTAAAGCTATATATGGCATAAATTTAAATGAGCATATCCAAGTGAACAATCAGAATTTTCCAAAAACAACTTTTCTTCACCGCGCGAATAATTAAAATAACTAGTGTTCGTCCATTGGTCAAAATTCGACCATAATTATTAAAAATTTGAGGAAAACATATATGAATTTCCATATTTCTAAAAAAAAAAAAAAAAAAAAATACTCTTACATTCGTTCGTTGTGTATCTGTGAACATGCACTTCTATGTGTACGTACAATACAAAACAGTTCAGTACCATTACAATTGAATGAAAAATAAATTCAATAAAATCACAGTTTAAAAACCCCCATTTATTGATATTAAATGACACCTTAAGACTTAGTACACTTTAAAAAAACTAATAGTGATGATTATTGAGGAGAATGAAACATTTTAATAAGAACAGGTTTACTAGCTATAGCGATTTCTTTTTTCATTTTTTATTTAAATAAGAAAAAAAATAACTTCAAAAAAAAATTTACTAATAACACTAACGATTGTCAATAGCTATTATACAAAAAAAAAAAAGAAAATCGGTTAATAAACGTTGTTTTTGCTTATTTATATACAGATATGCAATAACGAGGGAAACAAACAAAAAAAAACATTGCAATCGTGTCAGGGTGCAAATATCTTATTTTGGAATCACGAATGTAATGTAGCATAGATATGACAATAATACGTTCGATCATAAAACAGATTTCAATAAAAGTGTTAATCAGAAAAGAAAATTACGCAAAAAAAATTGAATAAATTGAATAACTTTTGAAAATTCTGAAAAGAAAGGTTTTTTTTTTTTGTGTTCAAAATTCTAAATCTTATAATGTTGATAAACCAGGTGAAAGTCAACAGTCTTTTTAAGTCAAAAATTTAATAATGTGAATGACAAAACATGAATGTTAGTACGAAGGAAATGTTGCTTCGTTAAATGCTAGATTTAAGTTGAAAAATGGTAAAATGACCGCAGCTACCAAAACAAAATATTGTCCGATATTTTATGTAATATTAAAAAGAGCTAAAAACGATTTGTGTGACATGGCCGAAATAATATGTATTAGTAGAGTTCAAAATGAATAGTTTGCGAGCGCATTTATTAATTTATTTTACATCTAGTAAAATTCAGTCATTTTGTGGAAGTTAACTGCTGGTTTTTATTTTCGTTTAGATTGTAATTAAAGATACTTATCGCATTTATTTTTTTATGAGTTTTACATTATTGTTTTCTTATTATGCACTTAATAATGTATTGTAAAATTTATTTAACTAGGGTTATTTTTAAAAAAAATCATATTTTATTTACTAGGTAATGTTGCAAAGCAAGAATCACCAGTAGCGTCAAATAGTATGTACAATTTCTTATGTAAAATTTAATGAATATGATAACATTTTTGTTCATTTTGAAGTGTTCTAATTCTTCGTTGTTTAAGTTAATACTTTTTAATTTGGAATATATGTATTACCGTTAAAATGCAAATGTGTTGTTATTTGAAAAAGTATTTAATTAAAAGTATATTTTTGCAATCATGTATGTAAGGAAGCTTTAAAAGGTTTAATGTATAATTGTATAAAAATGTTTGTAAGTATAATTTTAATGACATATTAATTTTGAAATTCTTCATTTGTCAGTATTTCGTGAAAACGTACGACTATTAAATTGAATTTTAATTATCGTTGTTATAAATGATAAATATGGATTTTTTTTTTAAAATAAAAAATTTCAAAACAGGAAAAAGTAAGGAACACCGAAACAAAAAAAATGTACTAACATTATCGTTTAGTATATTTCAAACATTTGCACGCTAAATTCTTACATTGGGAAAGGTGTGTACGTTACAAATCCAGTTCATGCGTATTTTTATGTCCATCAGTGTTATTTTATTTGTATCGTGAATATAATTTTGTATTCAAAAATATAATTAAATAAGTATGAGTTTTGCATCATTACTGTTTTCTTATTATGCACCCAATGTATTTTATAATTGATGTAACTAGAGTTATTTTTACAAAATCGTATTTTATTTAACAGGCCATCCAGAGCCACCACCATCTACAGCATTACCACCAATACCACCACCATCATCAAGTAGTATGTACCGTTTCTTGTGTAAAACCGAATGAATATTGATTAATGACGTATTTGCTCGCTTTGAAATTTGAAGTGTTCTAATTTTCCGTTGTTTATGTTAATATTTTTTTAATTTTGGAATATTATGTATTAACGTTAAAGTGCAAATTTATTTTTAATTCCTTAAAAGTTGTAGATTCCTACTGTCGTATGAAATTGTATTGTTATTTTAAAAAGTACTTAATTAAAAGTATATTTTTACAATAATGTGTGTAAGAAAGCGTTAAAAGGTTTAATTTATAATTTTATAAAAATGTTTGCAAGTATAAATGAATCGGTTATTTTGAAAAGGGGTCATCTCCAATTTTTCAGATTGTTGGTATTTTGTAGAATTGTTACGAATCTTTTTTTTTTTTTTTTTTTTTTTTTTTTTTTTTTTTTTTTCTATTGGCAAGTATCTCGTTTGATACATAAATGTTCAATTGTTCTGATGCACCGGAAAATTAATTTTCCATGAGACGAATGATCTGTTTTCAAAACAAAAATGTATTTTTCGAAAAAAATGTATTTGCAATCTTTTAAAAACTTCCAAATATGCATAATTTGCAATTACTTAAAAAATAAACTGAGAAAATTTTGATTTGATGATGCTGAAACGTCCGTATAAGATAATGAACAGTTTCAAAATTCTTCAGCAGCTTCTTTGTTGGTGGCCGGAGGTAAAGCTCATCGTAAAAATTTTTACGTGTGTCTGGCACGTATGGATACAACTTTTTCAAGTCATCGATCTTTTAACGTTTATAGGAATAAGCAAGATTACTTGATGGATTAGGGATGAATAGTAATAAATTACTTTTTTTCTGTAAGCAAAAGCGTTCTTCTGCTATACAGTCTACGAAGGGTTTAGCAATCACTACACCCGGTTTTTGACTGGTAAATTCAAATTCATAGAACTCATTCACAGCGAAGTAAGATTTTTCCTTGCTAGGGATTGCTCGGCCGAAACTTTGAGAAGGTGACTTTTTTTTAAAGAAGGCAAGCCATCAAGTCTTAAATACTGCAACATTGTCATGATTAACATGTTTCGTATTGAATTTTCTAGAGTTTGACGATCTTTCAGTTAACTCTTCATACTGTTCAGGAGAATAAATCCTGTCCTGGCGTCGAATTTTTCTCTTCACTGTCGCAAAACCCCGGTCGCAATCATTGAAGAAGTAACCGCGTTGAGGGGAAAAAGTGAGACTGGAAAACCTCCCTTTCATGACAAGGGCAAGCAAGAATCGTATCACGGTATTGTTACGGTTCCGTTCCGGACAACCGTCGCAGAAAAGATTAAGCTCTTCTACTTCACTAGGGATGTATTCTCTGATATAACTACTTTAAAAAGAACAAACTTTATTGGGACCTTTGTGACCTTCCCCTTCTACATGTGAATAAACAGTTGCTTTTTGTGTTTGGAAATTGTGAATGCAAAATTCGTTTATCCAAAGCTGTCGATAATAAAAGACCTCTTGCACAGCCAGACAAGGAAGAAGTAGATTTTGCATGTAGTCGAAGCAAAGTGCAACTACTTTTTTATTTTCTTTGCACGCTAGTCAGAGGTTATCCATTTTTTTTGAAAAAACTGAGGCTCTTCTCTTGCAGACAATGAGTGTAGCAGTTACAGCGCGTTTGGTGTTGTTATTTAAGTGAGGGTCTCTTGTTTTGGTACCTTCCTCGCACTTCGAAGTTGATTTGTGGGGGCGATTGAACGATAAATTGAAATTTCCTTGAAAATACTTCAGAAAAAATTTGTACATTTCGTGTAAATATTTAACGTTTAGCTCTGTAGAAAGAGTATGTTTTATGGTACCAGAATAATGCACTTGCTTGAAATCCATGAATCTTCTGACAATCTTCACTAGGAACGATGTTGGAGCGAAAAGCAATTGATTTGCCGTTTTTATCATGAGGAGTTTAGTTATGACTTTTTAAAAAGTACAGTTGCCGAACACGTTTCTTAGTTATCCCAAACAACGATTGGAGAGCGGTACGACATACAGTTCACCGACCATTGAACAATACAACGTGGTACTTAGAGATGTTTGATTTGATTCTGCGAGCCTTTGATTTACTTGTTATTTGAATATCTTCATCAGACATATGTTTCTTACAGTTTTTTGGTAGCTGAATGTCGATTAGCCCTTGAAGAAAAATGTCTCGCTCGTCCTTGGTGTTGAAGTTATTCATTGTCTCGATCAGTTCCATAGTTTGTTTTTTTTTGGGCGATATAGTTGAAAAACACTTGTGAGGACATCTGACAGAGAAACACAAAAATAATAATACTAAGTAGAAAGAACGGAAAAAGCTTATTCCAGTCGAACATTTGAGTAGAAAAAATGTGTTTTTTGATAAGTCAATGTTGCATTAATATGAATAGAAACTTGCTTACAGGGGTTTTCGGTGTGTCGAACTTGAACCAGTTTTCCGACATGGATAATATACTCCTTTTCCGTTACTTTTGAGTTTCTAATCGTGATCTTGTTTACATATATCGGTATTGCGAACTCCCTTGTTTCGTTTTTTTCGAAGGCGAAGAAGACGTACTGGACGAACTTTCACTTCCCGACATAGACATTTTATTTCACAGAATCATCAGACGTTAACGCAGTGCATACACGTGAAACTGTAATAATGCCACAAGAGTACTAAATGACTTGCTAATAAGCCTTGTTGCATCAATCACAACAAAGGTCGAACGGGAGAAGTGAAGAGAGGGAAGTATAGCGAGCAGAGTCCAACATCAGTGTACGGTTCATTTTGAAAACGGGACATCTCCGAGAGGTGACTCCTTTTTCAAATGAATGCTTGGTTTTGTTCCGACTATAACGCCCTACAACGATGAGACTTAACCCGTTTTTATCAGAAATCACTGAGCCTACGCTTAGAGAATAGGAATCCACCAAAAAAGCATTTTGTGAAAAAATTAGAGATGATCTCTTTTCAAAATGGCCGATTTAATTTTAATGGCATGTACTCATTTTGAAATTCTTCATTTGTCGATAAGTCGTAAAAACGTACGACTATTGAATTAATTTTTAACTGTGGTTGCCATAAATGACAAATATTAATTGTATATGGAAATTCCAAAACATATGGAAAAGTAACGAACACTGAAACAAAAATATATGCTTGACATCGCTCCGTGTGTTTCAAACATTTGTTACAAATCCAGCTCTTAAGTATTTCTATGTATATTAGTATTACTTTATTCGCATCGTCAATCTAATTTTTCACTCATAAAGATATAATTTAGTAAGAAATTTTGTATTTATTGTAAATTTTAATTTTGATATTTTCTCTAGGCGTAATTTTTATTGAATTTGTAAAAATAAATCTTAAATTTTAATCGTATCAAAGTTATATTGTATAACGTTATCTTGGGAAATAAATTTTAGGGGTTATAATGAAATATATGAAATAAACTTTTAAGTAAGACCAAAGTAACTCTTTAAAAAGGAAACAAGAATACTGCTATGATGAATATTGTTTGAATTACCGCGTGTCACAATAAACGTGTATTAATTATGTTTTCTTATATTTTAGCTACACATGATCCTATTACTACGTCTTCAACGTCAAAACCTCCGTCGCCAGTTACGACTGAACCACCAAAACCCACGACACATGCGCCAACATCGACCTCATCGCCAACATCGCCAACATCGCCAACATCGCCAACATCGCCAACAACTGGATCGCCTTCAACGCCAATACCACCCATTACAACAACAATTGCACCACCTAAACCTAGTACTACAACAATTGCGCCTCCGGTATCGACCCCGGCGCCTAAACCCGATAGATCATTTGATGCTCCGAGTTTTATCGGTAAATTTTTGTATTTCTAATTAGATTTAAATTACATAAATATTTGAAAATAAAAGTTTCGCTGCCAGAACGTCATACTTGTTAGAATTACTATACCATGCTCAAAATCGCTATTATAATTAGGGGTGGGAGAACAGTTAGTACATTTTAATGATATAATTAGTTGCGTAAAAGCTTGTTGTAATTTTTCAGTACTCAAACTCGACTGGTGTTCTCATCTATATTAAACGAGTTTATTTTGTTAGTAACGGTAATATTTACAGTTTTTCCAAATAATGTGTTTAGTTTAATTACTGATGCGTTTTGAAGTTTAAATCTTCATGTCCAGTATTCACGGTATATCGTAAGCAGGAAGCGTTAAACTCCACAATGCGTGGATAATTAAACTGAATAGATTATTTTTTAAAAGTTTTAAAATTATTATTACCGACAACTTAAAATAATCTATAATTCAATTAACAACATTAAATTAGTTCACTTTTTAACATTCCTATAGCTGTAAAAGTCGGAGTCGAATCCTGAAAGTCAAAAATATGTCTCGTGCAAGTTGATTATGACGGGATCATCGTGTATCTAGAATTTAAAATCTCTGTCCTTTACTTTGCGCGTTAGTGCATCTTTTCCATAATTAAAATAGTGTTCAATATTTCCATCGTTCTTTGTTGTTTGTTTTTACTTTCTTGATCGTACTGAAATAATGTTGTTTCAATAACTGCTTTGAAAAAGCCAAGAGAATACGCTTTTTTTTTTTTTGGTACGATAGAGAAGTGATTCAGATCGGAACTGTTATTTATTCAGTTTCTATAAAGTTACCATCCTATCAGCATTATTTCTTAATAAAACTTAATATCTAGATACTTCATCATTTTATCGCCCGTGTCATTTGTCTTTCCCTTATAAGTTTGTTGATATTTCAAAACTATCTGGGTTTGATATTTTGGAGTATAGCGTAGAATTTAATGTTTATTTCTTTATATATATTTTTTTTTTTCTTTTTATACTATATAAATATTTCTCCGTCAAGTCTATTAATACTTGTAAATAAAAATCAGTTATTCGTCATTTTCGAATTATGGATAAAAAAAAAATTTTTTTTTCTAAATCTGCAAAATATATTAATGTGTATATGTTACTACTTATTGTGCCTCATATATCTTGTTGTTTCCGTCGATCTCCGTTGTTTATTCCTATCCTCAGTTCTTTTATCTTATCAAAAGCTGACCGAATCTACATTTAACTGATCCTTCTCCCTCGTTTCGTTTCTGGACGAAGATCGTTTGTTGACATGCCCAAAGGGCGGTTAAAAAAATATGTATATATAAAATTCGTGCCTACCTTTTTCTTTACCTTTAACGAAAACTATCAGATGGATATGAACTAAATTCAAATATGTATGACCTGCTGAATGAAATTATATATTTTCATCCCTGCTGAGAAAGGAGATAAACATAATGTTTTTTTTTTAATAATGATGTGTATATCGTTTTAAAATATTCCTGTTCTAAACATGAAAAGTGGTTTATCAATAATTTTCTTAGAAGTTAATTAAATATAGTTGTATTTAAAACGGTGTGTACAATGAATATTTTTTAGTAAATATTACGAAGATAAATAGGTCTATTTAATATTTACTGGTAAATATAACATTTTTTACTAATTTTATGTATTTAGAAGTAACAAAAAGTAATTTGAAGCAGTCACGAGGCGAAGATATTATCTGCAATAGTTAGTTGATCAAAAAGTTGTTAATCGTCAGTTTGTTGTTATTCGGAAACCAGTCAGTTTGAAATGTAGTTATGCGTTAAAAAGGAGTACAAGAAAATGAATTACGTAGTTTTTATTATTCAAGGCCCTCTTATTTATACTGCATTCTATCTATTACACCTACAACCACTCTTTGACTTTAATCTCGTAGATCTCAAATGCTTTTGTCGAAAATTCGATTTTTTCCTTTTTTTTCCATTTTTAAATTTGTAACAAAAACCGAAAAAAGCATATTCAGAAATTAATAGAAATTTAAACAAGCCCAACGCAAATATAAATCAAGAAAACTTACCTGTGAAATATGAATAAATTAACTTTAAATAATTAAAAAATTCAATGTGTAATTTTTTATTCTTTCTGATATACGAATCCTTGCTTTATGAGCAAGGTTAATGTAATTTCGTGTATACTTCTACTGACTGGGAATCGCGGGAATCATTGGACCAAGAAAACTGGCAATTTAAAAGTTATATTTATCTACTTCTTTTCGCTGATCTTACATACCGTATGTCTGCAGTTGTAATGGTATGTTAAGGTTTTGCTTTCGTTATTTGCTGTTATTACATTTTCAAAATATGGTAAGTTCGGTATTGCACACCACCGTATATTTTCATGATTGTTATGAATAGTACTGTATATATTTTATTTATTAAAGAAAACTTTTATAAATGTAATTTCTTGAAGTCTTTTTTTTTTTTTTTTTCCGGTATGATTTTGTACATTATATGTACAGAATCCTAAAAATCTGGTGGGTTCGTCAAAAAAATAACATCGACCCGGGAAAAGAGAAAAGGGTGAGAAACGAATCAGATATTTATGCGATTACATATGGACGATAGAAAAGACTCGAGTGCTGGAATGACCGAGGTTAATGGCAAGGAGAGCACAAAAGATGCACAATACGGAGTTAGAAGAAGACCAATTGATAGAAGAGAAGAGTAAAAGGAAGAACGTTCGGAAGTGACACAGGTGCACTCAAACAAATTGTGATTAGCGTCACCTATAAAGTTGTGAAAGGAACGGTGTAGAGGACTAGGGAGAAGCGAAATAAGGAAGTAGGAAGCAAATTGTTCCCAAAGCGTAGGCGACAGATTGCAGAGAGTTGAAAGTCGCATGGAGGGAAAATTGGAAAACCAGGGATAAGACGCTGGATTAGGCTGGATAAAGAGATAAAAGGAATCCCGTAGTAGTTAGTTTTCCTTTTAAATATGACGATTCCTAAACAATGCTAAATTAAAATTGTTTTCTGATGCTGACTTCAAAAATGACTTTAAAAGTTGAATAAAAATGCACTAAAGAATAAAAAACAATATATTTCAGAGTAATACTGATAACAAGGATATTAAGATAATTTGTAAAGACATTAGCTTTTCATAGTAAATTCAAATTACAATAATTAAAAACTGCGTTAAATATTGCTGATGTTTTCCCTGTACCTGGCTTATAGAAAACGAGTGATTAGGTTATTATAATCATTAATGTTTTTAATTATAATTTTAATTTGGTATCAACTCAAAAGGTTAATGTTGTTAGAGAACAATCATAATATCCTTAGGTAATAATACTCTGAAGTATATTATTTTTTACTTTTTAATGTATTTGTATTAAATTTTTTGAATTCATTTTAAAGTTGTTTTTTTCGTAGTTTTATTTTACAATCTTTACTGTAAATACTTTTAACTGATAATATTTTTGTTTTTAAAGCCCAAAAAAGAAAAAAAGAAAACTGATAATATTATAAACCATCCTTAAATTTTTCTACTTTCTGTGAAGTATACAGCTGGATGTTGGTTTAGTAGTAATGTTCAATTAATGATCTAATGAACCGTATAAAATTTACGGATTTCTGTTTTCCCTATATTCTAATGAAAATTTTGGGCTAATTTTGTCTGGCTATGTTACTTTTAGAAAAATGTATCTGAAGAAATTTATTTTTTTAAACTTTATTTAATGACTACTCATTAAGATACTCATTGGTGTTGGCCGGCTAGTCACACCGCGGCGCTGTTTCTAATAAATAATCATTTGAATTACTTCACATAATCAGAGTTGTACGCGGTAATGTTACGAACATTTACTATATTCGTCGGTGAATAACGCTGTAGCAGTTTCCAATTCGTTTTCTTTATTCAAATCTACATTTCCATGGTATAATTTACCTGTCTAGATTAAAAATTATTAGTTTTTTTCAATTTAAGTTTCCACCGTAGATAGCAGTGATAATTTTTTAGGTTAAAATTATTTATATCATCTATTTCTGTACTTATTTTACATCTGTGGGTACAGCATGTTAGTTGTCTGATTGCAATTTTAAAAAAATTAAACATCGAAACAGTTTGTTTTCTACATCGAATTTATTCGGTTTATTATAGAAGTAATACTTCAAGAATATTAAATCTAATTACATGTTATGTTCAAATTACTTACCACCTTCTTTGATACATATTACACGTTTTTCATAAACATAATCTCGAAGAAATTCAGGAATTTTACGAAGATTATCGAACTCTTCTTGGATTATTTCTTTCAAATGGTTAATATCGCGTGGTTTAATATGAAAAATTCGATCGTTAAGAACATCCCATAATGCAAAATCCTACGGGGTTTTAAATCATGAGAACGAGGAGGCCACTCGATAGCACCTTGCGAACCGATCCACTCTTCAAAGTGATCATTCAAAAATTTAATTAAAATTTAACGCATACATTGAAAGTAATAAATAAATGATTAAATAATATAATGTGAAATGTAAAAATATTATAATTAAATTTTAAGTAACAGGTCATTTGCTAGTGTATTATTAAAGATATTTTCTTCATATTTATTAGTGTAGTTTTAGTAAATTAGGATTATTAATGTATTTTATAATAGCCAGTAAATTATATGTGAAATGTAAAAAACTAAGTGTAAAACAATTGAATATATTTATAACACATCAACATGTTGCGAAGTATAATCATGGTGAATATATACTAAAGTTAAAATGTAAATAAATATTGAAAATTGCTTATTAAAAGTTGAAAGTATCGAAATTATAAAAATTATAATACATTAAAATGGTTAGTAATAAAAATTATATGAGAAAACAATTAAAAATTAATAAACACGTAAAAAATATATAAAAAATGAACTGATGTAGTATATAAATTCACCAAAATAAAAATGAGATTTAATGTGGATTTTGGTGATACACATTTTTTATAGTATTTTTCATATGAAAATTTTCAAAAAATTTACTGATTTTATGTTTGATCTTGTGTATAAAATAATTTGCTTGTTTTTTGTTTCAGGCGGATTCATTTTATCTCTCGCATTGGTAGCCATTGTATACGTTTCATACAAGTTCTATACGAATAGGATAGGCGGAAATAATTACCATTCGTTGTAAAGTTAGTTCTTCAATAGTTCATAAAAAAGAAATCTCATTCAATTTTTATTACTATTTTGTATTTTACACAATTATATTTGCTTGTTTGTTTAATTTTCTCGTATATATTATATAATACGTTATTTTGTGGTAACCTTTTATCTTGTAGCATTTACCCTTTTCTTATTGTATCTTAATTATACAGCAGCTATAAACTGTATGTATTCATTTATTTGAAATTAATTGTATTTGCATGTGAAATTGAGTAATTTTTATTGTATCAAATTTAGAACAAAAAGTTAAATATTATATGTATTTTTATTATTACCATATTGTTATTACTTTTAAACACCTTTTATTATATACATATAGTTGGTTTTATAATATGATATGTAACAAAGTGCAGATTTTAAGGAGAAATGTAATTATTTTTTAAATATATTTTGGTAAATATTAATACGTTCGTTGTTCCTTATTGCAACTCAGACATTTTAGTGTGATAAATTGGATCAACTTCCGTACGTGTAGCAAATAATATTTTCTTTATTCAAAAAGTAACAACTTAATCAAAATTATTTTCATTTTAATTGTGATATAATCAAATAAAATTAACAAATTCAATAAAGTTAACATCTTTCAATTGTAAAATGAGAAATAATATATCAAAAATTTATTTGTTACCTTCATACGCCTAATATATGTATTGATCAAACATGATTGCATAAGTTGAAATTATGTATCTGAAAGGAGGTCTTTAGTAGAATGAACTGCGAAATATTAGCTGATAAACAATTAGTTTGAAAAGATAAAGAAGATACAGGATTTATTTATGAAACAAGATGATGTTAAATGAGTAACATAGAAACCTTTGAGTTAGCACACGAGGTATATAACAAAGAAGTCTGTGTGGAAGACAACAGACGAACAAAAATTGGGAAACAAATGTATAAAATCAACTAATATTGAAAATAAGAGAAAAAAAAAACAGAAATGGATCATGAAGATTGGAGATGTGGAATTGAATTTAAAACATGGGCCGTTGTTGTAAGGAAAGTAGAAGGAAGAGTAATTTATTTCACGGTGTAAACATAAATCATTGTTACAGCACTATTGCACAGTGAACTAGCCACCACTGCATTGATGAGAGTGCAATATAATAAGTATAAATTATACATATTTTTATATGTAACCCGCTAATCGGTGATGTTCTTGTTAAGACATATTCCAAATATCGGGTTGAAATGAAAATGCAAAAAAAAAAAATAAAGTTATTACAAACACGTCAAGTCGACATAAAACATCCAAAATGATGAAAGTGGGCCATTTTCGTTTTTTAATTTATTCAAATATTCCTCAAATAAACTTACAACGGTATTCAATTCTTTCTTTTTAAGAAGTGTTTTAAAACTATCTTGAGAAATATTTTTAGAAAATGAAACAAATAAATCGTTCATTTATTCAGGTGTTGAAGGAAGTTGCATGTTTTTAGCGCAGATGTCATCCAAAAAATTGTTCCAAATAATTTTCATGAAAGCTTCATATACACATTTATGTAATCTAATGGCGCGATTGTACTGTTTTCCATCCAGCACTTGAGAAATGGATTCTTTTGAAATAGTACCGATTCAACTGCCAATTCTTTAAGCCTTGCGTTACCGAATAATTTTCCAATTATCGATAATAGATTACAAATTATATGAAAACTGCCCATCATTGGAAATATATTCCCAAATTCTTGTAGCCGGTCCCACTTGATTTCCATTGCCTTTGAAAAAATAGCCTGATTTAGAACGACGACGATGTTCTCTAAATTCAAGTTCGATTTTATTTGATTACTTTGACGTCAAATTTCGTAGATTGTGGACGTGTCAGTTGCAGGTTTATTTATTGATGGTAAATAAGCAACAGTATCACGTGAGGCAGTTAAATTGTTTCTTGCGATAAATTGAATCCTGTTTAAGAGCTAACAATTTGATTATTAGCATTACACTGCCTGCTTAAATTCCAAAAAATATTTTTGCATCTGGACTATGTAAAAAAATTGAGGCATTTTGGAGGAAGTTTAGCAGTCAAAATTCTAGGAGGATCGTATCTTTTGCCTGCGATATAATCGGGAATAGATGAACTAAGGACATTTATTGTATTTTTTTTTTTTCTATCTTCATCATGAATTGGCAATCGCGGAGGTTGACAAGAATCTGACTTACTCTGGATTATGATTCCATTAACTCGATGCGATGTTCCCGCTCCGCTGATAGTCTCTTCATTTCAATCAACATTGTCAAATGCAACGATTGTTGGAACACCCGAATGGGTACTATAAGGCAAAGGAATGTGGCCATCTTTAACAGAAGTAATTTTCTATGGGCATAATGACTGTCTATTTCAAACAATTTGGTATAACTGCAGCTGTGACCCATTTGATTTAGCATTGAAATAAGCTCGACATTACCCGTTAATGATTTTACAACCATTGCAAGTAAGATATGTTTCAAAGTTGAGATTTTTCCATGCGAAATAACATAAATAATATCTTGTGAAATAGACCATATAAGTCGTAATTCTCGGAGGGATGTATCTGTAAGCAAGCATCCGAGAAAATAATTCAATGAGTGTGGTGCTTCAATACTTTCCGAATGTAATTCAGAAAAAGATGGAGGCCAAGCAATTTGTTCCACATCTTCTCTTATTTTTTTAGCTTCTCGGAAAATCTCACTATTCTGAACATCATCAGTAGCTTTATCAAGCTGATTTTTCGTTAAAACATATTTTTCAAGAAGCTCATCGTACGATATAATAAATTATCAGGTATGACGTAAACAGTATGATTTGTAGATTTAAAATGTAGTGAACTTCCAAACTCTTTTTCAAGATTGTAAATAAAATTGCATTTTGTTGACTTTTTTACGTCATATTTTTTATTGGCGGGAAAGTAAGAAATCAGTTCTGAAATAAGTTTACTGCGCTTGTAAACATTTTTCTTTTCGAACATGTCATTTCGAATGAAAACAGTACCTGATATGCTAATTTTTCATTTTCGAGGTAAGGATCTACAGTTTTTAGTTTTAATGGCCGTTTTCTAGTGTAACTTCTATAACATGACCTATGGAAATGGGCTTCAGCTGCCATAATATCCGTGGAAGTTACAGCCAAAATTTTCGTGTCTTGTCGTTCTGTGGCAAGGATTCTCAGTAACTCGTCCGATAGTAAGGTCACTGCTTGTGTTAAACTTTCACGAGTTTCCCTATCTTTTACGTACTTGCTACCTTTGTCGCAAAAAGTGCAAATTTTCTTAAAGACAACATTGCGTGAAGTTTCACGTGGTAAGGAAATTCTACTTACCGGGGGCGGATTAATACATTATGAAGAAAGTCCTAGTTCATCAATAGCATCGGAAGGTGTGCTGAATTCAACCGGTAATTTTATACTTTTCGGATGAATAAACGTAGCGCGACACGCACTGTGATATTTTACTTTTAAACGGTGTCACTTTCAGTTAAAATTGAAACATTCGAAATAGGAGTAAATTTTCGTTTTTCAGCGGCATCACGTAAAACCGACCAAGAAGATAAATCTCGCGGCGAGAGCACTGCACTTTTTTCACGTGAACCATCACAAATTATGCACTTCGTTTGTTCTAGTTTTTTTTTTCTTTTAGATTCAGATTCATTATCCCCCGACCACATCGTAAAATCGAATTTATCGAATCGACGTATAACGCATTCGGTCGAGAACTGATCTTCAAATATCTACGCTTAAACTGATTCTCAAACGTAATGAATCACTTATAAATGTATTCGGAATATATCGCAAATCAGATGAATGTTGACAGTTTTAACTTACAGTCAACGGATTGTATTCAAAGTTATGATTCAAGACAATGAGTCACGCATCTTTATATGTTTATACGTACGTGATGACGTAATTTGCACGACTGTTTTTCGGTACTGAAAATAGCATATCTCGCTTTGTATCACAGATACTATTTTCGTGCAGATTTCATTGTAAAGCTTATAAAATTATCTTCATGCTTTATTTGAAGCATTTCCCGGTAAAAATGAATTATCACTCGAGTAATTCGGGCTAAAAACTTTTTTGAGAAACAAAATATTTTTCTTTCCATTATTTCACAAAAACTATTGGAGATACATAAAAAATCTACGGAACAAAAGTTATTGTAAATATAACAAGCTTTCGTTTGAAAAAAAGAAAATTCAAATCGGATGATTAGGAGCCTAGTTATAATCTAATATATGAATCGGGATGGCCGCCATTTTGGAAAGCTACCGCTTCCAGATGTCCATCATACTTTTTTACCATCTACATGTGCCCCTCTAACTGGAATTTGAAGGAAAATTTGCCCTCTCAAATTATACTCCCCTATTCTATTTGGGCACATGGATTATATACTGAAGATGTCAAATAAGAATGCTATTTTGAAAATTTGGATTTTAAGGGGTAAAAAGGGGTTAAGAACTGTTTTCCAAAAAACACACAAACTGTAATATTTTTGGTACAAATGGGTTTATCAGATTGCAATATAGCGTGAAGACACCTCATATGGTGTATTAAATGTGTGCAAATTTTTTTTCAAATCCCAATATTTTAAGGGAGAAAAGGGCAAAACTCCATTTTTAAGAAAATCAAAAATCACGGTATAGTCCAAACGAATCATAATTATCATGTGTAATTTCATGTGAATATAATGTATATACTGAAAATATCACATAAGAATGTATTTTTAAAAATTCAAACTTTAAGGGGTGGTGAAAAGGGGCTCAAAAACTGTTTCCCGAAAAACCCACAAACTGTTATAGTTTTGGTGAAAATGGGTCTTCATAATTGTTATTTCGCATAAAGATAGCTTACTTGGTGCACTAAAAGTGTGCGAAACTTTTTTCCCATCCTTAAAATTTTAAGGAAGAAAAAGGGGCCGAAAGTCATTTTTGAGGAAACCAAAAATCACACTACGAATCGTGATTATCACGTGTAATTTCATGTGAATTCAGTGTGCATACTGGAGATGTCAAATAAAAACGTTGTTTTGAAAATTCAGATTGTAAGGGGTGGAATGGGGTTAAAAACCGTTTCCCGAAAAATACACAAACTGTTGTATTTTTGGCTCAAATGGGTTTATCAAATTGTAATTTCCCACCAAGATACCTCGCGTGGTCTACTAAAAGTGTGAAAAAGGTTTATATTGGAGGAAACCAAAAATTACGCTACAGTCTTTACAAATAGTAATTATCGCGTGTAATTTCATGTGAATATAATGTATATATTGAATATGTCTAATAAGAACGCTGTTCTGAAAATTCGGACTTTAAGGGGCGGAAAGGGGTTAAAAGCTGTTTCCAAAAAAATACACAAACTGTCATTTTTTTGGTACAAATGGGTTTAATTGTAATTTCGCATGAAGACGTACGTGTATAATGTACTAAAAGTGTGCAAAACTGTTTTCCTTCTCCAAAATTTTAAGGGAAAAGAATGGCACAGAATCCCATTTTTGGAAAACCAAAAATCACGCTGCAATCTAAATGAATCGTGATTATCAATGTGAATACAGTGTATATACTGATGATGTCAAGTAAGAACGCTTTTTTGAACTTGAAGATGTGGAAGGGGATAAAAAATCATTTTCCAAAAAATACATAAACCGTTATATTTCCCATAGAAATGAGTTATCAAATTATAGTCACGTCTTAATGCATATTATAATTGTACACGATTTGTTTTAAGGGGTAACGCCACTCTAGAATTTTGAACTAATCGATTTTTTTTTTTTTTTTGGCTTAAACAATACTTTAGGGTTTCAAGAATTATATTCACTTCGTCTTATAGTGAAAAAAAAAGTTTAAATAGCTTAATTCTTGATTTTGTCGCAACACCTCGGAGTGTGCGTTGAACACGATGAGACGTGCGGACGAGAACAGACGCGTGCGGTCGCACATTATCGTTCAAAAAAACTACTCCTCTAGACTGTAGGACCTAATCGTAATCCATTTGTTCACACACCTACGCGTCATAACGTTGCTTGCACCGCATACTGCGCTTAGTCTACGATAAATTTCTGCAGCTGCAAATCCTTCAGCTGTCATAAATTTGTCTAACTTACTGGATGGTTTACTGGCAAAGTTGTCAATGTTTTGATGAAGTCAAAGTATTGCAAAGTGATACTGAAAAGTACAAAGAATGGGCCCACTTTATGTCAAGCAAACTACGCCGGCTCAGCGGGTAAGATGGAAGTGGATGCGGTTATTGAAATGTCCCAACGCTCAGAATCGCTGCACAACTTGAAGTACGTCAATTACGTAGGGGACGGCGATTCAAAAACTTTTAAAGGTATCATAGATGCACAGCCTTATAAAGATTGTACTGTGAGTAAGACGGAGTGTATCGATCATGTCCAGAAGAGAATCGGTTCTCGTCTTCGTAAAAAAAATTAAAAAAAAAAAAAAATACAAAAGTCCTTGGCGGAAAAGGTAAACTTACTGGCACACTAATTGACGAGTTGTCAGTTTATTATGGTTTGGCGATACGTAGAAATCATGATTCGGTGGAAAACATGCGGAATGACATTTACGCAACTGTAAACCATAAATTATCGAAGGACGACAATCCATGACAAACGCCCACGCAGAAAAGACTCATGGCGCTCGTGGCAAAGGACACGGACCACTGGTGATACAAATGATTAACATAAGCCAGCTCTCTGGCAACAAGTTTATAAAGCGATTTTGCCCATTTACGAACAATTAAGCAGAGACGAATTGCTTACTCATTGTTCAGCCAGCTTCACACACAAAATAGCAATGAGAGCTTTGGTCTACGGCTCCGAAATCGATATCTAGTGATAAACATGTACATGATATTACCGTATACATTGCTGTAAGCATAAACAAGGACGGCTTATCAAGTAGTATGAGGATCATGTAAAATTTGGGCACGATAATCGGGCCGAACTGTTATAATTTTTGCGTGGAAGCAGACGAGCGCCGCATAAAGTTTTCGGCGAGATCATTTACGGACGCTGCTAAAAAAAAAGCCAGACTTTCCATAAAATCGTTCAGGAAGGAAGAATAGGAGGGGAGCATTAAAGTAGATGACCAAATGTATAAAGCAGGTATCGCAGATTAAAAGTTTTAAAAAAATTTCAAAGATTTAAGTGTTCGTAAAACTTTAAAAGCGTTCTTCTCAAAATCACTTTTTTTAAACTGGGAGAAAAGATTACTCGAATACTATTGCATGGATCTATTTGAAATTTTGACAGTAGCTTCCCAATTACATTTTCTATAGAAGTACGTAGCCGTTTTTCGATTTGATGTATTTTTTTTTTTTTTTATTAACAATTTAAGACGCACTTTTTGGCCAAAAATCGAGTTTTCCCCCAAAAGTACACCATTTTTACAAAAATTAATTAAAAAAAAAATCCCTACGTTCTTTTGTAGGCAATAGTATGCAGATTAAGAAAATTGTTCGTTTTTTGTTCCGGGTATTATAGGTCGCGAGAAATCCTTTCTCCCGCCAAGGCTTTTCAAAAAAACATGATTTCGAAAATTGGCTTTATCGCCGCCATTTTGTAACAAAATATTAGGAGTGCAAATTAGTTCGGTCCGTTTTTAAAACATGGTGCTGGCTGTTATGTACGTTTTATAGAATAGCTGATTTCGATGATTTTAGAAAGAAAGACATCTATCGATAATGTAGGGTTTACACCGCGTTCAGTTCCGTACAAAAACCGTGTGTTTTACTGTATTGAATATGTCAACTTTTGTGTTAACTAAACAGCATTTGCGGGAGGTTTTATTATTCTTCTTCAATTGAAAGAAAAGTGCAGCTGAAGCGCATCGAATGCTTGTGGAAGTTTATGGTGACAATGCTCCAACTGATAAATCATATAGGGAATGGTTTCGACGTTTCAAGAATGGAGATTTCAGCGTTGAAGACAAGACTCGCTCTGGACAGCCAAAAAAATTTGAAAACAAAGAATTGCAGGTATATATTACTCGATGAAGATCCGAGTCAAACGCAAGACAAGCTTGCAGAATCATTGGGAATTACCCGACAAGCAGTTTCGGTACGATTACAATCCATGGGGATGATTCAAAAGCAAGGCAATTGGGTGCCTCATGAACTGAAACAAAGAGACGTTGAAAAGCGATTTTTTATCTGTGAACAGCTACTTCAAAGGCAACAAAGGAAGGGTTTTTTTACATCGGATTGTGACTGGGGACGAGAAATGGATATTCCACGACTACCCCAAGAAGAAAAAATACAACGCTATACCCGGTCAGTCATTGCCATCAACCTCAACATCAACACCAAAGCGGAACATTCATAGTTCGAAGGTCATGCTGTGTATCTGGTGGGACCAAAAGGGTGTAGTACACTACGAGCTGCTACAACCTGGCGATTCCATTACGGGCGATCAGTATAGGCTACAATTGATTCGTTTGAGCCGTGCATTACGAGACAAACGGCCGGAATACGAGCAAAGACATGACAAAGTTATTCTTTTGCATGACAACGCTCGGCCTCATGTCGCAAAAGTCGTAAAAAAATATGTAGAAACGCTCAAGTGGAATATTTTACCGCACCCGCCGTATTCGTCAGACATTGCTCCTCCTGATTACTGGTTGTGCCGACAGATGCAGCACGATTTAGCAGTAAGCGGTTCACTTCTTTCGCGGAAATTGAAAATTGGCTCCCAATTTGGACCGCCTCAAAAGATGAGACCTTCGAGATGGAATTCGAAAATTACCTGAGAAGTGGGGGAAAGTAGTAGCCAGTGATGGGCAATACTTCGACTAATTTATTCGTTTCATTTTGATTAATCTGTTCATTTCATTGTATTCTAAAATAAATACATTTTTCACCAAAAAGCGGACCGAACTAATTTGCACTCCTAATAATAATAAAAAAAAATTCACGCTTCAACCCATACTAAATGTACAGTCTAAAAAGAAATTCCATCCTGCTACCCATACTTCCACAATAAATTATCAAAAATAGGCTTTTTTTCAGTCGCTAGAGTGGCGTTGCCCCTTAAGTACCCTAAAGTTAAATTGTATCAAAGGCTTCACCCTGTTTTTGGTATAAAATAATGATTACGCCTCCGCCAAAACCATTTACATTGGTTATCGGAAAGCCCATTTGAACACATCACATACCGAAAATATCAAATGAGAAAGATTTTTTGAAAAACTGAATTTGATGAGGTGAAAAGTGGTTGAAAACTAACTAAATTGATATATCTTCGTAATAAATAGGTTTACCATATTATATTTACGAAGGTTGTTCCATTTTTTTTATATCTTCGTAATTTTAAGAGTGAAGAAGGGTTATAATCTATTTTTAAGAAAACTTATTATCACACATCCAGAAACAATGTGCTTTACGTATTTACGAGTAACTTGGTTTCGCATTAAAGTGGTTTAGAAACTGCAATGGTCTAAAATTGAAATAGCCAATTATTAGGAGACAAAATGTTGAACAGTTTTTATTGTATCCAAAAAGAGTAAGAAAACATACCTCTGTCATCGTGTTGTGTTGTGATGATTTGTTTATTGCAAAAGGAGAGAATGGTGGTTTCATTTGATTCCGATGTTTTTTTTCTCTTGACCGATTCGACATGTTCTCTTTCCGATTTAGTTTCTTTTTTTTGGTTCGTTTAGTATTTTATAACAGCGTAAACAATATGGTGTTCATTCTGAACAGGGACGGCGTATCAATAGGGAAAATTAAACTGTTCTTATTATACCAATCAATTCTTTTCTGCCTTGTCCGTGTTCGTTTCAAATTTGTTTCCATCGAAATTATTTTGTTTTCGTAAATTTTTTCTGTTATATGTGATGTTTTTAATTATTTGAAAAATTGTTAATTGCTTGGCCGTGCAAAACCGCCGTATAAATTTTTTAAATTAACTTTCTTTCTGCTATTTTTTATTTATTTCTGTCACTACTGTTTCTATAATTACTGGCAAAGGCAACGGTTTACTCTTTTTTTTATTTTTCAATTATTTCAAGCGATTCAGGTAATGATTTATGTCTAATGTAAATGTACTAATTATTAAATTTATGTATTATATTTTTATATGTTGTAAATGTTTATTCAATAATTGTGATTACTTTAATTTTCACTTTCGTACGTTTAAACTTAATTTTATATATATATAATGTATATATATATACACACGAGTCCGTTTGTCCGAAAAGTAAGGGGACTAATGCTATAAAAAATCGACAAATTCAGATAGGAAAATTTATTCTCGGCTAGTTTCTACATAATCCCCCACACCACAATGCACCTTTCAGATCATTCGTACAACCATTGGAAGCTTCTGGAGAACGCTTCTTTTGCAATCCTCCCAATTCACGTGTCACAGCTGCTTGAATCGATGGAATGTCGTCAAAACGGATTCCTTTCATGGCAGATTTCAATTTAGGGAACAGGAAGAAGTCACACGGGGCCAGGTCCGGTGAGTAGGGCGGGTGATGCAACACTGGGATACATTTTTTGGTCAAAAACTGGATCACTGATCCGGCGGTATGAGCTGGCGCGTTGTCATGGAGCAGGAAAAAATCTCGGGACTCCCATCTTTCTGGTTGTACGCGTTGAATCCGTTTGCAAAGGCGATCCAGGGTTCCCAAATAGTAGTTGGCAGTCACGGTGGTGCCTGGAGGCACGAATTCCTTATGTACGATACCTTGAGAATCGAAAAATATGATGAGCATGGTCTTGGTTTTCGATTTTGTCGCGCGAACCTTCGTCGGCCGTGGCTCTCCACTGCTCACCCACTCACTCGATTGCTTCTTGGTGGTAGGGTCATACTTATAAACCCATGACTCATCACCGGTAATAATTTTATCGAGCAGCGAAGCGTCTTCATCGATCAAATCAATGAAATTCTGCGACGAGTTCAGGCGCTGTTCTTTTTGCTCCGGCGTTAAAGAATGAGGAACGAATTTAGCACAGACCTTCCGCTTGTGTAAAACGTTTCAAATCAGCTCGTGAACGGTTGATTTGGGTATTCCCGACTCATCTTCAAGCATTCGGCATGATAGGTGGCGGTCTGCGGCGAGAAGGGTTCGGATTTTTTCGGCGTTATCATCGGTACTCGTCATCGACGGCCGCCCATTTCTTGGCTCTTCCACCGACTCTCTCCCCCCCTTGAATTGTTTATACCACTCGAATACCTTCGAACGGGCTAGACATTCATCACCACAACATTTTTTTTAAATCGTTAAACGTTTGAGTAGCAGTTTTACCAATTTGAAAGTAAAATTTAATTACCGATCGTTGTTCCATTAAAAAAAAAGTGACACGTTGAAAGAACACACAAATTACAAGACCGTATCTCATCAAGAAATAATCGCACTACTGGCCAACAAAAAATCATACGCTATGTCAAAACATAGTACTACGTCACTGCAATAGGTTCCCACAGATAGTGCCACTCGTTTCTTCAGAAAAAAATCAGTCCCCTTACTTTTCGGACAAACGGTGTATATGTTCACTGTAATGACGAATGTAGAATTAATGTGTTAATGATACAATAAAATACCTAGATAGGGATGGTGTATGTTTGTTTTCGTTTCTATCTTATTTATTGTATAATAATGAATTATTAGTAGAAATACGAAAATATATTGTAAAAACTGGAAGAGGTTTAAGCCAAATACTATTGGACTTAATGAAGAATATATAGAAATAAAATAGAGTATTTAACTGTGTAATGTGTCCATTACATGGGTATTAAAAAATAATAATAAATAAAATAATAATAAAAAAAAAAATATAATAATAAAAATAATGTGGAATGTGTGGTGCGGGTGCGGATGTGAGCGCGCATGAAACTGTTGTCGGTGAGGGGTGGCCAATCGCCGTTCAGAAAAAAAACAATAAGATCTACCTGATTCGGCCAACACGGACCGGAAAGCGGTCGGAATAGAAATGACGACAAAAGAGAAGATTTTTTAGACGGAAGTGAGTGGTCTTTTGGCTGGATGAAGTTAGTCTCTAGTTTTCGCACTTTTGAATCGAGTCGTTTGCCAACGTTCGTTAGTTTTGGGTTTACCAGCAATCTGCGGAGGAGTCCTGTGCGACCTGCTAAGAGAAGTAGTTAGTTTTGGCAGAAGTTTCGCGTTCGGTCAAGTTGAAAAAGACAGTTATTTGTTCGAAAAGTAAAACTCCGAAATTCGCGACCTTATTAAAGAATAGTTGGAAACGATCGAACGTCCGTTAAAAGAATCAACGACGAATCCAATTGTTCCGTGACAACCGACCGCCGCATCGTCAACCTACGGATCACCCCGGATATCCACCGACAACAGTGATACGTAGAATTTTGTATTATATTTGTATATATCGGTTTATATTAAATTTTATCCGTATTATCCGAATTAATCATTGTTTTTCAGCGGTCGACCGGTAACGAAAGATAGGTGTGATCTAGTTTATTTTAATATATTGTTTATGCTTCAAAATTTCAAAAAACTTAAATTATTCTTAACTTAATAAAATCTAAATAAATAAAATCCACGAGCGTAAAACCTCGTGGTTGGCATCCCTGGATTTAAATTAAAAGCGGTGACTAGTTGAATAGTACCGTTTCATTTGGCATCCCTGGTGGGGATAAACTTAGAAATTTATCCTTCGTGGGAACGAACTAAAATAAGCTTAACTTTAAATTTTGAAATATATAAAATAAATTAGATAAAAAATTAATCATGGACCCTAATGTTATGGAATTCTTAAAATCGCAGTTCGATAAGATAAACGCTAAATTTGACGAACAAGAAAATAAATTTAATCAAAAATTCGACAATTTAAACAAAAAATTCGACGAACAAGAAAATAAATTTAATCAAAATATAAATAATATTAATAACAAGATTAACGAAGAAGTTAATAGTTTTAAAACAGAAATAACCCTGATGGTCGAAGAAAAGGTAGCAGAGTTAGAAGACCACATAGAGGAAGAGAAAAAGTCTATAGAGAAGGAAAGAAAAACTGACCGAGCCGAAATGAAGAAGGTTATGAAGGAGATCGAAAAAGAACGTGAGGATCGTAAGAAGGACAGCGCAGCTCGAAAGAAGGAACGCACCGAGGAAGGAAAGAGGTGGAAAGAGATCGAGAAGGAACTGGAGAGCTGTGGAGAAAGCACAAAAGAAGAATTGCAAGAGCGAATAGGAGAGGTCGAGGAAAAATTGGGCAACACCCTGAGAGAGGTTGAGCAAAGGTGGGAAGACTTCAGGAAACAGTGTGATGAAAGAGACTCCCAGGCACCCACATACAATTTCGACGAAAAATTGAATGAAATTCGGGACCAATGTCTGGCCGAAGTAGAGGAAGTTGATATTAACAAAAACCTCCGAATTAACGAAATCCTCCGTAAGATAGAAGAACTCGAAAAACGCTTACCGAGAGAATCTGGCGGAGCGACCAATAGATCGAGAGAACAAAAAATTAATGAGATATTTGGTCTAGACTCCATCAAGAAAATTATTCCGTATGACGGGAATAATGAGAAACAACACCTCATTGAATTCCTGAAAAAACTTGAAGCCGGATTCGCGGAATGGGAAATACCCGATGAGCTACAAATTGAAATAACCATTAGTAATTTGTGCGGAGAAAGGTGGAATTGGTTGAAGTCATCCTTAAAGCAGAGTTCCAACTTCGAAGAGCTAAAATTAAAATTGAAAGAAAAGTTTTGGAGCCAAGAAGAACAAAGTCGGCTTCGAAGCGAGTTTTTCGCTCTGCCGAAATACGAGGGAAAAGTAGAGCAGTTGGAAAAATACATCCTAACATGGATAACGAAACTCGAACACTTAGATACTCCAATAAGCGAGCTCGAATTTATAAATGTAATTCGAAATAGCCTGCCCCGGGAACTGAAATGGATGCTCAAGTGTCGAAACATTAAAAGTAAAACCGAATTAATTGATGCGATTAAAGAGGAAATCAAAGAAGAGGATTTCAAAACAGAAACCAGACGGGAGGCTACAAATAACAAAAATAGTCCAAAACCGTACAAAGATAATAATAATAATTATAACAAATATAAAAAACTATATCAAATATCGATAAATAGTGACGCGAAACCGGTGTTCCACGGTTATCAATTGTTAGGCGACTCGCAACTCGTCAGGTTCGCCAAGGAAATAATGAATATTTATCCGAAGTTCATTAAGGGCGCGTTCACTACTGGTTACTGCCGGGGAGGACAAACGATAAACGAATTAACGAACTCTGTCAAAAGGAACGATTATATGTTGACCAAAAAAGTAATTATCATGATCGGTACAAACGACCTCCGAATGGGCGCTCGCGCGGAAAAAATGAAACACGATCTTCAGGAATTGATCGAAGTGTTACGAGGAAAGGGAATAAGTCAATTTATTCTATTAACCATACCGCCCATCGCGAAATATGGAAAGGATAGGGATCATTGGACAAGCATAGATCAGTTCAACAGTTATATCAAATCCCGGAAAAATGAAAACATCGACGTGATAGATTTCGGGGCAAAGTTAATTAAGGAGAATAATGGTGAACTACCAACCGTAAAAGAGGACCATTATGAAGAATTTATAGGAAATGCCCGAAGAGTGGATCGGTTGCATTTAAATCAGAAAGGATTTACGCTACTAGACCGAGTCCTAAAAGACCATTTTCGGGACCGCCACGAGTAATTGAGTCCGGGTCGCTCGATAATGGCGAAGTAGGGCGGAATAAGAGGAGCAAACGTGTATATAAGTGCGAAATTGAGCAAGAACTGCTGAGGGAAGAGGAAAAGGAAACAGAAATAGAAGGGTTTCCAGCCCCTATTATTGAAGCCAGTATTTTTACTAACAAGTATGATATCCTATTAGATTCGGGGTCTGAGATTACGGCAATTTCCCAGGAAACTTGGCAGGAAATTGCACAGAAATACCATAAATTAAATTTGCCGCGATTGCCGGTGAGCAAATTAAATATTGTAACGGCATGTAATAAAAGTGTGTATAAGGCAAATATACAGATCAAATTGCCGTTACAGATTGAGAATGAAGTGTGCTGGATACATGCATATGTAATAAACAAGCTAAATATTCCAGTCGTGATAGGGAACGATTTTTTGCATAAATATCGGATAAAGCTTTGTTTCCGGGAAGACATAATGATAAAAGAAAACGAGTATGGAGAAATAAGCAAAGTCCCATTTAAACAAAAAACAAAAAATCAGATTCAAATAAATGTAATTCAAGGAAGCGAGCGTGTGAGGAATTTCAACGTCAAAGAGTTAGGGAATATTGATTATACTCAGGATGCACTATCTAAAATTTTGGAATCTAAATTAAAAATTAGTAAATTAAGTATAAAGGGAAAAGAAGAAATAAGACGAATGCTAATAAACTACAAGAATGTTTTCGGAGAAACGTTAGGCCGATGTAATCAATACGAATACGAGATGAATGTAAAATCAGGGGAGACAATTTGTTGTAATAAAACGTACCCCATTCCCGAAAGTAAAAGACGGAATGTAGAGGATGAAATTCGGTCTATGATCAGTTCAGGGATTATTACTAGCTCTACGTCGCCGTATCGGAACCCTATCGTGGCGGTTACGAAAAAGAATGGTGATATCCGGGTCTGTTTAGACGCTAGATACATAAATAAAAATCTACTGAAAGAACACGAAGCGCCGCTGCCGATCGATCAGTTGTTAACACGGGTTAAGGATGCGCAATATATCAGCTCGATCGACTTAGCGTCAAGTTTTTTGCAAATTCCGCTATCACCAGAATCGAGAAAATATACTGCATTCACCTTCGAGGGAAGGTGTTATGAATTTACTAGAGTCCCATTTGGCTTAATAAACTCGGGGGCTGCATTCATACGGGCCATCAGAAAAGTTTTGGGGAACGACTGCGATGAATTTACCTTGTCATACGTCGACGACTTATTAGTATTTTCAAAAACCGAGGAAGAGCACGGGGAACACCTAAATCAAATTTTAAATAAATTGCAATCCGCCAATATGACGGTAAATTTGAATAAAACTGAATTGGCGCGGGGAGAAGTGGACTTTGTGGGATATCGACTGTCTGCTATGGGAATATCCATGATTCCCGAAAAAATCGAAAAAATAAAAAACTTTCCGTCTCCAAAAAACCGAAAGGAGGTCCAACGATTTATGGGGCTAGCAAATTTTTATCGAAAATTTATTAAGGATTATGCGCATTATTTAGAACCCGTAAGTAAATTAGTGGGGAAATCGGAAATTTTTATATGGGAGGAAAAAACAGAAAAAGCATTTCAGAATTTTAAAAGAAAATTTGCGAACGAAGTAAGTCTTCAATCGCCCGACTATACAAAACCATTTTACATGACGTGCGATGCATCGGGTATAGCAATAGGAGCCCAATTATACCAATATAAGGAGGGAACGCCCCACCCGATTATGTTTATCAGTCGGATTCTAAATAAATATGAAAGAAAGTACGGGATTACCGAGAAAGAATTATTAAGTATTGTGTACGCCTGTCAGAAATTTAAAATCATAATCCAAGGTTACAAAACTGTAATTGCGACGGATCATCAATGTTTGAAATTCCTTTACGAGTCGAAGTGGACGAACGAAAGACTGGTCCGTTGGTCGTTATATTTGCAACAGTTCTCATTGGAAGTGAAGTACCTTAAGGGAGAAAAAATACGGTTGCCGACGGTCTGTCTCGAATGTATGGAGAAGACGACAAAGACAATGAAGGATATGTACGAATTAATAAATTATCAATTAGTAAAGAAACGGGACTAAAATTTACAATAAGAGACATAGTCCAAGAGCAGAACAAAGATAAAGCGTGGGGAAAAGTAAAAGAAGGATTGGAAAAAACCAAAAGGCTACAAGAATTTTATAAGATCCACAGAGAGGTTTTATTCATAAAAACTAAACTGGAGGGAGATTGGAAACTATGTCTCCCAGAAAACTTATTAATTCCCATTATCTGGGAAACGCATAATTCTTTCGGTCATCCGGGAGTGAAAAGAATGATAGCACTGATAAGTGAAGATTGTGTGGCTAAAAATTTAAGTAGACAAGTTCGTGAACAATTAAAAAAAATGTCAGTTGTGTAAAAAATTTAAACCTGTGAATGAACGGAATAAATCTAGGATGAAATGCATCATAAGCGAAAACCCTCTCGATTTAGTTTCCATTGATGTTAAAGGTCCATTACCAAAGGTTGGGAGAGTGGATAAATTATTAGTAATATATGACGTATTTACAAAATACACGAAAATTTATACAATTGGGCGAGCTACCACGGGAGTTATGATCACAAAAATGGCTGATTATTTACGAAATGTTGGGAGACCAAAGGCAGTAATATGCGATAACGCTACGATCTTTAGAAGTAAAGAATGGGAACGGTATTGTCAGAATGAGAATATCGAACTAAGGCATACCTCTACATATTCCCCAAAATGCAACCCGGTCGAAAGAATAAATAGAGAAATAACAAAATTATTACGACTCTATGCGCATAAGCGACACAACTCTTGGATTAAGTACATAAAACGGATAGAAGACATTTTAAATTATCTTCCGAATACCGTCACTGGATTTAGTCCACAATATTTATTAACGCGAAAGTATCCTGAGAGAAGAATTAAAACAAATATCGAATATCCAGATAACCGAAAGGAAAATTACGAGCTGGCGCTCCAAATAGCACGAGAAAGAATAGAAAAAGCAGCATTAGCGAGGAAAACGAGAAATGATAAACTGGCCGGTACCGAATTTAAAATCGGTGAGAAAGTTTTCGTTAAAGTTCATACACTGTCGAACAAACAACAAAAAAAGTGCCAAAAATTAGATCTGCTTTATGAGGGACCGTATTTGATTAAACGAAAAATTTTCGACAATGCCTTTGAATTATGGGATGAGAATAAGAACCTCAGTAGAGGTATTCATAATTTTGATAATTTAAGACCAGCGAAGTAGACTGTGGAGAAGTTTTTGATGACAAGCTGCGAAAGTGTCCAGCACTTAATAATCAGTATTGGCTGCAGGTCGATAAGCGAGCTGCTAGCACATACGATGGTAAAATGTAAATATATAAATATATAAATAGTGGAATATGGTATTTTACTTTGTAATATAATTTAAATGTATATAGTTCAGGGATAAAAGGGATTGAGCACCGATCCGAATAAAGAAATGTGTAAATAATAGAGGAATACCATCGCCAAAGTGTAGGTGAATATTTAGTTTAAATTACGCGAATCTCGTGGTAATTGTATATTTTGAAACGAGCACCTGTAGAAGGGGATCGGAAAAAGAAAAACTATCTTTGTGCGAGTGACCGTATATGGTTATAACGACTATTATTCGTTGTCGGGAATTTCTTAGGATTTCTCCGAATATAAGGCTAGGCTAATAAAAAAACCATTAAAATTTGAAGGGTGATGACCGCGGTCAATGGTTTAGTGTTCTTATAATAAAATGGTCGATCAGCGTTTCTCACGCGTCGATACATTTCCGAGTATCTGTGCCAAGAGAAAATGGTGTTCAGGTAAAGCCGGAACATCGCCCAGTGTTTACAAATACATTGGCCGTAGTTAACAAAGAGCGGATAAGTAAAAGACCAGTTTTTAGGAAAAGCTATAAATAATATCCGATTCATAAGATCGGTGCGAAAAAAAAAAAAAAAAAAAAAAAAAAAAAGGGTCGTTATGAAGAAAGACATTAGTGAGGTAGGTTGGCCAATAGTCCCGGAACATTTTCAAAAGAACAAAATCGATGGTCAGAGTTTCTCAGGAAAACAATGAGGCGAGCGCCGTAGAAACGTGAGCGGTGTTTTGGTAAACAAAGTACAACGGCCGTCCTAAGGGCAAGGGCCCGAGCAGGTAAAGCGAGCGGCGAAGCAAAATAGGTTGGCATGTCGAACACATACGAAAAGAGAATGGAGCGACCATTTAGTCGAAATAAATAAAATTGATTAAAATGGCTATTAAACGACTGCCTACCCTGTAAATAAATGTAAATAAATTTTAATTACAAAAAAAAAAAAAAAAAAAAAAAAATTTATATAAAATAAAATTTTTTTTCTTTTCGATGGGCGGGGATCTGTAATGTGTCCATTACATGGGTATTAAAAAATAATAATAAATAAAATAATAATAAAAAAAAAAATATAATAATAAAAATAATGTGGAATGTGTGGTGCGGGTGCGGATGTGAGCGCGCATGAAACTGTTGTCGGTGAGGGGTGGCCAATCGCCGTTCAGAAAAAAAACAATAAGATCTACCTGATTCGGCCAACACGGACCGGAAGGCGGTCGGAATAGAAATGACGACAAAAGAGAAGATTTTTTAGACGGAAGTGAGTGGTCTTTTGGCTGGATGAAGTTAGTCTCTAGTTTTCGCACTTTTGAATCGAGTCGTTTGCCAACGTTCGTTAGTTTTGGGTTTACCAGCAATCTGCGGAGGAGTCCTGTGCGACCTGCTAAGAGAAGTAGTTAGTTTTGGCAGAAGTTTCGCGTTCGGTCAAGTTGAAAAAGACAGTTATTTGTTCGAAAAGTAAAACTCCGAAATTCGCGACCTTATTAAAGAATAGTTGGAAACGATCGAACGTCCGTTAAAAGAATCAACGACGAATCCAATTGTTCCGTGACAACCGACCGCCGCATCGTCAACCTACGGATCACCCCGGATATCCACCGACAACAGTGATACGTAGAATTTTGTATTATATTTGTATATATCGGTTTATATTAAATTTTATCCGTATTATCCGAATTAATCATTGTTTTTCAGCGGTCGACCGGTAACGAAAGATAGGTGTGATCCAGTTTATTTTAATATATTGTTTATGCTTCAAAATTTCAAAAAACTTAAATTATTCTTAACTTAATAAAATCTAAATAAATAAAATCCACGAGCGTAAAACCTCGTGGTTGGCATCCCTGGATTTAAATTAAAAGCGGTGACTAGTTGAATAGTACCGTTTCAACTGATATCTCAAATATTCGAAATTTTGGGCCAAAACCGCCGTATAAATTTTTTTAATCAACTGTTTTTTTTAGAAGCCATTCGTAGCCTTTAACTTTTTTTAATAATTTGCTACCGGGAATACTAAAATCCTTACTCAAACACTGCAGTTTGCTGCTGCTCGGCCTCTTCAAAACGATGGCTGTATATTATAGTTGAGAAAAACTTTTTGTTAGATCACGACGAACTGGTTATAGAAAGATCAATAATCTTCAGCTAAATGTGAAACGTGGACTATTTTCTGTTGGACCGTGATAAACATCTTTCACCCAAAAGAAAGAAAGAATCTTTACATAAATACAATTCCAGATAAAACAAACATTTTTAAAACCAAATACCCACTATCACTAATAAATTTTGTGCTCTTTATAGACATGTACAATGGAAGCAAATCAGTAATAGAAAATGCTAAGGAGTTCACTGATGATTTACCAGGTCTATTAAACATGATGACTGAATCGTACCCGTTTTTACAACACAAAGGTACAAAAAACCGATTCACAAGAATCATACGCACTCTAGAACAAGACACAAATAACACTGCTTCACGGAATTGTATCACAAATTACTATTTTTACTATTTAATGAGTAACAACATAATCCTACAGTGGAATATAAACGGATTATCGTTACACTACGCAGAACTACAACGTGTCACCCTAAAACAACCAATAATCATTGCCTTGCAAGAGACCCATTTAAAACCATATCAAAGTTTTAATTTACGAGAATACCAAACATTTCGCCTAGACGACTCCAGCCGCCTTGTTGCAGCGGGTGGAGTATCAATTCTAATTCATAGCTCCATCTCCTGTTATCAGGAAGTAAATATTAATACAGAATTGCAAGTTATAGCAGTAACAGTGAAGCTCTCTTCAAAAATTCATGCACCGAAAATCACTATATGCAACATTTATCTCCCTCCAGATTTATCATTAAGCAGAGATCACTTACAAACAATCGTTAAGCAACTTCCAAAACCATATATAATCCCAGGTGACTTCAGTGCTCATAACAAAACATGGGACTCAACATACAATTCTAAAAGAGGATGCTTAATCGAAAAATTATTTCTATTCGACGAACAACTACTCTTATTAAACCCCAAAAAACATCCAACTCACTTTAACGCGGCATCTAAAACTATGTCCACGTTAGACCTAGTCTTCGCTACAGCATCTTTAGGTGGAAGATTTAAAACAGAAGTCCGTCACGATCTATGCGACAGTGATCATTTTCCAATAATCACATCATCACTTGGCAATCGTACCACATGTCCTCAAACTTTTCCATCGAAATGGAGAATAGAAGATGCTAACTGGGAAATATTTAAAAGTGATACGGAGATCACTTTCGATCACAAAGAAGAACTGTCAGAAGACATTGGGAACTTTACATGTTTCGTCCTATCTGCCGCAGCGAAGTCAATCCCAAAGACATCAGGAAAAATACGTCAAAAATCTGTTCCGTGGTGGTCAAAAGATTTGCATTTGGCTATACAGAAACGGAGAAAAGCATTTCGTAAGTTCCGCAGATCAAAATTAAAAGAAGACTTTGAAGCATTTAAAAAGCAAAGAGCCGAAACACGACAAGCAATTAGGAAAGCCAAAACGGAAAGCTGGAATAAATTTATTTCTGAGATAAACTTCAAAAGTTCGTTAAAATCAGCATGGGCAAATGTTCAAAAAATACAGGGTCGGAAACAATTATCTCCAATAACTTCGATAGACGACGACGACACGACAATCGAAGAACCTATCCATATTGCAAACAGGTTTGCGGAATACTTCGCTTCGATATCATCTGATCATAACTGCTCACAACAGTTTTTGAATATCAAAAATAATGCAGAAAAAACTTCAATCCCTTTCAATAATAATAACGAAGAAGAGTATAATATAAATCTGACATGGCAAGAACTAACGTCATGTATTAATAGCCACATTCATAATACGGCTCCCGGACCAGACAATATTCACCCACTAATGGTAAAACATCTACACATTACAGCACTAGAGTATCTTTTAGAAATCTACAACAAAGCTTTTAAAAATTCGATATTCCCTGCTTGCTGGAAAATCGCTATCATAATCCCCACCCCCAAATCGAATACAAACTCCTCTATTAACAACTATAGACCAATAGCACTCACAAGCATACTGGGTAAAATATTAGAACAATTGTTAAACAAAAGGCTCTCATGGACACTTGAAACCAACAAGATACTATCTATCCACCAATATGGTTTTATACCGCAACGATCAACACAGCTAGCGGTAAATGACCGTCATGAATGTAAAAAGATCATTCATAAATTCGAATTCCACAGTCGCAGTTTTTTTCGATTTTTCTAAGGCTTATGACCGTATATGGCGGTACCTCATCCTCAAAAAACTACATCAAATCGGAATAGATGGTAATTTAGCAAACATAATCAAAAATTTCCTTACTGATAGAAAGATTCGCGTTCGAATAGGCAACATTCTATCAGAGGAAAGAACAATCTCCAACGGGGTACCCCTCAAGGATCACCCTTGAGTGCTACTTTGTTCCTGCTTGTGCTAAATAATATTACTTCAGTTGTTGAGAAGCCAATTTCTATCAGAATGTTCGCCGATGATGTTAGCATATCTCTTCAAACATCGTCGCTCGAAATCGCTAAACAAATAATACAGCCAACGATAGACAACATAAATACCTGGAGCCACGACCATGGTTTTCTAATATCCGCCGAGAAAACAAACTACATAATCTTCTCAAATAACAAAAGAAAACAACAAAATATAGTTTTGACACTGCGTTCCAAACCAATACCAGAAGTACAAACAGTTAAGTTTTTAGGAATCCTGCTTGATAAAAAACTATCATGGAAGGACCATATAATGTACATACGATCGAAATGCATCCGCTCTCTAGGAATTCTCAAGTTGCTCAACCATTCTGATGTAGGATTCAGCAGAAGAACACTGTTACATTTATATCGATCCCTCATCCGAACAAAATTGGACTATGGCGCTCAATTTTATAATTCAGCAAGCCGCACAACCTTAGGAAAACTAAATTGCATTCATCATCAAGGCATTAGATTAGCGACAGGAGCGTTCAGAACCACACCTACGACAAGCCTCTGTGTAGAAGCTAACGAACCTCCCCTTAAATATCGAAGAATGATCCAAACTGCAAATTTCCTAATCGCCACAGCAGCTATACCAGATTTACCAACAGGAAATCTTCTATTTAACAACTATTATCGAAATAAGTACAAATCAACCCAAAAGTAAGATCAACATATTGCATTTAAATTTGAGGAAAATATCCGAATCTCCTATACCACGAAAACATACCGCTCGCTTCCCCAGATCGCCGTACGTCCTGCACCATGGTCGAAACCGACAATCCAAATCATCGACGAGCTGTTAAAGTTATCAAACAACTGCGCAAGTACTGTAGACATGCAGTCAAAATTAAATAGTATTTTAGGACGATATCCAAACAGTGTACACTGTTACACCGATGGATCAAAAACAGCAATGGCAGCCGGAGCAGCTTTCTTCATTCCTAATACAATAAGTAAAGCTGTAAAACTACCGTCGTGGAGCTCAGCTAAAACTGCTGAACTATATGCAATATACCTTGCATTGCAAGAAATATCGCGAATACATACAGAGTACCAGTTCATAATACTAACTGACTCGTCTAGCGCTCTTGCAAATATTCAATTAATATATAACACCAACCCGATAGTGCAAAGAATCCAAAAAATAATAACAGAATTACTTTCCAATGGACTGGATATTCTATTCGTATGGATCTCAAGTCATAAAGGGTAACGAAATCGCAGATAAATTAGCAAAGAGATTGAATTCGCTGTCCCTGTATACTAATACCGAAACCATAATAACCACAGATGATCTAAAGAAAACATATAAAGAGAAAATTATAAATTTGTGGAATGCAGAATGGAGTTCGACTTCATCCACAAACCATCTCAGAAGCATAAAAGAAAAGATCGAGGAATGGGAGTCATCTGATCGAAAATCACGAAAAGAAGAAATAATTTTAACTAGATTAAGACTCGGACATACCAATGTGTAACCCATTCATACCTTTTCAATAACATACCACCTCCATCCTGTCCCTTTTGTAACACTCCTCAGCTTACTCTTCGACATATCCTAACAAATTGCAATAATTTATCCGAATCCCGCCAAAAATTTAATCTGTCCCCAAACCTATCCCATTTACTACGAAATAATAGTTCATATATAAATGACCTCTTCCTATTCCTCAAAAAATGTAATTTATATTATACTTTATAATTAACAACATAAGCGCGGCTTGATAACCTCATTGTTGTGTTAAAGTCGCATAATAAAAAAAAAAATATTTTTTTTATGAATTTCCTAGTACAGATTTAAACGGGCATTAATACACGGACGAAGCCGTGGGGCACAGCTAATAAAATTATAAATACAATAATACTTAATAAATTTAAGTAAAAGTTCTAGAAGTATTTTCAGGAATTTTGCTTTTTCAGCTAACATAAATCTAACGTTATTTACATCTCTTTAATTGAGATAAAATCTTTTCGGCGTTCATTACACCACCATCCGCTTCATAACTGTTTCATTATTTCACCATCATTGGTTTTATCGTTATTGATAATTTTTTTTTTATATAGGTGCAAATATTTAATTTTCCACATATTTCGTTCAATCTGAAAGTTATAATTGATGTTTTATCAGTTTCATAGTCCGCTTTTAGTAGTCCATTACTATATTTCCGTCTTTTTAGATCAGTGTAATTTAGGTGTTTCAGATTTAGATGACGTATTTTGCGTTCATTTCTACTAATATTTCCTTTTTTCCACAGCTAAAATAGGTGAATTAGGACTTCCCAAGAATCCAATAATATATACTTAACTTCATCTCCGCTAAGATAATTCCATCATGTTATATTTTATTTTCCAAATTAAAATCAAATATTTGAGTAACTTTTAATATTCCTTGATTTGCTTTCTCAGCTGAATATAAATTATTTAATTTTTCTCCATATTCCAAACAAACAATACAAAATTTATCTTTATTAATAGTTTTTTTTTTTTTAAAAGATAAAAAATTCTCGAAAACATTTATATAGAATATTCGTTTATGTTTATTCAGTGTTTAATTTCATTATTCTTCCGATCTCCTAATTACTAGAATTGTAAAAAAAGGGCGTTTTTCTTTTTTTACTATTGGTAATATTTAGCCGCCGCAGCATATTTTATATAAATAGAATAGGAATTCGTAAGGAACAGTCAAAAATGCATTCATTTTTTGCTTCAAATGATGTTTCCTTATTAAAAATATCGTTTTTGGCTATTTTTACTTTTTTGTTTTTTCCCGGGTTGAAAAATTCCCGACTGGGTGGCCACCCTGACAAGTGTTTATAGTAATCTTCTTGTACATTAAAGAATATATATTTTATAGTGTGTGGTATTGAGTACTCTGTTACGGTAAACATTACTGCTTAAAAATTAACATTTTTGTCGATAAATACACCGTACACTGTAACTTCATAATTATATCCGATATCGTGCCAAAGGTTTACGTTCTATTAACTTTGTTCCGTATTATTCATTTATTAAAAAAAGTTAAAATACAACTAAATCCATCGAGTTGAAGTGAAAGCTTTGTCAGTCTTTTTAGAAATAGAAAAACTGTAATCGATTTAAACAAAAATGTAAAATTTTACGAATTAATACATTCATTACCGCATTTTATTTATTTCGGAAGTCAATTTAGATAACACTTTCGAATAAAACAAACATTCTACAACATCCAAAAACGTTTTAATAAGATCTAGTAAACGTTAAATTAATGTCGTACATTTTTAAAAAAATTAAACATAATTATAATCTTCTGCCTCGTCGACCACCTTTCCTACGTGTAGCATCGGAAGGAATTGGTGTCACGTCTTCTATACGCCCGATTTTCATATTTGATCGAGCTAAAGCTCTTAAAGCTGACTGTGCACCGGGGCCAGGAGTTTTGGTTTTATTTCCACCCGTTGCTCTAAGTTTAATGTGTAGAGCTGTAATGCCTACTTGTTTGCATTTCTCAGCCACATCCTAAACAAAATGTATCTATCTTCAATTGCATGAAAAATTATTTGTTTTAGGTTACAAATATATGATCATTTAATTTCCAGATCCTTGAATTTTTTTGTACAATTAACAGAAAATAGACTGTTTTTTTTTTTTTTTTTTGAAACATTACAAAAAGCAAACATCAAATTAATCACTTCTAAATTAACAAGTTTAATTAATAAAACACATAAAAACATTATCTATAAAATATTTGAATTATTACATTACCCAATCCGCTTCTTAATATCTTCATGATCATGGTATGGTTTACATGTCGGATGTTATATAAAATTAAAATATTACTTTATAGAAAGTGATTTTATGTTTTATTAATTAATCAATAAGGAAAAATGTGTGATTTAAATCGTAACATTAATTGTGTTTAACACAACTTCTTTATAATACCTGAGCTGCTAACATAGCGGCGTATGGCGATGCCTCGTCTCGATCAGCTTTGACTTTCATACCTCCGGTTACTCGAGCAACTGTTTCCCTTTAATAAAAATATAATGCGATATAGAGGTATCATACGAATAAAATATAAATAACCAATTTTTTGCTTAATTTAAAATTTCATTATTTTTAACTGCCTTATTAAAGTGTATAACTGGTATTAAAAAGATATTAATAGAAAATGGTGTAGCGATATTTATTACATTTCAAAATATTTATCTTTATGATTTGAAACAATTTCAAACGCATAGAAATATACACAATTTTTATAAATCATCAGTCGGAAAGTATAATACTAATATTATATGATAATTATATAGCTGTTGCAAACCTACTAGTTAACATAAAATAGTTAAGAAATTTTAATGTAGAACAACATATGTTTAAAACTGTTTTTTTTTTTTTTTTAATTGTTATATTACTAGTAAAACTAAATATTAACGGAACAAAATATTCCGCTATTAATTATATGTTTTCATTTTAATAAAATTACATTTATCACATTAACAATGAACTTTAAAACACTATTTACTGTCATTCTTAAAATTCTCATTATAATATCGTTGGAAAAATGAAACATCTGTTTTCTGTAATATATTGTTATAAATTTGCTATTTTTTTGTCTTAAAACAATATATATTTACTATGTTATCAGTACAGTTTAAAACTTTTATACTTTTTTTTTGTTTGTATTTATATACAAGTAGGCTGTTGTATTTTTTTCTCTCACATAGATATATAAAAAATACATCAAGATATTGTAATTCCTGAGTTATTTTATCAGTATTTAAACGGGGTTTTTTGATATATTTATACAAAACTTATTTAACCACACTTTTCCTTCCTACCATTGCAAACATCGGGACCCATCTTTAGTTGAAGAGAAATTTATAAAATTGTTTAATTTTTGTTTTTCAAACGAAAACTTTTAGACCATGCAACATGTTTAATCCACGTATGTCTTAATTGCTACCGAAAGAAATTAATCATATAAGACACGCCCAATTCCCAAATAAAAAGAAAAAAAAAACGTTTATTCATCTAGTAAAAAAAAAAAAAAAAAAAAAAAGTAACAAAAAACAACAGTCGAAACATCAGTTATTGAGAACAGTGATCTATGGTATAGATAGTAATTAAAATAACTATGTGCCTGTATATGTTCCACATAATGAGTGCAGAACGTCGGCACGTATTTTATTGTGGGTTGTACGGATGGACGGATTGTTATTCAACTCGGTTATAAACCTCTGACCACGATCGCTGCTATAATTAATGCTGATATCACTGCCGACTGTAATCGGTACAGAATCGTATCCATTTTCACACACAAATGGAAATGCAGATGTTTTCAAATATTTAATCTAAGACAACAGTTAACGTTTTCAAAGGGACATGTTCACTCCGTCGTGGCCGGTTGCAATGTTTTTAATTTTCACCATTTCTTGATCTAGTTTACTTCTATTTGATCTTTAATTGCTGGTAATATACATTTTAAATTTATCTTTTTTATTTCTCTTTTATTGTAGTATGATTTCAGAATTGATTTGATATATAATTTCCTTTAAACAATTTTTAAAATAACTTTTGGTGTCGCTGGGAGCGAGGAATGATATTAAAAAGCAGCAAGACAATAGTTTTACTCGCAAGGCTTGGAAATATTGCAATTTAAATTTTTTCAGAGCAAAACATTCTATTTTTTTAAACTTTCATAATCTTTTTTTAATATTAGCATCAATTTTTCAGCTTATTTCCTCCCAACCATTTTGAATACTGTGAATAAGATGTAGTGTTCGAAAATTTAAATTCCGCTGCTTAAATACAAAGGAGATACAATGAATGAAAAGAATCAAGATGTTTCTAATCAGTACGGTAGTTTGCGAGAGCGAACGCGATTTGATTCCGATAATTCTCGAAGATAACAGCAACTGTGTCAGCACTGTTTTTACAAGTCGTGTCGAACATTTGCAAGTACACAATTATATTTACTGCTTCAATTACCACAAACCTTTGTTGACTATCACTAGAAAATTCGTTTCCGCAGTCATTTTATTTTTTAATTAAAAACTCACTGACTTAGGTTTTGTTTTACTCCGGAAATAAAATGTTATGCGATGAACAATACTAATTCTACGTTTGAACAACATTCATTCGTTAATAATACACCGGTTTTTAACATAAAAGGCGAAGCCTTAACACATGTTCATGATTTCCTTTTTGAACAGGAATATTTTACATTTTAAATTGCGCTTAAACCCCTTATTTACATTAGGATCCGCGATTATGAAAGAAAACTATCATTTAAAGGTAATTTGAAAATACTGCTGTAGTAATAATTTGCTTGCTTATATACCTCATCATTATATCCTCAACCATTCGGTTGGTGGGCAACCTGTTCTCACATTTTTAGATGTACAGATATAGGTTGTATACTAAGCAATTATTATATTGTAAACATTAAACGATCATCATCTTTTGTTACATATCTATTGATGGGCGAGTGGAGAGGGTTAAGTTTAATTATATTAAATTTATAATATAAAGTATGAAAAATATTCCAACTGCTTCTTTAAGTAATTTATGTTTATTTAAATTAACAATTATCGATATAGAATTATATATATATAATGAAATAATTATTTTCCATTACGGCATTCCGCGGTCGATTAGCCTAGACCGCGAGAATAGATAATACAAATAAAATTAAAGAAATCAAATATTTAAGGAATAGCCTTTTTTCTTTTAATGAGAAGCATTCTTATATAAAAATCCCGTTAGTAAATATAATGTCGCGATGTTGGAAAATATGTCATTATCATGGTTCTAATTAAGCACATTTTTCAGAATCTTACATCAAATGAATTATACGTTTCAAATGCGATTAACAAGAGCGGCCCATTGGATAGTGATAGGTAATTACGAGATGTTTTTTAGATTTCGATTATTCTGATCACTTGAAATTTCTCGATTATAAACAATCAGAACACTATAACAGAATATTTTTGGCGGTTAAAATAAATCCATTAGTGATGGGTCTCCGTTTAATATGGATGGGAAAAATATAATTAGAAAAATACATAAATGCTAATCTTATATAAATGTGTAATTTATATTGAAATATTATATACAGAGTAGTAACTTTTTATGTATTTAAAATTTATAATCTTTTTGGTATATTAAAAACTTGATAAAAATCATGTTTAATCGATATACAAAATAATTTATATTCAAATAATCAAACGTAACACTAATTAAATTTAGTAAAGGTTCCGATAAATCCCCTCCAGTTCGTATTAGCTTTTTTAGTCCATATTCCTACGTACAGTGTTGTCCTTATTTGGTTCATTACTAGTTTAACTGCCATGCAGTGAACTATCGATAAATTTATTTTCAGTTAAAGAAAAGAAAAAGAAATACAATTTGTAATTTTTGGGTTATAAAATATTTAAAATTTAATATAATTTTAAAAAATTCCATATTATTCCTGTATATATATATTTAAATTAATTATAAATTTTTTAAATTAACTTTAAAATAAAGGCACGGTTTAAGAACAATTAGTGTAATTATTTATTTTTAGTTTTAAAAAAGTTATAAATTTGCGATTAAATTATTTTATTGTTAGAAAATTGATTATTTAAATTTGAAATAATCTTTGAAATAAGGAGGAAATTCTAACGATTACATATATCAAAAAAGGGAAAAAAGTGTGGAACACTTCAGTCACCCTTGCATAGGGGTCAAAATAATCTCTGTATCGCTCCAATTTTGGTATATTTTTTTTGAATATTAATTGTAAAAAGTTGAATCTAAAATGTAAGCAATTTTGGAATAATTAGTTAATGTTGATTTTAAAAAAGTTATCAATTTGTGATTAAATTATTTTACATCGTGATAAATTTGTTTTTACTTTAAAAATTTTAAATTATTGTTTCAAAGACTTTTACAAAATTCTTTACTAATAAAGGAGTATTAATCTAAATTTTAATTTTGTTAGTTCACACACTATAAGTAAGAGTAAATGTGAACAAAGCAAAATTGAATTGGAGGAAGTAATCGAAACGCTTGCCATTGTATATTTGGAAAATAAATAACCGCGGTTCAGTTAAAAAATATATCATTAAAAACTTCATTTGCTGATGTCTCGAATCAAACATCCGAATAAATATTTCATCGTAAATTATAATTGGGATTTGACAGTCAATTTTCATTTTAGATTTTAGTTATAGAAAAAACGGTTAATCCCCTCCTATATTATAGTATGTATCGATATTGTTGAAAACTGATTTATTTCATCGCCTAGAAGTTAAAAGAAAAAGAAAATCTGAACGTAAATTACTAAGCTGGAAAAATTAATGAACTTACTAAAAACGATTTTAGAAACTGATAAAAATTATATCGAGCAAGAAATAAGGGAACTACTGTTATCTAATGCAGAATGTGTCCGTACCGATGGAACTAAAACCAGAGATTTACTAAAAATCCTCAGTAATATATGCAGAATAGGTTATGTTATCGACGTTCAATATGTATAAGAACGAGAGGAACAAACTTAAGTGGCACTTCGATTAAAGGAATCTTTTTTCTAAACGTGTCATATTACTAAAGGATCTTTGAATTTAAAAGAATATTTTAATGGTCACGCGAGAAATCTGTTTTTTTCTTTTCTTTTCATTTCAGTGAGTACATAATCGTTCTGTATATTTTTTTCTTTCCAATTTCACTCCAATGAAAGAAACTTTTATTCTTTCTATAATTGCACCAATTAAGCGACCCCTCTTATGAGTTAAGTTCTTAGCTTTTGCAATTTTAACAGTGTACACGAATTTTGTATCAGAAAACAACGGTTCTTATTAATAACACCGCTCTTGTATACTTTTCAACTTCTAAATTTGTATTGGACAGAGTCACGTGTATGTTAATTTTCCCCGTTTAGTCAGTTAAATTTTTTATTTTATTTTCTTTTTATACCTACATGAGAAATTCTATATCACGATATGCTCATATCAACCCACTGTTGGATGTAGGCAATCCCTGGCGGGATAAGTTGGCTTAATCTCCCGTGCTGGCTAGGTAGATTGGGAGATGCATTTTATATCTGCTGCCAGGTTTTCATGGTAATAGTTCATATGCGATGCTAATGAAGATGTGTAAGACTACACTCGGAACTGATTGCAATCGCTCGGTAGTCCCGCGTTTGTCTACCTACTATACACCAACTAACGCGAGTATAGGGGTGTACGTGGTAGTTTGCCATTGCCTACCACGTAACTATTAGCGTTTATTTAATTTTAATTTCTCGTAATGACTTTTGTCGTTGCTCGGGGTCGAACCCAAGACCTCCGCAACGGAAGTCAAGCGCTTTAGCAACTAGGCCATCGCGACGGCAATTCTATAATATACAAAAGTATAAACAAAGAATTTAACATTATGTTGTGGCATTTTCATGCTAAGCTATACAAGAATATATTTCATAGGAAGGGTACAACAAAGATAGTGTCATATTTTAGTACAAATGAAAGGACTATCATTGAACAGAAAAAAAAAAAAATTATTTTAGTGGGAAGTTTTTTGACGCTGTCATGATAACGCAATATGCATCTGCAGTACAACGTGCTAATCATCTTACAATAAGAAAATAGTAATTAAATAAATACAAAAATAAATAACTAATTAATTATATACCACGTATGTTGGTAAGTTAAAAACTGTATATAATAATAAAATATTTTGTTAATATGATTAAAAAAACTGAATTAAACCAAAATAGTTATAGCCGTAAGAATCATTTAATTATTAAAATTAAGCCTAGTAGAAATCATTTGTGCCCATCATTCCTGTCAACTAAAAACCGACTGTACTAAATAAGGCTCCTTGTTTATTGTAGTGAGTTTGAAGAACGAGGAAATAATAGTTTGCAGTTAAATTATCGAATTTATATTCAGTCTTACTTTTATCATTAATTGCTTGTTTTCATTTTAATATAGATTTCTGTGTTAATAAAGTTAATATTTTAATAAAGTGATACTCATTTAATCGACAACAAGTTAAATACTTAGGGTATTAATATAGACTCAAAATCAAACTCTATATAAATGTTAAAAATATTGAAACAACAAAAAATTATACATATTAGATTTATAAATAACGTTGAACTTATTCTAAACTTTTGTATCACTTTATATAAGACCTAATAGTACATTTATATATTTATGTAAGATCAAAATTAAATATCTTGTACAAACAATATTAATGTTTTACTAAAGCATAATAATTTTTGGTTTTTAGACTGGATTTTGTAATTAACTGTAAATTGATTGACTTAATATCATAATCAAAACACTGCAATATAATTATTGTTTTTAATTTAATTATTTTACATTATTAAATTTTAATGGACATTTTTCTGAAGTTCAAAATTTTCTTTACAAAAATTATAAAACTAAAAAAATTTTCTAAGTCATATTTCAATTTTTCTTATAATTAGAAACAACAAATCTTAAAACTGAATATAAAGATAAAATAATTTACCGTCTTTTATGTCAACGGGCCAAATATCATCTTTCATATTTACTATTAAATTTTTTTTTGTTCTGTATTATATAAAAATTCATACTTCCTAACCATTTTAATTAGTTTTTCCATTATACAGGAAAGAAATAAAAAAAGGGACAAATATACAAATTACAAACAGTATATATATCTATATCTATATATATCTATATATATATAAATAAATTGAAAATGGCAAAGAAATGTTATATAAAAGACAACTATTATATCAAATATGTATATGAAACACTTGAAATGCGCGGATGTGTTTTGAAAAACTCGCTCAACGACCGATCCGAACGAGAAATTACTTTTCCTCGCTCGCCTCTTTCGACAATTTCTCGCTAAAATGGTCAGTATTACATTTAAATGTACACTAATCGATTTTCAGAAAACACATTACACATTTCATATTTCACATTCCTCGCTGCAATGGGCAACGGGCCTAATAGTAACCTAAATTGAAGATTCTTTTGGTACTTAAACAGTTTGCATAAATTCATTTGTCATACTAACGTTTTTAAAAACTGATTACGAAGGTCCACTGCTATTTTATATTTAAGAATCTTTAGAATGGCATTTTGAACTCATATGTATCCAGATGTGTTATGCACGCAATTTATTTAAAAAAAAACAAAAAAAAAACACTATTTTACCCACTGTCAAAATAGAGTAATTAATGTTTCCCAGCAACTTTGTTTAAAATCGCAAGTAAATGACAACCGAGAGTTAAGTTCGTAATTTTTAGTTCAAACTAAAACAGGAATTTAAAATAAATATAAGCAAGTATTAGCCAATGATATCACAGCATAAACAAAGAAAAGAAAAAACTTACACCTTGAAAATTACAGTAAAAAGTTGTTAATACCTTCCTGATAAATCTGTAACATGAACGAACGTATCATTGAAACTAGCAAAAATGTGGGCAACACCAAACACATTTTCACCTTCGTTAACCTGGGGTCCAAGTGAAACTTGCACTTGTTCTTGCTGTTGTTTACCTTTTCTAGGAGCCATATTATATCCTGTTAATCCTACAAATGTAATAAATTAAAATTATTACTGAACTGGAAAAACATTACAATTCAAGTTAAATAAGAAAAACCTACATTCAATAAATGAAGTTTCATTAACGGCAAATTAAAATGTCTTTGCATTAGCAAAAAATTTATAAATAATTATCCTACCTTTATAACAGCTCGGACAAAATTTTTAAAGCATACCGCTACTAATCACTTAACTAAAATTTTAAACGTGGTTTAGGTTTCTTTCCGTATTCATATCGAAAAAATAAAAATCGATAAGTTAGTCGATACAGTTAAATTTAATTCTATAAAAGTAAAAGTTTTTAAATTACGTTAAATATTATATAAATATATTAAAGAATACAATTTATTTATCCATATATAAATATAACTCAGTTTTTTTAATCAAAATTATTGTACCATTTTAAAATATTTTTAATTATTACATTTTATAAATATTTCGAAATATTTAAGAAATTAAACACAAATTAAAAAATGAAATTATGAATAAATGTTTTATAACGTAATTTTATATTAAATAACAATAATATTTTTATATTGGTTCATTTGTTTTGCTTTTTGTTCCATTTGTGTTTTGTTTTCGGTAAGTCAACTGCTTGTCACATTGTGTAAAGTCTATAAACAAGTTGTAGTCGGAATTTTTGTTTGATTTTATTTAGTTTTCAAGTTAAATTTTTGTTAAAATTGTTTTATATTATTAGAATGGGTCGAAAACGAAAACATGGTGATGACGAAACTGAGTATGATCCTCCATCGTCTCATTTGGTAGTTAGTCATATTCAAAAGCAAGAAAAAAGATTAATCGTTATATTAGAAAATGCGCAATTAGAAACTATAAAAGTATGTTTTTCATTAGATTGATTTGTGTTTATATTTTAATTCTATTATTTATGCTTTCAAAATATTTGTAGAGCGGTAAAATTTGTTTTACTTTTTAAGTACACATTTGTATTTTATTTATACGCGTAAGCGAAAATTAGAGGGCGCGTGGAACCTTTCTAAAGTTCAACGAACAATTTCCGAAAATGTAGATTGTTTCTGAATACATTTACTTCATATAAACATTAATTGACCCAAACGTGTAGTTTCTTTTTAAAAGTTATACAATAGGAAAATATTGTATATGTGAAGATCATAATATGTTGTTAATTGAATGACCGAGAATTCTAATTAAAATAACACTTGTAAATTAAGAGTGAGAATTAGAAATCATGCGAACACGGATGAAAATCATGTTGGATATAGTATTTTTTATTAATTGTATTCAATTTATTTTGTTCATATTATTGAATAAATGTTATAATTAATTATATTTATTATTTTTTAGTAATTCAAAAGGCAATTAAAAACTGCGAAAATTTTATGAAATAAACGAGACGTTTGAAGATTTTTTTTTCCAAAATGAAAAAGCGTCTTGTTTACAAATTTATTTACTTATTCATATATTTTGCTTTTTTTTTCAATTTTCTTTTAGTTATTTAATAAGTAAATGTGTGTGTTATATACATAACTGAAAATGATGGATCCTAAAATAAATTATTCTCGAATTTTTATCTTCAATAGTTTTATCATCAATGCTGTAATTTTTTTAGGCGGGAAAAAGTTTTCAATTAATGAATTGTGATGATCATGTTAATATTTTAAGAAAATTAAATAGAGATTCTGGAACTTGTCGTCCTGATATTGTTCATCAGTGTCTTTTAATGTTGAATGACAGTCCTTTAAATAGAGCTGGATTACTTCAAGTAAGTTGAATAAAACATTACATTAAGCTACTGACAATTTTTGATAATTCCGATATACGAATTTATTTGTATGTATAAGTATTTAATTGAAACATTTCGCAAGAATTGCTAAAGTAATTTGAATGTGCACATTATGTCATCGGAAAGAGCTCAGTTCTAAAGACTAATGAAAAATAATAGAACCTTGAAATTTATAGTTATTATCTAAATAGAGGGAAAAAACCAAAAAAAAAAGCATTATAAGTTGTTAAAACTTATGTATTTCGTAAGTTAAAGTTTTATGTTGCAATATTCACTTAATTTTTCGTGTAGTGTTTCCTTAAAATATGCGTGCTCGTAAGCTGTTTTAAAATTGAAGCACGTATAATACTCGTGCCCGCTAAGTGAGCGAGACACTACTGCGTTCCAAGTTATTTTGGGTTTTTCGCAAACTTATAGGTAAAAAATTGGTATATGATTTTGTTGGCCTTAAAATAAACTTTTCGTCGATACACAATATTCATGGGGAAAAAATATTTTTTTTTGGTCACATTAAAATCTGCCAAGATCTAACTTTTAAAATAATTTTTCTTTTTGTGGAACCGTAAATTTATTTTTGGTTTTTACTAACTTCGTAGTACATAGCGTTTCGTCTTGTTCTATCACGAAACGTTTTGTAATCTAATTTTTTGTAAATGAAAATTAAAACACAAATTATATTCATAAAATTTTCTTTGAAAAAGAGGTGTACAAAAAAAAAGTCGGATTAATATAAAAATTCTGGTAGGTGTGGATTGTTTTTACTTGGGTAGTATAAAAAGTGATGAAGTATATGATCTAGTGACTAAGAGAATGCGGTGCATTAAAACATTTTTTTTTTATTGCTTTATTAAAAGGATTTTAGAGTGCGTAAAAATTCCTTTTTAGAACTTTCTTACCCTTTCTTTGAAAATGTTACTTCAATCCGAACCGCTGGATTGTAAAGAAGCAAATGTTTATAAAAATCACTGAGTATTAATGTAGCGTTAAAGTTATGAAAACCGAATAAGGTGGTGTAATTCCTCTTTTTTGTCATTTGTAATTAAGACGCGGAAGTTGGTTGTATATGAGGTTTATTTTAAAATTTATTTTAAGCATTTTGTTTTTGTAATTTTCCGTGGCTTACGATGATTGTGCAGAACCATACGGTTCATGAAGAAACAAATTTGAAAATCAATATTCTCTACTAACATAAAGTGGTAAAGCTAACAGTACTGCAGGCAGCCTAATAAATAAATTTATATACATTACACTTTCAGTTCTTAAACTGGTAATTGTCAATAAGGTTAATCCTAAGATCGTATTTTTTTTGTAATGGCATGAAGAATTTGTATTTTGAAACGTTTAAAATTTTCATAGCGATTAACCATTATAAATAACACAACTGTGTTCAAAAAATGAAATATATTTATTACCAAAAATACAACACTTGACGTTTCCGGCAGCTTACTGACCCCATCATTAGAAGCGAACTAAAGCACCAGAACGCAAATTTCGGACGACAATAGCGACAAAAATAAAAAAAAATGAAAACATATATCACCGAAAACCCAAGCCGATAAAAATACCTAAACACGGAAAAAACACCAACAAAAAAAAGGACACAAGAAAAAACCCAAGAAATAAATATAAAAATCAAAATGAAAACCAACGAAAAAATGATCGATAACCACCGAAAACTCTTAAATGCAGACGAAAGAGGAAAAACGAAACAAGTAAAAAAAAAGAAATATATAATGTACACACAAAAAAAAATAAAGAAAAAAATTCTGAAACGAAAACAAAATAGGAAAATACGAACAAACAATGAGTTTTTTTTTTGTTTTTTTTGTGGGCGCGCCAGCGGCATTGACCCAACAACAAGAAAACTAAGCTAAAAAGCTAGATACTAGGCGGTCCGAAATGGACGCAACAAAGGACAGCAGTGCGGACACCACCGAAGATGAAGGAAAGGAGAGGATAAAGGAAGAGTTATAGGGGATAGGGAGACCTAATGACAGGAGCTGACTGTATAAAAGGGAGCGTTCATTATGAAGAGCAGGACACTCGAAGAAAATGTGATCAGCGAGTTAGAAAAAGAAATATAAAAAAAAAGATAATAACGGATTTAAGGCTTGACTCACACGGACCACTTTTTTGTGGTTATACTGTGGTCGGAACCGACCACTTTTGAATCACAATATTTTAAGAATAACGCAACTACGATGTTGATTGGTAAGAAAGTGGTTGGCAACTGGTTCAGTATGTGTTGAACTCGACCACTTATTTGTGCCTGATATCAACCATACGTTGCGACTGCTGTTGGAGCTGACGACAGAAAGTGGTCCGTCTGAGTAGTATTTCGTTTTTTCCTAGTATTTCTTTGTTCCAAATAAAATTACTCACGACCAGCCACTTTTTTGGGGTTCCGCTGTGGTCGAAAAGTGATCCGTGTGAGTTAAGCCTAAAAATAAGACTAATATAACGCATAATAAATTAGAAAAACTAAAAAAAACCACCTGTAATAGTAAATGAAATCGCTGGAAAGGAATTTTCTCCAAGGAGAACAGAAATAAAAAACGAAAACAGCATGAAAATTTACCTAAAAGTTTACTATTGTTTTTGGCGTTTTCGGTTACTTTTTTCCTTGTTTTTCTGTATGTTTATACACGTTTTTTTTTTTTTACTTGTAGTTTGATAATTTTTCCTCTTTTGTCTACATTTAAGATTTTTTGGTGGTTATCGATATTTTTTCGTTGGTTTTCATTTTGGTTTTTATATTTATTTCTTGGGGATTTTCCTTGTACCCTTTCTTTATGTTGATTGTTTTTTTGTGCGTGTTTAAGTATTTTTATCGACTTGGGTTTTCCGTGGTATATGTTTTCATTTTTTTTATTTTTGTCGCTGTAGTCGACCAAAGTTTTCGTTCTGGTGTTTCCGATGGTGGTCAGAATAAGCATTCCAAAAAGTTAAGTGTTGTATTTTTCGTAATAAATATGTTTCATTTTTTAAACACAGTTGTCTGCAAATTACAGCCAACTCACGATTATCTGGATTAATTGGGTGGCCGGCCGATTCGGAAAAAATCCGAATACGCCGGATTTCAAGGTTAAATACTGAAAATTAAATAAAAAAATGAATATTAACTTATCCTGCAAAAAAGTACTACATGACAATTAACTAGTTTTTAAAGAAGTTTGTGATTAAGGTCTGTATATTTCGCTGCATTCTCTTCCTTGCCGATATATCTTGCCACTTGCGTAAACAAATGATATCAGCCGGTAACGCTTCTTCCTGTTGAGTAATGTACTCCAGCGCTATTTCGATCGCTTTCAATCCTTCATCGTGTGGTATAACACTTTGAACGTGCTCGTTTTCCATATTTTCTTCACTGGATCCTCGTTGAGTACCATGGCCACAATATCTTCATCTGCCGTTTCTTTGATCTCGTCGCTGCCCATCCATTCTGTGAGGTCATCCGTATTACCAGTTTCAAATCCTGGAATATTTTTTATTAGAGAAACCAGTTCCTCGTTGTCTTTTGAACTGTCCAAATCACATTGTCAATTTCATCCCATTTATAACTGGCTTTACGATCTAATAATATTTTCCACGACCACACTAATGCTATAGAACTAATCTATTCCCATCCCTCAGATAACCCCAAGTGATGATAACATCAAGCATATCAACTGATTTTAAAGCAACCTGACAATCCTCATCATTTTCAACGCTTGATATTAGTCTGGTGAGGAGGCAGCGTCGATATCTTTTTTTTAAGGCCTCTAGGACGATCCCTTGATCTATAGGTTCCTCAGTTGCCGGATTGGAGAATTGTCGAGAATAGGGATTGCTTTCCTCGGTAACTGTTTGACGGACAAATGTTTCGCAACCACGGGCACAAACTCTTTGTGAAACCAAATTTAAAAAATTTCACAGCATCTTCATTTGCAGCGAATGTAAACAAATATTCAGGTACTGCATATAGTTGTGGATTTTATAAAAGCGCTTTGCCTTTTTCTTCTTTTTTTATTTATTTTTATTTTTTTGAAAAATCGATCCGGAAAATCGCGAGTCGACTGTATTTGTAATGAATTTGTATTTTTTTTAAAATTTTAAATATGTTTTTTATATTTCACAATTGTTAATTTACCTATTTCATTGTTTTTTTAAAAACATAAGTGGCTATTGTAGCGAAAGCGGGAATTATTTTTATTTTATTGCTACATAAGAAACTATATAATTCGCTAAAATGTAATAGATCTGTCGAATTTTTCAAAAATATTAGAAATAAAGATTTGATATGTTTAAAGAACAATATGCATATTTTAATATAAAGTATTTCGTAAACTTTAGGTGTACATACATACGGAAAAGAACGTGTTAATTGAAGTTAGTCCACAAACAAGGATACCTCGAACATTTAAAAGATTTTCAGGATTAATGGGTACGTGTGAATAGCTGAATGTATAAATAACTGATATACTATATGTCACGGCTGTTTAAACAGTAAAGATTGGTTTACTTGCAAAAATTGAAAATTTAATAAATACCTAAGTTTACATAGTTTCATGTTGTCATGAAGAAAAGTATTCGATACTGACATGTTCTCGGTACATCATTCGCATTTGTTCAGCCGCATTTTATTTTGTGAATAGCCCCTTCAAAAATGAGTATTGCAAAATATTAATTTTTAAATAGTGATCTGCTGAAACCGGTATCCGAGTGAACACTGGGTGCACATTCATACCTACTGCTGAAAGTGGGTGCGGAGATGCTGATAATTCTAATTCTGAAAGAGCAAATGCGACCACAATGATGATATTCGAAAACGTTAGGTGAATTAGAGCTATTGCTGACTGTTCTTTTTAGTGGTCCGGTAGTTAAAGCGGCTGCTTCAACTACTTTTCTGCATTTTACACGATCGCTGGCGGCGGTTTCCCAAACTTCTAAGTAATTTGCTTTCCTTAATAGTGCCGCAATACCACGTTTTCTAACTCCTTCTTCTAGTTCGCCATACAGCATTCGTTTTGGTAATCTGGAATCCACCTTATAACATGTCCCGCCCACCTTAATTGAGCTCATGTAATCAGCGACTCTATTTAAACCGACGCAATACCTCGTTGTTCGCTACAAAGTCATTCCATCTAATTTTCAACAATATTTTTTTTACGCATATATGATGTAATTCTAGAAATTTATCCACTGTTCGTTATTTATTTTATCCTCGTGTCTTTTTGCATTAAATTTGTAGAATTATTTCTAATATTGATGTATACAGAAAAGTTAATTTTCGGTAATTTATTTATTTATTTTTTCTAAATAAGTAAAAAGGTGCGTTTATAAATTTTACTTTAAATAGAGTTTTAAATTAAACTTGCTTTGTTTGTAATATTTAAAATTAATTTTGTGTAATCATTAAGTTGGGGGAACTGGGTCATTTTGATATACAATCGTATATTTGTTACCTTCTTCGCACTAAAAGTAAATGTTTTAAAATATCTAAATTTAGTATCATGTTTTAAATATCTTAATCGATTTATAAATTGAATGTACCTAATTCTGTTAAATTTAAATCGCTTCTCTTTTTACATATAAAGAGGACCTTTTAAAATAAATATTGTTGATGTGGACATTTTAAAATAAAAATATTTTTTTCCCTCGTTTGAGAACTAATAAACTAAATAAGTTTGTCAGTAGGTTAATACTTTCAGCTGGGCTGTGGAAGGAGACCGCCCCCCTTTAAACGCGCTTATTTAACAAGGAAAGGATACGATTTCCCTGTACAAGGAAATGTACGTAATGGAGAAGGGGAACACGAAAAGAAAAAACAAGCAACAAAATCAAAATTAATAAATAAAATTGCGATCTTTTAGAGTAAATTAGGAATTAAATCGAAATAATAAAATGAAACTGAAATAGACGGTAGCTGAAATTAAGAGATAAATAGGAACGATTTCACCGGTTTTATCGGCTATGGTGAAGTTGATTAATTTTTTTTTTTTTTTGGCTTAGCCTTCGCCATTTAGCCAGTTTTTTCTTATACTTAACCCTTTATAGGGTATTTTATATAACTTTCTTATTTTTTATTTCTATATTTCTATGTTGTAGTACTTTATAAATTTATACACAAATGCAACTAAATTCGGCGTTGGATCTGTCACTGTTACTGAAACTGGAAAGGTATGCAGCTCTGATAGGATTTCTGTTCTAAGTTTGTCTCTAGCCTGCTCGTAAACTTTACATTGCCAAATAAAATGATCTATTGTACCCTCTGTTCTACAACTACTGCATGGACTGTCATTGGTAATATTCATTTTTGCCAAGTGAACGGGGTTTTGTTGTGTCCTATTCTCAATCTCGTTATCGTTACTATAAAGTCTCTTCCAAAGTTATTCGCTCCTTTAAACCAAGGGACCCTTGGGACATATATTTATATTCCTGAGTAGTCTTGTCCTTTTTGATTACTATTCTGTTGGTACTTGACGTTCCACAGCGTTATAATGTGTTCTCTAATTACCAGTAAAAAATCCCACCAATTTAATTTTTGGACAATTGTTCTACCTACTGCGGTTCTTGCTATTCTGTCTACTATTTCATTTCCTTTAATACCGCAGTGCATTGGAATCCACTTTTGCACTACTTCCGTGCCTGCCTGGTTTTCTTATAAGGCATTCGATATTTGACATTTTCTTGCCAATCCCCCGTGTGATAGTTTATACAATAGGGCTAGAGAGTCCGTTAGAATTAATATTTTTTGCCCGATAAACTTTTTAGAATATATTCTAGATTAAATGTAGGTGAATACATCCTGTTTGTTAAAATGGTATAATAAAATAAACTTTAATAACAAACAATATAGATCAATAAATTAGATAAATACCTATTTAGAAACGTTTTCGGGCATAACCCATCATCAGCTAACACTAACTTAAAGGAAACTTAAAACAGTATGTTTTAAGTTTCCTTTAAGTTAGTGTTAGCTGATGATGGGTTATGCCCGAAAACGTTTCTAAATAGGTATTTATCTAATTTATTGATCTATATTGTTTGTTATTAAAGTTTATTTTATTATATATTATATTATATATTCTAGATTTTTTAATATAACAAATAATTCCAATTCTAAAAGAAGAACCAGCATATATCAACCGAAAAGTTTTAAAAAACTCTCGGCTGGGATAATAAAAAGCTGCTGTGTATCTATTTTGCCTCAGATCAAACGATCCATCGGTGTAGAGGATTTTGTTATCATTGAACCGAGATTTTAATACATGTCATTCATTATCAAACTGTTGTGACTTACAATTGGTTGGTTAGTTTTGACAAATTCTTTAGTATCTAATTCAATTTGAGAGCAGCAAAGCGATTCCTGAAAATCCATCAAATACGATGCCGGTTTAATGTTTTTGTAAATCTTTAATTCAGAGTACTTGTTAAAACTAGTAAGTATCGGAGGAGTTGTGGTAACCCTCCAGTAATCCCGATTTTTTATGTTGTCTAAAATATAGGTATCTGTTTATTTATTGGATGAAAGCGATACTCTTTATTTTTTATGTAAAATTTGTTCGTAGAATGTTTAAGAATAAATTTAACCGGAGGTTCTGCGCATTCAGCATTGACTACGTGAGCTGTTGTAGATTTCATAGACTCCAGGCAGAGCCGAAGGACTCTGTTTTGAATAATTTGTAGTTTTTTAATTTTTGTATTGTTTAAATTTAATATTGGGGCTGTGTATTCTATGTGGATCCGTATTATTATTGCTTTGTATACTGTTAGGAGCGAATATGGATGAGCCTCCCATTTTCTTTCTGTTAGGGCTCTTAATACGTTTAGACTTTTCCCACATTTTTCAGATATATTTTGGAGATCATCTTTCCAAGACAATTTTAAGTCTAACTTGACTCCTAAATACTTGCCTGAGTTTCTGGAGGCCACGGTTTTATTACCTATTCTTATTAACGGGAAATGACCGTACGGCCTTCCTGGTTATTATTAGCTCTTGCTTTTTTTTCGGGGTTAATCTGAATGTGAAGCTTGTTTAACATTGATGTTAATTTATTTAGTGCCTCCACTACTCTGAACGTTGCCGTTTTTAGAGAACCTGCCGATGAGTATATCGCCAAGTTATCTGCATACTAAATGATTTTGATATTTTTCCTTGGATTTTTCTATATCCTTTGTATATAGCGCGTATAGACATGGGCTGAGTAGACTCCCTTGAGACAATCCCCTTCCCCAGTTTAACGACTCGTAGGTTTTTCCTCCTGATAGAATACAGTGAATTTTCTATTATGAAAATAGCTGTGTATCCAGTAAGCAATTTTTTTGGAAATTCCTTACTTCATGAGTATTTCGATTAGGGTATTGAGATGCACACTATCATATGCCACTTGAGATCAGTAAACACTATAATGGAATACCAGTTCTTAGAAAGCCTAGAGCATTCCTAGTACCCAAGGATTTTTTAAACCCGCACTGGACCTTGGATACTATTCCGAAGCGGTTGGCCCACCATTCTATTCTGCATTTTATAATATTTTCCATCGTTTTATTTATACATGAGAGTAAGGATATAGGCCTGTATGAATTATGATCACTTTTGTTTTTACCGGGTTTCAAGATCGGACAAATGTAATATTCTTTCCAAGTATCTGGGATATATCCTGTGTCTAGTGATTTATTAAAAAACCTTAATAACATATTCTTTATTTCGATTGGAAGCGTCTGGACAGCCCTGTAGGCTATTCCATCTACCCCTGCAGAGGATTTTTTCCGATGATCTAGACTTTTGATTAATTCTGACCATGTAATTTCTCTATCTAGCTAGTTCGTAAATTTATCCGATGGCTGTAGCAGAAGTCTTTGATCTAGAGGTTCGACGGGAGTTTCAGCTTACGGATAAATTTTGAAGTCCAATCTGATATATTAGTTTGGTAATTATATACTAGCCGAGGCTGGTTAAAAAACCTTATTTTATGCCATAGATCTTTTGTGCTTAGGTTGATGTTTATCTTATTGCAATAGTCTTTCCAGGCTAATTTCTTTTTTTCTTTAATGACCTTTTTTACTCTGGCCTGCTGTTCTTTAAATTTTAAGTAGTTTCCCATATTTGGGTATTTGTTGAAGGTTTTCAGACGTAATCGTTTTAACGCTGTTGCTTTGTTACAGTATCCCACCAGGGTGGACTTGTGTTATATAATCTTTCTTTATTTGTTGGCGATATGACATCGTCAATGCCTTTATTGATTATTTTGCAATAATATTATATTGATAAGCTGCATCTGCGGCATAAAGTTGCTCCTCATTAATACCACTAAAGTTTGATATTACATTCGATTGATATTTTTCCCAGTCGACCCTCTGAAGATCTCTCACGGGTCTACTTCTTTTAGCGACTAGATTATGAGAGAAATGATAAATGGTCGTTGTAAACAGGTTAATTAATACTGGGAGGTGATCACTACCCATAGGGTCTGCCCTGACGCTATATTCTAGTCTTGTAACGAGGCTGGGATGGCATAAAACTAAGTCCAGATTATTTTGTTCGGCATTTGGCTGAGCTGCCCGTGTCCTATGGATTGTATTGACTATAAACATTGAGTATTGATTTATTAATCTTAATAGCTCTGTGTCTTAAAAATTTGATTTAACACATCCCCAAGCTGGATGGATTGCGTTAAAGTCTTCCATAATTATTTAAGAGTGATTAATTTGGGAGACTACATCAGCCCATTGACTTTACGTTATGCTATGACCGGGAGGAACGTATATCATTAACAGATCAATAAGTTGCAATCTATGTAACTTTATAACCCTAATGTTGATAAGATCTTGTGCAATACTGGTTATGTTAATATTTTTCTGTTGATATGTAACAGATTTATTAATCAGAATCGCGACTCCTCCACCCTTTCCTTTACTTCTATTATCCCTTATTATGTTATAGTTAGATACATTAAACTGATGGTACTGTTTTAGCCACGTCTGAGATATCCCGCAGATGCTGATTTCGTTTTTTACTAAGTATTTTTTTAGTTCTTCTTGGCTACTGTAAATGCTCCTGCAATTCCGCAGCATAACCTGGCAAAGTTCCATAGTGAGTAAGAATTAGGTGAGGAAGTTCTTATTAGTTATTGTTGTAAGATAATTTAGTTGGTATGGTTGAAGATTATTTTATGTTGTCTATCGTTTGTACACTTTTCTACTCGCATTTAACTTTTGTTTTGGGTTATTGATATAGAATTCCGGCTGTTTGCGCTGCTTACTGCATTATTATTTTTCTTTTTTAATATGTTATTATCATTTAAATCGTTTTTTTTTTGTTAACTGATTGCTGTTTGTTTCAGCCGTCTGATTGCTACTTTTTGGTTCACTATCACCTACCGTTGTAGCATTTTCTCTCTTGTTATTAGTATTTTTAACGCTATTATTACTATCGCAACATTTACTAATATTATTATTTTTATTACGGCTATCTCCGCTAAAGTAGCTATTTTCATTGTTATCTATGTCGATTTTGCTTCTTTCGTTTTGTTTTCCTTTATTAAACGTACTACTTTGAGCCCCTGCTCTTCCTCTTTGAGCGGGAAATAAATATGGGTTGGTATATTCTCTTTTAGATTTTGGTGTATACACGGGGCTGATCGATTCTTTCCGTGCTCTTTTATTACCTCCTAGAATGGCTGATCGATCTTTTGCGAATTTTTGTTGACTGAATTTATTTTCTTTGTTAACGCGATAGCCATACTTAGATATCGGTGGGTTCTCATAATCAGGTCTTTGATCGTATATATTTTGATTCGGAAAGGATGACAAGTCCTCCTCATTTTGTAAAAAAAGCGGTTTGATAAATTATGTACATTTGATTTCGGACTTATTAGATGATCGTTATTAAAAGTAACTCTGGATGAGTAAGACGTATGCCTATTCACTGTTGGTATTAATTTTTAAAGGCTTCGGAGAAGCTTATATTCCTTAAAGTCATTAATATTTTAATGTCTCTTTGTCGAATCCGTTCGGGACACTTCTTTGATACTGGAGAATGACGATTATGACAATTTATACAATACTTTTCTTCTGCACATTGCGTTCCAAAATGAGCGTCGGAGGAGCATTGGATACATCTTTTTTTCGGAGCTTCGCAATTTATAGAAGAGTGTGAGAGACGAAATCATTGTCGAATTGGTTGTATATAGGGTTCAACCTCAAACCTCAAATGTCACCCTATTTATGTATACAGGAACGATTCTCACCGGTGGTTTTAGCGGCTGTGATGAAGTTGATTAAATTGAAGATGCCGTAGTCGGAACACAATTGTTAACTGATAAGAAAACAACGCGAACGAACAACCCCCCCCCAAACTTATTTGGTTTTAAAGCAAAAATAAATTTAAGTCTCGTTAATAAAATAGTTGAATTGTTTAAGGTAAACATATTTTCAGAAATAAATAAGAAGGGGTCAAGAAAGAGAACTGGTAAAAAGTGTGTATTGCGTATTTTTTATCATGGACTAAGAAGGTTAAATTTTAAACTTAAAAGGCACGCTGGTAACAATTATAAACAAAACTTAGTTTAGATAAACAATCAAAAAATTTTGTAATCAGATTTTTGCTTTTTTTGAATATTTACCATTTCCTATGTTAACATACATGACATTTATGCAGAAAACAAAATTATTATTGAAAATTAAAATTACCATTTAGAAAGGTGAAAAAAAAAGGGAATAAAAATATAGAAAGCGAAATGAAAAAATTTTAATTTTCCTACTATTTAATAATTTTCTACAGGATAAATACTCGAGATTACTATAGTTTTCGTCCATTAGCAGAAATTAAATCCGAGAAAGTTAATAAGTCGGAATTTACTGTGTTTTTTTTTTTTTTGTCAAACGATTGTACATTGTTGTGATGTTTTTAGACTTAACTATAGATTTATATGCATGTTTATGTGTTTGTTTAAAACTGATCAACAAGCGAACTTGACTTTCAAATTTTTATCTATCCTCATAACTGAAAATACATTTGCAATAAATTATTGCTCTTACCCTTTTATTATTTTTTTTTTTAAATTTATAATTTATTGCAAAAATACTTTATATGATAATATATATTTTATAAATAGTAATACCGAAGTTTTATACATATATCCGTATGTATTTGTTAAATGCAAGTAAGCTACTTAAAGTTAATTTTATTATGGTTTACATTATTTAGATAATCAAACGGCATATTACCTGCATATTATTATTATCTTTTTAAAAATATCGTTTAATGTTATCAGTAATTTATTAAAATTTTGCTTGTAATTTTACCATCTTTTTCACCTACAAACATTGTTAAATTCTATCTATAGATTCTTTAAATTCAGAAAAGTATATTCGTATATTCAGATATATCATATTAGCATTTGTTTTCTTCTATAATATACAGCTCGAGAAAACTTGTTAATTTTTACAAATATTTACGACATAAAGCATCGTAAATACTTACGAAATTACTAAATAATAAAAAATTGGTTAAAATTATCATATTGACGAGCCATGAAAAGACGCAGCTAAAATTATAACACAATCAATACCCAGTATTAGATGTAACTTTTTATTTTATACATATATTAATGGCTATGCCATTTTTACACCAGGGGTCATCAGGAAAAATGTCCTGTCACGAAATTTGTCCCAAAAAAGTGTCACAATTTTATGTAACGAAAATGTAACGAAAAAATGTCTTAGTCATTAGGAAAAGTGTCCTGTCACGAAATTTGTCCCAAAAAAATGTCACAATTTTATGTAACGAAAAAATTTTGTCGAACGGCGTAGCCAATGAAAAAGTTAAATCTTCTATAAGTATTATAGAAGAACTAGACCTGAAGGTGAAGAGGGCTTGCCCCCTTCCGAGTTCCGAAGGGCCGAGTTTAGTATACATATAACGTATTTTTTTATGGCTCTGTTTTAATTCCTTATAAAATAATAATATGTACCCTTTTTTTTAGTACAATTATTACACAAGTTTAGTGTTCGTGCGTCGGAAACATCTGAAAAATTATTAAAAGTAATTCGCAATCCTATTACTGACCATTTACCTGTCGGTTGCCGAAAAATTGGTACTTCATATTCTTCTGAAAATGTAGTACCCGCAAAGAGTATTCCTCCGCTTGATGAACCTATAGCTATAGTTGTTGGTGCCATGGCTCATGGTCAGGTATGGAAATTTTTAAAATCTTATTGACTGTAGAATTAATTTAATACTTATTAAATTATTAATTTAAATTTTGTTTTCTACATCAAACTTAATGTATATTTAAACTTGACCTTTTGAATTCTTGTAGGAAAGCCAATTTTAGTTGACTATGCTATTTTTACACGTTACACCACTTTTTGTGTGCCTCGTCGTAAAAATGTCATAGTCTTTAATGTCCAATATTATTAGATGAACAATTCTTGTGCTTATAAATTTGTATATATGTAATTGGTTTTCAACGATTTCGGTGAAATTCATAAATTACGGGTTTTAGGTCTAAAAGTCTATTGTTCAAGGTTTGTTCTTCTGGAAAATTTTATTAATCAAGCAATTTTAAAAGGAAAAAAGGAACTTTGTTTCTTGCCGGGTCTATTTAAAAAATCTTATAACGTTATTATAACGAAATCTATAACACTTGTGCGTCACGTTTATAAAGCATTTTATTTTGTAATGAATGCCATGTTCAATTGAAACCAATTATTCTATAAGTATTATGGAAGACCAGTATGTGGGAGTCTAAGGGTCTCCTGTGGCAAATTCTAAAGGATTTTCATATTTATATATTTGTGTTATAATAGTAGGCAGCTAAAGCATAAACGCTCCTCAGTATTACAGTGTTTATTATGTTCAAATAATTTTTTATATAATTACCCTGATCATTGTTAAAAACAATTTAAAATTATTTTTGTTAGCTTTATTTATTCATTTTTTATCCATTTCTTTTTAACATTTTTTAGCTAATAATATTATCATTGTTATAAAATTTATAGACCTTTTCAGAAAAGTTTTTACCTTATCAACAAATTAGTTTTTTTCGATTCAGGAAGGAGGTTCTAAAACCTATATAGCGCATATAATATTAAATTAAAGTGTAGTAATTTGATTCTGTTCGATATTGAGATCAAATTTTAAATCCGATCCATTAAGAATATCCATATTTTTATAGTATCAGGTTTCTTTTTTGTTTCCAAGTAGTAACGATTTTGTATTTTTAATTAAAATAACATTAGTTTTCGGCCTTCATCTCTTTATTCGCATTATTTAATTTTTTTAAAGATTTCTAATATGTATTCAAATTTGGTATTTGATTTCGTGATTTGAAGTGTGAGTAATTAAACAATTTTATTTGAACATATTGGTTTTTTTTTTAAATTTCGATTAGCATCTACGTTAGTATTTTGCTAAAAATATTGACGTACTAGCGTAACAAACATTTTGTTTTTCATTGATTTTTGTTGGCTTCTGTCAATGAAGAAAGTTTAGAAAAGGACGAAATAGTTGTATATAATTTTATATATTGATATAGACATTATTGTATCCAAAGCCAACTTATAATTTTACTTTTTAAATCGTTATTAAAATTTATAAAGTTAATAAATAACAGTGGAAAATAAATTAAAAAAGTAATTATAAAAAAATGAAACTTTAGAATGAACAATGTTAGTATTTATTTTAAAAATTAAATCGTATTTTAAAACTAATGTAATTTTTTTTAATAACTTGTTTTCTAGGTAAATGTTGATTATACAGAAGAAACTATATCGATATGTAGTTACCCTTTATCAGCCGCTTTAGCTTGTGCCAAACTGTGTTCAGCTTTTGAAGAGTGTTGGAATATAATATAATTCAATAAACATATTTTTTACGTTTTGTTATTCTATATCTTTTGATCGTGATATTTTATCTTGTTCGGCTACGCGCTTTTTATGGTTTAAAATTAAAACCGGTTTTATATGAGTTCATTAAGTAGTCATTTGATAGGACAAGTCTGTTTAAACTTAATATTTTCAAAGAGATATAGAAACGATATCCGATAATATTTCAATTTATTCCCGTTCAAGTTTACGATGAATCTCTTATTAGGTTAATAAATAGTAGTTAAAGGATAGGACCTAAAATCAAATTGTTCAGGAAATATATTTTTATCGTTGTAAAGGACTGTAGTTTGATAAAGTATAATCATTTAGCGATTTATTTAAATGACTGAGCAAACTAACAGGCCGAATATTGTCTAGGCAGGAATTTTAGGGAAAGCTACAACCTTAGAAGTATTCCATTGCTACAGAAAATAGCCAAGTTTGAGAACCGACTAAACATGTACTTCGATAACAGCTTTCGGGCGACACATTATTTAAGGTTACCAATATTATCTAAGCCACTAGAATTTTTTAATTTGTTTATATTTCTGCAAAGTTCACACTGCATAACAGCAGGTTTAAAAGTGAATGTAGCAAGGAACTGTTGGAGGTGTTGTTTAATTGTAGATTTTACCTTGTAATATTATAGTTTGGAGAGATTTGCAAGTTCTTCAAATGGATACGACCATAATTGGCGAGTAGTTTAGCTTTTGTCGCGTCAATGTAGGTGTGTAACTGTTTATCTGTGGATCAAATAGCGGGAGTAGAGCGGTGTTGTGTTTATTATAGATCCTGTTTACCTCCAGTAAACTGTTATCTTTAATGTTCAACTTTAACACAGTTATAATAAAAATTACTTTTTAACGAATATGCGGATGGCTGCCATGAATCAGTTTAATATTTTCTTTGATAATGTTGCACGCAAGGGCTAAATTTATTTTTATGGTAAAATCTGGTGTTATTTTAAATCTTAATAAGGGTTCGACATGTTTAGTTGGAACTTGGGAACAACTACTCTGGTTGAAGAGGGAGGAAGCCCCTTCATAACCATCTTTAAAGGTTTACGATTATGAGGTAAGTGCGTAAAAAAGGGCACGTTTTGAGATTTGAAGCAGCTTATTAACCAGCATCAAAATCTACCGAGTTGTTGATGAAAAGCAAAGTTCTATGGCGGAAGTTTTTTAAAATGTTAAATATTGACGAGCGTATTTAAGTTAGAGATCAATGCCTTAGTATCGATTAGCTTGTTCCGATGAAAGATCGTAATTGACCGGTTATTTACCTCTACCGATGTTGTTATTACTTTCTTCGCTGCGGAAGAGAGCCGATGTAATAGTGTTTCTGTCGGGTTGCAGTGCGGTAAACCTGTTCGAAGTTTGCGATTTCATGCGCTTAAAAGAGCTGGCTCCTTTGCGACGAGGGGGAGAGCTCCAAACAGAGTTGTTTTTATCTTCAGGTGAAGAATCATTGCAATTAGACATGTAAGCTACTTCTTACTGCAGCTGCTGTTGCTGTAATTGCTGCTGCTATATGCTATAGTAAGACCGCGACATTAGGGAAGACAAGCCCCCCGTTATGTTGAATTGCACCAATCGGAATGGTCGAGACAACGAAATGATACGTGCAATCAAATACAATAAAATGAACGCACAGAAACGAACCAATTCACACGCGATTACTAACAGAAAACGGAGTGATCATCGAAGAGCATGAGCAAATTGCTCGCTCGTGCTCTCTAAAATACGTCCACACTGCACGATCATTCGGAGAAAATGTCAAAGTCATGTTTTTGCTCTTGCTTGCTCGCTCGTCCAACGCGGACCCGGCTTAGGAGTTGTAAAATTTCCTTGGGTCTTTAAGGGATAAACAAATTTGACTTTTCTTACGGATACTTAATATAAAGATAAAAAAAGACTGAAATACCGGTTGATTTCAAGGGAAAAAGAACAATAAAATATATAAGTTATTTTTCAAAAATTTTAAAAGAGAAGTCGTTTTTTAACGGTCACCTTGAAACTAATTAGATATTGTTTGTTATTTCATAATTATATTTTAATTTGTAAATTCTAACAAACAGGTTAACATAATTGTTTATAAACTATGTTTCATATGTTTTATATGCAAAATGGTAGACAAAGGCTGGGTACAATATGCAATGGGCTTAACGGAGGGTTTACAATAGAGATGCCCAAATCAACTCCGCTAGAGGAGTTGGATATATATGTGTCCTTCCCGACTGCGGATATATATCCGCTTCTCAACTCCAGCTCCGGCGGATTTATCTCATATACAGATAATCACACTTTTCGCTATGTATTCAACTCCAACTCCGCGCAGCACTGAACGCATAAAGCAACAAAACGTCCTTGAACATGATGCGCATTTTCTTCGCGCAATTCTGATTTACCGGCAGCGGATGAAAAACTTCTGTCACCCATACATACTGTTTTCTGGTGAATAGGATATTTCTTATCTATAAGCATAAAATAGCTAGTTCGCATCACGTTAAATAACATCTAGCATTAAATTCGTGGTTCATGTTATTCATTTGATTTGAAAATTTTAAATCACACCGTCGCTATTACCTCTCCTCCATACTGCAGCCTATGAACACGACGTAATTCCATGAAACAGTAATGATAAGGCAAATTTTGAAAGTTGCGTGCGCAGCTGTCGCCTTTCGGAGTGGAGATATATCAAATCACTCCGCCAGAAGTGAATTCAACTGTGTCCGGAATGACAATATTTGTTCGTTGTGTGAGGTTTTCGGAGTTGAGGTATGTCGTCGGAGATATATCCGACTGTGTCCGACGGCGGATATGTTTCCGAGGATATAGCTGTGTCCGGCGTTACCCATGCTTAGTTTACAAGCGATATCACAACCCAAACAATTAATAGAAATACAGTCATTTCATTGCTAAAAACCAGCTGTGGAATTATTTTAGCAATAACTTGAGCAGATAGCACCTTACAATTGTAAAATAATTTTAGAATTCTTGCATTCTCGAAACCGATATACTTTCCGCAAGTTCCAATACAAAAAACAGCACTACTAAATTTCATAGTAGTAAAAAATAAATATCGTTAAATTGCTTATCTCGTGATTACAATCATGTATGTATCGTACTTTGATCACAAACTAAAAATTAGACGCGTTCAAATTTTAATCATGTTAACCGGCAGCGTTTTAAAGAATATATTAATAATATTAATTTATGAAATGTATGTGTAGTGCTTCTCATCTTGTCTCGCTAATTTAGTTGAAATATTACCTGTGTAACGCAATTTACAAAAAAGTTGAATGACACGGAATCAGTCGCTCTACCGATTTTTCTCGTTGCTTTTCTACCCGTAACAAACATTAACCAGATTGTCGAAGTTAAAAGTTTAGTGTGCTGTCTCATTAAATGGGAGGGATACACTCGTAAAAGCATTGCTATCCAATATTACAAATGCCACATGCTCGGGCACGTGTCTCATAATTGCAACTTGCCAGAGCGTTGCGTCAGGTGTACACTTGGCCACTCTAACGGGCTGTGTAATAATTTTGCTTCGTTAAAATGCGCCAACTGTCAAGCTAATCATGCTGCAAACTCAAACGAATGCACATTATTTCAGCGCTTATTGAGATCCAAAACCGACAGCAAATCTACGAGTCGCATCATGCGTTTCTCATCAGGGCAAAATGTCACCCTCCCACCGCAGACAGCTAGGTTGCAACATAATAGTTATGCGCAGACAGTCAGCTCCGCTACAACTTCTTCGAAGCTCTTAAGCAATTCAACCGCTAAAGCCGACAGTTCAGATTTTGGTTTTTTATCTTAAGCTTATTTAAGGAATTCAACCTGGGCAAAATTAATATTGAGGTAATTATTCATAAGTTTAGATTAAATAGAAACTTAGACCTAAGTTCGAAAATAATTATTATACTAGATACTAGCATAGACTTCTACTTATGAACGATCTAAAAACTATTAACATGGTTGCTTGGAACTGTAGCTCTATTCTTGGTAAGCAGGATGAACTGTATTCTTTCATGGTCATTAATAGTATAGACGTAGTAGCGTTATCTGAGACCAAGTTGGGCTGCGGGTACACTGTGAGCCAGGTGTGACGTATCTCGGCTTAGTGGGGGTTGGGGGGTCGCCTTGCTAATAACGACCGTGTTAAGCATTCTGACTTTTCTCAGCCGCGTTTGAAATGCGTTCAAGCGGTTGGAGTTTCGTTATACAGTGTTAGCTCATCCAATTCCGCATCAAGCAATGTAACTGAAGACATACATGTACACCAAATATAGAAACTACCCACGTATAACAGAAGCTTCTCAAATGATATCTCTTCTTTAATGAATAATAGTAGTAAAGTCATTTTGCTAATGGATTTGAATGTATAAAACAAAATCTGGAACGGTTTCAGTAACAACCAAGCTGGTAACGTATTTCATAATCTATCAGTACAAAATAATTTACGTATCATGGCTCCTCGCAAACCAACCTACTTTCCAACAGCTTCGGGCAATAAACATAGCGTATTAGATTTCTTGGTAGTCAAGAATGTCCACAATATTACCCCTTCCATTTCTGTTAGCCAGCTATCTTCCGATCACAACCCGGTATTTTGCTCTCTTACAGCCAGCGATATCGCAATTTCCAAACCCTCACATTACACATTTAATCAAGCTAAGTGGGAACTTTTTAAGTCTTTCATATCCGCTAATTTAGATTCAATTACCGCGTTAAACAGCATCTCCGAAATACACAATCGCTTAACTAATTTGACCAAAGTTATTAACACTGTCAATGAGCTGTCGGTCCTAAGACGGAATGTTCACTCGTTTCTACTAAACCCTGAACCACCTCATATTATTTAACTCATAAAGTTAAAAAATTATATCAGAAGACAGGGCACATCAGTCGTCGTTCTGAAGCGCATGGTCATATCATTAAAAATTTCTTAACCAAAGCTGTCCGTTCACTGCTGGTCAAAAATAAAAACTAAACCTGGTAAAGACTCTTCTTGCATTGACTACATACGCTCTATCGGTATTTTAAGTAACTTAAGTAAAATGGTTAAGAAAGTAATATTACACTCCGATAGTTCATCTATCATCCCTAAGAAGCAATTTGGGTTTAGGTTGGGCCACTCTACATTACAACAGGTCGTCAGGGTAGGTGAATTCATAACTTACAACTTCAGTTGTAATAAACATATGCGCATGATTCTGTTTGACGTAGCCAAAGCTTTTGATACTACTTGGCACGACGGAGTAATATACAAAATGATTAAGACCAAATTGCCGGGTTATCTAATTAGGCTAGTTAGGAGTTAATTGAGCAATAGAACATTTGCAGTTTATTTTGCCGTCCGTCCGTTACTCGCATTTTATCCGTTAGTATTCGTGGTTTAATGCGTGTTCGGCATTTTTGTAACGTTTGGTTATGTTCTCATAAAATATTAAAAATAGAAAAAAGGGCAAATCGCATAATTTAATTTCTGAGGGCGGCATTATTTTGGCGCCGGGTACTTACAATTAAATAACATGACGCGTGATTCGGTTAGGCAATGATGTTTCGTTCAATGGTCCAAATGCTGCTGCAGTTAACGGAAAAATGTAAACAAAAACGATAGTACGCGCTATATTAATGCTCCGATAGTTAGCCCAAAAATAAATACATAAACAAGTAAAAACAAAGGGTTACAGATAAAATTCGTTTGTTGCGATAATTATTATTTTCGAGGGAGGAATTATCTCTAACTAACGATAATCAGTTTATCATCTTTAATTTAAGGTTGTAGCGTACCACACTTAGCAAAAAAAAAAACAAAACAGAAAGAAAACCTCCACCATACACTGAAAAAGAAAACAGGTATAGCGGTATGAGTAAAAGGTCGTTCTAACATTTGTGAATTGTAGCGGACTACATTCACTGTCGTTAAATGGTCGCAACGCTAAACTAAATATATAATAAAAAGATGTAGGAGAACAATGTAAGCGATTGATTGTTTAGCGAGTACGGTGCAAACCGGTCTGCATTTCTCTTAAACACGGTACACTCTAAATAGGGAAAGAGATAAGAAAATAATAAACGACCTAACTTCATAAGTACCGCGAGAACTATCGAGAAAAATGAAACATTCACGTCTCGGCAATCAGATCACGAAAGAAATTTGAAAAGTACAAAAATATTATTCCAACAATGAGACATTTATAATAAATGAAAGGTCCTTGATCCGAAAAATTAGCGACCGGCGGAAAATCGAAAGATCGACTGCGAACATTACACAATAAGTGCATTAACCGTTTTTTGTATGTTTTTCGTGTTCCGAGCTATTCAGACCTATTCCTATTTTCGTTTCGGTAAATGTGCTTCATCCGACCGTCCGTTAATCGCATATTATCCATCTGTATTCGTTTTTAAAGTGTGTTCGGTATTTTCGCAACTTTTGGTAATATTGTATGAATATATTCACATTTGTACGGTGAGTTACAATTTTATATTTCAGTCGTAAAAATATTGCGATTTATTATTTATCTTAGTAAGAAAAAAATTTAAAAATGTTGTAAAAAGGCTATATATGAAAAGACGTCTATCACATTGACTGCTAAATACCTGTTGCATTTCAGACCTAAGTTAACAGTGGAACGTATAAGCGAATATAGAAAACAACAAAGTATTGTTTTAGGTTTATCCGTAGAAACAAAAAACCATCTAATAAAGCTTCAAAAAACAAAATCGTACAGCCCGTTCTATAGTAGATAGACAGTTAATTTTTTTTTTTTTTAATCGAACGTATTTTCTTCGTGAGATCATAAGAAAATTATAAAACCCTCAAAATTTTAAAATTAAATAGTCAAAATTTAAAAATATGTAAAAATCGATTTAAAATATTGTTTAAAAAATTCCACAGCCAGTTTTGTATGAATTATGGCATTGATTTAATTTTTAACCGGCGCACTTAAGGCCTCTAGAATACGGGGAAAATATAAAATTCGAAAAATGTTGATATTTGTGTACCGAAATTTAAAAAAATACATCCTTAAAGGGAAAAGACTGGAAATTAAAAAAAAGTCCACAGCTCTTTCCATGGTAGCTAGAAGACCGCTCTTTTTTTTTAAATGACATATTTCCATCACTAGAATATAGGAAAAATACGAGATCGCAAAATTTTAAAATTAAAAAGCCCAAATTTTGAAAATACTGATTTTCTATTTAAACTGAATACGGGGAAAATACAAAATTCGAAAAATGTTGATATTTAAAGACCGAAATTTGGAAAAATGCACGCTTAAAGTGGAAAGACTGGAAACTAAAAAAAAGTCCACAGGTCTTTCCATGGTAGCTGGGGGTCACTGTTTATTTTAAATGGTGCATTTCCAATCGCTAGAATATAGGAAAAATATGAGACCCCCAAAGTTTTAAAATTAAAGGGCTCAAATTTTGAAAAATAATTTAAGCGTACAAATTCTGAAATGTTTAGAGTGATGATCAACAGCGACTTAATGTGTCATTGCTTAGATTCTGATAAAAAAAAAAAAAAAAATTTCATCATTGTATTTAAAAAATTAAATATTACTAATATCTTACCTTAAAAAGAATTACATTTAACATATTCCTGTCACGTATATTGCTCTTGCAGCGGTTTCAGGTTTTCAGATATTTTAATCTAAATTTCACTTTTTTGATTGATGTGTTCGTGTACTTCTTTTTTTCTTTTTTTTTAAAAAATAAATGTATGTGAACGCTGCAGTCATGAAAATTTACAAAATGAAATAATTTTAAGTCCGAAGGAACGGGCCGCGAAACGCAAGTGGGAATAAAGGAAAACTAAACAATTTCTCTTAGGATAGAATGAAATTAGATTTCGTAACGAAATAATACAAAATTGTATTTGTATTATATTATAACAAGTTTCTTTGAATTTCCTTTCTTCTGAGATCGCAGAGTTTTACCAATAATAAACATTACAGCATTAACTAAGCGATATCTCCTTTATTTTTGTGCTTTCACCTCATCTCTAACTAACGATGATCAGTTTATCATATTTAATTTAGGGTTGTAGCGTACCACCACAATTAGAAAAAAAAACAAAAAAATTATTAGCCGTCATCTGTTTGTATCATCTAACTGTTATTATATGGCACTCATTCAAATTCTAGCTGTGTAGGTCCTCATTTTACGATTTCATTAAATTTGTGGAAAAAAGAATTGAATGGCGTAAGATAATGAGAAATTGCACTTATTTTTTGGATTTTACTTTGGACAACAGTAGAAAATTAGAATATCAAAAAAACGTTTTCTCAATCCGCTAATAGCAGACAAACCAACGTTCAGGCAGGACAACGTCTGCCGGGTCCGCTAGTAAGCAATAAATCAAAATGTATAGCGCGTATTTACATTCGGAAAGCATTGCATAGCGTGTTTAAACATCTTCTTCGTCGTCGTTGCTCGGTTCCGAGCGTCGAGATTTTTATGTATGATCTGTCTTCAGGCTTCTTGATTTTCCGCCGCCCGTATCAAATCCTTGATTGATAAGCCCGTCCATTTCTTCATCTGGTTCACATAACTGTTTGGAGCACGTCCTCTTCTCCTTTTCCCGTCCACTTTTCCTTGTATTATCAATTTTTCTAAGGAGTCCCTTCTGATTACATGTCCGAAGAACCATGCCATCTGTCTACGGACTGATGGGAGTAAGCGTTCCTGTTTTCTAATTTCATATTCATTTAATACCGATGTGTCGGTTCTCTTCGATGTCCATGGTATCCGCAGTGCACGTCGTAACATGTCATTTCGAAACCTTCAATTCGTTTCTGGCAAGTGATGTTAATGGTCCACGACTCGGATCCGTAAGTGGCAACTGGAAAAACCAGCGTCCGGATCAAATGCAGTGTCGTATATTTGCTTATACCATGATCCTTCCATAACTTTTCTAAATTAGCTAGAACATTCGTAGCCATCCCTATTCTTCTTTTTATTTCGTTTTCACATTGACCTCTTTGAGATATTTGGACTCCGAGATAGATTACCTTGTCTGTTATTGCAATATCCGGGGGCGGATCCAAAAGGACATGGGGGGATTATATAATTACGTAAAATCTTCTATGGTAGGCAGTAGATTTGAGAAATACCCCTTGTTTCATAAAGAAAATCAAATAGCGACCTTTACAGAAATTCATAAAAATGTGTTTTAAAAATACATGATTATTACAGTTTTTAATTTAAATTTTGTCTTATATTCAGGGGTGAAAAATAAAATGAAATTATAAAATTCTAGTTAAAATAGTAGTTTAGAAATAGTAAGAAGGCTAGTATTTTTATTAGACACTTTACTTCTTTTTATATTTTTGTTTCCGAATTCTTTGTTCATGAGCAAATAAAAAAAATATATATTTCCCATTGAACTACTATTTTCATTTACATTACAAAATAAAAATTAAAAATGGCAAAAGATCGACGACAGTTGTGTTTAAAATAGAATAAAGTTGGGGAATTTTATTTTGCCTATCGATCACCATTTAACAACATTTGAATCGGTTCAGTTTTAATCCTGTTTCTTTACTGCGCTCCACTGTCCGACTAAGAATTTCCGCCATCTCTGTTTCTGACGTCGCTAAAAGCACCGTATCGTCGGCATATCGGAGATTCGAGAGCTTCTTCCCTCCTATCGTGACACCGCCCTTCCAGTTTTCTATGGCTTTCCTGATTATCCATTCTCCGTAAACATTGAAGAGGAATGGCGACAATATACATCCCTGTCTAACACCCTTTCTTATTTGAAATGGCTCTGAAATAGCTCCATCAGTTCTTATGTATGCCTTATTATTTGTGTATAGAACTGCCATTAATTTTATCAGATAACTTGGCACTCCTATTTTCTGAAGTATTTTCTACAGTTGGTCCCATCTGACATTGTCAAAAGCTTTGGTATATATAATCAAGGAAGCATATAACTGTGGGTACGTTGTATTCAAAGCATTTTTCTATTATTTGTCTTATATTCAGTATTTGATCCCCGCCTGTTCTTTAGATATACAGGGTCCGGCAACGAAGTGGATCAGATTTCAAAAAATCATAACACAAAGAGAAAATGCTCTAGGAAAATTTTTTTAAATATAAACTTACTTGTTTTTTTTTTTACTTATTTTTTAAAACGTTTTACGAAGTTTTGAAACATTTTTTTCAGCATATTCCTCGGTATCGCGACCGTGACATCGTTTATTGCGTTTTTGAGGTCTGCTAGGTCTTGCGGCTTATTGGCGTAAACTTTGGACCTCAAATACCCCCAGAAGTAGTAGTTGACCGCCGATGAATCTGGCGAACGACTCGGCCAAACGATTTCCGCGCCTCGCGTAATTAAACGGTTCCCAAACAGTTGTCGCAGACCTGCCATCGTTTCGCTCGCTGTGTGCACTGTGGCACCATCTTGCTGGAACTACGTTCTTGACAGATTTTTCTTACGTCTCAAGGCTGGTACGATGAATTCTAACAGCATTTTGCGGTACTTTTTCCCGTACACCGTCTTGTCAAAAAGTATGGACCAATCACTCCCCATGTCGTGATTCCCATCCAAACCGTCATCTTCGGCGAGTGTAACCGCTTCTCGTTAATCATGTTACGATTCGAATCACTCCAGTAACGAAGATTTTGCTTGTTAATGCCACCATTGAGGTAAAAGTGAGCTTTATCCGTAATCACAATAAAATCCAGTGGAATTTCGCCGCCCTGAATTTTTCCAAGCATCACTTCACTAAACGTTAATGGTGGGCTATAATCACTGGTTAAAAACTGTGTGTACACAAAATTTTAAAAGGATGAAAGTTGAGATCCTGGTGAAGTAATCGGCGAACCGTTCGTTCGAGTATTTTCAAATTGTCTGCGTGTAAACGAATAGAACGCGATGGACTTTTCTGAATCGACTTCCGAACTCGTTCCACATTTTCCGGAGTTCTGACTGCTTTAACGGACCCTGGCCTTTTTTAAAAAATTGATCCGGATTCTCTGAAGTTTTTCACCCACTTACGCACAGTTTTTTCGGCCGGAATCAATTTTAACACATACGAATCACTATAGAAAATAAAACTCTCTATTGCGTAAACACGCTGCTCACATATCTACTCAGTCATTATGTCGAACTACTGAATATTTAAAAAAAAACAAGTCTCGTCGAACTACCTGAAAACGCTGGAATGGTCGTGTTCGAGTAATTTATAGCTGAGATATGATTTTTTGAAATACGATCGACTTCGTTGCCGGACCCTGTATATGGAAGTATATATGGCTTCAATCGCTCTTGTATTATATATAACATTACCTTGCTGGCATGGTTTATTAGCGGGATTGTTCTGTAATTTGGACACATATGTTTATCTCCTTTTTTGTATAGAGGAATATACTGGGATTCTCTCCATTCGGGTGGCCATTTCTGCGTGTTCCATATTTTTTCACAGACTTGGCGCACTATATCAACTCCTGCCTCTGCGGTAGATTTTGTCATTCCTGCTAATAAACCGTCAGTTCCTCCGGACTTGTTATTAGAAAGCTTCTGTATGGCCGTTATAACCTCACTTCTCAAGAAATTGATTGCTGGGTTTGTGCTCCTGAACATTCCCATCCATATCATTATGCATGAGCTTGTCGCAGTATTGTCCTCATCTGTTTAATATTTTGCTTGTTTCAGTATGAAGATTTCCGGTCTCATCCTTAATTGGAGAGTAACATAGTTTGAATTTCTACCCGTTATCATTCTCACCTTTCGAAATAAATCTTTTGGATTATTTTGATTTTTATGATCTTCTATGTCACCACATGTTGATGTGATGTATTTGTTTTTATCTTTCCTGAAGGCGATTTTTATTTTTGGCGTTAATGTTTTTCATTTTTCATATATTGAATAACTTTTATTTTTATCTCCTGCTGTTTTTTTATTAATGTCCACGTTTGTTGTGATATGTGACTTGTCCGTTCTTCTGTTTTTTGATTTGCAGGCTTTCGCCGCTTTCTCTATTTTTGATTTCATATTACTCCATAATTCCTCTGCTGATGAATTCTGTATTTCTTTTGTAGTGATTGATTTTAGGGAATTTGCCACCCAATCCTAATATTGTTTATTGGTGCCGAGCTTCCATCGATTTGCTGTATGTGATTTTTTGTCTGGCCTTTTTAGCTTTAATTTTATCTTAGCTATGATTGCTTCCACAGTTCATTCCGGGTCTGGTTTTAACATTGTTTATAAACGTCTTCCATCTAGATTTAATGATATAATTTATCTGGTTTTGTGTGGATCTGTCTGGTGACCGCCATGTGTATAATCTTCGGGAGTGATGTTGAAAATGAGTGTTGGTAATATACAATTTATTTTCTACGCAGAATTCTAAAAGCATCTCTCCTCTCTCGTTCCTGACTCCCAGACCGTATTTGCCTACCACATGTCGTAAATGGTGATCCTTTTTGGTGGCACCAACTTTTGCGCTAAAATTTCCTAATATGAACAGTACGAGTATCTCTCGATTAGGAATTTTCCTTATTGTCTCAGTTAATCTCCCGTAGAAGTTCTCTATTTCTTCTTGTATCGCTGCTGCCGTTAGTGCATTCGCCTGAATCTTTACTGCAAGTATTCTATCGTTTACTGGTTAGTTCATTGCTGAAGCAAAATTATTAGATTATTGTTCATCGATGTGAGGTGTCCTGTGCTGCTCCAGTATACGACAGCTTCACCTTTCCAGTTTTCCATAGCACAATTCGTATTAAGTTCTACTTGCACGTTATCAAGAATTTTGTTTCTCTTCAAAATGCGAATTACTTTCGTTTAGCTGCAAAGCATTACATGACGAATTACTATTTTTGTCCATTTTTGTTTTAATTAAACACACGGAATCAAGGATGGCATCTGTATGAATTTGTACAAATTCATCAACGCGAAGTGGTAAAGTTTTGTATTTAAAAATACGGTTTTTAATCTCATTGAAGTTGTTTTCAGCGCTGCTACTGCTTTCTGTTTTTCCCCCATAGCCGAAAATGGAATTCATGACCGCTGACCAAACAGGAAGTAGGCGACATAAACTGAGAATTTTCTTTGCAATTGCAGGTTGAAAATGCATGTTATCGCCTTCTCCCCTATTTTCTGGTAATTGAGCAGTATGTTCACATTCAAGAAATATTTGGTAAATTTCATCATAATATAATAAAGAGGAAGACCGGAAGTTATTTACATCAAAATCTTCAAAGCGATCATCTTATATTTCATCTTCAAACATAATTGATTGCAATGATTCTTGCGCAGTGTAGCCAGCAATTCGTATTTTTAGAAGTATTTTAGCAGTCTCGCGTGCTGTTTTATCTCCTTTCGCATTTACTCTAGTTTCTTCACGCAAGGACACAGTAAAAATGTATATAGTTCTCACAAGAAATCTCCAATGTAATGGAGTGTAGGTAAAATGTTTTCACATGGATTCAGTTATTTTTGATTTCTGGCCAGGGTATTAACTAAATGCATTATGTGAGCGAAATCATTACAAAGCATAAATGATGGAATGTCCGCGTTTATTTTATGGTGAAGAAGAGTTTCACAGATTTGTAAATATTTATTCAGTGTAGAATATTGTGCACAGCTTTCACTATACCCATTATTAAAGCCAAAGACATATCGGTGAATATTATGAGAGGTGGTTGGATGTCGTTCTTAACTATTCGCTTATTTAATATGCAATTGCATTGTTATCATGTTTCTCAGAAATCGTTGTTATACTTTAGTATATTAATATGCTTTAGCTGGTATGTGTGTAGCATTATTTTCCTAATGTATCGCCTTTGAATGAAACGGATTTGAAAACGCTAGGCAGAAGAAACAAATAATTGAGCTAATTTCGATTTGTCTATTACACAGAAGATTGATGGCTAAATTTCATTAGAGCACAAACCATACTGTTGGATGCGTATATTTGTTTTTAAAATGTTCCATTTCACACTCTTAAGGTACTGTTTCTCCAGGCTCGCCCATTCCAACTCTGCATTGGAAGAAGTGTAAATAAAAACAATTGGTACGCAATCAAACACAAAACGAAGTAGAAATGAGTAACACTGTATTCAACCTTTATCTCAACATGGACAGGACTAGTCCCACCCTCACCAGATTGGAAAGGAGAGGGGCACAAACAAAAACAAGTAGTGCACAATCGAAGCACAAACGAATGACATAATTTTCAACCCTTACTTCTACATGGGCGGGGATAGTTCCACCCTTGCCAAATTAGGAAGGGGATGAGCACAAACAAATAAGCCTATTTTGGTTTCCCAACTCAAAATGGGCGGAGCTGGCGAAACGCAACTGTCCCATATCCTTGGCAGGGCGTCGGGGATTGTGAAGTTAAGGTTCACAATGTACTTAAGCTTAATGGATCTAAAGAGAATACTGGGGCCAGTTTCTTTCTACTTGGGATCCGCCTTTACTTTCCCAGATTTCTCTGATACCCAATTATTTCAGGCTGGGTAAACCTAGGAGCGACTTCGATCTGGAATGAGACAAGTCCCGAACCGATGACCTCTGGTTTGGTAGCCAAGCTCCTTAACCATTAGGCGACTGTGCTGCCTATTAATTAAAATAACATTTCAAAATTTTAGAACAACTCGAAAAATATGTTCTTCCCATAGTCAACGCACGCGTGAATTGGGTTCAATGTATGGCGAGCTTTATTGTTGAGTATCTTATAGATCGAATAAATATACAAGACAGTATTATTTGCGTCATTACGGCTCGTTTAAGTTATTAATTCAGTGACCTGTATACACTGAAAGTTAGACAGGGGAAGGATACTGTGTTTAATTTATTAATAATTATAAGTACACCTTCTCTACGTCGGAAGCTTTTACATTTTACGTTAAGTATCCGGAGAAATTTAAAAAGAAACATAGAATATTCAAGTGCTTTAGTGATTATTTCCTGAAATTATTCGAAACAAAAGTGAAGACGGTGGATTCTTCATTGAATTACAAATTTAAAAAATTATTTCAGGAAATAGTGAAGTAAAGAATTTTAAAAACTAACTTCGGCTACAAAAAGTAACGAATTGTAGATATTGCCCTACAAATTGTTACACGATTTTCCGATAAATTTAAAGATGGCATTTTTAGTAAAACAAAATCAGACAAAAATTGGGCATGTACATACAATACAGACAAATTCATTTTAATCGGTGTTTATGAAGAACAAACATACGAGTATAAAAAGAAATACTTAAAAATTTAATCTGTAAATTGTTTATGTTTTCAATGTAAATTTTCTCTCTTCTGCATTAGACTTTTTAGTTCTAAATAATACCTTTTTATAAGCTATGTTAAAAACGTATATTTATATATAAATAAATATTGCTTCATTTATAAATACACATATATAATAAATGGAATGTTACAAACGTATTATAATATTATAGCTAGTAATTGATTAACGATAATATCAGACTTACACGTTTATAAACGCAAACATCTTTTTAATGATAACTATAAGTAATACTGTAGCGGTTCGTTGTTTATAATTATAAAATACATAAACACGGGTAAAAACAAGGAAGAATGGCACATTTTTATTTATGGACAGCTTAGATGGGAGATTAATAACACTGCACTATTAACAAATAAAATTTAAAAAAATAAATAAAAATCGAATAATACACAAATCACAATGTAAAATTTAAAATGAATTATTTTTATTTTAGAAAAACATAAAAGTATTTTAAATAACGTTTACTATACATAGGAAATGACAATCAGTTCTCATTATCGAATTATTGAAAGTGTACGCTGAACTTATGGAGAAATGAAATATAGCAAAAAATACTCAACAATTCCGGAACGAATAAATTTGAAAATATTACACAGTAGTATTTGAAATTTAAAATTTTTTTTGCAAACTGCGAGTAAGTAACGAAACATTTATCATATAGTTAAGCATCTTATTTGTATTCACTAATTACGTAGCAACCACTAGTGCTGTAGAAATAATAATATTAAACATAATAATAAAAATAATAAGATGCAGGTCTGAATATTGAGAAGATGGGAAAAATTTAAAATAAATTACAGTTCGCTTTAAAACTTAAGGTTTATATTTTCACCCTGTCCTTTTGATAATATTTTGATTACAAGGAAAGTTGTTACAATGCGGGATTACTATTAAATTATAATGCGAGCTAATTGGAAAATGGCACCGTTATTATGAAATTATTAATAATAAATTCAATCTTAGACATGAACATATAAACATTGAAAAAATACGAAATTAGCAATTATTTTGTTCGAATGATAAGGAGAACTAGACGAAATCAATGATTTAATTGATAAATGTAGCAACAAATAAGTTTAAACAAAACCGATACAAAACGATGATAAATAAAAATAAGAAAAAGAAAGCTAATAAGTGGAAAAAAATAACCGTTGGACGGAAATCAGGTTTTAAAAAATACAAAAAAAAATATTGTCAATTTAATGAGAATCGAAATAAAACTTTTACCGATGAAACCAATAATTTGATTAAAAGAATTTTAATCACAATAAGTAATAGATTAAGGAAAAATAACCAACAAATTTTGAAGAATTTCAGAAATATTTCAACGATCTGATAAAATAGTGTAATAAATGCAGTGATAAAATTTCTTCGGTCAGAACATTAAAGATTTTCTCTATTTTAAAGGATAAACAGTGTATTATATAAAACGAACGGAAACAAAAATATTTTAAACATATAAACTGATTTTATAAAATATTCTATTTTAAGCAATCGTGAAAGATTATTTAAATACTATTAATAATAAAAAAAAAATAATATTGAAATTGTAGGAGCTGGACACGTTTACATTCTTTACTACAACAGACAAATATAAGTACAATTTTTAAAGTATTTCTGTAAGTAGTGTAAGACATTAAGAAAAATAATGGGAATATAATAAAAAAATTTAAATAAATTAAAATTAATGTTCAATTTTAAGTGTTAAAATTACAGTCAACATCAAAGGACACAAAATAATTAAATGGTTTTGTATACAACAGAATATTTGTTTAATGATTATTCGCAAAAAATTTCAATCAAAGAAAACAATCAATAAATTTAGTTACAAGTAAATATACAGGGGTTTTTTAAGTGTAACTTTATGTCTCTGTTTTTAGCAAATGCAGAATACATAATTTTTAAATTAATAGACAACATATTAGGTGCCTAAATATTATAAATGAAAAATTAGTGTGTTATTTAGTACAACCCTAAAAATACTGTTTCATAGAGCAACATTTTTTTTTTTAAATAGATCATAAATAATTACAAAAGCAGGGAATTAAATATGAAAAACACTAAATTATAATTCGAAAAAATATTGTCCGTAAATTCAATCGAAAGTTGATAATTAATAAAATCTACTGTAAATTTTTTATCGATGTAAAGTTTTATATATAAAAATTACAAGAAAAATACTAAATTCCAGATTAAAAGTTTTATTGAGAAATGTAGAATCTAGCCAAAATATCGTTTCTCACTAAATTGAATAATAATAAAGTGCGCAAATCTAAGGATAATCAGATTATGATCCAAAAAATCTGGAATTCACTGGTATCACATTTGGACTGTTATTGGCTAATATAATATCGACCTACCTTTTTTTTTCTTTTTTTTTTAATATTTACACAAATTCAAGTTATTAAAGAAATTAAAGGTATTTCCGGAAAGTTTAAAGTATTAATTTTTAGAAAAATTCAAAAAAGACTAATGGGCTAATTTAATTTTTAATAACGTGGGAAATTTTAAAAATGGAAGATTAATATACAATATTCAAAGAAAAAACTATTTATATAGTTACCACATATTAACAATTTTAGGAAGAAAGGGATTAAGTATCATAGATACATCGTGTTTCTAATATTAATTCAAATATAACAAGTTTAAAGAAGGAAAAATCCTAAAACGAATTTAAAAAAATCTAAAATGTGCCTTTCTCTACTATTCCGAATTGTCTAGAAATTAAATCTTAATTAAACTTCTATCGTAAGAAAGAAAATAAATGAATCTGAGACTCTTCCCAATAATGAAATTTTTTAGTGAATTAAAAAACTCGTAAATTTTTTAAAATATAAATGAACAAAAAAAAAAAAGAAAATCGTTTATCAGTTTTCATGATTACTGAGAATACGGCGTAGGAAGGGAAAAAGAATATTCAAATCTTTTAGTAGTAACAAAAAAAAAAATTACATTCGAATTTATTTATGAAAGTAGATTAATTTTATATTGCACCTATGAAATAAAAAAATACACTATAATACACGTATAAGCAGAGGTTTATGTAAAAATAAATAAATAAAAATAGAATTTAAGCATTAAAGAAAGAAGGCCAAATAGCCGAAACATTAATGAAAGAAACAATAGTTTTCAGATAATTCACATGATTTGCTTAGACTCGGTTGAATTTTAAGAAAGTTACTGACACTCACATTTAGAACATCGTGGGTCATATGTAGCATTTTAAAAAATTATTTTTCACCGGAAATAAAACTGGGAGCAACGATTAACAGGGATTATTCCACGTTGTTTATAAATGTGTGTTTTGAAGATTGTAAATTAACAGAAATGACTATTAAGCGGTTATTATTAATAGTCATATTTATTTAAAAATTACTATACACGAAATTTTAATGCAGTAACTAAAAATGTTTGGTAGGAGGGATTTAACTAACGATTAAAACATATATTTTGATTATTTAAATTGCTATTATAATTTTAGGATCAACATACCATTTTTTTTTTTATGTTACGTTAACTGCTTCTCCCAGGAAGTTGACAACAATAAAACAATAAAATTTGTAATTATTGAATTTAAAGAATTTTATAATAAAAAATAAATCTTTTCATATAACCACTCACTGTGTGTACAATTTTTGAAAAATAAAAAATAATAATTAGTGGTTCTTCATAATAAATAGCTAAACTAACAATTCGCGAATTTATATTGAAGAATGTCCCATAAATTAATAAGTCCAACATCCTCCCGTTAATTTATTTACCGCGGCTGTGCAGCTAAATTTAAACTATTCAACCGAATCAAACAAATTTGTAGTTAATAGCGAAATGTTCAGGGAGGAAAAAAACAAAAATACTTAATACTGGTGTGATAATTAAAATAGAAATTGGTAGTAGACACCTACGCAGATGGCACCTACGAATTTGAATGGTTTGCTGTTTACACACTGAGAGGAATATTGTAGCAAATGAAAACGGAAATTGGAAAAAAAAAAAGTTCGTTTTAATTAAATGCACATTCCTTCAAGGAAAACATATCCGCTAGATCTTACATTTGACCTAGAAATTCATTAGAGCAACACAAAACGACGATTAATTTAATTAAAATTAAAGAATTAAAATACAAATTGCACAACTAAAATAATAAACGAAATCGAGGCAAAAAGCTCTGACATGGTCGGAACTTGGAAAAAGCGAGGTTGATCAATAACTTTCTTTTTCTTTTTTGATTTCAGGAAAATTTCGTATACAAAAAAATCAATACAATTAAAAGTGAATTTTTAATATCCGACGAATTAATTAATTATATTAATACATATACTATTTATGCTGTTATAATGTGACTACTGAAATACGAATGAAAATTTTGATTTTAATAAAAAATGGGGATCAATTTTATTAACTCTTTATTCTTATTATTACCTTTAATATATGTTATTATTATTATGTTTAATTTTAAATTTTACATTTTCTCACCCCTAATCCATTACTATTTTTTGTAGTATTGCATATGTAATTTTGAGACTTCAGTTTATTATAACTATTTCATATAATCGTATTATAACGATCTTTACGTATTTTGTCTTTCGATTTGCACAGAAAAATTCAGTTTAATTTAATGACTCATTTAATACATGGCCACATTTTAAACCAAGCCTGAGATCTCCATTTCATTCTTAGAGACATTTTCAGATTAAACATTCAATTAAATAGTAAAAAGCAACTTAAATTTGGATTTTAAGGCGGTGCGAATATGTAACTGATTTAGTAAAGATATATTATAATGGATAATTTCGGGAAATAGAGTAGTATAAAACTAACTTCAGAAAGTGACTTCATAATGGATTATATTCGGCTAATTCACCGTTTTGTCCGTAGCAGACCTTTAATTTTAGTAATCGTAATTTATTACGGGATTCCGAGTAATCTAAAATACCATTAGTATGTGTATATGTACGTTTTGTGTTCAGTACTTCAAGGATAATTAATAAAGAGCAAAATTTTATCCGCATGTAGTGATTTGTATCTTCCACTTCCGCCTCTCCGATTTCATTTTATCGCATTGACGTCGATTCGTTTTCGCGTGTTTAAAATCGCGTACAATAATGATTTAAATATAATTACAAGCTCGTCATAGCTGGCGGTCTAGCGTATGCTTTAGGAATGAAACCGTACTTGCGCGTTTTCGGTGTATATGCCCATAGCCAACCATCAATAGTTTGGTTATTTAAATCAGCATATACCCAATCACCTCTGCGTACCGATAAATCATCCGGAGCTTGTGCCTGAACAAATTACATACTAGCTAAATATACTTTAATTTCTAGTTTACAGATAAAGCTATCAAACATCTGGAATAATGGAAAAAAAGTTAAATATAAATAAATAGCGCATGATGTGAAGATAGATTTATTTTAATCTCAAAAACTTCATCACGATTAAAGAAATCAGGAATATATGCAGAAACAAGAACGATGGTTATGAAAAAGTTATTTGAAATTTACATAGAAAAACTACCAACTTATATTAATCAAAAATTTAAACATTTTCCCCAAAAAATGCAAATTTTGCAAACATAAAATAACTTATAACAAATATCACTTACATCAAACACGTAATAGCATTTACATTATGGCATACATTTAACTAAATTTTTCTCTTATTACGCTCTTTAAAATAGTTTTAATTTAAAATTACGCGCTTATATATAGAATATATATATATTCAAGAAAGCAAATAAATCTTAATAACTATAGTTTAAATAAATTATGACATTCCTTTCTAAAGGATATCAAAATTAGGATGATCCATTAGTTCCAGACTGAATAGCTACCATTCAACGGAGAATTAAACATAATGTTTGCACGTATTTAGGGAACTAAAAATAAACGCGTTACCCTAGAATTAAACCGGGGTCTTTAAAGTTAATAATGTATACGTTCATTACAAATATTACACATAGATCTTACTTTTATTACCTTTCTTGTAGCCTGTAATGTTCTCTAATTTCAGATCGTAAGCGCTTGGCGTCTTCCTGGTGGGGAACGGGGCAATCACCATCTAGGTGTTATTAACTTGAAGCCATACTCATTCAATATTTAAAACTTGAGGCAATGCTGCCTCCGTATTCTAAACCTGACGCAGGCTTTTCTTAATCAAAGAATAAAAATATTACTTTTCTTTCATATATACGACAAAATTGAAATCAATTTCAATTTTAGCTTAATTGTTCTCAACTTTTTTATATGCTGTTACCGGCATTACTGGCTGTTGGTGTTTTGGTTTCGGATTAACAAAAAAACTGTCAACGGTAATACTATTGTCTTCAATGAAACTGACTTAGTCAATTGGATTTATGATTTCCTAGTACAGCTGATCGTGATAACTCCCATTTTGTTTTCTATTTCACTCTCTTATTTCTTAACTTTATCATGATACAACAGTAATGAATTTTAAACTAATTATTTATTTTTCCCTCCAATTTATAGAATATTACTTTACTCTCCTACTATAAAAAAAACAACTAAGTTTAATGTTACACACAAAGTATTGGTATTCATAAATGCAGAACAAAGTCTAATTATAGAAAAAGCTTAAAAATGTTGTTTAAATAGTATAAAATCATTCTAGGCAAAAAAGCACACTTATATTTGGATTACTAAATATTCTAGAATTTCTTATGATAAAACTAGAAATTTTATATTACTGTTTGCGAGTAATGGAAGGAAAATGTTAACTTGGACTCAATAGATATTTCTAAACCTTTAGCAAATACCTTTGTTTTAATAATTATGATTAAATTCGTTATTATAATAAATAAATAGATGCCGATACGATTTGCGAAAGAATTTCAACACGAGTGCATAATTGTAATTGCATGTTAATAATTTTTATATTTTTTCTTGAATTCTGTGAGTTTTATTTCGCTTTAAATATTTATCGGTGATATAATATAACTAACAAAATGAAAGATAACCAAATACTAAAACTATTAATTATGGATAGCTTTTAAATTATATAAATCTGTAATTTCAGAAATTTATTCAACGCTTCGTAAATTAGCAATTTACATAAAATATAATCATTTAATATTACAGAATAAAATAACGTACCTTATAATCGTACAACATAACTAATTCGGTTGTATGATAACGGAGATCATCTTCTGTAGATATAGCAGCCGCATTTGTTGCATTAGCAATAATTGACGGCGCTATTATGTTGTTTGCTGCTATGTTGGAATTTTTAGCACCTGTGCTATTATTATTAGCATTATTACAGGCACTACTGTTTGTAGTACTATTCGTGTTATTGTTAACATTATTACCGTTTGCAACACTATTACTGCTGCCGTTGGAATTAAAATTCGCATTCGAGGAAGTTTGGTTATTGTTGTTATTTAAATGCCCTAAAATTAATCGAAAAAGAAAACAACATTTTTCAGATAATACGAATGATATATAGAATCAGTCGTATAAAAAATACATTAAATGACAAAATAAATATATTTAACAATGAGTTTAAATAATAAATACAGTGATAATACATTAAATTCCCACGTCATCTTTTCCAATCCGCGTTGTCATTTATAACAATGCATTGAGAGAAAAGAACGATCATTTATATAAATTGCTTTGACAGTTTACCGAAGTAGGAGTGAAAATTAAAATATTAATGTGAAGAAAGAAAAAAATTGAACGTTTATTTACGAACATGGGAGCTAAATAAGGTATGAAATTTAAATATATGATTAGCAGATAGTAGCAAATTTAATAAAGATGTAATCAGTATAAGTAAATCTGAAAATAGAAACCAATCTATATTTAAGAATAGTAGCGGAAAAAGCAAAATTAATTAGCAAAATGATTAGTGAAGAAAGAAAAAATTTGCGAAACCATATGTAACATCTTATGCAATGCGAATATTACAGAAAATAGAAGCACCATTAATGTAAACAGAACTAGAATTTTATAGATTACGAATAAAATAGTAAAAGAATAAACTTTGTTCAAAGTCGCTTCACTTGCTTACTCGCATTAAATTCGTGTAATTACTTATGAAATTAATTACTAAGTTAAGAATAATTATGGTAAATGCAGCATTGCTGAGTTCAACAGATTTGAATATTATATTAAGTTTTAAAATCGTAAAATTATTTCCTTAAATCACTTATTTTAATTTTTAATATTAAACAATTTTTGTATAAACGTGAAATAAGAAAAAATTATTCAATTTTTCATAATAATTTCGAGAGTTATTTTCTCTCCTACAGTAGAGTTAGTATATATATTAATAACAACGTTATTCTTACGCTGGAAGGTAATATGAATGTCACAAAATTGTTAACGGAAGTGACGTTACCACATGCACGCTCACCCAAGTATCCACTCATTCACAAATGTGCGTGCACACACACTACTTCCGTTACAGAATTTTGTGACATTCGTATTTTGAAAGTTCATATGTTAAGGAAACACTATAAATTTATCCTGTCATTTAATCAGTTGAAGTTCCTGTTTTATAAGAGCGTATACGGCGAAACTTTGTCTTTGAAACTGTTAGAGGGGAAATTCAAGCCTGAGCAGATAGTGATACCTTTTCCCTCAGATGTTTTGTACAAAATGTCTCAGTTGTCGTTTGATTTTGATGATAGAAGAACACATTTCACAATGTCTGCCGCGTACGCATCGCCTTACGAAGCCGTATTTCTGTATTTACATCCAAAAGGATCGAAAATGTCGCTCGGAGCTGCCGCTAAGTACATGAAAAAGTCGAAGACATTTGCAAATAAGTGGCTAAAACGTCATTCCGACGTAAAAAACATCGGTGACCTACCGGTTCGCGGCTTTGTACGAAAAACAATAAAAAAGGAGGACAGAGTGATTTTACGGGTGTTTGAGAAGAATCGTTGTCTATCACTGCGTGTGTGTGTGTGTGTGTGTGTGGGAGGAGAAGCGATTTTGTGTAAAAAGGATGTAAATATGTCATGTGCCACTATAAGAAGACGTTTACAGGCTCATGAAGTGAAATTTCGAAGCACAGTGAAGAAACCGCTACTGTCCAAAAAACACTCAATTGAGCGAAAGAAAATTTGGAACGCGATTGGGACAACGTAATTTTTTCGGATGAAGCTTCTTTTTGGGAACGTTCTTCTATCACTCATACCTGGTCTACTCACGGCAATAGACTCATCCAGCGGGAACACCCGGTAAAGGTGCATGTGTCTGGGGCTGTCTCTCAAAGCAGGGATTTGGCGATTTGCACATCTTCACAGAAAATTTGACTGCTGGCAAAATGGTCAAAATATATCAAAGTGCTTTATTATCATCTGCCGAAAGGTGGTTTACGTGGGAAAATGAAAATTGGCTACTGCAAGAAGACAATGTCCCAAAACATCGAAGTCATCTTTGTACTGCGTGGAAACAAAAAAATGATGTTAACGTACTGGATTGGCCACCGCAGACGCCAGATACAAATCTAATTGAAAATGTGTAGCCGCTCATGAAGTTGAAGCTCCGAGGGAAGAAGATCTGGACTGTCAAGCAGTTATTTCGACAATTTCGATTAATATGGAGATCTTTGCCTCAAGATCACGCCAGACATTTAGTAGAAAGTGAACATCAGGGATGCCAGGCAATTATTAATTAATAATGGAGGCAATTGGACATCTTATTAATAATAAAGCATCACGATTTATATCATGTAGTAAGTGTGTATTTTTTTTCAAGTAATTATCCACAATAATTTTTGAGTTTAGCCGTACACGCTCTTATGAAACAGACTATATAACAAACGAATTAAAAAGAATTATATAAGAAATTTTCGGCTTTCTCCATTTCTTTTCCCCCACTTTTTTAAAATATTCTTCTTCTTTATTAATAGTTTGTCTGTTTTGATGATTTTTAATTTATTTTTGGTGTTCTTTAGCGACACATTCTTCATTTCGTGTTCGTGTTTTAAATTTTTATATTTCATTCGCAACACGTGTTCGGTTTTGTGTTTATGTTGTAAATTTCTTCTTTCCAGCTGAAGATGGGCATCGCCTGAAAACGTTTTTGAGTAGTATACATAGATTATACTTTTAATTCGTTAATTATACTTGTATCCTATTTTTTAATCCAATTTACTATATTTTTAAATGAGCATTTTTATTAGTACCGATGAAGTAATCTTATTTTCTATTATTAAACTGATGCGTAATATTTCTATATTTTTCATTTGAAAAGTAAAATTTTGTAAGTGTTAAAACGAAACTTAGTAACCAGACAAAATCCTACATTCATTAGCTGGTGCCATTAATTCGTTTATGCCTGCTAAATAATGACGTGATATGAAAAAAAAATAAGGTTAGAAACAATTTTGTATTACATAAAAATTCAAAAAATGTAGTAATTTTATTGATAACCAATACCTTTATTCTTTCCTGTAAAAATTTCTAAACCAAAATCGATTAAATTGGCGTATGTTTAGCGACCAAGTTATTATTTACGTAAAATCTAGTTAGTAACTGCAATTTTAAATTGACCGGTTTAGAATTAAATTTAAAATCATTCATTTTCTGTTTTGAATTATTTCAACTAATAAAAAGTGCGTTTTTTATTCTATTTCTACGTTTTAAATTTGTTTAAAGAAGCTAATTATTTCTGAGTTGAAGGAAATTTTTTTTAAAGAGGTTTTGTTGTAATGCGCGCGCGCACACACACACGCATATATATATATATATATATCAATGGCTATGCCATTTTTACGCCAGGGGTCATCAGGAAAAGTGTCCTGTCACGAAATTTGTCCCAAAAAATGTCACAATTTCATGTAACGAAATATGTAACGAAAAATTTTTGTCAAACGGCGTAGCCAATGAAAAAGTTTACTCTTCTATAAGAATTATAGAAGAACTAGATCTGGGGGAGAAGGGGGCTTGCCCCCTTCCGAGTACCAAAGGGCCGAGTTATATATATATATATACAGAGAGAGAGAGAAAATGTACAGAGAGAAAAACGTTTAAAAGTATTTTGTAACTACTCATAAGTGTAATAAAAAGAAAAAAATATACGTATAGAATAACATAAAAATTATTTTCAAACAAGTTAATTAAAGGAAAAAATAGATCTATTAGAAAAAAAAAAAAAAAATTAGGCTAAATGGCCGATATTATTGAAATTGAAATGTTTAATAATAATTTTTATTACATCATATTGCTCAAAAAGACGGTTCATAATTATAAACCTGAATTATGAATGATTTGCAATGACCGCACACGAGTGAACATAAATATTCTTTCAGAAATATGATAATTCTCCCTTGTTTTCTTTAATTATAATAGTGAATACCACTCTATGATACGTTAATCATTTTGGACGGTTAGTAATCTAACTTCGAATATAGTTGAGATTTAATATTGCGATTGGAATGATAGAGCATTAATTCGTACAAAATATTTTTTTTCATATTACAATTACCTTGGATAACATCTACTGGATAAACGAATCCAGATGGAACAAAACCTTCTTGACCATCGCTGCGTATAATCCAGTACCAATCTGGATCGTCCCGGTTTAGTACCGTTACAAATTCTCCACGTTCAACGCTGACATCATTTTCATCACGAGCAATAAACGTATACAAAACGATAAAACGACCTGACGGATCCTACATTGGTAAAAGTTATTTATTATAGTTATTTGTTATTAAAATTTCTTTTGTTTTTGATACGTAGGAAAATTGAATAGTTTTTTACAACTGAAATACAAAATACCTCTTATTAATCTCTTTATTATATAAAATAATTTTTTTGCAATAAAATTCTCCAAATAACATACCCATAATTTAATATAATTTTACATATATGGTGCTATAGTAAAGTAATTCATAATATTGCATTTCAATTTTTACAATAAACACTTTTTTTCTTATTATAATCCGGGCGTTGACGCGTGTGGTGTATAGGGGGGCATACAAACATTACATTAACGCGCAGATAACAGAAAGCGATTAACAAAATACAAAATATATAATAATAATCAATAATTAAAAAAGATATAAACCTAACAGATCTTTAATAATTAACGGTTTATAGCAGAATTAAAAAAAAAAAAAAATGCTAATGAATTGATTTGTTGGTTAATTTTTAATGTTGACGAAGCACATGCATCGTCTTGTTTTTCAGATAATGGTAAATATGTGTTTTCGAAATTAATGAAAATAAATAAATGTGACACATTTGTTTCCAAACATTAATTTGATAATAGTTATCACTTTCTAAAACATTAAGCCAATTTTAGTTACCTGTTAATATTTTGATTTATACGAACTATCTTTGCAACCCTAACTATCATTTATTAATTGATGTACAAAAAAAAAAGGACTTTTTAAGGGAAAGAAAAAGGACAAATTAAAACCACCATTGACATCTATCCTTTGTGTCTTTTCGAAATAATGTTGAAAATTAAATTAACTCTAAATCAATAATAAAGTACGCAAAAAAATGTATACGCTGCGTTAATTTACCACCAACATGTTTCGGAGCTAAACTCCATAATCATGGAGCCTTGTCGGCCAAATTAATAAAACACACTGTTTTCTAGCGTGTATTATTACTAGTTTGTAAATTAATTCGATTTTTAACATTATTTAATTAAAACCATTTTTTCCCATAAAAAGCGCACGGTAGTTAATTTAAATAAACAGGAACTTGAATTTTTTATTTTATTCAAGAAAAAATTTAAATCTTCTTTTTGGGAAAATATTTAAAAAATAGTGTGATATTTACGAAGATTAAATTCTATGAAAATTACTGATTTATCAGTATATTAAATAGATTTTAATTATTTTTGCCTTATGCTGTAAATTTTTACTAGGTTTAGTTAACACTTATAATTCTAATGTCGATTTAACAATTTATTTGCACCATATTTCTTTTATAAATTCTTAGGAAAATGTAAAAATGAAAAAAAAAAACGAATGCACTCTATTTTGAATGATTCGAGATGTACTTTTGTTGGTAAGAAATTATTAGTAAATAACTAAGGACTACTTTTAACCATTTTTGTTAGGAATTAATAAAACGTTAATTCTTTTAAGAATGTTCGTTAATGTTATTTAGTATAGTAATAACCGAAACGTTTCATTTGCTAATTCTCATATGTTCAAATTCACAAAAACGAAATGTAGTATAGCTTAATGTTCTATACGGTCAATTTTAATACTTCATTGTATGCTTCTTTTTCTTTTTTCTCTTTTTTTGATGTCTACATTTCATGTATTTATTTTTAATTATTTGCATTACATGCGACTGCGCAGCCTGCAAACATATTTATACACCAACACACGTGTCACGGTAACACTATTAGTTGTGCAAACGAATATGTACATACATACCAGAACCATACTCAAAAGATTGCTATAAGCTGTACTAATCATACGGACCAATTTCAATTTATCTCTCGTTCGTTTAACTTTACCGACTAATTTTAATATACCAGCATAACTTCTTTTTTTGAATGTAACCCTTTTTTCTGATTAATTTCATCTCATTTCGTAGTAATGTTTTCCGCGATACAATTCCATTTTCTCCTCAATGCAGACAACTGTTTATGTTTTGTGTTAGCATAATTTTAATTATTAACCATCGAATTATCATGAAGTTATATATTTTTCTACCTCTCATAATATTTGTAAGACTCTAATTTTCGTGCAAAATTAATATCAGCTCACATGTTTAAACGTCAACTTTTGTAAGTAACAAATATTCCGAAAACGGAATTAATTTGGATCGAAGGAAACAAAAAGACACGTTTCAGACAGAAAATCATTCAAAATTATTATAAAACGTTTAATAAGTAATATAATGTAAAGTTTACTTTAAAAAACGGGTGTATTTCAGGTTGAGATGAAGATGTGCTATGTAATGAGGCTTGTGAACTCCTGATATTGGCATGTTGATTACAAATACCATTCTGATCTTTTTTATCGTAGCTTTCTGAATCGGATACATCAGTTATATCTGTGTAAAGTTAAAAATAAAATAAGCATTCACACATATAAGTTACACATATTTCCGTGATAAAAAATTACACCATACTTTGCCTAGATTCAATGTTGATGTCAACTTCGACTTCATTGCTGCTATTATTTTGTTGATCACGAGGCAGTTTCTTTTTAACATTAGTTAACGCTAATTCAGCTAGGTGAGAATTGTATGGAGTACAGTAAGAATGTGGTATGAAACCTTCTAATCGTGAATCTTCTGCTATTACATAGACCCAATCATTTTCTCGATATAAAATATTTACAACCTGGTTAAGGAACAAGATAAAATTAAACTATAGAATTTTGAAATTACTAATTAAAATAATATAAAACATTTTCGAACGTAATGTAAAAATTATAATGAAGAACATTTCAAACAAAAACCAAACATAAAGTAATCGTGATTGTAACTTTCCTAGGATAATTAATCTAATTTACAATTATGTTTCATTAACTTATTTACATATAAAAAAAAAAAAAAAAAGTAAAATAAATAATAAATATATCATAGTTTTAATTCAAATGTTTCATTTCGGTACAAGCTATTTTTTAATTTCTTTCAATTGTTTTTATCAGCGTATTAGATTTATATTTGAAAAGAATCATTAGATTTATTAATGGCGAGAATATTTAGCAATACAAATTATAATTTCACGAATAAAAGATAATAAATACAAATAACTTTTTTCATTATGTCTCCGTAATTATATTATTAGCATTATTAATAACTGTTAACAAAAATTGCACGTAAATTTCATGGAACTTGATGTAACTTCAAAATTATCTATTTAATCTTTTCAAATTTTTTCAATTAAAATTCCATATACTGGGTTTTAAAACACAATTAAATACATTTTTATAAACATATATATTTTTTTTACATACATTTTCAATCAAGTTTATCATTTGGACAAAAAAAAGTATACGAACACGAAAACATATTCTTAAGCAATCTAAATTTATCGTTTCCATTCGTTTTATAAAATAAATGACAAATGTCTTTTGATACAAATACTTCAACCAATAAAAAAAAAATTCAAAGTCCCTGCAAATGGATAATTTAAAATTTAAATGAAGTCTTGCGGACACCTCACATCGAGGTACTGTAGCGAATGTTTTTGAAACTAATTAACAGCAAAAAATTACGGAAAATTTATGATTACAATTTGAGAATAACTACTGAGAATAACATTTGCAAATTATTCCGAGGTGGATAAATACATAGTTCTAAAAATAACATGTAATACTGATATTCATCTTTATGGCGTATAAGATGAAAAAGTAAGTAATCCTAAATGCACGGTAATAATTTCTTTCAGTCAATATAGCAAAAACAGATCTCTTTGGGTAAGGAAATAAATTCAAATTTAAATACGTACTTATTGAAATCACAGTCTAGTAATTCTATACAAATATCAGGAAATTAGTTATTTTGCGAAAATTAATTAGGATTTGTTTTTATCGAAACTCGTTAAAGTAGATGTAAACTTATATTTTAGTTTTTAATAATAAATATATCCAAACACAATTTTTAATTGCATTTCAGGATAGCTATCGTTCATACAACAGCTTCTATTTATTTTATTTACTTTTTTTTGTTTGTTGTTTCGTGAATACCATGCATATGTTTTTATCTTACTTTTCTTTCTCTTTCAGTAAGAAAGTACTTGAAACTCAGGAAATATAAATAATCAAAAGAAAATAGGAAAACAATAACGATGGAAGAGCACATATATTTTTTAAAAGAAGGTGAGAAATTATTTAAGCAAATTATAAAGTTTTTATATAATGCCTAGAAAAAATACATCAGTTTTAAGGTCTTGTTTATCCACCATTAATAGCGAACAAATAACAAATCAATAAAATCGCTTAGTTGGGAGATTTGGCCGTTATACTTACATTTAATCTTACGCCGCTTTCAAGTATATACATGAAATTTTAATAAAATACTTCCACTCGTTTTATTTTGGATGATTTTAGTTTTAAATTAGTCACGTACGAAAAAACTACAAGTAATCAACCGGGATGTAAAGAATATCAATTAAGGAAAATTATTATAATATATTGAATAATGAATATCGATTTTTGTGCGTTGCATTTTATACGGCGGATAAAAATTTTAGTTTTCTATTAGTTCTGAATAGATTGTCAAAAAGGAAATAGTTAATTTTATAAAAATGTTTAATTAGGAAAAATCGATACGTATGTAATAACTATCGTATGAAAACATGCTTAAACAAATGCATATAATATTAATAAAAAATTTTCCATACGTTATGTTGTATGAAATATAGAAAATGAGATTACACTTTAAATCACAATAACACATTTAACTATTTAATAAAAACGTTTTTTAAATAGAGAAGGCACTCAAATTTTATTCGATATATGATACGAAAAATACCTGACGTAATAACATAAAATTGAAACTGTGAATGTTCCTTTTTTTGTTGCGAAATTGAAATACCAGACATAATTACAACTTTTGGCAAAATCATCGAAGAAAAAATATAATGAAAAATATCTTTACTTGTTAACAATAAATCTCAACTTTCATATTGATACAAATGAATTTTTAAAATAAATAACATTAATGCAAGCTTTATTGATGTAAACGAAAAGTCATTTAGTTAACTTCTCTATTTTTTCAGATAAAATGTTTAACTGATTTCTATGATGAACTTGGTTTTTTTTTGTTATTTTTTGAGGTAATTTAAAAATGAAATGCTACTTTTTGATCAAATAAAATCGAAATACACGGGCCAGTAACTTTTCGCCCCGTAAATACTTCTTTTATTTATTTAAAAATATTATCACGCTAATTTAGGCCAAGTTAAATAATACATTTTCCACATTTCTATTTTATAAGATGTGCAAATGAAAATATTATTTACACTGTAACCTTAAAAAGTATTATACGTAGTTTTATGTCATACTTGTCCTCTCTTGACCTGTAGTTCATCGTCGACGCACGGAGTGAAATCATGGAGAACAACCATTTTACTATCTGGGGATAAACCATTTTCTTTTTCTATTCCAACACGGACTAATGTTTCGATTGATGCACTACCTGTGATCCTGCCAATACCAGAAAAGGTTCCATTTCGGATCTCCTTAGTTTCTATGTCTGAAGAATCTATTACATTAAATGTTCACAAAATACATTCCATAATTTAATTGTAAAATAATGCGTATAATGTACTTTTCTTTGTTTATAATATAAACTATAATACCGATAAAGTAGATTATACAAAATTTATTTTATTATTTTCAAAAAAAATCAGTATATCTGCTTTTCGTTACTTTTCTTTTTTTTCCCTCTTCGAATTCTAACAGGACACAAAAAAGCCATCTCTTCTTCTTATAATAAACTATTACAACAACATTAATCTGAATAAAAACAAATGAAATATAACCAATGTAAAATTGTAAACTTTCAAAAATTAATTTTATTGGTTTCTTCAGAGCAATAAGGTAGTAATCAACTACTTTTTTGTTTTCCATTATTATCGATATAGAAAAAAATACACGCACACGTAAAAAAAATGAATCATATAAACTAATTAGGAATTTTCATAGTGACCAAAATTGAATTCATTGCAACGTTAAAAATAAAAATTTATTTTTTATTGTTATGTGTTAATAAATTTATATTTTTAAAATTGTTTCTTTCTAAATTATGTAACATATTGGATTTTCTGTGTCCATTAAATTTAGTGTAAAGTTTAAGTTGTGTAACATTAGCTTAACTTAACTGTTTGGCTAATGAATACTGTTAAAAAAAGCCGGTACTGCTATCTCTTTCATACCATATGTGTATCGGAAGAAGTGGTATTGGATAATTTAGACAAAGTGTTTAGGTTGTATTACCGAAAACAAAAAGTACACATAAAGAATTCTTTCAGTTTTTTTCGTTGTTGGATTTCAATGAATTTATTAAAAATAATGTTGAAGACAGTAGTTACGTTTTCATTAAAGAAATATTAAGGAAAGTGTAAAAAAGTAATCTTTATTATCGGGCATTAAACAGCTTAGACCGAAATTGTTTTTTTTGAATTATCAAGCTAATTCAAAAAATCCTTTTGTTGTATCAATGGAGGGATATGTATTTTTGCATGAGTACGTAATGTTTATTTGAATTTCCTATCATTTTTATATTATGATTTTATTTCAGTATTAAAACTGATCTGCTTCGGAGTCGTTTATCAAACTTGTTTAAATGTTATCTTTCGTTACGAGAATTATTTGAACTGGTGAAATTTGAAATCGTACGAAATAGAAAAATTTAGATTCTTTACGCTTGAATTTTTTTGAAAATACAAATTACACAATGAGAATTAACAATACTTACGCATGAAATATAAGTAATTGCCCTCGTGATTTTAAAATTGAATGTACTTCTTTTTATAATAATTTGTTTCTAACTTTATGAACGTGTGTGTGTGTGTGTGTGTATTGTGTATTTCAGAATTAATAACGGAAACGCAAAAGAATTTAATATGAAAAAAAATATGAAAGTTAATATCAATTGCAGAAGCACGGACATTATGAAAATTTGGGTGATTACTAAGATTAATAGGTAAATTTTTTATATGATTTTAAAATATACTCATTATTTATATATATTCTTTTGCTAGTAAGGATGCAAGCTTACACGGACATAATTCTTACGTAGTTTAATCTATTTTCGTATTCAAATCTCCTTAATTGTTTTTGTCGTTTTTTCTTACTGAAAGCTTTCGAATCATTTAGACTTAGTTTAACTATTTAAAGTATTTAAATTTATAGGGTATCGGTTTCATTGTTCGGAAAATTAAAACAATATATTTAACGTGAATTAATTTAATTTACGTACTGTTTTTTAATAATATTTACACTGTCATAAAAGTTTTTAAAAAGTATTTTCTTTGAATTTACTGAATCGTTGATGTTAAATATATTTATTTACGTACATTACTTCGGTAGCATAAATTTATTGATCAGTTTAATTCAGTTTTAAAAGTAAAATGATAAACGATATATAAGTACATATTAATTAACCTATTTAATATTAGCATAAAGAGTACGGATGAATCATTAAATGTTTACTGCGAATTTTCGTACTACATACGAGATTATAATTGCGTAATAATAGTAAATTTTTAATTATTTTTTATGTTGTAATTTTTCATTTTCGGAGAAAAATAAATTATACCGATTAATACGGGAATTATAGGTAAAGATTGTTGCGTCACTGATTATTTTATTAAAGAAGTTACTTTCTGTTAATCCACTATCACATTTTTCAAGTGAGATAAACCGAAGTTAATTTTTTTTTCTAAGCGCTATATGTACACTACACGTTTTAAACTATTTAATCTGCGTATTAATCAAATTCAAGCATAGTAACGACTTCGATGCTATATTGGGCGAGAGGGTAATCAGAACGGTTGATAACGAATCTTTCTGCTGCTCTTGTATTTCATAGCAGTCTAGATATTTATGGACACGTGTACGATGTAGCAAAAGGAAAATTGGAGTACTATTTAATATTATATATGGGAAAAATAGTGTGCAGAATGTTATTAAGTTTTCATTGTACTGTTAAATTGGTGATGAATTAATTTTTATCCCCACCGAAGATGCCAGATGTAACGTTTTATTCTTGCGTTATTCATTTTTTATTCCCACCAGGGATATCAAATGTGACGTTAAGTTTAGTTTACTTGTCTTCAAGGTTGCCAGCACGGTCTCTAAATCCGTGGACATAAAATTTATTTATTTCATCTTAGATTAGAGCTATTATTATTATTATTATTATTATTATTATTATTATTATTATCGTGAAATGAAAGAGTCGGGTTGCTTTTTAAATGTATTATATTAATTACATCTATACAAATTTTTTCATGTTGGTCGGTCGTTAAAAAAATGCTTGCAACAGTAAAATTAATTACACTAATTATAAAATTAAATAAAAACGAATAATACGTATCATTAATAGCGACCAAGGTGTTCCGATGTCCATATAGTTAAATGATGAGTTCGTTGACAATTCAAATCCGGATATTATTAGGTAGCAGAAAAGATGAAATTCGAAAATTAATAAATTGAGAAAATCGCGACGAACTAAACTACAATAACCCTTTTTTATATAACTTTATGTTAGCGTTAATTTAAGCAAGTACCGTTCGATTCTTCACCTATTTTGCTATGCCATTTTTCGTCGTTTTTTTTTTTTTCCATTGAAACCTCGCTCTCTACATTAACCATCGTCCGTTTTCTGCTCTGATCTGCAATTCGGCGCATCCATCTCAGTTTCGATGAGCCATTAACCTCTAACCAACAGCTAGTTCTTATGTACTCGCATTCTCACTCTCTTCATCGCGCTTTCATTTTACTTAATATTATTATTTATTTTAATTTTATTTCATATATGTCTGATTATATAAATTTTGATAGAATTAATAATGTAAAAAAAATTTTAATACGTTCTACTTTCCTGACATTTCTTTTTAAGAGGTCTTTTGAACGACCAAAAAGCCACGATGATTAAGTGTATTTTGTCATTTAGTTTACATTTAATTACCATGCTGTTTTACTATTTATTTATTTTTTTTCTTTAGGAAGTCTTTCTCTAGGTTTAAATAATATTTCATATTTTTTTTATTTATTTTTTTCCCCTGAAAACCTGTTTGTATTGTTTTATTACTTTTTAATTTATTTATTAGTTTTATTCTAACGAATTTTATTTTTTGTATTATTAATTATTTAACAGTTACCAGTGCTGATATTAAAAGAAAATTTCTTCTGGAAAACTGGATGCTTTACAAGCATTTATTATGAACGCCGTGATTTAAAAAGGAAAGATAAAAGTAAATCGCGTAAGAAATCATTTTAGCGCGGAATTCGTGTTGAGAATAGCTGCCAGGGTAATTGATTTTTTATTTATTTATTTATTTATTTATTTATTTATTTTTTTGCTTAAGATATTTCCTGTTTTAATGAACAGATTTTATTGTGCACGCATACTTTTATATTTATTGAAGTAGAACGGTACAGATTTCAATAAATGAAAGTCCAATGTTAGAAACAATGGCGTATTTAGATGGCAAAATTAGGCCGTGCTGAAATGCTCCTCCCCTTTATTTTATCTAATCCTATAATTTAAATGACTTTAGATAAAGTATTAATAATAATAAAACTAACCTGCCATTTTTTATATCCTCTTTCTCCCTTTTCTATTTAATTTTTTTTTTTGATTTTACCTTTATTTAATATAAGTTTTAAATAATTTTGGTATTACAGAAGATACATTTTAAATTCTTTTCTCGAGAGCTAGATAAATAATTTAGTTCACCGAGTACAAATCGAGACTTTTGATACCTACATGAAGTGTGTAAATATAATATAGCATATTTATTTTTAATTTGAGAAAAAAAAAAAAAAATGCGTTCGAAAAGTTACAAGTTTACGGCTTTTTGATTAAATTAATGGTAGAAGGAAGTAAAAAAACTCATGAATAAAGTTATATTGCAATTTCTATCAAAATTATTTCTCGATGTAAAGAATTTATTTATCTCGTTAGTTTTATGCAACACTGAAGGGTGTATTTCGATAAGTTTATGAACAACTAATAAATAATTGCACTAAAAAAATTATTTCGATTATTTTTCTTTATATTTAAGTTTCAAAAATATCAGTTCATCGCTACTTTTAATCAGAATGCGGACTTATTATTTTCTTGTAAATTATAATTTTAGGCATTTTTCTGATGAAGCGATTAATTTTAGGTACATCGAAATTCTTGTTCATCTTACTTTATTTCAACCGATTTAAAGGAAACATTTAACGCTTGAAGAAACTGATAAATGATAAAACCGTTTCACTAGAATTATGCATAATTTAAAAATAAAAATTTCCTCATTATCAATGTGTGACTCTTAGATCAACTTCAAATTCCGAGTAAAATATATAAACCGGGAAAAGTTTAAATCAATACTTTAATAAATTTTAATCTTGGAAATTTGTAATCGGTTAAATTGTGAAATATTTCTAGCTGTTCTAACGAGTACGGTTTTGCATTTTTTCATTTTCATTTTGCCAGTCTTCCGAATGAAATGATCGTATTTTATAGTGGTATGTTTTTAAATTTATGTTCAGAATTCGGCGACTGCGCGATAAATATAGAGCAAATTATGCGAAGATTTTTTAATCAGTTTTTTTTTTCTCGTGTTCATTCGATTACAGCTTGTTAATTCAGTAACCGAAATGCCTACTCTATTGTTAGTTTGTCGAATACCCCGTCTTACGTGTTCTATTCATTGCGAGTTGCATCGCTTATCAAAGTGACCGGTGATGATAAATAAGAAAATACAAAAAAATTAAGAAAAAAATACAGTTTCAATAAGTAATCATTCATAGTTTCAATTCGAGCCCGCTCAGTTGATGAAATGAACTCGCGTGATGTTGATTTTTGATATAATTATATCACGTGTTTACATGAATAAGGTGGTGGAAATTAAATTTAAAAATTGAGGATGTGCCTTTATTATTGTGTAACTATTTAGTAAATCCCGGTTCATATCAATCAACTAGGAGAAAAAGTGCAGTGGCTATGCAAAATGATAAAAATAAAAATAACTTCCACCGTGTACGTGTATGCTAACATCTCTCGGTTCGATTATTATAGTCCATTATCGTTGTTAATTATAAATATATATCACTAATAATCGCAGTCGTACACCACGCATATACACGCTCGCGCATATACACGTTTTATATCTTTCATATATTCTCGGCTCTTAGCACAGTAGCGAGCTGCATATGTGTACACATATAATTCAGATATAGTTCAAAACTAATCATGGGTTTGGAACGGCGCGCTGTCAGTCATTTTTGATAGTGGAGAAATTAATAAATGTGTGTTTATGTGCGTATAAACGTTATAAACGTAATATAATGCACAACGTGACTATTATGTATTATTGTAGTATATAAATTGTTACTGATAAAGAAGAAAAGAAAGATCATAGGTTAGGCTGTGAGATGATGATTTGTGTGTCGACAAACAGTGAACTTCATTCGATCTTAAAGAAGTTAGTCTGGTCTGGTCAAAGGCTTTGCAGTTGACCAATACGGTAATTTAATTACTATATGTGTGTTTAGTGAACGAGATAAATATTTACGCCTACATTATTCTTTTTTAAGATTTTCTTTTCTTTTTTTCTTTTTTTTTTGTTCTTAATTTTTTGGAGTTAAAATTCTTTCGTAAAGTAACAAGTGATTTAAATCATACTGAACAAAATTTTGTTCTTTAATATAATTATGGTTCGTGATGTTTTTTAATTGACTATTGCAAATTATTGCGAAAATGAATTTATACGCAGTTTTAGGTAATTATTATTTTTTAGTTACGGGCTGGACTTCCCGATTTAGCGTAGTGCTGTAATGATGTTGGTAATGTAAACATTGTTTATTTCCTTTTTAATGAAAAAACAACACCCGTTACAAGAAAAAAGATTACTAGTTGTACTTCTTTTAATACAATAAATATTTCATGAATATAAAAATTTTTTAGCAAAAATAATTTTTTGAATTGTTTTGAATATATTTCATCAACCGATTACATTGTTTTCATTTCATTAAAATAAATACTGGTTGGTAATAATACTATACGGTTAAATGTATTAAAAATCGCGCGGATTGTACGCTGTATTCTAAAAAAATTCTGTATTTTATATTTATTTCAAATCCATTTCAAATGTTAAGAAAAATACTTAAATTGGGAAACAATGGTTACAACAACAAAAAAAAAAAAAAATATATATATATATATATCATTATTAAACATGATTATGTGCAGGATGCTCTAGGTAGAATACATCATCTTCACTTAATGAATATAAACAAATAATACCATAAAAAATGTTGTATATCGGTTTCACGGCGTAACTGTATTTAAAATAAATTACTGTCTGTCGTTGTATGGAGACTCATGTTTTAAAAAAAGTTGAATGTTTCTATTATTATTATTATTACTATAAAATGAAATAAAATAAAAAAAAAAAAAAGGTAAAATATTAGCGTACAAATTGTTATTTGTTAAAAAAATTTTCCGAATGCAAAACTTTCCTTTGGTTTAGTTTTTGTTTATTGTTTGTATTTACTTTTGCGCTTTTGATTCTGTATAGATAATTTGTGCAATTAAAATCGAATGCCATTTTTCAGGGTCGAAGTTGGGGGATAATATGCTTTTGCTCATTTAATTTCGCTTAACCTGTTCTACCAATAGTTTCTACTGATCAAAAGATTCACGAGTACTTTCGTTTCTAAAGATTGGTGTCGTTCCTTTGTATACACTTACAAGATTTCTAAATGAATAATTTCACTGCTTATGGTTGATTCCCTTTCTTAACCGGCTAGTCGGTTGTTGTTAGATAATAAATGTTTATGATATGGAAATCGAAAGTCCAAAGTTTTTCCTTTACTCCGCTGCATCATTTATCACTAAGGAATGAAAAACGCTTACAAAACTATTGCCGAAATGATATTGTAAGAGAAAAATACACGCGAATGAAATAAAATGAACATATTTAATATACGAAACTGTTCGAGAAGCCACAAGGATTGTAATAAAAAGAGCCTCCTTGATGCATGGATCTGTTCGGTTTTCTTTGCTGAGACCATCATCGTTCGGGCTAGAGTGGGCGTTTTGAAATTGTTTCTCAAGTCGAAAACATGTAGCACTTTAAATAGTTCCTGGTGTCTGAATCGTAAAATTAATAAATTGGTCAAATTTTATATTTCAGTGACAAAATGAGACAATCAAATCTGTAAAAAAAGCAATACTTTACCCTTCTTACTTTCTTAAAAATCTGTTTGGAAAATATTTCCTCTTTTGGATAATGTGTGCGTTTTAATGTTTTTTTAGTACAAATATTTGAGCGTTGATTTATCAGTCCGTAAACGTATATTCTTCTGTAGATGCGGATTGAGGTGAACCTTCCATTTCAATAGAAAAAATTTTGTGAAATGTGAAAATTATCAAAGATGAGTTTTTATTTTGATTCAGTAAATATATTTTAAAATTTGCTAGCAGTATGAAATCTGCTTGATGTATCAGGCAGTAGATACTGAAAGGTAATGTAATGACTATAAGAAAAGAATAAGCTGATTAAGTTTGAAAATTAGGGAAACCTTTGTGATACATATTAATTAAGAGGATGAGGAGAAATCCCGGATGCATCAAGTCGAAACAAAAATAAATAATCAAACTTTTTTTAAATTTACGAAGATATTTCTTAGCTTTAAATACCGGCTAAACAAGTTAGAAGTAGTATAGTTTCAATCGATTTGATTAAAGTTTTTGAATAAGAAAAAACTAAAAGCACAACGCTGAATTTTAACGTAGACTTTGAATGACTTACTCCTTTGAAGAAAAAATTAGTATTTCATAATTGCATTTAGGAAGATCGATATCGCAATAATTTCTAGAAACATTTTATTATTAAAAATGTTTAAATACAGGATTTACGGTGAATCTTAAGCACGGACAGCTGGTGTGATTACACGCAAAGTGCAATAGTTAATTGATGATCCCATCAAATGTTTGAAAGTATACTACCAGTGTGACCGTGTGCTATTGTATAATTGACATTCGATAAATTTTCAATTACGCGGCACCAGTTCGTTTTCCATCTTTACAGTTCATTTAGTTCATCTCTGTAATTTACTGTTTTTAAAATATTTCAAATTTACTCTTTTTGTTATTAGTTTGGTTTGGTGGCTTGTTTAGGTGGCATCAGTTCATTTTTGGTCGTAATTTTAGTTCGTTCATTTTTGGTCGTAATTTTAGTTCGTTCATTTTTGCTGTTATTCAGTTCATTTTTGGTCGTAATTTTAGTTCGTTCATTTTTGCTGTTATTCATTTCTTTTTCGGTCGTAATTTTAGTTCGTTCATTTCGCTGTTATTCACAGTGGGTGAACTAACACAAGTTATGATTTATAACTTGTGTTAGTTCACCCAATGTGAATAACAGTGAAAATGAGCGAACTGAAATTACGAATATGAAGCAAAAAGAAGTGAAGTAACATAACGATCATACAAGAAATAGAGCAAAAAGTGAAATACCAAAAGAGAATATTTTAAAAATTTTATAATTAAATTTAACACCGCCGATCCGCCGGTTACATCAAAATTCTAAATTCTTACAATTAATCGTGAGTAGCCTATGACATGCCGAGCAAACCAGGAAATGATACTTTGTAAAGAAATAATAATAAAAAAAAAAAAAGTGTAAAAACCTGAAAAAAGGAAGAACCCGATGTTTGATGTAAAATTTGATGGCATCTTCTTCCATATTGGTGCCGCGTAACTAAAAATTTACCTAATCTCTTAACGAGTGTTCTTCGATCCTCCCCCATTTTTTCTCATAAATTTCGTTGAATAAGCACGATTTTCAAAACAATCATTGGAAGTATACGGCGTATATGAAGTATGTTTGTGTGGGAATAGTTCTGGATGTAGCCGTATTTATCTTATAGAGCTGCAAGACCAAAAATCGTACAGCATGGTACTTCATTTTTTTTTAATCGACATATGTTCATCATCTGATTGTAGAAAAACTATGAAACCTAAATAGTTATAAAATTGAAGGATCCAAATTTTGAAAAACGTGAAAATCTAGTTTTAAGAAAATCTGTTCAAAAAAAAAATATCTATAGCCTGTTTTATAATAGCTATGAAATTTACTCTTTTTTAATATGCACGTATTTCCATCCTTAGAATGCCGATATCAAAAAATAAGAAAACAAGATTTAAAATGGAATTTAAAACATTCTGCTATATGTTTTATATTATTTATAAAATTGATTTTTAATTGTCGTATTTTCATTATTAAAATTTGGATAAGATAAACATCCCCAAATATTTTAAAAGGTCTAAATTTAGGAAATACGTTTTTTTTTAAAATTGATTTATTTATATTTATTTTTTTAGCTTTACGCTATTTGCTCTGCTTTGTTTTATAATACTGCAATATAGTTTCGTTTTGTTTATCATCTTTCTGGCCTTCATGTATTGTTTTCTTATACTTTCAAGAACTATTTCAGAAAAAAAATATTATTGATTATTGATTACGATTGAACGCACTACTTCTTACGCTATTGGCAAATATTTAAGAGAAGTCTATTTTTTTCTTTCTTATTGTTAATTTTCGTGATTGGTTTAAATAAGCATGTTACGTATTTATTTAATTCAATTTTCTTTATATATCCATCCGAAACTACTACTAAACATATACAAAACATTAATACTCAGTAAAATAAATTATGCATGTCAGGTGTACTCATCAATTAACCAGGACACTACCTCTTTTTATAGGTATCGAAGTTTATTAATGTGGTCAGTAGAGAATAAAATTGGATGCTTCTTCATATCTGCTTGCCCCAACGATTTACTGCCAGGGGTAAATAGAATGCTATATAAGTACAATATTCTACTTCTGTGCTTGCAGAGGTTAATAGCCCACCTCTGCTCACACCATGGGAACAGTACTCAGTAAATACACATATATCACTATTAAAGTACAATGACTCACAAACATCACCAGATCATCTCAAACAGAAGATTATTGAGATAATTAACAGATATGTAAAGGGTTCACAAAAGCGTATACAGATGAATCCAGAGCTGGTTCAGATAAATTAACCCTAGCATTATGCACGTACGAAATTAATGATGTATTAGAGGGGTCCGATTAAATGATACTTGTTCAGCTCTGGATATAGAAATGTTTGCAATTCGATTTTGTCTCCCGGATTACAATGAATCCAAATCTTAACAAAAAAAGATACTGATTATTACAGATTCTCTGTCCACGATATAAAGTTTACAAAAGAATAATACAAAAGAATCAGTCGCGCAAAAAATTCAAGGGCCTCTGCTATTGCTAAACTAGATGGACTACTATGTTGAATTTCTATGGGTCCCTGCACATACTCATATCTCAGGGAATGTGCGAGAGAATTTATAAGTCCGTTCTGCTATGTTATCGCTGATGCCGCATAAATCTCAAGATCCAATAACGCTTAACACATTTCTACTAGAAAGAATGATCGAGCAGTGGAACAAAAAATGATTATTCAAAACTACATTTGATGATTGAACCACGGTGGCCGCCGATTAATAGTTCACATGCCGAATACACAACTATCAATTGGCTAAGAATAGGGCATACAGCTAAAGGCCATGACTATATACTACAAAGGACAACTCCCCTTCACACGTATCCATACTGTGCAGAATTAAAATATTCGTCAGTGCAACATATTCTGATCCAATGCCATAGATTTAATGTAGTCCGCCCAAGCACTTTTACGTTGTTAGCAAAAATATTGGACGACAAATCATATCGCACATTGAAGAAATACATGCAGGATGGCAGATCTGTAGGTCGTCTTTAAAGTAGCCTAAGCAGCTTTCACAGTGACAACCCTGGTAGTTAAAAAAGGTATCCAACGTACAAATATATATATATATATATATATATATATATGTATACATATATATATATATATATATATATATATATATATATATATATATATATATATGTATACATATATACAGGGTGGTCCAATGAAGATGACCACATTTTTTTTTTTAATAGTACTGGTGGTAACATTGCTACAGTGACGAGTGCGCGCTCTATTGGAAGTACTAACCATAGAGTTTTGTTAGCATATGTTGTTAGTCATCATGGCTTGTTATACTACGAAGGAACGTGCGTTTTGTGTGGAACTGTATTTTCAAGAAAAATCATATGTGAAAGTTCAAAGAGCTTTTCGTTGCGAGTTTAATGTTTCGATTGGTAAACCTGTACCATCGTGGAAATCTGGTTGAAAATTTTCGTAATTCGGCTAAGGCAACTGATAAGAAGCGTCCGGGTAAGAAAAGCTCAATTCGCACAACCGAAAACATTGAACGACTTCGGAAAGCAATAAAGAATAGTCCACAACGTTCCGCTCGTCGTCACGCTGCTTCTTTACAATTATCGAGGGAATCTGTTCGTTGAATATTGGTAAGGGACTTAGATTATCACCCATAAAAACTAATTATAACACAAGAATTGAAATAAATTGACTACAGAGAACATTTAACCTTCGCTGAAACGATGTTACAAAAACTGGAGGATGATGAGATCAGCTTGGATAATCTTTTGACGAGCGATGAAGCTCATTTCGAGCTCTCTAGGTTCGTTTATAAGTAAAATTGTCGTTACTGGTAGAGCGATAACCCAAAGTTAGTTTACAAGAAGCCACTACAAAACCAACGTGTAACGGTGAGGTATGCTGTAGCGCAGTGGAGAGTGATCGAGCCTTATTTTTTTACCTATACAGTAAACGGAGTACGGTACAGGGAGATGATAAACACGTTTCTCCTTCCTCAACTTCGCCGTAGACGTCGTTTTGAAAAAAGCATTTGGTACTCGTTTACCGTCTCACTCTTTCGATTTTACCTGGCCACTGCGATCGTCCGATTTGACAGTTCCTGATTTTTTTTTATGGGGATATTTGAAGAGCCGTGTCTACCACATACGTCGTCCCCTTGATTTAGAAGATTTAAAAGCGCGAATTTGTTAAGAAATTTTTGGAAATTTCACCCGCTGTGTTGAAGGAAGTATATAAAAATTTGGTAAAAATATTAACCGATTGTGTAAGCCAAAACAGCCATCATTTAAAAGAGATGACATATTTCATAAATAATTTGTATAATAGATATTTTCAAATGGAATTTATTTCATTTTTGTACATGGAAAATTTCTGGAGTTATTAAAAAAGAGAAATGTGGTCATCTTCATTGGTCCATCCTATATATATTAATCTTTCTGTGTTTTTTATTTTATTTTATTAAACACTAGCGGATAGGGCTGTTAAAAACCGGGTAACCGGGTAACCGCGGTTACGGTTAAAAACCGATGATACGGGTGAAACCCGGTTTTACGGTTTTCACGGATACGGTTAACCGTGTAACCGCGGTTTCGGTTAAAAGCCGATGATGCGGGTAAAAATCGGTTTTACGGTTTTCACGGATACGGTTAATTGTACGAAACGATATTCGTATTAATCGCAATGTTGATTAAATAATAATAATAATAGTAATAATAATAATAATCTTTTTTTCGTTCCTTTTTGGATTGTTGTGTAATTAATAATATCATTGCGGGATTTAGTTAAAATAGCTCGTATTTTGTTGTTATCGCTTTGTCATTTAATAACATCAATCCTAGTTTCAAAAAATTATTTATTTACGGGAAAACCGCAGCTCGGTGAGTTAAAACCTTACTTCATAATCACTCGCGTACGCACACTGCTTGCGGGAGTGAGTCACTCAGCAATGCAACAGATGCTATGCTACAAAAGACAGTCCGCTCCAACCAGTGCGATTTATTTACAACGCATTGGGAAAAAAAGTTGTATTAAGTGGTTGAAAGTTAGTTTTGACGATTTATTTTCTTAAGCTATAGTTTAATTCTGATATCGTTTTCAATTCAAGATGCTACAAAAAAAATAGTTGGGTATGGAATCATGCTGAAAAAACCATAGACAGGAAAGACGCAATATGTAATTATTGCAAAGCCATCTTAAGTTACAATGGTTCTCCTTCGGCAATAGCAAATCACTTGAAAATTATTCATAACAGAATGCCTAATATTGTTATTTTCGGTTTTTTTACGGTATTTCAGCCATTCTTCAATTGATTTAAAAAATTCTTGTTGGAGGTTAAAGATAATGGAAAGTTCTATAACGGTGAATTTTATCAGATTTTTAAAGGTGGTGGAAGAGATTCAAAAAAAATAAAAACATGCATTTTTGACTGAAAAACCTCTTGAAATTCAACTAACAACACCAAAATAGATACATATATGTATGTTACATATATTACAATAAAATGTTTTTCTGAATTTTTTTGAACTTCAGGAACAGATGAAACAAGTCCAAAAAAATGAAAACATGCATTTTTGTCTGAAAAACCTTTGAAACTTCAACTGGAAGCAAACCATAAAATGTAAGTTACATAATATGTCATTGTGTTACTTAATTTGCTATTATGGGAATTTTAAATTCGTGTAGAATCTCTATATTTTTTTATTCTAACAATCCGAAAAAATTCAGAAAAACATGTTATCTTCAAATATGTAACATATATCTATTTCGTTGTTATTAGTTAAATTTCAAGATGGTTTTCAGTCAAAAATGCGTGTTTTTATTTTTTTTGAGCCTCTCGGTCACTTTTAAAAATCTGAAAAAATTTCAATAAGTAATTTACACCACAAAACACGTTATATATTTTTTCCGTCGTAACTGAAATTCAAAATATTTTTTATGACATTTTAAAAATTTTGAACGTGTCTAAAAATTTAAAAAAAATCACCATTATAGAATTCTCCATTATATTTAACCCTCAACAAGAATTTTTAAAATCGATTGAAAAATGGCTAAGATATCGTAAAAACCCAGAAAATAACGAAATGGTGTCTACAGGAGCCCCCTGTAGGACTAAGGGTCTGAAACTTCCAGTTTTAACTACTTTTTTCATGCCCTAGATTTATATATTTTTTTTTATAAAGTTTGGTTTAGAGGCACTCTTACACCCCTTAACCGGCCATACCCTCTACAATAAAATTTTATAGTTTATTAAATAACCGTCTATACGAACAATTAAAAAATTATAGTTATTACGATATATTTAAATTTTTTTTTAAATTTTATTATATAACTGTTAAAACGATTAACTGATTTATACGATTAACCGAAATCGTGATTAATACGGGTAACCGTTTCATACGGTTAACCGTACCCGTAAGAACCGCAAACACGGTTTTCACCCGAATGATCGGTTTAAACCGATACAGCGGTTAACCGGGTTATCCGTATACCCGTTAAAATCACCAGCCCTACTAGCGGACCCGGCAGACGTTGTCCTGCCTAAATGTTGGCTTGTCTGCTATTAGCGGATTGAGGAAACGTTTTTTCAATATTCTAATTTTCTACGGTTGTTCAAAGCAAAATCCAAAAAATAAGTGCAATTTCTCATCATCCTGCGCCGTTCAATTCTCGTGAAACTTAAAAATTTTTTAAATAAATTTAATGAAATCGTAAAATGAGGGCCTACACAGCTGGAATGAACAGTTAGATGATAGTAACAGATGTGGTAGGTAGACAATTTAGACTGGGGCAGCAGTCCATTTTTTCGATTCTTTATCTTTTTACATATAATCTTTTTATAGTTTTTTTTTTTTTTTTTTTTTTTTTTTAACTTACGAATAATGTAAACGATTAAACAGAAGAAAACAAAACAAAATGTATACATATCTTTTCTTAACGTAGTATCATCCTAAACAAAAGACAACAAAAAAAAATTTTACATACCTTTTTTAAATATAGTATCGAATATTATTTTGTTGTTTTCTATATTCGCTTACACGTTCTGTTGTTATTTTAGGCCTAAAACGTAACGGGCATTTAGCAGTCGATGCGATAGGCGTCTTTAACATTTTTTATTTTGTATTTCTTGCTACGGGCATTCCTCACTTATTTACAAATGGAAAACAAAAAAACTAATTACATATATATACATACATATATATATATATATGTATATACAACAATTATTTATTTCGCTATATTTATCTAACCAAAATACTTTTCTTCACATAAAGTTCTAACGTTTTATTTTTTTATTTTTTTTAAATTGTTTTTACAAATTAAATTTTGTATTATTTCGTTACAAAATCTAATTTCATTCTGTATTAAGTGAAATTGTTTAGTTTTCCTTTATTCCCACTTGCGTTTCGCGGCTCGTTCCTTCACACTTTAAATTATTTTACTTAGTAAATTTTCATAACGACTGCAGCGTTCACATATTTATTTTTTTTTAAAAAAAAAGAGAAGTACACGAATACATCAATCAAAAAAGTAAAATTCAGATTAAAATATCTGAAACCCTGAAACCGTTAGCAGGGTAATATATGTGACAGGAACATGTTAAATTGAATTCTTTTTAAAATAAGATATCAGCATTATTTACTTTTTTAAATGCAATGATGAAATTTGTTTTTTTTTTTTTTTTTATCAGAATCTAAGTGATAAGTCACTGTTGACCATCACTCTAAACATTTCAGAATTTATACGCTTAAATTATTTTTCAAAATTGGGGCTCTTTAATTATAAAATTTTGGAGGCCTCATATTTTTCTTATATTCTAGTGATTGAAATACACTAATTTAAAAAAATAGCGACCCCCCAGCCACCATGGAAAGAGCTGTGAACTATTTTTCAGTTTCCAGTCTTTCCGCTTTAAAGGTGTATTTTTTCAAAATTCAGTTCCTAAATATCAAAATTTTTCGAATTTTATATTTTCCCTATATTATAGAAGCCTTGGTGCGCGAGTTAAAAATTAAATCAATAATTCATACAGAACTTGCTGTAGAATTTTTTAAACATTTTTTTTTTAAATTCGATTTTTATATATTTTTAAATTTGGACCGTTTAGTTTTAAAATTTTGAGGGTTTTATAATTTTCTTATGATCTTACGACGATACTACGTCCGATTGAAAAAAAAATTAACTCTAGCTACTATAGAACGGGCTTTTTTGAGTTTCTACGGATAAACCTGAAACGATACTTTGTTGTTTTCTATATTCGCTTGTACGTTCCACTGTTAATTTAGATCTGAAACGCAACGGGCATTTAGCAGTCGATGTGATAAGCGTCTTTTTATATATAGCTTTTTTACAAAATTTTTAATTTTTTTTTCTTGCTAAGATAAATAATAAATCGCAATAACGACTGGAATATAAAATTGTCACTCGCCGCTCAAATATGAATATTTTCATACAATATTACTGAAAGTTGCGAAAATACGGAACACACAATAAAAACGAATACACACGGATAATAGGGCAGATGAAGCACATTTAGCGAAATGAAAATAGGAAGAGGTCTGAATAACTCGGAACACGAAAAACACTATTGTAATGTTCGCAGTCGATCTTTCGATTTCTTGCTGGTCACTAATTTTTCGGATCAAGGACTTTTCAGTTGTTATAAATTTCTCATTGCTAGGGTAATCTTTTTGTGCTCTTCAAATTTCTTTCGTGATCTGATTGCCGAGACGTGAATGTTTCATTTTTCTCGATAGTTCTCGCGGTACTTGTGAAGTTAGGTCGTTTATTATTTTCTTATCTCTTTCCCGATTTAGACTGTACCGTGTTTAAGAGAAATGCAGACCGGTTTGCGCGGTACTCGCTAAACAATCAACATCTTTTTTTTTTATTATATATTTAGTTTATTGTTGTGACCATTTAACGACGGTAAATGTGGTCCGCTACCATTCTCAAATGTTAGAATGACCTTTTACTCATACCGCTATACCTGTTTTCTTTTTCGATATATGGTGGAGGTTTTCTTTCTGTTTTTTTTTCTAAGTGTGGTACGCTACAACTTTAGATTAAATATGATAAACTGATCATCATTAGTTAGAGATAATTCCTCCCTTGAAAATAATAATTATCGCAACAAACTAATTTTATCTTTGTTTTTACTTATTTATTTATTTATTTTTGGGCTCGACAACTATCGGGGTATTAATCTAGCGCGCACTATCGTTTTTGTTTACCCGTTTCCGTTAACTGCAGTAGCATTCGAACCATTGAACGAAGTATCATTGTCTAACCGAATCACGCGTCATGTTATTTAATTGTTAGTACCCGGCGCGCCAAGCAGTTGCTCGGCTCACAAAATCACGCTGCCCTCAGAAATTAAATTACGCGATTCGCCTTTTTTTTTCCCTTTTGAATATTTTATGAGAACATATCCAAATGTTGCGAAAATACCGAATATACATTAAACCACGAATACGAACGAATAATACGCGAGTAATGGACGGGCGGCAAAAAACAAACGTGGCCCATGAGTGCAGATTACGAAAGAAGAGGAGCTCCGGTTATCCGGAGACCACTTTAAATATTATAGACCGAACATGTAATATATGCGCCAGTGATAGCAAGAATAGGGGAACAATGAAAACTATTCGAAGGCATTAAAAATCGAAAAATGAAATATCCTGGTCCCTAATATAAAAGAAAACGATTTGTTTACGATGACGGTATAAGGAAAGATACATTCTGTCTTCTTCTTCATGCAACCCGATTCGGATGTAGCTTAACAAACTTTTCATGGACTCCACCATTTGACGAAATTTGTGTCGACTTTTTGCGACCTGCAATAATTCTCCTGCTTTTGTAACTCCAGTTCATGTCTTAATATTTTGGAGTCAAAAAATCCTTCTTCTTCGCCCCCTTTTTCATTTTACCGCATTTATCATTATTGTTTAGAGAAGGCGAAATGTTGGTCTTCTCATAAAATGTGCAAAAAAATTTGTTTTTCGTTTTCTGATTATATCCATTAGTACCGGATCCGTTTTCATAAATTGTTGCGCACCACCGCATTAGTGTAGTTGCGTAAGGATTTCGAATTTGGGCGTGAATAACATTCCCCGTAACAAATATTAAAAATTCTGTTGCAGGATTTTTTATTTCTCCGTAAAAAATAATAGAAAACATACCTTTTTTTTAAACTCTCTGCAATGAGTACAGTAATTAGGCTAGAAGTGCAACTTGTTTGTGTAGATCATGTCATGGAGTTCTGATGTGTTCAGTAACGCAAAAAGAAAAGTAACGGACCATAAATTATCTATTTCACTTACACCAGAAATTAATAAAATGTTATTTAGAGTTTATCATTTACCATAGTAATCATTTTATTTAAATTTTAATTGATGAATTTTACGGTTTTGAATGCACTAATGATATGAACACCACCGATAACACACTGAACTATCGTTTTCAATTTAATTCTTTTTCGCAAAAAAATATCAATATTCAATGCGGAATTTGATATTGTTATGAAATCATGTGACAGCAGAACTGACAAACTGAGCGTCACATCATGACGCCATTTTTGCCAAATTCTTTTAATGTTCCGACTTCTTCGATGAATTTTTCTAAAATTTTCTTTCATACAAACCTTGTCCTGACAATTACGAACGCAACAAAAAACAAAAAGACAGCCAAATCGGTCGAGCCATTCTCAAGTTATGATATTTTATACATGCGCAATTGATTTTTATATATACAATACTATTAAAGGAGCTCGTCGAAACCCGACTAACGATAGAATTCCCGACCGCGATCTAAATAACGTATATGGAATAATTTCTTTACTGTGGCGCTATCTGTTGGGAATGATGGTAATTGGTGTTTAGGCGCTAGTTGGCCGCATTTTCGATTGATTTTTATTAATTTCATAATTTATTTATTTATTTTTTTGACTTTGAAGTTGCCTACACTGTTCCTCCCAACCCTATCATTAAACTGCCCAAATTTCATAAAAATCGGGTGGATAGTTTCGGAGTCCGTAGAGGACATACAGACATACATGCATTCATTTTTATATATATAGATTAGTAATACATAATGTAACTCCTAAATTGCGTAAAAAAAATTATGAAGAATTATTTATAACGCAATGTTTTACATAAATTAATACTTCTATGCAGTAAATTAACATTATTTCTGTATTATAAAGCTATTTTCTGTGTCTTCGACTGTAAATATTTATTTATGTTTTACTGAAATACTTATTAGAGTCAGCTCACAGCTGAATATCAGTGCTTCGTTCAATCATCTGTTTTTATTCCTTCTTCACCAGTCGATTTTCCTTATACCATTTTCACTTAGTCGTCTGCTTCCTAGGATTTTAAATGTATAATTTTTACTTTTTTTGTACTTTCTTTGCCGAAATATTAGCGGCATTTGGGTGCCATTTCTGGAGATCCCTGCTTTCGCCACTGTAATGATCTGTTTTTTGTTTTTTCTTCACATTTTATTTTTTTCGTAATAACCATTTATTCTATAAACTGCTCATCTACGTTCCGTCGACTATCTTGAGCTTTTTATTTTTTTCTTAATTAATAAATTTACATAAGCAAAAGTTAATGAATATTTGCTTACAATAGCTTTGAATAATACAAATGAAAAAGTTGATTAACTATTTGTCTTTATTTTTCTTATATGGCCAGTAATTTAATTAGTTATTAAATATTCTGGAAATGATTGTAACTAGTGATTACTAAAACCAATGTGCTTCCCCCTTTAATGCAATGCGACGAGTCATAAACTCAAACATTCTATGGAAATAATTTTAATCAACTGTGAAATCTGCATCAAAATACATCTAATAGTTTTTGTATCACCGCGAACAGAGACAAGTAGGCAAATTTTTCAACTTGCAATATGTGTAGCACACACGATACAGTTTGAGTTTCTTATTTTAGAAGTCAATAGAGATTTTTTTGGATATATGTCGTCTTTAAATTATACGCTGTCTTATACAGGGAGAAATTACTTGTAATTGAAGTTAAACTAAAAAAATAATTAAATGATTTGTTATTATTGTTATTAGTGAGCATGAAATTTTAAAATTTGCGAAGTGGTTAAACAAATTCTGTAAAAGTTTTTTTTTTTGTATTATTATCCTTTACCTGTTTGTTAAAGTCGATCATACATGGTGTTGTCTCTTTTATGTCATTTAAAAAATCGTTCCTTTCTAGATTAGAGTTTAATGGCCAGGACGTTTCGCTGTTTTAAATTTATAGAAAGAATTAATTCATTGATGTAACTGAATAGAGGATAAGTTTAATTACATTGTTAATGGATTATATAATAGACGCATAAACAGCAAATAACAAATAAGACAGATTAAGCAACTTTTGCATATTCAGCAGTATTAAAAATTTATGAAAATTAATCTTAAAATGTAAAGATAATCATTTTCTTTTCTTTTTTTTCTTTTTTATCTAAAACTTTGGAACTACAGTTTGTTATTTGCCCTGTCCTCCATAAATCCTGTATTTATTAATGATTCAATTTTAATTTATTTTAATATATTGTATTGATAAATAATTTATGTAAGTAGTTTATATAATATTACAACACAAAATTTATTACGTAATATTAGTACATAATATCGATTGTTGGTTAAACATTACTTGATGCATTCAGTAATATTTTTGTTAAATATATTAACTATGTTTAAAATACATATATATACATATATATACACATTGTGCATGTATATATATATATATATATATATATAGATTTGTAAATTGTCTTATACACACCCAAATGGTACAAATTTTGTCGCACACGTACCCGGTTTTTACGCATTTGCACCCAAATCGGGTGCAAATATATTTTTCAATAAAAATCAGTTTTTCAGCATCTATGATATCCAAAACACCTAGGTCCGAAAATTTGCTCGGGTGCAAAAAAAAACAATATACGTCTATTTATATACACTTTAGTTCTGTTGTAAAACGTGTAGGGTGCAATCGAGTCGTTTTGTATATCGCAAAAAAATTGTTATTTGTCGTATACACCCCGAAGACTTGAGACCGACGCATACTGGCAACGCTGTTCTCACGCGATACGATTGCACCTTGACGCCGCTGTGGATCAGTTTCATCCCATTCGAATGATAATTTCTAGCGCGCTGTCTTACTGAAAAAGATAGCCAGCAGTTTTTGTGCACAAATTTTTCTCTATCGTTCTTACTGACCGTACTCACGTTTTGTTTCTTTCAATTCTTGTGTTATAATTAGTTTGTATGGGTGATAATCTAAGTCACTTACCAATATTCAATGAACAGATTCCCTCGATAATTGTAAAGAAGCAGCGTGACGACGAGCGGAACGTTGTGGACTGTTTTTTATTGCTTCCCGAAGTCGTTCAATGTTTTCGGATGTGCGAATTGAGCTTTTTTACAAATCGAAACATTAAACTCGCAACGAAAACCTCTTTGAACTTCCACATATGATTTTTCTTGAAAATATAGCTTTACACAAAACGCACGTTCTTTCGCAGTATAACAATCGATGCTGATTAACAACATATGCTAATAAAACTCTATGGTTAGTATTTCCAATAGAGCGCGCACTCATCGCTGTAGCAGTGTTACCACCAGTTCTATTAAAAAAAAAATGTGGTCATCTTCATTGGGCCACCCTGTATAATGAAAAAGAAAAAAACACAAATAATAGTTCGAGTTTTTTTTTTTTTACAAAATATTGTTCAAGTAGGCATTTTAAGCGGTACATAGTGAATGTCGCGCCAACTAATTAGTCAGTCGAACTTTTAAGTGAATCGTAATTCGTTATTTCTGCTAGAGGGAAATATGGCTCTTATTTAAATCAATTAAAATTAAAAAATGAAATACTTAATAAGATAAAAAATGATGAAATATCATCTTTCGCATAACAAAATATTTTAATAATCTATTATGGTAAAAATTTATTTAAAAAAAAACATAGAAGGATGCAAATGAATTCAGTAATATCACAAAAATTAAGAAAATGTGCAAGTCTTACGATAGAGTTGAAGAATATCTGTGATTTTGATGATTTATTATCTGTACTGCGACCTAATTTATATGATAAATTTATTGCAGCCATTATAACTGTGACGGGTTACAATGAAGAATTAAGAACCTTTAATTCTCCATTAACAGCATTACATGCAACAACTATGTTGAAACAACTCACTGATTTGGCTTATAGTTTTATATTGAAAGGTAAATCTACACTATCAGCAAAAAGAAATACTGAACAAACTCTATGTAATCTAAATAATTTTAAAGCCATAGTGTCTACCGTATGGTCGGTAGATATTAGTAGTTTAGCATTAAAAGCTTTAAATGAGAAAACAGTTAGAAAACCTTGTTTAATTCTTAGTAACAAAGGGTATTATAAATTTAAATAAATATTTAACAAATGTTGCCGAGAAGTCATTTAGTATATTACCTAAAGATGCGAACGATATCAATAATTATAAATCTTTATGCGAAAGAACTCTAGCATTATTAATAATGCATAAAAGAAAAAGAATTGGTGACTTTGAATGTTTCGTTAAGAAAACGAAATACGGTTTCGTATCCAAACAAATTGGGACCTTTCCATCAATATATCACACCTTGGAAAATAATACTTTTTTCGACAATTTTAAGCTTTCGGCGCCCGGGGCCTAAAAATAAAGTTGCAAGCTCGGCTATAGTTTTCCTATAAAGCGGCCCTTTATGTATATATTTGAAATACATTTTGATTTCCTCAACTTTTTTACTCGGGCTATTAATGATGTGAGCATCCTTTTTTTACTGTTTTTGGTCCAAAAGGAGGGGGTTTAAATACTTTTTTAACCGTAACTTTTTGATCTTATGAAAGATTTTCTGCATTTTGTGTTATATATACATATATTGAATTTTACTTTTAACGGGTTATCTGGTAATGGAGTTATGAATATTTTAAGGGTGATTTTTGGGGTTGATTTAAGTTCTATATTTCTTGAAGGCCTTTTCCAATATTTTATTGCCCAGGGTAATTGATTATTTTGAAATTATAGATTGTCTTAAAGAGATTTTTAATTGTAATCTACGATCCAATTTTGAAATTTATAAATCAAATCGTTCGTGAGTTATTGATTTTTATTCAATATTTTTGTCGCTTCTGAACCATCTTATTTATATGCGTGTATGGTAAAAATATATTTTCCAATATTTTTTTCTAGCATTATGGAAAATTATATGTATATATTTAAAACTCTAAGTAATAAAAACAAATAATGATACCTAAAACTTAAAATTTAATTAAAAAGGACTTTCTAAAGATACAGTATAAACAAAAAACTATAACGAAAAAAAAAAAAAAATGGCGGATCGATAAATATTTAGATGACGAAAGCTAGCCAGAAAAGAATAATACGTATTTCTACTTTTTTTTTCATTTTCTATTCTTGGTCATTGGCCACCGATGGATTATATAAAAGACTTCGGTTATGAACGTATATCCAAGTACTGGCAGAGATCTGAAAAGTGCGCTGGATTAATTCAATTAATCAAGTCGAATGGTTTCTTGCTTTTCAGTTTTCAGACTTCTGTTGATATTTCTACTTCAAATACATTTTCACTGGTGATAACTCTATTTCGTATATTTTTGTACATAACATACTATAACGGATTATTCGAATTCGTACACCTAAGTTTGGCAACAGTGTTGGATGCGTGTAAGTATATAAAACATATCAATTATATGCAAACGGGTGTGTATAAGCACAGTTGTCTTGAGAATGCAAGTTAGTGTACTTAAAATATTTTTTCAAAAATTTTGGAATTTTTTACCCTCTTGGCATGCTTTTCATCAGTAAGTTAAGTAATATACACTCGTCTAAAATAATTATTTCGGGTAGGTGCGTGTGCGCCCAAACATCTAACGGGTGCCAATTCGTCGGACAAATGGGTATATACATATATATATTAATTACAACGTAATTCTTAGGCCGGCCTCCATTAGAAAACATGTCCCAATTTTATGTAACGTTTGTTATATTTTAACGCTTCAAACTTTTCTACATCTGCCGTTTTCGAACGAAAAGACATATCGAGTATAAATAACGTAATTCTTAGGCCGGCCCCCATTAGATTTTGTAACCAAAAAAATGTTCCAAAAAATGTCCCAATTTTATGTATTTGATTTAAAGGAAATAAGGATAGGATTTTTGTGGTTACGTTATTATTTATTTTTTTTTGTGTCGATGCCGGTAAGAATAACGTAAATTTTGATAATTTTATACAAAGTATAGAAAAGAAAGAGACAGAAATGTAAGCAAGAGGGCTCAAGGGGCAGAGCCCCTTGCGAGGCCAAAGTGGCCGAGTTTATATATATATATATATAAAACAATATCGAGGCAGTGTGGTAGCCTAGTGGTTAAGGTGCTTGGCTGCCAAACCAGAGGTGTCATAGGTTATCGAGACTTGTCTCGTCTCGGATCCAAGTCGCTCCCAGGTATACACCTAATCTGAAATAATTAGGTACCTGAGGAATCTGGGAAAGTAAAGGCGGCCGAGAGAAAGGAACTGCCCCTTCCACTTTCATTAGTGTCGTTGGGCTTAGTACATTGTGAAGCTTAACTTTACAAACCCCGCCGACGCCCTGTGAAGGGTGTGGGACTTATTTTACTTTATATATGTATCGGCTCATATCGATTATATTTTCTTCATCTAATTTCATGTATGATTCTGTTTTATTTATAGATATTTCGATTTTTTTCTCATTTACAAGTTTATTTTTTTTTTGTTTAGTCACTTTACGTGATATACGTATTAATGTCTGTGCCATTTTTATGTTGGGAATAATAAAAAAGGTACTGTGACGTTTCTGCGTTACTTAAGTTTTAATAGAGATTTCTGCGCAAGCCATACATTTTTTACGGACGGATGTTCTGTTATAGCGGCGAAAGCTAAGAATTTGTTAGGAAATTTACCAAAAAAATAACATGTTGTAAAGGGGGCTTTATTTTCAGACGAGTGTTTTACTATTGCTCGGAAAGTTGATTACGTTAACTCAGCAAAATCTGCGGCAGGTCCAATATGCAATATCAGAGAGAAATCGAGATTGAAAAATCGGTAGCTGAAATATCGATGGAGTGCAGTCAAAATGTTAAAGAATGAAAGAAGAATTTAAAGGAGGCGATCGTTTGAGAAATCATTGGGAAATCTGCAGTAGAACAAATGAGAAAAATGCGTATAAGTAAAACAGAAGTACCGTTAATCGAAAAAAGATATCGGTGGGAATGATTTTGTAATTGGTAACACGAACTTAGCAGCAATTTAATGATTGTATTTTTTGAAAAATTTATTGACGATTTTAAATGTTCTTGATTGCATATGTTTTAAAATTGCGCTAAGATTGTCGATTTAAAAATAAGTTTTTTTTCCGTTATGAAAATTGTTAATCGAAAAACCAGTTTCTGGTGTTTTCGATCTGTTTATAACCCTGCCAAGATCAAGACGTTTGTCTGTCTACGACAAACATGGTAACAGAATGATTTTGATACAATAGAAGAGATTGCAGATCCGACATAAAAAAAACACTGTGACGGTTGTGTCGATAACCGACTTTAAATTCACAAAGACCGCCTTATCTTCTTGGAATCTCTGCTGAGTCTTTCAGTTAAAAATGAAAAACCTTGCTTCATCAATTCGGAGTATCATTTCCTCGCAAAAATGGATTCTAATAATGATGATAACAATGCTCATGGCATATTTCTACATTTAAAAATGCATTTTGATTATTAAGAAAAAAAATAAATAAATAAGAACTTGTATTATTATTATTTGTTTTAATCTTATTTTTTTGGGGTCAAAGAATAACGATAGAAGTTTCATATATTTTATCTAGTAACTAACTTCATCTAAGCATTTGTTATACTTGAAATAGGTTTTTAATTTTAATTTTTTAAATGATACAGTTAATTAAAAATTACTCTTCTATAATGATTATAGAAAAACTACGATGTCATCAGGAGTATATATATATATACATATATATATATATATATATATATATATATATATATATATATATATATATATGTCTTTTTGTATGTATAATATCATTTTTTAAAATAAATGTAACCTTTTAATTTTCTTCATGGTTTTGTTAATAAATAATTTTAAAATTATTATTGTTATTTTTTCGAATGATGCATCTATGATAATTTCAGTTGAGGTTCTTTTATGGGAAAAAAAAAACTTCAACAATCTCTAAACGTAACAATTGAAATCGACCGTTACACATTCGGTTACTAATGTTATATTTTTTATATACACGAACGACATATGACATTCACAAAATATATAACATTATTTATACTGTAAAACACATTAAAAATAAACGATTAATATATGTATATAAAACACAATAAAGGTATAATAAAATAGTCCGACCGGTTTTGTCATTTGTTCGACATATTCATGGATTCTGAATATGCCGAACAAATGACGAAAGCGGTCGGACTATTTTATTATACCTTTATATTAGTTGTTCATTTGTAATGTGTTTTACAGTTAATGTTATATATTTCTGTGAATTGTGAATGTCCATATTTCGTGTATGTAAAAATATAACAGTAACCGAATGTTAACAGTCGATTTCAAATATAGAGCGGTTTACAGCAGAAAAATTCTTATAATCTCTAAACGTCCTTAGAAATACTCGTTTATCGACCACTCAAATAATTTTCTATTTCATCAGCTTGTTTCTAGTCAAAAATGTATATAGCTTGATCTGAATCTTTGTTAATATATTTACAATCATGTATTATTCGGATGAAATTATCTAGATAACATTATGCGAGAGTGTAAGGAACGATTCATTCTAAAGGAATATGTAACATATTTTGTATTCCCGTTCGCGCAGTGTTTCCTACTGGTGTGAATCTAGAATACATTGCACTCATTAAATACGAAACTTGGTAAACGTTAATCGTTCTACCTAGATTGCTAAGTGACTAGATTTCTGCTTCATTTGAATAGTAATGTTTGAACAGTTCCGTAAAAGCAACATTTAGGTGATGTAATTTATGAATGCAGCGTGGTAGCAATAAAGTAAAATAGCCACGTTGTTGTTCTCTTCAACCTTGCTATATTCTTAAAATGTTGGAACCACAGAATAAATACAATTATATGCAACTGAATCCATTCTGATGCATGACATACCGATACAGATCCAAAAGTCGGCTAATGATTCATTTTTCATATTTTTTATATGAAATATTATTAATGGAAACATCCCTCGTTCGCATATGTTATCATCGTTATACCTCTTTCGGTAGATGGCAGGCTACAGATGTGCTTTTTATCTTTGAGTGCGTGAACTTTTGTATTTTTATATTGGAATATTGTTAGCTTAGTTTCATTAACGTTAAACATTTTATTCGGATAGAATTTTACTTTTTCGAGTTTCGATTTTAATAATGTAGAAAATTTACACTGCGCCCTCTTATTAAAAGTACTAAAAGTATGGGCACATCGTTTGATCTTTATAAAAAGAAAAGAAAGGGTTTCGGTACAGGGACTTTTTAAATTTTCTTTTCTACTTTTTTATTTGTGAATCGATTTTTCAAATTATTTTCAGTAACCAAAATACAAACCATTGACGTTCCGTTATTTTAGGTCACAAAACTTATTTTTCCTTTATTATGTACTGTCGCACTAATTCAACCTTCGAATTCTCTGGAAAAATCAGCCTCCTAGATTAAGGGACATTAAAAATTTTGGATGTTTTTAAATAGGCAAATCCTTCACTAGTTGCTGCCGGTTTCATCATATCTTCTTCATTCCATGTTTTACGTTTACATTTTTTTTATAATAAAAAACCTCCGTTAATAAACACGCGTCTAATAAAAAAGTACTTAATATCGGATATCCAGGATTAAAAACCATTCGGTATCCGACATTAAGAGCATTATGTGTTAAAACTTTTGATTTAAAACATACAAAGCTAAAAAAAAACAATAAGTAAACTTAACATCAATGCTGGATAATAACTTGAAATAGTATGTAGTTTTGATTTATTACTTACCTCGTGTTTGAAATAAAAACCTTAATGCGTATTAATAAAATAATAATTATTTTTTAAAAATACAAAAACGCATTATGCTCATAAGTAGTTTAAAAAGATACCGCTGTGTTATTCACAGATTATCTGAGGCAACAGGAAGCATAGTTAAAAATTTATATCACTAAGTAACACTTAACTGATTTCGAGATATTAAACTATCCGGTATTATGTATTTATTTCCTATTAAATTTATAGAGTATCATCTGTTACAGGGTGGATTTTAGCAAGTTTGTTATGGATAGTTTGTAACAGTGGGCGTGGACTAGTTGATAGTGCGCAAATATTATTGTATGAATGGAAAAGTGATTTGGCAGCTGGATCACTGTTGCCAACGGAGCACATTTCGAAGTTTCAGATTTCCGGTTCGATAACTTTGGTTATTTCGGAAACAAATTATTATTTTCAGGTATTACATATTTCTTTTACTTTTTTTGATTTTCTTTCTTTAGAAAAGTATTCAGTAGCAGCAGCTAATTACGCGTAGATTAAAAATTCAGTAAATTGTTACGTATTTAACGGATGACACGAATTACAGGAATTGATGAATTATAAATTAAAATATATTTTAAAGTGATTTTGTAATTTTAATCAACGAGTTACGTTAGGGAGTTAAAAAAAAAAAAAAAAAAAAAAAAAAACTTAAAAACTTCTATAAGGCAAAAAATGCAATAGTTTGTTTTTTGATGTTTCATTATTTGCATTTTAATATCGTGTTTAAGTCTAGAAATAGAAAACCCGTTTCATTCAGTGCTACGAACTATAGAGTTAAATTTTTTCAACCTTCCGGTTTATCTTCCACGTGTATTTAAAAGGTAACGCTGCATTTAGAAGGCGTTTTAAAACTTGAAAATTGTCTCTTATTTCGATATAAAATTGCGAGGTTTAGACGTTATTAAATGAATGTTTACTTTGCGAATATTAACTTTTTTTAAGGGCTAATGATCCCAGTTAAAATTTTTCGGTATTCCAGAAATGTAAATTGCAGTTAAAATTTATTCCATCGCAGTAAACGATATTTTAAAGTAGTATTTTTTATTTGGTTTATTAATATTTAATAAGTAAAATACATGATGCATGAAAAAATAAATACATTATCACATGATAAGTATTAGATTTTTTGCTGTTCAAAATATAACACAGTATTTGTAAATATTTAATATTTGATTAGTTGACGAATGTGTCGTCAAGCGAACCTAGTTACAGCATTGAAAAATTGGCGTTACCATTTGCTGTTAATTTCAGTAGCTATGAAGAAGACATCTCATTTAAAAGCCATCCTGAAGATGAAGTCTGGTCTTCTAACATAAAACGTTCGATCGCGTCTTTATTTCAATTTAATTTGGATTCAATACGTAACGGTGGTTATAGTATCCAAGAGGTATTTTATTTAATTTTTTAAAAGAAGTTAAGTTGGTTCTATCATTTACCTGTCGTTATTATAATTAAACTAAAAAAAAGTATTTATATTTATTAGGGAAACGTTCCTTGATTCAATATCTCTTTCTTTTTGATTTAATCTACGTCGATTTCTTATAGATTCCTGATCATTCTGAAATGGAAGAAAATGAGTTAGTTGACTCATTAGCTCAACTATCTTCTTCTTTCGGCAGATTTCTCACGACATTTCCATCGATCAATATTATTTTTTTGCCTACCGCTGCGCATTACAAAATGCGGTTCAACTCCTACTCCTCCTTATTCTATAACCCGGATTCTTTTTACTTGTCCATTCAACCTTCCCATTAGAGGTGCGCATATCAATTCCGCTAAAGGAATTGGGTATAATATATGTGTGTCCTTTCCGACTGCATTTATATATCCGCATCTCAACTTCAACTTCGCCGGAGTTACGTATTTCACACTTACTGTATAATGGCAATCTTTGCTGCGTATTCAACTCCAATTTCGAGTAGCACTCCAAACGCACGAGTAGCAGAACGCCCTTGAACACAGTGCGTATGCTCGTAGCTAACGTTTTTCTGAGTTGAGATATATTAAATTACTCCGCCGGAGGTAAATCTGACTGTGCCTGGAGTGACATTTGTTCGTTGTGTGACGTCGTTTGAAATTGAATATATATTAAATCTCATCGTCGGAGATATATCCGACCGTGTCTGAACGCGGATATATTTCTGAGGATATAACTGTGTCCAGGGACTCATGCCTACTTCCGATTCTTTCTATTCCTGGTTCCTTGACTTTCGTTCTATGCGTCGCTCTAGTATCTCAGTGATATGCTTCCCGCGCTTTAGGAACAGTTTGCTCCCTTCGTCGCGTTTCCGCTTCTTTCTCGCGCCATCTCCATTTTGTCCTCTACCAGTCACTCTCTCCTGATCAAATAATGTTCGAATGCTCTTCGTTTTCAGTGGAACGATCTTTCTACTCCTTTCTTTTGTCAAGCAGTGTTCCCACTCCCTACAGCGCTGCATTTATACTTTCCATTCCTTTTCCTTCTGTCATCCAAGCGCTTGATGCTATTGGATATTTCACGTTTCATAAAAATCTGATTTTCTTTCTTCTCCTTTTCCCAGTTTTTGGGCTAGTGTCCATGTTGACGAACCCGTTAAAGAAAAAAGAGGAAAAAATTTTCACCGTAACAATTAAACACCTTATTTTTCGAAATTATTTTTTTGTTGGTTATTCCATTATGCATTATTAGATCTTTTTATCAGATCTTGGTTATTTTAATGAGGTAGACGCAATTGTAATCTATATTTGCATTTCAGGAGCTGTTTGCGGCCTTTATAATCACTTTTTTGTTCTTATAGATTTTTCATTTTTTTTCTTTTTTGGAATTATTGATTTTAATATATAATAGATTAAACAAAAACGCATATACTGTAAACAGAACAGAATAAAAAATGTAATATTTTTACAATTGAAGTATAAAAAATGTTGTTACCCACTGCAAAAATGTGAACATTTTGTAAAAGCATAATCAAAGGTGTCGAAAATGCATTTGTAAAAAGTGAACTATACAATTGAAATTACGTGAGAAAGTAACGAACGGGCGGCAAGTGCGATCAGGTGTTATCATTTACTTATGCGAATAAAAAAACAGATACGGCAATTAAGTAATACAAATAATGAGAAGAAGAAAAAAATTTAATAAAGGCGACAATTGAAGCAGAACGATTTTGTGACTGGGTAATTTACAGCAGTATGCGAAAGACGATATTTTAAAAACATGCAAACATAATGAAAAAAAAATCGAATATATAAATCTGAACAACTTGGAACACGAAACAAATATAGAAAAAGAATGAAGATGAGATTTTTTAAATGTATCTTAATAACTAAGAAGAAAAAAAAAATTATAGACAGTCATGTTAGTTTGGCTGAAGTGTTGATCGACATTTGGAGAGGTAGAAAGTTGAGTCATTAAAAAAAATAAATAAATAAATAAATAAAATAAAAAAACGCGTATATATTTTTCCCGATTTTATCTGTACTGCCCGTTAGTTATTTTTACTTACAAAGAGTCGAAATAAATATAACCTTTCAGCTTTATAATTTCCGGACGGATAGATAAAAGTATTTTCAAATCGCTGACAGTAATATCTTTTGTCTCTGTGTAAAATACACGCTACTATATCTAGTGCCCATAAACAAGGACCGGACTAAAGCATTAAAAACTAACTAAAAAAGAGAACTTATTTGTCAAATCATTGGAGGAAAGACAAACAAAAAGGAAAAAAAATTAAGATGGCGCTGCCTATCTTTTTTTATAAAAGCTACAGTTTTCTTGCTTTTTCAAGATACAACATAAACGGTTTATCAAAGATATCATCGTTGTTTCCCTCTTTCGTCAGTAATTTACTTTTTAAACTTTAAACTGTTGCAATTTCTGTACTATTTATATCAGTGTAAAACAAAGCTTGAAACGACCCGGGTAATATAAGCTTTAGGCTGTGTGGATTTAATCATTATACTATAATAGTTTTTGATTTAAAATCAGAACAGACGAAAATCGTAAAAAAAAAATACATTCTCTGCTTAAGTGCGATGAAAATAACTTAATAAAGTGATTGTACATATTGGAAAATTACAGGTAGAAACTGCAGTTTTATATATTAATATAAATTATTTTCATTTGCCCTTTTTGTTTTTCTTTTCCTTTATATATCTCTCTTTTCTATTATCATGAGAGTCGTTATTTGTTTCAACCAACTGCGACAGAATGTCTGTATCTCGTTTGCCTTATATAAGCATGCAATCATATGCTACTGCAGACATTTTAAAGAAACCGATAGCGCGTTTCGATTTCTATTTTCCCAGGTTATGCATTCCACTGTCAAAACGGAATTCTTACTCCATATCTGGATTCTGAACTCGGTGAGGAACTAATGGTGTACTACATTGATGAATTCTCGTGTTAATCTCAAATTTTGGCGAACTTTCTGTACTACACGGCATAGTTCAATTGTTTGCATGCGTTTTTTTTTTTTTTTGAAGAAGCATTGTTGGGGACAACCAGCAGCTTTCTGGGTCACATTCGCAGAGTTTCTCTATTAACTGAGTAAAAAGACTTCTTAACGTCAATGAAGACAGTGTACAGCGCATGTATTTGTTCTCTATTCTCTTCCATTAATTACCTCAGTGCAAAAATAGTATCGATCATTGTTCTTCCCGTAAATATTGATGCGATAACGTTTTAAGTCTTTCCTGAATGATCTTGCTGAATGTAAAAGAACTATACCGCCGTCATTTTCACAGTCTACTCTATCTTCTTTATTTTTATAAATAGATGCTGTAGCAGCTCGTTTAAAGCCTTCCGATACTACTTTTTTCCGCCATATACTGCTAAAAGGGTGCGCGCAGATAACTAATTTTTCGTTGCTGATTTTAAATATGTCAGCTAGAATCCGTCTAGCCCGGGTGTTTTATTAATCTTAACCTTTTTATCGCTGTTCGGACTATTGGTAACTGATTTGGACTTCCCTAAGTGTTTCTCCTTGACGAACCGTGCAACATTTTACTGTTAACCTCTCTTCATAATAATCTTTCCTCTCGACTTTATTTCTTCATTACTACATAGCAGTTTTCCTTTGGACATTTAGACCATAAATTACTTTGATTGCATTATAAAAGCCCCATGAATCGTTAGTATAGCTGATGTTTGTATTTCACTGGATTTGGTCCTACAAAAATAACTTTTTAGCCTTCGGGTTCTCTTTTGAGCATCTGCTTTGGCCTTTTTATAGGCATCTTCTTTTTTTACGCTTGCTTTTTCAGTCTGCCATTTAATACATTTTTCTTTTTTAACATTTAATATTCCCTTGATTTTTCTGGCCGCATCGACATACCAGTCCAAACGTTTAGTTTTTTTGAAACCGAACAGTTTCTTACATATATTATTTATATTGCCTTTAACGGATTGTCAATTGTCCCAGTAACGTTCTTTTTTTAATGCTGCGGTCATATTTGTTTTAAATTTTGTTATAATTTTCTTATTCCAAAAAGTTATATCGTTATATTTGCAGAACTGACCTATGCAATTATATATCTGGAACGATGACGTATCACTTTTCGTGAGCAAACAAAATTATAAAAAATTTAAAACACGAATATAGAATAGAAAGGAAATATATTATTTTCAAAAAAGCGTATTCATAGCAAATAGGTCTGAATAAAAATACTACTTTCAGAGAAACCTTCCTCCTTAATTATTTGTTGGAATCGCATTAAAACCCGTTCCATAATTATGCCGTTAAAAGGCGATAACCGGACAGACAAACACATTTCTATATATCTGCAATATTAATTGCAAATCTCATTGAATATTTTTGGTGATTGTAATATGCTGCATCTCAGCATTAGACTATCATTCAAAAGCATTGTAAATCAACGAATTTACTGTATTTTTCATTTAGAGCGTCATCGGGTAGATTAAAGATAGAAACAATAAGAGTCAAGAAACGAAAATACAGTACCTAGTATTATGCTTACAAAGATGTAAAATATTTTAAAATCAGATGGTACGATCGAGATAGAGATAAAATAAATGACACGAATCTATTTCCTGGAGTATTAATAGTGTGTGTGTGTGTGTGTGTGTAGAAAGAAATGTATAAAATGAAGTAAAAAAAAAAACAAAAAAAAACTGCCTATATCAAAAGTATATTATTAACTTTCGATATAGATTTAAAAAATATTACACCGCCATTTTTTCTAACGAAATTGATGAACGTCGTAAATTAGTACTATGTCTGAAAACTAGCAACTTCCGAGTTGTTATCAGAAACTTTCATCATAGTCTAGAAGTGCATGATATTACGTCCACTCTAACTGGAAATGGACATTATGTCCGGAATATCATTAACGTTTAACATCCGGTAACGAAACAGTCCTTACCCATCTTTTTTGTCGACATTGAATCACATTCTAATAAAGAAATTTATAAATTACAGTACCTATTAAATATGAAAATAAATGTTGAAGCTCCGTATGTAAAAAATTGTTCAATGTGCACGCGCCAGTTATATGGGCATACAAAAAATATTGTAATAGACAAGCCACTTGTGTCAAATACGCGGGTTCTCATTTTACTCGTGAATGTACGAAAGACAAAAGTGCGCCTCCTACTTGCGTAAATTGCGGAAATGACCATCCGGCCAACTACAAAGGTTGTTCACTATATAAACAATTACAACAGCTCCGTATAAATCCGATCAAATCACTTAGTACATCGCTAAGCTCACAACGGATCCTCCAACTCAACGATTCACATATGCAACAACAATTAGTAAACTAATCTAACTTGCAATTTGTACCTGCGACAGAACAACTAACGAAAAATATTCCAAATAAGCCTACCTACGCTTAGGTAATCTCAAATAATCAAAATACTGCCTCCGTCAGCTCCGCCAACAGTGATATTGAGCAAATTTTAAATTTTTTCTTATTGAAATAAAATCATTGTTTAAAGAAACGATTTAACAACAGAATACAACGTTCAGTAATATAATCAGTACCATTATGTCTGCTCTTGTCAATAAAAATTGATGGACAGTACACAGAAAGTGTATTATAAAATTGCTTTGTGGAATGCAAACGCACTACTACAAAATTAATCTTGAATTAGAACACTATTTAAATGGAAACAATATCGACATAATACTTATCTCGGAAGGCCGGTTCACCGACAAAAGTTACATGAATATATCAAATTATTCCGTTTATTGGACTCCTACATCGGGATAAAAAAGCTCATGCAGGAACAGCCATCATCATTAGAGAAAGCATGCTCCACTGGGTGGAAGAAAAATACGACAAAGATACTACTTGCAGGTAACACGTGTCGCACAATAAAACTAATAAACAATCCAATAATACTAGCAGTCGTTTATTATCCACTAAAGCACAACACACAACATCAGGCATTTATAGATTTTATTGAAACAATGGGAAATAAATTTTCTATCGGAGATGATTGCAGTGCAAAAAATACCTGCTGGGCCTTCCGCTTGACTACACCTAGAGGACAAAGCTTAAAAGCGGCTACCGACTCGGAAAAATGCAATGTAATATCTGGAGGCCAACCAGTATACTCTGGCCAACAGACAAGAATAAAGGGTACCTGATTTACTTAACTTTTTATCAGAAAAGGTATCTCGAGTAATTTACATGGCAGTTGAGAACGATCAATCATCTCTATCTTCAGACCATTCAATCGTCCTACTATCGATTAATGTACAAGTACGGCCCAAGGAACATAGATTGGTATTATGTAATACAAATTGGGATACATTCAGAAACCTGCTGGATGATTCCATAAATCTTTCAATTTCACTAAAAACCACAGAAAATATGGTTGAAGCTGTTAACGTCTTCAAAACCCAAATAGGAAATGCGGTTTTGTAAAAGTACACCGTCGATGAATTACGCTTCTCCACAATCTTTGGTCTACCCTGATTCTAGACAAGTAGCAATTAAACGACAGCTTAGGAGGCAACGCACGAGAACCCAGAAAAGTCCACAGAAAATTTACAAGGTATAAATTCATTGATTGTCTGAATAAATGGAAAATAGTAATAAATGAAAATAAAAGTAACCACATTATTTCTACAGAAAGAAAAATCGTACGTAACAAATATCATATTATCTCTGTAAATAACAAGCAAATACAAAAACATATTTATTTGTAAAATATCTCGGAGTATACCTAGATGAAATACTTACGTGGCTTCATCATTTCAAGACAAAGATAACGAAACTTAATCTAAAAACAAGACACAACTTCATTGGTTGCTCGGACCGCGTTCCCAAGTATATATTGCAAATAAAATGTCGCTATATCACACGGTACTAAAACCATTATACGTAGCTGAATTATAGCGATGCCCTTCTAAAAGTATAGTGCGAACAGAATACAACGCTATCAAAATAAGGTGCCACGATCCAATGATCAGGAGCACCGTGATATGTGTCCAACCAAACACTACATCAAAATTTACAAGTGAAATATGTTACAGAAGAAATAAAGCTGGCAGTTAAAAATCACTGTTGTCGAAGTTAAAAGCACATGAAAACGCTCTTGCAACGAATGCACTAGAACAGCCAGCAAGTTGCAACAGGTTGAAAAGAAGGAATGTTATTGATCTAGCGTGACTATTCAATAAATAAATTCGGGACCGGCTGATAATCTTGAAATTCACGATCTTATTAACATTAAAATCCAGTAAATGACACTATATAGTCGGTTCTAGATGTGAAGGACGAAAAAAAAAAAAAAAAAATTATTTAGCTACCTTTTTCCCTGTAAAAATATAAAGCCAAGTTCTCTCTTTTTCTTTTTTTTTGGGCTTGTCAACCGGGGACCTTTACCCAGAAACAATTAGAATAGGAAGGAATAACTTATACATTGATACGGTCAGATATTGTTAGGAGAAAGGAACAAATAATAGGAAAATCTGTGGAGAGGGAAGAGATAAAACATAAGAGGCGCAATATGGAGTAGGAAGACCAAGTCTCTGCAAACTGAAGTAGAAAGCCGAGCACTCAGCAGAAAGAAATCAACACTTAATAAACACATGATCAGCATCGCAAACATGCTCTTCGTTCGAGTGGAGAGGACAATATGGAGAGGCAACCAACGAAAACCGAAAACGGGAGGAAGATAATAAAGTATGGCTTAAGAGCGCGAGCGAATAACGGAGACAACAACAGAACGACGAAGTGAAGGAAACAAAGAGAACCACGGATTGGCAGGAAGACTAGGTTGGACAGACAGATAGAAAGAACGATTGTTAGAGAAAGAGGAAATGTATACATTCGATACCATAATCTAAGACGAAAACCTTTGCACAGCGGAAGGAGATTGGACGAAGGGACTTTTTAAAAGAAGAAGTGAGAATAGGCAGCAACCCGAGCCAATGAGTCCGCCGCTTCATTACCGCAGATACTCGAATGGCTAGGAACCTATAGCAAATCAATTTGAATGGAATGAAGAGAAGAAAGAACGTGGATAAGTGAGCGTATGCGGAGTATAATAAAATCACAGGAATGATCAGGTAGGGGAGAATGAATTAAAAGGCGGTTATGGAGTCAGATATAATCAAGAATTTAAAAGAAAGGTGATTTAAGGAAATGAAAATAATAGAACGTAAAATAATCATTAATTTGTTTATGGATATGGAACAGAAAAGAGGCAGACGAAAAGATTCTGAAAAGCCAAAATCTGGGAGGATAAAAGAGGCACCGACACCATCTGGCTTCTTCGAGCCATCTGTAAACACGGTTGCATGCGAGGGAAAATCAGAATTGATAAAACTGGAATTTTTGTCTGATTAGGGCGTATAGAAGAAATTTAGAGAGCGAGGTACAGTAAACATATTTGGAGGATGGCAGAGATCGGCGAAATTAAAAGTGAAATAAGGGAGATTGATAAAGGACTTACGTAAGGACAAAACGAACTGAGCCGAAGAGAAATGAGAGATAGAATAGGAATTTTCCTAGGTACGAAACGCCAGTTCCTAGAAATGGAAAGATAGAAATGGATAAGAGTAGAGGACGTGAGTGGGGGAGACGCTTAGTAAGAAAACGATAGCCCAAATAAGATCTGCGAATAGAAAGGGGTGGTGTATTAGATTCGGCAAGGACTGCTGGAACTGGAGAGGATTTAAAAGCACTAAGACAGAGACGAAGGCAAGAGTTTTGGATTACATCCAATTTAGAGAGTCGGGACTTAGAGACACAACCATAGAGAAATGAACAGTAATCAAATTTTGAGCGGATGATAGATTTATATAGAGAAATAAGGACATAAGGATCACCATCTCGTTTGGTTGGAGATAAAAGCCAGGTTCTCGAAAAGCGTTGTTATGAATATTTTTTATATTTATATTTAACGTTAACAGAATACTTCAGAAACCAGTCAATGTTTCGTAACTTTATTTTATGAAGGAATGTAAACAACACTAAAGTTCGGAAACGATTAAATGAACGAATATTACTTACTAGTTGGAAAAATTGTTATTTTTACGAAAATCTCGCAAATTTAAGTGTTATTTTAATTTTTAGTAGCGAGCGAAAATTAAATAAAAGCGCTAATGTAAACTAATCTGTCATCATCCAATATTACCCTCGGCAGACACGCTAATGTTATGATGCAGACCTTGATTCTCCATACAAGACAGACCTCCTTAAGCGTAGACAACATTAAATATAATTAGTGAGGAATACGCCGTAATTGGTATGGTGCACTGTGAATGTGCAAGAGCGGAGAATAATGATAATAGTAATAATGAAAATGATATTAGTTTAGTTAAAAACAAAACTGAACGTATCGTTTTATATTGGTAGGGTACGCATTGTTTTTTGAAGTTTTTTTGTTAAAGAACGCCTGCACATGAAAGAGTAGCTTACTGCTTCATTTCTAGAGTGGAAACAAACGTCTATTGTAGTGCCGCTTCAATGAATAATTAAAATATTTTTATCTGTATTAAAAATTTTGCGGATGAATAATTAATGTTAAAGTCAGCAATTTCGTTTTATTTGAATATAATTTATACTAGAGAATTTACTCGTCGCAATAACAATTTCTGATAATGTGATTATTACTACTCTTTCATCTTATAGTGGTTTTTGGACGGTATATAATTGTTTTTCTTAAGATAATCGTTTAATGTAAAAGTATTTAAAATGAAGTTTTTTTTTCAAGACACGGCTTGGATATTCGGTATAAATGATTCATAGATCAGAAAGGAAAATGCTGTGACGTTTATTTATTAAACAGATTAGTTAATGTGAAATAACGTTAAAAACAGAGCGTCGGTTTGAAATTCTGTTAAAGAAACGGTGCATATGGTGGGCGATTTTTTGGGCATAAATAATGTGGTACAGGAGAAGACTTCTTAGGATCCCATGGACAGCAAAACGAACGAATGAATCGGTATTGCAAGAAATTGCTGTTACGGAGCGACTATCAGTAATAGTGGTAATGAAAAAAGTGAAATTTTTCGCCTATATAATGAGAAGAGAGTAAAGTATGGCAAGCGATCACGGGGGGGGGGGGTACACTAACAATATGGGCAGATATCGTTCGGAAAACGACAAAAATGCCATTCGCGAAATATGTACGTCAGCCGGAGAATAGAAACAATGATAGCATTCTTGGCGGATTAAATGTTAATGACGATACCTCGTCTTGGGTGACGATTACAAAAAAAAAGGAAGAATAAGGCACGCGTGATTTAAAATTAGACTAAATCGGCTTTATTGCTGCGCGATGGTATAATTTAAAAAATTTTTGTGCAGGATGGACGGTAGTTGCAACCGATCTTTTTCTTTTTTATTTATATCTACTAAGAGCTATTAGAAATTTGTTTTTTAAATCTTTCATATAGTTTTGTAACTGTTAAAATGTTTTCACGTTACTTAGCCTGATTTTGTATTACATAAATTCGAGAGAAAGACGCTGATCATTACGGAGATAGCGGGAAAAACCTAACTTAAAAATCGGCCGAGTTCGTAGATGTGGCTATTTAATAAGAACATTTTTATAAAGGGACAGAGTGATTCTTCCCCCGCAATCATTTGTAAAATTTATTGCGCTTGGAATATGTCTGGTGTATTTTTAGTACATTTCGGAAAAGATAAAAGAATAAAAAATAGTTAGTATGGAAAATACACATCTAATGATGAATGTGTAATAAGTATTTTGAAAAGTGACCGTAGAAATAATGGGTTTTAGGACATTTATGTATCAAAATAATTAAGTCCGCTTTCGCAACTTTCCGTTTTGTTTTTTTTTATTTATTTAAGAAGAAGAATTTTACAGATTTTTGCATGTTCATTTTGCGCTTATTCGTACATTTTTTATTTTGTTTTTAACTAATTAAATTAGAGCATAGCTAAATAACAATTTTTTATCATCGGGAATAATGACGATAATTAATAAATTGCGATTAAAAGCAATGTAACAAAATTTATTAACTGAACCGCGTTACATAATAATGAGTTTATTGATAAAGTGGCTAATGATTACAGTTTGGACAGTGTAATTGTTTAAATATGTTTAAATAATATTTCTGTTTTATTGTTTGTAGTTAACCCTCAGATCACATTATCTTTTTTCTTTATACTTACCGAGGCAGGAATTTATTTTATAAAATTAATTAAATTTTAATGTCTTTTACGGTTAATATTTTTCTTCTATATTTCATTATTAAAAATACATATTGCACGTATATGCGTATATATATATATATATATCCACATGTCCATTTTCGGTAGAAACCAAGTTGAAAGAATTCATCATTAAACGTTTCGAAACAGATTACACTGTTCATTATCAGAGAAATAACTCATTTCTTTGATAATGAACAGAGTAATTTGTTCCGAAACGTTTAATGATGAATTCTTTCAACTTGGTTTCTACCGAAAATGGTCATGTGGGGATAACTTTAACAACCACGAAAACCTTTCCTCCTTTAAATCAGTAATATGTATATGTATATATATTTTTTTTCCCCCATAGGAAAACACATATGGAAGATGTCTTGTAGAATACATTGTGAATAATATAGATAATGGTGTTAAAGTTCTGAAACTCATTAATGAAATGTCATGCGTGGGTTCTCCAACGAGATATCGTTCTAATACACCATTATTCGCTTGTCCATTTCCGTTTCAGGTATACGTACAAATTAAAATTCCTTTTTTTTCCTGTTTAATGCATTTAAATTATTATTTCCAATATGCATTTATATAGAATTACAAAAATGAGTGTACTAGACAACGATAAAATAATAAAAATATAGCGGTTACTACGGCGGTGCCGGAAATCATAGGGGTACCGAATAAAGTATGAAAATTGTGCAATAATTTATAATTTAGATACCGAGACGGAGAAGAAAAGTGAATAGACCAAATGGAAAGCTAGCCGTTTCAGAACAAATATGTAATAAAACGAGAAATTATTTTTTTGTTCAATCATATTTTGCAATTATAAAAACTTCTTTACTCCAAGTTTTTTTTAGTGATTTTTTCAAATAAAACTGTTCACAACAGGTATTCTACACAGTGTGGATAACATGTTTCAAATATACGTCACATTGCTGACATCGCAAACATGTTTTTTTCCTCTTGCTACTAGTGCACACGTAAAAAAGTAAAGTAGGTCTCATTGTGAAGTTAAAGTTCACAGTGTATATACTAAGCCTAATGGAACTGATGAGAATGCTGGGGCCAGCGCTCCTTTCTCTCGGCCGTCTTTACTTTCCCAGATTTCTTTGGTATCTAATTATTCCAGGCTGGGGAGTAAACCTGGGAGAGCGACTAGCAAATTTAATAAGTGGAAATGGCAAAAAAAAAAAAAAACCCCGGAAAAAGGTGAAAACTAGTGAAGGGCGTAAATGTACGAAATAAGAAAATGAAGGTAAAAAAAAAAATCTGTTTTTGAAAGTTCAGTTGAAACCAGACTTATTTTTGACTCACGTCTCAAATTAATAAGGATGATTTATTTTCGAAATTTGAAGGAACGGAATTTTTAAATTGTAATAATACTCTAGTGGTTACAGTCGGTCCAGTGCATACATTTAGTACTGGAAAAGTTTTATTATTTTACATGTATATCAGCAGTAACTCGGGCGGACGTGTATAGTTTGATGCGTTAGGACTATAAATTTTAACGGAAAGAAAAAAGAACGCATGTATTTTTATAAAGAGAATTTTTCATCGTTTTTTATTTTAAGAAGTAAATTAGGTCTGATAGACAAATTAACGAACTGAGTTATTCCTAAAGCCGGTTCAGATCGAATTTGCATATGAATGCATTTTAAAGTTGCAATATACAAGTAAATGTAGAAAAAGTTTTCGAATTGGAATAGAAAATATTGTTAAAATTAGTTTGCAGTTAATTACAGTTTTTCGCAATGAATTAGTTTTAGTAGGCGTACACGTTTAAAGAAGTTACACACGGAAATGTAATTTATTTTGTGTTTTAATTTCACCCGAAACAAAAATGTTAAACCACCAGGGGTGGCTAACTCGCGAGATGGCCAAAGTAGTAAAAAATTATGTTCTGCAAACTCATAATGCGCGCGCATGTTGGAACATTTAATATAACAAGTTTTATGTTTCACTCTTAAGTGTGTCTATAGTGGGTCTAAATCTAATATGGGGATTTTATATGCGGCCCGCGGAGTTGTAATGCATTTCCAAAGTGGCGGCCCATAAGATCATTTGGATTGACCACCACTGTGTTAAACGATATCGTGCTGAGATTAGAAGAGAAAAAGGTGTGGAAAAAGTGACCAGTATCGTTTACCTAAAGAAATAGTGCGCATTCTACCTAAATCCGGTTTCTGCAGTAAATTGAAGAAAAAGAAACAGCGGACGAGTGAGAAAATACACCGGACACAGCGGTTACCCCGGTTCCTTTATTTCCGCCCCGTTTATCGATTTCGATGTAAATTGCACTAATTAGAGAAAAATTAGCGTACCTTCAACAAAATTATAAACGCAATAATAAATATTAAATAAAATATGTTACATTCGTGAATTTTCCATCTTTAGCTGGAAAACTGAAAAGAAAATGTATTAATAAAAGTAAATTTATACGTTTGCAATCTAGAGGAGTTATACTTTCAGCCGGAAAAGAAAATAAGTGAATTAGTGCTTTCCAAAGGTCCAATAATATATACCGAATTCATTTTTCCTCAGATAATTGAATCTTATTATTCATTTACCATTAATAATTTTATAAACATATACATGCATTATATCAGAGGCGGATTCAGTGAGACATTTGGGGGGGATTATATAATTACGTAATATCTTCTACAGTAGGCAGTAGATTTGAGAAATACCCGTTGTTTCATAAAGAAAATCAAATAGCGACGACCTCTTTAGAAATTTAAAAATGTGTTTTAAAAATACATAATTATTACAATTTTTAATTTAACTTTTGTCTTATATTTAGGGGTGAAAAATAAAACGGAATTATAAAATTCTAGCTAAAATGATAGTTTAGAATTTGAATAGTAAGAAAGGTAGTATTTTTATTAGACTTAACTTTTTTTTTTATTTTTATTAGTAATCCGATCCTAATTCTTTGTTTGTGAGCAAGTACAAAAAATATATATGTTTATCTTTGATCTATTTTTATTTACATTACAAGATAAAAATTAAAAATAAATAAGAAAAGCAAAAGGTCAATTATAATAAAATAAAAACGTAACATTAATAGTTTCATAAAACAATATTAAATATTATTTATAATTAAATCCATAGGTAATATTTATACAAATCTTTTATAGTATAAATTAGGTTTCTTTGTTATAACAAGTTTTCTATAGAGGTTTTGGTTCTTGGGGAAATGCCCACTATTCACCCCCCCCCCTGTGGATCCGCCACTAATTATATATATATATATATATATATTTATTTAAATTTTGGTATACTTCATACTGGTGTTAGTCTAATTACATGGAGCATATTACCCAAAAGTAACATATATACATATATATATATATATATATATATATATATATATATATATATATATATATATATATGTATATATTTATATGTATATATTTATATGTATATATATAGTACTTTTCATTTTATTTCTTCAAATTAAAATCAAACATTTAAATTCGTTTTTTTTCAACTGAAGATAAATTATTTGTTTCCTTCAGATTGCAAACGTATAAACTAAATTTATCTTTATTAAAATAGAAATGTTCCATAAAAAAGAAAAAAAAAAATCTTCGTTTTCTAGCCGAAAATGGAACATTTCTGAAAACAGGTTAACCATATTTCATTTAATGTTTATTTAATGTTTAGTATTGTGTTTTTAATTTTATTAATTTGCTAGCTGATATCTGCGGCTTTGCCCCGTTCATTCATGTCTTCCTTGCCGAATATTTACCAAATTCAACCTTATATATCACTTTTTTATATATCCTACGTTTCATATACCTTTTATCGATCGATAAAATAGGAATTTTCATTTTAAATTATTAATTTTCGTCAAGTAAATAAGGATAAGGTCCGTCGGTTTAAAGCTCAAAAACATGTTAAGAAGCGCAGAACAGATTTAAAGTAGCAGTAAATAAATGAGGTTCGCCGCAACAAGAACACTCGCATTTAATGTATCAGAAATTACTAACTAATCGAATAGAATGCTACCAGCACGTGCAGATTAGAGTAAAATATGTTTAGAATTTTTCGAATGTAATTGCGCTACATGTATGAAAAAAAAAAAGTGTTCTTTTTTAAACTTGTCGCACCCGAAATAATTAATTTATTTGATAGATAAAAAACTTAATGTTTACAACGATAGGAAGGAATTGCGACACACAGTGAAAGAGAATACACAGTATTAAATAGAACCGAACGAGAATTCATCGATAAAATAACAGCTTCTGGTGTAATCCATTTTCAGCCATTTCAAGCACTCGCTGAAGCGCATCACATTTTTGTTAGGTAATGTTTATTTAATTGCCGTTTTCTGTTAACGGATATGTTCAATTTAAATCGTGCGGCGTTTTCCTACTTTTTAATAACGCGTTTCTATGATTAAAATCCCCTTATGTGTGTGTGCGCGCGCGTTCGTGTGTCGTTCATAGCGGTAATTCATAGAAATTACATTTTCTGCAGTAATAAACGTAAAATTTGAAATCGGTAAAAGGTTTCAGATAAGTTTTTCTTAACTGTGTATACGATATGTATCTTTTTTTCCGCAGACAAACATTAAATTTATTGCATGCAGAAAATAATAGTAGTATCGATTTATTATCGGTTTTTAAAAACTTGGTCCCAGGTAACATTACATTCATTCCAGAACTGGATCATGCTCCCATATCGGGACCGATACCAGCTAATCGTTCCATGTTAAATTCCGAGGTTAGTTTGATTATTCCTTTTTTTTATTTATTTTTTTTTTTTTACGTATTAAAACGATATTTTTGTACCTTGCTAAAATGAATGTATATATTGCAAAAATAAAAGAAAAAAAAATTGAAGAAATTATATATTAATTTTATTCAGTTTTAAGGTGATATTTGGTAAGAAATTAAATATTAACTATATATGATTTTATTTCGCAGAAAATTATAATAATTTCAGTATACTGATTAGTAATAGTTTATATTAAAGGGAGTTCTACTCAGTTATAAGGGTAAAAACAAAATATTTTTTTTGGAGGGCTGTTGTCATTTTGTTAGAAGCAATTATTTGTTGCATAGTACACTTATATTATGCGAGCCTGTTTGAATTTAAAAAAATTAAACATATAGATTCGCTAGAACTCTGTCTTTGCAGAATGGTTTAACGTGCATTGATCGCAACATGTACAAGATGGGTCATCTAAAATTGTTAAAAAAAGTTTTATTAGGCTAAAATATCTTGAACGAAAAATTTTGAAAAAAAAATTTTTGCCTACATAGCGATTGATGAAAAATAGTTTTTTCTACATACGTGATTTTCCCTTTTTTTATTAATTAAGAACACCACTGAAAAGGAAAATTTCTCTTATCAATTAGCCATAAATATTTAATATGTAAAAGAAACTAGTAAAGTCAGACTGGTCGGTCAAGGATGTTATGATCGCGGATGTGGAAAACATGATTTTCGAAAAATCGGTGACATTTCAAATTTCATTTAGCGTTAACTAGTTTTCTCCTGTTAAACGTTTACCGTTTGTGCCGTCCTATACACTTATGTATTCCTACCTTTCCATTTCTAGTGACGCTTTATTACCAAAAAAATTCCTATCTTAGTTTTTATATTTTACATTGGGTTATATCTGTTTATTGCGTTCTGTCGCGTTCAGATTACTTAAGTTTTACATAGTTTTCGTTTTTAAGTACCTATTCATTTCTTTCACGTTATGTATACCGCTCATATTTCTTACTACTTCGTGAAAAAAAAATTAAAAAAATGATCATCAGTTACATCTGTTAGAGCAGCGGTTCTCAAACTTTTATGATCGCTGAACCCTTATAGAATCAGTTTTATTTTATGAAACACTCAGTGCCAAATGAAAACTTAACAAGTAATTGTTGCTATGTAAACAAAATTTGATACTCCTTTTTTTTTTCTTTTTCCCCCATTAGAGGGAGAAATCTATGCACTGCATGTAACTACCCTAGCTCATCGCAGTACGTGGAACCACGTTTTAAATCAGACTCCTCAGCTCGTTAGACTGAACGAAAGTCATGAGCTTATTCATAGCGGCAGGCGTATTTGAGAGAGGATGTCTGCAAGTGATGTAATCTGGCCACGCCGCAACCCATTAAGACGTGTGCATTTCAGCAAGATGTGCGAAACTGATGGGTATTCATGGATAGGCCAAAGTAGGCAGGCACTTGGCTTGGAACTTGTTTGATGATGAAGTCAGTGGAAAAAAACGTATGTCCCGTTCTCAGGCGAATGACTGCCGAGAACACTCTGCGTTCCGTTCTGACTGGAGGCCACCATAGCTCCGTCATAGGCGTTAATTCCCTGAGAAAGGTGGAGATTCCACTGTGCAAAGACTGCATCCAACAGGAAACTTCGTAGGGATAATGGTCCATAAGCAAATAGCGGCATTGGACACATTATGGATGACCGAGCGACCAGGTTCACCCGCTCATTCCCCAGAATTCCAGCATGACTAGGGACCAATAAAAGAACCACTCGGCATCCTCTTCGGTTCAGGTAGTATAAGATAGACAGAACTTCTAGGACCATTAGTGATTTAAGTTGATCCGACTGCAAAACATGTATGGACTGCAAGGAATCAGTTGCGAGTAATATTTTGGCTGGTTGTAGTCTCAGTTCTAAATATGCCTGAAGATAAAACAACACAGCGTACATCTCGGCTTCTGCAATCGATACTACATTCTTCAACTGTATGCCCTTTGTGATTCCATCTATTTCGAAAGCGCATGCAGCTGGGGCAACCTTGGACTTATTAACTTTGAATCTATCAGTGTATGTTTTCGAAAATGTGAAGTATTTATTAATAATACCTATCACCCTGCGCCCTCGCAGTGCTGGTGGGTGATTATTATCAATAAGGGTTGTAATAGCTTCTACCTGAAAAGAAGCCCAAGGTGGAGGTGGGTTTAAATAGCCCACTCTGGATGTGGAGTTAGGCTTTATGTTATTTTGCAACAAAATTGCATTGACTTCAGATAGATTATCTTTGGGAAATTCAGACTCTATAATTATGTCACTATGACTCTCCGCAGCCCATGAAAGTATATTGCGGTTTTCTTTTGAATTACAACTTTTACTGCGATTCCACATTCTATTAACTTATAATAAAAGATATTGCAATTTCAAATATATCAATAAAAGTTGTTTAATAAAAATTTTTAAACTAATTAATGTAAAGAATGAAATTGTTTCACTGTTTTACTAGAAATAGTTTTAAAATTTGGTTTTATATTCGACAGTTGTATGCGTACATCCTGAGTAGCATCCAGTTTGCTCCTGAATTTTTTTTTTGGCATAAGTTGAAAAGCCTGTTTCACATCTATAAGTAGTTATAAAAGGGAGCAGAGTTACAGTAGCCTTCTTGGCTACTACTTGAGGCTATTCATCTTTAATACTAACCCAAAACTTGTCGAGTGGCACTGATTTAAATGTGTATTTTAAAGCAGTTGAATTCTGAATTTCAACGGGTGATTCATATTCCAGCATTGATGAAATTTCAGATTTATTTTTATTGATAATTCGATCTTTTACCCAGCCGTCAATTTTTTACTACTGATGTTTTGAATTGTAGTTGGTAATTCTATCGTGTTTTTTTGTAGAATTTCATTTAAAAGTGGAAAACATTCAACATTGTTTTTTTCCACACAAGAAATCCAGAAATTTAGTTTCCATTTTGGAGTTCACAGTAAATATGATTGTTGCTTTTCCTTGTAAAGATGCAGTGACCTCATTAAGTTTTCCAAAGATTTCGGCAAGATAGGCTAATTTCATAAGCCATTGTTCATCATACAAAACATCGAAAATTTTCACAAATTCTGAACATTTTTCCTCATTTGAAAAACTTTTAACCCGTCTTGAAGTTCATATAACCTAACTAAAACTTTGCCTATAGAAAGCTATTGGACTTCTGTATGAAAAATGACCAATTCACATGCACTATTTGTTATATTCACACACTGTTTTGAATAATCTTGACTGTAGGACAGGACGGGATTTAATGTAATTTACAATCTGTACAGCTTCATCCAAAACTTTATTTAATGATGATGTCATTTTCTTCATTTGACAACATTATTATCACTTAACAGTACATTCATCACTGCATGTGTTGTGCACTCCACAGTCTCAGTACATACATTCATTACTTTCCTCCTACAATTTTCACTATGATCATGCACTTTTCTGAATGTATGATCAACATCTGCAATAGAGTATATCACCTTCTATTAAATTTCATGGAAATGTAAATATAATTTAAGGTTTGGGAACATATTGCTTCGGGGAATTGGTTTTGGGGAAATTGATTTCAGGAATTTTTCATTCATTTTTGGGATATTTTTTATTTGAAGAATTGTCCTTTGGGAAAGTAGATTCAGGAAAATATTTATGAATCAGCAAAAACCATTACCAATCATTTGAAAAAATAAACTCCAAAGTAGGTAGAATATACCACTTTCAGCATAGTCAATGGGGAAACGTCGGTGGAGGAAGGAGGAAACTGCAGCAGATGACGATTTCACTAGGCCATATTGGGACCACATAGTTGATAACATATAATTATATTAATAATGATAATGATAATAATAATAATAATAATTATAATTGTTACACCGTTTGACTATGTTCTAGCAACCTCCCTATACCCCGCCCAATCACCAGAAACCATCATCAACCCCCATACTCCTCACCCAGTTCATCAGCACCTCTAGCGCCAACTTTCTCTGTTCTTGACTTTTGACCCCTAGTCTAACCATTCAATCGCGTTCTAGCATGTTCCCAGCAATTGTACAGACCCCTGCGGATCCCCATCTACCCCCGCCACCCCACAGCTAGCCCGGCCACATCACAAAATGCGAACACAGGTGTAATATACAAGGTTTTCATATAATGAAGTAATAAATTTACACTTTCTTCACACACCAATACATTTTTACCTCAAAATAACCAATCAGCAGGTGGGAAAGCGACACTATATAGCGCAGGCAGCTCTCACATCGCATATAAAACATCAAAACCCTACCTCAGAGGTCATAGTTGCAGTTGTTAGAAAGTAACATAAAATTGTTTGTGTATTTGCCAGTACCGTACGTTAAAAATGGCTAACTCGTCTCCCATAGATTTATCACAGAAGCCGCTAAATGCTGAGGAAATAATCATAAACTTTTTTAAACAATTGGGTATGGACACGGCGCTACTAAATGTTCTCGAGCCTATATCACCAATAGCATGCACACCACCACAGCATTATTCTGCTCAGAATATTTTTACTTATGATTGTGGAAATGGCATAGCGGAGAAAGATACCGATGATAACGATACAGCAACGTCTTCCATTCAATGCACCCAAGTACCTGAGGCACCAACAGTTGAAAACAGCCTGCTAGGGCTGGAGCTGCTGAAAGAAATTATTAACCGCCGTGCAGTTATATTTGTGAAAGATTTGAGTGATGACAACATCCATAGTTTCCTGTTTGCGGTCCCGGCCAAGTTCACAAAGAACCCATTCAGTTTATACCAATACGGAATACTGAAAAATATATACGATTTCCAGAAAATCAGCCTACCCATTCGGACAATGCAGGACATCAATACATTCGAGAGAGCGAATAATCTCACATTTAATCTTTATAAACTGATTGAAAACGACGATACCAGCCCTGACGCGTCCTGATACAAAATTAAAATCGTATCCGCGCTAAGAAAAAGGATGCAGGTGTAGAATTACAGAGCTCATACTAATATCCCATATTGGGGAGAATCTGGAGACTTTCAGCTTGTCTGGATTAGGAACTACAGTAAGCTGATGAGAATGCAGTTGCCGAAGTCCTGTTTCTTTTGTTGGGATGCGCATGGAGATGGACCACGACCACAGCCTCATGTGGGAATTTACGTCCTTTCAAAATACGTACCAATTGTAACTGCCGAGAGGTTGTAAAAATTTAACTTTGTAATAAAAAAAAATTTGTCCGATTTTTCATATTTTTTAAATTTGTTATTATTATTTTTAATGATATTTCACGCACCGTTATTATTTAATATCGTCTGGCGCCCTTATATATTCTTTGTCTTCGCAGATTTCACCAAAAAATCTTTATTTTGGAAATTTCACATCCTTTTTTAAATTTTTACTTATTATTTCGTTATTATTTACTATCATCCAGCGTCATTATGTATTTTTCTTTTGGCGGATTTCATAAAAAAAAAAATCGATATTTTTCAAAGTTTCGAATTTTTTAATTTATATTTACTATTTTTAATGTTATTTCACCCGGCGTTATTATTTCCTATCGTCCGGCATCGTTATGTATTTTGGTTTTTGTTAAAAAAAATCTATTTGTTCAAATTTTCATATTTTTTTTTTTTATTTTAAATTTTTTATTTTTTTGAAATTTTATAATTTTCTTAAATAATGTAAGTCTTTTTTTTAACGAATGTAATAATTATAACGTTTATTTTCTATGTAATAAGTATTTTAACAATTGCATGTGTTGTTGACTACTCGCCTAAGTATTTGTTGTATTAATCTATCCAACAGTACAGAAAAAATGTTTAAAAGTTATTTTTATTATTTCCGCATTATTTGTGTATAACAGTAGAGCTAATAAATTTCAATCATAGATGTAAGAAATTATAGAAAAAAAAAAAAAAAAAAAGACTCGAAAGATAAACCATCTATCGCTTATTTTTAAAAAAATATTTATTTACGTTCATTTAAAAAGAAATTCTAAAATTTTTAATACCACTAAATGAGGCTGGCCGAACGTAAGGTCAATAATCATTTTATAAAAATCGGTATATAAATTTTTAGTAGACGCGAAGAAAAAATACTATAAATGTTATTAAGTTGGATATTATTGTATTGAATCGAAAAAAAAAGAACATTTTAATTTCAGAAGCAAGAAAGTGTGATCAATGTGAGGGAATGAATGAAACAAAATTACACCCAGCCTTCTAATAAAAATGGAAAGATGTTAAAAAAATTTATTCCAAATATTTACCAAATGGAAACATAATTTAAAACAGACATCTATTGGACAGAGATTTAAAATTAGCAGTAAAAAGCACAAATATGATTATGTGAAAAGATTAAAAAATTGTATATGACATTGCAATAACATAAATTAAAATATAGTACAATAAAAGATAATTATTGAAAAATGTATTCCAAATAATGTATTGACGAAAAAAGTAACTTATATCTCTGATTGGAAAAGACAAATGTAGTAGTAAAATACTAAATACAAATATTTTTAAAAGTATACAGGACCTTCTAATAAAAGAAATGGAAAACTATTACAAAAGTATTCTAAAATCTAAAGACATCGCTAATATTACTCTCGAAAAAAAAGTATAAGAAACAGACAGCTCCATCTGGAGATAGATCAAAAATAATTTTAAAAAAGAATAAATTAGACTATTAAAAATTGAGTGCAACATTCCAATAAAAACAATCGAAATAATTACTTGATCAAAACGTAAGTGTAAAAAAATTAAAATAAATACACCTCCGAGCTGAAAAAGACAAATATATGAGGTTAAATAATTACCCGTTGAAAACCTAATTGTAAAAGAATTAAAAAATACATCTCCGATTGGAAAATCGAAAAAGAATAACCAAGTATAGAATATTTATAAGAAAAAATATAGCATTAATAGTTAAGAATTTTTAAGACGGTGTTTTTTTTGAAAAAGCAAAGACAGGCAGCTGGAAAAAAAATCACTGTCTACTATAGTTTAACAGTTTTAGAAAAATAAAATAGCAGTCAGCCACTTTAGCACAGTCTGCTATTATCGCAGTCCGTACTTATCAACTACTATAATGTTGCAGTCTGCTGAAAAAAATACAATTCACACATTAATCTTTTTGCGAATAGGATATTGTGAATATAGTGAACGGTTTTCAGTGCTATATGCTGCAAGGTTGGTCGAATTAAAACGACTATTGCTCGCAAAAACCATGGACGAAGTTGACAAGTTCTAGAAAAATCCATTAGGGGAAAAAAAAATATGCGGGCATTAGCTTAGCTGCAATTTCTATTACCCGAGTATATGATAAAAATGACTGCAGTAAAAAAATAAGATTTCATTCATTTTTTGTAATTGATACACAAGTTTTGTTATTATAATCTAATAACCAATTTACACTCCAAATAAAAAGACGTCTATTAAAAACACCCGATATTTTTTTTACACATTTAGTTCTTTCATGTGTATTTGATTTTCCCATATTTACTATAAGATTAACAATATTAGAACGATCTTAAAAAATGACTGCACATTACTACCATTTTAAAAAATTTTCACAGCTTCCAGCGAAATAATAAGGAAAGTGAATACTTCTCAACTGTTTATCAAATGTAAAGCACACTCAGCAATTTTTTGAAATTAATTTAGCAATTTTTTTTTCCAGGAACTTTGGACAATAACATTTAAATTTTTTTGGAAATACTTTTAATTTTTTTTAATGTCAAAAAAGAAAATTATATGTGTAAGGTCATGAAAGTAGACTTTGTCAATAACTTTTTACATTTTTTCCAACAGTTTTAAAGTAAATAATTTTACTATGTAGTACGATATGCTCCTGCTATTGCATAATTTAAACAAGTACGTCATCCATTTTTAGTGTGCTGTAGCACTAGCACTCCTAAATCCCCGGGTGGTGTAAAGTAGAACTATATCCCATAACATGTGTATTATCCCCAAGTTATTGACTACTTGTATTCCTTTACAACATTCCTACATCTTTCTCTTCCTGTTACTGAGCGGAGAGATGTAGAACAGCGCTATGAACTGCGGCTTAGAGTGGAATATAGCAAAAAACTAGGATAATTTTACGATTATAAATACAACAGCGCGATAGGAAGGCGCATCAGTCTAATAAAAGTGTTATAACTGTTTTGACATAGTGTTTAGAGTACTTACAATGACCGATATCGCCAAGTTTCATACTGTCCAGGTATCTAAGAGATATAACAGCCCCTATGGAACATATCACATAGTGAATGATGACTATACAGAACTTAATATAGATAATATTCTAAGGACCCCTGCCGCCAAGGTAATTGAGCTAGTACAGCAGAACATGGGGCATGACCTAAAATGTGGGCTCACCCTGATGTGTCGCCACGAGAGAGAATACCAAGCAGGCAAGCAGATGGTACCAACATACTTCTTCTCAAAGATCATTTGCCAGGGAGATGATTTTAACGCCTGGTTTGAGGAGGCGTCGTCCAGGATCGAATAACTAGTCAACATGTTGGAAAAATGTAGATGGTTCGAATTGGAGTCTTTGCAGGATCGAGTACTTGGAAGTAAAGCTCAATTATTGAAATGTACTCGCGTGAGCCACCTAATAAGAACTGCAGATGTCCCCAGCCCGCATTTAAGATGGAAGATGTAATAAAGTTATAGTCTGTGATAGATTTTATAGATTATTCCTAAAGAATCGGGCACATATTTTTTTTTCTTTTTCTTTCAACAGCAATGTATATAATTTTTTTTTACTTCTTCGTTTCCCCATTTTAGTGTAAGTCCATCATTTACACGTGTGTTGTGCTGTATTCTAAAACAAAAATATATGCTCATTCGTTTACCTATACACAGTGTTGTTCATTCTGTATTTCTCGCTCATTCATATACTATTTTCTAACTACAGAAACAAAACAGTTGCTAAATTTTTTCTCCTCCCAGTTCTCTTGCTTCTTACTACTCTCTCTCCCTCTCCCTGAGTCGTATTGCTCGATTCCGAGCGTCGTGACTACCTATTGGTACATTCTAGTTGTACAGAATAGACAGTGTTCATGGCAATTGCTATACGCAACGCGAGTGTACGCACGCAAGACCACACCTGGAACTGATTGCAGTCACTTGTTATTGCACTACAAGTGCAGTCCCGCGTGTGTCTGCTGTGTTTACTGAACTAGCGCGCATATGATGGTATACGTGGTGGGTTGCCGCTGCCTTCCACGTGATTATTAGCAATTATTTATTTATTTATTTAATTCTTGTAATAAGTTCATCGTCGCTCAGTATCGAACCCGTGACCTCCATAATGGAAGTCAAGTGCTCTAGCAACTGGGCTATCGCGACAACTCTTCTTATTACTACTGAAAGAAATATATTAGATGCTAAATTTTATACTTTCAGTCTCTCTCACACTAAACTAAAAGCTTGAAATAATATAAATGCTAAAAGTTTAAACGAAATTCTTTATTGCTAAAAACTACTATTGCAGTTTCTAAAAATTATATACATATTCTAAATAATGATGTAAAATATTTTTTGAAAAAGACAAAAGAAATTTAAAAAAATTATGGGTCAAAAATTGTATGCATCCAGGCAAAGGTGGACTCATTATCATCAGCTGTCTCTTTCTCAGCTGTAGCTTTCATTTCTCCAGTCGTTGTCATTGCTATCTAGCAGAGTCGCTGGAAGATATGCATCTGTGGTAGGCTCATGACACTGTTGACAATCTTTTTTCAGGACTGGACATACGCAGGTAAGTGATAAAATATCGGGGTAGGAGTAATCATGATACTTCGGGCACGGCATATGCTCCTGTACTTCTTTCACCATTTGCAGGTTGTGAGGCAAGTAACGATATATATCATCATACATTTGTTTTCAAAATTCTGCAGCTATCGCTGGAGCGCTTAAATGGCTCAGTACGTCTTTGTCTGGAGGAGAAAAGGTGTACAGCATCGATAGGATGTTACTTTCCAGCCATTTGCTTAGTAGCACAGCATTACAGAGCGTGTATGTGTTCCTAATTTTATATGCAATGGCATGTGCAGAGCAGTGAATTGTATGTGCTAGGCCTTCGTATATATTATCATTCAACGTGTGTAGGTTCAGACAGTTATAATTTCTCTCCAAATCATATAGCGCGCATCCTGCTGGATGCTCCAATTCCAAAATCTCTTAAAGTCGTTAACTTTTCGGCTCCTTTAACATATATTCGTCTAGACTGTAACTTTTTGATAACTCTGGTTATATCACTATATAGGTGTCTGTGGTCTTTTTGACTTTAGGTCCATGAAGTATGATAGACAATGTGAAACATAAAGTTACCGTTTATACTCAGTATAACCAGCTCTTTAATAATACATCAGTTATCATTATTGTAAAAACATTGAATGTCTATTACCACTTGCCTATTGGCTGGGTTCACAAGACTTGGCAGTCCCATTATGAGGAAGCGCTCGGATCACACTTTTTTATACATTCAACACGTTGTAGCTTGAGCTCTTATTTTGTATGATGAGGGCGTGCACTGCTGTATTGGGTGGAACGTTCTTGATTGTCTTGAAGTCTATTCTTATTTGAATAGGGCTATTGTCTGCCAGCAGCTCATTCTGATAGACACACAATATCACAAAGAGCGAATAGGTGGTGAGTCACTCAAATGCACTAATAACTGGAAGGACAATCTCCTGCCCATAGTATTCAACTTTAAAATTCACATAGGCTAGGTACAGATGTGTAAGCCTCTTCTTCTCAAAGTCTGTTATATACGGCTCATATGGATACCTATCAAGTTGATATAAGCGCATAGTTCTCTAATATTTAGATGATCAAATGTGGCAGCATTCATCTTCACACTATCCCGCTTCTCTATCTGAAATACCATTATTATGTACCTTGGCCACTCTACAACCGACGTTGTTTTTATAATCCAACTATGATCAATGGTATCAGAGAGGTTCGGCTGTGCATACAAGGTCCATGTCCTAAATTTTAATGGTGTGAGTCTTCTTTTTATTTGATTTAGTAGAGAGACTTTAGCTTTGTCGCTAGGTTTAAAAGACCGCTTGGATAGATAATATAAAAAAATGGACCAGAATTAAGAAAACAGAAAATCTAGTCAGAATAGCAAAAGATTGTAATCAATTTCAGCAGATAATCCAATCCATACATGATGATTAAGCAATACCCGAATCGGGTGGCACGAGAAGAAGAAGAATATACTAGGCGATGCTAGTAATTATCATCACTGCCTTCTTCTCTGCGTCTGTAGCACTCTGTTTGTATAGTACTGTTGTATCCATGTTGGCTCATATCATCACTAGTTTTTGCGAGGCGTGCACAATATGTTTTCTATAGTCCCCTAGAACCCCCCACCCATGAAGTGAAAGAGTATAGTGATGAAAAACTCTAACCTCTGTTCCGATTTGTATGTAAATACTTTACAATCATCTGTGTTTCAGGCACTACTGCTGTAGTTACAGTCTGAGTGAAAGCTCCCTCTGACGATAGCAATATCTTTATCACCAAGATAAGCCTCAGTACTCTGCTTGTGTCCACGACATTGCCATAATTTCACAGCAAAGTTCCAAGAATAGGAATAGCGGCCCTCCTAGGCAAAATTCCACATCCTTCACAGTTATTCATCCCTCAATAGAAAGGTAGCTTTCTGACGGGAGGGTTATGACATCTTGCTGCTGTATAGGAATTCGTCTCTCATCACTGTTTCCAAATTTATAATTGGAGTACAGCTTGTGACAGTGATATTTATACACGGTGATTGATTCGTCACTGTAGGACAACCTAGTTTTGATGTCTAACACTTGATCCATTTCACTTTATAGCCGAGTGTCTGCAGTATCCGTTTACTTTATTCAGTCAACTTATGTTTTTCAATAGCACTGTTTTTAGTTAACTTACATCTATCCTCAGTCACGCCTCTATATATATTATTTCCATGATCACCATTTGACTACTTTCCACTGCTACCTGATTCAGTCAAGTGCAAGTTTACTACAATTTCTTAATTTTCAAACTCAATCAGGTTTCTGTTCTGATTGGTTATATATATACTGAAGTCTGTTATATACTGTGTGGTAACTGGCAGATGGATTATACTTTTAGGGTATTTCACAATCTTATAGCCTAGTGGAACGTTGAGGGGGAATGAGTAGATAATATGCATGGAACTTCTGTTTATGTAGCCTCCAGCTGTTATATTACATACTACATTAATAATGTTGACAGTGGATATTTGCATTCTATACAGACTGTAGTTTTGTATGTTTGGTTGTAGGGTATGCCACTCACTTTTCCTGTATCCTAGGAGAACTATATTATTTTGGAGATTCAGCAAGAAAACTATAGTGTATATACTCTTTATCACGCATTTTAACTTTCGCTTGTCTGTTCTTACTAGGAAACTGCTATTCAACTTCTCCTGTAGGTATTGATGAATATCTTCAATCTCATAACATCCTTCCAGTAGGGTAAATAACTTTAGTGAACTGTTCACCCCTGGTGTGCTTTCTTTGTAATAATATAATACATTGCAGGATGAGGTTACATTATGTATGGGGTTATAACTGGTGAAAGACACCAATCCCATATTCCACTCCTGACGTTCGTCCAGTGATAGTGGGGGAAATATAGTGGTGCTGAGCTTGGATGACTTGCCACTCCCTGGAAATAGGTATGGCATTGTGGTAGCTGTTCCTTGATTTATGTAGCAGTTATGGTAGGCCACCTAAGTATTTATATAGAAATTCTTGTCTGGTCCTGCTGCTGGTAAGGTCCTCAATAAAAATCTTAGGCACAGCTCTCTGCAGTTGACAGTATTATACATCTGATAGACTTTTCTATTATATTGAATAAACACTCCTCACTTGTAGCACTGAAAATAGTTAACCAACTCACGAAGGGCTGGGATATTGCCAAAACTATTGAAATACTCGACCAGATCCCTCTGCTTGGTGTATGCTGTCTAGTGTGTTCCCTGCCTATGTATAGAGTCTAGATTGACAACGGCGGACTCATTACAATTTGGCCTGTCTGGCAGCCTTTACCTATCAAAGACTTCTTGAAAATTGGGCACGTGCAAACGTTGCATGTACTTTTTAATGTCTATGTCAGTTAGCAGTTGATCCTTAGGAACCTGGTTAATGTTGAAAAAACTTTTTCCCCTGCGAGCTTGGAGTTACATGTAGTCCTAATCCACATCTGTACAGGTATAGGTAAGCTCCTACGCTGATTTGTTTATCTACTGTAGTGTCACTGCCGGACTGAAAACTTTTTCTGGTCTGGTTCACATCCTTAATGACTTTAGACATGGTAGAAATTGTGGTTGATATGCCTCCTAGAGCAGTCAGTATCAGAACTAAGGGCAATGCACTGCTCCTCTTATTAATAGGTATTACTCAGTGAGTAGTCATGTCCACTATGGTGATACTGTGACTAAGATGTAGTTCCCTCACAGCATTTAAGGCTCCCATAGTTCTTCCAAGTAGTGTTTTCTCCTTACGATCAGCTTTTCAAGCTGCGGCTAATACATCACGAAATTATAGCATTTTGGTTCCTACAGTCTTCTTCCCCTGCCCAGTATGCCTCTTATGGCTTCTTTTGGCTTCTGCGTCTTTACTTCTGCAGCATCCACTACCTAATTTTCTCTTTAACTTCATCATGTTTATGATGGTTCAACTTCCAATTCTTTCACTGTGACTGCTATTACTGGCTGTAACACGCTGCCACGCTTTCTTTTTTAATACTTTATCAGCCTCAGCATGACGATTATCGTTCTTATATATACTATACACTATGTCATGTTCCCTACAGGCCTTTTTATTCCGCAGTCTCCTCTGCCTAATCGCTCTTTTAACCTAGTGCGAGAGCCCGCAATTCTATCTATGGCAGGCCGACCTTATTGATATGAGGTAGTACACTTGTTTTAATAGCGGTCACAAATTTATTCTGGCTGTGATAAACGCCTTCAATAAATATGTACGGACGATGCTGTTAAAGACTAAAGGTGGTAACCTGGTGGCGACCGCTCTGCATAGAGTATTATCAGAGCTGGGGGTAGCTGCACTGCGTCATCTCCAGAAATATTGAGATGCCAAATTCTATAATCCTTGGGTATATGGGGTGTTATATTAATTTGTATAGCACACATTCACTACTTAAGACGCCCATTGTGGAATACAATGTTAATGAGCTGGATGTGGAAAGAGTTTACCTCTCGCCGAAGCAAGCAATGGCTACCGATTTTGTCTGAGCTTAATATAATGCAAGAGTGCATTGAATGATAGGATATGCACCCGCTGATGTTATGCCTATTGTGGAGTAAGAGATTGCTTGGAAATTGGTGAAGGCGTGTGCTAAGGCTAATCCACCTACTACTAAACGCCCCAGATTTAAGATTGTTGATGTTGTTCACATAAGCAAAGTAAAAACTCTCCAAGAAAAGGGTTATAGCACCAACTGGAGCAGTGAACTATTCACTATAAATAGCATGTGTAGCACTCATTCCACTTTGTATACTCTAAAAGATTATAGTAGAAACCCTATTGTGGGTACCTTTTACAAAGAGGAATTGCAAAAAATTACATAGCTGGTCTTCTACCTAGTAGAATGTGTTATTTGATGTAAAGGATATAAGACTCTTGTCAAGTGGCTTGGATTCCCAGCTTCTGAGAATTTTTGGGTCAAGCAGGATAAAATTGCTAATATTTAACACTTGCAATGCCCTTGCATAAGAGTGGAAAGTACTTGATGGAAGGTGATAGAAGCTCCAGCCATGCAAAACCAGTCCCCCGCGTCATTTGACCTTGATTCTGACAGTAATTATAATTTCTCAGTCAAGCGTTTACTACATGTCAGCATGGCAATGACTGATGCTAAGATGAAGAATGAAGCAGTTATTGCAAAACGGTTGCATGAGTCACTTGCTGCTATCAGTCTATAAGAATGGTTGCAGAGGCGCTTAAATATATTACAGTACAGAATAGCTTTGTGAATGTGCTGGGAAAGTAGATAGTAAATCTCTCAGACCCCATCGCACTCTTATAAAATGCTAGCATGATAGTGATGTAGACAAAATCGAGTAGGTCCTCCAGTAGTGGACAAATGAGTTCATTGCCTAGCTGGATGCATTAGACTAGGCACTCAAAGCTATGCTTGCCTCACTGGGTAAAGGTAATAGTCAGCTGGAGGCTGCTATAGACGCCCTAAAGCAGTCTATCAAAAGCTGGGGAGAATAGTAGAGGAGGCGAAGGAGCTGCTGTGGAAAGGAAAATATCTCCCCAGTTCTGGAGAATAAATATTGAGCTTAGTTCTACCTTGTTAATGTATAATATCTTTAACATTATTTGTGTGCGCATGTGTAATGTTATGTATTACACCAATATTTGTGTTTTATAGTGCGACCAGTTGGCTGCAGGGTGTCGGGGGTAGATTGGTGTCCGCGGAGGTCTGCACAATGCTGGGAACATGCTAGAATGCGATCAAACAGTTAGGCTGAGGATCAAAGGTCAAGAATAGAAAAAGTCAGTGCTAGATGTGCTGATGGGCTGACTGAGTGGTGCAGGTAGTTGATGATAGTTTCTGGTGGTTGGGTGGGGTACAGGGAGGTTGCTAGAACATGGTTGAACTATGTAACAATTATTTTTATTGTTGTTATCATTATTATTATCATTATTAATATAATTATATGTTATCAATATGTGGTCACAACATGGCCTGATGAGACCATTGTGGGCTGCAGTTTCCTCCTTCCCCCACTGATGTTTCCCTTGTTCACTGCACTGAAAGTGGCATATTCTACCTACTCCGCAAGTGGGAATAAAATTATTCCTTATGCAGAGCAAATGTTTCAAACAACATCAGTAGTCAGAATACTGCTTCTAAAAGTTGAGAAAAGAAGTTGCTTGCAACGTGATGAAGACTGATTTATTCACTAGTTATTTGTCAAAAATATTTTAATCACACAGCATTCAATCACAAATTATACTGAACACTATAGAGCTGGCTAATTAGTCAATTGAATTTGCTCCTTTGAAGTAAGTAGAAAATGAAATAGATAAGAACATAATTCAAAAGAATCAGCAGCAGCAGAGATGAAGTATGGCTAAGTATATTAAAAGAATTAATGAAAAATGGAATAATACTATTAACAGATATATTCAGTGCCTCTTTCTGCTTGAAACATGTATCTGCTATTTTAAAACTGCTCAAATTTGTTGTGTTCTTCAAAAAAAAAAAAAATACTCTGCAAAATATCACATCCTATTGACTAATCTTGTTAACTACTAGCAAAATCTGAACTATTTGGGAAGCTATTACTTTAGCGTCTCAAACTACTGCCAGACTATCAATTTAGTTTTCATAATCTGCATTCTACTGTTGATCATTAGATATATTGAGTAGCATCAATAATAGAAAAAATTGTATGAAGAAAATAAATTTTGCTTAGCAAGCTTCAGGAAATTAAAAAAAAAAAAAGAAAACGTACCTTGGACCATAGGGCAGAAGTGGAACTTTCAAGGCGTTTTCCCCAAATTCGATTTAAGGTTATAGTATTAGCACCAAATTTACTAAGAGTGAAAACTAAATAGGGAGATCCATGGTTCTTATAATTATATTTATAAAGTTTCACTTTAAGGAAAACAAAAATGTTTGATGGTTTTCTTTTTCTGATTCTTTATATTCGTTTTTTATGTTTGATTAATTGTTCATATTTCAAATTCTAATAAATTTATTTTCTTTATATATACACATATATATATATATATATATATATATTAGAGTGGCCACCCAACTGAGAATAAGCCGCAAATTTTACAAACCGAGAATAAACCGTGAATTTTGTTGTAAAATGGGGGGGGGGAGTAAAAATAGTCAAAATCGATATTTTTAATAAGAAAAAATCATTGTAAGTGAAAAATGAATGCATTTTTTAATGTACATTAACCAAAAAGTCACGAAGTTCTGTTTTATTCATATAAAATATGCTACGACGGTCAAATATTATCAATAGTAACAAAAATTATTTCATTCTTCTTTTTGTACAATTCTAGTAATCAGGAAATCGGGAGGATTTGGACTAGGAAAACCAGGAATAAACCGGGAATTTAAAAGTTATATTTTAGTGGCCACCATGATATATCTCAAAGTGGTATAAAATGAGCAACATAAATGTTAACTCAATACATTACTGGCTATATGTCTATTATAAATTTTTAGATGTATTAATACTCGCTGTTCAGAAGAACTGTTAGTTTTTCCTAACGTACGCTCGCTCGTTTTGCATGTTAACTCCTCATATAAGGCGCGCCTAAAGAAGTTTCACTTCAAAAAGCATTTGGCCGATTATTATCGAGCACCTTTTTCCAAGTTAATTACTAGACTACCTGTTATTGGTGCCGTCTGTTCATACTTGTAGACAATGCCGCACATCTAATGAAAATGCAAAATCATTATTCTGTCCAATACAGGCAAATGTGTCACAGGGTAGCGCACTCAGACCTATTATATAATACAATAGATATACCAGTAACAAAAAATATTCTAATTACAATGTCTACCAATATCGCATCGATATTATCAGTAAGTGACTTACATTCCGAACCTCCAGTATGTTTTAAACCGTGTAACGAATTGAATGGAAAACTGGAAAATCGAATTCAATGAGCAGAAATCTGTCCACATCACTTTTGGCGGTCCTGATTTAAAACACAACCGATTTTCCTTGTAACAGAACTCTCATTTTTGTTTTGAATAAATGCACCGCTGCAGCAGTAAGCTGGATCTACTTAAGTAATCACGAGTACATTATACTTATCATACATAAGCCGAAACATATCAGTGCTCTTCGCAGATGACGTTAGCTATAAAAGGGAGCTGTCACATTATTACTCAACATCGCGTGCCGGACAATATTCATGTTTTGGGTCGCTATTTTTTGAGCCGCATCAATAAAATGTTGATTAGAATTTTTCCAATTTTCTGCCGAAACACGATGCGGACATTTGTCGACCATTGCGCCGATAGGTTTATTATTTCGGTTGCCGATTTGTGTATTTGCGTAATCGAGCATCCATCTCTTTTAGAACATTACCGAAACGAATTTTTTTTTATTAATTAGAATGTCCTATGCATATGTTTCCAATGTGTCCCCCGGTGTACATTTTTAAGTTCACCGTCTCCAATATAATTGACATATTTCACAACATGAAAACTCCCAGAAATTTCTAAGATGGCATCTTCATCTATCCAACAGAGATCGTTCACGGTTCGAACCATATATCGCACTAGTTCCCATTTTCTAACTCCAAAGTTCACATTCGAAATGCGTTTTTTTAAGTATCTTCAAAAACATAAATCTGTTTCTTCCCGAGACTCCATCCCCGGGAAATAGTCAATTTTTCGGCATTACTCACTGATGAAGATATTTTGTTTACTACTTTATCGACAGATTTTTTTTTTTAAAGTGTGTCGCGAACACTTTTCGTATAAGTACTTATACGATGAACGAATGTCAATGCGATTTTTGGACCATATATTTAATTTCAATTTGGCAGTTTTGGACGGAATAGCATCAGACTTTCACAACATCCGCATACTCTTAAAATAATTTAATACTATTAAATCACTCACTAATTCATAATTAACTCTCTCTTCTAGTGCGCTCAAATTTCCTTCAGTCCATTCAGAGCAATATAAGCTTTTCTGACGTTTGCGGTCCAGCATTTTTACTATATTGGCCTTCCATCGACTAGATTTTTGTTTACTTTTATTTTTTTATTTTATTTTTTATCCGCTCCGCCATTCTTTGTGTTTGTTTTATCTTTTATCCTTTTTTTAGTATTTTAATTACACGAATAAAGCTTAAATTTGAGTATATTTTCAATGCGATTTGTTTTAATTTTATTGTTTTTTATTTGAATCTGCGATTAACTTTTTTAACGTATTTAGATCGAACTATATTCTTTGTTATCGTTTACGTCTGGTAAAATTGTTCGTGAGAGCCGGTAAAACGTAACTGTTTAAAGTTACATTCTTTCCGATTTGTTACGCCACCGTTAGGTATTTAAAAAATTATTTCAGAGACCGATATTAAGAAGTTGAAAAATTTAGTGGAATAATTTTGAATTATCGCGTCAAAAAAAGTACATACATATTACGTTTTAATAACTTAGTTTTTATTTATTTATTTATTTATTTATTACAGCTGAGATAATTTTGTATAATACCTACACATTGAACGCAATTATAATAAACATTAAATAGGCCGACTAGTTTCGGGTTTTTAAAATCATAATTACGATGATATTGGTAATGAAATTTTGTCGCTGTTTCAGATTTATAGTCTTCTGGAAGAATTAGCCAACAACTTGAATTGGGAATTAAGTACGCGTAACTTAGACAATCAGACGTCTTTTCACATATTAGAATTAATGTGGTGGCTAAATTTGGATGACTGGGAAAACTTATACAACGTAGTAATTTTGGGAACAAGTTATACGCAAGAAACGATACAGTAAGTAGGCCACAGAGTTATTTCAAAATACTAATATCGTTGCACAATGATAAAGTAGACGAGCGATTTTTAATGTGAAATCGTAAATGAATCTAGTCATAAATTACACATCAGAGCGAAACAAATTATCAAGAGTTTATTTTGTTTGTTTATATTTTAATACACCGGTACATGCGTTCAAGTTGAATGAAACTAGCAAGGTGTATAGCAAGAAAATCAGAGGTCTTTGATGCGCAAATGGATTAATTAAATACACTCGCTAGATAAGGATCACTGTAAGTCTGTACAATTTGCACGATTTTGCAAAACACGGTGCACGATATTTCTTACAAGCGTAATAATCAAATTATTCGCAGGCTCTTTTAAGGGTCAAAGGATAATATCGATCATTTTGAGGTAGTTACCGTTTCGTTCCAATATGTAAGGTGTTTTTTTGCGGTCCACTTTGCACACTGTTACTTTCTCTTTTTTTCTTTTTCATTGCTCGTTGATATTTTGTGCTTTCATTTATTTGTGTTCTTATGCAAAAGTGTAATTGTTGCGTTCTGTTAAACTTCAACACGGGAATATCGCTTTTTTGTAAGTTCTTAATTCGTGATTTGCACCAATGTTTTTGGGAGGAAACTTTTTCCGGTTCGCGAGAAAAAAATATTCTTTTTCCAAAATCGGAAGCTTCGCGTTATCGGATAGCACAAAACGATATTGTATCTTGTTTTAAACGGGGAAGTCGTCAGCGAGTTGAAGTGGAAGAGATGTTGATATTAAACATATTTATTGAAGATGTAATCATTTATGAAATTTTGAACCTCTAAATACATCTATATCACAACCTATTTGTATAAAGTGTGAGTTTTTTTTTTTGTTTTCTTTTTTCTATTTTTATTTTATCCATTTGTATGTAATATCAGTCCGCAGTAGAATGAAGATTAAGCATGCAGCGTGTTAAGCAATGAATAATTTTCAAAATGGTTATTTTCCGTTATTTTCTGTTACACTGTTAATTTTTCTATTAATATTATGTGATCATTTTCAGGCACTTTTTCTGGGATTTAATTCCGCAAGTTGGTTCCGAATCGTCGGCATTATTTATAAAGAATTTAGTGAAAACAAAACGAATTAAAGGATTTTCCGCGTCCTCATTGCTGACCATTTTTCCGCTGCATATGAAGTATATTTCCGAAAAATTTCTCACAGAATGCAATGTAATATACGCATTATTTTATTTCATTTTAATGCTACGCGACAAAATCTATGCGCATTGTTTTTATACGTGGATAGCCAGAAAATCAAAAAAATACTCGCCTTCAGTGTTTCATTAATACGTTTTTTGTTTCAGTATTTTCCATATAATTTTCTGCGTTCATTTTTTTCATTATTATTTGAATTCAGTGCGTTGTAATTTTATTCATTACCGATAGTTTTGTAATAATTTTATCTTTAAAATAGTGTGCACAAACTTACATTAAATCAAGTTTACCATTCCTTCATAAAATCTGGGGAAAGAATAAACTTTTGACGAATAAGCCTTGTTGTTATGAAAGAAATCCGTAAAAGTATCGCTTTAATTGATGGCCGGAGCAGTTTCATAGCAAAAAAGAAACGAAAAAAATAAAAACCGGTTAAACTGGAAAAAAATTATTGAATAAAAAAATAAAAAACAAGTTTAATAATTCTCTGGAAAGAAAATAGAAAAAAAATTTTTTACGGCTATTATGTAATTTGTTTCGTTTTGATTTTTCTAAACACCATTTGAAAGTAAATCAAAAACCTAAAAGCGGTTAAGTTTTCTACATACGAACACATTCTGACTTTATGTTGTGATTTTTCACGATTGATCTGCTGTAAACAAACAAAGGATATTATTTTATTTACCAGTATAAATTACGTATTTTAAAATGTTACGTTTCACCGAAGTAAAACTGAGAATTGCAATTTTTTTATTTAGAACAGCACTTCAGACCTTATTATCAAATTTTCTTTCGTACTTATTATTACCGAAGCAGTACAAAATTAGAGACAAAAAAACAGCAGAAATGGATGACTGATGAAATCTTATTTATGATGGATGAGCGTAGGAAGGTGAAAAATAAAGATGAAGTCCAATACAAAGCACTGAATAGAGAGATTCAGAAAATGAGTGAATGAAGAATCAATGTGCAGAAATCAAGGAATCAATTGATAAATTTAATTTGTTCCAAATGCACAAGAAAACAAAAACAGTAACAGGCTGAACACGTAGTAAAAACACAATTAAATTATGCGATGGAAAAGGAATGCCGGTGCTGGAAGTAATAGATACAAGAAAAAATATGGAAAAATTACCTACAAAAATTATTTGATGATAGCCGAGGACCATTAGTAGTGGATACAACTAGTGCAGAAAATTATTATAATGTTAATGGTTCAGCAATAACAAAATCTGAAGTGCAATATGCTATCAAATTAATAAAACCAAGGAAAGCATGTGTTTTGAATAGTTTAAAAACGCAATGAAATGAGATTTCAGCCGTTCAACTAAAAAAGTAGCAAGATTACAATTTACCTTTGAAAAAATCTACGTTTACTGAGATGTATGAAAACATTTAAAACCGAATAAGTTTTAACAGTTATGGTATTGAATTTTTTCTTTTTTTTCTAATTAACATCACTTATAGCCTAGTGGCTAGAAGTGGAGCTTAAAGGGTTTAGCTTATATGAATTGATACAGATTTATAGATTTTAGGTATTGAAAGACTTTCCCAACTTGGGAAGAATTTTTTGTCAAAATTGAAGGATGGGATACGTCAGACAAGAGCAATAATCTATGGGGCACTGAATTTAGAACATTCGATTAATATGCGTTTGATTGTGAATTGGATATCGCAGAAATCATAGGCTGGAGGTGGACTCTTGTTGAATATAAAACTATTAGTAAGCAGGGAGTGACCTGTCAATTTGCGTGTGAGAACAACTTCGTCATTCCGAGATAAACCTGTAGAAGCTATGTATAAAATGTACGAAAAAAAAAATTCTACCGTAAACTTGAGTATACTGTTATGGAAGTTGTAAGAATTTATCGAGTCTTCAAATATCAATAGAGCAACAGAATTAGGTGAAATACTTAATGATGTTGGAAAACGGAAGTAAAGTAATTACTCCGCCAAAAACACTTTTTACCCTGTTTCGGGTTAAAGGTAATACACTAAAAGATTTCGTAAAATTAATAGAAATAGGGAAAATAAAGCTGACTAAGGAATAATAATCCTGGAAAAGAAATCCTTGAAAAAATGATTTAAAAAAGTTACATACTCATTGCTTTATAATAGAGTGATTTTTTCTTTGAGGCGGTCGATAAAAAAGGCGTGAAACCCAAAATCGAGAAAACGCGTTTCGGTCTACCGGTTGAGAAGAGTTTTATGGATATGTTTGAAGTTAGTAAGCTGCTTTCAAAAAGTGCTGCGTTTACTTTAAAGTTTACACATGGGTTGGCATCAAAATAACCTCCGGAATAAAATAAGAATGTATCTTTGCTCTAACACTTTTCAATCGGTGTCTAAATAGCAGTGATGGTATATATAAATGTTAGCATTGCGTTTAATAACGGTGTATTACATCGAAATAATTTCGCACATGCTATGCAAGTATAAACCCTATTAAAGCGAATTACAGAAGTCCATGTACACGATACAAATTAAAATTTAAAAAAAAAAAAAAAGAAGAAACACGTTAACGATGTTCATTTTGATACTCTACCCATAAATGATAATGATGGTTAACCATCGATTCATACTGGTACGATAACCTGTAATAGTTTTATAGCAATAATTATTCAGATTCATAGCAAATTTTTATGTTTTCGCAAATTCCAGATTTATTTTAAATACTAGTTCGTTTTTATTATTTTTTTTTGTGATTATTATTATTTATTTGACATTGAAAGAAATATTCTGAATTTTATTTTGTTTCCACCTTAATAATGAAAACAATTTGTTAAAAGACCTGGTTTCAAAAATAATTCTAGTTCAGATTAACTTCTGATAATCGATGGTTTCTTTTTTCAGGACTTATTGCAACTAAACGATTTTGAAACCGAAGTAAAGCATGCTGCATTGTTGGGATTCGCGACGATGGTGCATCGGGCCTGTGACGACCACTGTTCTAACGAACTGGTGGACAGATACACCAAACTGTTTCTAGACAAATTTATGGGTAAATAGTAGTTATTTTTAATTATTTTGTAAGCCTTTCAGTTCAATTAAATTTTATCTAAAAACTATATATATATAAATTATCGAAAAAATTTTTGACGAGACGGGTGTGATTGCAGAAAGCGAGAATTACCAAGATAAGATGATATACTTACAAGCGTTGAGTAATATGCAGCTGACAAAGATTTTCGATTTTTTGTCACCGGTGATTTCAAATCCGGCATATTCGCGTCATATCAGATCTTTAGCTATTGGTTCCACTATGTCCATCATTCACAAACATCCGGATAAGGTAAATATTTTTGTTTTAAGTGTTGAAACATAAATCCGATGCATTTCTCATAAAGTAAATTTTAAGTTTTAATTGTGCTACTAAGATAATTGTATGTTGCAAATTGATTTTTTTCATTTTTCACTGATAGACGGTTGCAATGACATCACTAGCCAGTTCTGTATCGGTTTTCGAATGTTAACGCACTTTACAATTTGAATGCTATATTTTAATAAATACTTGTCGCGTTTAAATAAAAAAAATGTGCCGCTGTAATTGAAAGAACATTTTTTAACAGGATAATATAAAAAAAGTTTATATTTGTTATAAAACATTTTATATTCTCGTTATGTTTTTTGTTTTTTTTTTTTTAATAATATTAATTATAGAAAATTGCTCTTACGCAGGTAACGAAGATATTTTGGCCGATATTTATGAATCGCACAGAGCCGCTAGAAATACGCGTAGCTGCATTTTCCGTTTTGATAATAACTCAACCGACCATAAACCGACTTCTAACATTATTCTGGTATATGAAATCGGAACCAAACTATCATTTGTACAATTTCTTTTTTACGACATTGCACTCATTTGCAGATACGAAATATCCTTGTTATTCGCACATGTGAGTATTAATAGTAAGAAAAATGTGTGTATTTTATTAAATATTCGGTAGCAACAAAAAACGCTCTGAATAAACCAAACGAACACTGACTGTTTCCGGTGAATTCACGTATTTCATTCACGCCGAACGTAGAAACATTTTCAGGGTTTGCCTGTAAGCCGGAATGATCGGAAATGAATGTTCGTTTAGTTCATTTGTATTTATTACGTATTATGTGCCTATCACGAATATTCTGAATTAAATACGCGGTTCGGAAATTATGATGTGTTCGGGGTTTATTTATTGCTGCAAGTTTTATAGTATAACATCATTATATTAATTGCAGATTTGAAATTGCAAAGTGATGAGCAAACACATCTAATATAACACTGATTATAAAGTCGTTAACTTCGATGCTGGATGGTATGTGAAGAACGGAGAACATTTCTCAAAAATCGTCTAATTTTCACAGGTGCATTTGTGTTAATTATATTAAGAAGAATGCCTCCCAAGAATTATGTTCGGCTTGTTTAAGAATTGTTCTAGCAGACTCCTTCTGTATGTGTAATCTTGGTTATCTTGCATGGTTGAAATGGATTTTAGTTTTTTTTTTTAGTGTTCTCCGTCTGTTTCTAACTGCAGTTTGACACTCTTCTGACCGCCATGGGACATATTTAAACTTTAGTCGGTTTTGACGGGTGATTAGCATTTGGTTCAACTGGTTTGTAAACGTTTGAATAAGTTGGCCGATGTCGCTTTTAGTCTTGATGTAGAAGTATTTTAAGTAATGGCAAAAATATTTTTCCCAAAACTGTTTTTTTTTTTTTAAAGAAATATTTTTTCTCTGGTGTATATTATGTAACTGAAAAAAATCATGTTGCATGTTAACTGGACTGTGGTGACTTCTAGCCAGATATCCGTATCGATTTGTAGAAAAGTTTTACTACTAAGTTGTGTTAAGGTTATTATCGAATCCAAATTTGACCATTTACAATTAGCTACATTATGATGAGTTTGTGTTTGTGTATTTAGAATGGTAAGGGAGTGGTCAAGCAGCGCATTTTCTAAATTTTCCTCAGTTTTATTACACTGTGAGCTTCCCTAAACAGAGCTGTACGAATTAAAATCCCTGCATAGGATAAAAAGGACAGGGCAGTTGTTTTTTTTTGTAATGTGCGACAGAATTCCTCAACCGATGTTTTCTCTTGATGAAAAATATGCTGTGCAAATTGTGACTGGATTTTTTATATATATTGTAGTAGTCAGTGTTTGCAAGCTGACAAACTCTCTCGCAATTTGAGTTGCGCCGGTTTATTGCCTTTACACGTATCGATGTAACAATTAAATTTTTTTAGAGACATCGGGTGGCGATCGGCAAATTTACTCATATTATCTTCTAAGGAGGCAAATGCTTCCTTCAGCGCAGGAGCATTGCTCAAAGTTTGATTGTCATGGTCCACGGCCTCACGGGTACTGTCATCTACGTTGGAATCCTCGTTTTCCTTTTCCTTTTGTCTCTTATTCTCCGGTTTTGTCCTAGTCTTATAAACCTGAACTTGCAAAACTTTCCGATAGAGAACGTCTCATGGTGTCAGTTGCGGGTTTCTGTTGTTCCATAAGTTTTCGAGGGGTGTCGTGTTCCGATGTTTTGTTTAAAAAAGTTAATGAGTAGGCACAGTCACTCGTTTCTTTATTGGTAGAAGTTATTAAACGATGATTAGTTGTAGTCATAGTGATTCAGTAATTTGATGAACAGATAGTGAATTCGTTAGTTGGCGATGGACACTTTTTCACTCGGTGGTGGCCTTTTAATCCACATGTGAAGCGAGTAAGTTCATCAAATGCGATGAATATTCTATTCTTCCGTTCGTTATAAATTCAAAAGAACCAGGTAGCTTGTTAGCAGTAAAGTCACCATTTACGTAAACTTGAGGGCGCGAAACGTTTGAAAATAAGACCTTTTTTTTGTAGGTAATTTATGCCGGTTGCATTTTATAAACAGAGCGTTCATAGCAAAACCCGCGAGGCCTGACATAATTAAATCGACTAGTTCTTCGCTTTTTAAAGATAAAATAATTTTAAGAGGCAGCTATGGGTACTGCACTGGGTCTTTAACAGTTAATAGGTAGTTTCTCAGTTTATGTTCTTTTAAATAGTCAAGTATCAGAGCCTGCTCTTCTTTAGGATGATTAAAAGAAGTTAACGGAGAGATTTTTTTCGTAAAAGGGTAGAGTAAGAATACTAGAAGTTTGAGTAGTAGTTAGATGCGAGGGATTGACTGATAATGCTATTGTACCGGCGAGCATCGGCTTTCGGTGATTTAATCGGAGATGGATTAACGAAAATAACTTACCGCGCTTCAGGCGTATACCTTGGTGCGATAAGAATGTTCTAAAGTTGATGAAGTATGTACGAAACCGTACAGAACAATAATGACCAAAGCCGACCGCCAACACAGAAACAAACGTTACGCAGTACAGAAACTCGTTGACCTTATTGTTTATAGATATTTCATTTCTTACGTTATGAATTTTTTCTATGTGTTTATTTAATTTTGACAATATACCGCTACATTATTTCATTAGAGTTTTGATGATGATTTTCCTTAAGTAAATAAAACACACGTTTGTTTTATTTTGTTGATGTAGTATATTAAATGAATTTTACCCATGTTCTCTTTTATTTCCCTACATAATTTATTAATGTAGTGGTTATTGCGTATTTGTTTTGTTTACTTTAGCATACTACATTGCATTTAGGTTATTACTTCCGGGGCAGCGCGGTAACCAGTTAAGGTGCTTGGTTACCAGACTGAACGGAGGTCTCCACCGGTGCGAAGTTTACCTCGTTCCAGACATCACTCTCATGTTTATCTAGCTTAATAATAATCTGGTGCCGGGGAGAAACCTGGGAAAATAAAGTCGGCCGAGGGAAAGAAACTAGTATTGATTTTCTTCAGATCCGTTAGATCCTTAAATATATTATAAAAAGCCCCAGCACCCTGCTAAGAGTATGTACGATACTCGCTTTATTACTGTTTCATAAATTCAAAAATTTCTTTCATCGTCCAAAATTTTGTAGGCTTAACCTCTTTTCAGCCTATGTGAACTAGCAGATGGATTTTTTTTTATTTCTCTTTTATATTACTCGTGTGTTCTGTTTTTTCATATACCGATTTTTTATCTTAATTATCCGGTTAATAGAAATAAGAGAAGGCCCGAATTAGATGCTTAAAGGCAAAGAAATTTTAAGTACTTTCCCCAGATGATTGACCACTAATTTAAAGATTGAGGAATAAAAGAAAGAAATTATCTGTTAGTGATAGTTTTTTAGTTTTTCATATTATTTTGTAGCTTTCAGTCGATAATGTAAATGTTCTACTTTTTGAGGTATTGAAACAGAATTTAAATGCAAATGAATTGCATTACTTATAAAATTGGAATAACATGTACTTTTTTTTTCGTTCCGAAGAGTTCAATTATATATGCTCTTGTTTTCCAGTTTCGATTTCAGGCTCGGATTATCCACATCAATGAACATTTCATTTTGCGTTCTGTATTTTATAGAACTTCTCTGCAGTTTTTTTCTTGTTATTTTAAACATTTTTTATAGTAGTAAACACGTAGGTTTGTATTAAATTCGGAGAAGTAGTTTTAAGGGATTATTTCGTAGTATTCTATAGGATTTAAAATCAGTTTCGAGACGTATTCTGTGCTAACCATAATTTTATGTTTCCATAATCCACTTGCTTAATTCCTTGTACGTCTTCTTGAGAACTGTGCTGACTTCAGGACCATTCCATACCTGGAAAATGATACTGAGGTGATTTTCCTTACTCGACCCTACCAGTCATCTTTTACGACAATTGGAAATGATACTGTACGAGTATTCTATGTGAAGGCTTCAAAACAAAACAGAAAAACTTTTTATCGCATATTTAAACCTCAGCATTAAATAATAGTAATCGATCCATCATGCGTGATAAATTTAATGTTACTTTAAAAATTGCTTAAATTTTCTTCTTCGAACGGTTGCGTAACAAAATTTGAAATATAATGAAATCGGCGTTCTAACTCCGCATATCTATTACGTTAATTTCTCTCTTAACTAAATTTAAAACGATTAAATGACAGTTTCGAGTTGACAACCGTTTTTCCATGAAAACGTTAGTTAGCGGTATTAATAAATTAATTTTCCGTCTTCTAATAGCATCGACTATATAATCATCAATAACGATCGTATACCAAAAAAAATTGTCTAGAAAAATTATTTTTTGTTTTCTTTAACTTATTCAGTTCTGAACAATCGCAACGTCATCTTCTTCCTTTAAGAGTACATAATATTGTCTGATAGTGTATTTTGTTTTAATTTTACTTAGTCGCAGATTATTTGAATTTACTGAGGACAAAGTTAATGTTGATTTTAAAAAAATACACATTCATTACAAATAGAGGAAATAAGATATACATAAAACGATTTAGGTTTTTGGATCCAACTCTATTAAAAGATTAAATTAAAAACAGGACAACAACATACTTAAAAAAACTATTGATTACAGAGTGAGTCATTTAAATAATAACAATGTATTACTGTAGCTTTGCTTTTTTTGCTTTTTTTTTTTTTTTTACGTTAATTTTTAACAATCCATTTTTATCTATTATCATGTTCAAGAGGATTTTTTTTCTACGAATAGTTACATATTTAGTAAATGAAACATTTTATTTTTCTTCTCGTTTATTTCAAATCTTTAATTTTTCACTTTTTTTTTATCTAATGTATAGTCATGTATACGTTTATAAGTACTTAAACGATACGCCAGAAATATTACGGCCATAATTATAAATGTTTATATTCGAAATTATTCGGCGATTTAGTTTTGTAAATCAACAGTTATTCGACGAAATTCCTGTTTATATTTAGATTCTATTATTTTAAGGTAGTATTACAAAACGAACTTTTCGTAAATTAAAATTGGGTAAAAGTCCCTGCAAGAAATTAAAAAAAAAGTGAAAAGAAAAAATTAAAAATAAAACGTTTTTACGTTTTTAAATTTAATCGAGTGGTCAAATGTTTCGAAAATTGTTAAATATTAACGTTCGACTTTAAAAGTGAAGCGCGTTTTTTAATGAAACGAATATAAAGTTATTATTTAATTTTCCACCTTTTGATTGTCGTTGAATTCAGAAAAAAAACGCGAGGGACTGACACGAAATTTCGCAAGTTGCATCGACCGCTTGACTACCATCCGGCTGTTTAGCGAAATAACGTAAGACATCTTAAAATCTGCATAAATTCACGACATACACAGCTTTGATGGAGTGTAACCAAAAAGAAAATTTATCGTCCAAAAATTTCGAAACAAAACTTTACGCACCTGATTACTTAATATCCTTCACGGTGATTATTACGGAAATAGACCAAGTGATCAAAATGCGCGTATTTTAAAACTTAGGGACAGATTATGTTTTCAAGGAAATACCATCACTGCCCAACTTCTCGATGTTGGAGCAGGCAGTGGAAAGCTGAAAAAGAAAAACACTGGCTTTATTACTGTCTTCGCTGCCGTCGGGCTTGCAGTACATTTAAAACTTCACTTGCAATCTCCTGTTCGAACGGTGCTTGCCTTACTCTTTTTTTTTTTTTTTTTTTTTTTTATAATAAGTTAGTTTCGTAAAATAACATGCGCTATCAATTGTTGCCCTTCCTTACCGATAAAGAATTTTGAACCGTTTTTTTTTAAATCTTTGTTCTTCATACGGTTCGAGTTATAACTGTCTGTATCTTTAGTTTAATCGTGTTTGAGAGTTCTAATGTTTTTTTGTATAAATTTTGAAAAAGTTCGTTAGTGAAGGCCGCGTTTTAAACAAAATTTAAATGTTACGCAAATTTTATTTGTTCGGTTTACGTAGTTACTACCGTAGTTAAAATTTAATTACATAGCGTAAACAAACTTTATCTAATAGAAGTTATGATTTCATTCAAGACGTCACGCTGCATCACAACTCAGTCGATACTTGTTGCCTCGAGCTCAGCGTTGGGCCACGGGAAACTACGTATTAGATTACGAAGATGCAACGAAAGGTTACGGCGGTTTAATTCATCTAGTAGTCGTTGCCAGTGAAGTCACCGGACTGCCGAATTCTGTTTACCTATCTGCCGAACAACATTCTCACGGTCTAAGTTCGCGATTTACGGTAAATATTTAACGCGTGTTCTATACCGCGATCTGCTTTGATTTTTTAAAACTCCACATTGTTTTATTTTGTCGCCACACATTGACTCTGTAATATTTTCTGTTCGATAAGTTTTTCTTTAGAAAAAGTTTTACATCGAACCTTCGTTCATAGTTGATGTTATAAATCTGGTTTCGATTTTAAATCTAGAGGAAATCTGGAGCTGGGGTAGAGAATTAGTATCAAACTGTAATTAGGACCTCTCGGTTGTACACGACAATCGTATTTTTTTAATCAATAAGATTTTCCGTGAATAATGAATGTCTTTAACTTTTCCAAGTTATTGTTAATTATTACGTCGGAAATAAAATTGTTTGTTCGCAATAGACAGTTTACCCCTAAGTATTTGAAAGTAGCATGTCGAAAAATACATGAAATATCAATGATAAAAAAATATAATTTAAATAATAATAATCAATAAATAAATATTCGTGGAAACGAAGAAAAAAAAAGAGCAAAACATCGTTTAGTTAAAGATTTAGTTTTCAGTTTTTATTTAATATTATATCATGTTAGTTTTCAAGAACATGAGAGTAGAAAATTCTTATATTTTATTAAAAATAAATATAAAAATAAACTAACTGTTGCTTTAAATATCAGATTATATTTTTCATCAATTGAACTAAACTTTAAAAAATACTGTATTGTTTAAGCTTAAGAAGGTCCCATTAACATTTGTGTAACATATATAATAATCCATTTTTATATACACATATTTGTTTTTATTTTTTTTTTTTTATTTATAATTTAGTTTTAAATCAATAATCAATAATACTAAAAAAAAAAAACAAAAAAAAAATGGATACAGTTGTATTTCATACGGTGTATAGAACTGTCTGTTTTATTGGTTTTTTTGTCTCTTTGAAGTTAGAATTGTTAAATTAAATTTTTCTAATAAAATAATCATTAAACACAATAATTATATTTAAATTATAAATATTCATTTAGAAACCGACATGCTTCGAGAAAAATATCGGCTCAGAATTTCTCGATAGCGGCAGAAATCTTTTTACCGATGTATTATTATGGCGCTTTGTATGCTATGCATGTGCTGGTCTTTTATTATGTGAATTTTTATAATTTACATGTACTTTCTTCTATGTTTGGTATTTTTGCTTTCCAACATTTAATTTAGCAACGTTAATTTCCTAAAAACACACGAATTACAGAAAATTCAAATTATAAAAATATAAAATATAAGCCGACATGTACATACTCCATATTTTATATTTTTATAATTTGAATTTTCTGTAATTCGTATGTTTTTATATATATATTTAATAAAGTGACAAAATAGAAAATGGATACGAACATTTATAACTCAAATTTTTTAATCTTATTATAAATGTACGCGTAAAATGAATTAAATGCATACATGGGTCATTTACCCATCTTTTTATTGTTATACATTTTAATATCGGTACAGCAGAATCGAGATACGAGTCTTTATAATTCCAATAATGGAAGGTAATTTATAATTTAATTTTTAGATTTATTTCAAAATTCAAGGTGTAGTGGAAGTGATTCGAAAAGAGATTTTCGAAGAGAAATACGGCGACAGTCTGGTTCATTTACTGAAGAAACTTAATTTAACCGTTCAGCCTCCTGAACAAACGCATTTTGAAGTGATTGTAAAATTGGACGGAAGTACAGTGTACTGCAAATATCTCAATCATTCCTCGTTGCAGAATATTGTAACAGGTATTCTAATTTTAATAAAAACATAAAATAAATAAAATATGTTATTCGTGCGCATAACGTTCAGATTATTATTCTGTTTTTGCCATTTGTAAAATCGATTATTTCACTCCGCAGTGGTGCGCATTCAGGATGAGCGAGGTCAGTGACGCGTGCTCTAGAAAATAACGAGAAAATACTTTTGTTTCGTGCCTTAATTTATAAAGAAATTTGTTGAAAAAAAGCAATTTCCGCTTATTATAAACGTTTTAATTTAAAGGGTTCGACAGAAATGTCTGTAATCTTGTCACAATTAGATCAGTTTCCTTTTGCATTTAAAAAAAATAATTCGCACTACACGAACGGTCAACAGATACGTCGCTTCATTGTTGATAGCACGATATACAAGGCAGCGATCGAAACGTCGCTTATTAGTGTATGTAAAAGTAATTTGTGCGCCATCAATTCATTTACCATTACAATGACACACTTACGCACATTAATGAGAACAGTGCCAATAGCAATTTAGTTTCGCTTATCACAGGTATAATCGTGATTTATGCTGCTGTTTTCGAGAAACGAATAAAAGAAAAACAATAACATTTTTTTACTGGACATTTTCACGTATCGCAGTGTGAAATAATCTCGTAGTTAACCGGCTGTGATGATACCGGTAAGTTTATTTTGCTGTCCTTATTTATTATTCATTACGAATGAGAAAGGTAAAAATGTTCGAAATAATCCTATCAGGGGGAAAAAAACAAAAGTATCATAAAAGTATTCAACGATTTAGTATGTTTCTTTGGTATTCATGAATTTAATGTCGGTTGTCTTATGAAATGATTCTGATAACTGTAGAAATTATATAGACCTTCTCGTTTACCACATTTACAAATTTCGCGCCATTTGCTACCTTCCTCACCGCTTTCGCCTCTCGTTGACCTCTTCCCCATGTTGTCCTCTCCATTCAAATGATGCGGTTGTTTGTGACACCGATCACGTGTTCTTTGAGTGCTCTGCTCTTTCGGTGGAGTGTTCGGCTCTGTACTCCCATTTATTTAGGCTGGGGCTTCCTGCTCCTTTTTGTGCTCGTTATATCCTGTCTCTTTTCCTTCTACACTTATTATCCCCTCCATTGTTTCCTTCTTATTAGCGATAGCTGATCGCCTCACTGTATAACTTTTGTTTTCCCTTAATTGTTTCTGGGTGAAGGTCCTCGGTTGACGAGCCCAATTAAAAAAAAAAAAAAAAAATCGTACACAGAATGATTTAATTTTTTCGGTATATGCTGTTGTTCGAATTAAGATTGAAGAATAAATTAAAAAGACGAAGTATGTTGCTTTGTTATTAGACGAAATGTCGGATATTGTAAATAAATCTCATCCAGATCAGTAGTTTTACATTATCAGGCCGGCAAATTTTACAAAAGGTTCATTAGATTTATTGGAGAAAACTTTCGACCGCGTTCCGTACCGGTTAATTTGGTATGCTCTGTGACGAATTGATAAAATGGGTACAATTACTCTATAAGGATGTCACAAGCAAGGTCAGATGTGCAGTGGGCGAATCCGATGAATACCCAGTTAGAATAGGTGTACATCAAGGCTCTGCGCTCTCGCCACTACCGTTTAATGTGGTTTTAGATACAATCACGCGGGATATTCAAACGTCTTTGGACACTATTGTATGGAGATGGTAAGGTATGGTGTAACAGACTGGAAAGGTTTGACCTTAAAGTCAACATAAAGAAGACTGAAATATATGACTACAGATATAAACGTAATTGGATCTATCCAAGTATGTGGAGAGCAACTGCCTCGTACAAGGATCTTTAAATACCCTAGGTATTCCTGCGTCCAGACTGACAGTGGCGTTTCTGAGGCAGTCCGAAATCGGATAAGCACAGCATGGCTGAAATGGAAAATTGTGTAACTGACGTGCTATGTGACAGACGCATGCCCATTCGGCTAAAGTCAAAAATTTATCGTTCAGTTATCCGACCAGTTTCCTTGTATGGTGGTGAGTGCGGGAGGAGCAAGCGCTGCATGTGATGGAAATGTGCAAATTAGGATGATTAATGGGCATCCGGTTATCTGACCGGATCAAAAATGAATGCATCCGCGCAGCAGCAGGAGTTGCAGCTATCCTAAGTAAACTCCGTGAGAGCTGTTTAAGATGGTACGGGCATGTACTACGTGCTCAAAAAACCGAAAATGGCTCGTTGCTATCAGTCGCGCATTCATTCTAAGTTCCAGGCAAAAGATCGGTTGGAAGGCCAAGGCCAAGACGGCTCGATGTAATCACAGCGGATCTCATTGAAGCCGGTATTGATTCAGGCCTAGCGGTAAACCGAAACAGCTGGAAACGATCAGTTTGCACGGCAGGCCCCGCACCAACGGGAAATTTCCAACGGTGAAGAGGAGTTCATTACATTTATCGATATTAATTCTGATCGATCTGCCGATGATATACTTGAGCAGATTAAAAGTATAATCGAAGAATATGATTTAGTTGGGAAAATCGTGGCCCAAATGTGACATAAGTGATGGCCGGTCAACTTGAAGGGCTGCGGGCGAAAGTTGAAGAATTGCATCCTAAAGCATTGTTTGCCCATTGCTTTAGTCATTCGTTGAACTTAGTTTTATCATGATCAGCTTCAAATATAAAAACGTGTAAAATGTTTTCCCAAACGTTATCCGGATTAAATTATTTTTTTTTTAGCAAATCTACAGAACTCGTATATACGACCCAATGTGAATTTACCACGAAAACGGTGCCAAAAAATGTACCAACTTAACGAAATTTTTCTTCCAGATTGATACATACAATTGAAGACCATCATGATTATTCAGCTGTTTTCACTGAAAATGTGACTGAAATTCTAAAAGAATGGGATAACGAATTCATCGCAGCCGCTGAAGAATTCTTGAAATTTTTATTTGAATTTAAAGCATTATTTTTAACAGAAACTTTTTATACAGAATATTCAAGCTAACTAATGTTTCATTCGATCTATATTTTTAAAAAAAAAAGCAAGAAATGTTTTATTTTTTAGTAATTCAAACCCAAATCTAAAGATAGCGAAATTGTGTAATTTATAAAAGTATATTAGATCATGTGTCATCGGAAGAAGACGAAGAATTGGCTGAAAAAAGAGGACAAAAACTAGCGGAACGAGCGCATGTATATTATTCGATGAAATTTACGACACATTCTGATATGTAGTTAAAAGAATGCTTCAGAAATGTTCATACTGGTTAATTATAATTTTTATCTTTTCTTGATCAAAGAAAATACACGAGATATATAAACGTAATTTTCCTAACGGAAATCTCCAAAATTTAAATTTAACTATGTTAAGTTGAAAAACGAATCTTTGAAAGGAGTGACGAAATTGGAATGTGCATTGCCCCAGACGTCTACAAATTAAATGTTTTAACTGCGAAAGTTAGAAGATAGCTTTTTCAGCATCGAAGGTCAGGAGGAATTATGTGGTGAATCTTTGATTTCTATCGAAAAGAAGTTATTCAGTCAGCTCCGAGAAGAATTTAATTCTTCGTTTTATGGTGACGTTATAAACGAATTCTTAAAAAAGATGGAAGGATGGATTTTATTTTTAAGTAAAAGTTGATTAGACAAAGTTTTTGTGATGAAGTCTGTGTTTCGCGTTCGCGTAAGCGATTAAATTAAAGTGTTTTGTTTTATTCTCTTGTATTTCCAGAGCAGATCGGTAAGACAAAACCATTTCATCGCTTAGCTACCGTCTATAAATTTATTTACTTCTTCTAATCATTCTACATAGGCACGCGATTTAGTGCTATTCGATTATTATCTCTTTTAAATCGTTCCACTTGTAAATAATGATTCGAACTCTGCCACCGCTACAAAGCGAATCGCAAATAGAATTAAACAGCAATGATCGCAATAACGCCGCTACATCGCATGATTACAATACAGAAAATAAAATACTTCTGATTATCAACTTTCTACGGAAAACGGAACTTTCAAACCGATTTCTCCGATAATTATTCAACGTTCTAATCGTAGCGGTTTTCATTGCGTAAATAGACGGACACATCTAAGTGGTACAAGTGATGAAGAATCGTCATCACAACGCAAACAATTAAAAAGTTCTTCTACAGCACCTAACAAATCCGAATAGTAAGTCTACCATTTATAAATAAAACCGATTTCAATACCTAGCAGAACAAGATCCAGAGCAGGACAACAATAATTCTACAATGAATTCATCCATGGAAGAAGATGACAGCCCTCGGCAACGGTCAAAACTAAACGAGTCATATCCAAATCCGCCACCTATCCTAGTAAAAAATATGACTAACTATATTCACTTCGTCAAACAATTAAAGGAAAATAATCCAGAACTCGAATTCAATTGTTAGGCTACAAGTGGTGGAGTAACCATCAAACCAAGCACCCCGGAAAGTTACAGAACTCTAGTCAAGTAAGTGACTAAAAGGCAAAAACACTTCCTTTTATACCTACCAACTATCTCAGGATCAGACTTTTCGTCATTCGTCATTTACATCACTCTACTCCGACAGATGAAATTAAGAATGAACTGGAAAAACTAAGGTTTTCAGTTAAATCAATCACAAATGTCCTGCATGCGAAAACAAAGTATTCGTTCTCTTTATTTTTCGTTGATCTTCACCAATCACCGAAAAATCAAGAAATTTTCAATGTTAAGTCAATCATGCACTCAAACATATTGGTAGAAGAACCAAAAAAACATTGCCAAATACCGCAATACACAAGGGGTCAGAATTACGGTCACACAAAATATTTCTGTAATTTACCATTCCGATGCGTCAAATGCGGGGATAAGCACGACTCAACTAGCTGCAAAAAACTACCTTTACAGCCAATTTAGTGTGCCTTGTGTGGGGAGGTCCACACACATCGAATTACACGGGCTGTCCAGCATACAAAGAGGAACAAATACGTCTCAACCCCTTTCTATGTAGGAAAAATCCACTACCAAATTTAAATCGCACAATTAAAACAAATGATGGGGAAGGACTTAGTAATTGGTATCACTGTGTGTTAATAACGAGTATACGCATGGTATTAACCTGAAATCTACATCTCTAGTCGGGGAAAACCCTTCGCGAATTTAACACAAACATATGCGCGGATAAAGTAAAGTACCAAGGGATAAAATCGATTAGCAACCACGGGATAATACAACATGTAAAGGAAACAAATAATAATGACATCTCGAAAATATTAAACACATTCATCAATGATTTCAAGTCAATAATAAACCCACTAATTACATTATTTACTAAAGTAATTGAAAAAATTCTACAATAATGCCGACAAACTGTAATATTATCACACAGCAATCTCTATTGATAATGTCATGGAATGCAAATGGTGTCAGGTAAAGGAAAACTGAACTGGAAATTTTTCTGCATGAGAACTATATCGATATAACATTAATTACTGAATTTCATCTGTGTTATGCTAACAATTTTCATATAACAGGATATATAACATATTCCACTCAACATCCCGATAGGACAGCCCATAGTGGCTCAATGGTACTAGTTAAAAATTCTATAAATCAGTATTTACATTATACACACAACACATATGTTTACCAAATAACTGCAGTAGACGTTGGAACAGGAAAGGGCCGTTTAACAGTCGCTGCTATATCTATACCAGAAAGCGAGTACGAAGCAATATTTCAAGGACTTGGTAGGAAGTTCATTTGCGGAGGAGATTTCAACTGACACAAAACCTCTCTTGGGGATCACAAAAAATAAATAAACAAGGAGAAATACAAGACAAAGTATTATATACAAACTCATACTCAATATTATCGCCATTTTCTCCTACGTACTGGCCCCAACCCTTCAATAGACACCTAGATATCCTAGATTTTTTCATTTGTCGAGGTCTACACTTTTATCACAAAGCATGTGGAACAAATAATGATTTATCTTCAGGCTATAGAGTCGTTGCTTTCTTTGAAAACAGAAGGAACAGCATCTATCAAATAGAACTACAAACTGGAGACTACCTTTGCTACAGTCGTCGAAAATAATGTTAACTCGAAAGTAAAACTAAAAAGTGCAAAAGATATCGATGAGGCCGTTAATAACATAACCAAATTAATTCAAAATACGTGCTGCACGGCTACCCAATATGATGACGACCTCAGTAACAGAAAAAGTTACGGTCCAATAGCAATCCGTAAGCTTATAAAAGAAACAAGAATAGCCAGGAAAAGGTGGCAGCTATACCCTTCGTATAAGATATTTTATAATCAGACAAATAACACACAAAAAAAATGAAATTAAGGAATTTAGAAATGACACATTTAAGCAATACATAGAATCATTAAACATCCAGGACAGTTCGGTTTGGATAGCAACAAAGAAATTTCTTAGAAATAAAAAAACACGATGTAATATCAGACTTTAAGATAACAACTGGACCAGATCAGATAAAGAAATAGCTGAAGCGTTTGGAGAGCATTTAGAAAAGATATTTAGTCCTCATCCTATTATAAATAACAAATTTGCAGAAAGAGTACAAAAATCACTGGAAGTACCTCTTCAACTAGAACTTCCGTTAAAGCCTTTTTCATCCAAGGAGGTATTTCAATGCGTTAGTAAAGCTCCTTGTAGGGAGGCACCAGGCATAGACTAACAAGAGAAATCTTATCTCACCTTCAAAAGAAAGCTGTCACATTCATTTGCTACGTGTTCAATGCTATTATTAGATTGGGCCATATCCCGAACCAATGGAAAAAATCGTTAATAATAATGGTACATAAACCAAACAAAAATTCCGCTTGCATGTCATAATATAGGCCAATTAGTCTACTAAACAGCTTGTTAAAATCTCTGGAAAGGTTAATTATAGATAGAACCGCGCCTATTCTTGCTCAATGGAATATCAAATCAGCAGTTTGGATTTCGTCCACACCACTCGACAATACACCAATGTCATAGGATCGTAGACATCGGCGGCATTGAAGAAGAAAGAAGTGTGCTCGACTGTCTTGCTGGACATCTCTCAAGCTTTCGATTGAGTTTGGCACACTGGACTGCTGTACAAAGTTAAACAAGTACTTTCGCCTGATCTATTCTTATTTTTATCATCATATCTACGTGATCATACATTTAAAAAAATAAAAGCATCCGTTCCGCAGGACAGTCTCCTTGGCCTTACACTGATATCCCAGTTTCAAATTAAACTATTTTGGCTACATATGCTGATGATATAGCAATACTGTCAACAAACGCCAGTGCAAATTTTGCGAATAATGCGGCCCAACAGCATGTAGACTGGATCCGAGATTGGGGAAACAATTGGAGAATCAGCGTCAATGAACAGAAATGCCAACACGTTATCTTCACTAATAGATTAATAGCGTGCCGTAATATAAAAATCAACAACACAGAAATTCGGCAATCTGGGTCAGTCAAATATCTCGGTATTATTCTAGATAAGCGTCTTACTTGGAGATTTCACATTGCTCAAGTTCGAACGAAGATGCAAGCGCGCGCCAGGCCACTCTACCCGTTATTGGGCCGGAAGTCCTCTCATTAACCCTAAATCTAAAAATGCTTCTTTACTTGACGGTCATCGCCCCAATATGGAAATATGAAATCGAAAAATATGGTAGCGCCAGCAGGTCAAATACTTGGATAATTCAGCGCCAACAGTCCAAGATATTACGCATGATAACATTAGCATCAAAATACGTATCCAATGAAACGTTACATCACGATCTCCACGTTCCATCTATCGATAAATTTCACACGGCACAATATCAGAAATTTTTTAATCAATTAAAATCCCATAGTAACGCCAACGTTAGGAAAATGTACACACAGACTCTGCCCGGAAACCCTGCGAGACGATTAAAAAGAAGATGATGTCGAGTTGTACTACAAACGTAGAAGGAAATACCGTTTTAATATTAATATTATACGACAATATTAAATCTTTCATATCCGACACTTATGTAGCGCTTTAAATAATAAAAGCTCCATTACTCTAAATGGAGAGGAGGGGCGAACAACAAGTTATGTTTTGTATACCCTCATCGCGGGTTATGGTATAGTATACCGTTACAATGTGGGGAAAAAAAGTGAAACTCTAAATCATTCTGCACATTTACCCTTTAAAAAAACTCATCGCACGTCACTGTATTCCGAAGATGACATGTACTGAGGCACTGATGATTTTTGTAATTCTGTGCGATTTTGTGAATCAATTCGTCTGTGGTTGCTATGATTTTACCAAACTTTGTTGTCAATGTGATACATTGCGTGAATTTATCGATTGCCATTTCCCCATTTCCGATATCCAATAATATTTTTTGCGAAACGGTCAGGGAATGCGTCAGTTGTACATTCATATTGGTCTTCAAAGTCAATTTATGGACATTCCCCTATAAAACTGATGATTAAGACATACATTAAGTTCATCAGCGGCTGTTGAACATGGTATAACTGGTAGAGTTTTTCAAAAATCACCGGACAGTAAAATGAGCGCGCCACCGAAGAGCTGTTCGTTTCTTCTCAAATCGTTTAGTGCACGATGAAAAGCGATTCCAATACTTTTTTGTGCGCCATATTACATTAGTTCTCCATGCAATAGGTTGACCTTGGAGTATTTAACCCATCTAGAATTTTTTTTAATGTCTCAGTGATTTGCACATTCAACGGCAATTTCAGTGCTGAATGCGCTGTTGGAGGCCACCTTCAAAAGAGTTCCCGCAATTCCAGATGATATGATTACCAGTGCAATATTTTGTCGTGATCGTATGATGGTTAAAATAAGTGAATTAAGGAAAGTTTTGACCGCGCTTCCTCCGGACGCATCTTGGAAATACAATCTGCCAGCTTGGATTGTAATTGCACGCATAATTCTTTCATATGATGTGCGTTATTCTGGAACTAATTTCGAAAGATTCCTTTGAACAAATGTATCCAATTCGTCGACATCAAAGTGTGTTTTTCGTTGCAAGTCATGATGGAAAAAATTGTTAGTAGATCGATTCGGCGGCGCATTCATTCTCAATTATACCAGTGCTTTGTTAGCGATTGCCGAACATATCTTCAATCGAAACCAATGCCTCATTATACACTTTTGGTGTGAATTGAATTCCGGATTTTGTAGTATTTGTATTTTTTTCAAAGATTTTTTGGATTGGATGGGAAGCATGTTGTCAATGTGATTGAAAATAACGGGCGCATTTGCTGCGATTGAGGAGCGGTATTTGATGCAACAGCGAGTGAAGCGTCCCAATGTGAATCGTTTTCAAAAAGATTTAATTCTTAACAAGTTTCATGATAAGTGGCACATAATTAGCTGTTTACTGTCTTCAATTATTGGAAAATCCACGTATGATTAACGGGGCAATTGCAAATAAAAGGTTCCGTATTGTTTAGGTAAATACTCTACAGATTGCCTAACGCGATAACTAAAAATTTATTTTTCTCGCTTTATTCGCGTATGCTTGCACCCCGCATTCATTGTAAATAAAAACATTTAAAATGTAATTAAATAGCAAAAAAATATCGGTCCCAGCTCTGCACGCTGAATCTCACATTCCTCCCCTTTTTCTTCGACATTCCTACTTGGGTTATCATTTGCTCATCAAACGGTTGCCAATTTCCTCTTGCTTTCTTACTCCTTCTTATTTCTTCATTTTACGTAACTGGCGTTTTCTGCCAACAAAACCCATTCTATCTCTTGTCGCTGCCCATCTTGTTCAGTTTTCTCCATATATCTACACTCTCAATGGACTCCCATATTTCTCCTTCAATTTTTCCTCTTTTGTTCATCCTATTAACTGCTTCTATTCTATTCCTCCTAAACCTGTCATTCATAATGTTGTTAAATCAGAATTTCTACAGAATCTTAGCTGATCATTTACTTTCGTCAATGTGGTTATATAACCAATTTCCATTGTACTTATAGATTTTTAAAATATCCTATTATTATTAAATTGTAAAAATGAATTTTGTATTAAAACAAAAAAATAGTTACTTAAAATGTTGTGTATATTTTTATTAGAAACGATTGTATTTAAAAAATGTACAAAGTAAACTCAACTAAACTCGTGACTTTTTTGTGAAGTTTTAACTTAATTAAAGTGAAATTTATGTAATAAGTTGCATGTTTTGATTTTTTTTTAAATGAAGATATTTTCAATTATAACGCGATTAATCAGTTGATTATTTACTTAATAAGTTCTTCAATAAATGTACAATTTTAATCAAAAGAGGATTGTTTCTATGCTTTGATCAGAAAAAAAAAAATGATTTTAAAAGAGAACTAAAAATTTTTTCTGTTCACTTATTTGCCTTATAATGTATTTTTCACGAACGTTCACTGCATAAATATGCTACCGATAATAGTAATAGTTAACGATTATCTGTTATTTATTGTTGTATATCTGCGCATTAAAGTGTAATATTCGTTTTTATTTTTTATTTTTATTATTAATTTTTAATTTTTATTTTCGCAGCTACAAAACAAGCATTCGCTTTATACTACGAATTTAGTATAAATTATCAGAGACTACGATTTCCGCTTAGGTATGAAACGATTGGTTTGACTGATTTGGGTACCCCTTTCACATTACAACTTAGAACGGCTTCGCTGCTTTCACTAAGAGGAAGCATTAAGCAAGCGGAAACTGGGAAAAATCGTGATGCGGAACTAGATGTTCGGTAATTACGAATAAATTTGATTTTTAATAGTTTGCTTAAATTTTCTGCAGTCCTTTATTAATAACAGTAAATAGTAACCGCAGTCAATTTTGATAAATCGGTAAAACAGAATTCGAGATATTTTTTAATTTTATTTTTTCTTATTCAATCATTGAAAAAAAAAAGAAAAAAAGAAGACGATTATAGATCAAATTATCCGAAACTAGTCGGCATTTTTATTATTTATGTGTGTTTTTATGTTTTTTTGTAATTTTATTTATGTAATTAAAAAAAAATAATAATAAATACTTATAATTTAAAGTTAATACGCAAATGTTTGAAGAATTAGAAACAATTTTTACCAATACGTTATTAGTCATTGTACCTTACTTCATATGTTTCACAGTGGTGTTTAAGCATATATATATATAAGACACCTGTCTCTTTCTCTTTTATACTTTGTATAAAATGATCAAACTTTCCAACGTAATTCTAAATCGGTCCATATGGATATAATAACATAATCTCAAAAATCGTATAAAATATAACAAACGTTACATAAAATTGGGACATTTTTTCTAATGGAGGTAGCCTAAGAATTACGTTGTAATTAATATGTATTATTTACAACGGATTGTGGCTGAAAGTTAAAAGTGTTAAACGTGTGTTCTGTGTTCGTTTAATAAGTTAATCAGTATCTGCCTGTAACCGTTCGGTAGGCAATTCTAAGTCGGCCGGCCAAGCCGACTTAAACAATGGAAACCTTATCATCTACTTCACTGATAACGGCCAACTCAGGTAATAATTTCAATTATGTCGATACCACTAACCGTTCCTCTAACAACCGACGTTCTTTCGCCGACGCAACTAAAACTAAATCTAACAACAGAATATCTCCGCTAAACCATTTTACATACCCCAACGAAGACCAAGGCCTAATATTTCCATATATTCAAGGTTCCACTCTTAAGGACTACTTCGTCTCGTTAAAACCATCAATCGGCTCAGCAAAGAACATTATAGCAGCTTCTCGAATAAGCAACAATAGAGTTCTAATCTTTTTAAACTCGCCGCAAACTGTCGCCGAATTTATGAATTCTCACGGCTTCATTATCGTCAACAACACTAAAATCAATGCGAGGAAACTTCTTACGTCTGCTAAAAAAAATCGTACTATCTAATGTATCAGCAGTTATCCCTAATGAAGCCCTTCAATCGCACTTAACCGAGAAACTTGGATTTAAATTAGCCTCGCCTATCTCGATCCTCAGAGTCCAACCACTTGACGAAGAATTTGGACACATCGTGAGTTGGAGACGCCAAGTCTACGTTTCGAATCTGGAAGACATCGAATGTCCTCATTCCTTTCTCCTTCCATATAATGACCGGGACTACCGCATTTTCATCATCTGCGATGACCATGTCTGTTTCAAATATAACTCGACAGGTCACAAAGCCTCCACATGCCCCTCAACTGACCAGCCATGGAATATGCACAATGTGGAAACTGAAAAAAAAGATTTCTGTTCCCGCCGATGGACCACCGAATGAGGAGAGTCTTGACATGTCCGAGATACAAGTGGCTCACAACGCCCTAGGAAACCAAGCCAGCATAGATGAACCAGACAATCAAAGTATAAATACTCAACAACTCTCTCTATCGTCTTCCGCAGAGGGCGACAATCAATGTAGCATTCAAGCCTCTACAAAAGTTCCAGACCTTATGCTGGAAAACAACTTGGACTTACAACAGCGATCTATCAAAAGGCAACTCTCATCATCCTCTTCGCAATCTTCTGATCTACCTCAACTCCATCCGGAGAATCTTAAACCTCCAAAGAAGCCCAACAAACGAAACAAATCAGTTGTCCCGCCAGATCAGCCTCAGACTAACAGTCCTCACACCGAGATAGACGCAGAAGGCAGCGCTCCGCCCTCGATGAAACAAATATTCCAACCACTGGAGGAAAAATTTATGGAAAAAGAAGGCTCCTACCCAATATCTTTTGTCAATTTTCAGCTATTTGTCGACATGTGCCAAGGAGCGCCTATACTTCAGGACATAGCAGCTGAATTCTCCACAGATATTCCTGCTGTTATCCAAATGCTTCGGGACAATCACCCCTTATTAACGGACAGATCAATGAAAATTCGTTTCACCAAAATAATTAACAAACTTCAAACCGAATTGCAAATCGTAAACAATAATCCATAAATCTGCGGTCATGAACTCCCTTATATTGAATTGGAACTGCAACGTTATTTTCGCTCATTATGAAGAACTAAAGTTGCTTATCTCTACATATCATCCAGCAATAATCTCATTGCAAGAAACAAGGCTCAAAACAAATCAAATACCAAACCTAGCTTCTTATTCTGTCCTGAAGTCCCCCCCACCAGCTGGGCGCAATGCCCACGGGGGTGTCCTATTAGCAATCCGGAGAAATCTGTCATTTCAGCACATCCGACTTAATTCAGAGCTTCAAAATCTATGTATTCGTGTCCATCTTGACCAGCCTTTCACTCTATGCTCTTTCTATCTCCCTCCACAAGAAACTGTAATTGTAGCTGATTTCCTCACTTCAATTCAACAACTTCCGACACCGATAATTCTCGTTGGCGATTTCAACTGTCATACTCCTTGTCTGGGCAGTAATTATACCAATCCTAATGGTCGCTTAATAGAAAATCTACTAAACACTCTTAACCTATGCATACTAAATCCACCGGAGCCCACGCACTATAGTTTCGCGTTTCGTACATGGTCTAAACTAGACTTAATCATTTCATCCCCTCAAATAGCCAGTTCCTTAATGGTATTCCATCATGCTGATCTCGCGGACAGTGATCACGTTCCCATGCTGGTCAATAAAATCGTCAGCTCAGCGTCATTAGGAACTCATATAACTCACTGGAATTACAGAAAAACTGATTGGTCTCGCTGCATAGCCCAATGCCGCACTATTTTGCTGAACTTAACCAAGGATATTGATTTCGTAGTGGATAACTTCACCTCAGCTCTACTCAATGCAGCACGGTCAAACACCCCAGCGCCCAAACAACCCACACGGAAGCTAGTACCATGGTGGACGACCGAATGTGCTACTGCCATTCGCCTCAGACGCAGTGCACTGAGAAAACTAAAATCTGCCCCCACGATTGAACTCCACGCAGCTTACAGGAAAGCTCGTGCAAAAGCAAAATGGACAATCAAGCAGGCTCAGCGAAAAACGTGGAGAGATTTTACCTCTACAATCACAGCATCAACACGAGCAAGCCTACTGTGGTCAAAAATCCGCTCTTTAGACCATCTCTCATCTAACTTATTTCCCGCAGCTATCAAAGTCAGCAACTTCCGAACAAGCGATCCTACCGAAATAATCTCTGCTTTCGCCGATCACTATGAGCATTCTTCCACTGGTACAGATAACTCGCACACTGCGGAACAGCTTATTCCCTTCAACTCTAATTGTGATAACGAGCCATACAACCAGCCCATCACTCTCCAAGAACTATCCTCAGCTATCAAACGCACAAAAGAAGCTGCTCCCGGTAGTGACAATATACACATCTCCATGCTCAAAAACGCTCCCATTGAAACCCATCAAGTCTTACTCCAAATATACAACAAGAAGTGGATTGAAAACACTTTTCCCTCGGCCTGGAAGACAGCGATTATTACTCCCATCTTGAAATCTAACAAAAATCCTGCACTCACAGAAAGCTATCGGCCAATATCACTAACCTCGGTGTTGTGCAAAATTTTTGAACGAATAGTTCTCTGCCGTCTGAACAGAATATTAAACTCGGAAAACCGACTACATAAATCACAGTTTGGATTCCGGAGCGGGCGTTCTACGTTACACCCATTGTACATTCTTCATAATGCTATAATAGAGTCGTCAGCTCAAAAAACTCACCTGTTAGCTGTTTTCTTCGACCTTACCCAGGCGTTCGACAGAATTCACAGATCAAAAATTATGGCTCAGCTCTGCAAATGGGGCCTTGGAGGTAACTTAGCATCGTTTATAAGTAACTTCTTATCCGAACGGAAATTTATCGTTCGAATAGGAAAGCACTCTTCCTCGTTACGCTCACTAAAGAACAGAGTCCCACAAGGCTCCGTCCTCAGCCCGACCCTATTTAATATTGCTACCAGTGATCTTCCCTCCGCTGTACAACCGCCGGTGCAGTGCTCACTGTTTGCTGACGATCTTACCATTTTCGTGAACTGCAACACCATAAAAATTGGAGAGAAAGTATTACAGAGAACAACATCAAGAATCTCCGAATGGTGCTATCAAAATGGCCTCCAAATTTCCATCTCAAAGACCAAGGCTATTCACTTTTGTCGGATTCGGAAATGCAAACACAAAATTTCCATTAACCTGAATAGTAATCAGCTGGTCGCAGCTTCCTCCGTTCGTTACCTCGGTCTACTTTTTGACCAAACTCTATCGTGGAAACCCCATATAAAGCAATTGAAACAATCCTGCTTCCAGAAAATTAACCTATTAAGAAAACTCGCACACACCACTTACGGATCAGACCGTGTCTCGCTACTTCGAATTTATCGCGCAGTAATAAGATCCAAATGTGACTATGCCTCGGAGATATACTCAACAGGTAACCAGAACTACTTACGATCATTAAACATCATCCATAATACAGCTCTACGGCTTTCTACAGGAGCATTCCGCACTACTCCCATCGATAGTCTACATGCAGAGACGCCCGAATGATGGCCCCCAGATATTCAACAAATGGCTCGCTCGTCCAACTTTTACATCCAATGCATCGCCTCAAACTTCAGACCTCCACGTGTAATTCCAATTACTCTTCAAGCTAGAATGGAAACAGCCGAGACTATCCTCTCACATTACCAGCGGATATTATCAACCATCAACATTAGGCAACCACAGTTAATCTCTCATTCAGCCGCAGTCATTTCACCATGGGACCACAATCCAGTTAAAGTGGATCTAGATTTATTAAATTGCAGCCGCAACGAAAATATTATCTCCGAGGAGGCTAAATCAAAGATATCTTCATATGCCCGCAATGCATCAGTACTCTTTACGGACGCGTCTATCTTCGACACTTTCGTAGGGTGTTCAGTGATAAAAGGAGATGCCGCACTAATTCGATACTCACTTCCTGAATTCTTCTCCATCCTCTCGGCTGAACTATACGCAATACTCTTAGCACTACAGTTCTTCTTGAATCAGGAAACAGACAATTCAGTAGTAATCTGTTCCGACTCCGTTGCGGCTTTGAATTCCATATCCGATGTCTATAACGATAAACAACACCCCATTGCGAAGGAAGTTGCCAATCTACAAATATCTGCCCCTGCTCGCGCGATATCATTCCTCTGGATTCCAAGTCACTCGGGAATTCCTGGAAACGAGCTGGCCGACAGAACAGCAAAGGAAGCTGCAACGATTCTCCCCGTTCCAGACATTCCGGTACCAGCTTCAGATTATGTCCGCCATCTCAAATTGGCTTTGGCCACACTATGGCACCAGCGATGGCTGGCCGTCCCGTGTTCCAATAAACTTCGCCAAATCAAACAAAACGTTCGAGCGTGGACGACTCACCTAACCCGACGAAAGGACGATGTAATTGTCACCAGACTCCGGCTGGGACACACACAAAGCACACATGGCCATCTGCTGCAAAGGACTCCGGCTCCAATCTGCAATATTTGTAACACTAATCTAACTGTTCTCCATGTCCTCATAGAATGTCCTCAGTTCTCCTCCCTCAGATTTTCACATAACCTTCCCTCCTCCTTATCTACCATTCTCTCTGATGACCCCATAATCCTTTCGAACTTAATCCGTTTCCTACATCAAGCAAATCTATATCATACAATATAACCTCACTCCTCGTTAACTTATTATATTCGCTTGTAATTATCCGTGCCTCTAGCCAATAGTTGCTGAACACGGCACGCTAATTCAAATAATAATAATAATAATAATATTATTTACAACGTAATTCTTAGGCTATCTCCCATTAGAAAAAATGTCCCAATTTTATGTAACGCGAAAAATGTCTCAAAAAAATGTCCCAATTTTATGTAACGCGAAAAATGTCTCAAAAAAATGTCCCAATTTAATGTGACAAAATATGTAACGAAACAATGTTCTTAATTTTATATAATGAAAGTTAAATGTTAGGATAGGCTTTTTGTGATTATGTTATTTTTTGTGTGTGTTGATGCCAGTAAGAATTACGTTGTAAATTTTAATCATTTTATACAAAGTATAGAAGAAAAAGAGACAGAAATGAATGTAAGAGGGGTCAAGGGGCACAGCCCCTTGCGAGGCCAAAATGGCCGAGTTTTTATATATATGTATATTGTGTGTGTATGCATACGTATGTGTTTGTATATATATATGTGCGATTATTTGATGTCTAGGTACTCTATGGACACAGTAACCGGGTTAAAAACGTATAATCCTTTAAGCAAAATCTGGCATGGTACAGATAGAACAAGAAGTTTACATATGAGAATTCCATTTTCGATGCATTTATTGGAGAAGAAACGTCACTCAATTTTTCAGATAACAGCAAATCGTCACAAAGGTGAGTAAGTTAAACTGGTTATCTATTTTTCTTTCTTTGAGATGTAGTATAATTTTTGCACCGCATGCACGATTGACGATGATGTGGTATATATTCGGCGTTCAAAATGCCCCCGCACCCGTTAAATATTGTAAGAAAAAACGTTTGAACAATAAGCAGCGTTAAGTGTAGATCGGCTTTGATGCAGATATACAATTGATAATTTGCGCTGAAATTGTATTTTCAAAAGCGTTCAACAGTTTATAATCGGTTTCGGAAAAACTCTGAGTATATCCTCGTTCAACGTTAAAATAAAAGATATATATAGAGGCACGTTATTATACTAAAAGTCTAATTTTCATTTCTTCTCGATCGAGTCGTTCACAGTGTAAATGTTACGCTGAACTAACATTGAAGTATCTTTATTTATTTTTTTTAAAGGTTTTCAATATTTTTAATTAGCATTCTTCCAAAGTATAATCGCAATTCCATTCGAACCGATGCGCTATCTAATTAACCAGACACATCCCCCCCCCCTCCCTCCATCTAGATATGTGTACGCCGATATCATGCATGCGTGCAAGTGAGTTGTCCTCGGTTGCAATATGAATGTGTTGTTAAATGCGTCTTAGTTAGGTCGTTTAAAATGTAAACAATCCACGCATCATACGTGGATCATGCAATGACAAATAACGTTCCGTACCCAGCTATATCCTAATCCTTTTCATAGCTCATTTCTGTCCTTAGACATTTCTATAACGAGTAGACCTGAGTAGCACGTACTTTTTATTTTTCCTTTCCGATTAAATGCCTGAGATGGTTTCTTTTACCGTTTTTTACGCGTTTAATAAATACTTTCAGTGCTTTTTATGTTTGCACACACTTCTTGAAGTTAAAGATCAATCTAGTTAATGTTGTCATTTTGTGAAGCAAGAGTAACGTTTGACAGAAAGAGATAAACATTCGAAAAAGATGCGGTATCAACACAACAAGTACCATTGCTTCATTCAAATAAAGAAGACGGTTCGAGGAGGAAATTAAGGCGAAAACAAAAGTAAGATAAAAAAAAGAACATGGGTAAAGTGGTACAGGCGAATAAAAAAGAAAAAAAACAGGAGAACGGGGAAGCAAAGGATACTTGACGGGAAATTAAAAGAATTAAAAAGTCAAGGTTTTGGACGGACAGTAAGAAAGGAAGAAGTGTAAATATCCAATGAAATCCAAGATGGGAATTTTTTACATAGAGGCACTAGGGGATTATGGGATTTAAAAAAAAAAAAAAAGAAAGAATAAACAACTTTCCGAGCCAGAATCGTTCATTTTATTTTCCTCAATACTTCACTTTTCAAAATCTCTTCCCCGTATTATCAGTTTCCTATTTTTCTCTTATGCGACCTCTACTTATCCTTCCAGATCTTAACCCGATTTCGGAATTTTTTTTTCAGTCTTTACTCTTTTGGTTCTGCCCTTACAAATGAATTAATGACCCCGTACAGTGTCCATTATTTTATTTCCCTTGATCGCTTGTTTTTAACCATTTATTTTATTTCCGCTGTTCGCGCTGTTTTTCGTACGTGTGGAATTTTATAATAGAAATATTTGATACTTGATTTGAATATTTTCAATTTCACGAATGATTTTTAAACGATTTTTCCTGTTCATTCTTGCAATTTTATTCGTTTGTATTCTTTCTAGCATTTCATCCGTGTTTATTTTCCGTAGGTTTATGATGTGCTCAAAATACTGTTTGACAAATACACTCAATATGAATTATGTCGTAAGAAAAATCGTCTTTGTAATATAGCTACTCTTTATTATAATCCAACAATAAAATTCTAAGAATTTATATTCAACCGCTTTCAATCACGTAACGCCGCCTAAATTTCTTCTTAATCTTCTGTTTTTCAGCTTATTATTATTTCCGGTAGTATTTATCTGACAGAAAATTCGATGCTATCTGTTTATCGGGATACTCATATATTTTCTTTTTTTTTTTTTTTTGTAATTCTCGTCTCTGAAATAATATATTTTTGCTTTCTGCAAATAATGATCATTTTGTATGTATTATTTAACGTTCTATACTTTTGACGGCGAATATCGGTTCATAAAGTATTTTTTTGAACTTCCCATTAATCCTTACGTTTCGTATAACAAAATTTTTTGTGATGACTGCGGAAATATAAACAACTTCCAAACTCATCAACCTCATTTTCAAACGGCTCATTGATCCTGTTGCACTCCGTAATTAGATATTTTTGTCCAAAATCAAACGAATATGAATTTAATCTCATTCTCATTTATAGGACGACGACTCGTATTTGTCTTATTGAGCTTTTTAATTTAAATACTCTGCATCGCTATAATACTATATGTGACCACGTGTTATTTTGAACAAATTAGTATTGTATAGTTGGTGTGTAAAACTTACAGTGTATGTGATGAATTTTTAGGCTTTATCGACGGATCGTTGCTTGGATTAGTTTGGCATTCGACGATAACTTTATTACCAGAAAACAAATATGCTACCCATAAAAAGAATAACTTTAGTAATCCTTACGTAAGTAAATTTACATATATATTTTATTACTTTGAATAAAAAAAATTATTCCTTATTTTTTTCTCAGCTGTATTCTGCTGATAAAGAAAAATAGCCGTTTGATGTGTTATTACACAGTACTGGAAAGTAAATTGCAAAACAAGTTTATTTAAAGATTTTTTTTCTTTCATTTTTTTCTTTATCTTTCTCGAGAAGCGTGATTTTTTAATTCTTCTCTTAATTTTAAACTTCAGAATTGGTCGATAACTTCGAGAGACCTTGGAGCGACGTTGGCGGCTGAAGTTTTCGATTGTCACGCGGAAAATGATATATCGAGCTCTCTCATGACGATTAAAGAAGCTTTCCAATTATCGAACAAAAACTATAAGTATATATAGCAACTGTTTATTACTTACTTAGTGGTTTTATTATATTTAATAACAGTTAACCTTCGAAGATTTTATTCGAAAATCACTCGAAAAATAAAAAATATTCAAAAAGGCATCAAAAACAGTCACCGAACGATTAAGTATAAATTCGAATACTCAATTTAAATGGTACTTCATGTTAAGCGGAAGAAAAAAGGAAATGTGTAATGTAGAGAAAATTCAGACAGTATGTAATTGTTTTACTTATCGATGAATTATTTTAGAAATTTTAAACTTGAAAAGAAAGCGACAAAGTAAACGGATAAAGGTGAATAAAAAATCTGTAGAAAATCGATAAATAAAATGTTCGAAAGAAATGAAACTGAGGAATATAATGCAGAGATTCCTTGAATATATACAATTTTTGCATAATGCGCGACCGATTTATTTCTGTTAAAATAGGAGATATAAAAATTATCACTAAAATCGATTTAATTTATTTTTTAGTTCAAATAATCGAGCTACTGACTACTTTCGAATGAACGAAAAATCATTAAAATCGGTCCATATGGGATACAAGTTATGTTCGAAGAAACAAAAAAAAAAAAAACAACAACATATGTGATGATTGTATAACCTCTTTCTTTTTTGTAGCTGGTAAAAACGAAAAAGAAAAAATTGTATCATCAATAAATTTTTGTAAAATATTTGAATGAAAATATATATTTGCGTAGCCTTTTTTGAAAAACAAGTCTCTTCCGAACCGATTCCTCTTAGTGTTTACGTGATATTTCTTTAAAAGTGAAATGTCCTATGATGTGTGTTTTACTATACGGAAAGATATTTTTATTTATGAACTTGTTACGTTGAATCTGTCGCAAATTGGTTAACGTGTTTCGGGATAAAAGCGAACAATTTTTTTGTGACGCTCGAATATAGTAATAATGACTGCAGCTCGTTTCTGTAAACAAGTATTAAAAATTTAATAATTTTTGCATTTCGGTTAATTTATTGTACACCAAAAACAGGCGATTTCCATTTCGAAAGCGCAAATTATCGATAACAGCCGATAATTTGCGACACATATTTCGATTTAATCATTACGAATTTTCTTGAATTTTTTTTTTTTTTTAAACGCACATACAATTGTTAAATATATTTTATCATTTTAATGGCAATTATTTTTAATAAAGTTCGATGGTAAATTAGATTAGTGACTTTTATACAATGCCAGCTCACAAAAGTAAATATAATTCAACATTTAGTCATCGGACGCCAGAGTTTGACTGAACAATTGGCTTCAGTCAAAATTAAGCCGATAGTTTAGTCGAAGTCGCAGGCTTAACGTATTCGGAAAAACGAGTAACTGCATCGTTCGATTCTATTTCAGAAATTTGAGGAATATTTAAAATAATACATAAAAGAACCGTTATTTTCAAAAAACACAGATTCTTTCAAATATCGAGATTTGAGTGTAACTATTTTCCGTATATTCGTCCGCTGTTCCAATTAGCGCAACAAATTAACAATTGTTCAGAACTGGCAAGCAATTTTTTTTTTTTTTTTTTTTTTTTTTTTTTTTTTTGTTTTGATAGGAGAACCAATATGTGCGAGGCCAAAATGTGGACAAAATTTTTTACAGAATGTAAAACTGTTTAACTTTAATTATTAACAATAATATTTTTCTGTTAGTTATTAATTTTTGTTTTTCTTATTCTTACTATGTAATAAATATATTTCTCATAATTAAAAGTACTGAAAGTAATATTTTTTATCAAATATAAGAATGGATATTTTTCTTTTTAAATTTCACCTTCATTTTTCAGTTCGAAAATGAAGTATTCAAATTATCAGATTGGGGTGGTACGTCTAATTTTTATGTGAGCAATTGAAGTTAGTTTCCTTTCTGGAATTGTTAAATTTGTCATTTAATGAGAAATTATTGAATTTAAAACTAAATAATCAATTTAAAAAATTACATATCAAATAGTCTAATCAAATATTTGGAATTGGGCAACTTTTAGCTTTCACTTTGGCTGAAATCTGACCTTCGGTCGGCTACTATTGGACACATAAATGCGGTAGAAAAGATTTTATTAAACGTATTACACGCCTATAGTGGTTTCTTGAAAAGGAAACTAAATTAATAACTTTTAAATAAATTTAAATATTTGAAGGCTCATGTGAAAATGTTTCACAGCTAATGGGTTAGTTTTAATTATTAAAGTAGTAAAATAAGTCGTTCAGCTATAGTTCCGATTAACTTAAAGGCAAAGATAAAATCGGTGAAATTATTATTATTTTTTGATCATTCTAGAACGAAAAAAAAAAAAAAAAAAAAGAAAAGTTATAAAAATCTGCGTACGAACTGTACAGATTAGAAAATAGTATCGTTAGGAGCGCAATAGTTATAGTAAAATGGCTGGCATCAAATAGCAAGAAGAGTGAAATATGAATGTAACGTATGCCGTTAGCCGTTGAATAGAGCAGATACCATTTTAATTGTTAATAACTTTGTCTAGACATGAAAATTATCTTCGTGTTGACCAGTATGATAAGTTCGAGAGAATTCATGAGCAGTCCATCTCCGATTGATGCAAATTCATTGTTCCGGGATACTATTGTTACAAATTCATGTTATACCGATGATTGAAGAAGCAAAAGTGTAATAAATTTATATTCGGGTTTCTGGTTTAGTTTGCCAGAGATGCAAATTTGAAGTATTGTTTCTGAAAAAGGGTATTTTCCCAACCCGTATTATAACAATCAAAGAATATAATAGTTTCCTCGTGGGAAAATCTTAAAATTTTCGGCCCATTCGCGGAGCATTAGATTTTTATTTCCCCCGAAATTATATTAAAAAAGGTGATCGGTAACTCAGAACTCAGATGCAAAACTCGCGGCGATTGACTACTAGTCTCAGTGTCCGTCACGTGGACTTAAACTACACGAGCAGACTGCGGCTGTAAATTTTGCGCAGGCGAAAAAATAACGGTCAAAAAAGAGGAAATAAATAAAAAATTAATCTGAAATCTTAAACGATAAACATTTAGTAACGACTACAAAAGTGATAATTTTGTTTTTTGCCACGAACTGTGTAATCGACAACTACATATTTACGGCATATAAATATGTGATCCACGAAGCAATTTCAAATTCGAAAATCTATCGTTGCGATCACGTGAAATTTATAACTTCATAGTTCGATACTGTTTAACTGCGTAGTATAATGCGGGCACGATAAAAATGCACGCGCGGGAAGACATGCAAACGATTATTAATATCGTTCGTTGCTGCTGCGCAAAAAATCAGTTCCGTGGCGCACTTTGTCTTTTGGTATGCGCAGAGTGTAATACGTTTTGGACATCTGAACAACTTAAATTCGAGATCATGTCAAAGAAATTTTCTCTTCTCGGCAATATCATTTTGCCCCGAGTCAAGACTCGAGTTGACCGTAAATAGATAATAAATAATTTCAGATACTATCGAAGATGTGTTATAAACGTAATTTTATTAGCCCAATACGTTAAAAAAGTCACGTCGCAAACTCCCTATTCTGTCGACTATATGTACATTTCAAACTACAGACGAAAACAAATTTACGAAAATCCATACCGGACGTGTTTGATACAGTGCGCGTGAAGTAATGTGTTGACAAAACGAAAATATTGTACAATAAAATTGCCGCGGCGAAAGCTCAGATTTAGGGTGAACCGCTGGGAAAGGTTAAAATTTTATCCGATATTTCGACTTATTTCTTACGCAGAATTGCACGCCGTTGACGATAAAATAGGTAGCACAGAGTGTCTAGTTACCTCGACTAATCACAGGTGTCAATCCGTGAGTTGTCTCGTAACACAAGTCGCTCTCCCAATGGTGTATATGTAACTAATATGTGAAATCGAATAATGGCAGAGAATATTTAGAAAGTAAAACCAAAAAAAGGAGCTTGCCCAGTCTTCAGCTCCATTAGGCACATTTAGGATTCATTACGGAAAACTTAATTCCGCTGTATCCGTTTTGTTTACTCAGTGGCGATAAAATACCGGTTAAAATTTAAAATGTAGTATCTGAATCTTAGAATGTTTTGTAAAAGAACCACACATCTCCGTAACTAACAAAATCAACAATTTTCCGGTGCACCGTAATTATTACAATGTTGTCGGAGTGCTTTAAAGATGACATATTAAAAAAAAAAAAAAAAAAAAAACTATTAAAACAAAGATGTATATATCACTAGAGTTATGACGATAGTGTACTGGTAGCAGAAAATTATAGATATATCAAAAGTTAACACGTGCAGTCAAAACAGTTAAGAAAAGATCTCTAGTCAGAGTAGTTATAGGTGGAAGTATTTAAAAATTTCAAATTCAAGATTAGTGCTAGTACTAAAAGAAAGGGCGAAGAAGAATGCAAAAGAGAAAAGAATTAGCAAGTTGCAGGTAAATTTGAGAAAGAGATTAGTGAAATATTTTGTACAATTTACCCCCTAATATGTACAGAATAAAAATAGTACTGACGCTACTGAGAGATAAGTGCAGAAGGGCATCATGGAGAAAATCTTCTGTAGCAAGTAGAATCAAAGAGACAACAAAACAAGTAAATAGACCGTATAATGAAGAAAAAAAGGGATCATTTTAAAGAAGAGGTGTAAAAGGACCGATAGAAAATAAGGGTAGTTAACATAAATAAAATATGTGAGTACATAAAGTCAAGGAAGCGAATGGAAGATATAAGTCGAAATAAAACACGCGCGGGGAAAACTAATTAGAACAAACAGGAAGAGAATTAAGAGCAAAAAGATAAAAGAAGAATTTTAAACGGGATCTGCATTATTCATAACGGCTGTAGCGAAAACTAAAGGAATCGTTGAATACGAGTTCGGCAAACGATTAAATGGCCGATATATAGTAAAACTCGATTCATTTTTTACAAATTTACTTAATTGTATTGAAAATCGAAATTTCCGTAAAAGTATATGCCTTCAGTAATCACCGTCAATTTATCGCTCGGCTGTAATCAGGTCAACATATAAAGTGGTCTGCATATTGGAAGGACGTGGCTATTAACATATTCTTTGCACTTGAATTATAATAAATAATTCAAATATAGTACGACACCATTTTTTTGAGTTATTCAATAAATATTTAAACTTTTAATATATAATACGTTAAAGTCTATTTTGAATAACAAAAACGGAATTTAGACGGAGCCATAAGGTAAATTTTATGCGTTTTTAAATGAGATAGACTTTTATTTGTCATTATATATAAATCCGATTGCGCGTAACTGTCTGTAATAATACATAAATATTTACGTTTTATATTTATTTTTTAATTTTCGGGATTTTTCCATATTTCTTGTTTTTCTGTTTCTATTGCAGATCTGTAATAGGTGGTACTTTAATTTTAGGAATATATTCTTTAGCTAATTACTTTACCTTCCTCCCACCCGGTGATAGTTGCGGAATAATCATATCGGTTTCTCCTTCTCAGGTATGTGTTCTATTATATTGTATAGTAATTTATCTTATTCTTTAATTAGTTTTAAGTGATTGGTGATTATTGAACGAAGCAGCGATTCGAATAATTCGATATATGGCATTTACATAAAGTTCCGATCGGCTAATTATTCGGAACTTTATTTGAAAGTTACATACATTTGTATAAAACTTGATCTTTCGAATTTCGCCATGGAGATACCTCCTGCAACCCCCTAGAATCCTTATGGAAGAGTAAATTTCGATCGATTTCGTCTTTCTTTTAAAAAAAAAAGAAAATTATTTACGGCCTGTTTAGCAATTTCTATTACAGCTTCCTTAACGGGAAATCGTTAAATGTTTCAAAACGGTTTTTCATATTACCGAATGAAGTTATTGATATTACTTTTTTTTTTTTTTTTTTTTTTATCGCGATCGTCGCATAACCGTGATTACGTTTGTCGATGATTTACAGTATTTCGCCAGCGCAGTAATTTTTCTCTATATAGCGTTCCTCATGATTTCGTCCGTTTTAAGCTCGGTAGTTTTAAAATTTGGTCTACAAGTCGATTGGAACGTTTTCTTTCTACCTGTCTGAATAATTACCTTTTCTATTTTACGCCGCCACCTATATATAAGATGTGTCCAACACTACCATTTCTCGATGTAACTATCATAAAATGTTCTCTATACCTAATCGTATATGTAAAGCTTTAATGAAGAACGAAAACCGGAACAATACGGCCGTATGTATTCTTAGCGTTTTGTTATCGTCTGCCTAATAAGTTATAGAGTTATTCTTTTGTCTATGTCTCCCCGAGCATAAAACCGAATCAGTCCTGCATGTCCTGCATGTAGGCAATGTTTTGCTCGAGTAAGAAAGAAGTTCTTCTCGCATTGGTCGTCGTGTGGTTCATTTTTATATGTATATTGGTATGTAAATCAGTTCGGTTCATTTTCTCATTCAAATATCGATTCTCCAAATCTTCCGACACGTGTAGTACGGTTCTGTATCGATTTTTTCAGCTACAATTCGGCATTTCTTTAACTATTCCATTATGTTTCAACAGATTTTTAAATAACTTTGATTTCAGGTTTTTTGTATTTCTTCTTCTAAGAAGAATGTCACTGCTCTCTGTTTTACTTTTGTAGGATACAAATCGCGTATATGCATCGTATTGTATCGTTTTTCATCGGCCATAAATTTTTGATGTACGAGGGTGGTTCAAATATAAACCGGAATTTCGTCATAAAAATTTTTATTTTATACTTACAGTGCTCATATTTTTTACAATTTTTTCGAGATAACTCCCCTCGCACGCTACGCACTTTTTCCACCTCTCCGGCAATTTTTTTATTCCTTTTTCGTAAAAATCTCGCGGCTTGTCACATAGCCATTTGCGCACGAACGATTCCACCTCATCGTTGCTGTCGAAAAGTTGTCCACCAAGTGCTTCTTTCAACCGGCCAAACAAATAATAATCACAAGGCGGCGACAAATCTGGACTGTAAGGAGGATGTTCAAGTGTTTCGCAGCCCAATTCGGCCAATGTCTCCATCGTGAGCCGAGCGGTATGTGGCCTGGCGTTGTCTTGAAGCAGTATCGCACTACGGATCGGAATTTCGCGCCTTTTTGTTCGATAGGCCGGTTTGACTGTGTTTTTTAGGAGGTTACTGTAATACTGCGCCGTCACAGTACGTTGTTCAGTTAGGAAATCGACTGCGATCACTCGCTTCATGTCCCAAAACACGGTACACAACACCTTCCCAGCTGACTGTGTAACCTTCGCTTTGACTGGCGCTCCCTCTTTTTTCTTCCGCCACTCCATAGACGAGCGTTTACTCTCCGGCGTATAGTAGTGTACCCAAGTTTCGTCCGTGGTGAATATTCGCCGCAATAAATTCTCTCCTTCCTCTTCATACCGCTGCAGGAGACGCGTACAAACTTCCCAACGAGTGAATTTCTGTTCAAAATTCAGAAGTCTTGGCACCCATCTGGCTGCAATTTTGCGATAACCTAGCCGATCATGAATTATTGTCTCAATACTACCTATGCTGATGCCCAATTCGTCGGTCATATCGCGTACACGGACGCGTCGGTCAGCCAAAATGAGTTGTTCGATGGCTTTGACGTGTTCATCTGTAATGCTGGTTTTTGGGCGCCGCGCATGTGCTATGTTTGACACCACTTCATGTCCTTTTCGAAACGCGGAACACCACTCGTACACTTGAGTAATGGGGAGAGACACTCATCCCCGAACTGTTCGCGTAATTTTCGGTAAATTTCCACGGATTTTACGTCGTCTTTGACTAAAAAACGAATAATGATGCGTTGCGCAACAGACGACACTGGTACTTCTTTTTCACTCATGGCTCTAACTACACTAAAAAGTCAGGTTACGCGGTTCTAATTGCTCTACATAACAAACCGGTCTAACTGCCAGTGCAACCACTTTTTCCTCAATAAATTTTTCGCGCGTTTATTTAAAAATTCCGGTTTATATTTGAACCACCCTCGTAGTATTTACGCCGCTTTTCAACAATTTTTCGCTTAGATGTTGTAAATCGGCCGCTGTTAAATTTTACTAACGCAAATTGCACCGAGAACCATCGGCATTACAAATAATTACTACCGTCGAAACTTTATAAAATCCGTTCGTTAGATGTGTTGATGAGCGAAATTGTGACTTACAAATGAAAACTTTGGACTTTTGAAATAAAACCAAACAAAAGAGATAATATTTTAAAGTCTGTTTTTTTATTTTTTTTTTGTTGCGTAAACTTTTATTTAATAAATATTTTTTGTTCTGTTTTTATAAAACCCTTTTTATACTATTATTCCGTTGCAATAGCAAATTATGCTTTAAAGAAGACTTTTTAGATTCAAACCACCAACACAATTTATAACCAGCTGATCCAGTTATTAATCGATCTCTTAAGTTGCAACTTTGTAAGTTCAAAATCAAACGAAAAATGCCAGTGTAAGTTTTTCCCGAATTATTCACACATTTTATAATTACACTTTCTGCGTTCGAATGAAATTTGACTTGAATAATAATCTACATCAGTTATCTTTAAAGCTTAATGTTGTTTATATTTCGAAAGAACGTGTAAATTTAAGTGGCCAGTGTACGGCATTATCCGCAGTGGCGGATATAGGCTTAGGCCCGCGAGGTGGCAACATTTGGGGGCCCCAAAATTTTAATTATTATTTATTCGCTAATTATAAATTACGAGTATATATTACTAATGTTGATAATATCTTGTGATTTTAATATATTTTTATCGTAATTAAAGTATGTTTTTCATTTATATGTAAGAACTTTTGATTTTTATTTTAAAAATTGTTATCGAAACCCGTCGATATGTATATGAAACCTCCAGATCGAAAGTCAAGCGCTCTAGCCACTAGGCCAAACGCGACGACATATATATATATATATATATATATATATATATATATATATATTATCGTGTTCTCACTCTTAATAGTTCATGAGTGTATAAAGTTATTGAAGCCAAAATATAGCTATCTCACGGCGGCTCGGACCGCCGTGTCCTCTTCAATTATCAGCCTCGCCTGAAGGCTCGCGTAATTGACACAAATAAGATTCGATTATTAATCAAATAAATTTTCATAAATCTACAACACTTAATGTCTTCGGTGACTAGAAGGAATTTTCAACTATGATTATATTATCGCAACATAAAAAACATTCAGGAAACATAGATCATGCGTGGAACATGTTTTCAACCTCAAGTCAATAATGCTGTATCTGAAGAAAAGATCTAAAAAATATGTAATAACGTTCGTCGATTTTAAGAAAGCGTACGATTCCGTAGATAGAATAGTGTTGTTTAATGTCCTTAAAGAATTTAGCCTGGACAAAAAAACCGCAAGCTTAATGATAAAAACTTTAACAAAAACATATACTAAAGTGAAATTTAGAGGCGAAATATCTAGACAGTTTGAAATAAAAACAGGAGTTAGACAGGGGGATGGTCTGTCACCTTTACTCTTTTACTGCATACTTGGAAAAATTATAAGAGAATAGAGAAAATCTATGAATGAAGAAAATATCACTGGGAAAATTAAACTAGGATACAAGAAGGATAATTTATTAATAGATTGATTTTTTGCAGACAATCTGGCAATAATAGCGGAATCTATGGAGACAGCAAAGCGGCAGATAGAACTATTAAAGGAGCAAGCGGATAGAGTAGGGCTGTAAATTTCCTTTGAAAAAACCAAATTTATGACAAATATTACAAGCCTGATAGAATAAAAACTGATGTGGGTCAAGTGAAAAGAGTTAATAAATTCAAGTATCCGGGAGAATTAATCGAGCAGAGTGCGTCAGAAAAAGAAGCAATCAAATATAGGATCGATAGAATGAAAGCGGCTTTTTATTTAACAAAAGAAATATATAATAAGAAATATCTATCAAGAAATGCCAAACTGAGGCACTATAAAACTGTGATCAGACCCCGGCATTATATGCAGCGGAAGGCCTAACAATGAACAGAAAAGGATTAAATGAGCAACTTGAAATCGCAGAAAAAAAGATCGTAAGAAGAATACTGGGACCAGTGAAAGAAGGTGGAAAATATATTTTAAAAGGAGTAACCAGGAAATATACCAACATGTGAAAATCATCACTACCGAGATCCGGAAAAGAAGAATTCGATTCTACGGTCATATGTAAAAGATGGAGCCGAGCAGGTTAACCGGAAGGTTGTTCAGTTACACGCGAAAGCTAAAAATAACGGTACGCGGTACACAGAAACCAAAAAAGACCCGGATGAACTGAAGATTACGCCTGAAGATATAGAACAGCGATCAGCGTTAAAGAAGAAACTATTTGATTGCAAAAGATTCGCGGAGAAACGGAAAGGAAGAACTGGCATTCTGTGAAGCGAAGAAAGAAAAAAAAGACACAGTGAACGAATGAAAGAAGTATGGAAAGAGAGGAAGAAGAATGGCAGAACCAGTTGGCAACGTAGTCCATCAGTGGCTAATTCGAAATAATAATAATATATATGTGCATATTATGTACGTGCATATACTTTTTTTTTTATTCATCACAAGAAAAGCGTCATATCGATACGGGCCTAGAGCACCATCACCATCAAATCCGTCACTGATTATCCACTCGCATATTAGTTAAGCACTGTGTTTACAGTTAACATGTTGAAATTGTATAGCATATAATATTACGTTCCTATTTTCAAAATTTCAAAAATTTCAACGCTAGCCTCCGCAAATTGGTATTTACTCGAAGAACTTTTTATCTTGTTTCCTTCTTTTTAAATTTCATATTAAGATAACACTTCAAATACATTATTTTATTAAAAGCGTTGTAACTTACATCTTACCTATTGAAATGCTCATTTTGTTTTTTGTTCAGGTACAACTGGTTTTACTGAAAGAAGGAGATATGTTCAGACTGTCGATGATGACCGAGCATGAAAATAATACAATTTGGTATTTAAACATTTTCTATAAGGAAAAAGAAAATGAAGGGATAACGGATATAACCTTCCAAATGTTGCGTTCCAGCGAAGAAAAGACTCTTACAAGTACAGTGAACAATACGTGGGGATTAATTCAGTTTGAAGGATACTTCAAGATACCTTCCTACAAGTCGGGCGTGCTTAAAGCTTTAGACGCAATTCAAGGTCAAACGAAAATTTCTTGGGGGCATGCAAATCACCCGACCAGCGTCGAACTGACCATGTCATCGGATAATACAAAAGAGAACTGGCCAGTAAATTGTGTAAATGACACAACTGGATGTTTACAAGCTGCCAGTAATTTGGCCACTTTACAAACTGTCACCTTGCAATGCGTTAACGTAAGTATCCGAAAAATATTTCGAAATATAAAGTTTCTAAAATTTAATCTTACGGAAATAATATGAAAATTTCATAGTTTTCTCACCGAGGACTATCCCTCACCTTGTCGCGTTTGATGCTAATACATTTTGATCATTTGGCACGCTACTAGAGATGGTAAAATGTTATTTATTTCAATGGCAACTGCTATTGCTATTGCTATTTTAAAATAGCAGTACAAAATTGCAGCTGTTTCTATTTTACTGCTAGTTTGCTAACCATTTTATGTACAGTGAGTTCAAAAGTAGTCTGACGTTCATTTCTAGAAAATGTGAAATATAATCCGAATTTCTCGTAAAAAACATTTTAAGAAAAAAATACGTTTAAAAGTTTCGTTGAATATTTTTATTTTAGCACAATGAATTTTATATACAATGAAAATTATTATAGAAGATATATTTTTAACTTTCGTCCCACGTTGGGCATTGCTTAAAGAAACATTAAAATCAGATAAAATCGGGAAAGTTAAAATAACGATGCCATAACAAATTGAATGTAATGCATGGCGTGCTCGAGGAAACGCTCATGAGGTACTTATTATACCACTCGATTATAAACCAATCAGAGATACTTTATTAAATACATTTCAAAATAATAATTACGATGCAAAAATTCGATGCGGGCTTAATAAGAAAGTGTGCCGTTCGGAAACCGGGATCATAACATTATTTTGGAATGATATTCTTGAAAATTTAAATAAAACCAGTAGTATAATTTAAAATCCAAAATTAATTTTTAAATACCAAAATCGCACGCATTAAATCATTAAAAGAAGATGTTGCAGAAAAACGAGATGACTTTTCATGCTATTCGAAGTTAGGAAAAAAGCTTACTGACATGTCTGAGTATCAAAATAATCGTATGAAAAAGAGAAGTGTTCGTTTAAACTCTTTAGATGACCATGCAACAACACCAAAAGTTGAACTTGCAGTATCTGAATCGTTTTACATCTTTTAATATCTTCCAGTAATAGAGAGATACCTTTATAAATGCATTAGATCAAAGAATAACAGCGTGTAAAGAAACTAAATGGAGATTGGGATTTTTATCTAAACTAAGTCATGCTGAAATTGTGCTTTAGACACTAATCTTGAAATGGAATTATTGCAATTTCAACAAGTTCAGTCAAGCACCATGTCTCATGCGCTGATTATTCTGTATGTTAAATTAAACATAACTATAATTTACATTTACATAATGCCAAATTTAAAACAAAAAGAAATCAGATTTTTCGCCCTGCAAAGAGGGAGAGCACGCCATTTTTCGCGTTTTTTTTTTTTTTTTAACTTTTCGCCAACTTCGAAAGTTTCGTTAAGGAAATAAAATACGGTTTTGTTCCCGATAAAAAGCGATCTTTTCATTAACATATCGTATGCTGAGGGGGGGAAAAATGTTTTTTTCAAAAATTTCGAGCTTTCGGCGCCCCAAAGGTGGTCCAATTTAAAGTTGGAAAACTGAATGCTACAAACTAGAGAAATATACGGAGAAACGGATATTTTTAATCCTATTTAAAATTTTTAACTACAATAGTAGCGACGCTGGGCATGTCATTTTCTGCGCTTTTTCGAACTTTTCAGCAACTTCGGAAGTTTCGTTAAGGAAATTAAATTCAGTTTCGTTCTTGACGAATAGAGAGGAGATCTTTTCGATAATATACCATCACATGCCCGGGAAAAAAAATATTTTTTTCAAAAATTTAGAGCTTTTGGGGGTCTAATTTTAAATCTGGAAACCCCGATGTTCCGAACTAGAAAAATATACGGGGATGCGTATATTTTTAACCTTGATCAAAATTCTTAACTATAATGCTCGCTCTGCAATGGGGGGGGGGGACTACATGTCATTTTTCTAGGGGTTTTTTGAATATTTGGCCAATTTCGAAAGTTTCATTAAGGAAATGAAATACGGGTTGCTTCCGCCGGACAAATAGCAATTTTTTCGACGATATATCGCACGCTCGGAAAAGAAAATATTTTTCAAAACTAGAGCTTTCGGTGCCCCGGAGGCCTAAATATAATAAAGTTGTAAACTCGGCTATAGTTTTCCTATAAAGCGGTCTTTTGTGCATATGTTTGAAATGGGTTTTGGTTTTCTCTACTTTTTTACTTGAGCTATTGTTTATGTAAACATAATTTTTTTGCTTTTTTTTGGGCCCAAAGCTCGTATAATATTTTGCTTTTATGAAAGAGCTACTGTGCTTTGTTTTATGTTTCGAATTTCATTTTTAAAGGTGTGTATCTGGTGATATGAATTTTTAAAGGTGATTTTTAAATTCGTTTTAAATTCTATATTACATATTCTTGACGGTCTTTTTGGGTTTTTTGCCGCCCAGGGTAATCATTTAGCTTGAAGTTATAGACCTGATTTTAAAGAGAATTTTAACTGTAATTTATGATCCAATTTTGAAGTTCATAAAAGTCAATCCGTTCGTGAGTTATTGATTTTTATTTGATACTTTTGTCGTTCCTGAACCATCTTATTAGGATTCCGCATATTATGTTTTGTATGGAATCTTAAAAATTGTAGTTTGTGATTAAATTATTGATTCATTTTTTTTCTTATTATAATTTAACGTGTTAATTTATTATCAGATTTATTATATACGTCTAAGTCTAATAAATTCAATTTGCCTTTATTCGGGGTTAATTAACTTCACGTGTATTATCTATATTTCTTTTTTTCACTATACTGATACAAAATACTAAAAGCTAATGTTTTTTTTTATCATATAAAAATTCATAATTTTCAACTACTTGAGTTAATTTATCCACTTTTGAATAATAGTAAGTTAAACTAAACAAATAACAGCGTTTAAATCGCAAAAGTAGTTGCACTAACAGTTGATAAACCCCTATAGCATTATCTGTTACACTAGAAGTTGCTAAACGGAATAGCAGTGCCTATTCTGACGCATGCGATATACGAACTAGCAATAGTAGCTATTTGGATAAACGAGAATAGCAACTACTAGTGCTATTCTAAAGTAGCATTGCTACTCTAGCAACTATTGCTATTTTTTCTCATCCGTACACGCTACTTAAGTTAGCATTCTCATGCAAACTATTGTTGCGGAGGTGAGCCGTTATGCTTATTTGTGTGACTGTGTACCATGATTTTCGTTCAATAGAAAAAATATGCTCAGCATGGAATTGTTTAATTACGCACAGTCCTTGATCATTCGAGAGCAATAGGTATAAAATGATCGCTGAGATAGTCAAGTAGTCACAGGTTTTTTAAGTAAGTATTTCCTTTCCATTTATTTCATCAGTTGACAGAAGAAAGTTGAATTAGAAAAAAAAACAAAACAATCTGAATAGAAGACTTAATGTGATTATCAAATTCAATATTTAATCTGTATTTTTTTTTTTTTTTATCCAACACAACCATCTTGATATCATAACACTTCTCTAAGTATATCGAGTCAGTTAACCCAAATCTTTGTCGCTACCACCGTTTCAAACGAGATATCCTTTTAAATTTCTTAAACGCAGATCAGTATAGTCGTATTAATCACGTTCCAACAGCGTTTGAAGAAAACGTCAGTTGCCGTGATTATTTTCGGGTGCGAATATTTGTCATGTAGAATCTCATTTTAGCGTAATCTGTTAGTTTGTGGATTGTGTTCTATTCACGTAATTTACAATGAGGTACAACGTTCTAGATTTAATATTATTATTGTTATAAAATTCACCTATTGCCAGAAAATTAAACTTGAGGAACATAAATAAATCAAGTCCAAACGTACGTGTCTTAATCTGTAGAAATTTTCCGACTATTGAAGTTGTGTTCAGTATCACGATCTTCTATAAGTAAATATAAATTTCGGCTTTCATAAGACTAGTGTAATTCGTCGTCGATTGTATTTTCTTAGAACTGGTTTTATTACGATCTTACTTTAAAATTTATCTCATTTCTCGCAGAAGTGGCATATACTTATTTATTTTTTTGTACTATTAGTTTTCAGTAGGTATAATATGGGTGTATTTGGAATTGCGATGATGCCGACAAAATAATTATGTTTGGTTTCTTTGCGTATTACTATTATAGCCGGTCTGTTATGACCTACTTTTTTTTATCAACTATTACTTCTCTTTTTCAGTATAACTTCACTTCATCGTTTTCTAACACGGGGCTACGTAATTATACTATTTTAATTTCTTATCATTTGGGATAGATTTGTATCTTTTTTGTTAAAGACAGAATTGCCATGTCTGATGAATGATCAATGGGTTCCAGAATTTTACATTTATCTGTGATATATTCTATTGTTTCTTCTTTCTCTCCTCCCCTTCTCTCGCTTTCGATTTGCTCTGTCGCCTTCTCCTGATTGTTCTCTTCACGATTGTGATCCTCCTCATACATATGATGCTGATCACAATTTCTTCGAGTGTCCTGCTCTTCGTAACGAACGCTCCCTTGTATACAGTCAGCTCCTGTCATTAGGTCTCCCTACTCCCTATAACTCTTCCTTTATCCTCTCCTTTCCTTCATCTTCTGTGGTGTCCGCACTGCTGTCCTTTGTTGCGTCCATTTCGGACCGCCTAGTTGTCTAGTTTTTTAGCTTAGTTTTCTTGTTGTTGAGTCAATGCCGTTGGCGCGCCCACAAAAAAAAAAAAAAAAAATTGTTTCTTCTCCTCGTTGACATCCCTTGCATTTTTTATCTTTAACATTCTCATTTTTCAGCCAGCATTTGGCGTATTACTTAATCTTGAGTCGCAAACATGAATACCTCTGTCTTGGGGCATATCTGTTCATTCTGGATCCTTTGTTTGACTTGCGGTTATCTGTATGTTTCTATTTTGGATTTTTGCCGTGTAGAACTTTACTTTTTATTTATTTTTTTTAATATTCCCACTTTTTCAGCGCTTGTTATACTTATTTCTTCTAAGCTACAAGCTTTATCATCTAGTTTAAGTACGGTATAATTCTTGTAATTTCTATTAATCAGTTGATGTAATGTGCTATAATTTTCTCGCTTATACATATATGCTCCTAATAACTCAATGTTCTTGTCGTAGGTTTTGTATACATACGAAGTTTATTGATCCTTCTTTTCTCGACAGTGAAAATTTTTCAATCGCAGACCGTTAATGATAAATTCTACAGTTTCAAACGATTTTCATGATTTTTCAAATTATTTAAATCGATTTCTGCCCGCTTTAACAATCGAATGAAGTACAAGTTCTGACAATTAAGTAATGAGACTAATTGCAAAAAACTCGTATATTTAAAAATGAAGGTACATCAATATGATTCCTTTCAAAATACTCACCTTTTTTGTAGTTGCTCAATGATTCTCCAACGCTTTTTCCAGTTTTTGTAACACTTCTGGAAAGCTTTAACTGGCACTTCTGTCAGTATTCTCACACAGACTATTGAATGTTAGCTACCGACTTAAAGTGCGTTCCTTTCACAACTTGTTTTGACCCGAGCGAACAGAAAAAAGTCGTACTATAACACACCCGGTGAATGTGAGGGTTGGAGCAGTACTGGAATACACTTCAAGGCCGAAAACTGCATCACACTGAAAACACAATAGCATGGCACATTGTCGTCGTGAAAGATACATGTCTTCGTGATCTCTCGACGGGCCCTGACGACCCTTTTTCGTAACCGTTCTCCAGTACTTCGCGCTAGTAATGTTGATCCGTAGTCTGTCGAGGGGACATAAATTCCCCGTGTGCACCACCCCTTTGCCCCTTTGCTATCAGGAATCAAATTTTCATTGTTTTGACTTGTGACTTGCTGATTTTTTTTTTTTTTGTTCTTACTGAACCGGGTAACAGCTACTGCTGGTTTTGTCGTTTTGTTTCCCCGAATTATACCGAAAAAAACAAGTTTCGTCACCAGTAACTACGCCATCTAGAAGAAGAGTTGTTTCAAAATTAATTTTGAACAGAATAGCATGAACAGTGGAAAATATTATTTCAATATACAAAAAGAGCAACAGATTAAGAACCCATGGTACCTTCAAGTGAACGAGAACCTACCTAGCAACTACATAAAGCAAATCATCCGGCTTAGAACAGGGCATACCAGAACAGCAGATCGTTTAAAAAAATTGAACATTATCGAATCGGATAAATGTCAGTACTGTAATAAAGACTATGAAGAAAATATTAACCATCTCCTATGGCAATGTGTTCAGTTCCAAAAACAACGAGAAGAACTTACAAATAGATTAACTCAAGTATATCACACGTTACCGATAAACACAGTAACCATACTCACAAATCCACTAGGTCAGGCATGTAAACAACTTTATCAATACCTCAAAAAATGCAATATTGAAATTTAAGACTTGAATATTATATTACATGTTTAACATATAAACTGGCTAAAAGGTTAAAAGATAAACCAAGCCAAAAAAAAAAAAAAAAAAAAAAACCTGTTCAAGATAATTTTGCGCAATGGACCATATGCTTTGTTGCTCTGAAAGGTTTTTTTGGAACCACCTTTGCACAAAACTTTTTTCATGGAAAAATCTTTACCAAAAATCTGGTCAATGCTCCTCTGCCAACTTTCGAACAATTAGGCGCCGATCTTGATGCACAAGAGTGCATTCATGCTGCACGTTGTTGTCAGTTTGAACTTTAATCAGCCTTCCAATTCGCCGCTCATCTTCGGCTAGTATTATACCTTTTTCGAATAGAGCAGCTGCCCGTTTAAATTTCTTAATTCCAAGTGAATCTTCAAAAATTTTCTTTGCACTTTTTACCTGGTATCAAATTTTAATTCTTTCATTCTTCGTTTCATGAGGTGACGACGTTTCCCCATTAAGCTTTTGATTCCATTTCATTCACCATCTTCGTGTCCGCGTTTAGGAAGTTTCTTGCTGACTGAAGAAAAAGGCACTGATGTCTTTATCGTTATTGTATTTTCAAGATACGCAAGAGCCTTTTCAGGTATTTCTTCCTGTCCTTACCTCTGGCTACCAGTACCGTTCCGCCTATTCAGATTCCCACTGTTGATGGATCGTATTCTGCCACGCCTAGCACCAATTCCACGTCCTTCAAGAAGCGGCAATATCTTCTTACTCCTTAATAACATTTTCATCATTTGGGTTAGCTTTATTTTTTCCCTTTTTAGTGCCAGGTTAGCTGTTTTCTAAAATTTATTTTATGTTGAATATAATATGGTAGTCAGTTTACACTATATTTTTATTCTATTAGGTAATATTATTGTTTTTGCGGATCCTTACCCGGGGGGGGGGGGGTAAAAATGAGCCCTGTTATCCATTCTCTATCATCCGTTCGGCTAAGATTGGTTACCGAATTTTAATCTCAAGTTAAAGTGAGTAGAAGTCACCATATGCAGATGAGATAGCTGCTAACACAGAGAGACTAAGTAGAGCTCCGGGTTCCATATTCTTACGCATAAATGTGTCTTCATTGTTACGTATTATATTTTCATTAAAAATAATAATATTTTTGATTAGTTTTTCCGAATGTTTGCATTACTCTCCTTCTGTATTTTTTTGAAGGTTATAATTCTTCAATTTAGTCGTAACTTATTCCAAAGCAGCTGGCTAAGACCTGTGATCGAAACCGGCTGAGAACCAGGTAACATTATACAGCTTTAATTAACTTAGAATGGGTCTGTCTGGTTGACAAAGTGATTTCAGTCTTTGACTTAATTTTTTTGACGAAGATTTATGGGTTATATCCGTTTATTCTGCTTTGTCCTTTTCTCATATATTCTATTAACACGTAGAGTTATTGGTCAAATATTTCGACAGCAAACTAAAGGGAAAAAAGAGATAAAAAAAAATTATTTTTTTGTGCAATTCAGAACTGCTCTATTTAAAAACATATTATATCATTTTATATGGCGCAATATGATTTTTTCGGCATTATATTCCGAGTTTCTTTTGGTGAAATGTATGCGAACGGTATAACTAAACGGATTATTACGTATTTTTCAGCTTCCGATATGGGTAACGACAGCACTTTTATCAATTTTTCCGAACAATGTGCAAGCTGATAAAAAATGGACTAATATTCAGTTCGCGATTCCGGCTAAATCGTCATTAAATATACAAAGTAAGCGTTAATAGTAAATATCAAAATTCTGACTTGAAACTAAACCACTAATGTAGAGCAGTTGGATACGCATGCTCGGGGGAAACTGGATGCGAATCTTGCTGCTACCACCGCCCATTAAAAGTATATAAATTAATTATTATGATAGGTCAAAATCTAAAGTCTCCCATCGCAAAAAAAAAAAAAATGTAAGTAAATTACAGAAAGTTCGATTTTCTTCGCTCCAGATTATACTCCTTCCATTCCGAGCAGATCGAAGATTTAATTTTTTAATATCGAAAAATGTTTGTGCATTGCACAATTTATTCTTTTTAACATTATAATATTCTATCTGTTCAATATATTTTTATTTAGTTTAATTGAAAATCTAAATTTTTTTTACGCAAACGAATGTGTACAAAAATAAGGAAGAAACAAACATGTCCAGTAATAGTAGAGCCATTATTCGCTGTTATTTATAAACGAGCACACTTCTACCTGATCAACCAATAGAACCAGCCATTATAAATTAGTAAATATATAGAAAAATTAAAAAGAAAAAGATGTAGCGCTGTAACATAGTGATTAAGATGCTCGATTGTCCAGCCAGAGATCGCGAGAATATGGGATTCATTTTAGTATAGGAAAAAAAAAAAATATATATATATTACACTAGCCCAAGTTTCATTCATTATAACTATATATTAATCTCGGTGGTTCTAGTTCATCATGTTCCGGCATAAGCGTTGACTGAACGCAATTTTCCGATTATTAAACAAAAATTAAAACAGGAAATTTATTTTATCGCAAAAAAAAATGAAAAATATAAAATTTCCTTTTTTGTTACTATTTTAACGATATTTTCAAACTGTCTTTTTTTTTCTCTCTTTCAAATCATTGTAATAAGTTAAAAAAGTTACTTTAAAAAAGAATGTTAATGTAATTCAGGCTCGTGCCCAGAATTTTGAAGGGGGAGGTTGAAATTTTTTCCCGCATATTTATTTTATAACTAACAATACGTTTTTCACTAATATTCATACTATTAATATTTTCCATCATTTTGATTTATATGTATATTAATAATTTACATAAATGAATTACCCCGTATAAAAACATTAATAAAAATTACATATGTTATTGATTATACTCGTAATAAAAATTTTTTCCTTAAGATATTAATGAAGTACCTTAAAATATGGAGCATATTTTTTCTTTTTTCTTTCTTTTTTTTTTTTTTTTTAATGTAAGAATACCCTAAAACATCATCAATATTTATTTTAAATTTTTGATTTTTTTTTCAGATTTTTGTGTACTTATAATTATTTCAGTTCTAATAAGGGGTTACCCCCTTTCCCTGGAGCCGCAAAACTTTAGTATTCATAGGCGCGTAATCATGGACAATTTGGAAGATTTTTATTATAAAGTAGTAGAACAATTTGCCAAAAGCCCATGAAAATTATGTGTTTTAATTAAGATTTTATTCTTGTTTAATAAAATATTAAGCCTTTACAAATTATACATTGTATTTATCATATAATTCATATTCTCTTTCTATCATCCCCCCCCCCGGCTCATCGGCTGGCGACGTCCTTGACTACCGCTATGAAGTTTCAATCTAATAACGTTACAATACCCCCCGGCGGTACATCTAAACTAAGATCGTACTTGTCACGATTTATCTCATGATTGTATGAATTTTCGACTTCATTTTATTCCTTTATCACTCGGTTATACGCTAAACTAACGAGTTTCGTCATAGCAATATTTCATACTTTAACACCCAATATTGTCAGAATTTTGTTGAATTTCTCCATTTATTATTTAAATAAAATTATTTTTCTATTTTTAGTAATATTCGTTTGCACTTACGTTTAAATTCCCAAAACTTGTAATTCAGTATTTATTTTATTTTATTTTAAGCTTAGTAAATAATATTGTACAGCTAGGTAGTCTCGACGCTCGTAATCGAGCTAACGAACGAATAGAATAGAAATAAGTTATATAATGATTAGTATGTAATTAATATTTCAATTTCGTAGGTATGTGCGTGATGAATTCGATAAGTGTACTTAATTTTGATAACAATACTATCATCAATTACAGCCAACAACCAAACTGCTATACAATAATGGTGGCCGATTGTTCCGAAAAGGCACAGTTTCTAGTTGGCTTGCGTAAATCATCAATTAATAATTTGTTGGTTAGTACAAGTTAACAACTTTTCGATGAATGACGACTTTCTTTACATTAAAATACATTTCGGTATATTTAACAACAGAATCGAAATGCTAAAACATGCTTTGTTCTCGTTCCAAATATGCCCCACCCCCAGCCCCCTATATAGTAACAAAAATACCATCTTTTTTCATTTTATTTCTAATTTTGTTGACTGCGGGCTAAATTTAAAATTAATAAAAATTAATGGATTTTAAAATTCCATTTTGAAGTTAACTTTTTAAAAATCTAAGGAAGCCCCGTAATTTTAATATTCATTTCTCCACTCGGCTGTTAGAATCATAATTACGGAAACACGTGTAATGTCGGAGGAATTCCATTCTTATTATTCGGTGTTTCAGCGATGCGTATAAAAATGAAAATAATGTTTCAGTTGGGGCGAGTAGAAATATTTTTGAGAAGAATGTATTACACTCTAGCAGCATCGTCCCGGCGCAAACGCGTCCTAACACAAGTTCATCTTTTTGTGCCAACAAGAAAAGTTTTATTAAAACTTCTGGCAAACCATTTCAATGCTATTCAAACGCCGTTCTCCAAATGTTACTCTACACATATGTTAGTGAAAACATGGGGATTCCGAAATTATCTTTTTTTCATTATAAAGACTTCTTCAGCTGTTTAATATCTCTCTCCCCGTGCATCCACAGGCACAAGATTTTATGAGAATATATTTTTTTTTGTGTTTTGACTGAACAGATTTTGCGAGTCCTAACAAAACAATTCTATTACGAAAAATTGTTTTCTTTTTTGAGACTAACAGAACTAAAAAGAAGGTAATTTGAGGATACGTCATCTAACTATAGCAAAGTTCGAAAAGCACCGTAGATAGTTTTGTGTAAAAGGTTCTAGTACGAGTTTTCCTGTTAGCTTCAGGATAAACTCCGCTCCGCCCCGAGTGAAGAGAGCTATAGATCTTCAATAACATAATGATCCCCGGTGAACCTCTTAAATTTATCGAAAACGAAATGCTTTTAGTTTTCCTGCAGGACTCTGACTACGATAAAACTGACGTAACCCTCAAAATTGGTAATATAAATAGTGAGTTTATTGCTTTAGTTTCGAGAATTCGTAAAGCAATGCAGAAATATTTTGTAAATGGAGTGGGGTATTAAACATCATTTGTTGTCTTTTGACTAGTATGGTCTTTGTAGTTTTCTAAATTGCCTTCATCAAGAAGTTTCTCTGCATACACAGTAAATGGTGTGCATATTTTCTCAGTATTCGTACTTTAGGTCTCAGAATTATCGGCCCCTTCTTCTAGTTCCGGGGTTGCTTTATACGCAGGTTTTTCAATGACACCTTTTATTTCTGTTTTCTTTATAACCGAAATTCTGGAGGAGGTAAATTCCAACTTCAATAGAACTGTTATCGCGTTATATACTGGTTAAAGCTTTTTAGCAAAATACACAAAAATATTATATTGTATAAATTGATAAAATGTACCGTTTTTCTTCGTTTTATCTTGAAAAAATCGCAATAAAAGCTCCGTTATCACTGTCTTGAAACCTATAGATATATCTAATACTTTTTTTCTTTTTTTTTTTTTTTTTCCTGGCATGCCTTCTAATAGATTTGTACACAATCTAGTGCAAATGCCTTCTCGTGAATGCGATGGTCGACTTTCTTTTCCTATTTACAGTCTCTGTTTCATAAGAGCGTGTACGACGAAACTCAAAAATTATTGGGGATAATGACTTGAAAAAGAAATACACACTTCCTACATGGTGTAGATATCGTGATGCTTTATTATTAATAAGATGTCCAATTGCCTCCATTATTAATTAATAATTGCCTGGCATCTCCGATGTACACTTTCTACTAAATGTATAGCATATAACCTTGAGACAAAGATCTCCATATCAATCGAAATTTGTCGAAATAACTACTTGGCAGTCCAGATCTTCTTCCCTCAGAATTTCAACTTGAGAAGCGCCCACGCATTTTCTTTATTGGATTTGCATCTGGCGACTGTGACGGCCAATGCAGTACGTTAACGTCATTTTCTTGTTTCCATGCAGTACAAAGACGACTTCAATGTGTTGGGTGTCACATTGTCTTCTTGCAGTAGCCGATTTTCATTTTCCCGCATAAACCACCCTTCGGCAGACAGTAATAAGGTCCTCTGATAGATTTTTATCATTTTGGCAGCGGTCAAATTTTCTATGGAGATGTGCAAATTGCCAAATCCTTGCTTTGAGAGACAGCTCCAGACATGCACCTTTATCGGGTGTTTAACGGTCCGCCGGATGAGTCTATTAGCGTGATTAGACCGGGTAAGAGTGATAGAACAATATGCCCAAAAAGAGGTATCATCCGAAAAAATTACGTTGTCCCAATCGCGTTTCAAATTTTCTTTCGTCCAATTCAGTCTTCTTTTGACATGTTTTTTGGACAGTAGCGGTTTCTTTACTGTGCTTCGAAATTTCACTTTATGAGCCAGTAAACGTCTTCTTATAGAGTGGCACACGACACACTTAGATCCTTTTTACGCAAAATCGCTTACCCCCTACGCAGTGATAGACAAGGATTCTTTTCAAACACCTGTAAAATCAATTTATCCTCCTTTTTCATTGTTTTTCGTACGGAGCCACGATCCGGTAGGTCATCGATGTTTTTTTTACGTCGGAATAGCGTTTCACCCACTTACTTACAAATGTCTCCGACTTTTCATGTACTTAGCGGCAACTCCGAGCGACATTTTCGGTCCTTTCGGATGTAAATACAGAAACACGACTTCGTAACGTGATGCGTACACGGCAGTCATTATGAAATATGTTTTCTATGACCAAGATCGAACGACAACTGAGACATTTTGTACAAAGCATCTAAGGGGAACGCTGTCGCTATCTGCTCAAACTTGGAATTCCCCTCTAACGGTTTCAAGGACAAAGTTTTGCCGTACACGCTCTTATGAAACAGACTGTATCTATCAAAACTTCTTTCTTCTTGTTTTATTATTTTGCTCATTCTTTATCTTAGTTCCATACGGCGTTTTGAATATTTTCCGGCAATGCCGTATGTGAAAGGTAACTTATTATTTGATTTCTGACAGAGGGTTATTGATTTTTCTGCGATGTGTAATAAAGGTTTAAATGAATTTCTTATTTTCGAGTAATATTTTCTAATTGTCAAGAAACTAGTTTAATTTCCGTTACCTACTTTTCCAAAACTGTTGTTTCTTACATAGTTAAATTTCTTATTTTAACGTTTTTCAACTAACTTTTATTTACACATACGTATATATATATATATATATAATACACTTTGTGCGTAACTTTTTTTTATAGTTTCGGATATATTTATTTTCTAAATATTATTTAAGCGATCTGTTTATTTTAATTTTGTTGCGAATATTATTCGTTTGCAGCTATTTAGGCCGTATCGTGTAGGAAAAAGTAACTTTTTTACGTGAGCCTAATATGAAAAATACTACGAAGAACAAATACATAAAAGGAAAAAATTAAGAACAATTTTAAAACAAACTCATTTCTGTTGCATACATTTATGAAGATGTTATATTTACAAATGTGACGAAAAGTTTCTTCCTTTATTGAGCTCAATAAATTTTTAGTTACTCGAGATCCATATTATTGCTTTAATATTGACTTATTTTTCATAAATCTTGAAGGAAAGTTGATGAACGCTTTTTTTTTTTTTAAAAAGAATTTCTTCTTTTGGTTCGTGTTTTTTTATTTCAAATCTGTTATATTTACTTTTTCGGTTTAAAGTTTATCATTATAATTACTGATAATTAATTCATTAGGAAATGAAAGTGATATACTCAAAATCGGAAATATTGGAAATAGTACCTACGGCGGAAAATATTAGCGTAATTGCTGAAGTATTTATAAACGGGACTAAGATGAAACCTCTGAATGAATACCGTCAGTATCCACCTTTCAATGGATTCACATTCAGGTACGCGTAAATTACTAATGGGATGTGCGCAAATGGCTTTTGAATTTATCATTTTTGACAACTACAAGCACTCCAATAATTATCTTTATCAAATATCACCGCGATCACTTTAAATGTTTATTTAGTAATTTGCGTGTTCCATTTATTTTTTGTAACAACAATAAACAACTCTCTTTTAACTGCACATATTGGCATGAATCGCACCTGTAGCGCGATCTTCCAAAATTCAAAATTATCATTTCGTCTTCTAAATGAAGAATTCTGATGCTGTCTTGCGACTAATCTAGAATAGAGGCGATATATACTTATATCTCGTCCGTCATAGCGATGTATTCAGACCTTACATCTGCATATATAGATATATTTAGCTGCTATAGTGTTGTATGTAGCCTAGTGGTTAAGGTGTTTGACTACTAAATCAGAGGTCACGGTTTCATGACTTGTCTCGTTCCGGATCCAAGTCGCTCCCAAGTTTATACCTAATCTGAAATTGAATTGGGTACCAGAGAAATCTAGGAAAGGAAAGGCATCCGAAAAAAGGAATTGGCCCCAGTGTTGCCATCAGTTCCATTAGGCTTAGTACCATTATGAAAAGCTTAACTTCACAGACCATGATACCTTATCAAAGGGTACAGGATGTGCTTTACTTTGTAGTGTTGTGTAGCGATTTACAGGATACATCGCGTGTATTTACAAAGGTTGACATATGCGGGCAGTAAAAGGTAATTTGCCTATAATTTAATGTACGAACTGAAAACAAAATTTATACATACGTATATATTTTTATACTCTAAATATTATGAAACGTTTTTTTGTTTTTAAAAAATTTGGACACTCATCACCTCTCACCGATAACAGAGAACCAGGCATAAACACATATCTTCTTTCTTACCACGTACTGGACATCTCATTTATTTATTAAATTTATTATTTTTAACAGCATCTTATAAAACGTACACCTCACAATATATTCAAATTAGATATGACTTCGAATTTTCTTCTTATCGAGAAAAATTGTGAATACTATTATTTTCGAGAAAGTAGAATGTTCTATTGATACAAAAATTCCGATTCTGGTCGATTCAAATATAATGTTTTTTAAGGAAATTTCTCAATTTCTACAAAAGCAGCTGTTTCGGGCCGTGGTCATTCCTTCACTGCTTTGAACAACTTTGAAACATGAGAATACCCTTCAGAAGACATATCAAACAATTAGAAAAATTTCAACAAAGTACTCCACACACCACCGCCATAATTCGTTGGAAAAATTTTGTTCGAAATGACGATTCTCTGTTAAGAGTCAGTTACACAATGCGGATAAAATGTAACCGAAATGCATACTATATATATATACATATATATGGAATTTAATGAAAGAACAAGAGCTTTTTTTAGTCGATTTAGAAGGCGATATGATAGTAGTGTTTTTATTAATAAAAGCTAAACTTTCTGAAAATTGAGATGGGATTAACTATGACCGTCCAAAATGAAGAAAAATGTCAGAAAACGGAGTAGCAATAATGGCTGGCTCGAAGAAAAGGAATATAACAATAGCCACTATGTTTGCTCTTCAAAGATTGGAATTATTAATTACATTATGCTTAAAACCATGTCCCAAAATCCAGTTACTCACTCTAGGTTACTTGAACTCCAGTTCCAGCAATAATGATGATAATGAAATTAATGTACTTACTAAATAGCATAATTACTTTGAATTTTTTTTTTGTTAGTACAATTTTCTTATTTTTCAATACAAAAAAAGTGCCGATAAATCTTATTGGCTACTATAAGTAAAAATTTGAAATTAGCTATTATCTGACTTTACTTAATGAGTAAAACTATGAATGTTATTACTCGTTTATTCGAGAACATTTTAAACATATTTTCAATGAAGTCAAATTTTCTATTAAAAAAAAAAGAAAAAAAAAAGTCTTTATCTGTAAATGCATTAATTTACGTAGGCAACGGGTTAAAAGAGAAAAACTAAAGTCTGAACGATATAAAATGAAGGTTTTTTACTAAACAATAAAAAATGAACTTCCATCATTCGCCATGGAGACACCCTCTGATGGGATTTATAATTCGTATAAAAGAAAGTCGGTTGTAATTATGCCATTTTTCACAAAATTAAATAAATGCCTTATAAGTAGGGTTCCGATTTATATGCATTAAAAATTCAATAATAGATAAAAATTATACAAAATCCTTGTGTTTTCCACCTTAAATTTTCAACATATGAATTTCTCCTATTAAATAAATTTATATTGAAAATCCAAATTTAATTACACCTATCCTTTTCAGAATTTTCAACATGAAAATTATACGGTACTTTTAACGAACAATTCAGTCTTACACCAGCGCGAAAAAAGTCGGTACTCATATTTGTTTTTGTTTTTCGACACTGTTGTTCTATCCTCGCAATACTAGAAATAAACATGTTAAGGTTTATAGAATTTCTAGAAGGTCGGAAAGTAAATATTTTATTCCGATTATTTATAATGGAAAAAAATAAATAAAAGTAAAAGTCGAATCCTTCTATTTGAATGAATATATTCTATCCGTAAAGACATATAACAATGCTAGAGCTACAATATATACAACGGAGAATAATTTTCTTTTTTTCGTTAACTGTTTCACAGAGTACTTTAAAGAAAAATTTACAATCTGTAATTAACATATAAATATATATGTTCTAACAAAATCAAATAGCTTTTTTTTTTATTATTATTATTATTATTATTACTATTGTTTAATGAATACGTTGCAAAAGACTGTCATCCAACAACAGATTTGTACATAAAGTAAAAAATGACAAACCTTTCTTAGACGCCGCATTTTCTACAGAAAATTATAAATTGAATGTAACATTTTCTCTGACTTTTGAAAATTTCAAATATATAACATTGCGTGTTTTCTTTGTAAAAAATTATTCAAAATATGTAAAAACCGTGCAAAATATACACTTAAATGCATTATTAAATGGATATATTTCAAATCTGCAACCTTTAGAAGTTTAGATATGAAATATCAAAGCGTTTACTACAAGCATAGAAATATGCGTTATATGCAAAATCTGAACCCTAATTATAAGTATGATAAAAATAGTTGCAAGTTTCATTTATAAAATGTTTGATACAAAAACGTTACAGAGTTGTCATATTACCTCTCCCGGTGTAAATATAGCACAATCATGAATATGAAAAATTAAACAAACCAATATGACTAATAAAAATTACATACAAACACAAATTTATGTGATTAAGTACATCAATTTTTACATAAAAAGAACGCATTTATGCAATTCACTATATAGACACATATACATAGAAAAAATAAACATGTAATATTAAGAGCTACGGGGACATCGGAAATACAAAAAAAGTTAAAATAAATAAAAAATTGATCGACGGTAAAATGGAAAATTTTTAAAATTCAGAAATGTCAGAAGTATCCCTCTAGAGATATTACTGACCGGATATTTCCGTCGATGCCTACGATATTTTTTTTTAAAAAGGCGGTAATTTGTCTCCTCCTACCGGCCGATATCGTTATTACCAGCAATATCTAAACTATTTGAAAAGTTGTTACTTAGACGACTCAAGACGTCTACCAGACTATCGATTTGCTGTTCGCAGTCAACATTCTACTATTGACCAGATACATCGAGTAACCTCAATAATAGAAAGAGCGTTCGAAGAAAAAAAATTTTGCTCGGCGGTCTTTCTGGATATTGAACAAGCATTTGACCGAGTGTGGCATCAAGGACTTCTACACAAGTTAAGTACCAGACTGCCTGTTAATTGATGTCGTCTACTGAAATCATACCTCTCAGACAGACAATTCCGTGTAGCTTATGAAGATGCGAGATCATCCTTCCATCCAATACAGGCAGGCGTACCCCAGGGTAGCGTCCTCGGGTCTATTCTGTATCTTCTGTATACAATAGACATACCAACAACACCAAATACTGCGATTGCAATGTTCGCTGACAACACAACAATACTGTCAGTAAGCGGCTCACAAACTGAAGCAACTAAAAACCTTCAGTATGCTTTAGACCGTGTATCAAACTGGACGGAAAATTGGAAAATCAAGCTCAATGAGCAAAAATCTATCCACGCCACTTTCGTCCTTCGTAAACGAGATCCGCGCCATGTAGTGTTCGTAAATAGACAACAAGTGCCAATCTCCGATTCAGCAAAATACTTGGGTGTGCATCAAGATGCGAAGCTGACTTGGAAAACTCACGTTGTGTTGAAAGTTCAGCAGATTCGAGAAAAAACACATGAAATGGCGACATTCCAAAATGAAGCTTGAAAACAAACGGCTCATTTATGAAACCATCGTGAGACCGATTTGGACTTATGGGGTACAGATATGGGGATGTACCAAAACATCAAATAGAAATATTATTCAAGCAGCCCAAAATAGATTCCTCCGTATGATAACCAATGCTCGATGGTTCCAGCGGAACGAATCTCTACATATCGATTTAAGAATCAAATGGATGGACGAAGTCATTAAAGACTTTGCCCATCGTCACGAAGAAAGACTCCATACCCATCCGAACCCGGAAGCATTGGACCTTTTGCTTACTACAGAAGATGCAAGACGGCTTAAACGTTTTAAACCGAGCGACCTAGTCGTGTTGTAAATTTTTATCGTTTTATGTATGTATGCGTATATAAATAGCAAGGAATAGTTATAATGAACTATACTCCTTTGCAATATGTTAATTTACTTTTAGTTATAAATGTTACTTATTTAGAAATAGTTCTAAGATTGTAATAATCATACAGTTCCCTTAAGGGGCTGTTTTACAAAAAAAAAAAAAAAGGCGGTAATAAATTGATAGGTACAATGATACATACTGATTCGAATTCGGTATATCTACCCTCATCTTACGACGATGTTCGAATTATAAATTAATTTTCGGTAATTCTTCATTTTAATTGAAATAACGAAATGTAAGTTTTTTAATTCGGATGCTAAGAAAGTGATGTTTATAACACAACCATTTTCAATTTTAGCACATCCTGAGATATTTGTTTTCATAAATTTTGTTTAAAAAAATAATTGCAAGAAATTTTTAGATTATCACAATGGGTTTGCGTTAAATCGCTATATTAAAAAATTTCATTATATTTAAATTTATAAGATGATTATTACTTAACCAGTTATTCTATTTGTAATAGGTGTTAAAAACGGCATGGTCAAGATTCTCACCGAAATGGCTCAGTATTATATGCGCAGCAAAAAATTTCTCTCTGATAAATATGTTATACAATCTTTAGGAGCTAAAATATGCTGTTTAGTGTACTTTATGTAACAAATAAGATTGAAGTTAACTAAAAATACTTCCACAGAAACCGTAATCTACGGACACTTTCGCAATAAAATACGGCGACATACCAAAAAAAAATTTGAAGTAACTGCTGGAATGAAATATTCTCGTTTTCTAGATTACCTTTAAATAAATGATATGCGCTCTAAAAGATCATTCATCAGTGCAGGTGCATCTTTCTGGTTAAAAATCCATATCGATCTTTGCTGAAATAACACAGCTAATCTTAAACAAATCACAGTAGTGGTGCTTTTTACGATATTGTACTAAATATGACGAACAAAACAGATATAGGCAGTTGACAGCTTGAGTATCCACGGGGGATCCATCCCTGGACAGTTTGAATATCAGTTTTACCAATCCTGTTTTTAAAAACGGCAGTTATCATCTCGAATTTTAGTACCTTAGAAAACGTCGCGACTTTAACAGATTTATTAGATAAATATGTTAAAAAAGTAATTTTTATTGGTAAAAAAAACACTGATCCGAGAGGAAATTTACTTGATATATATGATATTTTTTAACTTTTATTACATTAAAATCAATAAGCCAAAATTAATTTAAAAACACTCTAATACTGGAATTAAGTCAGTGGAGGCTATCGTGATTTTTTGATATAAACGCTGCAGGAAAAATGATTACTAAAACAATTTGGTACCAATTTTCCGTTGGACATTATAATTCTAGAATAACAAATTCGGAATTCATGTTTCGTACCGCTTTTTTGATAACTGTTTTATCTAATTATGTTCGTATTTAAATTAACAATTCGGAATTCACCGTAGTTTTTTTTGATAATTTTTGATTAAATTGAAACCACAACGAATTAGACAAATATAGCGTTCGTTTGTGAATTTTAGATCTTAGAAAATAAGTTTTTACTTAACGGATAATATTTTAAAATTACAAAATAATTAATTTGAAATTAAGATTAAAAGTTACATATTAAAAATGAAATGCCCGCAGATAGTCCTATTAAATTATTGATATTCCGTTATGTTAAAACCTGATCATTATATGTACACTTTTATTACAGTATAAATTTTCACCAAGCATAAACACTTTTTAAGAAATGCTGAACTTTTAATGGTGACAAACAAATATGCGTACAAAGAAACAAAATTATTCCATATATTTTTCAAAATTTTCAGTCTTTATTAAAATTTTAAACTTCGTTTTTAATAAAAATATTTTATCCTCCCGACATTAAATATTTTATTTTAAATATTAAATAATAAGCTAGTATTAAGCGGTTTTAAACGGAATATTACAATTAAACGCGGGAAAAAAATGAAAAAAATTACTTGCGTGTACATTGCAAAAAACTGCATCCAAACCTAAATTTCCCCAAAAATATGTCAACAAAATTACTTGAAACAAACTGAAACAAACTCTTTATATATACGAGCTTTTTGTAATTACAATTGTCTAAATTAATCCCGCAAGTAATTAATCTCTTTTCCTCTAGCCTCGTTACATCCTCGTTATCCGTTGTTATACATTTCTAACAGTTCCGTATTGTTCTATCTTAATAAACTTTTTATACAATTCTAGCCATAAATCTTCTCGCTTTGATCTAATCTTTAGAAAGTCCTTCGTTTACAATATTCCGTTTTCTTCCAAAAGCTCCCATATGCCTTTTTGGTTTGGTTACTATTATGTTTTTTTTTATTTAGATGTTTGATTGCAGAACTTAAGGTTCCACTTAAATTGCTACCGACGCTGTTGAATTTAAAATAATTATACTTCGTAAAAGTGGAACAATCGAAAGTAAGAAACTAGAATCATCTGTTTCAATCGTCATTTTCACTCTGCCGATTTCAGTGCAGACTCATTGCTGTTTGCTAGGCTAGAACGGTGCAGAAACTTTTTATCCATGTATTATTCCCGGCCATCTCGAAAACTAAGCTAACGACGTTAAATTTGACACGGATATGGAACTTGTTTCTCCCCGCTTTCTCCATAAGTCCGAATTACGCTATCACTTTTTGAAGTAGAAAATCTCCCGCCCTGTATTAAATAGAAAATCATCTTAAAATCCTTGCCCGAGATTGCATCATCGTATCATTGAAATAGTGTGTTACTTTTTCCCGTAATTTCGATTCTATTCGATTTAATTAAAATTTTTGATTATTTCCACAGAACGAAGTATTGGGAACAATCCAAAATGATTGAAGTTATTATTGATGAATCTGGATTAACGTTGCAATATTACGGCCATACGGTTGTCGCCATCGCATTCGGTAAATTACGAGGAACGACATGCGGACTTTGTGGCGATTTTAATGGAGAGACCAGTAATGATCAAACTGACGGATTATGCGTAGCGCTCGATGAACATTTTATTCTATGATGCTTCAGCCAACAGAACAATAATTAATAAGAAAATAAATAGTATATTTTTTTAAATAAATTTATTTATACATTAAATTTAACTTTTTTTTCCTATAAATATTATATACGTAACATATAAAATGTAATAATAAGAAAATTACTTATAAAAACATAACGTGTATTCTTTCATTATTTCTGTATTTGTTTTGCTGCAATTCATTTTCCCATACGTAACAGTTCACAAATTATCACGAACCCCTATAAAATAAAATGTATTATAATTTATCATTACATAACAAGAACTTATAAACTGTTTTCAGTTTACAAATTAAAATGTAATTATAAAAATATACATTTGTTATGCTATCTTAAAAATAGTAACTATAAATGTTAAATGATGAAATGTTGAAATAAAAATGAGTTACGCGCACAAAGTCGTTAAAATATTGCTAGTAAGTTAATTTCGTGCCATTATACATAATTCTGTTATAGCGACTTATAGAACTAAACAACAATATATAAATTATTAATCTGATACAAGCTCACATAAACACACTGGCAAATCAAAAACAATATGACCGGACAAACTTAAACATGGTGGCCGCTCAAATATAATTTTTAAATTCCCGGTTTTACTGGTCCAAATCCTCCCGATTTCCTGATTACTAGAATTGTACTGAATGAAGAATGGAAATTTTTTGTTTCTATTGATAATATTTGATCGCCGCAGCACACTTGTTATATGAATAAAACAGAATTTCATAATTTATTCTTGAGTGTGAAGTACAGTAAAAAATGCATTCACTTTTTAACGTTTCAAATGATTTTTGCTTATTGAAAATATCCTTTTTGGTTTACTTTTTTCCCCGGTTTTACGACAAAATTCCCGGCTTATTCTCGATTTCCCGGTTGGGTGGCCACCCAGTACTAATATAATATGCTGACATGTTTCCCTCAAAACTTGCAATCGCATCTACGTTCAAACTCAATCATACACACGCACTAGCACTCCAGTTCCCCAAAAACTCCACTGGCAAGTAGTTATAAAATTTGAAGAGACAAGAATATTAAATGTACTTAAAATAAACGAACAATCTCAGCAATATACAAGCTCAGTGGATATGTGAACGGAGAAGTAGAATTGTAGTTCAGTTTATTGTGCCCAGCAGTCGACTGAGATCTTTAAAATTATGACAACTCAAGATGTCACGCTGCACTTATCTAAAATGTTATTGTAATCACTCAGTAATGCTTCCACTGAAAAACGTGAAAGCTGCTGTGTCTTAGCTTCCCCCGTATGTGAAACAACACCTTTTTCCGGTAGTTAAATGATGAAACTTTAATACCGATTCTTTTCAATAAATATGGAGAAATTATCTCTCCATGAAGTATTTTATACAAGAAGCAGACCCCAGCAACACGTATGCGACCCGCGAGTCTTAAAATTAAATGTATCTAATGAATCTGTGTAAACTGCATTACTTGGAAGATACTTGGCACGTTTAAAAAATAAATGCTCTAATCTGGACCACTTCTATTTTTTTGATCATTATTTTAGAAGAGCGACTCCAAATAATAGCTGCAAACTCTTATAATGAGCGGACTAAACTGGTATATAATGTGACTAATGTATCTTCAACAACATAGTTTTTACAAAAAAAAAAAAAAAACATCCTTCTTGCCTTATTAATCATATTTAATAAATAAGTACTGAAAGTGAGTTTGGAATCAAAAATTACCCTTACATCCTGAATTTTATTTTTAGTTTCCAGGTAGACGTTCCTTATACTGTAAGTCGATGTAATTGCCTTAAATTTCCGCGTAAAAGTAATATGATAACACTTTCATGTATTTAACGGCAGTCTATTTTTTATACAAAATCTTTTGAAATTTTCGATATCTACTTGTAGTAGCGATACATCATTGCTGTTTTTTATTTCTTTAAACATTTTCGCATCATCTGCGTACAACAATATATTAACGTTATGTATTACGGGGGGGTAAATTATTAATGTATAAATAAAAACTGAAGAGGTCCTAAAACTGATGAGGTCCTAAAACTGAACCTTGCGGAACTCCCGATGTACAGTAGAAACACGCAGATTTTGCATTACCGAATTGAGCATATTACTTCCTGTCTGAAAAGTAATTTAAAATAATTGCAGTAATTCTCTGGAAAACCCGAATTCGATAAGTTTGTTTATTAGAATATTGGGATCAACTTTATCGAACGGCTTCTCAAAATCTGTATAAATTACATCTACTTTAGAAGACAAATCCATCTTTGAAGAAATATACTCAGTATAGTAGGTCATTAAATTAGTAACTACAGAACATCATTCCATAAATCCCCATGTTGCTGCGGGGAAATATTGTTTTTGATTAGTGCATATAATTTTTTATAAAGAATGTTCTCGAAAATTTTACCTGGTAATGGGAGAATGCTAATAGGTCTATAGTTGGTAATGTCATTTAATTTATAATCTTTTGGAATTGGTGTGATCTTAGAAATTTTCCATGCCTCAGGATATATACAGGTTTGGAGAATAAGGTATTGTAAATATAAAACAGCGGAACTACGGGAAATTCACGAAATGCTTTAATATTTTTACTTTGCCAACAGCCGGTTAAGGATGAAAAATAAAATATTTTTTGCGCATTTAAGACTTCATGGTTGTTAACGTTAAATGTAAGACTTTTGGTAGATACCTTGCCAAATAAAATAAAATTTGACGTTTTTAATAGGAAAAGAAAAAACGCTCGCAAATAATTTTTCAGGCGAATTAATTTACGTGGCGATCAAAACTAACTAACCGACAAAGGGAACAACAAAACTTATGTCATATCAAGAAAGGAATGTTTCTTACTAACAAGAAGACCCCGTACGACGACCTTGGGGAAACGAATTTTTTCGATTTTTGATGTAGCGGTATGTGTAAAATATTAAGGTGCAATACTCAAATATAGTCGAGAAAAACGAATTTAAAATCCCCCTCCCCCTCACTTTATTTATAGATTATATGTAAGTTATATAACATTTCGCTTGAAATTGCCGTGGCCAAAGTTGTAACGTTCGTAACAGGTACATTCATATACACGAATTCCAATGCAGCTGTGCGCTTTCATTAATTTTTTTTTATATAAATACTTATAATTAATTCATTTATTTAAAAAGTAAATAAATAATTTATTTACTTACTTATTTATTAATTTTTTTATTACTTACTGTTTTTTTTTCAATTATTTTTTTTATTACAAACTTCATTTCTACCATTCACGTCACAGCTAGATCAATCTTTAATTATCGTAAATAATATTTAAATTATTTTTTTTATTATATTCAAATAGTAATAACTTTATTAAAAAGTAAAATTATAAAAATATTAGACGTGAAATAGTAGAAATGAAATTTATAATAAAAAATCATTGAAAAAAACAATAAGTAATAAAAAAATTAAATAAACGAGTAAATAAATTATTTATTTACTTTTCTAATAAATAAATTAATTATAATTATTTATATAAAAAAAAGAAAAGAGAAAAAACGAAAGCGCACGGCTGGATTCGAACCCGCATATGCGAGTTTATGTGTCATACCACTTAGGCCACGGCAATATTTCAAGCGATAGGTTATATTTATATGTAACCTATATATAAAGTAGGGGAAATTTTAAATTCGTTTTTCTCGACTATATTTGAGTATTCCACTTTAATATTTTGCACATGGCATACTACCATTACACCAAAAATCATTGAAATTCGTTGCTCCAAGGCCGTAGGCCGTACGGTCTCCTTGTAAGTAAACGAAGTTAACTCTCGCAATCCTAATTATAATTCCAATTGTTTTTTTATCGTTTTTACTCAACTAAGAACAACTATCCCAAACATATTTTTAACCAATCTTCATAAACAGTATGTAGAATGGTAATGCAGAAGAATATTGGAATTCAATTATTCAAAATTGACGAATCAACACAAAAATACGTTTTAGTTTTCTCTTCTGCAACTAAATAATTATTGCATATACACATATATATGTATGTCACCATTCAGTAGATAGACAACTAGCGTAAAATAATCACCTTTTTTCATCTAGAAAGTGCTTTAAAACACAATAGATTACTGAATTTTTTGTTTATATGCAAAACTGTTTTAGATCATTGCAAGACCTGATATTTCATTGAACTTTTCTGCATTTTACAGCTGAAGTAAACATTCTAAACATATTCTTAAGCTAACATTTACACGTGTATTTTGTTTTAAATTAATAATTGATAATGCGAACAGCATAAAAATGAAAAAGCTGAACATAATATTTGTTAATAAAGAAGAGAACTTCCTGCAGTAATTGACTGGCTCATAATGCTTTTTGATATATATATATATATATATTTTTTTTTGATATGTTTAAAAAATATATATGTTTTAAATATAATAAAAGGCTCAATAATTATTTTTATAAAGTAAAATAGTTACTGCATTAATAACTTACACAATGATATTGTTGATTGGAATGTGAATTAATTTTACGAAAAAACCAATAAAGCCCATTATACAGAAACCAATAGCAGTGGCAACAGCAATTTTTTGAAATTCTGTAAAATAAAATCTCACTTTATAAAAAATCTTTAAAACAACTAAATTTTTACAAATAAAAATAAAAATTACAAAAATATAATCATAATGAAATGCTAGTTGCAGAATGGCCCATTTTCAATATTTGTATTTTGTATATGCATTACAGTTCGAATAAGATAGAAATATAAACATTAGTAATCGGTAAGCTGATGTATTAAATATACAAATAAAATAGCAGAACCACCCTTTCTGTTTGTCATTTAACGTCTGTTATTTCTGTACTATTCAAAAGTGATCATGATAATGATATTTCGAGATTTACAATAAGTTGTTATAAAGGATAGTTTGGTATTACTTTGATTTATATTTATAGTTGTTTTTACCGTGGCATATATTAGAGAATAATGATGTCAAACACAGTATATAAATGCTTCAGTATTAAATAAAATCAGATTCTATAATAACTGAAAGTATAACTAAATTTTAAATTTTTTAAAAATGATAAACATTTGAAGTTCCATTCAGTGTTTTTAAGCCCGTAAAAAATATTACAGAAACTATACCTTTCCTATCCGGTTTAGTACATCGTTTTACTAAACGTATGGAATCTTTCGCGAATTGTCTTCCAGGCTCTATAACTTTAGATACTTGATCCATCTTTTATTTTTTATTTTTTAACGCACTAGAAAAACTATACAACTTCACTGCTAGCAAAACACAAAAGAGGTTTCCAAATGAATATGACGTTACTTTCGCTCAATCAAAATACAAACTTGCCAACATTTAGAAGATGTGTACGAAATTGTTATAATTTTCTTTATTGTCTTTTCGGATTCGTATTTCTTGTTGAAACAAAAAAGTGTAAAATTTAACTTTTTAAATTTCACTAATACCGATCACTATAAAATTATATTCCTATTTTAACTAATGAAATTTTTACAGAATTAACTGAAAAATAATCATAAATAAATATAAAATATATTAAAATTTACATTTACAACTCAACCGTAATATATAAATACAATATTATTCTGATATTTATTTAAATAATATTTTGAAAACAATGAATTAATTTTAGACTTCGTATTTACATGTGCGAAATACGCTGAAATTTTTACAATACTTTAATGCTCGTTTTTTTTTTAAGATTATCATTTTTAATTAATAAATAATCATTTAAAAATTGACGTCAAGTTCTTTCAAATAATGTTGATGTTAATTGTCACAGGTGTAACAACTTGTTTAGTATATTTTATACTTATTTATGATTATTTTTCAGATAATTCTGTAAAAATTTCATTAGTTAAAGTAGGAATATAATTGTATAGTGATCGGTATTAGTGAAATTTAAAAAATTAACTTTTACACTTTTTTGTTTCAATAAGTATAAATGCTAAACGACAATAAAGAAAATTAAAACAATTTAGTACACATCTTCTAAATATTGGCAAGTTCGTATTTTGATTCAGCGAAAGTAATGTTGTACTTATTCGATGATCGTTTTAAGTTATTCTTCAGATTGGATAACTTTATGGTGTAATGAAAGGGGTAAGGGCGTTGCTAGCCGATGAGCCATGGAGGGGCAAAATGAGTTGCCAGCGGCCAGGAGGGCAAGATGATAGAAAAAACATATGAATTATAGGAAAAATAAAATTTATAAGTTGTAAAGGCTTAATATTTTATTAAACAAGAATAAAATCATTAATTAAAACATCATTTTTGTGGGTTTCTGGCAAATTGTTTACGATTAACGCGCCTATGAATACTCATCATGGCCAGTTGATTAAAAAGTTTCATGGCTCCAGGGGGGAGCAGCTGTCTCCTCTGTCCCCGCTGACAACGCCCATGGAAGGGGGTATCTTATTTTATTTGACTTCTCTCTGACTTTGTTTCTGGTTTTTTTTATGAGAATTTGTTTTTTGTTGGTGGTGGATGGTTCTCTGTTTGATATATTTACTATTATAGTGGTTTCCCTGACATTCATACAGTTTTTGGCTTTGTGATGTTTTATTTTACATATGAAACATGCAGGGTCATCTGTATTTATCAAAATCTTTTGATCATAGTCGCAATAGTTTAATACAAAATTTGTAGGGATGTTAATCACTTTGAAATTGAAAATATAAACCTGTCTCCACCAATTAATTATGTGTACAAATTCAGTATCAGTTGGGTTTATTCTTAAAATTGAAATAGGTGATGCGAGTTTAAACCCTAGCTGCTGTATTAGATATTTTCCGATTTTTGAATTTGGGATAGTCGCTGATACACTTGAAAATATAAGTTCTGTTTCTGGACTTCACAAATGTCTTGCTTTAATTTGCTGTTGTAAGACTGCTATGAATGCATCTGTTGACATAAAACTATCTACAATTTGTAACTGTTTTATGAAACCATTCTTTATTAAACATCTGTGTTTCAGTAACATCCATTGATTTCATATCCTTTTCACATTCATTGAACCATGCAAGTCTTATTTTCTTCGTTTTCATGAATTCATATATTCTCTTGGTTAACATGTCCTCTTGCATTCTGGTAATATGCCCGTAAAATAATAATCTTCTTTTCCTTATTGATATGGACAATGGTTCAATTTTTCTATATAGTTTGTCGTTCAAAACCCATTTGAACTGTCCATCATTCCATTTAACTCCTATAATCTTTCTCAGGATTCTCCATTCCCTTATATCTAATTTATTTGTTAATATTTTCTTGTTTAGATTTAACGTTTCTGATGCATATAACCCTTCTGGTTTTACAACTGTAGCATAGTGTCTTAGTTTTGCTCCTATGCTCATTGCTTTTTTATCGTAGACATTTTTCACTAAGTGATATGCCCGATCTAATTTACGTATTGTACTATTCATTGCTTCTTCTTCTAGTCCATTTTGTTGTATAAATTCCCCTAGATATTTAAACTTTTTAATTCGCGTTATTTTTCTAGCATATGTATTAAAATAACCTGGGCTGTTTTTAATATTTTTCATGTACTTGGTTTTTTCAACAGCTATTTGAAGGCCTACACATTCCGAGACTTTTATTAGTTGGTTGATCTTATTCGTTGCTGACGTTAAATCATTAGCAAAGATAGTTAAATCATCCGCGAACGCCAAACAGTTGACATATACTCCTTTATTCTTAGTACCAAGTCTGAATTTATGTTTGTTATCCTCTTCATCCATCAGAATTCTCCATTCTCTGATAATTTTTTCGAAAATACAATTAAAAAGGATTGGCGATAAGCTATCTCCTTGTCTTACACCCGTAACAATCTCAAATAGATTTGAGATTTCTCTTTTAAATTTAACCCTGCACTTTGTGTTGATCAAAGTTTGCTTTATTATATTTCTGGAAGTATCGTCTAATACAAATTGTTCTAAAACGTCAAACACCGTACTCCTATCGACTGAACAACTATAATTTACGAAGCTAAATATCCTAAACTATATACTCAGCAATTAAATGAAAACACAACGAATTTACAAAATTGTTTTCCATTTACAAATATTTTCATTTTGTATTTTAAAATGGAAAATTATAATGTTATTCTCACTTTTAACATTAAATTTAAACGAAATTTATTTTTCAACTAAGATTTTAACATAGTTCCGGATACAAAATAAACTGCCGTAGCTATTTACGTTGTACTATTTTTAATAAATAATTATTCTTTCAATGTGCAACATCGCATTTTACAGTGAACGTTCGATCATTTTCGGATTTGCGTAGTGCTATCGTGCCTCATCGCAGATTGTGGAATTGTGCATAGCGATAGGAGTTTAGCAATACCGCACTTATGTTTATTTATAGTTGAAAAATGATAACAGTTATTGTAACTGAGTAGTAATTCCTCCGGATTAAACGCAATAAATTAAACTTCGAAAATGTTTAACTTGTACATTTTTGAAAATGTTAATAGAAGTAATTGAAAAAATTTAATGAACTTGCGACCTTGATAAAATTATAAAAATACTTCCGTTTTTTTTTTTTTTTTGCAAGTGCCGGTAATGAAAAATCTTTTTTCTATAAAAAAAGATTGTTTTAATTTTTCAAAAAATTATATTGGTATGCATTTAATTGTCAGCGATACGACATGGGTAGGATAAAAAAATAATAATTCATCAACATGTGGAAGGCATTTTCCAGATATGTGAAAGAACCGTTAGAGCGCAAATTAGCATTAAGAAAAAACAGAAAGGAATCGCAGGAAAATAATTGTGCTAATGCGCAGTTAAGTTGCTTTTGCCAATTCGGGCCGAAACACTTGTTTAATAAGAATGAAAACTGTTCGGAAGAGACTAACCAAAATAAGAATTGGAACGATTCAGCATTCATTAGGGATCAGCATTTTTGGTTAGAAGCAGCCGGATTAGTATGTTTTACTTATTATAAATAAATTTTTTGATTGCATAGCGCGTAATAATTGTGTTAATAAAGTAGCTATTATACGCTCTTTTTTCTTATGGTTTTTGTAGGGTAGTGTTTTTGGATTTGGTTGGGTTATCAGTCAAAACCTTTACCTGAGACAAAAACACTTAATAGATGAAAAATGGAATGAATATAATAAACGCTTTTCTTTTCTACGAAGTCTCCTCTCGAAAAAGACATTATTGGCACATCCTGGTGATGAAATTAAGTCGATAGAAGGATTAAATAAAGAGTTTCCGTGCGACGAAGATGGACGTGTATTTGGACCTAAAACGTCAGAAGAGGTATTGATAGAATTTTGCAGATTATTACGTTCACGTTATGTATTTCATGTATTCTAAAATTTCTTTGAAAGTCGGTGTATTTTATTTTTACTGCATATTTATTCAAGTACATAATATATGTCGAATTTCACCGATTCAAACGATTAATTCAGCTTTATTACGGTCGATTGATTTTATATTTGTTAAAATTATCAAAATTTATATATTTTTGTGCCGAGATTTTTTGAGGTGGATCTTTTGTATTATTACCATTAATTTTACAAAATAAGTTTAAAATCGGTAAATGTCGGTTATCGTGACTGGGTAGTACATTCTTCTGTTATTCTTTAGCGAAAATGATTTTAGCTTATCTTAGGTTGTATTAAAAATTTTTAACAACACATTTTTAAATTAAAAAAAAACTGTGTTGGTACATTTACGAATTTATGAAGAATTTCGAAATTAAAAAGATTGGTTTATCGTTATATGCGAATTAAGGATGGATGTAAAGGCTGTTAATATCTTCATTTGCTATGAAAATGCGAAGGGCACTTCATTGTATACTTCGCTTTCGAAAGAAATTTTGGCGAGTGGTTGTCGATTGTTTTCTTTTGTATTGCTTACAGTTTAGTTGGAATGGAAAATTAATAAAAAAGACAATCAGCAACACTCGTTGATTTATATTTTGAAGGCTAACAGTTTTATGTACGTTGTATTTGTTAATGATAAATAGTGATTTTTTAATGGAAAATATTTTAAAACTGAAAACAAAATGTATCGAATCCCTAGGCTATAGCGGAAGCTGCTGATGGACTCATCTCTGCTCATAACGACGCTATTGCTGCGATGGAAAATAGGATTGGTGTTCGTTTAATGAATAAAAAGCGGTATCGAAAAGCTGTTACTCATTTTTCCGCTGCATCTACATTAAATAATGCAGCGGCAATGTTTAATTTAGCTCAGTGTTATGAATTGGGCTTAGGAACTAAACAAGACTTTAAAAAAGTAAGAATAGTACAAATTTAAATAATTATTATTAGCTTTTTTTTGTAATTGAAATATTTTGTATTGTACGGAGATAAATTTTTTCGTATCTAAATATTTTTTTAAATTTTCATATGTAACATAGAATTTTATACTAATGTGTAATCAGTTATAAACTTGATAAAATGAAAAAAAAAAAAAAAAGACCTTAAAATGTTTTATTTGAGTTTAATCTGGATCGTTTAGTTAAAAAATTCAGTAAAACTATTAATATTTAAGCATACTATGTATATTACAAGAGATTCAAAACAGTCAACCTTTGCTGAAACCAGGATTTTATTATGTTTGGAAATTAACAATTTTGAATAATTCGTTATTTTTTTGCAAATAAAATTAAGAATTAGTGTCTTAGTAAAAATAACATTTAAAGTATTTCAGAGTAGATAATGTATTGAAAAATAAGATACACTAATGGTTTTTGTAAGTACATTTTTAAAGAGATAAATTAAGATAATACATACTCTTTAGTTATAAGAAATAACAAGTTTTATTACTTAAAATCTCAAACCAATTTGTGAAGGTAGAAGAATTGTCGTTATTTTTTTTCCTTTCGTTTTATTTATTTAATATATTTAACAATTAATGAGATCTATCTGTTTTCATCGTCAAAAAGATGATTCATTTTAGTCCCGTTATATAAAGTGTCTTTATAGTACGATTTATATTTGTTTTTATAATTATAATTTGTGTAAAATGCGTATAGTCTTTTTTTTTTTGTTTGGAATACAATTATTTCAAAAAAAAAAAATTAAAAAATATTACCCCGATATGTTTCGAAGTTCAAGTTTTAGTTCACTATCGTTGTGGAAAATTTTAACACCGAAACACGTGTCATTGCTTTTTATGTTATCCCTTTTTTTTTTTTTTTTTTTTTTTTGGTGAATTATCCTATACTCCTGATAATCGTTTTGTGCCTTTCCACATAATTGGGGATCTTAATCAGTGTTAAATTTCTGTTAAATTATTTACTTCGCTATAAACATTTGAACTGTAAAGCATGCGCAACGGAGTAACCGCAAAATATATGATCGATAATTAATTTTAATTTATAGTATTTAAAGTGTAATTCATTCGTTTTCTAGAATACGTTAAATATAAAGTAACTCAATACTACCCGGAACTGAGAACTAAAAATTTTATAAAATTTCAATGAGATTACGTTACAATTTTAAATATATGTAATTGTTGAATTTTTACGTCTTATGTAATGCGAATGCTTTTAAGTAATTATTCTCTCATTAGCTTTCTTGTATTACTTTTGGATTTATATGGTGTTAAATTTTGTCGTCCGACTAAAAGTGGCATGTATAGATAGTTTACCTCAATTTTAAAATAGAACTTATTTTTTCTTGTATCGTTAATAATGACTTATTTTGTCGAATACACACTTTCTGTCACGCGTTAAGGAATTTTAAACGTATATTTGAAAAAATGATGATTTGGTGGAGATCCTTCTTTTACGATATGAAGTTAATACGTTATCGATGAGAAAGACAGAAAAAGATAACTAAACCTATTTTTGTTTTTTTTTTGTATCTTAATATTTTATTTTGTTTTTTATGTACATGTAGAATTATATTAAAAGCTGATAGTGTTTTTTATTGAAATAGGCTGCTCACTACTATCAAACCGCATCCAATCTAGGACATGCTGATGCTATGTATAATTTGGGATTGTTTTACACCCATGGCTGGGGTGGATTACCATTTAATAACAAAGAGGCCAAAAGGTTGTTTGAAAAAGCTGCAGAACTTGGTCAACCGGACGCGAAAGCGATAATTGATCTTCGCAACGACGAACCGCCTTCTTTATGTTACCAAAATGATTATTATTATACTCCTAATGATTCCAATAAAAATATCACCGATATATCGTACGTTATCGAATCGATTAAAAATTTATCGGTATTGGGAAGTGCCGAGCAACAGCATGATCATAAGAATTTCGTAAAATGTAAATCATCTTCTACGGAGAGTACTGGATATTCATCGTCATCTGGCAACGGAATTTTATCGGTCTACTCCAATTCATCCTCGTTCAGTTCTTGGTCATCAGAAGAAACTGACCACTGTAATCAGTCGGTAGCCGATAATTTTTCTGGTAATTTTTTTATTTTAAAAAAAGAACAGCAAATAGATTTAAAAAATTATTATTTGGAGACATTTATCGCGAAAATTTATATTTAAATTATTACCACTGTCCTGCGGGCTATTTTAGAATGATGGCCTCAACTGGAAGCCACTCATTAACCTTTTCCATCTATATTTAATCTTTTATACTGCTCCAAGATTTTTACATGTTTTTTTCTTATAATGTTTGTGTTTCCGAATCGTTTAAAAGAACGCTCCGAATGAAATATCGTTTTTCGAAATTTACATACATACACTTGTATAATATTTACTTTTTTTTTAAAAATAATTTCTTACCTATAGTTCTATCTTCATTCTAATGTTAGTCAGCATCGTCAATATGCGTATTTTTTCACTTCATTCAGTACTCCTTCGATTCTATTTATTAATTCTCTCTATATTTGTATTCTCTTCTCCTTGTTTTTCAGTTATTTTCATCACCTTTGTTTTCCTCGAATCAATCAAAACACTTTACACCCTTTTTTTTAACCTCAACGTTAGTTTATTTAGTGATCAAATTTCTTAAGGCGTTATAGTTTTTCGTAAAACAGGGATCTCAGTACTGTTCTGTCATTGACCTGCAAACGGTGAAGTACATTTTTCATTACCGCTACCAATATAAAACTAAACTGATGAAATGCTTCAGAAACAAATACTATAAAAATTGTTAACAGCTTTGCAGTTAGTGTACACATTCATTTGTTAAGCCCGGTAAGAATTTTTGGGGGTACTTGTAACTGTGTGTGGTATATATTATAGAAGCGTTTATATATATAATTTTTATGTTTACAAATGTTATGGAAATTAGGCGTCCACTGTTTAAAAAAGTATGTTTATGGGTTCATTGAAGTATATGGTATGTAAAAAAAAGAATAACTTAAGTTGACATTGGTAAAAGGTGATCAATATAAAGTTAAAATGTTAACATTTTTTTTTTTTTCTTTTAAATTATTTCCCTCCAATGAAAATTTTTTTAAAAATTGTTTAATGTTTCGAGAATGTTGTCGAAGTCTTATAAATGCCTAATGTTGATTCGTTAGTTGTTATTGGAAAACTAAAAAAAAAAAATTTTCATTCGTAAAGCTCTGATGCTGAAGGTTTAAAAATGATATCCGAACTGCAAGTGCATGTCGAATTGCGGATTTTAAATGAAAGAAACAGTAAAATTACCGATTTTTTCATACAAAATTGAGATATGTTCGATACGCTAGAATTTACACAGTATGTGTTAAAATATATATATATATTTTGAACATAAATGATTAAAATTATAGATTATCTTGCGTTCCTAAAAACAAAAAGTGATTTATACTCTATTGCCTAACTTGTTTATGAACTAATCCTGGAATACAAACATAAGTAAGTACTGTAGTAGTACTGTACATACAAACATATTTTTTTTTACGTTTTAGACGCATGTATGTCTTAAGTAAATAAATACTGTATTTTTTTCTATTACGTACTATCTTTTATATTCTTGTTAAATACGTTACAATACACAATAATGTAAATTTCAGTAAACTGTACATACATTATTATTTCCCATTAGCGGACACTTCTTAATACCGGACAAATTTTTTGGTTCCGCAATTGTCCGCTATTCAGAAGTTTCACTGTATATCCTTTTCGACTGCGGATATATATCCGCCGGAGTTAAGTATCTCATATCTGTCGCTATCTTCGGCTGCGTATTCAACTCCAATTCCGTGTAGTACTCTCGGAACGCAATTCGATAAATTATGTATTCGAAGAAATTTAAAAAACATAACCTTTTGATTTTCAGAAATAAAATATTTTCATGTAATTTATGTACTAGTATTTTATTAATAACGATACCGTTTTTATGTTTTATTTACGCAGGAATTTGTTATGAAAACGGAATAGGCGTTAAACGGGACCTGGATAAGGCAGTTTCTCTTTATACAACCGCTGCGTACAATGGGAGTTCGGAAGCGTTGTATAACTTGGCTGCTTCTTATGAAGCCACTATGCCATCAGGTATGAAGGTTCATAATAATTTTAACTTTTTTTGCATACGTATCAGATTGGGGTTTCGGCGCCATTTTTTTGATTTAATTCCATTTTTGTTAAGTTTCGATCATTACATCAGTCAAAAATGTGACCGATAGTGTATTTCTATTTCGGTTTCAAATTGGAGAATTTTTATGGATTCAGCAGTTCCTAAGGGGGGCTATATTGGTGAATGCTTCCGTTTACTCGCAGAAAGCTGTCCAGAAACAGGCGCGTGTGTAGTAAAGAGTAGCATGTTACCAATCGGTTTAGTTCATTTTTCGCCGTGTTTTCTGGCTGCTCAAAAACGGGTTTGCGTCGGTCGTTTTTTTTTTTTTTTAATTTTTGAAAAAGTATGACTTTCGTTGTTTTGCAGTTATTACGCTGTTTAATTGGTTGTTTTCGTTGATTCATTATCATTCCGTTCATTTTCCATAAATGTGTATAAATTCTGGTGTGTATATATATATATATATATGTATATATCGATAATAATAACATGTACGAGGGACGTTCCAAAAGTAATACCCGATGCGCGATAAAATGATAACACTGCAACGCCGCGAAACGAAACTCCGTACATATAAAATATTTGAGTGTCCGCACACACTGTAAAAATTTCGAGCATGTAGCTTCAGTATGGTTCGAGAACGCGTTCTGTAAACATGGAAGTTCCGTTGTCAACTTATACGATTATGGAACTACGAGCAGGGGGAAGCGTTGTTGGACAGGATAGTCACAGGGGACGAAACCTGGGTCCACCATTACACCCCCGAATCGAAACGTGCGTCTATGCACTGGATTCCAAAAGGTGAGCGACCGCACAAGAAAGCGAAAGTCCAGTTTTCTTCCGGGAAAACCATGGCGACAGTGTTCTGGGATAATGAAGGTGTTCTTCTTGTCCGATATTTACCGAGTGGACACACAATAAACGCGGCGTATTACTGCAAAATTTTACGAGATCTCCGTGATGCTATCCGACGGAAGAGGCCCCGTAAATTTCGTGGGAAAGACCGAAGTTCGGTGCTGCTTTTGCACGACAATGCGCGCCCTCATTCAGCTCGTGTAACGCAAGAGATACTGGCTTCCTTTGGATGGACAATATTCCGGCACCCACCGTATTCGCCAGAACTTGCCCCAAGTGATTTTTGGCTGTTTCCCCTCCTGAAACAGCACTTGAGAGGGCAAAGGTTCACCGCAGAGGACGATGTGCGAGACGCTGTCCGCGCGTACTTGCGCGGAAAACCGACAGAATATTACGCTGCAGGTATTGGAAAACTAGTGTCACGCTACACCACGTGCCTCAACCGTGGTGGCGATTATGTAGAAAAATAGTATAGCTCAAATATTGTATAATAAACGTGGTTTCATTGCGTTTCGGTATTTTTTGTTTGTTTACGGATGCAACGGGTATTACTTTTGGAACGTCCCTCGTAGATACATCATAACATAGGTAGTTTTTTTCTATCAACCAAATCAAAATGTGTGCATGTTGCAGTTCTTTTTTTTTGTCATTCAGTGGAATATATCAAACAGCGTACATTTCCAAAAACATGATGTTTAACAATGAAATCCATTAAATATTTCAATTTTTGTTTGAATACACGCGCGGTAATGTCATGACTATTCGATGATAATTGTCCAGGTAATAAAATTTCATCCCGTGTAGGATTGCTTGCAAAAATAATAAACATATCTGGGCTGCCACATGTGAGAACATATATATCACTGCATCTTGCGCGTATTTATGCATGTGCCGTGCATTCTCTGTAAATGTGGTCAGTAATATGATCACTTTCTTCAATGCATTTGGATTCACATTGCCATCATTAACAACTACATCTTGTAAATGAATTTATTCCTCTGAACGTAACTTGGTTTGATTTGGTCAAATGTAGAGGAGTTGTTTGGTTTCGATTTTTAGCGTTTTCACGAATCATCAATCGATATGAATAGTAATTCATGGTACCAACTTTCTTATTCGTTTCATATCTATTTGTGCATTTCTCAGTTTGATGTTAAAAATATATATATATATATCTTAGAGACGTTGATTGTTGTATTCACCTAATATATAGTATATATATATATTTGTATTTAACACTGCGATAGAATATTACAGTGAAATGGACTGCTGAATCTTTTTTTTATAAATTTTGGCTTTTCTTCGAAGGTTAAATATTTTTTTCGTGATCAGTTTTACAAGAAGACGTTTTCCGACATCTTACAATTGTTAAGTCGTTTTCCGCGATACTTGAAAATTAAATTTTGAAATAATAAAAATACTGCCCATAAAAACAGTAGCGCGTAGTAATTTAGTTTTTGTTAAACAATTTGATATCAGTTAATATATGTGCGTTTGTGATACACTTTCGAAAAGAAATTTTTTTCGAAATACATGTGACGTTTTCGCTTGTAGGGCTGAAAACACGTGTAAATTTTTATCAAAATAGTTAAAGTCCTGACTTGGCCGTTTAAGCGAGAAACACAAATGATTAACATTAAATCTTTATTAAAGAAAAATCCAAAAAATTGTCGAGGTCTATAATCATTTTCAGTACATGTAATGTACTAAAAGAAAAAAGAGCAGTGACGATACTACATATCTTGTAGAAGTTACTACAGTATTGGATGTGGATATTTAAATGTTTTAATTAATTAATTTGACAGACATAAAAGTACCCTTATAATCGATGAAAATCGAGATTATATAATGTTAACGCAGTTAATTTTAGATGTTTCTAGGGACTTAGTCTTCTATTTAGATGCCAAAATGCGAATTGTTGAAGAAAAAGGAAGTACACAATTTAGAAATAAGCGTATATGTATTTTTTACTTTTCGGGCTATTTAATGTGTAAAAGTAAGAATATTTATTTATTTATTTATTTGCAACAATGTACAAACAACAGCCTTTTAGCCGATTACAGTTTGTACTTACAGAGCTAAACGACGGTATATAAATTATTAATCTAACTAAAACAAACATAAACCCACACTGGTAGATTAAAACAATATGACCGAACAAACTTATAGTGGTAAGTATTATAATATGCCGACATGTATTTCTCAAAATTTACAATTGCATCTACATTCGAACTCAATCGTACACACCTACTCAAACCTATATACATTCACTAGCATTCCAGTTCCCCAAAAACTTCAGCTGGTAAGTAGTTATAAAATTTGAAAAGACAAGAGTATTAAATGTACTCTAAGCAAACGAACGATATAGTCTCGGCAATATATAAGCTCAGTGGATATGTGAACGGAGAAGTAGAGTTGTAGGTCAGTTTATAGTGCCTAGTAGTCGACTAAGATCTTTAAAATTATGGCAACCCAGGATGTCACGCTGCACTTATCTAAAATGTTGTTGTAATTACTCGGTAATGTTTCCATTGAAGAACATGAAAAGTGCTATGTCTTAGCTTTCCGTATGTGAAACACCGCATTTTTCCGGCAGTTAAATGAGGGAACTTTAATACCAATTCTTTCCAATAAAAATAGAGAAATTATCTCTCCATGAAGTATTTTTTACAAGAAACAGACCCCAGCAACACGTCTGCGACTCGCAAGGGTCTTAAAATTAAATGTATCTAATAAATTTGCATTAGTTGTAAAATACCTGACGCGTTTAAAAAATAAATACTTTAAAAACTGAATTTGGAGACTGCTTCTATTTTTTGATTATTATTTTAGAGGAGGGATTCCAAATAATAGCTGCAAATTCTAATATTGAGCGAACTAAACTGGTATATAATGTGACTAATGTATCTTCAACAACATAGTTTTTTCTGAAAATAAAAACCAACATCCTTCTTGCCTTACTAATTGTATGTAATAAACCAGCATTAAAAGTGAGTTTGGAATCAAAAATTACCCCTAAATCCCGAATTTCTTTTTTGGTTTCCAGGTAAACGTTCCGTATACTATAAGCTGATGTAATTATCTTAAATTTCCGCGTAAAAGTAATATGATGGCACTTTGTTGTATTTACCGGGTGTCTATTTTTTATACAAAATCTTTTGAAATTTTCGATATCACATCATTGCTGTTTTTTATTTCTTTAAACATTTTCGCACCATCTGCGTACAACAATATATTAGAGTGTTGTATTACTCGGGCTAAATCATTGATGTATAATGAAAAGAATTCGTTAAGTTTGTTTATTAAAATATTGTGGATGACTTTATCAAACGCTTTCTCAAAATCTGTATAAATTACATCTATTTGAGAAGACAAGTCCATCTTTGAAGAATTATAGTACTCACAGTGTAGGTCATTAAATTAGTAACTATAGATCGCTCCTCCATAAATAAATCCCCATGCTGCTGCGGGGAAATATTGTTTTTGATTTGTGCATATAATTTTTTATAAAGAATGTTCTCGAAAAATTTACCTGGTAATGAGAGAATGCTAATAGGCCTGTAGTTGGTAATGCCATTCAATTTATTATCTTTTGGAATTGGTGTGACCCTAGAAATTTCCCATGTCTCAGGATATACACAGGTTTGGAGAGTAAGGTTGTAAATGTGAAAAAGTGGAACTGCGAGGAATTCATGGAGTGCTTTATATAGACACGGAGGTATTCCGTCGGGCCCTAGCGTGCGTTTTGGTCTTAAACTTTTAAGTGATTCATAAATTTCCTCTTTAGAAAAAGCAGTTACTTTAATAAAATTAGATCTCTTACTGATTTCTTCGGAAGAATAATTCCCGAGTGAAGCGGAAACAGATGAGAAGTATCTCGCAAACGTAGAAGCTGTTTCATTATTATCTTCTAATTTCTTACCTTCATAATTGAAAATAGTACCAGAAAAATCATTATTATTATTTAGTTTTTCATTAACATACTTCCAAAACATCTTTCGTTCAGCCTTAATTTTGCACCCAATCATCCTTTCATAACTTTTCTTTTGCACACTTTAATAGCTTTTTTGAGTTCTTTACGAGCTGATTGATATTGCTCATGCCATATATCAAGTTTATTTCGTTTCTAATTCTTCCGGAATTTTTCTTTTTCCTTTACAAGCAGTATTATATTTTAGTAGTAAACCAGACGGGATTTTCGTTTTTTTTTTTTATGTTCACGCAATAGAACAGTCTGACTTAGTATCTCTCCTGTATCTTATTATCAAAAAATATTGCTGCATTGTCGCTATTATTAATATCAAATAAACAATTCCAATTTATTGACGCAAACTTATAGTACATTCTCAAGAAATCTGCTTTCCTAAAATTTCGGATCCTAACTTTACCTGATAAGCATAATTCTTTAACTTTCTAAAATCCACGAATGATAGAGGAATATCTCTACTCCTAGAGGTGGATGGAATAAATTACTTGAGGGTAGAAAGCGGTTCTCTTTGAACATTGTAATCTCATTAACGTTAGCAAGCACTACATCTAAAGTTCTTCTAATCGAGTTGGTTATAGTGTTATACGAAATCAGTTCAGATCGGGCCAACAGTTCAAATAAATCCATTGCTTTAGCGCTAATAAAACGGTTTGTACCCATATTCACAGTATCAAAGAAGTCTGGAATATTAAAATCACCTAAAATTACTACTTTCAAAACTGCTTAATAAATTACTTGGTGATTTGTGGCCTAGTAGCATTTGATGATTCTTGTAATTATGCGGTTACAGTATTGCGGGCAGTTGTTTGGTTTAGCATTTTGAGCGGTATTGAGTTCAGATATTTTTAGTGAAACAAACTTTAACATTCAATTTTTCCGCTATTTTTTTGAGTTGTTATTTTTTACCGATAATGACATTGAAAGAATGAACACTGCATATTTTTTATCGTTCAAAAAAAATTCATGATTTTCCGTCTAGAAGTTTTTGTACTTCTTTTAGGACTATGCCGGTCTCGTGAAATTATCTTCTATTTTCATTTTTTTCATTCTTTATCGTCGCAACTTTTTTCAAGTTCTCTTAATATTTAATCATTTCTACCACTTAGCACAATGTATTTTTCGGTTTTAGAAGAGTTTTAAATATTGTATGCGAATCTTTATATAGATTAGCGGACTTTCACAAACAAAAATTTTATTTTACTAATTCTAAAATAAATTTTATACAATCAAATATAGTTGTTCAGTATTGAAAGGAAAAACAAAATGTCCTCATTTTACGAATAAGCTTTAGAAGTAATAATGGCTTATCGTGTGATCCAGCTGAGAGTAGTTCCAATAGAATTAAAAATTCAAATTAAGCCGACAGCTTTTCCAGAACAGAAAATTCAGTTAAAAACGCAATCTGAAATTCAATATAAAAATTTAAAGTAACTAAAATCTAATGCGGAGCCTTTTAGTATTGGAGCATTTCAATCTTTGAATAGCTTTTTTTTTCTTTTTTTAGTTTTTACATAACAATTGTTACTGCATATAAACAAACTTATATGATCTTTTGCGTTAATTAAAATTCACCAGAAGGAACTTGGTATCAGACAGAGTTATTGGTTGAATTGTATAGAATAGCTGCTAGACACGGTCATAAGTATGCTGAAGAAAGGCTGAAAAAATTAGAAGTATTTCATGAATTCGGCATTTTAGCAGGTAACTTTTGTTTTTTATGTATTTCAGTGGTGTAGTTTTTAACTTCTTGAACTTTAATTACTTTAAAAATTGAAATCAGAAATTTTACGATACAAAAATATTTATATTTTCGAGTAAAGAATATCTAAAAAAAAAAAAAAAAAAAAAAAAAATGTTTTTTAAATACATGTTCCTCTCTCTGTACGTGTATGTTGGTACATACGTTTGCGTATCGTAGGCAGAATTTTGTTACATGTTTACGCTTGAATAAATGCTACGATATACTTTCGGTTCACGCCAATTGATGCTTATTAATCGTGTTAGATTTTGAACAAATTTGGTCTTTGGGTTTTTGAGATTAATGTGAGAGAAAATATTAAAATTATTTCGTAAAAATTAATCATAAAATGATGTTGCGGATGATGTCAATCGATGCGTTCTATTGCAGAGTATTCGTATTCTACTTATTAAAAAGAAAATATATGTTTTTTTTAAATGCCGAAAAAAATCATAAGTTGTAGATGTCTGATGTATTTCCAGCGCATATAATAGAATTTTATAACGAACTTATTTAATTTAAAAGTTAATGGTATTATGACTTTTACCGTTTTATACGAATTTTGAACATATAGCAATTATTTGATAAATAAAAAGGATATTCATTTTTTTATTAAACAAAGAAAAGAATCTCTTTGTTTATTTGTTTAGGCTGCGGTGGTAGGCTATGCCCGAAAATGCTCCTAACTTAAATAATTATTTCTTTCTAATATTTTGAATTTATCATTTTATTTTTTGAGATTTACCGTCTTAAAAACATATTTCATGTATTTTTACATTTTACGAAATAATCATGATGTCGTTAATAACTGAACTAGGCCTCTTTATTAACTGATAATTGGAGAAAAATAGCATTTCGACTTGTTTTCGGTAATGCTAGAAAGTTTATTGCTATTAACTGAATATTAATTATTACCTGTTTCGTAACGCGGTGGATTTTTTTCGTGAAACCAAATATTCGTGAATGAGGCGTAAATGAAATCGATCATCAGTCCCCTTTTTTCGGTTTGCTATTTTAGTCTTTCCAAAGAAGGATAAACACGAATATTATATTCGCGCGAAGAACAATTTATTCGTTGAGACGAGTTATTTTGGAAACGTTTTACTTGAAGGATATGACTTTTTTTCTATTTTTAACATTTTATATTAATGCTTTCAACGGATATATTTTATTTTAAAAACACTGATTTACTTCTATATTTATAGATTACCTGAAAAAAACGAAGAAAACTTGAAATTAACTATATTGTAAATGTTTATGTTAAATTTCAGTATTACCGTATATTAATAGTATAGCTCATATTTTAGTATATCGAAAATGAAAATATTTAAAAATGCTACACATAATTATCGACTTAAATATTTTTCGTCATAGACGCATTATTTTATAAGCTTTTATATTATATGTGTATATATATAATATATATATATATATATATATATATATATATATATATATATATATATATATAAATAAATAAAAAAAAAAGGATTGTCCATATTTTGACACTTTTGCTCTGTATTTATGTTATTAAGTATTTAATTTTATAATCGTGTATAGTTCAACTATTAAAAGTAACGAATAGTTACATTCAATTTTTGGTAACTCTTGTTTCAAAGCGACAGCGGAAATTCTCGAGTTTATTAACCGTAAATTTATTTTCTAAAAGTAAAACAAAAACTAAAACTATCAATACTTATTTTTACTAACAGATTTTTTTTACTATTTAAAAATTTTAAATTTTTAATAGATTTTTCTATTATTCGCGTAATATTGACGAAACCAGTTTTTCGCCCTATGTCTGATTATTGTTCAGCAGTAAAGAGGATCGGAGAACTCTAAATTTTAATTGAATAATCGCGCAACAATTGTTGTTGGTGATCAATACATTTTTTGATAAATAATTAGATATGTAAAAAAAAAAAAAAAACGTAATATAGTTCAATACAAATAAAAATTTTCAGTACTTTTTTTTTCCACTATGTTTATAACGCGCAGACTAAAAAATTGCGCAAAATTTTTAAATGACTATAATTTTAATTTATTTTAATTTTTCAAATATTTTCAAGAATTCGTTATGGTAGTCGATAATTTATGATTTTTCGTTTTTAAAAATAATTACATAATATATCGTTTAGTTATTACTTCGCTTTACTACCTGGGATTATCTTACCAGTGATTGAACTAAGTTATTATAGAGATTTATGATTTTAACGATGTTTATAATTTATTTTTAAGCTGGTATCGTTTTAATTTTATATTTTCTTTAAAAAGCCTATTAAATGTTGCGTCGAAAATTATAACAGATTTTCAATTTCAGTGATATTTGTAATTTAAGTTTAGACTGTTAATTTCACCGTCTTAAAAAATCTATCGCGGTATAAGTTAATAAATGATTAAACTGCGATTTTGACGATATTTAAGACAATCGTTAATTTTTCTAGTTATCTTTCTTTTTTAAAAAATAAATAAAATTGCGGAAATAATTTCATTTTTTTTTTTATGAGTACAATTTCATTTTTGTTGCGTTTAATTTTATTATTGTTAAGAGCGTGTAATTAATTATTGCGAGCGAAATTAATTAATTATACGGCGTTGAAAAAATTTTTCTCGTACTTATCACTTCAGTATCAAATTTAAAAATGATAGTAAATGAATATTATAAATTCGTCTAACATCAGATGTGTAAAGTCAAGTCAATTTTTCCATAAACAAAAATAAATTATTTCAACAAATATTTGCATTAGTAAAAAACAAGTTCAGTCAAGCATGAGGTTTCATGCGCTGAGGATTCCGTATGAAAGTTAACAATAACTATAATTATTTAGTATGTAAGAAAATTTATTTGAATAAACTTCCATTTTTATTTTACTATTTTAATTTAATATCTTAATAAATTTCAGAGATTTTTTCTAATAATAATTTAAAACAGTAAAGCAAAAAATACTAATTTGAATCGAAAACTTAGACTAATTTGAAGTGCAATGTAACGGTTATGAAAAAAAATTAAACCCTTTTTTTATTTATTTCATTTTTATTTATTTTTTTAAATTATTGGTTTAGATTTAATAATACTAAGATTAAGGTTTTATGATTTTTTAAAATGTGTAATTTTGTAAATCCCTACACCTATCTTTCTTGAATAGCCGACCGTTAAAGACATTTAATAAATATATAAACGAAAACACGCAAAAAATATTAATTAGAAATAATATTGATGCTACGTATCACTCAGCTGCGGCTGCTAGAATGTTGGTGCTCCCTGCTGGCAGGTTGGTGTACGTTGGTGATTGCATCCTGGATTCTCAGCGAATGGGAGGGAGAGACACGGTAATCGAAATTATAGTTTAAGAATTTTGTAAATGTCACTAATTTGAAAACCGAATTTCGAGGCGATTTGGTTACTTTGTTATCAAACTTCTTTCGGTTGCAAGACGAACTGGTTACTTTACTAAAAAAGGTCGATATAATTCCGCGATGTGACAAAAACTGTCGTTCTACTGAGATGATTTTTTAACAATTTGGTTTTTTCTTTCGACTCTCTCAATACGTTAGGCCATTATTTTATTTTATTTTTTTTATTTACTTACTAGCATAGTGCGTTAAATTGTTTAACAAATCGAAATACTATTCGCATCTGTTTTTCATCAGGCGGACGTACCACCTAAACAATGATGCGGTGAGTCCGTTCCCTTCATTACAGTTCATAACACTAACACAAGCCGTAATGAAAATAACCAAACCGAAACCTGCGTTCCCGTTCCGTATCTTAGCTCTCGTACTAACACTACTAACGCAAATTATAACAATCCGAACCAAATCCTAAAAACCGCTGCAGTCTCGTATTCCGATAAAGCCAAAAGAAAAATAACACCGATTAACAAACCCGTTTTTTCGTGCATTCAAGAAACCCACTTAAAACAAAACCAACATTTAAAACTAAAAAACTATAAAGTTCTCGAATCAAATCCGGTACTTGCTAGTCGTGCGCATGGGGAAATAATATTAGCCGTTCGTGCGGATATTAACTTTCAACAGATAATGTTACCATCCGATATTCAACCAGTAACAGTTGAAATTCGTACGCCAGTTCCACGGGAGTCTCTAAACATAATTCCGAACCGTATTGAGAAACTTTTAAAGTTGCCAAAAAATTCAAACAGTTCCTCCCCTCTAGCGGCGCGAGTATTACAGTTAAAAATTTTGAACAGGGTTAAACATATGCGCTTCGACATATATTCCTCAAGTTTGGAACATCAAGGTTTGAAAGTTTCGTTAAGGAAATAACTTATGGTTTAGTTCTCGACAAATAACGATCTTTCCATCGATCGTAATCGGAAAAAAAATATTTTTGAAACTTTCGAGCTTTCGGCGCTTAAGGTTTCGTATTTTAAGATGGAAACCTAGATGTTCCAAAGTAAATAAATAAACAGGGACGCACATTTTTTTAACCTTGTTCAAAATCTTGAACTACAATACATAAATTACAAGCGGGGCTACACGTCATTTTTCAGAATTTTATGAACTTTTAGTAAATTTCAAACAGTTTCGTTAAAAAAATGAAATACGGGTCCGTTTCCAAAAAATTGCGCTCTTTCCAATAATAATACACTTGAAAAAATTTTTTTTTTACAAAATTTCAAGCTTTCAAAGCCCCAAGCCACTAATTTTAAAGTTGGAAACTTAGATGTTCCAAACCAGAGAAATATACATGGATGTCCATATTTTCTACTTTCCTCAAAATTTTTAGCTATAATACTCGCGTCACAAATCAATTCTCGCGCTTTTTCGAACTTTTCGGCAAACTTTGAAAGTTCCATTAGGAAAATGAAATACGATTTTTTTCCCGACAGATAGCGATCCTTCCAACGGTATATAACATGCCTTAGAAGAAAAAAAATTTTCTTCAAAATTTCGAACTTTCGGCGCCTTAAGAGTCCAATTTTAAAACTGGAAATCCAGATGTTATAAACTAGAGAAATATAAGGGGATGCGCACGTTTTTAGCCGCGTTCAAAATTTTTAGTTGTAATATTCGTGGAGCTAGGGGAAAGACACGTAATTTTTTTTGTTTTTTTGAACTTTTCGGAACTTTGAAAGTTTCGTTAAGAAAATGAAATACGGTTCCGTTCCCGACAAATAGCGATCTTTCTAATAATATATTATAAGCTCGGGAAAAAAAAAATATTTTTTAAAAATTTTGAGCTTTCGGCGCCCTAAGTGTTTTATTTTACAGCTAGAAACCTCGATGTTCAAAACTAGAGAAATATACGTGAAGTTGTGCATATTTCCTACCTTGTTCCAAATTTATAGCGATAATACTCACGTCGTAAAGAGGAGGCTACAAATTAGAGATCGCGCTCTTTTGAACTTTCCTGCAACTTTGAAAATTTCGTTAAGAAAATGAAATACGGTTTCGTTCCCGACGAATAGCGATCTTTCTAATGATATATCACAACCCGGAGGAAAAAATATTTTTTCAAAATTTTGAGCTTTCGGCGCCCCGAGGGTCTAATTTTAGAACTGAAAACCTGGATTTTTCAAACTAGAGAAATACACGTAGAAGCGCATATTTTTAACCGTGTTCAAAATTTTTATCGGTAATATTCGCGGCGCTAGGGGGGGGACACGTCATTTTTCGCGCTTTTTTGAACTTTACGGCAACTTTGAATTTTTTGGTAAAGAAAATGATATAAGGTTTTGTTCCTGATAAATGGCGATCTTTCAAACGATATATTATATGACCGGAAAAAAAATATTTTTTTACAAAATTTCGAGCTTTCGTCGCCCCGAGGGTCCAGTTTTAAAGATGGAAATCCGGATGTTTCAAACTAGAGAAATATACGGGGATGCGCGTATTTTTAGCCTCGTTCAAAATTTTTAACTACAATACTCGCGGTGCTAGGGGGGGACACGTCATTTTTTGCGGTTTTTTGAATTTTTGGGCAACTTTACATAACTTTTGTACCGTAATTTTTTGATTTTATGAAAGTACTCCTGCATTGTAGTATATATTTTGAATTTCAGCGTTATAGGTTTATCTAGTGATGAGTTATGATTTTTTAAGTGATTTTTGAGGTCGTTTTATGTACCATATTATATATTCTTGACGGTTTTTTGTGTTTTTTGCCGCTCCGGGTAATCGGTAATCTTTAAGTTATAGATCGTTTTAAAGATAATTTTAATTGTAATTTATGTTCCAAATTTGAAGTTTATAAGTCAAGCGGCTCGTGAATTATTGATTTTTATTTGATATTTTTATCATTTGTGCACCATCTTATAAGGATTCCGTACATTATATGTATACGGAATCCTAAAAAAAGGTGAAATTCTATTAGTCCCAATTTTGTACTGCCCGTATCGAAAATTTGTACTTCTGCGAAGCGATGTATGGAAATATAAATGATAAATTTTAAAAAATTACAAAATACGAGAAACAAGCCATAAAACTTTAATTTAAAAAGATCTTTTACTTTCGTCAATCTTATAATGGATTAATGGTCTTAGTCGTAATGTGACAAAATTCACGGGTAATCTAAGGTTTTTTCTTTTTAAACTTTACGAATATATACAAATATATTTATAGAGGAGAGATTTCAATTGATTACGTCATTCTTAGAAATATGTACTCTCCCGTATATATCTTTATATATACATAAGATTGTAGAACACGTGTGTTTGTAACTGAACTCCTCCTCCTAAACGGCTTAACCGATTTCGATGAAATTTTCTATGGGTGTTTAAGAGGGTCCATGTATGGTTTAGATTAGCGGTGGCCAACTCAAATGATCTTGCGGGCCACTTTGAAAGTACAATACATCCCCATATTAGATTTAGACCCATTATAGACATTTTCTTATAGTGAACAATTGAAACATAATAAGTTATTATTGTTGTGTTTACTATTATTCTTACATGTAAACATAGATTGTTATATTAAATGTTCCAACATGCGCGCGCATTATGAGTTCGCAGAACATAATTTTTTACTACTTTAACCATCTCGCGCGCCGCAAAAATGTTCAAGGCTAGCCCGCGGGTTGGCCACCCCTCGTTTAGATTCACAATTGGACCAGGTTAACCTCAAACGCCAAATTTCACCGTTTTGAACTTTGACTTACCACCCGCTCCCCATTCCAGCCATGGCGCTTCTTACTGGCTTCATCACAGCGATTGCAGCGTCATAAAGTTTTTTCGTGTGACGATCCAACTTCTGAAATTATCAAAGTTTTTTCTTTCAGTCACCATTGTTCGGTTTTCAGGATTTTTAAAAATGCTCCCCCTATTATAATTCTCGAAATATATCACTATACTCCGAGCTTTTTAAAACTTTAATTAGAATTCAGCGAGCACGCAAATTGTTTAAAAAACTTATTCGGTATAAAACACGTCTTCAAATTTAACACAAATATCTTTTACAATTTCCTTGACGTAATTTTGCTTTAGTTACGATTAAAAAAAAAAAAAATATGCATATTTAGATACATTCACGAAATTTTAAATAAACTACAACAAGCATGCAATGTGTTTCAACAATTATTCGTTAGATAATGCATCATTATAATTTTGTAACATTGTTAGCAACGCGGAACTCTAATCTAACTAAGACTAAGAAAAGTATTTTAGATTTTGTTCTAGAAATTCTAATTTTAATTCAGCGTCATACACGTCTTTGTATTTTATAAAATTAATTACAAATATTTTCCCAAATTTCCATCGCGTTTTAGTTTTAAAAAATAATTTATATACGTTTCCAAAGTTTTACTTAAAATAAAGCGGTCGCAAAAATTATTTAAAACGTTTTAAAACTATATTCCGAAATGTAAAAGGCGATCCTACCTGTCGGAACTCGATCTCTGTGGCGATTATGACTCGTTTATCGTAGGCTAAGATCATCATTTCTTTCATTTTCGACTGTTCACGACAAGCTTTTTGTGCTCTCAGCGAACTTAAACTCTTTCAAATGTCGCTCTGAGACTTCATTTCGGACTCATTGTCACGAATCCAGGTTTCATCAATTACGATGATGCGATTGAGGAAGGTTTCACTTTCATTTTCCTAACGAACAAAAGCAATTCGCACACAATTTCCGAACGTATTGCATTTTGTTTGACTGACAAGAAGTGCGGTACCCATCGTGCTGTCACCTTTCGTTTACCTAGCACCCGTGTTAAAATACGATTCGTGATCGTTTTTGAGATTTCTCCGTCTTAATTTCTCTTACCATGACTTTTTTACCGCGTACTGTTTCAATATGAATACATTGCTCGATTGCTGAAATCTGACCCAACGAATTGTTCTTGTCTTTTCGAATTTTTGACATTTTCCCTTTTAAATGAATCCCACTACTATATGATACCAATGTGTTCTTAAGACTGCAGTCTACACAATCAGCTGCCTATACTGCCTATAACGCTTGCTAGAGCGCACTGTGAATTACTTTTGAGACAATTCTCGTATATATATATATATATATACACACAGAAGGGCGTCGCCAGTCGATGAGTCAAGGGGGGCAAGATGATAGAAAGAGGATATCAGTTATAGGAAAAATAAAATTTATAAGCTGTAGTAAAGGCTTAATATTTTATTAAACAAGAATAAAATCTTAATTAAAACACAAATTTTCCAAAATGTCCATGATTACGCGCCTATGAATACTCATCATGGCCAGTTGATTAAACATTTTCAAGGCTCCACGGGGGAGGGGGGCAGCTGCCCTCCACTAGCGACGCCCATGTATATACATTACCGTTTCAGAAATGTATAAAAAAAATATTCATAATACATAAGTTTAATTTACAGTTTGCTTGTAATTTATGTTAAAACGTTTGAAGTGCAAAACGTTACTGATTTTTTTTTATTACATCTGACGAAAGAATGATATAGTGATTAATATATATATTTTATTACTATATTTTTAATTCTGATTTGATTTCTTTATTGTGATTACGGAGCAAGCGTGTTGATAATGTAAATTTATCTGTAGGTATTATGATTTATTATTTCTTTATCAAACAATTTTTTTTTGATGTTTAACGGTAAATGACGATTTATATCATCGTATAGTTGTCATCTGATGTCTTTTAAAGTGCGACGTCAGCTAAGGGAACAGAGAGCAAAGCCCTCTAATATATATATATATACGCACATACACATATATTGTAAGCATGTATGGGAAATCTGAGTCATCTCATGAGAAATGCAGATTGTTATTATTACAAAAACTACAATTCGATGTGTAAGCTGGCGTGTAAATTAATACGTGTGCGAAGAGATCATTAAACTGCTAATTTCTTGTTGGTATGGAGTGAACTGGAGTGTACGATTTTTCATGGTCCGCGACTAGATACTAATTTGCTCCAGTTTTTTTCATATACTAGTTAAATATATGCTCCTTGATCGCGTTAATAAATAATTCGCTTTATAGAATGTTAATAAATCACGGCATTTTGGTGTCCCATATTCTGGTGTTGACTATTAATGCGTATGCAAAGCTAATTTTCAAAAGAAATTGGTGTAGTTTTTCAAATTAAATTTTAATGGAATATTTGAAATATTAAAAAAAAAGAAATTTAGGCAGCTATTATTTTTATTTTAATATCATTAATTATAACGCAAAAAGGTGTCATCGGTGTTACTATCTTTGTTTACGAATTTGTCTCAAAAACTGTTCAGCCCTGTTTTAAATTTATTCTAATTTATCTCTTTTAAGAATTTTAAAATAACTGGAAATTGCTTAAGATCGTTTTACGTATTTTTTTATAAAGTTACTAAAACATTTTGTTCTGTTTTGAGAATTGTCGACAAAATTTAATCTCTTTAACCTCGACAGAATGTATTACCTACGAAACTGAACAAGAAAAAAATAAATCGTGTAATAATAATAATGGTGCGTTGTTGCCCATTTGTCATTTAATCTTCGAGGCCAGCAAATTTTTCGTATTCATTTTACACCTCAATATATGATAATGCCGAGAAAGAAGATAACTTCGCAATTTTAATTGAAATGTAATTTAATACACACTGTACTTCGTTCAGTATTTATTTTTTACTGAGTACGTCACGACGTCGAAGGCCGGATTTTTAGGAATCAAAAAAAAAAAAAAAAAAAAATGACAGACAGTATTTTTTTTTTTTTGCAAGAATGATTGCTACTGTTTTTTCATACATTCATGTTTTTACCGATATAGGTAGCACACATTTGTGGCAATTCTGTATACAGTGCGAGTGTATACAGGAGTATACTTCAAACTGTAATTGTTTGATTTTTAATCGGTATGCAGAGATAAATCAGTATGTACGTCTCTATATATCTATATAGATCGATATCAATATGCTTACAATGGTATTGTGTTTCCCACTGTCCCTTAGACGCGACTATAAACAATTATCTATTTCTCAATAATTTTCTATTCGTCACCACTAATTTTCGAATTCAGAAGTTTGATGTGGTAGTCAAATTGTTCCTAACTAGACCGTCAGGATAACTCATTCAAAAAAAAAACGGAAAGAAAAAGAAGCGTTAAACTTAGTGAAAATTTTTTACACCGATTATAATCAAATTTATTGGCATGTTGTGAAAATATTAGAGGTATGTACACATATCATGGGAAAAATCAGAAAATTCAATATGAAAAATATTTTCTTCCTATTAAAGCGTTTCGTATTCGGTCATAAACGAAAATAGAATTTTAATGAAAATGTATGTAAATAAGTATTTTTAAAATGGAGAAATGACAAATAAAAAGTTCTTAATATATTCCATCGATAAAAAGTTACTTTACCATGTAATCTGTCGTGGCCTAGTGACTGAAGAAAATTACGGCTAGTGTTGAAAACGAACATCATTTATATGCAAAAACCAATGACGGAATGCGGATATCTGATGCTGTATTTAATTAGCGAATTAATGATCCTTAGAAAAATATAATATAAAATATGTTGAAACTGCTTTCCGTGAATGCAAGGAACAATTTGGATACGTTGTTGATATTGGTAATTCTGCGATATGCTTTGACTTACTAGCTGAATTCGCGGTCCCTTATGGACTAGTACAGGTCGTGCGGAAATTTAGCTAACGGAAAAATATCTTTTATCTACCGTGCGCGGGCGAATTTATCCAGTTGTTAACAGCGTCTTAAAGGAGTAGTAAAAATTAAGTGATTGCAGATGCCGTGAAACAAAATAAAAGCATTTCTTTTCAGCTGTTGATTGCTTACTAATGCGCAACCTACTCTTGACAAATTTCAATAAAACGGAATAAAAAAAAATTAAATCTAAATTTCCAAAAGAGAAGTGATCCAGATTTGCCGTCTTATAGATTTTGCGGCTTTTGGCTACAGTTGAACACTACCGTTCACATAAATTCAAATAACCTTACAACTAGAATGAAATTTAAATCATTAATGGGTATTCTTTAGATTATGCTAAATTCGGCATCGATTAAAAAGCTTTGCGACAATAATCGTATCGTAACCGAAAGAATATCTTTGATTATATGACGCAGTTACTGAAACAATACCCAACAGTTCGGAATCCTTAATAATCTGACGTCATTTATAAAATGACCGTTATTTAAACAGTTCGAAGTGATGTTTCATTAGGGGGAAAAAAAAAGAAGTTTAAAACTAAAATTAAAAATGCGATCTAAACACGTCGTAAGGGAATATCTCGTTAGAGGAGGTAATTCCCCGGTAGGTTCGAGAAGAGACGGGGAGAAGACCGAGCAAAGCTGTAATTATTATACGTGATGGGAAAGGAGTGGCTCAGGAGAAGAGATAGTGACATCATAAAAGACTGAACATGATCACAATTAAACAATATTTTTTAAAAATGTATCCCCCGCTAGTACACTATAGTGATGCATTACTCTACCTATGTGTTCGAAATAGAACTGCTAGTATAATTAAGCGGATTTAGTACGGTTATTAATTAAGCAAATGCATCTCTGCTTTAATTAAATTAAATTAAAAAAAGAAAATACGCATCATTCCTTGTTATTTCATATTTGAAGAATAATGTACAACAATTGAAGAAAATATATTCTTATATTAATACTGTTTTTATATGTTTATCTTTATTAGAAATAAAATATCACAGTTTCTTAGTATACATTTGCGTGTATGTGTGTACGTGTATTCGAGAATCTGACTCCTTCGTAGAAATATGTAACATTTATATATATATATATATATATTATTCTAATAATAATTTTTAATCGCTTTTAATAGTTAATTTCGTTCGTTTATATAGTTATCCGCACATTTACTATACATGTATATATATGTTAAAATTATTCACGTGTTAAATTGCTTACATTTTTCGGCTAAATCATTTTTACATATCAGTCGCTCATTTTAAAAGTACGTCATGCAATTTCCGTTTTTCTTTTTTTGGGGGAGGTTTAAACAATGACATAGTTCCTTGAAATGAACAAGAATATTTCAATTACATTACCGAGAAATAATTTTGTTTTAGTAATTGCAAATTAAGAAACCGATGACTAGTATATATCGAGTGTAAATACATAACAATTAAAAATGACTAAAAATGTACATCATTTATTATTTCTATAGTACGAAGTGAAAGGATTATGCGATTAATTACTTCAAAGTCTCACCGGCAGCCCGCAAACCGAAAAAAAACAAAAAAACTATTAATACTATTATTTACTTCTACTATTAGATATGAGATAAAATTTTCTAAATGTGTAGAAGCACTTTTTATTGTTTCTTTTATTTTCAAAAAACTGTTAAAAGATTTTCTGAATTTTTATTTAGCTAAATCCCTTTTTATTAAGTCATTATATAAATAACATATTGCGCAGAAAGTTCTCTGTGCAAACTGAGTAAAAATTCAATGTAAATTTGATGCGGCTTTAGATTCTTAAAATTAAATTGACAGAAACCTAAATGAGATGGAGCAACACAAAAAATCACACGTGCCAAAATGAAAAAAAAAAAAAAAAAAAAAAAACTATAGGAAAGGTCCCAATAACGGAAAATAATATACTACAATAAGAAACGTTTGGTTCTATAAAGTTACTCGTTTAAAAAGACCGAATGCAACAACAAGAGTATGCAAATATGTGGTATTAGAGTTTAATTTCAGCCTAATTAGTTGAATAAAGAATAATTAAAAAACGCACGCTTTCCTTACATCTTGGATACGCTGAAAATGAAATTCTAAGAAAAACGAGAAAAACATAAAAACGCATCCAATTAGTAGCAGGTGTATGTGTTTTCAGAAGCTAAATTTTTTTTTGGTTAAAGAAAAACAAAAAAAAAAAAGAGTTAATGCTACATTAAAAAAAGCTTTTTTTTTATAATCTGATCGGCGGGTATTGTATAACGATATTGCTAGACATTTAAAGATAGATAAACTAATTTACAATGTGACGTGATGTTACCGCTTTTTCATCGCGTTATATTTGTTACTTGTTTCGGTTGTTGCGCCTTTTTACATCCTGGAAATTTCCATTTGAAATAATGCCGAATTTAACCGGAAATAATGAAAGATGGGCGAAATATTTAAAGTGTAGTAGTAGTTTTGGCAATTCTGAATAATGATTTATAGTTTATTAGTATTTCCTTGAAGAAAGACGATGATTTGTGCAGTTTCTTTGAAAGCATTTAAGCTGAAATAGAGTGCTATTAAACGTGCGGCATGAGAAACACATTCTACATAAATTAATTAAAAATCTTATTTTATTTTGATCGAAAACTATGTGTCTGAGAAATTGTAGCAGATTTCTTAAAAACTGAAAAAAACACGTAACCTGTTTATTTAATTAATGTGATAGAAAAGAGAAATTGCTTTGCGAAGATATATTATGGAGGTATGGGGGATACACTTCAAGTAATGAAGGTAATGTTTGAAATGACAATCGATTGTTATTTAACGTTTGACTTGGAGGGAAATCATTATAACAAAGCGAAATAATGAGTTGAACATCAAACTGCGGCAACTTTACTGGCTGTTATTCGATAAGAGATCAGTCGTTTCTCTATTGAAAAAAAGTTGCTACTTTATAAACAATAATTTTAAAAAATTGGTCTGGAAATATGGTTGTCAATTATGCGGGGCTGTGATAAAACAGCAACATTTCAATTATGCAAAGAGTACGGAATAAGTGTTATTACGCACGATGATCTCCGCTTCATTGTACATAACCAACATCACAATCCATGAAAAGATCTTGGAGTTAAATTTTTTAAAGAATGAAATAATAGCAACTGCTGCTCGACGATGATATGCTGCCAGATTGAAAGAACATCCTACTAGTACAACTGAATGACCTAAGCGAGGGACGCGAAAGCGGAATAGAAAAGTGTGTGTGCGTGATGTGTGACAGTGTATGTGCGGGTGCGCACATATGTATGGCATGTATGCGTACGTGAGAATACAACAGTATGTGTGTATGCATTTTGTATATTGCTTATTCATGTTATTTTAACTTGGATTTCATAGATTACCAAATAGTTGATAAGACTAGGTATTCGCTTAGCCAGTTTATCATTAAGCGTAAAAAACGTGTTACACATTCAGAATACGGGGAGCAACAAAATTAAGTTGAACAAAACGATAAGCAAGTAAATAAAAAAAACGATTAAGTTTGCAAGTTAGGATTTTTTTTTTTCGGTGTCTCGCAGCTCTCACAGTGATAGTGTAAGTATAAACACATTTTTCAAAATCACTATTTTCGGGAAATATTTAAAAAATTTGCGTTTGCTTTTAAATTTTAATACCACCCCTCCCGTTTTTTTTTTTTTTTTTTTTTTTTTTGTTTTATGAAGTTATGGTTCGAAAGCAAATAGGGAACTTATAACCGGGTCACGGGTTTATATAAAAGCCTGATAATTACATTATCAATTTAATCCTTTTCAAGTAGGCCGATGTTAGAAATTTAAAATATGGCCAAGCGCTTCTATTGCAAACCGATGAGATATTGACTCAAGCATTCTGCGCTAGTCGATACTGTAAACGATGAAATTAGAAAAGTTTTCGGCTTTTCGGTCACGAGGGATTTGAAATTTTTTTTACTCTCACTCACCTGCGCAGGCGAGAGAAATTGGCAAAAAAGTAAAATAAAGTTATCGAGTTTTATACGTTATTATCCATCGAATTAATTACAATAAAACGTTTTAAAAATTTTACTTTAAAGATGTTTGCTCTCGATGTTTAAAAAAAAGTATACGGATTGTAAAAATTTTAGACTTCTTAATTCGTGATCGTTAACAGTAATGCAAAAAATTCTTCTACATTTACCATAAAGTAAAATACTTTTACAGATTTTATTGTCTGTATCTATTCTAATAAATTCAATCTTATCAAATGCGATAATCTCTGTATGAAAAGAATATATAAGACAATTAAAAATGGGGAAAAAAAGTATGTACATATACTAATGTATAAAATTTGAAATTACTGTTCTTTCTAAAGGCACGCGTAAAACGCGTAATATCTATTTAACATTCTCAAAAATAGAAAAATTCTTATACCTTTAACGAGATTCAAATTTACATTTGATGCCGAATACTCATAATACTCATACCAGTCGTCGGGTTAAAGAAATATACATACAAAAAAAACAACAAAAAAAACGTTTACCTTTTCAAGTAAGTAATGAGATTGTAAATTACTCGAGACGCTGTGCGCAATCTATCGTTATTGTCTAGCATTAAATAATAGTAGATAGATGAGATAGGTGTTATAAATTTGACAGAAAATTAAATTTATTATCGTTTAAACAATTCAGTCAAATGTAAAATATTATCGCCGTTGTAATTTTAGAAAAAGTTCCTCCGATGTTGCAAGCCGATAGATTGAAAACGCTGGTAACGATTTTTATTAAACCGAATTAGAGAGTTAATTTTATGTAAGTTCGTTCATCTCGGTTATCTCTCAGATTATTCGGTGCGATTTTCATTAGCGTGCAAAATTAAAGTACTTTTTTCGACTTCCGACGTAGGTAGGCATTTCTGTTTCGACCAAAAGATTATAAAATTTCGCATATAAACAAAAAATTTAAATAAGAAATATTCAGTCGCGCGAAAAAGAAATAAAAAAGCAATATATGCTTTCGGTATTCATAAATTTCCTGGAATTCCTCTGGTACGCAATAGTTATTGCGCGCATATTCTGTTAATATGTTAAAATAGGCATCAAACTGCGCCACCACTGGAGACCATGTCCAGTCTCATCTAGTTCGGATGATAACGATCATCTCTATTGTTTTATAGTAGAAATTTGTATTGAATTTAAAATGTGATCGTGAAACGTATTCATAATGGGTTTCTAGCTCTTGGCTGAATCATTTATGTCGTATTAATTTGTTTAGGTGTTGCTTTTTTTCTTTAACCACTTCTAACCGGTATTACTTCGTTTTAAATCATTTTCGCGTACAGCGAAAAAAGTGTAAGACAAGAAGCACGAAAAAAAATCAAAAAAAATCGCAATTTTTCAATTAAAAGTGCTATTTAGTGCACATAGTAATGGAATTAATAATCTAAAAAAACATCATTTCTCGTCGTTAAGAATTAACACGGCGGAGTTTTAAACAGAATAAGAATTCTTTAATGGAAAATATTTCGAAATAGCCCATTACCTATCGTTGACATTATTAACGTCGTTTACTCGGAAAATTTATTAGAGCTGACGTGTGTTTACAAAACATGTATTTTTTTTTATTTAATTTTTTCCTTTTTGCACGCGTCAGCTGCATGATATACAAACGAAAAAGGTATTAATTTCATTTTTCCCGTTATTGTTGATTCGAGTAACGTTATATAAATTTATTACGAGCAACACGTACGCAAACAGTTGTAATTAATAAATATATATATATATATATATATATGTACGATTTTTTTTTTTTTTTTCAATTTAAAAGTAATCGATAGTGTATACGGATAATTCACATCGTTTCATATTGTTCATCACTTTTTAGTGTACGACGAGTTTTACTGCATATATTTCGAGTGTTTTCCGACATTTTCAATGACAGTTATATTCGAATTACTATCGAAATTACCAGTATACTACTATTTTTAAGGTTTAATAGCGTACTGATGATGATAGAGCAGTTAAATTTCGGTAGCCCACACAGTACATTAAAAATACATTCATGTTTGCCGCATAGCATATTTTTCCATTTTACGTCGTTTACATATTATTCAGTGGAAATTAAGGTAAATTTTCTCGTTTTAGTGAAAAGTGCCGTACATGATAAATACGCGGGGAGTTACGTAAAATTGAATATTTTTAGAAGAACACGTTTTTAAGGAAAAATGTTTTCCATGTCCCCTTAATGGGGAGGGTGATTGGAATGCATTTTATAGAGCGTTTTTTTTTCTTTCTTCTGTTTATTTAATTATTTATTTATTTTTGTTTTTTGCAATAGAATATCACAAAAATAAGAATGGAAGAACAACAATTCTGCATGTCTAAGCAGTAGCACAAAAAAAAACAAAACAGATAATAAAACTAGACGTCCTTTGCGAATGAACAAATAAAATTCAACAGTTGACCGATTCGACGGAAAATCATTAATTTTTGGCTCGTGAAGTATTGTATAGTAAATTTTTAATGTTAACGCGATTTCCAAAAACTGGAAAATGGAAGAACAATAAAAACGATGTAGCGTCCATCCACTGTTTGAAAAAAAAAAAATAGTCAAAAATACTAGAATGTCCACGGTAATTTACTTGTACGTCTTCTTTTTTCACTTCCGGAAGTAGAAGGTGTTATTTAGATCAGACTGGAGTTTCATGGTCCGCTTCCTCTATTTTGCCGAGTCGCCACGCATCCGGATCATTTACTGTAATTAATAAATAAAAAATCAACGGAAATTCAACAATGTTAAAAAAAATAAACGCCATTAGAATTAAGCAGAGTACAAACTTTATAAACGCGCGCGTGTAATTTCAGTTATATTTTCCCTTTTAGTTTGCAATATTTAGAACATAAAAATTCAGACACTCGCAAAAAGACTGATGCTTTACGAAATAATTAGGGTATAATAGCTTACTATCGCATAGTGTTTTTTTCGATTCTCGTTTTCGAACACTTCGAAAATAATTTCCATATCCCCGCCTATACACCGGTATATTTGAAGTAATAATTTCGAGACATGTTATTAATTAACGATTTTTCCTTGATTAACAAGTTATCACTTTTTCTAGCTGATCAGAACATAGAAATTTCGGATACATCTTTAACGGATAAATTTCTTTTGCGAAATTTTACGCAGCTAAAGGTATACACCATTACATTTGACAATTAAAGTCTTCGATAAAAGAAATATATGTATTTATTACAGTATACATGTACATTATTATTATTATTCGTATCCGCTTGAATTCGAGTAGGTGTATTCCTGGAAACTCTAATTATGAGTCTTTAAATTGCTCGTTGAACTACGTCGCTCCTCTCATTTATTAAGGAGGGATGGGTTTTGTATAAGACTCATTATGAGGACTGCCGCTATCTGTCGACTGTATTTTTTTCTATTTTTTCCAGGTAAATTTTCCGAATTTTTTTCCTAATTCGGTATTTTCAATTCGAATTCCTTCGGCATTTTTTCAGGTTATCTTTGTATCTCAGTTTGGACTATTGATTTGGTCAGTAGAGCAGCTTCTTTTCGTTGGTCTATTGATGCATTTTCATTCGTGATGTGCGGCCACGGTTCACATCTTATAAAAGGCTTAGAGCATTGTAATCTATGTGATATTTGTTCTGCCGCTTTATTTTGAATGTAGTCTCGCTGATAACGCAGCACAGAACTGTTTGAGGAAACACTTCTAGAATCTGGGCGGTTTTAAGATTTCCGATTCATAGAACTGTTCTGTAAACTTTGTGTACTAGTTTCGTTGAACTGAAGACATTTTTATGCTCTTGAGTACCTCGTTACTCGGATTAGGTGATGCACTGCCGGCTGTATCAAAATGTTTGATGTTGATTTGTACCGGCTGGATTACGAAATTATCTATTTTCAAAAATTGGTGTGCGTCTGGTGTTTTTTTCTGGCCGGATTTTATTTTTTGCCGCTAGTTATACGCCTTGCGGGACACATACAGATATATGCTCAGAATTCCTCGCAGAGTCGCCAACAAAGAGGTTCTGTTAGCAGAATGAATAAGCGCCCAAAATTGCTAAACTGCATCAAAGAACACGAAAGCTGCAATACCCAGACACAATTTGAAAAGAACTAAATATGTGATACTGAGGTGAATCGTAGAAGGTAAAGTTGCTGGATGCAGATTCAAGTTTATGAATGGGGCACTTGAGCTGCTAGTTTGGTTGCTCGTCACTTGAATTGTTCCGATCAGTCAATTTAAGAGTGACCGTAGTCAAGTGGCTTGCCAACCTTCGCGATCGGAGATGGCCGATGAAGAAGGAGAAGTTATTGAGTCCGAGAAGAAGAACCCTACCTCAACCTCATTTTTTTTTAATGCCGATAAAACATATAAAAGTAATGTGAGCCTCATATGACAGGGCATCGCGCATTATCGAATCGAACATTTCGTAATGTATTAAGTCGAATGACACTAATAAAAGCATTAGTACAGGACGCAACTCTTTTCTTCTGTTGAAGTGATCTTATTTTCAACCGGATATGGACTTCTTCTCTTGGTATGAAACAATGTTCAGTTTCAAATATTAAGCGTATATTCCACTGTGAACGGAAAAACCTGGAACACTAAAAGTGACTTCCGAAAACGAATGACACTTTTGATTTGGAATTCTATAGTCATTAAGGGAGAAAATTCGTAATTTTTGTAGACTTATCTCTCGTACTTTATTTCATTTCGTCTTCTAAATGTCAACCTTGACTTTTTTTTTTTATACACGTCTGCAGCCTTCTTATTTCGCACTGCTACCCGGTTATGTGATTTCAACCCTTATTATGTTTCAAAATTTTAAGTTTCAAACGAATTTAAAAAAAAAAAATGATTTGCCGCAAAGTGATCGGACAGGCTGCTACACACCACCAAGTATTATCGCCTTGCTGTAAAATTAAACCAGTGGCTGATGAACAATTCTCTTAAATATTAACGATGGCGTCACTTTCTATCGAGGCCGTGACAACCGATTTAGGTTATCACTTGTGAGAGTTCCGCGTATCACGTGAAGACGTAAGAATAAGACCGTGGCAAGTTGGTTTTTTCTTCAAAGAAATGAAGACCATATAACACATCAAACCTGAAACTAATTCGCCGGATGTAAAAGACGTCCGCAGTGTAATACTCACTCTTCGCCAGTAATTAAATGGAAATGAAAAAGGTGCTCTGCAGGGATATTTGAAAAAGTAATCAGGCACAAGATGTGTTTATCCAGTCACCTTTAGGTCTTTCTCGCGCAAAATTCATTACACATTCCAATTTGCTAATCTTAAGAGAACATCATATTTAAAAGCTGAACGTCTGACGATATTAAGCCTAGCTTACGCTTCAAAGTGAAATTCATTGTTTCGAACTTTAATAATACACGCAGTTACAAAATCTCTAAAATAAGGAATCGCATCGGCTTCAAATGTAGCACAAAAAAAAAAAAAAAACAACAAAAAACGTTGAAAATACGTTCTGACAGTGAACGCAAGCACGTTCAACCGAAATGGCATTTGGTGTTCGTTACAAAGGGGCACGCGCAAAACACGTGTCACTCTATTCATACTTTGTTAAAGACGCCGACTGGAATATTTTTTCCTTCCTTTCGTTATTTATATCCTTTTTTATGATTCATCCCAATTCGCGTATTAAAGGTGATTTTTTTTTTAAACAGAAAGCAACTCTCGTTCTCCACAAAAGAATGCAATGTTAATAGTGAAAATACATTTAATCGTTTTAAATCAAAATTTTTCGTTATGCAGCAAATATTCTTTCAGAAAAAATAAATAAATAAATAAATATATCACGAAAAGTCGCTGGTGCGCCATCCTTTGATGGTATATAATTTCGATTCCTTTTTCGAATTTTTCGAGCGTATTTCTTTTTACTCTGTTTTCAATTGTACTTCGTCAATCGCATAAAATTTGGTAGCCGATTACGCGTATAATATGTCACTGATTTCGACATCACATTTTATTTGTGAAAATACCAGAGAACGGGGGAATTTTAAAGGTGTAAACTTTTTGCGAACAGTTGTAATCTGTTAGAAGTTAACGTTGTAATATATTTTTAGTTAAAACTTTAGATGCGCTAAAAAGAAATTTTGTTGATTACGAATTACGCTCGGAAAGGTAGTGTTCCGACAATAAGCATAGCGGCCACTTAAATGTAATTTTTAAAAAATATCCGGTTTATTGTCGGCGGGTTTCCTGGTCTGAATCCTTCCGATTTCCTGATTACTAGAATTGTACAAAAAGAAGATTGGACTTTTTTTTCTGTTACTATTTTGGTGTAATATTTGATCGCCGCAGCAAACTTGTTATATGAATAAAACAGAATTTCATAATTTATTCTTGAGTGTGAAGTACATAAAAAAATGCATTCACTTTTTAATGTTTTCAGCGATTTTTTTATTATTAAAAATACCGCGTTTTTGGCTATTTCTACTTTTTTCCCGGTTTACAAACAAAATTCCCGGTTGGGTGACCACCTTGATAAGGGAAAATAATCGATAAATTCTTGCATTCCACTAGATGTTGCCAATTTTATATACAGTTTAAAATGTTAATTTTTTTCTCCCGATAAATTACTGACAATTGGAAATTCGTACGACTCGCGGATGTTTAAAGTCGAAATATTTAATATTTCACCGTGAAAATTTTCATTATATCTGCCTCTTTTATAGTAAAACTTTGATAATTTTCGCATACATTCATGGACACATAGTTAGCATATATATATATATATATATATATATATATATATATATATATATATATATATATATGTGTGTGTGTGTGTGTGTGTGTATCTTTTAGTTTGTCATTTTTATTATTTATCAGTATATTATATACTTCATTATTCATCTAGTGCCTCAAATTGGATCTACAGACAACCGGTTAAAACAAAATACTTCATATCGATTCGTGTTTTTCATAGCAAATTACTTTAAACAAACACCGGCGGTATTATGATAAAATAGTTGTATATAATTAATATCACGAACAAAAATATATATATATATATATATATATATATATACATATATATATTCAGTATATAAAAATATAAAACTAAAATGTTTCCTAACAACATGTATTCGCATTATTCGCAGTAACAATTGAAATGAACTAGTAGTATTACTAAATGCTGTTGTTACGAAACATGTTGGTTTTTACGCTTTTTTACGTACTAAATAAATATATTAATTGCTCGTGATATTAATTACACGTAAAAAATTTACGGAAATTGTTTATTATTAGTTATGAAATGATAAAATTGATAGCACGAACAAAATGAATGTGTTTTAGGATGCCAGTTGCTTGCGAACGAGGCACACACTGCTATTTGTTTTCAATTACAAATTTAAACGACTTAATTTGAAAAAGAGAGGTAAAAGGTTTTCCGTATTTTCTCGTCAGTTGAAACTTTTTCCCCTAGTTATCGAAGAAAAAATAAACGGTAGATAATAATGTATTTTTTTTGTCTTAATAGCAATTACAAACGGTATGTCCCGGTTAGTTAATTATAATAATAGTAAGGCTTCACTACAAGTTCTAAGTACATTTTAATATTAATCCAATTCGTCCCTAATATTTCAAAAAAAAAAAAAAAAACAATTTAATAATCGTACCGTGAAATTTCCATTCCCAGCGGTGTAAAAGTAGAATTTTTTTCTGTAACCGAATTTTTGCAATTAGAATTGAGCTTGAATTTTTTTTTAATATGAAAAATTTGATAAACACATTATTTCTATTACTTATTAAACGAATCAATAGACATATACACTTTTATAAAATAACTATATACTAGCTGAACCAGGTCGAAAATCGACAAAGTGATAATTATTCAAAAAGCTATTTCATGGCCAAATTTGAGTTAATAGCGTTCACAGTTCCTGACGGGAAGTGCAATAAACAATCATTAACACTATGGCTACAGCTGCGTTAATGGCGCTCGCAACGTTTAATGGGAATTAAAAGTAAGAGTAACCATGTTGCACTATGGTTACAGTTAACAGCACTCATAATGGCCAAAGGGAAGTTAATGTATCATGGCCACGCTTGAGTTCGTCCACAATACTCAGATGGAAAACAAAATTATAAAAACTACCTTAAAGTTCTATGAGCAAAAACAATAATCACTATTCAGTGTTAATATTTACATTTGTATATATTAAGCAGAGAAGATTATTTCAATTTTACTAACTGATAATATAATTTTATAAACGTTATTTTTTAAAATAACTACGGCATTAACAAATATGTAAATGCACTGAAATACAGTTTTAATTTTTTCTTAAAAATCATCTCGTACTTTTTTCTTCTTTTTTTCTATCAATTTTTTAAATGATAAAACGTATCGAAATCATCGAATAGGGTTTATTAATCGATTATTGAAAGAAAACTGTTTCCGTTTGAATTTTTTTTTTTCGTTTTTTTTTTAAACTGTTTAAGTGTTGACGACATGGATTTGCGCTTTTTATGCAATAAAAAGTATGTAAGTCGATGGAATAGATATTGCAAAAAGGGACATTGTGTTTTAAAGGTCATACCGCAATATCCAAATGAATTAATTTAACAATTTTTTAGGACTTCTTGATAGCTGTCACTTTTATATAAATAACACGAAATAGCGCGAAATAAACAATTACCATTTCTGAAAATAGGAATTATTATAATTAAGTGAAAATATAAACAAATATTTACGGAAATCACTTTACTTTCCACGAAATTTCATACGGTAAACATTTATGATAGCTGTCTTTTTTGAGGGAAAAGCCAAACGTACATAAACTAGTAAATTGTATGATAATTTCATTTTTTTGTTCTATTAGGTTAATTTCATTTAATATTTATTCATTTTTAGTTTTCATTTTGCACTTTAAAATACAGTGGACAAATTTTTTGACTACGCAGCTCTCACTTCAAAAAAATCAAAATCGATGAAATAGGAGTCGATCCGATTTTAAATAATTTTTGAAAAAAAGTTTTGATCTTTAAATAAACGAACATTATAACTTTTTTAAACTTTTTAAACATTGATGGCTCATCGACAGGTATAAGCTTCTGTCTAAAAAAAAAAAAAATCTAAATCGGGGAAATAGGGGACGCTGGCCGATTGTAGAAAGGAACAAATTTATTTTTCATACGTGTGGGTTGTTTTTTTTTTCTTTTTAATTTTTTAAAATAATGTTGACCGCATCTAGAGGAATTTTCCTTTCACAAAAAAAAAAAAAAAAAAATCGCCAAAATCAGCCAATTACAGACTATTAGCCGATTGTCGAAAGAAGACGCTTACAGTTTTTAATGCGTTTTATTTTTGATATATCGGTTTATACTGCTTTTTTTAAACTTTTTACTCATAAATCACATAATTGTTAGCCGAAAGCTTTTATATAAAAAATTACAGTTTAAAAAAGCTAAAAACATATGTTTTATATGTAAGATGCACTAAAAAGCGTAGAATAATTGAAATTCTTTTACAATACTAACCTAAGAGTGAAGAGGTGGACATTAAGAATTAATTTTAATTCAAAATAAAAATTTAAGTTCTTTTACAATACTACCCCCCCCCTTAAGAGTGCAGAGGTGGATATAAATAATTAATTTCAATTCAAAATAAAGCATACGGGGTGGTTCTATATCATTTACATTTGTTGAGGAACTGAATGACTACTGATAAAATTACTCCATACTTTATTTTGAATTGAAATTAATTATTTATGTCCTCCTCTGCACTCTTAAGAGTAATATTGTAAAAGAACTTAAATTTTTATTTTGAATTAAAATGAATTTTTAATGTCCACTTCTTCACTCTTATATGTTAATATTATAAAAAAAAAATATTTTTTATTGTGTAGTAAAATTAATTACTAATGTCCACCTTTCCATTCTTAGGTTAGTATTTTATAAAAGAATTTAAATTATTTTATGCTTTTTAGCGCATCCTACATATAAAGCATATGTTTTTAGTTTTTTAAACTATAATTTTTTTTTTTTTTTTTTTTTTTCGAGTTTGGCCATCTAAGGACCGCGTAAAATAATTTAAGCACGGTTCATCGCCTTCCTCTCCAGCCAATATTTTTTCATCCTCTGCCGGTGTTCTTCTTTTCTTTCCTCCGTCGATATTTTGTCAGTTTTCTTCTTCTGTTTTTCTTTAAAGCTTTTGGACATTGCTATTTTTTTGTTCTAAGTATTAATCTATCTTGAATTTATTCTTCTTCTATCTTCATTTCGTTTTAGTGTTCTTCTTTTAACTTCCACAAACCAACCTATTCGCGTATTCTGATTTTCATCAAAAAAGTCGAATATCTTTTTAATTAAGTCTTTCCGACTCCATCCGTTTAAGATGGCCATAAAACGAGACCCTTCTCTTACGTGTATGGGGTATCTGTTATTTTCTCGACTATTTCATATACCTCTTTATTAGTTCTTAGTTTCCATATATCATTTTCATATTTTGGCCCAACGATTCTTCTTATTATCCTTTCTTTCTTTTCAATTTCCTTTACGCTATTTAATGTATTCATTGCGAGACATTCTGATGCATAAAGACATTGCGGCTTAATCACTGTATTGTAGTGCCGTATTTTTGCATTTCTGGACATCGACTTCTTATTGTATACATTCCTCGTTAACTGAAATGATGTTTTCATTTTTTTCACTCTTCCCATAATGGTTTCCTTGTCCAGCGCACTTGGCTCTACCATTTCTCCTAAATATTTAAATGTCATAGCTCTCTGAATACTGCCATATTTTGTCCTCATGTATTTTGGAGCTTCCCTGATGATATATCGGGTTTTTTCAAAAGAAATTTGTAGTCCTGCCTTTTCTGCTTCTTCTTTTAACATATCTATTTGTTTTATTGCATCTTTTATATTATCTGACAAAATTGCTAAATCGTCTACAAAAGCTAGACAATCAATTGCTACATCTTTAATAACGCTTCTTCCTAGCCTGATCTTCTGAATACCTTTTTTCGTTGTTCTACTTCTCCATTCCCTGATTATCTTTTCTAGTACACACATGCAAAATAAATAAACTATAGTTTTATTTTTCATTTTTCATTCTTGAAGGAAATGTAACAGAAGGATCATCCTATTTGATTATAATAATTTTCTGCGTTTAACTAAAGCTTAATTCCGTTGCATGTTCACCCTTTTCTTAAATTCAACAATACATACAGCAATGTAAATTCATTTTTACCTACTTCCCGACATCCGAATAATTTGAAATGTTTACTAATTGTCAGAACTTCATTAAAATGCAATATTATGCGAAAAAAAAAAAATTCAAAAAATGTAAATATTTATAAACGGAATAAGTTTTTTTTCCTGCGAAAACACGGCGGCTCGATGAAAGCAGCGGGTCTATTATAGCCCCGGTCTTTTTCTCCAAGCCATCGCATCGTAATCAGACCGGCTAAGAATCCGTTACTTCAATGAAAATTATTCCGTTTATAAACATTTACATTTTTTTTAGTTTATTTGTAGGTGTGTAGGTGTTTTTTTCTTCTGCATAATATTGCATTGTCATCGGGTTCTGACAATTATTAAAAATTTCAAATTATCCGGACATCGGGAAGTGGGTGAAAAATTGATTCCAAAATGCCATTACAAACTTGCGAAATGTTAAAAAATGTTTAGATCTAGTCAGTAATTTTTATTTATCATTGCACAATACAAAAAAAAAAAAAAAGGAAAAATGACCGTTCGTCAACCGTTTGCATTCGAGTCTTTTTATTTGAGTTGTTAGTCTGTTCGTTAACTGTTTCGTAAGTCCGTTCTTTGTTGTTGTTTGTTTACCACGTGTATCGTTTGTTTTTTCTCGTTGTCAACTTTGTTGTGCATCCCCCGTACTTAAGCGTTTTCTTTAAAATTCGAATTAGTCCTTTTCAGGGCTCCGTCATCGTTTTTGTAAAAGTCAACATAGCCTTACGTAGTTATTACCGAGTGCTTTTTCGATAATGTAAAATTTTTACATCTTAGCATTTTAAATTAATCGTAAACACATATAAAAAAAAATTAACTGGGTAGGTGAAATAGCGAGCGCTGGGCAGCAGTCAAAAGATATAACCCGTTGCATTTCTAATACATATACATTAATACATCTGTTTAAACTTTTTTCATTATTGATAGCTCATCATCTAGAAGTTATAAGCTTCTGTTAAAATAAAAAAAAAAATTATTTACATCGGTCAAATTGGGACCGTTGACCAATTGTCGAAAGAAACGGAATTTGTGCTTTAAATATACTCGGTATTATAAAAGTGTATTTGTCTGTTGATTTTAATTTTAATGTTTTAATTTACTTATGGCCACAATGCTGCCTTTAACGAGCACAATAATAAGAGATGATCAATTACACAAAATTGTCGCAAAATAAAGAAAATCAAGATAAGGCAAAATAACGCATTCGATTCTGGTAGAAATCAGGAAGGCAGCTTGATAATTTTAATGTTGGTAGAATATGAAATTGCGAGAAAAAAAAGAAAGAAAGAAAGACAGCAATAATGTTGGCGAAGGAATCATACAGCATAATTACTTTTTAAATTTATGGCAGTAGGTATGATGCGCACGCATACACAGTTTGAAATTTCGTTTTTACAGCAGTGTAAAATGTAAAAACACGCCTGGCATTATTGAATGTTATTTAAACTTACACAATTACAAAAGATAGCAATTGTTATAACTAACTACGAAGCGTGTAAATACTGTGATTAGAGTAAAACATTATAGCCCGATAACAATGCACCCGTCTAACTTTTTCGCACTAATTAGAAGCGGCATTCATTGTTTCTTCAGAAAGCATCGAAAGCGAACTGGTTTACTAAAAATCGGATTTAGCTAATTAATTTTGCAAGAAAAAAAAAAAAAAAGCAGCAGCAGAACACTAACGATTATTATCTGTGCACGGTAAACCCGAAAGCACAAAGCACACCTCTACCAAAATTTACATACTTACCTGTAACAGAAATAATTTTATTCCTAGGAAATGCTAAACACAAAAACAAACAATAATATATACAAATTACACGTAAAGATTACACAATAAATAAAAAAGGAAGATAGAGTGCGACGTCAAAAGATTATTATTAACTCGCCGTTGTCCAAAACTTTATCACATTAGTACACTGATTCTTGTTTACTACATACGATGACTGATCATCTCTAATCCCTAGAATTCTGCCGATGTTTCTGTTACTATAAATTGAAAAAGAATTTTCATTTGTTGTTTTTTTTTGTGTGTTTTTGTAAATTAAAAAAATAAACCTCGAATTTAAAGTTTTAATTAATATAAATGGTATTTGAAAAACTACTACTAGAATACGATGTTCTAAAAAGATTATAATCAAACGCGTTATTTAAAATTGTAGAGCCACAGATGCGAAGTTGAAAAAATTCCTTTGAATAAAACATTATGGTTTTTTGCAGATCGAATTCCCCCGTATCAGCCAAGAGAATGTTACAAAAAAAAAAAAAAAAAAAAAAAAAAAAGTAGAGAATTTGATGAATCTAAAGCATTTAAAAATATATGAATTACTTCTCTTTAGAAGGTATTCATAGAAGGTAGGAACGTATTTTTTAACTATTCGGTTGTTAAGTTTAACTTTAATTTAAAACACATTTTTTTTGAATAATTGCCGAAATAAATTAATAAAACAGAATCTTTACAGGGTGGAAATTGAATAGATAAAAAAAAAATTGTTTTTACGTTAATTTACTCTGTATTATTGAACATTTTTAATGGCGTATAAGGGAAAATGGCCCTTTCAGTTTAAATGAAAAAGTGTGTTGCACGAAAATAGGCTCACAGCTTCGTTTTCGAATAACACGAGTTGTCTTCGTATAAATTATTTAAATATAAAATTAATACTTTTTCCAAACTACACCAGCGCGACATAAACTGTATAGATTATAATTAACGGCTAAAAATACAAAAAAAAAAAAAAACAAACAAACTAAATATATACTTTTTTACAATCATTAACTTAGCTGTAGGAGAATTGCACCGAAACACATTACACAATTCGAGATCTATAAGGAGCAGTTGTCAGCACTGTAGTGTGTTAATCAAATGGTAAAGGTGTACAGGAATTTATACGAAATTGAAATATTAGGGGAAAAAAAAAAGAAAAACTTACGACTATAAGAAGAAACACACAACGGTAAGTAATGTGGCAAACGAAAAATTTTTTAACTTTTAAATGAAATCTTGAAATCGGTAACTTTTGAAGATGGTGGAACGGAAGAAAATCGAAGTACAAGCAAAAAAATTCGTGTATCTCCGAGAAGAAGATTGAAAGGAGAAGTTCGCGATTTAATAGTGTAACGAATTACAATAAAAAATTACCGGACGTTTTATTTCACTTTGCCCGCAGCAATAATTTTCAATTTGTCGCGGACTGATTATATTTTTAATATGGAACTAATATCACAGAAATCTAATTGGTTCCAATTGGCGTGCAAGAAAGGCGAATTAACATAAAAATGCGTGCATTTAAAAAAAAAAAAAAAGATAATAATAACATAATCGGTCTATTTGAATTGCCATGAATAAAGCGTATTAGAATAAAATACGGTTTGAAACACAAAGAACCTCGTTAAAGGACAAAATGGACCGCTCAAAAAGTGAATTGAGTTGACATATCGACGTTACTATCAATCTGGTACACGGTCAGATTAGAACCGATAACTGCAATTTCCGATAAATTTGCAAAAGTTTTGTTATTGCTGTTCTAATGGTTTACTAATGCCGATTGTATCAATAATAAAAAAAAATCAGAATGTGAAAATAATTGCCACGATTCGTCAACGATGTCAGCCTATTTTTGTGATCATCGGCCAGTTTCCTTTAAAGTGACCACTCGAAATGGACACCAGAGCCTTGCTAGCTAACTATGGAAATCGAAAGAGAATCTTTAGTACAACAACAGTGATGGTATCTTTATCAGTTTAAGGAGAGATCACAGTTAACGTTTTCAGTCAAAAACAACGCCGGAAAGCGAAATTATTGATGGATTTCAAAACTTGAAAAATTGTCGCGCTTTGAGCAGTATAAATAGGAAAATCGAAGACAGCTCTGTTTCATGTTAAGACAATAATAAAATCTGGAAGTATAAAAAAGTGAAATATTAAAACAACTTTTGATTTATTATACTTAATCTCCTTGTACTTGGTTTACTTAAAAGAAGCCAGATAATTCTCATCTTACAGCAAAATCGTATGAAATTTCACGATACAATTGAGAACTTCAGGCAGATTGTAGTGCAAAATAAAACGAAACGCGTGCAGACAGAATGAACTGTTGTAAAAATAAATCATACAAAACCTCTCATTCGATAATCTAGCCGAAGATTTGAAATGATCAAAGCAAACAAATAGCAACCGGCGAACAAAATGGTAAAATAATCAAATTAGAAAAGAAACCGAATTTAACATTAAAAATAGATGGTTAAGTTTATTGCATATGTCTTAAAATGAAGCTTTTAAAGATTTTAATATTATTCAAAAAAAAAAAAAAAAAAAAAAAGTTTTAACAAACTGATTTTTAGCATGTTTTAATATTTTCCATTTCAGTTTGAGAGATTTTTTTTTTTTTTTTTAATAATATTAAAATATATATTTCAAAAGACTCATTTTAAGACGTAAACATTTAATTTACAGTTCAGTAACAGTTATTTCTTTGAAAAAACTGTTATCAATATAGACTGCTTTTCCAGTAGTAATCATGATTTGTAATGAAGTTTCACGTTTATTATTAATGATAGCGCACTTTTTTCATTGTAATTGTAAATGCAGTACGAATTTAATAAAAGTCGTTTCTTACTTTTTTTAAATTTATTCGTTTTTAATTACTTATCAATCTTCTAAAATAAAAACTTCTTTGAAAATATTTCTGTATTTAATAATAATTTTAAAATTTATATGCAAACAGTTTATATACTCACACTGCATATATATATATATATATATATATATATTAGAGTGGCCCTTAGCTATAGATGACGGAAATTATTTTTTCAAAAATTAGGTGTCCCAACCTGCAAAATTGTTCTCTTATATGAAAAAATCATACCGTTAAAATTTTAGCTCATTTGGTCAACTTTAAGACGCGTCGAAAAGCGTTTCTGTGAAACGAGCGTACATGCGCGCCGAAAATACTACCTTCGCTCGTTACAGCGCCTGGCGCTCTATACTGCTGTGTGCTAGCAACGTAGTGTAGTTCCAATGGAATATTTCTGATCAGTATCATCATTTGTATATCTTTTCTAAATGTATGATAAGGATTCTCTACTGCATAAGTGAGGCGAAGAAAAAAGTGAAGAGATTTTTTGTGCAGGCTTATTCCTATTTATTGCGCGATTGTAAGTGAGAATATTGATACGGATTCGGTACTTGCAGCGCTGTCGTTTATGTCCGAGGTAAAAAATATTCTCTGAAGTGTCAGTAATTTACCATCTCTCGGACATCGTTGTTTTTAGCAGTCGCTTTGCCTTGTCAAGAAACTCGGCCAAAACCAAAATATCTCGTGTCTGTATTATTGAATCTATTTCTTTTGACATAACTGCCGTTAATACTGGCGACAAAGGAGGGACTTGTGTTCGCTTGGAACGGTTCCTTGACCGTAAATTATTATATTTGGCGTGTCGTCACCATATTTTTGAAATGATTGTAAGAACTGTATTCAAACTGAAAATGCCTTACACTTCTGTTCCAAATGTTGCTTTTTTAAAGAACTCCAAAACAAGTGGTCAAAGATGAATAAAGACAATTTTTGCTCAGCATTAATGGAGTATTTAAAGACGACAGAAAATCCCAATTGATTACATTCCTGCAGCATACACTTGCTACACATCAGCCTCGTGACGATTATTAAGAATTTTTAGAATTATGCTTAGTATTTCTAGGAGAAACTGCAAATAATTTTTCATTTCGATATCCCGGAGCCATGTACCACGACGCAAGGTGGATGTCTAAGTTCATATACTCCTTGAAAATGTATTTATTTCGCTATGAATTTAAGCTGAAAATTTCAGAAGCGAAAGGTTTAGCTGATATTTGTATTTTTATTGTGACAACTTATGGGCAAGCGTGGTTTTCAGCCCCGGTTACTATAAAATCACTAAATTCAGATTTTAATTTTCTAAAAAAACTGAATTCTTATGAAGAAATAGACGAAGAAGTTTCAAAAGTGGCTGTAAATCAATCTATTCGTCATTTATGGTATCTAACTCCGGAAGCAATTGGCTTCGCTTTCTTTAATAATGATGTCAGTAATGAGATGAAAGAAAGAATACACAAAAATCTGGATCTCGACGAAACAGAAGATGATGAAATGAGCCGATTGCAGATTAAATTTTCTGAGGTGAAAAATTTATGCCGAGGAGATCTAGATCAATTTGTCAATTCGCTGACCAAGAATTTTTTTGAGAGATTTCGCATTAACACCGATTTTCTTCTCAGAAGTTCAAGGAATGGGAGCAGGATGAAGATTATCTAAAAAGTAGCGAATTAATCTGCAAAATAAAAGTGGTCAATGATGCAGCTGAACCCGGCGTACAATTAATTGAACAATACAACAATAAACTGACCCGCAAAGAAGATCAAAAACAGTACCTGCTTCAAGTGGTAGCGGAATATCGAAAAAAATCCTCCGTTGCGAAAAAATCGACGTTCATGTCTGGCATTAATACTTAACTTTCTTAGTCCACTCTGTGGCAAATTGTAAATGTGTTTTCAACGATTTTTTTATTCTTATCAATAAAATTATTCACCCGAGAAAGAAGGCTAAGAAAAAAATTGTGGTATTTCAAGTATAGTCTTAACGTTTTAAGCCTGTAATGATAGTTCCTGTTTTACTGCGTAACACCCGCTAAACCACTTTGTCTAATAACCAGCGGAGGTGTACCTTCGCGCGCGCGCTGAGTTGCGCAATTGGCGCTATCTTCTTAGCCTTATCGGCACGTCTTAAAGTTGACCAAATTAGCTAAAATTTCAACGCTATGATTTTTTCGTATAAGAGAACAAGACTACGAGTTGGGAGATTAAAAATTTTAACCTTAAAAAATAAGGGCCACCCTAATGTACATATAAATGAATTACAAACTTACGCTAAATTATGTTAAAGAGATTTAAATGTAAGTCATTATAACCAGAAATATGGAAGCAAGTATTTCAAAAATAAATAAATAGTTTTGAAAATTTAGTAATAAATATTGTCATACAAAAACATTTGACGATTAATTTTTTAATATCATTGAATCTTTACTAGCGCATGTTCTTTTCACGCTGACATTCAAAACATTAATACAAACTTAGTTTTTTTTTTATGACAATATTTAAATCAAAGTAAATACATAAAAATATGTCAAAATAAACATTTTATTAATACTTCGTAGTGCAGATAAATTATTACGAAAAAAACAAGAATATTTTTATTTTTATATTTTCCGTGAGTCCTTTATTAACATAAATAAAAGTTGGTAGCTTTCCACTAATACCGAATACAATAATACGAAATAAAAGCAAATTCAAGAATATTAAAAGGATTTTATTTTTCCTTTCTTTTATTAACATCAGACTAATAAAAATTTGTAATTAAGTAAGAAAACCTAAACACTTTATGTCATCAATTATTTATATTTTAAAGAATTTTTTAAACAATATACCGATAAATCGAGTACATAACATATCGCGTTATAACGACAAAAAATAAATAAATAAGTAAGGGAAAAAGAACTGAAAATAATAAATTGCAAAGGTGACAAAATGTTATTCGGTTAAAAACTTATTACTAACAATAACAAATTTACACAGTAGCTTTTTTTTCGAAAATGTTGTTATAGTATTGCCATCGTGTTTTGTTAAAATCCATAACCAATTAGATATTCCTTTTTATTCCACCCACCGTTACTGAACTATTTATGTACCATTTCGCGAATACCGCAGCAGAAATAACATAATTATATTCATACGTAATGAAGTGCAAACATGCTAAGGTTGTTATATAATAAATGAATGACAGCTATACATATATACATATATGTATATATATATGCAATATAAATGTGAATGAGTTAAAAATAAACTGTTTATTTTCAATAAACGTAATATCAATCGTAAAAGCGATTTTTTATTTGAATTTATGCTTTTTCTACTTACCGAGTGATTTATTCACTTTTAAAACATGTACGTTGTTTGTAATATTCTAGATTATCAAATGAAAAAAGAAAAAGAAAAAAAAAAAACAACTGGATGAACAACTAAGATTATATGAAATGAAAATCTGTATAGTAATTACCTATTAGTAGTATGCAGAATTAGTTTAGATATTTCATCGTCATGCTGGAAATACGATCCTTTATTCAACAACGGAGCTAATTCGTTGCAATTATCCTCTGCTAAATTCCACCAATAGCACACAATATAATAAAATGCAAATGAAAATAGCACACTATGTACATGTATATATAAACGTAACATATTGATTAAACTACGAAATCAAAATGATATGAAAAGTTTTGATATAAAATAATGAGGTATTTTACTTCTATCTCCTTATTAAAACTTTCGGAAATTAACGCTTAATTAGAGATACTATATTACTTGAAAAATAAAGAATACTACGAATCATCAAAAAAAAAAGAAGAAAAAAACAGGTAAATTGAAAATAAATAATTATTGTTTTTGTAGGTAGAATTAAAATGTGGTTTCGAAAGTTCAGATAAATTTAGTGTCAATACTTTTAATCAAAACCGGCTGTGTAGAAGAACGGTATGGTCAAACATATAGAGTTATGTAGAGTACGCTGAACAGAAACCTCTATGAAAGTATCACGGAATACGTGAAATAAACTTAAATGTTAAATAAAAAGTTAAAATAAATGCATTTTTATTTCGTTATAATTTCAGTTTATTAAATTCGTGTATAATTTTTAATAACTTGCCCCTCACCAGTAAAAAAAAAAAAAAAAAGCAAAGAAAAAAATAATTTGTAACCTACACAATCCCGTTACAAATATTACTTTCTCTATATTATTTAATAAAAAATTTGTTTTGATGTTTTCAAAATAAAATTGTACGTATTTTCATTTTACAAATACTTTTGAAATTTGTTCTGTAAAAAATTCTATCACCATTTACTTTAGTATCTATAAATTTGAAATGGAATAAGTTTTATTTTATAAACCAATTTAAAAAAAAAAAAACGCCGACTCTTTTTTAGCTTCTTACAAAAATAGTTACGTTAATTTTAAGAATCCTACATTGTATATCTATTTCACATTTTCCGTATGTTCTACATCATTCTCTATGTTTAGATATGTTATTTCTTCTGTAAAATATCAAGCTGGTTTTTAACAAAGAGAGCAAAAAATGTTGAATGCGATAATTTTCTGTTTACAAATTAGGGCTAGAGTTTTAGATTATAAATTAATATATTTTTTAATATTTTAAACAAAAATAGGTATATCGCACATACTCCACCACGAAACACATGCGAAAAAATTATTCAAAAAAACTACATATTGATTTATAGTAAAAATTGAAAGCCAAGAATACATTCATATGTAAATAATTAGAATTTTAAACTAATGATTTTATACGAAAAATCTAAAAAAGAATAAGCCATAGCGGACTTCTCTTTTCATAGTAGATTAAGTTTTTTAATTTGGGCAAATCGAAATTTCAATTAACATAGGCTCAGAAGTAAATAAACTATAAAGTAAATAATGATGTTTTAAAGTTTGTAAATCCAAGAAACTAAAATTAAAAAACAATATTTTAAATCATTCCTAGTAATTTAATAAAAAAAAAAAATTAATATATTTTGCGTGAATAATAATTATAATCATTTAGTTAAATATTTCCTTTCTTAATATTGAAGATTTAACCTATTACCGGAGTGCGTAGAAATGATTAAAACTTTTTGAAATCGACACAAAAATAAAAAAGTGTATGTAAATTATTTGTACAATTAACCGAAATTTAATAAAAAACATAAATATTTTTGATAGTATTAAAATTGTTATTAAATCATCTGGCAACACAGTTTTGTAATTATGCCCTAACAATCCATAAAAAAATAATAAATTTAAATAACGGAGAAAGTATTATAAAATCATGTAACGCGATTTCCAAATTTGTTTTAATTTTTATAAAATCAGTTATTTTGTATTTTAGTGCAAGTTATTTTGAAGTTGTTATTTTTGACCAGGGTCGTATTTTAGCCGCCCCCTCCCGCGGAATAATGACTGCTTAGCTTAAATGGACCAAAATTCAGATTAAGTTTATTTCACTTCAATTTTTTTACTAGAGTAAAGACGATTCAAATTTTCATGATTTTTATAGAAACGACTGTTTTTTATTTGTTTTTATTGTAGTTTGTTCAAATATTACATATGCAATAATTGACTAGAAGTCTTTAGTGTACTATTTATAAATAACTATATTTTACGATTATATAGTTGTATATATACATATGTATATGTGGTTTTTCAGAAGTCTATTTGATTTGTTGTATGTCAAAAATAAAAAAATATTTCTGTACAAAAATTTTAAATTTTCAAATTTTTGACCCGGCTATATAATCTTTACCTATTGCAAGATGCTAAATTTACAGAAAAAAAATTACTGATTACGAAACGCGGAATGTGCTGTACAGAGCAAAATTGCACGAAAAAGTAAATGATGAAGGCGATATTTCCAAATTCATCTGAGGACTCTTCCTTGCAATCGAATAGGTAAATATAAGAATAAACGGTTAAATCACATTATGCTCACTACTAAATGATTTTTTAAAGTTTTGATATGTTTGTATTAAGAATAAATTGGTCTTTGAACATGAAAATGTTAATAATTTAACCTTTAAAAATTATCGTCTAATTTTTTTTCGTGGAACATTTAATAAATTTCCCCCCTCTTTTCCTATAAATATACATTTTATACAAATAGACTGTTGCTTTTTTTTTTTTATTTTTGCCGGCCAAATTAATAAATAGTGTTCGTTATAATTACTTAATTGTGTTAAATAATTTTGTATTTAACAAAGTAATTGTACTCTTATTATTGAGCAAAAATCGAATCCTACTTACACCGTCGATAAATACACATGTATATTAAGGCAGGTTAAAATAACTCACTTCCCTCCATGAAAGACTGAAAGAAAATCAATAAAAACGCTTTTACAAATTCTGCACATGGACGTGTATTGAAATTTTCCGACTGAATAGAGCTCCATGGGTAGAGGATCATTTCAACGAGCACATTTCATAAAAATTAATTGCAAAATTTACATACTGTGAGTTCTTAATTGTATAATGTGGGAACACATATTTTACATTAACCTATTGTTCGGAATAACCCAAAAATGTACAGAACAGAAGACATTAAAGCGACCGATAAATAATCGTATTAGAATTTACGATTGTTTAAGAAACAAAATTGGTTATAGAAAAGGAGGAATGATTTTAAAATTAAGAAGTAATATTTTTGCTTCTTCTTATCATTGTTATACATTACGAACTGTTGGGATTTTAGTTGTCACATAAGTGTATTTGATACAGCATAATACACCTAAGTGTACCTCTATAATGTGAAATAATGAAAGATAACGATTTTGTGATATATATTTATTTATATATACATATTTACATACGCAAGTTTTTAAATGGAAAAAGCCAGTTGATAAAAAACAAAAAAAAACTTTTCAGATCATTTTGAACAGGAAATGTACATAAGCCACGTACATCCGCTAAAGTTTATATATTATATACACAACAGTAAACACATGCAAATTCAAAGTTCATATTTACTAAATTTCTTCATAAGCAATTACCAGAGGCTACAGGTACACACGAATTTATATAAACGTAAACAAATTATATCGCAAAGAAAGCAAAGAAAAAAAATTAAAATTCGAAGCAATAAGCAAACGTGCTTCATCAGCAAAACTGGAATTGTGTGTAATTCACTTTTTTCTCACGATGAAAATTGTTATTAACATTAATATTTAAAATTGGCATTTATCAAAATTTAAAGGGGAAGAATTTCGGGTACATGTTAAAAATCGACAAGTGAAATAGTATGCTAAATATACATAGTAGCCCTAAAAAAATAGTATAGAAATAATACCGTGCGTAAAGCAAATTTTACATTTTCACTGAAGTAATAATCTTAATAACGACTTACCGAAAGTCAGCTTTAAATACACAAGGCAAAATATCAGTTTTTAACCTTTCGTTACAAAATGTTATTAGAATAAAACCTCGTAATTTTGTAAATAAAAATTTTTAGTATTTACCGTATCAATTTTATCAAAATTTTATATAATGATCATTTTATATTATGGTGACTTCGTTTTGACCGATTAGTGACGTAATAGAGAACTTTTACATTTATTCAATGTATTTTGGCTTTACTATGTTGTTTTTTAATATTAAAATAATTTAACGTAAACTGGTACCGGGATTTTATTAAATGTATTGAGAAAACGGCGCAGTTCTTTATTGTAATTATCCGGTAAAACTCGAGCGGTAAACGTATTTTAAATTAAATAGTATCTGTAACAAATACAGTAAAATTAGTGGCAACGTGTAAATACGAAGATGTTTGCTGGTGGAATTAGAGATGGTACCTAGAGTATGATTGATTATATGTAATGTCTGTTTAACATTGGTTCGACCTGTGCTCCGGTAGTGTGTACATAGCTGACCGCTATTTTCACACATTCGGTAAGATCGATGTGGATTTTAATTAATACAAGTCGAGTTCCTCTTGTTTTATGCTAAAAAGCAACCGCGCGCGTTACAGTATTTTGTACTCGATCGTATCTAGTCGTAATTTTTCAATTGCGAACAATAAAATTGCTAATATTTCATTAAAATCACGGCATCGTTTATTGTTGCGAATTGTACGTGAAAAGCATTTATTTGCGGAAAATGCCGGCGCGCATCTGCGGTGCTTTTTTAAAGCATCTCGTTATTTTTTTGCCCGTGCTTTACCAGAAGAACTGAATTATCTGTTGAAAAGAAATTCTTAATCGAAAAACAGCGCGGTCAGGAAATTTCTCAAATGGATAAATTACACTGCCGATTCTGTGTTCGTCATTAAAGAAGGGATTATCGCAGAGCATCGATTTCACAACAATATATATGTACATACATATATTACGCACATTTGCGGATATTACTTTTATTTACAACATACTGGTCACGTAAAACACTTTGAAATCGTTAAATTTTATAAAATAACTTCTTTTACCATCGATACACTCGACGGTATCTAGATTAGGCTAAGCTGACCTTTTCGGGCAGATATATTTTTCTCCCATCAATTTCACATAGAAACAAATAAAACCGCGTAAAGGAAACCTTATGTTTTGAGATAATTATAAATCAAACAGTATTACGAGACTAGCTGAACTGAACAAATGTAAAATGATAAAGAGAGTTATTGTGGAAAAATGCGTAACTGTCTAGAAAAATCGATTCGTAATTGTGTAGGATGTTTACTTTTCAAATTATCGTTTAATGATAATAAATCATACAGAGAAATTATGTAAGGAATGTGGCGCATGGTTTTATTATCACGTTTAAAGTAATAATACTCATAATAAAATTTAAAAATACTTAGTAGCTGTGGTAAACTTTAAAATCGGAATACTGTATTTTTATTACAATGAACGTTTGTACGAAAATTATACTTTTTGAATGACATTTTGTCAACAACACATGGGGTTATACTTGAAATCATACAAAAACAAAATATATTAAAGTAGCCTTTTTTTTTTTTTTTTTTTTAGATTTGCCTCATTGGTTAACAAAGAAGGCTTTGTTTTCAACCAGGAGTGCCACTTAGCCGCTACAACATGCGCCCGAGAGAAACCCAGGATTAAACGAGCTTTAAAAACCATCAATAATTTCAATTCTCGAGAAAACGTTCCAACTGAAGTGGTTTAACATCCATTGATTTAGTCAGATCTTTCAGTCTACAGCCATATTTAATTTTTTTTTTGCCATTTCTTTTCGACTTTCTAAAAATTCAGCCTTCTAGGTCCGTTATGTCCGCCTTCAGAAGATCGTTTCTCTCCATTTTCTACATATTTGCCTAATCGGTTTTCATCTATATCCTTATTACTTGGTCAGTCTAGTTCTGTTGAGCGCGCGCAATCATCTAAAAGCTGTGAGCTGATGTGGATATAAAAACCCGCTGCCTAAAACATTTCTAATTGTTGGAAAGTATATCCGTTGTAATAATGTGCTCAATCAGCAGAATGACCGTAAATTGAAGCATTGCTGTTCCCTTAGCAGCGGTTTTGTTCATCTAAGAAGTTCGCTCTAAACGACGCAAAAGCTGATGCTGTTGCATATTTAATCCTGTGTGTTCCTGGGCTTGTTTAAAACCGACCAACGAGATACCTGAAATTCTCTACTATATTCATCTCTCTTATTTTTTCCCTGAAATTCTGTTCTAGCAGTGGTATATTTTCAGACGTTTGGTTCAAAAATATTATAAAACGTATCCATTTTGCGTGTATTTTATGTTAAAAAGCATAATTTAGTACGAATTATAGCGGAATATTTTTAATATTTACATCGCGCTTGTGCATCGCTACCAGCTTAATGTTCTACCACTTTAAAATCCGATTTCAAACTGTAGCTGACTTTTTTATAACTACCGGAAGAAGTCATTTTGAGTTCTTTTACATCTATTTCGGCACAGCGTACTCGGCTTTATCTGAAGGGTAGTACAGTGACGAAAAATGAAATATATATGTAACAACCAGAGAGGGCTGTCTAAAATAATAGCAAAAATTCTTTTTTTTTACATATATGTATATATATATAAAAAAAAAGTGAAAGATAATTATAACCAAATAAAATATTTAGCAGCATTTTTTTTTCTTCAAATTTTTGAAGTAAATCGCGAGTCCAAGAGCACATCTAATATTGTAAGTACGAATCCCCAATATGTTTATTATTATTTATATATGGCTTCGCAAAGACTGACGAGTCGGCACTAATTACGTGCATTTATAATGTGCAAATAAGGCGCAAGTAGTGGGCAATTTTGTACAGAAAAAGCAAACACGTGATCCCGAGAGAATACGCTCCAACAAACTGGCCGTAATTACCGCAAAACAAGTTTCCGTTGTGTTTGTACCAATCGATGCACTCAAGGGCTACTACGTCTTGACTCTTAGCTCGCAATTTTTTTAAGATTAGTTTTATTTCAACAAAATTTTTTCTGAATAAAGACGTCGATTTGCAGTGTCACTCTATTAATTAGCAAATGTTCGCGCATCTTAGTGACAAAATAAATTAACGCTCAAAGAAAATCGGCATAAGGAACAAAAAATAAGCTCAAAATTATTTAACGGCATTTCGTCATTGTGCACCCCGGAAAAAACACCTTTTTTCGTCTTCTACAAAAATTTCTACAACACTGCTTTTTCGCTTAATACGTTTTACTTTACGTGTAAGTTATAGCTTGCGGTACTTTTCTGTTGATTTTGAGTAAACGCGTTCCAGTATTTTTTTCTATACATATCTCGCAGAGCAGCACCATAAAATCTCCGTCCAGTCCGTCTGGACAATGCCACTGCACAAATTGCGATTCAATTTTTTTGTTCAGTTACTTTTTTTTTTTTTTTTTTTTTGAATTGTTAATTTTTACGTATAGGAATTAAATTTCGTGTAAATTTTAAGAAAATTGACTTGAGTGAGATCAATATCTGACGCCGACATTCAATATTTTATTACTAACTGAGAGGGAAGAGTTTATTTAATAAAATTGACGAAAGTATAATTCCTCGACAAATTAATTTCCGTTTTGTGACTGAATTAATAACGTTCAATTAACACAATATCGTAGAACGATATTTTTCTGTCTAATTTTCAAAAAATAAAATGCCCACTGTATTGTATTTCTCTTACGTTAATTATAACAATCGAAACTTTGACGTGGATATTTCTTATGGCTGAGTATTGGGAAAAATTTGCAAGATGTTATTTCACGCATCGTGACGTGTATACCACCACCCCTTTTATTTAGTTTCCATGATAACTAATACTGATAATAGGTTTTGAATAATTTTTAACACTACACAAAAAAGTATTAAAAATGCCTTTTTTTTCTTTTCTTTTTTCGCGATCAGTTTAAAATACAAATTATTTTTAGCGATTGGCTTTTGAAATCTTTGGGAAGAATATTATTGTTAGTAATCGGTTTAATTTGACGCATGCTCTTGATTAGTACAGGTTTGTATGTGCGCGCAGAATGATGTGTTCATTTGGTACAAATATTTAAAATGCGTAATTTTAATTTTTTAATCTTTTTTAGTTTTCGATATATATATATATATATATATATATATATATATATATGTATATAACATGAGATAATATTTTTTAACAGTATGGAAAAGTTGCTTTTTTTTTTATTTATTTAACATTAACTTGTATTCTTCGATGTAAATATCACTCGCCAAATATATATTGCAAAGTAGACCAGAATAATTTGAACAATATGATGGGGAGAATGTTTTTTGCTCTAGATGTGTGGTCGCAAAATAAAATTTGTCATACTTAAATGTTCATTTGTTTTAAGTATATTTTTAATAAAACTTTTAAACGTTGTTTTTCAAAAAAAGGTTAATTTGTTTACATAATAATAATGCTTTTAGGAAAGGAAACAGAAAACAAATACTAAAAGAAAAAGAAAAAAAAAAACAGAAAAAAAAGCTGGTTCCTATAAGAATATTTAGTATATGTATATAATTTCAACTTGATACTTACTAGAGCCAATGCGCAACCGGTCCGCGTCATAGAATTTCAAATAGGTAACTTTCAACGATTTATAAATTTTTAAAATATTCCGATACAAACCGTACACACTGCGCACGGGCCAAAAATTCTAAAAATTATGAACCAGCGAAGAAATGTTATTCAAGCTTCGTATTTGCGCAACGATTATTCCGCGAAAAACACGAAGCAAAAACAAGTCACATTTCTATTGCAAACAACCTGCCGTAATTGGGAGCCGCCAATAGTTATAGACTTTCGAACAACTACGAGAAACCGGTATACAATTTTTTTGGCGAATGGATGTACAGCAGCACTTGAATGGTTTCTGAAATTTCAGCTGACCGAAAAAGTATATTGAGAATTTGTAAAGCGGATTTCTCAATTATGAAGTATATTAAAACGATTTCTAACAAATTTGTAAACTTTAACGGTTCAGCGGGGCTTATGGCAACCTATGATGTAGAGATGGAAGTTTTTCCTGATAGGCAACAAAGTTAATTTTTCTTTATTATTAGCGTTATTAGAGACCACCGGCGAATAAAAATTAATATTTTCATAATTAATGAAATAATTAAGTATACACCATTTCACGTCAGGCTCTAGTATTCAAATGAACACGAGGTGTGATACAGTACCTTGTAACTGGCGACTTAACAGTGCAGCAATGCCAGCGCTTTCTCCGCTTTTTTTAACTATTATCATGGCTTTATCGGATAAATTGTCTTCGTATTCTTCGTTATAATTGCTGGATAAACAACCGTTCACTGAGGCGGTAACTGCTTCATTCACCTAACGAGAACGCGTACCGAATAGTGTTAAGAAGAATTTAATAATATCGCTTCTAATTATCGTTAAGAACCGGAGCTTTCTTTAATGGATCAGTTAGTATTTTATAAATTCCATGCAAGTTGTACCGCATAATAATAATAATAATAATAATAATAGTGATTAAGGCGACATCACATTACTGCGTTTTTTCTTTTCTTTTTTTTTTTGGCATCGAAAATTCAACCGATCGACAGTGCGATATAATTAATTAAACGCTACACAGTAATACTGCATTGAACTACGTATATATAATTAAATAATAACTTGTATATTGTAGCATCCCCCTCCGGTGGCCAGGAGAGAATTGAAGCTACATGGAAGGGGTATCTGGAATTTAATTATTGAATTATACAAATTAATTCTTTGCGCCGTGTATAGATTACATTCGAAGATGAGATGACCAGCGTCCGCTATTTTGTTCCAGTCAAGTGGACATTGGCAATAGGAAGAAGCGATTAAGCCCATGTTATACGAAGAAACAGGAAGACGGTTTACATTCAGCCGGAGGCGATATAATGTAACGATGAACGATCTGGTATTCATTGAAATAGTTGTAATGTAATTAAACCAAGGCACTTTAGGGATATTGGGTTGAATCCTTTTATACTAATTGTCCATGTGGCCTCCCACAATATTCTTTATGAACGTATATGCTCGAATAGGCCTCTGTTTAGGAAAATTTGAAACTACATAACCGTTCGTCCACGCATCTTTGGCATCTGTATCTGCCACTTTGTTACCATAGATATCCGTATGTCCTGGTATCCGAACAAAGTTAACCACTACGCCAGATCTCGCAAGGAACACTAGGCTTCTGATTTTATAGAGGTATATGGATGGGATTTTGTGTTAAACGACGAGAGTTTCAAAGCTGATCAGCTCGTGGAATGGGACATGGTAATAAACGAGAACAATTTATTTTAATCGCATCAGCGAATGAAAAATGTGTCATAAAAGTTTCAGACGTAATGAACGGGAACGAAGAAGCATTAAACGGGTAATAAAAATTCAGCACTAAAGTGCACGATGCACAATCCGATAACCAGTTCATAATACAAGTGGTAATATTCCGGGATAGCTGAATCTAAGCATATTATTGTGCCCGTGAATTATTCGATGACCAGTAAATTTTGTGGTAGTCAGCTGGAGATCTGGTGAAGCAAGCGAAAATTATTAAAAATAAAAAATATAATTGTTAAGAGTCGTCACGTAGAGAAGACAACATTAAACTACTTCGCACACTATCAAAATGCATATCCGATATCCCAGACACGTGGACTGCACCTGCACTAAATGATTCGAATCAGTCTCAAATGTGTCTTACATACTCGTATGTGTTGCTTTTAGAATATATCTGCACAACAACAGGAATGTACGAACACAGATTGATTATTATCGGCGCGCGATACGAAAAAATTGTCTCCAGTGGTTTTTACATGTGTACACATACACATCAAACGGATCCGCTTGTTGTGATTGTAAGCATATGAAAACCGTTAAAAACGATTTTGTTGCGTTGCGCTGTGTACTATGAAAGGTAGTCACGTCGTTGAAAATCAAGCAATGTGTTTTTATATTACATTAACGTGTATTGGAGAATATCCTTTTTTTTCTTCTCGATATTAGAGCATGGTAATTTTAAAATGTGTATAGGCAACCGAAAAGGAATGTAATAATTTTTTGATAAGAACAGTTTTCAAATTCAGACGGGAAGGGGGTAATAAATATATAACAAACTAGATATTGTTATATTTTTTAATTTATATATTCTAAAAAAAAGTGAAATACGAATATATTATACATACAAAAAACAAATAATAACGATGACAGGAAATTTCATAATTGTATACGTAGTAGTATATGCATTATTAAAAATTTATTTATTTTGTACAATAATAGTTGAATAATAAATTAGTTCTCAGAAAGGACTGACTTTTCCAAAAAATTCCAAGTCGAGTTTCGAACCTCAGTTAATCAGTAACGGAACTTTATTTCCATGTAAAGTAAATAATGATCAGGACCACTGATTAATTTTGAGTATAATCAAGGGCGGATCCAGAGAGAGACATTTTGGGGAGGGAAATTATACAAATACGTGTAATACCTTGTACGGTAGACAGTAGATTTGAGAAATACCCCTTGTGTTTCATAAAGAAAATCAAATACCGATCGCTTTAGAAATTTTAAAAATGTTTTAAAAATACATCATTATTACAATTTAATTAAATTTTTTTTTTATCTTTAGGTGAAAAATTAAAAAATTATAAAATTGTAGCTAAAACGGTAGTTTAGAATTTGAATAATAAATTACTAGAAAGAATAGAAAGTATATTTTATTAGACTTTAATTATTTTTTATTTTTGTTAGTAATCCGATCCGAATTGTTTGTCCGTAAGCAAGTAAAAAAGATATATATATATATATATATATTTCTTATTGAACTATTTTCATTTACCCATTGCAAAATAAAAATTAAAAATACATAGAAAAGATAAAAGATCAACGACAGTTGCACTTAAAACAAAATCAAAAAGGTAACATTAATATTTTTACTAGAAAACGTATTAAATATTAGTTTATAATTAATTCCGTGGGTAACATTTATACAAATTTTTTCATCGAAGATTTGGTTCTTTGGTGGGAGAACCCCTCCGTGGATCCGCCACTGGTACAATAAACAAAAATCAAATTGCCCGCTGATATATGTCTTATTTCGGATAGAAATATCATTTCGATTTGTTAATCGATACTGTTTCTAAAATAGGTCAAAATATTTTTAAAAGGATAAATGTAAAATATTTAGACAGATGAGAATCGGGTTATTTGCGAAGGACTACAGTATACATAAAATATATCTTCAACGTATAAGTAATACTGCTTTCGTATCGAGTCGTGTTTTTCGTGTGCGTGTAATCGATCCGATAGCAGATCGTTTAGTTCGCAATAAAACGTTATCAAGTTTCGGCTTTCATACAAAGCGCCGTGTCAGATGGAGGCGGACATTACGGGGGAGCCCCCCCCCCATAATGAAGACTCGATAATCATCAACGTCATCTCGAACAGATAAGTCTTATCGATAATATATCGTTTAATAATAATAGTACACAAACTAACAATCAGCAATGATAATAACTATTTCTTTTTTTTTCCTACCCTGGGCGCGCCAGCGGCCTTGACCCAACAACATAAAAAATTAAGGGATATAACTAAATAGCCAGGCGATCAGAAATGGAAAAGACAAAGGACGGCAGCAACAGAATAACTGAAGGCAATGGGAAGGAAAGAATATAGGTAGCGTTAAAGGGAGTAGGAAAAACCAAAACTAAAAGTTGGGCGTAAAGAAAGAAGCGTTCGTTAGAGAGTGCAGAACATTCGAATAGGATATGATTTGAATCACAAATACAAGAAGACTCAGAAGCGTGAAGAGAGCAGAAAGGAGAAAGAGCTAAAGAAAAACGAAAGCGAGAATAGGGGAGTAGAGAATGATTGATTCTAAGCCGAATTAAGGAAACAGCAGTGGAACGACGACAGATAGGAATAGATTGAAACCAAGGCAGGAAAAACCGGTTGAATAAAACGGTACTGCGAAAAGAGATTTAAGAATAAAGATGGATACATGTCAGACCAAAGTCTAGAATGATTAGAGCGTGATAGAAGAATGAATGTCTGAGGAAGGGAAAGAGTCAAGGAAAGGAACTATTTCGGACAATTATAACCTATATCGAATTAATTATCATAATGGACCGTTTATAGTATTAATAGATTCAACTAACAAAAACGTATCCAACCTCCATCCTTTATCAAGGCTTATCCAAAGAAATGGAGTAAATCGGGTTAAGGCTATCTTCTATACAGCAGTAAATGCAAACAAATTTATATCTAGTGTAACAGCTGCAACGATAATTTAAGGACATCTATCCCTAATAGTCTCCTATTCAGATTCGACATTATTCGTCAGGTTCCAACAGATATCACTAATGAAGACATTTTCAATTCCGTAGAGGCAGATTTGGAAGTTGTTTCGGTCAGAAGAATTTGCAGAAGAACAGAATCCCAACTTCTGCCAATAAAGGCAGTGGAAATTAAGTTTTTAGGTAATAAACTCCCCACGTATGCGCTTATTTACAAGCTACGATTTTCAGTTGATTATAGCTATCGTGTTCCGCGATTGTGTTTGAATTGTAACCGGTACGGGCATGTAGCAACTTGGTGTAGATCACGACCAAAATGTCCGATTTGTCACGAGGCTCATTCCGCCTCTAATTGCACTGTATCACTATCCAGCCTATTATATCAATTTAAAATAAATACTGCTTTTCTCTCTGAAACGTGGCTCAAAGACACAGCAAAAATTAACTAAAATAATTACATCCGATCGAGAAGACGGGTATGGAGGTGCAGCAATCTTAGTACGTAACGAAATTTCTTTTACTGTTCACAATTTTTTCAAGCATTTCATCCCAACTTTGTACACATTTCAATACCAATTAATAATTTACCTCAAACACTTCATTTAATTTCCGCTTATATCCCCCCCCCCCATTTTAATTTATTTCGCACTTTTTTGGACTTCTTTATTGACTCCCTTTCCGCATCCTTACATCATTGGAAGCGACAGGAATGCCCAGTCACCTCTGTGGGGATGCGTTTCATATAATAATACGGCTATTTTATAGAATATTTAATATATGTATAAGACCAATATTGTTCTTCTAAATGATCGTCGTCCAACCTATTTCAAAATCATTCAATTCATAATAGCATCGATTTTCCTTTTTCTTCACCCAATATTAGTTTCAACTCTTCTTGGAAATCTCTTGATGGTCTCTTTGGTAGTGACCACGCTCTAATCATTCTGTCACATAATAATCACCCCTACCTTCGTCCTTTAAATTTTAGACCTCTTCAATTTCCAGAATGGAACCTAAAAAAAAACAGATTGGATTAAATTTCGCGCTTGTCTTGATTGTTCTTTTCCCAATGCGCTTTCAACAATAAATCCTATCGATCAATGTGATATGAACTCAATCCGCACTAGTCTCTCCTTCTCTTCCCCTTCATTTTTTTTATCATTCCGTAATAAGTATCGCTCTACTACACCATTATGGTGGAACGATGATTGTAAGACTGCATTTCAAAGGAGTCTTTTCCGATCTTATCCATTAGTTTCTAATTTTCGCGATCATAAAAAAGCTAACGCAAAAGCTAGATATATTCTAAAAAAAAAGTCGAAAAAAGAATCTTGGAAAAAATTATGTTCTTCCTTTTCGCGGGCTACTTCCTATTCTCAAATCTGGGAATTGACCAGAGCATTTTGATTCCCTTCAAAACCACGCCTCTCACTTTATAACACGTCAAAAGAAAAACCGGAGTTCTTTATTGATTCTATTACTCCTAGCTACGTATCGAACCGCGAAGAAACGAATGCTCCGCCAATCCCGAACAGTCTTCTCTCACATTTCATAACTTCTCCAATTAATATCAATGAACTCCGGTCCTCGTTTCGCAGAGCAAAAAATTCCGTTCTTGGAGCAGATTGTCTTCCTTACCTGGTCTTCAAGAACTTCTCGGACCATGCCCTAGATTTTCTTTTTCGTCTTTTTAACTCCTTTTTATTATCCGGTTTATTTCTTCCGTCTTGGAAAAAGTTTATTGTTGTTCCTATCCCTAAAAAAACTTCCTCTTCTTTTCGTCCGGTATCGTTGGCTCCATGCATAAGGCAACTTTTCAAGAGCGTTCTGAACAGACGACTTTCATGGCGCTTAGAGAACAATAACGTAATTCCTGATAACATGTTTAGTTTTCGTTCGAGGGCCTCCTGATTTTATTAGTATTTTCGTTTCGGACGTATACAAAAATTTCATACAAAAAAATTACACGATAGCGGCATTTATTGATGTAAACAATGCTTTCAACAACGGACATCTTCCTTTCTTCTTCTTCTTCGTTAGCCATTATCAGTCCACTGCTGGACGAAGGCCTCCCTCAATTTTTTCCAAACGCTGCGACCTTGTGATTCTTCCCGACAGTTTGCTCGGAATTTTTCAATTTCATGCGCCCATCGTATTCTCGGTCGTCCTAAGGGTCGTTTGCCATCAGGTTTCCATGATGTTGCCACACTTAAGAGATGAAGACATCTCTATTTACTGTATGAAAAAATGCTATTGATTAATATACCTGCTCACTTTGCTTCTGTAATTTTACATCTCTTCATAAATCGCTCTATTCTTCTTTCTATTTCGGTAAAAGAAAGGTCTTTCAGGGTCTTCCGTAGGAATCTTGTCTCAGTCCCACTTTATTTAATATTTATACTCTGGATACAGCTTCATTATCTATAGGTGCTTCTTCTATCTTTTCTCATGGACGACATCGTTATATATGCTTCTTCACGTAATATTTCAACCGCTGATGATAGATTAAACAACTCCTTGACCATCTAGGAAATTCTCTCTCTTCCATCCATCTTTCTATTTCACCATCTAAATCATGTCGCATGGTTTTTTCCTATCGTCCTTACAACTATTCTGCAATCAGTATATCGCCACAAAATTCTTATTCTCTAGTTAATAGCTTCTGCTACTTGGAAATTATTCTTAATATCAGCCTAACATTTTCAGAACATATAAGTTACTTACACGCTTCTACTTGTAACAGACTAAACCTACTCAAAGCTCTCTCGCCAACCAACTGGGGTGGTGATTTGGTCACGCTCATTACGCTTTATAAAGCAATTATAAGATCTAAACTTGATCACTGCACTCTTCTATATGGAAGCGCTGTGCAATCTCGACTCATCATGCTAGACCGTATACAGAACTGTTACCTAAGACTTTGTCTTGGGGCTCTGAAATCCACTCTTATCACAGCGTTCTACGCTGAGTCTAATGTCCCACCCCTATCAGTCCGTAGGTCACATCTTGGATACTGATTTATATTAAAACGCCTGCCTATACAACCTTCCAAACTCATTAATTCTTATACTTCTATAGTTCACAATTGGCAATTTTCTTCTAAAAAGATCCCCATCCTATCCTATATTTGTTGTAGAATGGAGAAGTTTATCCCCTACGTTATTTCCCACAATAAGCTCCCGTATTTTTCTTTAAATTTCTATGACTTTTCTCAGCCAGACAACTTAACCTTTCTCTCTACACACATAAAACATCTCTCACGAACTCTCGCTAATCACGAATTCATCAACATCATTAACAACTTATTTCCTCAACACATCCTGGAGTTGGAGCTGCATTTTTTGTTCCTAGTAGACGTTATGCTGAATCGTTTAAATTGCCTGCCATATATTCAACCTACTACGCGGAATCAATTGAAATTCTTCAAGCATTGCTATATATATATCCTCGATTCAGGATAATAGTAAGTTTCTAATAGTTCCAGATTCCCTAAGTGCATTGACAGCTATACCTTCCCCATATTTTGATTCTATAATTCTTTACATTCGATCTATGGTTTGTAATGTAACTTTACATACACCCTGTCAAATAGATTTTTTATGGGTACTAGGTCATGTTGGAATTGAGGGAAATGAAAGGGTAGACTATCTAGCGTACTTAGCCACTACGAATGGTAACTGCATCAGTATTTATGCAGCCAATAATATTCTTTCTTTCTCCAAAAAATTACACTCGAAATTTTGATCCGACATGTATGTCCGCTCATTTTCCAATCCGCATTCCTTCTACCTTTCTATCCACCCTTCCGTTCCTGCTAATCTATGGTTCCTTGGCTGTCAAGTTCTTTAACGTAACTTCATTGTATCCATATGTCGTCTTCGATTTGACTATTCACTCCTCCCCGCTTCTTGACACCGGGTCTTTCAGTCTTTATCTTCATTCTGTCCCCTCCACCCATCGGAGAATATTATGTACGCGACACTAACCATGAGTGCTCCTTTTTATTCAATGAACAATCCGTACTAAACTCTAATTTAATGCAACTCAGTGTTCCTACATCTTATAATATTTCATCGATATTTACATTCCCAAACCATCTCACTTTTCCAATAATCGCATCCTTTCTTTGCTCAATAGTAAATAGTATCAAAATTTAAATTATCTTAAAAAAAAAAAAAAAAGTAAAATAATCAGAATAAATAAAGACATGGGTCAATGCTCTTTGTTAGCTGAACCCCCCCCCCCCAAAAATGTCTAGTTAAACTACAGAAGAAGAGAATACCAGGTCCAAGTCACAATGATTCATCAATTAGTCCTACACTTTTAACTTTAACACTAAGGTAATGAACTACCGGTTAAATCAGCAAATTTCGTTGTGCAAACCAATTACAGTTGGTAAAGGGCTTCTAACAGATGAACTGTCAGTTTCTTGCGTTCATAGCTAATAATGTCTCTTCCTAAATTTTTCAAGACTTCTATTTTTTCCCAATTAATTATTGTTTAAATGTTTAAAGGTTATATTTTATACCGATAATTCATTAAGCTGAAGAATAATACGAAACTGTATTATGTGTTCAATTGCAGAAGTACTATTTTTTACATTAGTTTAAAACAAAAAAAAAAAATTATAGGTATTTTATCTCCGCCTACATCCACTCCTTCACCAAAAATAATATGCTACTGTCTACCAGATAGACGAGACTCCCAAGTTTCAACTGCTATCAAACTTTTAAGTAACTTAAACATACATAGTAATCATTAATATTTAATAGTACATATTGTGTTATTATTACACATGTAACGTTGCACATTTAGCCTATGCTGCAACTAATATTATTGTGTTATACAACTAAATAAATAAATAACACAGAATTAAAATACTAAGTTAGTCTAAAATTTTACATTTTATGTTAGTTCACTTTAAGCCGCATAAACGAGCACAGGGGTGGCTGCAGTCTAAAACACTCTATTTTTTACCTACCAGATTATATTTTTTAAGTATATAACCTACTTAAATTGATCCATAATAAATAATGTTTGTATTCATATTTTGCTTGTTAAAACAAAGTATTTTAATAATAATACAATACAAAGAACATAACACAGGAATAATTTAACAGATTAATAATAAAATGCTCTCTTTGAGATTTAATTTAAAGTTGGAATTGAATTCAGTTATAGGCACATCAAATGAGTTACAAATAATTCTTCACATACTTTTCACCTACGGTTGAACATTGCTACACTATAAAGCGATGATGTTTCATTAACAAATTGACAGTGTACTGCGAAAGGGTACAGCAATAACTTCCTGATTATAGAGACACATTTGTCACAAAATTTTATGCGTGTATCATAAATATAAGCAATATTTTAAAAGTGTTAAAAATACCTATTGCTTCATATTTTTTTAAACATTGGACATTTATTTCAAGGCGCATCGGCCGACATCACACTAAACTCGAAATCGTGAATAGTTTTTACAATTTTTCTTTTTTGTTTTTCGATACATTCCCAAAAGAAAAAAATCTAAACTAAATTTGCTTAAACTTTAATGGCGACGATTCCACATCGATGCGTATGTAAGTAAATAGCACTATTCTTTCAAATACAAACGTGCCACAAAATTCTGCATCCAGCAAAGATACAGGGTACACGCATGCGCATATGCACACGTACGAAGATATCCGTTCAAAAAGTGTACTACTATTTTATTTTTTATTTTCCATATTTGAATAAAATTTTTAGTTCCTATTTCCAGAGAGATGACAATACTAATTTGCAATTGTAAAAGGTGAAAAATTTCGCAGTTGCGATTTTTAAATATTTCTGCGCGCACCAAAGTTCTCTTTATACTTCAAATTTTCTAAAATTTTCGGAATACGATTCTAAATTTGTTTTTATGGGTAAATTTCCAGTACACAAAGAGTAGCAGTATAGGAGAGAACATTCGGTATAAAGAGGAGAGCATTCAATGAGGACGTGATTGTAGTCGCATATAACAGGAGGATCAGTAAGTAACGTGGGTAGGACAATAGGGAGAAGATGAAAGAGAAAAGCGAAAACGAGAAGAGAGGAGAAAAGAATGTTTCAGTCTTGGTTTAATTAAGGAAACAATAGCAGAACGACGAGAAGGGGAAAATAATTGGAACCAAAGATCAGAATTGGGTATGCGCTGTAGAAGGAAGTACTAGGAGGAACGAATGGAGAAGGGAAGAATGGACCACTGCCCCATTTGAGAGGACATAAAGCTTTTAGGAGATTCAGTCTTTTAAGACAGGAGTTGTAAAGGTAATTAATATGTTCTTGGAAAGAGAGAAGCCTGTTTAGAAAGAGACCATGGTAGCGCATATGGAGTTAATAATAGGAATAGGATTGTTGAAGGAAATAACGTTTAATAATGAACTTCTTTTCTAAGAAAGATTCATAGACTTCAGAAAGGAAAGAGTTGATGCAGTTGATTGAGCGAAAACCAAACATATTGAGAAGGAAGAGATTATTGTGTTGCAGCCATCAGACGAGACGATTGTAGATCAAGCCTTCGAAGAGTTTCCGACGGCAACAGGTAAGAGAGATAAGTCGGAAAGAGCATTCGTTTCTTTTAAGAATAGGAATGATTATAAAGTCGTTTCAGAATTTTGAAGTACAACCAAAGAAATTAAAAATGTCCAGAAGTGTGTACAACGAGAAGAAAGAGAGATTTTTAAGGATTAGAAATGATACGTCATCCAATCCGGGAGCAAAATGAGTCAATTTATTAAGAACGGATAATAGTTCGTTGTAACAGAAAGGAGAGATTTGAAGGTAGCGGTATTCTTTTTAAAGGCTATTTTACATTCCAATTCCACCAGAGAGAAGAGGCAACAGAAGCTCTCCGTTAATAAGTAGAAGGGAAAGGAGGGGAGGATAGGGAAAGAGCAGAATAAAGACTTCGGGTGAAAAGGTTGTACAGAGATAAAGAATCAGGGTCAGCTTGACTAGAGGAGAAAGAGGAGTCCACCAAAGAACGAAATTTGCTTCAGTCAGTTTTGGAGAGAAGCCAGCGAGGAGAATGAATAGGCTTGAAGTGCGATGGTAGAGAGACATCAGTAAGAGTTAGAAGAATGAGAGTATGATCACTGTCAAAATTGCCATCGGGAGTTCTTCAGGAGTATTTAAGATCCAGATTAGGAGAGGAGAAGGAAAAATTAACCGAACTAGTAGAAAGGGTGTTTCTGAAGCAGGTGGAAAAAAACCCGTTAGGGAGAAATAGATTATGATTTGGGATGGATTTGATAGGGAAATATGTGCCATGTTGGGAAGATTAACGTAAGGAGGAGGAAGAAACGGAATATTATGGAATTTGTACGATATGAATGATACAGAATAAAGAGTGTACGAGAAGGCGGGGTCGCAGCGATAAAAAGAATTTGTGGTGACAGAAAAAAACGATAAGGAAGACGTCACGGGATGATAGGTTTTAAAAATAAGAAATTTATTTCATTTTATTTTTATTTTTTATTTACTGTTATTATTTTTTATTTTTTCCCGTGTATTTTAGTTTCATTACTTAGGAAAGTCATTCTTTATTTCTTTTCATTGTTTATAGAAGTATCGCCCTTTATATTCGTTTCATCGAAATAGGAATTTTAAATAGTTTTACTTACAAGGGGAGGGCACGAGCCTGGAATTCATTTCGGGACAAGACTCTGTACAATAATATTACCTCCTTAGGGTGTTCACTCTTTAATAATAATAGCGTCGAATGGCTAGTTAATTCAAAGAAAAAAGTCTTTGAAATATCAATAAGTTTACTCATGCACTGGTTTGAATCCCTTGCTCGACTAATTTTTTTTAATTCGTTCAACTAATTGTTTTTACAATTAAATAAATATTATATGTTATCTACAAACATCAAAATTTAAATAAAAATGATTTTATTTTGTTTAGAAAAAAGGCTTATAAAATATTAAAATTTTTAAAATACAAAATAACTAATAGTTATGATAATAATACTTATAAATAATTATTATAATAAGTAAAAAGATTAAATTTTATTGTTATTTAATTTTATTTAACATACACTTTTGATTACAAACAAGAACCGGAATGGTAATTGTCATAAAAACATTTGAAACAATACATTTTTCGAAATCCAGCATAATTAATAAAAAAAATAAAAAAACCTTTTAAAAATAGCCTTTTATTTATGCACTAAAAAGTACAAAATAACTTTATTAGCGTGCGACTACCAGATACGCATTTTAACATTAAAATCTGAAACTACAAAATAAAAAGTTTTTTTAATTTTTTTTATTTTTTAGTCTAGCCTTTTTATTATGTATTTCAATAAAAAACAATAAATTTAGAATTGTATTTTATTTTGCTTTATTTTATTCAATATCTTGATTATAGGACACTTCCAGAAATTTGTGTTACATTTTATTATTAAATCAGATCACGTTCTTTCAATTATATTGTCTTTTGTTTTTCATACAATACATACAGAATCTTCAGTATATGAAACACAATGTTTGACTAATATCGATCTTTTCATTGATATATCACATGATCGAAAAAAAAAATATTTTTTTGAAACTTTCGAGCTTTCGGCGTCCCAAGGGTCCGATTTTAACGTTGAAAACCCAAATGTTCCAAAGTAAAGAAATACACAAGGATGCGCATTTTTTTAACCCCGTTCAAAATTTTTAGCTATAAAGCTGAATTTTTTATGCTTTTTTAAACTTTTGGTAAACTTTCAATGTTTTGTTAAGAAAATGAAATACGAGTTTGCTTCCGACAAATAGCGCTCTTTCCAACAGTATATCATACACCCGGGGGAAAAAAAAATATTTTTTCAAAAGTTCGAGTTTTCGGCGCCCCGAGGGTCTAATTTTAAAGTTGGAAACCCAGATGTTGCATAATATTGTATTGTCATCTATAACAAGCATTTCTGCAAAAGGACACTTTTTGAATTCATCAGGAAGTAGGTGAAAAATCGTTCGCAAGATTCCACCCCCAGACAGACAGAATGACAGACAGAATGACAAAGCGAGTTAAATAAAAGGCTATAAAAGATAAGTTATTGCAAGAACAATGTTCTTTCAGAAGTTCAGTTGGAAAACAAACATCATTTACATTCAAGCAAATTTCTCTATCTTCCGAAAGTTTAGCATAATCATTCTATCAAAAATTTTCGATGACAATTGATGACGACAAATTAATTGAATTTTAATACAGTCTTCTCGTGAATTTTCCCCAGAAATAAAACTAAAATACAGGCGAAAAAATAAAAAATAATAATAGTAAATAAAAAAATGAAATTAATGAAAGTTACGTTCTTCGCTTTTAAAACCTATCAGAAATTCCCCGCGTTTTTAACTCTATGTTCTTTAAAATTACTTCATCCTTAAAATCTGGTTTATTAATATATGTTAAGAATTCCTACGTTTCTGAATTTGCTTTTAACATATATAATCAATTTGCTTCCTACAATATATCTCAGTGTAAGTTTTCACTTTCAGCTGATGGTGGAAAACGTTCCTGCGGATATTGTTTGCTATTTTCGTAATTATATTTAATATTTTATAATAATTTGTTTTAAAAGAAAAATTAATTTACATTAAAATAAAGTATCGTTATATCAAATCTTAAAATTTAAGAGACAATAAAGAAAACCGATACTTTATTAAATAGACGAGAGGGAAAAAGCGAAACATCAACTTTAAAAATCGAAGAAAAAAATTACAATTCGTCTAGATAGGTTGGCATTTTATTTCTGTTTTATCTTATGTTTTAATGCATTTTATATCGCGAATGATTATAGCGCGAATAAACGTAAACATTAAAAAAAGAATACAAAAATTGCAACTTGTAAAATTTAAACAAATTCAAACGTAAGAAAAATTATATTTATCGACGAATAACGCGCTCTGAATGGGCAATAAAATAATAAGGGGAGATAAACGGAATAATTGAAAACATGCCTAACCAGTTTCTCGTAAAAATGCCATTAAACTCTGTAAGCGTGTTATATGTGTAACGAAGAGAGGTGTTTACCAAGAAATTACATTAAAAAAATTACCTGTATTAATTTTTTAACTACGTCTCTACCGATGATGTGGTCGAAGACAGTTTGCAGAAATTTATCGTTCATTATTGACAGGCGTAATTTATCTCGATGCCATACTAAAATTTTCGATTCTTCTATCGCAGTAATGGAAACCTTCGGTTCAGAAAGAAACGAAAAAACAAATCATACGCCAATAAATTATCGGTAAATGAAAGAAAATTACTTATTTTCCCATTTCTAAAAGGATTTAAATTTGAATAATAAATAAATTACTTGAAAGTAATCATCGGTAGACACTCCAAACCATTCTGGCGAATCGAGGAACTGCCGAGGAAATACTATATGCAGTGCTTTTCCTTGTTGCGATATTACAAACCTGCAATGCACATAAAAAAAATAAATTAATCTCCGCAATTTAAATTTTCTCCATTTCAATCGGAATAATTAGGCGACTTTATTAAAATGTAAGTGTTAGATATGTGTTAAACCTTTAAAACTATCACGGTCGGAATAAAATTGTTGTAGAAATCACGCTTTAAAACTGTTATATTTGATGTTCCGCAAAGTTTACGCCCATCATTATCATAAATATGTACGAATTGGTTTTCGAATATACGGTTTGCGTAGCAATTTCTAATTGTCGTCCGTTGACGATGTCTTTTGGTCACAATTGCGTATTTTATTAATAGCTTTCACCAGGACCGTAGCCAGGAATTCATTGGGGGGGGGGGGCGCATGTGGACCACGGCTTCAGAGAGGAATTCGTTTCGGGGGGAGGGGGCATTCTGAACAATACGCAATCCGTAACATTAAATAACATGATATTACATTTTTTATATTTTTTATTTAATTATTTCTATAAATATAATAATAAGATACAAAATATTTTCTAACACAATTCATAACCGGTCGTGGAGATTTTCAGACGTACTTTAAAAGATTCAAAGTAACAAACAATGATAACAGCAAAGTATATGAAATTAAAATAGATACGCCGGACCGTACTCGTTTTTAGAATGTTTAGCATTTAAACAAGTACGAAGTAACTATTCGAGATAAGCAATGCATTTGAAAACCGGTTTAAAGACGGAAACTGTATTACTCGAAATACTATAAACACTATATCAATACGTAATAATGAAGCAAAAAAGGCTCCTCCTATCTTTGCGTAAACAGAATTAATAAATGAGAAAATCAGTTGAAACAGGAAGTTAAGAAAAGTACAGAAAAACGACCGATTGGTAAAACGCTCTCCTCTGTATTTTCTGTTATTTATAATAAAAAGGAAAGGAAAAAATAAAATCCAAAATATTTCGGGGGTGACCCCCTAAACACCCCTTGCCTCCGGCCTTGGCTTTCACGAAGTACCTCTGATCGAACTTCCGGTACATAAAAATATTACGTGACATTTCATATTATAAACATGACGTAATCATTGAAAACTCACGTGGACATAAAAAAATCAACCGTGCTTTTTTGGCCATGTATCGTCGTGTACCATGCAAAAATTGCAAAACATATTTCAATAAGAAATCTTAATAGGTGTATTAGAATATTTTCTTTCGCTTATTATTAAAGTTCTCCGTTAGCGGAACCTAAAAATAACGCAAAAAAAAAAACACCTTTTTTCAGTCATTTGTATTCTAGATGAATCGGCTGAACGCTTATCTGATTTATCTCTTGACGAATGCGGAAAAGTGAATTTAGACGCGACTATATCCGCGGATTAGAGTTGCAATAGTGTACAGGTATAAACACACCAGAATTCGGGGGGTCTGGTGGTGTTGGTGTTTCCTTCATACTTCCTGATTCTAACCTATCAGAATCTTTTCGTCTTCTTTATTTTTGTTCCATATTCATAAACGAATTATTGACTATCCTACGTTCTATTATTCTCATTTCCTTGAATTACCTTTCCTCCGAATTTTTTGATTATCTCTGACTCCTATCTTCTCCCCTTCCTGATCATTCGTATGACACTTTGTTGTTCTCCGTATAACGTTTACTCATTCATAATCCATTCCATTAACATTGATTTGCTGTGGGTACCTAGCCCTACTCGGGCATATTTGGTAATGAAGCGACTGATTCGTTGGCTCGGATTGCTGCTTCTTCCCCCCTTTTCTTTTAAAAAATTCCATCCGCTAACCTTCTATCGATTTGTTAAAGCTTCCATATCAGATCATGGGCTATCGAATACTTACGCTCCCTCCTTTCCTAATAATTATTCATTTCATCTGTCTGTTTAGCCTACTCTTCCTCCCTGTATTCATGGATTCCTTTGCATCCATCTTTTCGACGTTCTGATGTTGTTTCCGTTGTTTGTATGCGTTTTGGCCATCCTTTGCTGCCTTCCTCCAGATACTTCGTTTTTCCCTGATTTCCTCCCCACACTCTCCATCCTGATGATGCAGTTATTTGTAACGCTGATCATGTGTTCTTCCAGTGTTCATCTCTTTCTGTGGAGCATTTTGTATTCCTATTTGTTGAGGTTTGGTCTTTCTACTCCTTATTATGCTTCCTATATCTTGTCCTTTCCTTCTCCACTAATTATTCCTGCTATTTGTTCCTTTTTAGATAATATTTCTGATCGGATTAAAATATAACCAACTTCTTTCCTTACTATTTGTTTCCGGGTGAAGGTTCTTGGTTGACGAGTCCAACAGAAAAAAAAAACAAAAAACAAAAATAGAATTCTTTTTTAGAGATAGTAGAGCAGTGAAAGGAAAGGTGCTCGGCAGTGAACTGAGAATTTCTCGCCAGCGGATGAATTCTGTCGCAAAATACTTCCAAGTCTCTTTTCTTTTTACCATGCGCAGGGACCTGTCAACAGTTAATGTATGAAGCAGTTTTTAATACATACGGTATACTAAGACTTACTAGGCGGCTTTCTGTCATCCGAAAAAGTTAATCAATTTCCACACTCATCTATACCCCCTACCGGTGAGGAACATTTGCCATAAGTTCTCCAAGAGTGAATATTATATTTTCTATATTTGACTTTATTCGAGACACTCAGAAACATGAGAAAATTTATACCGATAATTTTTTTTCGAATCAAAAATTTTATTTGAGTGCCGGAAAACGATATAAAGGTTGTTTTTCAAATAATGTTTGAAACTGTTCTCAAAAATAAATTAAGGGCGAGGGCAACGAATTCGTTATATTTCCTATATACTGAATATTGGGGGGGGGGGCAAAGGTCAACGCCAATTCAGTTGTTAAAATATCAGTCGTAAATTATATTTATAAATGTAGTATTTTTATAATCAAAAAATTTTCACGCATTTTGAGAAATACATTTAAACGAACTTTATTATATTTTTCGTAAAGAGGAATTGTTGGATCAATTTTGATGTTCCCCCGTCAAGAATACGTGAATGATGTTTTTTTTTTTTTTTTTTTCTTGGAGGCCCACCAACAAAGAGCAACGGTTACACCAGTAAATTAGAATGTTTGATAGAAACTGAATTTAAGACAGAAGTGATCTGAGAAGAGGGAAAGGAAGGAATGTAAGATGTACTATAGAATGTAAGAAAAACAGGTTCCAGAAGTAGCTATAGAAGAGAGGATGTTCGAAAGAAATAGAAGAATATACAACGAAAGCGTGGTTAGCATCGCATATAATTATATAGAGTCAGTCTGATAAAGATGATAATGAATGGATGATAATAGAAACAAAGCAATGAAGAGACGGAGTGGAAAATGTTGTGACCGAAGCGAAGTAGATATGAGAAAGCGGCGAAACTAAGTGAAGATAGCAAATATCGACTGAACAGAGAGATAAAAAGGGTAATGGAAGCGAAGGAGAAGTATTAACGGGGTTTCGTATGCAACTGCTTAGAGAATAAATGGAAGCGCTGTGCACGGAAAATTTTTGAAGAAAGTACTTTGATGGCAGTAGAAAAAAGGAAAGAGTCGGCTCTTTTCTTGAACCCTCGATATCATATGACTGGACACCTGAAATACATTGACTTAAACAGAGCAAGCTAGGAACAAGTGTCACAAATGAGATTGCGTGTAAGAAGGGCTATAGGATTGTAAGAAGGTAAAGGCGCGAAGAAACTTCTTGTAGAAAGCATAACTGGCGCTTTATTTCTAGCACAATTGCTATCTCATAGGTTTCTGTTTGTCTCGTTCACTTTGCGCCTAATATTTCCCCCTAAGATGTCATCCCTTTCTCTTAATTACCCTTTCGCCTTTACACATACCCGCCGCCGTTTATTATGTTTCCGCTAAACTCCATTAAAGTCTAAATATATCGCCATTTGAATTCCCAATCACTTCGGCATTTTTATACAGATGATTCAAAAAGGCACTTGGTATCTTTTTTTCCCTTTTTACCCCGTAACTACTCCGAATCTTTCAAGCTCCCCTGTTGTCTTCTTCTGCCCCTATCTTTTATGCTGAATCTACAACCTTACATCATACAGTCCTATTTTCAGTTCTTCTTGAGTTCTTATCTGGAAATTCCGTAAAAATTCAAATTTACGCGGTAAACTACTATATTTTAATAATAATATTTCTATTCTATTTACACAATTAAGTAATTAAAAATAAATAGCGACGGATTCTGTCCGAGAGACTTTGTAGTGCGACAACTATTATCGAGAGCATTACTTGACATGCGACTGGAAACAAGTTTCTCGCAGGCGGCAGATTAAACGACAGAGTATCATGATTACAGTTTGCAGTGTTAATAAGTTCCTACCAAAATTTTAATTATAAATAATTCCGTTAACCGAATTAAGAGCAATATGAGTTGATGCGGGTATAGAATTAAACAATAGAACTTGCAGACCTCACATAAAATTGACTTGAATGTTTTTAAAACTTCCTTATTTCGAATGAATGTGTAAAAATTATAAAACCAAAAATATCTGCGATTTCGGAACTATCTTTTCTCTTTTTTAAATCAACACTTCATTAAGTAATTGAAAAGTTATAGTTAAGTACGATTAAAAGTTATTGGCGGAAAAATTACGATTAAGATGATATAAAAAATTAATTTTTTATTATTTTAAATGAATTTTCCTCGTTATATAACTAAATAATCTGTATATAATTTTTCGTGGCGAACTACTATGTGATTAGATCGGTTTTGATGAATTTTGATCTTTTTATATATTTTAGTTCCAGATAAATTTTGTTTATCTAATAATATACTTTGTTCTACATTTTTTAATCTTTCATTTTTTTTTCTGTTTTTAACCTATCCTTAACTTATAAGCTATAAATAGAATTAAATCACATACGCGGTTCTTCATGTGACGGAGCCCAATTGTCCGTTAAAAAGTTAACCCTGCGTAGGGCGCGGCCGATCTGACAGGCTCAGGCGTTGTTTTTTTTTGTGTCCCTCCTAATAGTTACCTAACTATGTAAGATGATTCCAGCCCACCCGGTCAATACGTTATCGGCCATCAAGAGGGCGAGCAATTCGCTATCTGATCCGACAGTACGTTACAAAAACCCAGGTCAGTATTTTTTACTTTTAGCAACAAAAATTGTTTTATTTGTATACTATAAACCCTTAGAAAGGATTTGTTATGCTTAGGTGATATTACCAAGGAGAACATTTCATACGTGGGTACAGTAAGGAAGAATACGAGACCCCCACCAGCTGCTTTCGTTATCGCAAAGGGGAGAAACCAATACTCCAGTCTTTTTGGTTTCAATGATGGAAGAGTGTTGACGTCCTATATCCCACGCAAAAATAAATGTGTGACACTGGTTTCATCGATTCACAACAAAGCCACTGATGAAAATACTGGGGGAGCAAGAAAAACCTGAGATTATCACGTATTACAATGTTCACAAAATGAAGTTGACACTGCTGACGAAATGGGTGCCACATACAGCGAGCAGCGAAATACCCAGCGATGGTCGATGGTAATTTTCTCCGCCGTGTTGAATCTGGGGGGGGGGGATAAATTCACCAGTGATTCACCTCGGAAATCAACTAGAGCCAATGCCCAGAAGAAGTTTTCTCAAAGTATTGTCACATGAACTGTGTCTTCAAGAACTTCAACGAAGGAGCCAGCTGCCATCTGACCTTCACACCCCCATGAAACTTCGTCTGAAGAGATTCCTTCCAGTTGGTCATCCAAAATCACCCTTACTCTCCGCAAAAGGTACACGTTCTGTGATTGCACGATGGAAACGGGTAAAGGTCAACTGACGAACTGTTTCTGTGAAAAATGCCACAGAGGAATATGGCCAAGTCACGCGAAATTTCTCTGTGCAACATGCTTTTCAGCGTGCTTGTGTGGGCCTGCCACGGAACTGATGGAAAACGATTCCGAGTGATTTCACTCAACAAAGACCCAAACTACATCGTCAAACAGTTTTTTCAATTTTTTAAAATTCTAAAGGGCGGTATTTGTTTTTTTTTTCAAAATTATGTTTTAGGATTTCCGCAATTGAAATACTTTTAGTTTTTGTAGTGTAATAAATGCTTACAAATTTTTAAAATTTTATTTGTATTTTTCCCTTATTCCCTACACCCTAAAGAAGTTTGGTAAATTTTAGGTTTAATTTAATACGACGTTTTATGGATTTTATTGATTTTCTTGTAAAGTGAGCCTATCAGGCTTACCGCCCTCCGATCTTGAAAATCCTAGACCAAGCCCTACGCAAGGTTAAGCTAAATCTGTACAATCATTTCTTTTTTAATAATTATGTAATGATCTAAGGATACCATTCGTCGAAGAAACCCATAACGAACAGTATGCAAAATTTTTCAACAAATTACAACAACATTGTAACCCAAACGTTAGAAAAATGTATAGAAGCATTCTGCCGGGAAATCCAGCCAGAAGGCGAAAAACAAAATGGTGCCGAGATGGGTTTTCAATTACTTAACTTTCTTTTTATTAGACGTAACATGTAAAAGAGAAATAAATCATTGCACATCAAGTCTCTCAATGGAAAAATTGGGTTTTATTCCAGTTGTCTGAAATTGGTATCTATAGTATGTTACGCACACTGCTGTTTATAGTATGAATACATACCGGTACAGGGTAGAAAAAAAAAAACTTAATATAAATTTAATTTTATTTAATATAACTCTACTTATTATTTATCTTTTTTTTAAATAAATATTTAAATTTTATAGAAACGATTTTTATGCCCAATTAATATCAATTATTTAAATATGTTAAAATATAATAACTTTATATATATATATATATATATATATATATATATATAAATAAAGATCGTTGATAAAGCTTATTAAATATAATAAACGATCAGATAGTTTCTAAGAATTTATTGATGGCTTAACGACCGATATAGTATGTTTCAAAATTAATATCAATTTACAACATTGTTTAAAAGTTATTTAAATGCTGAACACGCAACTTATAAATTGACACGTAGTAAAGCGATTAAAAGTTGCTCGAAAGAGATGCTAAAAACGAGGTACAAAAATCGCATTATATAATACGTTAACAACCCAAATATGTATTATGTAAGAATCAATAAACTATTTAGCACTGTACTGTGCATACATAAATCGGCAATGCATACGTACGTGCATATACGCATATTATATTCAAGTTCTGTGCCTGCAACTTGGTAAGCGGTCAGCTTATCGTTAAAAAACAATCACATTCTTCACATTTACCATATAGAGCTCTGTTCCAGAAAAACTTATCAACACCGGCTAATAAAATTGTTTTTGGAGCGTTCGAAATATATTCTACATTTGTATATTAGGAATTAATATTATGTAAAAGAATTACATTTAGAATAGAACTATTGTTAAGAATAGCAGTTAGTTTTATTTCTCATAAGGAACTAAAAATAAAGAGAATTAGAGGTAATTATTAAATATACTTATTAAATCGTTAATTGTAATGGAATGATTTAAAGTGTATACATGTTTTAACGATATTAAAAAGGAACGGAAAGGAATTAAAAATAGCAAGTAGATTTGTTAGAGCGCGATCGGATAAATTCCTAAGGACAAGATAGGTGTATCATTAAGAACCTAAGTGGGGCGGGAAGATTTATTCTGTAGAATATGGTGTAATCCATTTACATTTAAATCAAAAATTAAGACATGAGGAAGAGAATCTCTTGGAAAAGGGTGAGATTCGTTGACGTTAGGACATAAACAGGGATAACAGAATGGATAACGGCAATAAAATATCAACAGAGATGTTAAATAAAGGAGGAGTTTCAGAGGACGGAAATTTAAAAATCTTGGCCATTTTCCAAATAAAATTAAGCGGGATAGTTTTAGAGAAGGAGAAACAACAATTTTCCCAGGAAGATTTTTTAAAGGATTTTAGTACAAATCGAGCCTTAAAGTTTGCCCTTTTATGAGCAAAGAAATTTTTTAGTATCGGATTGAAACGAGAAGACTGGTAAGTAGCGCGACTATAACTAAATGTCGTCTCGCATTCTTCATTGCACCAAAAGAATGCAGTTTTTCGATAACGATTAGTGAAAAGGAGAGGACAGCGCAAGAGTATTGATGATTGGATTGAGGAAAGAGTTGTACTAGGAGATAGAATCAAACTCGGGTGAAGAGAGTTCATTTATAAAACGAAATAAAGTTCAATTAGTCTTGAAATGAATCTATCAAGGAAAATGAGGGACTAAGGTCAGTAGAAGAAGGAACATTTTGTGGAGTAATGAGGACAGGAATGTGATTAATACCACAGGACCCATCATAAGGTAAGACCCAAATTAAAACTGATATTGGGAGACGAAAATTTTAGATTCAAAGAGCTAGAGATAGGTGGACACCTGTAGTAGGTGGAGGAGAAATCAGTAAGAAGGAAAACATTATTTGAAAGAAGGATGTTTTCAAGAACAGAACCGTTGCTGTTGTAATTTGGGCAACCCTATAAGGGAGAATGTTCATTTTAATTTCTATTGACAATAAAAAAAGGAAGAGGGTGGGAATAAACAAAGATCACAATAAGGAGGAATATAGATAGAGGTGATGTTTACAATGACCGTTTGGTATTCGAGCTCTCAAGGATGTCAACCACGAGATTGATTTTATATTATTTATTATTATGATTATTATTATTCTGATTATTGAGACGAAATGATCAATTTGAATTTTTATCTATATATTTACCGATACCCTACACAAATCTTTCGTTACGACCGCTGAAAATCAATTATTAATTATAACTATATACGTATGTGACGGCGAAAAACAACGATTATAACAAATAAATATAAAATGATGATACATATCACTGTTGTCGGCAGCGAATCAGATGGCGGCAGGATACGGTGGAATACGTTGTTATTGCGACGTCCAGGATCTCGGTGGTGAAAAAGATACTTTTTAACCGACTTCAAAAAAGGAGGAGGTATTCAATTCGACTGTATTTTTTTTTTTTTTTTTTTTATGTGTGTTACCACAGAACTTTCTTCTAGATGAACCGATTTTGATGATTCTTCTTTTATTTGAAAGGTGGTGTTTGTCATGTGGTCCCATTTAAATTTGATCAAGGTCTGACCGATAGTTTTTGAGTTATCCTTAATAATGCGGGAGATTGAAGCTTTTTGGATGCTTTTCATTCATGATTGTTTTCACCGTCGGATTAGATTTTTGACTTAAAATACTATAAATTTGCCAAATTACCATGGAAATGTAGCTTTTGGTGTTTTTACCGTGGAAATAAATGTTTTAATTTAATTGAATAAAAATGCACTAAAAAGTAAAAAATAAAATGCTTTTTTACAAAAAATAAATATCGATACTTGAAGATTTATTATAAAAATTTAAAAATGCACTAAAAAGTAAAAAATAATTACTCCCGATAAAATATATATATCAGAGTGATATAACTTAAGGTGATATCGTAATTCTTATACAACATTAATTTTTTGGAGTTGGCATCAAATTCATATTAAAAGAATAATTCAAAACTGCATTAAATGTTGATTAAATTGTTCCTAACATGAATTTAATTCCAACTCCAAAAAGTTAATGTTGTATAAGAATTACGATAATGTCATTTTAAGTTATATCACTCAGACGTATATTTTCTTATCGGGAGTAATTATATTTTTTACTTTTTAGTGCATTTTTAAATTTTTATAATAAACCTTGAAGTCGGTATTTATTTTTTGTAAAAAAGATTTTATTACATATTTAATTTTAAATTCCGCGACCAACGTGAACGATACTTTAGCGATTACAGATTTCTGATAAATCGCGCCTTAAAAAACTTGTACAGGTACTCGACAATAACTTCGAATTAACTTATACCGATGAAAAGGCAATTTCCGAAGCAAGACAAAAAAAAAAAGAAGCGACTTACTACGAACGGTGAGACTACTTCTTCAATTGATGACAGGAACTCTGTTTGGATGAGAACTTTTCTTGACCGAAGGTAATATAAAGAGGAACAATTACTTAAGCAAAGGGTAAAATGCGACAAACTGTCAACTAATAACTCTTCCTTCGATCTTTGGTCATTTCCTTTTTCCTTTCCGCCCCGCGGCGGCTGGCCTTTATCGAATCAGGTACACGCTTCTTCTTGCGGTGATTGATGATCGGTTAACCGCGACCGACAACAGGATCACATAATACGCACATTTACTCTCGTACCACTTTTTTGATAATTTGTATTTATTTTTATTTTATTATTTCATTATTTTACGTCACTTTTAATGTCACATTTTCCTGTTTATTTGCAAAGTAACAAATTTCATAGTTTTGAAAAATCGTAATATTCATATATAGCTTTTATTTAAATTTAGTACACCGTTGATTTTTAAACGAAAAATGAGAACCAAAACAGTCTTTTTATTTATTTTATCGAAGAAAATGCATGCACTCTCATCGACTTTTCCATTGTGTTCTTAAAAGGTCTTGATTATCACCATGCTAAGGGTTCTGCATGATTTTAAGTTAGTTCTATGAAATTTTTGTTTTAAATGGCGCGAAAAATATTTCAATAAAAATTTCACCATTTTTTATAATCTGTAGTAGAAAAATTTTACCCGGCTAAGCCAGCATGGTCAAACAAACCCATTTTTATTTCTCTTAAATATAACATTTTTACGAAACTCGCAAAATATTTACGGGCAAATATTTATTTCGAAATATTTAAAGAAAAAAAAAATAGATAAATAAAAGAAAAGAAAAAGTTGTTTTTAATTTGCTACTTTTTTTTTTTTTTTTAAATTTGCTACTTCAATGTGTTAAATAAAAATGAAGTAAAAAAAAAAAAGAAAAATAAAGTGATTATTTTTTAACGTAACAGTTTTAAACAACCAAAACAAAAAAAGGGAAGCTATGTTGATTCTGTCTCTCCGCTTTTTTCGAAAAATAACAACGTTTTTACAACCTTTTGTTTTTACATTAAAGTATACACACACACGCGCAAAATATAAAAATTTAAAAATATTTTCCAGTGTTTTCAAACAAATTTCGTGCGAGAAGAACCGTTAAACTTTTTTTTATTCACCTTTCATTATAGAAAGAAAAATAAAAATAATAATGGAAATTTAAAACAAGCGTTCGTGTAAAAGCAAAGAATTAATAAAAGATATAATATTTAATACAACTGCATAATACAAGGATACTTCTAATGTATAAATATTAAACATTTACATAAATTGTAATAAATGCTGACTAATTTCAGACAACTTAGTTCATAATTATATCTAAGAAACTATTTTTAATTAATAATAATCAAAGTCAAGTTCGTGCAATATTCTACTAATCTATATATTAGTGTCAGACTTAGAAAACCGTAACTTACAAATGACCCGCTAATACCTTTTTTAAAATCAAGTTTTACTAATCGAAATTAAAATGGTGTTCTTTCTTCTTAATGTTCGCGTAATTGTTTTAATAAACCGCTACCAACGATATTAAACGGTATCACATAAAAATTATGCTAATGCCACATTGGATAGATTGATCGACATCGAGCACGAATAAAGATAGTCCAGTGAATTACATAGCGGAATTTAAAAAAAATCTGTAGATGAGAGGTTGTTGTTTCGCTAATTGTTGAAAATAAATTTTACTTTTTGATTTCGAGTTAACAAGATAACCGAAATCAAATTCTCATTTGACTTCTCGCGGATAATCAAATTTCAAGTGACGGTTCGTAATTTCCACGGATGTTAATAATTTTTTCATTAAAAATTTAAAAATTAAAGTAATATTTTCTGCCGCGATTAATTAAGATGTCAGCGAGTAACACATAGAAATAGTTAAAGGAACGAAAAATCGAGTCAAAAGCCGAAGATATTAGACTAGAATGTTGTTCGAGCTCCCAGACAAAGCGCTTCCGTAGAGTATTCGAATAGAGTTTCCGAAGGCAGGGTGCTAAGTAAGATAAGATGAAATTTTTTTTCCAAAGAATTAGAATAATAAACAAGTTTTAAGGAAAAACAGAGCCCGAAAGCAGAAAGAAATTAAGTGTGATCAGAAAGATTTAAGGAATACTATAAATTTCGGAAAAAATAAGAACTGAAGTGCAGAAGAATTCATTGCAAAATTTGAAACATAGTAATAAGTAACGGAGTTGGTAAAAACGGATCATGTCTGTGAAGGAAGATACCTCACTGTAAAAGTGAATGTTCGGAAGGCGGTGATTGAAAGGTCTATTTCAGATTCTAAATCTAGGAGAAAGAGAGTTAAAAAAATAAATAAATAAATAAATAAATAAATAAGTAGTTTTCTATGGTTTTTTTTGGTAGTTTTGAAGGTACGTCTGTCTTCGTGTTAGCCCGTTCGAGAGTAAAAACTTAGATCAAAAGTTGTCTTACAGTTGTTTTTCGCCACAATGAGGAAGCACTGATATCTATCTAGAGACGAATTGAATAGTGGCGAGAAAGAAGATATTTTTGAACAAACGGATTATAACGAAAAAAAAACGATAATGTGCTGGAAATTATAAAAAAATTTGCTTAGGAGTGATAAAAAGATATTGAACGGACAAAGTAGAAACATCAAGAAGGAGGCACGGGTCACTATTGAAAGTGCTGTAGAGAATTTCATATTTTAGGGTAAGATCAAGAAAGATAAGGTAAGGCTAAGGGAAAACTGGACGAGTAAAAGTTCTTGAAATATGCGCAGGAGACGATTGAAAAAGAAGGGGACGAGCAATTATAAGCGGATTCGGGAGAGAATCCCTATAAATGAGGATAGCGAAAAATTGTGTAGATCACAATTAAAAACGAAACTTAATGCCTAGAAAACGAGATTAAGAGTAGATTTGGATTAAAAATATGCATAAGATGAGTGTGATTCAATCGAATAAATACGGTTTCGTTTACCATAGGCCAGCCGACGGTCGAAAAAAAAAACCTAGCTAAGCAGGGTACAACTGAGGAAAGAGTTGGTAAGTTGGAAGATAGGGGAAAGCATATTCGGCGGTTTTTCATAGAAATATTAATTTTTTTTTTTTTGTTCCGGTAGTTTTCATTTTCGAATCGGCTACACGCACCTGTAAAAAAGCATTGGATCTTTAACTAAAAGATATCTGCGGCTTCCTCTATAGATACGTTGAGCTGCCTTAATCAGTGGCGGATCTACGAGAAGGGAAATAGGGGACCCCTCCCAACAACCAAAAACTCGATGAAAAAATATTTGTTACAAGAGAGAAGTGTAATTTATACTATAAAAGATTTGTATAAATGTTACAACATATGGATTTAATTATAACTAATATTTCATGCTGTTTTCTAGTAAAACTATTAATGTTACGTTTTTATTCGGTTTTAAATATACAACTGTCGTCGATCTTGTATCTTTTTTATTTATTTTTCATTTTCATTTTGCAATATAAATGAAAATAGTTCAATGAAAGAAATTTTTACCTGCTCACGGGCAAAAAATTCGAATCGGATTAATAACAAAAATAAAAAAGAAATAAAGTCGTAATCAAAATACTATCGTTCTAATCTTTCTAGTAATTTACTATTGAAATTCTAAACTACCATTTCAGCTACAATTTTATAAATTCGTTTTATTTTTCACCTTTAAAAGTAAAACAAAAGTTAAATTAAAAATTGTAATAGTTATGTATTTTTAAAACATTTTTAAATTTCTAAGGAGGTCGCTCTATTTGATTTTCTTTATGAAACAAGGTGTTTCTTAAATCTACTGCTTGCCGTGTAAAGTATTACGTAATTGTACAATTTCCTTTTCCAAAATGTCTCTCTAGATCCGCCCCTACCTTAATTGTTGAAATTTTTAGAATTCTGACTAATGTGTGATTTTTCGACTGAGTATCGTTGCACATAGTTGGAATAGCGAGGAAAGGGCGAAGAATTTCTGTTCGAATTAGGGTACGCGACGAGTGACGGTAAATATTTCATTTCTTTTTTTTTTCAGCCTAATTTTGCTCCTTGTAAGACTGATAATTATTTTCGAATTTGGTTTTTTTAGTTTGCGATGTGGACGTGACTTTTGGAAATGTTAACGACGGCTTTTTTAGTATTCCTTTTTAATGTGCGTTTCAAAGGGCGATAAAAATGCATGAATTTTTGAATTTTACCTTTTCACCTTCTTAATTTGCACGACATTCAGTTAATAACAATTTTCGGGGAAGTAAATGAAAATTATTTACTCGGTCAAATTTGTTTTTTACATTTTTCACCTTACTCCAATGTTAATAATTAATTTACAATTAAACTACTTTTTTTTTTCTCGCAGTTACATATCTAAGTGGCGTTAACACATGTTGTTATACATAACGCAACGATAAAGAGGTGCGCATAGCAAAATAAGATGTTTCTTAAAACAATTGCTCTATTTATAATAATTTTTAATCATTTCGAAAAAATTTTATTAGCTTTGTGACTTCTAATATTATTTAGTCTCTCTTGGTAATCAAGTAAATTTCTATAATAATAAAAGCTATATTTGGAAATTATTAATTTTCTATAAGCGCAAGAAAGGGAAAAAAAGAAATATTCAAACGAGATATTGTTTGATTAGACGAATTTTACCAATAACTGTTATCGCTTTTCATCGACAACGTCAACGGATATCATAAAGTTTATTAAATAGCCTTCGAAGTTTTGAAATTATTTGTATGAAATATTCACCGATATAAAGGTATATTCTTCTGGTCGTTGATACCCTGATCGAATGAAAGAACAGCAATTTCCTCAGTAGAAGAGCGAGCACTATAACGATGCTCACCTACGGGCATATTTTGTAAGTTCTAATTAACTGATTTCTGAGCGCCATATGTTCGAGGACATATTTTAAACCTATCACTTTGACGCTACATTTGTTGTCCCCCTTTTGGTCGTTATCTTCATCGACTGAAAAAGTAACGTAATTTCATCAGACAATGAGTGATTTTTTTACGTTGATCTACAGATATATACTGTAAGTTCTCTAATGCTGAAGAATATACTTCTGAAACTAATGACAATGGTCAAACTGAATTTATCGTTTCTTATCACTCCGAGTTTGCGCACTTTTTATTACCTTACGTTTGAATTTCCTCGTTTAACGATTTTCCATTCGGCATTTTAGCCGTATAAATGAAAACTCGACATAAACAAGTACTCACACACCAGACAATGAACGGAACTTTATTTTTTATTAAAAAAATATGAGAATAGCGAATTTCTCATTATTCATTTCATTTTTACCTTAGTAACGATAAACGAAACCGGAAGAAACTTTAAGTTTTGAAAAGTGCACGCCATAATTCCAGTTACGCATATCAAATTCACGATACCAGTTGACGGTTAAAATAATTCGTCGACACGTGGATTTGTTTTCCTTTCATTTTTCGCACGCATTTCGTACAGCGGGCATTACAAAAAATAATAATAATAATAATAATAAATAAACGTTGACTTCTGACAAAATAAAGAATTTATAACGATTGTTAAATTGTTACTATTAAATGAATATTACTCATTATTCGACCATGCGGGGTAGTTATATAAGTTACATTTTTTTCTTTTCTAAATGGAATGAAAGCTATATACGAAGCTTGGGTATTTTTGAAAAGGCTAAATTGTTATTACTGCGTAGGGAATTTTTAAAAAACAGCCGTATATGAAAATTGTCTAATTAGCGTATCGTATGTGATTTCCTAGATACTATTTACCGATTCAACTTACAGCATATGGCTGAAGAATTAGTTAATGAGCGGGTTTTCATAACTGCCTCGTAGAAATCAGAATAAATTTATCTTAGGCTTTAAGTGTACCGGACATCATAATAAATTTGATTGCATAGGTCGTTTCAAACTCGTTATTACCATCTGTATCTTATAATTTACATAATAAACTTGCCTTATCGGTTTAAACTCGGATTAGAGACGCACATGTAAAATAAAAAAAACGAAAAAAAAAAACCCAACAAAAACAGAAACAAAACAAGTTCAAACGCAAGTGAAGCTACGCAATATCCCATCTTGTAGCTAGGTTAGCGTAGTTTATTAACTCTAATGGTGTTTAATCCGAGAGGAATTCAAGTTTCACTAAATTGAAAATACCGAAAATTGTTTGTTCGTAGTTGACAAGCCCAAATAAATTAAAAAAAAAAAAAAAAAAAGAAAAAACTCAATTTTACGGACAAAAATTGTAAGGTCGGACTCATCGGGAAATTTTCTGACTAGGCGTTTTATCTTTTAGCAACATAAGATTAAAAAAAGTTTAACAGATTCAGCGTGAAACGAGTCTCTCTGGAGTTCGTCACCAGCGTATAAATTTTGAACGCTGAATGGCTTAGAGTGGTGTGGCGGTAATAAATGGAGAAAACTGCGCGCAATTAATACGAAAATTAAGGAAGAATTTAACCGGAAACTTACTTGCCGCTTAAAACAACGGATACACTTTCTACTTTAGTAATTTTTTCTTGAGCGTAAATTTCTTGATATTTAAGCTGCCTTGTCTCCTTCATGCATTTCAGTAATTTCTTGAACTGAACTCTTGACACTTTTAAAGGTTTGAAGACGTCCGTGTATAGCTGTAACAGAAAAGAAATGACAGGTTATTCAGGAAAACAACGAATCAACACTCGTGTTTATTTTTTTTTTTTGACTCACGCCTAATAATATTCTGTTATCCAAAAAGAACTGCTACAATCAAATTAAGACAAATACTACCCCGCCCCCTCCGAATAATCGATTTAATTCGATTATCTAATGATCGAAAGTTTTTCTTTAATCGTAGTATCTTATTAAGTAACCCAATGCAAAGGGTAAAACTGGGAATAGGCGCATATTTTACGGTAATCACACTTGTTACGGGTTTTACAAAACGTTAAATTACATGGAAAAAGGCAACATTAGGGTAACATTAATAAAAACGAAAAAGAAAAGAAAAAAACACATTTAAATTAAATTTCGCAATAATGAAATTTAATGCGAAGAGAAGAATACAATTATTTTAAGGTCAATAATAATATTGGATTACAAATATTTCAGTGAATGAATGGAAGTCAGCAATGACGCAATTTGCATTTCTCTCCTTTGGCCCGCGAACTATTCATTTGATCATGAAGCTGACGTAATTAATTGGAAATGAGTTAATTTTCATGTTATAATATTTATTCGACTACGAAATTAGTTTATAACTCTGAAATAACAGCAGTGCCGAGTTTAAAGAAAAATTTGACACTTAAAGAAAAGCAGTTGTTTTTGTTTTTTTTTTTTTTTTTTTTTTTTTTGTATATCAATGTGCGTTACCATAGAATCTTTTTTCGGCAATTAAATTTTGTAGCTTGTTAAAAAAAAAAATAGATGTAATTTACAAATAAGAGTGACGTTTAAGATCGATAAGTGAAGGATTATAACCATAAGTAGGATGGTTGTATTTTGAAGGAAACTCCTGCTTCTCAGGATTAGAGGATTAGATAAATAAAGTGCTGTCCATATTACCGTGACCTAAGTGTTATATTTAAGGTAGGGCAAAAATATTATATTTAAAAAGGCGGCAAGAAACCGTCAGCAATGTCTGGGGTAATACGGATATGAGACACGCACTAATAATTTTGTCAAATCGAATTTGTTAGTTAACAAGCCGCAGTCTTGAATAAAAATAAATATTTTGATGAAATTTTTTCTGGTCGCACAGCGTGAATTTTAAAGTTTTCTCTTGCTTTGTTAATGCCCGTTTATTGTGCTATTTCTGCTGATTCTGGATCCATAAACTGAATTGTGCTGTGTCATATGTATGAAATAATCTCTAATGACGAGCGTAAACAGCTCGGTCACGTATATTCCGTATTTAAAATTTTTCATTTTTTTGTGATACGTTTTAAATTAAAGAGAGAGTGAGACGGTCGATATTACGCATCGCTGTTTATTAGTATTAGAATAATCCCTCCACCACAGTATACCATGTCAACACACACACACGCACCCACGATTAATAACGACACCCTCCCTAAAGGAGAATTTATCACTATTTTAATTATCATCTTTTACTATCGATTTTCATTATCAACTATCGTTTATCGCATTAGTTGTTTTTTTTTTTTTTTGTTTTTTTGGCCCAGACCAAATTGTAACGTTCTCGTGGCCAATAATTAATAAATAACTCCCAAGCAACTTAAACTGAAAATCTAAAAAGTTAATAATAATCAGTAAATGGATAAAGAAAAGAGAATGGAATAAAACTAGCCGCCTACATAAACAAAATATTAAACTCTAATAAATAAGAGGGAGGGTGAATTAAATAGAACAAAAATTAATTAATAATCTTATTTCTTTCAATAAACTTAAAAAGAAAAAAGAAAATTTTATCACGGGAACAAAGAAGATAAAAAATACACAGAAGAGAATAAATGCCGTACAACGTAGGGTCTTTAGAGAACATAAGTCTCTTGTTGTCCATATTGAACGCAATTAAATAACAGGTGGTTAATATCCTCTATAAAACAAAGGCTGTCCAAAAATGCTACAAACTCTAATGCCTTGTTAATAGCAAGAAGCTCGGTCATAAAAATCGAAGCCTCCGAAGGCAATTTAAATTTCTGCTCAGTGATACCTTCTAATTTTTTTTTTTTTTTTTTTTTTTTTTTTTGGGCTCGTCAACCGAGGACCTTTACCCAGAAACAAACGGTAAGGAAAGAAGTCGGTTATATTTGGATCCGATTAGAAATATTATCTAAAAAGGAACAAATAGCAGGAATAATTAGTGAGGAAGGAAAGAACAAGATATAGGAAGCACAAGCTTCAGCAATACCTTCTATAATAATATAATAAACCCTGCCACTACATCTTCATTAAATCCACGGAATTTAGCACCATCGGTAAAAAGATCAACCCCGGTTACCAGAGTATAATTGTTTCACAGTACCTAGAAAAACAGAGTTCACAATGTTACCAGGCAGTAGAGGCGAGCTTTTAAAGGTGTTAATATTAATGTCTAATTTGATAAGATTAAGGTGTCATAACTTACATTAAAATAATTGGAGGGAGAAGATGACACAAGAGAGCTGGACTGTAACTATAATACATCCTAGTTCTTTTGAGCAAGAGCGGCGTTCTATGATGAACAAATCTGCAATTACTACTTAACTGCATTATCTTGCTTATGAACTACGGATATTTATAATTACAATACTTAAGTACAAATTTATCGGTTAAATTATTTCTTCTAATATGCACGGGAGTAATTTTGGTTCTCATTTGAAGACCGATAGTAGGGGACGACCTGATGTTACCCGTGATTAATCTAAGCCAAGATTCTGTAATGACTAATTTCCTAAGCAGCTGGGACTTTGAAGCCGACCCATAAAAAATCGCTCCATAATCCAGTTTCGATCTAATAAAGCTTTTATATATATAACTGACTTAAAGTGACCGGATCAACATGAATTACTTATAGCCTTTAATAAGGGGCTATAACGATTTAATTACAAGTTCTACCAGTGACTGTGAAAAGTCCATGTTAGTTTAGGATGTAAGAACAAACTTAAATTTCTAACATAACGAGTCGATTTTGAATTAGAACACGTATTTGTCGGTAGTCAAATGGTCCGAATGAAAAGACAGATACCGAAGATTTGGTATGGGATACTTCGAAATTTATTCTCTCAAAGGAATTGAAACAAATATCAATAGATGTTAGATTTGGCTGCAGACATTTAGGGAGGCAATTATGTTTGGAATATATTAACAAGTCGTCCGAACTTCACAATCTGTTTGGAAATGGGGTTAAGAATGTGAAGTCATCTACATAAAAATAAACCGCACAAAAGTTTAAAAGAAATGTTAACTGTCGTTAATTGATTGAAATCGCTTACAATTTTTATATTTAAATTGTCACTGTGAATATAGTACATTACTTCGTAACATGTTGATATATTTAAATAATTACGCTATGATTTATTACTTTTATTAAATTATAGATGCTTTTACGCTTTATTTCTTTTTATGTAATCAATTAATTGCGCATTTCAGTTATTGTTATTCGTTTTATTGTGTTTTAAATAAGAATAAAAATATTATCATCAATCAAGATATTGCATTAAAGCCGATTGCGAATTTTATGTTTATTTTTGAAATTTTAATGATTTTTTAATTTTCATCATCGACTATTATTTATGATTTGTAATTGTTATTTCATCGAAACTGCAACTGTTGAATTCTTTACCGGTTAATTTTTACGATGCGAATTACAAAAAAACGCAGTTTAAACAATGACAGGCTTCTGAAGAAACTAATAGCTTTTACGGACGACTGGGCCGCTGGAAATTTCGAATTACACGACGGATAATTAAAAAGTACAACAGGCGGAGGTAGTTTGCTGAGTTAACAAAGAAACAAAAGCAACATACAAATGAAAAATGTAAAAAAGAGAAAAACCCTCCAAGGATCGCTTGTGAAATAAATGGCCGCTTCTTGGCTCCCTAGGCCTTACACGTCACTATCCAGACATCAACTCGCTTTTCTGAACAAGGCGACGACAAACTATATGACGCCGGTTACTGTGCTGAAACACGCATCAATGACCCCTTCCCTCTTTTTTTCAACTTTCATTAGACGGTAATTATTTGTAAATATGTTGCTGTCGCAAATGCGTAATACGAATTTGTACACAAAACAGGATCGTCGGATTTAGCATTTTTGAGGTAAGGGTTCAACTGTGCCAGGTGCCTCTTACAACTTTTGGAATAACTAAATCTTAGGAAATATTCAACTGCACAATATATTTATTTATAAATGCTTATCGCGAACTTGTATTTAATTTAATTATTAAATTACATCTACTAAAGCTCCCTATTCCCTTCGTTCGTCTACGTTCCACAAGTGCTCCTACTATCCCTGCTAGATTTAATCGTATATACGCAGCACTGTTGTTACATTTATTAAACCATCAAAAATACTATTCGAGCGTGTTCACATTTTGTTTTTGCCTATTAATATCGAAATATTTTACGATTTTTGCATTACAAAATAAAATCAGAGAAAAAACGAAATATAAGAAAAACAAGATGCCGAAAAATGAGGATACCTTTTTTAAGATATAATAATCTTTTTTCTCTCTCTTTCTCTCTATCGGAGTAAGAAATTGATATTTAAACAATTTTTTAACAAAATAATTTTAAAATTAGCAGAAAAAAAAGGAAAAGAAATTTATCGAGTATCATGAAAAATACAGAATAATACAAACGTAGTATAAAAGCACGTAGCAACAGTATACGTATGACACAAAATCGACAGAATACAATAAAATCGAAAATGGATTTACTCGAATAAAACTAAATTTATTAAAAAAAAAAAAAAAAAAAAAAAACAAGGCAAAAAATTCTAGAAAACAAAGTATAAAAGTTTAATTAATAATATTGAAACGGTTCAATAGTAGAAGAAACCAAATTATCTTAAATAATACGTTTATCGCATAAATATATTATACATTACAAGCGTTCAAATGAATTGAAAGAAATAGAGCTTAACTATTATTACGTGTTTAATTTTTATAGGTACGTTTTCACGGTTTTCGGTACGCGTAGTATTAATTATATCATTGAAATTTAAATTACGCTGCAAATCGCTTGCTTATGTGAAATTAACTAAACGTTCCTCAATCATACTAGTTCCTGGTCTCTGCTTAATCGCTCTTTTAACAGCGATCGTATTCGTCGATGTAATTAACAATTATTATTAAGTAAATCGCAAAACAGCTGTTACTATTGAAAGAGATATCTATTTCGCAGAGTTTACATCAATCGGATATACATTTATTAAATTTGTAATAATTTACTTCAACTGTATTCTACTATTTCAACATTATTACCATCTTTCTTCTAATGCTAACTGAAACTTCTTGATGTCATTTCGGCAGCAGCCGATTTTCGGTAACAGATTGGTGCTTCAGACGCACATATTTCCCGCTATAATTCGTATCTACTAACATTTTTCACTGTTAAAACCTTCGAGTCTTGTAGATACCACAAAACTTCTCCTTTGAACCGTACAAATAATTTCAAAGACCTTAGATATTTGATTAAAATTTATTGCCAGCTTTCGTAAATCGTGCCTAGTACCATCAAGCTTTCGAAGGATGCCATTCTATACTTTGGTAGATGCAGTCATTTTGAGGTGGGTCATTTTATTTACAAGTCCGCGCATTTACGACTATATCGTTTTCTTTTTTATTCGTACGAATTATTAAAACGCGTTTTGTATACATCAATCTGGAAGGGCTTTTGCTGAATCGGAACAACAAGATCAACGTGTACGTATTTAATATCTTTAAAACGTAGTAATTTTTTACTAGCAGATGGAAACAATACATTAATTAAAATCTCGTACCAAGCGAACATATTTTACATTAAAATACGCCTTAGAACGTAGTTCTCGTTTAAAATTACTTGGTCTAAATTTTTGAAATTACATTTATTCAAATATTTTTATAAATGTAGTGGTGGGAAACATATTTCCAATCGCTCGTTGAAGATGAGAATATGCTTATGAAGCGAAAAATATTGGGTGGGAACTATAGTTCGTTAAAGGACGCGGTCGCAATAAGGAATAAATGCACAAAATTATTTCTAACATTTGTGCTTTCATATTCCGTTACTTTTTTACCACTCATATTAGGAGCAATGTCTAAATTAATATGAAGCCTTATTTGGAAAATTTTGTAAGTCATCTATCACGCCACTGTCAGAATGATCGCAATTTGGAATGAATGTTAAAAAACGTTCCGCTGGTTTCAGTCATTCGATATACCGAATTATATTAGCTGATCATCCTTCATCGGGATTTAAATCAATAGATACAGTACTTTTCTATTTTTATTTGCTAATTATTTGATTTGCATTAAACAGATAATTTCTCCACCTAGAAAGGAACTGACCCCCCCCCCCATTCTAATTATTGTCGTTGGGCTTGGTTCATTATGAAAAGCTTAACTTCACAATCCATGATACCTTATCAAGGATATATGGGACTTACTTTACTTTTTTTATTGTAGATGACAACTAATTTACGTCCAGCTTCCGTTATTTGCATGTTTTTTTATGTATTTTGCGAAGAAAGAACCATGTTGCGTCGTAATTTCAAGCATACCTATAGCTTAATTAACATGATTTGGGGAACCGATAAATTCTGTTCAGTTCGATCACGTGTTCTGTAAGAAATATTATCGAGCTCGCAACCCCTTAGGGGAACTTCTTTCCCACGTTCTGCCTTTTTTTCTTTTTTTCTTTTCGATTATTAATATTAGCTTGTCAAGTATAATTATATAAACTTCTCCGAAAAAGAAAAAAAAAAAAAAACATCACTTGTTGTAACAATGTAAAATTAATCAAATTTACTTCTTTCGGCCGCCAAGACTGTTCGATAGCCACGTCTACGTAATTTTTAACCATTTCACGCTGCAGTGATTACTGCATCTATTTCTGTCTGGTAGAATTACAACTGCTGTGCGGACAGCAGTCATAAGTTTGCGTATGCAACAATATATTTTGCCAGTTAAAAAGCAGAACCATGAAGGTTTTTTTTTTCGAATGTGACGAAAGAAACTTTCTTCCATTTTCCAATCAACGGGCATCCGTTCGATTTCGGGTGACACTAATTGTTAAAAAAAAGGGTAACAAATTTACTATCAAATTGTTATAATGCACACGATTCTTTTTAATCCAAAAAATCGATCTTATCGTTATAAGAGCTTTTACATAAAGCATCACTAATTATTTATGTTGTCACTGTAAAAATGAATTTGTAACAATAACAGGAGATCGACTAGACTCTGGGTGCCAGGATAGAGTCGATTTTAGAGTCCACTTGCACTACATATTAGAGTCGACCATCTCGATTGACAACGGTGTTCATCGTCGCGTTCGAAAAATATTGCGAGAATCGCAGAAAGATCCTGTTGTGAATAATTTAAATTCGGTAAACGGCTCATTAGTATTTCCTTCAAAAAGAGAAAAAACCTAACTTTTCATTCGTTAAAAATTGAAAAAGCTGCACACACTGAAAACAGATTTGAACTCTACTCTACTTTGTTAGAATCTTTATCATAACTGAATCTATTTTTATTGAACATGAAGATGGAAAATTTTCTACGCACTTTGAGCAGCGATTTCGTTTAATTTTTGTACCTGAGGAGGAGCACAGTGAAGGAACACACCTAATGAAGATTAGCTCGACCGAATGATAATTATCACGTAATGAACGAAGGTGACGGTTTGAATACTTTTGTGTATTAGTTACTCTAACAGCTTCCACTTGAGCGCTAAATCATCATAGTGACTGAGTATTCCAAATCCATTTACGATGCCAAATAGGTGTCGACCAGGTACGCAGGTCACGTATTATTTTTTAAATGTGGTTCGTATTCTACTCAGCGGGACATATAATACACAGTTCGTTAACCGTATTCAAGTTTCCTGTGTTCTCTGTAATTCCCCATCAGAAATTCTTTGTGTACGTTTGTTTTCATTACACATGTCTTCTTCCAATAATAATAATAATAATAATAATAATAATAATCATCATCATTATCATCATAATTTATTACATAGTATTTGAAAATGCCCGTTTTGGTCATGTTTCTTTTTCCCTATTTTTGGATTAACAGACATTGGCTAAGTACCGACGCGTATTAAAAGCGGATTCAGAATTTAAAATAACGATTTCTGTTTTGGATTTTCAATTATTTGGATATTTTTAGTAATATTTATTAATTTGTGAGAAGGGAAGACGCCCAGAAGTAATAGCCGAGATAGTCCGCCTTTTCGTTACCTACAAGTCCGGCACCTAAACCAGGGATCTAAACGAAATCAATGACCGGTGACTGTCGATAACAAAGGTTGTAAATTAGAGATCGGATGCGTAGAATGATAGAATTAGAAAAAAAAACGAATATACAGCGAGGAAATGCATTCAAGGTCGTTTTTACAGTGCGGAAATCAAAAGAAACATTTTACAATGGATAAGTTCGATAACATGTAATAATACCAATATTTCTTCCACGTAGTAAATGGAACAAAATGAAGGTTTTGGACATATGTACCTTTATTTCGTTAAAAAACAACTTCCGTTTTATATTTTACAATCTAGGCATGGGTGGACACAGTTATATCCTCGGAAATATATCACAGAAGACGTCACATAACGAACAAATATTGTCATTCCGGACACAGTTAAATTCACCTTTGGTGGAGTAATTTGACATATCTCCACTCAGGAAGGCGTCAGCTGCGCGCAACTGTCCAAATTTGCCTTATTACTGTTTCACGGAATTACGTTCGGCTCATAGATTGCAGTATAGTAATAACGACGGCGTGATTTAATATTTTCAAATCTGGATGCGTAATAAGCTATATTTAACAACGCGGTGCAAACTAGCCATTTCATCAAAAAAAAAAAAAAAAAAAAAAAAAAATGCTGGTAAATCGGAATTGCGTGAAGAAAATGCGCATCGTGTTCAAAGACGTTTTATTGCTTCGTGCGTTCAGAGTGCTACGTGGAGTTGGAGTTGAATAGGCAGCGAAGAGTGCGATAAAACACTAGATAAGAGATATGTAACTCCGCCGGAGTTGGAATTGTGAAGCGGATATATGTCCGCAATCGGAAAGGACACATATATCCAAAACCATTCTGGCGGAGTTGATTTGCGCATCTCTATTTTACACTACCAAACTTTTATATTACGCATTCATTAGCAACTTTTCCAAATGATATAACAAAACACCTGCATATCCTCTCACCGGGGTCTAACTATTCAATCTACGCCGATCTATCACTCCAAGAAGTTCGGGAATACAACATTTCTATGCTGTAGTTTAATCTAGTTTTCAGTAGTTGATATCAAATTATCCATCCGGATTCGCTACGCAGTCGTCATGAACGAGACAAGGAAAAATCGATTAGCAATTTTTTTTCTTAACGGTCGATCTCAAAGCTCGTAACGCGCAAATTAAAAAAGAAAAAAAAATCCGAAAAAAAATCCAAAAAAAAATCGTTCGAATTTTATTTATGCCGGTGAAAACGGAACAAATTCTGAAATTACATTAAAACAAAACCATCTTTTTTCTAATTGGATTTCTTCTGACATTTACGACGCTAATTTTCCTTTCAGAGTTACCTTTCCGATTTTTTTTTAAAATCGTTTTCAGCTTGTTTCGCAACTCGTATTATTTCCTTTTTTTTTTTCCCCATAGAAAAATACACACATACGCTAGCAAAATCACGCGTTTAACGATTCTTCGACAGCTGTCTCGCGGCAGCGGTTAAAATGAAAATAAATAAAAAACGGAGCAACCGGTCAAGAAGAAGCAGCCAACAAAAGAAGAGGAAGAGAAAAAACGGCGTTATTCATGTTCAAATGGTAATTATTCGCACGAAGTATCCTCGAAAGACGGGAAAAACTCCAAATGGATTAGACTTTCTCACCTTAGTAGGCCAAACTTTCTCCTTAAGGCGGAAAAACGAATCCTGCAAAGTTTGTAAATAATTTTCGGCCTACGCGATGAAAACGACGAAATAAGCAGTTTAAGAAAGAGGTATCGAGAACAGGTATTTTATTAAAACAAAAATAGAATTACCTTTCTTGTTGGGTTTTTTTTTTTTTTGTTAAATGATTGACAGCTTTCGCTTAACAAACGGGGGGAGTAAAAATAAACGAAAATAAAAAATAAAACGATTAATCCGTTTACAAAACGAAAGATCGACTAATCCAAAATGAACAGGAAATAATAAAAAATAACGCCGCATCAACTGAAAATATTTCACCTATAACAAACTTCGTCTCCTAAATTAAACCTCAAAATAGTTCTAACATTATTTGATCAAAAGGACAACGCGTACCTTCAGATCCTTAATTGTGTCTTCAAAATTAACATAATTTTCGTAACTCGACAAAGGCGTCGCGTTTCAAAGTTTCCGCGAAAGAGAGAGAGCTTATCAAATTCGAGTATACAACTACCGCCGATATAACTTTCACAAAACACTTCCGTTACATATAGTCTCGATACAGAAACGATACCATAATTTTGCATATTGGCCCCGACGTAAAATATCGTAATCATTAATGTACATATTATACATTAACAATTATAATACGTAACGGTATTATGGCGTCGTATTTTATCCCCGCCAAGGATGCCAATTGAAGCGATTTACTTGTTTTAATAGCCCTCAGGGATGCCAACCACGAGATCCCTGGCTACTCGTAGATTTAATTTATTTCTAATTTATTATAATATTAAATTAATTTTTATATTTTATTTTAAATAATATATTTCGGTTAAACACCTACAGCCATCTTTCTTAAACGGCCGATCGCTGAAAACACAATTATAAATATGTATACATGGTCTGTTCAAAAAAAAAAAAGACCGAACTTTGGAAATTGCGTTCGAACGGTGTAACATTTAAATTCGCGCGTCATGCTACACGTGACGACATTCTTTCGAAAAGAATTAAGGCGCTTACCGCATTACGGTAATGTGATCGGTTAGCGAACAGAACGATCAAGTGAACAGGTTCAGTCAGCGCTCTGCAAGATAATGAAAAAACGGAAATAAAGGACTTTGTGGAGCACCGTTGCAACACTAATAAATTTTGCTTTAATATCGGCAAATCTTTTTCTAAAACATGGCTATTGTTCCAGCAAGCCTATAAGGAGAACTGTATGAGCCACATACAATGTTACGAGTAGTTTACGCAATTTCAAATCGAGCGGATCATCAACCGACGAAAATGCAAGATCAGGACATCCCCTTAGATGTCAACAAATGATGAAAACACTGATGTCGTTCGATCTGCGATTCGTGGAAATCGTCGTTTAACTGCGCCGGAGGTGGCAGAAGAAGTCGGGATCAGCATTGGGTCGTGTCACGAAATTTTGACAGAAACACTTGGCATGCATCGCGTCTCAGCAAAAATCATGACAACGAGCCAAGTCATTCGTCTCTGCTTGTTGGCTAATTTTTGGCCAGTAATGAAAAAGCCGTGCTTCTCCATCCTCCCTGCTCTCCAAATACGGCTCCAGCAGACTTTCTCCTATTTTCGAAACCAAAATCCATCTTGAAAGGATGTCGTTTTCGAAGTTTAGAAGAAATTCAAGAGAAATCGCAAGTCCTGGTCCGAACGATCGCTCAGCAGAGATAAGTTCGCAACAATCGGACTATCCTCCTGGGGGAGTTCAACATACTGATGTGTACGGTCAGAGTTCCAGTTAATTCCCTTTTCCTTAAGGATGGGTAGTACACTGGGGAGGGGATCGTTTGGAAAGAACGGTAGTGGGATTCTTAAATTATCACTGCGGTGTAGCTTAGCTTGGTACCAGTGAAATAGATAGATAAGTTGAAATTTGTTTCGAGAACTCTTCTTTGCCTGATACGAGTTTCGATCTACACCCTGATTTTCGAGGTTGCGCTCAGTGTCCGTTCGCCAATTCAGTGCAGAAAATGTTTCCTTTTCGGGCACATAGTTAAGTTTTAAATCAAGTCATAATTCATGTCTCCCTCTACGCGAAACGTATACACATTTAACATATGTATTATAAGATGCAATGTAGAAAAAATATATAAATAATTTTTTTTTATAAAAATAAGTATTTAATTATATAACAACTCTAGGAAGCAGTTCAATGCTGGGCCAAAAAAACGCAATTAGAAAACTTGTGTATACGAAATATTTAAAAACAAATTTAAAATAAAAATTAGCGTCAAAAAATGTTTCTTATTTGATAACTGTATTTGAATATCTACGAGTAGATATATATATAAATAGGCAAAGACAAAACAGTTCAGTATCTTGTTCTCCTATGTTTATTAACCGATTTTCTTCTCCTTCCTCCCGTTTGGTAACTATTGATGATATTTACTGTTATCAGTAAACAAACTTTGGAAACAGCTTTTTTTTATCTAATTTTTCTTATCCGAAAAAAAAAAAATGAATACAAAAAATGAAAAAAGAAATCGCTATAGCCAGTACATCTGTGCTTATTAAAATGTTTGGTTCACAGACTAACGAAGATTATTGAAAATAGCTTGGAAAACAAGAATATTTGTACAGCCGCGTTTCTGGATGTCCAGCAGGCTTTCGATAGGGTATGGCATCAAGGATTATTGTATAATATTAAACTTCTGATTCCTCATTGCTATCTACTATTTAAATCGTATATACAAGAAAGATATTTTCGAGTGAAAATAAACCGATGAATACTCAGATATTTTTCCGGTAAGGGCCGGGGTTCCGCAGGCGGGCGTTCTGGGTCCAATATTGTACCTGATCTACACGACCGACTTCCCGATGCTGGATAATACAGAAGTAGCTTTGTACGCGGATGACGCAGTCATCTTGGCCGTTGGTAAGTGTGAAAACACAACCATAGAAAAACTGCAGGAGTCACTTCGGCATGTGGAAACTTGGCTAAAACGATGGCGCATAGTAGTCAATGAAAGTAAGTCGACGCATATTTCATTCACAAATCGAAAAATTGAACGCCTACCAATCAAAATAAATAACGTCGTAATACCACATGCCAATAACGTAAAATATTTAGGCATGCACTTGGACGCTAGACTGACCTGGGGTACTCACATTCGAAAAAAAAAAAAATGGAGCATTTGACGTTTAAAACTAGAACCATGTCGTGGCTGTTAGCTAAGAGATCGGGCTTATCGTTAGACAATAAAACTCTATTGTATAAAATAACTCTAAACCCGATCTGGCTGTACGGTATACAGCTGTGGGGCTGCGTAAAAACATCGAAATTACAGAAAATACAACGATATCAAAATAGGGTACTGAGAACCATTACTGCAGCCTCCTGGTATGTCTCAAATTATACCCTCCATAATGACTTGAACATGTCATGTCTGTGGAGGAAGAAATCAAAAAAAAACAAGCAAATAAACATGTTGCCCGACTTAGCATCCATATGAACCCACTTGCTAACAATTTGCTGGATAACTCCGGTGAAATACGTAGACTGTGGCGAAATAAGCCTCTAGACCTTGTCCAGCCATTATAAAGTTCAGAGGGAGTACTGCTGAGTACTACCCCTCCACAAAACATTCTTTATCGCAATAAATTAATCGCTAAATGACCACTAAAACTGGTCAGTTGTGATGGGAAAAAAAAGAAATTAAAATGTTTTAATTATTCTTAATAATCATTATTATTGGCTATTTTAGAGTGCACTAAATCTTATAAGGTGTCATTTAATATCGCGATAAATGAGCGTTTTTTAAAAATTGTGATTTACTGCTATTTTATTGAATTTCGTTTTTATTTAATTATAATTTTGAACTGTTTGGGTATTGGAAGTACATATAAAAGTGTGCATGTTTTCAGATACATAATGAACCTAATATATACATATATATAAGAGTAGAAAAAAAAAAAAACGGAAATATGCGCAAATTCATATATGTTTTTCTCAAATTTTTAATAATAATTATGGTCGAATTTCGACCAATGGGCGAACACTAGTAATATAATACATGTGGAAGAAACGTTTTGTTATGTAACGGCTAATCAATTAAACTAACCCCCTAAAAAGCTCTGCCTATTTAAAAAATTCTAACCTAGATGTGGTAGATTTGACAAGAATTATACCAATGAATTCATCATTCGGTTGTCGAATATTTGCCAAACTGCGCACAAAACATGAAATAGTACAGTGGGGGTAACCAATGACTGAGCTGAGACAACACTATGGCGTAGAACTGACTACGTTATTATGAGTAGAATCTGTGAGTAGGTTCACATCGTTGTTGTCCTAAAACTCCTTCTCAGTATGGGAAAAAAAATATTTTACAGTAAAACACGCTGGCCCAACAGTGCCCGTATCGAAGCGCTATTCCATGTTCATTTTCGCAATGATCTTCTTCACCGAAAAATTCGTAGGCGTTTGGAGCGCGAAATAATCTCAGGGACCACGGACCCAACGATTACTATAGCGGTTTTAAAAAGAATTGATCTTTTACAGAGGAAAAATACACTCGAAATTATAATGAGCTTACAACGATCTTTAGCTTTATCAAAAAATTTAAGATTCAAATATTAAATCTATTCCAACAGTTTTTTTTATTCTTTTAAATACCGTTTTTTCTTCATTTTATATTTTATCTATGAATTTTAGAATTTTGTTCTCTTCGTACAATGTTTTTATCATCAGCGTTCAAATTTCAATTTTACATACAAATTCCATATTTAGATTTTAAAAAATTTTGAAAAAAAAAAAAAATGGCCACCGAATATAACAGTAACTAATTTTCCCTCTGAATGTCTATTGAGGTAATTTTTTTTGTGTTAATGTAGGATGATATTTTTTCGCTTATTTAAAAGAATAAAAGGTTTTTAAAAGAGTAACAAGTTTAGAAACAGACCCGGATTAAGTGTATGATAGGCCCGGGGCTACGGAAATATTAGGGGCCCTATCAGTTTTATGGAATAACTAAATTTTCTTTAATTTAATTTAATTATATTATTTTGAATTCACGAATTAACATATAATTATTAATGTAAACAAAACTAAATATCATATAGACAATGGGTATAATTTTTGATGGCAAAAAAAATAATATGTATATATATACATATATATAATATATATATGTATATATACAATATGAAATTTTAAACGATGAATTTTTTCTTGTTTTTTTTTTTTTTTCTGCAAATTCTTGTATAATATCGTTAAATCTACTGAACGGAGAAAATCTGTTCCAATCGTTAATCTTTATAATGCCGATAATCTATCATCTAGCATGGGGTTAATCTGTACATGTTTTTAATTCTTTTTAATATCGAAAAAGATCTTTCTGCCTCACAATTTGTAATTGGTGTAGTTACAAATATTCTATATGCAATATAAATGTTTGGAACTATCCACGTTGGAGGTGGGAGCCCCTTTATAAAGCGGGGCCCGGGGCTGCAGCCCTCCCTACCCGTCCCCTAAATCCAGTCCAGCTTAGAAACGGTAAAAAATATTACGCGAAAGAGTTTTTTTCATTAGAAAAAATGCAAACGCCATTTCGAAATGTTGCAGACCAATTGGCGTAATACCGGAATAATATGAAAGAATTTCACCTTACCGCTGCAATCGATTAAAATTTCGATGGAATTTAGAACAGCTGAAATTGTCCTCAACCGCAATGCCATTACATATATAGCTTAATGTCCGATTCCATATTCTCATTGTCAGTATTACTAACCGGATAAGCGTTCAGATCAATAAGAAGAAAGCCAGTCTCACACTTTTAGAAAATTTCGCTCATTATATACCCAGAACTAAACCTTACCGATATGTATTGTCAGCAGACGAATTGTTATTGAAGAAAATAGTATAATCTGAATATTTTACTGATCTGATTTCAGTGGCACCTTCTTCAACGTACACAATTTAAACTTTTACACGGGAGGAGCTCCGAAACTGTGCTGCCGGACTAATGCGATCGGGTGTAAAAAAATAACCTTTAATTCAACCGACGCCATTGCCTGCTAAATGCAAAACAAAAAATAGCCGATGGGTGTGAAAATAAGAAAAACTTTGGCGTTACAAGTTTGAAAATAATGGAAAAAATGCGACCTTGAAAACCGATTGGAACGTTAGATTCCTAATATATATTCGAATTTTAAAATCACCAAAATGAAATCGTCTAAGAAAGTAGGCTTTAGCCGTTTCTTTTTCCGGTCCCGGGTTATAGTTAGATGTATTATTTTCCAAACCACGGGGTTTTACTAAGGTCACACTGTTAAGTGGCTCAAAATTCTGTAAGAAATCAAGCACTCTAGTCGTTACTGGGGGAGACGTTATCGATCTATCTCAATTACAACGACAACTACACATAAATAACTAGAGTATGAGTTAATTATATTTGCTGTATAGTATTTCACACGGGGTCAATATTAGTTTTTTCGACGTTTTTCATGATATCGAAATACTATACCTGTTTAAAAGGATAAAAATCGATACGACACTGACCACATCGCAGCAGCTTTCAGAAAGCGTATTAAGTTTAATTTCATTTCGCTTCTACAAAAGGATACAAAGATAAAAAAAAACTACAATAAATATCAAGAAAGCGAGAATGATATATATTTTCTTTTTTAGCTGATCGTGCTCCACAAGCACGTTTTCTTTTTCGTTTTTTTTTTTTATTTTTTTTATTTTATAGAACGTTGTCTACAAATTGTAAACTATAATTATTTCTCTCCGCCGTACTAAGTTTTTAAATAGTTGAGGCGTTTACTTTTTTTAAATATTTTGTTTAGTACTACTTATTTCATAGAATTCGTGTTATACTTGTATTTGCTAGATTTTTAATTTTGTAATATCCCGACAAGATTATGAAGTTTACGTAAATTTTTAAATTCTACAGTTTAAATTTAATATAAATTTTCCGTAATATACAGATTTTATATATATATTGCACCTTCTTCACGTGATTATTAATAGATACTATTTATAAAATGCTTTTTTACAAAAAATAAATACCGACTTCAAGGTTTATTATAAAAATTTAAAAATGCACTAAAAAGTAAAAAATATAATTACTCCCGATAAGAAAATATACGTCTGAGTGATATAACTTAAAATGACATTATCGTAATTCTTATACAACATTAACTTTTTGGAGTTGGAATTAAATTCATGTTAGGAACAATTTAATCAACATTTAATGCAGTTTTTAATTATTCTTTTAATATGAATTTGATGCCAACTCCAAAAAATTAATGTTTTATAAGAATTACGATATCACCTTAAGTTATATCACTCTGATATATATATTTTATCGGGATTAATTATTTTTTACTTTTTAGTGCATTTTTAAATTTTTATAATAAATCTTCAAGTATCGATATTTATTTTTTGTAAAAAAGCATTTTATTTTTTACTTTTTAGTGCATTTTTATTCAATTAAATTAAAACATTTATTTCCACGGTAAAAACACCAAAAGCTACATTTCCATGGTAATTTGGCAAATTTATAGTATTTTAAGTCAAAAATCTAATCCGACGGTGAAAACAATTATGAATGAAAAGCATCCAAAAAGCTTCAATCTCCCGCATTATTAAAGATAACTCAAAAACTATCGGTCAGACCTTGATCAAATTTAAATGGGACCACATGAGTAATACCACCTTTCAAATAAAAGAAGAATCATCAAAATCGGTTCATCTTTTTTTTTTTTTTTTTTTTTTTTTAAATAAACCGTATATTAAGAAAATAAGTGTATAAAGGTGCAGAGGACTTTGTGTGTATTGTAACTATGAACTCAAACTAACAGTCTAGGATTAATGAAAGGATGAAAACGAAAAATAAAAAAAAAAAAAAAAAAAAAAAAAAGAGTTGTGTGTGAGAGGTCCTTTGCAAAAGTGTACTTATAGATAAATTGTGGGTATTAGTCAGGATGATAAAGAACATAGTCCCAACTATTACCAAGAAAATTAAAGTATTTAATTGCTATATTACATTCTTAGTTAAATTAACTGTAATAATAAGAAAGGTAAAATACAGTAGCCGTAATGTACGAAAATAAAAGTTGTTGGGATAACGTTTGATTTAGTGCATACGTGAGAATTGTAATTCTATAACTATAATAAGCTACTAATATTTAATCAAAAAGAAATTAACGACTTGAATGAAACAAAACTTAATGGCTATCACTGAATTACAATTTATAAATAAATTAATTAAATAAATTAAATAAAATTAAATAAAATTACATTAAGTTAAATTAAGTTACATTAAGTTAAATTAAGTTAGGATGAGTTGTGAAGAGAAAGCAGATAATCCTGAATAATAGGGTTTCGTAAATGTTTGGATTTAACAGAAATGATTTAATTACTCAGTTGAAACTTACGCCTCAAAGCCGCCTCAGCAAACTTAAGTAAGGGGTAGTGATTTGTTCTATTAATGGGGGTGGGGTTAGTTTTTATGTTCATCTAGAAGAAAGTTCTTTGGTAATACACATAAAAAAAAATAAATAAATAAATAAATAAAAAAAAAAATACAGTCGAATTGAATACCTCCTCCTTTTTTGAAGTCGGTTAATTAGATAGCCTCTTCTCAACTGGCTAGTTATAAATTAGCAAAAAAAAAAAAAAAAAAAACATATATATATATATGTTTTCAGATTTTATTGTATGTTTCGCCGCGAACACTGTTTGTCTCCAATATTACATTAAAAGCAACCGGTTGCCGCCAACATTGATTAATGAGGTCACACGAATGAGCATTTTTGTGACTGTTGCTCAGTGATGAAACGTAATATAAAACAAATTAGGGGAAAATATGGAACTCAATTATACACTTAAATGAAATGAAAGTTGTAATTAAAAATATGTGTTTCACTAACGTACAAACCGAATCAAAGTAATAATTCATTAGTAATTAAGTTAGCAGACACCGCCAAATTACCAAAAACTGATGCATTAGGTGGAGCGAAATTTTTATAAAAATACTTTTTTAAACTGCCATTCGAAGAATAATAACTACTTATCGATTGTTTATTTATAAATGTATAATTAAAAATTATCGAATAAACAATAAAAACGAGTTCAGTCAAGCATATGTTTCATGCGCTGAGAATTCTATATGTTAAGTTAACGATAACTATAATTCAACACATAATAAGTAAATGACACCAATATAAAACAATTAATTTATATTTATTTACTCAATACGTTTCGAAGTCATGATCACAGCATTTATTAAATTCAAAAAAAAAAAAAGGAATTTGATTTTTCCCGCTGCAAAGTGGAAGAGGCACGTAATTTTTTGCGATTTTTTGAAATTATCGTTATCTCGAAAATTTCGTTAAGAAAATGAAATATCGTTACCGATAAATAGCGATCATTCAATCAATATATATCACATGCCGGAGAAAAAATTTCTTTTTCAAAAATTTCGAGTTTTCCGCACCCCCGGGGCCTAATTTTGACGTTGGAAACCCGGGGATGCTCCAAACTAGAAAAAAAGTACGGCGATGTACATGTTTTTAACCTTTTCACAATTTTTAACTATGATACTCGAGTCGTCAAGAAAGGGAAATACGTCATCTTTCGCGCTTTTTTGAGTTAACTTCAAAAGTTTTGTCAAGGAAATGACTTATGGGATCATTTCCGTCAAATAGCGATCTTCTTTCCAACGATATATCACATGCCCGGAAAAAAAGATATTATTTTCGAGCTTTCGGCGACTCAAAGGTCGGAATATAAAGTTGTAAACTTGGCTATACTTTTTTCTACAAAGCAGTCCTTTATACATATGTTTGAAATAACCAACGTTTTTACTCGGGCTATTACTTACGTGAACATCCAATTTTTTTTGTTGTTTTTAGCCTAAAAGGAAGAATTTAAATAATTTTTTGATTTTATGAAAGAGCGTCTGCGTTTTATTTTATATTTTGAATTTAACTTTCAAAGGGTTATCATCAGGTGATGAGTTATGAATTTTTTAAGGGTGATTTTTGAAGCCGTTTTAAATTCCATGTCATATATTCTTGACGGGTTTCTTGTGTTTTTTGCCGGTCAGGGTAATCGGTTAGTTTAAAATTGTAGATCGTTTTAAAGAGAATTTTAATTGTAATTTATGTTCCAAATTTGAAGTATATAAGAAACCGTTCGTGGGTTATTGATTTTTATTTGATATTTTTGTTGTTTCTGGACCATCTTATTAGGATTCCATACATTATATGCATATGGAAACCTAATAATCAAAGGTCTAAAAAATTAGCAAAATGGAAATATTTGTGATGTATTATAAAAACAAACACCAGTAGGTTGTAACGTTGCTGACGAAATATGGTGGCTCCTAGTAGACGTGTTTATTCAATATATAAAGGGCGTCGCCAGCCAATGATCCGAGGGGGGGGGGGGGGGGGGGGGGGGGGGGGGGGTGATAGAAAGAGGATATGAGGTCTAGGAAAAATAAAATTTATAAGTTGTAAAGGCTTAATATTTTATTAAACAGAATAAAAACTTAATTAAAACATAATTTTCGTGAGTTTCTGGTAAATTGTTCTACTACTTTATTATAAAAGTATTCCAAATTGTCCATGATTATGCGCCTATGAATACTCATCATGGCCAGTTGATTATCAAAGCTTCAGGGGGGGAGCTGCCCCTGCCCCCCTTGATGATGTCCATGCAATATATAACTATATCCATGTCTACGTCAGTTTTATACGAAGGTAAAATGAAAAATCATGTAAAATTTTTGCGCAACGTTATGGTATATTTTTTATGGAATGCTTCTGTATTATTGATCATGTGTAATTTTTTTGTATCGATTACTTAAAAAGTTTAAAAGTAAACTAGTTGAAACCCACTTTTTTATGAGTATTGAAATCTGAAGTATCCTCATTCGACGAATCAAGTTTATATATTAAATCCAATTCTCATTCGCATTCTTCACATGGTCTTAGTTGATGAAACCATATTAAAATATATATATATATATATATATATATACACACATATATATCTATTGAGATAGTTGTGAGAACATCAATTCCCCCCTGCCACCATATTACTTGTAACATCAACTAGCACAATTACTAATCTTTTCTCTCTCGTTGTAAATAACTAAATATAATTTCGTTTGTGACCGAAAAATTCATTAGTAAACGAAATAGCAACAAAAATTTTCGTTAAAAAATAGGGAGATACACGTCGCATTAGAAAATAAAAATAAATTCCATGTTTCATTTATGATCTTGAGTGTGAGGTAAAAATGTTTCTTTTTATCTCTTAATACTCGATCTCGAGAGCAAAAATTGTAGCAGTTCGATCGTTTTTCCATTTCTTTAAATTTCTTTCTAGGCTTACTAACTATAGCCAGTCTAAAGAATTTCTGTAATTAAAAGATAAAAAAAGTAAAGAAAAATGGAAAATGTTTTAATTTTGTGGAATTGTGTATCTTAAATGAAGTCCAATTTGTTTAATTTTTATTTTTTTTTGCTGTGGTTCGTGGATCTGACCATTTTTCATATTGATCTATAATAATTTCAATTCCACTATTTCTCCGCCAACATTTCCGACAAAATGGCTTACTTTCTATAATACTGATTACCAACGATCGCCTATTATTCGTCTGAGTGAACATGAAACAGATGAATTACGCTTAATATTTTAGGACTGCAATGAACGCATTCAGTTTTATCGAATGACTGCTACTTCCACTAATTTTCCCAATTGACCGCTGGCTACCGCTGTCCTCATCGCGTCGACTCTTAGACACCGCTGTCGATGTTGTGGACATCCTTCCTTTATATAGTTGTGTACAGTTCTTTATATATATCATCTACAGTTCCGTAAGTACGTTGCTTCAAGGTTTATTATTGGTGGTACTATGTGAAAGTGGGTTATACACTTTTCATTAATTGTTTTCGTTCCCGATTAAATGCGTTACATATATGTGATGATTTAATGTTTACAACTACCATAGAAAATATCGGGCCGTAGAATTGCTTTGCGTCATACACTCATTTTATATAACCATTCCGTTGTTACTTTATACGCCCTATTCTTAATCAAATCATCTGCGTAACATAATTTTTTAAAAAGATCACTATTTTTACAGGTTTTTGATTTGGCTAACGTGTTCTGCATCCGGTAGCACTTAATATTGTAATGTGTTCATTACATGGCTCAAATGAATTTCACATAAAAAAGGGAAAGAAAAATAAAATAAAATAACATAGAGAAAAACAAATAAATACCGAAATAAAAATAAGCATAATTTAGAATAAATGGTGCGAGTGCGAATGCGCGCATGCCCGAAACTGTTGTCGGTTGGGGTAGCCAATCACCGACCATCAAGGAAAAAAGTATCTACCCGATTCGGTCAGCTCCAGCGGTCAAAATTTAAAAAGACGGAAAAAAGATTTTATTTATAAGTCCGATAAGATTTAACGAATCACGGAACACCAACCTAAAAGCCCGATTAATATTTATTCCGACATCTACGCACCAACCAATCAACGAGCCGCCAATCCACGGATCACCACCGACAACAGTGATACGTAGAATTTTGATTTTAATTTTGTTTAATTGTATATTATAATATTTTGTTGTCATATCCGTAATTTAATATTGTGTTTTTCACCGGTCGACCGGTACAGAAAGATAGGTGTACAGAATTATAAAATATATCGTTTAAAATTCCATCGCATAATTTAATAATGACCATAATCGGATAAAACTTAAAAATAAACCTTTAAATAAATAAAATCCACGAGAATAAAACAACCTCGTGGTTGGCATCCCTGTGGGCACGAACAAATAAACCATAACGTTTCAATATTTTCAAACCTTTCATGTTCTGTAACATTTATTAAAGTCTACTAATATTCATTAACCTCATTCTTATTCGAATATTCTCACTTTAACACCACAGAGTTATTATATTTTGCTCTAGCTGTTGTGTCCGTAAGTTGTTTTTAATTGTGACTATAAAATTATCATCTCCATTTTTTCCAATGTAATGTGTTCATTACGGATGTAAAATAATAACATAATGAAATAAAAAATAATAAAATAATAAAGAAAAATAAATACAAATTTGGAAAAGAGGGTACAAGGGTAAATAGGCGTGTGTGTGTGTGTGTGTGGGATCCTGTTGTCGGTCGGAGTTAGCCAAGCATCAATCACCGCAAGAAGAAGCGTATACCTGATTCGACAAAGGCTAGCCGTCACGGAGGAAAAGGAAAACGGAAATGACCAGAAATCTAAAGAAGATTTTGAGTGGAGTTATGTAGTAGCGTTTTACCCTTAGTTCAAGTAATTACCCCGCTTTAGTTAGGAGTCGTGTTTTACCTTCGGTCGAGAAATTTCTCATTCTGAAGCAGTGCCTATCATCAATAGAAGTTTGTTTTGATCTTGCATCGGCAATGGTTCTTATCAGTATAGGGGGCAACGTTTTTCCGAAGTTATTGTCGAGTATAAAAAGTTTGTTTTTAAGGCGCGGGGTTTAATCCATAGTCGTTAAAGTATCATTCTTCAAGGCCTAGGTCCTGGACGTAGCAACAGCAATAGATTCCATCGCATTCGCCGCCGCTAACAGTAATACGTACCCCATTTTATATTTATTTGTTATAATCGTTGTTTTTCGTTGTCATATAATAGTTACAATTAAGAATTGCTTTTTAGCGGTCGACCGGTAACGAACGATTTGTGTAAGGTATTGATAAATATATAGATAAAAATTCCAATTGATCATTTCGTCTCAATAATCAGAATAAAAATAATCATAATAATAATAATAAATTAAATAAAATTCGCGACCTCGAAAAGATCTCGTGGTTAGCATCCTCGGGGGGGCACGAATACCAAACGGTAATCGCTTCACCAGTTAACCCTTAAACGTCCCATGTGCATTATAATACACAAAAACTTTGAAGTCATTTTTAAAAAAGACTTTGAGAGTTAAATTGATAGGGAAAAAATTATAGTAATTATATTTTGTTTTAAATATATTCAAGTTTGGGATTTCTGGGCATGCTCAAAAGCTTTCCGAATGAAATGTACAAAATAATTTTCACTTTGCTTTTTCTACGTGGGTGGGGGTGGGGGGGGGGGTTAAACTTCATTATTGATTGCGTTTAGGCAATGTGATAGGAAATTAAGTCCTTGGTTACGAATCTGAGATGTATATTAATATGAATTGCTCGGTAGTAGCTTGAGCTGCATACAATTGCATCGCTGTGCGCCGAAACTTAGTTTTAGAAATTCTGAAAGTACGCTGTCTAATTCATGTTTTGTTGCAAATGGGCTCCCCCGATAAAGTAAGTCCCATATCCTTACGTCAAGGCGTCAGGGATTGTGAAGTTAAGCTTTTCATATTGTACTAAGCCTAATGGATCTTATAAAGGGAATGCTGGGGCCAGTTTCTTTCTTTCGGACGCCTTTACTTTGCCAGATTTCTCTGGTACCTAATTTTATTTCAGGCTGGGGGGGGAGCGATTCGGTTAAAAAAATTAATTTGAAAAAGTTTGCAAGTAGCTAACGAAATGCTGCGTGTTAAGCTTAATCTCACTACAGATTTATTAAACTGACCGTAAAAAAATATTACCTCATCATTATTCGGTAAAATACTCGCTCTAGCGTAGTAGGGGAGAAGGGGTTAAAAATTCTTGCTAACCAAAAACAAACGGGAAATATATATTTGGTGATATTTTTCTAAACCCGTATTATTATAACGACGGGATATAAACAATAAACGGTTTATCGGCTATAAAAGAAGAAAAGAATCAATTTATTTCGTGTGGAGCAGAGAAACGTTGACAGTGCTGGTGGGAGATTTGATTTATCTTTTTCTACGAGCAACCGAACGAAACTCGATCCTCATTAATCGTCACCATCGCACAGACGTCACATTTATACATAAACTGGCTATTTCCTACGCACATAAAAACGCCAACACTTTAAAGTCGTTCCATCATCATCTGAAATGGAGGAAATATTCGATTAGCGAAATAGGACTGAAACAAATGTAAATGTAAATATGTGTTCCTCTACTAAGTAATCGGATGGTTTTCAACAAATTATGGTTTTTCGATGTTCTTTTGAAGATTCTGAATAGCATCTCTGAACTTGATCTTAACGTGTCGCCGAAAATCATAGTTCACTAAACGGTAGTTGCCGATGCTTCGAAATGCGGCGCTTAATGGTATACAATATACACCTTATAAAACTGAAAATATGCAAGTTTTAAATTATAACGAAATCCGATTTTTGAAAATTTTTCGAAAAATTTTCAAAAAAATAGACAAAGCACATGGCTTGGAAAGAAAAAAGTCTATATAAATCAAGGCTAAAATAATACACGGAAGAATGTAAATTAGGTGCGTAGGAAGGAAACAGCAAAATGATGAATTATGAAATTCTTAACTGTACTATTCCGACTCGAGGTGAAAATGACGAATACCATAGTAACAAGTACAAATTATACAGCAATAATTATAACGGACAAGCGGAACGATATTTCCCAAATATTATAGTGATAGGTTAAGTAAAAAAGAATATATATGTACATAGCGCAAGTTTCTTTAACGAGTACAATTTATATGCTCGATCGTGTGGTTTCTCTACAGGATATTTATATAGATTTGAAATTGTATGTACCGAAAACCGTAGATAAAGGTAATTTTAAAGATACTATCGATCGCACATTAAACGCAAGTGGAAATAAAATATCTAATCACCTCACGCTACAGAATTAGTTACAAACTTGTTCAATGAATTTAATTTATTCGCCGTTAATAAAATTATCTATCGTAAAAAATGACGAAAAAGTACAACAGTAATATAAGTTAATTGTTATAATTATTATTGTTTTTATATTAATACTAGGGTTTCGCCCGTGTATATTAATACCCGTTCAAATCTGTACTTGGAAATTCATAAACGAAATTTTTGTTTTATCTGGAATTATATTTATGTAAAGATAAAGAATCTCTTTAGCAAAAACACGTTTATCAATGTCCAAGAAAAAATGGTGTTTATGTTCCGCGTTTAGCTGAAGATTTTACCGATCTTTCTATAACTTGTCTGTCGTGATCTAAAAAAAAAAAAAAATTTGCCCAACTAAACCAGTCATCATTTTGAAAGGGCCGAATTATTCACACGGTGCGCTTCCGTAATTATACATTTAAGAACGGTATCTTCAGGCTAAAAATCCTTCTGTAAACTTTAGAAATGCATATATCTATTCCTTCTAAAATGGCAGGTATGTCCAAATTTTTTATGCCTTAAATTCAGTCGGAGGCTACCCGATTTTCCCGATAATAACAAACGATTATATAGATTTTGAATTAAGCATGTGTGGGGTATACTTATCAATTCGAACCTTTTTTAAAAAGACAAGCGCCATTCGTAAATTCAGTCATGAGATGTGCCAACATATTTATCCTCCTACCGCCGTCCTACACTTTATTCGTCATTGACTAACGAGATGATCTTGTATTGTAATGAGCCTATTATTTATTAGAAAGCAACATTATTCTATGGGAAAATGTAATCTTTCTTTGTTTACGACAACATAGACATTGGCCCAAGAACTGAGAAAAAAGATAACCGACGAAAACAAAAAATAAAGCGCTTGGATGACAGAAGGGAAACGAAGGGAAAGAATAAAGGAATCAGTGTAGCTAGAGGGAAACACTGTTCGATAAAGGGGAAGAGTAGAAAGAATCAACTGAAAGCGACGAGCATTCAAATATTATGCAATCAGGGCCATATATAAAGTGGTTGTTATCGGAAGGATGCAAAATATACGGAGACGTCATGAAAGAGAAACGGAAAAGCGATAAAGGGGGTGGACTGTGTTCAAAGCGCAAGCCGCATATCCCTAAGAGGTCGGAGTGCTGCACAGAAGGAAATTCAAGAAATCAAGGATGGAGAGGAAAGAAAAGTTAGATATACAAATAAAAGGAATCTATAGTCTAGAGCATAAGGAAAGTAAGAGTTAAATCGTAGTTCGGAAAATGAGCTGCAGACAGAAGAGTACGCAGTATTGGTGGATGAGAATACAGGAAAAAAATTTGCCAAAAGTAGAATATAACCCAGCTAGTGAGTCTAATTGACTCATTTCCTTCGATTACACGGAATAGCCAAGAATCCATAAAAAATCCCTTTGGATTAAATACGAAAGGAAGAGATCTTGAATCAAGAAACGTATGAGAATTACGTCTAGTCGACAGAGTGAGAAGGAAAAGGAAATGCGACAGCGTGCAGCACAGTTTGAGAATCTGACGAGATAAGAATATCGCGGGAGAAACGGGTGAAGATCTGAAAAGGAAAAGAGGGCTGGTCGCAAGACAATCCCGGAACTCGGCAAAGGAGGAAAGTTTAAAGGACTCTGAGTCTAAAGAAGAGCAAAAGCTCCATTCGGCCGTTTGGAGTTCACCCCAGTATGAAGCGGCTAGTGAAGCGAGAGTTAAAATTCTGTAAAAGTTCCGACCCAACGACGCGGTATATGAAGTAAGTTTAGGAAGAACAGGGGAATAATTAATCGGATGGAGGAAGGATGAAAAATTGAAGGCAACGCATGGGAGCTTTTTGTGAGTGCAAAATGTAATCGGTTGATTTAATATACAGCACGATTTACAACGAAGAAGAAAACATATGTGACAGGTGGTTGCAAGGCGGATTTCAGCAGTCCTTCGGCTAATGGGGCAATTCATCCGCCTTTTTCGTCTGTTTTTTACATTTCTACGTATCTGCGCTTACACGCTTTCGCTTTTCAACTTTCCGCTCGATATTCTTTTCGAAATTCACTCTATTCGTCCGGTAGCAGGTCTCTTTGTTGAATGCATGATGGACGCCTAACGTCAACTTTTACTCATTCAGTTTCCAACGCTCTTACAGAAAATTTACGTTAACATTCGCGACGGAGCGTACTTAATTATTAGACACATGCGAAGAATTCCCTTTACGAATTTAAAATTATCTTAAAAACGGAAATTTTACATTCATTTACACGCAAATACTGCGTAAGAAGTTACCTAAATATTCAATCAAGAAGCACTCGAGACAAAGTGATGTAAGATTGACGGAAAAAGCTGTAAGATTAAAACCCGTGACAATGAACATTATTAAAAATTAAAAAATGACTAAAAATGACTAGTTTCGCCGTTTTGCAGTTGTATATGTTTTTTAATCTTGCAGGTATTTTTCGTTAATCTTTAATCAGTCGTGTTTGAAATTGACTATTTTTTAAGTACTTGCACGTTCCAAAAATAACTTTTTAATCCTCAAAGAGATTACAATTTATTATATACTGGGAAAAGAAAAAAAGCAATTACGGCAAAATGTGGCTACACTTCTTTTGTATTTGTGGATTCTTAAATTAGTAAATATACTAGAATACAATCTATATCTCGGGTTAAAAACGGAGAGAAGATATAAGTAAAATAAAAAATTTAGTTAAAATATGGTAAAGTTAAACGAAATATCTCATTATTAGAACCCCATAAGCACGCGCGGCGCTAAGCATTACGTCGCTAACATTCAACAACGGAATAAAATTGTGACTTGTTGCATGCCTTCATATATGCCTATTTGCATTGTAGCGCATATTGAAGATGAGCATGAAAATTAACTAATATAGTGTTTTAAACTTCTTGTTCGCCAATGCACATACATACATATATCCGCCGTATGTGTATCTATGATAATATATATAAATATATATATGCATGTATATATAATGTACACACATACATGTGTAAATATTTATATAAATGTATGGTATGTGTGGATGTTTGAAAGTCCAACTTTTTCTTCTTCTCTTACCTTCGGCCGAGCGATGATCCACTCCTGTTATTTTGTGCTCCTTAATTTTCTTTCCTCACTTCTCTACAGCCCACTTGTGTCAATTTCGTTAGTGTGTGCTGATTTGCCGCTAACATTACGTGACTATTTAAATATTTTTCTCTACAATCGCATTCCTGAAGATTCCTACTTTGCCCCATGTTTCTCCCAGAAGCACGCGAGAGACTCTTTCGCCTATTTTTGCACAACATCGTCAAAAGCTTTCCCTGCCATCGCTTGTTCCGGTTTCCTGATTACTCGCTTTCGTTTTCACTGGTTCTTTTCCACATTCCTACACTTTTCTTGCGACTGTAGCGTTTTTCTCCTTTCAGCGTTCATCCTTAAAACCCGTATTTTTCAACCGATATAGAGGAGAGTCGACTTCCCCGTCATCTCCTGCATTTGATCTCTTCATTCCGTTAACACTGCGGAAAGAAAAAGAAATACGAACTCTTTCGCTCACGAGAAACTATATTTCCCTCGTGAATTATAAACATACATCATGATTTTCTCACCCGTCATTTCCGTTTGAATTACGGGATCTGCTTAGAACTACTCCGGCCCATTACGCAGATTTGATTTTAACGTTATCAAAAATAAACTTGCATTCTACTTAGAAATATATACAGAGAAAGGAAGAACCAGAGGGAAGGAACTGATGATGATAAACAAGGTACACAGACACTGGCAGAAAAAATCTCGTATTATGGCGTCAATAGCGTGACCGGTGCTACGCAAACCGTTTTCATATTGCCTCTTACTGGACTAAAAAATAAAATTATAAAAATGCAAAAAAGCAAATCAACGCATAGTGGTAAAAATCAGTAACATTTTTTTAAAACAAGAAGAACCTGTCGAAGCGCGTTTACTTTCCGTATCGTCGATTTTTTCGAATATTTAACAATATCGATAATCGAGTACACCTCTCTGGCCCATAATCGGAATATATAACGTGAGTAAAAAAAGTAGTATGTACATTAGTACGAAATAGCGACCTTACTGCTGAATTTTTACAGCAATTTGAACAAATTGAAAAAGAAGCGACGTGACATTATTACGCGAATTCGCGCGAAGAAGAAAAAAACTGGTAAACAACTTAAAAGTCGATAATAAAATCTAAAACGTGACCAACGATAGTAACGAGAACAAAAAAGAAATTAAATTAAATCTGATAAAACAAAAATCATCTTAAAAATTCCATGGGAAACTTTGGTTTCTCTCTAGCCTACTGTCTCTTTGTGTTGGTATGAATTTTTGAACGAGCGCACTTTAGATGAAATGAAACACGACCACAAACTTTTAAGAAGTATTCGGCGACTTTGCGTGTAAGCCGATGTGAAATTATTTCAGTTAGAGAGTTCAGTGGGATGCAGGTTCACAAGTAGAATAGGAGTCTCTCAACGGTTGTAAACGGGGCCGTATCTAAACCAAAATTTCGGAAGGAGTTACGAAAAAAAAAAAAAATATATATATATACATATATGTGTGTGTGTATTACACGAATTAATGATTATTTTACGTTCCATTATTTTCATTTCCTCAAATCACCTTTCTTTTAAATTGTTAATTATATCAGATTCCATGTCCGCCTTTCAATGTATTCTTCCCTACCTGATCATTCCTGTGATTTTATCATACTCCGCATACGCTCACTTATCGACGTTCTTTCTTTCCTTCATTCCCATTCAAATTGATTTGTTGTGGGTTCCTAGTCATTCGGGCATCTTCGGTAATGAAGCGGCGAACTCCTTAGCTTGGGTTGTTGCCCTTTCTCACTTCTTCCTTAAAAAAGTCCCATCGTCTAATCTCCTTCCACTGTGTATAAGTTTCCATCTTAGATTATGGTATCGGATATTTACGCTTCCTCTTTCTCTAACAATTGTTCTTTTTATCCGTCTGTTCAAGCTAGTTTTCCTGCCAATCCGTGGTTCTCTTTGTTCCCTTCATTTCGTCGTTCTATTGTTGTCTCCGTTATTCGTCTGCGCTCTTAAGCTATATTTTATTATCTTCCTCCCGTTTTGGTTTTTCGTTGGTTGCTTCTCCATAACGTCTTCTTCACTCAAACAAAGAGCATGTTTGCGATGCAGACCATGTGTTTATTAATTGTTCATCTCTTTCTGCTAAGTCCTCTGCTTTCTACTTCAATTTGCTGAGATTTGGTCCTTATGTCCTATCTTTTCCCTCTCCACAGATTGTTCCTATTATTTGTTTCTTTCTCCTAGCAATATCTGACCGTATCAAGATATAAATGATTCCTTCCTATTCTAATTGTTTCTGGGTAAAGATCCCCGGTTGACGAGCCAAAAAAAAAAAAAAAAAGAAAAAAAAGTACGTACATAAATTTCTTAAAATTTCATTATTTTTATAAAGGCTAATAAGATTCAGAATCAACTACAGGTGTATAAAATTTTTAAAACACGCGTTCACTCGACGATTTATAAAAGTAATCAAACGAGTAATACGTTCGAAAAAAAATGATTCCAAAAGAATCCCAGGGCCAGTTCAAAGAACAGACGCTACTCTACTAATACAACTCTACATTACAACCGGTAACCGCGTGACGTAGCTCAGTAGTATGTTCAGGCAGAACCGGGTTCGAATCTCACTCTCGTATATTGAAACTTCTAAAAATTTCACTTGCGCTGGGGTTAGTGTCGATAGTTGACCTAGCGCGGAAAAACAAAAAAAAAAAACAAACAAAAAACTCTATATTACGCCTTTCATACCGAGATTACGTCCTCCCCTTGCTATTATTCATTTTAACAGTTTTGTTTCAGCGTAGGCGTTATTTATAAATATTTTCCGGTTTCAGAAAAAAAAAAAAACAAGTTCATAAACAAAAACTCCGAAAATTTCCGTAAAACTCGTTATAGAAAGTGCAACTGAAATAAGTTTGTGCCTGTAAAACAAAAATTTCATTTTTTCTTCATAACCTTGTTTCCTTTCAAATTTTGCATTTTTCTAAGAAAATTACGTCTTTTCTGTTCTTCCGAAAAATAATCTGTCGGAAAATGGGAGAAAATGATACACAACAGCGCGGAAAGTGCGAAGCTTTGCAGATATAATTATCGCGTCATATTTTCATCGATGAAAACGTAGCAATGCTGCGTCATCAATATCACCGGCGGCCCAGAGAAAAAGTTGGGATGAAAGTTTGCGTCCAACTACCGCGGGAAAAAAACTACAAAAACACATTACAATAGCGGTACTACATAGTAGCGTCAGCAGCGGGGGTGAAATAGGTAATATTACATAACGAGGATGGAATATTAGCGGAACCGAGGGTAGCACGCTTGCAACTGAAGAAGTAGTGTACGCCTTCTTGGAGTACGGATTAATTTCGAAAGTAGGTCGAACTTCTTGTATCTCTCTCATATTTCTATAATAAGGTTGATCGTAGGCGGCAATTTCAGTTCGAAAAAGAAAGAAGCACTCGCAAACGAACAGAAAAGGAAACAGGAGATGGACGATAAACGAAAGCAAATGTGTAAATAAGGTGTATGGCGTGCGCAATAGAACAAGACGGTACGAAGTAAGAAAAACGGCTCCAAACAGGAAAGGAGAGATTAATTGTTAACGGTATTTGAATTGAGTATATCTGTAGTTGAAAAGAGTATGGCCTCGGTAACTGGCCTTAGCGAAGGGCCAATAATTTATACGCTTATTTACTATTTTATCATTATTTAGCCGCGGCCCTTTCTCTCCGAGTTTATTCTCCCTCTTAAGGGATTAGTCCATTAAATGGGTTAAAATAGCTGCGCTCAAGACTAAATTGCGACCTATTCAGAGCTCTGTATTTATGTTAGGTTTTCATCGCTCTGTTTTGACTTTAGCAACCTGTAATTCCTCCTTTTTTGTTTTTGATTTTTTTTTTGTGTGGTAAAGAAAGGACGGGATTTTACAAAAAAAAAAAAAAAATACACAAGGACGAAAAAAAAAAGTTTTTTTATAAAACGGAAACACATTAAAAAGTCTTATTCGAGATTAATGTAATGATTTTAACACGAATGCAAAATAATAACGAAAAAATTAAAATAAAAAATGCTTTTTTACAAAAAATAAATACCGACTTCGAGGTTTATTATAAAAATTTAAAAATGCACTAAAAAGTAAAAAATAATTACTCCCGATAAAAAATATATATCAGACTGATATAACTTAAAGTGATATCGTAATTCTTATACAACATTAACTTTTTGGAGTTGGAATTAAATTCATGTTACTATATCTAGAACAATTTAATGAACAATGCAGTTTTTAATTATTATTTTAATATGAACTTGATGCCAACTTCAAAAAGTTAATGTTGTATAAGAATTACGATATTACCACTTAAGTATTATGTATATCACTCTGATATACAATATTTGTTATCGGGAGTAATCATTTTTTACTTTTTAGTGCATTTTTAAATTTTTATACTAAACCTTGAAGTCGGTATTTATTTTTTGTAAACAAGCATTTTATTTCGTTACTTTTTAGTGCATTTTTATTCAATTAAATTAAAACATTTTAATAAGAACAGATATTTCCACGGTAAAAATATCAGAAACTACATTTCCATGGTAATTTGTCAAATTTATAGTATTTTAAGTCAAAAATCTAATCCGACGGTGAAAACAATCATGAATGAAAAGCATCCAAAAAGCTTCAATCTCCCGCATTATTAAAGATAACTCAAAAACTATCGGTCAGACCTTGATCAAATTTAAATGGGACCACATGACAAACACCACCTTTCAAATAAAAGAAGAATCATCAAAATTGGTTCATCTAAAAGAAAGTTCTGTGGTAACACACATAAAAAAAAAAAAAAAAAAAAAAATACAGTCGAATTGAATACCTCCTCCTTTTTTGAAGTAGTCGGTTAAATAAAATGCTTTTTTACAAAAAATAAATACCGACTTCAAGGTTTATTATAAAAATTTAAAAATGCACTAAAAAGTAAAAAATATAATTACTCCCGATAAGAAAATATACGTCTGAGTGATATAACTTAAAATGACATTATCGTAATTCTTATACAACATTAACTTTTTGGAGTTGGAATTAAATTCATGTTAGGAACAATTTAATCAACATTTAATGCAGTTTTTAATTATTCTTTTAATATGAATTTGATGCCAACTCCAAAAAATTAATGTTTTATAAGAATTACGATATCACCTTAAGTTATATCACTCTGATATATATATTTTATCGGGATTAATTATTTTTTACTTTTTAGTGCATTTTTAAATTTTTATAATAAATCTTCAAGTATCGATATTTATTTTTTGTAAAAAAGCATTTTATTTTTTACTTTTTAGTGCATTTTTATTCAATTAAATTAAAACATTTATTTCCACGGTAAAAACACCAAAAGCTACATTTCCATGGTAATTTGGCAAATTTATAGTATTTTAAGTCAAAAATCTAATCCGACGGTGAAAACAATCATGAATGGAAAGCATCCAAAAAGCTTCAATCTCCCGCATTATTAAGGATAACTCAAAAACTATCGGTCGGACCTTGATCAAATTTAAATGGGACCACATGACAAACGCCACCTTTCAAATAAAAGAAGAATCATCAAAATCGGTTCATCTAGAAGAAAGTTCTGTGGTAACACACATAAAAAAAAAAAAAAAAAAAAAAAAAAAATACAGTCGAATTGAATACCTCCTCCTTTTTTGAAGTCGGTTAAAAAATGAATGCCATTTTTAAAAAAAGAGATCCAGTAATAAATTAAATTTAAGCAAACACTTCACGCAACTATACTATTTTTTTCTATGGCGGTTGATGCAACAGCAAATCGGTGTAAAGCAAACAAATCGAAAATGAACTATATCAGTTACTTACAAGAAACAAAAAAAAAATGGATGTTAACTATTACAAACAAAAATAGAGAAACCATAAAACAGGATCGGACTTGATTATGTAGTATAAACGTAAGAACGTACAAAGACTTTACAACGTCAGTTAAATTTCATTACAATTAATCTGGCGTAGAGAACTTACAACTACCGATCAATAAAGGAATTATTGAAGAAATAGAAACCTTCCAGGAACTAATTTCTTTATAAAAAGAAATATTATAGAATTCAATGTAAAATGTGTTGTCCCGGCTTTGTCTTTAGGCGCTTACGTACAAATGAATTTATCAACAAAGACCTACCGACCAAAACAAAGTCAAAAGTTTTCTGTCGTTAGTTGTATCTGCGCTATTGCAAAGGACCAAAACATACACAACCTATTGGCATCGTATTAGAAAATTATAGCACTTCTAACAGAGACTGATCAGCTTAATGTTAAAAATTAAATGGAACGGCTTCATCAGAAATGAAAAGGTGCCACGTCGCCTTAGAATGTTTAGAAGTATTTAGAATAAGATGCGAACTTCCGTTATGAGAATAGATCAACCATTACCTAAACAAATTCTATACCGTGAATTAGAACATGGTCACGACCAGTGGTCAGAAAAAGAGATTTCACATTAGCGGAATTCTACGACAAACAGTGGTGAAAGAAGATTGCTGAAAATAGGAAAAGTTGAAAACAGATCCCCGAACTAGCTACAAACGCCAATAGTCCGAGAAGAACTACTTCTTCGATTCCCTTGAAACTACTCAACGATGTTATAAGTGTGATCAGTGAAGGCGCGTTTGTTCATCCAGCATAGGACGTATCAACTATTTATGAACTCATTGTGTGTGCTCTCCAGTAATATGTATTAGGACTGCTAGGACCTGAGTTTCTTAAATGATGATGATGATGATGATCCTTAAATTATACACTTATAACTTAATTATTATGAAACGGATAAAATACAAACTTAAAAACTGAAAAAAGACAACAAGACAACCGCCAATATATAACATTAGAATAATACAGCAAATATAAATGGACCATAAAGACGATAAATAAACAGACTTGAGATAATCAGATTTTAAATATTACTAAATATGCAACATACGATCAGAATGTATCAAACAGTTACCTTTTATAAAAAAATTTATAATATAAAGAAGTAAAAATAAAATATAAATTCTAGAAAACAATATGGGATCTAATCATATAAAACAATACATATATATATGAAAATTTTAAAATAATAGTTTACTACTATTATATGGGTATGCATATATGTATATGTATATAAGATAATTTATTATAACTCGTCAATATACAATAGCACAATTATAAGAAACATAAATAGTAACATAGATATATAGCTTTGTACTAATTGCATATAAACAATAAATATAAGATTAAAATACCGATAACTGCATATATATATACAGTAGCTTCCCGATTATCCGATTTTCGGTTTAACCGAACAAAAAAAATGCATCCGATTTCTCCGGTTTAACCGATGCAAAAAAAGTTTCAATTTTTTTTTATCCGATTAAATCGTTATTTTCGTACTTAACTATGGAAAAATGATTGTGAACGTTTAATGCTGACGAGGCGGCACTGAATTATAAGATGCTACCGGATAAAACGTTGGCATCGAAAGCTGAGAAGGAAGCGGCTGGAGCGAAAATGTCTACAGAACGTGTAACCGTTACGACGTGCACTAACGCATCCAGCTCTTTTCGCTTACTTTTAATCATTGGTAAATATTTTTGCAGATAACAGAACTCGACTGTATTTTTTGTAGGTCTTGTTTTTGTATAGAACACAATACATATATTCCACTTCCATGAAGGATTAATAATCGAGCTAAAACATTTGAAATTACTAAAAAAAAATGTCTAACTCTATGCAATGACAAAGGTTCGTACTGTATAGCGACCGTTACAGACTAAAAACGCGAATTAAACTTTAAATTTGACCAAAACTTTAACGACATACAGTGCCGGAGGAACTATCCCCCAGTTGGCGTATATACCCTGTTTGTTAAAAGTAGGTCACACTAGTAGCACGATGGAAATTTGTCTCTTGTCATTAAAAGCAGAAAAAAAAACCCGACAATACTGACGAATCTGGTGGAAAGCAGAGGTTAAACAAAAAGTAAAATGAATAAATATTTAAATTCCTCCGTTTTTATTAATATTATTTTAAACAACTGTATTTAATGGCAACGATGATATATAACGAAATTTAGATTTAGCGCTAGTGATTCTCTGTTTTCTTCGTACCCCACTAAATGATATAGTGAATATAAATGATATACAAAAGAGAGTGCGAGATAAAAGAAAAAATAAATAAAATAATAATAATAATGCACCTGTATATACAAAGTATATATGTATATATATATACATACACAATCATACACATACGTTTGTAAGTACATTACTACACGTATACCTCACATAGCAACACAACACACACAAACGCACAACTTGAATGCTTGAGTACTTAAATACATGGTATGTGCAATCAATAATTAAAAACATTAAATAAAGGTTACAGAACGAAGAAATAAAAATAAAAGTTGACAAATGTACGTGTAACTTTTTTATCTCTCATGCAATTTAGCTAACAGATATGAAACAAGAATTTTTCCGCGTTTCTCGTAAATTTTTAATAATACCGGTGAAAAATTAAACAGCGGAGGGACCCCGTGTATTATGCGTATGATATTTTTTAATAATCGGCAAAATTGCTCTTGCAGCCAGCCGTTCTAGTGTTATTACCTGAGCGATAAAAATGTTAAATTTTGTTTTATTCTTTAGCAAAAGCAATTGCAATTCATACAGCTTGGTTGAATATAACGTATTATTGTTGATACCAATATTGCCGTTCCTATAAATCAACCTGATAGCATTTTTTTTTACAGTTGTTTCAATTGTTTTAGGTGGTAATCCAGGGATTTGCCCTAAAAATTTTGGTTTAAGGATTTTTATATTCCCAATTACTTACAAAGATCTTTCTTTACCGACCCCGGCCGCTGAAAATACACAGTTATTACACATACGACAAAAAATAATGATTATATAATAATCAAAAAAAAAATGGTTCGTAACACCGCTTATCGTCGGGAGGGTTTTCGAACGGTGCGGTGATGGATCCCAGGGACGCAATCGGTTCTGAGGTAGCTGATGAATTCAAGTCTTTGTCGTGTAATAATATAACAATCGATCTGCGCGTAATTCAGGACGATTATTTACTATTTCGCGCTGCAGACTCTTCCATGAGTATTCACTAAATTTTGTTAACCGAGACGACTGGTTCACGACACTTTCCTGAACACGTTCGGAACTGGTCATAAACAATAATTGTCAATCGAGATACAAACGCGACTCTCACCTCTAAAAAATCTTCATTAGACCCATCCCCCATTTTTTTTTTATTCTTTCCTTCCCACCCCGCAGCCGCTAAAATTGACCGAATCAGTTACACGCTTCTTCTTGCGGCGGTCGATGATTGGCTACCCCCGGCATGCGCGTATTTACTCTCGCACCACCTTTTCAAATTATTTATATAAATACATTTATTTTATAATTTTATTTGTTAACCTATTTGTGTAGTTGACTTCATTTTATTTTATTTTATATTCTAACTGTAATGTACATATTACAATGTTTTGAGCGAGAACCGCAATTAAGTAAGTTTATCATAAAAGGATGTTATCATTGACTACATAAAATTTTTTTTTAAATTTAAATAAACAGCCGCGACTTCAAAGTGAAAGCAATAAATGAAATATGATCTACAACATTCAGAAAGAAAACCATACGGATTTTTACTAAAAATGTTGTAATAATAATGATCAACATAATTAACGAACAACTCCATACCATTTCAACCAACATGACTTACGCTACCAATCTTCATATGTAAAAAAGTAATAAATAAAAATGAAAATAAATGATAAATTTATTATTAAATACCCTGCGTGACTTTTATAATGATAGTAAGATCGGGAGGATGCTATCATTGGTTGACGTAGACTGATCAAGTTCAGTTTGCAAACTACGTAGGCGGAGCTTTGAAATATTTCGATAACGATTCAACGAAATACGTTAATAATGAAAAGAAAAAAAAAAGCGGCCAAAGAAAAGAAAAGTGCTGGAAACGAAATGCGTTGGTGAAGATGAATTATTTTTCGTTCAATGAAGCGCAGTAAGGAAAATTGCGCCTCAAGTGTGCTACTAGTAGAAGTGTTTCACCGAAAAAAGCTCGAAAAGCTTTCTTGGAATGTTGTTACTGTCGTTCCGCGAAAGGACTTTTCATGTCAATTAGGTGCGCGCACAAGCAACGACAACGAAACCGAAACAGAGTCATAAAGAACGAAGAACCGTTTATTTACGTTGTCAACAGAGCAGCGTTCTCCATTGCTGAAGTTTCTTCGAACTTTACAGTGCGCTCAAGTATGGTACGGTCTTTTTCTTTTTTTTTATATACGTTTGCCCTTCGGAAAAATTTATAAATACGTCTGGAAAAAATTTCAAAATTTAAATTCTCGACTTCACAGCCGAATTACGACACACCCCGAACTAAAGCAGAATTTACACCTGTCCAGATAGTAGTTAGTATACTGCTCTCTCTCTACCATTATGCTCGTCCGTTCCCTGATGAAATTTCCGATTGCACCGCTGGTCAAGGACGCCGTCGCAAGAAAAAGTTTTTACAGCGCTGGGAAATTTAAAAATTTTCCTTTCCCAGGACCTAACAACGAGCCTACGTCAGAAGCACGCGAAATTTGCGCGTAGTTAGTATAATTTCAGAACGAACGAGCATTCAGTTACGACTGAATTATTTAGTATTTTTCTACAAATGAACGGCAATAGACGTTCTTTTTTTTCCTTTTCCCAATACCTTATGTAAATTGTGCTTATCGAAAGAGAGAGAAAGAGAAAAAAGAAAAATATTTTTTTCGAAAATCTAATTAAAGAAGTTATCGATAATTAACTCTAATAATGTATCCAGTTGTCGCACAAAAAATGTGTAGAAAATTATTATCACTCGCACGCCGCCCGGTTGATATGTTCATAGTGCAGATGAGGCCAGATATATAAGAAAGAAAAAAAATTAAACATTAATTGTAACGAAAATAAAAAAGGGAATAGTAGTTGTTATTATAATACCTTCATTCTAGGACAAAGATTGCGATATTCGCCACCAAGGGCTCTATAAAGCTCTAGTTGCTGGTGTCACACTATTCTTCTACACAGATTGTGGAGTACATAATACCATCTCAATAATTTGAGTGCCGTGGAATATTAAAACATGTAGGAATGCTATAGTGTTGTAGCAGTGTTATGGCGGCGTAATGAACTAACTGTAAAATGTGACCTCTAAGCTATATTCCTAATTTTATAACGCTATATTTGAGAAGATAATTGAATCGATTGTTCAAGCATATTATAATTTGAACTGTACTATGTACGTTTCTATGAAACTTTTAGGGTATGAAGAGCTGGAACTTAGGAATATACTAACATGCGTGTAATTGATATGCTTTATGTAAGCTCGATACGTTATATGCATGTGTGTAATGCAATGTGATGGCGATTATGTACGCTTCCTAATATAATGAAGCAATACACCTAGACCAATTACCGACTCTTGCAGATCTGGTGCAGTTCCAGTAATGTGCAATTGTTTAGTGTAGATTGAATTGGAAAATCAAACTGTAACGCATCTAGATGATAAAGATGTTAACAAGGTATACATGTATGCTAGTGTGTATGTTTAATGTACAAAAATCATGTACGATATCATTTTAACAACTCATATTTAAGTGCTTTGTAATGAGTGCATTGCATAGTTTAATTAAAAAGTAACAAATTTGTGTATAATGGATTAGCCCTGTTATTCTTCCCCAAGTTTTTATTTGGAAGACATATTAAATTCAGAAGAACTCTTGTAATAGCTCTATTCTTAAACAAAACGCAATACCTCTAATAATTCACCTTAACCACTACACCATCAGGCTAGGGACACACGAGCGTTAATTTAAAGTGCGTTATGACGGACGTTGCAGCATTACTAATAATGATCACAGGTAGCATGAGTCACAAAACAACGCACGGTTTGAGTAATACAAATAGAACGCTTAACGCACGTACTCTCAATACTAAACGCACGTTGTTTTAGCATAATATATACCTCAGATTATTCAATGTGCGTTTCAATAGTACGTTGCTTTGTGACACTCATGTTACTTAATCATTATTAGTAATGCTGCAACATCTGTCGTAACGCGCGTTAAATTAACGCTCGTGCGTCCCTAACCTCACTTACAATACAACCATTAGATCAAAAGCTATATAAGCCTCTCTAACAAGTTATCATCCTACTACAAACACAGGATGTTATGATAAGTGTAATGATGCAGCAAAAAATATAAAATTCAGGCCAGGCAAAGTGGTAATTTTATTCCCAACTGGTTTTGAACTATCTTTATCTCTTCAACTGTTCCTCCTCCTCGTCCTTGGTTCTATGAGTTTCCCAGTTTGCGTCGGTCCATAATTACTAGATTATCTCGCCTCCGTTTCTCGCATAGTCTCCTTCCTTCTTCACTAAATCGCTTTTCTTTGGCTGCATCTCCTTTTTGTCCATTGGATCCTGAAGGTTCCCAGTATGTTTGTGATGCGAATCACGTACTCCGGTTTATCTCGCGAGCGTGAGTTCCTTTATTATCATCTTTTAAAGCTTGGTCTTCCTGCTCCTTTCAACGCCTCTTACGTTCTTTCTCTACCTATTCTCTCTGTTGTTTCTGTCCTAGAGGTGTTCCTTGATTCCATTGTCGACAGAATAAAAATATAATTTCTATTCTATTCCATGTATCTATTCCTTTTTGCTGGGCTAATGTTCTTTGGTAGCGAACCCAAGGGGGGGTTAAAAAAAACAAAACAAACTAAACCTCGATACAATATCAGGAATATTATAGTTTTTTTTTTTTTTCAGAATACTTTTCTGAGTATTCGTTTACCTGCTGTTATATTGACAAATATCTCACCGAGAACTCAATGATTTCCAAAGTTCCACCTGATACCATGAGTTAAATGTAAAAGCCGATCACTAATGGCATTATATGGTGGCAACATACTGCAAAATCACTTACAAACAGATGTTATTCCTTTGCACACTGCATTTCTTACATCGCCACATTAATTGATCCAATCCGCACCCCTCACGCTTACGTTTAACCTTGTCATCAGACGTGAAGACAACCAACAATAATCAACTTTCATTCTAAAAATTTTTACATTGTATTCGCATTTCGTATTTTTCTATAACATTGAGTCGGTTCCTTGCTTACTCTGAATCATAGAAAACTATCACCTCTCACTATACTCTTTCCGGAAAAAATTTATTTATTAAGTTTATCTAGTTGCAATTCATCTTGTATTACTCTTTCTTTTTTTCCTATACCGATTTTAATAGTTATCTAATTTTATGTATTATTCTTTTAAATATAATTTTTATTATATTAACCGTATATAAAATATGTGATTTCTACCTTCGGATAAAATAGAAAATACACTACTGTATACAAGAGTATATATACATACATATACATACGTATATATACATATATATTATATATAAAAATAAACTCGATCCTCCTAATCTGTTACCCTCATGTAAAAAATTCCATGCCAGACTTTGGTCGGATATTTACGCTCTATCATATTCCAGCACTCTCTTCCTCTATCCCTCCGTTTAACCTAGTCTTCCATCTTATTCCTGGTACTATGACTTTCCATTGCTCAGCCGCTTTACTGTTATTCCATTATTCACTTGCCGTTCGACCATTATTCTATTATCTTCCTCTTGTGTTTGTCCTGGCATAACACCCTCTGCAAATTGTATCAAAGTGATGGAGCCTTCTGTGATTTCCATCATGTATTTTTTGAGTACCCATTTTTATGTACTAGGCGCTCTATTCTGTATTCTGTATTCTGTATTCTTACTCTTCTTCTTCTTCTTCTATCTAACTGGCTTTTCCCCTTCCGTAATGTTTCTGAGTAATAATCCTTCGCTGACATCGCCAAAAAAAAAAAAATCTCGATCTTTCGGACTTTGTCCTGTGGACACCTCCCGGCTCACCATGTGATAGTACTTCTGTAACGTTATAGAAGGATCATAATTTACTACGTTATTCTTTAAAAAATATATAATAGTTTACGATTTGCGTGGTAATTTCTACTACAATTTTCGTTACATATTTCAGGCGAAATTTTTTTTCCATATTATCGCATATCATTAACAGTACGTAAAACTGGATGGTTCACGCCATGCAGGCATTTCGTAAAGTCTTCTATAACCATTCGTCCATTTTGGGTATAAATCACGTCCAAATTATTTACGTTTCGAATAACGTTACTTTATTCATCATCGCGATAAAAACACAAACATACCTTATGCAATCTGTTGCGCTTTTTTTTAATCGGGGTTTTTTTAAAACATGCGTCAATACCTATTCTAGCTGTTATACTCCTACCTATTTTTGACGTTTTTCTTTCATGTTGTTAGTTATTATTATTATTATTATTATTACAATTTTTATGATTATTAAGCTACGTCTGAACATTATCTATACCATTTTCGTCTCACTATCCCTGCCTTATTTCCATCGCTAATTCCGATAGTTCTTATATTTATTATTATTCGTTCCTTTACTTATCGCTGTCCGTTGCTTAATTATTTAACTCTGAACCGAACGTCTAACATCCATTAACCTCTGTGCCTATTGCATTTCCGTCCCCTATTTACTCGATTCGTGTATACAATGATATTTCTCATGAACAGCCGTGCTGTTATTGTTAAAGGCCTTTTTTTTCCATTCATCGATGAACGAACCAATTAGTGTAGTTCTCATTTCTACAACATAATTATCTTCGATTTTTTATGTTTCTGTTCTGTTCATTTTCGTTCGTCAGTTATCGACCTTATGAGAACCTATTTTAAGCGGCTTGCTGCTCTGATTATCATCGCTGGAACGGCGAAGTCGAATCCGTGCTTTTTCCCTAAAATCAATCGAGTCTGTATCTGCGTTCTATTCGATTTTCTTCGATCTTCTCTGCTACGATATTCGGGAACATCATCTATAATTGACGTGGCTTACTAATAGCGCTAATTGCGTAACCAAAAAATCCGACGGAAGCAACGTGAACTTTTTCAAAACGTTTCTCATTTCGTCGCAGCCTACAATTATGGGAATACTGCAACGAAATTCCGGTATAGTAAAGTTGTCCGAGAAAGTTTTTTAATTAAACGACAGGACGGCGAATTTGTTCAAAGTTTACCAGGTAACTGAGAAATTTACCGTCCGAACTCAATACCGCTATTATGGTGCAGGATGATGATTTCTTTTCGGACTTTTGGCGGGAATTTGATTTTAATCCGCCTTTTTCGACAAGCCAAAACCGCTTTTGTCGTAATCTGTCTTTTCCCTTTCCGGTTTCATTACGAACGTGCCCCTCATATTTCATTGGGCTACTACTTCTTCTACTGGCTCGACGACATCGGCTGAAACACATCGAATCAACATTCTTGTCGCGACTTTCTATTCATTAAAAATTTATTTAACCGCGCCGAATTCATTGTGCTGGTTACAACAAATTCAAGCAGTTCTATTAATTTAGGCGGCCATATTTTGTCGAACAACAAGAATGTTGTTACCGCGAACGGCGCTTGTCGCAAACTCTAAATGATGTTTAAAAAATGCAATTTCGTTTACACGTTCGGATATTTCATTATTTCGTTCGCTGTCCGCGAGCAATTAATTTTTAAAAGTTCGTGGGAAGGAATAAATTTTCTCAAAAAGAAATTTTCTGTGTATATTTTTCTTTACTCTACGCTGAACAGTTTAACTCAGACGCACGCAGACCACTTTTCAATTTGCATTTGAGTCGGGGGGGCCGTTAGTTAAAAAAAAGTCGAGTAAGCCCCGGATCCACTCTAATTAGTCCAGCGCCGGAAACAAAATTTCGTAATCGTTTTGTTTCTTACCTACTCTTTGCGCGCCGCCGTCTGTTTTCCGCCTTTTTTCTCTTCTCTTATTACTGGAAAAAATCATAAATTACAGCCGAATAGAAAATAAGGCGAATTTCTTTTAATCAACGGGAATTATAACACAGCTTTTTTTTATGGAAACAGAAACTTTTTCGAAAATTAAAATTTTTCGACGTTCACTGTTTAAAAGATGAACGCCTCTTTTTTCCTTTAAAATTTCCACCGATTCGATAATTAATACGCACTACTTTATTTCCTCGATTTAGCTCGAAATTTCATAACGTTATAAATATAATCAAAACCACATTCTCCACCTTCTATACTCTCGGTTACGTTATTGAGAAACAATTGTTTTTATCAATTCTATTAAACGACGCCACTTAGACTATATTATAAATACCCATCATAATGACTCCTGGAAAAAAATGCTCAACCCTCAAAGTCTGCGATAACATTAGTAAATTTTAAAATTTCGCTAAAATTGTCGAATATTTCAGGAAAAATGTAGTGCTCAAACAATTGTTATTATACCATTATCGAGAATATGTGGAAAAGTACGTGTCAAAGAGATATTTAACTCTAAGGTATTTTCATTTGTTGTTGTCCTCATTAGAACTATTTGGAAAAAGAAAAGATTTTGTTAGTTAAAAAAAACAACAAAAAACAACAAGTTACACTATTTCAAAACTCTGACAAAAAAAGAAAAAGAAACATGTATATTTTTGTATACCAAACACCGATGCTTCTGTCGCAAAGTGCAGCAGCCTCGGCCCTCGGGGCTCTAAATTCACATAATATAAATCGCTCTCCCCTATTTTACGTGCAGAATAATGCATTAAAAATCTTCCAATCAGACAACTTTTTTTTGTTTGTTTTTTTTTTTTTTTTTTTTTTTTTATCGCAGATAATTAATCCATCGTAACTACTATTTTGGTCAATGAGACGAACATTTCAAATATGCTAATATATTATTAGTAAGTGCACCCTTTCGAGCTACGGCGAGGGTGTGGCCAGTGCCTTCACTCGCCCCTCTCTTCGACATTTTAAATCCACCAGACTCCCGTTTCCTTTTATTCTATATTCACAGCTGAGTCGATCGCTATTATACGCTACCCCTTTCATTTTCTTTACACAAGTGTAATCTTCAAATTTTCTTTATAATTTCTAAAAGTGCCCTAGAAGCCAGTTCATCTCTCTCTCATATTCCGTTAACAGGATTATTCTTTCAATTGTTCCGCTACCTCAAATATATTCTCTTTTCGTTTCATTCTTATTGACAGTTCCTCTGATATTAAAATTAAATGAACTCCCTCAGTCGCTTGGTCGTTTTTCTGTTCAACACCTTCATTTATTAATCATTCCAGACATTGGTTTCTTATCCATTCTCTAATCTCTCCTAATCCGACCTCTTCCTAGTTCACATTATTGGTTTCGAGCGTTTTCTTCTGTTTGACATTATTACCTCCTTAGTGCGGATCACTTTTTCTTCCCTTTATTACGTGTTTTTGTATCTGCGAATAGGTTGCCCACCAACAACTGAGAATGGTTGAGGAGATAACGAATGAATGAGCAATATGCGGTTAGACCAATGTCCTTTCTTAAAAAAAAAAATAAAAACTTATGCGATGCATTTTTACAACGTTTGGAATAAAATGTTGAAAAAATTTTCAAATCTGCAATAAGTGAAAGTTTCGAATTTAGTCTTTTTCATTCTTCTTTGCGACTTCTCGTTTCTATTTTACGGTGCGTAATTTATAAGCACCGGTATTCTCGCACGTTTACCTATTTTCGCTTTTCATGATGCCAAAAGTGGTTAATTAAAAATTAACAATAAACGCAGAATTGTTTATTAGTTTTATTTTTTATTTTTTAAGAACCCAAGTTCAGAAACAAGTGCTGAAATTTTCGACCATATTCAAAAGATTTTTGTCAATTAAGTAGACTATTATCGGGGCAAACAAAACCGTACAGTTCCACCTACTTTTTGCTGCTAAATGGAAGTAATATACAACGGGAAAAGGAACCCCTTGTCCGAAAACATCGTAACTAGAAACGGAAATGGAATTTTCACCTAGACGCAGCTGAAAGTAAATGCTTTCATTAAACATAAAACGGAGGATGGAGATGCAACTGAAACAGAGCTACAGTTTATAGAAGTTGTGAATCGCCTCCGAGCTGACAATGCGCCGTTGAAGAAGTAGCGATGACAGCCAATGTTCGCCGTGGTGATGAATACTAATCAGTCAACGGATGAAAACCCAACCTGTCTGTTGCGATAACGCTTCCTTTTGTATTCACTGTAGTGTTGCTTTTTATATCGACGAAATCTACTGGACTAGAATTTCAAATTAGAAAGGGCAAAATTGCTGATGGTATAAACAAAAAATCGACTACCCCGGCTCAGAAGCTTTATTTTTTCGTATGATAATTCGGAATCATCCGATAACGAGATGTAAATTATACTGTCGAAATACGGACTAGTAATTTAGTAATATAGGTAAGTTCTTATCACACGAACGCGTGTTCAACTCGCGTATACCTCAATTTCCCCCCCCTCCTGTGGTAAAAGAAGAAGAAGAAAAAAAAGATTAGGAAAAAAATTAATTAGAAATCCTCCCTAAATGCAATTTTCCAGAATTACACTTAAATGGAATAACGAATGATTCGATATCTTAAAAACGAATATTAAAATTACAAAAGAAACATTTTCGGCAATAGAGCCGAGATCACCGGCGAAAGAAAAATAATGCTGGATTATTCGGACTGAATCTGAAGAAGACTTGAAAACGACACTTGGTAAAAATTAGGCGATATACAAGGTGGGGTCCAAAAGTCGTCGCATAATTTTCGAAGAGGTGTGTAATGAACTAGCGCGTCTATGAAAAACGTAGTATATACGAGTTATATACCGATAAGTAACGGCACGAACGCATGTAAACTGTGGAGTGGTACGGTAAGAGTATCTTTAGCACGAGGTTTCAGAATCGTGTTGGAATATCCGTAACTATAGCAACCATAATTTTATGATGTACAGTGACTTTTGGACCACCCTGTATATGTGTATAAAAATATCAATGACAACTAATAGGAATAATATACGGAAAATGGTAAAACGGATGGTAAACTAACGGGGAAGAAGGAATAAAAGGAAAAAAAGTGTGAAAAGAGAAAGTAGGAGGATAGAAATTTATATAAGATTTTAACAGCAATCAATGAAAAACCAAACGATGTACAATATAATGAAATAATTCAGAGTGAACAGTTTAACGAACGGCGAAACTGAAGAAATTTGTTTAATTAATAAATTGCGAGTCGCAGTATTACGCTAAAAACCGGAATTTAGATAGTTTAATAGTTTTGATATATTTACATAATAATATTCGACAAATTTCAAATTTTTCCCTTTAAATATAGTTTTAATACTGTTACAGAGTTCTCCGTTGTGTATCGAGCTTTATTAAATGTTCGTCAAATAAAGATCAGAAAAACGATCAAATACAACATTTTAACATCAAATTTTAAATATTATTCGCAATCATTGCCCAACAACCGTAGCGTAATTAGCTACCTCATGTTGATACTGTAATTAAATTATCACCGTCAATAATTGACGAGCCTAAAATAAATAAATAAAAAACCGCTATTCTAAAATTATTCCCTATTTTATTATTTCATCATTAGTTTGCCGCGTTTATTATTGATAACATTTATCACATATAAACAAACTTGTAAAAGCTTTCATATCCGATTTCGGTCGGACACCTATGTTTCCTCCTTTTCTAATAATTATTCATTTCATCTGTCTATTCAGCCTACTCTTCCTGCATATTCATGGTTTCTTTCGCATCCCTCTCTTTTTCGATATTCTGATGTTGTTTCCATTGTTCGTATGCGCTTTGGCCATTCTTTGTTGCCTTCCTCCAGATTTCGTTTTTCCTTGATTTCTTCTCCACACTGTCCTCTCCATCCGGATGATGCAGTTATTTGCGACGCCGATCATGTGTTTTTCCAGTGTTCATCTCTCTCCGTGGAGCATTCTGCCTTATATTCTTATTTGCTTAAGCTTGGACTTCCTACCCCTTATTGTGCTTCCTATATTCTGTCCTTTCCTTCCCCACTAATTAATCCTGCTATTTGTTCCTTTTTAGATAAAATTTCTGATCGGATCAAAATATAACCGACTTCTTTCCTTACCTTTTGTTTCTGGGTAAAGGTCCTTGGTTGACGAGCCCCCCAAAAAAAAAAAAAAAAAAAACAACTTATTTTCAAAAATAATTCAGTTATAAACGCGATAACTAACATTTTAAGATTGAATATTAAATAAGATATTCTAGAAATATCTTTTCGAGGAAATACCTAATCTTCAGCATTAGAAAAGAGAAAAGAGGATATATTAATAAATATAAATTTATAGTATTACTTGTTTCGAATTTGAAGGAGACCTTAATTATCACCTGTTTCTATTTAGGGACAGGGAATACAAAAAGAATGAACCAGTAAATATTTTAATTTGAAAATCACACACTAAGTTATAAAACAGAAATACAGTAGCCGTATATAAAAACATTAATCACAGATCAGTAATAGAGGATTGAATTATATTTATAATGACATTTATCCGAAAAGAAGACTAGGGCGGACGAAGGTGCAAACAGTTAATTTTGGGACTTAAATCATGTTGAAAGAAAATAACATTAATTTCTGGCAAAGGATCTTTGAGAAATTCGGGCATTGTGTTTAAATCATTATCGTCCTCTGCAGACTATGAAACTATATCGTGGTAGATAATCATCTTCCGCTATATGATAATAGTGGAATACACCAGCTACAGATTTTTAAATTACGTATTAATATTGTAAAAGAAATGCTACATACTGTTACAAGGTTGCGCCTATTATGCGTAAGCGATGGGTGAGAATCGTTTAGCTAAAATATCATTAGTTAATGAGAAGTGTAGTAGAACATCCGGTTTTGATTAGCGCGAGTTAACGGAAAGAGTCTCCGCCGGCATCAACACTGTTTTTTTTTTTTTTTTTTTTTTTTTTTTGCATACCGACTTGTAGGTCATCAACGCAAGTGATCATTAGTTATTTTAAGTGTCCTAGATAACGGCGCATCCCAATAGATGAAGCCGCTAGTCATAGATTAGTTTTCCATTTTTTTTTTTTTTTTTTTTTTTTGAGCGTTTTGGTATTATCTTTAATATTAATAATGAGCGGTAAGCGCATCTCGGCATTGTTTTTTCTTTAGTCGTCTGACGGGATTGTCAGGAAGACCGGTAGTTTTCATACGCGATATTAATGGGTTTAAATTATAGCTGAATGCCGCATGCATTTTGGTATATTGCTGCTTGTATATCGCCAACACTGAAGGAACGTTGAGATCATTCTCGATTATAGTATTACGAACATAATAAGGCGCATTGGTTATGATCCTCAGTATCTTCGACTGGAACGACTGTATTTTTTTGAGATGCGTTTTTGCGGCTGATCCATATATTTCTAAACCGTATTTCCAGACAGGAGCTATGATGGTGTTATACAATAACATTTTATTGTTCAGACTGAGTTTGGATTTTCTTCCTATTAGTGGATATAATTGTCTCAGTAGCGACTTCAATTTTTTCTTTGTATTAATTACATGCAGATTCCATACTAAGCGTTTGTCGAAGGTTAATCCCAAATATTTAACTGATTGTATCTGCGGTATTTTACAGCTGTTATAAGTAACTGGAGGACATGTTTCTTGGTTATTTGTGAACGTGATATGTGAAGATTTTTGTTCATTAATTTCGATCCTCCAGTTGAGAGCCCAATTTTGTAGTAACGATAAATGATGTTGAATGTACCTTGAAGCTTCATGACGATCTTCGTGCGCAGCTAGTATAGCAATGTCATCCGCAAATGAAGCTTGTAATGTAAACATTGTAGTCGGTAGGTCAGCTGTATAGATGTTATAAAGAAGCGGGCCAAGAACGCTCCCTTGAGGTACCGATGCTAATATCTGACGCTCGCTGGACAAGACGCCATTTATTTTTATTTGAAATGATCTACCGCTTAAATAAGACCTCAGCAGATGATACATTTCAATCGGGAAAATCTTCTGGGCTTTGTATAGCAAACCGTCGTGCCAAACACGATCAAATGCTTTGGCTACATCAAGGAACACTGCCGAGCAATACATTCCACGCTGTAAGACTGACTCAATTGCATCAACGAGCCTATGACATTGATGAATAGCTGAATGCTTTGGTCTGAACCCGAACTGATGATTTGGAAGATAGACATTCGCCAAATTAAAAAGAAGTGGTTGAATTAATTTTTCGAACACTTTTCCAAATGTATCCAGTAAACTTATCGGTCTATAGGATGAGACATCTGTAACTGGCTTCCCAGGTTTATGGATAAGTATAGTTAGCGATTTTTTCCATCTAGTCGGAAAGTACGATAGCCGGAGCATAGAATTGTATATATATAAAAGTAGTAAAGATCCTCTTTTTGGTAGATGCTTCAAGATATCATTTGTTATTCCATCTTCTCCCGGAGCTTTATTATTTCGCAAACTTTTGATGCACGTACGAAGCTGATTTGGTGTAATATATGTGTAATTTTGACAATACTGCATGACGTTATTGTTACACTGTATAACTTCCTGCGTGTGTTGTGGATTTTCCATAGGAGGAGGTTGAAATATATTTTCGAGATAGTCGGCAAAAGTATTAACCTTTTCGTCATCTGTTCTGGCCCACATTGTATTTGTTTTTTTAATATGATAAGATGGAACACATTTCTTTGTTAGTACTTTCGCTGCTTTCCAGATTGAGCCATCGGCATTAGTTAGGTTGGAAAGGTAATGAGTATAACGCTCATTTTTGTAGTGTGCTATGGTTTTCGTTAGTTGGCTGCAAAATTCCCGGTATGTTTGGTAATTTGATGGGTATCTATTATGTTGCCATTTTTTGCGCGCTTTTCTTCTTTTGGCAATTAGCTCACGTATTTCAATGGGCAATATACTGCTAGTGTTAGCACTGGACTTTGCAGGTCGTGTTGATTGCTTAGCGCAATCCTGTATTATATCGGTTAGATAATTAACGGCAGTATCAATATCGTGCTGTGATTTTAGTTTTACATTTAAGTTCACTTGGTTATCTATTATATTTTCAAATTTATTCCAATCAGTAGATTTATTTGTTAATCGACTGTCTAGTTTTGTATGTAGCGGAATTGTGTCTAGGACTTGTAAGACTGGTACGTGATCAGATGACAAGTCTGCGATTGTACAGCAGTTGTTGTGTAGATTATTTAATCCTTTATTGAAGTAAAAGTCTAGCACATCTGGCAGTCGGTTGGTATGCTTTGGCCAGTAGGTAGGTGTAAATGGTGAAACAACATCGAGGCGCAGCCCTCTATTCAGCTGGAACAGTTGCGCTCCACGTTTATTTGGAACTCTTGATCCCCAGTGAGGATGTTTTGCGTTGTAGTCACCTCCACAAATGAATTTGCTGCCTTGGCGATGAAATAGTTCCGTGAGTTCCTGATTCGGTATGTAATACCTTGGGTGGCAATAAACCGATGTGACAGTTACTGTTTCATTAAAAGTCGTTTTTATTTTAATTGCAACAGCTTGGTAGGCCTCTGTTCGGCGAACGAAGTGTAGATGATGGTCAATGCTCTTTTTGACGAGTACAGCAACACCTCCCATTGCTGTACCAGAAGGGTGTGTTCCATGATAGCATCTGTAATTTAGTAACTCAAGGCTCGCTGGATGAACGACATGAGTTTCCGTTAGTAGGGCAATATCGATTCTTTTGGTCTGTAAGAAGTACTGTAGTTCATGTTTCTTCTGTAACACTGTTAAACAGCAACAATTATGTCATGCAAATTACTCCGATATCACAAGTGCTCCAATTTTTGCGAAACAGAATTTAAAAATTATTCAATAATTTCGTCGGTATAAAAACGATTTGAAACATTGAAATGATGTAATTTGAAAAAAAATACACATACGTGCACATATATACATACACACGTGCTTGCACACGCACACATACATACACATGCATATAGTTTTGATAAAACTGACGAAATACGATGTTTGCAGGTTTTTTTCAGATTTATTTTTGAAAATTAGTTTATTTATAGAAACCGAAATTATGACGAAAAAAAAAAAAAGTAAGTACAGATTAACAAGGAATAGAAACTGTTTATACCACTAATACACAATAATGACTGTGCATCAAAAAGATACAGGATTGTGAATTTATAAACTTCCGGTTTGTTTTATTTCTGTACTTTTTTTTTTCTTCTTTTCTTGATACAGTTTAAATTTTTTTTTTTTTTTTTTAAATAAAAATAATAGTGAAGATTTCCATGCGCTGTGTTTAACTACTGAGGCTATTACAGCACATGGAGCCTACTTAGGAAGGTTAAACTCTATGGTATAGGCCGCTGCTACGCACGAAAGCCAACATAGCTGCGACCGCAGACGGAACGTTCGATAAGATCTTAGAGATAGAGGTGGTAGTGAAATAGGTGGATCTTGGTGCCGCAAAAGAGAAACATTCGAGAAGGAGGTGAGATGTAGACGGGGCGCTTGGTTGACCACAGAAGAAGCAGACATTTGGGGGTGCTTGTCCCGTGAAGATATACCCGTGCGAAAGGGTTGTGTGACCTGTTCGAGTTTAAATCATTTTCCTTTCCCACAATATCTTCTAAATCATCTTCTAAAATTATTAGGCGAGGTAAAAAAGAATGTTCCATGCCCCCTTTATCATCTTGTTTTCTTGCACATTTACCGCTATCAACTTATTTTATTATAAAACAATCGATTAGATTTTTTTTGTGTTTTTTTGTATTTCTTAATTTTGAGCTTTAATGTCCATAGACACACTCACACTCACGTATATTGATGTTACATTGTTTGCTGATGTGAGGTTTGAGGATGACGCATGAAACTTAAGAAAAAATATCCCGAAACCAACAATGTTTTTGAAGTGAAATTTCTTTAGGCGCGTCTTATATATAAATGAATTTATGGAGAGTTAACACGAAAAAAGAGCGAGCGAGCGTACGTTATGAATAACTAAGTATTAATACATCTAAAAATTCGTAATGGACGCGTAGCAAGTAATATATTGAATTAAATTTTATGTTGCATGATATTGCATCTTATACCACTTTGAGATATATATATATATATGTAGGAAAAAAATAAAATAAATTTAATAGAACTTGAGATATCAAAAATTAATCAAACATAAAAATGGATATAAAGAATCGAAAAAAGAAAGGCATCGATCATATAGAAAAGAGTAAAAAAAATGAAAACGAAAATGAAGATTCTTAAAGCGGATATAAAAAATCGAAAAAAGAAAGGCATCGAGCATACAGAAGGAGAATGTCCATGATCTCAAAGGAACTGTAACTGAAGTAAGTCGCATTTTAATCCTAACAGAAACATGGATGAATAATGACGATAATAATATCGACATACCAAATTTCGATTGCATCGTGAAATTTAAAAGCCAGAACGTTGTTCGAGCAGGAAGGGTTGCAGTTTAACCTTATTAGAAATGATAAATCAAATATTGTTACTTCCAATATTGATATGTCAATACACGATGTTACACAATTAGATTTTGGTCAAACAGATGTTGTCGGGAAACATGTACTGTTTTAATGTAAGACGGAGAAGGAAAAGAAATAATCATTATCGTCATTTATATTTCTCCAAATCAAAGGGTTCATAATATGATTAAATTTAAGATAGTTCAAGGTTATAAAAAGAAAATTTACATACACTTCCAATGATATTAGCTGGAGACTTCAACGTGTCAATTTTGCATCAGACGATTTCTTTGTCTTGAATAGAATGTCTTCAAACCGAATTTCAATTAAATATTAATAATAATCCAAATGAATCAACGACAAAGTACAAGGGCCGGTACAACAATGATAGCATCTATACCGTCCACTTGTTGGACCGGTAATATGTAGTAGTAATAATAATAATTAAATAATAGTAGTAAGTACGGAACTACCATTTAATTTCTATATATATATATATATATATATATATATGTATAAAATTACATCAAAAACTTGTATTTCATATTTTAGTTACCATAAGAAGCATATTGTTATCTTTTATAGAATCCAACAATAATGGAAAACATTAATGAAAAAAGAAATTAATTTTTTATTTGTTTTTGTTTTTCTTAATTGAAACTTTATAGATACGTGTTTATAAGAACCGTAGATCTCCCCATTGTTACTCTCGGTAGTAAATTTGATACTAATAATCGAAGTTGGGGAAAACGCCCTCAAAATTTCACATCTGCCCTGAGCCCCATTCGATTTTTTTTTTTCTTTAATTCCATTCATTTTTAATAGTTGTTGTTGTTGTTTAATTATCCTTTGTAACAATAACTCATTAAACAAATAAAACGAATCCATTAGTGTATCTAATTTCGATTTTAAAACTACTTAAAAACGAAAAAAAAAATGTTATTCGTATATATTAACCCCCTCCTCGAAAATTAAAGAATATTAAGCAACATCGCAGGAACAATAGCCTAGAGATTGTTGTTTAATCTTATTCCATTCTCTCAGTTATCAGGGTCGGTTTTGTCAGTGTAAAAACGTAAAAATATAAATATAGCTTAGCGTATTATTAGATGAACTTCAGCGTGCAACGCGAATATATACATGAAATATGTGACGTAGAACCGATAGTCGTATCCTGTGTAGCAGCGCTTGCTCCTATATAAGGCGCACAGTAAAAAACTCGGTATGCAAATTAGATGAATAACGTTGAATGAAGAATAAATTGAATTCCATTTTTCATGCAGCCATTTCAGTTATGAATTTTGTTCACCCGGCCCAGCAGCAACTACGTCACGTTGAGAACATATAGGCGCGACGACAATGTGTGTGCTCCAACAGGAATCGGGAAAAATGTACAGTGCTTAAACTGAAACATCAGCGGCTCTCGCGTCAATGTTTCGGTCATACGCGCCCACTCACAGTCGGCAATGCGGACGGACACAGATAGAACAGATACACGGCGGTAATATCATTTTCCGCTTTCAAGTACATCGCATCGTTCACGTGTCATTCATCATTCATTCCCACTTTGCACGTAAGCTGGTAAAATATTTTTCGAAATAGACGCTGATAAAAAAACAAAAAAACAAAAAAACAAAAAACAAAAAAAGAATTTGCGCTTATTTTCAAAAATGTTCAAACACTGTGCGCTCCATCTATAGTAGAGGTATCGGCCAAACGAGAGCAGCGACTAAAATAATAATGTTCATCTTCCCGAACAATCTTCTGACATGCGTGACATTCGTTCATCTCGTATCTGCTGCACGGATTGCATCGCGAACAGATATACTTTCAGGCACGTTCTCTTCAGCACTCCTTCTCGACAGTTAAACTCACACATTCTTTCACTCTACCTGACCGAAAAGTCCATGTTTGGAATACCGCAGATACATAGGCTGAGTTGCAAATATCACCACCGGCCAGATTAAAAATTTCGATTTTCAGAAAAAAAACACCAGCAAATTATTACAATGGAACCCCATTTTCGTTTCATTGTTTATTAACTCGGATTCTTAAATTCTAAAATAGGCTAAGTAGACAACCATCAGAAGTCTCTCTAATGTGAAAATAAAAATCTCCGGTTATGTAAACTTATACAATCGATGAAATTCACGTGGTCGGACAACGCGGTTGAACAACTAGTCGAGCTGGTCGAATGAACCGAGCGCGCTCAACAAATAAATTTCTAGCTTAGATGATCGCTCTAGTTCGAGCAAACCGCCTTTAACACATTTCAAACGCCACCGGGGCCGTTATTAGTTCATATGAAAAACCGTTGAATATTTTACTAAAGCGACGTATCAGATTAATATTTCTTCCAACACTCGCAAATATTATAACTTGTTCCATGAAATTAAAGTAATAATCCGTCTAATACCCAAGAGCTTTACTATATTCGACAGTCTCAAAACTCGCTCACTGGCTTGCGGATTACGTAAGTTCAGCTTTTTTACAACTGCTTCGCCGGAAAAGTTTCATCCTTTTCAACCTTCTTCTCTCGAAAAGTTGACTGAATTTCTTCGCCGTTATTTACAGAAAAAACACCACACTCGTCTAACAAACCACAACTGTAAAACGAGCCTTTTAATCCTTGTCTAAATAATAAAATACGGAGAATATGAAGAGAGAAAATAATCCCCGGCGAAGAAAGAAAAAAATCCCCGGCCGTAAGGTTTACTCTTGGATTTTTATTAGCGAACACTTTATAGGCAATACTTCTCCATTACAACCTCTTCTCAGAAGCGATGAATCGGCTTTTTCGATGCAACATAATGTCCACTACCGCTAAAAAAAATGACTAATCGTCATAGATCTCGTAACACCAACATTTACATTACTCCGCACTAAATATCGATTAATTCTCCGAGTTATTATCGACGGCACACTTATAAAAACTCGGCAATTTTGGCCTCGCAAGGGGCTGTGCCCCTTGACCCCTCTTGCTTTCATTTCTGTCTCTTTCTCTTCTATACTTTGTATAAAATGATCCGAATTTACAACGTAATTCTTACTAGCATTAACACAAAAAAAGTAACATAATCACAAAAATCCTATCCTAACATTTAACTTTCATTCTATAAAATTAAAACATTTTTTCATTACATATTTCGTTACATAAAATTGTGCCATTTTTTAAATAACAATAACAAAAATTCTATAAAATATTACATAAAATTGGGACATTTTTTCTAATGGGGGTAGCTTAAGAATTACGTTGTAATTAATATGTACATATATATTTATATATCTTCGTAGTTATTGTTCTTGATTTTTGGTAGTACAAGTACTTGAAGAAAGATCAATATTTACTTCGTTAATAATATATTTATACGGGTACGCATTGTAGTATGTCGGTTTACCGTTTTCCGGATCACACTAACTCTATTAAGATTACGGTTAATAATGAACGAAAGCTGATTTTAAATAGTAGCTCGGCTGTGAGCAGGTGAGCAGATATTTATAATACAATATATTTGTATTCAAAGAGTCGAGGAAGGAGAAGCAAAAAAAAATTATTTAAGTTACACGTAGATACGTATTTTTCTTTGATTACACGCTCATTCCATCTTTTAATAATCCCATTTTAAATGTTGGTCTTGCAAGGAGACGCCACACGACGTTGGGGTTGATGAAATTTTTCAGATCGACAGAAGATCATGAGTATACAAATTGCGTGAAAAATATTCGTGTGCACCTTTTGAATTTAGAAATTTACATTTTTAGAAGCCGTATATAACGAATGTTATGGATTTTAGACAAAAATGTGCAATAAATTTCAGATTATTAAGTTTAATCTGCGTGAATAGTTCGGACGACCGATTATCCGGAACTAAGGAATATTCTAACCATACAGATTAGTACAAAAAAAATAATAAAGTAACCTAAAAGTAAATTTAAAAATTCGATAAAAATTTAAATGCGTTATTTATTACTACACTTATATATTATTATAATAACAGAATTACTTCAGTTACGTTCTGTGTGGTGTACCGGTGAAAGTGATGATAATTACTGTACCACTGACAACTTCAAATCATCTACCGATGTCAGTAAAACTTTTCATCATTTTCTATTAATAATTCTTATAATTGCTTTAATTCTTCGTACTTAACTATATAAATATATTACAATTTTTTAATTTTTTATTATTTGCATTTCGATAAATAATAAACCTATTTTAGATGCAACAAATTGATTAATAATAGCAAATAGGTTTATATAAATATTTCTACTTTATGTGTTACTTATAAATTAATAAAATTGACATTGAAACTGACCTCAAATTTCTCTCTTTCTCTTAAGAATTAATAATAAAATTAATAAAAAATGAAAAAAAAAAAATTGACTGACGCCGATGAAGGGTTGTCAATGTTTCAGTAATTGTCGTCACTTTTTTTTTCTTCTTGTTTGGGTTTTTCCCTGGGCTTGTCAGTAACGGACGATTACCCATCAACACGTGTAAATAGAAGTAATTAGGAGTTACATCACTTTTGCCACAGCACCACACAAATCGCAACTGAAGTTTGTGTTTTTATAATATGCAAACGTAATAAATGACGCATTTAAATTTTTATCGAATTTAAATCGAATTTAATTTTTTTTTTTTTTTTTTTTGTACAAAGTAAACATAATCTGGAATTTATTGCATATTTCTGTCTAAACGGCTATCCGTAACATCTGTTATATAGGGCTTCCGAAAAAATTTAAATTTCTCGTGTAAATCAGAATGGCGCATTCTAATACTTTACATGATTCATACGCTCATGGCCTTCTATCGATCTGCAAAATTACATCAAAATCGGTGACCCCAACACCGTGACGTCTTCTTGTTAGACATTTACACTTCTTTCTTTGATAATAATTGTTCTTTTTATCTCGTCCACAACTTAATCTTTCTCGATTTCTTGGTTGTTCCTATTTCAGTTTTTTTCGCTTCTCCTTGTACTCTCTTGTCGTTTTTATTATTTGCCTATTTTAAACTCTATTACCTTCGTGATTCAGCTTCTTCTCCATTAGAATGAAACAACGGTATAGTGCTGATTACACATACCTTTTTACCACTTTCTGCTGATATTGTTGTCGCTTATTCCTTCATCTGCTGAAACTCGATCTTCCTAATCCTTATTACTACACATCTTATCTGTCCATCATTCTGACAACTAGTTCTCACATACATACAATATATAATGTCAATATCTAATTGAATCAAAGTTTAACTGACGGCTTTTTCAGTTCTTTTTATGACTAGTTATAAAAATCTCTGGCTGGAGCGCATCTCACAAAAAAAAAAAAAAGAAAAAAAAGGAATGTGTTTCATCGCGTAAGTAAACACATTAAAATAAGACATTTTCTTCTTTCCGCTATTGGAGATCAATACCATAATCAAAATGTTTGAAATGACGTATGTTACCAGCAGGATGCACTTTGTATTCGCAAAAAGATGAAACAAATCCATTTTTTGGAGAAGAAAATCAAATGATTCAAAAGAGTAAAAGGTGGAAAGATGCTTCATTCAAAAAGAAAAATGTTAAAACACCGTAAAGGAAAAAATCTGATGACGGTGCTCAGGCTAAAAAATAAAAAGAAAACGATATATATATATATATATATATATATATATATATATGTGTGTGTGTGTGTGTGTGTGTGTGTGTGTGTGTGTGTACGAGCATCCCTAATCGTATTTAAACAGATATCGGAGATGATAAAAAATATTACCTGGCGCGCATTCACTCATATAAGCAGTTCGAGTGGCAGAAAATTGTCAACAAATGGTAACGGTACTATTACTATTTAAGTAGAAAGGGGTGGATGGATAGCTGGTAGCAATGTCAATCCAGTCGCTGACGGCGAAGTAGTTTATTAGATCTTCCACTTATCAGCTTCCGCTTGAAATTTTACTCTTTATAGGATTTTTCTTTCTTTCCTAGTATAATTTAATCGTTTTTCTTTTAAACGTATAACAACCCGGCCGCCAACGGTCGAATATACATTTTCTAAAGTTGCAAGTTCTACGACTGCCGTAAAAAAAAAAAAAGCACAAATCTATATCGGCAATCCTAAAAACTTTTAAGCCTTCATCCCGTGCAAGAGGTTAATTATGAGATAGACGAGTTAAAAAAGCGAACCGCAATCTCTCTGTATTTAAATTTTCGCTTATCCTCTGGATATCTTCGTAAAAAGGTTTTTATACGAGATAACGTATATTATTAGCGGAGAATTTCCAGCGAATCGCAAAGAATTTCGTACTGATGATAACGAATGACAAATTTACACTTCACAGCGGTGGTACATTAAAATTTCTCTTCGTGCAAGGCAAGAACTTTTTTCGAGACTGGGCGAATCAAAACCATAACGTGTAATTTAACATGGTTTAAAGTTGAATATTCGTCGTTAGGGAAATATTTTTCAAAGGCAGCACATGGAAAAGGCTGACAAAGAGAGAGGCAAAGAAAAAGTCTAAACGAACGGAATAGAGGTTTTATTGTTGTTGCAGTTAATCGCTAATGGAAATTAGAGTCGCGTTCCTTCATCGCCGGAATAATAATCAAGCAACAACGACAACGATGACGGCTTGTTTAATGGCCTGCTCGTGCGAAGATTAACGTACACCTACTTACTTTCCGCGCTTTGCTTATCACGTTATCCGGCCATTATATAGATCATCTGCATTATTATATACTTATACTTTTTACTCGAGTCTGCATCTGCACATCGCTGTGTTTGTTTTGTTCGCTTATTCGCGAAAAACGTTTAAAGTCACAAAGCAAACCAGCAGCAAGGAAAACGAACAAAAGTGGAATCGAGAGAACCGGCTAACCATTAGTTTTCATTGAAATCTTTAATAATCCCCGCATTTTCTATTAAAACTAATAGCCCATTGCCCTCCTTTAGTTAATTAATATTTTATCCGCAAGACTTTTTTCATTATTCGTTTTATGTATTTATATTATTTAAATTGTAAACCGTGTACGAGGTAGAATAATAAGGGACGTTGTGGGCCACAGTTTCAATATTCACAGCCACAACGCTAGTCCCGATTTCTTGTGCGGACGACAAAAACCAATCTAATTTATTGTTTGTTTTGTTTTTTTAATTAACTTTTCCTCCAAAATCTAACCTAAATTTTCTACCTGAACTCCTAAATTAACATAATCCCTCCTCCTCACTCTAAAACAAATGTTTTAAAATGAAGTATCGATGTACATACCGAAAACCTAACCCGAACCTTTTTTCCCTGCATATATGATTTTCAAATATTTAACCAAACCAAACCTAAAATTTAATCTGATTTTTTTAAACTATCACTTTTATTTTTCCTTTTTAATTTTTTCCCGAAACCCAAAATTATTTTAGCCCTCCCACTACCAACGAAGCCAGAAAATTAATTGATGGTTAAACGGGAAAAATATGATTATAATTTCAACGACTTATATTACTTGGCGATTTTTATAAATAACAGCATTTTCGGCACGATATAATCCACCACCAGCATATATGTGTTTCGATAAATTTGACTTCAAATTTCAAATTTTAGCCTGACCATACTTTTCACTTGAGTACAAAAACCCCCCACCGGAATTTACATGTTAATATAAAACTGTTGTTGTTTGTATAATAGAAAACAATAAGATATCAATAGTATATTTTTTAATAATTAAAAAAAAGTAAAATTTATTCTGAAGTATATTGTTGATGATCTCCTGAAATCAGTTAACAGGCAGCTACAATGTTGTGTATAATAATTCGAATTGGGACAAAAAAAATATCAACTATGTGCGATCGATAGATTGGTAAAACATTGAAGAGAAAAAATATTTTACATTATTTTAAAGGGCAAAAAAACAATGCTGTTCTGTTTTTTTTTTTGTTTTTTTTTTTGGAATAGAGTTGTACTTTTAGCAGAAAACTGCATTACTTCGTTGGAAATTTGCCTGTCCCTACATCTGAAATGATTGTTAGCATTTTTTGAAGTGCATAAACCGTGGCCTTACAGAGGTATTTGATAGAACGTACTCCAGCATCAATGTGTGCTGGAATCAATGGCATATTTTCACAAATTCTTGCAATAGTGGTAAATCAGAAGAAAATTATGTACCATTGATAAAAGTGGGAGTAGGAATGGATTTTGGCAGTGGGACAGTATAGTTAGACTGATGTTGAAAATGAATAACTTACTAATGGACAGGTATGAGTGTGTGCGGGAACGGATAATACATATTTGTATAGTCCTCTGTAGGAGTGTTGGTGTTGGAAAAAAGAGAAGAATAAGATTGCATTAATTTTTGGTACCAAGATAGTATGCTTAAACTAATTTTAAAAATTAATGGCAGATTACTAGTGTGCGAAGTATAGTAACTCAGACAGCACTTGTGTCAATGGAAAACGTGCCCGTGTATGCAAGTATGGAATGAATAATACGTTTTCGCAGCTTCATCAATGAGCATGATAGAAAAGAATATTTATCACAGGAATACTGCTTTATGGTGCACATGTATAATTTTTTTAAATAAATCCTTTATAGTATCAGAGATTGCTAGTTTAACAATTAACAATGCTGTATGGATGCCATCGAAGCGAACAAGGAAAAAGACCCTCTAGTAATCTTAAAAAGTAAATTTTATTTTCTACAAAACCATTTCCATAACCATATTATCATTTTTTTAAATTATGCCCCCCCCCCCGGGGCTATATTAATTCAAAAACCGATATAATCGACTTTCGATTAATTTATAAAAATCGAATTATTGAATAATGACAATCGTAATATTAACAACAATCAATATTATTACAAATTATTAGAATTTACTATGCCGCATTATTCCACATATATTTTTTTGTTTCATAAATATAACTGAAAGAAGTTCCTAACGTGTAGTGAAAAAACAAAAAAAAGAATGAATTTTATTTCGACTGTCGTACCATATTATGAAAGAGAGAGAGGGCTTAGGAAGCAATGAATAAATATGTTACTTAAATAATCGCTTAAAACCTAAGTTTTTATTATCTACTTAATATTAATTATTCTTGAGGTTGATTTCTTTACCACGATTTTTTCGCATATCCAAAGAATAGAATAAGATTTTTTTTTCTCGTTTCAAACAAGCACCGACTCTATGTGACCTTCGGCAGATCTGGGGGTGCGTAAGAATAATATACACTTTTATTCTTTCCCAAAATTGTTATTGTCGAGAATTACGGCGAATAGTTAAAAGTTAGCTTTCTACTTAGACAAAGATGATTTTAAAGGAAGATCAGTGAGCTCATCACTTTTTCACCACTACCTCATCAAAAAAAAAAAAAAATACGAAATGTTACTTGCATTTATTAGCTTATTATATTACTGTTTATGGAAAAGAAAAAAATCTGACGTAGGCAACACATGACTTTCTTGTAAAACTACCGAGCATTCAAACGAGTGAGTAGTAAATAAATGTTATAATAATTCTGTGTCCAAAATTTAGACTTCCTACGGCTACCCGTTTTCGAATTATGAGAAAAATCCACGAAACCCTCCCAGAGAAGTAGTGCCCCTTTGGTCTAACCGGTTGCAACCAAAAAGGGAGGTGCACAACAAATTATTAAAAGAGTCCTAAATTTAAATTCAAAATTTCAACTTTATGTGACTAGCCGTTTTTGAGTTATGCGTGATGCATACATATCTACATACACACGTCACGAAAAAACGACTTGAAATGGACCCAGGGATAGTCAAAGTGGTGAGATTTGAAATGTTCCGCGAAGACAGCCTCCTTTATCCGTATAAGGAAGAAATAGGGATGGTTAAAATGGATATATCCGTTGAAATATGACATTAATTATTTTTCATAATTACAATACTTCCTTTATACTACAATACAAGAAAGTAAAAAACTCAACGACCACTGTACAGAAAAAAAATGGGGAATCAGATAATTATCGAAAATATGTAATTAACCGGTCTTTATTATAATGAAAAGCATACCCAGGATCGATCAATTGCCGGACAAGAAAGTGTTGTTGGTCATACTGATAAAATGAAGGTGCTTATGTGATATTTATATATATATATATATATATACAAATTATAAGAACACTAACGTACAAGTGATCTATTAACGTGTATATAAATTATATTTTATACCAGAATTTCATTAAAACCAATATTGCTGCCTTTTTAAATGATGTCACAAATACTTTTTTAAAATCATAATGAAACACTCCTGTACTTTAGGAACAGCACAGGTTGTAATTAAAATTTTTTTTTCAGCTGTACATATTATTATTTCTCTTCGGCGCATAAATTTCATTAAGATGACCAAATAGCATGAATCGAAATTTATGAGACAGCATCATTTATCACACTTTTAAATATAACTACTTTCTCGGGAGCTGCAATATTTCCAGCGCTGTAATAAGTTTCTCTTAAACAGAATAAAAGCCTATACTAAAGAAGCTGCTCATTGCCTTAAACGCAAGGAGCAATAATTTAACACGTTACTTCAGTTCGTTCGTGATCAATAACGTTTTTCTCTAAAAAAAAAAAAAAAAAAAAAAAAAAAAACACTTCTTTATCACGAAAGAAATTTGATTAATATATTTTCACTCGCACTAACGAATGGTAGGATAATAGCGTTCTTTGACTGGTTCCATTTAGAAAAATAGAGAGAAGAGATTTTTGACATTTTTCATAAAAAGCAACAAAAACTGAATGCGGAACAATAATCCGTTATGCACTAAACAAAAAAAAAAAACACACACAGAAGAAGGAATAAGTCGATCTATAATATGACGCGCGACTTGTAACAAACCGTTGGTTTCTAGACGGATGATACAAACGTGATAAATAAGAAACACACCGAGTCACTTGAAAAATGAACAGGAATATCCCCCCATCATAACAAAAACAAAAAAAATAAATAAATAAAAAAGAATAGTATCTCATCCGGAAAGAAGACGAAATGAATAAACGAAAATAATGCAATACGGTCGTTTTTCCTGTTATTTTCCATGAGAAAGTTAAACTAGTAAAAATAAAGTAGTATAAAAAATTCCGAAGATAATCCGTATTCTAGCTGTTCGTTGTTCTCATTCGCTTCTTCTCGAAATAATAACATTACAAGCCCCGAGAAAGTAACGTGATAAAAACCTCCGAAACTCGATGCAACATGCAATTCTCAATAAAACATATAATAACGCAATTGTAAGGAACTTCTAGAAACAGTATAAAAAAAAAGTACTTAAAGGACTAATGCGAGCGAGGGGCCACACTCACCCACCCACATCCACACCACCATACATACATACATACATACATATATATATATATATATATATATATATATATATATGTAATTAATACCTTAAATAACGTAGCCACTGCGTCTATTTGCGTGTCATGTAATGAGCCAGCTAGAGAATCGAGGTTATCCCTATCATTACCTTGACATCTGTGATAAAGAATACAGAGTTTCCATCATGTTATCTTGCCACCGATGTCTAACTGAATTTAAAACTGTATTATTAGTACGAGCAATTTTTTTTGTTGAATTCTACCGATGAGTTTTTATCAAACGCCTTATAGACAAAACAAGTAAGAAAACCTAATCAAATTCTATACAACTGCGAAATTATACCGGTGGAATAAATAACAAGCAGGTGATGTATGAATGATTGATAAAATATTTTTTATCATTATATACTACTATTCAGCGACCATACACATAACGCTAGTTGAAAACCTGCTAAACTGACAGAAAACAAATAGCAAAAATCAGAACAATAATTAATCGGACACTAGGGCAGTAACGAAAATATTGAAATTTTCAAAAGTATTCAGGGTCTATCGTTATTTGCATTTTTCGTTAGAATTTATTTTAGATACAAACAAACAAAAGGTTTTTTGTATAATTAATACTCACGATCATGCAATAATACGATACCTAAGAGTCTATGTTATAAAGCTGTTTCGCAAAACTTTGATCGAAAATTTACACCTTTTTAGCTGAAATACTGATTAGATAATTAATTATCACTTCTGAAGGTTACATTGCTTTCATTGCTCCAAAATCATCATCCGCTTTTATTCTTTCGTCATCATTCCATCTTACTTATAACATATGCTTACTACTTCAGTAGTACATTTATCTGACTGCTTCCTTCGGCTTTAAACGTAAATAATTTTTACCCTTTTTTTTTTTGTATTTCAATCAACAAAACTTATGTAAAGGTTATTGCAAAACGAAATATGCATTGTACAGCGTGGAACAGAAGAAAAGTAAAGAAAAACAGATCAATTACTATCTCATATGTAAGCAAACTAGGAAAGTGCAATTAAAGGACGGCATCGGTATTTATATGCAGCAATTAAAAAATATATTAATTACTTCAAAATGCCGTATTATAGCTCCAGGAAATATTTGCGAGATGATATTTCGCATAGAGATTGGTGCAGTTTCAGTAGTAACTAATATAAAGATTCAGCGGCCGCTTCGGGAGGGAAAATTTTCACCGCAAAATTTGCCTGACTCCTTTTCAATTTGACGAAAATTAACCCGAGATAATTAAAATCATTTAATTATTAATATTTTTACCCCTCGCTTAAAATATTACCTATATTCAAACAATTCCCTATTAAAAAAAAGTCGACAAAATTTCGAAAGATTATATACGTATATATATATAATTATTATTAATTTAAAATTAAACTAAAATGTTTTATTAACTAGCTGTTACCGGAGGAGGCTTTTTTTTTGGATAGACTTTCTTTTTGATCACTGCTGCCATCTTTTAATTTTCTCTTTAACATTCCGTTAATCTCATACTATTTATCTATACGATAAACTTTCAAGAGAAATATTTTTGATTCAATCGTTCCCTTCGCAGTCGAATTAAATATCACGCGAGTAATCTGATTAAAGATTTAACTTTAGACGATGCTAACGAGGTAAATGTCGTAAATTTTAGAAACTTCTTTTGCATAACGAGTAGTAAATTTGAAAACTCGTTGAATACGGTAAAAAATAGGAACAAAGAGAGAGACACGTATTTTTAATGTCGTTACAATCAAAAAAATAAAAGCAAATAAACGAAAAATGTTGAATGTCGAGAGCGTGAAATTCTGCATCTGTACTTTTAATTCGACCTTTTTTGATCTAGACCACTCACCGACAGATCGCGCTGTTGGCATATCGACATACACACTTATACCGTAAGAGACAGTTCATCGACACGGTCAGGATGCAGTTTTAGATTGCATATTTTTTCGATTATATGAAATACCTCTGACATTGAAATTAATTAGAGCAACTGAAACAGATTGGAACAGGTACGTAATTAGAACATCTCATAATATGGTATACGAAAGTAACTGGACACTAGTTAGAAGTACTATGCCGGATTTTTAGAACGAGAAAATTGTTGCTGCTTAGCACTGCTACTAAAGCGATAGGTATCAACTCTATACGGAGTAAATTATTCCCTATAATTGTGTCAATAAATTTTTACAGCAATTTATAAACGGTTTATATAGTAACGCCTATCTTAATTGTTAGTAAGGCGCTTTTACAAGAAAAGGTTTTTTTTTTCCTATTTCACCGCAACCCTTAAATATTAATTTTCACTTCCTTTCGTATTTTTAATAACGTCATTACTGTAAAAATGAGGAGATAATATTAAAAATATTTAAAGTGGTTCTAAACATCGAAGAAAATAATCGATATATTTTTACAAAAAGAAAATTGAGAACTATCTATTTTTCTATTTCGAAAAGGTATCTGCTATTGACGAGCAAAATTGCGGCAATCAGAAAGTAAAGCGTATATTTCATAGTGAAACAAGTATTTGTAGATTTCCCCAAAATTGCCGGCAAGTACTGTAAAAATTGCTGTGCGCTCACTATGAATATTGCATATCTGTGTGTAAATACATTTTCGGGCGCGCATATATATAGATTTTTTTTTTTTTTTTATTCGTTTATTTATACGTTTATTTTAATTTTAATCTAATAATTAAGCGATTTGAAACTTTTAAATGATGATATCGAACGGGTGTCATATGTAACATACGTGAGAGCGAAATTAAAAATACATTTGAATCGACCGCTACAAAAGAGGCGTTTAAATAAACGACACGCTTTTTGGGGTAAGCTGGAAAAAGCGTTTTGGGAATATGTCTGGAATAGCTTACCATGATTATTTTAGTAACCTAAAAAGGGTACAGAATTAGATGCGCAACTATTATAAGTTGCGGTAAGCTGAATCACGTTTCAAAAAAAATATACAAAAAAAAATAAATTCGTATTTTCACGATAAATATATATGTAAAAAAATAGTCATTACAATTCTTAATTTAAATTTTGTTTTTTAGGTAAAAATTTAAAAAAATTGTAAAATTATACCTAAAAAATGGTAGTTTAGAATTTGAATAGTAAATTACTAGAAGGAGTAGAAAGATAGTATATTTTTATTAAACTTTACTTCTTTTTTTATTTTTATTAGCAATCCGATCCAAATTCTTTGTCCATGAGCAAGTTTAAATACATATATATTTTTCATTGAACTATTTTTAATTAAAATTACGAAGTAAAAATTAAAAATAAATAAAAAAGGCAAAAGGTCGATAATAACAGCTGTGTTTAAAATAGAATAGAAACGTAACATTAATAGTTTTATTAGAAAACAGTATTAAATATTAGTTATAATTAAATCCGTACGTATAACATGTATACGAATCTTTTATGTTTCTCTGTTGTAACAAATTTCGAGGTTTTGTTTATGCGTGGGGGGGGGGGGCGATCGCTACCCCCCGGTGGATCCGCCACTGATATTAGTGATATTAATTTATTAGTATTTACAATGTTAGTACGAATGTCAGAATATAATACTCTTAATTTGCTTTATTTATATAACAAAACCTGACACACCGATGCTTTCTGCGTAAAAAATAAATGCAAATAATTTCAGTTATAAATATAAAATAAGTCTTCTTCTTCTTCGAGTCCCGACCGCTCTCGATCGTAGGTGACCTTATTAAAGAAATCTTTCGTATGCAAGGTGGACTAATTGTTCGGTATTCATCCCCGACCATGCCTTGATCTGGCACATCCATGAGCGCCTCCTTCGTCCGACCATAAAATAATTAAATTCCCCTTATTAATAAACAAAAATAAGTATCAATTAATTTACTTTAATCAATTTAAACACCTTAATTTATGGAAACGTTTTCGGGCATAGCTCATCTATCAGCTAACAATAGAGACCAGTACATTCAGCGAAAACTAAAAACGCACTCTAACTGAGTGTGCTGTCTCTATTGTTAGCTGATAGATGGACTATGTGCGAAAACGTTTCCTTAAATTGAGCTATTCAAAATTTATTAAAGTATAATAATTGATAGACAGCGCGGTAGCCTAGCAGTTAAAGTGCTTGTCTACCAAACCAGAGGTGTCATAAGATTTTATCGAGACTTGTCTCGTTTCGTATCCAAGTCGCTCCCAAGTTTATCGAGCCTGAAATAACTGGGTACCAGAGAAATCTGGGAAAGTAAAGGCGGCCGAGAGAACATTAATATCATTGGGTTTAGTACATTGTGAACTTCAACTAGACAATCAAAGGAACGGGACTTACTTTATATGAATTGATACTTATTTTTGTTTATTAATAAGGGGAATTTATCTATTTTATATGTATAAATTTTAACAAACAGGTTAGCGATTTATCTACATACAATTCCAGTTATAATAATGTAAGTTTTGAAAAATGTTTCCCCCTTTTTTTATTTAATGTAGTAATCGAAACTAGTAAGAATTTCAATAACATAATAACAAAATTAGCAGTAATATGATTAAAGCGATAATCGAGATAAATCCGTTCACGTATATACCCCTAATGTCACTCTACGGTGTTACTATGCACTAGTTGAAAATCTTTCGCGTAGCTATGTACACGAAGGCCTGAAATGACATTGCAGAATTATTTCAATATAAATTTAGGTTACTAATACTAAAATCCCCTAGTTGACTATAATGTTTGCAATTAAAAACTATACGACCGGTATGAATAGTAGTGTGTTAAATATATTTACATTTAATTTCTTTATGTAAAATTACGCGTGCAACTATTAAAATTAGTGCAATACAGGCTCTAAAAATAAAGCAAAAGTGTCTCCATCAGTCCTAGTACCGCGCCGATTTATTACACGTAGTGTTCACGATAATATTCCCATCGTATGAAGGACTAAACCTTAGCAACTGGCACTGTGATTTTTAATGTCTTCCGTAGGGAACATGATTAATTAACTATTATTTCGTTTCATTGATTTTCGCTCCTTGTCGCTGCTACTTGAAATCCGGCGACTCCTCCTACTACCTACACAGGAAGAGTCGGGTGTACATAGCTTTTTTTTCCCGTTGCAACGTCACTGGACCCTATTAAAATGGCACTCTACTGCGTCGGTCTTGTTCCACATTGAGAAATACGCAATTGCTTCCATTTAAACGACATCTCATTCGTTCTAATAACAAATCTATCTCCGAATAAATTCATTCGACATAAAAAAAAACAACAAAAAAAACTGAGCCTTTTTTGTTATATAAACAAAAAAAGTAACGCTACACTTACATTTTTACGTACGAAATTTAATAGATTTCAAAACTATAGACACGATGATATTTGATACGCATGCGTCATCACGAAACAGCGTTGGTCTCCAGACTACGTCAGAAGGCGGAGCGAGCTACTGCCTTGACCTCTACCACCTATTATATCATCGTGTAGTCCAATAGAAACTCAGCTATCGCGATAATAACAGAATTATCTTATAGGCGAAGAAGATTAAAACTGGAAGCTGTAGTCAACCTTTTTCACACCGCAAGTTATAACCGTGGCGAAAGTTACTTTTTCGTAATTCGTAGAATACAATGTAACATCATATACCGCGGGTGGTTTTCGCAGCCCGTCTTAAGCTGTAGGGAAAACGGCGTATATATTAGGGCTGTGCACCCACTTGTACGAAAACTGCGGAAACCAGAACAAAGGGCAGAACATCCTTGAACACGGCGAGCTTTTTTTCTTTTTTTTTACGCAAATTCCACTTACTGGACAAAGGTTCCACGCGTTTTCGATGCGTGCTGTTTTTAGATGCTCTATCGTGCGCATTTTTTGTGTTTATTTTGGTGCGTTCGGAACATGTTCACCCTAATGTACGACTACTTCACTAACCATTAATACGCTTCCCCTTCGACCCCCGCCGTAATGTATTAAAAAAGAGAGTCGGAGGAGGTATTGAAAGAGCTTTTTAATCAATCAGCATATTTTTAACGCTACTAAAGTGAAAACGAGCGTGGATTATTTTTGGAAAAAAAAACGAAAAAAAAAAAACAACAAAACAAACGGAGCCAAATGAGAAAACAAATTCTGAACTTCCGAATGTGTCAACAAGTAACAAAATATGCTTTGAATCGCATTTAGCAGAATTGAAACGGAAATTTTTACATTAACACACACACGTGCGTGCTTGTTCACACGACAAATAATGTGAAAATATGGAATAGTTAAAAAAATACGCCAGGTCAATGTACTGACCGGAAAAACGAATTAAAGAATGGGCCTCGTGCTCAAAAATTTACATAGCACCCGTACATCATAGATTTCAAAAGTTCCTCTCCAGGAACCCCTTCTTGTTCATTTTTTTTTTTTTGATTTTTTTTTATACGCTTAGAATAGATTTTGTCGTTTGGTTCGTGACAATGCTAGCTAGTAACAAAACACAGCAAATACGCAAATACTAAGAATTTTATGAAATAATAAAAAACGTACAGCCGTAAAAGCAAATGTAACATGCCTCACTCTCGATAATTAATCAGCTTCGCCAGAGTCAACCAAAAGTCTAAAAATTTTTCGCACACATTCATTTCGAGCGAAAAAAAATTCTACCGCATCATTTGTCGCATTCGGTGGACATATGAGTTGAAACACGCTTACAGATGATGTACCAACCGCATACAGAAGCAATAACTCCATGCTGAATATTTCTCCGGGAATTTATCGCTAGACATGAGCTATTTCATCGATACGTTTTTTACAATTCCTATAAGAAAACGGTAGCCGACCGTAATTTCTCGTCTTACCCGCCGCTAGAAACAATACTACAAATAATATTACGCCCAATTTAATTAAAAAATAGTGTAAAAAACGAACGTATACAACACCAAATGTTCTTTAGCAATCCAGTAGTTACCAGCATATAATATATATATATATATATATATTCCTATACCTTCTCCATCGATTTCCTGCGGTCTGTTTGAAACTTAATTTTGGTCCCCGCAGTTCACAATACTGTAGTTTTTGTAAAACTAGCGTTTTATTTTTATCGGCGAAATTTGAAGATCGCGTTCGACGGAAACTATGGAGCATTTTTTCATATTATCCTCGCTTCAATAGAACAATTTTCAATAAGTACAATGTATCCTATTACTAGTTTGATTATATAAGTAATTTTCATTCTAGCGATAGCTTGAAACGCTTACATCATTGTCATGCGTACACAACTGGATATTCGAACCCGTGTATAAAGAAGAATAATAATAATAATAATAAAAAAAAAAAAGAATAAATAAACAAAAAAAGGATCGACACGATGTTATGCTACGGCTGGAGAAATATAGGCTCCAGATAATCTTACATTCGTGTCAATAGGCGGACAGGTATAACAATTACCGACGAAAATGATATAGACAGCAAATAAAAGTTCCGGCAAGCTATTCTAATTCGACATCCGGTTACCATATTATCCTGAAAATACGGACGAATATGAAGGGGGCTACGCACGCAAAGGTTACGAAAATTCGTGGATTCAAATTAAAAATGGCGCTTCCGTGCGTTTTATTCTATTATTCCATTTGGCCGAAATTTTAAATAAATGTAACGGAAAAAAATTCGGATTGTCGAAGAACAAACCTAAATCACCTCTTTCGACGTATATTTGCGACAATTTGTGTGTCTTCAGCCAAGTCTCCGTAACTCGTGAAAAGTAGAATACCATAAAGTCGAACGGCATTTGGCATTCGTCCAAACTAGAGCAAATCACCGGCAGATGTCCATCCCGCCTGCCTACACACGCGCACACACATCCACTCAAATATTTGTCGAAAAAGACACATTTGTCTGCACCTGCTAATACGGCGCATTGGAAAGAATCATATTGGAGAAACTTCGTTTTCCGACAAAATAATTCGAATGAAACAGAAGATAATATTCACATATAAGTCGAATCGTTCACAATACTGCATCGATAGAAAACGAAATAAAGAACAATTTCGCATCAGAATAAAAAACAAAACGCGAAATTTAAAATTATTAAATATAAAATAATCGCTAACAGCTGCATTAATTCACGAAAATTAAACGAGGCGGTTTTTCGAATGGTTCGTTAATTGTTCCCAAAATGAAGGTACCGTGTATCGATCCGTGTTTGTTGACAATAGATCATTTTTAACGAATTAATTCGGTGTACGCGGGCGCCTATTTACACTGTTACACTCAACAAGCAAACACACACACACACAGCAGCAACCTACTAGGCATCATGAACAAAGCAGCGTATAATTATACAATATTTACCACTCGAACAAAGACGGAAAAAAATACTCGATTCAATTACGCTGTCTTGTTTATCAGTACAGAAAAAAACAAAATAAACCAACAAAATAAAAATATTTTACAAATAGCGACTAGTATTTTTATTTCTTTTCTAAATGGTTAATTTATTACTGTACTAGGTCGAAGCGGAAAATACAGTATTTACTACAGCTCTCCTTGGCAGGTCGTGCACACATAATCATGCAACGCTTATTTTCCGAATTTTTTCGCTATTGTAACCTTCGCATAATACAACAAAGTTATCTGAAATAAAAGTTGTTAATCCACCGCAAAATTTTCAGGGCGACAGAATAAACAGAAAACAGTGTATAATTTAACTGTTCAAAAAAGGGAACGGTCGGGGCGATTTTTATCGTTAACAGAGAAGTATAGGTGAAAAATTAAGTATTACTAAAAACTCTTATTTAACAGTTACAAATTATTATATTTATAAATTATCAGTTTAAAATTAAATGGAATTATATATATATATATATATATATATATATATATATATATATATATATATAAACTCGGCCGACCCTTGACCCCTTTCGCTTACATTTTTCACAAAAATCCTATCCTAACATTTAACTTTCATTACATAAAATTGTGACATTTTTCGTTACAAAATCTAATAGGGGCCGGCCTAAGAATTACGTTATAATTAATAATTTATATATATATAAAACCTTGACCCCTCTTGCTTACATTTCTGTCTCTTTCTCTTCTATACTTTGTATAAAATGATCAAAATTTACAAAGTAATTCTAAATCGGTCCATATGAATATAATAACATAATCACAAAAATCCTATAAAATATAACAAACGTTACATAAAATTGAAACATTTTTTGGGATATTTTTTCTAATGGGAATACCCTAAGAATTACGTTGTAATTAATGTATATATATATATATATATCATAATAGGCATGTTCTTACATGGTCAGTAAAAAAGATGTAAAAATGAAATATAAAAAAAATTGAAAATGTGATGCGTGCGAAAATGTGCGCGTGCCTGCAATCCTGTTGTCGGTTAGGGGTGAAGGGGCCGTCATGCATCGACGCTAAGAGCAATACGTACGACCGTTAGAAATAATGTTGATTTCTGTAGAAGGAGGCTGTGACAGGAGAAAGATCAAGGAGAAAGACTACGATCATAAATTCAGATGTCAGTCGATTTTTGCTCAAGTTACAATTTGAATTTCTTCCCCTCTCATAAAGGAAGGCTATTAGGCGAAGCCTGCGGTAAAAGGCTATCTCCAGCAGTTTAATCGCAGTTGTTAAAAAAGTTCGGGAAACTTGAATTTAAATAATAAAAAAAAAGGTGGTATCTCCTCCGCTGCCGAGGGCATTAATGTCGGAACGCAACGAATTCAACTGTATCCTGCCCCCGTCAGATCGATCGCCGACAACAGTGATACGTACAGTTTAATAATTTATTATTTATTTTATTATATTTTGTGCATTTTAAATTTGCGTGTTTATAATGATTGACCGGTACAGAAAGATTGGTACAAGTAAATTTCAATATTACAGAACTTGAAAATCAAAAATATTGTTTCATTTAAAAATCATAACAGAAAAAAAAATTAATATAATTTTACGACCACGTTAATTACGAGACTGTGGTGACATCCCTGAGAGCTTAATTAAACGACATATATCATTAGAATATGTGCACATATATATATATATGTGTGTGTGTGGGTGTGCGTGCGTGTATTAAGCATATGATAGTTTACAACGATGATTAAAAATTCCCAGTCAAAAGCAAATAAAACAAGATCAGAACGTTTTAAGTAAAAAAATGTTTATTAAATTGGCAACCCCGTTTACCGTTTGTACAAAAGTATATCGTGGCATATGTTTTTCGAATTGAGAGTGATACGACTATTTTGTGTCAGTAAAAACATGGTCACAAATTGAATAAAATGTTTAAAGGTTTTGCGTGGCTTACGCATTTTTGTGTGACGTGCGAATTTTGCGAAACGACCTCCAACTGCAAGACATATATCTAATATCTATGCCAATGAAATAAAAAAATCGTTAATGCTCTTACATACCTTCGCGACTCTATTTTCTAAGCGATTATTCTTTTCTCTTCTTTTTGCCGGTTTTACATACACTTTCCTCAATTGCAAACAGTAAGCGAACTTAAATTTTTAATCCACTATCCAAACTATGCGAATAGTTTAGCGATATCATAGAAAAAACTGGCTTGTTAATTTCGACTTTAACGCTACCAATAGAGTTGTTTTTGTTTATGTACTCGTACGTACGTATTTTAATTTCGTGCTATTTTTCCTTATAATCGAATAATAATTTGGATTGCCATTTGATATTTGTCTAAAGCAATTTGTACAAAACTAGAAAATTGTCAACTACCAATCATTACAATCGCCGAATTAACGTATTTATTTTTTGTTTTTTTAAATAAAAAAAAAAAAAAAATCATTAATAGATAGAGCTGCTCTTAAAAAAAAAAAGTTCATGGTATACGAATACATTATAACTAGAACAGTTCACCACGTGAAAAAAAAAAAAAAAAAAAAAAGAACTCCTAACGAGATGGAATATAAAAAACGACACTGCCCGTGACTGTTGTGGCCAACCATACCGAACACTATTGAACATATTGTACGTTCGGAGGTACTTTTAACGAAATTCACGAAATGTCAACGGCGGCGTTCGGCGTTGACATGGATACGGAATTTGGACGTGTCGCTGTATGTTTCCGTATCGAGCTGCTATACGACAAGAAGAAGAATTTCAACTATAGGCAGAAAACGCATAAAATAGCGGAAAAGTTTTAGGTAGTTGTTTTGAAAAAGAAAAAAAAATCGAAAACAACGAAAAACAAACCGAGGAACCGAAGAAGAGTAATGAGAAAATAAGATTTTTCCCGGAGGTATTTTTAAGGGTAATGGAAAGCTGCGACGTCGATTCCGGAATAAAAGAACCGTGTAATAATAATAGAACTCTCTCTTTTAAAAAAGAACAGCATTGGATGGAACTTGATTGAACAGGCTGGAAACTAGGTGATAAGTATAAAATATTGCCTAGCAATTCCTCGAAACCTATCACCAATTTTCAAAAACTAATTTCTTCGGAGACATTAATCTATTTCTAAATTTTACGCTCCTTGAAGGGGAAACTGTAGAGAAAATATCTTTCAGTGAGCGTAGTATATCCTTTTAACAGGGTTGTATAAAATTGAGTTAATAATTGAAAAAAAAAAATGGGGTTAACATGATTCTCTAAAACTATGTTTAACAACTTTACTTCTTCTTCTTCTTGCATGGCGAACAGCCGCGTCAGCACTTTACTTAATTATAATTCTACACCCAGACCCGGTAACCATGACAAAGCGGATGGCGTCATCGAACGCAAATCTTGCGAATCTCCGTTAAAGCGTCTTTTTGGGCACTCCAATACTATGTGTTTAACGGTTTGTCGCGGGTGACCACAATCACAGGACGGATTATTAATTAATCCCCATTTTGATTTCATATCTCCACATCTGCCATGTCCCGTGCGAATGCGATTGAGTAGTACCCGCTGCCGTCGCGGGAGGTCATGACCTTTAATCATTTTATTCTATACATCTGTCAGTCTGTGTTTGTCCAGGTTTGCCGACGTCCATTCCTCTTTCCACTACTGTTGCCTATCGTAATTTTCAGCTATTAATTTCTCCGCCATTAGGCATATGAGTTTTCTTGACCTGAGACGTTTAGTCTGACCCGTATCCTGATGTAAAGGTAAGTGCAACATCAGTTTATATTTTGACCATTCCTTCTTTGTTCGTCTTATCTTGGGCGGTGCGATATTGCTCAATACGGGCAGCCATGTTGTAGGTGTTGACTCTATTGTACCTGTAATTAATCGCATTGTTTCATTCAGCACGGTGTCTATCTTTTTTGCGTGAGCGCTATTTAACCATACCGGCGCGGCGTATTCTGCAGTAGAATAAACAAGTGCTAACGCTGATGTTCTTAAAGTACTTGCTGACGATCCCCATGTTTTGCCAGATAGTTTCTGCATGATGTTTTTGTTCTAGCTTTAGCCTTAGCTGCTACTCTTTCCACATGCTATTTATAGGTAAACGTTCTGTCCAGAGTGACTCCCAGATATGTAGGGTGTTCGTTATATTTTAATGTGCTTCCCTCAAAGTTTACTCGGAGTTCCATTTTTGCGCTGGTTGCGTATTCAGATGGAAGCACGTTGTTACAATTCTGGCAGCATTTAGTTTCAACTTCCAGAGGGAGAAATAATCGGGCAGTTTCTAATATTTTCTCCGATTTTCTGACGTGATGTCGTCGGCATAGATAAATTTTCTAGCCGTATTGTTGGCAAGTCACGGATATATAAATTAAACAATAACGGCGCTAACACAGAGCCCTGTCGGAGACCACTATTAAGTCAGCGACTACTGCCTACTTTATCCACCATGCGCACGGTGAAGATCCGATCTGACAACATTTCCATTTATCAGGGTGCCAATGGTGTTACAAGGATTAAAAAATTTATGAAGCAATCCGTGCCATCATACTGTGTCATATGCTGAAGAAAGGTCTATGAATACAGCGGAGGTTTTCAATTTCTTCTGATATCCATTATCAATATATGTTGTAAGAGCAGCTGTCGAGTCGACACAGTTTCGTTTTACGCGGAAACCCAACTGTTTAATAGGTACTTTTGTATTGATTATCGACAGCTCTACTGATAATGATAATAAGAAAAAAACAATTACCTGTTAAAACATTTTTCTTTTATAATTCGAATTTTTAAAAAAAACGCCCCTTTCCTAATAAAAATAAATAATGAAAAGAAACGCTAGCGGGTGCCTCCATAACACGCGCGTTACCGTTTACGAACTTGTAATTTGTATTTTTAATATTTATATCCACAGAAGCTTGCCCGCGCAACTATTTCGGCCATGTAAGAAACTGTTACGGTTCAAAAATTTAGAGTTCTCTTTCGCGAAATCCATGATAAAAATTATGTTCTTCTTTTAAGAAAGTCGTTTTTCTGGTTCGAGTGCAGAGTAATAAAAACGGGGAATGTGCTGCGAAAGTTAAAAAATTAAAAGTCGATGAAATTTCCAATTTTAAAACGGTTCTGTCAAAATCGGCAACTAGGGGGGCGTTTATTTCGGATTTGGTTAAAAGAAATAACTCGAATCACGTCGTTTTCTTTGGAAATCGGCGCCCTTCCTTCTTAACGGCTATTTATCGTTAAAATCAACCAAAATATTTCAATCGAAAATTTCAAAAATTAAATAAAAATTATAACCTCCCCTCCCCTCTCACTGCATATAATAAACGTAAAAAATACACGAACGACGATAATGATTAATCACCGCTCTTCACTATTTGTACCGTTTCCAGCTGGTCAACACTTGTATATTTTCTGTTATTTTTTTCCCCCCAATTATTAATAAAAACTGAGAGCTCATCAGTGCAATAAAAACGCTAACTGTAAAACAGAGATGTCACACGAAGATAGAAAAGTAAGAACATAAGAAAAAGCACTTTGTAAGTATTCGAAAAACTCGAGAGAGTTCTAAAAGGTCGGTTTAGAAGAGATCGCGAGCTTTAAAGAAATCATATTTCACTTGATCAGTAACATGCGGGAAAAATATTGCGAATATAAGATATAATAGAGGGAAAAAAGGGCCGCAGACAGTAGGCAATAATTAGGAAAGATTAGGACAAAAAAGGGGGGTGCAGGATTGAGCGGAACAGAATTAAGATCGGAGAAGGAAAAACGGATATCATGCATTATAAAGAGAGGGCGAATATAATGAGTGGGAGCTCGCAAGAAAAGGAACCCTTCCGGGATTTCTAAGAATGAAGCTGTTAAATCAGTCTATCTCCGATCCAAGTATGGTTCGAAAGCCGTAAAACAAACTGATATCTTTGACGAAGCGAGCCAGTACCATAAAATACCGCGCGTGTATGCGGCAAACGTTCAAAAAAGGTCAAGGAAAATTTTAGTCGAATGTTAATATATGTAAGAAGATAAAAGGAATAGCACAATATAAATCGGATTCGGAGTAAAAGCAGAGTGGAAGAAGGAGAGAGTCAGACAAGTGTGAAACGATAGCATAGACGCTTTAGAAACATCGGTGAAAAATGACATAACGATTTAGGCCTTCCAAATAGTACCTGCGTGTTAACTTGCAGAATTCGTTTTTCTGTTAAATCATTAATTTCGCCGGTTTCTGTTGCTTTTTCCCTGCTTATTTGGATTTTACAAATGGAAAATAGGTAGAGCAGCTCAATTGTTCTTTGTCAAAGAACTGAAAAAAAAAAAAAACGTGATAATCGAAAACGTTTGCAAAACGTGACGGCAGTCGACATAAAACGAAATTCAACAATCCCGAATGACGATCGTGTAGAAGAAGCGAAACATTCCGAACAGACTGCTTTTCACCACAATTAAAGTGTGTCCCAGCGGTCATCATCGCAGGTAATGAATGCGGATCAAATTAGATAAGGCATATTAACACTTTCAAAAATTATCTACAGTAGAAGCGAATCGAAAAGCTGGCTTTTGCGTAATTAAAGAATTATTTTTATTCGACAAAAACTGATTACACTTTTGATAAAACTTTGCTTTTCGTCTGTTGCTGTTAGAAATTTTAAAACATAATAATCATTTTAAGGATTACTGCTTTTGGTTAACTTTCCCTCCAAAAAAAAAAACAAAAACAAACAAATATGTAAAATAGCTGCTGTCTGCTTTCCGACTCCAGACATTGCGATTGCTGTATCAGATTTTACGACATTGGCTAAAACATCATTGAAAAATAAATGATCTATAAACTGGCATAAACTCTCCGTATCAAATAAACTTCGCTCAATTCGGCTGACTACAGAACAGTGGAATACACCACTGCAAACTAATAGTTCAGAGGAAGTAGCACTGTATATCGATATTGCGCATTGGTCACACTAAAATCTCCCACTCCTATATTCTCAGCAAAACTTCTCGTGTTTTTCAGCGGTCAACCGGTACCGAAAGATGGGTGTAAAGGATCATAAAGTATATCGATTAGAAACCAAAAAAACGAATAATTTAATACAATAATAACAATGAAAATAAACACTAAAACAAAAATAAAATTTTAAGTAAATAAAATCCACGAGAGGGGTAAAACCTCATGGTTGGCATCCCCGAGGGCGTAAAGTACATATATAATACATTAAAAAGCATAACCCTCATAAAAATATTTAACCTCACGTGCATCCCCGTGGCTGTAGCCATTGTTGCAATACATGTCACGTTAATGGATAAAAAGAAAGTATATACTGTCAGATTTTCAAAGAAAAAAAGCATCTAAATTTTTCCGCTTTTGTTTTTATTTTTTTTGGGGACGTGCGCCGGCTGACCCAACAACACGAGAAGAACCCCATTATAAAGATCTGATCGTGAAACGTCACAACGCGAGTGTCCGAAGTTACTGAATTAGTAAAAAAAAAAAAAAAAAAAAAAAAGCTAAATATGAAAAGATAGAACAGTTTTTACGATGCATTTTTATTCAGATTCACGGGGAAACACATTTTTTACAGTCAAACTGTATCGAAATCAATTTGTTATCAATCATATCGCCCCGAGGAATCTTAAAAAATGTATTTTTTCCTTTTTTCTTGTTTTTTTAAACGGCATACGGCCGTCGTTTTATACAATATGCAAAATGCTTTTCCAGGTTGAAAATTGTATAATAATAGATACGCAAAAAAAACACAATGCAAAGGAACTGCTAAATAGCAATTTTGCGAGCCAGAAAATCGATTTCTTCTGTTTACGCCAGAAAAATCGCAATCTTATACAAAAAATTGCCGACATAAAGGTTTTTTTGTTCTCATCTTTTTGTTCCCTTTTTAGAGCATCGAAAACCTCATCTATTATCGATACATTATAGATTTATACGCCAGGAAACTTGAATGAAATCGTTAATAGAGGGGCCAAACATTGAATGTATAATTAAATGATTTGTGTAAATTGCAACGCATTACCGGTGCCGCGAGAGAGTTAACATTGTATGGCAAAAAAGAATCCGGGAGTAAATAATTAAAAATAGTACAAATATTGTAATCAGTATCTGCTATTTTATCAAAGTTTGGGCAATAAGAAGATGAGATTAAGATTAGAAGCGCCTAAAGTCGACATATTGTACCGATGAATAATCTGGATTTGGTAGGATCGGAAAACAGTTAAACTGGTGCAAATTGGGTATGTTAACTTGAACTGTTTTACCTTGTCGTGCAGTACATGATCACAAAACTTTTTAATATTCTTTGCGATGAGCGTATTGTGAACGAAATTTTAGTCCAAGCGTCTTTTATTTATTATTAGAGCCCTGGAATCGAAATAAGAAATAAAAATTAATCAATATTTACTACGAAGAGGGGAAAAAGCTATCATTTCCTCGCGAGACGATTAAACTGGAACTTCTAGAACAGATACCACGTCAACCATCCGCTACCGTAATACTAGGCAGTGTGGCGTTTCGTTCGGGTAAGTCTTAATATTCCGCTTCTGCACATTGAAAATATAGATGAATTCCTTTTGCGCTGGGTTAATAGCTATAGTTGACGAGCTTCCACCACCCCTGAAAAAAAACCAACTAAGCCGACTGTGTAGACGTTTTTCTTTCCGCGTTCATTTTTATTATAAAAATATTAGCCCAATCGAAATGGTTGAATACTAAAAATTTTTCAATTTAAAAAATGAAGAAGACGCAATTTCGGGAGAAAAAATACAAATATAAAATGGTGACGACAGACGAGAAAAAAGTTGAGTCATTTGAACAATATAAATGTTTTCGCCACTTTTGTTGTATGTAATATAGTACTACAAAAAAATAGTAGTTGCGTTTAAATTTCAGCGAGCGAATATTAACTAATTGTAAAAGTGTTAAGCTCGTAAGTGTTAATTTTATAATTTTAAACGACTATTATGTAATGTTTTTTTTTTGTAAAAATTAGTTGAGTTTTAACTGATGAAATGACATTCATAAATATTAAAATATGACCACAACTAGTTGCGATTGTTTAAAACCATATATATATATATATATATAAACTCGGCCATTTTGGTCTCGCAAGGGGCTGTGCCCCTTGACCCCTCTTGCTTTCATTTCTGTCTCTTTCTCTTCTATACTTTGTATAAAATTATCAAAATTTACAACGGAATTCTTATTGGCATCAACACAAAAAAAAAATAACATAACCACAAAAGTCCTATTCTAACATTTAACTTTCATTATATAAAATTAAGACATTTTTTCGTTACATTTTTCGTTACATATTTCATTACATAAAATTGTGACATTTTTTAAATAACAATAACAAAAATCCTATAAAATATAACAAACGTTACATAAAATTGGGACATTTTTTTGGGACATTTAGCGTTACATAAAATTGGGACATTTTTTTGGATATATATATATATATATATATTAATTACAACGTAATTCTTAGGCTACCCTTCATTCGAAAAAATGTTCCAATTTTATGTAACGTTTGTTATGTTTTATAGGATTTTGTCATTGTTATTTAAAAAATGTCACAATTTTATGTAATGAAAGTTAAATGTTAGAATATGTTTTTTGTGGTTATGTTATTTTTTTTTGTGTTGATGCCAGTAAGAATTACGTTGTAAATTTTGATCATTTTATACAAAGTATAGAAAGAGAAAGAGACAGAAATGAAAGCAAGAGCGGTCAAGGGGCATAGCCCCTTGCGAGGCCAAAATGGCCGAGTTTATATATATATATATATTGAAACGGTACTATTCAACTAGTCACCGCTTTTAATTTAAATCCAGGGATGCCAACCACGAGGTTTTACGCTCGTGGATTTTATTTATTTAGATTTTATTAAGTTAAGAATAATTTAAGTTTTTTGAAATTTTGAAGCATAAACAATATATTAAAATAAACTGGATCACACCTATCTTTCGTTACCGGTCGACCGCTGAAAAACAATGATTAATTCGGATAATACGGATAAAATTTAATATAAACCGATATAAATATAATACAAAATTCTACGTATCACTGTTGTCGGTGGATATCCGGGGTGATCCGTAGGTTGACGATGCGGCGGTCGGTTGTCACGGAACAATTGGATTCGTCGTTGATTCTTTTAACGGACGTTCGATCGTTTCCAACTATTCTTTAATAAGGTCGCGAATTTCGGAGTTTTACTTTTCGAACAAATAACTGTCTTTTTCAACTTAACCGAACGCGAAACTTCTGCCAAAACTAAAAACTTCTCTTAGCAGGTCCTACAGGACTCCTCCGCAGATTGCTGGTAAACCCAAAACTAACGAACGTTGGCAAACGACTCGATTCAAAGGTGCGAAAACTAGAGACTAACTTCATCCAGCCAAAAGACCACTCACTTCCGTCTAAAAAATCTTCTCTTTTGTCGTCATTTCTATTCCGACCGCCTTCCGGTCCGTCTTGGCCGAATCAGGTAGATCTTATTGTTTTTTTCTGAACGGCGATTGGCCACCCCTCACCGACAACAGTTTCATGCGCGCTCACATCCGCACCCGCACCACACATTCCACATTATTTTTATTATTATTTTTTTTTTTTTATTATTATTTTATTTATTATTATTTTTTAATACCCATGTAATGGACACATTACAGATCCCCGCCCATCGAAAAGAAAAAAAATTTTATTTTATATAAATTTTTTTTTTTTTTTTTTTTTTTTTTTGTAATTAAAATTTATTTACATTTATTTACAGGGTAGGCAGTCGTTTAATAGCCATTTTAATCAATTTTATTTATTTCGACTAAATGGTCGCTCCATTCTCTTTTCGTATGTGTTCGACATGCCAACCTATTTTGCTTCGCCGCTCGCTTTACCTGCTCGGGCCTTTGCCCTTAGGACGGCCGTTGTACTTTGTTTACCAAAACACCGCTCACGTTTCTACGGCGCTCGCCTCATTGTTTTCCTGAGAAACTCTGACCATCGATTTTGTTCTTTTGAAAATGTTCCGGGACTATTGGCCAACCTACCTCACTAATGTCTTTCTTCATAACGACCCTTTTTTTTTTTTTTTTTTTTTTTTTTTTCGCACCGATCTTATGAATCGGATATTATTTATAGCTTTTCCTAAAAACTGGTCTTTTACTTATCCGCTCTTTGTTAACTACGGCCAATGTATTTGTAAACACTGGGCGATGTTCCGGCTTTACCTGAACACCATTTTCTCTTGGCACAGATACTCGGAAATGTATCGACGCGTGAGAAACGCTGATCGACCATTTTATTATAAGAACACTAAACCATTGACCGCGGTCATCACCCTTCAAATTTTAATGGTTTCTTATTAGCCTAGCCTTATATTCGGAGAAATCCTAAGAAATTCCCGACAACGAATGATAGTCGTTATAACCATACACGGTCACTCGCACAAAGATAGTTTTTCTTTTTCCGATCCCCTTCTACAGGTGTTCGTTTCAAAATATACAATTACCACGAGATTCGCGTAATTTAAACTAAATATTCACCTACACTTTGGCGATGGTATTCCTCTATTATTTACACATTTCTTTATTCGGATCGGTGCTCAATCCCTTTTATCCTTGAACTATATACATTTAAATTATATTACAAAGTAAAATACCATATTCCACTATTTACATATTTATATATTTACATTTTACCATCGTATGTGCTAGCAGCTCGCTTATCGACCTGCAGCCAATACTGATTATTAATTTTTATTTTGAAGAACTGAAAGTCTTCTCTTTTATTTAAAGTTCTGTTATCGAACCTTTTTACTTATTCTGCCGCGATTGACATAATCTAACGGCCATTTCCACATTCGGTTACCCTATCCCCGGGTACTGTTTTTTCCGAACCATACTACTACTTATTCTTTCGCTTCCTTTTTATACTCGGTTACCCGGTTCCCGGGTACTGCTGTTCCGAACACAATTAATTATTCTTCCGTAATTAGACGCAGTCTAACGGTTTCTTACTTTTAATTTCCCCCTCTACAGGTACTATTTTCAAAACATACAATTATTTACGAAACCCTTTTTTTTTTTTTTTTTTTTTTTTTTTATTTACAACCTTATTACCCAAAATGGTGCGGTCATTATCCGCCGTACAAGTTAACTATTTACATTATTTACGCTTAAATTTAAGGCTAACGAATTTGATTATTCTTATTGCGGTACTTCAGGTTATCATTCCATACAGCCAATTGTTACTTGTTTTTTCACCCTTTTCACTTACCAATTCTTTCACGTGCTGCACACAGGTTAACTTTCCCATTTCTATGCCGATTCCTTTGAGGCTAGTGAATAAGTTCTCGTTTTTCCATCTCATTACGCATTTTTTCTTAATGCATTTATCGAACGCCACATTATTAATCTCACCATTCTTGAATGTAAATTTTACTTTAATTTCTACTTTTACCGCATTATTCTCCTCACTTCTTTTAAGTGCTCTTAACAGTTTGCTTTCATACTGTTCATCTTCGTTAATTTCCGTTTTGAATGCTCTAATACCTTTATTCATCTCCATAAACTCTTTCTTCCGAGTCGCACTTTCCTTCTTTCCGTCCTTTCGTTCGTTCTCAACTTCCTTTTTCTCTTCTATCTCAACTACTTTCGCTTCAGCCATGTGACAGATCTCCTTCTCAAATTTACCACCTTTTAAATTATGGTTATCGTTAATTTCAACGGGTTTATTAACTTCGTTATTAACGTCTTTAGATTTGTTACTAATATTATTATTACTATTTTGCTTTATTTCCTCAGATACATCATTAGAATTCGCATTTTGTTCATTAAACTTGTCGAACATATTGTTTAGTTCGTCGAATCTTTTAAATATTTTTTCGAATTGTTCTGTTAAAAATGCCATCATCTCGGTGGTGTCTATTTTAGTTCCCATGATTATCTTTCTGAAAATAATTTATTTACATTAATTTAACATTTCAGTGTATATTTATTTGTGGGTTTCGTTCCCAACGGAAGAACAATTTTTCTAAGATTGTTCCCCACCAGGGATGCCAAATGAAACGGTACTATTCAACTAGTCACCGCTTTTAATTTAAATCCAGGGATGCCAACCACGAGGTTTTACGCTCGTGGATTTTATTTATTTAGATTTTATTAAGTTAAGAATAATTTAAGTTTTTTGAAATTTTGAAGCATAAACAATATATTAAAATAAACTGGATCACACCTATCTTTCGTTACCGGTCGACCGCTGAAAAACAATGATTAATTCGGATAATACGGATAAAATTTAATATAAACCGATATAAATATAATACAAAATTCTACGTATCACTGTTGTCGGTGGATATCCGGGGTGATCCGTAGGTTGACGATGCGGCGGTCGGTTGTCACGGAACAATTGGATTCGTCGTTGATTCTTTTAACGGACGTTCGATCGTTTCCAACTATTCTTTAATAAGGTCGCGAATTTCGGAGTTTTACTTTTCGAACAAATAACTGTCTTTTTCAACTTAACCGAACGCAAAACTTCTGCCAAAACTAAAAACTTCTCTTAGCAGGTCCTACAGGACTCCTCCGCAGATTGCTGGTAAACCCAAAACTAACGAACGTTGGCAAACGACTCGATTCAAAGGTGCGAAAACTAGAGACTAACTTCATCCAGCCAAAAGACCACTCACTTCCGTCTAAAAAATCTTCTCTTTTGTCGTCATTTCTATTCCGACCGCCTTCCGGTCCGTCTTGGCCGAATCAGGTAGATCTTATTGTTTTTTTCTGAACGGCGATTGGCCACCCCTCACCGACAACAGTTTCATGCGCGCTCACATCCGCACCCGCACCACACATTCCACATTATTTTTATTATTATTTTTTTTTTTTATTATTATTTTATTTATTATTATTTTTTAATACCCATGTAATGGACACATTACAATATATATATATATATATATATATATGTATATGTATATGTATATATATTATATATATATATATATATATATATATATATATATAATCGCTATATGCATTTTACATATTACAGAATTGTTAAAAAATCAGTGTTACAATAAATTTTCATACGATACGAATGAAAATTCCACGGCCATTTTTATGATTTTAATGTAAAATGTTCAAATATGTGCTAGTCGCCGAATAAAAGTGAATTTTTTGTGTGTTGTCCTTTAACACAAAGCACCTGGATTTTAAATTAAAATATATAAAAAAAAAAAAAGAAAAAAGCGGGGGAGAGATAATTCGTGTTATTTAAACTGTAGATTTTATTTTTTCGTTAATGAAGCGAAAAAGGCGGGGAAGGATTTTTTTCTATAATTACCGCTGGCGAGGTAGCAAGAGACGAGATTCTGAACTAACACAAAGGCAACATTTATCACGATAGCAAACGGAATTTTTTTCGATTTACATAAATAATGTCGCGTTCCGAACGCGAGATAGTAACTCGTCCGTATCGCGTCGTTAACAGATTAGCATAATAAGGAGCTCATCAATTTTAATTACGTGAACCGCTTCAAAAGATAACCCCGTCTGAATGAAGAGAGTTGTCGTCGTCGTCGTCGGGTTTTTACTGTACAGCGTGAAAAGACGTGACGGTTTAAAAGTCTTAATGATGCGTTTAGCTTAAACCTGAAAATTTGCAAATCGCATATTTACCGTAAACTTAAAAAGAAATAATAATAATAAGACAGACGACCAGACCGAAAAAGTTCAAAAACAATCTACCATCGAAATGTACGCGGCGCAGGCGAGATACGAATTTTTTCAAATTCTCTGACTAATGGTTTTAAAGTGATTTTGAAATGATATAGGCGTGTGCTCTTTTGTTAGTGGCGAAAATTTTGAATTAGTGTGCCCACAGAGGTCACGTAGACCGTGCAAAAGTATAATTAGTTTTCGGGCTCGTTCGACCCCTGTCGCGTTACACCTTCTGTCCGTAGCACAGAGACTCTTTCCGCTTCCCGCTGAAATATTACATTTCCTTAAAACGAAATGTTACCGCCCACGCGATCCTCATTATTCAAGTAAAAAAGCAAACGTACGGGGTTTGAATATTGCCGAGAAAAAGTATCCTCTCTCCTCTTCCCGTTTTCGTTAAGTTGGAATACGGGTAGAATTCGTTCAAGGTCATATCGGCTGACAAACGAACAGTGTGCCGAATAATGGCAATCCCCGAAGAGAAGTAATTAAAAAACAAAAAGATTATCGAAAGAAAACCCTGAAGCGACGATATATTTGGTTGGAACAAAGCCGATTGCAAGTCCGAATAAGAGGCGCCGGACTGTGTAATTACTGATTACAGAGAAGGTCGTGATGCTTAGAAGAAAACAATAGATACGGATGCATTCCAACTGTTCTAGGCTCATGCATCTGTTTTTCCATTTATGTATAGGTCACATAACTATTTTTCCGGTTAATGCGTAGAAGTAACATCTCTATTGATACAAGGCGCTCGTTTATACCTTTAAAAAAAAAAAAAAAAAAAAATCCGGTTTAGATCGAATTGGACTAGTTTGTAAAAGAAAATTGTTCAATAAAGAGCTCACGATACTTTTGAAAATAAACTATAAAATACGTTTGAGATTATTTATTTATTTCTTGTTAGTTCTTTATCTTTTGTAAACGGTTATGATGACACTCATGTACCGGATATTGTAATTCCAGCCGCCTTCAAAACATTCTAACCTAGAAAAACACCGACATCATCTCTGGCAATAATATCGGATATACATTAGAATTGATTAAATTATAAGATATATTCAAAGTGAATTTTTAAGAATTCGTATGTTTTCCAAAATAACTGGAAGGAATCCGTATTTTGAGCATTATGAGAATTTATTAACGCGATATTTCAATTTTTTTCTGAAACGAAGTTCTTTAACGCGGGCTACCTAAATGTCGAGAAATCGTCACGTTACGTAACGATGGATTCTTTATTTCTTCGTAAAAAATAATAGAAAACAATTGATTACGATTCCATATTAGCGTAATAGTCATTTTATTTTAAATATTTACCGTAGAAAATTTTTTTTGTTCAATTTTTTTTTTTTTTTATTTTATCAAGCTTATTTCACCTATTAAATTTCCACAACACTTCATTGACAAAAACCCCCATAGTTCGGCTACATCATACTCGAAAGTAGATAGAAATGATTTGTTTCAGCACACAGTGTGCAGATTGCATATCCATTTGTTGCAGGAACCATTTATAAAATCCGATAATGGTAATATAACTGACGTTTTATTTTTTACCGCGATGATGATCATGAAAAGGCCAAAACACAATTATCCCGGAGAATGGAAAAAGAACGACTGACTTTCTGAACGCGATCTCAGAACCGCAATTGTTCCTCTTTGTTTTTTCAATAACCAATAATCGCAATCATTTTCACTAATGAGGTATGTTTTTCAGTCTGCGGAATCGCTTGGTAGCGTATTCATCCTTGGCCGACAACAGGACCCCCCCCCCCCCCCATCACACACATTTTCTCTCGTCATGTTTTTTGAAATTTTATATTTTTATTTTATTTTATTTTATTTATTTATACTATGTACAATGTAATGTAACGCATTACAATAATAATAGTGCAACAACAAAAATTATTTCACTGGCGTTTAATCCGAACTTCAAAAATATTAAATGGCTTTATTTTTATACTAATCCCTCCATCGACGATTCAAATACAAAATAAATTTCAAATAAATCTATACAAAAGATCTAGCGCGCGTTTTAATAAGAAAGAAAAAACATTATATTGCAAATGCCACTTTCCCTTTGGATGGTATTTTTGAAAATGTGTTTAAAAAATGTTCTCGTTAAAAATCAATATCATGTTTTCTCAACTTTTTTAATAAATAAAATAAAAATTTAGGAAAAATTAAAAAAACTACAAACTGCCGGAGGAATCGAAAATTGTTTTTTCGATAAATCTCCAAACGAACGAAAAAATTACCTCACCAGTATACTACTACTACTAACGATAAACTCGTACACATGATGCGAATAAATAAAAGGAACGATGCTTCGGTTTTTTTTTTTTTTTTATACTTATCCCTCCTGTACTCTACTTTTAAGTTTAAATCATTAATAAGTCGATGAAGAAATTACAAATAAACCTATTACCAATATTTATGATGGATTTTAAATTTGAATATATCTACGTCTCTAGTTGACAAATAATTAATTAATCGTCCCAAACACCACCAGTGTACTAGTCGAACTGAAAAAAGGAAAATGTTACGGCCTTTAATTAATTAATTATGTAACAGGCGATTTTCCAAAAAGAGTGTCTTCAGATTATCAAAAAACTGTAACAAAAACAAACAAAATTAATTTTTTTTCTTAATTACAAATCGTAAAAAAAAAAAATCCTTTAACAATAATAACGACACACCGACAATTCGGCAATACATAAAGAGCGCTACCGCGAGTTTATTTATTTATTTTCGAGAAGCAGAATGTAAATGCAACGTGGGCGACCGACTGAACCCACATCATCGCTGTAACAACTGCTTTCAAACCGCATTATTAACCGGGGTAGGTGTGTGCAGTCAGATAAAACATAGCAGAGAGTTTGCAGCACGCTTTATACCGTCATAATTTCTTCGTTCCTATTACGCACTCGACCTGCATTTCGGACAGTTATAAATTACGCAATTCCAAACATAACAGCTCGAGACGAACTCGGCAAACAATAAGCGGTTCAGCCTTAGAAAGGCACGAAATGCGTACAACATCTAACACGAAACGATAAAACTAATCCAATAATAAACTACAATAGAGAAATCAAAACCTCAAACATACAGACGTTTATGTAATTCCGTATCATCTGTAATTTAACAATTTCCCGATTATTACGCGTTCCTGCAACACATTTTACTCGCGTCTAGTGCACGGAAATTACCAAATCGACTTTAAATTTACGAGCTATTAAAAAATCGTTTAAACTTTAACGCCCACTTCACTTTTAAAGACATATTCGAAATGTTATCTTCATTCCATGAACGAAAAAATAAAAAACTTACATATTTAATTTAACGTTTCACAGTAAAACTAAATAATTATGAACTTCAAGCTTGATCTAATCGATATAAACGAAAAAACATTCAAAATAAATATTTAAAACGCGTCGACGACTGGTTTCCGATAACGCATAATCCGTATTACGTGATAACAAAAGCAGCAACATTTAAACTATTATTCATTCTTCTGCCGGCTTTTCAGTTCATTGTAAGGTGAAGTCTGTTCACTTTTGTGCAAAGTTTTTTTTTACGGCTCCCGCCTATTTTGTCTGTTCACCATTCTGCATGGTTTACCGATTATACTGTTTTCGGTCAGATACGGGAATTACATTTTTCATTTAGTTAACGGTGTACTCTTCCCAGAACATACGTGCATCAGCCTTATAAGCTTTGGGTTGTTACTAAATGCCGTGACTTCAAAACTAATAAACCGTAAAGAAGAAGAAAAAAAAAGTGAACAATCCCGGTTGCATTTTTCTTGCTAAACTGGAAAAGGTGCAATGTTAAGAATCGAATGAATTCGCGAAATAAGCGTACAGCGTTGTCATAAAAAATGTGTATGCTTGGCGCTAATCGCAATTGCAACGCCATTAAGCGATATTATTTTGAAAGTCTATACACCTTTTCACAATCAAAACTCGACACGTTATAATATTAAATATAAAAATTTAAAAATTTACTTCTGGAAGTGCACACAGTATTTCTCACCATTTTCATCCACATTGGCAATGAATTAGGAACACGATGATTCGTCCGAATAGAGTGTATATGTAAAATAGGTTTAAAAACACGCTGCACAATCAAAAAAACCTTCCATTTTACTTAAATTTTCACTCGCGAAAAATATAAAGTTTTCACAACCCGATAAATTATTGCAATTGTTGGGCGATTAAATTTTAATTCAGTTTTCTTTTTTTGTTTTTGACAATTTGCAGATTTAAAACATTACTGATTTTTATTTAGAAATATAAATTACTTTTAAATTTGACGTGTGTGTAAGGAACGAGAAATCGAATTACTTTTCTTAATTATAAAATAAAATTAAAACACCTTGAATATAAAAATTAATTTCAACATACACCTGTCTTCTAATAGGATGGGTACATGTTCAATATAATTTAATTTAAGTTTTAAAATTTATTCCATTATCATAATGAAACGTTAGCTAATATAGGAAACATTATTAAACTGACCGGCTGATGTAGCGTTGCAATCGCGCTAAAGAAGAAACAGTTTCTACTAGCAACGCTGTACGCTTTTTTCGCGAATTCATCGATTCAACGTCACCTTTTTTTCCAGTTTAGCATCCATCCACCTTTTAGAGTAGTTGCCCATTTAATCAAATGTTCTCGAAAAGAATACCTTGACCAATCAATTTATAATATCGCACCTGTAAATCTACGATTACTCGGCTTTTCCTTATTTACATTTTTGTTCTCTGGCCGACAGAACTTCTCAGTCGGCGATATTGTATTATTCATTATCGGCTGGAAATTTTTTAATAAATCGAATAACCACTGTTTTACTATCTTTAGTGTACACACTCTTTAAAATTGTATAGGATTATTCTATTTTTTCGGTACACGTTTTGTGTGTTCTCCTATTACCGCTGTTCGATATTATCGAATGTATTTTCAACGGTACTATAGAGTTTCCCGCTCGTTTTGCTTATAACTCGCGCATTTAACATTTCTATAAATGCTCTTATACAATTTACATGTGTAAACAGATGATGCGATTTCAACGCAACGAACAAGGGCTTTATGATTACCCAATGAATCGAATGAGATATTTATATTTTAAGCTTACCTTTATTAGAATAGGTTCGAAATTTTAAATATTTAATTATTTAACCTAATGTTTGTAAACTATCGAGGTATCGTGTAGTATAATTATATTTTACATGCCCCCGTATAACTGAACTTCCGATTATTCACAGTGTATGTTTGCTTAGAAAAGCCGGTTTTCAAATTTTACGTACGATAATTTGTTTCAATTTTAAATTTCTCCATGTACATTCCTTTTTTTTTTCTATAATTTTTATAGAAGAATCGGTTTTAATTGACTACACCATTTTTAAATGTTACATACAGTTGATACAAAAGCGTAATACAAATATGTTAAATGATTTTTGATATTACCATTTTATTTTTTTTCTCCTTTTTATCTTTATTCCTATTTTAAAAATACATAAATATCAACGTAAACTCAATCCTTCAAACTTCACTAAGAGGAGGCTCCCTGGACTCCGGATATTAGTCTTCTGTAATTGTTATAGAATTAATTTCAACTGACCATTTCATTCTTCGAAAAATAAAATAAATGTCTTATAAACGTTGCGCGAAAAATTTTGTTACGTTTTTTTTTTATTACACGACTTCCTTATTATTGTCTACATGAAAATAACAGCCATTAATAATATATAACAGTGGCGGATCCACGGGAGGCGGGACTTAAGGGACACCCCCACAAAGAACTAACGCCTCTATGAAAAAAGTTGTTATAACAAAGAAACTTAATTTATGCTATAACAGATTTTACCTATGAATTTAATTATAACTAATATTTAATACTGTTTTCTAGTAAAACTATTAATGTTACGTTTTTATTTTATTTTAAACTCAACTATCATCGATTTTTTGCCTTTTTTATTTATTTTTAATTTTTATTTTGTGATTTTAATTAAAAACAGTTCAATGAGAAATATATATGTATTTAAACTTGCTCCCGAACAAAGAGAATTCGGATCGGATTACTAACAAAAATAAAAAAGAAGTAAAGTCTAATAAAAATACTATCTTTCTTACTATTTCTAAACTACCATTTTTTTAGCTAGAATTTTATAATTTCGTTTTATTTTTCACCCATAAATATAAGACAAAAGTTAAATTAAAAATTTTAATAATTATGTATTTTTAAAACATTTTTAAATTTCCATATAATTTTCTTTATGAAACAAGAGGTATTTCTCAAATCTACTGCTTACCGTAGAAGATTTTACGTAATTATATAATCCCCCCCCCCCAAAATGTCCTTCCAGATCCGTCGCTGAATATAATCATTTCTAATCTACGAATTTCGTTAATTTTAATTTCATCAATACTCTTTCTCTTCATTTATATTACCTTAATTTTAATATAACCGTATCAGATGTTTTTTTTTGTTTTTAATAATTTGCGTTTTTTCAGTTACGAAAATAAAAATGTAAAAAACAAACATATGAATAATAAAACATTCAGAAATTTCTATAAATCAGTTTTATTGGTAAATACCTTAATATCGCACCTTTTTTTTTTTTTTTTTTTTTTTTAGCTTAGCTAAAAAAAAAAAAAGGTACGATATTAAGGTATAGATTAACTTTTCATGTAACAAAAAATTTTGTCAGTTATATTAAGTTCCACGATTCGGATCACTTAACTAATGATTTTCGTGACAACTGCTTATAAAAGTCAGTCCTACTCAACAAAAAAAAAAAAATAATTATATTATAAGGAACCTACTCTACTGCATTCACAGTTTTACTTAATAATTGTTAAAATATACACTTTGCTTAAAAAAAACATCGCATCAAAAATTAAAAACAAGGTAAATTTTAAATAAAGGATTCACCATTGATACAGGGATACTTTTAATAGCGGGTTATTTAAAAGGAAAATACACACGTGGCTAATAATTAATTTTTGCGATTACTATTATTATGGGAAATTTGATTTAATCAATAATTAAACGCTGTTCGTTGTGCAGATGTCTAAAAAATGACTCACACCGATTACTGTGTTTCAGAGTTCTGCACGAATCATGATCACGCGATACTTTCGTCGCACGCTAATTTTAGAGCGGCTTTTTTAGATCACCGGAAGGAGGGAAAACTAGGAGAAAAATAAAATTACACGACTACATTTCACTGTGAAAACAACGTCTATATTGACACGTCTTCAAACACCGGAAATTAATTAATTTTTATATTCCATCCTACGAATATCGGACAGATCGTTTATTTATTTATTTATATATAGCATACACCACTGCGCCTGGATACAATTACATCATACAAACCGAATTTATGATATAAAAATACTAATATCAATAATAATAATAATAATAATAATAATTATTATTATTATTATTATTATTATTATTATTATTATTATTATTATTAGGAAACACAGGCAGAAATCTTGCACATGACTGAGTGAAGCAAGCTTTCATTTAAATGTTAATTACGGTAAACACATATTCATACCTCCTAATTTTTACGAATGAATAAATGGAGCATGTAAATAAAATATTCAAAACTTAGGGATCATTATCCCATCATCGGCTGATGTACACGTCAATGTTACAGGAACCTGAAAATCATTAACAAATCTTTACGTAACCTCAATGTTTTTATCTACCCTGCTAAATCTTCTAATGATGCTTTTACACCGCGCCTTGTGATCAAAATTAATCTTATGTTAAATAATGACACTTAATTCCATTTACTTTGTTCTTTTGTTATTTGATTATCTTTCTGGATGGTCCCCTTTTATTCCATAACCATATCAGCCATCTATACTTGTTATCCTTCAAAAGGCTCAACCTCATTAAATCCCTTTCTTAAATTATTTGAGGAGGTGATGCGGTGATCTTGCTCATGATTTATAAACCCTTCATCCGTTCGGATTACTGTTGTTTTATTTATAAAAATTCGCTTAGCTTCCTCCTATCCAACTCGATCGTATCCAAAATAACATGTCTCCGCCTCTGCCTTGGAACCTAAAAATCTACTCTGATCACTGCTCTATATACAAAATCGTACATTCCTCCTCTTTTCATTTGAAGGTCTCGTCCGGACTACCGCTTTCTCATTAAATATTTACCCATATCCCTAATCTACTCCTGTTCCTTCTTACTCTTTTATCTATCATAATTGCCGTTTTACCGTCAATAAAACTCCAGTACATCTCTTATCTCTGTCCGCCTAGCTCAGTTTTCACCATATTATACTTTCACTCGCGATAAGCCGCCATACTTCCCCTTCAATTTTTTTGTCGTGTATCTTTTCTCTATTAATTGCTATTTCAACTATCTTATCCGAAACCTAATTCTCGGTATGTTGCTAAATCGGAATTCTTAAATATCCTATATTTTCCCAAACTGCTTTACCACCTTCACTGACAGCTCTAAAGGATCCGATGGATTTGGTTCAATCGCTGTCTCTATCCTCTTAATTATTCCGAATAGTTTTTTAAACTGCCAACCTTCCTCTCAATTTTTTACGCCGAATCTGCTGCTATTTTAAGGACCATTCTCTTTATCTCTTCCTCTCTGATCTCTTAGAGTATCTCCTTATATATCAGATTCCCAAAGTGTCCTGCAAGCCATTTCATCTTTTTTCCCACTTTACTGACTAAGTAATTTTAATTCGTAACATTTTCTTTCTGTCGTAAGGGGTTGCAGAAAAATAGAGAACTGGTTACAGAACATGTAAAGGAAAGAACGAGTTAATTAAAGTGTAGTTATAACTGGGGATAATGTATCTCGTTCGCAGACGATCTGTAACACAGTGATCTTTACACGAAATCCCCTGCACAGTTTACACCATGGTTCACTCGTAACTCTATTTTTCAGTTTACAGTTAAAGAGAAATTGTAGGAGAAGAGTTTAGTGAAAATATTTAAAATTTGTTTGGAGAAGGATCAATCTACAGATTAGTCAGCAATCGTCTTATTGTTAAAAAGGTGCATGATCTTTAATCCACTCGGGAGATAAACCGATGGTAGTAGTAGAACAAGGAAACGGATATAAAACACCAATCCGGATATTCCCCGTGTACAAGCCAAAGGTAGGCTGTGCGTGCTCTCTTTTTCAGCCTAGCAACAAATCGTTTGCTACTATCAAGTGGGCTACATACATGACATACGCGACATACACGACATACACGACAAATACTCTCGTACCTAAATTTTTACCACTCATTAAAATCACGCCTCATTAATCTGACGCATTCCGTTTCTTCCCGAAGATACTCTTTTATTATTATTTTTATTGTTATTATTATTATTATTCTTATTAGTAGTAGTAGTAGTAGTATTATTTGCATTATTATTATTATGTTTTTTTCTGAACACATTAACGATAGTTTTTTAAATTTACAAGGTACGACAGCGAGATTCGAACATGAAATACCGCCGTTTAACCGAAGACACTCATTGACAACATGAAGAGAAATTACCCCTGCAAAATCGGCGGATGAGCTGATTACTTCAAGCTGGTAGACAGAAGACGAAAAAAAAAAAAAAAAGGTAAAAAAAACAGAGTTACCAGCCGGCAAAACGTTTCGGCTTTTAATTCTATCATTTGCGATAGCAACACCGAAATGCGACTAAGTCGGTATGGAAATTGTTCAATCGGAACCGGAAAAATTTCCGCTCCAATAAAAATCAGTGGATTCCGCTTTCTTTCAGTTCGGCTAATTGCACTCTCGGGGTTTCCTAGCTGGCGTAACCGTAATAGCTCTTCACCTTCACGGTCTGATTTTATACGGATAAACATGACCGCCTAACAACAGCTACAATAAAGACAGCAGAATCTTCTTGTCAGTGCAGCTGAGCTAATCAAGAGAATGTGACAAATGTTCTGAAAAAATTATTCACGCATAATTCTTGGCGATAATTTGTCTCCAGAGTTCATTACTACCAGAAAGACCTAACTATCGTTAAAAATCAAAAAAATCGCATTTGACCGATGCATAAACAATTATTAAATTTTCCGGCACCTGACAGATTTAGTACAGACAAAGAAAAAAAACGTTAGATACAAACGAAAAAAAAACAACAACAAAAAAACAAACAATTTCTTAATATATTTTGATAAATGCTTAAATTGTATACATGTTTAATGAACTCACTGAAGTATTTGTCAAAGGTTAAGTTAGTACCGCTAATTAAATACGATATTATTTGTTAAAACTCTACTAACGAATTTAATATCCTTATACAGCACAGTCAAGTGTTAAGACAGCAAAAGAAACAACAGTAGAATAACAGCTTGAGCGATAATTGGATAAACTCTAACGAGTTCGTTGCATGACTACTTTTCGATGGAAATGGAAAAAAAAATGGAAAAATTGGATAGTACAAAAATTGCAATATTACTCTAATGTGCATTGGAAATAAAGGCGAAAAAAATTTCATGAATCTCTCTGCAAAAAAATGCATCAGTTCACGGTACCCCAAATTTGATGATCCCTGTCTTTTCGTAGAAGAACGTAATTATGGAGAGAAGGTTCAAGTTCAATAAGTGTATCTAATAACAACTAATTTCTATGCAAACCAAATTAAAGAATTTAGCTAAGTATTGTAAATTTCAAGAATTAGAAATGACAAGTGGTGGTCGATGTCCGCGGAAGATTATTCGGGGGGACCTGAAGCTTGAACAAACTATCAAACTGATTAGAACTGTGGCGAAAAGTCGAAAGAATACTTTAAAAAAATAGGGCAGATAAAAACGTTCCCGGATGGAGAATTTAACATTACAAAAGAATCATCAAAATATCCAGCATTTTATCATACTTTTGGAAATGACGAGAATCAACTCTAAACCAATACATGACCGTAATACCGTAAGAAGTGTGACTATGAACATGCAGCTGGTAAGCGTCCTATGCTTAGCGAGATTTCTAACACATGCGGTAAATATTTGTTGGCTGCTTCCGGAATAATAAAAATTAATGTATCAAAATCGAATTGTGATTAAGTTCTGCATATTGACATAATTACGACGATATCAAACAACTGATGGAACAAAACTCTGACCCTTTACAGAACACCGAACGTTACATTTAAGTTAGACACCGATGCTGAGACATCTCGGGCAATTAATAAAAACATCAAATGTAGCAAGTTCGCAATGTTTAAAAGTGGTTTTTTATTTATTTTTTTGTTTCGTCATCAACAAAAAAGGTGAGGAAATTCGGAACCCTGAAAGATCACGCACTCCGTTTCATTTAAAAATCTCAATCAAGGATAATACTATTCTAACTCTATAGGGCAAGTTCCCACAAGATGCGAACAATGTTAAATACGCGTATAATAATATATATTATCTGAAAAATTTCAAAGTAATGGCGCTTGAGGGAGTGGCGTGAATAGAAACTTGAAACCCATTGCCTGCTAACCGAAGTACTCAGTAGATCTTCAAAATCAGCATTTCTCAGAAAATGAAGAAAAAAAAACAACAAAAGTTGTAACTAAACGCGTTTGTCTTATTTCCAGAAGAAAATAAAAGCAAAAAAAAAAAAAAAAAAGGCGATACATTGCTTCGAAATGCCGGTATCAGGTGTTAGACTGTGCGCGGCCGGGTTCGGATTTTCGGTTTTCTCATATTACACTGCGGGCGTACTGATAGAACAAAAAAAAAAAAAAAAAACAACTTTCGTATATACTGAGAAATTATCTAAAACTACAATTCATTTCCGTAACTGTAGACGTGTACTATTGCGATGATAAACGACGCACATTTCCGAAACCTCATAACCGCCTCCTCCGAACAAGGTAAACGATATTCTCCAACCATGCGACTTACAAATACATCATATACCGAATATGATTGAAACCAATACTGAAAGGTATAAAACGTTTCTATTCACGAATAACAACAACAGGGTTCGTGTTTCGCGTACACATCGACGATAAAACCCAATTAACCAATTGTAACTATTAAAATAGTTTTAACAATTTAGGTAAAACTTTTTCATTACCAAAACATGTTCCATATAAATTTATTATTATCGGGAGAATATGAAAACACATTAGTAAAAATACCGTTATATATGTAAATAAATGATACAATATTCAATATGTACACCAAATTACACCTTTATTTTCTACATGCCGGATATTAAACTTTTAAAAATAAAACTAAATGAATAAATAAAACGAGTAGTTATTTATAATATTCTTTCTTAATTATTTTTCAATGCGAATAAAATAAAAAAACAAAAAGAGGAAAAACATTAAAAACAGCTAAAATAACGTGAAAATTTAAAAATTCTAACTCGGTCAATTTAATTTACAATATGTATGTATGTAGAAATATTTTGGGCTTTTAAGTGTACATAATAATCTACCGTTGTTATTTGCCAATAAAGCTATTACAACGAACTTAAATTGCATTATGAAGCTCTCTATACGAAGATTTTGGCCCATTTTTACGTTTTTATTTCCGTAGACAGTATATTTTTATACAATAATAGTTATATAAAAATAAATAGTATTTGCAATTAGAAGCTACTCCCTAAAAGTAATTAAACTTTTTTTTTGTAATTTAATTTTTTGGGCACGTCAACAGTGGAACTTACTCAACGCATTGAATTGCACATTATATACGGAAAAGATTAGAAATTGAGGAGATAAAGGAGGCTAACAAAGGAACTACATTAAGAGAGGGGATTACAAGAACGGCGTGGGCACTATAAGCAGTGGAGAAGCCAAGGCGCAGAAGATCAGAATACAGGGTAGCACGTTAAGAGAAAATAAAGAGGCATTCGAACAAGAAGTGATATTCGCATCGCAGGTATAATTGAACTCTGGAGGGTGAACACAAAGGTGATTGAATAATAGAAAAACGCAAAAGAGAAGCCGGAAGCAGACTATGATTGAACCACAGGCGAACTATACAGGAAATAATCGAACAGCTAAGGTAGGGGAAATGATTAAACCAGGGAAGAGACGAAGGAAACGGCTGTATAGAAAGGTAAAAAAATCGAGAGGACTGGTAAAGAACGAGGGATAGAATTCGGTCCAAAAATCATGATGGGAGTGATAAGGGAGACAGTAGAGAGCTTGAGCAGGAAATCTACTAATGAATAGAATAGACTATTGATCGCCGCCGAACGTGTTAACGAGTCAACCAACTCGTTGCCAGGAATGCCGCAATGGCCGGGCAAATCCATAGTAGATCGATTACGATAGAATGGGATGCAAATAAATTAGAAATTAAGGCGCTAATTTGGAGAATAATGAGATCAGGAATTTGAGTAGGAAAGGGAGAGGAGATAGCCAATATAACACTTTTCGAGTAGTCCGAAGATAGGAGGAATGTTATTTGTCAAGGATATTAAAAGGACTGCCTGCAAGATAGCCATGGATTCGGCAAGGAAAATAGACAAATAAGAGAGCAACCGAAAGGATTCATAATGAACACAGACCCAACAACAGCATCAGACTTCGAACCATCCGTGTAGATAATTATACGGGAAGGGAAGTATAAGGATAACACACGTGATTGAGTTCATTTTTAATCAGGAGAATGAGAAAGAGATTTAATGTCCGAGGGGAGAACAAATAACTTCGGAGAGTGCATGAGTTCAAAGAAATTATAAGTGAAGTAAGGTGGTTTGGTGAAAGGGAGGACAAAAGGCGAGAAAAGCATAAGCCGAGAAGAGATCGAGGATAATATAGGAATTTTACAAAGAGAGAAATGTCAATTATTGAAAATGAATTGATAAAATCTTAGGAGTTTAGAATTAGTAATAAGGAGGCGTTTGATGAGAAATCTTTCACCTAATAAGAGTCTTCGAATGAAAAAAAGTAGGAATCCAGTCTCTGCTAAAATGGCTGGAATTAGAGAGGAATTAAGTGCTCCGAAACAGAGACGAAGAAATTGTTTGGGAGCACTTGTGTACAGGAATGCGTCTTAGTCAAATTTGGAAAGTATTATCGCTCTATATAACATAAGTAAAACATAAGGACCTCTTTTAGTAAATCGAGTCTTTTGAGAGCGGGGACGTACACAGATAAACTTGGCGACAAAGGCCGGCAAAAATAATTTTAACAAAGTAAATGTATCGTATAAAAAAAAGGGAAACGTATAGAAACATTCAATCCGTCGTTCAATAGCTCGCATTAATGGTAAAAGCAGGAGAAATCGTAAAAAAAAATTATTTCTATTTTTTTTCCCATTATTGCGCGATATCATCTGTAATTATTGCTTATTTTGGAGGTTAACATTGTGAAAGAATTCGTTGAAATTGTTTGACGAATTTTTCGAGAAATTATGTGCAATTGAGCTCATCGTACGAATGTAAAACGTGAACGAAATATTAGGAAATATAAAAACTTCACGAAAATAGCGTGAATCAAGTTCCGTTATTTTAATATAAACGACAAACTCTGATAATTGTCTGTAATAATAAAGCGGCAAAAAAACCTTCACACCTTTGCATTTCTATAAAAATCAGATACACGTGGTAGTTTTTGTTATAACGTCACTGAAGACTGTTGAAGCGCTATGACCATACTGCAACCCCCCTTCTTATTGCGTTACTCTCTTTAGAAACATTTAAAATGTTTCCAATGAGAGGTGCCGTTTTGTTTCGAAATATTCCCGAAAAATTTAATTGGGTTTAAGATAATACAATCAGGCAACATCACATTTTCTCTTCATTTTTAAACGGCTTTTTAATTTAAATTCATCCGAAAGAAGTTCTAAGCTCTCTGAAACCTTTTGAGAGGAGTGACGCTCGGCATCTAAAATCTGTCTGGTCTGTGTCTGCTCTTGAGATTCCTCAGTTCTAGCTACTTTCGCAGCTCGAGCTCTGTTAGAGTTACGCGCTAGATCAGATTTACGCCTGCGAGGCATATTGACAGTAAAAATAATAAGAATTTTTTTTTTTAAATCAAAATATAATACGTTTATGTAAATGTTTTAAGGAAATCTCCGGCCTACTCACTAAGTACCTATATAACTATTTATGATTTAATAATAAAACCTCTTTCATTTATATTTATATTGACGTCGAAACAGCTTACTTGAAATAATAATTTTCTGCGGACAATGTCGCGGGTAAAAGCTAGGAACGGACGAACGAATGGCGACTATCGAAGATGAACAACACGTTAATAAAAGCTAGCTAGTAATTTTGTTTACATAACGAAACCGATTTCTGGCGTTCTGATGTTTCTTAGAATTTCAGAACAAAAACATCTGGCTGAATAAAATAACATACACTAACGAACGAATACGTAAGAAATAATAAAATTAATATAATATTTCCAGAATAAAAACTATCCTATGTTCTTTCCTTGACCTCAAACTATCTCCATACAAAATTTCATCTAAATCGGTTCAGCGGTTTAAGCGTGAAAAGGTAACAGACAGACAGACAGACAGAGTTACTTTCGCATTTATAATATTATATATATAGTAAGGATTTTTAACATTCTCACAAGTACTGTTTTATTTTACTATCCCAAAAACCTAAAACAAATTTCGGGAATATTTCGAAACGAAGCGGCTCTTCTCATTGAACATATTTTTGAGACTATTGTTACTCTCTTTATTGAGAGATACAGTTCAAACGCTATTTCATTTTCTTTAATCGGCATGTGTGAAATACGTTATTATTTTGCTCGCTATTCTAAATAAGACGATGGGTGGAATAAAAAAGGAAAAAAATATCACACCATGAAACCATTATATGAAAAGAAATTACGTTATTTACTCCATTGTTTCTTCACGCCTGATAAAAATAATTATTAATATGTACGATATTTTTAAATTTTATTTCCTTCGAGTTGTGTTATTTTTCACAATAAAAATTTAATACAGTGTCAAAAGTACAAAGCGCGGCTAAACACTCTTCAGAATATTCAAACGTATCACTAAACCGTGTTGATCTCCATAAAGCATTATTCCCATTTGTTAACAAACATGCAGTGTAATTTTAATAACCTTTGCAAATATATTTAATGTATCTCGTATACACATTCATAAATGGTGTAAAAATATTAACCGAAAAAAAACCCCACTAGATTGTCTTTTTAAATTAAATAAACGCTTTTTTATCATTAAAATTCCGAAAAAAAAAAGTTATCGTTAATACGTTGTCGTTTCTGATCCGTTCATACTGCACAAAAATTTTTTCTTTCGCTATTTCATCTCGTATAAACTTAAAAGAAAAATTAGCACCACTCGTCAGTTAATTCCCTCCCCTTGTTTTAATTAATTAGTTAATTGCACGAACTTTATAGCATGCATCTATTTTTTTTTTTTTTTAGAAAATTTAAACTTTAGTTGTAGATACGATTCTAAATAAATGAAAAATCAATTGTTAAAAAAAAAACCGGTCCTCTCATAAGGATCACAAGTAAAATTTATTTAACATAAAAATTAATATTCGTTTAAATATATAAAAAAAAAAAACAAAAAACATCACGTAGGTGCTGACATAACCACTATTATCTAACCACGCATAATATTGTAATTCGGACTTCTAACCACAATAGACTATAGTGCTGTCCCGCCTTTTAATTGGGTTAAATTTGTCATTTGCACAGAATTATTTTGCAGCTACCGCAAGAAGGAGGTAACAAAACACGATTTCAACAGTAGGAAAGATGAAGATAACGAGATAAAAGAAAGACAGCTTTGAGGCCAATCATAATCGATCGCCGGAAAAACCAGCCGATGGCCTACAATTTTTCGCAAATATCAGATTTCTGTTTACACTCAGCAAAACATCGAATAATATAACTAACAGTTAGGAAGAAACAGCCAAGAACTATTTGACAAAACAAACGTTTTTTCAATGTTTTCGAACGTCATTGTAAAAAATGTATTTAACGTTTTAGCATATCATTCACACGTTTACATTTTTATTATTTGAAAAATACAGATGCGGATAAAAAGACTGAGGAGAAATGTAAAGTAAAATGCTCGATGCGAGGTTTATAACATACATGTAAAAATTTATTTAGGTGCATATCGTCGTGCAACAGTCAGTAACAGAGTGGCCACAGTAACTCACTACAATTTAATAAACCTTGGACGTAGAAAATAGAAAGAAAACAAACGGAATAATACTCGGATAACAGTGAAAATCAGAAGGAATTTTTAGAGCAAAGGCGACAAAAAAGATATAAAAACAGACTACAACAAAGTGGCAATAGAAGTAGAAAGAACATAGACCGAAACGACGATATAATAAAACATCTATATTTATAATAAAACATCTATATTAACAGTAGACGATGAAAAGAACTATCATAACGGTTCTGCATCTAGACTTTATTGGGTATACTATTTTTAGAAATTTGCGATGGGATACGGCCGTACCGCTTCTTTTTTTTTTTTGGCTTTTCTCCGTCATCGTGTGATATAATTTTAATCAACCGTTCATCCATGTGATTATTATTTGTTAAATTTCAGTTAATTTCCGAGAATTACACTAAAAAACGTGTAAAAATCGATGAAAAACAATAATTTTTCTATGCATTGACGTAAAATTTATCGTAATTCTAGGACACGGTGGGGGATTTTGAAGTGAAACTTTTTTAGGCCTCGCCTTATATATGTATAAATAAAAATATACGGAGAGTTAACACAAAAAAAGCTGGCCTTATGAATAACTAAAGTATTAATACATCTAAAAATTCTTAATAGACACGTAGCCAGTAATATATTGAATTAAAATTTATGTCGCATAATATTGCATTTTATACCATTTTGAGATATATATATATATATATATATAAGAAAAAAATAAAATAAATTTAATAGAACTTGAGATATCAAAAATTAATCAAACATAAAAAATGGATACAAAGAATCGAAAAAAGAAAGGCATCGAGCATACAGAGGGCGAATGCCCATGATCTCAGAGGAACTGTAACTGAAGTAAGTCGCATTTTAATCCTAACAGAAACATGGATGAATAATGACGATAATAATATCGACATACCAAATTTCGATTGCATCGTGAAATTTAAAAGCCAGAACGTTGTTCGAGCAGGAAGGGTTGCAGTTTAACCTTATTAGAAATGATAAATCAAATATTGTTACTTCCAATATTGATATGTCAATACACGATGTTACACAATTAGATTTTGGTCAAACAGATGTTGGGGATATATGTACACTGTTCAATGAAAAACGGAAGACGGGGAAAAAAAAATTGTTTATCGTCATTTATACTTCTCCAAATCAAAGGGTCTACGATATGATTAAATTCGCACGAAGAAGATTACCTCCTTTCACTCCGGATGGTTCAAGGTTATTAAAAGATACACTTCCAATGATATTAGCTGGAGACTTCAACGTGTCAATTTTGCATCAGGCAATTCTTTGCCTTTAATAGAATTTCTTCAAACCGAACTTCATTTATTAATAATAATCCAAACGAATCAACGATCGTTTATAGAGAATCCAACAATCAATGAAAAACATTAATAAAACAAATGCATTAATTTTTTATTTGTTTTTGTTTTTCTTTAAGTGAAACTTTAAAGACATGTTTACAAGAACTATAGATCTCCCCATTTGTTTCTTACTCTTGGTGGTTAATTTGCTACTAATACGATAATTTTAAATCAAAGTTGGGGAAAATGCCTTTGAAGTTTCACTCTGCCTGTGCCCCGAGGCACATTCCATTTTTTTTACAGTTCTGTAACATGTTTAGTACGTGACATTCAATTGAAAAGTGAGGTAAAATTAAAAATTCCACTTATAATAAAATTTGAAGCAACATTTGCGACTATATCACATAATAACAAAACATACTAAAGCAATAACTCTACTAAACTAAACACCTTCTTTGACCCCCGTGAAATTGTGGATCTTTTCAATTCAATTCAATTCAATTTCTTTAACGGGAACCACCAAAAACGGAACTGCTCCTAGGTCAATTTTCAAGGAAACTAAAATAAAGGCCACCGATAATGTATTTATGCTGAAACGTCGACCTACTTTAGTTACACCCACATACTTATACATGTGTATTTATTCCGCTTTTTCCGTATTTTAGCGATCTAAATGGTATTATTATAGCGCTTCAAGCAAATTTCGTTACGCCGGTTTGCAGCGAATGTTATCCGCGAATTACACGAGGGAAAAAAAAGGAAAAATTACGTTTACTTATCATTACAGTTCGCGAAAAACAAATTCATAAGAGAAAGTTTTCTGCTTAACGATTCTGGTAGGGCCCAAAAGAAACTATTTTTTAACTCACTTTACCATCGGCAAGAATTTAACGATAGTTGAAACTGCGATATTTTCGTGGCTTACGAGAATATTACAAGGAATTTTGAAATCTTTTTTAAATAATTTTCGAATCGATCGTGTTATTAAGTGGAATGTTGCACTATGTAAACATGCCAAAAAAGGAAATAAAACAAAAGTGTAATTAGAAAAAAATGTTTACACTAAAAAGTTATATCGTCGAAGACGGTGTACATCCAATTAAAATAGAAAGTCCGACAAGAAGAAAAAAAGATTTCAGAAAAATAAACATGAGAATATCTGCTCTCAGTGTGCAACGAAATTCGGTTCGGAATTAAAGAAACAAGCGGGGTGATTCCGTGTTTACGTTAATCTAAAATTGATAAGTAAATCTCTTCTACAAAACACGACAAACATTTATAAAAGTTACAGAACATGATGCAGTAATACAATAATTATTTTTCTAATTAGGAGATAGTTACCGGTTAGTAAATATGGTCATAATAATATGACAGAAAAGGGATATGTATAATTGGAACTTGACAGAAAAAGCAAAAATTAAAAAAATATATATTAAATTTAAAAAATACATATTTTATTTAGGCAAAACTTTTTTTATAATCACCTCGAAAAAGAAATTAAAAATATTACGACGTAGAATCTGCAAAAATCACTTTTTAAATAGACGTCTGATACGCGTTGCGTGCAAGTTAGGCATGTAGGCCATAAACAAAATCTTACAACCTGATAACGCTTCAACAAATGCTACTATACATATTTACCTTTCGGGTTCGGTATTTTTGGGTGTGATCGACTGGTCGTGGCCAACTAGCCGCAGGTGAACTGGCCGACCGCGATCGAGTGTGGACAGCCGTCAAAGACGAACATCTTAAAAACCTTTTTGGACCACCCGCTGCTTTGTTCTATATCCGCCGCGTAAACGTAATTCTTATGTATTAGTGAGACAGATTGATCATGAAACTTCCCCCTCTTCATCGCCTTAAACCCCGTTGTTCTGCGAGTAATATTGCATGAAAAAAAAAATAAATAAATAAAATAAAATAAACAAACAAAAAAAACAACACCCATAACTAATATTTAGTAGTTTACAGCATTATACTAAATACATCTCATCCGAAGAAAAACTGACATTTCTCGCACTGTAATTTTTGGGATTTCAACATAGAATGCTAATAGAACGATTCGGAAAATACAAAAAAAGAAATCAAATAAAATTCAATAACTTCAGAACCGTACAGCAGAAGAGACATTCGCGATCACTTTTGTGCAAGAGTTTTTACGATGATTTATATATCGTTAATATATTCAACAAACAATCGATACGACTAAAAATAATTGATTGTTTTACGTTATTCTAGCTTCAATTAAAAGATGTGTAAGAAAATACGTATAAAATTATATTTCTTAATAAATTATTCGAATTGGTTACATTATAGAACTAATACTGCTTACATTTTTAAATACATATTTTTAGGAAGGGGTATTTAAAGTATTGAATTGATTTTTTCTTTGATTACATACGTTAGTGGAAAAATATTAAAGTTTACAATCCTGTAATCGACTTCTGAATGTAACTTTGAAATTTCACTGATCTTTTAAATTTATAACAAAATTTAACATCAGATTTCAACCGACAAATTGAACTACCTATTATACTTTATGTGAAATATTTAGCATAGCTTCTCCCATAATATATATCAGATTTGTAATTAAAGATATGATTCAATTTTTAAAAAATACACAGGGCTATTTTACTAATCAAAAAAAAAAAAAAAAAAAAAAAAGATAAAAAAGTGATGTAGGTGGTAAGCGGTAAAGCTTAAATGTAATTTTCTCTATTTCTGGAATTTTAAAAAAATAACTTCAAAACGCTCCACCGCATGCGGTTGCAGCGTATTCAACACTATTATTTATTAAATATAAAAATTATTTTAAGTTATATCTTAATCGATAGTCCCTGAACACCACGCTAGACTGCGAAAATAAGCCTGTAAATATCGGTAGGGTCCCCAGTCATATGGGGATAGAGGATAGCGAAATGGCAGATTCCTTGGTTCAAATTGCTCTGTATTCTCCCGCTTTTTTCTCTAAAATTCCCGCTCCTAATTTACTCCCATTGTGTAAAATGTTTCATGTTATATTTTGGTCAGATTTTTTTACGTTTTTTCCTTTTCTAATCAACCTTCCTCTTAAATTTTTTCATCCAACCTAATCTTAACATGCGGCCTTAGTTTTACGATTTTCCTTCGCTTCACCGCTCCGTTATTATCCCTATTATCCGTTTACGTCTGAATCATACTCTTCTTCCTTCCTCACGTTATCGTTTTCATCTCGCTTTATCCCCTTAAGTATCCTCTCCATCCTGACGACGAAGCCGTCTGTGATCCCAACCATATCTTCTTTGAATGTCCATCCTTCGTTAAGGTAATCTACTTCTTTGTACTCCGATCTGTTATTAACCTCCCTAATCCTCATTGTGCTTCGTATATCTTATCGTTTCCGTCGATCTCCGTTGTTCCGGTCCTCGGTTCTTTTATTCTGTCAATATTTGACACCGGCTGTACATTTAATTGATCCTTCTCCCTCGTATTGTTTCTGAGCGAAGATCCTTTGTTGACATGCCCGGGGAGGATATCGGTAGAATGTCCCCCTTTTTTATTACTACGGTTTATAAACGGCACACATAAAAGAAAAAAAACGACATATTGTCAATTTTTATCTTATCACTGCAATCATCCAGTTGTTATCGAGTGCCTTTAAAAGATTACAGCGTTAAATAGTTCTTTTTTTCGGAGATTGCGTGCCATATCCATGTAGAGCAAGGAAAAAAGTACAGCATTTTCTACCGTCCAAAATTACAAACATTCTCTGTGTGTCTTGTTTAACAGCGGCAACACAGGCTCACGTGTCAGAAACACACAGGAAAACATTGGTAATTTATTAATTTACACCTGTGCCTGTATTATTTAAAATATTAACATTGAACATGTTACGGTTGATAAGCGCATCAATTGCGAGTGTATAAACAGGTGGAAAGGAGGTTAACCGACGGATGTAGCCGGTAGTAGCTCACGGTTTAATCTTTAATATCTATTGTATATATGTGCGCGCTTTAATGGACCTTTTATTAAACAGCGACGTGTTAATGGTAAACTATAAATATGTAAATAGGGAAGGAATGAGCTGAAGATTAGAATACGGCGGCGAAGTGGTAAAAGCATCGTTTCAACATCAAACATATTCTAGATGATGACGTGTATTTTAAAAAACAACGAAACGCAAAACCCCGCGGAAGATTTAGTCGAGAATTTATCGATTTTTCTTTTCCCGGGAAATCTACGATAATAAAACCTCGTGTAATAATAAGGTTAGCATTTATGTTTGAGAACAGCCCGCCATAAACGGAATTACACCATAAAAGGTATAATTTTTCATCGTTCATTATTGCGCCGTCGATAATTTAACTGCTGCCATCAGTAGTAATAGTAATAATATCGCGACCTTTTATAACGTATTTAACAACATCTCGATAGCAGTTTTCACGCGTAACCAACCCGTATTATTAATTTTTACGCTGATCGATTATTGTTTCGACCGCTTAATTTTATCGCAGCATCAAAAAAGCCTGGAAACATATTCGACTAATATTATTATTAAAAAACCGCACCGCAAAATCCGTCTACAGTCGAACTTCGTAGTATATTAAATTTTCCAGATGTTGGTGCGGATTATTTCAACCGGCAGATCTGGTCGAATCACTGATTTTTACTTTTCGCTCAAAACATTAATTTAACAGAATTAACCCCGATGGAAAAAAAAACTTTCTACCGCTACGCACTACTGCAACGATGTTTTCTCGATGTCAAACGATGCCAAGCCTTCGGCCGACATCAAGTCCTTTAGTAGAAATTAATATTTGTACGGAGGAAAAGTGATCTTTACGATGTTTCGGTCACACTCGAAAAATTTTTCTGTGCAACAAAAATAGTTATGCCCTTACCCGCTGACTGCTCATAGAATATGTATATATGTATCGAAACATGGCTGAAGAAATAAAAAATTAAAATATTACACAATTACGCTGTATAATAAATCTGTGCAAGTACTTTTCAAATGAAATTGATTGTTCCCGAAAAAAAAAAATATTTACTTTGATAGGGATCATTTTGTGCAGCATGGTGTAGACGCAGATTTGCAACGCCGATGTTTATTTACGATTTAAAGAGTAAAAAAATAAAATAATGGAAGAAGTAGATATTGACCAATTCAGGGCAAAAAGTACTACAGAGCCGCTTGCTAAAAAAAAAAAAAGTTGAAAATATCAAAAACGTTGTAGAATACACAAATTTTTAGAACTTATTCGGCGAGACACGGTAAAGAAATTTATATTTAAAAACTCAGTCCTTAAATTCGATTTTTCTCGGTTTCAAAATGTGAATGACATTTTGACTTTCTTATATATATATATATATATATATATATATGTATATCCAATCAGAAAGAGAAAAAAAAACACGCAATAAAATAAAATCGCCATTACAGAATTGACCCACAGGTAATATAAAGACTTCCCTATATACTATTATTAAAATTAACGTGTGTCATGCGCAGCAACTACAAAGAAGGATTTAAAGAATATAGACTTGATTTATGAAGAAACAGGATTTTAGTCAGAGTATCCGGTGTACACATTCAGCGAAGCATTGAGCAGCTTCGGTTTTGTTGAACAGGCATGTGTAGTCGTGTGTGACGACCCAATCCGCTTTTTGGAAGCAAAGTTTTCCGAGGCTGCCATAATGCCTTCAATCCTGATTTAATATACATTTCTTCAAGTCGAATGACGGAACTGAAATGTTTCGAATTGACAAAGCCGCAGCGGCTTCCTTTAGCGAAGCGTCTGCGCCACGTCATTCTCACGAACACGGATATGAACTGGAATCTGTAAGAAAGTTACTCTCGACCCGGCCTCGCCGATATTAATCTTATAACTTTTTCGACTACCGGGATGATGTTGATCATGACTGAAAATGTTACAGAAAACCAAAGCAGTAAAGTTGAACTCATTATTGACGGTTGATGTAATTCAGAGCTCATCAAAAATTCAACGAAAAAATGGAAAACGATTCCGGAAACGAATAAAAAAAAAAACTATTGAAAATATTGAAAATTATCATCATAAATGCGTTGAATTGATCTGTTCATAATATAGAAGAGTCCAGATAAATTGAAAAAAAAAACAACACATTTTACTTAAATAATATTCTCGGGTTAATTACATCAGCAATGCAAGGATTTTCGTTTTCTTCACCTAAACTTTGAAAACATGAAAGCCTTCTTTGTTTATTGTACTTTAATTATCGTTCTTTTTATTTATGTATATATCGCTGTTTCTTTTGTTCTTTCGTATGGTTCTGCGCTCTTTAGTATTATTTTACGCTACGATATCTTTCTCAAAATTTCCTCACTGTGCGCCGTGCAGAGACGTACGTACGTTATCAGTTTTATCGGGGATTACAAATTAACTATTAAAATCTCAACAACGCTCCAATCACCGAACGAAGTATAGCTAAAAAAAAAAAATAATAATAAAATCGTCGACTCAATGCTGATAGAAAATTTTCTAACTGTCGTCGAAATTGTGACACAGTCGGACGCCTACTAACAAACGGTTCAGTTACGTTACGCAGTAAATCATTTCATTTTCTTCCGGTGAACTATCATCATTCACACAACGAACTGAATAGAGTACTTCGTTATCTCTTTATTTTTCCCGTCACCGATTCGTTCTCATTTAATGTGTTCATTTTCGTTCATTAATCATCTTCCATTTCACCCCGATGAAACGCGCAGACGTTAAATAGTTTCCGCTAAAAGTTTTTATTTCGCCAACTTCATTTCGACTAGCGTTTTTTATGAAGAACAAAAACATTCGAACACGTTCGGACGAATCAGTTACATTTTCGATTACTTCTAAATATCGAAAAATTATGAACGTAAATAATAATCGGCGCCTGATTAAACTCTATCAGTGTTTAACACAAAGGAATCATCTGTACAGGAAGAGGTTTTTCCCTTAATACAAAGTTTTTTTTTTTTTTTTTTTTTTTAAACTCTTTATTTATTTATGAACTGCCCAAGGGCATACAGAAATACTGTTAATAGTAAAATTTAAAAAAAATAAATAAATAAAATAAAAGGGAAAAGAAAAAAAAAATCACATTCTTAATTGACTTTGGCCATTGCCTCGGTCATTAGTTATGGTATTTTTAAAGATTGCTTAGGCACACAAGTTCATGTGGCTTAATTCTCTTAAGCCTTCTCGTATCGTTCCCGATGTTAAGGAGCTCGATCGCAGTGATGTTCGGATGATTGTGGAGTCGGTATTCGTGCTTTTTCGCATAGGTTTCGATCACCTGGTCAATCTCCGGAACTTGCAGATCTCGATGAAGGAGAGTGTTCGTTATATACCACGGTGCATTAGCTATTAGGCGTAGGACCTTATTCTGAAATCGCTGAATGACGAGTCGATTCGATTTTTTTGTTGTTCCCCATATCTGCAGGCCATAAGTCCACACAGGCTTAAGGATCATTTTGTAGATGAGGAGTTTATTGGCCATATTCATGGGTGACCGATACCCTATTAGCCAATACAGTTTACGTATTAATACAAAGTAAACATAAAAAAGCTAAGTAGACACTCAAATGCGTATTCGGACGAGCCCCCCCCCCCCCCCCGACAAAATCTTACATATTTTACCGGATGGCGGATTTTCTGGTAATCTCCTATTTTTATGCTATACCATAAAGAGACCAAGAAAGAATTCGACCAGATATATTCCTTATTTTTAATAATAGGAAGTTAATAAACAAACTCGACGGCTCTCCGGGCGCGTATCATCGAAATATCGAAAGTAAAAACTACCGCAGTCGACTGAAAAAGAAATCAAAATGCAAAACTGAGCTCAACGAACGACCATACAGGATATACCGCGAAATGATGGTGAAGTAAGAATTAATTATTTTCAACTCCCTGCAGACCGTGTGACTCGAAAATGTACATCGAAAAATTCTTCCCGGAAGAAATTATAAAAAAAATTAAACAATGTAATTTCCGTTAATTAACATTATTTTTCTCTTAAAAACCTCCTTATTTCAAGTGCATCCGTTTATTCGAACATTAGCGGATTACAAATGTTCAAGTACCGAATGTTTAAACAATAATCAGCAATTTAGTCTTGTTGTGACTCTTCACCCGTGAAGTAAATGAAAACATGAGAAAATACATTTTACACTAAGAAAACTATTTACTTTGTTGATCTGGTTTGTTTTTTTGTTTTTTTTTGTAATTCAGTTGCAATAAAACACGTCTAACCAAGTTCAGCAACAATCGCTAAAACCAGCTTCTCGCTTGGGAAAACGATCAACTGACTCTAAAGAAAGAACGATGATTTCCATCATTTCGGCTTCGGGACGTAGTATTTCAAAAGAATTCGACATAAGGTCGGAAAGACTATTATAAGAAGAAAAAAAAAGATATCAGAAACCATCGACGAACGAAAACGTAATCGCGTAAATGACGTGGAATGAGACTAGGAAGCGGAAGATACGGTAAATATAGATAAAATAAAGATAGGGCTTTGGAATAGTAGCGGAAAGGAGACATTAGACGAGAGTCAAACAAGTGATGGACTTTTGGAAAGGTAAAGTAACAAAACTAACGAATGAGAAGACAGAAAAAGCGAAGATATATGAGATAGTAATCACAAATGTAAGTAATCTAATATTAATGATAACAATGGTAATTAAAAATTAGAACGTACGAAAGAAAAATTAAATAGAAAGTTTTGGAATGAATTCAATCGTCTTGAGTATCGCTAAAATACCAAAAACAAGCCCCATTTTGAAATTAAAATTACGCGTTAAAATATTAATTAAAACGTGAATTTACAAGGATAAATTGCAATATACCCGATAGATGCGGCTTCTTCGGTGAAGCTCTACTGAAGTGTAAATTTCTAATCGGCGGCGGGATGATCTTAAACTGAGGAGAAAGATTTCCTCTTCCTAAATGGGAAATGTGTAAATTATGGCCGTGTTTTATGTTTCCGTTTTTCAAAAACCCGCGTATTATTAACGAATGGTTCATCTAATTTCCGATGGAATCGATTTTATTTTCGAAATAAGTAAAATCGGTTTATATATATATATATATATATACACATATTAAAAAAAAAAAAAAAAAAAAAACAGAAACCTGGCTCCAAGATTTACTCATAAAATTATTCCGTGGAAACGGATTTTTTACACTTGCGATAGTTAACAAAAAAGTTTATGGTAACTGAAGTAGGGAATATATATATGATTTCGCGCTTTTGTTCAACGCGTCCCGTACAAACACTGAGCGACGATGAACGGATATGTTATTTAGATCTAAATTAAAAATATCTTGCATGCAGAATTCGATAAGCTTCCGACCAATCTTAGAGTCGACATTTACCCCCCCCCCCACTCACCCCAAGTTAATCGGAATCGAGCGGTATTTCACGAACGACTCCGCTGATCAAAAAATCATCTCGAAATATTTTTGTTCCGGTCCAAAATAACAAGGCGTAATCCATACTTTCGTTTGAACAACAGATATTATTTAGAGGTTTCTTAGTGCCGATACTTTAGTGACGAAATGAGACAATGACGCTTCTATTTTGACATGCTTATTCGTTTTTGCGTTTCAAATAATGGTTCTCGTTCGTTTCCACTTTCTTTGACCTCGTTTCATTTTCTTTTATCATTTTCTTCCAATGCAAAAACACTTCATAATTTCGATGGTAATGCGCAATGTTGATAAGGAAAATCTCGAAATCCTGTTCAAAACGTTTTTACGTTCCTCCTATATATATATATTATATATATATATATATTATATATATATATATATATATATTATATATATATATATATATTCTCGCTGTTTTTGAGTGTAACGAATATTATTCGAACACTCTCTCCACCTTAAGAAGTAAGTGAGGAATTTTCAAATCCGCGGAATAATTCGTTATAAAGGCCGCAAAATTTTGGGTCAATGTTAAAAATAGATCATACTAATGGAAATATTTAAAATTTGCGAAATAGTTTGGAATGAGATAGCGATTACAAAAAAATTATCAGGAGAATAAGAGAAGGTAAAATGCCTTCTTAATTATTACACGTTTTTTCTCGTCGGTGTCCGTAGTACTCTCTTTTTAATGTGAAAAATTTAGATGTTTTTTTATCTGGAAAAATTCGAAATGAGCTCGAGCCGAAGGAAAATATGTTCGTATTCAAAAAAAAAAAAAAATATTCGATATATAAAGTATACCCCCGGTTTTATTTAATATTAAAAAATTTGTTGACCGTCAATGAGATTGCAAATACAAAAGACACACATATAAAAATTTTCCAACACGCATTTTATCATTGAAACTAGAGACGCAATAACATCTGCCCAACGTAATAATCAAATCGGACTAGACACAATATCGATGTTACCACACACCTGGATTAGAATATATTTGCCTACTGCAACGAGCCAAGCGCGCAGTTGAGTCTACGCAGTTCATGTGCAGACAACAGATTATGTACGCTCAGAATTGTACATTGACTGTTAAAGAAAAAAGAAAAAAAACAGAAATCATTCAGCGTGTACATCATTCGTCTTATATAATTAGTACAGCCATAACCATATGACTATCTGACTAGCAGCGAAACGGTTTCTTCCTTTTACTACAACGTGAGTAAAAGAGTAGTCCGGAACTCTTATCGGAACAGATCCTAAACGGTACTTTAATGACTACCTACGTAGTAGGTACTCGTAATTATACTTTTTTCGAACAGATATATTGGGAAATCCAAAAAAACTAATTTGCCGACAGTGCTAAGTGTAAAAATTTGCTCTTACCTAACAAACGCCGGAGAAACAAACGAGAAAATCATTCAATACGGATTATTATATAGTCGGTATTTTTAAAAACTGTCCCAGGATCAAACATGGGGCTGAAACACTAACGAAAAAAAAATCGAACTTCTAAACATGTAATATACAAAAAAACTGGCCAATTACACGCAACTAACAACATCAAAGGATGGGCTCACTTTTGTATTGGAATTGTCCCGAAGAGATTGCAATATTCAGAGACTTCTCACCGGCAACTGTCATTACAAAGATGCGTGTTTAGTCGCGAGTAGCACAAACAACACTCGTACACGTAAACTAATAGTTCTTAGCCTAATAAAGAAAAGTTAAGTCCCATACTCTTGATAGGGTGTCGAGGATTATACAAACACATTATTATTTTTTTTACATATATATATATATACGTATAATATTATACCTGTTCAATCTCTTTCCGGAAACATATGGGTCGAACTTTGTACAACAAAATAATGATATGTATAACGTTAATCGCGATGAATATCAAGTTCCAGATAACTGCTTCCGTCGAACGCAGCACATAGTAACTCCAAAGGGCGAAAAGGACGCAAGCGATCACGGCTGCACACCGCAAACACAATAGACCGTATACGGTATTGGCGGAAAGGTAAGAAAACAGTAGAAATACGTTGGCCAAATGAAAGTAAACCTGATAGGTTGGACCTTTTTCCGTATTATCCTCTAACACGGACAGTGAAAACTCCTGCAATCGAAACAGAATTTCGTTGGCCCAATTACCCGAGCTGCCGATATTGGTCGCATTTGTAAAGTCCGACGTCGGAAAGAAATTCGACAAGTTGTCATGGCCGTTCCGATTGCTATATCGACCGTCGTGTTCGCTTATCATCGAGTAAACGGTCGCCGTGTTTCTAGCAGCAGAAGCGGTATCATTGCAATTTCCAAAACTGGTGCACATATCAACAATTCGAATTTGATGTTGGCCTCTTGGTCATTTCTACAAATCGGCGCGCGTTAATATTCGTGTATACCTGCGATGTAATAGACAATTTTAACAAGTTCGAAAAAAAAATAATTTTTTTTTTCTTTTTTTCAATTTTAATTAATACGCAGAATAGCGAAAAATATTAAGGTGTCGACAATTGTTCAGCTGGAACGTAGACAAAACCTGAGCCAACATTTTGAATTAAATAGAAACGAATAAAGGATTACGATAAAAATTAAATGACCAATTTAGAACTGCAAAAGATTTCTGGGGATGAGTGTATTCAAAAGTGATCTTATTTACTAGACAACGAAACTTGTTTCATTATATTTTTGCCTTCCCATCCGGATATTACTGTTTCACATATTAAAAACAAGAGTAACAACTCGTCATTTCATGCGCAGGTAAAAAAATTCGAACACCTTCGGCAACATTTCATTTATCCTTTAGCACCTACTAATTTGCAAATATTCTACATAATGCCCTGGAATTTTATCGATAATTTTTTTCTAGTCATCTGTGTAATTAAAATTCGATCCATTTCATGAAAATCTCTCCTGAAAGTGCGATGTCGCATGTATAAAAATACTCCAGTATTATAGGAGGCTAAGACTGATAAAAAACCTATACTGGAATCAAATAGCATTTATGCAGATTGGGAATAATGACTCACAACAGATTCGTATCAAAACGTGGTGTAAGACAAGACTGCGGGCTATCACCGTTGCTTTTCAATATATACTCAGAAATAATCTTTTGGGAGGCCTTGCAAGAAAAGCATATAGGAGTAAGAATTGGAGGTGAAATCTTAAACAATATTAGATACGCGGATGACACAGTGCTGGTAGCAGAGTCATTGCCTGACGTCCAGGAATTATTAAACAGTGTCAGTGAAATAAGTAAAAGATACGGGTTTTCAATTAACATCGAAAAGACAAAATGATAAGTAGCAAAGAAAGATTGGACAATATACAGCTTAAATTATCAGGAAGAAACATTGAAAAGGTGGCCCCCGGTACAAATATCTGGGATACTACATAAATGAGAAGGCAAAACCGGACGAAGAAATAACGATACGAATAGCGACAGCAAGAGATGCTTTTGGTAATTGAAAGAAAGTACTAACATCTAAGAACTTCAAAATATCGCTGCAATTGAGAGTTCTGAAACGCTAGGTCGCGGCTATTATACGGATGTGAGACATGGCCACTGAAAACGGCAATGATAAAAAAACTGGAAGCCTTCGAAATGTGGTGCTAACGAAAAGAATGCTTAAGATCTCGTGGATCGAGAAGATAAAAAATTCTAGAAGTACTACTACGTATGGACAAAAATCGGGAACTGGTGAAAACAATAAAAAAAATGAAACTAAAATCTTTTGGACATATAATACGTGGTCCTGAATAACAGCTACTGAGGAGGACAATTTTACTTAGGCAGATCGAAGAAAAAAGGTGGATTGGCAGAAAGAATACGATATGGTTTGAAAACATAAAAAATCGGACAAACCATTCAACAGAAGAAATAATTCATACAGCCAGGAATTGGGAAAAATGGAAAAAGATTATCTTCATGTCAACAGCATAAAGTCCGATGAGGATATGGCACCTTAAAGAAGAAAAAAAATAAATAAAAAGACATTTCAAAATATCAGACCTACTCGAAGCTTTCTATTCAAACTCTACAACCGGAAAAGCGTCAAGCTTAAAAACATGGTTTTTTATTTCTTTTTAAGGGTAGCTAAGCTTCTCTATTTTCAGAATATTATAAATTATCAAAGCGAACCTACAAATACCGTTTGTTCAACAGTTAATAAAATAATAAAATCATAAACTTAACAATAAGCATATTAAAAACAGGGGGTTAATGTTTTTCTTTTCCCTTTAGCATATTTTATTTTTAACGTTTATGCTTGTTACTGGGTTTAGGATTTTTCATTATTTTATAGTTAATCCTTTACTATAATTTCTACGGCATGTTTTCAGCTTTTTTAATTTCGAAAACTTTTCTTTCCAATGGTTTGGAAATCTATGTTAAACCTAAAGCTTTTACCGCATTTCTCGGCGGACCTTACAAGCGACTGAATGACCCACTGAGTTATCCGTCTTAAACGTTTTTTTGTTGTTTGTTTTTTCGAATAATCGCGAGAAAGATCGAGCTCATCAATCGTCCCTTCCTCTTTTACATACACGTATTATACCCTATAAATCAACAGAAACTTACCCACTTAACCATTATACCACACACGCCAATTACGACAAATTTAAGAAGTCTGCCAATAACCTCAAACTTTTAATAACCTATTTTTCCTTCGTACAAAAACATATACCTATAACAACGTCGAGCATTTTCTACCGAGGACTTAAACGGAAAAATCTACAATCATTCTCAAACCTAGATCTCTTTTTTCCGTTATTGCAACCTTATTCTCAAAATATCACACATTAGTCTAAATCAACGGTCTATTTATAACTTATAATTATCACTACTCGGCATCGGTAAAAATATTTTACACAGGCAATTTTATAAAAGAAACTCCCTCGGAGACATTTAATAAAATCCGATAACCCCCCTAAACTGCAATATGAGATCGGAAGGTATTAGACTTTATTAAAAGTCTCTCTGAATAATTCGTACTTTTACAATTGTCAATTAGTGTAAAAAGTTTACTAGCGCCAAATAGTGGTTAAAAAGTGATCTAAAATCGTTTCTACGAGTAATAATTGTTACTAAAAAGTGAATTGTATACTTAATACTTTAATAATTGAAAATCGAAAAGTTCGTAAATGTATTGATCCCCGTGTAATTCTTATATTTCAGACACGATAGTCGCAAATTTCACATCAACTATATTATTTTTACCTAAATTCATTATTTACAATAATAAACATAGACCGAAAAAGGTTAATATATAGATGTTACATTTGAAGGTTAAATACGTACCTGAACTTTTAGTTATTTAAAAAATTAGAACAAAAAAATGAACCGCACTTACAAATTTAAACACGTAAATTATTGAAAAATCACCGATTCTAAAAAATACGAACGTAAATAATTCGCGAAAGAACGAACATTAAACTAAAACCTTATAACAACAAACAGAAACATAAAAGCTAACGCTAGACTACAACACTAACAGTCGGTTAAATCAAATTCGCCGCTTACTGTGTTTACAACATCACTATCACTAAACAAAAGTATTCTCCTTCGGGAGTATTGCTACATTCAAACAGAGCAAAACATCTGTGTACATTATAAACAAGGTAAACCGTCGACGCATTTTATTTGGAAAATAAATTATATTCGACAGTTTTAATGCATAAATATATTATTTTTATTTTCCATTTAAACTTCGTTTCAAAAATACCGTAAAAGCTTTAATCTTAATTTTTCTTTATCATAATTTTATTTTATCCTAGAAATTAACTAAAACGATAACAATCTTACGTTGCGTACACACTATACGAAACACAATGTATAGCAGTGAAAACGCAAACACCTCAATGTACAGAGTCACAAACGGGAGATCTTCGAATAAGAGCCTCAAAGCTTGACCGCTTGAAATTAACTACGTCATAGATTGATAGTTCCACCGAAATTCTGCGGAGCGCTATGTACTTTTGCAAAAAGAATTGAAATAAACCTTCGCAATTTGTAAGTTTTTTTCAGAAATAATACATTATGAAGCAAATTTCACTTTCCCTCTACACAGTTGTTCACATCATCATACAATTTATCTCAGTGTAAAATAAGTTGTTCTCAACCTATATTAGATTCATTGCAGAACGCAATTGTAGTAAAAATTGATTTTAATGAGGCTATAGCAACAATTGATAATTACAACTTAAATTTTGGTATGCAGATAAATAATTACCACCTGTAACAACATGACAGGACAAAATTTAATCTCGGAAGGTTTTTATAGATTAATTTAGTAAAAAAAAATATCGCACCATTGTTTTTATGAAAAAATAAAGTTTGTTTAGAATCGAAGGTATGCTGTTATATAAGTACTTTATTCTGTTAATGCTGTTATGATTGTTGTAAACGTGACAAAGTTTATGAAAATTTATAGGACAGATCATTGTAAAAAATATTTTAAAAAATGTTACTATTTATTTCATTATAATAAAAAATTAAATATAATTTCTTCAAGAGTTTAAAAAAAAGTTAACTGCTACCATGTCGTATTTATTTATTTTTTATATTATTTTAGGTTTCATTTTTTCATTATCATATTTTTAAGTATAAAAAAGAGAAATCGTTGTATGTACTCATGAATTTAGTATAAAAAGTATATACAGCTATGATTATAAATAAATGATTATTTGTTTAGTCAGTGAAAAGTTATTCCATAAAATATTTTAGAACGTTTCATAGTGGAGTAACTGTTTCAGTAAGCCATAGATATTAAAAAGTTGTACTTTATTTGATATTGAATACGTTTATTCAATGATATAGTTTTAAACCAAATTTATCTATCGCACTACAATATCAAATATTTCTAGAAAATATTTTTTTTTCATCGTTAACTGTGTATCACTCCAGAAATTCTAAAATAATTATTGTCACTCCCATTTTCTGAAAAGTATCTGATACTGTTTGAATATGTGTGAGCTTTTATATGTCGACTTGAATTAAACTTCATAAAAAATGCTTTAAAACAAAAACTACATGAAAATGTTATTGCAAAAATAAAAAAATCAATGAACAGCAGAACATAAAACAACACATGTGGGAACACTAACAATAGAAAAAGAAAAAAAAAGGAATCATTGATAGAGAAAATGAAGAGCCAACTTATGAATCATATTATTTGCTCCTCTAGGTCTGTCATGATCAGGGCTTGAAAGCTAAAAGCTGAAAGCTAATCATTTTTAGATGTCATAAGCTTAATCCAAATGCCATATTTAAATTTCCACAAGCTAAAAGCCTAAAGGTTAAGCTATATTCAAAATTTAAACAGTCGAAAGACGAAAGCTTAAACCGTATTTCTAAAAAAGCTAAATTAAGCTTTATATTCGGCTTAAGCTGTTTTTTTTTAAATTTCTTGATTTTGTATTTTTGACATAATTATTCTCGTAAGAAATTGCTTTTAAAAACTTTTATTTTTGTGCATAAAGAAAAAGGTTGAAGTTTCAATAGTAATGCTAAATAGTTTGATGCATGGTAATTAAAAAATGATTTTAATTTATTTCTTTTGAAATTAATTTCTTAAGCCAAAAGCTGAAAGCTTAAGCTGTATTTTTCAAGGACATAAGCTGTATTAAGTTTAAGCTGTATTATTATTCAGCTTTCAAGCCCTGGTCTTGACTGCCTTCGGTCACAAACGACTCTGTTTTAAGTCAATGACGCCATCATTGGTGATATTTATCCTAATTTTTAACTAATAAATTAATTTTTTAATTATGTTTATACAGTTTAAGAAAATAATAATAATTATTTTAAAATATATACAATCATGAACTTGTAAAAAAATCGTTTTACTTAACAAAAACCCAGAGGAATACTTCAGCAACAAAGTAGAATCCCCAAAGGTTACATTTTAGATTACTGTTTAAAAGAATTGGTAAATGCAAGATTTAATTCAAACATATGACGTCATAATTTTTTTTTCATCTAAATTAAATGCCTTAAGGTACATTAAATGTTTTAATTCGAGCAAAAAGGTATTAAAGTAACACATAAGATTTTCATGTTCAATTTCAGTATGTTTAGTTACATTCGAGAATTAATAATTTGTTTTTAAATTATGGAGTAATTAATTGAATTTTTAGAATGCTTTAATAACATATTAGCCTGTCAAGCAAAAGAAGTCTGTTCAGCTCAAAGTAGTATACTAGCAACAAGGTGTGTACGGATACTTAACATGAATCTCAATATTACTGAAAAAAATCATACTGCCACCCTCTCCTGTCATCCCTACCCTTCTTGGAAACAGTAATCTCATTTTTGTTTCATCTATGTATGTTTATCCATTCTTTTTAATGACTTGTTCTGATCCAGACGGACCACACAGTATTAACACAGTGATTTTGTGACGTCAGCACGTTTTGGTTGTTTAACATACAAACTTCTTTCATTTGAATTGCTATACATCATCTTCATGACTATTGCTACTTTTTATGGCGTAGCTATGGAAAGAATAAGAACTAGCTTGCAGTAAGATGCTGTAGCCTGAGAAAACATCCTCAACTTTGATACATAGAAGCATGGGCGTGGAGGCAGATGCCCACCCTTCCTGGAGCCTTAAAACTTTTTAATCAACTGGCCATAATGAGTATTCATGGACAATTTGGAAGAATTTTATAATAAAGTAGTAGAACAATTTGCCAGAAACCCATAAAAATTATGTTTTAATTAAGATTTTATTCGTGTTTAATAAAATATTCAGCCTTTACAACTTATAAATTTTATTTTTCCTATAATTCATATCCTCTTTCTATCATCTTAACCCCCCCCTCCCCGGGAAAATCGGCTGGCGACGACCTTGCATAGAAGTACCAGCAAGAGGTTTTATTTGCAGGCTACACTGGCTTTAAGTACTTCCTTTGACCAGTATTGTGCGTTATTCTTGGGAAAGCCAACAGTGATGTTCACCTCGGAGTGAAACCTTTTTAGTTACCTTTTTGATCGATTGTAACTATCGATAATATTGTTTAAATTTATGTTCAATTTTCAATTTTTAAAATTTAAATTTAAATATTTTAAAAATATATTTAATAAAAAATGTTTTGAATTTTAAATTTAATAATAAATTATATTTAATATATATTAATTAAAATGAAAAAATATTTGTACTAAAAACATTTTTAATTGTAAATTATTAAATCTTAAGCTTATTATTACTATGATTTTTGTATAAGAAACTATATTTATTGCATGAAAAAGAAATCTGTATTTTAACATGTGACTTTGTTATTTTAGTTAATGTAAGAAATAAATTATTTTCAGGTCTTGTGTTATATAAAATCATGTTTAACAAAAAGCAACATATTATTTTTATATGTTCATCTTGAAATTTAAAGCTAATTACAGACGAAGGTGAATAAAAAAAAAAACGAAAAATAAATCGAATTGATAATATTTGATAATAAAAATGATTTTTTTATATATGTGTGGTGAAAAGAATTTTTGAACAAAAAATTTTTTGTTATAATGAAATAGGAACAGGAAAGCTTTTAACTTTATATATTTTTCAATGTTACAAATTTATATTAAATACATAAGTGTATATTCAAGGTATATTGTTCATTGTTTATTCTTTTATTCATTTATAATTTCAACTAAAAGTTATCAACTAGCAAAGGTGATATTTATTTTTTTACTGAGTACAGTTGTATATGTTTTTTTTATTAATTATGTACGTTAGCTTAGTAAATTTGTGAAGTGCTTAAGCATTATATGAAATGGGCATAAAAACATTTGGAAAATATAAAATAGAATAATTTATTATAACCTTTAAGAAAATAATGTATTACTAAAAATTATGTAATAAACTGTCTTGTTTTATACTTAATTAAAATAATCATGCACATTTTATATAATGCCTAAGTATTTAACAATTTCTAAAATAAACTATTAAATATTGTGTAGATTAAAAATACAATTATGCTATCCATTTAATTTGATTTGTAATTAGAATGATTTGTTAATAAAAAAAAGCCTTTTGTAATTATTATTCTAGTTATATGATACTTTACTATTCTTTTGATATATAATTTAAGGTATAAATAGAAATTTGGATATTTATTCTATGATAATTATAAGGTAATATTTATTTTTACAGTTAATGTAAATTAGAATAAATTTAATTGTTAGATAATACTATAAATATACTTCTATCTTTTGAAAGCAATTTATTTTATTTAGTTTCAATATAAGATAAATTAGATTTTATTACGATTAATTGTTGCAGAGCTTATAAATTGTTGACTATTTTAATTTAAGTGGTAATCAGATTTGTGTTCTACATTTATCAATTACAGAAATCTATAAAGCTACAATAGCCTGCACTGTTAGAAAAAATCTGACAGCTTATTTTAAAGAATAATTATAATAGATTGAATGATAAATAATCACCCTCCACCAATATTTCATTTTATAATAATGGAATGGATAATACCATAACTATTAAATTTATTGACAACTATTTTCTGTTTGTAATCGACAATACATAAATTGTTAGTAAAAATTTAATGTGAGAGTGATTGCGACATGTGAATGATTATTAACAATGTAATGGGTGGAAAGAGAGAACGTGGTCATAAAACTATCTCATACATACAGTCCAGTTTATAATGCAATAAATATAATCTGCATAAAAATGGAAACCACATTTTTCGAAATTAAGTAAATTAATAAATGTTCAGAAAAAATTTAACACACATGCAATTGTGGTAAATAAAACATGTAAGAAATTCCAAGTTAAAATTGATTGAATTTTGAAAATTTAAATATACAAGGCGTTTTCCAAAAATTTTAACCTTCTTATGGGACTTTTTTCTTCAAACACCTGTACTTTGAAACTGATGCTGGATAGGCAAAAAGTGTAAATATACCAAAGGTAGGGTAACTCTTCCTTTTTTCATCAGTGTATTTACTTCCCCTTTAGTTTCACATTCGCAGCAATACGAACCCTTAAACATGAGGCAAGGAGCGCAAATTGAACCTTACTTGTAATTTTGTTAATTTTTTTCGTTCCCATAGGGGCCGGGAAGAGAATGCAAGGAGGTGCACTCGCGCCTCCCTGTCGGGAAAGAAAATACACAAAGAAATATTAAGAATTTTTTTTTATTAAGTCACCATTTGAATAAAAACAAGGTGTCTGAATTGCTGCCTGAATTTGCTTATCACCTTGTCAATAAATTCATTGTTCTCCTCTACTTATTTCCTGTGAACACTGAGCATGCACAGGCTGCTTAGCCGTGCGTCTCCCATTGTTGACCAATTTCAAGTCTTGACACATAGTAATGTGCTAAATGTATGTTCAGTGCTACACATGTTGTCGTGCTGGAATAGTTTAATCAATTTTGATTGCCTCGCATACTGCTGGGTAAAACGGGGTGGCTCAAGCAGTCAAATCTGTGTATTCAACAATGGATTCATTTAAAGCCACATCACTTGCTTCATTTATCTTCAATATCTCGTACCATGTGGTAGCCTCAGCAATAAAATTATGTAGAAAACCTTCATAAAGGTTCTATATATCTTCTACTACATCTAAAAATGATGATTTATCTAATCTCCTGATTTTGGTATTGGAAGTAAAAAAAAAAAAGTAGTTGATTGTTTTGACCCATCCTTGTGTAGATGCAGATGCACCTCCCTGAATGTAATCCTGATGGCGCCCATGTTCATTTCTAAATGTTTTGATATTCCTAAAAAATATTAAATTTACCCACTTTTGTATCAGAAGTTATGTACTTTTTATAAGCGTTTAAAAATAAACACGTTTTTTTTCACTTTTTTTTAGTACCCAACTCGCACTCTTTAGAACGCCGTAATTCGAAAATTAACAAGCGTATTAGCAAACTCTTTTCAGAATCTTAAAAGAGAAAGAGCTACTCTATCTTTTGTATATTTATACTTTTTGTCTATCTGGCACTACTTTCGAGCTACAAGCGTTTGAAAAATAAGTTTCGCAAGACGGTTAACATTTTTTGAAAACACTCTATAAATATTAACAAATTGATAGTTGTCATTATGATACTAAGCTGTAATGAATAAAATAGTGACAACAGATACTGCATTCGTTTTTCATTGAATAAAAAAAGTTTATTTTTTAAAGTATTTAAATGAGTTTGTTGACTTCATTTGTTCCTGTTTTTATAGGCAAAAAATTAAAAAAAAAGATATCACATGCATTTGGCATAGTATGGTATAGTTAACCCATTTACATCTGCAGTTACATTTGTTACATATTTGAAATTATGATCTTCACACTTCATGGAGTACTTTTAATTTTTTGAACACTAATTCTGTCATTAATGATATCCTTCTTTTGGTTGAAAATTGTACTTTTTAAACAAATACTCATCAATCATACAAAAATCAATATTTTTCAAATCCTGTATGTATTTCTCTAGCTATTAGCATGTAGATTAAGTAGTTTTTTTATTTCCCCCAAATTAAAATTTGCACTTGTTACAGTGCATGCCGCAAGACATCTTAAAATCAACATGCATGCTGTAATATTTTTTGACAATAATTTTCTATTAAACACTTAAATATATGCTTAATCACTACCTTAATATTCATTTTATATTTCCTTTTCCTCCAAAAAAGAAAAAATGCTCAAAAACTCTTTCTTTATGCTACTACAATGGTATTACCTCTTAAAGTATTTAAATGAATTTGTTGATTTCATTTGTTACTGTTTATATAGGCAAAAAATTTTAAAAAAAGGAATCATATGCATTTAGTATAGTACAGTATAAATTATTTATTTAAATGTTGAATGTTAACCCATTTGCACCCACAGTTACATTTGTTACACTTTTGAAATAATAATCTTCACACTCCATGAATTACTTTTAATTTTTTGAACAATAATTTTGTCATTAACAGCATAGAGAGAAATTTTAAACAACATTTGTTTTTGTCATTAAACATAATATTTTGCATACTTATAATTTTACAGCTCATACAATTTATTTTACATTTTTGTTTATAAGTACTTCATATATTATGATGAACATTAAATTTTCATTATTAATCTTTCCCATTAGTATTTAAGTATTTCTTTACTTTTAATAAATTTTAACCTATTTTATCTAATCATTTGTCTCAAACTATGGAAATTTCTAATTTATTAACTGTTAGAATTTGTTGAAATGGAAAAATTATAATTAAAATATTAAAATTTAATAATTATACAATTAAAAACTATCAACATTAATCAAAAGGAATGATGACAGTGTTATTGCAAGTTTAATTGAAGGCAGTGTTGAAATGAAATAAAGTTAAATTGTGTGATGATTTTTGGATATTTGAATGTTTGAGTAAACTGTATTGTGAAATACTTTTTAATTTTGATTTAGTGTAAAGTGAAGGTTGGTTTAAACGCCAGTGAGTCTGAATAATTCATTGTACTAATAATTAAAGGTTTATATTGTTGTGAAACCATGAATGCTAGTGTGGTTATTTAAGAGCAATTTATTATAATTAAAAACAAATAAGAAAAATTAACATAAAATCTGGCTAGGTTGTTCTCTCTATTATCTTTTCAATTATAATTGAATTCTTAATAGTGCGTTCATGTGGGAAAGAAACATAATTTTAAAGTAAATAACAATGAAAACAGAGAACAGGTTAATGTAAAATCAATAATTATGGAATTTCACACTTGTTGCCCGCAGATGAGACGGAAATTTTTAACTAAACACTTTCGGAAATTAAAGTAACAGAAATCTATTATTATTATTATTATTATTATTAAAATGTTATCTGTGATTAAATAATTACACTAGCGGGGTTCGCAGTTGAACAGTGGCAAGATCACATGCATTGACTGGGGTAAATCTGCCTGCTTAGTTTGTGTTGTCTATGTGCTGTTGGACGGCGTCATCATTGTTTATTTGCCATGAGCAGAGATTCACTGTTTGAGATATATCATCGTTGATTTTATTGAAATTTTATGTATTTTTTTGTTATTGAGTCGTTTTGATGGCTCTGGCGCCTGAAATTAAGACACCTGTATAGTATGGAGGAACAGGGTTGTTGAAAACAGTATTCCAGTTAAGGAAGGGATACAGCAATATATACTACGTAAGCTAGTATTAAAGAATTATAAAATTAATAAATTGTCTCCTAGTGAAAAGTAAATAAATATTTTGCCGATAAAATTTATTTTAAGTTCATTACTAATCGCAGCAAGGAATGTGAAATGCGTATTCTGAAAAGTAATTACCATATATTTAAAAAGAACAGCACTTATTGAAGCAAGTAGTTTTAATACTAAAAAGAAGTGAATAAGGAAAGATAAGTCTTCACTCAAATTAGTAGCTGAACACATTTTTTAACACAATTTAGTTTTCATTAAAAACTGGTTAAAGTTTAAATATTTACTAGTTTCTATAAGGATTCCATGTAATGTAATAGAATTTTAGAAATAACTATTGTAACTAATTATATATATATAGCTGCACTTAATATTAAAAATAAAATATTTTCTATGCAATAATCCAATAAATACTAGAAATTGTGATATTTTTTCTTTTCTTATGTTCACATATAAAATGTTAGTTTAATTATACATTTAATTTTCATGGCTAGTTTAGAATTAGTTTCATAGCAAAAGTTATTCTCAATCATGAGAAATCTTCAAACATTTAAATTTTGAAAATAATTTTTGACTAAGGTTACAGGAATAAACACAATGTGAAATTAAAATCAATATGAAAATGTTGAGAATGGTTAATGTATTTTTTTTTTTTTTTATTTGTTATGCCTTTATTGTATCACAATAAACTAGGGAAGCAAATTATTGTTAAAAATTGATTAGTTGAAAATAGCATATTAATTTCATATTTATTTTTAAATGATAAATTTTTAAACAACAAAGTAGTGTACAAGGTATAAAAAACTACTTATTTACAATGTCACATATAAAACAGTGATCTGGCAAATAAAGTTCATAAACAAAGTAAAATTTTCAAATATTCTTTATTAAAATTAGAAAATACACCAATCCAGCAATTCACCAAAACAACTGATAAAAAACAGTATATTACATGCAAAATTTAATCAATATTAACCTAATAAAAATAAGACACCAAAAAACAATTAAAAATTGTATCTGTAACATACAAAAAATCAATAAAACATATGCAGTTATAATGTACAATATCAATAACGTGTTACTTCATAATGTAATTATCTTAAATCAGGAATAATCTGAAAAATTAAGAACAAAAATCAGTAATGTACATATAATAAATGTTTAAACCATATTAATTTCTTTAAAATAAGTTATAATGTTTTATAAAATAATATTTTAACATTGTTTTGACCATATATTCAATCTGAAATGTTTCTTTTTTCAGTAATATTAAATTTTGTTATAGTATGATAAATATATCGCCTATAAAAGTCAACATTTAAATTTTCTGTCACTAACTGCTTTTTTATAATGCAACCAGTATAAAAACAAACAAAAACACCACAGCTCATTGTATTTTGTTGTAAAACATGATATGGTGACAGAATGCACCAGTCTTGAACATTTCTATGTAATACATTAAGCCACATAAATGCAGTTTTTTTGTTAATGTTAATGTCTGAATGCAAAGGATCATACACTTCAATAATCTTATCTTTAAATTCTATAACTAGTAAAATTCAATGATTGTCATTAGGATTACATGGTATTAGTGTTATTTTTGAAGTCTGTATTTTTCTAAGTAATCCTTCTGTTTCAAAATATGATTTATAATTTCCTGGCATTACAGATGTAGCTAGTGTAGGAACAACATAAATGGATGGAAAGGAAAGAGACGAAATGTGTAAAAAAGAATCAATAATAATATCATATAACCATCCTCGTTGAAATTGGTTATTTGTATTCTTTTTTAACATTTCAATTACTGATATATGGATCTAAAGATTTTAAGTGAATTGTATTAATATTTTCATTATTTATGGTTAATATTGTTTTTCCTAATGAGTGGATATCAGTAATTGGTTCTGTGAAACATAAATTAAATGCAGATTCAGAAGTAAAATTGCTCTCCACGCTAACCTCAATTTTATTTATATTAACTTGATTTTCTTCTATCTTAACTTTAGGATTTTTTATGTTTAGTTCTTTTTTTTTTATGTTCTTTTTTGGTGGACAATGATACTGCACTTTTTGTTTTGTGTTTGGAAATTGGTGTTGAGTAGGAGGATATGTATTTAATTTACTTGTGTCAATGCAAAGAGCACCTTTGCATGTACTAATTAAATCATTTAAAGTCCTTGTTAAATGGGGTAATAACAGATTTTGAATTGATTGATTATTTCTAACTAATGATGATAATGTTTCAATTTGAGTGTTAAAAATTTCAAAATTATTTTTCTCAGAAATAACAGATGCTTCCAGTAGTTTCTTTTTATTTTTTTCCTGTTTAGGTACATTATTTACTGTTAGTGAATTCATATTTTTAATGTTGATGGAATGAATCTTATGTGTATGCTTACAAATAAGGGCCTTTTGATCTGGGCAGTTACACTGATATAGATGACTACAAAGGTTCCAACAATGAATTTCAGTACATCGTGTATAACAGTGGTCAGGGAAGTCACAAAATTCAACTACACGTTTAACTAAGTAATAATTATTTGAACTTTGTGATTTTACTCTCCATTGATTATTTCCCAACTGAGCAACATTATCATCTGAAATAGATAAACCATGCTGATGTCTACAGTCAGTTTTAGAGGGTGATTTATAACACAATGGTCGTATTCCTAACTTCATACTCTTAGTTTTTTGCTATAAATAAGCGATTTTCTAAATTTAAAAGAGCAACCAACAAGTCGTCAACTCTCCTATTTAGTTTTCTTTGAAAAAACAAATGTTTTAAGTTGATTATGGAACAATTCTACAAACATATTTGTATCAGTGTTGGCATGTGGGAAGTTTCTATAACACATTGCCCATTTATCTGCTTGTTTACTGTAATGTGTCAAGTAATAATGAATAAAATCAGGTGCATTATCTTTATACTTATTTGTCATGTTAGGGAGAGCGCCCACCGAAGCGATACGATTCCGATACGATAGCAACTAAATGTAGTTCAGAATATAACCCACGTTATTATATGAGTTAGCGCCCACTGACGCGATGCGACAAGCAACCGATAAGCAACTATCGTATCGCCGTCGCTCGAGTGCTACATGTTTTATATTTAGTTGCTTGAGCAAGCGATTGTTTGTTTACATTCTGAATTTTTATGCGTAATATGAGTAATCGGCAAAAATAACAATTTAAAATCGGTGTTTTAAATTTATTTCAGAATATTTTTAAAAACAATTCATATTTATGAAATAAATATTAATATTTACATTTTCTTATTTTGTTATGTAATATAAATTAACAGCAATATATATGTATATGGTATAGAAAACGTTTCTAAACATTTAGATATACATAATTAACAAATGTATTTCCCGTAATGTGATTAAAATACGTTTCTGCGGTGTATAAATGTTCTAAAATGGGTGTTTTTTTTTACAATTTTTGGCCAATTTTCTCTACTAACCAATTAAACGTTTCCTTATTCATCCCATAAAAACTTTAGAACTTTTCCGAGTATATATTCAGTTTTTTATAAACATTAAAGTGTTTATTTTGTTACTCTTTTGAAAAAATGGATGTACTCAATAACGTTGTTTTCTTTTTTGATTTAAATTGTTAAGATTTACTAACGATACATTGCTTCTTCACTAAAAAAAGAACAGGAAAACGAAGAAAAATATGACATTTTTTGCACTATCACACCACATCATAAATTAAGTTGCTTCTCCAGTGGATAAATCGCGTTGCTTCAGTGGGCGTTACGTCGTATTGGAATCGTGTTGCTATCGCTTACGATTTAAAATCGCTGTCGTATCGGAATCGTATCGCTTAGATGGGCGCTCTCCCTTAGTCTCCAGCTCAATCAATTTTTTTGCATCTTTTATATTTAATAAATTTGTTACATCCTTGTCCATTTTCTGTCATATATCATCTGATGTCACCTTCAACCATAAATTATTTTTCCAGGCACGGACTATATGCCATTTACACAGTAAATGCCTCATGTTTGATGATGGAAAGACATTTATAATTGAATTGAATAACGATGGGCCATCATCAGTCATGAATGTTCTTATTTCCCAACCTTTACATCTGCTTGCTAAGATTTTAAATAACAAAGTTAAGGTATTTTCATCTAAACTATTAGTAAGGAAATGAGCAACATGGTATCCACGGCCAAACTCATCAGGAACAACAAAATTAACTAAATACAACTTCCTGTCAGCAACAATATTGAAAGTTGCATCAACACATAAAATACATTTACAACCATTCTCCATTTCCTTCAATTGCCTAGTCCGTTGTATACCCAAAGCAAAAAGTCCATCAGAGCAATAGTTTTCAACTCCATCAATATTTTCACTAATAACAACTTCAGTACTCCCCCAAAGTTTATAAATCAATATACATTTATATAACTGCTGATATTTCTTAGCCAAAATTGCAGTAGATGTTGCATCATCTTTACGACACCTATTCATCATTTAAATATTTCGAGCTAACTGATTAATTTCTCTCAAGCTAACAAAATGGACTTGTTTGGGTTTACCTATGTAATGTTCATGGTCCATTCCTTTATTCTCTTGTAATGTTCTTTGTATCACTGTTGAGGATATTCCCAATTTTAATGAATGAATAATGTAATCTCTAACAGAAACTGGTAACCGATGCCATTGAGTATTCTTAAATGATAACTTGTGTGTATGTCGTTCTATAACTTTAACCTCAACGATGCCATCTTCTTTAACACAAACTAATATTCTGGCTGGGCATATAGTATAGGGAACTTTACCAAATTTTCGTTTACATGCTGTTTTTGACAGATAATTTTTTGTGTAATAGTAAGATGCATTAAACTGACAAAACAAAATACTCATAAACTTTTTGTTTTATTTTTTTCCCCCCCTATTTTTATTAAGTAATTATAATTATGTATATGTTGAGTATCCTTCCACTGTAAAAAATCAAAATATGATTTAAATTTCATTTCAGTAAAAATATCCGAGGAATTTAAAACTGGGGCCATATGCTTCTTTAAATGGGTGATCATAGTAATATATTTACAAAATTTAATATTACAGCTAGATTCTAAACATGCAATTTTATGCTTTAGTCTGTTTCTTTTACAGTGATTTTTGTTATGCCGAATTAATGATGATAAATGAGAAAATGGTAAATTACAAAATTTACACTGGTACTTGCCTTCATAGATATTATCAGCACAATAATTATGTTCATTTAAACAAACATTAGAATCATTGTCTTCTATTGTTTTATAATAATTATGATCAAGTAAATGAGAAACTATACTGGGTGAATTATCAGGTGAAGTGATTATACTATTTTGAATGTTATTTATTTTGTCAACGTTTTTCTTTAAACAGGTTTTCTTATGAACAGTATGTTTCTTTAGATTTATAAATTTGATTACAGTTTATACAAATTCTAGAATAAACTGAAATTTTATCTTTAACATTATCATCATTAGTAGGATATTGATTACAATTTTTATTATGTCGACTATATTTCAATTTTGTTTCATACATATTTCCACAAAAGTTACATTTTCTTGGATAAAGTGATGATATATTATTAATTTTACAATTTTTTTTTATGATTATTAAAATTGCGTTTAGTTTTATATATTTTATTGCAACTGCCACATTTCCTGGGATATAACCTACAAATATTATCAACACTTACCTTTTGACCATCATGAATATTTGTAGCAATAAACACTGGCTTTTTGATAGGTGTTTCCTCCCCACTATGTTAAATCTTCTGCAGAGGTTCATTTCTGCAACATTGGTTCTTCTGTGGAGGTGGTGCAAATGTTATGTTTTGCGTGTCAGATGTATTATTTTTAATTAGTGGTTTTCCTCCACCATGTTGAATCTTCTGCAGATACAAATTTCTGCAATGTTGGTTCTTCTGCAGAGGTGGTGCAACTGTTATGTTATGTGTGCCAGATGTATTATTTTTAATTAGTAGTTTTCCTCCACCATGTTGAATCTTCTGCAGAGACAAATTTCTGCAATGTTGGTTCTTCTGCAGAGGTGGTGCAACTGTTATGTTATGTGTGCCAGATGTATTATTTTTAATTAGTAGTTTTCCTCCACCACGTTGAATCTTCTGCAGAGACAAATTTCTGCAATGTTGGTTCTTCTGTGGAGGTGGTGCAACTGTTATGTTTTGCGTGTCAGATGTATTATTTTTAATTAGTAGTTTTCCTCCACCACGTTGAATCTTCTGCAGAGACAAATTTCTGCAATGTTGGTTCTTCTGTGGAGGTGGTGTAATTGTTATGTTATACAACGTTTTTTTAAGGTCTGAAATGTTCTGTGGTTTTGGTAATGGGGGTGAAAAATGTATTGCATGTTTATCTTTTTGTATGTATGTTGTGTGTGTATGCATAGTTTTATGAAAATGTTTGTAAATGACAGACTTATTAACCAAATACATTATATTACTAACTAAATGCTTTATACCACCTGGAGAAAGATGGAGTCCATCTCTAGATAATAGATAGCGCTTGAGTATACTGCAGTGATGAAATGTAGTCCAGTTGTCAATATATGAGGTGGCAGTATTTAATTGTGACAGAAGCATATTCACAACAAATGCTTTTCTGTTTAAACAATTAATTCTAACCATGTTATCCTCATCAGAAAACTGGTTTTCACCTCGTGGCAGGATCCCTAAAAAAAAAAAACAACTGTAAAATACTCCAGAATTCAAAAAAGAAATTTTGTTTAATCAGTTTTTTTTTTTTTAGTCCTTTCTTAAAGTACAATTACATAGAATATGCCCAACATGACATTAAATCAGTTTCCTTCACACATATATACATATAAAACTGCAACGAAAAAATTATCTGAAGGAGCAGCAGTCAGCAGTGCAACAATACCAGATAAGTTTTATTTTACGTAAAAAAAAAAAAAAAAAAAAAAAATAATTTAAAAGACGAATCGTAATTTCAATAGTTCTGAATGTAATGTATACGTGTATTTTTCTTTGTTCTCATATTATTTGATATCGTGTTTTTTATTTTGTTTGTTTTAAAATTGAACGAATTTTTATTTTTGCTGGCCGTACAATTTTCTTTTGGTATACCGCATCTAAAATAAAATTAAAAGTAAATAAACATGAATAGTAGTAATAATGATAATAACGAAATTCCTGATAATATAGTTAGGGCAAGAGGGCAATACTCTGATGACTTCGAGGAAGTCATCGGAGCATATGAGTCGCCGGAATTACCCCAAATTCAGAGAACAACGAGAAATCTTGATGAGAGCAGTTTGGAAGACTCTTTGTTTAATAAATTAGCAAAATTAATAACAAACCAGAGCAATGAATTTAAGAATCAAAATAACGAACTAAAAAATGAACTAAAAAATCAAAATAATGAATTAAAAAATGAACTTAAAAAGGATATAAATGGGTTTAGGAAGGAGGTGAGTGACCACAATAAGAAAATAGATAATGAAATAAAAGATATTAATAAAAAAATTGAAGAAACTAACAAAAAATCAGAAAACTACAAAGAAGAGCTCGATAGAGAAGTAAAACAAAATAAAGAAGCCATTAAAAAAACAAGAAATAAATTGAAAGAAAATATACGAGAGACAGAGAATAAAATAGAACAACAAGAAAAGACACTAAAAGAATATGTAGATAATTTGAATCAAGGAATACAGAATAAAATTATCTTAACCGATTCTAAGATCGAAGCTAATTTTCAGGTGGTGAAGAATCTTCTTGCGGTAAATACAAATGATAGGCCAAGTTCACAGAATTATGAGATAGGTCAACTCTATACTGGCAGGAGACACATCGCTCCATACTGTCCAAAAAATAACCCAACGGAGAGGGTTAACCTCAAATTAGGAAAAATGACTGGATTAAACATATAAATGGAATTGAGGAATGTATGAATCTTGTGCCGAGCACCGTAACGAAATGCAGCCTAGAAGAAGTGATAGGTAAAGGAAAATATATGGATCTTATTAATAAAGGGATAGAATTCCCTGAAAATCAGTCTGGTCTGTCACAACCAGAACTGATAGAATTCATTAGAGTTCGGATTCGTGAAGCCAACAAAAAGAAACGAAAAAAAAGGAACCATGTCAATAATCTTCAAAACTATTCTGTAGGAGATAAAATATATATAAAAAATCACGTGTTATCTAATAAATTAAAAAACAAAATGAAAAAACTAGAACTTTTGTATAAAGGCCCATATAGGATTGGTAAAGTAATCAGAAATAACGCATACATAATTTATGAACTAAACGAAGATCAGATGATAGGGATTAGAAATGCGGTTGATCTAAGGCCCGCGTAGGTGTATATTAGCAAAGTTATTTGATTATAAAATTTTCCGATATAAAAAAAAAAAAAAAAAATATCGTAATTCACGCAATTAATTTGTCCTTTCCGCATTATGCGATAATTCCGATCATTCTAATTTTACGATTATTGTAATGCTCGAGCTGTGGTGCCTAAGCTGGTAACACTCATTTATTTTTTTATTTGTCCATGGTAAACACCTAGAGGCGGAGTGGGCTCTACATAATTGCAGGGCGGCCATATCGTCAACCAAGTACTTGGAGAGGTATGGTGCTGGAGTGACGTGGGCAACGCTTGATTGTGATTGTGGCCATATTGCTTCAGTATCTTGATTGGACGGTACACTCGCTGATCGCAAACGGCACCTTGGGGTGGCGTAGACTCTACTTAATTGTAAGGTGGCTGTACCATCTCAAAATAACCAAATATGGTTAGGTGCGATGTTGGAATGACGTGGGCATCACTTGATTGTGGCTGTGGCCATGTTGTTTCAGTATCATTGTTTGTAAAGATCAATAATAAATGGATCACAAATTACTAATAGGCACTGTAGACTTTAAAGACCGAGCATTCAGTTTCTGTTCCTAATTCAAAGTGTTTCCTTTACTCGATATAAATAAAAAAAAAAAAATATATATATATATATTGTTATCGCATTATTATCGCATAATAATCACTCAATTATATATGCATTCCATATCTTATTTTAACTTACATGTTTATTCTTATTTTATATTTCCTGTAATAACCAGAATTTATTAGCACTTATTTTTATCATGTACTTATTTTTATTATGTATCATAAAAGGCAGACTTTTGATATAGCCAGAGGATACACAGATATGAATTAGTTAGTACAATTTTTACGAAGTAACGAAAGAGTCTTGTCGTATTCGTTGTAATCGTTTTACCCGCGATTTCCATGTATCTCTCGTTCTTAAATAAAACTTATAAATTTCCGAATTGAGAATTTCAATGATATTGGCTTTGGCTAATGTCCGCGATTTCTACTTTTAAAAAGTTATCGTCTCTCGGCACGATAACAATATATATATATATATATATATATATATATTTCCTTGTTCGTTTTGTTTATTTTTTGGAATTCTGTATTATTTTCTTGTTGATTTTATGTAGTCAAGTTTAGAAAAGTTATGTTCGGGGCGTTTTATACAGCCTATATTTGGAGTCTCTTGTTAGTCTTGCGACCCTTAACTTGTCACGGTGATCAGCTTTATGTATAATTGAGTGTCGAAATTTGTGTGTGTATTCGTTGCCAGGGAGTCATATTTAAACCTAGAGAGACACTTTTATAACCCGCTCATAAAGAAGTAATAATAAAATAAAAAAAAAAAAAAATATATATAAAATAAATAAATAACGATAGTATACAAATTTTAAGTTATTAATGTAGGGTATTTGTTCGTGTTCCATAATTATCTATCCTTTAACGTGTTACTATAAATACTAATTTTATACTGAGTTCCTCGTGATCTGGATTGAAAGTGTAGGATTGTGTCGCTTTGCGAACAATCAGAATCGTTAGAGGTACTGGCAGTCGCAAATTTATGGTGATGGACCTTAAATTTCTTACGGGGCCCATTAAAAAGTTGGAAAGCCGTGTTAGTCGCTTGCACATGTTGTTAGGGTTTTCAGACGAGGCCTCGCGTTCCAGGGCCCGGTTATTGTGTATCATCATTTTGGGATGGGCATGGGCGTAAAGTGGCTCGTAGTCTTTGTTGGTATTAGAGTGCAAGGGCAACACCGGCAGAAGAGTTATGTGTCAGGTGGATCAATCCAGTATTCCTTAAATGTGTCTTTTATTCTGTGTCGATCCTTGTTTATTAAAATGTTTTTGATGTTTTACAATGAATTATTTATGTTGTTTATCGTTATCGATCCTTATGTTGTTAGAGGTTAGTGATAAATTGATTAACTTAAGATTTAGAGAAGTTTTTAAAAAGATAATAAACAAACTAAATCACTTGGTCATTCTATAAAATAAATAAGAAAAAGTTGTTAACACATAATAATAATTGTCTCTCTAGTCATTCAGATGCTCTAAATAGATAAGAAATAATACCGGTCGGTCGATTTAACGATGACGAATATAGAGATGAGCTCGTTAGTCATTTATTCGAAGCGTTGTCGCTTATTTAATCACTGATTAAGATAACCGTTTCGTTTATGTTTATATCGGTGCGTAATGTTTTTGTTTATATTTCATGTTTGAAAAAAAAGAAAATCTTCGATTCGCTATTTACCGATATCTTGTGTGATATCATTAGTTTTTGTTATTAAAATTTTTATTTTCACAGTTATTCGTACACCATCCTAGATTTAGTGTGTTGTGATATAGTATATGTTGTCAAATATTTACCTCGTAATAATATACCGTCGTCTAGTCAGGGTATGCTCTGGAGAAATTATCTTTTGACTTCGGCCAAAAGATCGATTTCTCCGGGGGGGGGGGGCAGCTGTGGTGAACCACGGGTACTGAGATGTGGGTATAGGATTTGAATCCGTATTTTCTATTAATGTATTATTTATTTTTAAATATAAATATTAACGTAACGTAAGTTAAAAAATGATTATTTGGATTCATTATTTATTTTTGAAAATTTATTATTATTCTGGCTTGTTTGTAAATACGTACTGTTGTGTATATCGGGATTTTTACTTCTCGATGTACACATTTACTTGGAAATTATTTAACGTAATTTGAATCTGGTTTTATCCTTAGCGTCTCTATGTGGCGGACGATGATGAGTTTGAGTGTACTGGTTGTAGAATAGCATGTTCTGGTGTGTACGGCGGCTACACTTGATGTATCGCATTGTTCCGTTTAGTTAACGTAATTTTCGATAATACAGAAACGTAATCAGATAGAAGTATTCGGGGTTCTACGCAGCTCTGTTAATGTGTTATAAACTCGCGGTAATATAAATTGTCCGTGGGCATCGGTCCGGTGATAGAGTTGCGTTGCATACGTATCTATCTGTGTTGTACTTCTATTTAATAGTAAAGGTTTTTTTTTCCCTTTATTTTTCGTTACTTATATTTATTAAAAAAAAATGTGCGTTACGTAAAAGAAAGAAAAAAAACACAACAACAACAACAACACCAAGCAAGAGCATATAGGCTATAACAACTATAGGTTATAGCAATACTAATGTAACTTTGATTTTTCCTTGAGTGCCTGTAGATGTCACTAATATAAATTTTATAAATTGCAAATTTCACTTTCCTTGCACTAGTAATGTAATTCTGTTGAATTTCAATTATTGATATGTTTTGATTTTGTGACACATTCCAGACTCTCAAAAGTAAAAATGACAGAAATTACTTTTTTCATTTAAATTTGAACACTAGGCTTTTGTTTTTTAAAAATATATATAAAATATATTTCTGAGATATTTTTAAATGCAAATTTCCTTGGAAGGGTATTCAGAGAGATCTCACCCCAGTGTCCATAGTTGACTTTAAATGGAGCAGTAATAAAAACGAGGTCAGCCAACCATACTGTAGCATACATTGAGAATTACTACAATTTACATTTATACAATAACTAATTGAAAACAAATATTTTCAGTTCAGACAAATTTGTAATGACTGGACTAACAGACAATAAGATAAAAAAGATGAAAAACAAAAAAATTATGATACATAAACCATTTTTTAAGGTGAATGTGACTTACTGTGGAATAGTGAGTAGGTAAAAATTTAAATATGTAGTCAAACTGGATTGTTAATTGCAAATGCCGCATCAGATAATATAATTGTACTTGTTAGAATTAGGATAATCTTTAACTGCTCTGCTTTTAATGTGCAATTCATACAAATTTTCATAGTTTAGTACTACTTGATGCTGATGCACGTGTTGACGGTAAATGTTGTAATAATGCATTATATTAAATATATTTGCACTGTATTCTTTTGAATAACGTATATCAAAAGTATTTATAGTATCAATCATAAATACTATCTTAAGGGGTAACATTACTGTAGCAGCCTTAAAAAAAGCGTTTTTGAGCAAATTCTTTTTTGGTGGATGAAAAGGAAATAGAAAATTAATATTCAAGGTAGTGATTAAGCATATATTTAAGTATTTAACAAAAAAAAATATGTCAAAAAATATTGCAAAATGGTGAATACCAGCCATTCTTGTAAGGCATGTTGATTTTGAGACGCCTTGTAGCACGCACTATAGCAAGTGCAAAATTTTAATGTGGGGAAAATTTAAAAAGTTCTACTTAATCTATATGCTAATAGCTAGAGAAATACATACGGGATTTGGAAAATATTGATTTTTGTATGATTGATAAGTATTTGTTTAAAAAGTTTAATTTGAACCAAAAACTAGGGCAGTTATTTGTTAATAACTAATGTTCATATTAACTTTTCAAAAATCCGGTTCGTATTTCTCTTCGAAATGTTATTTTAAAGGTATAGTTAAAATTTCAAACAAAAAGAATGAAAATTGTTCGGGTTATGCTGCGTGCCGTTTTGAAAAATTAAGTTTTTTAAAAAAAACGCGTTTAAAGTTTTAAAATGTGTTATAGACATGTAAAAATGAAAAATTCGATTGTTTAAACATTTTTACCATTAACCTGTGATCCGCGAACCATAAAGCTATCCTAAATTTATATATTTTTCCTCATTCTCTCTTGATGATTTTTTAGTAGAGCGTGCTTCTTTTTCCGCATCTGTTGTAGACTGCTTGACCGTTTAATATTGGCTTCAAGGCAAAAATTGTATGTCTGAAGGTCAATATCTATCTGCAAAATTTGCATGATTCGTAGAATATTCATCAGACCTTCATTAAAATATATCAGCCGCTATATTCAAGACTTTTGCAGCTTGAATAAGATTTTGGAGCTAAATTCCAAACCGTAGAATTAAAACTTGTTGCTATTTTGTGTGTACCTTCCCGAACAACGGGTTAGCAAATCATCTCGGCTCAGGTCCTCATAAATCGGTTTGATTACTTCAAAAACTTCCTTAGAAAGTGGCTCCTTATGACAAAAGTTATCCAAGAAACCTGCTGTTTGCGCCTTCTTCCAGTCACACCAAGACTGAGCACTTCTTGTGTTGCGGATTTTTGTTGTTTGATATTTTATGAAATAAGGTAGACCAAATTTGGTTCTTCATATTTTCCAATGAATTCGGATTTCGATGTATCGCCAAGCCATAATAAATTGCTAACTGATCAATTAATTTGTCAATTAATTTACCTTTTCGTCCGAGACCTTTCATTGTTTTTTTTCAGTTTTCTCAATCGAGTACCCATTCTATTTGGCATATGATTAATGCACTCATATTTGTTTATTTTAAAATTTTTATACGGCCTTTTATCTACTATGCCTTTAAAAGTTTTACTGTCACCATCAGTGATGTAGTTTGTGTATTTCAAGCCGTGCCCATTTTCGGATTGTTCAAACATCTCGACAACAACATCTACCTCCATTGAACCGTCGTGGTTCGCTATGCATTCACCAAAGTGTGCTTCATACCAGGATTCATACTACAATGTTTCTCATTTATTTTTCCAGTGTTCACAAGCTTTATAGTACTTTGACTTTACTTCAGCATCTATAATTTTGCCTGTTGTCACGATTCTAAAAAGCAATTGATGCGTCAAAAATGATCGCAAGAGATCTTTCACTGACGAGCAAAGCAAAGAATTCAGATTGATTTGTTTTCGTCTCTACATTTCATTCCATTTTTTTCTTCGCATACGACAACTAGATTATCAGTTCTATCATACCGCGACACTTTGACGCATTTACCAAATGAAAAAAATTCCTATACATCTGATAAATAATCGTGCATATTCTTGGAAGAAAGAGCATATTTATCTAATCATTTTTATTACATCTTTAATTTATACCTATCGACTGAGAATACTACTGCGCTGTCTGAAACGCTTTACCATTTCCTCTTCGGTATGTTCCAGACTTCACTATGTGTCAACATTGTGTAATCGACGCTATATTCCTTTTTGTTTTGTTTGTTTACTTATACCGCAGCTCTCCTTGTTGCGTCACTATGTGTTTAGCCTTATACATGTACTTACGCTAGCAAGGCATTAGGGTACCTTTTGAACAAATATTTATATAAGACGATAGTCGCAGCGGGTATGCATATTAGAGCAGCCTGCCACGCTCAAGAATGAGCGCGAAATTTTAAGGAAATTATTTTTTCCAGGTAAATAACATATTGTCTCATATTCAGAAATGTTCAAAGTACATTTTAAGCCAATGACAAAAAAAAAAGTTTTTCAAAAAGTGTACAGTGGTGTACCCCTAAGCTATTGTGACAGCTGATTATGTATGTAAATTATTTTATATATTTAACTTAAACACTTATTATAATTTTAATCAGTTGACGTACATATTTCCAAATTACAAAGATATGATTTATTTTATAAAAATTATAACTGCAATAATTTTGGAAGTAGCTTCATAACTATAGTTCTCACTTTTAAAATACACCGATTGTAATTTTTATAAACTAAAACATGTCTATTACTAAAAATATATAAATAATATGAATTAATGAATATGTGTGCGTGTGTGTGTGGATGTGCAATTTTTTTTCCTTATAGATCAGCTGAAATTAGGAGTACCAGTGAGAAAAATTGTGGAAAACATTCGCATGAAATATAATGATGAATTGAAAAGGAGACACATTATTGATAGGCAAAATGTTTGGAATGTAGCGTGTCAATATCATTTAACAGTAAAAAATATATTACATGATGATGACTACACAAGTGTTGCTTTGTGGGTGAAAGAGAATGAAAAAAAAGATGACAACCCAGTATTACTATTTAAAATTAAGGGTACTCAACACTCACTTTTAAATAATAATGAATTTATGTTGGTGCTCAGTACTGCAATGCAGAGGGATATGTTGAAACAATATAGTAACAAAAAAATCTGCATTGACACAACTTTTGGCACGAACGCATATGGTTTTCTTGTCACTACACTGATGGTAACAAATGAGTATGAGGAAGGTATTTTCAGGTGCCTTCTGCATTAGTACCCCAGTTACGCAAGCTGTGATAAAGTTATTTTTCAATGTAATAAAAGAAAAGGTTGGCATATTGAAACCAGAAGTTTTTATGTCTGATGATGATAAAACCTATTACGATAGTTGGAAACAGGAAATGGGAGAGGTAAAAAAACGTTTACTGTGCATTTGGCATGTTCTGCGTTGTTGGCAAAAAAATGCTAATAAAATACCAAATAAAGAACTTTGTGGAGATATATTAAAACAGCTGCGTGCTTTACAACAAGAAAACGATCAAGACAATTTCTTCATTATGATGAGAAATTTTGTAAATAATATGAATGACCATCCAGGATTATTAAATTTTAAGGAATATTTCAGTAATTATTATGCTAATCGCATTGAGATGTGGGCACATTACTATAGAAAATCCGCTGGAATAAATACAAATATGTTTTTGGAGTCCTTCCATCGCCACTTAAAATATATATATTTACACAGAAAACGAAATCGAAGGCTAGATACATTAATAGAAGCCTTAATAAAACAGGTCGCGGATAAAGTATTGGAAAAAAATATAACAGATATTAGAAGGAAAGGTACATACCGCATACATGAAGTACATTGATGCCATAAAAAAGGGCTAGAAATTCCTAAAAATGGTATAGTTTGGAATAATGAAATTCAAAATTGGATTGTAAATTCAAAGTATTCAGTAAAACAAATAAATAGAACATGTAACCAATGTAAATTGCAATGCACTGCATGTAAAGTGTGTCGCCATATGTTTGTCTGTAACTGCTTCTACTATGAATATAAAAATGGACTTTGCAAACATATACATGCAGTGTGCATTCATTATGCATTAGAAGATGACAGTACAGAAGTATATAAAGAAGATGTATCTGCCATAAAAAAATTGAAGACAGCACTAGAGAGTAATAAAAATAGCAGCTGTATATCAGAAATACATAAAATGGCTGTTGCTATCCAAAAAATAACTCAAAATAAAAATGCATCTTTTACTGATTAGGAATTGGCAAAATGCAAGCAATATTTACAAAATGTGTTGCAAATTTTATCAAAAACTAGCAATGATAGTAATGATCAGAAATTTCCCAAAAGTTGCACACTACATAATAAAAAAGTTGAGCACCAACATAGATGGGAGTATACAAAAAAAAAAGTAACAAAGGAAGTATTTGATAAAAATTAATCAAAAATAACTAAAGAAAGGCTTATGACTACACTTCCTAGTATCTCCTTAATTCAACACGATCACTGTTATTTGGCTAAAGACAGATTTTCCAAAGAAATAATTAAAAAAGTGGAGCTGAATAAAGTTGTAATTAGTTCTGCAAACAATATTATAAAAACATATCATTTGCAGTCTCTGGAACCAAAATTAAACAACAAAGAAAAGAGCCAAATACAGTTAATAGATCAAGGTTTCAATCCTGGATGGCTTTATGATTGTATTATAGATGAATATGCCCATACATTATGTAACCACGCTAATAAAGGCTATGTTGTGCATAGCGATTTTACACAATTAATATCACGAGCACCAGAAATTGTAAGAAATCAAATTACAAATGTCCTTCTTGCTGAAATAGCATTCATTCCCAGTAATCCAACTAACGATCATTAGCTTTTATTAGTTGTAACACCAACAGATAAGGAAATATGTATACTTGACTCGATGAACAAGAAAGGACATGAAAATCAATTGGAAAATGTAAACAAACATACACAATATTACTTGAAATCCTGGCAAAACGCATTATCCTCTGTAAGTGGCGATGTGGACTGGAATTTGACTTATGGAGATTGCAGCACACAATCTGATAATAACAGCTGTGGAGTATATGTGTGCTGGTATATAGACCAGATTTTAAAAGGCAGATCAGTTACAGAATTTGTTGATGTATACACATATAGAAGGAAGATATATATGGCACTAACAGATCAATAATAAAGGTAATTTTTTTAAACTATGACGTACTTTTCCTATAACAATTATTAAAAAATACTAATTATTAATTTTAATAAGTAGGTTTCATGTAAAACTTTCTATTTTTAGGTTTCATTTTGCATTTGATCCAGTTTTGAATAAATGAACGGAGGGTTTATGAAATGCCGTACGGTCATTAAACCCAATGATGGGAAATTCCCAAACCTGCACTCTTGCAGGCGGGGACCGAGTGTGCGCCGGTATAAGCAAACACCTTAATCTTTGGATTAAGCAAGGGCATCGCTGTGTCCTTGGAATAAGAAATTATTCCTAAAGTCAGTGTGACACAATTCTGGTGCTCTATTCATAGATTATTTGCGATGGTTATGTTGGTGTTGCCAAGAATCCAAACTGGGAATGGAAGTTCAACTGTAAAATAAATCTCACATATGTAATTCTTGCACACTATAATAAGTATTTACAGTGAACTTTTCTGTTTTATTTAACGCGTTCCTATGTAATTATTATTTTAAGCAGGTTAAATGTATTATTATTGCAGACTGACACGAAAGTAACAAGAAAAAAATCCCTTAGTAGTGAAGCATGCCAAGAATCCGAACAGGGAACAGAAACTATTATGGAATAAATCTCAGGTAAGAAATTCCTACACTATATAATAAAGAAACGTCTAAAATAAAAATGTTTGTTTTATCTATCTGATCCCTTTTTAAATTATTATATTAACGAGGTTTTCTTTTTATTTTTTTAACGCTTACAGATCGTCAAGAATATCCCATTAGTAGTGAGGCATGCTAAGAATCCGAACGGGGACCTGAAGATCCACTTAAAATAAATCTTCCATATATATAATTCCTGCGCAGTACAGTAAGTATTTAAATGAACTGTTTTGTTTTAATACATATAGGAAGGAGATATATATGTCATTAACAGATCAATTTTAAAGGTAATTCTTTTTTTGAGCTTGTATATACGGGGGGTTTTTCAAAAGTCTCCGACACTACTCTGTGGAGAAGTCCCTAATTGAGCTGCAAAAAAAATCAGCATTTGATTCGTTATGAAATTCTTTATTTCTCGATATAATCGCCATTATTATTTAAACATTTTTCGTAACAATAAACGTGTTTTTCTATGCCGAATTGGTGCTGCTGCGGTTTCTAACTTTTGTAACTAGTTTGTCAGGTTGTTCTTGAGTTTATCATCATTGTTGAATCATTGTGTACCGAAGAATAACCATTTCCATTTTTCAATACGCTGGAGCGTCGCGCGAGAGCAATGAGGCCGTATTTTTCAACTCGTGTATTTTTTTACTGGAAAAATTTTCCGTAACGGGCTAACGAATAACTGCACCTTGTTCAGAAAAATCGGACGTACACTGTAGCGGTAATACCATGGCTAAACGAACAGTGACGGCGTGCTATTTGAATTAAAACCTTGAAAAAATATTACCAGTTGCTCGCACAACCGTTTCGAATGTAATGTATTGTTCATCTCGCCAGTGCTACCACAAGCTGAGATCTGAAAGCGTGGTGGAGACTTGAAACACCCCTCGTACCTTTCTTATATTACTTATCATAATCATTGATAAAGAGTAATTATTAATAATTTTGAATAACGCTTTTAATAAGTAGATTGTATGTAAAACTTTCTATTTTTAGGTTTCATCCTGCGTTTTATCCAGTTTAAAATAAATGAACGGAGGGTTTATGAAATGCCGTATGGTCATTAAACCCAATGATGGGAAATTCCCAAACCTGCATTCTTGCAGGCGGGGACCGAATGTGCGCCGGTATAAGCAAACACCTTAATCTTTCGATTAAGCAAGGGCATTGCTGTGTCCTTGGAATAAGAAATTATTCCTAAAATCGGTGTGCAACAATTCTGGTGCTGTCTTCATAGATTATTTGCAATGATTATGTTGGAGTTGCCAAAAAAATCCAATGAGAGATCTGAAGATCCATTATAAAATTCAGTCCATGTATGTAATTATTATTTAGTATAATTTTTTACGATGAACTTTTTTATTTTATTTAATTAATCTCTATGTAATTGATTGTTTAGCTAGATTACATTTATTATTATTATTATTATAGGCTAACAAGAAAATAATCCTTTAGTAGTGAAGCATGCTGAGAATCCAAACAGGGAATAGAAGCTCTATTATGGAATAAATCACAGGTATTAAATTTCTACACTACTTAATAAAGGGGTCTTTACAATAAAAATTTTTGTTTTATTTAAATCGTCTTTTTTAAAATTATTTTAACAAGATGTTTTTTTTGTATTAGTTATAGACTAGCAAGAAAGCAATCCCTTAGTAGTGAAGCATGCTAAGAATCCGAACAGGGATCTGATGTTCTATTATGGAATAAATCTCATGTATGTCATTATTCTTATACTGCATAATAAAGAATTGTTTACAATATTTTTTTTTTTTTTTATTTAATTAATTTTCTGTAAATTATTATTTTAACCAGGCTACGTGTTCTTTATTAATTATGGCCTGGTTACTACATGCGTTTGCCAAAAAAGCCTGAGGGGGCAAGGCAGGAACCTCCACGTGGTGCCTCTGGACAGCAAATGTATAATAGAAGGAAGAATTTTATAAATTTCATTGAATTAAAGCTGACCAATCCTGCCACCATAAACATATTTAAAGAAAAAAAGCAAGTAAATAATTTTTCACATTCATTTTGAAATGATATTGATACGGATTCGGTATTTACGGCGCTATCTAGCGATAAGGTTGAGCTAGAAATTATCCTGTGATGAAAATGATTAATTTTCGATCTGGCTAGAAAAGTCGCCGTTAGTTATCGTTTGCTCGCATAACCATGTAAAATAATTTTGCGCTTTCCGTATATCTCTGGTCTCTGTCAGCAGGAGTAATATCGCTCGGCAGTTTCCGTAACCGTTTATAGTAGTTATGGCAGCTTTTATGTACAATTTTGTTCTTCTAGTCGCCGTACCGTCGTTAACGATGAAGATTTCAATGAACCACCGTTTTATAATTCTTAGTTGTGGTTTTGTGATTTTTTTTTTTTTTTATTGCCGGATACTAGTCACTTGCATTCGGATTGAAATACACGCATCTACTACTTTAATTTTCATGTATGTTGATTTGGTCATCCGTAACCGCTAATAACACTCAGTTGTGTTCGGATGACGCATCTCCGGAAAGTGTGCCGCGTCCTCGTGGTGGTGATTAAAAAGTTTTCATTTTCATATTTTTTTTGTTTAAATCTAAAGAAGTACCTAATGCTCATCCCTGACCTATTCGTGTTACGGGTCAGTCAATAAGTCCGGGACTCCGCATATTCAAAGTCTCGAATTAGGGACCCACAGAAAACACCGCGGGAAAAGAAAATTCCCATTAACCCGTATTGAGAATCCGGAAGAGGAAGGATTTGTTTCAATATAAATTGCTTTTAAAAAATTAAGAATAAACGTTTATTTATTCACCTTTAGTATGATAACTACAGATCTAGATTCAAAATATAATTTGAGGTACATTGTTTAATTATTTTTTTTATTTATTTATATTTATGTTTTATTTGCAGATTTCGTATGGCCCGCCGCACTGTTGTTTGAGTCCATTTGTGATGTGAATTGCTGCTGTTTATTATTAAATTAGACATATATATATATATATATATTTTATTGTAATTTTAAGTCACAGTTGTAACTTACTGTAACTCAAAAATCTCACGTTTGCTAAATGTGTAATTTATTGTAATTTATTTTTTCTACGGATTTATACTAAAATAATTATTTATGTATTACACTATTGTAACAACTTGAAGCATTTCAAAACTTTTTTACAACAAACATTTTATTCACTTTTGAAAATTTTATTATTTCATTAATTTTACACTGTAGATCATTTAATTGTATTTAATTTCAGAATATGTTTTTTACATTTATTCTGTATTTTGTTAATGATTTCTATGTCTACTGTATTTCTTAGTAGAAAATGTGTGTGTACTACAAATCTCCAGTTTATTCTTGTGATTCAACTGTGTATTATATATCTTAAAAAAAAAGGTCAATCAAGCATGATGTTTCATGGGCTAAGAATTCTGTATATTAAGTTAAAGATAACTATGATTTACATTTACATAATGTTAAATTCAAACCAAAAAAGTCTGATTTTTCGTGCCGCAAAGAGGGATAAACGCGCTTTTTTAGCCTTTTTTCCGATTTTGAAAATTTCAATAAGAAAACGGAATATGGTTTCATTTCAACAAATAGTGAACTTCTTATCAATATATCATGCCAGGGGGGAAAATATTTTTTTCAAAAATGTCAAGTTTAGGCGCCTAGGGGGCCTAAAATCAAGCTGTAACTTCGACTATAGTTTTCTTATAAGCCGGTTCCTTATTCATATATTTGAAATATGTTTTGGTTTTCCCAACTTTTTTATTTGAGATATTACTTATGTGAACATCCTTTTTTTTTGTTGTTGTTTTTGCCCCAAAAGGAAGAGTTTAAATTATTTTTTAACCATAAATTTTTGGTTTTATGAAAGAACTTTTGCGTTTTGTTTTATATTTCGAATTTAACTTTTGAAGGGTTATCTGGTGATGAATTATTCATTTTTAAATGATTTTTGAGGTTGTTTTAAATTCCATGTAAGTTCTTAGAGGTTTTTTGTTTTATGCTATCCGGAGTAATCGACTACCTTGAAATAATATATTGTCTTAAAGAGAAGTTTAATTGTAATTTTTGACCCAATTTTGAAGTTTACAAGTCATACTGTTCGTGAGGTATTGATTTTTATTTTGTTTTCTATTCTGCATTTTCTTAAATAAAATAAGTGTTCTCTGTCCTTGAAATAGTTTATAATAACGTGTAGGAATTAATTTTTATATAATGGTTAATATTTTTATAATATAAAATATCCATGTATTATGTACAATCATAAATTCTATTTGTTATATAAAAATTTGGTGTTGCAGTAAAAAACAGTTATAGTAAATAATAGCGTCGAACAGGCTATAAGAAAGGAGTATTGCTCTAAGTGGAATAAGTGCATAAAACTATAGGTTAATTTTTATCCAATATTGCAACCAAAATTTGTTATTAAAGTAATAAATTATGGCTTATAATGACATGGCTAAACATGTGATTTTAAAAGTTTTTATAGATGAATTTAACTAAAATCGTCATTCAATTTTTTTTTTTCTTAAAAAAGGAAAAAAGCCGACAAAAGACTGATACCAGCACTAAGTAACAAGTCATCAGATTTTGGTGAAATACAATCAGCCATATTAATGTTCGGTCACGGCGTTATAGAACAAATGAACGCACCAGATAAAAATAAAGTTTTATGAGTAATTTTTTTAACGAATTATGATTTTTTTTTTTACATACATGTATTTAGAGGATTTTTCTTCGTGTTATTTAATTTAAAACATTACAAATAAAGTTTTATTTCCATCTGTTTGTGCGTTCATTTGTACCACAACGCCGTGGACGAATATTAATGTGCTTGACTGTATATTATGGTGCTATCATTCCTGATAGTTCGTAAATGCGGCTTCTCCACACTATTCCAGTGTTACGGCTTTAACAAGAAGCAAAAGGACAAAGAAACTATTCAAGCTAAAAAAGCTATCTCACGGCGGCTCGGACCGCCGTATCCTCCTAAATTATCAACCTCATCTGGAGGCTCGCGTAATTGACACGAATAAATTCAATTGTTAATCAAATAAAATGTATATATTCACATAATTAGACAACGCGTAGTTACTCGATGACAAAAGTATTTTGCTACTAAGATCAGATAATCAGAGCATAAAACAAGGATAAGCAACGAGAAACAAAAAAAAATAAATATTTACAAAAATTCTTCAACTCTTGTTAATTACTACGACGACGGGCAATAAATTTAATTCGAGTGTTATTATGAGCTCGCCGACCACGCAATCGCTTTATCAACGGTAACCGTGTAACCAGGGGCGTAGCGTCAATGGAAGCGATGGAAGCGCCGCTTCCTCTAAAAAATCAGTAGGAAATTGTTTTTTTTGCATTTGCGAAAAAAATACAAACCTCCGAAATAAAATGAAGTAACTTGCTGAATTTAAGTGCAAAAATTAAAAATTACTAGAAAAAAAGAAGCACTAGATGAAAGAGCACCTGCAACAGCGAGTGACAGAAAAAGTTGTACGCTTACTATCTCACGTTACTACTGCCTAGAGTTGCCTCCAAACGATCTACTGCGTGTCGATGATGGAAAAAGGTTGCGCACGTATATTCAATTTGGAAGCGCCAGATTGTGTCGCTTCCAGATCACATCATTGGCACGAATTTTTATCCCGTGCATTGGGAATAAAGAAAAAATGCGCGCGCATAGTCAGTCTGGAAGCCTTATCCGTGATGTTTCAGTCTGGTAAAATGCAAACATTTTCGAAATTGGGGCTACATACAATCATTGAAACACTTCCACTGATTAGTTTTAGTTCATTAAGTAATCAAGAAAAAATTAAATATTATTCAAAATAATAAAACAACGCCTAGTTTAGAAAATTTTAGTACAAAATCAAAAGGCGTGTAAAATATTCTCTTCCAAAATTTATCAAACTTCTCTATGTATGTAAAATATTTAACTCCCATTTTCAAACAAATTTATGCGCAACAATGCCCCATGGTTATGCGGTTGTGAGAAGATAAAAAATTGTTCTGTTAGGCTTGCCTTTTATTTAAGCGAGAAAAAAAAATGTATGGAATGCAAATGGTTTTGACTTGATTCAGTTATTGGGAAAAACAAAGCTATCACAAAAAAGCTAATAAACATGTCTAATAATAGGTTTAATGATGTAACAAAAATTAAAATTTTTAAATCTCTTCAATACAAATTTTTTTTTAAATTTTCTGGAAGAATACTTTAAATTTAACACAGAATTACGGAAACTTTTTCGATCTTGCAAGTTTGAAGTGTACTTTCAAGATACTAACATATATTTAAGGGCACTGCGGTGCATTTTATACTTGACCGCTTCAGAACTAACATGTTTTTCAAGAAGTATGTACAAGCTTTGTCTCATTTAATAACCATAATTCCAGCAACCACTTCGTCTGCAGAAAGATTGTTGTCAGCAGTAAATCTAATAAAAACATTTTTAAGAAATACACAAGGTCGGGAGTAACTATCTTCGTTAGCTTTTTCTTGGTATTGAAAAAGAATTATAAAACATTAGGAAACGACCATCTTTTTGTGATGATGTAATAGACACTTTCGCAAATAAGAACCGGAAAATTGAATTAATTTACAAAAAGTGAGACATTTCGTTCCTCTTAATTCATTTTTAATTCTGCTCTGTATTTAACCGAATTTTACGCATGTTTATTTTTATGTTAAAAAAAATATTTTATTGGGGCGCTTCCTCAATTCTGAAAATCACGCTACGCCACTGCATGTGACTAAAAATGATTCAATCGCCGACGAACCGAAAGTGTTGCTAAAACCCTGGTAGTAAATCAGCCGTCGGTACTGCCCGACCAGTCACACTGACACTTCATCGCGCACACTCTCACATTTATTCTTACATGCGTAATTTTGCAAAATAACGTTGCTTACAGCCGGGCAGTATCTTCATGCCTAACCTTTGTTTATTTACGTTATATATCTTGATAATGTTGGTGCAGCATTGGAATAAGATTCCATCTTCTCAACCGTTCGAACCATCCAATATGAATTACGTTACTTTACTTGTTTCGAATTTTACTCGAAAGATACACACGAAAGACTGTGCCGTGTACAGATCTAAAAACAAGATTAAAATATACAATTCCGTTCTCGTTTTTCATTTCTCACAGCATAGTAAAACCAGAATTTTAAAAAGAAAAATCAGAATTTTATTTATGTTACACCATAGTAGGATCATGACAATATAGAACCTTTTTTTTATAAAAATCATTAAATTTTTATATTAAATTAACTTGGATGGTTACAGCTTTCTTACTATTATAATAAAATACAATTATGAATAGACTGATTCAATTCCAGACTAAATTTGCATTTCATATTAAGTAATTTCCACTTTATTGGTATTTTTTTGTTTTATGTATACATATGTGGCTAGTGCGAAGTTCACAAGCATATTTCATTTCACCTCCATCATTAAAGCGAATTTTGTTTAGTATGTTTCATCAGGAAGTTCCTTCAATAAAAAATATTTTTGCGATATGCATAAATGTAAGATACTACTCGTTACAGAAAAAAACTTGTTATTTTACGTTTAGAAAATGAGAAGTCCATTAAAATTAAATAAAATAGTCCAACGTTCTTTATACCAAAATTTTAAATTTAAAAAAAAAAAAACGAAAAGAAAAGGTAAAACAGAATAAAGGAAAATTGGTTGAAGTAAATGTACTGAATTTTAAAAACAATTTTATATGGTTCAATTTCAATAAAGCATTAGTGTTCATACTAGTGAACTAAATTTTACAGAATAAACCAACAAATATGCTGAAAAACTAGATATATGTGTATAGTTCATCTTCATAAATACAGCAGTTTTTTAATTGCCATTGTATTGCCTCTTCAAAAACAACTGCAGAAGCAATTGGTATTCCGAATGAAATTTTAAAAAATTGATTAGTGTTCAACTTCAATTTGTTTTGAAATGTTATGCACAAACAATTCAGACTCAGAAAAGTGTTTATAGAATTTTGAGATTCCAACTCACTCTTTCCATACAATTATTAGTTTAATCAGTTAAAACTTGTTCTACATATGTTTCATAAAAGTTTATATCAGAGTAATCATTCAGTAACAGTAAATTTTCAAATTAAACGTGCGCTTTATTTATTCAGGCATAATGATGAACCACTTAAAAATGTTTATCTATCTCTACTTAGTTTCTTATTCAAAAATAATATAAAACTATTGAATTTGATATTTTACATTACATACAAATTGTTTATATATATAAAAATCATTTGTAAAATTTGTATTCGGCATAATAACATTATGACTACTTTCTTATTTCATACATTTACTTTCTCTACTTAAAACATTTAGAATTGAAAACTGTTTTATTAAGTTATGTAATTTTCAATCTTCCTGTTTTCAGTAATTCATAATATATTTAATTGAAATCAATGTTTTAAAAAAATTTACTCAGAATTGAGGAATTTATGTTTAAAATTATCCAATAATATAGATATATCATTTCCTTCAAAAGTTGCAATTCAATTTCTATTTCCATTTAATAGATAATTTTTCTAAATAGTTCTACATAAAATGAACTCTCGCATTATAATTTCATTATGCAATAAATAACATATTTTTCAAATTTGTTCTACATATTACTGTTAATCATTTTTAAATTTCTTACGGTGTGCAGAAACCCATATACATATTTAAAAAACTAAAATTTATTTTCACGAATTAATATTTTGCCGTCAGTTTTTGTGTTTTTTAAAAACAAAAGCAATTTAAAATATATTTATTTGATTAACAATTTTATTGTATCTAATAATTGCTCAATAAATTAAATTATATATATATATATACACATATATATATATAGAGAGAGAGAGACATATATAAAAATAATTAGTAAATATAAAATATTAATTAATAATTGTAAAAATAATATTTTTTATTATATTTTAAGTATATTTTTAATATTTAACACTAATTTTGATGAAAAATAGTTAATTTGTGTAATTCACATTAAAAGCCTATAAAAACAATGACGTATGACCAATTCTTTCCATTTTTTCACCTAACTTCCAGCTTTTTAGACGATTGTTTCACTCCGAGGTGAACATTACAGTTAGCTTTCCCAAGAATAAACAAAACTGTTTGACCAGTGGAGCAGGATACTGGTGATTATAGCTACACAGATAGTAAAGAAGAAATTGGACACCAGAGATGAGTGCACTATGTGGGAAACTATTCTACACAGAAATCTAGTTTTTGCAAAGACGCTACTTTTTATGAGTATATTGATTTAGAGCAGCAGTGAGTAATTTCAAATGTATTTTATTGTATACCTGTAGCGCTGTGACGTGTGGCATATTTGTTATTTACTAAACATAAATGCTACGGAAGATGCTAAATACAGATGGCTTCAGCAACCATGACGTCACATACCGTGTATCATATTAAATACATCGGATCAGAAAGTAACATCGAGGTTTGAAGTTGTAAATGAAGAAAATAAGACATGAACGTTTATTTCTTTGTAAACTTGACATATAATATTCGTAATTTAAAAAGGTAACATCAAATAAACGCATTATCGAAGTAAAAAGGTGTTTATATATATGATTAGTAGAAAAAACTTTATTATAGCTGATTTTTAGTTTATAGCATTATAAGTTTTCGTTTTAATTTTACTTTTACATGTTGAAGTTAAAAGTAATTGTTTTTTAGTTATTTAAAACTTTACATGTTTCAGAAGCAAAAGTATTACTCCCAACCCATAATCAATGAAAAAATTGTGAAGTTTGATATGTAAACAAATATAAATTCATGTGAATATGTAATAAATTAAAATATAAGCATTAATAACTTTTTAAACTGCCATCTGATGACAACAATAATTAACAAATGTCAACTGGTGCTTTATTATCCCCAACACATCAAAGCAGAGGTAAATCTACGAAGAAAATTGAGGAAGCAGTGGCAAATATTCAGAAACCCTGCGCATAAAACTGCATTGAACAAACAGATAAAACTCGTTAAACGTTTGTTGCAGGATTTAAAGAATAAATCACTCAATAAGCAACTAATCAATTTAACACCTCTAGCGCAACATAATTTCTCTTTGTGGAAAGCTGCCCGGAACCTTAAAGGACCAAAACCATCTGTTTGCCCTATAAAGAAACCGGATCGTAGCTGGGCTCGTGCCGATATTGAAAAAGCGGAACTGTTCGGCGAATATTTTTCCAATATATTTAAGTCACATCCTGTTGATACATTGTTAATTTCTGATTCCTGTTGTCAAGATGTCTCAAAACCTATGAAATTGACCTCACCAGGTGAAATTAACAGTATAATACGGACAATGAACCCTAACAAAGCACCAGGTTATGATTTAATAACAGTAAAAATTTTAAAGGAATTGCCAAAAAAAGGACTGGTGTTACTAGCGTATATATTTAATGCAATGCTGCGATTAACATATTTTCCAATACAACTAAAATTGTCGCAAATTGTTGTAGTTCAAAAACCACAAAAACCTCCAACAGAACCATCATCATATCGCCCCAATTTCAATTTTGCTAGTACTTTCTAAATTATACGAAAAATTACTGTTAAAAAGAATAATGCCAATAGATGAATACAAAGAGATAATACCTGAACACCAGTTTGGCTTCCGAGCAAAACATAGTACAATAGAACAGGTACATCGGATTGTTCATCAAATTGAAAAATCCCTGGATGGAAAGATGGTTTGCGATACCGTATTTTTAGATATAAGCCAAGCATTCGATCGAGTTTGGCACGATGGTCTATTGCAAAAACTTCGACGTCATTTTCCCTATCAACTAGCTGAATTATTCCGGTCGTATTTAAACGAAAGATATTTCTACATTAAATATGGTGATGACGAATCAAGTATATATCCGGTTCGAGCAGGAGTTCCTCAGCGGAGTGTACTTGGACCGCTTCTCTACCTTATCTACACGGCGGATATTCCTATTACATCGCACGTTGATATAGCAACTTTCACTGATGACTCAGCGATCTTGTGTTCAAATAAATGTCCAAAAGTTGTGCGTAAAAACCTGCAGACAGCAGTCAATAAAGTAACATCTTGGTGCAAATTATGGAAAATAAAGATTAATGAAGGTAAATCATCTCGAGTAGTTTTCACTAACCGAAGAATCGATTCATCCGGAAATATAATGATGAATGGTGTGGAGATCCCTCAGAAAGAAGATGTAAAGTATCTTGGTATTCACCTCGACAAACGCTTGACTTGGAGGAAGCACATTACAACAAAGCGAAATGAGTTGAACATCAAGCTGCGGCAACTGTACTGGCTGTTGGGTCATAATCTCTTATTTGTAATTTATACAAAAGAAAAAACTTGTTAATTTAATTAAGATACAGAAACAATGTTAATTTTAATACATAAACAGTAAATAAAAGTTGAAAATCGATTATTATAATATTAAGTTACGAGTTATTTTATACCAACATATTTTATTTTTAAACGTAAAGTAGATTTCCTGGTTGAATAAAACATTCTGCAAATGCTGCAAACTGCTATTTTTATTTTAACCCTTTCAGTCACGCTCTGCCAATTTTTAAGTGAAAAATCTGAAATTTTACATACTTACTAATTTGGGCCTGTTGATCATTTTGCACTTTTCAAAAAAATTTTACCTCTTATCATTCCCGAGAAAAAATGTGTCCCATATATGGTACATTGTGACTTTGTGGAATAAAAATAAAGAATAAAAAATTTCGGTTCCACTTTCCATAATGCATGAAATAAAAATACAAACAAAACATATTTTATTAATGTGCTTAAAAAAACATGGTCAAAGTAAATATGTACAAAAATTTTATTATTTCGTTAAAATTATTAAAAATAACATGAACAAATATACATATAAAAATGACTTATTATATATAAATAACGAAAAATATTACAAGGAAGAGAGTACATAAAGATTACTTGTTATGATAAAAATAAAAACAATTCCTATTCTTAAGAAAACATAAATGGACTTTACATTTACAACAATATACGTACGTCTTCTGTGAACAACCTTCCATTTTACACCTACTTCTTTCAGTTTTGTCATCGTATTTAGCATAATGATCATACTCATCAAATCTCACTTCATTTTGGGGACGGATTTCACAAATACGAGAGGGTCCAGGGGTCAGTTCTGAACTAACAGAAGGCCGACCTTTTGGTTTGGACATTGGAGAAAGGATTAGCCCTTCTGCAACATGGTGCCTGAAGTGCAGTAAATCTAATATTTTATTCTGGCGAACACCTAATTCTGCAGCTTTTTCTTTGTACTCCAGCCAAGAATTGATCAGAGCTAAATCCAACGCATGTGTTATCATGCGAATGGTCCATTTTCGCGATCGTACATAAGACCGATATAAGCTTGCTAGAAAATTTAATTTATCAACTCCGCCCATGTTTGAATTATATAATGAAATACATTCTGGTCGTGGTACCCAAATGTGTTTCTTGTTTTTTTTATCCCATCTCTTACAGAGATCAGTATTGCCGATTCCCATATAATTGGATGCCATCACTATTGATTTGTTGTCATACCAGGTGGTAAGAATAACCTGGCCATCTGCACTTACCACATTATCACAAGAGCCGCGACCATTTTGTTTCAACTTTTTTTCAGAAAGTAATGGCGGACTAAAAAATCGATTAAGTCTCGCTGTGCCAATAGCGTAAATCTGCTTATTGTGTAAACACTGCAATAAATGGTATGAATTGAAATAGTTATCGAAAAATAACCTATGATTTACACCTATTCGTTCAGATAAATGAAGTACAGTGGCAGATGTTATACCTAACATCTTGTATTTATCATTTACCTCAGTGGTAGACCCTTGATATATAATAAAATCATATATTTTTCCACTTTGCCCATTTAGAAAGTATATTTTTACTCCCCACTTATTAGGCTTATTTTTAATGTATTGTTTTATGTTTAGCTGCCCCTTGAATGGAACGATCTGTTCATCAATGCATAAGTTGCATTCTAATGGCAATGCATTACAGACTTTTTTCAGCTGATCATATACAGGTCGAACTTTCCATAATCGATCATTACCGGTTCGTTCACTGGATATATCTGCCACGTGAAGAGCGTTTCTCAATTTAGAAAATCTATTGAACGGCATATTATCTTTGACCATTGGAATTCCCATGCGGCTATCCCAGTACATTCGTGCCCTAGGATAATTTAGATTCCCCATTACAATATGCAAGGCAAACAGTTTTTTCATTTCACTCATATTTGTAGATTGAAATCTGGAAATATTTTTATATGTGGCATATTTGTTTGTCATATCTGCCGCTAATGTAAATAATTTATTAGTAAAATATTTGGCAAATATTTCATTTGGTGAAGGTAAGCTAACTGTCGCCAATGGTTCTTGAAAATACCAGTCAATACTTGGCGAAATAAATGTAACATTTGTTCTCCATTTGATGTTGGTTTTTTTAGTGAGTTCATTATTCCTGGCAAAGTCCTCCTGAAGTTCAAGAACATTTTCATCTTTACAAGTACTTATTTCTTCACCAGTATTTACTTCTTCCTCAATAACATACTGTTCCAGATCTTCCATATTTGCTATATCGACAAACATAAATTATTTCTATATTGTATGGTATCAAAACAACACGTGACTTTTTTTAGTACAAATAGCAGTAAACGAAGAGTAAAATATTTACCTAATTCATTTTCATACCCATCTTCAGAATCAGATCCAATTATAGAGGTGTCATCGTTCATCAAAATTTCAAATATTTCTTCATCAGCCAATGCCATTTTACCTTTTTACAAATAAAACATAAATTATAGTTTTATACATCTCAAGAATTCATATTATATACATTATGAATACAAAATATTGTCTTGTATTGGTATTTATCAGACAGAAAAATATACCCAACATTATGTATAACAGATATAAAATGTTTACTTTACTAAATTATCATGCATAAACATTAAAAGAGAAACAAAATGCTCAATTTATTAACAAATTATCATGTATATGCATTATAAGTGTGAATCCCTCATTTAAATGACAAAAAGTGCATTTTGTGGATAGCACTTACATTTTATCCATGAAGTACCGTTGTACCATATATGGGACATAGTATTTCAAAAAAATCCTACAAGCTAAATACTAATAATATATTTGTAATTATAACTGAAATTGATAGATTTAAATGTTACTTACCGATTTTAATAATTACTGTCTTTAAATATGTCCAAAAAATGATACTAATTTCTTGTCCAAAAATACTCTAATCGCGTATATTCTAAACAATCAAAAACATGTTCAGAATTCCTCTTTTCTTTTAGATTGCACAACATATAAACTTAAGATAAATAGTCTATGGTATATTTGGGTAATTTATGAAAATGGGACAATATGACTTCAAGCCAAAAATATAATAATTCTGTTCTTTTTTTGTCATTGAAAATGATGTACCGTATATGGGACACCATGACTGAAAGGGTTAAATTTCTGTCTAAATAATATCAAACAATCATAACTCATTTATAGGGTTCAGAAAGTTACCGTATAAAAATTAATTTAAATAATTGTTTTATAAAAAGTACACTAAATGAAATAAAAATTTATGACAATAACAAATTTTTAAGATGTGCCGCTAATGTTAATCTGAAAAAAATGTAAATCTATTTAATGTAACAATATAATGCAAATAGTATGTAACAAATGAAAAGTAATCTAATTAAACTTTTTTGCTATTATACGTTCAATTATACAATAAAATTCAAATGTATTATTAAAATTTGAACTAGTTCTAAAATTTTTGCAATTAGATAAAGGTCATCTTGCAAAAAAAAAAAAGGAATGTAATTAATTTTATAAAACGAAAAAACATTAATCAGATAATATTTACTTCAAACCTATTGCATTTTATAAACAACATTTCGTTATTGCATTAAAAATTTTTAAATAGTTCTGCTGCTAATATATGTAATTATAGTAAAAATATTGATTTTCTTCGTACATTATCTAAAATCATTTACGTATAAAATGTTTAGATACATAACAACCGTAACATACAAAAGAAAAAATATATTGTCGTTTCAAATCGTTGCATTTTCTTGATGATAAAGAAGTGTTTCTTATTCCTTTTAGTTCGTTTCCTGTATAAAATTAAGTAAGAAATGAAAGTATTTCACGTTTGTTGTGGGGTGCAAGGTAATTTTTCACATACTACATATTTGATATAAATAGTATAAGAAATCTTTTTTAACAAACGTGATTGAGTTTCATATTTACTATGAATCTAGGAGAAAGTGATTCAAAAGCAGAAACATTTTTAGACGCATTCATGGAAATAAACGGGTTATTCTGATATTTTTCCGATAATTTTTCAAAACCATGGTCTGGATAATATAAAAATACCGCACAAAAATGTTTACAAACTAAGCGAAATTTTTCAAAGTCATAATAGTTGCAAGATGGAACGTTAAAATTAATTACATAATGTAGTTTTAGATTTTCTTCACTTTTAACATAGAAAATATCATTATCTTTCTTTTTTTTGATTTTGTCAGAATGCATTTTCTGCAGATGTGTACCTTCGGTAAACGTTTTACATACGCCATAGGTCGCGGATATAAAAAAGCAGGTATATGAGGATCAATTTTTTTCCATTTCGAACTGAACTTGCTGTTTTTTTGGTAATATTTTTGATATGAATGTGGTAAAAATTTTTCTAGAATAACATTTAAAGCATCACTTAATGATTTGTCACCAGGGCCAATTCTAGACTCAATTTTTTTGGGTGGCGGGAGGGGAAGGATACGAAAATATATTTATAATTATACATACATAATTTCGGTCCATTTAATTCAAGCAATTATGATTTCGCGGACATTTCGGGGGCGGTGAACCCGACCGCCCCTCCGAACTACCCTGTTTGTCACTTGTCTGTATCAAAAAAGCAGTACTTTTTAACATGCGAATTTATCTCTCAATACCATTGTTATTTAATTATTTTTAATTAAATAGTCGTTATCATAAAAAAGCTTCCGTCCATTTGTGTTTAATTTTTAACCATTGGTTGGTGAAATAATCCTGAGTTCGAACATTATTTTTCCATGCAGAACTTCCTTTTAGAATCTGAACACGTTCTTCATAAGTTTATCAGAATTTTTAATTGAAGTTAAGAACTTATCGTCATTATGTTAAGTTTACAAAGAAATAGACGTTCATGTCTTATTTTCTTCATTTACAATTTCAAACCTCGATGTCATTTTCTGATCCGATGTATTTTATGTGATATACGGTATGTGACGTCATGGTTGCTGAAGCCATCTGTATTTAGCATCTTCCAAATACTACATGTGGTTTCATTTGCGGTTGATATTTGTTGAATAAAAATTCTATAGATGTTCAACTGTAAAAAGAATAAATAACTTAATTAACTACTGATTCTCTCGTTTAAATACTGATATAGCAAATTTGTACAGTTTTGTTTAGTAATTTCACACATAACACTGAAAATAAAAATGAATTCTGAAAAGTGATCTTGAGAACTTTTATTCCCATTGTATCCTTCTTGTTATTTCTTTATCTTCCTTTTCATTATTTGAGATTATTCCATTTGAATATTTTAACTTTCGTATCCTTCAGTGTTTTATTGACAGATATTTTCGGCCACTGTGCCGCCGTCGTTTGCTACGGTGTGCTCCGTAGCACGTACACATACTACCCATAATGTCGCTACCTGCCCCAATACAACCACAGCCTGTTGCTAGTAATAGCGGTGTTGTTAAGCGGAATGTAATTGATACTGCCAAGGCTAATACTGATAAGATGAGCCAACCTAACCGTTCTGACAATGCTGATTTGTGCGGTGATAACAAACCGGAACAAAGACATCGGCATAATGACAGTAAAATTAATCCAATCCGTTTAGAATTGTCCGACAACAACAATTGGAGCATAGTTAAAGGTAAAAAGAGAAGAAAGTACTATACTTCTGCCTCGTCAGATTCATCCCCGGCTATTGTCAAGCGTAATATTTTCGAATTTTTATCAATAGAAGACGAAAATGGAGAAGAAGAGGATAACGTAAATAAAGTAAATAATCAAATGCAGATTGATGACAGCATTAAATTAAACGACGAGAATACGGCTATAAACAACAGTAGAAACAACATAAACTCGCACTGTGAAAATGTCGCAGCTACCGATTCTTTTTCAAAAAACAGAAAGAGCGACAGTCCCGCCAATAAACAAAAAGCCGTTCCCCCCGTTTTAGTGAAGAATATTACAGGTATCAGAATGTTACGGAATGACTTAGCGACAGATACGGATATTAAATTTACCTTAAAATCAACGATTACTGGAGTAACGATTGCTCCGGAGAATGCCGAGAGTTATCATAAAATTGTTCACCTGCTACGAAGTAAAAACTATTTCTTCTTTACTTATCAATTATCAGAAGATAAACCATTTAGAGTGCTAATAAGGAACCTCCATCCATCTACGGACTTAACTGAAATCAAATCCGAAATTGAAAGGAAGGGTTTCAGTGTTCGTAACATCGTTAACGTAATTCATCCCAAAACTAAACTGCAGCTACCGATGCATTATGTAGACTTAAATCCTTCTCCTAAAAATGATGATATATTCTTTCTTACTGGCTTAATGTACGCGAAAGTCGAAGTTCAAGAAATTCGTAATAAACGTCAACCTATTCAATGCAAGAGATGTCAACTGTACGGGCACTCCTAAAATTACTGTAATTTACCCTTCCGCTGCGTTAAATGCGGCAATAGAAATAACACCAAAGACTGTAACAAAGAAGATTGCGCTAAGCCAATATGTGCGCTTTGTTAAGGAGATCATCCGGCTAACTACTGAGGTTGTCCGGAATATAAACGCCTAAATAAAGAAAAAGCAGAGCGCCTAGGTAAGCGACCTAACGATCATTTACTCTTCAATCAGCAGAATTTCCCATCGTTGGTACAAAATGCGGGAAGAGTAAATCCTTGGTTTAATGAGAGGCGAAAGGAGGTAAATAACGAAAATTTTAGCCCAAATTATGAAAATAGTAATGTTGGCGTAGAAAGCAGTAGCATTAAGATAATGGAGCAACTCTCAATGCGCATGGTTAGCGCGTTGGACAAATTAATGAACGATTTCAAACTACTAATAAATCCGCTCTTTAGTATTTTAAATAAACTATTGGATAAATTAAATTAATGACACTTAACATACAAGGAACCGTAATGATAACAAATAACTCACTGTTAATTATGCTATGGAACTGCAATGGGCTTATTCAGAAGAAGCAAGAGCTTGAATTATTTCTTTATAGACATAGAATAGATGTTGCTCTCATTTGTGAGACGCACTTGACATCTTCACACAGCTTTAGAATATCAGGTTATACTAGTTATCCCTCAACACACCCTGATGGCAGAGCGCATGGTGGCGTAACTGTACTAGTAAGATCGAGTTTAAATCACCTTAAAGTATATTCTGAAGCTACTTATGCATATCAGATTTCAGCTGTAAATATTAGAACCTCAAATTTTGACTTAGTAATTGCCAGCATATATTGTCACCCTAATATTATCTTACCTAAAGAAAGATTACTGCAATTAATCTTTGGCTTGGGACCTAGAGTCATTCTAGGTGGCGACTTTAATGCCAAACATCCAAGATGGAATTGTAATCGAACAAATCATCGAGGCAGAATGATAAACAATTTAATATCAAATTACAATCTTCAAATCTTAAGTCCCAACGAACCAACCTACTGGCCAACACACCCAAATAGATTGCCGAGCACACTTGATTTTTTCATCGCTAGAAACCTACATCATGTATATAATACTTGTAAAACGGTACCTGAACTAAGCTCAGACCACACTCCGTTATTAACATGCCTCTCAGTACAACCAATAATAAATGAAAAAACTAAACCATTATCAAACAAATATACAGATTGGATGAAATTTAAGAAATACATGGATCTGATTACGGACTTAAATATTAGATTAAAAACTAATGAGGATCTTGATGGAGCGGTTTCCGCATTAATTAAGAACATCCAAGATGCCTGTAAAACAGCCACTAAAACTCCAGCGTATAAAACTATTAAGGAAAAACACTTTAATGTTCCAGTAGAAATTAGAAAGTTAATACAAGCGACAAGAAGAGCACGTACTAGTTGGCAACATAATAAAACATTGACTGGTAAACAACTATACAATTCACTACAAAGGGAATTACGCAAAAATATACAGATATACAAGAATAATAGGTATGAAAACTTCTTTTCTCAATTAAATCCGCAAGATGACTCTATTTGGAAAACAACAAAATCTTTCCTAAAACAACATCCAAAGCAGTACCCGGTCAAAAAAGCAAATGGGGAATGGACCAAAACTGATGCTGATAAAGCTCAAACGTTTGCTGAGCATTTGGTACAAATATTTAAACCACACAATGATATACAGGATTCCGCACATGATAAACTAATAGAGAGACATATGGAGGCTCCTTTTCAACTCACATTGCCGACAAAGCTTATATCACCTAGAGAAGTACAGGCTAAAATTAAGATGCTGCGAGCCAAAAAGGCTCCAGGTTTCGATGAAATAACAGGTGAAATAATTAAAATGCTCCCATCGAAAACGATCACTTTAATTACTTATATATTTAACACGATTCTAAGAATTAGATATTACCCTGAAACTTGGAAAAGATCAATAATTTTGGTGATCTTAAAACCGGGAAAAAATCCAATACATCCTTCATCGTATAGGCCGATCAGTCTCTTAAGTGTGCTTTCTAAAATATTCAAAATGCTAATATACGATAGAATACTTTCGATAATAACAGAAAATAGGATTATTCCAAATCATCAGTTCGGTTTCCACGGAAGACACTCAACTGTTCACCGGGTACATAGGATAACAGACAAAATAGCAGCTACATTAGAAAAAGGAGAATACTGTAACGCCATTTTCCTGGATATTGAACAGGCTTTCGATCGCGTTTGGCATCAAGGATTACTATTTAAACTAAAACTAATTTTACCAAATGACTTATATGCAGTTATGGTATCATATTTGACAAACAGAAGTTTCAATGTCAAGATAAACTCATCATTATCTTTGTCAAATAACATAAAGGCATCAGTGCCACAAGGTAGTGTACTTGGCCCGCTCCTGTATTCCATCTACACAGCGGATGTGCCAGTACTAAGGACGACAGTAATCGCTACCTTTGCGGATGATATCTGTATTCTTGCTCGGCACAAAAATCCAGTGTACGCATCCTTGTTGACGCAGGAGCATTTAACCGTTATCCAGCAGTGGGCGCTTAAGTGGAAGATTAAACTAAACCACCAAAAAACCAGACAAGTAACTTTCACTCTAAACGTGCAAAACTGTCCCCCTAATACAATAAATAATCAGCGCATAATTCAAGAAAATCATATTAAATACCTAGGTATGATATTAGATCGAAGACTTACATGGAGAAGTCATATATCGTTCATCCGGCAAAAAATGGCTTCAAGAACTAAGGCTCTCAACAGCATAATAGGCAAAAAGTCACCAGTGAGCTTGAAATGCAAGAGGCTAGTTTATCTTTCAGTCATAGCGCCAGTCTGGAGATACGGATTAGAAGTATATGGAGCCACTGCGAAGAGTAACCTAAATAGGGTTCAACAGTTCCAATCGAAAACGTTGAGGCAATTGGTAGACGCACCGTACTATGTATCGAATCACACTCTACATACAGACTTAGATGTTCCATATGTAAACGATTTATACTTAAAACAATACAAACACTTTTATGAGGCTCTTCAACTCAATCAAAATCCAGAGGTATCGAACATCAGTCGCTGGGATCAGCCAAGGAGGCTCAAAAGAACATGGGCCGGTGACGCCCTAGGTGTCAGATGCGATAGATAACATCGTCGTTAATACCTCAGCCGTCGAACGAACAAAATCCAGCACTATAGTAAACAGTATTAGATATCAGAAGCAGAAGATAACTCCGCCACTAACATCTCGGACGTGAAAGGAATGAACTCCAAATTATAGTAATCAGTTTTTCCGATCGACTAATGCTTATGCTGCCACTGGGCAACTGAGCATGAAAAAAAATAAATAAATAAATAAAAAAAAAAAAAATAAATAAAATAATAGCCTCGTCAATTATGGTCTTAGGACCGGTGTGATGTAAAAAAAAAAAAAAAAAAAAAAAAATTTGTTTTTGTACTTCATTTGCATGTAAACATCGTTAACTTTATTTTGTTTTATAAATTATTTTCTTGTGTTTTTTAATTATTAATTACTTGATGCGTTTTTTCTGTTTTTTTTTTCAGCTCTGAAATTAATTTTTTATTATTATTAGCAAAGCTAATTACCTTTATTGTTTAACTGTTTATTTTACACCCAATATGACTTATTCATTCCAGTTTTATAATTTTCTTAGTATAATAATTCAACAATTTTGGTGGCAAAACATTTTCTTAATATGTATTACATTTGCTTTTCGAGTATCTGCTTTGTAATAATTTAATACCATATTTTTATTGCTAATCAAGTTTGTTATTAAACCTAAGCTTGATCATTAGCATTACACCTTTTGAATATTTTAATTATGCACTGCTGATTCATTCTATTAAAAATCTTGTTGTAGTTGATGAAGTATAAAACAATTTCCTTGTCTGAATATAAGACACTGCAAGTAATAACTTTAATTAGTCATAATGCGCTATTCGCACTTTTTGCAAATAAAAAATATATATCATATGCATTTGATCGCTTCTTTTGTAACGTGGTGTGTACCAGACTACTAAGAAATACAGCGTTGCCGAAATGAACTGCAGCAAATTTAAAGAACGGTATATTTCGCCAAAGTGTACATCAAGTATGAACGTCGCCGGAGTGATAAATAAACGTTGATCGCATAAAATTGACAGCCATATAGTTCGACATCGATATCAGAATAATCTTAAGTTTAACAGTAAAAAATAGACGTGTACATATGGCGAGTGAATGACAATTCTTATAGCACGGGGTAAAAAATTGTATGAAAAAATTAAATTAAAATTATGACGGAATTGTTCACAAAATTATTATTAAAATTATTATTTATCGAAAGTATTTACAAAATTGTTATTTATGAAACTATTATTTACAAATATTATTTATATAAAAAAATATTTATAGTTTTTTTGTAGTGTACACTTACAATCCCTCCCTTTGTAAAAAATTAAAAAAATGGAACATTAATTATTAAATAAAACGTACCGGAGGTTTAATACTCCTGCCAAATCTTGTGGTAACTTTCTCATGGAAGGATCGTGGGATGTGGTTATTCCGTTGTCGGTTCTGTACAGGTTGGTCATCACCACTAAATGGAAGTTCTTCGAAGTTTATCTGTAAATCTGGGTTCAAAGTCGGTGACGTTCTTAATATTCCCCTGGCTGAGGCTGGGGAAGTGACTCCTTGGTTATATTCGTTGCTATCTGTGGATGACGTTGTTGGGGAATTGTTATCTGGAGGTTCACTTCCTAGAAAGAATGCTGGAATCACACAGTCCATTGAGACTGTGCGTTGGTCCGTTCCATAATCTAGGGTGAGCACTTTTCCTTTACATTTCAGTACTCTAAATGGTCCAGTGTACGGCCGTTGTAGCGGGATGCGAGTTGCATCCTCTCGTACTAAAACATGTGTGCAGGTTACCAGTTCTGGTGCTACAAAGATTGGAGTCTTGCATTTATGCGTAAACAGTGCCGGCCGGAGTGTGTTCATAGCTGCTTGTAATGTGTGGACATATGATTCTGTGGCCTTGGTAACATCAATTTCTTCATCGTCCTGCCGAAGTAATCCACCTGGAATTGTAAGCTGAGTGCCAAACGCTAATTGCGCTGAGGAAACATTGGCATCTGATTTTATTGCTGTACGAAGTCCTAGTAAAACCAGTGGCAGTGAATCTAGCCAATCACCAGCAACGCACTTCAATGCTGTTTTCAGTGTTCGATGCCATCGTTCAAGTGCTCCATTGGCAATCGGATGATATGCTGTTGTTTTTATGTGGTCAACACCCAGAATCCTTGTCAGTTTGGTAAAAAGTATACTGGTGAATTGCCTGCCACAATCTGAAGTCAAACGGTGTGGTACTCCATAACGGGAAACCCATTCTCGAACAAAAATGGTAGCGATTGTATTTTCCGATATATATCAACCAAGGGTATGGCTTCCGGCCAGCGTGACCATCGATCAATGAATGTGCATAAGTATGTGAATCCTCTGGATTCGGGCAGCGGGCCCACAATATCGATATGGACATGTTGGAATTTCTGCGACTCTGGGAATTTTTCTAGTGGTAATTTTGTATGCCGGTTAACTTTTGACAGTTAACACAGTTGACATGCCTTGACCCAAATTCGGATGTCCTTCGTTGCATTCGGCCACCAGTATTGTGAAGTAATAGCTTTTACTGTGCTGTTTTGGCCACTGTGTGCTATGTTGTGGATGGAGTTAAAAATTTTTTGCCGAAGTCGTTCTGGTATGACTGGTCGTTGGATTCCCTGGAAAATGTCACAAAATATGTGGTTCCCATCTCGTTCTACTGTTATAAATGTGTGATTGCCATATCCATTTTGGCGCATCTGCTCGATCTCTACATCTCCATTCTGACTTGCTGCAATTTCTGAGAAGGAAGTTGATTGCAGAACTGCATTAACTGTTTCTACCCGACTCAGCGCATCTGCCACCACATTAGATTCACCTTTGATATATTCAAATCTGGGTGCATATTGGAGGATGAATTCGATTAATCTGGTACGACGGTCCAGCATTCTCTTTTTTCCTGTCTGCGGTCGTAGGAAAGTTAGTGGTTTGTGATCTGTGCGAATTGTAAAATCTTTACCTTCTAATTGATAGGTGAATTTTTCGATGGCCCGAGCGATTGCATATAGTTCCTTATCGTATGCACACCACTTCTCTTCTTGAGCTGGTGTAAGTCGTTCTGACAAGAATGCTAACGGCTGCCAACTGGATTCTGCTTGACAACGTTGTTCTAGGACGGCTCCAACTGCTATATCTGAAGCATCAGTTGTTAATCTGAGTTCTGCGTTAGAATCTGGGAAGACGAATTCCGCTGCTTTCTGTATTCCTATCTTTGCCTATTGATGAACTGCTAACAATTCCTCTGTCCAGGTGATTGGTGTTTTATCATTACGCCGAGGATGACCATGCAGTAGATTGGTAAGTGGTGATAGTGTTTGTGCTGTGTTGGGGTAACAATTACAATAAAAATTTAGAAAACCTAGCTGCATTCGGAGTTGTGCGATGGTTTTTGGTGGTTGTAGCAAACGAATAGCTTCCAGACGTTCCCTTGTTGGTCGAAAACCGCAGGCGCTGATATTGTATCCTAAAAAGTTGATATCTTCCTTCAAGAAATGACATTTGGCTATGTTGATGTGGAGGCTAGCTGCATCTAAACGTTCCAGTACTGCTCGCAAATGTGACATGTGTTCCTCTTCTGTTTTGCTGAAGATAAGGATGTCATCCAAATACACAAAAGTGTTGGGCAGGTCCTTCAGTACCTCATCTATAAATCGTTGCCAGGTCTTTGGGGCGTTCATGAGGCCAACCGGCATTCGTATATGTTCGTATAGTCCAAACGGGAGGACTATTGCTGTTTTTTCCTGGTCATTCTTGTTGACGGGAATGTATAGTACGCGCGAGTAATATCGATATTTGAGAAAATTTTGTTACCATGGAGCCCAGTAAAAGCATCTTCAAGACGTGGCATTGGGTATTCGTCTCGCTTGGTAACTGCATTTAATTGTCGGAAATCGCCGCTTAGTCGAATATTACCATCTTTCTTGGCTACCACTACAGCTGGAGAGCTCCATGCTCCTTTGGATGGTTGTAAGATACCAACTTTTACCATTGTATCCACTTCTTGTTTTGCTCGTTTCCAGATGTCTGGCCGGAGGCGTCGAGGTTTTGAGTGGATCGGTGGTCCAGCAGTTTCAGTGTGAAGTGTGACATTGTGTTTGATCGGTGGGAGCTCCTGTCGGGCTTGAGTGATTGCAGGAAACTCGCTCAGCAGCTGTGCAACGCTATTGTTGATGGATACTTCATGAATGTTGGAAGCTGTTGTAGTTCCTTCACTGGTTGGTACTGATGTGAGATTTCGACTGTCCAGCAAGCGTTTTCGTGTTAGATCTGGAATCAACTGAAATTTCACCAGGAAATCGGCTCCTAGAATCCCGTGTGGTACATCTGCTATTATCAATGTCCATTTGAACGTGCGTGTCAGACCCAATGATAGGTTAGTTTCAACTGAACCATATATTGTGATCGATTTCTTGTTGGCGCCTTCTAATCGAAAACCTGGGTCCAACCGTTCGTACTTTAGCTGTTTTCCAATATGTTCTGGTATAATCGAAACGTCTGAACCAGTGTCAATGAGGAATGTGCAGTGCAATTTTTGGTCCCAAACAAACATTCACTGCGACTTGGATTGTATCGAAACGGTCGCAGCCATCCTGTTTCGATGTTTTAGTTTAACTGTTGCAATTTCAGATCGAACATGCTGCATCCTTTTCGGCATTTCCGCGAATCCTTTCCAAACTTTCCATGGAAATAACATACGCCATCTTTGAAGAAGTTTTGACGCTCCCTCAGCCTGGGTCGGGATTGCGATTGAGGTCGTCTTCTTTCATCTGCTAGCTGCGTGCAGGCGCAGGTGGACTGAGTAGTTGGTGCTCCCGTCGCCATCTGCATGGTTAGCGTTTCGACCGTCTTGGTGAGTGAAGCAATAGCCGTATGTATCTCATTTATCTCCATCCGTAATTGACGCTGTTCCTGGATTTCTGCTATCTGGAAAGGCACGGTGGCTGAATTTGCAAGTGGATTCCGCATTGTAAGTCGATCAGTGTAGAGCAGGTCTGCTGTTTTCGCTGCGTCCTCCAGGTTTTTCTCAGACGTTATGCCAGTGACTAAACTTCGGATGGACTGATCTATATTCCTTAGCTGAACCAGCTGATTTTGTTAAGATCTCAATGGTAAGCACAAAGGGACTCATGGAAAGATAGAAAAAGAAAATTATTGAAGAAATAGAAGAACGTGATCGCTGCCAAAAGTATATCTAAGATTTGCCAAGTCAAATTAAGACCAATGTTAAAGTTAGACTGATAAGATTATAAGTTGATTAATTCTTAGAATAATTGGGAAATAGGTTGTTTAAAAATACAAAATTGTAATAAGTAATTATATCAAACCATTTGAGTTATAAGAGGAACAACCCCAGTGAGGAGAGGTTAGCATTCTAATCTCCTCCAATAAAAAGGGACATGTAGGAGCAAGCTATGAAAATAATAATTAGGAGAAACATAAACAAAAATAAGATGTAGAGAGTCAGCAATCTAGTAGAAGTTGAGATATGAACATAAGCAGGACTAGTTGAATCAGATGAGAGAGAAAGAGCAACGGGAATAAAAAGAGGGGTACTATTTCCGATTGCCGAACCTTCATAATCATCAGGCTCAGTTTGAACTAACTATGCTAAAACCTTTGATAGTAATATCTACAGAATCCTTAGTCAAGTCTTTGGAAGAAGATCGACAATAATTTGGTAGTGGTGCAATAAATTTTCTAATATATTTTTATTAGCTTTCAAGTTGTGGCAGTTCAACTATAGCATCTCAAGTTTCAAAAGCATAGTATTCAATTACTTAAGAAATATATGATATAAGAAGTAGAGCTGTAAAAAAGACACTCTGGCTCTAGCTATTAAGGGGTTAGGAGCAGTCAGAGGCACGAAAAAACAAGTGTTTTTAATATTTTTTTTTTTATCAGTAATTTTATTTATTTTATAAAAGTAACAATACTACATCATTATATCATGTTTCAACTTGATTTCACCCGAATTAAAAAAAAAAATAGTAATTATATAAAAAGTTATTGCTATATGTGTCGACCCCTGTTTCACAAGTAGCCCTTTGCGGTGACCACCATAACTTCTCAACAGTTCACTTAAAATCATTCAAATAAAAAAAAATTAGTATTTTAATAGTTAATTTAGTGCCTGATCGAAGCTTCTTTTTTCTTTTTTTTTTGAAAATAAACAAAATGGCGACCTCAGACAATTTACTCTCCAATTTTCCGAAAAAAAGCAACAGTAAATTGTTTATAAAAAATCGATTTTTTGGAGAAAAAAAAATACTTCGATCAGTCACTTAGTTTAACATATTTTAAAAAAGTTGTATAAATTTCATTCAAATCCACTGAGCGGTTTTTGAATGACAGTGGTCACCGACCTTCAAAACATAGTTTTGAGAAAAACGCGTTTAAAGTTTTACACACTCGATTTATGTATAGAAAGAGGAATCATTTGGTTACTTACACCGAGTCATCTATTACAGGGGCCATATAATAATTCTTCAGCCGACGATGTAGAAGCTTCCGAAATATCAATTTGCTGTTGTCTACGTTGCATTCTGCCTTCTCGAGTGTTATCGTTAGCGCGCTTATCTGCCACCTTTATACGCGCAACATCCGTTTTTTCGGCATACCGATGAGAATTAGGGCCACAATTAACTCCCAGTGTATTCATCAATAATGAATGTGTACCTTTATTAAACATACCAGTAGCAATGTATGCAGCAATCTGTACGATGGTATAACTAGTATTTATAGTTTTTGGGCATATTTTCCACGCTAGTTGATTAAACCTTTCATTATTGTTTTGATTAAATCCACCGACATATCTTGAGAGTAAGTTGTCACGACGCAGGTCGTTGTAAATTGGTTCGATCGCCCCTAAAACATCAGGAGGTAAGGAAGCAAAATCTTGAGTGTAAGTATCAAGTTCTCCATGCGCTTCAGAGCGCTGGTAAAAGCACCAGGAATCTTCGCCTTTTGGACATATATTGTGATTTGGATGGTCATCGGTTGAGCCATAGTGATAAAATGTCGCCACACTCCTCGTATTCAGTCGTATTTATTTTGTTCTTCCAATATTCACATTGTTTACAATATGCACTTTTAATATTTAAATCAAGAATTTTACCGATAAAATAACCAATTATAGAAGAAACTCCAAATGAAGATGTATATCCACGCTTGTGCCATGTTCCATCGCTAGATACAGTCAATTCATTCGTATCTTTATTTTCACTTGTTGACGTTGATTGCTTTCGTTCGTTCACGGCTTTTTTCAACAAAGATTCTGCGACAGCTGTACTACAATCTAATATTTGCTTCAATAATATTGTATAAGTGTTTTTATCTAAAAATGACGGCATGTCCATTAGACCACAAAACTTTCGCATTCCTTCAAATCCTATTCGTAAGTATTCTCATTACTAATATAAAACGTCTATTTATTTCATACGAATGTCCAACGAAAGAACAGGAAGAAACTAAAATTTTAAATCCCAGACCATCTTGCTGTTTAAAATTTAACATCTCCGTTGCACTTTTTACACTTAACAATACTTGAAATAGCATTAAATACCATAATAAAGTTAATAATTCTAAATTCAGTACTACTATCTTCGGGTACATCTTCTTTTCAGTGTGCTCCGTTTCAATTTTTTAGATGACGTATTGCTAATACTTTCATCACATCCTGCTGTTTTCGGATTGAAAACATTTTTTCTTTTAACCAGACGCGATTTACGAAAATTCTTACGAGCTCCAAAGTTCTCTCGAACCTTTTGCAGAATCACGTCCCATGATAAAAATTACTCGAAATAATTTTGTTTTAAACGCTCAACTATTGACTGCTCACTGCAACTACCACCGGCGGCATACTGATGACAAACAAATAAATTTCAGCACTTTTGCAATCTAAAATTTGTAAATGTATGTACGAGTGTATAATAACAAACAATCTATGACAATACAACCCGAAAAATCGGTTGTCTACTGCTGCCGCCAGCTACCCGCTCTCGAGCGTCAAAGAGCCCGTCGTTCATATCGTTGAATAACTCGAAAAGTATTCGTTGGATTCTCTTGAAATTTTCGGAGAATATTTTAAAAATATTATACTTTGAGAAAATGCAAAAAAAAAAAAAAAATCGTTTTTTTGAAAATTCTGACTGCCCATAACCCCTCTTAATGTGGTAAAAAAAATTGTAAAGACAACTATCTAAAGAAATTATAAACAAGTTCAGTCAAGCATGATGTTTCATGCGCTAAGGACCCTGTATGTTAACTTCAAGATAACTATAATTTAAATTTACATAATACAATATTCAAAATAAAGAAATCTGATTTTTGTGGCGCAAGAGAAGGAAAGACACATCATTTTTCACACTTTCTTGAACTTTTCATCGACTTCAAAAGTTTTATTGAGGAAATAAAATACGCTATATCGTTCCCGAAAAAAAAAAAAAACGATCTTTCCAATAATTATATTACATGCCTAGGGGGAAAAAAAAATATTTTTTTAAACGTTTGAGCTTTCAGGGCTTCGAGAGCCTAATTCTGAAGTTGGAAACCCGATGCTTCAAACTAGAGAAATATATATATATGGTGATGCGCATATTTTTAACTTTGTTCAAAATTTTTAGCTCTACATATAATTAATTTTTTGCACTTTTTTGAGCTTTTCGCCTACTACAAAAGTTTCGTTAAGGAAATGAAATACGGTTTCGTTCCCGACAAATAGCGATATTTGCAAGAAATATTTTTTTCAAAAATTTCAAGTTTCGCCCCTCCAAGGGAAGTCTGAATACAAAATTCGAAGCTCGGTTATAGTTTTCCGATAAAGCGATCCTTCATACATATTTTTGAGATACATTTCGGTTTCCCCAACTTCGACGCATAGTATAGAAATTTACCGGAGTCGCAAAAAATAAGCTAGAACACAAAAAAATTAATTATATGACAAAAACATGAAATAAAAAGTGTTTAAAATAATAAGTAAAACATGTGTGACTGTGATTGGACAAAATTTTTTTTTTCATCGATTCAAAATATTTATACAAAACAACTAGCGGATTGCTCACATTTATAATTTCATAACATTCGGAATTACAAATTAAACGGGTGTGTAGTAGTGATGGCCCAAAAATTGCAGCACTGCTTTTTTGGCATTGTTCCGACAAATGAGCGGTTGCGATTTGGGGCAGTGACCAGAAAAACACTGCTCACTGCTCCACTAGTTGCTATGATTATTGCTCCGACTATTGCTTCCAATACTGTTTCAGCAAACTATTGCTCCGACCACTGCTCCAGAGCAGCGAAAGGGCGACACGGTATTGTCACTTCTATTGAATGTTCCATTGCCTCTACTTATCCAGACGCACTATATACACACACACACACACATTAAAACTCTTAGCTATACAAAACATATGCCACTGCTAGCGCTGTATGTTTCTTTTAACCACACAAATTCCATCATAATCATGTTTTATCTTATTTTCCAAGAATTAAAATGAATGATACATGAACGATTTGGGATTTATCACAAACATTAACGTGTCCATGCTTTCTCCCACTATGTTTACATATGAGTGTTACTATTTTTTTTTCTTCATTGCTATTATAAATACGAAAAACTTCTGTTAAAAAAAAAAAAAAAAGAATCAAATTTTTAATATTAAACAATTTATTGTTTATCTTAAAATATTTAACTTCAATTTTAGTTTAAATTCTTAAAAGTTACCTAACATTAAGTAAAACGAGTAAATAAATATAGGAAACAACAAATTTTTAATTTTTTTCCCCCGCGCTTATAGACTGCTTATTGACTAAATTCTCCATCTCTACTTATTGCAAAAAAAATTACAGTAATAAAATTCTCCAGAACTGGAATAGCGCCTCTGGATAAAAATAAAGCAAATGCACGTTTTACTTGCTACCCTTAGTGAAAATATTAAATTATTAATATACTAGCAAATTTCGACCTCTGCACGATTTACATGAAAAAAAAAAAATTATTTTTCCGTTCTTTAAGAAATTAAAATTTTTTAAAAACATGAATTTTCCATGAATATAAAGTGTATTGTTCTCCGAAACATGCATGATAAAATTAAATTACTAATTATTTTTTAATAAATTCTGTAATAAATGTTTTATTGAATTATTAAGTAGAAGCATTGAATTTCGTTATTTTAAAATGCTTCTTCAAAGACAATTTTCTTACTCAATTTTTTCTTGGTCTACACGGGATTCTTATAATTTCATTGTAATTTAAATTTCGGAAGTATTTTAATGAAATCTATTTTTTAAATCAGAAACTACTAATAGATAGCGTAATATTAAACTGGGTAGTCAAATATTTTATATTTTTTTTTTGTTTTGTGTCAGTCAACATAGCCAACAACAATGGAGTAAAAATATTTTTGATTTATTTTTTTTTGTTAAGTCGTACTATTCTCCTGTCTTCCTCCTCGTTCGAGGTTATAAGAGTTGTTTCTCGTGGCTTTCCACAAGAAGATCCTGCCTTAGTCCTACTCTTTTTAATATCTATACTATTTCTGTTGTTTCTCTCTCTCTCTCTCTCTCTCTATGAACTTCTCTTTCTTATTTCCTGCTGATGACATTCTTCTATTTTCCTCATCCCGCGATATTGTAGATGCAAACGAAAAAGTCAATTCGTCTCTAGCTACTTTAGAACAATCTCTTTCTTCTTTGAACTTTTCTATTTCCTCTTTAAAATCTTCTTGTATTGCCTTTTCTCTTCATCTTTTTAATCCCGCTTCAGTCTCTGTGTCCTTAAATTTCAAAATTATCTCTCGTAGGAATTGCTTTTGCTATCTCGATGTATTCCTTGAAATGTCGTCTGTCCTTTTATGAACATATTAATTTCCTTTCCTCTTCTGTCCTTAAAAGATTGAACCTACTGAAAGCTATTTCCCCAACAAAATGGGGAGCCGATCCTTTTCTCCTCATTTCCTTATATAAGTCGATCATCCGTTCCAAATTCGATTACTGTTCCTTTATCTATGGCTTTTCCTCAAAATCTCTTCTTTCCAAGCTGGATATAATCCAAAATTCTTGTATTCGTCTTTGTCTTGGTGCTCTTAGAGATCTTATCGAATACCAGCAGTTCTCGCTGAGTCAAACTCATCTCCCCTTTTCATCCGCAGATCCTATTTAGGATATCGCTTCTTGTGTAAACGCGTACCGTTATCATCCTCTAGACTTATTCCTTCATACCTTACTATTCTGCAAAACTGGCGTTTTACTCCCAAGAAAATTCCAATCCTAGTCCACATTGCTTTGCGGCTGTTTTCACCCTGTACAATTTCTTATAATAATCTCTCTTACTTTTCTTTAAATTTTGCAGATCTCTCCAATCCTCCCAATGTCTTATACTTTCCATTGTCCTCCAAATCCCTTTTCCGTGCAAACAGTTATACAGGAATTCCATAGTTATATCGAATCCCGTTTTCCTTCCCATATGGCTATTTTTACGGATGGTTCAAAGGGGCCTAATGGAGTTGGAGCTTCTTTCATCCTTCCGAGCATTAATTTCTCCGAATCTTTTCGTCTCCCTTCCTTTTGTACTATCTTTACGGCCGAGTTAATGGCCTTTCTACGTTCCATAATTTATATTTCCTCCCATCGTTCTTCTTCTTAACATTTAATTATCTCCGACTCCATCCTTTTTATCCCTCCGTATTCGCTCCCTCATTCACACTTTTTTGCTCTCTTCATGCTATCCGCATTGATATGCTCCGGGTCCTATGTGGATAGAGGGTAATGAAATGGCAGATTCCTTGGCTCAGATTGCTGTATACTCTCGCTTTTTTCTCTCTAAAATTCCCGTTTCTAATTTACTCCCATTGTGTAAAATGTTTCATGTTATATTTTGGTCAGATTTTTTTACGTTTTTTCCTTTTCTAATCAACCTTCCTCTTAAATTTTTCCATCCAACCTAATCTTTCTAAACGGCCTTGGTTTTACGATTTTCCTTCGCTTCGCCGCTCCGTTATTGTCCCTATTATCCATTTACGTCTGAATCATACTCTTCTTCCTTCCTCACGTTATCGTTTTCATCTCGCTTCATCCCCTTAATTATCCTCTCCATCCTGACGATGAAGCCGTCGGTGATCCCGACCATATCTTCTTTGAATGTCCATCCTTCGTTAATATAATCTACACTTCTTTGTACTCTGACCTGTTATCACTTAAGAGCTCCCTAATTCTTATTGCGCTTCGTGTATATCTTATCGTTTCCGTCGATCTCCGTTGTTCCGATCCTCAGTTCTTTTATTCTATCAGTATTTGACACCGAGTCTACATTTAACTGATCCTTCTCCCTCATGTCGTTTCTGGGCGAAACTCCTTTGTTGACATGCCCAAAGAGGGGTTTATAAAAAAAAAAAAAAAAAAAAGCCCAGCAACTTACGAATTAGGCCACTATAACGGCCTTTTACAAATTTAAAGATATATAACGTGAAAACCACTAAATGATAAATACAAAATACAAATTTGGTTCAGAGTTAAGCCAATTAATGATATTTATATAGCACTTTATTCTTATAATTTTAAAAGTGAAAATAAACACCGCTTAATACGAAAGTTTAATATTTCGCAGAACAAAAAGAGTAGTACGTTTTTCATGAAATCGGACTGATAATCGGGTAATTTTGAACAAATATCTCACCATTGACGAAAATATTACAACTATTGCTACTTTAATCGACAACGTGATGTTATTTAAAATGTACAGAAAACATTGATATAAACGACAATGATGAATACCAGTGATGAATTCAGAAATCTGTTTTTGGGTGGCGGGGGAGAAATTTATGTTCTTGAGGCGGGGAGGAGGCAGAGATTTTTTTAATATTTTTACCGAGAAATTTTTTATGGGATATTCCTGAATAAAATCAAATATGTGAGACATGATTTATTACGTAATTTATAATAATGAAAAAGCAAGTGCGAACGATAAATTTCATGTAAAATAACCCCGATTATAAACAACAATGTTTTCTCAATTGGTTTTAAAATGATTAATTCTAATTGTAGCATTAAAGAACATCATATTATTGTGTAAAAACATTCTGATTGGTCATTATCTTTTTATAATAAACGAATACGCCGTGGTGTTTCAGCTGTTTTAAATGGGGACTTTTCTTGGAAATAAAAAACAAGAAAAACGCAACAGAAACAGAAATGAAGTTGACTATTTATTGATATTAACGATAAATGAATCAACGTGAAACGTGAGAGTTCCCCTTTTAAGGCTGACAAAAAATGCCAACTGCAGCGAATAATTTTTTCAGCTCGCGAGTATTTTACATCTTTCGCACATTTGCAATGAAAGCATATCAATTTTTTCATAGAATAACAAGCAAACGCCAAATTAAAATTCTAAAAGATCATTTTTTTTATTGTTGTTCTATGAACTTTTAATTTTTTCGTCAAAAATAAATCTCGTAATTTTGAAATTTAAAAATATACGACTAATTGAACCATTTCAAAATGTTTTGGCAGCAACTTTTGACATAACTGTAAACAAAACCAATAAAAAGAATTTTATTTCCTATGAAATTGCCGCATTCTTAAACAGCTCGTATTAAATTCGGGGGGGGGGGCACACTGGATTCATCCTTGATGAATACGATAAAGAAAAAATAAGCAAACAAGGGGATGAAGATATGTAAGTGCTAGATACAACGAAAACTTTTTTCATGTTAACGAAGAGCTGTGGATTTTTTGATGCTAATTCAGATACCAAAATTTTTAAAAACAATTTATAAAAATTGTCTATTGTAAGTGTTATTTTTAATACGGTCCACTATGGAAGTATTAAATTCTTATATCCTGTTAATTAATATTGATAAATACATTAAAACTTAATAACAAACAACTAAAATCTATAATACTATTGACGGAACATTTTCTGAAATACTCCATACCGTTGCATTCATGTGCTATTTTGGCTGATAGAAGATATTCCCGAAAATGTTCCTAAACTAAATATCTATTATATATTTTAGTTGTTTTATAGTGTTTAATTTACCATATTAAGTAAACTACAAGACATAAAAATATCCAGTATCGAACTAAGACGTTTTCGAGGCATGTCAATACTGTTTTTGTAGTTAAAACTATTAAATACGAGTATAACTACGTACTTGGAAAAGCCTAATTCTGCAAAAAAACACTTTAGATGAACCTACAACGGAATTTTAAATGAATAATTTCGAAGGTAATATTATGGAACAACAGAAAGAGTTGTTTTATTCACGGAGGTTGCTTGTCAGTTTTTCGGAAAATTAAATAAATCCAGGATTTTATCGGGATTTGTCAATAGTAAACGCAATTCAACAACTTTTCGTTATTTTCGAAATTTTTAAACTCTAAGCAATCCGGAATATGTAATGGTTTTCAATAATATTCTAACACTTAAGAAATAAGAAACTCACAAAATCGAAGATATTTCAAACTTATCGACGGGACTTATAATGTAAAGAATCTCAAATCTGAATAGAAAATATTTAGTTCCATAATTAAAGTATTATTGGTAACTTGTTCAAAAATTAATTTTTTTTTTCTATTTCTTAATTTAACATTTCTAAAAATCATTTTTAGATGTGGATTACAAATTTAAGACTAAATTTAAAAATTATATATGAAACCAATCAAAACATTATTTTTCTTTTAAAAAATTATACTATATTTAACTTAGCTTTTTTTAAAATAATACATATACACACACACATATTCAATATAACATTATAAAGTATAACAGAAATATGTAAACATAATTAAGAGTTGGTCAATTTTGAGTTACTTTTATTAAATATTCTTATCGTTTTATTGTAAGGTATGGATAAATAACATAGTTGATTTTGAAATGGATAACCTTAAAGTACGTAAAAAATATGTAAAACTGATAGATAGTTTATTTGTAAATTGTGTTAATATTTTAAAATAATTTAATGATGTAAAAAAAGGCATATAAAAAATACTTTGAGATCTTGTACGCAACATAATGAAGATTTTCACTTGTTATTACCAGAGCAAACCGTCATTACCCGATCCAATTAAATCAGCGTTTCTTAATAAACGAATTTCGCCGTAACTCAGAGTATTACTATTTTCAGTAGCATTATTCTGAACATTCACTATTAGTTCGCTCATTGCATTATCGTCGAGACAATCTAGTATACCACTGACAGCACTATAAGTACCTGAATCACCAATTATTTTAGTTTCACTGAAGCTGTTATTGTTATTGTTATTGTTATTGTTATTATTATTATTAACATTAACATTAATGCTATTATTCAGTAAACTATCTCGTTTCAACGAACGTTCGTATCTGCGTTTTTCTAGTAAATGTAAGTCCAACTTTCGTTTTTTCCGTCGTTGAGGTGCAGAAGTATCACAGTTGTTCTCTTCATCAGAATCTAAATGAAACATATCGTACATGTTTTAATTTGCTTACATTTTAATTCGACAAATTGAATTTAAAAAATCAGAAATACAATAGGTATCTAATTTGCGTGAGACGAAAATGTTTTTTAATATTTGCTACTCTCCTATCCGTACAGTAGCGTGAATATTAAAAAATGAATTCAAAGGAATAAAAATATTTTGAAAATTACGTTTTACAAAAGCGTTTATATTATCTTATCGACAATTGTAAAAATATCTCTAAAATGATAAGGAATTTTAAGATCAGTGAGATAACAGAACACCTCTTTGGAGTCGTTTTATTTTACTTTAGGAATAAAAACAGAAAATTTGTATACTTTTTTACACGCATGCTTTCACGGCAATATATTAACTAAAAAAAAAAATAAAAAAAAATCAGCTTATCAATCATATTAAAGAACAAAGCCAAGGGGTCGCGTACAATACTTTTTGTAAGAAAATACATTATTTTGTAATAATAATTTAGTACTTAATAAGGTGTTGCATAGAGTCCAAGTTTTGTCCTAGAAAGCTAAATTAACGAAACAAGTGTTTTTTCGTCTCTTGTTTGCTTTCTAATATTTACCTAACCTCTTAGACGTTATTAAATACATTAAACTTCGAATCATCGTTTTTCTACCAAAACACACTTAGTAGTCCATTAAAAAAAAAATAAAAAATAAACAGTTTATTTATATTTACAATAGTCTTATTTTGACTTTCTTAAGCTCCAAGCTGTCGTCTTGTTTATATTTTCGCTTCCACAGAAAAAAAAAAAAACAACTAATAATTACCGACGGGCTATTCTTATTAATTCATCCTTTGTACTCATCTATACCCTAGACTAGAAAAATATCCGGGAATGGGCGTATTGTAACCCTGTCATAGTGGCCATTTAAATATATAATTCTTAAATTCTCGATTTTCCAGTTCCAAATCCTCCCAGTTTTCCCGGTTCAAATCCTTCCGATTTTTCGATTAATATAATTGTACAAAAAGAAGATTGGATATTTTTGTTACTATCGATATTTCACCGCCGCAGCATATTTTATATGAATAAAACAGAACTTTGTAATTTATTTTCAGTAAAGTACATTAAAAAATGCATTCATTTTTATTAAAAATTTCGTTTTTAGCGATTTTTACTTTTTTTCTAAGTTTTCAAAATTTCCGGCTTATTTCTGGTTTTCTCGGTTGGGCGACAACCGTGGTTGTTTAAAATTTTTAACTATAATAATCGCTTCGAAAAGGAACGTGCCATTTTTCAGGTTTTTTGAACTTTTTACCAAGTTCGAAAGTCTCGCTAAGAAATTGAAGTGTAGGTTCGTTCCCGATAAATAACGATCTTTTCATTGATATACTACAGCCTTAAAAAAATCTTCTTTTGAAAAATTTTGAGCTTTCAGCGCCTCAAGGGTACAAATATAAGGTTGTAAGCTCGGCTATATGTTTTCTGTAAGCGCTCTTTTATGTACATGTTTGAGCATATTTTAGTTCCTTAAATTTTTTACTTGGGCTACTTCACATAAACATTTTTTTTTTTTTTACGATTTTTTGTCCGAAAGGTGAACGTAAATTTTTTATTTTACGAAAAAACTTCCGCGTTTTGTTACATATTTTGAATTTCACTTTTAAAGCATTATCTGGTGATGGGTTATGAATTTTAAGTAATTTTTGAGGTCGTTTTAAATTCCATAGTATACATTCTTGATGGTTTATTGCGTTTTTTACAATCGACAATCCTCAAATTATAGATATTTTTGTAAAGAAAATTTTAATTGTGATTTATGTCCCAATTTTGAAGTTAATAAGTCAAATCGTTCCTGAGTTATTGGATTTTACTTGATTTTTTTGTCACTCCTGAACCGCCTTAATTCCTACATTGTGTATGTGTTCGGAATCCTAAAAAGATTAACTTTTTTCAACTACTGCGTAAGAATAAGTGTAATGTGTTTCCACGATTTTTTTTTACATTTATATCGATTTTATGAACGCGTTAAATAAACTATACGATTTTTTGAAATATCTCATTTATATCCGAACACGTTTTACGATAAGAGTTAATTTTAAAGCTTCATTATATATTTTCGTTGTGCTTATAGTATTACATAATTGCAATATTCACGATATAATTATTTACATTTCATTTGACATATAAAAAATACTAACGAGCTGATAATTATTTTCGTTGCGATTACCTGTTAAAATAAAATCGTTCGCAATTTCCGATTTTCTACTTCCCTTACCGTATTTTATTACGTTTTCATCTCGCTGTGCTAATTTCGCTGATATTAATAATTGATTTTCATCTGGATTTTCATTATCGAAAATGATTCTCGCAGGTTTTAACATTTTACCATTTTGTACGAAAAGTTTCCCGTTTATAAACTAAAAATTATTTAAACAGACCAAATTTTTCAGATTACATCTATTTATTTATACATCTATATATATATAAAAATGAATCGCTATTTCGGTTGGTCACGTCATAACTTGAGAACGGCTGCATCAAATTGGATAATTCTTTTTTATTGTGTTCGTTATTGCCAGGAGAAGGTTTGTATAAAAAAAAATGTTTAAAAATCGCACGAAAAACTTTTTAAAGTGTCATAATATGAAAAGTGAGTGAAAGAGTGTACGTATATACAAATACCTGTAGACGACCGGCAGAGAAAGGTAGATGATATGTAGAAGAGTAATTTCAACCGTTTACACAGTTTTCGATATTTCGAAACAATTTACTGGCTCATATGATTTATAACGAAATAGTTTTTCCTCATTCATCATTCATTTAATTGGGGACACCCGAAGTAATTTACTTAAATTTTTTAATATTAATTTATACTGATTTTTGTTATTAAGGGAAATAATGCCTTGCTGCCACGCGTAATTAAAATACTCTTTTCATTTTGATTTTTGTACATTTATTGAACTTAATTCATTTTGAGTATTAATTTTATCTTAATGAAAAACTGAATTTAATTCAGCTAATAAGTTAACACACCATTTATTGATTCTAAGGCGGTACAAAGTTCGCCGGGCCGGCTAGTATTAAATAAAAGTCGCTATAATGTCTGGCTGTTTGTTTCGATTAACCCCGAAAATTACTGTGTAGATTTTGACGTAGTTTACGTTATTAATTAGAATAATTTTCGAGAAAAATTTTAGTCAATAAATCACAATGCTAGAAAAGTAAAGGAAGCAGCGATAATTTTAGTACACTATATTATGTTTAAAAAAAAATTCATTAAACAGTACCACAAAAATGTTTACTGTCTGTCTAGCATACGATAATTATTCCGATAACTGCATATATATATATATATATATATATATATATATTGTTTGATAATTCGATAACTTATAAATTTCGTTAAAGGATTATAACTTGCACAAAATATTTCACGTGTGAGACTTTAAATTACACCTGACTACGAATATTATAAAAAATTTACACATATTTTTCAGCGTGCAAGCCAAAGCATTCGCATTGTGTACACATCTTCAAGAAAAAATTATTACAAACGTGTTTAATTGCACACAACACAAATTTATATAAATTGTATCGAATTAACCCGAGATTATTTAAAATGTATCGAATTGCCTAGCAAAAATGAAATCACTATGCAGTATTGTTCCCTCCTGCCCTTTTTTTTCGAAACTTAATTATGAAAAATGCAGCAAGAAACATTTTACATAATTTTAATGTGTTAAGTAAATGTCTTACAAAATTATTCACGAAAGAAAAAAAATTAACCCTTAAAGAAAAAACATATGTCAAAATTGCCGTACATTTTTAAGGTAAACACACAAAATAAAAAATCCACAACAGCAAACGTTTACAACATTCGGTTCAAAATATTAGCATACATTACAAATGCGATAAAACACATAATTCAAAACAATTATAAGAGCTGATTATCCCAATGCACGTGTGTGTGTATTAACTTAATATCATATGACTCCAAATTAAACGGATATTTTAGAAAAATTCAGTTCAACGATTTCAATTTGAAAGTATTCTTAAGCACATATAACAGAAATCCCAAAAAATATGCTTAATCCAATTGATAATGGGAAATACGTAATAAAAAATCGATATACGTACATTAACATTACGTGAAGTACACGAAGAAGTTTGGTTATAGGTTTTTTCGTAACTGAAATTATTTTCATCTGTTCCATCCAGTAACGCGTCCTGTACTTTTGGAATACGCACCAATTCTTCACTATCAACTTTAATATTATAGATATTGATTTCTTCCCAATTGTCTACAAACAAACTAAAACAGATAAATATAATATCTCAATGAAAATTAACTAATTAAAAAAAAAGAGATAACAAAGCGAAAAAAATGTTTACTATTAAGATAACTTTTTTCACGAAATGTAGATCCAAAAAAAAGAAATAAAGAAGATAACATGTAAAGTAACACGTTAAAATTAAGAAAAATAAAGTGAATGAACAACCTTCGAAATAAAATGTTAAATAAAACTAAACAATAAATAATACAATGATTTAAAACAGCAAAATAATATTTTTCTAAAACAAACCGCTTAATTTTTTTTTCTTATGTAATTCAGAATTCTGTTATTAATATTTCATTCAAAGATGTGTTCGTTTATTTTACAATTTTCAAAGATCTCAGTGTGTTGTTTTATTTTTGTGTAATGGTTCGTTCAGGAAAATATATTTGATCTAAAAAAAAAGTGAACAACAGATTTTCTTTAATAACGATTAAATTATAAGTCACAAAAATTTTGAAAACTTAATTGAAGAAAGAACGGTTCAATGAATGTATGTAAATAACGTTCAAGGTTTTTTATTAGCGTAATGGTGAGAATGCACGAATTTGCTAGTTTATAAACAAATCGACAATAAATTGCACGAATCGAAAATTTTGTTGATATTCCAAAAATGTTCCACTGTCTTAAATTTTAAAAAAAAAGGTACGTTTTCAAATTTATATCGAAAGTAAATGAAAAGAAAAAATACGTAAAAAGAATAAAGTTCGTTTAAAATATTTGAAACTAAAAGCAACCGAGCTAGAGACAACGTACGAAAATAAAGGCGATCGCGAACCGCATAAGCCTGCTGCTTCCGTCAAACTTTTGAGGTAAATGACGTGAAAAAGGATTAAGAAAATAATAAAAAGTATGTCATAGCGTAAATTTATAACCCTCGAAATCAGTCACTGACCCCTACTTATTTCACAAAATTTAGCATTTTGCACTTAAAAGGATAGTGTGGTCGTGCTTCTGATACCGAACCGTTAATTTTTTTGAACTGTTTAACGATAATTTTGATGTGCGATAGAGTTCAAGAAGCACATAGAAGTTATTTTCATATAAACTGGCGCCGAATTAGATTTCGCAAAGTCATTTCGTATTATTTAGCGAATTGTGAAGCATCAGACCAAACTTTTTCTTTTACTATTAAAGTTTAGATAAACGGAAAATAATACTACATATTACCGATTACATTACTGATATGTCTATTAAAAGATGCATCCAAAGCGACTTTTAAAAGTATATTTAACTTCTAACTTGAAGCTTCTGTGCAGTACAAAAATTGGACCAAAAACAAATACAACTCCTACTAAAACAAAAAACGAAGAGACTGACTTTAAATTAATTTTAGAAGCGCCAGAAATAAGCACAATTTCGTATTCACCTAAATCGGACATAGAGACCGAGAACAGGTAAATTTTGTATATTTTGTAAATTTACACAACTTTAGTACAATTACAAAAAATACCGAATATAAACCATAAACTCACACCAAAAAAACATCAGTACCTGAAATATAGCTTTCTAGCAGGATGAAAAAAGCACCACCCGGAATAGTATTTTGAAATAAACGGTGAACTTTTACTACCACGTCGAAGAAACTATTACTTCAAAGCAGAATTAATATCTTTGCGTACGGGTACTTTAATAACCAAAAAGGCCACATTACAATTTCCAAAAATTATTTAATTGGGCATCAAAATATCTGCTATAAAAACCATTTTAATTTTCAAAAAATAAGAAGAAAAAAAAAAAAGGTTGATGCCTGTTATCTATGTTTTGTGCGTTATAGCTTTTTGTGGAACAAAGTACATTATACTAAATCGTATCCAATCACTTACACAGCGTAGCAATAATACTATACTCATTACTATAACACATTTAACACAGAAACAATCTGTTGTGTTGCTTATTACCCTGGGTTAAAACAGCTTGTCAGAGTAATAATAGAAAAACAGAGGCGATATTTGTGAAAAACTCTTTCTCCGCATATAGCTATTTTTACGTATTAATTCTATGTAAATTTACGTTCATGTTAATTTAAATCTTTGTTAGGCGACATAGAAAGAGTAGATAACAGTTGGCTACTTGAAAGACACAAAAAAATTTGGTTGCATAAAGATCATTATCACGCAAAGGATGAACAAAAAGTAATATTGAAGTATTCTACGAAACGCGAAATTTCCAGACTTACCATTAAAGGTTAAAAACGGGAATTTATAGAAATACGATATGGCAGAAAACATGCAAACATTTCCGGACTGATCACGAACAATAAAAAATGTACATTTCTGTTATATTTTATAATCCTTTACAAAAATTCTAATAAAATTACGCAAAATACTTTTTCAAAGTTTTCACAAAATTACAAATTATAATAAAAACAGAAATAGCTTCTCAGTAAATTTACTATCTTCTTTAAATTCAATTTTGCATTCATTTTCGAATTTATTTCATATTATTTAGTAACGACCGATTATTCTCATTGCAACCGATTCGCATTGCACCTCTATATATCAATTTACTATTGTAGAGAAAACTTTTTTCCAGTTTATAATTTTAAATATATGATCAATAAAAATATTTATTTCACAATCTGATTGATACGCGATTTTCATATATAATTAACGCTGATTGTTCATCGATGAAGGTAAACGTTAAATCAATAATTATTGTTTCAGTTTTTAATTAACTTTTTTTTTTACCATTGAATCATTAACACTTTTACGAATTAACTAGTTAAAAATAAGTTTTTTAATTTACAAGCATACACATAGATTTTTTTAAAAGGAAAAAACAATACACAACATAATTTTGTTTTATTTTTTGTAGGCCAGAAAATCTCGATCGTGTGAAATTTATTTTTTAATAACTATTTTTATCGTTCAAAATTAAAATAAAGTATTACCTTTCTGGCGGTTTTTCATGGGGAAACAGTTGTGAAAAGCTGTCTATTAAAACTGAATTTTTTAATAGCGGAAGAATAGTTGCACGAGACATTTCTGCAGTAACATTCGGATTTTCATTTAATTTACAAATTGCATCGATTATCTTCTTTATCTGCTGCGGATTTTTTTCGAAATACAACTGAAATATTTATTCATTAAAGCATCAACATATACTATTTCACATTATCTAGCCTCTAGTTAGCAGCTGTAAAACTGTAAAAACAATCGAAACAATTTTGATTTATTTTTATTTTTAGGCTTAATCATTCGAAGAGTAAATTAAAATAATCAAACATTAAATTTGAATACAAAAAGAAAAAACAATTACAAAGTTAGCTTACCAAACGTGCTTATGAAATACTTTTTAAACTTAAAATTTTCTAAAATTAGAAACAGATCAAAACTAAATTCAGAACTCTCTGAATATGTCTCGAATCAATTTACTTGTAGATCGTAAAAATGTGTATGATAAATTAGTTAAAAACATTATCCGACATATTTTAAATTATTAATTAGTACTATCAGAGTGAATTACAGGACACAACGATACAACGAACATTTTTACGCCAAGCTTCAGTGTCTTAAAACGAATTATCTTTACTATTTACGGAAGTTGTTGATGAACTAAACTCAAAGAGTGTATGAATTCCGCAAATTCATTATTTGCGATTCTGTATATAGATAGAAAGAATATTGAAAATCATCGAAAAATTTAATATTACTAGGCATGGAATAAACTCTTAAGTTCCTAAATTTTACGTTGTAATTAATATCGACTGTGTCATATCAAATAGGAATATCTTCGACTTCGCCCATCATTGGAAGTAACCTATTCTGACCGGAAGTCAGTTTTTTTTAAAAAAATGAGTAAGATATTTTTTGCAGATTCCAACTTTAACACGAAAAACAAAAAAAAAATTGATGACATTTTCCTGAAACCCTCGTTTTTGACCTCAAAATGTCTTCCGAAATCTTATTTTTACCTAACTCGTATGAAATAAATCTTATCCAAACGAATAGCAATTTATTTGAACATTTAAACAGATTGATTTTATTTAACATAACAAGTGTTCAAACTAAACTCCACATTGCCCAATGCTAGCCAGAACTCTTGTTGGAAACGAATCAACGGTTCAAAGAATTTCAACTGATAAATACTGAGTAGCTGGTGTAATTATTTGTACAACATTCTCTTTTGTTGCAGGCTTCTCTGTGCACACCTTAATATTCTTCACAAATAAGTTTTAGCAGCTAAGTTTGATGGGCGCAATGGATAATGAAATGGACCATATTTACTAATTCACCTCCTAGAAAACATTCCATTTAGTTGGGTCGGACCAATCTTGATGTGTGAGCTGGACAATTACCCTGTTAAAAACAAAATCGTTGACGTACATTAAGAGGAATATTTTCAAATAAAAAGGGTAAAAGGTCTGTCTGTAGCAGTTTTAAGTTACGATTCATCTTTTCTATCAAAAAAGAGAAGACTGATAATCTTATTCTTAATAATCCCGTACCAAACATTAACTTTTCAGATATGTTGATTATTAAGATCTCCCAACCAGTTCAGATTCGTTTCAAATCAATAAAAAAAACTCCAATTACCAATCTCATAGCTACTTTTAAAAACGCATTCGTCCGAAAACAGAATCTCCCTACTCTCGCCAACAATTGCAGAATGTTAATCGTTATCTATGATCGTCATGACTTAAACGACCAAAATAGATGGAACTTGTAGTTACGATAAAGTCGATGATTTGAATTTCTGGATACAGCCGAGTCCTTTTTTTTCGTGTTTCAAACTGTTTATGGGGGAAATATAAGCAGAAACGGTAATATTGGAAAAACTTATATCCCGAACTCACTGCAATTTTTTCTGCCTTTGTTATTATGCGGTTGTACGGTATTCTTAATGTGTATCAACAATATTGCGGAAACTTTTCGCGAACGAGGGAATTTATATTGCAATCGCTTTCGCCATAATCGTTCGGGTGTAGAAAAAACAAATCTACGCTCTCCTAGTATTGGAAGCATTACAACAGCTTCTTCAGTTAAATAAACCATGACTGTAAGCTGTTAAAATGAAATATGAAGTTTTCTCAGCAACATGACTTTGAGGCAGATAGAGTTATAATAACAATACTAGTATTATTAAAATAACCGTTTCTTTTGTAGTAACTTTTTCAGTTATAAAACAAGTACAGAAACACACGACACACATTAAATTCCACAACACCTTCTTTCAAATAAAATGGCTACAATCGTCGAAATAAAATAGGAAGTTTTATCAGCAATATTATTTAAAGATAAACGACCTGATAGCAATAGTATTAATAAATTAAGAACTATCAACGTTGTTCGTAACAAACAATAAAACAAAAATACTCGTGACCACACGTTAAATAGAACCATGCTATTTCTAGTCGATTTATAACAACGGTCAGAATTCCGCAAAAAAAACAAAAAAAACAAACAGAAGATTAAAATTTACTCATAACATATCTTCATTTCGAGAAAATTTAAAAAAATGTAATTGTGATAAATGTACAATTTGCTTTAAAATGTCGAATTAAATAACCATTTAGTCAGTATAAACAGCCTAAGTATTGAACAATTTCTAGTTATCAATTTGATTTATAAAAAAAGGGTTTACCAGTCTTAATAAAAGTTGCAATTGTTAGAAACAACAAAGTACTACAAAATATACGGTCAATAATTAGAAAATTATAAGTATAAACTGAAAATGGCTAAACGTAAAATATAATTTTTTTACTTACATTTAACTTAAACAAAAACTCCTTTATGTATTGCAGTTGAAAATATTCCGTCAGCTTGCCACAAGCAGCAGCTTGATTTGGATATAAAAACATGATAAATTCTGTAGTTAAACTGGGATAAGATTGTAAAATATTTGAAATTTCTTGAAAATGATCTACCACATTTTCATTATCCCTGCATTTCAAAAAAATTGACATAATTTGTGAAAACGACGCTTGATCTAGTTTCGACATTAATTTCATCATATACCTTTCAGCGTATTCTATAAAAACAAAAAAATACTACATTAACTATATACTTAAAAATGATCACATTTAACTATTTTTTAATACAATTTTACATGTAGAATTATACTTATTTTTTTTTTTTGTTTACGTAATGAGTTAAATTAAAAAAATAATGAAAAAAGTAGAAATATTGAAAATTATACATACTTTCTTCAAATTTCTTATAAAGTGTTTCATTTACACTAATTACCGTTGGAAACTGCAATCTCCTTCGTTTACCTGCATGACCATCAAAATCCATAATTGAATTTTTCAAATAAATAGAAATTTACAATCGTCGAATTTTTGGTAAAATAAAGTTCATGTAACAAATAATAATACGAACTCCATCAACAGTACTATTAAATTAGTCACAAGGTTACTGTTTCAATCTTTATGAAATACCTTCACTTAATGAAACTTAAATATGAACCTAAAAACATACATATGTATTCCATCGGCCTTTCTTTTCAATTTTAAAATTCTTTTTTATTTATCTTCATTTAAATTTATAGTTTATACGTTAATGAATTCCGCTTTTGGTTTTTTATAGCCCCCAACAATCTTCTTTGGTGCGTTATAAATTTATTATCACTTCTACTAGTTTATTTTAATTAATGAAAAAATATTAGCACCATTAGAATTGAAAATACTGTAGCGAAAATCAAATTAAATAGTTTAGTCTTTTTCATATATCGTACATCCAAAAATGTAAAAATATGAATTATTTTAAGTCGAAATTTTATTAGATTTAATATTTTTATAATTACATTTTTTTTTTAAATTTATCATGTACATTAAATATAACCAATTTCATATCGAAAGAATAATTTTGTAAATTTCTATTTCTAATACAACTAAAATTTGGGAACACTGATCACTATTATCTTGTTATATGATTAATTTCAAAAATGAAATATTACACTAAATTTTGATACATTATAAAAATCAAATCAAATCTAATATTTGAAATATGTACAACGGTAATTATATATACTAAGTAATAATTGAAGTCGCAAAAAGTTACATTTAAACTTTCTAGGCCTTTCTAGTCGTATTCGAATTTTAATTAAATTACAATAAGTTATTATTTTGGAATAAGTCAATGCCTATATCAACGGCGAGCCCAAAGAAATTTATCATTAAAAGAAAAAAAAATTTTCTAAGTCATCATAAAACTTTATAATGAATACACACAAACTAGGTTTTGTGTACTTTAAGGTTAACTGTAAAAAGAGGATAACTTTAAGCAGATATGGAACATGTGAAATATTAGTTGTCTTTTGCTTAATGTGACGATATAAGCTCAGCTACACTTTTCTCCTGCAGTTTTAATTTGTTTTATAAAGTTTTTAAGTGTATACACGGTACTGGTTACTTGTTAGCATTTATCATTAATAGATTATAGTACAAATCCCATTAGCCCGCCACACATGTACCGTTTTATACGCGGACTTGTGCGCAAGTTTCATTAAATGCAGAAAATGACTCACAGTTAAATATAATGTGAAACATTAGACTTGGCCTGTAACGATATCTGTATGGTTAAACCAAGCGGACATATCTTTCGTGTGAATTAAGACATCACGGTTTTGTCCACGGACTCGCGCGTAAGTTTATTCAACGATTTCGCTAAAGGTTTCATCATATTTTTCTTGGGACTTCAAAACTTTTTTTCTTTTTTTATAATTCTAATATAATTATTATTATTAATTTTTTTTTTTGTATGTGTATTTTGGAATTGATTAGCAATTCCTTATAATGAGTTCCGATTCGTGATCGTGAAATAAAGACACTTTTTGATTGAGCTTATTATTATTTACAAACAGCAACCCTCTATTGCAAAGTGAGTTGTAAAAAATAGGTAAATAAAAATTTTAAAAATGAGGGTTACAATGCCTTAATACATCATTGCAAAAAGTATTTTCTAGACGCTGACAGGAATTTTGTAACAAAAAAGATACAAAATACGAGGAATTTTCGAAAAGAAATGAAAAAAGTTCGAGATTTAGTGGCGCCGGTGCAAATGATATATATATATATATATATATATATATATATATATATATATTGCAAATATAATATTTAGTTTCATTTACCTTAAATCAGAAAATTCCAATTGATAGTATCGAAATAAAAAAAGTTTGGTGATCAAGAACATATTAATCAAACTGAAGAAATATTTTTAAAAATCAGTTGACACAAAAACTGTGCCGAAATCCCCTTCGAGTATTGCAAATCTTTGTAACATTTTTCTGTAGTTAGGAACGTTTTCGTAGCTATCAAATGTTTCTCTGCTGATACGGCTTCTCTCATGACTGAATGTTTCTTTGTTAAATCACTTCTTAATAAAGATAATAAATAATCAAATGTATTTAGGTCCGTCAAATATTTTCTAAAATCGTGAAGATTATTTTCTCGGAGTTCTTTTAATAAAGGCAAGTGACTTAACTGGTTTGATTCACTTTGTACGTTTTTGAGTTACATTACTTTGCTTATTGAGTATACACATAAATCATAGCATAAGACAAATCAAATTTTTGTTTTTTAATGAGCATAATAAAAACCACCTTTTTATACAACGCGAAAATCACAAATCTAATTTAAAACCGTTAAACTATTGGAAAACTAATCGGTTTTTGCAACGGTTCGAGAGGTCAAATAAACACGCGGACCTACCTGCAGCTTTCGCCACTAACACGTGGTTAAGTTGGTACAGTTCTAGCTTGACAGGTTTGCTCGCGGTTTATCTCCCGTCGTTAATAAACAGCGACAATTCAGGCCTGTACGGTTATCTGAACGGTTAACTGCGCGGTTATTTGTACAAACTTGCCTGCTGGTTAGTCTGTGGACTCATCTTTTCCGTCGAAAATGAAGCGCAGTTTTAATCCGTACAGTTTTTGACACGTTCCACATCTCCGGCAGTTCAGTCAGCGAACAAAACCGTACGTGTGTGGTAGACTATTTACGCGTTGGCGATTCACAAACTTACAATGAATTATGTTATCTTTACGCTTTCGCTTAAGGCTAACGAAATGTTTTGGTGATAACACGAGATATTGCCATCGCCACTAATTAGTATAATATCGTCCGCGAAATACAAGTGATTGATTATTTTCCCATCAATGTTAATTCCTTTTGATCCCTAATTTAACTTTCTGAACATACTTTTCAAGGATGCTATAAATAGTTTTGGAGATATTGTGGCTGCTTGTTTATCCACCTTTTTTAATGGTATTTTACCTGTTTTTTCTATAAGCTTTTCATTGTTGGCGAGTTATAAAAGTGTTTTATTATATTGATGTATTTGTCGTCTATACCATACTGCTTAAGAGCTTTTGTCCATATTTCTACAGTATCAAATGTTTTTTGATAATCTATGAACGCCATGTGCAATTCGAGATTGTATTCTTTGCACTTGGAGATTAACATCATTATCGTGTGGATGTGATCATGCGTGCTGAAACCAGATCTAAAACCAGCTGGCTCGCATGGTTGATAATAATCTATTTGTTTTATTAGCCGATTTGCGGTAATATTTGTGCAGACTTTGTAAATATTTGATAATAAGCTGATTGGCCTGTAATTTTCTAGTTTAGCCGTGTAACTTTTTTTGTGTATAAGAATTACGTCTGCTTCACTCCATGACCGCGGAAAAGAGTTTTCCTTTAAACATTTATTAAAGAGATCTTTTAGCCGCTTTAGTAGCTCTTCGTTCCCCTCTTTAATCATTTCTGGAATTACGCCGTCTGGCCCACTAGCTTTGTTATTTTCTATTTTATTCAATGTGTAAGAGATTTTTGTGGTCAATATTTTCGGCAAGTTGCATCCTTAGTTTCGTTTATTGTTATTTAGTTGTTTGTAATGGATCTAACGTTTGTTTCATATAGCTTTGCCTAGATTTAGACCTCTATTTTATCTGCAAGAAAATCCCCGTTACAATTTTTTAAATTCGTCAGCAACTTACTTCCTATTGACAATGATTTCTTGAATACTTTCTGTTGCGCTCTATTACTTCTTTAATTATCTTTGTGTTGTATTTCCATATATCATATTTCATTCGATTTCTTAATAATTTATTTAATTATGCCCATTCGATTTCATTTTTACCTTTATCTACTTTCAGTTTCCTCCTTTGTGTCATTAACTCTCTTGTCGCATCACTTATTTTGCGATACACACTTTTTGTTCTTGGCGTCACGTTAAGTGCAGTTTCTTTCATAATTTTAGTAATTAATTCATATTGTTCGTATATTTCCAGTGTTTTTATTTCTCCCATTTTTTGTATTTTTAATTTTAGCTCTTCTTGATACTTGCTTCTGTTTTTTAATAGTTTAACAGAATCGACTAATTTTCTTTGTTTCAACTTCCGATGGACGATTTTCATGTTATCAACTTCCATAGGCACTGTGCTTCTTACAAGTCTGTGATCACTTCCAGTGTTAACTCTTTTTAACACTGATACATCTTGTACTATTTCGCGTTCATTAGTAACAGTATAGTCAATCTCGTTTTAATATTTGAAATCTGGCCTTCTCCAGGTCCATCTGCTCTTCAGTTTTTTCTGAGAAAATGTATTCATTAGGTATAGTCCATTGCTTTCCAGGAAGTTTATTAGTATTTCTCCTCTTGCATTTCTTTTACCCAACCCGTAGTCACCAACCGCTGTTTCATATTGACTTTCTCTGGTACTTATTTTCTCCTTAAAATCGATATTCGATCTGAGACTGCCACCCGTCGGGTTACTCGTTGATGTACTTTTTTGGTTAATAAGAAAGCTAACACCATTTCGATGTGTATTATCTAATCTAGCGTTGTACAGCACATTACCTATTTTAATTTCAGAACTCCGTTTTCTGTTTTTCTTACTTCACTGGATCCCAGTATATCCCATTTTATTTCCTTCAATTCAGTTTCCAATTCTTTCAACTTATCCTCTGTAGAGAGTTTTTTTACATTACAGGTAGCGACGCATAATCTCAGTTTTTGGCTTTACCCAGTATTTTTGTTGCATCCAGTGTGATATGCTCGTTACATCCACAAAGATTTTTATTACATCCAGTTGTGCAGTCCATATTTGTATATTTATTAGGCGTATGGACAGCTAAAGTCGTAGTCGATTGCTCATTATGGACTTGGCAATTACGGCCTTTCTTCATTTGTACAGTCGTATCAGGGGATAAGTTGGCCTAATGTCTTGTGTTGAATAGGCAAATTGGGAGATGTGTTTTATCCTTCCTGCAAGGTTGGTATCATAGTTTCAGATTATTATTATTATTATTGCCATTATTGTTCCCACAATATGTTCATATTATATTATATTACTATCACATATTTCTTTTTAATTGTTAGTTCAATATTTTGGTTTTACTGCAGGAGCACAGTGATAAATCTATAAGATCCTGTTTCTTCATTTTCTGTTAGGGTTTGTTACCTTAATCTTTGGATAAAAATTCAACCTGCAGAGATAGAATTGTAAGGCCTTTATAGCGGTCTAATCTTGCTGAAGATGAGAAAGTTGTAAGATTCATGCAGATTTTTAGTATACAGTTCTTCAGGCTGACAATTTGTCTCATTTCCCTATCACTACTGGAATCGTAAACTAGACACTTTCCACTAGTAGCCGCTCTTGGTTCACAACTGTCTGTTGGTTATTCACACCTCACCAGTGTATATCTAATGGTCATTCCACTATCCCCCACCTGTGAACATATCCAGTTCCAGTTGGAGTTCTGGATCCCGGGGTGGTACAGAATAATTCCACGAGGGGTATTGATAATAATGATTATACTAATAAAATATTTTGAGTTTTAACAATAATGACGTCAGTAGTGACGTAGAACTTTTAGTGGTTCTGTTTGTAGGAAAATGCTAAATACAGATGGCTTCAGCAACCATGACGTCACATACTGTGTATCATATTAAATACATCGGATCAGAAAGTAACATCGAGGTTTGAAGTTGTAAATGAAGAAAATAAGACATGAACGTTTATTTCTTTGTAAACTTAACATATAATATTCGTAATTTAAAAAGATAACATCAAATAAGCGCATTATCGAAGTAAAAATGTGTTTATATATACAATTAGTAGAAACAACTTTATTATAGCTGATTTTTAGTTTATAGCATTATAAGTTTTCTTTTTCATTTTACTTCTACATGTCGAAGTTAAAAGTAATTGTTTTTTAGTTATTTAAAACCTTACATGTTTCAGAACCAAAAGTATTACTTCCACCCAGGGCTTGAAAGCTGAATAATAATACAGCTTAAACTTAATACGGCTTATGTCCTTGATAAATACAGCTTAAGCTTTCGGCTTTTGGCTGTTTGAATTTGAAATATGGCTTAGGCTTTCGGCTTTTGGCTGTTTAAATTTAAAATACGGCTTAAGCTTTCAGCTTTCGGCTTACGAAATGAATTTCAATCCAAGATAATTAAAATCATTTACTAATTACCATGCATCAAACTATTTAGCATTACTATTGAAACTTCAACTTTTTTCTTTACGCGCAATAATAAAAGTTTTTAAAAACAATTTCTTACGCGAATAATTATGTCAAAAATGCAAAATCAAGAAATTAAAAAAAAAAAGCTTTAGCCGAATATAAAGCTTAATTTAGCTTTTCTAGAAATACAGCTTAAGCTTTCAGCTTTCGACTGTTTAAATTTTGAATATAGCTTAAGCTTTAGGCTTTTAGCTTATGGAAATTTAAATATGGCTTTTGGATAAAACTTATAACATCTAAAAATGATTGGCTTTCAGCTTTTAGCTTTTGGCTTTCGGCTGGCTTTCAAGCGCTGCTTTCAGCCCATAATCAATGAAAAAATTAAGTGAAGTTTGATATGTAAACAAATATAAATTCATATGAATATGTAATAAATCATTACAATATAAGCATTAATAACTTTCTAAACTGCCATCTGATGGTAGTGTAATAATAATCATGGTATTCTTCACTTAATCGTCAAACGCTCTACGAAATTAAAATCTAATATATGCAATAGATTTAGTTGTGCATAAATTTGAATGTCAAATTGCTAGCTGCTACCAAGTGTTATTTGTTATGCTCTACTTATCAAATTTTTAACTATGTTATTAATTAATAATTCAAATGGAATGGCAGTTAATGTTAATGATGACGGGAAGTTCTTAATTTCAATTAAAAATTCTAATAAATTTATGAAGAACGTGTTCAGATTCTAAAAGGAAGTTCTGTATGGAAAAATTATATTCAAACTCAGGATTATTTCACCAACCAATGGTTAAAAATTAAACACAAATGGATGGAAGTTTTTTATGATAACGACTATTTAATTAAAGTAACTAATAACAATGGTATTGAGAGATAAAATCGCATGTTAAAAAGTACTGCTTTTTTGATACAGGGAAGTGACAAACAGAGCCGTATCAATGTGGAGGGTCACCCCCCCCCCGAAATGGCTGCGAAATCAAAATTGCTTAAATTAAATGGACCGAAATTATGTGTGTATAATTATAAATATATTTTCGCACCCCCCACCACCACCCAAAAAAATGAGTCTAGAATTGGCCTTGGTGACAAATCATTAAGTGGTGCTTTAAATATTATTCTAGAAAAAATTTTACCAGATTCATATCTGAAATATTACCAAAAAAACAGTAAGTTCAGTTCGAAATGGAAAAAAATTGATCTTCATATATCTGTTTTTATACATCAGCGACCTATGGCATATGTAAAAAATTTTCATAATACATTTGAATTTTATTGTATAATTGAACGTATAATAGCAAAAAAGTTTAATTAGATTACTTTTCATTTATTACATACTATTTGCATTATATTGTCACATTACATAGATTTACATTTTTTTTTCAGATTAACGTTAGCTGCACATCTTAAAAATTTGTTGTTGTCATAAATTTTTATTTCATTTAGTGTACTTTTTATAAAACAATTATTTAAATTAATTTTATATGGTAATTTTCTGAACCCTATAGATGAGTTATGATTGTTTGATTTAATTTAGCCAGAAATTTAAAATAAAAAAAGCAGTTTGCAGCATTTGAAGAGTGTTTTATTCAACCAGGAAATTTACTTTACGTTTAAAAATAAAATATGTTGGTATTAAATAACTCGTAACTAAATATTACAATAACCGATTTTCGACTTTTATTTACTGTTTATGTATAAAAATTAACATTGTATCTGTATCTTAATTAAACTTACAAGTTTTTTCTTTTGTATAAGTTACAAATAAGAGACTATGGTCCAATTTATTTTGTACTTTATTTTGCACCGTTACTATTTGCTTCAATTATATATTTTATTCATTTTCAATTTCAAACCTCGATGTTACTTACCAATTCGATGTATTAACAGTGATACACGGTATGTGACGTCATGGTTGCTGAAGCCATCTGTATTTAGCGTTTTCCCTGTTTGTAACAGAAAAGATATGTAATTTAATTATTTAATACAATCTACATTATGTTAGGTGATAACAAAAGTACAAATGACTGTAAATTTAAATTTAACTTGTACTCATATTAATATCTATTTTATTGAACGGTTTGTTGGCTCAATTATAAAAATTGATACTACTATAAGCTTGTTGTTTTTAGCTTTTTTTGAAATATAGACTTCTTTATGAATTTTGGAAATTTAACGTTTGTATTTAATAAGAGTAATAGATTATTTTTTTCAAGTATAATATTATAATCTGTGACATAGTAGAAAAATAAATAATTTTTCTGATTATTAACATTTTAAATAATTACATTTTTATAATTTAAAAATTTTAATTATTAGTGAAAATTAATATTTATTTCTCTAAGATTGTGTAATTAATCAAATAATGTTACTAGAATTTTAAAAAAAAAAAAGCGAGAATATATTATTTTAATAAATTTTAATTTAATGTTACCGGCTGGATTTATTTGACCTTAAATTTTACGATATGCATTAATCAACATGCTCGTTCGTCCGCCATATTGTATTGCGTATTGCGTTGTGTTTTACGTTTCTGCTCGGTAAGGTATGTTTGACGTTACGTTTTTTAGTTTTTCAGTTTTGTGTACTTTTTGAGTTTGTAAAAGTTTTGTGAATTTAATGTAAGTTACCATTTTATAAATACGTAAATTTATTTCAACCGTTTTGTAATCGCCTCAACGTGTAGTATGTAGGTAACGTGTTTAATATGGGTATTGATTGCGTTGGTTTTATTATTTTGTTCTAGATTTCTTCAGTAACGCGTTTATGTGATTGTAATTGAAGTACTCATTCGGATTGTATTGTTCGTTTTGTAAGGAGTATCAATATTTATTAGTTTTAGGAGAACATAACTGTCCAACTGTTTAAGCGACTTATATTCACACATTTTAATGTTAGTTTCATTAACAAGGAAGAATTTGTAATCGAGAGGTATGAAAGCATTTGAAGCTAATAAATTAAATTTATGTTACATTTAATTTTACTGGTATTAGTGAATGTGTTTTAGGAATAATTTATAAAATAGTATGCATGATACGCATTTGTATTTTTATTCAACATGTTTAGGTTTTCTTTTGCAGTGTTATATATTTAATGAGGATAAGGTAATAGCAGAGAAGGAAATGAGTGTTGATTTTTATTATGACTGACGGTTTCGTTACCTACCGTTATTTTCCTTCGGCATAATTTATTTTGCCACTATTTTGTTTAATAACATTTGTGAGCGGAAAATTATTTTGCATCAAATAGGATTTGTTTTTATGATATATATTTATATATATATACACTCATACATTTATAGCATAAATTAAGCAATAAATATTTGTTATAATAATGTTTGTATTGTTTGGAATGTTGGAATAATTATGGATTAATGTAATAACTATGGAACTTACGAATCTTCAGAAGGTTTGATGTATCTACTTGTTCTACAAGTTTCTACGGTTGAAAATATTTCTTAATTATGCATGTTCAAAGTGAAACAGAGTTCTTAAGAAAACAAAAAAGCGAAAAATTGCTTTTAATAAGTAACAACATTTTGAACTCATGCCGTTTGGTTTTTTATGAAAAAAAAATATTTGGTAGTTTACTTTCTAACTAGAAAGCCACTAAGCGTATCTTTTGTTTCAATTTCTTTCTGCTGTAAATTAAAACTAGTTAGTCTTATTTATACTTAAATGTAAGTATTTAATAATTCTACCGGTATTTCAAAGGAAATACTGTTCTTCCTTTCAAAAAAAAAAAAAAAAAAATGATGCGCTTTAAATTTATTATTACATTCTAATGAAACGCCTTTCTTTCTTCTCTTCGTGGTGTAAACCGTTTATCTGTCTAACATGGGTTTTATTTTTTAAAGCAGTATCATTAGTTTGGCGAGCTTGAATTTATAACCATTTACAGATTACGTGTACATATTTTTCTTGCGATTTAACTTCTATCAATTAATCCAATAACAAGCGCTTTATCTGTAATTGTGGTTTATTAAAATTTTTACTGGCCTGGACAAATCGTTCTGTAAAGTATAAATCGAAAAATCTTACAAAAAACAAAAATTCTCCTTTCTGATGTTTTTCTAATTTTTATACTGAAGCACCGTATTATGTAGTTACATATATATGAGTGTAAAACAATTAAAAAGTTTTGGTTGGATCTGGTGGTACGTCTTGATAAGCCTTATTAATCGTTATATTATTACTTTGTAAATTTTTAATGTGATGCGCGTAGTTAACAATTCATTTTTAAAAGATGGTAAATGTGTAAAATAATTTATGTATATGTACTAAATTATAGTAATATCCAAAACGATTAGCGTTCATTTAAAAATTATTAATTTTTGAAACATTTTAACTTCGATTCGTTTTTCTTTTGCTAAATTGAAGAAGTAAAACTATTTTTGAAAGTTTTAAATATATCAAAATTATTGAAAAAAGCAACGCATTTAGTTGTTGAATAAAATTAATTTCGTAGTTATGGTGTTTATCGATACCATTAAAAAATTAAAGGAGAAAGAAATTATGAACAACAATCTTTTTTAGGAAATCGTTGACAAAAAAAAACGTCGTTTTTTAAAATAACATATAGGTGTAGTGTGCATTAACTATTGCGAAGTATCCTTAAAATTATTAATTTTAATTAAAAATTTTCATTTAAAATCTAAAAGAATTAATGTTGATGTACTTATTTTTAGGGTGATTACGAAACAACTTTTAAATTGTTTATTTAAAATATGGTAATGCATTTGATAAAGGAGCTTACTTTAAATTCTACGGAACTAAATATAGAGCTTCGTAATTTTATCTTAAAATTTTATTTTTCTTAGCCATCTTTATTGTGTCTGTGTCTGTATACAATGATGAAATCGTCATTCGCACAATTTGTTGCATTAATTTTCTTCAAAATCATTATACATTTTTTCACTAGAGTATCTGATTTAGTTAGCATTTACGTTATGTTTTCAGAAACTGCTACAGTATTTAGATATAAATTTAAAAACGTAATTGACTAACATAAAATTTTATTTTCGAGAATTGAATACTATGATTTTGAATGAGTAACAATAAAAGTAGTTCAAGATTAGTAGTGGCACCAGAAATTAGGTTGAGAGAGATAATTTCCATCCCAAAATTTCCTTTACTCTTTCTCAGTTTGAAACAAATTAACCCAAAATAATTAATTATTTAATCTTCAATAATTTTTGATCTTTGTTTACAATATTATATATCAGTAATTTCGTGCTGAAACGGGTTTACAAAATTTCGGAAAGGGGATATATTTCCAATATCACCACTCTGGATTCACACTGGCTAATATATAAATCAATTTAAAAATAAGTAAACCGGAACTGTTGCATCAACATATTTAGATCCGTTTTTGAGAAAAATTGTACATAAATAAAATCTTAATAAATTTAGTACTGACTATATGAGTTGCGATATATAGATATCGTTCGCTATATTTCAAATATGTGTTTAATTTAATATATAACCAATTAATGTTAATTATAAAATCTATAAGGACGGGATATACACATATTTACATACATACTTGTGATGTAGCTTATTTTTTATTTCAATGTTAGAAAATTTCTTTTTTACAAACAGATATTTCAATGTTATATTACTCTAATTTATCATATTAATGCGAAGAGTTTTTCAATATTGGTTAGATAGATAATATAAATTTATGAGGAAACAAACAGTTACATATTAAACATAAAAAAAATAAAAGAAGATAAATTTTTTACATAAAATAAGAACCCGATTTTAATTTAAAATACTCAATTTGATGTGGAATTCGAGTACTTGTAAGTCAGTAATTTTCAATTAAATTTATTAGTTTTATTTGAATAATCAACATTATATTTTATAGTTGTCTTCGGAATTGTATGATTTCATTAAAACTGTGTCCATCACTTATAATCGACAGAAGATATTTTCATTAAAGCAGGATATGACTGTACGTTAAATAAATAGTTACCTACAAGATGCGAATACATGACATAAAGCTAATATAGGTCCTATAATCAATGGAATCAATCGATACTTTTTTTTTCTTTTTTTCGGGAAAAATTTAATTAATTCATTGTAATTTGTTTATGGAATAATTGTTCCATTTTAGAGTACGCAAACAATTGTCTATACAAAAAATATGAATTTAATAATAAAAATATCGTAGTGCACCCCTAAAATATTATGTTTTAACACATTACTTTGGTGATTTTTTATTTATTACTTTTTTTTTACTTTATGATGGTGTAAAATGAGCTTATTAAAAAATGAAAGTGAAAGGAAATGGAAAAAAATTATAGTATAAGCAATTTACAGTTACCTGAATTACTCACTTATTAGTAATAAATAAAATCATCGTTTTAAAATATAAAAATGAGTACATCTTACAACGTGGCATTGAAATTTCTGAATAGATGTTTAAAAGAGACAGTTCAATTCTTGAATTTATTTTGTAAAAAGTGAAAACCTTTAATTCTATAAAACTGGCAACACAAGTAGACAAGCAGAAAAAAGTCTTGGAAAAGAGGCATTATATAAGGCGGTTCGGACCTTTGTTCTTAAATATTTCCTTTTTGAAATAAAAGAATTTAAATTATAAAAAAAACCCGTTTTACAAGTTCTAAAAATTAAAAATGTAGATTTATATAAATTTGGACAGTATTATTTTATATGTGTTTATGTGATTACTTTATTCGCGGTTTGTGTACGTGTAATTCTCCATGTAACTTCCTTATTATAATTTATAAATTGTAAAAACAATCAGCGTGTAACTAATTTAGCAAATGACTATTGGACGTAAACAGTTGGATAGCAAATAAAGAATAAAAATCTGTAGCAGAATTCCGGTAGCAATTTTTATCGTTGACCATTCCATCATTTTCTTCAATCACTTCTGCAGCAAAGCCGTCTTTTCAGTATTATATGTTGGGTCCAGTGGCGGTTTTTTATTTTATTGGTTTTTGTATAATTGTGTTCTTAAAGAAGGGGTAATTGAATTAGTACGTACTTATTCCGATATTCTTTTGAACTTTTTCAAATTTCATTACATTTAGTCAGAAATAGTTTACAAGTTGTTCACCGGAAAATGTCAGTGCGAATCCTCACGAATTAATTTTTTTTTTTCATATACCTATTTTTCCAAAATTTTACCTTCCTTGGCTTCTTCTTATATAATAATAATACCATTTCTATTTAGGGATCTGAATCTGTCTTAGAAATTAAATTAAAATATTCCACCATCTTTTTGATGTATTTTAAATATGCAAAAAATTTTATTTAAATACACAACACACACGCTGTACTTCCATCAGGTTGTAGCGCAACATTTCTTTCCAATATGATGCGTTGAAACTACGATAGGTATTTTTTTTTCAAGCCCTGTAACATGATTGTGGAGTTCGTACCTACCAGCCGCAGACTATTGTGTGCATTTATGCGGAAAGTTATATCGCTTCTAATTTCTTTTTATTACTTTTTATCATTCATGTGCAATTGCGAATTAAAAAGTTTTTGTTTGAATTAGCCAATAAAAAGTTGTTTTTATATTAACAAGGAACTCGAAGAAACTTGTTTTTTTTTTTTTATTTTTAAATAAGTAGTTTGATTTAGTATTATAGATTATCAGGCTGAATTAAATTAAATTTTCTTTTCAGTATTATAATGAGGTATTTCACGATTGCCAAAACGACATTTATGTTTATGTCTATTCACGCCTAGTTGCAAGTAAAAAATTGTATAATTATATGTCGGCAACTCTATTAAAAAAATGGATACATTCTTTTTTATTTTTTTAATATATTATCTCTTTCAAGGATAAAATTTCATTTAAAAAATAAATAAAATTCATCATTTTATATTTACAGCAGAGAAATCCTTTTAAAATTTATTTTATCATGAATAAATTCGTTAATGTATAAAGTAGTTCAGATTATAATTTAGTTGTACTAGGAAATGCATGTTCGAGTCACATTAATAATTGTAAATTTTCTGTTTAAATATGGCGTTCGTATTCTTGCATTTCGCTGCTGGTTAATTTTACAAGTTCAAAAAATTATACATTAATGGTTGATTACGGTCTGTAAACTTATGAAAACGTTCTCCACGAGATACAAATTATGTGCAATTCAAAATTTCGAGGAAACCTACAGATTGATTTAAATAAAAAATAGTGATCACAAAAATATTTTATTAAACGTAGTTTTTGTTCTGCTTTTTAAAAAAAAACATATTTTCAATTTCATTTAGGATTTTTTTTTAAATAAGTTTTTTTTGATTGCGTATTTCATTCTCGATGAATTACGAAATTACTACAATAGCAGCGTGTGTTCTATACAGCTCGTTTGAAATTTAAAAAAAAAAAAATTTCCTAATGAACATGAATTATAATACGAAAATTTTAAAAGTTTTAGATATTTATAAATACGTGTTTATCAATTATATGATTTGGTAGGGTATGAATGCTACGTACAATTTTATTGTAATACTGCATTTATATCTACATCCACATTTCACTGAACTTCCAAATTTTATATAAAACAATAATCTTGAGTGTTGAACTACGACTTACCTGTTTGTTCAATCATAATAATATCAGTAGTACTAATGAAAGTTATTTAACAGTATAAAAATAAGAAATGTGTTGGATAAGTATTTCGCTAGCAATAATTCCTTCGGTAGGTGAACCTATTTAAATTTTATGTATATATATACATATATATATATATATATATATATATATATATATATATAAAAGTTAGATTATAATCCTACGGCTTAGTTTTGAGGAAACAATCGATACTTTTTGGTTCCAGAATAGTTATGTAGTTTTTTTTTAAATCTCGATTAAATTCTCTATAATGCGTTAAAATAGTCAGTGTATAAATATGACTAAATTAGTTATTGCGTAATAACTGCTTAAAATAAAAAAAAATAAAAATAGAAGCTGTACTTCCTTTGAAAATAAAATTTTTCATGTAGCAAACTATATTTTTGCTTGATTCGGTATTTCGTGCCCAGGTGTAATGTTCGTTTCATTTTTCTTGTAATTATCTTTGCTTATTGGTTCTTATTTTTGCGTGTACCCTGTATTGTGTTCCCACAACGTCAGTTATTCCTTCAAAGGTCTTACAATTTTGCTTTCGAGCAGAAAGTTCTTTATATTGTTCTCCATTCTTCTAATCTGTTGAACGGGGTCAATGTTGCCGTTCCCTTCTTCGTCGTTCTCCTAGCTTTCGTGAAGATATAAATCCTCCCAAGAATGTATGGGTTAAACAAAATATAAGTATTTCGTTTCCAAAGCTTTTTATTTTTTCATTTCGTTTTTTTGTGTGTGTGTTCGCAAATAAAATTGATCGAATGTAACATTTTATCTTACTTCGGTGAGGTTTGAAATTTAATTTCTTATTATTCACATAGTGGAGTATCAAGCTCAACAAATAAAAACTAGGAGAGCGCCTCCTCTTCAAATAAAAAAAAAAAAAAACAGTTTAATTGTTGAATTTCATGTGCTCCCACCGTTTTAAAACTTTAGCGTCTAAGTTGCAAATATTTATTTGTAGTATTGGGCCAATTTAATAATGTTGCTTACATTTTATTTGCTTGAGCAAGATTTAGTTTCATCGGAGTAGAAATTTGTATCAGTGGTTATCGATTGGTATAGTACCGGTTAAAACCGGAAAAAGAAACGAAATTACGTTTGCTTAGAAAAAAAATATGATATAACTGCGAGTAACTAATAATTTATAGTAAAAATCGATAAAATATTTTAAATTCCACGAATTACATATATTTTTTCAGGATAATTAGTATTGAAAAAAAATAAATCGTATAAAATAGATATTAATATCAAAACTGTTTCATCATATGTTTTAATCAATTTTATTTTATCTATACAGTTTCTTTCTTCACCTGTTTTTTAATAACTAATAAATACCATACGCTGCATATTTTGCGAGAAATAATCGGATACCTTTAGAAATATATCGCCTTGTATATTAAATATAGATGAATGTAGTGAACATATACGTAAGTTTAAAACTGTTCACATTGTTGCCAATCAGTATTTCAATAAATATACCGCAACAGGTAGTTATTTTCTTTAATGATAACATTTTCATTTTTAATATTTCATATAGTTTAATAAGGTTAAAATGACTTCTGCAATTTTAAACAGTATACCAATTTTTTTGTATAGTAAAGTTAAATTTTATTAAAAATTCAGTGATCAAATTTTTACTCAAAAATTTTAGCTTATCACACGTATTTCTGTTGTAATTTGCAATTAATTTCTCATCAGCTTTTTCTTTAATTATTGTATGGTACACTTAAAAATGTTACTTTTAACGCATCGATAAGTTATTTTACTCGCTCAGTAATGTTTAAAATTAGAAATCTAAAATTTCTGCTTCAGAGATGAGTACGGAAAATCATTCTATTGTGTATAAATCCCGCAGTTAATAGTGGATATAATTTTTGATTTCTGCATTAATTGATATGATTTACATTATTTAACCAGTTTTATTGAGTTAAACTGCACGCTTAGGAATTAGAAGACTAGAGACATTAAATATTTCATTTATATTTATTTTATAGTTAATATTTTGAAAATTTCTAAATTAAGTTAAATCTTAATTTGGTTATTGTTATACGGTTCATGTATGTAAGAATGGTAGCGGTGTCCTATGTTTTTTTGCGCTTCTTATTCATTCGGTAATACAAAGAACAATTGAATTTGGAAATTTATGTAAAGAAATATGTAATATATTTCAGTTTTGTTTGGGGAGTGGTAAAGTAAGAATTCTTTGGATAGGCTACGTTCTTTGTTATCTATCTTTTATATTTACGAAATTGTCAGCACTCTTTTAGGGTTCAAGTAGTTTGTGAATGAACTTGATAATCGCTGTTTATTTAACTAATTTTTATAATCGATAAAACGTGCACGCTGAAAGATCATAAAATTAGGAAACAATAGTTTATTAAAAACATTTTTAGCAATAAAATATATTGCCAACGATCTTTAAAGTAGTAAAAGAAATATATCAGTGCGGTTAATTTAAAAAAAAAAAAAAATGAAATAAGTTGTATAAAGAAACTGTGAAATTAAGGCTATATTAAATTTAATTTATGTCCATACATTATTAAACTAAATTTATTAGAAATTTTCAGAGTCAATAAAGCATGAAATAGATCCACTATAATTATTTAAATTTTCGTATAATAATAGCTTTTCCCTGTAAATTGTGTTCAAAACGTTTCATTTTTAACTTATTCGGCGAAGCGATTTTTTTTTAATATGAAATTTTTTCGAAAATCATAACTGAGTAAAATATGATTAACGAAAAACGAACCACTTTTCAATTAAATTTAAGTTTGTGATATTACGTAAAGTAAAATAGTTAAATTACCATTGAAATATCCTTTAGTTTTAAAAGAGATAGTTTTTTGGTGTGAAGTTGAAAATACTTTTTATCGTTTGTATTATGTCGTTCGTGTATATGAGTCTCTTTTGTAAATTGTTTATATTTTACACATTACTAAGATGATTTGACTTTTTTATTTTTTTTTTCCAATTTTATCTACGAAATGTACAAATAAAACATTAATCAATGAAATATTAGGCGATATGCTTGATAAGACCTTAAGGCAGCTGCATAATTTCGCATTTGAAATAAGATTTTTTTTCAGTGGCTTTAAATTAGATCAACTCATTTTTTAAAACCTTAAGCGGATCGAATATTTTTTCGTTTAAATGCCTTTGAAAAAAACGGAATAGAAATTGGTCTGATGGTGCAAGATCGTCGACGCTACGTAGTGGATGAGGCATCACTTTCCCAATCCAGTTTCAGTGATTTTTGACGAGTAATTAAAGATGTACATGATAGAAGTTACGTCTTTACGGTTTCCAGTTTTGTTGTTTTTTGTTTTTTTTCTTTAAATTAAATTATCGGCACATCCGAATTTACTAAGTTGTTCGAATTCAACAAGATCATAGTCACGCTAAATGGACAACAAAATTGTCTTTTAATGTATATCAACCTTTGATGTCGATGATGCTAACTCATCCCGTCTGTTTAACAATCGTGTTGGCATGGCGATGTTGCAAAGTTCACTTTTGTTTAGATATATTTCTTGCATCTTCTGAGGAACCCAAACATCAAAATTTCTTTGCTTTCTCTGTGCTACGCGGGTTGGTTTCGACCATTGCCTTATCCTGTCATTTGCAGTAGTTGGAGATCAGTGTGTGTGTGGGGAACCTCAAGATCAAAATCTCCAGAAAGAAAATGAACAAACCAACGTTAGTAATGGCGTTCAGAAAATCTTTATCGCAAACACAGCGCAGTTTTTTTCGAACTTATATTTTTTCTTTTTTTAAAGAAAGAAAAATCTACATACAGGGTGTGTCCGGAAAATCATGAAACATGTTTTTTGTCGCGCCCCTCTTGCCTGCAGCGCGCTCGAACCAGTTTGGCTAGGCAGAGCTGACTCCCAGCTTCACAACGCACCGCAGTTCACTCTGTCCTGAGCATGGGTAGCGATGGCATCGGTGAATTAGTGCATCTCTGTTTGGAGACCTCGCCACTGCCGCTTGGATGACCTCAATGCTTTTGAGTGCGGTTTTTATTCTCCGGAACAAGAAGTCCGACAGAGAGAGATCGTGATTGCAGGGTGGCTGCGGCAGTTCGCTCGCGATCAGCACTTGATTGACTTTGTGTTCGTCCGTCAGAACTTTCGGGACCAGCTTGGCACACACCTTCCGCATGTGCAAATCTTCCGTAACAATGCTGAGCACACAGAACTTTTTGAAGTGTTCAGGCTGTCAGCTTACAACCGAACACTCATTCGGCGGTCAGAATTCAACAATTAACGAACACGGTTCACATTTTCTTCATTTCTACTTGTTGGTCTTCCAGAGCGAGGGTCATCGTCCACCACTTCCTGGCCGTCCTTAAACTTTTTCACCCACTCCGTAACTTGCACGTAACTCATAGCAGACTCCCCGTAGGCTTGTTTCAGCATTGTGTAAGTTTCGGCAGTTTTTTTGTCGAGCTTTGTGCAAAACTTGATCGCCCAACGTTGTTCGACTGAATCAGACATCGTGCGTCGTGACGAGGTCGCCAAACCAGAGGTACACTAATTCATCGATTCGAGCGCGCTGCAGACATGAGAGGCGCGACGAAAAACGTGTTTCATGACTTTCTGGACACACCCTATACAATAAAAATGCTGCCTTTGATTTTCCGTTTTTAATTGGACATTAAACAAAAACCTGTTTGAAAATGAGACACGCTCAGTTTTTGATTAATGCTAATAGTTGTCAAATGCTTTGAAATAACTTTGGAGTTGTATTACCTCTTTTTGAACCAACCAATATATATATTTAGAAAGTGCATTTGTTACGCTTTATGTAGATGTGTTCAGTATAGCAGGAGAACTAAAGATCTGATCCTTGAAATGATTGCACTGCGGTATAGTATATACTTTTGGTGTCGTTCCGTGTGTTATTTTAAGTAACGCTGGAATATTATATTAAAAGAGTAGCGGTTAAAATATTGTTGGTATTTTAGAGTTGCTGATATTGAAAATAAAGAAAATAAAGAAAATACAATTGTTTTCAATATGAAGTAACTTTGTTGTGAAAAATATCGAACCAATTTTAAAGAAATGCTAATTTTTAGACTATAGGCGTCAAAATGTTTAAATTTTTATTTATTATCATTGCATTAAATACATTTTCACATGCCTATTTTTTTTCTAAATTTGTTATTGGAACATTTAAGTAAAATAGTTGAATTTTCATTTTTGGGTATTGCGAAGGTATGAAAGAACGTAAAATGTAACGCCGTGTGAAAGTTACTTATCACAATTTATGTTTTGAAATAACTTAATTCTTAAATTGAATTTGTGCTAAACTAATCTGATTTTTTTATTTCTATCTTCATCAAAGATTGACAGTAATGTTTTAGTTTCATGTTTCACTGACAAGGTGTGTATTATTCGTTCTGTTGTTACATGAAAAAATTTTATATTATTCCATGTCTAGTTTTCTGCTTATTTTACGTGAAGTTAAATTGGGATTCTATAATGTAATAAAGTTATTCAGAAGAAATTCATTTTCACGCAGTTCATTGTATGAAATGTCAAAACAACAGTAGAAACGCATATGTAATAAACGAAATATATGATCCACTGCGGTTAGTGTGGACTTCAAGATTGCACAGGAAAATTGATATAGTTGATGAATAAATTTTGATATGGAATCGAAACTATGAAAAAGAATAATTTAGTAAAATAAACATCGTTTCTTAAAATAACATTGACAGTAACAATAATGCGTTGAAAAATTCAGATCATTTCTGCCTTTTCGAAAAAAAACTTCCGAAAGCATGCCTCTTTCTATTAATGATTGAGCGTGGTACACATAATTGTACGTTGAGTTTTTGTTATGCAATTATATTATCTTCCTATTATCTTCCCCTACGATGACGCTTTCCATTGCAACAACTTTTTGTTTACTACTGTACTTTTTTTTGTGTAACTGTTTTTACACTTTCTTTCGGACTTACACTAAATCCATTTATTTTTGCTTTCTTATTCTTTTTTGATCTGTTTTCTCGAGCGATGCAATTTTGGCCCATAATTACTTCACGTTTCGCAGTTGGTAGGAATTTTTAGGGCTAATAAACTTCGATAATTGTATTCGGTCTTAAACTTTGTTCGATGGGTAAGACTAATCAAAAAGAAAAAAGAAAAATTGAATTTTTTCCACTAAGGATAATTTTCGTCTATCGCCTCACTACCTTATATTTAGTCTGGCAATTTGAACCTTTATGGTTTAAGTTTGAATTATTTAAGGCGATTTCGCAATATAAATGAATTATTAATCAGAATCAGTATTATAATACAGGAAACTAGAATGCAATTGTGTTGTATGAGTCCGAACTCCTTTTACTACTATGCATTCATCGTTGATTCGAGAAATTTTGTTATTCCCGATATTTTTTATTTCAGGTAAATTTCATTTTTAACCTCAGTCGGTTATAAATTGGAGTATTTTCAATTTTTTTGTATATAATATATTGTTAAAAATTATTCGAAACGATAAATTCTTTATATAATTACGCAATATTTATAAATAACTATCGATGATACAAGTTTGTTTTCGTTTGCCTTGGGGATTATAAGTTGGTTTTAGATTAAGTAAATTTTTACAGATTACAGGGTTTTTAAAATTCCAAAAGTCGAAATAAACTTGATTTATAATTATAAAAGCGGTTATTTTATATCCTTAAATACCACATACTTTGGTGCATAATTAAATAATAGCGATAACGGCTTATGCATCAAAGGGCGTAGCGGTATAAGCGGTTCCAAACTGCCTATGAACGGATCGGGATGGTGAGTACGCCCTCTTATTCAGCACTAATAATTAGAATCAAATGTTTATTTTGATTTTCACTCGTTACCAATGCTACTAAAGTTGTGGCGAACTTCTTAACCCTCATCATTGTTTATATTTATTACAGTCGCAGAATTCGTTTTTATAAAACTATCTTTCAATCTTTCTGCTGATCGCAAGATCTTAGATTGGTACCTAGCATTAGATAAATAATAAATAAGTGCTGCTACGTGTGAGCAGCAACCTATTATTCTTAAATCGTTCGCACAGTCGCAGAAAATTCAAGAATTTAATTATATTTTAATAAAAAAAAACAACAAAAACGACAAAAACGAGATTAGAACACGGGATGGTAATCTTTAAATAAGACGTGTACATGGCAACCTGACTAGATATAAGTCAACGCGCTAAATTAACCCGAAAAACGCCAAAGCGATTAAGACGATTATATTATCCTTGCTCCTTCGTAACTTCTTTTGCAATAAAATTCATATTTAGTAATTCTTTAACTAGTCGTTGGGTAAATACCATTTGCTGGTGCCCCCCTCTAACGATTATATCGGGCGAAGAACAGTGTGTTTTGTAACAAAATGACAAAAGGCTACGTAGAATGTTCCAGAACACTTCTGCGTAGATCACCGCACTAGCTGACCTGACTGATTTTAGCGGGATTTTGTACAATCTTCCCTAAAATCAAGGTTACATGGCACACAGCACAACTACGCGTACATGTTTTCGATCAATACACGCAGACACTAATGTAGTCTTTACCCGATGCAACCGAACAAGTTGCCGTGTACGGGGATTTTTGGTTTGGCTGAGTAAGTATCCTCAACGAGACAATGTAGCGGCGTAAAATAAGAACGATTCTGGGAGATCGTAAATTAATGACATATCAGAAAGTATTTTTCAACTCGGACACCGTCAAAAGCTAGCGCTACAGATACCGAATCTACATATATCAATATATATATATATATATATATTTCTACATATAAAATCAAGTTTAAGAGGAATGTATTGATGGACCAATTATAATTATTTCACATCGTCCGATGGCATGTCAAATGGTGCATATCACTAAGTCCATTATTTTTTGAAACTATATGATTGAGAGTAGGATTTGTTGAATTTTCGGTATGGTACAATCCCAAAAAAAAATCCGGAAATATGCTGATACTATTCTGCCATGCAAAATTGAAATACATGACATTACTTTTTTTTTCGGGAACCTATGATTAAAGACTTTTCTGTATATATAATTCAAAGGTTTTTTTACTGTTCCACCGTTCCATTGTCCTAGATAAGCACTCAATATCTTGAGTAATATAACCTAAAAAATATATCCGAACGTTCGGTGTAATTTTAGGAGATTTTCAAATAATAACTTCGAGTTTCGAAGCGAAGAAAGCCCATTTTTGGGCTAAAAATTCGGGTTTTCGCATTTTTGTTCCTGTTCCGTCATTCCAAAAATTCTGAAAAATTCCAAGGACATTTATCAAAATACATATTTTTTAAAAAGAAAACCATATTTTTTATTTTATTTTTATCGAGCTTTTAAAATTTAAAACGCTTATAAAAATTTGAATTTCGCGCCAAAAAATCTGAAAAAATTCATGATGATGTAATTTGAGAATCTCTATTAGATCGTTCAAAGATTTTTCAAATTGATCAATCAGAGGCTGAGATATAAAAAAAAAAGCTGAAACCACATAATATTCGATTTTGAGGTTAGGCTGGCATATTTTAGGCTGAAGACTTAGAAATCGTCGTCATTTTTAGTGCTGAATAAGAGGGCATACTCATCATCCCAATCCGTTCATAGGCAGTTTTGACCAGCTTATCCGTCTGCTGGGCCCTTTTCTACTATTTAGCTGTTGCTAGTTCGACACTCTGGTAATTGAATTCAGTGTATCGAGGTATCGTTATTACTTAATAAACTGCGTGTTCTAGTATACATTTTTTCCCCCTTACAGTGTCTTTTATCTTTGGAATAGGTAGTTTATTTTAAAATTTTTGTTTAAACGGTAATCAAAATGTTCTCGATGCCATCACCCCTGGATCAGAAAACGGTATAATAAACAGTAATCTTATGATGATAATGGTGTTTTTGATGTCATATTTATTTGTGCTATGTGAAATTTAGAAAAATCTGCGTGTTTTCGGATAAAACTTTTTTTATCCTTACATAATTTTTTTACGTTTATATACGAAGCATGAACATTTAACATTAAGTCATAGTTTTCCGTCCTCTAAAATAATCTTGTGCATGATGCGTGATGTGATCGAGGCGATACTAACGCTTGTTTATTACTCGCGTGACTAAATTGATCAAGACTTGATTTTGTCTGCCACTCTGTAATGCGGATTCTCTGGTTTGATGAAGATTCAAGACATTTAAACTTCGGTGTAAGTTTAAAAAAGTTGACACCGTTCAGAATGTATAAGTAGGAGCTTGAGTGGTTGTTGGATTTTCGGGGGCTCGGTCGTTAATTGAATTGTTTATAAAATATACAAATATATTTCATTACCGGTTGACATGTCGTCGTCAACTACCCTTTCGATGTTGGCGGAACGGATATTTCTAAATTGTATAATGTTACGGGCATAAAATTAGAAAAAATGTGTTTTACACACGTATAAAATTGATTGTATTTTTTTTATTTTTGTTTAAAAACATATAATTAAGCGCGGGGAAATGCCGAAAAAGAAAACCGGACAGCGAAAAAAGGCGGAAAAGCAAAAGTTAAGACAAAAGGAAATCCGATCGGCAAAGGATCACGTATCATTGGCTGATCATCCGTCGAATTTTTTGATGGAATGCGAAAGATGTAGCAAAAAGCAGAAAAATCGCGCCTTTTGTTACTTCTGTCAAAGCGTGCAACGGCTGCCGGTGTGCGCTCATTGCGGTAAGATGAAGTGCATGATGAAGACCGGCGACTGTATCATACGCCATAGCGGTGTATACACCACTGGCATGGCCATGGTCGGCGCTGTTTGCGACTTTTGCGAAGCTTGGATCTGTCACGGCCAGAAGTGTCTCACCACTCATGCGTGTTCGTGTCCGCTGCAGGATGTAGTCTGTGTCGAGTGCGAACGCGGAGTTTGGGATCATGGCGGCCGCATTTTCAGCTGCTGCTTCTGTTCCGGAAGTCTGTGCGAAGACGATCAGTTCGAACATCAGGCTTCCTGCCAGGTGCTGGAGTCGGAAAATTACAAATGTCAGTCTTGCAACAAGTTGGGTCAGTATTCGTGTTTACGCTGTAAAGTGTGCTACTGCGAAGATCATGTGCGACGTAAAGGATTCAAGTACGATCGGCATAAAGCGATTCCGTGTCCGAAGTGCGGCTACGGTACTAATTCGACCAAAGATTTGACTATGTCTACCAGAACTCACGCTTACGGAAGACAGACTGCGGGCGACGCTTACGACGACGACGATGAATATAACTGTGACCCGATGTCTTACGGTAGTAGTCACGATTACGGTTCGGCTGCGGATCATTCGAATTTTGCCGAAGTTAGTGAGTCGTCATCATCCGAAAGTGACGAAGATGATGACTGAATGTAAATCCCCACGGTCGGATCGATAAAACATTCAAAATTTGCCCCGAAATTTTTCTTTTCCGTAAAGAAAAATTGTTGTTACCTTGAAAATATATCTGTTTTTTTTCGTGTGTTTTTTCTTCCGAAGATCATTGTTTTTTTGTTTGTTTTTTTCATTAAATGTGCATAAGTTCGATGTGCACCAAAATTCGAAAAAATCAGTTTGACAGTATGTTGTGAAATATTAATGTACAGAATGTGTGTAACTCATTTCTTATTGATCAAAAATTCATAGGAGAATAATTTTGCAAATTGTAGGCAAACGGTAATTTTTATGACGAGAAGTGAGCTTAAATTTAATGAAGGTGTAATAATAACTTAGCTTAATTTTTCTTAAATTTTGTGAGCGAGTTTTTTTTTTCTTTGTATTCTTAAACGACGAATAAAACGCGTATCTAAACGAATTATACCTTCATCTTTTAAACATTCTGCTGTTGATAAAGTCGTTCGCTTTGTTTTTTTTTGTATTCTCGCAATGATTATATTTAACTCTGTTTTGTGGAAGTAATTTAAAAATTACACTCCATTCCAGCTATATTTTTTAGGGGGTGGTTCAGTTCACGAATTCTCTCTTTTCGTGCGTGTGTGGTGTGTTCTTATTTAGAGTGTTTTGGTGTTCGTCGGCGAGTGTAATTGGAACCGTGTCGTTGTGAGAGATGTTTGCGTCTGATCTTTAAGGTTTATAATTGGATTTATAAATTTTCAAATGTTCGTCTTAAATGCACAATACAATACTGCCTATTGTGGAATGATCTTACATTAAACGTTTTTCGTAATGACAAATGCAAATTAAATAAATAAACTGTAAAATTAATAAAAAAAAAAAGCGTTCAAAGCTGTTCTCAGTTGTAGTGATAGATATAATATGATGTTGTCGGCGTTTAAGTCTATTAAGACCATAAAACAAGAAAAAACCTTTAATAATTAAACGTTTCCACAAATTTATAAGCATCCGTAGCCATTGAGCATACGTGTAAAAACACTCGATACGTGTGCAGCAAATTGAGCTGTGCAAAAATTACGTAATACATTAGTGTATGTTTTCCCGTTGACCAGGTCAGTTATTTTACAGATAAATGTTTACACAAAAGCAATAGCTGTACAACGAGCTTTCGTTGTCCATTGCAATTTGCAATGTCTAATGTATTTTCGGAAAACCAATTACCGTGTGCGTTCAAATATCAAAAAAATTGTGTACAAAATTTTACAATGAGCGAAGAGTTAATTACTGAATTAAACTCGTAAATATAATTAAAATTAATAAAAGTCAAGCAAAAAAATACACTTTATACCATATTATGAACATTCACAGAGACGCGAACACGAGCAGATGGTTATTTTATCGTCATAGTTAATGACGACATATCCGAATTACATTTAAAACAATTAAATCGAAAAAATTAGGATTAGTGGTAACAAATATAAGAGCAAAACAGTTTTCGGTTAGTGGTGAAATAATTATATTTTTCGTTGTCACAACATGGTTTTTTTACGTGAATTTTGAGTTAACAATATACTCGTACAATTTAATATGGAACCAGGAATGTAACGTATTGACCGTCATATAGACTTCAGTTACAAGCGAAGAGGTAATTAAGTTTTTAAGAGATTAAAAATATGTGAAAATCAAGTTTCGCTTGTATCGTTTTTAAAGTTATTTTTATTAAGTGTATGAATAGTGTGATTATTACCTATTTTCACACAGTGCCGATAAATTTTGCTGTAATACTTATGGATCCATTAAAGTTATGTACGTAAAGAATTGTACTAAGTAAAGAGAATAGTGAAATTAAAATGTGACTATATATATATATTAATTCGGAATGAAAAATGCTGAAGAAGTCTATCGACCAAATCTAACAAAATGAAACAAAAATAAAAAAAATTTAATATGCGTAAAACAAAAGTGTACCGTTTTATTCTGTTCCTCTACTTCATCCAGTGACCGACACCTACATTGCTCTGAGAGATTGATGTATTTGATCTGCATCTTCATTTTATGCGTATAGTGCCCATGTTCATTAATAGACAATATTTTCTAATTCACTCTTATTTGATTTATTTTTTTTTTCGCTATCTTTGACTTTTCCGTGATTATACAACAACATTTCTATTCCTATTTTTTCAAAATATTGCATACAGCGAGTTTAGAGGTTCATTTTCCGTTAAATAGAATCACATCTTTATATGATTAAAGGTAGCAGGTAGAAAAAAACCAAAGGCTGGTATACAAGAAGAGATGAAAAAAAGATGAAAATCGTATTGTAGAGAAGAGTGAGAGCAATGAGTAAAAGAAATGAGTAGAAAAAGGAACGTTCAGTAGCGACGGAGAAACATTCAAATAAGATATGATCACTGATCAGCGTCATGTATAAAATGAGAAGTATTGCGGAGAGGATAAAACGAGGAAGATACGGGTGAGAAATGGAAAAGCAATGAGGGAAGTAGACTATGTTCAAACTGTGGATTATAGATTGTAGAAAGAGTTGAACTTTGGAAAGAATAAAAAGTTGGGAAATTAAATTTTGCAGGTGGTTAAAACTGATTTGTAAAATGTATTTTGTTTGTCTGTGAGGTAGAGTTTTACTTTGTAAGTCCAATTTTGAGCCGCGATTGAAAATTCCGCTCCCGATGCTATTCGACCAGTAACGTTAGAAGAACTGAGTTTACAATAATATTTCAGTGTTTATTATTAAATGCTCTCTTACTAAGTTGTTGGTTGTGAATTACTTGTATTAACTCGAACGGATTTTTTTGTAATAACAGTTCGTCGTATTATGCTATTGTAAATAATAATGAGTATAATTTGTAAATTATGTAATAAGTTATTTACTTAAACGCAATCATTTTAATCGTTATTTTAAAAAATTTATTCAAGTTAACCTAGGTGCCTAGATTCCGAATATAATGTTTCTAAAGCCTGCAATATATTCTTCTGGTATAATAACTTATTAAGAGGACATTTATGAAACTCATAAAATGGAAATATTATTGGAAAATTTACAGTTTTCAATTGAAAAAGGCGATATGCTTATAACTGATTTTTACAAATTCCGAAAAATTAAAATCCATCTTTTGAAAAAAGGAAAGCAAAAAAGAATTACAATCGAAGTAAACGAAAAACAAAACTACATAATTTTCTGTAACATTGTTTGCACTGACTTTAACGTTTAATGATCTTTATAAAATACGCTATGCATGAAATTATCTACAATTTAATAACCAAAAAAAAACTTGTACTTGAGTGAACTCGAATGAAATTTTTCGAGATGGCAATTAAAATTTTATTGTTTAGTTTAAATAATTGATTACATATTTCATAAGTGATATTCTCATTTATAATAATGTAATAATGTAAAAAGCTGTTATTGTAAATTAATCCGTTCGGGTTAAGACAAAAATTTTATTATCAATAATACAATGAGAACGCATTTAAAAATAAATGGAAAAAAAATATTGTAAATTTGGCCCTTCTGATGTATTCCTGGTCAAATTATGTAATTTAACCGCTGCTCAATTTTGAGGCATTAGATACTCCTAGTCTATGCACTCGTAACACTACGAAAAGATTTTTCCGGCTGTAATTGTGCATGAGTTGTATCGATGGTCCACCGCATCCCACAATATACGTTAGATGTTAGCACTATTATATTGGGATGCTGTTTTCGATCTGTGAAACACCTTGTCACATTGTAAATACAATTCTACCTCTTTAATCCTTTCGTTAGGAGATTAAGTCCATCGAAGGGAGATTACCACTCGATGCGGCAAACGTGATGATACAGGGTTTATTTTTTTTTTAAATTTGGTGTATTTTATTTATTTATCGTTACATTTTATTTGTAAACTTTAATTTATGGTTTTATCTATCTTTATCGTTCTTTGACGTAAACACCCCTGGTTTTATTATTATTTTTTTAAAATGATATTTGTTAATTTTGTGTCGGAAGAAAGCTTTCTGTAGTCGAAACTTGCCCGGTATAAAATTGTAACATTCTAACGCTTAAGTAAAGTACATTTTATACCTTTGACATAGGGTGTCGGGAGTTCCGAATTTAAGCTTTTCATAATTTACTAAATGCAATGGATCTGTGAAGGGAATACTAGGACCAGTTCCTTTCTCCTTCGGATTCGCCTTTACTTTTCCATTTTTCTAGTGCTCAATATTTCAGGCTGGGTAAATCTGGGAACGACTTGGATTCGGAACGAGACAAGTCTCGATAACCTATAATACCTCTAGTTTGGTACTACCGCACTACTTTCCAACATTATAAATCGTATATGTTGCTTCTAGGCAAAAACTACTCAATCACATCCGTAATAATAATTTATTATTTTCAGATTCGTGGCGTACGATTGACGACGTTGTTGTTCGAAGTGTACTTCCTATTTTTCGTTAGCGTACGTAGTCGTTACTAGACTCATAGGCCGTTCCTTTCCTAGTTTCGTCGCTTGATTCGTATACTTCGTGTACCGATACCTGTCTGAAACATGCGCATGACGCTAGTGTAGAAAAAATGAGCAAATAAGATAATTTAGTATAAAAAAATCTAAATTTAATGGAACTTTTTAAATCTCCAAAAATCAACTTTTCGCATAAATGACGTTCAAAGGAGACGCAGAAAATAATCACCCCGATCAAGTGTAAAGTCTGTAAAACGGGTTTTCACGGATTAGCGAGAAATTTCCTCCAAATTTCCTCCAAATTAATACATAATTACAATTTTTATAGCACTCCACTTTGCGAAACTATTTCAATTAATAATACCAAAAAATAAAATCGAGTTAACAATATCACGAATTACTGAAACTGCCGAATCATTATACTGTTAATTTGAATTGCAGTGTAGATTGGTTATTTTTGCTTTTCCTAAACACGAGTCAGGCGACTAATAGCTTACACGCCTCGCGCAATTAGTCGAGTAGTCGAGTGTTAGTTAAAATTTAAAATGATCGATGCTTAGTTAAACGCGCGTTATTTCATAGTTTTATTTTTATGTAAAAATTCAGATTGATTAATGCAGAAGGAAAATTGAATTTTTTTGGAAAATTTCGCTAGTAATAATTCTGTACAAAAAAAAAAAAAAAAGAAAAAGAAAAAAAATGCCATTTTAAACGGGATAGAATTTATTTCTTGCCTGAAATTAATGTTTTGTATCCAACTTTAACACGCACAAGCCAAGGTTGTAAATAATCGTGACAAATCTACAAAAGTAAATCAATGATCGGAAGAGGTAAAAAGCGATCAGTAGTAAAAGAAATAGATTCCTCTTTTTTCGGTTTAATATTACTAATCATGGCGCTAAAAAATATACGAGAGAATAGAATTCTATTGAATGCGGTTTTCTTCGCCGTATAACTTGTCACATCATGTGATAAATAGTTTAGCCCTCGCTCTGAATTGAGTGCTGAGATGGCTGTTTTTAATAATTCGTAATATGCTAGATATTGCGAATTTTCCAAACTAAGATTATTATAATAAATGATGTAGTTTTTTTTTTTTTTGTCCAGTGTAAAATATTAAAGTGAAATTATTTTTTTCCCGTATCTGTAAGTTTGGCAGGAAAAAGCGAAGTCTGAAATTTTGTGAATAATTTTTAATGAAATACCTTTGCAAGACGCCAAAGTCTGGCCCAACTATAAAATGTTTTTTTTTCCTATGGTGGAAAATGTAAATGACGAGTTTTAACAGAAGCGGACATTTTAATTAGCGACAGAAAACGTTATGGAAGTATTAAACAATATTTTTAAGTACAAGGCGCGATCAACCAATACCGTTAGGTCAGGCAGAAAGAAAACTTGTTTCATCGTGGGATTTTTTATAATATGAGAGTAAATTGTGTATATGGAGCAAGATTGCCCAATTTTAGATAATAGAGGAGCAGCATGCTGCAAAAGTTATAAATATTTCAATATGTATCTTATGAATAAATTGGAGAAACGTTATAAAAAAAAATCTGTTACCATATAAGTTAATAATTTCACTAACTCGATATCCTAATTTCCAACCTAGTTAATCCTAAATTAACTAGGTTGGAAATTAGGAAATCGATTGCAGTGAAATATACTTAATGAAACTATTAGCTCGTAGGATAAAAGATTTTTTTTTATAGCGTTTCTGCAATTTATTCATTTATTGAATATAACTTTGAAAGATTAAACGTAAACTATAACTATTATATGCACGTTCGAGTAATACTAATCATAAAATAACGTTGTTTCCGATAAGAAATAGTTTCATGTTTTTATCTATTAACGGCACTTATGTGTAACCTATCGATAAAACGCTATATTTTTTTTTATGCTTAAAATAACTAATCGGTGTATAGTATTTTGCGCTTTTTTATGTGGTAGTAATAATAATTGTGGTATAGAAGTAATAACGAATTAAGTACTGAGGAAACCAGTATAATAATATATACCGCGGTGAACCACGTTTTTTTATTTCTTCGTATATTGCTAAAATTTCGGTTTATCTACAATAGAAAGGCGGTTTACTTCGTAATTTTGAGCATCGAAATAAAAGGATGGGTTTGGTTTGTAATGGTACTAATTCTATTGCGTAATTAAATTTAGAGAATAAAAATTAACTAAACATAAAAAATTGAGCACTTGCTTTTTTTTCCCTTTTATTTTTTGTATAAATTGTCCAAATATTTTATTTATTTATTGCTTGTTTAGATGCGTACTTTATTATTTGCATAGTTTTTACGGTTTATACAGACATTTTTATGGCGATTGTTTATCTATATATATTGGTGATCATTTTAAGATCAAACCTGAAAGAACCCTGAAGTTTGAAATTAATAATTTTACATAAAGTACTGGTTGAAAACGTAAAATTTATCATTCTTAGAACTTGTAAAAAATTTCTTCAGAAATATTTTTCCTATTGAATGTTTTTACAAATGAGGAGTGTGATTAAAAAGTAGAATTGAATATACCTTTTAATTTACTTGTCGATTCGAACTTTTTATCGTAGAAACTGACTTCTAGATTATTACGGCCCTTAAGAAGTTTTTTTTTCTTTTCTTTTTTTTTTTTTCGGTTATAATAAAGATCTTATAAATTTAAAATGTTTTCTGCAGCGAGTTCCACCGTGGCTGGATCGCCGTGTAATCGTATGGTGAATACATTGTACAGTTTATAAATCAAATTCAAATAAAAAACACTTCGTTTTTTTTTTTTTTTAAATTTAAATTAAATAGGTAGAACAATTTGGAAACAAATAAAACGAAAAATAGCTGTAACCGTGCATAAATTAGAGGAGACTAAATTGAATTCAACAAAAAAAAAAAAAAAAAAAAAAAAATCGTGTACGATCATAAAATATGTTAAAAGTCAACGCCTTATAGTGTGAAAGACTGTTTATAGGAAGCCAATTAATACAAATTTATTTGTCCTTGTTGCATTCTGTTCGTTGATTTAAATGTATAGAGACAAAAATTATTTGATGTTAGATAAGGAAAAATAAATAGTATTTCCATTAAATTCTAACTACACAATAATATGGCCACATCAGTATTATATTAGGCGTAAGGGGTTGATTAAAGCTTTTTTATGGATTTTATTACGATTTTTGTGATTAAATGCATTGGTTTTTCCCAGATGAGAAGGCAGCTATATAAATTCTCATCTAGGTAGACAGGGTACACTAGTTATTAAATTTTTGTACATTCTGTTAATTTAATAAATATTGTAACTTAATAATAAAGATGACTAGCTTTAGAAATGTTTCCGGTAATATTTCATTACGAGCCAAAAAGCATGTAAATGCAACAAAAATTAGTTGATTTTTCTTTTCTTTTTGCGTTACCTTTTTAAGTTTGGGTTAATTAGGAGAGTAGAGGTTTTTATGTAGAATTGTTTATCGATAGTTAAAACTTCAATTTATTTATGTGGAGTTCCGTACTCTATAGGTTTCAAATGCTTTCTTGTCATTCATAAAAAATGATAACCGCTTAAAAGGGAATAATATTTGATAAATCTCAAAAATATCTTTGGGAAAATAAATATTAAGGGAAATATAAATAATTGAATTATTAAAAGTGAATTGATGCTGAAATTGGTTTGTCAAATTGTGGATAATTAAAGTTCCTGACATTTTGTTGAATTAACGTTTTATTCTTTTAAAATGTTATGAAATTTCACACCCATGTTTTGTTTTCAGCATTTTAATGTAATCGATTAAATTACTTTTTTTTTATACATGTATATGTATATTTAATTTTTTTTGCATACTCTATATTTTACATAACGATTTTCGGAATTCTAAATGATTACTTTATTTTGCGTGGATAACGAGTTAGTGTTAACTTACTTGATCTGGTTAGTTGTTAATCATACTTTTGTTGTTAAGAGCTGTTCTCTATAATTTGTGGAATTTTGTTCGTAAATTATTATATTTATTTAAATAAGTCAGAAATCCTTAGTTACAAAAATATTAATTACTTGCTATCTTTGAAACTTCAGTGCCTAAACCGTGTGATAATACGGTTTATTTATAAATTTAGAAATAATATCTCAATCTGTAAATATATAATATGGTTATTGTGAATAAAAAGATCCGTTTACATAAAAGAAAAAACTACATATATATTTATATATATATATATCTGCTTATTATATTAATATACATATTTTGTAGCAAGAAATTTCCAAAAAAAATTAATTAAATTGTACATTCTAAAAAGAACGTTTGAAACGTCTGTGTTTGTATTTCCTTTAACGAAACTTAGTGATCAATAATTTCTTGTGGAGTTAACTGTACTGTTGTTAGATATGTAGAACACTTTTCTAGTGGTATTCTTTTTTACATTATTAACTAAAGAAATTTAGTGTGCTTAGATTTTTAGCATTAAGTTAGGTATTATTATTTTAAAATTGCTTTTTAGTTGTTCTGCTGAAATTTTGCAGTATAATTGAGATGCAGAAGACGAAATTGGAACGGAATATATGATATAATATAAATTTGCAGGTTTTTGTTTTCTTATTAGGAGAAAATAGGACTTAATTTTTCTTTGCATTTTAGATGTGTGTCCTGTAAATTGTAATCATTTATCTAAAGTAGTAGGTAAATTATTGAAGCAGATTTCCCCTCTCTTTCATTTTTCTTTCAACTAATTTATTTTGAAGTGGAACAGTTTGATGAAAAATATCTCTTTAGATTTTCGTTCATTTATTTATTTATTTATTTTTCATTTGTTAAGATATTTTGTAGTTACCACCTTTTTTTTTTTTTTTTTTTTTTTATTCTTAAACAATAGTACCGAATCTTTATAAATTTAAAAAGTTACTGGCAGTTTTAAATACAGTTTATTATAATTAGTTTATGAGGAAAAACTTGCGATTTAGGCAATGCCGTAAAATAAAATATGAAATGATTGAATGAATAATGTTAATTTTTTGTGATAATGGCTCATTACTATTTGCTTCAATAAAAATGTTATCAGCGCAAAATTTGTTAAGCCAGTTCTGTTTCATTTAAAGTTCAACTATGAAATCCGATAATCGATTAAGATATTGGGGAGCGTTGGAAGGTATGATGTTTGATGGAAAGAGTTGATGTAAAAATTTCCAGAAACATTAAAGTCGTGCTTATTGTCAAAAGTCAGCAAGAGTTTTCTCAGATTGGTCGATAAAAGAATGCATTTGTTTACTTGCAGTGCAGTAGTCGTATTAGTTGATGCGAATTCTATAACTAACCGAAAGATTGGGACTGTCAATGATTATAATTAAATTATCTGTTTTCCGAGAAGAAAGAGGAACTCATGTAATGGAAAAAATCAAAAAACCCTTATTATAAGTAATAGTGTTTTTTACAAATCCTTGTAGGAGCTTGAAGTGTTAAACGCACGCATTGTATGTAGTTAAATATTCATTTCCGTAAAAATTATTCTATTATGATTAATATAAATACTAAAATTTTAATTTAACTGTGGTGATGCGAAAGTTAAATTTAATTTAATATGACGTGTATAATAAATATCGTTAGACTAATTTTTTTTATTGCGATTTAAAATAGTTATAAATCATAACTCCCGTTTAACTCGTTAATGCTCAACTCTTTTTATGAAAGAATTTAAATGAAATTCACTTTACAGAGTTAAATAGGTTCGTATTATAATTAATCAGAAATTCAAAAAATCATTTTGTGTGGTACTTGTTAGCATTCAGTGTTTCGTTGCAATCCTCGGGTGGTATTTCCTACAATTTTCTAACTGATCCTTTCTTTGTTTATAAATTGTTTTTTTATTTTTATGACATTTTTGGTTACATTTTGTGATTAAGTTGTAATACGTAACGGGAAGAAGAATGGTGCTGCGAGATGGTTATTCTGACCTGTAATTTTCTTTTTGTTCTAGTTTTCAGATACGTTCGTGCTATTTGTCAGCGATTTTTTTTTGTTGCAATTCTTCCGTCACAAATGTTATATAATATAGAAGCATTTTTTTTTTTTTTTTTTTTTTTTTTTTTGCGTTATTCGATCTTTGTACTTGAACAATAGAGCACATAGAACTGAAATATGTGGCTAAAGAGAAACAATTTATTGTCCTGCGTTGCATTTAACATGATTTTAATTTTTCTTATCAAATCTAAACTCGAAAGGACGATGCATGTATTCATCATATTTTTATCTTTTTGTATGATGTTCTTCACTTCAAAATTCGTCAGTAAGTCGTTGCTGGTAAAAAGATTATCAAAAAATATTCTGCAATTTTTTATTCTATAGATATCATTTCAAGTTACTTTTATACTAAGTGGTAAAGTGTTGTGATTTCGTCATCACGGCTTTTTCACAGTGTGGAGAAAAATTGTAGCATTAACTATTGTTACATAACCCATAGTTTGTATCCAAATCGTATCGATTTACCCTGTTTTATACGATGATATTTGCAATATCGAACTATTAATTCATCAACTGCTAGGTTTTCGTAAAGTACATGGTACATTTGATAAATTTAACCTTAGCACTCTCCATTAACGGTTTTATTTTAAAAGAGTGTGATTTCTGTTATCTAAAGCAGTATTCTTATTTACGAAATGAATATAGCATTTTTAAATATTTACTTTTTCTCGTAGTATCTTTGACAAGTTGAATGTTTAAATTGTTTTCGGATTAGTGGTCTCTTTTATTTGGTATCTCTCTGTTTATAAACTTTTTTTGATCAGTTTACACAACAGCGGAAAGAATGTAGCCACAACCTTATCTTACTTTAGCAAAATTTTGTTTTTATGGTTAACCTATACCGAATGATAACAAGTTTTTCGCGTGATCTATTACAATCATTTTTATTATGAATGTTATTTCAAAGTTTTCCTACCGCTTATTAACCGTGTTGATTTTACTTTTCTCTGAAATGCTCTTCCATAATTGGAGATATTGAACTTTTATTCTTTTACCCATACATAGGTAGTGGCGTCTTTAATTTTGCTAATCTGCAATACCAGATTTTTCCACCCCTCTTGATTATTCCACAAATATTGTTCAGCGCTTTATTAGTTTTCTTCATATATGTAGACTAACTTGATACTCTGCAGTCATTGCAACCAATGTAAAGATTAAAACAAGAATTGTAATTCTTTAAACGTAGTCGGCTTTATAATATTAGCTTTCTTGGCAAATTATTTCTTGTGTTCACTTTTGTTTTTATATTACCGTGTTGCCGTCCAATCTACAAATGCAGTTACTTTGATTACTAGTTTATTCCAACTCATGTTAATGTTGTTGTTTAATCGCCATTAAATTTATTATTTGAATTGATTCTAACTGAAATAATTTAATCATTATCGTTAATCATTGTCCGGAAATAATTATTTCAAAGGTAGTCTCGGGAAGACTGCATTATGTTTAAATCTTTTTGTGTAGTTTTATAGATATTCGAAATAAGAGATTTTGTCTCGTTCTTTCTTTTCTTTCTTTTTTAAATTTAAATAAAAACTATTTTTATGGGAATATTATAACGACAAACATAGTAACCTACATAATACATTTAAATTAACTCGATTTTTTATTTTATATATATATATATAGAAGTTAATAGGTGTGTGTGGTAATAAAAGAATGTTATATGAAATGAAAGTGTTTTCTGTTGCTCATTTAGTTTTTAATTAACAATGAATAAAATAAAGTAGTATTTATTTGTTTATTTTAGAGTTCTTTTTACTACAGACTTTTTCTATTTTCTACGTGTGTTTATCTAATGTTTGAAACCAATTATTTGTAAATGATCGTATCATTCTGTTAGATCTATAAATGCCGACGATATGGTACATTGAATTTAACATTTCAAAAAGTTTGCAAATGTCGCGTAACCGTTTTTTTTTTTTTTTTTTTTTTGTTTCAATGCTATGAATTTGAAATTCTTGTTATCTTCCCTACTTCAGTTATCATAATTTACTCGTTATGTTTTCATAAAATTGTTGAATACACACAAGGTATATTCTGTTATTTGTCGGTTTTAGTTTATTTTTACTTCAATATATACAGTTCTTACCGAAAATAACATGATGTGAAGTGAAATATTAGTGAATCTATGTTGAAATTAATGACATCCAAATAAGAGTTAAAAAAGGTTTGGGATTAAATCTATTTTGTTTCTTAAAAGCCTGCATATTATTTTATATACTCATTATCATAATTATTTTTTGTTTTCTTAATAACTGCTAATTAAGAATGATGACGTTTTGTCTATAAAACTGAAGTGAAATCGAAACAATTGGGTAACCGGCTAGTTTAATTCATAACTTTAAAAAAGGGATACGTAATGATAACAGGCATCTTAGAAATCTAGGGAAAAGATTATCTTCACTAATAAATATAAATATAATTATTATGTACAACATTAAATAAGTATTTTATATGTTATATATATTGTAAGAATAAAAGAATAACTATTGAATTAAAATAGCGGATAAAATAAACGTGAGGATATCAACTATGCGAAAATCCGAAATTACTGGAGTTTTGTCCATAATATGTCCGCTGCCTGTACTGCAGTTGTTATACTCGACGTGGTTTTTATGAGTTATGCGAAGAGTAGGTTTTTACTATTGGAACATCCGATTTGTATATTTCAGTGTAATTATTTAGGCGACAATTTTGCAGATATAATTTGAACGATTTTAAAAATCGTAGTTTTCGTAACGTAGTTTACAAAAATGGAAACTTCAAGATGAATCGAAATTGAATTAAAACACTCTACCGTACACCGTAAAATGTGCATGTACACTACTGTAAAATTGAAGACACCCATTACTAAAGCACCGTATGACGAATGACAACAATATTTGTTTGTGACTGGATAGATAGTAAGAAATACGGGATCTCAAATATTATTCCGCTTCCTTAGTGCTATTGTAGCGCAATATAAATGAAATTATATGAAAACTACAAATTCGACGTATGTTAAACTGGTATATAAAATTAATTTCTAAACATCCAAAAAACCATGAACAAAAGGTTAATGGGTTGTAGGTTTTTCAAAAATAATGTTAACAATAATAGTTTTAAAAAAATGAAAATGTTACCAAAAAAAAAAAAATGCTTCGTTTCTTAGAAACGTTAAATGATTTTTTCGTCAATGAAATATTGATTGGATATAAATATATGCTCTAACAGTGCGCATGGAGTCCAATGTTCTGTGCCCTATAAATTTAAAATTCACATCCTTTACTTCTAAATAACACACAATTACGATTTAATTTCCACGTAATGAAAACATATTTCCGATAAATTTTCTTTTAACTTTGGAATAAAAAACCGCTACACTCTGAACGGTTTTTAATGTTTTCTACAAAGTACGTTCGGTGTTAACATGTAAATAATATAGCCGTATGTGCATGCTCGTTTTTACATATATTAATTTTCTGGAATGAACAATAAAAATTATTAAATTTTCTTGCTTGCCTCTGTTAATTTTAAGAAGGACCAACTGTATATTTGAACTATTGAATTTCACGTGCATGCAACTGATAATATATATTTCATAATCTGGAATTATTGGAAAATTTCTTGAAAACAAAAAATACTGTAAATAATAGTATGGAGTAACGAATAGGTGCGATATTTTCACCTAAGGATAGAAATAATCATAAAGCGTGACGGAGTTGGTGTAAGCTGGTTTTTGGGATATGGTGAACCGTTGGCGACTGATTATGGCATTTTGAAATTTGAAAAAAGAAAGAGTTTTGGAAAGGTTTCGAAAAACACCACGTTCTCTATTTGTACATTATATTTTTGATATGTATGAAACATTCAAAACAACGGTAGAATTATATTAAATCGGAATATATATATATATATACACACGTATGTATGTTATGTGCAGTCTACAAAAAAATAATGATAATCAAGAGAAATAAATAATATTAACATAAATCATAGGAAATTTTAGGTGTAAATAATTGAAAATAACCATCGAATAGTTTCGAATACAAGATTATGAATTTTTGTATTCGAAACTAATTGGTGATTATTTTCAATTATTTTTTTATTAAAACATTTCCTATGATTCGCGTTAATGAAATTTATTTCACTTAATTACCTACACAGGATGATTAAAAATAATCAGTATATAATAGCCTGGCCATGTTTTCCTATTCCTAAGGTGTTGATCTATGAGAAGACTTGTAAAAAAATAAACACACGTCGTATATAATTCGCTATAACCGGGGGTTTAAATTACTAAGTTGTATAGATGCCGTATTTTGTGCATATAATCAACTGGAGAGAACCTTGAATACTTGATATAAAATATTATTTGACGGGTTGTATGAAGTCTAGAAGTTCTTATTGTTGGTCTTAAAATCGAAATATGTTAGTTTAAGATTCAAAATAATTATAGCCGTTTAATATATAGCCAAAATTCCATTTTTACAATAGCATTGAATTTAGTAAATCACCTTATCCCTTCATTTTTTTCTCGTCTTGTTTTTAACAGTTTTACTTGCTACACTGTAGCTTGAAAAATACAAAACAAAATGAATTTATATTTAAAAGAAAAAAGAGATCTCCGGGTAATTAAACTATCACCTGATTTGTATAGTTTTACTTACAGTTTTGATATAATAATTCCGGTTGGTAATCCAAAAAAAAAAAAATAAATAAAATTACAGCGAAAAATGTATACAGAAATATTTTCTTCAATGTAATTTTTACTACGGAAATTACTGCTTAATAATTGTCTGCTTCTGTTAGTACGGACAACAGAAGTGCACAATGTATAAATGACAATAGGGATTTCAATATTGTGAACATAAATAAACAAAAGTATGCATTTTTAAATAGTAGTTACAGGTTACTTGGGAGTACATCTATTTGAAAATTAGCGTTTTATATATAAATAATACTCAAATATTATATCTTTAAAAATTCTTTATTAACTTGAATTCAATATACAGTTTGCGAAACATTTATTTTAATTTGTTTTAGGTGTTTTAAATGTTATCCTATTTTTTAATTTTTAACTGTTTTTGTAAAATAATCTGATATGAATAATTCTATATAAGAAAAATTGGAATCTCCTTGTTTTTCGAAGTCCTTAGTTAAAACTTAATAGTCTACAGCATACACTGTGCAATCAAGATAAATTTTGAATTTAAAAACTGTGCTATTGAAAGATTTCTCTGTGTTATTATTTAAAAAAATTTAATAAATCTTAAAAATGTAAAGCCCTAGGAAATTTTCTATCCAATTTCTTTAGTACTAATAATGTTAATCTTATTAATTTACATTTAACGTATTGCGCTTAACGATTAAAATACTAACTATTGTAATAATTTTAAAAATTTAGATTATCACACTTATTCTTTGAGCTTTTTAATGCAGTAACCATTATGCTTCTGGTTTTATTACCTTTTTTAGTAAAATAACTACTTAACAGAAATTAGCTAATGTGTTAAGCAGTTTATGTCTGATCATCAGTGTTTAAATTGATAATGCATATTATTGATCATGAAATGATCTTAGGGCAAAAAAGTAGATGTTTTATAATGGTGTAAATAATATCTTGCAATCAATAATTAATAAACTGTAACTGAATACATAATAAATTGCAGAAAACGTTGACTAATTAATAAGGTGGAAAAAAAATATTTTTCTGTCCGTCGAGTTTTTTAAAAAGTATGCAATAATAATTCTCTGTCGGTTCATTATTTTAATTAAGTTTAAAAATATTTATTTCGTAATGAAGTAAATTTATTTGTAGGTTACAAACAACTCGCATTTAGTAATAACTAAGTACTGTTACGTTATTCATTTATATTTATATATTGATGCAAATAACTTTCTTGCTTGGGCGCCAAATTTAAATAAACCGACTTGAGCCCTATTCGTATACACTACCACTTTTGATAACCATTCCTGGTTCCAGCATTAGCAGTTGCAGTTAATCGTTAACCACTGGTGGTTTTTACAAAAGAGCAAAACACCGTATCACTGTTTCTCAGCAAACAAAATAAATGCGATAGTTTTGTTTACACTGTGGTGTGATGTAGTTTATACTGGGAACTTGACTACTAATAGTTTAGTGTCTGCTTCCGAAAACTTATGCTTAGGGAAAGTAGTCCACTGTGATGATCACAGTAGCCGTGTAAACAGCTAACTTTTTTCTTAAGTTTCATTACTTAAAAACAACGTACGTAAAAAGTATATTTAGTTCATATAAACTTTACAAAAATCATATATAATGATGGTAATAAAAACTGCAGATCACAAATAATTTCATAAAAATAGTTATAAGTGCACAAAGCGGTTTTATTAATTTTAGAATTGTTTTTAACAAAAATTTTGTGGAAAGTCTTCGCTTTTCATGTGTTTGATGAAAAATGGAACCGTTTTGATTTCTTTTACACACATAATATATTTAAGTATGCAAAACAGGTCTGTAGTAGTTCCGCATCTGTTATTCCATCAGATATTTCGGTTTTGAAGTTTTTAGTTAAAATAGTTAGCCAATCAGTTTGGTATTTTTATTTGGGTAAACAGTTAGAGAGTCAAAAAAATGATGAAACTCTAAATAAATTATGCTTCAGAAAAATTACTTATTTTTAAGCGCAGATCAAACATATTTTTTGAACATACAATTTCTAGATACCAAGACTCTATTTTGGAAAGCAGGTAAAGCTGAACATATATATCATCAAATCAGAAGAATACTGTGCTAGTTAATACTTCTAAAATTTGAAGATCAGTAGACATAGTAACGCATTCTACGCGTTATTTTATCTTAAGTACTTTTTAAGCCGATACATATGTCACTATTTATCTGTAGCTCCGACTACGTATTTATACGCACTTTTATAGCATGTTAAGTTAATTTAGTCGTCTTATTGTTTTTGAGATGATGATGGACCATATCAATCATTGATAGATGACGTTTAAGGAAAAATCAGCTATAGTAATTTAATCGTGTCTTTCGATTCTATTTTTATATCGATGATTCCAATAGTCATAAAAATTTCAGCAGAACCTAAGACTGAATCTATGGTTGCACCAGTATGAATAATGAATATATATATATAAATAATTTTAGTCGAGTTTACGGTTTACATAATACAAGCTGTAAAACGGGCTTCAAACACTAATTATCCTTGACGTTTAAGACCGTACCAGTGAAATTCGGATTTGGAATAATAATTGAAGAACCGGTGTTTTGAACAAGAGTGGCAATATATAACTTTTACTAACACGTTTATATGTTGCAAGTTAAAAATAATTGATTTTGAAATATAATAAAAGAATACAAAGTTCATGGCAGTGTATTTCCGTCAGCAACTTGAAATAAATTCATCAGAAAGTCATCATTTATGTAAAAATGTTATTTTTCATTATCACATTAATAAAAATTCACGTGAAATGTAAACGTAAAAAAGTCTGAAGGGCGGCAATACAGAAGTTCAATTTTGAATTATTCAACAATTCAACGACAGTCTGTTATGGATTCATAAGCAGAGTAGTCAGAGTGATTCCCGAAAAAAATAACTACAGTACTAAAATATTTACTCTAATTAATTTTCTGCATAATGGTCTGAATGTTCAATTTCATTAATAAATTAGTGATTATCCACATAAATAAGAAACATTAAATGAATATAAAATATATTAAAGGCGTGTGAAAACCAGTGGTAAACTGAATGAGTAGCTAGCTACCACACGGCCTTTTTAAAAACCATTAGCATGCAATTGAACCATGGTGACCACCGAAAGCAACATCCCGTTACGATTTTAAGATCCTCAGCCGTCTGCGAATCAACCACATCGCTATTTCCCACAAATATGTAATCAACAAATCGCCGTCTCCATCTATGTGCCCCTTGTGCGGTCAGACAGATATCCCGACAATTCCGCACATAACTCCTCATTTGCCCGAAGTTCATGAAAATAACTTGTTTGACATGAAACATACAGAAGATCCTTTCAAACGTTGCAACTTCCATCATCAGAGTTTTTTTTTTTTTTTTTTTTTTTTTTGGACTCGTCAACCGGGGGACCTTCATTCAAAAACAATTAGAATAGGAAGGAGTCAATTATATCTTGATACGGTCAGATATTGATAGAAGAAAGGAACAAATAACAGGAACAGTCTGTGGAGAGGAAAAGATGGGATATAAGAGGCGCAACATGAAGTAGGAAGACCGAGTATCAATAAAATAGAATAGAAAGTAGAACACTCAGTAGGAAGAGATGAACACTTAATAAATACATGATCCACATAGCAAACATGCTCTTCGATTGAGTGAAGAGACAATATAGAGAGACAACCAACGAAAACAGGAGGAATATAATAAAGTATGGCTTAAGAGCGCAGACGAATAACGGAGACAATAGAACAACGACGTGAAGGAAACAAAGAATCACGGATTGGCAGGAAGACTAGGTTGAACCGATAGATAAAAAGAACAATTGTTAGAGAAAGAGGAAACGTACATATCCGACCAAAACCTAAGATGAAAACCTTTGCACAGTGGAAGGAGATTGGATCATCAGAGTTTAGCATTCGTCAGAGCGAGTGGATTACCAAGCATTATTTATTCTCTCCGTGTATGTGCTGTAATGACTACAATAGTTACACCCAGCACATATAATATAGAAAAGAAAATAAAGCAGTTTCAGGAATATTCAATTTTCAGATGGAAAAGAGATGAAAACATCGGTAGTAAAAATAAATGTATTGCCTGAATATGAAGATCTAATTCACTTATCTTCTGTTGGAAAAGAAAGAAAGAAATAGTAGAAATAAACGCGATATATGTAGCCTAAGCTTCTTCTATATTGCCTTCATGTTTGCTAGTATTTCCTTGTTTTTCCTTTTCCTAAAGATAGGCGATAATTTAGATCTTCAAATCCCAGCTACAATATATATATATATATATATGTGTGTGTGCGTGTTTATTTTTTTATCTTTTCTAGTTGAAGATGAGTTATTGTCAAAAGCGTTTTTTTGCATACTTTATGTTCATTTAATGTTTGTTATTGTGTTTATCATTTTTCATTACTTTTAGTAACTAACCAATAAATAGAATGGATAGCTGTACTACATTTAAAAGATAATACGGTTAGGGTACTCTTTATAGTAAAATATTAATAACTGTTAGGACAGAACATTAGGCTATTACGAAAAAAATATTTCTATTAGTTACAGACCTTTGACATTTTTCAGCAGCAACTTAAATCGAATTAAAATATTGATTCCATTAATGAATTTAAAATATTATTAAGAAATAATAATAAAAAATATATTTGGTAAATTGTACGCTAACAAAAAGTAAATTTGTATTTTTAAATAAATAAAAAAAAATAGAAGTCGATAAATTATGTAATAACAATAATGCTAAACTGCGATTAAAAAATGGAATGTGGTTAATTTCTTTATCTGTTGTTCGATTTTATGACTTAATCATTTGTAAATCATTTCTCAGATGGGATTGTTTTAGCAATGAGAATCATACACTTAAATTTATATTTTTTCTTTTCAAAAATTTTATTATGTTAACAGTGATAAAGATTTTCAAATTTTTGTTGTGATTGAGGGTTCATGCGAAATATTTGAGAATGCAAGAAGTATATAAGAAGAAAATACACAAGAAATGCTACTAATCTTTACAATAACAATAATTTCAATTTTATAAGATTTTTTTCTCCTTTGCACTATGGATCACAATTAACGGTCCTTTTTTTTAATCAAATGTAAAATACCGAAACCCTTTTATTCACTACACTAAGAGAAATCTACAATAGAAAAGCTAGATAATCATATGTAATTAGTAAGAGTTGAAAATTTATTCATCTGCAGTCAAAGAGTATTTCGATGACACCTATAAGAAGTTAAAAATATTATCTGTTGGTGTAAAAAATTTAAATCTCAAAAAGCATTACATTTGCTTAAGGTAGTAGTAACCTCCACTAATAAACTGAAGAGAGTGCATGTTTTAGTAGCTTTAGTTATTATGTTTTGATTAGGTAGAATTTAATACAAAGTATTAAAATAAAATTACAGATTAAACATAAAGATAATTATGAAACTATTAATGCGCACAAAGTTTTTACAGTGTGGTTTTCTCGTTTATCATAATGAAATATCGTTTTTTTTTTTGTTTTTTTTTTTTTGTATTATTGATCACTTTCAAAAATTAAATTCTTGCTTTTTAACTTTAATTTCCACAGTGTTTTGGAAAACACTTTAAATAAAATACACACGTATGGTATAACGTAAAAGCTGTTTTATTTTACATTATTCGCTAATATTTATTAATGATTACAGAGAACCGAAATATTCAAATAGAAAAACAAAAGTTTTTCGAAAATAGTAAAGCTTTAAGCAACACAGAACGATAAATTTGAAAAATCATGAAACTAAAAATTGTAAATTACATTCTTCGAGATTATAACATATATTTCTGGTGTTTAAATTTTTTTTCTTAAATTATTAACAAATGAGCTTGTGCACATTTTACAATTTGTAATTGTAATTATAATAATTAAAAACATGGGAGCAGAGATAGAATATTAAAAATAATCAATTAATTTTCTGCATTGTTGATTATAAATTATATATTTCAAATAATTTAAAACGGTAGAAATATTGGTTAAAGAAATAATTTTCCAAATTAAAAATGTTTACGCTGTTTTATCACCAAGTGTATTTTCTCTTCTCCCACGGCTACTGTTGAACACGGCATTTTTCTTTCCACCGCATTGTTCACTACAGAACGTTATTCTCATTTTTTCACCGCGATTTCAAAATTTTAGAAAAATACAACGTAATTTTCCACATGTTCAACACAAACATTATGTCTCCTATCTGTTTAAAGTTCCTTAAACGACCCATCCGCGACTGTTAAGTATTTAAACGCAATCATTTCGGGTAAAGCGTAAGGGAATTTATTTTCGCTTGATACTTCAAATTTTTCACTATTATTTCTAATGAATTCCACATATCTTGGATTATGACAAGTATGGCACTTGAATTGATTCTTAAACACTGGGCCAATTGAACTAGGCCATATGTGAAAGACTGCTGCATATCTGACTTAAATTTGTTTCACAAGAGATGCGTGAAAAATGTGTATGGGTGTGTATATGCAACACAGAACTTAAAAAAGAAAATACTTATTGTTTAATTTATTAAAAGGACAAAATTAAATTTGTAGAAGAACTTAATGTGCTACCAGGTATTGTATTTTAGTAAATTTCACTGAAATTAAAATTCGTCGCAAATTAAAAGAACTAAAACCCTCGTCCAAAATTTCAGTTAAAAATTTAATCTGTATTTCAAAGTTTTCTAAAATCGCTGACTGAAAAGATCGTAGTGATGGATATACGCCTCGCTGCATGCATATATGCGTATGGGCTGATGTAGCTTTCTCCTGTTTTCCAGATCCTGGTCCCACAAGGAATGTAACTGGCGGTCCTATCTTCGTTGTTTGCCACGAGCTTCTTCGGACAGTTGGAAATTATATTTTAGACGCTGAAGGTCAATGTTTAATTCAAATTTTGATTAAATAATTCGCTGTTTTTTTTTTTTTTTAATTAATTTTTTATTTTACGTATTAATGACGTTCAAATAGTAGGGGCATTCGAAAAATTTCTCTTAAATTTAAATGACTGTCACGGGCATAATTTTAAATTTAACAAATGAGCGCGCTTTTATCTAGTTGAAAATGCGCTGACTGACTGACCACGATTTTATTGTTGTATTTCCTCTTGGAAGCGATGTATCATTCTGTACTGATGTACTTATGTGCTAGCACTAGCCGTAGCTATTTGTCTCATTTGCACGGTTCAGAGCCACCACTACATACAATACCATAGCGATTTATGAAACCGAGTCTCAGCAACTGCATCAGTACTGCATAATCTATATAGCCCGCTGCATAAATCTTTAATTCTGTTAAAACTGTATTTTAATCCTTAATCATTTTCCATATTATCATCATTGCCGAATATACTACACAATTCAAAATATTTCAGATAGGATATTCATATCAGTATATACAATACATATTTCATGTAGATGGCCAAATGCTTGTTTTGAAGATAATGTGTACTATTAACTAATAGCTGTCATATACTAATGGAAAAAAGGTTGGTCAGTGATATTTACTCTTGTTTGTGACGCTATATCCTGGTAAATGAAATTAAAAATAAACATGTGGAGGTCTGTAGAATTTTTAAAAAATTTCGCAATGAAAGTATTCCGTTCAAATGCCTCTTATTTATAAATAATTAAAGAAGTTCTTTTTTCATTTGAAGAAAATATTCTATTCTTAACGAGAAACAGCATTGGTAACTGCGAGGTAAATGACTTTATTTTTTTGTTAGTTTCACGGGATATTTTTCAATACACAGTTCAAAAGAAAAACTTGCCTTATCTTTTGGCAATCAATATATAAATGCATATATTTTAACAAAATTAAATAGACTTTTTTTGGGTTGTTGTTTATGCTAATTGTTTTAATTTAATGTCATGTTTATAAGTTGTTTGTAACCGAAACTAGTCGGCAAATTTATATTTGTATAATTATTGTGTTTTTGTATTTAAATATTTGTGAATTTTATGTCTATTATTAATGAATATGTTACAAAAAACTATCATCTGGTGACATAATTGCTCAAAAAAAAAAAAAAAAAAGCCTTTCTGTGATCTATATTTTCTACAAGAAATTATAAATGTTACATAATATTTGCTCCAACCTTTCTGACAATTTCAAATATATGCACTGCTTTCTTTTTAAAAAAAAAAAAACGACGTAAAAGTATTATATTAAGTAGAATATGCACGAAACGGTCAAATATGCATTTTTATGCATTAGTAAATGAGTATATTTCGAATCGACAACTGTTGAAACACCTAGATATGAAATATCAAAGCGTTAGTACAGGCAAAAAAAGCTAGATCAAAACTTACGACAGTACCGTTCTGTATTGTATTTAATTGATAATACATATGTGTTTACTGAGAGTTAAGGAATAATTAAATTAAGACAATTATTTTTAACCTATATACGTTGTTTTATTAGTATTCACTTTTAAAACAAAAATCCTACAAATTATAACAGTGATTATTGAAAAGCGTTCGTTTTCGTTTTTTGAATAGCGGAAAATAAATAATTCTGATACGTAACCGAATATTGTTAATTCTAATGAAAGTCCTTAATGAAATGAATACATGAATTGCGAAATTTTCATAAAACATTGGTTTATTTTGCTCTTCCTAATCATAGACGAAGTTATGAGCTCCCAAACACTCCTCAAAACATATCGATGGTCTGCGAATTTTATAACAATAATAATGTATTTTCAAAGTTTAAATATTTGTTTATTTAACCAATAATATATATCTAGAGTAGATGGAGTATAGAAAAGATCAAAGGTCCTTTAAATTCCATTAAATTATTTAATTTTAGTAAAATGATTTTTGTTATTGTCTGGAAATTTTTTTTTTTTGATCGCGGTATTGTCCAATCTTTTTTTTTTTACGAATCGATTTATTTTCGTTTATTTTTTAACGGGTTTACCAACGAAAATACGAAAGGCCGAACATTGAAAGCGTGCCATAAAATCAACACAGAAGGGAAGGAAAGAGGACAAAATGAAATAAATGCAATTAAGAAGCGAAAAAATTACGTAAGAAGGGGACGAAGGCAATGCGGACTGTTTTAAAGAGGGAAAGTTTACGGGGAGACGGAGATGGTTAAATCGAGAAGTAAAAGGAGCTAGATTTGGTAGAATAGGAGTCGACTATAGTCTGGATTTTGCAACTGAGGAACGGAAAGCACTATTGTGAACTGAAAACGTGCCTTTAAATATCTACCACGAGGTTGGTATATATTGTTATTAACCTCACAACTTTTTTTTTACTGTCCTTCGTGTTCCAAGAATTCACTTTTATATAGTTTAACTTTTAATGTCCGGGATAAAAAAACTATGTATATAAAAAATTTTGCAAGATTTGTACAAAAAAAAAAACAAAAAAGATAAATAAAAGAGAAAAAAAAACAGTATTTCTATACATACACATAAAATAGAACAAAATACCAACCCAAGTTTTTCTTATTGCCGAGCAAATCGCGTATCCTGAAAAATGTACCCATACGAAAATTCATGTTTATTTTTAGCTCAACCAAAAAAAGGTATAAAACCTATGGTAAATTGTCAGGATATTTTTTACGGTAAGGATCCCAAATCTTGCAGCGAATGCTAAGTTCCTGAAGATAAAAAAAATTTCGTCTTCCTTATCGATTAAATGAGGGGGGAGGGGGGGATAACTGTAATGTAAAAATTGCACATTTCATTATAATCGCTGAATAGAAATACAAAGACTCTTTGCAGTTACGTAATTACATCGTTAAATAAGCATCGGACGGGGGAGCTACAAGTGTTGGTAAACGTTATCATTTGCTTGGCGAATAAAACAAAACAGGCGTTCTTTCAGTGACTCATTTAAAAGTAGACGCAGAACATCTTTCCCCATCATTGGGGCACTTTTGATACTTATTTAATAGTTGACAGATGTCTTAGCAGGCAAATATTTGTTCTTCCCCCTATTGTTTTTCACATAGCAAGTATGTCTATTGGAAACAGACCATAGTTAGATAGTTACATCAAGTGACACGAAACTGTATATATACTACGCAAAGAATACTATTGTATTTAAACTTATATATCCACAGTGGTCTTCAATCCAAGCCAAAAAACATGTTTGTAATTGTCACAATTTATAATTAATATGTCCCAGAAAATAAATGTAATTTCTAGCGAGTGCGATTGTCTATGAGGAAGTTAAAAGGAAGTAACATTTATATTAATCAAAGTCTGCTTAGAATAAATAATTTTATCTACGTCGTTTTGATTAGTTCTTTTGATGAATGTTTTTGAATTAAATGAATTTTTGATTTATTCCCCTTTTTGTCCGTATGTTACAAACGTTATTTAAATATGCGCTCAATTACATGTTTCAGTTTCGTCCGTCCGATTATTCGTACACTGATTTATTGCACCTCTTTTTTAACTGCATCTTTATTTCTTGAAATTGGTAACAATACTTTTTTTTTTTTCTTTTCTTTTCTTTTCTGTATGATGGCCGGTAAGAAACATAAGATTAATAGTAAAATACGAGTGTTTTAAAAAAGGTGAAAGCAGCAGTGTACAACGAATCCATGTTTCTGTAATGGAATAATATGAAAAAACCGCACGAAACCGGTGAATTCCCATTTCGCCTAAATTTAGGGTCGGGTTACTCAGGTAATAAAAAAAAGGTCAGACAAACATACGAATGATTTCGTGTTGGCAACAGCGCGTCATCATTATCGAAATTTAAGCAGACTAAACGCATCAATTTTTTTTGCTATTTGATTCCACTGTTAATCTTTTCTTTCCGAAATACAACAAAAAGGTTTATATGAAAATCAGAAGTGAAAAAATACCGCTAAAAATGTTTGATGTAAATATACGCGAAACGACCACTCCGATTAATATTTGCAAGTTATTTTATTGGATGTCCAAGGCTGTATAAATCCCACCCGCCTTATCAGTCAGTATATAAAAGCCTTATTGATATTTAGTGTGACATGAACATTAAGGTTCGGAGTTGCAGAAAAAATAATAAAAAAGCTAAATTATAATTAGGTGTAGTTTCGAAGTGGTCGCGTTTATGTAAGAAAAAAGGAATAAAAATCGAATAGAATTAACAATAATGACATGACATCGAATGATTATTACAGCGGTAATTTTATTATTGATTATTAAAATTACAATTATAAGTACATATAAAAAGTAAATGTTAAAATTAGGAAAACCTAAATAAAGCTCCATTTAGTTCACCCTCCTTTTTTGCTTTTTCTAGGCTTTTTATCAAAATAACTTCTTCCGGCTCAACGTAGCTCGGTACGCATTTCAAACGCCTATACTGTCAGCAAGTGCTCTATTTCCGCTTCTCGGCCACGCGTAACGAAACTAGTTCGCTACCCCTGCGTAGCGGTCAGATCCTTCGATTTTTTAACCGAGAATGCGTCTTTGACAAACAATGCCGCGTTTGTCCGCTGCCGAGACCTTCCGAGAAATTGAATGATTATTACCAAAATTTTAATATTTTCGAAGATCATAAGAAATGCCAAATCCATCTCAATATGCGGAAAATCACCGCATACTGACTGTTTTACGCTATGAGGTCACAATTTGTTCTGGGTTGAGTGTTATGCGTATCAACGTTCTGAAGGAAACTATTCTTCTATCTTGAATATTTAAATTTTCGCTTGTGAATAAAACAAAAATTTAGGGTCATGCTAATATAGCAATGGATATATCATTTATAAAAACAAATCGAGCAGGTAAATAATATATATATATATATCTAATATTTGTATATTGAGATGTTTATTGCAAATTACATTTTAAATGAAATGGTATTGAATTAGATTTTGACAACAGAGAATAAAAAAAATTATCATCCATTAAAAAATTATTTTCGCTTAATTGCTATAAATTTTTATTTTGTACGTCAAAAGTGTGTGATAAAATATTTGGTTAATTGAATAGCGTCTTTTTATGTATATTCTCTTTCTTTTTCCTTTTTGTAATGTTAAATCGTAATCTTCTGGCAATTTATTGAATGAAGCATTTTAAATAGTAAGATAGAAGGTTTTTTTCCTTTGCCTTTTTTTGGATTTGCCGAAAAATCTGGCAGACTTAACAGATTATAAAAGAAAGAAGAAAAATATTATAATCTAATTCGATTGGACACTGGGGAAATAGAAGAAACAAGAATAAGGAGGACAGTGCCCCTTTATTCCAATCTTCTGCGCTTTGGCTTCCCCACTCCTTACAGTGCCAAAGCCATTCTTGCTTTCTCCTCTCTCAATATAGTTCCTTTGTTAGCTTTCTTTATCTCCTCAATTTTTAATCTTTTCCTTATATAATGTACAGTTCTCTGCGTTGGGTAAGTTCTACTGTTGACGTTCGCAGAAAAATTGAAAAAAAATTTTTTTTTTTTTTACTTTGTCAGAGACTCTAAAAACAACATTTTTTGCGTTTTATTTATTTTTTTCATTCCAATTATTGAAATTACTTGAAAAACATCGTCAGTATAATAAACGTGACTAATTTGAAGAGGAATTGTTGAAAATCCAATAGCAACCATTTAGGCTTCTGGATAAGTTATTTATACCTTAAAATTCGATTTTAGAAGTATTTTTAACAACATACGCTAAGTTTTACCGTTTCATCTTGTAGAATGGGGGAAAAAATCATGACTGTATCTTTTAAAATTTTTTTTATACCGTGCGACACATCTAAAAATGTAATAACCCCTTATTACAACCAATTTTTCGCCATTTTTTAATAAATTGTCCTTATTTTCACTGCTTTCTACAACTAAAAATCTATTGTTAAAGATTATCAAACATAACAAATATACTCGAGGGATAGATATAAGAATATTTAAAATATACATTTTTTTGATATGGTGCTTTTAAATCTATGCTCATTTATTAATCCCATAAAAGCCATGAACTGACCCCATATAACAGGGTCTTCATCTTGTTTATTCCTTGCTTACTCCTCTTTTTCTGCTGTACACAGAGTTTAATAGTAAATCTAGTAATTTTTCTCGTCCTAATATCCAAATTTTGAAAAATCTCTTGTAATCGTATACGTTAATTTTTAAATTCTTTCGATTTGCAAATTCACTTTTTTTGAATTTAAGAAAAATGAAATTAGGTTCAGGAACTTTTGTTAAAAAAAAAAGAAACAATTGTTTTCCTAATTTTAACATTTACTTTTTGTATGTACTTATAATTGTAATTTTAATAATCAATAATAAAATTACCGCTGTAATAATCATTCGATGTCATGTCATTATTGTTAATTCTATTCGATTTTTATTCCTTTTTTCTTACATAAACGCGACCACTTCGAAACTACACCTAATTATAATTTAGCTTTTTTATTATTTTTTCTGCAACTCCGAACCTTAATGTTCATGTCACACTAAATATCAATAAGGCTTTTATATACTGACTGATAAGGCGGGTGGGATTTATACAGCCTTGGACATCCAATAAAATAACTTGCAAATATTAATCGGAGTGGTCGTTTCGCGTATATTTACATCAAACATTTTTAGCGGTATTTTTTCACTTCTGATTTTCATATAAACCTTTTTGTTGTATTTCGGAAAGAAAAGATTAACAGTGGAATCAAATAGCAAAAAAAATTGATGCGTTTAGTCTGCTTAAAATTCGATAATGATGACGCGCTGTTGCCAACACGAAATCATTCGTATGTTTGTCTGACCTTTTTTTTATTACCTGAGTAACCCGACCCTAAATTTAGGCGAAATGGTACCAGACCCACGAAACCAAGCATGTTTTAGGCTAGTATTATTTGTTATTTTATAGTAGAAGAGAAAGCAGCCATAAAACTTTATATCGATATTTGCGAGCTTATTTGGATTAGATTTTTTATCCGATGAAAGAAGAGCTACAAAGTATCTGTCGAGAGTTTGACAACAGTATTAACTAAATTTACTGTCTAAGGTGAGAAAATTTATCTGCATTTATAGTAGATAGTAGCTTCGGTAAGGAAATACACTTGTTTCCCTGTAATAAAGAAAAGCGAAAAAAAAAAAAATGCTGTCTTTAATGCAATATCACTGAGCTCGCATCAGCAACATTTTTGCACAAAATCAATGGATTTCGATAATGTTATGAAACTGATATGTCCAGCGCAGTGAGTTTTATTAAATCGAAAGCACTTGATCATTGTAAATTTTCTTTCTTTCTTTATCAACGTAAAATATGATGACGATTTAAAAAAAAAAAAAAAAATAGGTGTTGGAAAGAGCGTTTGAATTGAAAGATCACCGTTACCTTTGTGGAAAACAAGGCGAATTCTGTTCCTAATTTTTAAACTCTGAATGGTTAGTAGATTTTGGGTTTTTAGTTGCATCACGAAATATTTTTATGATTTAAATTTAAAATTGTAAACCTTTACGACTATATCAAATACTTTTGAAAATAAACTTATCAGAAAAAATAGTTAAAAAAAGACGATTCGACCGAAAGTATCTCAATACCCATGTGTTTTAATGAAAGCAAATTTACTTTAGCATTAGAGATTCGTGCAGATTTTCGTGAAAATTTAGAAAATGAACGTGCGATTTTCCAGGCCTTTCAATTTGTTGTATATCAATAATTTGCGAAATTCAAAGGATAAATTTGCCTCAGTTATAATCAAGTTTTAGAAAAGGTGTTAGCAAAAAATCTGTTCCACATACCTGAAAGACGAAGTTAATTGTTCGAAAGCATATTTACTTATGTGAACGATTGTGTTTTTAAAAATGAAAATTTTCAAACAAAAAACTTGAATTAAAGATGAGTGACACCCATTCAGAAAACGCACTTTGAATTGCTACTGCAGAACTGCTCATGAACAATAAACAATGCTATGTGTTAGACTGACAACGAAAAGTAAGTGATTTTATTTTCCTCGAAATCAAAAAAATGTAATTCCGATCATGTTTTTTGAAATTAAAGTAACTTATTCAAACTAAAAAACAAACTTTTTGGCGAGTTGTACGGCCCATACTTTAAAATATTTATGTTGGCCCTTAATTTATGAAAAATCGAGATCACAACGGTGTTACACGTTATTATAGTTACTAGGATTATCCGTTACCGATTTGGAAATGAATCATATTCTGAAAATAAATTATAAAAGTTATTCAAGTTTATAGTAAAAAGTAACGTATATTTCAGTGAAGGCTGAGAATCTTTTTTTATCTTTAGGCTGAAAGCAAAGGAGAAATTGGAGAATTTTTCGCAAACAAAAAAAAAAAAAAAATCCCTTCGATTTCTATGCAGCGAACGGAGCAAGTTGAACGCTAGAAGATACAATAATTTTTAAAAATTTAGCAAACAGTTCCGTTTATTGGAATACAATTTTTAATACAAACATCTTTAAAAGCGCGTGTACGTTTGAGAGACTTCCTTCTGATCTTAAAACATATAAGTTTAAGATTTCCATGATTTTTTCAAAAGACCTAGGAAATTCTGCATATATATATATATATATATATATATATATATATATATATATATATATATATATATATATATATATATATATATATAGTAGATGCTTATATGCTTATGTACGAAAAAATTTATTTTGATCATTATTTCGTGATCTTCCTCGTTAAAATACTCGAAATTTTATGCGCTTTTGGAACACTGTTATTTTTAGAGAAGCACATATAAAAACAATCACATCATTAAGATCATGCGCAAAAAAAAGTTTTTCTTTGAATTTTAATTAATTTTATCACCCATGTAAAATTTGTTTAAATAAAATTAGGAATGGTATATTAATATAAATTTCGATTCTAATTCAATTGTGATAGTGCGTATCAGTTAATTAAACTGCTGGTCAAAACATCCTGCGAGTAGGAGCAATATATGTACACTGTTATGAAACCTCGGTCTAAAGTCACATATAATATAATACGTCCTTAAGAAAATGTTTGTTCTTATGGCTGAAATGATTTAATAAATACTGCATACTTCCATACTTTGCGACAAAATAAGGTGATTAAGAAAAAATTCAAGCCGTCATATTTCCAGTTATAATTTGTGCTTTTCTTATACGGAGTAAATTTAATATATATATGTATATATAACAAAAAAAATCTTTGGGGAAATATCAAATGTGAACATGTTTAAAGCATTGTTTCTATCGGAAAACTCGTAGTTTTAATATATATATATATAGTATGCTATTTGTTTAAAAGTTTTACAACTTTAGTAAAAATAATGAAATTTACGAGCATAATAATAACCATTAAATAAAATAGTATGCGAGAAACCTTTTTTGGATATGTGTCTCGGTAAAAAGGACATAATAAAGGAGATGCAGATGAAAACCGAGAAAATGACGCAGGGAGGAGAGTTAACTACGAAAATTCGGGAATTTATGAAAATAAAAAAAGTAAAATCCAAAGAGTGCGCAGAGTGTTTAAGAGAGGAGAAGTAATGGAATCATGAGCGAGGAGAAAGAGATGGCTGAATAGAGAGATAATAAAAGGGGGTAGGATTAGAAAGTTAATAAGAATAGGAGTTGAGCTATAGTTTGGAATGAGCCACTGAAAAAAGAAGAGCACAATATTATGGATGGAAAGTGTGCCCAAAAATGTGTCCTTGGAAATGGAATCCACCACCTCATTTCCCTCAATACCCAAATGACCAGGAATCCACAGAAGATCGATCTCGATTGAGTGGAGGAGGAAAAGATCATGAACGAGAAAGCATATGAGAAGTATTACGTAATCGGAAGAGGGGGCAGGAAGAGAAGATGAGATAGCTTGCAGAACATTTTCAGAATAGTAATATACATACTAAAAATTTGTCGTTTTTTTTTTTTTTTTTTTTTTTCAAGCTAAACATGAGACACATATTCTAAAACGTTTCTTAGCATATTTTATTTAATGTTTGTAGTATTTATTATTTTTATTAACTTTATTAACCGATTAACAAACGGGATGTTCGAAACTTAACAATGAGCGTGTAATTGAAAATAATTAAGCATTTTTTGTTTTTTTCTTTTCGAGACCGAATTTTTATTAATTAAAATTATTAAATATAAAATTGTACATTTTGAAAAATTTCTTAAGCGACTGCCGCGGAATTAATTTAAATTAAAGAAAGCAGCGGATGCGCTTTCTTCGTTTCTAATTTCTCTTGTATCTTAATAAACCCTTCTTTTCCCTCTTTATTTATTTACTAAATTTTGCGAGCTTTTTATGACATCTTTGATAGCTAATTACTGTCGTCCGATGCTGATAGCTTATAAAACTATAATCAAGAATATAATCTTCCATAAAAATAAAAAAAAAAGAATATATATAGATACAAATGTGCTATATAACAAAAAAAATTGAGAAAAAGCGGTACTTCTTACGACAGTACTAAAAAAACCCTGCTAATAAAAAGATCGGGATAACGTTCAATTTGAAAAGGAGGACAACGAAAAACCGAATAAAACTTCTCTTTGGTAGTAACCTAAACTTCATATAATGAAATTCAGTTTTTTAAGTCTTTTTCCCGGTCAAAAAATTATTCAGTTCAGATAAAATATTGTCAGTACATTAAACGAACGGATACATTTGTTTTATTTTTATTAAATTTAAGAGATCCTTTTTCAGAGTTTACACATATTTTATTAAGAGCGCGATTTTTTTATAGACTTTGAAAATGACTCGAAGTGCAAGCTGGGCTAAAAATAAAACGAGTAATTAATGTAGCCTGCTTTTCGTTAATCTTTATTATTCGCCAAGACTTCAAAGGAATACATTAATTTGTAAGAAAAAATCGGGGAAACAATAACATTCTAGCAAGATTTTTTTGCTTCTCTGAAAATTCATCAACAACTTCTATAAACAACCTGCTACAAAAATTAAATTGTCTGTCGCCTACGTTTTTGTGACAATGGGTACGTGAAATATAAGAAATATCTCACTTAAGAAGTTAGGGGGAGGAACACGTATTACCATCTCGAAATCGTCTACGATGTTACTTTAAATAAAAATTTATCCATCTGCTTCTTTTCGATAAAATGCAACATCGGTAAGTATAAAAATCTGTAGTTTTTGTCGACAACAGATTTTTTTTATGTGGTTAGTTTTTCTTTCGCAGTTGTGGGGTTGTTCACTTATCTCCTTGAAGAATTTTTCTCGACATCATCCCTTGTCAGAGAGAAGACACATGGTGTTTTTAATCTGAAAAAATTCTCGAAATTTTTCATCGTCTTATACTACTAAATGACGATTAAGAAGTGTATTGAAAAACTACCTTCCTTAAACCTTATTATTAACACTAAATACATATCAACCTTTTGCTTGTTTACTAATTGTTCCAGTAATTTTTTTTCCTTTTAGTTTTCTTCCAGCAGTGGTTGTAATAACAAATCGTACTTAGCCATAACCAAATTATAAAAGTCAACTCATCAATATCATCACAGATGGCATATAATTAAGTTTACAAACAACTGAGCCGCGTGTGGGTACAAATAAAATATCATTAACGCGAAAAAGTAAATACGCAAATAATATTGACGATCGAAGAAATGAATTTAAAAGGAAGTTATAAAAATATTAGGCCAGCAAAGGATAATCTTTTTTTTTTTTGTTTTTGTTACAGTAACACTATACATCTAATATGCATCTAATGGCAACGATATGTATTTTCTTATAAGATATTCGACCTTTCTTTGTGTTAGAATTTTTCGTATGGTGTACACTTATACGGAAGACATATAGCGGGCACATGGTCGTAATTCTAACTACACAGTTTTATGGGGGGGGGGGGGCTTGTGTATTAAAATTTTCATAGTAGGAATTTCGAAGCAGCCATTTTCCTTGAAATACAGGAAAAATTGCGCAATTTCTTAAATATACGTTGAATTCAGAAATATAAAAAACCACCGTAAACCAAGTCACGTTTTTCGTAAACGTGGTTTCAGCCAATACATGCTTCACTATGCGAATACTTTTTATTAGTACATCTACACATTTCGTGGAAGAAGAACTATTAAATATGTGCTATGTAGTTAATTTGAGCAAGAAAACTAACTTTTCTATAAAAAAAATTATAATGAATAAAATCTTATTTTTATTGATAATGCGGTTTACCTTTATGGCGGCGATGTCAAAGATTTGATTTCCCTTACAATTTTGCATTTTTTTTTTTTTTTTTCTATTTTCCAAAAACAATAGTCTCTGATTTCGCAATGATGCAACCAGTCTCATTGAATTCTGTATTTCACTGGTACGAACATATATATATATATATATATATATATATGCTTCATAATAAAATGTGGTGCTTATTTTGACCCGGCGTTTAGCTCTGTAAATTGTATTCTACAATTTCAAGGAATAAATACAATGTTTTTATATTGTAGTTTTTTTTTTTTTTGAGGAAGTCTTAAGATATCAAACAGACGAGATAAAAATCGGTATTATTTAATGCCTATGGACAAGAATTATCTGGGAAAAGTCGCCGATTAGGTATAATAAAAAATCCTGATAAATTTAATTTAAACAATAACGTGAAACTTTTTCAGTAATGCCAAAAGTCCCATATCAAACTGCATTATATTTATATTTTCCTAGTCATTTGTTAAAATTAAATCTGCCGTTTAAGTATTGTATAAAATATTACAGCATTACCACGTGCAATCGCATACAATTTACGGCCTGGTACCATTTCGCCTAAAAATGAAATGACCCATAAAATAATAATAATAATCTTTTGGAAATTTATTCAATTAAGACATTTTAAATAGTAAAATAGAAGGTTTTTTTTTCTTTATCTTTTTTTGGATTTGCCGAAAAATGGCGTCTGAATCAGTAAAATGGTCGATCCATATGAATATGAGTTGTGCGCGAACAAACAAACAAAAAAAAAAAAATAATAATAATTTGAAAAAATTAACTTGTCAACACGGCCACGTTTGACAGGCAGAAAAAAAGAACACCCTTGCGCAGCGGGGGATTCCTCGATTTTTTAACCGAGAAAGCGTCTTTGACAAACAATGCCGCGTTTGCCCGCTACCGATACCGCCCGAGAAATTGAATGATTGTAACCCAAATTTTATTATTTGTTCTGGCTTGGGTCTTATGCGTATCACCGTTTTGAAGGAAACTATTCTTCTATCTTGAATATTATAAGTCGTCGCTTGTGAATAAAACAACAAATTTGAATCAGTCTAATATAATAATGGATGTATCATTTATAAAAACAAATCGAGCAGGTAATAATATTTGTAAATTGAAATATTTATTGCAAATTACGTTGCAACAGGGAATAAAAAAAATTGTCATCCATTAAAAAATTATTTTCTCTTAATTGCTATAAATTTTTGTTTTGTACATCAAAAGTATATTATAAATATCTTTCTATTTCCATTTTGTAATGTTAAATCGTAATCTTTTGGCAATTTATTCAATTAAGACATTTTAAATAGTAAAATAGAAGGTTTTTTTTCTTTATCTTTTTTTAGATTTGCCGAAAAATGGCGTCTGATCCAGTAAAATGGTCGATCCATATGAATACGAGTTATGCGCGAACAAACAAACAAACAAAAAAAAAAACATACGCGACGAACACATAACCTCTTGTTATTTGTAAGTCGGAAAAAATTAAAAATTAAGGACAAGTTTATTGACATAAAAAATTTAAAGTATACTATTAGATTAATAAGTCATTTTTACTTAATATTAACTTTTTAAATCCAGCTTTTTTTTGATGGGTAATCGTCCGCTTCTGACAAGTCCAACGCAATAAAGAAAAAACAAATACACAAATTAATACACTTTCTGCCTCTTTTGAAGATTTAAAAAGAAAATATTCGAAACAGATTTCTGTCCAAAACGAAAAAATTAAGAAAAAGATAAAAATGATTCTGTTTGTTTTTAACGAGGAACTTGGATAAAACTAGCATAAATATGCATTGTTTTCAATTTATAATAAAAGCGTTTGTTCGTTTATAACTCTTTATCTAGATAATTTTTTTTTCTTTTTCTTTTTTTTTTTTTGCAACTCCGAAAACCTTAATTTTTCATGTCACACTAAATACCAATAAGGCTTTTATATACTGACTGATAAGGCGGGTGGGATTTATACAGCCTTGGACATCCAATAAAATAACTTGCAAATATTAATCGGAGTGGTCGTTTCGCGTATATTTACATCAAACATTTTTAGCGGTATTTTTTCACTTTTGATTTTTATATAAACGTTTTTGTTGTTTTTCGAAAAGAAAAGATTAACAGCTGAATGAAATAGCAAAAAAAATGATTCGTTTAGTCTGTTTAAAATTCGACAATGATGACGCGCCGTTGCCAACACGAAATCATTCGTATGTTTGTCTGATTTTTTTTTTTATTACCCGAGTAACCGAAACCTTAAATTTAGGCGAAAGGGGAATTCACCCAATTTACAAATGAATTTTGCATGAGACAAAGAAAAATTATGAACAAAAATGAAATATAAATATATTCTACTAAACTGTAGGATGCTCGTCTACTCCCCGAAAGAAAAATTTAATCTAGTGTAGATATACGTGATTTCTAAAATAATAATCAGTGATTTAACTGCAATGCGCTTTGTTGTGAACTTGCATCATTGGAAGTAACGGATTTACAGGCTCCAACACTTTTTTGCCCAAATTAAACCTACCTCTCTAAGTAGTACGGCGGCTTCCAAATCGCATCGATTTCTTCACTTCATAAGTCATCATTGAACGAGTCATACTGCTAACTTATCACCCCACCCACTCTTTTATATTTGTTTCTCCCTTTTTTCTGCAAAATTCCTTTTGTGTCGATAGATTTCCGGAACAAAGCTGCATGCGACAGTTGTCAAGTGTTAATAGGCATACAGAGGGAGTATCTTTCAGTATCATTTATTACAACGTACAATTCTGTTCTACCACAGATAAAAATTACCTTTAGTTTCATATGCAGTAATAATAACCTATGCAGTTGCGTGCAATATATCTAAATATTACGGAGGAGCACACCCTCTTTTGTCCGTACTGAATCTTAGCGTTTCCTAACTCTCCTTCGTGTCAATGCTAACTACAGTTTGGGTAACTATCCGCTGTTAAACACTAAACAAAATGAACCTAACATTATCTTCAAATTAGAACATCATTACTTATCACGTTCTTTATAAAATCTGTATTTTGTTTAGAATATTTGCGCCATTTTTTGCGTGTCCAGTGTCTGTTCTTATTGCCTGTTTACAGGAAAACTTCACTTCAGTCTAAGAGATTTTTTTTTTTTTTTTTATAATGTAAACTTTCGCTACTCGTTTTTGGCGAACTACCCTCATGAAAAAATACGGCAATTGCGCTTTCCTAGCTGAATTTTGCAAGTTCAATTTTTTTGTGGCGAATGACAATGCTAATATAATCATTTATCTTAATCTCTGACTCAAAATGAATTAATTTTAAGAAGTCATTCACACGGCGATTTAATACGGTATCTGTCGCTAGTTTCAAGAAATTGCTCTCTGTTGCAACTTGAATTTTTCTTATTTAGGAATTATTAATATGGTTGAAAAATAAATTAATTCAAATAATAATTGCCGGTTTATTAAATTTGTAATAGAGATCGTTATAAAATATATTCACATACATGCGCAATGCATTTATATTACACATAAAATGGAGTGCCATCGCATTTTTTTGAAAGGATTGAATATATTTCGTACCACCCACGGTAACTATAATACATGGTAGGGTTCATGACCGGTGTACACGGAGGAGCAATAATCTAGAAACCAACTACTTCAGTGCTGCATATTATTAAATATTCCCCGGTTTAGGTTTGTATTCTGCTTGTGAGTGTATTAAATTTTTGATGTAAAAAATAATTCAGAATAAATGAATCGTAAAAATTCAACTACTAGTGATATTTTTCCGAATTCTGCCTCTACGGAATACGCTAAAATAACCAAAAGTTTTCATTTTACTACTCGTCCTTTTTCCTTAACTTTCTTCTAATATTTATTAAATCCTTACGTTAATGCCTTTTTTAATGGCTTACTCCAAAAGCGATCTTTTCTGATTTTCCTAGTTTATTTTAAAGTTCGAATTCATAACAGATTTTTACGAAGTCAATTTTTGTCAAACATTTGTATTTCAGTAATATTTATTGTTTACAAATTCTTTTCGCACTCATCGAACACCAATTGGATTTTACTTTTTTTATTTTCATAAATTCCCGTTTTTTCGTAGTTAACTCTCCTCCCGCGTTCTAATAATATATCTGTAAATTACTATTTTTTTTTTCTTTCTTATTGATATAGAAATCAGTTCTATTTGTTCCGTATATTTTATCGTTCGACACCCATTTGAACTGTTCATCTCGTTCCATTTAATTCCTAAAATCCTTCTTAAAAAATCTAAATTCCATTCCTTATTTCTAACTGGATTGTTAATGCTTGCTTGTTCAGATTTATGGTTTCTGATGCGTATGATCCTTTCGGTTTAATAACTATGGAAGAGTGTTTTAGTTTTGCGCGCTTGTGTTCACTGTTCTTTTATTGTAGATATTTTTCACCAAATGGTATGCTCGGCCTAATTTGTTCTCATTGTTTCATCTTCTAATCCATTTTCTTATATAACTTTCCTTAGATATTTACACTTTCTAACATGTGTTGACGTAGTCTAGAGACTTTTTTTTTGGTTTTCCCGATGAAGATTTTGAGACATACACATTTCAAGACCTTTACTAATTGATTAATCTTTTTTATTGTCGAAGCTTGTAATGTGTCCATTACATGGGTTGTATCAACATTTTAGAAAAATAAAAGAAAAAATAATTTAGAATAATTAGTGCGAGTGCGAGTGCGCGCGTACCTGGAGCTATTGTCGGTTGTGCGGCCAATCACAGGTGACCAAGAAATGAAGGATCGACAGGATTGGGTCGTCTTCAGCGGTCACGGGCTGGAAGGCGGTCGAAATTTAAGATGACACCAGAAGGTTTTTTTTATAAAAATCAGTTGCGTTTTACCTGGAGACAGTTCTGTTTTTTTTTTTAGCGTTGAAGAAGTTGTTTGTTTTTCACCTTTGTGAATGTTTATGTGCTACCTTCAATAAGATTATACCCGGGTTCATTGAAGTGACGCGCCAGGTAAAATTTTTGCTATTCATTAAAGTTTAAAAATTGAATTCGCGATCAATCGTTAACAAACGTGTTCGATATTCGCCAGAATAGTAGAATAAATTCGAAACTTCTTATCTTGATCAATTTTAAATAATACCGAGTCCGATTTCTGCTTACCAACGGACCACCGGCAATAGTGATACGTAGCGTTTTGTGTTATATTTAATGTATTGATTTTTATCCTTTTAATGGTTATTTTCGGAATTATTATTACCTTTTTTCATCGGTCGACCGGTCCCGAAAGATAAGTGAGTTTTCTCGATTTCTTATACAAATTTCAACTAAATATTTTCATCTATATTAATAATCACTATCTTAAATAATTTAATTAAAAATCTAAATAAATAAAATCAACGAGCGTAACTGTGGACGTAAGCGAACGGCTAATACCGTTAGATTTGGCATCCGTGGTGGGGAACAATGTTAGAAAATTGTTCTCTAGCGGAACGAGAACTGATTTAATACTATTTATACATAATTTATATAAGGAGTAAACTAAATATGGAAAACACAACAAATTTAATGAAATGTTCAAAATTTAACTATAACGAAATACGTAAATTATTTGACGAACAAAAACAATGGTTCGCTAACAAATGTGAGGAAATAACACGAAATATTAATAATAATATTAATAATAAATATGAAATCTCTAAAAATGAAATGAATCAAATGGTCGCCAAAAAGGTCGCTGGTTTAGAGGAAGTTATCGAAGAAGAGAGAAAAATGAATGAGAAGGAGAAGAAATGTAATCGCGCTGTAGTAAAGACAGCGATGAAACAGTTTGAGAAAGAGAGGGACGAGCCCGAAATGAAGAAGTTGTCCAAGGGGGTAGAAAAGGAACCAAAAGATAGGAGGAAGGAAAGCGCAACTCAAAAGAATGAGATTCCGGAGAAGAATCAGTTAAGTAAAGAGCTCGACGTAGAAATCGAGAGAAAAATAGTGCATGTGTATAACACATTGGAAAGTGCAAAAAGGCACGAACTAAGAGTTAGTAGAAAGACGAACTTCTCAAAGTTAGAGATTGTAGTAAAATTTAAAAATTGTAATGGTGTACTCGCCAATAATTTAAACAATAGAAATTAATCAAACTTAAAAGGCATTAAAGAGTCCGTAAAGAACTCATTAGGAAAATTGATTTATTATTTCACAAAAAAGTGAAAGTAAATACGAAGCCTGCCGTAACAGATAAAGACAAATTAAGTGCTCGTTCTGGAAGGAAAATGAGATTAAAAGGTCCCGGTAAGAAAAGAAACCCGGAGAGTAGCGACAATAGTGGAGGAAACAAACGCCGAACAATATCGACGTATGAAAAAATTAAAAGAGAAAATAGAGGCAAGTAAAACCTATAAAAGAGAGTCGATAAAGCAACCGGAAAAATGTACAAGTAAATTAGCAGAACGACGAAATGAAGCTAATTAGAGAAATACGAAGGAAAGAGCCGCAAATAGACAGACAGGGGATATTAGATTGGTACGAGTATTAGGTACCTGGAGTAAATTGAAGACGCAATTAACGAAGAAGAAATAGTTGAAAGACGAGAATTTAATTATTCATCTCAAAAGAACCTCCATCGAAAAAAGAATGTTAACTTACGTACAGCCGGTAAGAGAATTTGAAAGTAGGAAAAGTGAACAGCCATGGAAAACTTGGTTGTATGGGAACTTGAGGCACCGCACCAACCGTAATATGCAAATAAAATACTAGGATTAAAGTTATGTGTAAATAATGTAATAATTATCAATACTTGTATATTTCGTATTGGGCTAACTGTTTAATAATTAGGACCAGAGTTCAGTAAAAAACATCTTTGTGCGAATTAGCAGGTATTGGTTCACGTTTATTATTCGTCTTTGTCCAAAAGTCGGAGTATTTTTTTGAATCCAGTTATATGTTGCTAGTATTCAAAAAGAAGTTTTTACAAGCCCTTAAATGATTCCCGCGAATATAAAAGGAAGCGGAAATTCGAAAATTCAAAAAACCATTAATATATTTGAACGGTGTTAACCGCAGTCCATAATGAAACCGAAAAAATATAGCACGGTACACGAGCATTTCTGGCGAACCGGAATAACTCCGAATATTTCGACAAAGTAAACAATCGGTTTTCGGTTAAAGCCAGAACGTCGCCTAATTTCTCAAGTATATTGGAAAGCTAACAATAGGGCTGATACAAAGAATACCACGGTAAAGGCATAAAAAGAGACCTTACGTGGAAAAAGAAAAAAAAAAGTTAACGGAATGTGAGCGGTAATGACCGAACTAACCATTAGGAAAAGAATCCGGCTTTTAGAAAAATAATAAAAGGAATATTCTAAACAAAGATCGGTAAGAGAAAAGATGGTTGGCGTAAAATAGCAGTACCAGAACATTATTAAATAAAAGAAAACAAGTCGTAAGCTAAGGGTCAGAGATTCTCAGAAAAACACAGAGGTGAGCGCCGCAAAAAAAAAATGAAAGATATATATTAGTAAACAATGTATAACGTCCGTCCTAAGGGCAAAGGTCCAACCAGGTAAAATGATCAGTGTAGGTTAAAGAAATCGGCAAGCGATAAAAAGCCAAGGAACAGAATAATAGTTTAATTTGAATGAACAGTCCAATTTTTAAACAAGATGAGCCAAATAAGGTCGGCATGTTGACCAAAAGTACGAAAAGGTACCAAGCGATCATCTCATTGTAAATAAATGTAAATGAAAGCATATATAAATTATAATTATAATAAAACTTTTCATTAGAATTGGCCTAAAATGTTGAATAAAAATTTTTTTTTAATCAAAATTTTTATTTTTTTTTGGGATGCGGGGATATGTAATGTGTCCATTACATGGGATGTATCAAAATTTCAGAAAAATAAAAGAAAAAATAATATAAAAGAAAAAATAAAAATAATTTAGAATAATTAGTGCGAGTGCGAGTGCGCGCGTACCTGGAACTATTGTCGGTTGTGCGGCCAATCACAAGTGACCAAGAAATGAAGGATCGACAGGATTGGGTCGCCTTCAGCGGTCACGGACTGGAAGGCGGTCGAAATTTAAGATGATACAAAAAGGTTTTTTTTTATAAAAATCAGTTGCGTTTTACCTGGAGACAGTTCGATTTTTTTTTAGTGTTAAAGAAGTTGTTTGTTTTTCACCTTTGTGAATGTTTACGTGCTACCTTCAATAAGATTACCCGGGTTCATTGAAGTGAAGCGCCAGGTAAAATTTTTGCTATTCATTAAAGTTTAAAAATTGAATTCGCAATCAATCGTTAACGAAAGTGTTCGATATTCGCCAGAATAGTAAAATAAAATCGAAACTTCTTATCTTGATCAATTTAAATAATACCGAGTCCGATTTCTGTGTACCAACGAACCACCGACAATAGTAATACGTAGCGTTTTGTGTAATATTTGTATGTATTGATTTTTATCCTTTTAATGGTTATTTTCGGAATTATTATTGTGTTTTTCAGAGGTCGACCGGTCCTGAAAGATGAGTGAGTTTTCTCGAATGGATTGTCTTATACAAATTTCAACTAAATATTTTCATCTATATTAATGATCACTATCTTGAATGATTTAATTAAAAATCTAAATAAATAAAATCCACGGGCGTGTAAAACCTCGTGGTTGGCATCCCTGTGGACGTAAGCGAAAGGCTAATGCGCGTTATAAGCTATGTCATCGGAAATGTTAAACTCATCTGCAAAGGCTAGATTGCATCAATATATAATATAACTTCATTTATATATATTTTTTTTTTATTTTTTTTTGCATCGAGTTTAAATTTGAGTTTGAAATCTGCTTATCTTTTGGTATTCTTCAGTTTTTGATGAATTTCTCTAAGAGACTGCTGGAAATAATCGGCGATGAGCTGTCCTGACAGTTGTTAGGATCGCAAACGCATCTGAGATTTCTCGGCTAAATTTTGTTCTGCATCTTGTTTTTTAATCTAAATTCTTCTACAATATCTGTTACCGTACTCCTACCTACTTAATCATACGCTTTTGCGGAGCCAATAAAATTTTTTATCGCGCGAGAAAAAAAGTTACTTTTCCACTAACCCCGAAATGTCTGTCACGTGTTAGTGAAAAAAAAATGGAATAGCGTTTGAATGAGAAGGATTAGGTCGTAAGAAATGCCGAATCTGTTTCAATATACGGAAAATCACCGCATACTAACTGAGACGCTATGAAGTCGAATTTGTTCTGGCTTGGGTCTTCTTATGCGTATTCTGAAGGAAACTATTCTTCTATCTTGAATATTATAAGTTGTCGCTTGTGAATAAAACAACAAATTTGAATCAGTCTAATATAATAATGGATGTATCATTTATAAAAACAAATCGAGCAGGTAATAATATTTGTAAATTGAAATATTTATTGCAAATTACGTTGCAACAGGGAATAAAAAAAATTGTCATCCATTAAAAAATTATTTTCTCTTAATTGCTATAAATTTTTGTTTTGTACATCAAAAGTATATTATAAATATCTTTCTATTTCCATTTTGTAATGTTAAATCGTAATCTTTTGGCAATTTATTCAATTAAGACATTTTAAATAGTAAAATAGAAGGTTTTTTTTCTTTATCTTTTTTTAGATTTGCCGAAAAATGGCGTCTGATCCAGTAAAATGGTCGATCCATATGAATACGAGTTATGCGCGAACAAACAAACAAACAAAAAAAAAAACATACGCGACGAACACATAACCTCTTGTTATTTGTAAGTCGGAAAAAATTAAAAATTAAGGACAAGTTTATTGACATAAAAAATTTAAAGTATACTATTAGATTAATAAGTCATTTTTACTTAATATTAACTTTTTAAATCCAGCTTTTTTTTGATGGGTAATCGTCCGCTTCTGACAAGTCCAACGCAATAAAGAAAAAACAAATACACAAATTAATACACTTTCTGCCTCTTTTGAAGATTTAAAAAGAAAATATTCGAAACAGATTTCTGTCCAAAACGAAAAAATTAAGAAAAAGATAAAAATGATTCTGTTTGTTTTTAACGAGGAACTTGGATAAAACTAGCATAAATATGCATTGTTTTCAATTTATAATAAAAGCGTTTGTTCGTTTATAACTCTTTATCTAGATAATTTTTTTTTCTTTTTCTTTTTTTTTTTTTGCAACTCCGAAAACCTTAATTTTTCATGTCACACTAAATACCAATAAGGCTTTTATATACTGACTGATAAGGCGGGTGGGATTTATACAGCCTTGGACATCCAATAAAATAACTTGCAAATATTAATCGGAGTGGTCGTTTCGCGTATATTTACATCAAACATTTTTAGCGGTATTTTTTCACTTTTGATTTTTATATAAACGTTTTTGTTGTTTTTCGAAAAGAAAAGATTAACAGCTGAATGAAATAGCAAAAAAAATTATGTGTTTAGTCTGTTTAAAATTTGACAATGATGACGCGCGCCGTTGCCAACACGAAATCATTCGTATGTTTGATTTTTTTTGTTACCTGAGTAACCGAAACTTTAAATTTAGGCGAAATGGGAAGTCACCATTTAAGTTGAGAATGGCGTACCACAAAGCTGTACTCTTAGTGTGCAGCCTTGCTTATTATCTATGTCAATGCCTAAATGTGTCGTTCCGCCTGTGTTTGCCTGACTTTGTTTATTATATACACAAACGGAATACACAAGGAATTAAAATACAGCGACATATACTCGTTCGCGGATGATATAGCAATAGTTACAGCACATAAAGATATCAAGGAGGCAGAAATGAAAATGCAAAAATATCTAATCACAATAAGCAGATGGGCACATGATAAAAATCTAAGAATTAATGTATCAAAAACTAAAACAATGGTACTACGTATGAAAAGGGATAGGTATGATGAACACTGTCGAAATTTAATAATGCACTCTAACGAATGTGTACATGAGTGGGAAGAAAGAAATGAATGTGAGAAGATAAATTGCCGAAAGATTGAAGTAGTGACCCAATATAAATATTTGGGGGTAATGGTGGACCAACACTTAAGGTGGAACATACGTATAATACATTGCAAAGAAAATTAGGGCAACATTACCAGCATTATTATACACTTTAAAGAAATATGCAACAAATAAAACGTTAAAATGGTGTACCATGCGCTAGTGGAATCGAGAATCAGATGTGGAATTCAAGCATGGGGAATGGCTAGAAAAGCATACGCGGGGAAAATAAGTAAACTGCAAATGAAATGCTTGAAATTAATATCGGATCACAAATACGAGACCGAAAATGAAATAATACAAAAAGAAGACGTACTGAGTCTTAAAGGAATGTACTTATTCATAAAGAGATATCGGAATACATAATGATAGGCGAAGGAAATAGAATTGGAAGAAAGAATAAATATAGAATACGGGCTGAGGGAAAACTATTTGTACAAACTGCCGTTAGCTAAAACAAGGATAAGGGGAGCAAACAGACAAATACATTTTAATAACTTAGTTGTTAAATAAAATGCCTAAAGAAATAATAGAGGAGGGAAAAATTGGGATGAAAAAAAAGAAAATGAAGGGAATGTTAAAAGAAAAGAGGGAAATATAGGAACAATAATAAGCATGAAATAAGAGAAGGGGATACGGAAATAGTAATAAACAAAAGTGAAAAAAAGGGAAAGGGAAAGAGACGGAACAAAATTAATAAATAAAATAATAAATAAAAATAATATAAAGAATAGGTATTAGTTATAGTTTAAGAAATAAGTAAAAATAGGATTAATTTACGTAATAAAATATTTGCGCGGCGATAAAATTGTATAGTATATAAGTAGTATAATGTAGGCATATTTAGATGTAAGAAAACTCGTCGATAATGTAGCTTGACGAGGAAATGTGTAAATATTAATAAATATCGATATATTTTCAAAAAAAAAAAAAAAAAAACCCCGATCGATCATGATTACTGTCTTTAGATGGCGATAAAAAACATTATATCTAACTGAACGGTATAACGTTAAGCACTCGGCAGGAGTAGTAAGCAGCGTAAAGTATCGTGACACCCAAGTTAACATTTTGAAACAATATCTGGTGTTTTGTTGTTGTTTTTTTAAAATAATCTTTCTGTTCTAAAAAGGGTTTCCATTTTGCAGTGTGCTATTTATTTATTTTTTGTTTCTATTTTGTAATACAGATACTATATAAAATGTTTCAATGTTAATTAAATATCCATCAATAATTAAAAGGTGAACATCCGAATCATTTTTGATAGTTTAACAATGCTGCTTGTGGGGGTACGATTGAAGCACGCAGATTGTAGGTGGCGGCCAGCAAGCAAATCGTGCGGGGGGCTAATTTTAGTTTTATAAAAATAATTCGAAATTATTTAAAACTTGACTGAAAAGGTCATGCAGATACGGTTTATCTTTTATCATATAATAAAAATCAGTGTGGCCCTTACACATCGCAAATGGTGGCTGCAAAGATTAGTTCTACCGCGTATTGTTGTAGGTGCTACCGATGGAATAAAAAAAATATTAACGAAATCTACCAACCAAATTTCATTAATTGTTCGTCTTCTGTTATTAATACCCGTTAAATTGTCTCTTAGTAGTTAGTCGGTGATCGTGAAAAATTGATCTAATTCCTTAGCTCATCGACTAATCTATTTTTATTGCCTTCATCGGTTCTTATTGCAATAAAACAAAAAAAAAAAAAAAAACAAAAAAAAACGCAACAATCTTACTCCTTTTCTTCAGTATATTCGTTTTTGAAACAACGGCAACAGTGGTTTGAATTTTTTTCCGTTAGAATAGTTGTTAGCGGCGCGCCTAAAAATATTGAATTTTCGTAAAGGCTGAACTACTACAGGTGTACTTTTTTTTTTTTTTTTTTGTTCTAATATATCAAAATAAACACTGATGAATGTACGAAATTTCACTTTAACTTTCTTTCGCAGTATAATTTAAACATTTCCTAACCATCGGGAAGGAAGAAAGAAGGAGGCCCTCCTCTTCGGTTACGTTACTGATTATGAATGTACGAAAGCTTGACGCTTAATTTCTCTAATCATGAAATTACCTCACTTTTCATAAGCATTGTTGCGCATATGCACACGAGTAATTTTTCAAACTCTTTAAATGTAATCTCCTTTTAGGACCGTAAAACCGCCGTTGTATTTTCAGTTTTATAAAATTGAATGTGCAGCGGAGTTTCACGCTTGTAAAATACTGTTTTTTTCTTCTTTTTTTTTTTTTCGCAAGAAAACGTCACATTTGAAACAATATTGGAACATCTGTTAAAAGGTAACGCAATGTCTAGCTCAGCATGGCACCGAGGAGAACGCGAATGGCAGCCTAGTAAAATTTGTTTTTTGAAATTTTGCAGTTGTTGTTCCTTAATAGGCAGGAATAAATGTGTTCATGTTGAACGGCGAAAAGTAAAAATAATTATAACAATAATAATCGTAATAATGATAATAAAAACGAAAGAATACTTTTGTTTTTCGGCAAAATTAAATGTTTCGACATGAGCTGCAAAAATACAGCTTGAACAAGAATGTTTAATATTCTGATAATATTTCCAAATTACAGCAGTTCCCCTTTATCGTGGCTATTTTTTTTTACCTTTTATATAACATAAAAAAAATTACGATAAATTGTAAACGAAACGGATTGGATAACAGAATAATTTTTAATTTGAATCAGGTTGAACATTGAACATTAATGCTTTACATCATACGTCGAATTTACTTTTACTTGTAAGAAAAAGAGAATTTATTAAGAAATCAATGTACACATATTTTTATATATATACTTTTTTTTTTTTTTTTTTTTTTAAGCGAAATATTTCGATGTAAATAACATAATAAATTTCGGTTTCCCGCGTAAACTTACGTTTCAATTAAGATATTTAGTATGGAACAAAATATACCTATTTTAAAAAACACGGTTACAGAAATTACACTGAAAAATATAATCGTAACATAACAAAACGTACAACTAAACTGAAATGACATGTGTATCTCGTATAAATCGTAGCCGTCTGTCGCTACTCATACCCGAATAACAATGAGATAAGAAAAATCTTTTGTTCGTAGTGCACTTAAAAATCACCGGCTACTTGGATATTTTTTTCATACCAGTTGCGATTAAGGAGGAACAACAAATTGCGCAATTATACGATCAACGCTAAAACCAATCCCGTGGCGATATTAGTTACAACTCTGAACACCACAGTTATAACAGTTGGAAATCATAAGTTGTCGAAAAGTCAACCGCAGCGCAGGTACGTGAAATTTGATCACGGGAAAATTTTTCTATCACGTCTCTTTCTTTCTTGAGTTTGTCATGAACTATTTAAAATTTTACCTCTTTTCTCCTAAAAAAAAATTAAAAAAAAAAAAAAAAAAGAGAGAAAGAAAGAAAGAAAAGTATGTTGTGGAGAAATCCTTTCCAACGATTTTTTTTTTTTTTTTTTAATGTTTCACACTTTTTTCACACCTTTCCCAATGCTGTACTTAAAATTGTAAAAAAAAAAAAACAGTGACATATCTGTATTAAATTCTAGTGATAAGACTTCTTTTTTGAGGGGAGTTATTAATATAATTTAGAGTGGAAATTGTGTAATGAATTTTTTTTGTTCGTCAACTTAAATAGGTAAATTTTACGCCGACTTGGGCGTCTTCATGAATTTCGTGTCAGACTCGGAAACATGTCGCTGAAATATTTTAAATTGCTATATAATAATTATATCTCCGACAACACACGCATATCAGCGCTATGTTTATTATTTTTGGGTTAACATTAGCTGTGTTGATGTGTATTTTTGTGTATTCTCAATGTTTTACATTAACATGGTCGGAGGGGCATTTTTGATCATCTTAGGTTCAATTTTGCGAAAAAATTTTATACTTAGACAAAAGTACGTTATGTATTTTAACAAGATGATGTTCAGGAACATTTTTGAAAAAACATTTTCTTATTTTCACGTAAACGCGACTAAAAATGCGGAAAAAACTTCTTTCGGAATTTTGCCAAATGCCGAAAAAAAAAAAAAGAAAAAAAAATCCCTTAATCGATTATATAATTAACTAATTACATAACGAAATAGTCTCTCAGAGTTTGTCGGTTTTGAATGTGCGTGAAATTCGACTAAATATAAAGGTGCTCAACATCCTGTTTGAAGATTACCGTTTTTATTTCGGTTTATTTTGGGCGAATGTCGTACAGTAAATTTAAATGATTTCCCCCTATTTTTGATATAACTTTATTTTGCTTTTTTTTTTTTAATTCTATTTTCATTTTTTAGTTTCGGAAAAAATCCATGATTTCGCTTTGAATAAATACTTTATAAATGAGATTTATTCACAACATTTTTTATCATTGCAATCAGTTTTTCCTTGCGCGTGATTATTTTGAATGGAAATAATTTGTCTTCCCGTCAATTGTCGATTGTTTCGATTGTAAAAAGCATTTCGCAGTCGTCCATCACCAAATTGACCGTTCATTTTGCTTCTAATCCCGTCTAGATTGACTGCTGTTGACTACGACTCCATCGAATGCTCTTTCAACATTTCTAAAACAGCATATTTTTTTAAAACACGATGATGGTCTCTCCCAATTTCCCTTTAAAAAATGAGAGTTCCCGTTTCATCAACACGGCGCTCAGCTTTTTTCATTCGCACGATGTCTCTCACATTGTAATGAGCGAGACGAATCGAAATATAATGAATCTGGACCGATTGTTTCCCCGGAAGTTGAAGAAAAACAAACGGCGTATGCGGGAAAATGATAAGCGCGTGGAAGCTAATTGCAATTCTTTTTTCGTCCTACGTCCTTTCTTGACGGGTAATCATGTTGTCCGCTACTGATAAGCCCAACAAATTTATGAAAAAAAAAAAAAACTACATTTATAAATAACGAAAACAAAGAAATATATTTTACCCGCGAAGTAAAATTGTTTTTTCCAATTCTTTCCTTAAAAAAAAACGAAAAACGAAAAGTGATGCTTAATTACAAATTATTCAAAGTATTATCCAAGTCCGTTTATAGAGTAATTAGTAGATAATTTTTATTTGTGATACATATCCAGCGAATGAAGGACAAACGTAATAACGTATCTATTGAATGTTGAGAAGCTCATTGATCGCTTTTACGATTTTATTGTTATTTTTCAGTTTACGTCTTCAAAGCTCATAACGATCCGATCGTAATTATAAATTGTTTAGGAAAAAGACGATAAAGAATTGCAATACCGTCCTTTATTTGTAAGTTAATTAGTAGTCAAATTAAAGAATGTCACTCCTACAATATTTTTGCCCTAAATTGGTACACGAAATCAGTTATTTTAATAAAACAATAACGGTAGAAGCTTCAAGAAAATATTTAGCATGCACACCGGCATGTTTATTTTTAATTCGTAGTAGATCAACACAGTGGTGAACAGACCTTTGCAAATATTACGAAAAATTTTAAATATTATTTCCAAATATACTGCCACTTTTAAATTTTTTAGTGCTAAATACACGCCTCAAATTTGTTGAATAAAGTATACGATTAAACGAATTTTATAGTTTTCGTTTTTAGGCCGATGGGGAAATAAAAGTAAGCGCTTACTATTAAAGTCTGTAAGAAGTATTTTTAAATGTTGTTACGCTTAAAAGATTTATCGTAATTAAATTTTTTTTCCCTGTTTAATTACAAACGACTGAAATATTTAATCAATACACTAAAAACACATTTTTAGAGATGTTATGGACCAAAGAAAAGATGTATGTAACACAGAGATCTCTGAATCTACATCGTTGTTACATATTAGCGTGCTTTTTTTAGGCGTTGCTGGGGAGCCGATAAAGATAATATTTATTATACATTTTAGTTTGTGATTAATTCCGTAATCCGACTCTAGTTATAAAATGAACTAATATGTACTCTACCCTCTTAGTGATGCTTCTGCCTTATTTTCTTATTAGTGCATAAAATTCCGATTTATAAACTGATTTTTTTTGCGCGTGTGTATTATGGAAAGGAGTTTTAAACTAATCTACTCGCCGACCAGTCATCTGCACAGCGATTAAAATCTGATTTAATTGCCGCAGTCTTGAAACTCGCTTTCCCATTTCGTCGAAATTAATTCTAATTCAAATTCCCGTTTGGTCGATAATTAAACGCACTCGTAATTAACCTAAATATATTTTTAATGTTCATCGCGGTATTCATTTTTATTGTCGACTTCTCTTGAATAAATTTTTTACACGTAGATCAGATGCGCAGATGGTCACGTCAGTCAATTGTAAAGGTCCAATACAGTCGTCTAGGAGATACTAACACGAAAAATATTCGGCGATAATAACGATTTTTTTCTTTTTTTACATTCGGAATTAAACCTTTTAAAATGGGCAAAAGCTGAAAGCCAACGGGAATTATCGAGCATTAATTGCTTCGAAGCTGGCCTATCCACCGAAACAGACCCTGAAATCTCTGGTGAATAATTGGCGAAGGAAGGAATAATAAAATTCTTTAAGTCTAATTTACAAATTTATTACCAAAACCGTCTGCTTCCAACGTAAAACTGTTCTTAGCATTAGCCGTTAGACTTGAATCTTATTACCTTCGAGTAGAATTCGGTTCAAATCTCCGTAAAAAAATATAAAGAGTTATAATAAAAAAAAAAAAAAAAATCGGCATCCGTGCGCATGTAATAACGTATCGAATAAGCTTTTTTTAACGCCATACAAAAAATAAACAATCCCGGTATGGAGTTCAACAAATGAACATGAAATTGTGTGTATAGATCACATTAAAAGGGTTTTTTTTTTTTTTTGGCGAAAAATGTGCAACGTTGGAAGAACTGATTTTGTCAAAATTATTTTAAAAAAAAATCAAGCCTATATGGAATTTAAAGTGACCTAAAAAAAAATTGAGATCGCCCTATTAAACTTGAAATATTAAAATGTGTGATAATTATAAAACGTGTATTATCACAAACATCTCGACAACCTATAATAACCGTCTATTCAGGGCGAAAAACGGCAAAATTCTCATAAAAATGCTAGTTTTGCTATGGGGGAGTTGAAAAGATACTAACATAATCACATAATAATGGTTGCTTCGATTTTTTTTTTTTTTTGGTATTTTTAAATTTTGCACATTACACACATTTTTGATTAGATTGTTTGGTAGTTTTCAGACTTTATTCGAATACGTTAACATTATAACTGCGAGATTTATACATGTTATTTTTAGAATTCCGTACATATAATATGTACGGAATCCTAATAAGAATGTTCAGAAACGACAAAAATATCAAAAAAAATTAACAACTCACGAACGGTTTTTGACATATAAACTTCAAAATTTGATCATAAATTGCAACTAAAATTCTCTTTAAGAAAATCTACAACTACAAACTAACCGATATTATCCTGGCCAGCAAAAACCCGCCAAAAATATATAATATGGAATTTAAAATGACCTTAGAAATTACTTAAAAATTCATAACTCATCACCAGATGTAATTAAAAATATAAAACAAAAGCAAAAGCTCTTTCATAATATCAAAAAATTACGATTAAAAAAGTATACAGACTCCTCCCCCCTTTGAGTCCAAAACAAAAAAGAAAAGAAAAAAAAAAAGGATGTTCATGTAAACAAGAGCCCGCGGAAAAAAAGTTGAAACTAACACGGATCTCAAATATATGCATAAAAACCCGCTTTATAGGAAAACCTATAGTCGAGCTCATATAACTTCATATTTAGACCCTCGGGGCGTCGAACGGTCGAAAGTTTCGAAAAATAATATTTTTTTTACCTGTCGTGTGATATGTCGATGGAAAGATTGCTATTTGTCGGGAACAAACCCCTGTATTTACTTTTCCTTAACGGAGGAACGTTCAAAGTTGATGAAAAGTTTAAAAAAAACGTGAAAAATGACGTGTCGCTCCGTTCTGCGGCACGAGTATTATAGCTGAAAATTTTGAACAAGGTTAAAAATAATCGTCGCATATTTCCCTAGTTTGGAACATCCGGGTTTCCAACTTTAATGCTATTGAGCTTTCAGAAACCGCGAGATTTTGTGGAAAATATTTTTTTTCCCGGGCGTATGATATATCGTTAAAAATAGTGCTATTAGTCTGGATCGAACCCGTATTTCATGTTCTTAACGAAACGCGAATAGTTCAAAAAAGCGCGAAAATTCATGCGTATCTCTCCTTCTTTATGACGGAACAAATCAAATTTCTTTGTTTTGAATTTACCATATTATGTTTAAATGTAAATTATAGTCTTATGTACGGAATCCTCAGCGCATGAAACATCATGCTTGACTGAACTTGTTCATAACTAAAATTAGTCAGTAGTTGAAATGTTATTTCATTGCATAAAAGTTAAAAACCTTTTACAACATTGCAATATTACAACGGCTTCGTGAAACCTCTTGCAGCATTTTGAATATTCCGTTTTTGTACAATTCCGGTAGATAATTGGTTGGCATCGGTGATAAAATAAGATTATACGACATCGAAAATGAAACATTTCCATCCTTAATACGAGTAATATCTAAAGAAAGAAAAATCGTCGTCATCGTCGAGTCAACATGCGTTCAACACAAACGCAACAATTTTCGTTTGGAACTACTAAAATAGTTGTCGGAAAAATCGGCTGAATTGTCTGGTCGATTTTTTACTGTAGGAAAAAAATTGACTTCGTCATCATTAAGCGCTTTATTGATAGAGCGAAAGTGCAAAACTAATAAATGTGTTTTTAGGTAATTTATTTTTCATTTGTAAAATTACCTACCTCCGAATTTTGATCAACCGCGCAATTCGAAGACTGTCGCGAATATATAAACATACCGTATAATTTTTCAGTGCGGCGCCGAGCAATTCTAAAAATGCTTGATTTATATTCCTTATTAGATATTTTCGTTAGGCGCCCATCATTCAATATTTTTTTTTCTAACCCTCGGTCTAGGTAAATAAATATGCGTGATGAGTTTTTACTACCGTTATGGGCTTGGCATTCAAACTCGAAAAAAAAAAAAGAAAGATTAATTAAAAATTAAGCGACAAAGAAGAATACGATAATATATAAATAATAATGTAAACCTCAAAATTACATCAATAGCGTTAAACGACTTCGTGTAGATGGCATGTATTAAAAAAAAAAAAAAAGCATTATTTGATAGTAAGTTGATCGATATTTTCTAAATCGGTTGCTATTCGTTTTCAGTGGAAAAATATATAACGTTTCTACGACATTTTGAATTACGTGCTTTTATTTTCTTCTGTTGGCACTAAACACCACTTGGCCACACTGATTTATCGTCGAATTTATCTCTAACCTTTGAATCAGTTTCTATGCTAGAGCTGGGAATCAAACGTATGTCTGCGTTAATAGTTTTGAATCATCAGATCAATAGGCTGTTTCTTTATTTTTTGATGCGTATCTTCGAACTAGTCTGCTGAAATACTTCCTCCAATAGCTGCAATAGCGTGGTTCATTGACTCTGTATTTCGTTCCAACGGAGATCAGCTTGAATCCGAGCTATTGGAAATTAGGAAAATTATCACACGCGCTAGGTTGATGTGCGTACTAAACAAGTGCAAATAAAATAAAATTTTCAAAAATTAAAAAAAAAACGTTTAATCGTTCTAAATTTTTTTTTTTTGTTTCACACTTATTCTAATATATTACTCGGCCTTTTTGGCCTCGCAAGGAGCTGTGTGTCCATTAACCCCTCTTGCTTACATTTCTGTTTCTTTCTCTTCTTTACTTTGTATAAAATGATCAAAATTTACAAACTAATTCTAATTCGGTCCTATGAATATAATAACATAATCATAGAATCCTATAAAATATAACAAACGTTACATAAAATTGGGACATTTTCTCTAAGTCTAACAATTACGTTGTAATTAAGGGGACACTCGAATTCCGCACAAAGCACTAACACAGTGACAAGTCACACACGAATTCCGCACCAGACCCGAAATAGCCCACCCGCTGACAACTCGAATTGCGCACCGCCTTTAAAAAAATACTCTGATTTTATAAAATCGATGAAGGACTTAAAAAATGAGTAAAAGTCGCTCTTTCAGTGACTTCCAAAATGTGTTATCGTAATGAAACGTTTACTATTTGGAATAATAACCGAACTACATTTCAGTCGATTAAAAAAGCCTTTAACGTTTGCGAAAAATAGGCTACCATCCCGTTAGCAGTACGATTGTTATTCGAAATATTTTTAACAACCTCTAGGGAACATACACATATTTAAAGAAATGTTGCATAAAATAGAATAATTTTTGCACGAATATTATATAAAATAACGTAAATTACGATAATTTCTAACTAAATATGTAGAATTTTCAGCGCACGGCATATTATGTTTCATGAAGCTTCTATTTCACATTAATACAAAATACTTTCATATCAACTGATTAATGTACATAAAATATAAATGTGACCATGTAAAATTTTCGAGTTTGACAAATTAGTATCTATTATTATAATATAGAGTTACTTACGAGTTTGAGGGAACCGAGTTTCGGGAAAGTTTCAGTTCAGATTTTATTTTATCCATTAATCAGTGTTCAATCTCAGTTATAAATTGTCATTTGAATTAAAACCAAATTTGTTAAAAATCGTAATTTTTCATTTAGTGTACCATCAAACAATACATAGTATTCTACTTAAATTTTAAATGACAACGCAAAAATTCACCATTAAAATAAAATCCTATTTAAAACAATTTAATAATAAAACTTACAATGATAATAATTACGTAAATAAATAGTGTTAGTACTAGTACCTTTTTTCTTTAAATGTTAGTTGGATTTAACAAGATAATTTTCCTTCGTCAAGTTTTTATAATTTGTAGTTTATTGTAAATTAAATAGTTTCTACTCTAGATAATAGATATTTTTGCGCACATTTGGTCGGTATTAATGTGTTTTGTTAGATAAATGATAAAGAAGCAGAAGTTTAAACTCAAATTTAGGTGTTATCAGAATAAAAAAGTAATTCTTAGAAGCAACACTGAAATATGGTTTCATTACTTCCGTGTAATGTTTTCCATTAATACAGAACATGCCCGGGAAAAAAATTTTTTTTTTGAACTTTTAAGTTTCCAGCACCCTCCGGTAATTTAAATTTAAAGCTAAAATATCGTTATATTTTTCTTTCCAAAGTATCCGTTTATATATTTTCGAAAACTACCTTCCTTTTTCCGTTTTTAGATGCAAATGGGGTTTAAATTAAGTGCTTATTGGAAATGTTTATTGCGATGCAAAATTTTTGTTCTTTATTGTATTATTAAATTTCAGGAATGATATCGGTTTGTGATTTATGCATTTTGAAGTAATTTTTAGATAATTTTAAATTTGTCATATTACATATTCTTAACTCGTTACGCGACTTTTAGCGCTCAGGGGTTAGAAGAGTTGTTCGAATGTTACCATTTTCTGAAAGAGCATTAATACTATTTTTGTATATAGCTTTACATTTTAACGTGTAAGCGTCATATTTCCTCATAAAAAAAACATCAAAAATTACCATCCGGCTTATAAGTACATAACAGTAATTCGACACTGTTTAAATTATTGCTCTATTTTTAATCATAGAAATAAAATGATGTTTCAAAATTGTTATTTTACAGGCGCTTTGTAGAATTCAAACTATTCTAGAAATATTTATCCCCATGATAAAACTGTTAACACTGATAATTTCTTAACATTAATGGTAACACGAAAATAACATTAACGTATATATGAAAGTGAAATATTTTATTAAAAATAATAACTTCCAAATAAGGAAAAATTTTAGCTGCCGCTATGTCAAGAGGTAGTGTATACACGTTTAATCATAAATATAATTCTTTTGAAACTAGAAAGATAAAAGATCACAAATGTAGACAATTAGGAGTAAGCTAAATTACTGAAAGTTGAGCTAACTGGTAAATTGCAAAAGCCGGAATCAATTTTTAATGATTAAAACATAAATATATCACAGTTATTTATCGGAACTACTTGTTTTAAAAAAAAAAATGGAATTAGAAGTTTAAACAATTACGTATATTTAAAATTAATCTGGCGTATTCTGAAATATTTTTTAATAAACCGTCGTTATGGAGGAATGATTTTTAATACATACACAGGTGTAGAGTATTTTTCATTAGTAGATTAAAAATTAATTGTCAAAAATAGGATACGTAAAAATGTTGAAAGTTATCGAACATTAAAAATATAGTACGATCAAGCGCCATCAGTTTTGGAAACCCTTAGTCCAGCGAACAGCGATTATGGTCCGAGCGTCGTTTTCGTTTGTTTTTTTATATTTCATACCTGCAAACTTCCGGTGCGCAATTCGAGTGTGGCCGTAATTAATATATGTATGTTACGGCGCATGAAGAAAAGGACCTAAGGGTTAAAGAACCGATTTTTTCTTCTTCATAATCTGATGTAAAACGTGTCGGAGAATCGAATAAATTGGTCCCAAGTTTCTAATCATTTTCGAGACGCCACCTAGCGTGGGAAGTACAATTCGACAAGCTAATTTTAAACTTAAAACGTCTCTCCTGAAAAATTTTATTTTGTTTTATTTTTTGTTTCCTTTAGGCCCGTCAACCTTTACCCAGAAACAATTAGAAAAGGAAGGAGTCAATTATATCTTTATACGATATCAAATGTTGTTAGGAGACAGGAACAAATAATAGAAACAATCTGTGGAGAGGGCAAAGATAAGACATAAGAGTCGTATTATGGAAAACAATAAGAGAAACTTGTATCGACTGAAAATTACTGCTGCAATTGTCGAATCATTTTGAAATTCCGGTGATCGTCACCCGTCTCATTTTATCTAAAAACTCGAATTTTTCGCGCCATAAAAAGAATTTTCTTAAATTTATTTGTATATACTCTTGAGATACAATGTATTCGCTTTCATGTTTTGGCCAGACCAAAATTACAATTGAACCAAAAAATAATTTCAGAACTATGTACTAATGTTATGCAGAGGAGTCGCCGATAACGGCCCCGGCACCGACTTCGACAATCATATGAACTAGCATTTGCTGACTACTTTGTTGTCGAACATATACGTACATCTCTTAACGGTGTTCAAATGCGGTTTAATTCGCCCGGACACGCTAAGCGAAAATATAGCACAACAGCGGTCGTGCAATACTCGGTACTTAGCTTTATTGTGATTGCAGTCGTCGAGTTTCTGGACTAAATTCCTCCACCAGGCGATATTGATGTAACCAAAAATATTCGTAAATAAAGTATTTATAAATATTTCGATGCTATCGAGCAAAAAAGAGCGATACAAAATTTTACCTAAACATTATTCTCGGTCAAAGATAATTAAAATGTAGGGAAATATTGTATTTAAATTTAACTTGGTTTTATTATTCTTTTTTCAATACATAAGTATTATCCGTGCACGTATAATAGTTTCGAAAACTGAAGTATCAAATAAATAACTCACGAGCGACTTTATAGTAAATCGCAATTAAATGCTCTTTAAAGCGATGCGTAATTTTAGGACAATTGATTGCCATCGAAAATTTAAAAAAATATCAATGTATAATGCGAAATTCAAAACGAACCCTAAAGAACACTTATTTTTGGCTACCGGATATTAAAATTTAAATTCGAAGTATATAACGAAAATCAAAAACTCCGCGGAATAAAATAATTTAACTCGCCCTTTAGGGAAAAAGCACCAAAAATAGCGTATGCTCTTTAAGGTTGAAGCACTACAGTAAAAAAAAGTTAAAAGCAGCAACATACGTTTTACAAATGTACCTTTAAAAGAGCGTTCACAAAAAAAATATAGCTAAAATGTAACTTTATATTTTGATTGGGGAGAGGAGGGTCGTAAACTCCAAAATTTGTAAAAAGAAAAAAGAGACAGCGACCTTAGAGGCTAATAGTAACTTAAAATGGCATCGATACAAATACTAAAAAAAAAAAAAAAAAAAACCGTTCCCATACACCATTGCTGGATTTTCTTTTTCGACTTGAATAGATGCAACGAGGCAAGTTCTGGACAGCGATCTAACATGTTCAAAGAGCTGTACTCGTATGAACGCTAAAAATTTCGTCAACAATAAGGAACAAATTAAGATGATATTAAAAATCGACTGAATTTTTCATTTTGACTCTTCCCTCTATTATTGTAAAAAAAAAAAAGAAAGTATCTAGTCTCCGATTATTTAAAATGTATCGCAGATGAACTGAATTTGATTCTAGTATTCTTTCGTTTTATTTACTGTGCTCATTTTGACCGTTCTTTTTCGTTCGTATCTTCACTTTTAATTTTACTTTTAAAAGAAGCTGTATCATCATATTTTAGGTGCATCATTTCTTTATTATAATTTAATAAAATAATCCAGTCTGAAGATAATGAAACCGTATTTCGATGCTTTAAGGAAACTTGAGTTTTACAATATTCGGAAAAGATTAGTAATGATGCAAACATTTTTAAACACCCGTAAATGTACGCATTTCCAAGAATGCAGCGTGAAAAATGTGTACGTAGTTATAACTTTAAAATTCCGAACCTTCGTTTCCAATTTAGTATTATCTTATAATAAATTATGGTTATCTTTAGCATAAAGGTTCGGAAACTTCAGCGCATGAATCATCCTGCTTGACTGACTTTGTTTGATGTCAGATTACTACTCCCCGTGTCCATTCACTTTACAAGGGAGTCAGGTTTAAATTAGTTCCGAACTCCGCATTGTTTTGTTCACTTGTTTATTTATTAATTTTGGGTCATAAGTGAATGTGAAATAGTAATGATTTAAATATAAAGTTTACGAGTATGTAATTTTTTGCGTGCACAGCCTATTATTTCGCTTTTAAATTCTCTGAGGAGAAGCTTGATATGCATATTTATCAAGATTCTGTATGGCGGGTTAAAAATAATCTGTAGTAGTTATGAACGTCAACGCTCTATTATGTTTTAATCTCTTAATTTATTTTAATTATTTTCGTGCTTGTTTTTATGTTCACTTTAATTGTACGGCATTAATTTTAGTTTTCTGTCAAGATTAACTTTTTTCTACGTTAACCCCTCCCTCCCAATTATTAATACGAATTTCTGTTTTTGCTTAGTATAATTTTGTAAATAAATGCTTCTTACAAAACGGCATTAAAAATTAAATAACTTTATCGGCGATGTCTTTTTTTTTCTTCTTTTTTTTTTTTGTTAATATGAAACTGACCATAAAAAAGAACCACGGCTTTTACAATTTTCGAATTTTTCTAAATAAGTAAAATTTACCTTTAAAATTAAATTAACATGTTGTAGAATGATAGACCACTGTCTGTTCTTTGCTGTTTGTATAACCCGCATGTAAAATTTTACAATAGCGATATATTTGAAGTCGATTTTTTCTCTGAACACGAAAAAAATGGTCAATGTATTGTTATTAAAATTTTGCACTAAAAAAATTTAATAATTTTTTGCTATATTGGTAAACTTTTCTAATATAAAATTTAGCGATGTTTTTTGTTATTTTTTTTAATAAACATTAAATTTATTTGTAAAAAAAATGGTGTTTTTTTGATATCCAACGTCAGTGCTTTTTTTTTATCTCTATATATAAAGAAGTTTTAGATTCCTCCAGACATAAGCTGCCCGTCTACGTATTATCATTTATTAAATATTTGAATCGTCTTACTAAGTAAATAACAATGATTATACTCATATATATAACATATGAAATCAACAATATATATCAATTAAAGCATTGATTGCATTTAAAACTAATTATTTATCGCGGAAAGAGACCAAAGAAAAGAAAACAATCATATCCTTTACTTGGAATAGCTTCTACCAGTATTCTATGGGCAATGCATAGCCGCATTTGTCGCCATAGTGTGGGCTAAGCTTTATATATTCCTGGACTCCAATGGACTGTGCTTAAGTTCATTTGTTGCCATGATGTCCAGGTGCTATATGAAGTACATTCTTTAACCAGGGTCCTATGGGCAATGCCAAGTCGCATTGTCGCCATGGGGGCCGGATACTGATTTTATATATTTCCTAGCACATCCTCGCAGCAGAAGTTATCTCGGATCTAATTCTCTCGTTGGAGAGATTGGCTTAATTTATTTGGTAGGTTAAAGTGGAAGTTACTGGCGCTGTTTATGGCCTCTTAAAACCGATACAGTGAAAAGAGAATAATAATAAAAAAAAAATTAAAGGCAAAAAAAAGTAAAAATATTAGTAAAGAACACGCATAATATATTTTCTTTTAATCATTAATTTTCTTCTTTTTGTAAATTGCTCTCTTAATTTTTAGTTAAAAATACAGCACAATTTATCTCCATAATGTTACTTTTTTGATTTAGTTTAATTATTTAACTTTTTGTGTATCCCTCTCGAGTCGTGTATACTATCGATTGGGAGCCGCTGATCTTAAAGTAGTATGCACACTTCTTGATACTGTACAGGTGCGTACCAATTTATGTGTAAAACGGAACTTCGTTTTGAAATGAATAAAGTTATAGGTCTTAAAAATCAGTTTGATAATGAGCTATACGTTTTATGTGAAACTACATTTCTCATTCGGAGAATTGCGTGTTTTGGTTCGAATTACGTTTCTAGCTTTTTTAATAATATCATTGCATCGATGATAGACCAGGAAAACCGGGAATTTAAAAATCATATTTGAGTGGCCAGCATGTTATTCCTTGTCTCTCCTTTTATAAATGATTTTTTTTTCCTACCCTGAGCGCACCAGCGGTCTTGACCCAACAACATGACAAATCAAGAGATAGAACTAAATAGAGCCAGGCGGTCAGAAATGGAATTCACAAAGGACAGCAGCAGTGGAACAACCGAAGGCAATGGGATGGAAAGGATATAGTTAGCGTTAAAGGGAGTAGAAAGACCCACAACCAAAAATTAGGTGTATAGAAGGGAGCGTTCATTAAGGAATGCAGAACATTCGAAAAGGATATGATTTGAATCACAAATACACAAGGGGGCCCAGGAGCATGACAAAACGAATTGAAAGCGAGAAGAAGAGAGTAGAGAATGATTGATCCTGGGTCTAATTAAGGAAACAACAGTGGAACGACGACAGACAGGAAACGAGGAACCGGTTAAGACGGTACTGCGAAAAGCGATTTGAGAATAAAGATGGATACATGTCCAACCAAAGTCTGGAATGAACGGAGCGTAATAGGGAAAGAATGTCTGAAGAAGGGAAAGAGTCGAGGAAAGGACCATTGTTGGCGGCTGAGCGAGCTAAAGAGTCAGCTGAGTCATTGCCCTCTATATTGAAATGACTGGGAACCTCCATAGAAAGTCTATGAGAATAATACAAATGCTGCCAGTATGGACTTTACTTTACGTGCTATTCTTGTCCATTCCGCAGTATTTATCTTGGATTGTTGAAACCTGTTGAACATAGATGATAAGCTATAGTCTTATAAAATATCAAAACAAATTTCAACATTAATAGTTGAATAGTTACTATTTTTGAAGACTTTGTTTCAACGTACCTTTTTCAGTTATAAATTTTATCTATCAACACTATAGAATTATTTTAAAAAAAGGAAGCACGTAGAACAGAAAATTAGTTATTTAGAAAAGTATAATATACACCGGCATGTTTCGGAGTTCGTATATTATATATTTTTTTAAATAACTAATTTTCTGTTGTATGTGTTTTTGTGTGCATTTAATAAATGTTAATACAGAAAATGGATATGAATGTTTATAATTTAAATTTGAAAAAGGAAACAAAAACAACAGACATCAGCAGCGATAACGTGACTCTTGTCCCGCTTTGTACATTTAAAATTTTTGTAAACTCAATTAAAATTATGATTTTTTTCGTTTATCTTAATTTCTATTTACGTTAAACCGTTTACAGTAATTAGTTGTGTAGATATATGATTTTATCCTTTCGACAATGATCTATTTGTGTTTTACACATTTAAAGTTTTTATCGTGTTCTTTAATTTAATTTAGTTTTGAATTTGATTATTTTAAATTATAAGATTCATCCCTACTTTGTCCAACCTGTTTTATGCATACACATGCACAAAAAAGAAAAAAAATAGCCTACACCAAACTCAACACTAGTTCATTTTAGTAAACTGTATCGCTAATATCTATTCTAAAAGAAAAAAAAACTAACCTTTAACAAACTCAGCAGTGAAAAATGAATGATTCAGTATACTAGTTCATTTTTGTGAATTACATTGCTAATATCCATTCTGAGTATGCCACCAATGGTGATGACACAGACGCTCTCAGTTTCAAATTTTGATTGGAATGTATTATTGGATTGAAGGGGAACTTAAGAAAATATTAAAAGCATTTAGTTGGAATATGAAACTATTGAATTATTGGGCAATAGAAAAGGTACACTATAATCTTGTAAATTTATTGCTTTATTAAACTATTTCATTGAAACAACAGTTTGTGACCCATTAGGAGTATTAATGTTTTTGGTGTATACATGGAAATACTGAAACGGATATCCTTCGCCAAAAATATTTATAGATAACATGAAGCACGTTCACTAAAATTAATTAAAATAGGTGAGATTTTTCTGGTGTAATATAAATTTTGTTTAAAAATTGATGAGAAAAATGAAAAACAAGTATAAATTTAATCTTAAAACTTAAGTTCGAATTAAATCTTTATAAATAATTAAATAAATATTGGAAAATACAAAAGTCCTATGCTACTATGGAGATTTAGAAAAAAGAAAGCATGCTTCTGCTGTAATGTAAAGATCACTATTAACGATACATATGTTGGGCCCAGCATTAAATAGTAAACTTATAATTTCAACATATCAGTGTCGCTAATTCATGATTAAATTCTGTTTGTTCGCTTATGATTTTATCGATAGCACCGTATACTAGCACCTACCTGTGTAGTGTACAATATAAAATCTTTAAACTTGCACGGTGTTTTTAGAAAACAATAATGGAGTTATCGATTTGATTAAATAAAGCACATTTCATAGTAGCGCCATATATATGGTGCAAATGTAAGAGCGCTAGTGTACTTCTTTATTCATTTTTTGCTTCCAGATGTTGTGACTAGATGAATTATAGTTCTAATATGCGTTTTATCCCTGACTGCGTTTCATTTCATCTATTATCAAACCTAATAATTTACTTAGTCGTGATTTATCTGATCGATCGTCGTGCTCTCTTTCTATAAGTCATGGCTTGAATTCTTCATATAACTTTTTCTAATTCTGCGTAGTAATTGGTTGTCATATTTTATGTAAATCTTATTTACAGTTCACATATTTCTGTAGTACGCTGTACATGTATATGGTGTAGCAAGTCATTTCATATGTGTTTATTTTCTTTCAGTAATTACTGTTCTAATTCATGTTTCTGAATCATATGTAAATGGGAAGTGTCATGGTCTGAAGTATTTTAATTTAAAAATATTTACCGATATTATGATCTTACTATGTTTTGGTTAGTTAACGAAAAATTTTGATCTTGCTGTTTCTAATCTTCTTGCATCTCTTCTGTTCTTCCTTTTGTGTTTGTTTTTAGCCGTCGTTTGTTTGAATATTTAGAATGTGTGAATGTGGCAGCTGTTGATTTGTGTTGCAGGGGTGTAACTTGTAATAACAAAAGTAGGTTTTATGGAGGCTCGTCAGCTATGGACATTAACCCAGAGCCAGAGAGATTTATTTACATATTTTTAATATGCAGCAGCGGGATTCTAACCAAGTCCTACCCGAACAATCACTGCCTAACTAACTATGCTACATAGTATCTGACTAAACAGGAGGATTGTTTCTATTCAACTTCGATTTTTACTTTTTCATTAATATTTGTAAATTCTTTAAAATAGTATGATTTTGTAGATTTAAATAAATTGTCTTCTTAATTTGTTTTGGTGATGGCCATGTATCGTTCATTCGAGTTTCTTGTTTGATTTATAACAGTGACGTTGACTTGATCTTTTTACTCGGGACATGAGGCGAATTGCATAAAAAAAGATTAATTTCAAATATTTTTACAGTAGTTGCTAAAACACTAATTAAATGTTTATCAAACCACAAATAGAGTGTACAAGCCGAATTCCTTTCTTTCATATACAATTCTCTTATCCCATCTAAAATTAAATACGGGTGTCAGGCCGACTCCTCAGCTAGTCAGTTATTACTCAAATCTCTCGATACAGTTAACTCATTCTCGGTGCTCATCGATCTACTCCTAAGCCTGTGCGCCCTGAAGGCTGCCCTCCATTATCGCAGTATAGAAAATACTATAGTTATTGTGGGGTCACATCTTTCATAAGCGTCTCTCAACCGTCTTTGGAGAATACAGACTCCATACACCAAGTTTCCCGAATGATCAATTTTCTGAAACATTTACGTTCTTAAAACAAAATAATATTAATATTAGTTTTCCTGCTCAAATATGCAGTACACTGGTACCACTTTGGGATTTCGCAAATTTCAATATAAACAAATCCCTATTAAAAGGTACACAGATCATATAATCTTCTTTTACTGTCATTAGTTGTTTACGATTAAGATACACGGTCCTGTCCCAGGACAATCTTTTTCTTAGGATTTCACCTCTTGATCGCTGCTTTCAAACCATCACCCCGTGTCTGTACAGCAGAGCTGTTCTAAATTTGCAACATCATGGGCAATCCTCGTATGAAATAAAACAACGGCCCGGGTTTTGTCGACAAACCCAACAGTAGTAGCATCTACAGTCGATTTCCTTAGACCAAATAAAAGAAAAAACAATTTTAGAATGTACCTGTTTTCGATACACAGTAATAGCCGGTTATGGAAATAATATACCGGTATTAAGCATATACAATATTTTGAACTGAGAATTAACGAATTAACGGATTATTAAAATTTTTTCTTTATGCGATATCATTATCATCATCGAATCGTCTCACCCCATGCAGGAGTATCGTGACCATGATCTGTCACCCGGTTGATCATAGTAACCGAAATGAGTTGTATTAAATGAAATTCACGGAAAATCTTGAAAAAATTAAAACGCATTTTTTCTCCTTTCTTTATACTTAGTACGTTTATAAACTGATTATGCCAGTTTCCACGCTAATTTGATTAATTCTATCTCCGCTTCTAATCGACACCGTAAAATAGGATTTTTTTTAAGGGGGGATCTCATTAACCAGGCATCCTTACCCAGAACCGATTAAAAAAAGAAAGAGACTTCTATATTTTAAATAAGAAATATCAAATAGCGGCGCAGGGAAGGGAAGGATAAAATAGGCAGTGACACCATCCGGCCTCTTCAAACCATCGGCAAACATAGTTAATTCGTAGTGCTGTGGAATTCCTGTCTAATTAGAGCTTGTGAAAGAAATTTTAAAAGTGAAGGTACAATAAACATTTTAGGAGGATGGCAGAGTCGTCCGGCAAAGTTAAAGGAGAAATAGGGAAGATTATTAGAAGGGAGATGGTGTAGGAGCAAAGTGAACTGTACGAGATGAGAAATGGATAAGAGTGGAAGACGTTTAGCGAAGAAACGATAGCCTAAATATAATTTGCAAATAGACAGAGGTGTAGCGTATTAGATTTAGCGAGAACTGGTGAAATTGGGAGAATTTAAAAGCAGCAAGACATAAAAGAAATTAGATTTTTGGCGCCTAAATTCGAAAACAACCGACGGTCACTCAGATATTTATCCGTACGGATTTCGCGCGCTGTTAATTTTCGTTTAAAATAAATATGTTACGCATTTTGACTAGGGTAATTTTTTATTTTTGAGGCTTTTCTCTATTTTTATTTATTTATTTATTTTTTTTTGCGCTATTTTTCACCCACACTGTCTACCTGTAGTTTTTATTTTTTTAACTATTCTTGTAAGCTAATAATTTTAATTATGAAGATAGGACAACTATTTTTTCATATGATGTTTAACTGAAGAAATTAAATGTTTTTGCTTTCAGGTGTAAAGTATGAGTATCATTATAAGACTTCAGCATTTACCCTGGAGCGCCAACGCGACAGATATTAGACAGTATTTTCGCAACTTGTCTATTCCAGATGGTGGGGTTCACATAGTTGGCGGAGAAAACGGCGATGCTTTTATCGCTTTTGGGTAAGTTTAATCAATTTACAAAAAAATAAGAAAGGAAAATAAAGAGCACCTTAAATTATTATAAGTTAATATGTAATTTTTAACATTTTTGTGAGGGATAGGAACGTTTAAATATAGTGTAAGCTGTGATGTAAACAAAAACATTAGAAAAAAATAAAAATAAAAAAGATGGAATATGGAGAAAATTAAGATGCAAAAGTCATGGAAGTCGGAAAGCAAGATCTGAAGAAAGGAAGAAGACAATAGTGGGAATCTTAGCGATAAATAGAAACAATTGCAGCCCTTAGCAATAGAAGAAATTATTGAAATAAGAGGAACTGGAGGTGAGGATTGTATAGGAGAGGTATTAGGATTAGAGAAAAAGGAGGAATATAAGTTTAATATAATTGTATGGGGAAAAAAAAAGAAAAAGGAAAGCGAGATGCGCTACTAAGATACACTGGTAAAATTAAAGGTAATTGAAAGTTGTAGAACAGGAGGAAAATATAGGAATAAAGTGGATGAAAATGTGAAGTTATTAAATTTCATAATTGACCGGAAATGTTTAAAAATAAGAAGAAAAGGTAATTTTAATGTAGGAAATTGAATTACTTAAAATAAAGTAAAATACGTACAAAAAAAAAGTTTTAAACGGTGTGCTCTAATGAAATAAATTAATTCCATACATACATATATATATAATGAAAAAACATGAAATAGGAGTTAATAAAACGATTGATTGCAGGTCAGACGAAGATGCCCGGCAAGCTATGTTATTGGATGGCGGAAAAATTAGGGATACAAAGATTAAATTATTACTGAGTTCGAGAAATGAGATGCAAAAAGTTATCGAACAGGCTCGTCAACAAGCTTTAAGTATGCAGTCAATTATGCAGATGGCAGCTGCGGCTTCTACACTTACAGCGCCACCGCAACAGATGCCTCCGATGATACCGAACGCTATGAACGCTTCGTCGTCGCCGCAATTTGCTCAAGGTGCCGCTGTTGCAAAACAGTTACTTCAGCAACCTGGTAGTGGCGGCGCAGCTGTTACGAGTAGTCCGCATCAGCTGATGCAAGCGACAAAACCGCCAATGCAACAACCTTTAACGCTAAGCGCTCCGTTAATGACGTCTCATCTAGGGCAACCGGCTGCTGCAAGCGCAGCAGTTCAAATTGCCGGATTGCAGCCAGCTGGTAGCGTCGTCGGCGGCGCAGCGGCCAGTATGATGATGCCCGGACAGTTCCCATTGGGACATCAGATAATGTTGCAACAGCAACAGGCTCAGCAGATGGCGGCCGCAGCGGCTGCCGCTAACGCCGGCAACAATAATGCGGCCGGTAACAGTAATAATAGTAACGTTATAGCGACCAACATGTCTCAGATGTTTTCCAATGCAGCGATGGCACCGCCGTTCGGATCGAAATTGCCGGCAGGAGCGGCTTCGACAGCTGAAACGAGCGGCAACACTAATAAAGATGGAAAACTGGAAGAGGACAATGTGGCGACGGCGAGTAATCGGTCGCCCGGTACTAATAATCGTCGTAGTGCGACCAGATCGAGATCGAGATCGCGCTCGTACGAGAGGCGTCGCGACCGATACGGTAACAGCGGTAACAGCAGTAGTAAGTACAAGGACAGATCGTCTCGGCGCAGAAGAGACAGAAGCGATAGCAGAGAGTACGGAAAAGGCGGCGACCGCGACAGAAGTCGCAGCCGAGACAGATACTACAGCAGTCGCGGCAGAAGTAAAGAACGGAAGTCGAAAGATCGCGGCAATAAGGACAGAGATCCTCGAGTGACGAAGGATCGGAAAACGGACAGTGGTCACGGAAAGTCTAAAGATGTCGGTGGCGAGAGCAGGGAGTCGCGATTCAAACCGATACCGGAAGCGGTCAACAGCAACGATGCGAAAAACGAAGGACCAACATCGTCCTCTTTCAAAATGTCTTTCCAGCCGAAATCGACGGCCGGCAGCGGCGGTTCGACGAACGCCGAAAGTAATCCGAAATCGACGATGGAAACAACAGACACGAGTAAAACGGCAACGGCCGTTAGTCAGCCGCAGCCGCCAAGTGCCGTTCCGAATAGCTGGTTGCCGCCGACCATGCCGTTGAACTGGCCTCCGACAATGCCGTGGCTAAGCGGCATGCACAATCAGCAGACGGCGCCGGTCGACAATAGTGCCGGCAGTGGCGCGGTCGCGTCGACTGATAAACAGCAACTGCCGTCGGACGCGAGCGTTTCCTCGGCGACCGAGAAGAGCGAATCCGGTCAGAAAACCGGCGATACAGCTAAACCGGTTGCCCAGCAGTTCGTTCCGGCCATCGGCCAGTTACCGTCGCAACTTTACATGCAGACTCAACTGCCACCGATTTACAATCAGCTGCCGCCTGTATCTTCGACGTTTCCTTTGCCGCAGCAGTTGCAAATTTACACGCAGCAGCAATTGCAAGCTCAGCAAGCGTTACAACAGCAGATGCAACAACAGGTGCAACAACAACAACAACAAATGCAACAACAGCAGCAAATGCAACAGCCGGTAACCAGCGCGCCGACCGCTAATAATAGTACGTCAGCCACTTACCGTCCGGAGCTTTTGCCGCCGCCAATGGCGCAATTTTTCAACAATTTCCCGCCGCCAGCATCGTCCGCCAACTCTTATCCTCCCTATATGACCAGTCAGCCGTCAAAAACGTACGGCGCTTCCGCGTACACGGATAGCGCCGACAAATTATCCTCCTCGTCCACGACGACCGGTCTGCAAGACCGGCTGTCGTCGTCGTCATCGTCGACGTCCTACAATCATAATAAGGACATGAGCGGTGGCGCTGGTCAGTTAAGCGAGAAATCGGCCATGTCCTCTACCAGTTTTGGCGGTTCCTCTAAAATCGGTGCCGGTTCTACATTCCCTTCTTCGCTGTATAATAGTAATAACAGCGGCTCTTCTTCCTCCAACTATGCAATGTCATCATCTTCGTCATCGTCGCGTCCTGCCAACGATTCGCCGTTAACCAGCAGCAGTAGTAACCGCCTGCCATTCCAGCAATCTTCATCGCTGTACAACACGGCCGGTCGCAGAGGCATGTCTTCATCGTCTTCGTATAATAATAATAATAATAATAATAATAATAATAATAAGTCAAGAAATGAGTCGTTTGGGTCGCGATCGCGCAGAACAGCGTACGATAACTCCTACGACGAAGAGTATCTGAACGATAATGACGAGAATAACGATATGGAGGCCGAAAACTATTCTTCTTACCGCGGACGAAGTAGTGCTGCCGGTAATAGCGACGGGCCGACAAAGTACGACGCGAGACCGTTTTCTTCGACAAACTCTTCGTACAATAACGAGTCCGGTTATAATAGCAGAAGTCGTTTCGAGCGATCTAACAACAGTAGTAGCGCGACGTCTGACGGTAAATTCGACGGAGGAAACCGTTTCGGTAATTACAACAGTGGACGCGGATCGACTCGAACGGGTAGTAGGTTCGGTCGATTCACCGATATCAACGATGACACGGACGCTAATAAGAAGGAAGAGAAACACGAGAACGACGATAGCGCGATAAAGCGAACGCACTCGAGCGACCAGCATCAACCGCCTTCGTCGAACTATTCGTCGGAAAAGTCGACCGGCAACAAGGAAGCCGGAACCTGCATAGAACTGCGAAACGTTTCGCCGAATCTGTCCATCAACGAAATTCGCCGCTTCTTCACCACTATACCGATGTCCGGACAGTGCGTCAAATTCGCCACCGACCAGCAAGGCAGGCGACTCGGATCGGTCTACATTCGGTGCTTCAATCAGCAGTACAAAAATACCGCCTTAAAAATGAACGGTAAACTGATCAGAGATACCCCGGTCGAGATCTGCCATTTAGATGATGAAAAATTCGATTCTTGCAACGCCGGAAAGAGCTCCGGCGCTAGTTCGAACCTCGCCGCTCAAGAAAGTGCTCCGGCCGTCAGCGATAGTAGTAGAACGATAAAAATTAGTCGGCTACCGAAACATACGGTCAAGGATGACATTTACGGCCTGTTCCCGAGTTTCAATAAGCCATCGTTTGTTCTGCTGCTCACGGATCAGCGCGAAAATCACTACGATAACAATTATTCCGTGACCGCTTTCATCAAATTCCGCCATTCTAGCATGGTCGAAGCCACGATGGAGAATCGTTCGAAAATCCGCATTAACGGCCAACCGGCCAATATAGAAGTATGCGAGGAAAGCGAATTCGACGCCGCTTATAAACAGATTAATAATAATAGCGTGGCCACTGCCGCCGAAACCGCTCCAACGCCGACATCCAATAGTGGCAGCGCCGTGACCAGTAGCAACAAGCCGGTTTCAACGTCGGAAATTCCAAACAAGAAGTCGTCAGACGCTGGTAAGCCGCCCGCGCTCGTCAGCGACGCGGAATTGTCATCGTCCGCCACACCAGCCGCCAACGATAACGTTAGCACTACTAATAATAGCGGCCCTACTAGTAGTAGACCTTCGACCGAGACGACTAGTGGCAAATTTGTAATAGATCGACACGACTGCGTGTCGATAAACGGCTTGACACCCGACACTGCCACCGATAACGACATCCGCGAGTTCTTCTCCGGCGTCGACGTTGTTCCAACTAAAATTCACGTAATATTCGATCAAAATGGTAAGCCTACCGGCAGCGCTTATTGCCAGTTTAACAGCGCCGAGCAGGCCACAATGGCCGTCTCTAAACACGGTACCCACCACAAAGATCACCTGTTGCAAGTTGAGCTAATTTCACGCGAGAACATGATGAAGTGCATCCAACCGCCGGCTCCGTTGATGGACAGGCCCGTGTCGACGCGACATAACGACGAAGACAGGCGTCATTATCCAAACAGTGCCAATGCTAGCGCTGGCGGTCCGAGTCGCATGAAACCGTCGCTGATGCCACCGCATCACCCGTACAATATGCACGCTCGGCCATCACCGTACGGCGGCACGCAAATGCAGCAGTCGCCTCAACATCAGCAACGTAACAATTCGACCGCTGGCAACAACGGCGGTTCTCCGGCTACCACTGGCGGCGGCGCTGGTTCGGCCGTCGATTTCGGTAGGCCAGGCTGTGTGATCGGCTTGAAAAATGTTCCGTACGCTGCCGAAGCGGAAGAGATTCTCGATTTCTTCGGAAATTTCAACGTGCGTCGCGAAGACGTCCTCAGGCGATATGACGATCGCGGCAGGCCCACTGGCGATGCTCGGGTAAATCTCAAGTCTCCGGCCGATGTTCAACGAGCTCTGAGGCAGTTAAACAATAAAACGATCAGGAAGCGCACCATTGCCTTGTTCCCGGTTCGATAATTCAAAACCATATTTCGCCATGGATATTCTACTATCTCGGCACTTTTCTCTTACCACATTTCTCTTCTCTCTCCTCCTTCTCCTCCTCATTTTCCTCCTCCTTCGTTGTACATTACTTAATTGTCGAAGATTTATTTTTATTTTTTTCCTTTTTGAATATTTTATTTAAGCATATTTTGTACCTGATGATGTAATGTATGTTTTTGTATTTTTAAGTTAATACGCGTAGTATTTTAAGCGCACTAACGGTATAAATAAATTTATTGATAATTGTTAATAGAAATTTCTGTATATTTATTTTTTTTTTTTTGGCCCGTCATAGTTGAACTAATTTTTAATAATTGCACTGAGTCTTGTAGATTAAAATTTATCTGCGCTGTTCGGCAATTGTTTTTTAAACTTAAACTATTTACACAGCGTATTTTTAATGATTTTATATATACACACACATAATATATATATATATATATATATATATATATATATATATATATATATATATATATATATATATGTATGTATGTATGTACAGAAAAAAATGAGTTAGTTGTACATTTATTTTTATTTTGTTAAGTATAGGAGTTAAACATTTATTTCGTTAGCAACTACCCGGCTAATAATTTTTATAGTTTATCAAACTGATTTTATATAGTGTAATATATATTTGGACTATTTGCGAATATATTTTGATTTTAATTTTTAAAACTACTATGGCTAAGGTTTATGCGAATGTCCCCGTGTCTGTTGATATTCAAATTTTTAAGAATCGCCTTAAGCATACCGCGGAAAATAATCTATGATCTCGTTAAACTAAAATGTCATTTCTCGGTCAGAATTGTAGACAATTGTAAAAAAAAAAGAATTTCTGGTTAAGTCGGTTTTTTTTTTGTTTTATTTTTTTGTGACGCGTATATGTAATGTGTATCGTGCATAACGCAAAAAGAGCTACTCGCAGAATGTTGAAATTTTAAATTTAGCCTCTTAGTTGTGCACTACTTTTCTTTTTGGTCGCAATGGCGGTTGTGCCAAAGGAGCACTTTTCTTGGAGGGTTTTGTGAAGTTTTTCTTATAACTCAAAAACGGGTAGCTGTAGAAAGTCAAAATTTTGTACTCGGTATTGTTACAACATCCAATCGTATGGACCCGACTTTGGTTACAATCGGTTGGGCCAAAGAGAGACACTTCTCTTAGAGGGCTTTTTGGGGAATTTTCCTCATAATTCAAAAACGGGTAGCCGCAGAAAGCTGAAATTTTGTTATTCGTTTTAATGTTTAATAATAGTACTGTACAAAAAAGTCATGTAGTGTCCGCATCTAGGTTTTTTTTTGTTTTTTTTTTTATTATCGCCGCTTATTTTTAGTTGAACGAATAAATCGGATGCGCAGTAAAATACCATCGAAAAAGAAAATTAGTAAAACCGAAAATAAACCGATTTAGATGTTAGGGGAGTAACATTTTCAAGAGGCGTTTAAAAAAGTCGGATTTATGATCTAATTCGGAGCATAGTCGTAGGATTTTTATGTAAAATGTTAATAAATTGCAGATTGTAATCGACGTCACATTATTTTCTTTTGCTTTTTCTTAGTTATTATCTGCAAGTAGTTCCTTTTTTTTTGATTTTTTTATAATAAGTTGCGGGTCCTAGGAGGCATACTGCTCGTCCTTAGGTGCCTAACACTATTACCGTTTATTCACAAATATAATTACAAAGGTTCTTAATACTTAACATTATATACAGTTCACGTATCATAACACTTGACGAACATCCGTCTTAATTATACACATATGATCGTTCTCCACCATTATTATATACGATTAAAAACTAACTTATTGTCCCTCGTTTATGTTGTCAACCAGCCACTACTTAATTATTAGTTTCCAGAGTCTTATTTCTGCATTGATTAAATTTTCTGGAATTCGTACCGAAAATTTAATTAATACCGCCTCATCCGCGTTGCCTATCTTGCTATTTATACCTTTTGGCCGGGTATAGTACACTTCCCTATGATTCCTAGTGGTTCTATCTCTTTTCGTCGAAGATAATGAAGTATTATTAGTCTTATACGTAAGCAGTCAGTGATAATATAAAAAATCTTTAGAGATATTTCTTTTTTTTCTCTCCACAGGCTAATGTTATTACTAACCCGATCTTTTTTGGGGATTACTATCTTTAAGCATCTCTTTTTTTGATTAGTAATCCTTTTGATTATTGTAATTCCCTCCAAATTGATATTGTTTTGTGTAGATTATTACTTGTTGCGTGTCTATCTATTCTGAAAAGATTCTAAATTAAAATTTTAGTTAATATCATCGGGTATAATTACATAAAAAACATCAAATGACCTATACGAAGAAGAAGATGCTTATATGTATATGCGTCGTAAGTAAACTTTTTATTGCAAAGCTGAGAAATACAGGATTTTCTCATAAGAACATAACGCATTTAATTAAAAAATATGGTAAATTTTAAAGCCTCATTGACGGTGTGAAATTCAAACAATAGTACCGTCTCTCGAGAGGCAATAATAAATTATACTAAACCTGTAACCGCTGAACTATACATATGATTGCTAAAACATTGTTTATCTTCGATGCGGGTTTTATAATTTACCGCAGATTTACCGTATTTTTGTATATTAGACTTTAGCAAAGTAATGAAAATGTTGCTTGCAAAGAAAAATTAACGACTAAAAGACCGAGTAGCCTATTTCATTAAAATCTCGAGTCTGCTAAAATGAAAAGCTTAAAATATTCAAGGTAAGTCGTCAGAGTCAGTAGACTTTTAGTCAAATTTTACTTATTACTAGCGTGCTGTTAGCAGTATGTCATTTCTATTTATCCACTCGCGTAAATATTTGTTGACGACTGCTTTGCCTCGTTTTTAATTCTTCCTATATTGCTTTAACTTTTCCCTCCCCGAACAGTCGTTCATCCTTCCGTCAATAAAACAAACACTCTTAACTATCTGAAAAATCTGTTAAGACACCTTCCAGAGTGCTCACTGATGATAAAGGTTCTTTTTGAATTGTGCAACAAGTGAGTTTGAAGCTCAGTTACTACGATAGACTGACTCTGTTGGAGTTTCTGCGAATTCATTTTTCAAATACTTTTATCTTCATGTTCATTTATATAATTAAGCCTTTGCGGAGTAAAATACGCTTGCTGTTTATTTTCCGATCTCTGGTTCTTCTTTTTCCGTAATTCTTAAAAATATATCGTAATCAAGGCCGTGTCCACAGGGGGTTAACCCCCCCCCCCTCCCATGAAAACTGAAATAGTTATTATAAATACACAAAAATCTGAAATAAATCACATATTTAAAATAAATATTGATGATTTTTTAGGATGTTCTTACCTACTTTTAAAAGAAAAAAGAAAAAATATGCTCCATATTTTTAGTTACTTCATTAATATGTTATGCAAAATTTTTTATTACGAGTATAATTAATAACGTACGTAATTTTTATTAATGTTCATATATGGGGTAATTCATTTATGTGAATTATTATATAAATCAAAATGATGGAAATTATTAATAGCATGAATATTAGTGAAAAATGTATTGTTATTTATAAAATAAATATGCAAAGAAAATTTTCAACCCCTCCCTCCTCCCATCCAAAATTCTGGGCACGGGCCTGATCGTAATTATTTTATTTATTTATTTATATATATATATATATATATATACATATATCAAACTTTCCCGTGCGGTAATCCTGTCGGATGGTTTATATTTTGCATCCCAAAGTTTAGTTTTATTTTTTATACTTTATTAAGTTTTGTTCCACTATTTGTGCTAGTAATTTCACTGACATGTTATACGTGCGTTAAGCTTTTAAAGAATGCTGGGCAGTGAAATAGTTTACTTACAATCTTTTAACTCTTCTTTTTCGTTACTTCCATTTTAGATTATTTCACTTTATTTACTTTATTTTTTTTTAATTTGCTTATTTGATTCATATCTAAAAGTTTGCCATTGGTCACATTATATCGGCCTTTGAATTGATTTTTCGGTATAAACTCTATTTTAAAAATCTCCTATGAAGTGATATCACATTTTGCAAGCATCGCTGCTCTTTTGATTACACACCACAAATTTTTGTTCGATTAAAGATGTTTCTAACGTTACGTAATTTCTGTTGACAACTTCAACTTTTTTTATTATGTGCTTTTTTCAAAGTCAGTTCTAAAATAATTTTAATTTGGTTTAAAAAATTCTTTAAGCGGGTGATCTTTTGTAAACGGAAGACCGACCAATAGGAAATTATTATAAAAAAAAATATGAGAAGTCCTTTACGCGGTATTCATACAAAATTATAATTATGCACGTTAATATATTTTCAAAAAAATACTGACTTCAAAACTTGATCTAAAAATTAAAAAATAAAAATAATTATTTGATAAAAAATAATTCAGAGTAATGTGCTTAAGAGGATATTACAATTGTTCTTAAACAACATTAACACACTATTTTGAGTCGGCTTGAAATTCAACTTGCAACAATAATTAGAAACCGTATTAAATATTTATGGTATTCTCAATACGTAGCTTATAGAAAACAAATGATTGCGTTAAAATTTCATTTATTAAATTATTTCTAATAATTATTGTTGCAGTAATTTGAATTTGGTACCGACTTTAATTGTTTAAGAATAATTATAATATCCTTAAGTATATCACTGGAAATTATCTTTTATCAAATAATTGTTTTTTATTTTCTAGCGTTAAAAAATTTTTAGGGAAAATTTTGAAGTTCCTATTTTTTTTTTAACAGTTTTATTATTACGGATAAACCAATCAAAAATGTTTTCACCTTCTGTACTCTACGATAGCTCTCTAGATATTAGTGATGAGTTTGTAAATCGACTATGAGGTTTCAGATGTTTATCTTAATAACTTTAAATTAATTGCCTTCTTTTGTATTACTAAAAATTTCTCTAAAGAGACGACCCCTTCTTCTTTTAACATTTATTATTTTAATGACTACCGAGTAGTATATTCATTAACACCTTCATATGGTATCACCGCTGGCCGGTACACTTTCGAATGAACAAAGAGAATCAACAAGCGAACAAACGTAAAATATATAGTACGCTATGAGCATCACCATATCTTTAAAGAAATCTTTATTAAAAGATATTATTACTTTTTGTTTTGCATCGTGGAAACGTAGATTAAGGAAAAAAAACAAATTTTTATACAGCCAGAGACAAAAACTAGCTAGGAAATTTCAAAAAATGTTACATTCCGTTTTTTAGCAACTAGCGAACAACTGGTTCTCCGTTTTTTTCTTTTTTTATTCGCTACTATTCTTTCTATATCAGAATACAGGAAAAATACGAACCGGCAAAAATTTTCGAACAAAATATTATCAAAATAAATTACCACGGAAATGTCGATTTGAATGGAAAAAAAAACGATTTGAAACTCAGTAGAACCAAACTCATCACTGGCGGAAATAGTCTGTTTCTTAATGTTACTGCGCATAACTCAGTGTGATTCAAATGACTGCGTTTATTTGACAGTGAACGAAAAAGTATTGGTCCCATATGACTGATGAATATTGTTTGGAATTGAGTAGTCATCAAATTCCGTTAAAAAAAAAAAAGCCTCATTGAAGTGCACTTTCTTTGCTTCGTTATAACCAGACAACAATTAGCCAAAAAAAAAAACTTTCATTAGAATACAAGGAAAATGCGAACACCCAAAATTTTAAAATTAAACGGGCGATGAATGCGAGTGACTTAAGGTATTGCCAACGTTAGTTTCCTATGGAAATGTGGATTCCAATAAAAATAATTAAATGTGAAATGCACCAAAAAGCGATTTACTAGCTCATCGCCGACAAAATTTGAACAATATTATACTCTTTAACCATTTATAGGGTACAGAAAATAGCATAAATTTTTCAAATTAATCCGTTCGATTTATAACACTTAAAAATATTTACTCTAAAAATTGTGATAATTTAAAAAATAAAAATGTACCGACTTCAATATTTCCTCTAAAAATCTGATAAAGTACTACACAAATAATAAGAAATATTTATCGACAGAAATGTCAGAGTAACGTAATAAAGGAATTATAATTCTTTGTAAACTACTTATTAGAGTCGGCACCAAATGCACGATTTTTTTTGATTTTAGATTTCATTGTACCGGCAATATTACCATAAACAACAGTGATCTTAACTTAAATTCAATATTAAATTAGTGTCTCCAATGAGAGACACTAAATTATGATACAAGAATTCTGTAAATACGATAATAACTAACTATAAACATATAATAACTGAAAACAAAGAATTAGTATGTTGGAAAAGGGGTACATCGTGCGTGAACTTTTTTAGCTGTTAGGTAATAGCGTCCCGGCACCACTTCCTTCTCAGTCGTCTAGGTGGATTATCTGGAAGTCCAGAAGAATACATTCTGTTGATGTTGGGATTACTGCTATGTTGAAATTTATCGAACAATTTTTGATACTGCTGATTATAAGTCTTTCGGACAAATGGAACGTTTAAATCATTATGTAATGTGTTACGTTGGAGACGTAAAACGGTGCAGACGTAATTGTGCGAAGTATGACTACTGCTGAATTCTGTTGAGATTGCTTCTGCAAGTGAAACCATATAGTAATTCTAAACCATATCGCCAAATCAGAGCAGTCATGGTTAAATAGATATACCCTTTTTTCGTGTTTAAGTTCTATAATGGATGCAACAGCTTAACGCGGACAGTAACGGCCTGTCTAGTGTGTGCCACATGAGGACGCCTTGTAAGCCTTTGGTCCAGGTACATTCCGAGGTACCTTACGAGATAAACTTGTGAAATTACTTTGTTATTAATGTTTATCGTTGGACACTAAGGTGATTCGGTTTGTGAATGCAATGTGTCGGCACTTATCTGGATTAAAAACTATTCTCCATTGTTGTTCCCACCTGACTATTCGGTTTAAATGGTTCTGAACGGAATTATTCGTGTGCGTGGCATACTTATTTGATGCAATAATGGCTATATATCATCAGTGAATGTTGCTAGTATTGTTTGATTACAAACTGGTAGATCGGATGTGTAGATAGAATGTAATGGGGGTCGTCCCAATAGACTACCTTGCGGTACTAAGGATAAAACTTTATGCTCTTCCGAAAAGGACTGTCATTGATCTTGACAACAAATGCTCTATCGGTGTCAGATATGATTGAAGTAGCATATTTATCAGAAGGAAGAAATTGCTTCAACTTGAAAAGTAGTCAAGGGTGTCGCACTTTGTCGAACACCTGAGCAACAACGTCCAAAAAAACCGCAGAACAAATTTCCTTTTTCTCTAGCAGCGTTGAGGAAATTGCATCGACTAGTATATCTGCTGCATCGTGAAATGCTCAACGTGAAAACCAAATTGGTGGTTTGGTATTACATTGTTGCTCTTTATAATCGGATGTGTGCGATATGGTATGAATTTTTCTAAAACCTTAGATAACGAGCTGAGTAGACTAATAGGTGTCTGTATAAAGATACTTTGATATGTGGCTTTCCTGGTTTGTGCAGCATAATTATTACAGATTTTTTCCACGTCTTGGGGAAGCATCCGGTTCGTAATATTCCATTAAAAATGTAGCATAATCGCCGATTTCCTTGGTAAGTGCGAGATAATTTCACCAGTAATATTATCTAGACCATGTGATTTCCGCAATGGCACATTATGGATACATTTAAATACCTCTTTTGGTGTAAATTATTTGGTAGTCTCTTGAGGACGACAAGTTTTATTTAACGAACACTGTGTCAATGCAAATTGTGTATTACAAGAATCGGAATGTGGGGTAAAAACATCGCCGAGGTATTTTGCGAATGCATTTACTTTGTCTTTGTTAATCTTTATATAGTGTGGTTCTTTTGTTTCATTTAGTAGTTTCCCCTTGTAGTCTTCCACAAAGATTATCAGTGTTCTTGGATTCTATTAGCTGGTGCATCATGCTTAATTTTATTCTTTAGTTCCGTCTGCAGTTGTGTAAATAATTTCTTTAAGGATGGATAACGAAACCGTTGCCACTTTCGTCTAGCTGTTCGAGTTTGGAGTATTAGCTTTCGTAGTTGCACCGGAATAGAATGATTTGACGTTTTTTTCGTATTGTACTTAGTGGAAATATTGCATGCACGTTGAATAAGGTTCGTAAAATTTGTAACAGCTTGTTCGATATCGTCACTACTTTTAAGTTTTATATTTAATTGTACGTTTTTTTCCATTATTTGAGAAAAAAGATTCCAATTAGTAGATTCGTTCACAAGTCCTTGCTGTCTGAATATAGTTTTGGGACACACATCTAATACAGCAAGCACGGGGACATGGTCGGAAGAGAGATCGATAACAGTTTTGCATTCCCTGTGATAATTTTGTAGTCCATGAATTATGAAGAAGTCCAAGACGTCGGGAAACCTATTATCATGTTGAGGCCAGTAAGTAGATGGGTGACATCGGTGACAGGATAGAAAGTGAATTGTCGCGTACCACTTTGTTAAGTTTTCTTCCAGCGCAATTGGTTATTCTTGAACCCCATGCACTACATTTAGCATTATAATCTCCATCGCAAATGAACTTGTTCCCTAATTGTTTAAAAATTGCGTTATACTCTGATTCCGGTACATGGAATTGCCCATGACAGTACATTTCTGCCACTGCAAGATCATTTGTGAGGGTTTCAATAGTTACCGCCGCGATTTAATGATACGCATACGTATTGTGTGAAAAGTTTCTATATTGTTTAATCGAACTTTTGACCATTACCATGGCTCCTCCGTGGGCAGTTCCATCAGAATGATTCGCTGTGTATATGTTAAATCCCTGTAATTTGAAGCTATTTTCATCCATAAGGTGCGTTTCTGTAATGAATCCTATGTCTACCTCTTGTTCCTGTAGAAAAATGTGTGTTCGTTTCTTTTTTGTGTTATGTCATTTGCGTTCCATAACATGATCACGAGTGAATGCTGAGTGACTGTTCTTACGTTTTGTATCATTATGGTGAAATTTTTTCAATGACTTTTGTTAGTAGTGATATTAACGGATTTAATAAAGATTTGAATTCATTCAAAAATGTGGTTAAAACTAATGAAATGTCTTCATTGTTATTATTCTTGTCATTATTTCTAGTGGCTAGATAATTATTTTTATTGTTATCGGTATTCGCCGTAAGATTTCCACCTTTAATAACACCGTTTCTTTCGGTATCATTGGTAGAGGTCGATCTTTTTTGCTAGCTCGAACTATTAATTTCAGCTACATTTGCACATGATCGACTGTCTATATTTGCTGGAAAACCCGAATGATTTCCATTGCCGTAATTATAGCTATTTATGTGTATTCTAGAAAAGGATGTGTGTATTTCGTTATAAGTCTGCTGTTGGTAAACCGAACAGCCCCTATAAATTGCTGGGTGATCTTCTGCATACAAGGCACATTTTGCTGGTTCGGAAGCATTCTTAGTACATGTTTTGGTGTCATGTTTTCGGGCACATTTAACGCACCTGGTTGGTAGATTACAATAGTTTGCAGTGTGCCCAAACAGCTGGCACCGTTTACATTGCTTTAGTCTAGAATCTCTATTTGGTTCTTCAACGACTACAATTGTATTTAAGAAACGAGTAATTTGAAATATTACGTCATTTTTCGGTGACGGTTTTAAATCTATGAAGAACATAGGTAATGTTGTTTTTCTTGAGATATTAGTAACTCTTAGGACCTCAAATCCGTTTGATTGCACTTCGTTCGTTACGTCGGTGGAAAAATGTCGATTTTTTAATACCAGCCTAAACGGTTTATCCTCTGCTAGGGAATACGTATAATAAAAATATTTTTTTTCTTTGATGGATTTTATTAGAGCCCGATAACTTAACGCGCTATGCGGCTTTATAGTTACTCCGGATAATGTTGATTTTAAGGTATTGTCGGATATACTTAATAAAAATTTTCTAAAATCTGTATAATTTTGTATACTTTTAACCATGATCGGCGGCGGTGGTTTAAGGGTTTTGTTTGCTTTGCCTTCATCATTGGATGGAGCAGGTTTAATTTCGTTTATACTGTTAATCTAATCGAAATTTAAATATTAGCCTCTTCTAGTGGAACATGGTCAGTTTGCATTTCATCATTATTAATTATTTTCATCATCTTCATTGATTAAGAACTCGAAAATATTGCGTTTAGGTGGAACGTAGTCAGAATGTCTGTTTTCAGACCTAGTGACAACCGTCTTTTTGTTTATCTTAGACACGTGTTTTGGTATTCGCCAACCATCATCGTTGTCGCTGGTACTTGTGTTAGAATGTTGTCGTTTTATTGCAAGACCTTGTACGGATTTTGTTATTCTTATAGGACTGACTCTCGGAGAAGATGTTGGCGCAATGGCACTGGTATTGCCGTCAGCTGCGACCGATGACGACGATGATCCTTGTAGTCGGTGTTGATTGAGTTTAGATTCGTTGGCTTGTTTCCGTGATTCAGAGCGGAGCATATCGAAACTGTATATGCAATCCTGCGCTAGCAAGCCCCTAAACTATGCACCTCTACTATTGTGTCTTATTGGAAATTATCAACGAATTAGACGAGTGAAATAATTTCACGTGCCCCAAATGGCTGCACTGCTTAAATGCTCGTGAGCAACTGCTCACTATATTCGTTGTTAGTATCTGTAACAGAAAGGAAATACTACGCGCGATAAAGATTGATGTAAACAATCTTACCGGCTCTAGAAAGAATCGTTGTTGCGATGGTAATGTAAACAGACGATCGAACGAATAATCGTTGCTGAGATCTTTTTTTTCTTTTTTTTTTTTTTTAAGTAAACTCAAGATCGAACGGGCGAACGAGCGAAGAAGATGGGAACGCACAATTCGATACTCATGGATGAAAAGACCATGCACATTACAACTATTAGAAAACCATATTAAATAAGTACCTACAACACAGTCACACTCGCTTTTTTATAAAAGCCAAATATTAAAAACATCAGGAATATTTAATATCGTTTTTAGTTATTATTGCAGTTTGAATTTACTCTGTACTAATTAGTAGTGATGGGTAAAGTTCCGAAAATTTTGGAATGTCGCGTTACAAGTTCTTAACGGTCAGGAATGTAATAGGAATTTAGTTACAAAGTTACAAACTATTACAAAAAGAGTAATTTACGTAATTAAAATGGAAATAAATTGAAATCCATACTAATATATAAAACTGTACTGTCTGTGATTTGCGAATATTTTCATTGTAATCACTTCATCTCGAGCTATTTTTATCGCGCATAAACAGAAAATCGATTTTTTAAAATTTTTGTCTGTCTGTCTTTGTGTTCTGATTTAACTCAAAAACTATTACAGCAATAATGACAAAATTCGACCAGCCTATATAGATTACCCGCGGATTCGTTCTAAGCTTTATTTCACATTGATATCACAAATAGTACTGAAATTACAACAATTTAAAGTTAAAAAAAAAAATAGACAGCGATATCTATGTCAAATCGTTTGAAATTTAACAGCCGGCTAAAATTGGAAACATAAAAAAAATCGGAAAAAAACATATACATTAGCCAGTGGACCCCATCTTTAAATATATAGCAGATATTACATATTACAAAAAAAAAAAAAAAAACTAAACGGGCGAAGCCGTGGGTAATTTGTAGTATACTATAAAACGTAATTATAAAAAGAAACCCAAACAAAACAGAAATTAATAAAATAATAATGTTTGAAAGCTAAAACAACTTGGAGCCAGTAGATGACAGTTTAACCGTAATATCTTGAAAAACAGCGAAATGTGAAGATAATCGAATGAAATGAAGATCTGGAATTTTTAAAAAAAGTAAACAAATCACGGTATCGTTTTGATTAAAAAAAGCTGTTAAAATTTTTGATGACGTGTAAAATTCCTGAGTTGCTAATCGCCGCGGTGCCAGTCATCATCATCACCGTCTGGTGCAGAAAACGTGATGTGCTCTGCTTATTAAAATATACAGATTTAACTAGATTACGCGAATAAGCTGTTTACAGCTGATAATAACACACGCAAGGGCAATTTGGTCAATGTGGATAGAAACACATTATACGTTATTTAGTTATTGTAACTAAATTTGTAACTGAAGAACTTCGTTCCTAGCCAGTTACAGCAGTATAGCGTTGTTTTATTCATCATCGCTAATGAGTTGTGACTAATAGCAGACCAAGCAGTGTGAGAAATACATACGAATTTTATGAGTAATAAGGAATGTCATCTGTACTTCAATTTCCCCTAATCGCCGTCTGATATTGTGCAGTCAGAGGCGGATTATCCCTAAGGCAAACTAGGCACGTGCCTAAGGGCGCGAGGTTACAGAGGGGCGCGCGCACGGAATTTTTAAACAAAGAAAAAAATAAACAACATAAATGCCATGTGTCGCGTTCGTCGCATCGATCGCGAGCATCGGACGTTGCTAGATTGCCGGAGCTAAGCGACCTGGGCCGAACGAGTGACACGACTTTCAGCTTTGATTCTATTGTTTACGTTCTCGCTGTGGCGGTGGTAAGTCCATTACGTTTTATTTGATTACTGAAAGAATGAGTGAATTGAAGAAAAAGCCTAGTGCTACAGAATATAAAAGGAAGGCTAAGGAAAAAGACGAAAAACATCGAAATGTAATAAAGCACACGAAAAATATTGACACATTTTTTTCAAAACTAAAAAGTGATGATTATCTTGTAACGCAAGTCACAGTGCGTCTGCTACCGACTCTGTTCAATGCGAAATTCCTACTAGTTCTAAACAACCATAAGATTTGTCCGTGTCCAAGCCGCCTACTCCGTCAGAAGTGGAAGTTGTGAGGCAGTCGCAAAATAGACTGGTTATCGTGGATTGTTGTGACCCAGTCAAGTGGGACATCAGGAACGAAACACAGGAATATATTGCACTGAATGGCTTTAATCAAAATATAAACGCAGATTTTTCATTGAGTAAGAGAATATACGAAGATAAAATCTCACGCTTTTTTAACAAAAACAATGTTTGAACGAAAGTTATTAAATAGAGAAAAACGTCTAAGGAAATGGCTTATTTGCTCTCCAAGCACAGGAAAAGTTTATTCTGGACCTTTCGGTGGTGGAACTAGTTTTGGAAAACAAGATGTTAGTTTTAATAACTGGAAGATCGCATCGGTTAGATTAGAAAGCTACGAAAACTCATGTGAACATAAAATATGTGTTTTGACCTTGCAGCGTAGATCTAACATTGTCGGGCGTGTCGATCATAAGCTTGCCGTTCAATTTCTAGAAGAGTTAACTTATTCGCGTGAAGTTTTGAAACGAGTGGTTGTGACTGTAAAGTCTTTAGCATCGCATGGCTTACCTTTTAGGAGACATGACGAAAAACTTGGCTCTCTTCATAACGGACATTATTTAGTGACGCTGGAGCTCATAGCGGAGTTTGATCCGTTTTTAAGTAAACATATTGCTCAATATGGCGGCAAGGGAAAGGGATGTACCAATTACTTAAGTTCTACGATATGTGACGAATTTATTGAATTGATGGCAAACAAAAATTTTAACACAAATAAAAGATGAAATCGAGATATAAAAATATTATTCAATAACAGTGGATTCAACATCAGATATTTCCCACACTGACCAATTAACTTTCGTGATCCGATATATATTTAAACCGATGGTACTCCCGTTGAACGTTTTCTTAAATTTATCGCCAATGTCGGTCACAAATCACAAGACATTGCAGATGCTATTATTAAAACATTAAACATGTTTGAAATTAATATATTAGACTGTAGAGGCCAGTCGTATGGTAATGCCGCAAATATGTCAGGCATTTACAATGGATTACAGGCCAAAATAAAAGAACTACGTCCCCTAGCAGAATATATATACCCTGCTCCGCACATTCGTTTAATCTAGTGGGTGAATGTGCCGCTGAATGCGTTCAAAAAGCTTGTTGGTTCTTTGGTCTCCTTCAAGAAATTTACACATTTTTACAGCTTTAACTCAAAGATGGGAAACTCTACAAGCACAAATACTCCTAGGTAATGATAAAAAAAAAAAAAAAAAAACTACTATCAAAAATCCATTTGACACACGCTGGTCAGTTCCAGCAGATACTTGTAAAAGTTTGAAAGAATCATTTCCAGAAATTCACGATGATTTGATTGCTATCGGGAGCAATCCTGTACAACAACGTTCTGCTGTATGTGAAGCTAAAGACGTATGAAATTAGAACGACTAGAAACCGCTTTCATGATCGTGTTTTTGGGGTTTTATTTTGGTTCACATGAACAAAACCAACAAAAAATTACAGTTCGTTAATATTGATATTTATACAGTTATACAAATGTATGACAGTCTAATAATTTCTGCAGAAAAGGAAAATTTTAATAAATATGAACAGAAAGCCTTAGAACTCTCATTAGTCAAAGAATATGAAAAGGACTCAAAAAGGATACAGAAGAGAAAGCTCACTGCAGATGATTCTGCCGTAGATATTACTTTTTCATTATCCGGTTGGGGTGATGGGATGCTTGCCTAGAGCGCTCTCGACATTTAATCCGCCTCTGTGCGTAGTAAATCATTTCTTTCGTTCATTCGGTTGCAAAACTAGTTACATAGTTACAATGGTTCTTCTCATTTCTGGAACGCAATAGTGACAAGAGTAACGAAGTAACGTAAAGATACTTGATCGATTGGAATGGAACGAACTATTTCAAAGCTGGAACTAGTTTCTAGTTACGTTCCTCGTTACTTTACACACCGCTGCTAATTATTCTAATTAAGGTATTGTTTACGAATAATCATAATATCCTCTTATGAATATATTACTCTGAAATACATTATTTTTCATCAAATGATTTTTACTTTTTGGTGCATTTATATCAAATTTTTAGGCTAAATCTTGAAGTCGGTATTTCTTTCACCGATATTTATATAGGACCATCATTGACCGGTACACTTTCGAATAAACAATTAAACATTAAGATCGGTCTACATAATCAAGTTATGCGTAACAAATTAGGAAAAGAAAAAATATATATGCAGATATATAACCTCTGTTTTTGAAGTTAGTTAAAGAATAAACAGACGCATATTCCATTTTCCACTTACACTACTAGGTGTTCCAAACCAAGCACTCGACGAAAATCTAGTAAACTGAAAAATTCCAAACCTTATATTAGTATACTGACCGTGCCGCATCGACTAGAAATATTTTCAACTTCCGTCCACCACCGATTTTTTTTTTTTTTTTTTAAGTGAAATGTTTTTTGTTTTTTTTTTAACGGATTCCAACTGTACTTTGACAAATAAAAAAGTTTTGTTTGGAACTTTTTTCTTGAAACCTTCATTTTCAACCCCAAAGCGTTCTCCAAAGTCCAAACTAAGTTAAAAAACTCGGAATTATGTGGAAGGATATTCAAAATTTATTATCAGTTCATAATTTTTAAATGAACATTTCCGCTTACGGTAAAATGGAATATAATGCAGTATTTCACCGTGCTTTTTTGTTACAAAAACAACGTTGGATATTCTTAATGTTACTGATACCATTGTTGTCACTCTGTCTTCACGCAGCGTTGCGCTGAAAACCTTCACAATTCATTTCGACGATTTAAAGCCATTTTATTCGAATAAAGGTGTAGAATTGAACGTGTTTCGTTGTGCTTCTGTAATATTTTGCTATTGAAATAGTTACGGCGGAGAAATAAAACCCACAAAAAAACAGTAAGTTTTAATATTATATCACTCTTTGGCTATTAAATCGGGAGATACAGGTTCGAGACTTGTCTCGTTCCAGATCCGAATCGCTCCCAGGATTACCCAGCCTAAAATAATAGGGTACCGGAGAAATCGGGGAAAGTAAAGGCGGATAATCCAAAAGTAGAAAGGAACTGGCCCCAGTATTCTCCTTAGATCCATTAGGCTTAGTACCATTATGGAAAGCTTAACTTCACAATCCGTGATACTCTATCAAGGATATATGGGACTTACCTTTTACTTTATCACTCTGTCTATCTGTGACGTTACTGATAGAACTTCGTATTTCATGGTACTTACAGTCACGCTTTACTTGAAGAACTCTTGTTAAATGTGAAAATATCGGGGCAGCGTGGAAATGTTTTTCTTTCGCAGCCGAACAATTATGGCGAAAACGTTTCTTATAGAAATTTCCCCTTATTCGCGAAAAGTTTTTTCAGAATTATTGGCACGCATTAAGAATGAGGGTCAAAGAGAAAGATTGCAAGTTTTGCCGATGTTTCTCCGCTTATGTCTCGCATATAAATATTTCGGATACGCCGAGAAAAGGAAGTTTAAATCATCGATTTTAACGCTAGTACGAGTTTCATCCGTTTTGATCGCCGTTTCACCAAACGATTAATAACATTTTGCAATTGAACGCGAGAGAAGCCTCGTCATTTTCTTGGGGGATTCTGTGTTTTCGGACGAATGTACTTTTGAAAGTAACTATGAAGTTATCAATTTGAACTTTCGTTGTCTTAGTCTAAAACAAATCAAAACTAGTCCCGGGGAAGTGAGTAATGTCAATGTCTGGTGTGGGATTATTAAAAAGGAGAATTTTCACTAAAATTTCAGAGTAATTCTTAAAATCAGTATCTAAAAAAAAAAGTCAAAAAAAATCACAATTTTTAGTTTAAATATTTTTGAGTGACGGTGCAGTTCGATTGAAATGATGCTACTGTCTGCAATGTATGACTATTGATTCAGAAGTAATTATTTTTTACTTTTCAGTGCATTTTTATTAGGTTTTTATGGTAGATTTTGAGGTCGGTTAAAAAAGAAAAAGGAAATTTTACAATTTTTAGTGTAATATTTAATTCTTTGAACTCACGAAAAGTCCAATCAAGAACCCGTCACCATCGAACCTAAACTTAAACGATTCGTAACGAACGCGTAGCGTTATGCCGGCCATACACGCTACGGTCTACCGGAAAGGTCCACCTGTGCAGGTATGCCTGCGCAGGTAGACCGGAATGTGTGTGGGAATAGACCTGTGCAGTTTTTTGAACCTGCGCAGGCAACCGGCGCAAGATCGAAAATCGATTCTTTCGAGTGACACCGTACAGTGTACCTGTGCGTATGTGCGTGTACTCCGGTCGCCTGCGCAGGTCGCGTCAGTTGTTTTCTAGTGTTTCTTTCAAACGGGCGTCTCATCGCTCGCATCGTATTGCCAGAAAACGTCAAGTATCAGATAATCGTCGCAAATCATAACGCGTTCTTGAAAACGATTCAAATAAGCGCGCGAAAGCGTAATGGCGCCACCAGATTCAACTAAAAAAATCCTTGAAGATTTTATTGAAATTTATAGAAGTAATCCATGTCTATGGCAAATTAAAAACAAAGATTACCATAATCGAGACAAAAAAGAAGCTGCTTATAAATTACTCATAGAAAAATTGAGAATAATTGAGCCAGATGCGAACAAAGATGTAGTTGTGAAAAAGATCAATAACCTAAGAAGCAATGTTAGAAAGGAAAAGAAGAAATATGAGCAATCTTTAAAGTCTGGGGCATCTGCTGATGATGTGTATCGTATTAAACTGTGGTACTACGATTTGTTCAATTTCATTCATGATCAATGCACTCCAAGGGAATCTTCATCCAACTTAGATAGTGATGACGAAAATAGTTGTGAGGTAAGTAAAATATTTCATAGTTTGTAGTATTTTTTTTTATTAAGTAATATAATAATAACATAATTATTTATAACTATAACTATTTAGAACTATGTACCTACTCTGCCCGTTCAGCCTTAGGTATTATTTAATTTACATGATCATTTTGCCATGGTACCCTTCCCTCCTGATTGAAATAATTCATAAAATTGTTTCGGACTATCTTCGCGTTGTTCAAAGTATTTCCTGGGTTTCTTCTTTCCAAGTTTTCCATGGTGCTATTTTGTGTATTGTATCCTTCAGATATTATAGTCCCGTTTTCAGAGTTTTCTCGATAAAAACATTTTTGAGGTGCATAAGACTTTTTTGAGTGTTCAATTAAAAAGTTATGTAATACACAAGATGCTTTCACTACTTTATCGATATTTTCGGGTTCTAAATTTATATGAGTATAAAATATCCGAAATCGTGATGCCATTATCTCGAAAGCGTTTTCAACACTCCGTCTCGCGCGAGATAATCTGTAATTCAGGATTCTTCTTTCTTGCGATGTTAAATCTGCCTGTCGAAACGGTTTTATCATATCGGGGCGTAATGGGAACGCGTCATCTGCCACAAACACATATGGTAAATTTCGGTTACTTCCTGTTAACAATTCACTGCTTGGAATATGTAAATCACTATTTTCTAATTTTTCAAAAAATTTAGTGTTTTGTAGAACCCCTCCATCGGATATTCTGCCATTCATGCCAACGTCTATATAAATAAATTGGTATTTTGCATTAACAATTGCCATAAGAACCACACTATGTTGCCCTTTATAATTATAAAAATACGATCCACTATTAGCCGGTGGAACAATCGATATGTGCTTTCCATCTATTGCACCAAGACAATGAGGAAAGTTCCATCGTTCTTCATACATCTTTGCTATTTCTTTCCACTCTTCTTCAGATGTAGGAAACTGTAATATAAAAATAATAGGTTTTTATCATAAATACTTGCAAAAGTAGTTATTATTGATGTGAAATATCTATAGCGTATGCACACAAAAATGTATCAATTTTTTTTGTTTTTAGAAAGACAACACTGAAGACTCTTTAAATGCCGCTGAAGAATATTCATCCAACAGCGTATCTACCGACAACGAGGTTCGATCAACATCGTCAAATAATAATTCATCTCGCCCACCAAAACCTTGTAAAACAAAAAGAAAAGATGAAAGCTTAGCAAATGAAGTGTTGGAATCGGTACGAGATCACTTTAAGCGCCCTCGCCCAATTGTAACAGAAGATAGGTGCGATATTATTGGAAAAAACGTGGCGATGAAATTGAAAGCTTTAGATGCGAAACAATTAATAGTCGCAGAAAAACTTATTAATGATTTACTTTTTGAAGCAGAAATAGGAAACCTCACTCCCGAGCACGCCTATATTAACATGAGAGATATTTTGAAACAAAATCAACGAAGCTATGTTCCTGCTCAGCAATATCGACAACATGCATATCAGTCCTCTCCTAATTCCAATGGGGCATATACCCCTGTAAGTTTTGTTTCTTCCGGAAGTCCTAGCCCACCTTGTTTTCCATTTCCCACCAGTCAAAATTCAGAGTATCTTTCTCAATCATTTCAAACTAACCATCTACTCAACAGTTCCCAAGGCAATCCCTACTCGCCACAAAGCGACAGCGGCAGCGACATTCATTACTAATTTCAATGTTCATAATGAATAACTTGTATGTACGTGACAGTTTTTTACTTTAATGATTAAAATCGTACATATTTTTTTCAATAAATATTATCTCTAATATAACAGTGTTTTAATGACTTACCTTAAAATAATCTCTTCTGAGTACTTTATATAAAGCCTCACATGTTTCAGGAATAATTTTTCCAAGTGCCTGAGGCGAAATAATTGCTGAAAATTTTAGATCCTCATAGCTTCTGCCAGTTGCGAGAAATCTCAATGTGACTGATAATCTTTCGTGCGCAGAAATACTATTTCTCATAACTGTGTCTTCTTTTTTTATCATAGGAGTAACCATTTCAAGTAATTTAAGGTATGTTTTCTCGTCCATTCGAAGATAGTTTTTAAAATCTTCTGGTTCAAATTTCAATTCACTTAATAAATTAACATGACTATATGTTTTTCTTTTCAATAACCAATGCTTACACCACTTTTTTCGCTTCTTTTTCGTATTATTCATTTTCAAAATTAAAGCAAGACCTAGCAATGCCAGCGTGTCATCGTCCACATTCGATGCCATCGCAAAAAGAACTGAAGACCGCTCCGATACACCGGAACGTCCCCATACACGCTACCAATGTTCGGTTGACCTGCGCAGGCATACCTGCACAGGTGGACCTTTCCGGTAAACCGTAGCGTGTATGGCCGGCATTACAATCGAATTCTCGAGCGTTTTATCAAAAATCCGTTTGACCTATAACATGTTCCGTATGTGAGATCGCTTATGGTTGGAACAGAATTTTCACTACATACCTAAAAAGATCGAAGGTCTCTTATGAAGAGACTTCCCTGACGAAGACGTTACACACAGTTTCGATTTTGTCAGAAAACTTTGCTCTAAGATAAAATTTCTCGTCCAGTTTCGTTTATATCTGTCCGTCGCACCTGTCTCTTCGTTGGATTTGGTAAACGACTTAATAAAAATTTGTCATTTGCATTTCGTGCTCGGTTCGAATATCGGTCAAGTGAAAAGAATTATGTCGTTTCTTTTTTAATGGAAATATGAATATCGTAATAGATGGTTAGATCTGCCGCAGACACACATAGACCTTTTACCGTTTCGTATTGGAAAATAATCTTTTTAATGTAAGTCAACGATTTTGTTTTCAATAGGGCAATTGTCCACTGTTGAAGAAAAAAAAAAGAGTACTTATATAAACATAAAATAATATTTAAAAGCTAGAACAATTTGGAGCTAATAGACGATAATTTCGATTTAATATCTTGAAACTTTAATTCATCATTCAAAATAGATGCGCTGCCTAAATTTGAATTATTAACACAATTCTAATAAACGCTATTGTACTTGACAGGGTTTATCAAAGTAAGTTTTATCAAATTTTTATTACTTAAGGTTGATGAAGGAAATTGTTTTAATCTAAATTTACACTAAACTAAACTAAAAACTAAAATAAAACTCTATTAATAGTATGCAGGTTTTTTATTTCGTCATTTTTCCTGCAAAATTTAAATTTTCTTAAGTTAACTAATATTTAATATAAATTATTAACTGACATGCCCATATCCGGTAAGAATTCTCTTTCGATACGAATAATTATTCCTATAAAAATATCTGTATTGTACTATTATATATCGAAGATGTACAAATAAATGTTTTTCTTTCTTTCGTAAAATAAAACTCTAAATTAATCTACCGAAATAAGTCAAAAATAAAATAGTTCAGAGGAGAAATTATAAAACAGTGAAACGTGACAAACATGTAAAATGAAGTATTAGATTTTCGAATTTATACCTGCGTCATCAAAAACAGTGTAAAAAAAGAAATCAATACTATTTTGATAAAAACCGTTGTTAAAAATTTTGATGACAGTGTAAAATTCCAGAGTTGCTACTAGCTGCGGCGCTAGTTATCACCACATGCACGATCATCATCATCGTTCCGTATGATGCATAAAGCGTGAGATGCTTTGCTTATTAAAATACACAGATTTAACTGAAACGTGAGTAACGACGTTCTTTCCAGCCGATAACAATGCACGCACGCAACAATCCAGTATGAATAGAAACACATTATACGTTAGTTAGTTGTAACAAAATTTGTAACTGAAGAACTTCATTTCCAGCCAGGCCTGTGCCCAGAATTTTTTTTTTTTTTTGGGGGGGGGGCTGAAAATTTTCTTTGTATATTTATTTTATAAATAACAATGCATTTTTCACTAATATTCGTACTATTAATAATTTCATCATTTTGATTTATATATTAATAATTCACATAAATGAATTACCCCCCGTATATGAACATTAATAAAAATTACGTACGTTATTAATTATACTCGTAATAAAAAATTTTGCATAAGATATTAATGAAGTACCTAAAAATATGGAGCATATGTTTTCTTTTTTCTTTTAAAAGTAGGTAAGAACATCCTAAAAAATCATCAATATTTATTTTAAATTTGTAATTTATTTCAGATTTTTGTGTATTTATAATAACGTGGACACGGCCTTGTTTCCAGCCACTTACATCAGAATAGTTTGTTTTTTTTTTCTTTGATGTATTCATCATCTAATTGTACTATGTACATACATATCGCTGTATAATAAGCTAGTGAGTTGTGACCAATAACAGAACAAACGGTGTAAGTAATATATACAAACTGTATGAGTAATAAGGAATGAAAGGTGTCACCTGTACTCCAATTACCCCTGATTATTACTGCACAGGCAATCGTTTCTTTCTTTCATTTGGTTCTAAGACTAGTTACATAGTTACAGTGGTTACTTCTCATTTCTGTGACATAATAGTGATAGGAGGAACCAAGTAATGTAAAAATACTTGATCGATTGGAAAATATGAACTATTACAGAGCTGGAATTAGTGTTTCTGGTTACATTCCTCGTTACTTTACACATTACTAGTCCTTAATTCATTATCCGTTTCGCTCACCAGACTTAGCTGCCTTAAATTATTATCTGTGCGGAATACTAAAAGGTATACTGGCTGTATACACACACACACACACACAGAAGCATATAACAAAGGTGAATGTAGTACACAATGATATTTTTTCAAAAACGCTATTTTGCAAGTGGCAACATACCACACGTGAAATGCATTAGCGAAAAAAAAAAGTTGTACAGCAGTTGACAGATATCACAATTTACATTCGACTGATAGCCCGTCTGTTCATCCAAACAGTACGGAATGTTTTTACTTGAGAGGAATGGGAAATGTACTCCAATCCGGTAAACTCATTATATGATGGGATAAATGTGTACGTATTGGATGCGCTTCATTTTATACAGTATAAGATTTTAGAAGTAATGAACGGTTTCTCTTTGGTGGCGCACCTCATTTTATTGTCTCGTGATTTTCGAAAAAATTTTACCCGTTGCTCAACACCCGCTGATGAACTTAGTGCATGATTAATTTTCTCATTATGTTATTATGTAATTATTACCGATGCATAATAAATTTATGATTCTAAGCGCATCTCTTGCGGGTGAAGCTGCGACGGGCCCCGCTAACGTTAAAATTGTTTAAATGATCAAATACATTGCGCTATTTGTTTAGATAAGATTTATTTCATACACGTTAAGTAAAAATGAAATTTCGGAATACATTTTGAGGTTAAAAAAAAGGATTTCAGGAAAAATGTTTCAAACAAAACTTTACAAGCTGGAAGTTGGAATCTGCAAAAAAAAAAAAAAGCCACATTCTGATTTCCGGCCGCAATAAGCTATTTCTAGTGGTAGATGGAAGTCGAAAATATTTCCACCCGACGTAGTCAATATACTAATATGGAAGCTTTAAATTTTTCATGTTACTAGATATTCTCTAGATTTTAGAACAGCTAAACGGGTGGTTTGGAGGACGCCATATGAATCGCCTGATTGTTAAAAAAACTTAAAAACAGGTATTGTTCTTTTAATGGATTTTATAGACATTTTTTAAAAATTTCAATGTGTTGTCATGCCGTCTTGCTCTCCTAGGTAGCACCAAGGGCGTAGCAGCAATGGAAGCGATGGAAGCAAGCGCCGCTTCCTCTAACAAGTCAGTAGGAAATGGTTTTTCTAGTATTTGCGAAATGACCTCAAAAAGAAAATGAAGTAACTTGTTGAATTTAAATGCCAAAAGTAAAAATTACTAGAAAAAAAGGAGCGCCAGATGAAGAGCATCTGCAAAACAACCACTTATTTACTACTTCACGTTACTTCTGCGCTTAGAGTTGTCTCTGAACGATCTATACTGCATACTGATGATAGAAAACGGTTGCGCACGCATATTGCAACTTGGAAACACCAGACTATGTCGCTTCAAGAAAACATCATTTGCGTGAATTTTTATCCGCGCGATTCTAGAGTAGTGAAGTGTAGTTTGTGAACGAACTGATTAATGAAAAAGAACTGAAAGAACTGATTCACAAAACTTAAAAGAACTGGTTCTGTATGAACTGTTTCGGGTGAAACGCGAATGAACAGAATGAGCCAGAGCGAATAGTCCGGACAGACAAAATAAAAACGATTACACAGTCGCTTAGTATAGTAAGATTTGTTTACATGTAGATCTAAAAGATTTTCAAAAACAGTCAGTTCTTTGAGAACCGCATCTTTGAATCAGCTCTATATAGTGAACTGATTCACAAAAAGAACTGTAAAACCCATCACTATTCCAGAGCAATGTGTATCGAGAGTGAAGAAAAAATGCGCGCGCATGTTCAGTCTGGAAGCGCTGCGTCAAATCGCTTTGCGAAATTTGTATATATGTCAGTGTGTGTGTGTGTGTGTACGAGCATATTGTGGTGCGGTATTTGCAGTACATTTTCTTTGGATCGTTTTTTATATGCTGTCGTTTACTACTAACAACGGGACTGGAAGCGATGATCGGTTGCGTTTTCCAGTCTCCGTAATATCACTACAATAGAAGCTATGTTACGCCGTTGCAATTACTAATGTTCCAGTCTGTTAAAATGCAAACACTTTCGAAATTGAGGCTACATGCAATTGTATTGATGAAAAACGTCTACTGAGATTAGTTTTTAGTTCATTAAGTTTTCAAGAAAAAATGAATATTATTCAAAATGATTAATCAACTCCTAGTTTAGAAAATTTAATTACAAAATCCAAAGGTATGTAAAATATTTAGCCGCCATTTTCAAACAAATTTATACACAACAGCGCCATGGTTATTGTGAGAAGATAAAAAGATTGTTCTGTTGGGATTGCCTTTTATTTAAGTAAGAAAAAAAAATGTATGGAATGCAAATGGCTTTGACTTGATTCAGTTTTTGGGGAAGATAGAAAGGTATCATGGAAAAGAATATGTATTTTTAAAAATTATCGAAGTTACGCTAAATCAAATATGTCTCATAATCATCATCACCATTATATCCTCAACCATTCGGTTGGTAAACAACCTATTCGCACATTTTTTAGATGTACAGATATAGGTTGTATACTAAGCAATTATTTATTATATATGCAACGCAGGTGTACACACGCAAGACTACATTCGGAACTGATAGTAGCCGCTTGTTTTGGCGCTACCAGTGCAGTCCCGTGTGGGTCTGCTGTGTACTGACCTAGCGCGCATATGATGTTAAACGTGGTGGTTTGCTATTGCCTTCCACGCGATTACTAGCGATTATTTATTTATTTATTTAATTCTTGTAATAAGTTCGTCGTCGCTCAGGATCGAACCCGTAACCTCCATATCGGAAGTCAAGCGCTCTAGCAACTAGGCTATCGCATAATATAGGTGTTTAATGATGTAACAAAATTTTTTTAATTCTCTGAAATACAGAAAATTTTTTAAATTTTCAATGAAATTTTCTGTAATAGAAGACTTTTTAAAAACAGAATTACGGAAATTTTTTCGATCGTGCAAGTTCGAAAAGTGTACTTTCAAGATTCTAACATACATAAAGACACTGGGCGGTAAATCTTATACATGACCGCTTCACATGTAACAGATGTTTTTCCAGAAGCGTGTACAAGCTTTCTCATTTAATAACCACAATTCCCCAGCAACCACTTCGTTTGCAAAGGTGGTTGATCATTCTCAGCAATGAAACGAATAAAAACGTATTTAAAAAATACACAAGGTCGTCGGGAGTGACTATCTTTCTTAGCTCCTTTTTAGTATTGAAAAAAAATTATTTATTATCAAACACATTAGGGGAAACGACCATCTTTTCGTGATGATGTAATAGACACTTTCGCAAACAAGAATCGCGGAAAATCGATTTTACAAAAAAAAGGAGACATTTCTTTGCTCTTAATTTTTATTTCTGCTCTGTATTTAACCGAATTTTACGCATGTTTATTTTTATATAAAGAAAATATTTCATTGTGGCGATTCTTGAAGTTCCCCGCTACGCCCCTGGGTAGTAGTACACTACCACCCGTCGTAACCGAAGCGGAATCGATAATATTATCCAGCGACTCTTTGTAAAAATATACGTAACCGTTTAGAACAAAAATTATACCAGTTTTAAACAGAAATTTATTGTACAATATTCTCGTTAATAATATCACAGTAGCGAATAATAAATAATGTTTCACAACTGCGTAAACAACGCAGAGACACTTAACGAATAGAAGTCTGTCGCGGTTATTGGTGTAATGACGAAAAAATCTCATACATGTTTAATCATTAGAAATGAAGAAATCACTACACCGGCTACTCCCGTTGTATATGTACACTATGTAATATATGGTTAATTGGCGCGCTAAAGTATAAGCAAGTTTGAAAAGATATTCCTGGAAAACTGATCGTAATTATAATTTTTGTATTATATATATTTTTTGAATAAACGTTAATAAGAGTGTCGGGTACTCACATAACGGGCATATTTGCCCTGTGAGACCCACAACTTATTTCAAAAAAAAAAAAAAAATTAAAACCGATTAAATTAATAGCCGCGAATTATATTAAAATATCTACACGTGTATTATTGTTGCCTCTTCTGATTTGTTCTAAATAAACATACTACTGTTCGATGTACCACCATTTGCTGTATTCTAGCGGTATAGGGTACAATTAAATTTATTAAATAGACATTCTTGTATTTTCCGTTGTGTAATCGTTCAGCGACCGCGAAAATTCCGATTAAGACCAAATGACAAACTTGACAGAAGTTCAAAATCCGTATATTAAAATTAAGTTATAAATTAAGAACAGACAAATAACGGACGATAACTTGTTCATCGAAAGTAGTGTTAATATTTAATAAATTCAGGTGGAAATCAGCGAAATAATGAAAAGAAACTTAACAGCATAATTAGATTAAAAAGAAAATAAAAATTAATTACGAAGACGAAGCGCGTTAATTATGTAAATACGTTCGAAGTATTCATACTCTGTGCAAAATCTTTATGGGGTTGCTGTCGCCGGCACAATTTCCTCATTCTTTTTTTTTCTATAAAAAGAAACATAGAAAAGGAAAGTTATTTACAATTATTTTTAGTCGTTTCTTCATCGTTGCTGTTACTGTACTGAGTCGATAGTAAGTCGATAAGGTCATTTTCACTTTTATTCCTCAGATTTTTGTTCATAGATTGGTTTCTTCTTCTTCGTGAAAGATTTGAAAAATTAAAAATGCGCACTCTGTATTACAATTTTATCGGAAATTTTTTTTATAACTATTACCGCAAAAATTGAACCAGTAGCAGTGGTAGTAGCAATAGCAGTAGAAGTGGGTTTTGCGGGCCACCGCAATAGTCTAGTGGCGTGAACTCTTGATTATTAAGATATAGTAGTGGTCATGAGTTCTATTCCCAGCGACGGGCAAAAAAAAAAAAAGAAAAAAAAGTATAGACACTGATATTTACTGAAAAGGTTAATTTAATGATTAGTTAGTGGTCAAATGGTATTTAAAGCTTGGCCAAAAAAAAAAAAAAAAAAAAAAAAAGAAAAGAAAAAAAATATACGAAGAAGGTGATTAAACGCATCCTGTGTATGTCTCATTATCAGAATACCGATGCGAATATATTATACTATCTTTATAAGTGCAAACGGAAATTTATTTTTATAAAATTTAGTTTTTCTGCTTTTTCTACTTTCAAATTCAACAAGTACTCGGCTATTCTTTTTGGTTGGGCATCTTTTATGAATATACCGTTTAAATATACCTGTCAAAATGGCTGCAAAAATAAAAAGAAAATGCATTTCCCACAATTAAGCACACTAATAGACGTTCGTTTTATTCTTTCCCTTAATGAGCTATAAAGTATGAATATATTAAACAGATAATTAATAAGAAATTACAGAAGAAACCCTTTATTTGCTATCGGGGTGTTTTTTTTTTAAAGTTCCAGTGGGGTTCATCTTCTACCGATGACTACGCTACTGAATTCCGATGGCATTTATTTATATACTTAATTTGTAAAAGTTACAAGGGGCATCGCTATACCCTTTTTACATATTTTTTTTTTTTGTAAGTTCCAGTGAAGAGCGGTTCTAAAACCTACTCCCACTGCTTTGGCTACACCAGAGTAAACTAGATTAATTAGAGCACTTGCACTCCAAAAAAATATTGAAAGTAATATATACATATATATATATATAAATGTGTGTGCGTATGCGACCTTTTCTTTATTAGTCATTTTTCGATGTTACTACTTCAAGATACTCTTGCGTAAATGTATCGCAGTTATTGTTTAACTATAGTCCGTTCAACGAAATTGTGCTGATAGAAAAGAAGTCGATGCGGATATTTAAAACCCACTTATCGTATACCCACTAAAAATGCTGAATTGTCGTCAAAAGTTACGATTTTAACACTAATCAATTTCATTAATAAACCAATGTATTCGCATTTTTTTGTTTGAATAATGAGTGCAAATTGTTTTTCTAAAAGAAAAAAATGCATAATTTTAAATCGAAAAATAAAAACCGGAATTTGAAGATAAAAACAATATAGGTAATGTGACGCTGATATATCGATTTTTATTGGACTTTTTCCATCGGCGGCGTACTTTCGTCGAACGAACTATAGTAATTTTCATGATGTGAAAGATTCAAGTTTGTTCGATACTTTTTACGGAATATTTTCCTCTACCTACTGCAGACTAAATCATTTTGGAATATACAATTTTTAACGAATCTGCAAACATGCTACCTTCAAACTTAAAAAGTGCACGGATTTTCTTCTTCTTTTATTTCTATCGATTCACCATCTAACTGTTGGCAAGAAATTGTTTTCAAAATATTTCAACATTTACTTAAGAGATCCACTTCTCTCGGAAACATCGGAAAAAACCAAATAATATCAGTCGAAAATTGTATTATTTTCAAAAGTTATCACGAATAAAAGACTGAAATAACGAAGCATCCCAGAAAAAAGCTAAAAATTTCGCCACTGTAATCTCTCCCAATCAATATAGTATGATGTAATAGAACTTTTAAAAAATCGGATTTCTACAGAGTAAATAAAAAAAAAAATTTTCAAAAAGATTTTAACCTTTTTTTTTGTTTTTTATTTTGAAATTTCGAGTTATTTTTTTTTTACAGAGTCGGCAAGTCCTGTGCGCTTTTTGGTAAATAAAATGCGCGGATAAAACAGTTAAGCGTCACACACACACACTGACGACACTGGAAAACCGGATGATAAAAGAAATTACATTATACACAAGAGAGATTCGTTCTATATGGCCGTTGCCAAATAGGATCCTATATATTAATAATTTTTTATTTACTTATTTTTATAGCTGAAATAGTAAACACAAACATGAGCATAATTGATAAATTTTTCGAAAATTTGTCCCCGTTCGAATAAAAAGTCCTTTGCAAAATGGATCAAGCCGGTTAAAATTTAAAATGTACATTGTCGTAACTACGAAAACGCCGAAATTTCAAAATTCATCCCAAAGTCATTTTGAATTCGTTTTTCAAAACTTTTGTTTAGGAGTAAAATATAGCGTCGGAAATGACTCGTGTAAATGGTTTATTTCCAAAAAAAAAAAAAAAAAGGTGTAAAAATTCTGAAATTTTGAACAAAGAGAAAAATAATCTGCGAATCGTTAAAATACCGGAGGAAACTGAAGCCAAGACAAAAGACTCGGAAGCTCGAAAAAGAAATCGAAAAAACCGCTAAAGGATTTGTTGTTACACAAAAAAAGAAAATAAATTAACGATAGAGCTAACACACACCAGCATCGTTAAATTCATAAATTATATTCTATACAGCATCGTTCGTACTACAAAAATTAACCAACTTATTTGTAAGAAATTACCAGCTGGGACCACCCTTTTTGTTTCAAATAAAACTGAGATGGTAGTTCGTCTTTCTTTGAAGTTTTCGTCTTTCTTTCGCTAACAGCTTATTTCGAATTATATTTAACTTTGTGATTTTAAACAAATAGCGTTCTTTCTTAATTATTTGGCGAATACCAGTTTTAACCGGAGAAAAAACGAAAAATTTAATAACTGAATAAAACAGTACTTTGATAAATTAAATTTCACAATATTCACTTAACCTCAAATACAACACAGCCGAATAATGCTCGCTCGGAAAATATTAAACTACGTTTAAAGAAAAAACCCGTTTAAATTCATTACATTTTACATGTACGTATGTAATATACAAAAATTAAAAAAAAATCCACTGTATTATTACAAACAAAAAATTTATATATCGCATTTTAAAATAACAATGGTTTCATCAGTGAATGAATAAATTATAAACAGACTTCTCTTTATAACACACTAATTTGCCGGAATTAGAAAATTTCGTACAAAACACTATTCTTCTGTAATAACAAAAATATTAGGTAAAGTATATGCGGAAAATTTGTCGATTATTTCTCGGTGATACATTAGCTTAACGCAACATTTTTTACGTAATTGCTGCATATCGAAAAGCAGATGATATGCACATTTACGCATCACAATAATCTTCATGAAATATTTGAGGATGTAAATTGTATAATCACGTTCAACATGAAGACTATTATGGTCGGTGCAAATCAAAATTTAGAATAAGAAATACAGAGAGAATCGATTATTTTTAATAATAATAAATAATAATAATAGCAAAAAACAAAAAGGGAACTGATTTATCCTGCTTCATTTCGATGCTGAGTTTTCATACGTTGAATGGTTTGTACGACAGTTCAGTTTACCGACTCTTCCGTTAAAGTTAATTCTGTGTCTGATTTTATTTAAATTTCGAAAACCCATTATTTCAAAAAAAAAAAACAACAAAACAAAACAAAATAACAATCTGTATATCAAATTTTAGATTTCCAGTCCTGGTAGTTTTCAAAAGTTTTTGACAAATATGCGAATATGGAGTTTACGCATAAACCGGTGACTGATTTTTATACGTTGTAGAAAAAAAACAAGTACATACATTATATAAACGCGTTGTGCTGAACCGAGCTGATAAATGTCAAAATGGAGCGACATCCGAACGATCGTATTTAAATGAGATAGAGACTTTATACTATAGCACGCACATCACACACACGTTGTTGATGAACTCAGCTGAAACAATTGAGAAAACCATATATACTGAGGTATGAAAAGTTTTGAAAAATTCAATATTTAAACCAGTGTCGTATTACGTTAAAATCACAGCGAAGATGAATGTTTTAAAGTGGTCACTCTTATCTTTCCGATGTAATATTATTTTATTTCCCGCCGGTCATTTGGAAAAATAACTTGGACAACTGAGCCCGGGAATGCGCGAGACATCATTCTAGCACGGGTCACAGTATTTTTCATAGCGCTACTTATCACCGATATGAATATGAAAACGGATTTTTCCGATTACGTCAACGGTTTCGTTGTTTCTGCAGCTCTTGCGTCTCATCTGCCTTTTTCCCGTAATTTTTCGTACAGTTTCCGGTTACCGTTTAACATACATCCCAGCAAACATGCCTTAAAATAAATCGATTTTTCGGTTCGGTTGTTTACTCTGGATCGCGCTTATTATTCGATTCATGCAATGATTATTATAGTAACACCAAATGACGAATGAAACGCATTTTGACAATCGTCGCGCGACGGCGTTGTTCTGAAATGAGGAGCGCGTAATTATGTACATGATTATGTTAGTCGCAGAACGTAAGACTGACACGCACCAGAACGGTTTGTCTTGACTAGACCAGCAACAGAATTACACCGAACTTGTCTTCAGAATGGTTGGAACCGTGATCGAAACATTTGTAATATCGTCTAGCTCGGACACTTCTTGATTGTGATGGTATTCCTATAGTGTGTACCAAAACAAAAATATCAATGATTTACGCTAAATACATGCAATGTACATGGTATATATAACAAATGCGAATTAAATATATATATGACTTGATCAACTAATTATTATATATGTAACTGTCGGTATGAGCACATATTTGGTGTGCGTGCGTATGGGTATTTATATGCGCATGATTATTTATATACCAATATAAATATTAATTACAACGTAATTCTTAGGCTACCCCCCATTCGAAAAAATGTCCCAATTTTATGTAACGTTTGTTATATTTGGTAAGATTTTGGTTATTGTTATTTAAAAAATGTCACAATTTTATGTAATGAAGTATGTAACGAAAAATGTAACGAAAAAATGTCTTAATTTTATATAATGAAAGTTAAATGTTATAATAGGATTTTTGTGGTTATGTTATTTTTTTTTTTGTGTTGATGCCAGTAAGAATTACGTTGTAAATTTTGATCATTTTATACAAAGTATAGAAGAGAAAGAGACAGAAATGAAAGCAAGAGGGGTCAATCGGCACAGCCCCTTACGAGGCCAAAATGGCCGAGTTTATATATATACATATATATTAAGGAGTTATGTAACCGTATATAGTTTCTACTCTGTTTACGTTACAAATTCGGTCAAGTTGTAACATCGTTTCAAAAGTAGTGCTAATTTATTTATTGTAATAAGATTGTACTGAAATATACTTGTAAAATATATATAACATAAGTATACAATTTTTCCTCATTCGTAAGTAAAGTTCATGCGGAAGAGAAAAGTTTATGTCATTTTCGCTCGAATACTCATAATCAATTTCAGCATTTCCCGCAATGGCAATATCGATAAAATTTTTTATTATTGAACATTTCTATTCTACCCACATACCAAAAGTTGTTTAAAGATCATTCTCGACTTTAGCCGTTCTTTAATAATCTGTTTTTAAAAATATTTCCTCTGCCACACAAAAAGAAAAAAAAAAAAAAAAGATAAAAAAATGTTGAAATTGTGGATATGTTTCTGAGTTTAACGTGATTCAATTGATTAGCGTGTAAATCGTAAATAAGCGTCAATGTCACGAAATTGTTTACGCTACATTATCCGAGCGAAAATTATCACGAAAAATTTATTTTGCGCACCGGCGCAAAAACATATACATATTAAAACCCTTTCTTATACAAAGTGTCGTCATTTGAAAACGGCGGTGATTCTAAAAGAAATTAAAAATAAATATAAAGACAAAATGGAAAAATCGTTGGAAAACAAAATTCTGCAAATAACGAAAATAAACGATCATAAAACCTAGCGACGATAATAAATACTTTCTGCGCCAATATTATAAACCGGTAGTATTATAACAGTGTAATCATTTATTAATATTAAATTATAGACTCTAAATCAACTTTTACTTCCTTACTGGTTTTTTAAGCGATGTATAAGTGGAAAAAGATATCCGCAAGGCAAAAAAAGCTCAAAAAGTTTTTTTATTTTACTCGGCATGTTGTGTTATATATTCATATCGAAGCTTTAGATATTATTATTCCTTATTATATTCAATTTTTTTAATACTTCTCAGCTTTCAAGGAATTTACAATGTTCAGCCGTTCGCTTGGCCTTATTAACATTTCATTCTCAACTACCTCTAGACATACATTACGTACCTCCGAATATAATTGTAGTACCACGATTGGAAATTTAATGCAGGATTAACACGGCTTCAATTAATCGCTCTAATTATTATTATACTCTTATTTCAATTTTCTGCTATTCCTTTTTTTTTTGCCCATTTTTAATCCTTAGAAAACTACTGAATTTTTTAAGGTGTAATTGTTGATTTTTTTTTTTTTTTTTTTTTTTTAGAAATCAAAATTTTCTTCATTCCATATTAAATATGAAGCAACCAAGTATAAAGATGAATTGCAGGTTTTACCTATCGTTACCTGTTGATTTAGGTGCCATGTACTGCAACTTAGGCCAGAGCACGTATTTAGAAAAGAGATTAGATCTATGGAAACAAATTAATTGCTTTAAGGAGCGTTAGAAGGTTTTGGATGTTACTTTAAGAATCGGAAAGAATATTTTTAAAGGTGAGAGGAAGACCGAAGATACTTATATGGGATTCAGAACATGCACAGGTTACGAGTCTGTGTTGAATAAAGATATCGGAAAGCTGCAAATTGGACATACCGGAATAGACCGGTGACTGAGTAGGTAGCTGTAAGTAATTTTAGTGTGACTTATGCACAGACGATATCCTCTCGGCGGCATTCGGATGTTAACTCCGCATTGATCGTAGTTGCTGGAATCCCATGCTGTGGCCACTGAGAGAGTTTTATGTATTTTTTCAAATCGTCTCATTGATAAGCTCGAGTACGGTTGGAATCAAGCACCTTCTTTCGTCGCAGTGTCATAGCAAGAGAGTTTCTCCGCTGATACCGATGAGGTTTTTTTTGGGGGTAGAGCGCACACTTTTTCTTTGGCAATAGGATGCTGACGGTAGCTACTGGATTATGCGTTGAAGATCGTCGATAAAATCAGTGCAAAGGAGATAAAGAGAATACGTATCATTGCATGATACATGTTAAATAGTTAATTTAAATGTGTCTAAGGAAACTTAAAAATGGGGTAGACGAGAAAAACGGAGAATGATTCAAGATTTAGATTTGAAAATAAGACAGTCAATTCCAGTTTTATATAAATTAAAGCAGGTGCTATCATATGGAACACTACGTATATACTAAAATGCAATAATTATACCTAGAATTCTGTATGGAATCCGAATATGGGGAGAGGCTAAGAAAACGGAAATTAATAAAATAGGCAAACGTCAGAAAAGGTGTCTGAAACTTATACCACCTTACTGGAAGCGAAACGACTCGAAATCAACTTGGTGGAAAAAAAACAATGAAATGTCTCTCAAGATGTACCATTTCTATTATAGATTACTTGAATTTAATAGGGACAATATAAAGTTACTATTCAGGCAGAAAAATCGAATAACAAGAAAACAAAGTAATATATATATATATATATATATATATATATATATATATATATATATATATATATTACATTTATCCTAGAGGGGCAAATTTACGAATTGATGACATGGATGATTCGGTTTTAATTAAATTAATAAGAAATATCCCCAATCATATTTTAAATGAAAATAGCATATTGGTGTGTCGAAAAACGAAGTAGTGAAATGGTTGAAAGAATGGTGCAAAGATTAAAAATCCAGCTAAGTCTCGAATTTTTTCATTTTTGTGGCTTAGTTTTGCGTCTATTTGATTATATATTTTCTTCTGATTTTTTTTTTTTTGCGTCGTTCCTTTTTCGTTACTGTTCTGTGTGTACTTAAGGGAAGATAATGTATGTGAATTTGAATATATAAGCTATCATCGTGTATACGTGTATAGATGCGTATCTAGGGTGAATGTATGTATGCGTACGTTTTTTTATTTATATTTACTTAGACATATGTGACTTGGCGCGACAAAAGGTACCACAAGTCGGAAAACAAGTTTTCGAGTTAGAGCGAAAAACATTAACGAAAGTCAAAAATATCAAAAATCGTTTTTTTGCGAATTCTGGCGGTTAAACATGTGGACTACACGGTAACAAACGCACAAAGTGTATTTCAGCCGGGAAGTGGGAGAAAAACGGATTTGAAATTGCCGACTTTGGATTTGAAAATGGTACCACAAGTCGCTGGTGTCTTTTCTGCGCGCCTAATCACTTAATTTCTATCTGTGCTCAACATTTCGTGATAATATAATGCTGTTTTCATGAATATTTCGATGAATGCGATGCACAATGCATTCAAAAACCGGTAGAAGAATATTTCGAAAGAGGAGAAGAAACCTATGAAAGAGAAGATTCAGATACTGCGAGTGATAGTAATGAACAAGATAATTTGAATTTCGATTCGGTAAGGCGAACTTCTGTTGTTCAATTGTTCTACTCCTTTATTCATTCATGAAATCATTAATTTTGAAAATGTTATAAGAATTATGTAAATAATAGATTGGAAAAAAATTTACTTTTATATAATTCAGTAGCATTTTTTAAAAGTTTTGTTTTTTCTTTAAACTCGTTACCATCGAACATTCAAAATACCTTTTAATAAATTTATTTTATTGGTAGGGGAATCGAAAACAATCTATTAGTCACGGTTTTCAACTTTTTTTGGAAATTGACAGAAAAAAATCGATAATTGTAGTAAATTTTCTTCGTTTTTTCTTTAAACTGGATTTTCTCAAAATTTGATTTTTCACTACTAAAAATTCAAATACCTACAAAATCGTGAATTTTAGAGATAGAGGGTTCGGATTGGTTTCATTTTGATCATGTATAAAGAGCGTCGCTGACTACCATGAAGATAAATGCGAAATAAAGAAAGGAGTGAGACAAGGATGTCCCCTTTCATCTAAGCTATTCAACATATACGCAAAGGAATATGCGGCAGACGACAAAATGATAATAGCTGAATCTAATATCCAAATGCAAAAATGATAAATCAAATAAACAACACAGAATTGAAATATGGTGCGAAGATCAATACCAAAAAGAGAAAAATAATGAAAATCTCTAGAAATGGTGATAAAGAAGTAAATATAAAGATCGGAGATCAGAAAATAGAAAACGTATCAGAATTTAGATATCTAAGCGCATTAATAAACAATGATGGAAGGGATCAGAAAGAAATAAGATCGAGAATCGGTATGGTGAAGATGGCATTTAACAACATAAGCAGAGTGCTTAGAAATCGAAATATGAATTGAAACTTCCGGAAAAAAATATTGTATTGTTATGTATGGATGTCTTAACTACCATTCTTTACAGTTTTTAAAAATACCATCTGAATTATACTTCTAGGGATACTGTTTCTGAACTTTATTATCATTATTATTTTTTTATTATATCATTCACTTCGTTAATTATTCCTACCGTTTTTACTAAAATATTACTATTTAAACAATAATGTAGTTCATTACATTGGATTCGGAAAATTAATTTACAATGAAGAACAAACTAACGAATTTGTTTTTTTTTTTAAGAGAGTCTTAAAACTGTTAAAAATAAGGTACGTCTCTTATATTCCGGAAAAATCGATATATATATATATATATATATAATTATTTATTTCACAATTTTCGATCTGCGTAATAATTACGAAAAGAAGCAAAAGTTTTTTCGGTGATTTCAAATAATTATTAATATTCAAAAACAGCCGCGTGAAAGGATACAAAATAATTTTCCTACATTTCTGAACTTTTCACGAAACTTATATTATTCACAGTACACTAACCAATGCCGTAGCAAAATGTGAGGCCAAATTTTTTCATAATAGTTTTTTCTGGTTATCTACCGCAATGCGATAATTTTATAATTACTATAAAATACGGTACTTTACAGATACGCACGCAAAACTCCTTTAATGCATTGACAGAAATAATTTGATTCCGACCGACGGCTAATTAATCACTTTGGCGATTACTTTTGAAGTATACCATTACAATTATTATCCGATTAATCATCATGATGTATTAAAAAAATTCGACCGTCACTTGTTGAAATACTTTTTTTTTTTAAACAGCGAGAGCCGAATAAGCTATAAAAGATTTTATCGCATATTAATTTTCGCGCCGACAAAAATAGTCGTATTACAGATATTATAAAAGGGGACAACTGCATAATTTTTCAACTTAAATTTGTTTCGCAGAAGTATTTTCTTTTTTTCTTCTTCTTTTTTAATTCTTCGCAGAAATCAAAAAAATTAAAAAGTGATAATGACACAATGCGCGATATAAATAGTGTCACGGAACTGCGGTATCGAGTGTAAAAGTTTTTATTTTTGACTAGTAGACAGAGATACATTAATTAATGGGTTGTTTTTCGTGGAATGGATTGAACATACAATTAATTGCACGATACTGGATAATGACAAGAGCAACTAGGACCCACATTTTGTAAACTTCTATCCCGGTGTTCTGTCAGAGTTATTATTCTTCTTGCCTCTCACCAGTTTAACCTCTTTCGTTTATATTTTTAAATATCACATAATTTACAATGGTCGGATCGAAATAAAATTGGAATTAGATTTTATTTAATAATTCATTTTCATTGACACCTAATCGCAACTTTTTTTTAACATTATAATTTGGGTTTTTATTTAAGTATTAACTGCATAAAATATTACCTTTCGACTTATTAACTTTTTTGACACATTTAAAAGGGTCATATTAAGGTAACATCTCGCCATACGCACATTCATTCACACGAAAATAAACAGATAGGGAAAGAAAACATGTACTACAACATTCAATGCATGTCTAAAAAATTGATAAATAATTAGGCATGATTTTACAAACGTCTTACTTGGAAGCAAGGAACTATACATAAATTGGCTCTACATTCAGGACAGTGATATTTCGTTTTCCTTCGAAGCACTCGTCCGTGTTTATCGATCGTATTCCAACAAAAGTTGCATCCTAAAGCGGGACCTTGCCGTAGTTTAGGACAATGATTAGACCGTACCTTTACGTGTTCGAGCGGTATTTTTAAAATCTGTAAACGCAAAATCGAAATGCAATGTTTTTTGTTTTTTACACACGCACACACACGCACACACACACACACACACACACACATATATATATATATATATATACACATAATAAAAAACGATTATAATGTCACTGAAGGGAATATGACCGCTGGTTTGTCATTACATTCGATATCAAATAGAGAATTATAATTTTTTAGTTAGAGATTTATTGTCCGTGAACAGTTACTTCGTTATAAAACTTTGATGAAATATTTTTCAGAACAACTTGTTACTGAAAAATAATCATTCACTTACAGTTACAGTATTTTTTAACGAATTTAAAAACGTAAGCACCAAATTTTTTCTTTGTACTTTGAAAGTACAACGGTAAAAAAATAAAACTAAATCAATGTACCAAGAATATAAAAGGAAGAAAAAAATTACCATGTAAAAGTTCAAAGTTTAATTTTTTCTTACACTTGAGGAAGTTTGTAATTTTTGAGTTTGTATTGAAATGAAATTAGTATATTTTTTTTTTTTTTTATATTTTTTTAGTGTCATGTGTCAGAGATTTCCATCAATGTCGTAGCATTTAATGACACAAATAGAATAAAGAATACCAACATATATACATGTATATAAACTATTAAAATGTTTCTTTTTCTTTTTTAAAATTAATTTAGAAAAACTTCTGAAGTTAAATGTTGCACTGTAACGCTGTTATAAGCGATAATTTTTTTATCAACTGTAACGATACTTGCCGTTGCTAATCTAACAATTTTGTTTTGTTCAGGGATGCCACTCGCGGATTTGCTTCCGTGGAATTAACTTATTCTTTATTCCGGTCACGATTTCCTTTTTTACGAGCTGACTGCTAAAAAAAACAACTGGTTTCTCTTCTGATGGCATTTCGATTTAGGCATTTTTTCTTCGCTCATGTCTCTAAGAGACTTTCGTCCTTTGTCCTCGCTTCGGCCAATCACCGTTCATTTCATTTACGGGTGGGCATTTCTCCAGTGACTGCCCCCCAACCGACAAACAGGATTTCAATCACGTGCACATTCTCACTCGCACCACGTTTCTCAAATTTCTATATATATATATATACATATATATTTTTACTAAATTATTTATAATTTTATTATATACATGTAATGTACTACTCATTACACAACACATTAAAATTTTGGTCATAATAATCGATTTGTCTTTTTATAGTCGATAAAGATTAACGCATACAATTTTATGAAGCTCTATAAGTTTCAGCAATATTCGTCGCTATAACCGATTTTCGTTGTATTTATTTGAAGTTTTTAACGGTAAAAATCTAAAAAAACATTTAAAAATTTATTCACTTATTCCTATTGTATCCGGAAATATAAATGAGATTACTGTCGTTACGCACTGCACTTGAAATACACGTGTTCCGTATAAAATATTTCAAAGAAAATTATTAGGAGCTTTTTAGATGAAACAATCAATAAATTTGTGATTTCTGATCTGTTTATACTAAATTGAAATGTAGCAATAGTCTAGCAGTTAAGATACTCGCCTATTAAACCAGAATTGTCATAGGTTATCGAAAATTGTTTCGTTCCGAATCCCACTTGCTCCCACGATTACTCAGCCTGAAATAACTGGGTACCGGAGAAATCTAGGAAGATAAAGGAGGATTCCATGACAAAGTAACTCGTACTCCCACTCTCATTAGTACCGCTGGGCTTATACATTGCGAACCCCTTAATTTCATAATTTACAATACATTATTATCAAGGATATATGGGAGTTACTTTTATTACCTACATACTACTACTCCTGTTAACTGTAGTGGCCGAAATAAAAACGAACGCATTAAACGTAGGTATGTATATGCTCTCCCATCTCGACTGAAGTGAACTACATAACTTTTCTTCAGATCACAGTACAGACGGATTTCTGAGCAATGAATCTACAGAAATAAAATGGTGTTTCGTCCAACGTCAAGTAAAGCAATTAATGACAGAAACAGTATTTGCATCGTTACATAGTGTATTTTTTGTTCGTTTTTTCTATTTCAGTTTTTAATCCATCTGTTTCTTGATTTAGTGGTTAATAAAATTTTATTACATTTCAATACAAAATATCACTTTTTAACTTAGAAGGGGGATTTGGTCCAACCTTTTCCAGATGGTGGTATTCGGTAAAAAACAGAAACGAATTTCACCGTTTTTTGCATTAGCCCGTGAAACTCGAGAAAAGCGCATCTAAAGTTAGCGAGCTAATACGAGACGTGATCGAAAAGTAATGAGAATTTTTGTAATTTTTTTGAAAAAGTATTTACCTAATCTTCAATGTTTATTCCATAGTCCCTTCAAAGTAGTCAGTTCCCCTTTGATACTGTGCACTTATGCCATCGTAGTTTTGAGAAACATTGTTGGAACGCTTTTTTAAGTATGGTTTTGAGCTCGCTCTGCGATTTTGCCTTTATCTCACGCCTGTTATTGAAAAGCGTTGCCCTTTGAGCGTCTTCTCGAGTTTGGGAATTAGGAAAAAGTCGCAGCAGGGTGCCATGTTCGGAGAATAGGGTAGTTGTTACAACGATAGCGAAGTTATGTTTCACCATGAACTGTTGGATAAACGAAGTTGTGTTGGTGTAAAATCCACAAACTGTTTCTCCAAAGTTCGAATTGCTTTCCCCGGATTGCCTCACACAAATTGCACAAAACTTGTAAGTAGTATTCTTTACTGATTGTACGACCAGTCGGTAAAAATTTGTAATGAACTGTTCCATTTCTATTGAAGTTGACTTCTTCCGTTTTTGTGTATTGTTCTAATTAACGAGTTAAAAATTGCACTACTAAACACAAAATATGTTTTTAATAATTAAAAATTATAAAATAGCCAACTAGTTTTGAATATCACAATAATCATGGCGTTATTAACATTTTGTAACATAAAGTGAATAATTTTCGATTATTATTTTGTATTTAATAGTGTAATTTTGAATTAATTAACACTAATACTCCATTCCAGTCAAAGCGCGCGCAATTACAAAATTCTCGTTACTTTTTAATCACACCTCGCAAATCCTGGGGTTAGCCGTTCGAATCGTCACTTCAATTTTTTTTTTTTTTTGCTCATTTTTCTTTTTTTCTTAACATGTATAATAATTTATTGTTATTAAGTATGCAATTTGATATTATTTTAAATATTAAATTTTATAATTATGAAAATAATATAAAATCTGAGAATTCCCGAAAAATTAAAAAAAATTTATACGAGGGAAAAAAATTTAAACTTATTTATTTTCACTTTCTTTTTTATTACCAAGTGTCCATAACTTACCATTTCGTCTAAATCTGCTACTTTTTTTGAATATTTCGACAATTTTTCGCCATTACGTTTTTTCCCGCGCTTTTTTGTCAACGCTGAATCTGAATTCTGCTTAACCAGCTGAGTATTCTGAGGAACGGTTAGCAAATTATCGGAAGAAGACTTTTCTTTGACCGGCGATAATCGGGAACTGGGCTGTGGGGTCGGATCTGAATACTGCCTTTCTAAAATATGAATATCGTTGTACCCTTCGTCGCTTTCTGCATTCTCGCTGTCATGTTCCTTCTTTACACAGTTTTGTCTGACCAGACATCGACTTCTCTTTGTTGATCTTTGTTCTTCAAATTCATCTGAAATTCGTTTCAAGCGGTTTACATTAAAAATTTGACGATTAAGTTTTTCTGTTACTGTATTAAAACACAAATGAATGGATTGTGTTAAAAAAACAAAAACGAACCAATCATTTTTTTACGAATTTTTAGCCAACAATAAAAATGAACAGCTCTACTTTTTCATCATTTTAACGAGGGAGCATTAATTGCACTTGTTCAACGAGAACTACTAAAACTCGTAAGGCGCCTCAAATGTTCAATCTTATATATTTTTAGTAAGCAGGCGAAATTATTAATTTTCAGTTGAAAAATTTAGTTTCCTAATAAAGAAAAATACTCTGCATTACTTAAAGTTAACATATTCCCATTTCATCGGTATCAACTAAAGTCAGGGGCGTGCCAATAGTATGAGTATTTCCAAACAATATTTTTGGTGTGTATTTTTAGAACATTTTGAAATATTAATGTAGATTCGGAACAAAGTTTTGGTTCAACTCTGATTTTAATCCCTTTGACTTTAGTCAAAATTTCAGTTTCAGCCAAAAGATTAAAAACATAAAATTTCGGTTCTGGTTTCGGCTGAACCATAAAAAAAATTAAGTAAAACAAGTTATAATACTGTCGGCGATTTTTTTTAAAAAAAAAAAACAATATTTATAATTAGTATACAATATAAATTTGATCTTCCTCAAAAAAAAAAATATATATATGTATAAACCCTCTTAGAACTCTTCTGACTAAAATTCAAACGTTATATATAACCATAATGGAGAAAATCATGTTTTTGTTTCTTCCACTTTCTAAAGAAGTTTTTTATGTTTATGTAAAAGCAAGCGCCAACCATTACTACACAATTGTGAGGCGACAGTGATAACATGTAGTGCAGAAATTAAATCGTGTTACTTCGAATGAATTGACGCTCATCGGGTGCGATACATGAATGGCGCATATTTTACTTTTGTTGCTTGGGCTAGCGATTGTCTGTTTACAATGTATATCGTCATTATTGGTACGGACGAATAAGAATTTAATATAAATTAAATATTCGATCGAGAAAAATCTATGCTAGACTCTGAATTATTCAACTGTCGAGTGCAATAATAAAAATGCACGAAAAGATAAAGCAAATTTCAGCAGAAAAATATCTAAAATACACGACAAACTAGTAAATACCAAAGTGAAACACAAATCTATTTTTAATAATATTTCTAAGAAAACCTTAAACACAGAGGTCTATATTTATTAGATATACATAAAAATTAAATTTAAAAAAAAAAAACTTTCATAATGTACCACATTTTATACAAAGTTTTACATATATATTTATAATAAGTAGGTATTTTTTGCTTTATTGCTTTATTTTGTTAATTAGTATAATTAGAAATGGGTGCTGCGATGCGTGTATTATTAAATAAATATGGATAGGCAAACCGGATTAACTTTTATTCAGCTTCTGTAGTTCTGTACTTATTTAATGCGAATTAAAATTCAATTACTGATAAAAAAACAGTGTTTTCCTCTAGTATTTTAAGTTTCTATATTCCTATTTTTATTTTATATGTATATATATTATGTTTGTGTATGTATGTAAATATGGTACTAAAGCATCTGGTGAATTAGTGTGATACTAAGAGAGAAGTCAAATGGTGTACAGAGTTCTTTTTTGCGTACTATGAATTGCTTCCCTTCTCGGTGATGTTACATACGACAGTCAGCCATTCTTGGGTATTAAAACCAAAAAAGACTAACCTCAGACTCACGGTGGAAAAACTGCTCGCTGAGCCCTTACGTATTATTTTCCTTTTAAATATTTAAGCGTTGACACATTATCCTTTATTGAGAATGATGGAAAATACGGTTAATTCGTGAGGACCCTTCACATACATCGTTTTTGGAATCAGACTCTAATTTCCCACTTTCTGGTTCAAGTGCGCAGTTTGAAGTACTTCCGCTCTTCAAGCAGCGGCACTTATTTGTACAGATTAAACACGGCTTTTATTAATGTGTTCTTGATGAAATAATATCGGGACGATAATAGGATATGTTTCATTTTTTACTTTCTACAGCGGTAACGAAACAACAATATTCCGATACCACTTTTTATCGAATAAAATATAAAAAACTTAACAGCAACATTTGCTTAAAATAAATCGAAAAACAACAAATTTCGGTCAATCTATCAGATAGGTCAAGATCTCCATTTGAGTGTGTAGGAAGAAATTATTCTATACTGTTCTTTGAGTAACGTGTACCTAATTTTAAAAAAATTCTAAAAAAAAATGTTTCTCTTTTTTTACGAATAGAAAACTAATTCTTATGCGCATTCCATACATTTCAGGTGTTAACCCAATACCCCCGCTTTATGACTTTTACCCTAATAGTATATAATTTTCTTCCTAATATATACGCTCATAAAGAATGCGCAATACTAAGACTTTCTTTTCGATTCCGTAATAACAAATTTGAATTCTACGTCTGTAGTCGTTGAAAGTTGTGTAAAAATATATAAAAAACGACGACATCAATCTCGATTTTTAATCAGAACCGAAAACAACAGACCAGCATTTCGTACAAGAGTCATTACTACCAACTTTAAATTAATACTAGATAAATTTAAGAATTAAAATTCAGTGACGTGAAAACTATGAATCGACGGCATTGTAACCGGCATAACGCATAAGAAGGGAAGTATAGCTCTGCTATTCATTTTATCCCTTCCACTGGTCTCTTTAGGGTGAAATTTATATTTCGTCTTCAACACAAAAATCTCTGGTGTGTGTGTGTGTGTGTGTGTGTCTTTTCCAATGTTGCTTTTCTTCTTCTCGCTTTCTTCATTTTTCTTCTTTTCTATTCTTCAAACGATCTAAAATTATTTGAATTAATCAGCAACTACACAATTGTTCCGAATGGCTCGATATAAGTGTAAAGGTTTTAGACGTAGCAGCGCAGTTTCCGCGTATATTTCTTTGTGCAGTCAAATCTGCAACCTTTTTTTTTTTTGTTGAATTATTTCTTCCTTAATTTTATCAGATTATCGCTCAAATTCGACGAGAAAAATAAGATGACAATTTTTGATTTATCTTCTACAAAACTAGTTTTGCTTGTCCGTTTCCAGCCTAGGCGTATATGTGTTTAAAGGAATAAAGGGAAGGGAAAGAAATTCTACAATGTGATTGTCAAATTATTAATATTTAAACGCGACTGAATTATAACAACAGTAATCCGGTAAATTTTCACGCGATCAAAAATAGTGTAGGATTGAAATTCCTAATTGCCCCGTCAAATACAAAGAAATTCACTTTCATTTTTCAATTTGCGTTAACAAACAGAATAACAGAAATTTTTGATACGAGGGGAAAAGAAACCCTAATGTAAAAGTCTTTTTACAATATGAATAAAATATTTATTTAAAAATTTTTTTAAACAACTTAATCTAATTTTCTAATCTTTTATCAAACGTAACCTCTTTAAGAGTTGCTAAATTCGTTGCCGAGTTCGAACTGTATGTAAAAAATTTACACTCAACTGTTCGCTCCGTAAAAGATGTAACACTGAAATGTACCATCTAGATAGTATAGCATTCGTTGTAGCGAATGAAAAAAAAAATTGTTATCATCGGCGACGAAAATCTCATTTAACAGTACAATCCGGAGACAAAACGTTCACAATTTACCTGACGGTGCAGAAAGACAAAAGCAGCCCTCCTAAGAAAGCCCTTGAGGAGAATTCTATTATTGATGAAGATCACTTTTTTTTTCTTAATTACTACATAAAAAAATTCGCTTCAAACAAGGCAGTAATTCCCATGCAGAGTACTGAAACGATGTGTTAGAATATAATTGCGTGAAGATGCATTACTGGGCGCAATTAGCAAGATTTGCAGTTCAAGCAGAATCGCTTTCGTTCGCTAAAATTTTAACATTCATGTCCGTACACTGAATCGTACCTTATCACTATCATTCACCTATTCCGTGACTAACGTACTCGCCGAATCTGTCTTCAGCAGACCTCTTTTTCAATTATGTCGTATATTTATATAAAAAAATTGATAAATTTTATTCCACTTTAAAATTTAGTCACTTCTTTTTAAAAACGCGAGCTATCTGGTGTTTTTTATACCCCTCTGAATTTTATTTTTTCATTTCTTATAATAAATAAGTTTTTACTATGTAAATTTTAAAATAAATTTTTTGTCAGCTGTTCCAAGAACTTGGAGCTGACCCTCTATATTTTCAGTGCTAAACTATATTATTGTTTATTTCTTGGTTTATTTTACCTAATTCTTTATAATGTTAGAAAAATACCGTGTTTTTTTAGTCAGTGTTTCACTTCATTTATGTGCATATACTTTTTTAAACTTTTTTTTCTTTTTTTTTTTTTAAAAAAAAAACAAATTTTGAAAATTTAAGTGTTTACATTATTACAGTAATCGTAATTATAAAACTGCGGATCTAATTGAACGTACAAAATATTGATTACACCACAAAATTAAACTTTTTTAAAAAAAAAGTCGCATATCGAGAAAATCATCTCGATTTATTTAGTAACACATAAAACCAATTTTCAGACATGTATTCAAAAGTATAACATAAACGCCTTTAGCCGCATACAAACAACGTAAAAGTAGTTAAACAGTGGGCAAAAGGATCACCGAATATAAAATAATATAAAAACTTATTGACTACGTTAAATGACTTAAATGGTTAAAGGGGGAAGAAAAGGAACAACAATAAATACGAAATTATTGCAAAATAATTTCTCAAAACAGCGGAAATAGTACAATTTAATCGTTTTAAACTACAACTAAATAATCATTTTCGTTGACTTAATAATGGAACATACACACACACGCACGCACGCATGCACTGAAAACTAATTAAAATTACAACAAATTTTGACAAACAATATAACAACATGATAGAACCTCTTTTTCTATATTTTATTATTTTTTATATTTAACTTGATCTTCTAGAATTATATCAAATTATAAATGTATAATTTAAATTACTTAAATATCAAATAAATTGTCGAATTGTAACTATAAATGCTGCAACAAACATTTCTTCTTGGATGATAATTTTCTTAATGTAGGCATTTTAACTATCAAAAAAAAAAAAAAAAAAAGAAGTTTCACGCTCGTATAATAAAATTGATGAATCGAAACATCAATCCAAGGAATGTTTTAATTACGCGAAGGCTTTATTAGTTATAAAGCAAAAAATTAACATATTCTATTTAATAAATAAAAACTTCAAGTTTTCGTAAGATAGAAAATAATATTCATATATATATATATATATAAATATATAAACACACATACACACGCGTGTGTGTGAGAAATAAAATAAAATATTGGAAATATAACTTAATACAGCGTGATTAACCAGGAAGACGGAAATTTGTTGTAGATGATCCTCCACTTTATTCGGGTTAATTATTATTACATACACAAACTGACATTGGCACTTAGAACAGATACATCAGCAATAATCAGTAGATGAAATTCTTTCAACGGAAAGTAGAAAAAAATACTTAGAAAATAATAAATTAAAGTAATCTTACGTTTCTCTGGCTAACGTTCCGTGTCAATCTCTAAAGTAAACAAAAATAAAGTTAACTTCATTAATCTTCAAACGACTATTATCATTCACACTAAATACTGGAGTATCCGAAAACAGCCAATCTACTACAGCGAGATAGTTTAGAAAAGTAATGCGTGAAAAATGTTGAAATATTGAATTGAGAAATAGTACAACTTGTGACGGATGCGTGCAGAACAGAAATGATTTCTAACTAAAAATAAATTGGAACAAACTCTTTTACATACAAAATACATTCACAATAAATTATAAATTATAAAAATTATAAAAAAATAGCCGACTAGTTTCGGATAACAACGATTCGTAATCGTGGCTTAGAGTTAGTAAGGCTTGATTAGTTATCCGAAACCAGTCGGCTATTTTTTTATAATTTTTATAATTTATTGTAAATGTATTTTGTATGTAAAAGAGTTTGTTTCAATTTATGTTTAATAATCAAAACACAAAAATGCTTGAAGATAACTTTAATGATTTCCAATTTACGCGCGAATTCAAACCACACTTGGCAATAGGAAATTGCCGCAAGCCTATAAAATTTAATAAAAGTCGACAAAAAACATTTAATCGAAACTATTTTACACATGATTAGCAGAATTGTTGCTATTCATTTGCGAATAAGTTTGAAACACGCCGTACTCTACAATAACGAGTGTCTTAATTCAGCCAATTACGAACAGCACCAGAATTAAACGCTGACGAGTAAAAATATAATTTCAAAATTTTAGTACAACTCGAAACTTGCAATATCATTATACTAGGTATCGTCTCTTTTTTTAGCACAAATTTAGCACCACAAAAAATTTATCATGAGCCCCACGTGTCTTATAGAAACTTCCTTCATATTTCACCAGTACTGACGGAAAATCATCACCGTATGAGACTAAATATTTTTATTACGAATTACCATACATTATAATAAATATTTTATGTATTTTCTCAGAACCGATATGTGAAATCCACTTGTCTCTTATTTCGCGCGCAAGCACTGATTTTCTTGTTCGAATTTTTTGTTTTAATGGTGCGCCGTAAAAATAGCAGTATCATTAACGCCGCTGCTATCAGTCTTAATTTAATCATAATTGTATACAGTAAAAACTAATTATTTCTACGATAAATTGAAAATTCGCGAGTATTAAATTAAATTTTATAAACATATTTCATTACAAACTAATTACTATATATATATATATATGCACACGAATAATTTTTATAATGTAAAAGACAAATACGTTATGGACAATTTCATCGACGATTTCCTTTTTCTCCTTTAAATGTTCTTTTTTTTTAATTTTTTTTTTTTTTTTTTTTTTTTATTTTGCTAGTATTCTCAGATTTATCTTCTACGTGTGAAATAGTCGATTGTCGTTCATAAAACGTTGAATAATAATTAACCGTGAGTAACCGATGTACTGTGGCAGTACGATTATGGATTAGGCTGAATAGGTTGCAACGGGTGGATTGACGGTACCGCGGCAAAATAACTAGAAGTGTACGGTGATGAATAGTGTGCAGTCGGAGGTGTAGTCGGTTGTTGAGTCGAAGACGAATATTGATTGAACTGATCGTTTTGTACTAGAGGAGATTCCGGCGCCGCAGCCGCTGCAGCTGGAGGTGGTGGCGGAGGCGGTAATGACGTTACGTCCGGAGGATGATAGAGATCGACGGTGGACGAAGACGGAGTTTGCTGCTTATTTTTGTCCGGACTAGGAGCTTTGGTTGACTGATAACCGCGCTTCTTGAATTCTAGCCACAAAGTTCGATTATTAATGCCGTACATTCGAGCCGCTTTACAAAAGCCCAATCGACCTTCGCGAACATCTTCCAAAGCACGTTCGAAATTTTCATCGTCTCGACAAACGTTCCGTTTACGAACTTTAGGCTGCTGCTGATCTAGAAAACTAGAGGAAGTTAACGGGAACAACTGATCGGAAGAACACGGAGACGTATTATGGGATCCTAACATGGACGCTGAACGCGCTGACAGTTGTTCCAAAAGTGTCCAACCTGTACATAATCAACAATAGTTTCGATTAAAATTGAGCTTAATGAAAGAAAGAAAAAAGAAAAGAAAAAAAAAAGAAAAAAAAATTGCGTCTATAAAATAGAAAAAAAAAAAAATATAATTTAAGCTAGAGATCACTTTGCGGGACGATAAAATTAAATTTTGTATATTAAAAATGATAAAATTAATTTTTCGGTGTGCAAAACTCGAAAAAAGGAAGAAAAAAAAGCGCATTTAGTAGAGGTTTTCGTTTTTTTTTTTTTTTTTTTTTTTTTGGAAATTAATTAATTTCGAAAAAAGAAAATTTTCCTCTTGTAATAAACTCAAGCTACTTTTATTGCCGCTAACGTGAATATTGCATAAAAAACATAAATGTGTACAGGTTGGACACTGTACAAACTGATATCGATAGTTCGAAACTAGTGCGGCAGCGCGCTAAAAACTAAACACAGTACATAATAATTTATACAATAAACTTAGTAGAAAGAACAAGCGGAAAACGGTAAAAATTAACTACTCAATTTGTCTAAACTTTATCCGTTACTATGAATTTTACACCGAGCAACAAATAACCGTCACGAACGATTTTGACCACGCGACACCAGTGATTCGTCATGTTCAATCAGCTGGTTCGCAAGCATTCCAAAATCGCAAGTGAAAATTACTCGTTTGAAGTGAAACATCTGAATTTTAAATTTTAAATTATCAACGAAAGCTCGCGAAGTTCCCTTTGCGCAATGATCTTTTTACAACAGCAGCAATACTTCTTCAATTCCGTTTAGCCTATCGTTTTCTTTTCAATATTTCTAAAACATTAGAGCAGCGTTCATACTAAATGTCGGTATCTTTTTTTTCTCCCCTACTAATGACACAGTTTGTTTGCAGGAAAACGGTGTGCATGTGTTAATACGGGAGCGATAGAGCACGATAGGCATTTTAATTTACGCGAGTTAATTTAAAAGCGCAATTAATCAAAATTTGTTTTCTCTTTCAAAACATATAATAGGTGTTCCGAAATCCTCACTCTAACAATATAACCGAAATATTTCTTGAATAATGATGTATTAGATTTAATATGTAAACGTGCAGCAAGTAAAAGGTTGCTAAGTGTATAATATTTTCATTGAGAAAATCAAGTTTGGCCATTCCCCACTGATCAAAATTTTAAAACTTTTCGATGTAAATAATAATTAAGCTCCGGCCGGGGGGGGGGGGGGGGGGGTTTAGAAATGAGCGACACAGTGGTCGCATCGGGCCCGTAATTTAAATTAGTTTAAATCCGTTGTATATTTACGAATTAAATGTAAATGAATATTAAGTAACAGAGGAAATTATTATTCCGTAACAAGTAAGTTTTTGTAGGATCTATTGTAAACGCAATGTATGATTCTGTATTTCCTTTACATACGTACATACATACATATTACATATATATGTTTCATTGAGACTTGTCTTAAAAAGATTAAGGGGGTGTCGGAATTTGTAAAATTTATATTTATTAAATTTTTTAAAAGCACCGAAAATTGTTTTTTTTTCACAAACAATTAAAAAGTGTAGCAATAATAAAATTTAAAATCGCATACATAGCGGTATTTTTTTATATTGCTGTATTTTCACGTTATACGAAATTAAATTAAATTTGTAATTTACAAGCCGAAAACATTTGTATAATTGTAGAATGATCGGTGCCTTTGTAATTAAAATAATATTTAAAATCGCCGTATAAATACGGTAAATAAATACATTTCATCACGAAACAAATGCCTCTACTATTTGTTTTTAAGTTGCTGTTTCTTCTTCTTCTTAACTACGCCGTCTCCGAACGAAATTTGGTGATCAATAAGACTAGTTTGTTTTTATTAATGACCGTTTACGTCGGTTCTGTTTCTGTTTCCTCACTCCAACGTAAAAGTCATCCTTCCATGATGGTTTTCTTCGTCCTACACTTCTTTTGCCGTCTATTTTTCCTTTCAGAACCAGTTGAAGAGGCTCATATTTCATATTTCTATTTTTACATACATGCTCCCCTAATATTCCAGTTCACGTCTTTAAATGGTGAAAAACAACTCTTTTCGCTTGGACAGTCTTTTTCATTCGTAACCTTATCTATCGATGGTGTTTTCGGAATATACATTGAACAGTATTGGCGACAAAACACATCCTTGTCGCACACCTCTTTTTATTTTTATATCCCCTGTGGTGACATCCCTGCAACGATTTACATCTTTTTAATTCCAGGAAAAGATGATAAAAAAATGATTACTTTGATGTTAAATTAAATACATATCAAGCGTTTTTCAAAATAATTATAAACCGATATTACACGATAACAAAGAAATCTTTATACCAAAACCATTAACAGCATTCAACCAAAGCGAAAACATGCTCTACGGATAACGCAAATAAAAATAATTTAATATCTAATTTGCTTTTAACAGTTTATTTAATAAGGAAAAAGCAAATAAAAAGCAATGATGGGCCAAAAAAAAAAAAGAAAAAAAAAGAGAAAGATCTACAATGTGTTATTAATTGTACACGAACACATTAATGACATATTTTTAACGGGAAATTTAGATCAACTTTGTTCTCAAAACATACAACCTTATTGTTACGCGTGTTTCATAATACGTTTAAATAAACGCTAAATTTTAGATACAGCGGTAGTCTTAAATTAATCCGAACTAAAACCGAAATTCAAATAAATGTCATAAATAATAGTTTAGAACATGTCATCTGGTGTATGAAAACCGGAAAGTCAATTTTCACTTTTTTGGATATTCTTATAGAAAAAAGCACGCTCTTTTCAATGAAACAAACCCAAGATTTCTATCTTTATTACATTCTTCACGAATAGTGTTTTAAAAGAAAACAAGAACTTCAAAAAAACATATACAGGAAGTGAAAAACTACAATAGAAAAAAATAATCAATTTTTGTAAAAAAATTAGTACAAACTACTTCTTGCGAGTTCTTTTCTTCGGTATTGAGGTTTCTGGATAGGGTCTATCGTATTTTTCATTGGTTTGCTTCCTTTTTTTTGCCACGGCCACTTCAGTTTTTTTTTTTTTTTTTTTTTTGATTTTGCCAAATTTTTATCTTGTTTCGGTTGTTTTGGTTTTATTTTTTCATCTACTTTCCGTTTCGGTTCTTTAATTAAGGGGTTTTCAGGTAATGACGCTATAATATCAGCTTTAGCGTTATCAGACACTAAACTTCTTATGTTATTGTAAAGGTACCGTTGGTGTTCTAAATTTAAATCTTTTGGAGTGATTTCCTCAGGCATCTTATCATCAACAGGTTGTAGCTGTAATTGAAATATGTTTATATTGTCATTGTTCGCATACATTTTTGCTGCTACACCATCTGAGGAAATTTTGAAGTGGTGGAAACTTGTGATTCCTACTAAAGATTTATAAAACTGCTTCAGGCAGGTCGTCCAATCATACCAAGTTTCAACCTCTTTTCTTTTTCCATATTTTTTTCGTTCGTAGATCTTCTCATAAACCTTATCTAAAACATTACTTGTTCTACCTGATTCAATTTGACTCAATATGACACTAAATTTCGCTGTTCTTTATCTAATTCTAAAAAATTATTTCTCGATTTCTCGATCATATCTCGGTGGTATTGAAACGTTACATTTTCGATTACAACAAGGTTCTTCAAAAATTTTAAAACTATTTTTTCTTCCTCTGTATCTAGGAGAAATAATTCCAAATTATTCGAAGAGTTGAGAGTACAAAGTTCATCTGGATTTTTTTCATCACTGTTATGAGCAGGTTGATGTTGATCATTCAAGTTATCAGAGCTTCTCTGCATTACTAAGCTCTTCTTAAACTTCTTCTGAACACATTTTTCACTTTATCGAATTTAAAACAGCTTTATCAGGACAGTTAGTTAATATTCACGATGCAAAACATCGCGATTCCAAAATGATTTGATAACGAAGTACAAACAATATCATATCTTTTTCATCGATAAAGAAATTAGCAACTAGAGGGAAATTTGTTCGATTTAGCTGCGGTAATATTTCTTATAAAATCATCACTGTATACAAAATGTTACAAAACATCTGCAGATCAGCTGAGAAACAAGAAGTGGAAGAATAGTGTTGTCGTAGCAATACGTAACACCGCACTACCACCCTCAACTTTAAACGCGTTTATCTCGAAAACTTTTTTTCGCACACCAGCCCGGTTTTCATAGACCCCGGGGGTCACATATTACTTTTATTGTATCAGATAAGACCGGTCGTCACACTAAAATGAAACATGTAAAGTGTACAATCAGAAAATTGATTACAGTGCATGAGAATGGTATCAATTTCAACGAAAAATAATCCAGTTAGTCGTACGAGTGCAGGAAACTCTATAGCTTAGAATGAATTCATGAAAACACATTTCACCGTATCTTATCCGCCTTGCTAATATTTTGATCAAAGACATATCCTTTTTTTCATTAAAATTCTACTAAATATTATAATGACGTATCAGCATTATATTTCTTTAAATATTTTATAATTATTGTTTCGTTGAAAAGTGTACTTTTAATAAATATACGTTTATGGTGTAAGCTTTTTCACTTTTTTCAATGAACGGTCAAAACTTACTTTACACTACTACCACGTTAATGAAAATCACTCCTAATCTCTAGCAAATCGCGTTATCTTTACATTGATTATCGCTTCTGTTGAACATATTTTACAGAGCCCGAATAGAAAAAATCGGTACCAAATACAACAATGTACAAAAAAGAATTTAACGAATATTGCGACAAAATTACATGATCGATTCGAAGTTCCCGAAATCTCGATCAACAAAAGCCCCGTTGACAAAATGCGTCTTGCAACGGTACATTATGCAAATGCTGATGTACAAATTAGCGTAAAAAATTCCCATTTAAAAATGTACTAAAGAAAACACTTCGAGGCTGTGCCATACATTTATATGTAGTAAAAACATCTGAAAAACGACAACCCTTGACGAAATTTTAAAAGTGAAAGATAAGCGATTGATAACTGCAAGCACAGAGGAAGAAACATAACACATAATTCAATTTTATCGTGTATCAGATCATTTATTAAATTTATCATGCGTATTTTTCATTTATTAAAGTTCTTTTTAAAATTACGTTACTGATGTACGCCCCCATCGAAATAAATCACACTTGTAACTTAATGAAAGAAACTATAAGTATTTATATATATATATATATAAATATGCGCTATACATGCGTGTATGTATATAGATGAAAAAACGTACCGTCTGATTTCTGATGAGGAAGCAATCGAGAATTAAGTTCCTTTGATATATCATTCTAACAAAAACACAAAATTAGATTAATATTCGCAAGAACGTTGAAATTTACATTTAAAAATTAACAACGCATATGATTCGTGCGCATGTTTACAGATGGAGAAATAACTGTGATTGTGAAATAAAAGTGATTGAAATAAAAATAAACAAGATGTCGGTTAAAGAACGACTTTATTCCAATTACCAGGACTGTTTGCGATAATTAATATACATAACCTAGTCTGCTGTGAAATCAGTCTTCATCATTAATATTAGCGGGTTCAACAAGAGTACAGAGTGGTATTCGTAATTATACGAAAGTGAATAAAAAAAATCGGGAGAAAATTGTACAATATTAGCCCCCCCCCCCAAAAAAAAGGCAATCACTATTAAAAAGATAAAAATCGGTAATTTTTAGAATAAATAAACATTTCAGCTTAAATAATATAACTTATACTGTTCTTGAAGAGAACTATGCAAAGACGCTCATGAAACGCCAGTTAAACACGACAAGAAAAATTTAAAACCTCTTAGAATGGTAAATAGTTGCCATCAATATAGTTTTGAATATTGTTTTTTTTTTTTTTTTTGAGCATGTCGGCTAAGGATGTTACCCAATCCAAAGGTATGACAGCATAAATGATTATATAGGAAACATATTAAAAATAGAACATACGAATGAAACTAACAAAGGAATAACCAAGGGAGAAGGAATAGAAAGAATGCTGTGAGCGTTGTAAGGCGTAGGGAAGGCAAGACGCAAAAGACCGGAATACAGTATCGCGCGTTCTGATGAAATGAAAGGACATTCAAGTAAATTGTGATTCGCATCACAAATGAAGTTTGCTTCTGATGGATCAAACGGACAAAGAGGAGACTGGATAATGGAGAAACGGAAGAGCGAAACAGGAAGCAAGCTGTGATTTAACTGAAGTCTAATTATAGATGAGATAGTTGACCGCCTCATGTTGGGGAAATTAAGAAACTACGGAAAAAGAGGAGGAACGGGTTGTATGGCTAAATAAAAGGAAACAGGATTAGAAAATGCAGAAGGATAGAGATCAGATCAACAGTCGCGGTGGCAACGAAAGGAAAGCGGAAGAAGACTTTGGGTTGGAAAATTACTAATAAAGCGACCGTCTGAAGTAGCTGAACCTGCCAGTGAGTCAATTAACTCGTTGCTCGAAATTCCACAATGAGTAGATGTGAAATTAAGGAGCGTATGTGAAGCATGATTGGATCAACGGATGGTTTAGGAAGGGGAGTAGCAATGGCTTATAAAACTCCTTTTGAATCAGAAGATAAGAAATATACTTATCTATTAGTATAAAGTACATATTTGGATTTTTATCAAATCTTAGAAGTTCAATATTTCAGACAATAAAGAATGGTCCTACTTTGAAAATGGCTCGTTTCCTTTTTGGGAATTTTTAAAAATTTAATTGAATGTAAAGAGGGAAACAATCGATTCTTGAAAATCGACTCAATGTGGCACTTTTTTAGAGGAGTGATTGCGCGATTTTTCGCAGACCGGTTCATTTTTACCGGCTACTTTTACACCTTGATTATATTCTCTCTTATATAATTTACAATTTTAAAAATTTACGTTCACGCAATAAAAATTTAAGTGATATGAAAAATAAAAAAAGCTAAACTTTACTAACCCTTGAACCATCCGATAAATCGGAATTTTTTGTATCCTTTTTATTCTCGTGCGTCTCCGCAGATAAATGATCCAAATGAACCGGACCTAACACCTCCACTTCCTCGGTAGAACTTGACCCGCCAATTATTGATTCGGAACCAGATTCAGTAGACGATTTTCGAAATTTCTTTCTTTTAACCGAATTAGGTATACTATTAGTTACATTTTTCGGTTTATCGTAAATCATATAATCAGGCATATCAGCCAGGCCCTTGACTTGTAATGTTTCAGCAGTCTATTTCAAAATAATAAAAATGATAATAATAATAAAATTAAAATTGAATGACACCAGTGTTTCTGATAATTAATAATGCTACACCAATATTGCTTTACCTATCGGTATCCTATAATGAATTTTCTTATTAACCAGTTAATTACATTTTATAAATTATGATACTCGATTTAGTGTTGTCTTTTCTACAATACTTAATAAATTTTTGAACTATACACATATTTAGATATGTATACACATATTAGATATAACAGATATACAACAGCTTTTTGGGTGAGAAAGAAGTTCTACGCTGCCTCGTAATTTCTAGCTTCCTATAGGTTATTGTCAAAATGTTCTAGGAAAAGATTTAATCTTAGTGAAAGTTGAAGTAAGATTCTGTTCGAGTCGAACTAAAGATAACATAATATTTTTAAATTACACTGGTCTGCAAAAAAAAAAAAAAAATTCTCTCCTAATTTTTATGCATAATTATCACAAATTTAATATTTCTGGATAGAAATATAGCACAAAAAAATTACAAATCACGTATACATTTTTTTTAATGCAATTTTTCAATAAAACTTTTTTTTTTTTGCTTCAAATTTAAATTATGTATTTTATAACTGATACAATATTAGATAAAATTTGTTACAGGACATCAAAAACCATTAGATAATCTAATTACTTGCTGTTAATAGTATTTCGCTTTGTAGTTATCTTCCTTTTCATATTTTCTATGGGAGTTTCGCGACGAATCGACCAACAAAAATCGGCAAGCATTGCTTCTAACCATTTCCCGTTGTAGCGCCTTTCTATGTGCACTATGTCTTGATGAAATCTTTCACCATTTTTATCTGATACTGCTCCAAGATTTACGAGGAAGAAATCTAAGTGAGTCTAAAAAATGAATTTTAAGGGCCATGTTGCATTTCAGAGCTTTATATGCAGAAAGAAGTTCTTAAATGATTTCCTGGTAGTTTTCGTTTTTTTTGTTTCCAAAAAAATTATGACACACTTCTACGAAAGCGGTCCATGCTCTTTTTTCAGCTTTATTCAACGTACTTATAAAATTTGAGTCCTTCATAAGCTCTCGTATTTGGGGACCTACAAAGATTACCTCTTTCAATTTCATGTTGCTGATTCGACGGAATTTGGTTTTGAGATATTGAAAGCCTTCACCATCTCTGTACATGGCTTTTATAAAATTGTTCATAAGACCCAACTTTATATGAAGTGGCGGTAAAAAAAATGTTTTCACTTTGAACTAAAGGTTCTTCTTTTACATTCTTGACTCCAGGCATCAAACTCGCTCTTTTTGGCCAATTGCTTATCTCTCGCGCGACTGTCTCACTCGCATAAAAAACAACTTGTGTATCCTCCTCCTTGCAATCCAGTTAACATTGCTAAAACTGTTAGATCAGCACAGATGTTCTACGTGTACTGTGAATATTGAATTTATTCCAATAATAACTTCATATTTCCATAATTTTCTTCCACGTTTGTTGCATGTGCTAGGAGAATTGAAGAATATTTATTGTCATTGTGAAGTAATACAGCTTTTAAACTGATTTTGGACGAATCAATAAAAAGTTGCCATTCCTTCGATCCTTCGGGAAAACCCATTTCTTGTAGAAGTCCTTTAGCATCATTACAAAATACCAAATCACCCTCTGGTGAAATAACTCATAAAATCTTCTTGTCTGTTACGGAAATACGAGACCTTCGTATTTTTACCTAACGAATTCCATCGTTGTAATCTTGATCCGAGAAGTTGAGCCCTAGATTTTGAGAGTTCTAAATCGCGAACAAAGTCATTCAAATCAGATTGCGTAAGAAGACGAGGTTTTGTTAAGTCCGTATATAATGATGAAGAAGCAGGGGAAATACTCGATTGCCCAAGTGTAGGATAAGTGTCTCTGATATCGTTCTCTCTCTTTCTATCGGTGCGACTCGTTTTTGTGTGTACAAATACGATCTAAACTGAATAGAGCACTGTTAATGCAAGAACGACAGATAAAATATGTATAATTTTGAGCTATTAAAAAAAAAAAAAAAAAAAAAAAAAAACATTTTAAATAAAGATATACGCTATAGCAAAAAATGGAAAGCAAATCTGGATTCAGCACGTTAAACTTCTCATATTCATCATATTTTTATTTAAAGGAGGATTTCGTTGCAGACCAGTGTTATCAAGGAATAGTAGAGCACCGATACAGTAAACAATTACTAAGAAATCAAAAAGCACTTCTAAAGATGAAGTTCTCTGTGGCAGCTTTTTAAAAGTGCAAAAGTTATTTCAAATAACAACCATATAAAAGAAAATGTAGAAAAAAATTATTAATTTGTTAAATGTGCTAATTCAAACTGTATGAGATACAGTAAAAACTTGTGTAGTATTACAGTTTTTAAAAAATAAAAAGAACTTAAAACAATAATTTTAAACCTAGTATCTATTTTTCAGATACCGCAACAAATGGATAATAACGGGGAAAAAACGTATGTGAAACTTCGTTATTACTATGTCTTCTATATGTATATGTCATATAGAATCATTTCAAAAACTCCTAAAGTTAGAAACATGACATTTAGCATTGATGGAAAATTGCTTACTCTCAGAATCAGTGAATGAGTGAAAAATATTTCTCTTTCCGCTGTTTTGGACGTGTCATCAGAATAATGTGTGGAGAGTCCGAACTACCATCGCAAACTATGTTCGCTAATTTTGTATGAAGAGAAGTTTTACTTTACACGGATATTCCTCTTCGAAAAATAATTAATTTTCCTATTTTTATAGTAGTAGTAGCGAAAGGTTTTTTATTTTGTTTATCACTACTCATTGTATGGACTAGCACATTAGCATTTTTAACGTTTTAACTGATTACGAACGTCCGGACCTCACGCATGGATTCAGAATATTATCTACAGGTCCCAACATTAAAAATGTTTGAAACGAACGTAAAACAAATAAAAACAAAAATTAACTTTAAAATGCTGTAGTGTAACTTGAAAAAATTGTGTTAGGGTTGCTTTGCGGAAAGTAAATAATTACGAAAGAACCATCATCAGCACCATATGTCAATTATATCAAAAAGCATCAGGTTATAAATACATACACGGTTGGTACAAAAAGTTCCCGGACCACCGCTATAAAATCCGTACTAGTTACGCGATCCGTCCGAAATTCACGGTACTTATATTTCAATGTTGTGAGAAGAGGTGACGAAAGTTTCAGGTCGCTACCTGCATTAGTTTACTCAGGAGACCGCCAGTTGTGAGTGAACTTTTATGTACTGTGTCACGTTTGCGATAAGGGAACAAAGAGCGGCGATTAAATTTTGTTTTTTGTGTGCATCAGAAACGTACGAATTGATAAAGAAAGCATACAAGGACGAATGTGTAAGCTGTACAACGTGTTTTGAGTGGTATCGCCGATTTAAAAGTGGACGGAGCTCGTTGGAAAACGATCCGCGCGAAGGACGACCAAGCACGACGACTATCGACGAAAACGTGGCTCGTGTGCAAGCTGTACTTGCTGAAAATCGGCGAGCAACGTGTTGGTTCATCGCAAATGAACTAATCGCGAGTACCGTCGACTTTTGAAACGCATTCGATGAGTTAGGCCCGAACTGTACGGGTCGAAACAGTGGACATTGCTTCATGACAATGCGCCATCGCACCGATCGATCAAGCAATTTGTAGTGAAACATCAAGTCACTGAGCTTCTTCACCCCCTTACTCGCCTGACTATTTCCTTTTCTCTAAACTGAAAATTGCTATGAAAGGGACTCGATTTGACAGCATTGAGGACATCCAACGTACAGTAACCGAGCGATTTAAGGCGATACCGGCGGAAGACTTCGATAGCGCGTTTGATAACTTGTAGTGCGAACGTGCGAAGCGGTGTGTAGATCGTAATGGGTTGTACATTGAAAAGTAAATACGTTTCAATCTTCTCTCTTCAATTTTCTTTTATTTTAGCGGTAGTCCGGGAATTTTTTGTACTAACCGTGTACATATTAATAGTAATTTTGTAACTCAAAGATCCACGACCGGAAACTACAACAAGGGCTAAAGTCGCGACTTCAAAACTTTGGAGTTGTACAAAACATCTCAAAAAGTTCGAGTTAGAATTTTTTAAATTGATAAACACCCACAAATATTTTTGTTCTTTTGGCGTTTAGTTCATAAATATTTTTTTCTATAAACGTGGCATTTATATTTTTTTAAACTAAACGACATTTCACAATTTTTTGTAAGCAAACTAAAATTAACAACAAAAAATAGAAATGCACGCATACTGTGATACAATTAAGTAACAATCGGAAACGAATATTGGAATACTGTAAGAGGGAAAAAAAATCAGAAAGAAGAAACGATTAAAACGATGATGATTTAAATATGGTTATTTTGGGGGAGGGGGACGAGATACATATGGAACTGAAATATGTAATTTATAATTTCAAAAGGTAAAACGTCCGTTTTATATATAAATTTTTTAAACTAGCGAACTGATAACAGAGCACGTGTACAATGCGATTTCTATTAAAATTTCACTAAATCGAGAAAAAAATATAATTTAATTTAGATATAAATTTATACGGAGTTATTACCGACAATTAATTATACAAATAGACGAAAGCAAAAAAAAAATTAAAACTTTTGAATTATGTAGTAGTTTAAATTTGCTTGTAAATCTTGTAATCGTAAACTATTTTCAATACAATGATTTTTAAAATCTCTATTTAACCAGATTTTTTTTTTTATATTATTGTTTTAAGCTTTTTTTTTTTTATATAATTCTAGGTTCAAATAAGTTTTTAAACATTTGGAAATTTTCGACGTTTCGGTGTATTTAGATCACTTGTAGATTGGAAAAAGTCTTTAACAAAGTTAAATTATTTTATTCGTTCTATTGTTAAAAAAAAAAAAGGTATAAAAGAAATAGAATAGCGTTCGTAAATTCAAAAAAGGAAATACCGCACGAATTAAAAATATCTGAAATCATTTTTGTACACACAAAATCCGTGTAGACAATATGTAGCATATGCAGTATTTATTTTTATTTGGCCGATTTTTATTGTAATAAACAGGATGTTCTTTTTGCTGTTAGAATGTTAAAGTAATTTAATTTTGCGGAAAGTTATGTCTAGAGTATAAGTGTGCACAAATGTTAAATCTCGAACATATTTAAACATGACACTAACTGAAAAAACTATCTAAGTGAAATTAAAAAAATCGGAACTATATTAAATAGTTATTTTTATACACACGAAATTTATTTTTTAAACTCCAAACATATAATTTCGTAATAAAAAAGAAAAATCACCGAAAAATAAAATTAACAATTCAATTAAGCGATATATAAATAAAAATCACATACTGGCAACAGTAACGATGACAAATGCAATCTAGGATAAATAGCTTGGATTGGTCTCGAATGACTGAAAAAAAGTGTGCTTAAATTTGTGGTATAGAATTAAATAATACCTAGACGAAAATATATTCTTATCTAACTTCTTAACTTTACTGAACACGGCTCACCATCGATTCTAATGTAAATTCTATGTTGTAATAAATACACATATTCAAGGTTGTAAAATAAGCCAGATTTACAGTATTATTGCGTAGTAAAATAGTAATCTGTTTTCATGATAAATAAAAGCGTCCAGAGTTTTAAATTTTAAATATTCAACAGTTAAGCATAATAAAAGATCTAAGTCAAAATTTATAAAAGACAGAGAAATTTTCCGCCCCCAAAATATCCAACTTTAGTATTAATTCATGACTTCCGTAACTAATGATTACATCATCGGTAACCATAATAATAAAGAGAAAATAAAAAAATCTCGTTGTTATTTGTATAGTATGTGGTCACATATTATTTACATTTAGAAACGTAATCGATATTGATATGAGAGAATTTTTTTGAATACACGAAGATTATATTCGTTTACTGAATCTTAAACTTCTGTAATAAACACAATTTTCTCATATATTCAATTAAATTCTCTGATCTTGATATCAACTATGTTTTTAAAAGTACGTATTTCGGTTAGTACATAATAGTGTTTTTTGTTTATACAGGATAACACACATATAATTTTCTGTAATGTAATTTTTTTGAATAAAGAAAATGAAAAAATAAATTAAAATTAAAAAAAGAAAAAGAAGCACTGAATTAGTAAAAATCAAATTACCTTAAGAACTCCGGAAAGCTGATCTTGAGAAACATTTACTTCTCCAAGATACATAAATTCCACTACAATCTTCAGATCGTTATATTTTACATCTTTTAAAATAACGATAGGATGTTGACATGGATTTGACGTAAACAATAGCTGTGCAAATAAATAATAAAATTAGAAAAATATTCAGTTTTAATCAAAAAAAAAAAAAAAAAAAAAAAAAAGCAACACATTTTTCAAAGATATAAAGTAAAATAATCTACGAATCTAAGCAACATTACTAAGAGACAAAGCCACTGCAATAAAAAGAAATGTCAAGGAATATAAAACTGTTCTACATTCTGCTTGTTAAATAATAAATTAATAATATTGTATTCACACACATATAAAATACCTAACTCTAAAAATCCTTTCGGGACATCAGCCAAAGCACATGTGTATGTGGACGAAAGTCTAAAACAGCTTTTTTTTTTAGCTGATTACTAAATAGTTCCAGGAACTTTTCCAAAGCTACATACTTAATATATATTTTAGTTATTTGCTATTACGTTATACTATCATTAATCTAAGACATTATACCAATGACAGTTATCATGTGTGAGAGGTTACGGTAAGAATAATCAAAGAATAATCTCCATTCCACGGATAGTTCATTACTTTTTTATTATAATTTATGGAAAACTCGACAAAATCTGCTACATACTAAAACTAAACGTGAAATACCAATACGAAAAATTTGAAAACTAAAACAGAAAGTAGATAGAGTTAACGCACGGAATGTTAGATATTATTTGTAAATATTCATAACTTGTACATTCTCGAAAAAACAAAAAATAAAACCATGTTTCAAACAAAAACCGATATTTTCGCAGAGTACATTATAAGTATAAAAGTACTCAGCAGAGCATCATTTAAAAGACGGCCAAAATGAAAGAAACAATAAACGGCGTTTCAACAACATATTCAGATAAATAACTATCTAAAAGATCGAACTGACTGATTATAAGTAACTAACAGAAGACAGTAAATGATGTGTACTCTACTTAAATTGAGGAAAAAAATGAATTAATGTAGATTGCAAATAAAAATTTTTAAAATGCAAAATGCAAACATAAAATTTAAGAATATAGATTCAAATAACTCTATTAAGTAAATAAAATCTTGCTGATAATATAGCAAGCTGAATAAATAAATCAAAAAACCCGTTAAATTAATTAAATATTTTAAACATGAAACTATCACTGAAAAAAAAAAAAAATCAAATTACTGCTTTGTATAATTTAAAACATATTTAATATTAAGTCTGAGGTATGCAGACGACACAATCCTCGTAGCATCCTCATACAAAGAAATAAATGAACTGTTGGAAAGAGTTGAAGAAGTAAGCGTGGAAAATGGTCTCTCCTTGAACGGACAGAAAAGTCAAATCTTAATCGTGGATAGAAGTAAGGAACTATCGCCACTAACCCCGCCAAATACACTTTGCGGGATCAAAGAGAAAGATCAGCTGATCTATTTAGGCGCACTCATATCGAACACGGGAGGCTGCAACATGGAAATTAGGAGTAGACCAGCAAGAGCCCTGAAAGCAATGGTGCGCCTAGCGTGCATATGGAAAGATAGGCACATCTCTATGTTCACTAAGAAGAGGATAGTCAAAACGCTGGTATTCCCTATTGCCACATAATGGACAATAAACCCGGAAGCCAAAAATAAAATACAAGCTTTTGAGATGTTCTGCTGGCGTCGCATGCTAAGGATTCCATGGACAGAGATGCGCACAAACACGTCTATACTGACTAGCCTGGAAGTCGAGGCACAAGAGAGGCTGTTACCAACAATCCATCGCCGCATTTTACAATTCTTCGAACATAATATGCGCCGCGGACCAGAGTCACTTGAAAAAATTATTATGCAGGGGAAAGTCCCCGGAAGGAGAGGCCGCGGCCGCCCTCCGAAAAGGTATATAGATCAACTACCGGAAATAACAGGAAAAGGACTGGAAGAATGCTTGCGAGCAACGGCAGACCGCGACAAATGGCGTGATTACATTTGGTCAACGTAACATGGGTGATTCACGACGCTCGGAATCGAGCAACACGACGGAAGAAAAAGAATCGAAGGTGAAAGTAAAGCGGATTATAAGGATTATGAGAGTTAGAACCATCTTCAAAAATATTATAATTTAAAAAAACAGCAATATTTAGTATTTTTTAAACGAAATTTCAAAATAAAATATAATTTATATAATTATAGACATTAATATTAATCATTTGCATCAGTGAATTTATAACTCCTTATTCATATTGTATCAAAAGCACATAAAATTTTATATTTTACATTTCATTCAAATAAAATGCAATGCATGCATGCGTTTTGAACAATACTTTACAACAGTATGACAAATTCGGAAGTGTCCCATACCCGCGATGAATACATTAATTATTGTTTATTTACGCTGTGTTGTTTTTATTTTGTCAAATGTTTAATTTTTATATTTATTAATGGACAGTAAAAATATTAAAAATTCCTTCTGACTTATATGGCAAAAAAAAAAAAAGAAAATGTAAATGAAATTCAGTTATGTTAAATACCTATACCTTTGTCAGTTAAATAATTATATTTTTTGTGTATTACGAAAGATTAAAATATCATACAAAAAATTCTTAATTAACCCTTCGTTAGGCGCGTGGTCTACCATCGTAGACCAGGCATATTTTAACTAACATAATTTCTGATAGATGGCTTCATCTCGCACTGCCTTCTCAGTAGCTGTTCGAAAAAGATTGTTTTACCTAACTAGTATCGTTTCGTTTCTTAACGGGTGAGTACGTGTGGTTGATTTCGATAAGAATTTAGTTGGTCTACATTTGTAGACCACGCGCTTGATTACGTTACGTTTTTTCATTAAGATTGAATTTTTGTTTCTTCACTTTTTATGGCATGTAATGTGAGGTAATTAAGTTTTTGACAAATGAGAGTGCTAAATTTTTAAATGACACTAGTAGGTGTATCTTGAAGAAGTACAAGCTTCCGAATTTTTACTAAAGAAAACAAGGAAAGAGAACAGTTCGCTTTTTGGATTTCAGCACGAATGCACTTTGCTGGTGTCTTACTGTCCGAAGAAAAATAAAACTGTATTAATTGCATCAAGTATGCACCACGACGAAGCTATTGATCCGGAAATGAATGAAATGGCAAAACCAGAAATGATTAACTTCTACAATAGAACAAAAATAGGCGTAGATTTAGTAGATTAAATCTGCCAATAATAATGTTGCAAGGAATTCTGCACGATGGCCGATGGTAATTTTCTATGACTTATTGAACATCTCTGCAATAAACGCATTTTGTGTTTACAAGGTAAATAACTCTGAGAAAATAACTAAAAGGCGAAAATTTATTGAAGCTTTTGCATGGGAATTAATACGACCATAAATAGAATTTAGATTCACGGTAAAAGAATTACCTGTGAGCTTAGAAGACGTGCAAGTGTATTCTCTTAGATGTTCCAAAAGTTCAGTAGCCCATCGAAAAACCTAAGCGAGAAAATTATGTCGGACGTTATAGCATATGCCTAAGAAGTCTAAAAATAAATCTTCCAGGCAAGATTGCTGCAAATACCACCAGCTGGCATGTAAAGAACACATAGCTGACATCTGTGAATTGTGTTTGAATAACTAAAATTCCAAAACCTTGTGCAATAGAATACTCTATTTTGTTAAATAAAAATGATATTTGCAAGTATTATCTGTCTATATAAATTTAATACTCAAAAATTTAATTTTTGTTTACTTTGTTGTTTCTATTTTAGTTTTGCCTCTACACGTAAAATGATCATTAAAAAATAAAAACAAATTTTCATTGCTCCTAACACAACTGCTAGATACGTAATTATATTTTCTTAAATTCTATTATTACTGCTTAAAATACTTTAAAGGAATGCAACAGGTTTTATTGAAGAATTTTTATTTTTATTAATTTTAAACAGTAATAAATCTTGGTCTACGAATGTATACCACGCGCCTAAACACGTTAGTAAATGTCACGCGCCTAACGAAGGGTTAAACATAAACTTTTAGAATATTACCAAATACTTAATAATTTAATACCTTAAATGGCTTATTCCCAGTTTTAATTTTTATACAATCTATTCAATAAAATAAGACATGTTTCTACTTTTGAAATGAACTAAATTAAATGCAACAAATAATTCATTTAGCTGATTTTGTAACAAACCATTTCAAAGCTGGGTGCGATCGGAAAAAATCAAGGTAGTCTTATACACTGATCGCAGTTCTTTTGGCAGTTATGTTCATATGAATACGTACGATATAATTACTTTTTGGTTCGTCTATAATTTAAAATTACTTGCAATTATGGCTAAGTTAAAATTTTAAAACAAGAATTGTTGGTTTAGGCCCTATTTTCAGTGAATTTTATAAAAAAACAATTTAAGATTGTTTACAATGAATGAAAATAAACTATGAATAACAGGAAAAATCAATGAACTGCAATTATATTCGAAAATGAATCGTGATCAGACGCTTACCAAAATCAAATATGTTTAATAATTAAACCAACCCGTGTGTGCATTTTAGTAAACCACACGCTCCACTATTTCCAATTGGACGAACTGCACATAGATTAATTAGTTTGAAAAAAATTCCACGATGACCCTTAATTTCAACACAACCTCACCATTATGTCTACTTCGCTCTCTCTTTGATAAATCTTGAGTGCGCTACAGTATGTTGGTGTAAACTAATTTTTAACAATGTTCTTAATGACAAGTATTAAACTAATTACGATTACCAATACCATTGCCAATCAATGATCAACTAAAAAACCAAGTAAATAAAACAAAAGCACACAAAAACTATACAGGCAATTATAATTCAATTAAATAAAATCGGAGATTACGGAAATAAACATCACCAATAGCAACTGAAAAAGCTGAAGGATAAATAGAATTCATATTTTTTGTACAGTTATAACGTACCTCTAGTAATTACCGTAATAATTTAACCTTACAAATCGAAGAGTAAGCTACGGCTTACAAAAAATTTCTATTGAATCAACCTATTTATTGGCCCTTGCTATGACGGTCTAGTTCTTTAATTTTGTCTTAGTAAAATATACACATTAAATTTAACGACTAAAAGTAAATCGGAGATGTATAAACAAACCTGAAAATAGGAACTGCATGCAGATAAAACCACCTTATGGGCTTGGATATATTTGCCCTCGGCAGCTAGAGTGATATCCACTAAAGTCTCATTGCATAATAAATTAGAAAAAGCGGCGATAAAATTCGGCTGATGATTATTCCACCGTAAACAATAATGTTCATTGGACATTTCTGTTTATCAAACAATACTGAAGTGCAATTAATTTTTCTAAATGAAAAACACGTAAATACTATTTTTCATTTAACTAATAAAATTATTGCTTGCGAAATTTCCAAACCAAAATGTTCAATAAAATGTTAACGAAACCTGATTAATATACACTACAACAAAATCGTATCTGTACACACAAGTAGTAACGGTTAAGTTAAAATATTAAAAATATAAATATATGTATATATAAATATGTGGTGTTCAAACTTATAATTACGTCAACAAACAGAATTAATTCCAACACAAGTTAAATTTAATAATATACCACTTTATCAAAATACGCCATTTCGAAAAACACTTCAATGACGTCATTCGACACATAGAATAAATTTTTACCGAATTAATAATCAACATGAAAAATTGATTATTAATAGAAATCAATTTAATTACTTCTGTAACTTAAATATAATGTTTATATATACATATATATATATATTATTTTTTTAAATTTGAAATATATATTTCCTAAATGTAACATAAGAATAATTATTAAATAATAAATTTTTTAAATTTAATAAATATGTAGGAGTAAGTTTTTTTGCCTCATTGTTTGTAATTAGATCAATTTTATAATATTTCTAACACTTATTTTGTGTATACGTTTTACGGGAAATGCATGAAAACTGTTATACAAAATGGCTGGCCAATATACATAATTAAAAATTTACTGGTATGAACATGACGTGCCTTTCAAGAACACATGTATGCAAGTACAAAAATACTCAAAAAGCTTCGAAAAGTTTTTAAAAAGAATCGATATATATTTGGTAGTATTCATTACTTTAAATTTAAAATTTATTGAAAAATTAGTAAATATTTTATTTTCATTAATGGAAATACGTAATATTTTTTTTTCTTTATTTTTTAATAATAATAAATCATTTTCCTCCTATTTATTTACATTTTATGCATTATAATTTTTAATTTATTTAAAATCAAAATACGAGTAAATTTTTTTTCTACATTTTTAATGTAAGTAAATAAAAGAAGAAAAGTTTTTAACAATTTTATTAATAATTTTTTTATTAGTATATCATATTGAACAGATTTTAAACTTCTCTGTAAATTAACTTTCCATTAAAATGTAGGAAATATATGAACTTAACTTTGAAAATAATGTAACAAAACAAATTAATTTGATAACATTGTAAAACATAGTAAATGAAACCTCCCAGCTGTATATAACATTGTATATATTTTCGATTGTAACACTATTATTAAAAAAAAAAAAGAAATCAAGTTCACTTACATAAATTAGATACAAATAAGAAGTCTATAAACTAAATGAAGTTTATTGTTTTTACAGTAATAAAAATGATTGCTGCTACTACTCTCTACAATTATTAATATAAAAATTATATTTGTGCTTTACAGTAGACTCCCGATTATCCGTCTTTTTCGGTATCCAACCAACTTTCAGCCCTGATTAGGTTGAATAATTTGGCGGCTACTCTGATATCAAAAATATTTTGATTCTTCAATTAATTTTTATTTGTAGAGATCGTATAATGCCACCCAAGGCCGTGTCCACGGGGTAGGTTTTGGGGGTTTAACCCCCCCCCCATGAGAACTGAAATAGCTTAGATACTTCATTAATATTTTATGCAAAATTTTTTGTTACGAGTATAATCAATAACATATGTAATTTTTATTCATGTTTATACAGTATTTCGTTTATTTAAATTATTAATATATAAATCAAAATGATGGAAATTATTAATAGCATGAATAATAGTGAAAAATGTATTTTTATTTATAAAATAAATATGCGACGGTTAGCTTAAATTGTAAATTGTCTTTAAGAGAATTTTAATTGTAATTTATCATCCAATTTTGAAATTTATAAGTCATACTGTCAATGAATTATTGATTTTTATTTGATGTTTTTGTCGTTTCTGAACCATCTTATTAGGATTTCATACATTATCTATGTACGGAAATCTAAAAAACCGACGTAAACCTAAAACACGCTATTACTATTGTTGGGTATTCACTATTATAAGAGACGGTTCTAGACATATATTTTTCCAAGCAACAATTACGAGTCATGTGATGCTAGACGCGTGTATAAGACACATAAGGTATTCGCATAAATAAAAGTATACCCTGGACAAAATTTTTCTACACATTAAATCAAGAAGTACGCGCGATCGGTATTTTTTTTATGAGTATTTAAATTGTCGATTAGATATCGCTTCATCAAAAGCCCAGACAAACTGCTTCACATGATGAACACATATTCAACAACCCATGCGGATGTGTGTGTGTCTGACATTAACAGTAATGAACTACATATAAGAGACAGACCAGGCGACCGAGCCGATAATTCGGAATCACTTAATAAGCAGAACACTAAATTATATTTATATGCTTGTCTACTTAATATTTTTTTACAAATTGCTTCGTTTTCTCTATCGGTGGATTCTATCTTCTCTCAGTCCTCCCAGAATACCTAGATAACCCGGAAGATACGCTACTGTTTTTAAGGAATTAATGTTTTATTGTGCACTAATTGAAAAGGAAATACATAAATATAAATAGTAATAATTCCATACTTTCTTTTATCGCAATCAAGAAAACAATGAAATTAGTATATTTTTTTTGGATTGTGGTATCAAAATACTGATAACTAATAAATAACCAAAATAACAAAAAAATGTTATCATTATAACGAACATAAATGATGCACAACACAACTTTTTTATGTTCATTAAATTTACAGTTTAATTTACTGTTATATTATAAAGTACTACAAACATATGTAAGGAAGAAATAACGATAAGTTTTATTGAAAAAATAATTGTAATTAAAAGTGTACAATTTGAAATTAAAAATTAATAGTTCAAGAATATATTTTAAATAAATTTAACTATAATTTCCTGTAACTTTTTTTTAAAGAACTTTTTTTAAAAATAATAGTAGGGAAGCTAGGATATATTAATTTTCACAGAGATAAAAAATGTCTATTCTTGTTTTGTAAATGTTATTTAAGGGAAAGGAGTTTTTAAATACAGTTCATAAAAATTATGATTATAATAACTTTATGTATAGCAATTAGTTTTCAATAATATATTTAATTAATACTTTCTTCACACAAGAATATATAAATTAAAAATAAAACTTTATCTAAAATATCAGAAAAATCGGTTGATGTTATATTTCATTATTTTAAGAACTTATTAGTAAATGTGAATGAATACATTTAAATTTTAATGGACAGATATGTGAAAATAAATCTAAAATCTTAATAAGATAATTTTAAAAAACAGAAAAATTTTTACATACACAAAATGTACACATAAAAAAACAAATAAGAATAATAAAAAATCTTTAAACAATATTAATTTTCATTAAGATATTTAAAATTAGTTCTTAAAAGATGAATATCGTTAATTATGTCACTATGTAACGAATTACGTAAAGGATCTAAAATGAACCTCAACTGAGAAAATAATCTTTCCACTGTTACTTGTGTCCCTGGTACAGAAAATATAATTTCAGCCACAGAATATAGTTTTGGATATATATTCTTATTAATTTTCCAAAACTCAATAATATTTTCACTTGATTTTAATCTGGGATGATTAAATGATCGGCAGACTACTTCTATATCATTTTTATTTTTATTTTGTAGTAATTTTATTTTGTGCTTTTCAGAAAACATTTTTTCATATTTTGCTTCATTAGGATCATCCACTGATTCTGATGATTCTGAGCAATCAGACAAAATATTTCCAGCATTAAATTCTGATTTTTCTAAACCTATAAAATTAACAAATTGAATTTAACTTTTAATAAGTAAAATATGAAGTTCATCATTAAATTTGTACAAAAAAAAATAAATTATTTTGCGTTACTGAAGCAGATTAATTAACCTTTTATTTTATTGTATAGCTGTACAATATGTCTTATAGCTTTCTCCTTTTCCAATTCGGTCAATTCAAACGAAAATCTGAGGTCTAAAAATAAAGCTCCTAACATATAACTTTGTTATTAAATATTTGTTGCCGTCTTCTATTAAAACTATCGATCAGCATTTGTGAAAAAGATAGTCCTAAAATATAAAAAAATCATGTTCGATTTATTTAATAAACACATATAAGCATTATTTAATTTTGCTTTAGTAAGTTCTTAGGTAAATTTTATATGAACTAAGCGAGATACATAACTTACATAAAATCAGTGATTTAATTAACGGAAGTACAAGCCCTTAAGAATTTGAATGCACATCATGAAAATTTAGAGAAATTATATTTATACAAATAAAAAAAAAAAAAAAGAATAAAGAATTTCTACAGAAAATTATATTTTACGTCATTTATTATATTGTTTATTCATTTTTATTAACAACAATATCTCTTAATATGTTGGTAATAAAATTTTATGATTATCTCCTTTTTTTTTTCGAAGTAAGCTACATCTTTTGAAAAAATGATGGAACACAAAAATGCCTCTTCTACTATAATATAGCCTTTGAAACAAGAAAAAAAAGGTATGTGTACATGATTATATTTATTTTAGGTTATATAGTTTTACTAATAATAAATTCAGTTCTTGTAATTAATTGAAGAATATATTAAATTCATTTTTAGTTATAATCAGTTTTATATATATTTTTTTGTTATTTGTAAAAACGGCCCTATAAAATACATGCACATTTTTGATACATTATTTCTTACCAATCGAAGAGGTCTCCATATGGCATATATTAAATATTTTATAAATGTCTGTTAATGTAAGTTCTTCTTTTTGTAACTTAATTACAGCTTTTTACTTGGACTTAGGCATTCTAGCATCTCCGAAATTTTTGCCCATGTTTCTAGAGAAAGAAATAATTTCTCGTTATTAACCGACCATGCTTCGCAATTGGATTTAATTTCAGTTAAACTGAGTAGCATATCGTATGTTGAACTCCACCTAAATAATATACAAAAAAAATCAGTTTAAACATTTTGCGTAATACAAAACATTCTAAATAGTAAATATAATTTAAACAATACTTTACCTAGTTACGCAATCAGTAATAGGTTTTTCAGATTGTGTGATTTTATTAAAATCAAATTATTTTGGTTTCGTAATTCTTTGACCACGTTCCTGGCCATTTTAATTGCTGTGATATATGATTCGACTGTTTTGTCATTATAAATATTTCTTAATGTATCTAAGATACATAACTGCAAAGTATGTGCAGCACACCTTAAACCTAAAAAAAAATGAAAACAACATATATTTGTTCCAAATAAATGAAATATAAAAACACAAATATTTAAAATATAATTTTATAGAAGTATTTAGCCAGGGTCTGCAGAAGAATTTTTAGGAAGTTATGCTTTACACCTTCTATTCACTTTTATTTCTCGCTTTATTTTGTTATAATTTTTAATATATTTATGGCCAGAACTTCAGTAATATTTTTATTCACGGTAGCCACTCAAATATAATTTTTAAATTCCCGGTTTTCCTGGTCCAAATCCTTCTGATTTCCTGATTACTAGAATTGCACAAAAAGGGGAGTGGAATTTTTTTGTTACTATTGGTAATATTTGACTGCCGCAGCATATTTTATATGAATAAAACAGAACTTTGTAATTTATTTTGAGTGAAGTACATTAAAAAAACATTAATTTTTTGCTTCAAATGATTTTTTCTTATTAAAAATATCGGTTTTGGTTATTTTTACTTTTTTTTCCGGTTTTACGACAAAATTCCTGATTTATTTGCGGTTTCCCGATTTTCTCGGTTGGGTGGCACCATGTTATTTCTAAATCAATGAATAATTTTTAAAATTGATGAAACATTATCTTTTCAATTTAAGCCATTCTTAAATTTAAAAATCCAATATAAAAATATTTTATTTTTCTTGGACATCTTACATATACCTTTTTCTTTTCCTTTTAAAAAATAAACTAAAAAAATGTGTACAATTATTACTTACTTATTATAGAAATATCACTCCAGTTTTGTGTAATAATACTTTGTACTAAATTATCATTTTCACGTATATCTGGGTTATCGATATCTTCTTCCAAATTATCATGTTCTTCATTTATTAGTTTGACTGCTTTTAAAATATTCGCCCCGTTATCAGTTGTTATAGTATAAATATTATCTGATGTAATACGGAATTTTTCTAATTCGTTTAGGGTTATTCTTTTTAAGTTTTCCCCCGTATGTCGTCTCTGGAGTGACTAAATTAAAAACTTGTATTTTCCCAGAATTTAACAGTTGTATGTTTATTCTAATGAAACATCTTTCCAAGCGTGTTACACAGTCTACTTTTACAGATACGAGTTTGTGTTTTATTATTTTTTGAATAAAATTTTGTACATTTTCATTTCTTAATTTTATGTTATTTTTAATATTAGGAACATTAAATGCAATGCTGCAAGAATTTAAAATCGGACCAAACGCACGCTGAAACCCGGAATACGTCAAAAATGTAAATGGTCGACCATTAACAACAATCATTTCTACGATTCCATCAAGAACATTTTTCGGCTTTACGCTGGTAGTAACCATTTTTTTTTCTTGAAAGTATTGCGTTAATTTCGTTTGTGGTTCAATTAATTTTGATGAACTTGGTCGTTTTTTTGAAAGTGGATTCTCTTCTTCTTTTAAATATGTTTTATAAGTGACAGGATGAAATTTTTCGATGTGGTTTTTGAGATTTGATGCTTTACTTCCCTATAAAATGACATACACATATATCAAATTAATAAATTGTTTAAATTATATATTTTTGTAATAAATATAATGAACAGACCCGGGTCTAACAGGCGGAAAGAGCGATGGTGACAACTTCCTCCCCCAGGTGTATTAAAATTATATTAAAATCATTTTATTTCAGTTTAGTAACTAAACGAAGTGGTTTCTGAGGACATAGATATAATTCGATTAAAAAATATTAAATACGTTATTAGGGAAAAAATTTACCAACAAAAAGTAATAAATAAATTCAAAAAGGAAAAATTTGAGTGATTGTGCATGCTAAAATGGTTTTTCGATAAGTAGAGCGTTTATCAGGGGTAGATTAACCCTCCATTAGTCGCGCACAAAATAGTTTAATCGTTAGTCGCACGGATGACATATGTCATCCATTTTTAAAAATAGATTTGGATCTTCAAAATTTTACTCTATAAAAATTTTTTCTACAATATAATTAGTTTAGGCTGTATTCAAAGTGTTTATTATGTAAAATTTTAAATTATTAAAATATTCCTTAGAAGAAACAGTGTAGAAAAAAGTATAATCATAATTCTAACGTAATTTCATAACTTTTTTATATTTTATTTTATTAGGTCTTCTTACAACATTTTAATTTTTAATTAGTTGTTAAAGATGTATTTTGAGTTTTCATATAACTAACACAATACTACAAAGACTTATTATAAAATGAACTAGTTTTCTGAACAATTCAAACATATGTGTTTTAAGTGATCCGGACAAACCCAATTTTTACATTGTATGCACCAGTTTCGTGTGGTTTTGTTCCGTTTACGACCATAGATGTAGCATCTTCCGCGTGATGTGGAGGGTTCTTGAATTTCTGTCAAAGATTATTGTCCATAAACTAATAATTTTGCTCGTAGACGTAATTCTCTTGGAAGATTCTCAACATTTAACCGGCGCTGTATCTGAGGCTTTATTAGTAGCCAGCTTAATGTTTGAAGGAAATCAGCTCTGGATGTCTTTTCATTGGATACAATTTGATGATATTTATATACACAAAAAGCGTTAATAGCTGAAATATTCAATAAATTGTAAAACAGCACCATAAGCCATCTTCTAGTACATCGCGAAACATCATTATTTCGACACAACTGATCTAATAAATCCACTGCAATTTTAGTCATGTAAAATGTAACAATTTCAGGTTTTTTAGCACTACCGGTTGCTTCATCTATGGTGTTGTCGAAGTGCATTGAGGATAGTAACAAAACCACTTTATTTTTTTTTTGAGCAATAAGATACCAAAGTACAACAATCTTCTTGAAATCCAAATATCGAGGAGTTTTCTGTTCTAATTTTGCTTGGCAAAAACTCTTTAGGAATTTCACATCGGTTTTTACATACGGTTCCAACATAAGTCAGTTTCTTATCTTTTAGTATCTTCACTAATGACAAACTAGAGAATTCTGTTTGTTCCTTCAACTGGCTGAACCAGCCTGGTTACAATATCTTCAGCAGAATTGCCAACGTAATAATGTCCACTAGGCTGCTTACCAACATATGGCTCTAAACTTAGCGTGTAAGCTGTTTTTACATCAGATAAAGCAAACACCTTCAGTCCATATTTTGCTGGCTCGCTGGGTATACATTGTCGAAATGGACAGTTTCCATAAAATGCCAATAACTGTTCATCTACCGTTAAATACTCTGACGGAGTAAAGTATTTGCGAAAATTATTCACGAATAATTCGTGTATTTCTCTTATTGCAGCTAATTTATCTGTAGCTTTTCGGGAATCTCTGTCATGGATATTATCAAATCTTATACATCGCAGTAAAAATCTAAAGCGATTTTTACTCATGCATAAGTAACATGATTCTAACCCGCCACCTTTTGAATTATCCCATAATTTGTCTAATGCATTCCTTGAGCACCGCATGCTCCTAATTAGATACAATAATCCAACAAATGACCGGATTTCTATAACATCAGTAGGTCGAGCATCCCTTTCACATACAAACTTTGTACGTACATGGCCAATATAAATGTTAGTGCATTCAACGATTATGTTCAAAATATTTTCATCAAAATACAAATTGAATATTTTGATTTCGCTTTTGATGCGACAAGCTTTGTCTTTTGGCCCCGGTAAGTGAGTTATAATATTACAAGATCTAGTTTTAACATTCTGAGAAGATTTCGTTTTTCGCCATTTAGTAGACCTATCTTTTGAAAAATAATAATCACTAACCTCGGTATCTTCATTTCCACTAACACCATTATCAGCTTCCTGCTCTGAATCTGTATTATGGTCATTTTCACTAACATGATCTGTATTACTTTCATCAGAACTGAGTAATTCTTCATTATCAGATTGATTAGTCTCGGGTTCTTCAAACCATTCAAACCATTTATGTGGATCCCTACTATATTCTACTTTCCGTTTTTCATTTTCAGACGTATTATTTTTAAAACTTACACACAAGAGAATTTACAAAAGTTTCCAACAAAACTTGACACTGTACAAACGTCCGAAAAATTTACTCGAATGTAAGTGTTCAGATTACATAACAAAACGTTCACACATTATGACAACCGAAAACGAAATAAACGTATACAGAGAACAGAAAACGTCTTCCTCATTACGCGATAAATAACCGAAATAAGAAAGAAGTTATTAGTCAGCGCAAAAATTCAGTCTGGAAAAAAATACTTTGCTGGTTTCTCGCGCGGATGACAACCGTCATCCAAGCATGTTTAATGCACTTTATTAAAAGTATACACACTACGATGATTTAACTGATTATTGTAATGTGTTTATTAAGGTTTACATAGAAGATACATATACGGGTAATGTTAAATTTTCGATATATTAAAAGTTATAGTTAAAAAAAAAAGCAGTGGATGACATATGTCATGCGCGCGACTAATGGAGGGTTAAAGATTTAAAGCAAAAGAAGTCTGTTTGAGTTTTGTTGCCGAGCGTGAGTGTTTCTCAAAGTGGTGTACTACCAACAGGGCGCGTATTGACACTTGACGCATTTTTCAATATTGCGGAAAAAAAATCATATTGCCACCCTCTCTTGTTATTCCTCTCCTTCTCGGAAGCAGTAACCTCGGTTTTGTTTCATCTCTATACGTTCATCCCTTCTTTTTTTACGATCTGTTCTGATCCAGACGGGCCATGTGGTTTCAACACAGCGAGTGTTTTAACTGATACGCGATGGACTAAAGTTTAATCTGAGGTCCCCAGATTTCCTGACATCCGTGCGTTTCGGTTGCTTTACGAACGGACTTCTTTAGGTTGACAGACTGTACATTTACTTGAAAAATTTCTAACATTTTAAAAAATTAATTTTACAAAAATTGAAGTATGGGCTTTTAAAAAGTTTCGATTCATGTAAGAAGAAAATTGTATTTATATCTTATGCAATATGAAACAGTTTATTTAAAATCGCATATGATAAATCTTTGTAACTTATCTATATAAAAATTTTATACGTATTTAAAAACCTTGAGCCTTCAATATTTCATAAAAGAGCGCACAGTTTTATGAGTAATAAAAGAAAAATTAACCTTAATTTTGGTGGTACATTTAATACTGGAATCCGGGCTGTCTAATTTATTATATTGGCATTCACTTATGCCATCAATGAATATAAAATATTTTCGTACTTCTGAGGTCCGTGTTCGTGGCATGATTACAGAAAAAGTAAATAAATAACGGTGTATTTATTTTTTTTACTAAATTACACGTTTGTGGGGTAAAACGAAAGATCCTTTATGCTATTAATAAAATTGTTTTTTTCGTAAACACGTCAATCTTATGTAAAAACTAAAAAGTTCCACACACAAACTCAGTGTGATACAGACACTAGGAGATCCCAGATACGATAGACAAAAAATCTGAAAGTTCCACTACTTTTCCTTTCATGTGTTAAAATTTGCAAAACAGTGACATTACAAATTTACTCTTTTTTTTTTGCAAAAAAAACGTGTAGAAATAAATTTGGTAGTGTTGAAATATTATCAAATAACGTTAAATAAGACAAAAAGAGAAAGGAGAGAATAGCACCGAATTATTTTCTTTCAAATGATTTTAATTAGCTTCTATTGAAATTCATTTTCCATAAGCCGAAAGCCGAAAGCTTAAGCTATATTCCAAATTTGAACGGCCAAAAGCCGAAAGCCTAAGCCATTTTCCAAATTTAAACAGCCAAAAGCCGAAAGCTTAAGTTGTATTTTTCAAGGACGTAAACAGTATTAAGTTTAAGCCATATTATTATTCGGCTTTCAAGCTCTGCTTACAATACATATTATTTTTATGGTTGGTTAGTAAAAGTGCAATTTATTTTTACTATACTAACAAAACAACATTTTGCATTAAACCCCCTTTTTGATCCTGAACCTTTACAGATGGAGACTAAAAACCAACAGCTTCGTCACATGACAAAAATTATGAACAAACTAACACTAAATTACATGAAAGTCTTAAATTCTGACCGATTGGAATGAACCTATGTCATAGAAATTGGTAGTTTTATTGAAATTCTGCTGGGCCCTGAAGCCAAACTGTTTAAAATCAAATATCGTTTTATCAACATTAGAAACTATTTAATGTATATTGAATCGTTTTAATTTACACGTACTGCATTGTTTTGCATTTAGTTCGTTTATTTACCGTTTAAATTTATTTCTGTATCAAAAATCAGTGTTCCATTTATACTGAAAGCCGTCACAAGTTTTTACATAGCAGACATTTTATTACAAATACTGAAAACGCTTGATAACTGATAATTTTTACTTGAAATATTATTTAGAGTGAAAAATTTCATTACAAAACCAAGAACAAAATAAAATTAGCAATGAATTGTGTTTTTATTTTTTAAACAATGTACCAACCGTTTTGATAAACCAATCTAGTGCTTAAAAATTATTTTCTTGAAACTAAATTTATGAGACATTTCTTCATTTTTCACATTGAATGTTTTTGGAGCAGAGCTCAGGAGAAATTTTGTACCACATTCTTCTGCACAATTTTTTCATCAGAAAAGAAGGGATATAGAAAATAACAAAACTGCGATGAATTTTATGTAAAAAATTTATTTTAAAATTAGGAAATATGATTTCATCACAATTTGCCTATCTATTGCAAATTATATTTTAATTCGAAAACCACTAAATCAGTAACAAATCATACACAGCTTATATAAATTAACTTCAATTTCATTTTAACACTACAGGTTATACCAGTTATAATTTAGAAATCAGAAATCGTTTCAAATATAGTAAACCTTAAAATTCACAAGGGATACATCCCGAAATATGTTTTTGAATGTTCAATATACTTTTCTGTATGTTATAATGTAGGGATAGGGCAACAAAAAATTCTTTTTTTTACCCAACATTATAAGAACTTAAGGTTAGTTAAAAAAAAAATTGACTGAGTTTTCTTTTACAATACGAATGACAAATTGACTAAAAATATGCACAAGATTAAATTTTAAATAATCATATTAACCTAGTTGGAAAATATTAGGCTGACACTTTTTTATGCCGCTGCTGCAAAAAAAGCTTAAACAACGATGAAATATTTCATTATATAATAATAAGTGAATTGAAATTTTAAACAAGTATTTTAGTTTTACTTGTTATTGCAATCTGAAAATAAAAAGCACTGAAATTTAATCTACATTTCACTGAATGAAGCATGTGCACTTTTACAATTTTAATATTTTTATTTTGAAAAAATTACCCGTGTACTTTGTACAACAGAAGTAACACTTTTTTTTCATATTTGGATTGCATCTTTTGCTAAAGCACAATAATGCACAAACCGTTTGTGCCAAAAATTTCATTTTTTAATATGACGATACATAATGCAATAAAAGTGATGAAAAATGATACTTAACATGTACAAATAAATTATAATGGAATATTTATGTATATTTGCAAACCTGTAATTGCCTTGACACGAAATAAAATTATAAAGTGAAGTTCATTGTGCTAAGCAATAATACATGATTCATTAATCAATTTAAAAAGCATATTCATACAATACTATATGCAATAAGTTGAATAGAATAAAAACAAATATTTTTCTTTTTACATATTTTCCATTTCTTTAGATCTAAATTTACAAAATATAAATCAATTTTATATCTGCATACATAAACTTAAAACTTCTAATTTTATAATTCTCAATTTCCTGTTTAATCTTTAGCTTGAAAGTTAATTGCAAAATTGCAAAGTGTGTACTGTAGGTGGTGTTAAGCTAGAATTATAAAAAACATTTAGTTTATTATCGGTATTTCTAAACTTCCAATGTTCCTTTCATCAATTTTATAATTGTAAAATTTTGCTTTTTTAATAAAGACGAGATGTTTAATTGAAGAAAATTTACTTTCAATCACATTAATACAAAATTTTAAACACAACAAATTGAAGTATATGACAAAAAAAAAATAAAATAAATAACAAAACAAGAAATAATACTTTGTTTTATGCCATACTGAAAAAATATAAAGGCAATAAAATCGGTTGCTCACAGAAATATCAATTTTAGATGATATATTATAAACTGTATTATGTTATTATATAATTAGGTGCAGTAAATTAGAACTCTATATTGACAATTTGACAAAATTTTATAGAATGCGATTGTATCATTTTTGTTTATCAATTAATATATCACATGCCCAAGATAAAAAATATTTTTTTCAAAACATTCAAACTTTTGGTGTCTCAAAGGCCAGAATACAAAGTTATAATTTCGGTTATATTTCTCCCATAAAGTGGTCCCTTATGCATATGTTTGAGTTACATTTTAGTTTTCTCTATTTCTTTACTCTAGCTATTATTAACTTAAACATATTTTTTTTTTTGCTGTTTTTGGGCCCAAAGGAGAGGTCTACATAATTTTTTAACTGAAATTTTTTCATTTATGGAAAATTTATTCAGATATTATTTTGTTTCATTAATCTTTGTAGTGTTAATTCATACATTATTTTTATGCTGTGTTTTAACATCGCCAAGATTAATGAAACAAAAACAGAGGTAGTCCTAATAAATATATTAAGATCATAATTAAAGGTAATAAAAATAAATATTACATGTGTTTTCTGTGCTCATTGTAAATTTTTTTGTCCAATTCCATCCATATTCTGTAATATAGTTTTTAACTTGTAATACTTTGAAGTACATTTATAAATGAATGTTAATACTACAAACTTACAAGTAAAATCTTGACAGGGATATTTCTGATCATCTTGCTACACTTATAAGCTAGTTATAATGAAATTATAAAAATTAAGTATCAAAGTTGTAACAAAATGAATAACTTTTTACACAAGCCGACACGGCCGAGACCATGTGGGGTTGGGGGGGGTTAACCACCCCATGAGAACTGAAATAGTTATTATAAATATACAAACATCTGAAAAAAATCAAAAACTTAAAATAAATATTGATGATTTTTTAGGGTGTTCTTACCTTTAAAAGAAAAGAAAAAAAATATGCTCCATTTTTAATTACTTCATTAATATTTTATACAAAATTTATTATTACAATTATAATCGATAACATATGTAATTTTTATTAATGTTTAAATTCATTTATGTAAATTATTAATATATAAATCAAAATGATGGGAATTATTAATAGTATGAATTGTATTGTTATTTATAAAATAAATTTGTGAAAAAAATGTTCACCCCTCCCCCCATTCAAAATTCTGGGCACGGGCCTGCAAGCCGATGTTCAAACTGTAATCATTATTAGTGGTAATAATGTAATAAAGGAGTAACAAATGGAATGTAAAATACACACAGTAGTGTATTATAATGTAAAATAATATATTGAAAAGAATTGCTAACTTCTTTTGTTTGTTGTTCCTGATAATGAATTTGGTTATTTTTGGCACCTTCTCTGCACAATGAGCATTAGACTTTTTAATACTTAATTTCTTTGGAAGGGAAAGAGAGAAAAAAGACCAGAAAAGATGAAAACTCACGATTCTGTGGACTTTCATGTAAAACGTTAGATGCATGGCGAACCATCTACACTAGCTCCAATGGAGAAATATAGTGTATGCAAACAATGAAACCCTCAAAATGTTACATTAAATAGAGTATATCTTTATTCATTAAATGATTATAATACCTGACGACCAGACTTTCTTACATCCATTTTCTAGATTCCATGTTGAACACACAGAATAAAAACAAATATATTTTTTTCAAGATTCATTCTCCATTCATTTAATCCTAAATTTAACAAATACAGTTTGATGTTAAATATGCAGAAATTTTAAACTTTTGATAAATTCTAATTTCCTAGTAATCTGTAACTCATAATTTGTACTTTAATATTACACATGAATCTAATAATGAGTTATTAGTAACTGCAAGTATTATTATTTATCTATAAATATTAGTTCATTTAATTATAAATGTAATGCAATATATTGTGAATACATTTGAGTTCAATCTATAATTTTCAGTTATTTATTTAACATCACATTTGTAGTGTTTCCTCTTCAGCTTTCCAGTTATGAACTTTATTTAAATGTTGAATGAAATTACTTTTGTGATAAAAACATTCTTTACAATCCGAGCATAATTGTTTGGAACAGTTTGTACCACACAAATCTTGAATTTGTCTGATTAAAGAAAATTTACTTCTGTAGCTTGTTCCACACAAAATAACAGTACATTTTATAAAAAAAAGGGAGAAACAAATGAGAAAAAAATTTAGAAATATAAAAATAAATTATAAATGATCAGAAATTGCAAAATAATTACAAAATATAAATGATATGAACAGATGAAAATAAGCAAGTAACAAGAAAGGTAATTTAATAAAAACTTATAACATATTATAACAAAATAATGAGTAATTAAAATATGAGATTTAATATAAATAGCTAATCCATAAATAAAAACTGTAAAACATGTGAAATTGAACAATAATAACTACAAACATACAAAAAATATTTTATGGAAAGTGTTCTGTCTTGTACAATAGTAAGATAATTTAAATCAACGTTATTATAATTGCTAATAAGCACATTCAAATAATGTGTACAAATTATGGAAAAATGGAGAACAAACGAAACATTTGTTTAATTCATAAAAAATCTTGTTGTAAACCGTTTTAGTTGAAACATGAAGAAACAAATTTTTAATTAAACAGTTCTTTTTAAACTTTCTGATAAACAATTGTATTTGTTAAGAAGTACATATTTTTTACACCTGTTTATTTTCAAGAGTATCTTATAAAATGACATGTAGAAAATATCAGATTTAACATTACATAGGTTTAATGCTAATTTTACATTATTTAAATTAAGTTTAATATAATATTATATCTAATATCTTTTAATAAGCAATAATTGTATATATATATATATATATATATATATATATATAAATTTATTTCACATATCTCAGAAATGGTTTTGATGATTTGGATGAAATTTGCACATTAGAGGTATTTTGGGCCAATAAATAAATCTGTCAGGTCTAATCCATAGCAAAATTCGGTTTTGTGAGTTTTAAATGAATTTTAATGTTTTCAGTATGATATAAATCAGGGTTGGTGGCACAATCTTTTGACAATGATCTAATAGATAATTTGTTCTGCCTGTAGTATTATTTTTTGATTTTTGAACGTCATTGATTATCAGCTCTGGTAGTGTCTTTGTGTATGAGCCAGTGGCGTCAATACTGGTAGTGCAAAGCAATAAAACATATGGTAGGCAAAATAGGCGAGCGGGTAATTCCAGATACTTGGAAATGGTGTGGAATAAATAGGCAAATAAATCACTAGTCTTGGTTCTCAGCCGATCAGCGGGCAGTCACATAATGGCGATTTGAAAATCATATGCTACGCATGCAGTGAAAATATATATATGTATATATAACAAAAAAAAAAAAAAATAAACAAATTGAAAATATTGTAATGAACAGTTTGCTTTTTATTTTTTTGCATTCATTTTATATTTAAATTTAAAAAAGCTACTTTTTAATAGCTACTAAACAAAAAAATAAAAAGAAAATTGGTTAATAAACAAAGGAGGACTTTGCCTATTTATATACAGATATTAAATGTTTTGTGTATTTATATATTTCTTTGTGAAAGTGAATTATTGAGAATATGTTATGCACATTTTAAAAAGTCTCTTATGTGCAGTATACCCTTATTACATTTTGCAATGATTTAGTCGGAAATTTTTTCCAATTGGTTGGAAAACAGCTGATCACAGATAAAATTACAAGACGCTTTTTATTTGTTTTTATAACAAATAAATGGATAGATAAAGCTGACGACCTTATGTACCTGTTGTAAATAAAATAATAAAAAAAAATATATATACTTATAAGTAAAATTCAAATTAAAAAAAAATAAAACTGAAATAATTATACTCAAATAGTTTTCACACGATGTATTTAAAAGTAATCAATCTTAAAAATATTTTGTAAAGACTCTTGATGCGCGCCCGGGTCACAAAACAAAATACTGATACGGAGAAACAAAAAAAGAACTAATGAAAACAAGAACAAATATTACCAATACGAATTTAACCAGACGTTAAATGTGTGGGGTTATGTACTTGTCTATTACCAGCAATAACTTTGTACGGTGTAACTAAATTTTCTTATCGTTATTTTAATATATACCGTACTGTTGAATGCTCGTCTGGATTAGATTCCGGAAGGACTAATTGTGTATGGGTAACTTTGATGCATCTATGTGATCTCATTGGCATGTTCTAACGTTGGTGTATTAATCACATAGTGAGACTATCGATTCTTACTTACTATTTTAATCGTTACAATAGCCTTTATAAGACTAGTTATTTGCCTTTATTTGAAGTCTATATTAGTCTCGCAGGCAGTTTTTTCAGCTTTCAGTGATACCAACAGTATATTCCAGTTTGAATTGTGTATTTTTGCTGCTGCTTGGATGATTAGAATATTGTTTTGTTATATTTCAACTTAGCATAAAGCATTAATATTTTTTGGTATCAATGAGTTGTTTTTTGCACCTCGTAATGTAGTAATGTAGTATTGGATAATAAATGAATAAATTAGCCATTGAGCAAGGATATGCTATAATAATATTAATAATAAACAAAAAAAAAAAAAAAAAAAGAGTAAGGTTCTATTAAATTTATTTACATTAAATGTACATTGTTTGAGAAAGCGTTTTGAAGAGTTTCTAATTTTCCTAAGCGGTGTAACTAAATTCTACGACATTATAGTTTTAACAGAAATTTGGATCTGTGATGATAAAAATAAACGATATTCCATTCCTGGGTACAAGTCGGTATTTTAGTGCAGGGAAGTGAAGCGTTTTGGAGGAATTGCTGTTTTTATAAAGGAATCAATTAAATTTGTTACTGCTGATATAAAAATATCTTCCGGCAATATCATTTTTTTAAATATGTATACCATTATGTAACAATAAATTTCTCACTGTCTGAGAGATATCTCCCGTTGTAATCCTTCAGATGAAAATTTACGACAAATCTTTAAAACTGTCTCAAAAAAAAAAACTCCAAAAGGCAGTAAGGAGAGCTAAGTTTGATTATTACAACAATATTCTAGATAAATATTAAAGCAAGCAAAAATAGTATTGGGCAATTACAAATAAAACTATCGGAAAATACGTCTATAGATTAAAACAAATAAATATAAATAATAATTTATTATCAGTGCAATGAGGACATAGTAGCAAATTACTTTAATATTTACTTTAGATTGCGTATGTAACATTGTAAGCAGCGATAAATTCTGTAGCAGTACGACAGTGGTGAATAGAATTATTGGGACAGCTTTTAAAAATCCCTTTGCGTTTACAACATTTTCTTATGATGATGTAAGGAATGCAGCTCTATCCATACCGAATAAATCATCATTTGAATTGGATAAAATTTCAATTGAACTAGTAAAAAGGAAAACTTAAACTTTTTTGTACGACCGTTAATGTTTGTATTTAACGAATCTGTTTTTGCGGGAGCGTTTCCTGAAATTTTTAAATTGGGGGTTATTGTACCGGTTTATAAAAGTGGTGAAAAATCATTTGTTTCTAATTACAGGTCCATATGCATTTTTCCCACTCTATCAAAAGTTTTCGAGAAATGTTTTAAAATAAAGGTGATGAATTATCTGTAACAGTGAATAATTATTTCAGTAAAAACCAATACGGGTTTTTAATAGACCGTGGAATGGATGCTGCTTTATTTGAACATGTATCTCATATTACAGAAAACTTAAGATGCACTGCTGCCATTTATTTTGACATAAAAAAGGCATTTGTATCCTGTAAATCATGAACTGTTAATTCTTAAATTGGAAAATTCAGGTTTTTGAGGGTTTATATTAAATTGGTTAAAATTTTAATTAGTGGGTAGGAGATACGTTACTAAAATTAACAATGTATGTAGCAATGAAGTAGTCCAGAACTTCGGGGTGCCGCAAGGAAGCATTTTGGGTCCTTTCCTATTTTTGATTTATATAAATGAATTATGCAATCCGAACGCCCTAGGTAAATTAATAGTATACGCTTATGATACGGTTTTATTAATTAATTCTCTTTATTCAGATATCCTGCAAAATCTTGTTCAATCGGGAATTGATTCTGTAATTGATTGGTTAAACTGTAATAGATTAATTGTAAATTTATCAAAGACTAAAAATATATGTTGTATAGTTCTCATAATTACTTGTCCGGTGAAAGTATAAATCTCAAAATTGCAAGTAATCTGGAAATCGATAGAGTGTTGGATATTAAATATTTAGGTATAAAATTTGTCAGTAAGTTAAGTTGGGTTTTGCATCCGTTATTTATGGTTGGTAAAATAAGGAAGTTAAATTTTTTATTCCATTATTTGTTGCAATATTTTCCGCCCTATCATTTATGTAGAATTTACTTTGCGTTATATCAACCGGTCATTTCAGATGGTACCATTTTTTTGTGTGTGTTTGTGTTTGTGTTTGGGGGGGGGGGGGTATTAAATGTCATTTAAAACCCTTAAAAACTTTACAGGAGGCAATTCTAAAAATTATAAATCGCGGTATGAAAAATACTTCACTTACTCCATTACTGAAGTTGAATGATATATATATATATATATATATATATATATATATATATATATATATATATATATAAAAGACAATTACTTATGTACGTGATTGCAAATAGGAGCAAATTTAAGATTGCTTTTAAATCTGGTTTAACTAGGTCTGCTAAAGATAATTACGACCAGATTCCCAGATATTATAAATTTCATAATTCAAATACAGTATGCTGGAGCTGTTATGTATAACTTTTTACCGGCAGATGTAAACACTTTACTAAATAATCCCAAACACCGGCGTAAATTATTGACCTTAGACTTATGTTCTAGTACTTGATAAATAAATAAATAAATTAAATAGAAAAAAAAAAAATAAATAAATAAAACTAGGAAAACTGAACTGTTCCAATACTTTACTTGTTGCAGTATGTGTGGATGTGTGTGTGTGTGTGCTTAAAATACTTTCGCGACTTTTGGTATGAATGTACATATGATAGGATATTATTGTGGCTGAATGTATGTATGAAATGTAAAATATGACGATTCAATGAATGGTGGTATAGGTGGCTGTGCATATTGTTTTTACAGTTATTTTTAAAGTTGTTTCTTTTTATTTGATAGGTTAAGTGCTTGATTTAAATATACCAAAGATAAAACTTTCTTTTTTTTTATAACATTCTCTTGTTGTGCGCATCTATTGTACGCTACTGCTCGCGCTTTTTTGCTCACGTGTGGAATTTTATAATAAAAATATTTGATATTTGATTTGATTTGAAAAGAGACACTGAAAAATGGTCGTAAAAAGACGAGCGATAGAAAAAAAAGGTGGGTTAGACACTCTTGGAAGGGCGCTTAGAATCGTGAATTTAAAATTCTCAATACAGTAAATCCGATAGCACTGATGAAGGCAAAAATCACCGACGGAAACAAGCAGAATATATTAGTAAAAGAGAAAAAAGTAATTTTCAGAAAAGGGTTCGATGAAGACAAAGAAGAAAATATCAGTGTGCAGAATTTTCAAAAAACAATGCACAGTGATTGCTCAAGTTTGGGAAGGTAAAAAAAGCAAAATAAGGCAAACAGAATACAGTAGCACAATTATTCTGAGATTTAGAAGCACCTGTCGGAACGATCGAAGATTTTCAATGAAGTTTACTGGATTTATATCCGAAGGGGCGAATGATGAAATTCGTGTTTATTGCTTTGCCAATGCCAATGACAGCTGCCAACGTGTAGGCCCGCAATTTAATAATAGATTAAAAAAAAATTGTGTGAAAACATCGCGAGAACTATGCCGAATGATAATAAACAAGTCGGGTTTTGTTCTAAAGCGATAACAATAATGATTTGTGCGTAAATTCGTAAATATTGGCGCCCGGAAACTAAATACATGAACACGAAATCATTTAGACGTAGTGAAGAAGTGGTTTGCGATAAAGGGGCGAGAAAGGAATAACGCGCCGTTTATTATTATTGTTTCTCAAACAAAAACCAACGAAAGAAAAAAGAAACGGCTGGTGACAGAAAAACGCCACGTGGTGGTCAAATACGTGAGTCCAGTGACAAACGAGAAATAATTAGTAAACAACAACACGTGTTGCAGAAATCGAACATATGCATCATAACCGATTCTTTCTAAATGATTTCTCCTGCCACCTGGATAGTCGAAATGGTTTTGTTTTTCTTTTATAATGAACGCGTTTCATTCGAAAGATAAAACGACAACGCAGATTATGTAAAATAGAACGAATTAGTAGCGCGTTAGAAGCAGGTGAGTAGAAATGAGTCATCGTTAACTTACCAGAGGATCTAACATGCCGCATTGGGAGCAGTACCGTGTAGTTTGCTCGAAATATACTTTTCATCGAAGAAAATACACGAAAGCAACTTGAAAATTTCCTTTTTGAAAATCCACGTATCGATTTGTCGATTTATTTGCTTTTTTGTCAGTCGATCGATTAGTCAATTAATATTTAATTTAAATAATGTAGGTGAATACACATGCCTGTTTGTTAAACTCTATAATAAAAACAAACTTTAATAACAAACAATATAATAATAAGGGGGTAAAAATAATTTATAACAATAAATTACATAAATGCCCCTTCTTATTTTTAGGAACGTTTTCGGCTATGATAATCAGCTAAAACTAACTTAATCGAAACTCAAAACACACACTGAAAAGAATATATATAACGAATACATGTGTATATAATATAGTATAGATGCATAGGAGAGGAACAAACATAGAAGATATAAAAATCAATAGGGTGAAATTACTAATATATTCAATACAAAATATAAAATAAAATAGGAAGACCTTATTTTGTATTAAGTATTAGTAATTTCACCCTATTGATTTTTATATCTTCTATGTTTGTTCCTCTCCTATGCATCTATACTATATTATATACACATGTATTCGTTATATATATTCTTTTCAGTGTGTGTTTTGAGTTTCGATTAAGTTAGTTTTAGCTGATGATGGGTTATAGCCGAAAACGTTCCTAAAAATAAGAAGGGGTATTTATGTAATTTATTGTTATAAATTATTTTTACCCCCTTATTATTATATTGTTTGTTATTAAAGTTTGTTTTTATTATATAATATTTAGTTAATATATAGATGCATGTATACATGTCTATAACAAAAAGAAATGTGCATTGATAAGCGAAAAAAATTATCCGACTTTTGAGCATATTTTTGAGGGCGACTGGAAAATTGAAAACTACTATATGCACCTAAAAAAATTACCTGCAAAACTTTCTGTCATTTTTTTTTAACTTAGAGGGGGTTGTAAAAAACTATAACGTGCAAAAATATTATAAAAAACGTAAAGGTGTAGTTTTATATATATAATGTAGAATGAACTTAATTTTATAGGTTACTATATAATTGCGTGACTGCAATATGTGGTAAATTAAGTGATGAGTTTTTATATATATTTTTTTTTTTTTGCATACCAACTCTTAGGTTATCGACGCAATTGATCATTAGCTATTTTAAGTTTTCTAAATAACAATGTATAGACGACGCCGCTTGTTATATGTTATTTCATTATTTGATTATTTATATGACTATTTTGTTACGTCTAGTATTTTATTATCTTTATTATTAGCGGATGAAAAGGCATTTCTACATTACTTTTTCTTTAGTTTTCTGACAGGATTGTAAGGACGTCCTTTCATTATTTGATTATTTATATGACTATTTTGTTACGTCTAGTATTTTATTATCTTTATTATTAGCGGATGAAAAGGCATTTATACATTGCTTTTTCTTTAGTTTTCTGACAGGATTGTAAGGAAGTCCTTTAGTTTTCACACGTGGTATTAATGGGTTTAAAGTATGACTCTGAATGCAGCATGCTTTTTTTTTTTATATTACTGCTTATGTATCGTCAACGTCAAAGCAACGTTGAGTTATTCTCGATTATATAATTACGAACGTAAAATAGCGCATTTTGGTGTCATTATCCTCAGTATCTTCGATTGGTACGACTGCACTTTTTTGAGGCGCGCTTTTGAGGCTGATCCATTTATTTTTAAACCGTATTTCCGGACAGGAGCTATAATGATGTTATGCAGTAACATTTCATTTTCCAGCCTGAGTTTGGGTTTTCTTCCGATCAGTGGATATAATTGCCTCGGTAACGACTTCAATTTCTTCCTTGTATTAATTACATGCAGATTCCATACTAGGCGTCTGCCATTAGTTAATCCGGAATATTAAGCGAAAATTATAAGGTATTTTACAATATAGAAAGCATTAAGAATACACCGAGAGAAAACTAAAATAGCATAGATAAAACAATAATACATATGTAGTAATAGCATAGATAAAACAGCTTATGTGAACTCGATGTATAATGAATTTCATAAAAAGTTTTTTTTTTTTTTTTTTTTTTTTTTTTTTTAAGTTGCGTACAATCTACTCAATTGAGTAATAAGTAGCACTGATCATTTATATAGATACGCTATTCCGGAACGCTTCCCAGTGGTCGCTATTCCTGATGATGAAGTAATTGTTGTTTTAACCAAATTATGTGTGCATATGGGATAAGAATTCATGAATTGCATGACAATATGAGAATAAGTCTTATTATTAAGTGTAGTGTTAGACATTTACGTGCGTATTTTAAACTATGTGATAATTCCTTTTTTTTTGTGGCGATACAGCATAAAACGAAAAAAAAAAATGAATGAATAATTCAAGCAACCCACAAATTGGTGGCCTTGACCAGTAAACAAGCGCAATTTCAGTATCACCCGCGAGTGCAAAATTTCTCCGATAGTGTACAAGATGATAAACGAGACGACGGGATCTATACCATCAACCGTTATGTAGATTAAAGTTAAAGCAAGTCCTATATCCTTGATAGGGCGTCGGGATTGTGAAGTTAAGGTTCACAATGTACTAAGCCCCCAACGGCACTAACGAGAGTAGGGGGACCAGTTCCTTTTGGCGCAAATCAACTCCGCTGGAGGAGTTGGATATATGTATATGCGTCCTTTCCCACTGCGGATATACATATATCCGCTTCTTAACTCCAACTCTGATCGAGTAATCTATTTTATGTCTAGTGTATAATTGAACTCTTCGCTGTATATTCAACTCCAACTTCGTGTAGTACTCGGAACATACAAAGCAACAGAACGTCCTTAAACACGATGCGCATTTTTTTTTTTACTCGGAAATTCAACTCTACCCAGCGAAAATACATTTCCTTTGACCGCGAACTTCTTGCTATTCACCAAGGTATTCGACATTTTTGACACCCACCTGAAGGCCGAAATTTCACGATTTTCACAGATCAGAAAACATTTGTTTTCCGGCAGAAATCCGAGAAATGTCAGTTTCGATACTTAGATTTCATCGGCTAATTCTCTACTGACATCAGGCACGTTTCCGGGAAAGACAACGTTGTCACAGACGCATTGTCACGCATAGAAGTTGTCTCTGGAGCATCGACTTCGGTCAACTTGTGCACTCACACGAAAACGACGAGGAACTCCAAAAATTATTTCAACATGGAAGTTCGTTGCATCGGAAAAAAGTTACTGGTCCCAGGTACGCGCGAGATGTTGTATTGTTACGTTTCGACAAACAACGTACGACCGTTCGTCACAGAGCTGTTCCACAAGCAAGTATTTAACTTCTTGCACGGACATTCGCATCTTGGTACACAGGCATCAGCGAGACTGATTGCACAGCGTTTCGTCTGGCCTAAACCGTATATCGACTGCAAAAGATGGGGACCCGTGAATGCATTCTATACAAAAGCAACAAAATACACCGGAATGTGTTCGCGACGTTTGGGAATTACGACCTTGCTAGTTCAAGATTTGAGCATTTGAACATCGACATCGTCGGACCGCTCCCAAATTTGAGCAATTATCGTTACGTCTTAACATACATCGACCGTTTTCCCATTGACCAGAAGTATTTCCCATGGAGGACATAACAACTGAAACCATGGCGAAAACTATCTATAACGGCTGGATAACTCGCTAAGATGTTCCACTGAGAATAACGAGCGACCGAGGACGGCATTTTGAAAGTGAAATTTTCGTGTATTTTCGATTCTCCTTGGATCGGTTACCTCCACATATTACAGCCACACACCCGGAAGCAAACGAAATCATAGAACGGTTACATAGATAATTGAAAGCTGCAATAATGTGCCACGAACCCGAAGATTGGGTGGAGCGTCTGTCAACAGTACTCACGAGCACGCGAACAGCATGGAAAGACAATTTAGCAGAAATTTCGGCAGAGTTAGTTTTCGGAAAATCGATGCGATTGCCTGGAGATAGTTTCGAGAATCAAAGGCAAGCTCGGCGATCCAGCACTTTAAGTTATACACCTGAAACGACATCTTGCCGAACCACAGCTCACGCCAGCATCAAGACATACGAAACAGTCGATCTTCGTATACAAGGACCTCAAAAACTGTTCTCATGTCTTCGTATACTGGAATGCACCAAAAGGATCGCTACAGCCACCTTATGAGGGACCCTTTTCTATCGTGTCCCGGCACTCGCGGCGTTACATTGTACAAATCGGCAAGAAAAACGTACCAATATCGAACCAGCGTACTCTCCGTGGAACGCGGAGAGAAGAAACCAAGGATTATGGTAAGACGACCAGTTCAAGAAACCAAAAATTGACGACAATATCAGGCGTTCTAGTAGGAAAGTGCGTTTTCCTGATCGTTTCCAAGTAGGATTATCGTGACTATGTCACTGGAAGGGGGTGATATGGCGACACAGCATAAAACGAAAAAAAAATGAATGAATAATTCAAGTAACTTACATATTTATTTCTTTAATTTAATAAACATGTGAATTCATGATCCTAAAATTGTTTGCACAAACTTCGGCAAGTTGTTACAGATGAAATATTATTTCTAATTAAAATGTGTCGGTAGTAAAAATTTGGTGCTTTTCCGTAAAGTGTGTAATTTTTCATTAAATTTCAGCGTTTTTTGTGCCTAAAATGGAGGTGTTTGTAGTAAGAATTAGGTAATTTTTCCTGAAAATATGCTATTTTACAGCAAAATTGCTGTTCCATTCCTAAAATGTGCGCATTTTGTGTAAAATAGTCATGGATGTAATGTTACTTCTAATTAAAATGTTGTGTTTGTAGTGAAAATTTAGTGCTTTTCTTGAAATGTATAATTTTTCACTAAAATTCGTTGTTTATTGCCCAAAATTGTGGTATTTGCACTAAATTGGATTATTTTATATAAAATTATGGTACTTGCAGTAAAATTACGGCTTTCTGCCGCTAAAAATCATGCATTTTAGTTCAAAATGGTATAATTTTTGTTGAAATAGTATTTTCAGCCTAAATTGTATATTTTTTCCTATATCATTCTATCCATTCTAAAAGTTATGTTTATTACGATGCAGCGATTTGCTGTGGGGATTTATAGAACATTCATCCTAATGGTTATACGGCAAGTGATGGTACACCATTGAGGTGATGGTGTTGTTTGGTTGAGGTGGCATGTATTATAGAATTCCTGGGTATGTAATTATGTCTGCCGTATAATAAGAGTTAGAATGTGCGTCCCATCAAGCAGGCGAGTATATTACTAAGGAATTAAATTGATCATATTATAAGAGAGTTATAATAAGAGTGGACAAGACTGATCCTTAAACAACATCATGCATTAGTGTATACACCAGCAAACATGTGTGCCTGGTAACATTTTTGTGTTAATGTACGTCAGCGATCTGATTTTTTAAATTCTATTTGCTCTAAACAACAACAACAACAACAGCATATTTTGGAAATTGTATCAGTTCTGTAAAGTTTAGTGTACTCTTGTGTAGATACTGCTCCATTATAATAGAAAGTATTCACAAACATTGACATGGGCCTCACATTATCAGACAAAACAGTTTTGTATAAAAATATTAGTGGTTAGGTTTTGTGACTCATTATACAGTAATGAGAGGTAGAAACAAAGAGTGATGCAATTAACAGATGCTCATACACTGGTTATGTATACCTTTGTTTAAAAATTGGTTAAGAAAATGTTCAATACCCTTGTTGCAGGTTTTGTAATCATATGTAAAAGTACACATATTTTTCAATAATTTTTTAAAATTATTTGATGTATCATTATAGTTAACGCTTTTTTTTTTTTTTTTTTTTTTTTTTTTATGGCCTGGCGGCTAAGTAGCTTACCATTTGACCACTTTCATATCAAAATAAGTTTAAATTATTGCACTTCTCTTCTCTTCTCCTCTTCTTTTTCTCTCTTTTTTTTTTCTTTTCTTTTTTTTTTCTTTTTTTTTTATATGGATAAAGAAAAACGTATTGGAAAAATGAGCAAATGAAAATCTAATGACAAGGACAATTCACCAGCCATCTATCCGGACCAACTGAGCAAGATAAATATATTTTTTTTGAGTTTCCGGACAACTATGGCCGTAAATGAATTAACATTACCCACAGCCTGTCTGCCTGGAATCATTTATATAATAACCTGACTGTTCTGGTCAGTACTCGGGAACTTGAAATTCCAGACTCAACTGAACAGCCATAATATTTTGCTTGTTAGATTAAGATGGTACAAATTTTGCACCATATCTTCGTGGTCGGCGATGATCATATCTTGTGGTTGAATTCAATTAATATAGGACGCACTTGACAGAACTATTATTATAAATACCTGTGAATAGTAAGGATAAACAAACTCCGGGAGCGAAGGAAAAAAATAAATAAATAAAAGAATAAAAAAAAATAAAAAATAAAATAGTCCTCCATACAAATAAGTTAAATAACAATCTTGTTTTGAAAAATAAACTTAAAAATCAAAAATTGAGCCTTCTCTCCGCATCCTAGCAAATGATGCAGGGAATACGGTGGATACCTTCCGAGGGATATCAATTTATTAAAAAAAAATATGTCTACTGTCTTCAAATTTCTCGCAATTAAACAAAAGATGATTTATGTCCTCCAAAAAGTTAACAGACGAATGGTTATTGCATTGTCGCTGGTTATCAGCATGCATAAAATTATGTGACACACGAGAATGCCCCATACGCAGTCTACACAATATAGTAACATATCTGCGGAGGAGATGAGGAGGCATTGAAATTGACACGTGGAGATACCATGGGTGTGTCGGAATTAAAGGTTTTTCAACAGTTGTAAGATACCTGTATACAATCGTCTAATATGTACCCGATGAGGAGCCATTTTATTCGGAAGCTAGACTACATCGGTGATAACTAAAAGATACATTTGTGTCGTGACACGATTGCCATGTTTTTTTTTTTTTGGTTTGTAAATTTAAATCATTGTTATCTGTGCATAGTAATTTTTTACTCTTTTTTTTCTTCTTATATTGATTTTTTTTTTTTTTTTTTTTTTTTTTTGGGCGCGCCAGCGGCATTGACCCAACAACAAGAAAACTAAGCTAATAAATTAAATAATTAAGCGGTCCGAAATGGACGCAACAAAGGACAGCAGTGCGGACACCACAGAAGATGAAGGAAAGGAGAGGATAAAGGAAGAGTTATAGGGAGTAGGGAGACCTAATGACAGGAGCTGACTGTATAAAAGGTAGCGTTCGTTACGAAGAGCAGGACACTCAAAGAAAATGTGATTAGCATCACATGTACGAGGAGGATCACAATCGTGGAGAGAACAATCAGGAGAAAGCGATAGAGCAAATCGAAAGCGAGAGGAAGGGAGGAGAGAATGATTGATCCGGAGACGAATTAGGGAGACAATAGAAGAACGACGACCGAAAGGAGTAGAATGAAACCAAGACAGGGAACGAGGAATCGGCTGAATAAAACTGTAATGCGAATGATGATTAGAAAATAGGGAGGGATAAATATCCCGCCAAAGTCTGGTGTGGTTGGAGGTGGATAAGGAAAGGATATCTGAAGAAGGGAAATGGTTGAGGAATGCATCAAGGCGACCAGCAGAACGAGTTAAAGAATCGGCTGTGTTATTACCATCAATTCTGGAATGACTGGGGACCAATAAAATATCAATAAGAATAGAATGGAATGACTGCAGAGTGGAGGTAAAAGAACGAATTGAGAGAATAATACTATCAGAGGAATGTGAAGGAAGAGAGGATATGGCTTGAAGGACGCCCTTAGAGTCCGAAATAATGAGGAATTGGGAAAGATCGCTTAAAGAGGAAATATAAGAGATAGCCTGAAGGATGGCGATCGACTCGGCAGAAAAAATAGAGCAGAAGGAAGGAAGCCGGAAGGACTCAGAATGTCGAAGCGACGGAGCAGTAAACGCACCACCCACGCTGTCCTCGCTCTTGGAACCATCAGTAAAGATCAATACATGAGCAGGAAAAGAGGAATTCAACAAATGAAGAAATTCATTGTTGACCGCACCGTGAGAGGAGGAATTGGCTCGAAGTGGGAGAGAGGAAAATTTGATAGGCTGCCATAGGCTATTGAAGTCATGAAAAAAGTACGGGAGAGTGTTGTAGGAAAGGACAACAGGAGAAAAATTAGAAAGACGGGTAGCAATGAGCGACGGGATTGGGATTTTATGAGGAGAAAAACGCCAGCAGTTTTTGATATATAGATAGGAGGAAATAAGTTTGGACGAGGAGATGGGAAGCCGTTTAATTAAGAAGCGATACCCAAGCTGAGAACGGCGAATAAACAGTGGTTGGGCAACCGACTGTGATAGAACTGCGGGAATGGGGGAGGATTTCAAGGCTCCAATGCACAAACGGAGGCAAGAGTTCTGGATCGCGTCAAGTTTAGTGAGGAGAGACTTGGAGGAATTACCGTAGATAAAGGAACAATAGTCGAGCTTGGACCGGATGATGGCTTTGAAAAGAATTAGAAGGATAAACGGATCGCCTCCCCATCTGAGGGGAGAGAGAGATTTAAGGAGATTAAGTCTTTTAAGACAGGATTTATAGAGAAAATTAATGTGCTCATGGAATGTGAGGCGGCTATTTAAAAAAAGGCTAAGATAGCATATGGAATTGACAACGGGGATAGGAATACCAGATACAGTGATGCGAGTTAGAGCTCGGTTAAAGGGTCGGAGAGAAAAAATGATACAAGACGACTTAGTAGGAGAAAGAGAGAGGTGAAGACGAGAAAGGGAATTATTAAGAATAGACAGGGAATTATTCAACTCATCAATAGCGACGGACAGATTGTCACAGGTGGAATAGACCAAAATGTCGTCAGCGAAGAGGAGGGAGGAAGAAGGAATAGATATTAAAAAGTGTAGGACTCAGACAGGAACCCTGTGGGAGCCCACGATAAACGCATCTGGAGGAGGAAAGGGAGGGAGAAGAAATAAAGAGAGTTCTGTTCTGGAAGAGGTTGAGTATGAGAATGACGACGACGGGAGGGAGGCTAAGAGAAAAAAAGTTTAGAACCTAAAGCGGGAAGATGCACATTATCAAAGGCAGAAGAGACGTCCACAAAGGAGGCAATGGTGAATTTTTTTGTTAGGAAAGACTTATAGACATCTGAAAGGAAATAACTAATGCAGTCAACCGGCCCAAGCCCAGGGCGAAAACCAAACATATTAGGAGGGAATAGATTATTGTGCTCCAGACACCACACGAGACGATTGTTGATCAAACCTTCAAAGAGTTTACGCAGGCAGGAAGCCAGGGAAATGGGACGGAAAGAACACTGATTTCTTTTAGGAATATTATATTGATTTAAATTATTCTCTCATCACCGTTTTTTTCTGTATAAAGAAAATTTTTTGTATTTGAGCTCTACAATTTATTAAGAAATACATATGTGTGAAGCTATGATCATAAATAATTATTTCTTCAATCAGTGAAAAGTTATTCTACTCTTTAGTGTCCCTATTATTTGTACAATATTTTACGTAGTATTTACTTTAAATTATAAAGTTAAAAGGTTTGCGTAATATTACATACTATAAGCGTATCGAACGCTTGGTTTACGTTGAGGTAATAATTTACTTTAAGTTACGAGATCGGGGAAAAAAATCAACAAAAAAAACCTAGCTTCGGGAGAAATAAAGAGAAAATAAAAATATAATATGACATATAATACAGTTGACTGGTGACTATCCGAATAACAAAAAATCCGGATATGCCGGAGTTCAAGGGACAATCTTCTACAATGTTGAAGTTACAGTATTTATATTAAATGACAGTATACTATTGTACTGCATGTGTACATTAATGAGAACATGGTTAATGAACAATGGCGGGGTAAGACCTAAATTTTATGTGGGCAAGGTACATTTTGCGAGGCCCCCTAGTGGCGCAAAAAGACAGATTTTATAAAATAGAAAACAGTTGCAACTGTCCAATTTTTATTCATAAAAATGCAAATTCTTTGACAAAAAATAAAAAAAATGAATTAAAGAAACAGAAATTTCCTACTTTTAGCCTTATTGAATTCGTTAATAATAATAATCTATTTCAATAGATAAAACTGCCAAAGCTGAAAGTCTTTCCTGACCCGTTGTACTTCTTAAAGGTATTGTTAGCAAAATTCGAATGACTATGTAAATATTTGGGTAAATTTCTTTGAAGCTATTTTCTGTTATGTATTGCAGCAGATGTTTTACATCTTTAATGAAGTTGGGTAAATTTGGGAGCATTGTTATTAATTCTTCATACATTCTTAAGGTTGGAAGTTGCTGCTTTCACCCACTCGCAGGACAGTGTATAAATCTTGACAGTTTTTTAATAATTGCTCTTTAGGAATATTTTTTAACTTATTTAGATCGCAGAGAAAACCAAAATTTTCAAAATGTCGATTAAAGAAATAAATCTTGAATCCATATTGCTTATTATAGAATCAATCATGGCGTTAAAAAGTCTGTTTCATACCAGCCTTTGAGAGACTGTACAGGTTGATCGCTGCATTCATAATCGAATATCCTTTTCTTTTTGGCTACTTTTTTATTTTTAAAGTCTTTTGGCAGATCATAACTGCTCTTCTCAATAAATTGACGAGCACCAGACAAGCATTTTTTGAATCCAGTTTGTCGGTATTCTTTGACCCAGTCACAAAATGTACACAAATTTTCAAGAGCAATGCTTAAATGGACTTGTACAGATTTTTCATACCATACACGTAATGATATGAGAAATTCTAAACTGAGTATTTGGTTTAAAACTGAACCACAATCACTGAGTGCGTCAGATTGTTCAGTTTGATTTTTTAAACTTTTGACGCATTCAATAATGTCATCAAATTGCAATAATACAGCCTTCACTGCTTCAATTCTGCTTTCCCACCTTGTATCTGATAATGGCTTCATAGTAAGCTTTAATTTGCCTTTGATTAATTCCCAGCGTTTGCTGGAACTTGAAAATAGCGAAGAAATTTTCTGAATAAAACCAAAAAATATTTTTGCTACCACAGAAGAATTAGCTACGTCTACCAACAGCAGCAGATTCCAGCTATGATAACCGCAGGGTGAAATAATGCCCTGGGATTAATGTTTAATATTCGAGTTTTAACTCTACCATTTACGCTTGTCATATTTGCACCGTTGTCATATCCTTGGCCACGACAGTTTTGAATACTTAAGCCATTTTTTTTTTGGAGCTCTCCCAGTATTGCATTAGTTAAATATTCTCTAGACGTCTTAGTGACAGCAAGAAATTCGATAAAGTTTTCTTCTATTGTGTCGGTTGATGTATTACAAAATCTTAAGATGACTGACATTCGTTCAACTCCACTACAGTCTCCAGTGCAGTCGAGCAAAAAAGATTAATATTTTGCCTCTTTTACCTTACGAATGACTTCATCGATAACTATTTTTGACATTAATATAATCAATTCATTCTGAATATCGTGGCTTAAATAATGGTGTGCAAATTGTTTGTCACTAATGCGTTGCATGTGTTCCTGTAACGTAGGATCAAATTTGAATATCAATTTAAATAAGTCTATGAAGTTAGCAGAATTTCTGGTGTCGTCGTCTGTCTTGAGAGATTTTCTGTGGCCAGTTTGCACGCGAGACAAGAATTTACGCCGGCCCTGGTTATAATTATGTTTCAAAAATTGTGCATACGTAATAAAAATTGAAATTTAAATAAGCGAAAAAAAAAGTTGGTCAGTTCGGAGAGTTGCTAATTATATTTATCGCGTTATGAGTAAAATTTTTTGGTCGTGATCGCAGCTTTCAAGTACCTAATGCATAAATCTTTGAGACACGAGGCCCCTTGAACCGCGAGACCGTGGGTGGTCGCCAAGGCCGTGTCCACGGGGTGGGTTTTGGGGGTTAAACCCCCCCATGAGAACTAAAATAGCTGAGGTACTTCATTAATATTTTATGCAAAATTTTTTGTTACAAGTATAATCAATAACAATGTTTATACAGTAATTCGTTTATTTAAATTATTAATATATAAATCAAGATGATGGAAATTATTAATAGCATGAATATTAGTGAAAAATGTATTTTTATTTATAAAATAAATATGCGAAGAAAATTTTCACCCCCCCCCCCCCCTCCAAAATTCTGGGCACGGGCCTGGTGGTCGCCCATATCATCCACGGCTTACGCCGCCTCTGTTAATGAAGATACTATACAGCTATATTAAAATATTGTTACAATAAAGCGAATGAATAATAAAAAATTCTTAACATACGTGCAATACAAACCTAAAATACTGTAAATTAAATGAAAAAATGAAAATTACACGTACTGTATATAGCTGTGGATTTTATAAAAGTGCTTTGGATTTTTCTTCTTTTTTTATTTATTTATTTATTTATTTTTTATTTTTTTTGAAAAGTCGATCCGGATAGACGCGTTCCGGATAGTCGCGGGTCGACCGTATATTAATATCTACATAAAGTATCATACAAAAAGAATATTAGGGTTAAAATATACTTCATTGAATTATCATTGATATATCCAGCGAAGTCGGTGGACGGTTAGACTAAAGTAGCTTATTAGGGAGACAATTTATGGTAGACACCACGTTTAAAAAATTAATCCTAAAACTTAAAATTTAATCTTAAAACCTTAACGTTTCGGACTTACTCTTAACATCATCAGAAACAAACTGAATTAATAAAACGAAAAATACAAACTTTTTTTTATTTAATTTTTTTGTTTTTGGGTTCGGCCAACCGAGGGCAGCTACCCAAGACAATTGAATTGTATTAGAGATTACATTTCAATCCGGTCAGAGATCGATGAAAGAAAAGAGGCAAAAATATGAATCACCTTTGAAGACGGCAAAGTTAAGATATAGGAAGCATTATAGGGAGTTGGAAAATTCAACTTTAATAGCTGAGCGCGTACATGATATTACGTTCGGAGGAAAGATTGGAACATTTAAACAGCACGTGGTCAGGATCACAAACGAAAGTACAGCCGCTAGAGTGCAAAAGACAATAAGGGGACGGGGAAAGAGTAAAACACGATACCGTGAGGATGGGAGTAAAGTATTATTGAACTGCAGACGTCAAATACCAATAATGAGAAAACGTTTAAGGGTAGGAAAATAATAGAACCAGGAACAGAAAGGGGGTCTAAGCTGAATAGAAAGGTAAAATGAGTTAGAATTAGAAAAGGAGCGAGGATATACATCCGACCAAAGTCAGACATGCTTTCTTTTGGAGAGCAGAAGTATGTTGTGTCCAGGAATCTCTTTAACGAAATGTGTGGAGTGTAACGTTGAGCGTGCTAAGGAATTCGTCGTCTCGTTACCATCAATATCCGCATAACTTGGAACACAAAGAAGGTCGATGGAAATGAGATGGGAAAGGAAAATAGATGAGAGAACGTATACAGAAAACTTAAACAGTAAAACTTGTAGGATTTATTCCTATAAGTTTTACTAAAAATTCCGAAACAGGGATGAGTAAACGACAAACCAGAAGTACGAAAGAAACGAGTAACATAAAAAAAAAAAAAACAATAAAAAAACAATGAATGCAAAAAAATACACACGAGAATGAAACTAACAACGCGGGAAACCCGGACCTAAAAAATAAAACATATGGAGAAGGATGAAAAAACTTAAAAAAAAACGCCGAAAGCACCAAACTAAAAATGCAAAAGAAAAATAAAAACGCCACTGAAACCGGCACAGGGCAAACTAAATTATAACGCGAAAAATACAAACACGAATATAAAATGAACAATGCGAAGACATATTAAGAAAATTCCCAAACTGGACTAGTAAACAACCAAACCGAAAAGACGAAGAAAATTAGAGATGATGTTTTTCATATCCTAAAAGGATGCAATTATAATAATAATAATAATAATATACTCTGTAATTATGATACAACACAACTTGTTCAAAATTATTTTAATGAATTTAATAAATTTACAATAGAAGAAATAAAATTCCGGAAAAATAATGTACATTTATATTAAGTAAATAGTAAAAATATATGTAGATATTGTAAAAAAAAAACAACAACTGTAAAATGGTAATTAATATAATACCAAATACTTAATTGGATGAGTTATATTAATTCCGTTATTATAATGAATCAATATTTTTATTAAATAAATGTACCCTACCCGAATTTTCGGGAATAGGGGGAAAAAAAAAAAAAGACAAAGAAAAAGATAACTAAAACACTGGTAAGACAGAATCAACCAAGATCGCGTAACAAGCGAAACAATTACATATTAATCTTAACTAACGATATTATGGCTGTCTACGTTGGGAGAATTCCAAAGCCATCTTCATGGTTAAAATTGAGCCATTTCTCTATTTTGATAGCTTCTCTAATCAGCCTTTTCCTGTCATGTTGCTCCTTAAGTAAGACCACACTTTTATCGAACGAGGTATTATGTTTTGTTTCTTCAACTAAAAGAACGACAGTAGCACCAGTGATTTCTATTTTCACTTTCTACTTGACTGCTCGGACTCACTTTCACAGCGTCAAAAATAAGCTTCTCTACCACATCATTTCTAGAAGACTCAGACAACTCTGTTTCCGCCCTTTTCATGTTTATCCAAGATATTAACCTCTACAATCAAATTTAATCTTCCCTCTCCCCTTTCAACGTTGGGCTGCTAGCCTATGATGCTGTTAGCATATATGGAAAAAATAAAAAAAAACAATAATAAAATACTATCCGACGTAATGAGGAAAAGAAGGTTGGCATTTTATGCGCATATCCAGAGAATGGATGATACCCGGTTAACTAAAAGAATCTTTCAACATCATTTTGATAGATTGAAGTCCAGGCCGAGGTGGTTATACGAAAAAAGATTTTAATGAAGATACATATCTAAAATATTGAAAACAGAACGGAATTTAGGAAGAAAATTAAAGAGAACTCGATGGCTTTAATAAAATCAAAAGGAAGAGAACAGGGCAGAAATGGACCGATGATCGGAAGGAAAAGCACAGTGAAATAATGAATAAATACTGGAAGGAAGAACGAAAAAGGAATAGTTTGCTGTTTTCACGCGGTCCATGGATGGCCAAATTCGAAGAGAAGAAGAAGAAGGTGATAAAATAATGTTTTGTTTTTTCTTGCTGTTTAGCCAGTGCTGATTTCCGAAACGTTAACGTTTTAAGATTAATTTTTTAAACATGGTGTCTACCGTAAATTGTTTTCCTAAGTATATCCACCATGTGAGTTTTAAATGTTTAACAAAGTAGCGTATGTTTAATGCGTTTGTGTTCGTCGATTAGGTCCACCAGGTTGCTCATTAGGTTTTCTAGGTATATTTGAAATAATAATATTATTTTTCCTCGTTTGTTGCTCCAATTTTTATGCACTAGGGATTGTTAAGACGCGTTTGTTTGACGCAGCTGATTATTTTCGTCCGTTAATGATTTTATTAAGTTTAGAGCGCTATTCATCTTATCTTCAAACGCGAGTTGCATCTTATTCATTTGACCGTTCATCTGTTCACTTACGTCTCGTAATTCATTCTTTATTGTGATCGGTAATGTGGTATTATTTGTAGTATTATTTACTGGTATCACAATGCAGTTTGACAGATCGGGCGTTGGTTTATTTGTTACTGCTCTACACTCTTTACAGATTTATTCTTGTCGCCCTTTTTTAGACATTCCTCGCCAAGTTTTTTGTAATAATCCGCTGTGCATCCATCAGAGTGTAAATTTCTCACGCATTGATTGCATATTGTATATTCACCGTTAATAGACAGATCTCCAGAACACTTAGTACATAGTTCTGCCATCGCGTTATCACGTAAGAAGTTTAAAGCCAATAAAAGTAAACAGAATACAAATAAGATATAGTATTTAGTGAAACTGGAACTTATATTACTTGCTGCATTTGTTAATATTCTGTTTATTACGCAACGCCAACTTACTTACTCGATACTTTAGGTTAGCAGGTGTAATTTTACAAAAATATAACCAATTCACTTATTAATTATTGCAAAATCTACAAAATAAAAATAAGCACATGAACGCACGTCTGATAATAATAATAATAATAATAATAATAATAATAATAATTGTTGAATACTGTTTATACCTAAATTTTAGCTTTTAACTTTCCGCTAAATTTTCTGCCTCCCTTATACTTACCGAGTGTGTACAAGATAACTTGGAAAACTTCTTTCTTTATTATTTATTTATTCGCATAAATTATTAATCGTACCATTTGACCACTGTGATTTTTGCGCACGCGCGTGTAATAATACAGATAAAATTGTCGTTAATTTAATTAGCTGATAATAGTGATTCCGCCCCCCGAGGCAAGCTGCGCTGTATTTAAAATAGCGGATAACTAATATGCGTTGAGTAAAAAAAGCTAAAAACATTGCTCTTTTTTTGGTAAAATTGAATTTTTTATTTGTGTTTATTTTTTTTTACTAATTTTTGATAACACACGCGGAGGGTCCCACAAGGCCGAGGCCAGTCTGCGAATTACGCTGGCTTTATACTATTTTTATCGTGGTTTGCTCAATTTTTAAATGGTCGTTCAACCGAAGTCAAAAGTACATTACCGTACTGATAACAACAATACTTTATTATGAATTATTAAAATAAATACCGGGAAACAACTACGTTATTAGACGGTTTAGGGCGAGGATGTAGATAACGGTTTTCCATTAGACCAAGAAGGAGCAAAAGTACTTATCTGATATGTTTGTTTATTTCTTCTATCACCATCTAATTATAAAATACATCTTTCAATTAAATCTGTTTGCTCGCTATTCTTTCGATTATAATAACTTTAACAACACAACAATGTAGTTATTGTATTTCTTGTCGCTGTACGAAATATAATTGAAACTAACTATCTGAAAATAGCTTAGCGGGGAATTTAACAACGATAAGAAAGCAAAAAAAAAGAAAAAAACGTATTGGATTTTATCGTTTTTGTTAAAAAACAATACATGCATATTAATAATACATAAATATCCATATACTTATATATATGAAACGAATAGTTAAAGATGAGAGGGAACTGGCCAATCGGTAACCAGTTTCAAACAGTAATTAATTTAGTTATAACAATGAAAATATTTTATAAGAAAAATTGCTTAGTCAATTAATGGTAATAAATTATTTAATTTCGAATTTTTATTTTTTTGCTATTGACACACGGTGCTTAAAAATTTACACTGACAAATAAAAATGCGGAACTACAATTTTTATTATCACAGTGTTTAGAGAGTTCTTATCTCGGTTGCAATTAGGAAATTGTAATCAAGTCGTTTTTAATAATTATAAGGCACCGGTTATTATCGTCTAAGCATAAATTTTGAAGAAAATTTATACAGCTCTTCACCGACGATCACCTTGCGAATGATGCCTTTTTCAAACAATAAAACCTTCAATTGCACTCCCTCTGATACCCACGAAAACCACGTACAATGTCCGTTAATAGTAATAATACATATGTAGATTTATTTGTGCTTTAAATTTTAATTATAACTGGAAGATTATTTACAAGAAAAAGATAAGGCACACTATATCTTGAGTAATGGAAGCAAATTAAACATTAAACGCAATCGCACCGTTTATATATGTATATATATTTTAGCACTTTTTTTACCAGCTCAGAGCTGTTGGTATAATCATGATTTTGGGAAATTGTATTACAGGTACACCAAAAATTTAGCTGTAGACGTCTTAAGTGTAACTGATTATAGAATTACCTTTTTTACAAATATTCCGGTTTTTTTTTGGTTTTTTTTTTTCTTATTTGGGTTTTTCCCTGGGCTTGTCAGCAACGGACGATCACCCATCAACACGTGTACATAGCAATAATTCCGGTTTATATTTATTATATTTTTTTTTCGCTTTGTATATTAATAATTATGTTACTCCTATGTAGGAGGAGGGTGAATGAACATGAACGTGACGAAATTGTGTAACAAAAGTGATGTATGTTTTATAAAAAAAGGAATTGAAAAATGATTTGGCCAGGCTGGGTTTTTTCGGAATTAATGGAAAACATGTATTTTATTTAGCGAATTATTTTACATAAGTATTAAATGGAAATTATAAATGAAAGCAAGTGACAAACAGTGTTACGGTTAGGTTTCAAATAACGGTTTTGCGCAGATTAGAAATAAAAGTTTTTTTTGAAAAGTGTACTGGAAATGTAGGGTTGAATGAAGAAATGGAAAGGCATTAAGTAAGAGAGATCAGGTCCCTTAAAGACTGTACATAGGAAAAAAGCCGAGATTGTAAATTACCTAGAAGATCGGAAATGGTTTGGCGGCGATCGGACCGCAGAGTTTCTTCGATTTTTCGCACCAGTTCGTCTGAGATTACGGATGGTTTGCCGCTTGCTCGTCCTCTACATTCGTTCTACCTCGTCGGAAGAATTCACGGCACCATTTATGAACGTGTTGAACACCCATCACAATGAACTTTCACTATTTATTGATCGATGAATTTGAATTGGTGCAATTTTTTTATGTGGTTTAAAAAACGAATAACCGAGCGCATCTCGTAGTCGCGGCAACTTTCAGAATTTTACTCATGATTAATTTACGTAACTCGAAAATGAAAAATCATGCAGTGTTGTAGTTTGAACTAGTTCAGAATGTTGTAGCTACAAAATGAGACCATGCTTACTTCCGCAAGTCTATTCTAACCGGTTTTACGCAGGGGTGGGAATCTTACTTTTTGAACGGCCCTCGTATGTGTGGGGGGTGTTGTATATTAAGTTTGAGAGGGCGCATACATGTTTTTACTTTTTAATTTAAATGTTATTTTAAAATATTTATGTTTTTTCTGCTATACGGTAATTTCCCTTTTAGCTGGTTATATTAGCGAATTAATTTCATAAATAAATAAAACCGAAATGTGAACTAGTCGAAATTGTCAGTTACGTTACTTTAATAATAAATCGTTTATTATAAATAGTAAAAATATTAATCTTAGTTTTGTTCGTTTTAATTAATTTGGAATGCGAACTGATCTAGTGTTTTTTGTACATTTCGTTTTCCCGTACTTCCGTGATTCTATTATTTCTACTATCTCCTATCTTCGATTTGGTCACAGTCGACTTCCCGCTTGTTGTATCGCTTCTCTATTGGGCTTTTTCTTATTTGTCCCCGGTCTGCTACAATAACACTTAACAGAAAAGTAAATCTTTTAATCGTAATAAACACTTAACGCCAGTCAGGCTGTGAAACGTTACAAAATGGAGATGATATTAAAAAGTGTCCTCATTCGTGTGGAAGTATTTCTAGATAGTAATCCACCCGATCATCAAACATAATTTCATCGTGAAAAGTCTGTGTCAAATGAGGAAACTGCAAGCAGTACGGTCAAGAGAAATACAATCAACAGTGTAACCGAGAAATCTTTCAGATGATGAAGAAGACTAGACCATCGTTTGAACATAAGATGATATCCAGGGATTTTGAAGAATACAAACAATTCGTAACTAACGTAGTAACCGATTCAGAAACTACCTTAGTTTTGCTTGTGAATTTACAGTTAATGAGGTTCTGATATTAACCAAACCACTTACTTTAGGGGAAAAAATAAAAAATAGATTTACAAGAATAATTAAACAGATGCAAAAATTAGCTTCCGAGGAAACCACCTTCTGACAATAGCTATACTCACTGTACCGTACAATTTTAATTATCAGCAGATATGTGTTGTAATGGCTGTTGCAGATGAACACGGTATTTACACCATAAATATATATTAAAAAAAAAAAAAACATCAAATAAAAAAGCTGAAAAATTCTCGGATTATCACAAGCTAATATCTGTACGTGAATAAAATGGAATGTTATTTTTATATTTCCGCATTTTTAATAAATTGTATATTTTACTAAGTTTGTTATTTAAAAGTTTAACTTGTATTAAAAATTAGAAGTTATTCTACACAAAGAGCCTGCTTCTACGCGTTTAAAAAAGATAATTTTTTTAAATCCGGAAAATTAATAATCCTCTCTCTATCTTCAATTAAAACAAGACGTAAATAATTTTAAAAACTTAAACCGCCATTTTTCGCATTACTAATATCTTTAGTCAGGCTTATGTGATTATTTTACAACGCATTATTTCAAAAAATAAAATTAATAACATTTGTAGAGGCGTTAGTTTTATTAAAGAGAGGACAGATGACAATCAGCATTTAAAAATTCACAACTCATCATCAGATAACCCTTTAAAAATGAAATTCAAAATATAAAAGAGAACGCAGAAGCTCTATCATAAAATCAAAAAATTTCGATTAAAAAATGAAAGAGAGCCGCGCAATTTGTTAGTTATAAAATTTTGGAATAGAATTGTTCAGCGACTTCGAATACACACGCTAATTTAATTTGCATTACACTAGAGCTTCACACCGGTAAACAGACAAGAAAACTGATTATACAATTAAACTTTGTGCAGTTGAAACAGCTCATTTTAAATGCTCTTGTAGCTGAACTAAGGGTTTTTGAAATACAACTTAAAAAATGTCTTCATTTTTTATTAATATTCTCGTGTAGTTAAATTCTGTATTATTAAATATTGCAATTTACTCGTCTAGTTCACTAGTTCGTAAATTGATGGCACTAAAAGATGATTCAAAGATTGTTAAAATATTACGTATACGTTTATTCGATTATTACAATTTATTGCAAATCGAATTCAACTGTTAAATTGTTTCTTGCGGGGTTCTGATGAGGGCTCGCACTTAACTTCTTATGAATCTTAATCATATTTTATTTACGAATCGAAAAAAAATCGATGAACTCCTAGCGGGGGTAAGATTTTAATGTTAGTGCGAAGATCATCGTATAAATGCCGAGAAAACAAATTACGCAAGTCCTAGTTGTCAAAATGTAATTAAAAAATATAATAATTTAATGAAAATTTCGATCAGTTCATTCTAATCAACAAGAAACTTCGTGTTTCGTTTTCTCCGCATTTACGCGATGATTTCTATGATAAAATTAAAACTTTACAACCCTCAGGGCGGTCTAAAATTTTAAATGGTTGGTGGAGAGAAAATATGAAAAACTATTCTTCTGTTGTGCCCTATATAGGACAATGGAGGCTCCACTTCCAAAATACAAATAATACTCCTTAATAATATATTTCTGAAATGGTAATATAAAAATTTTAAATACATACAGAATCTCTGAAAAATGAAATAACGAAAAGTAATTATTAATAGTCTGTTTTTTTGTGTTATTTTTTTGAAAATACGTAATTGGCGATGTTTAAATCGTAATTGATATTAATTATAAAGCTGTTATTTGTATAATTAAGAAACCAAATGGTAGTTAATAAGACAATTATTTATAATCTATTGGTAACTTTTTATCTATCAAATATTTCGAGATACATAGCGATGAAAGAACTAGGCTAAATAATAGTATCGAAAAAGTTTGTATTGCAATTAAATATATAGCTTATAGGGTTAAATAAATATGGCCTGGTCTTCCTCCGCCAAAATTTAGGGTTCCCTTTGTTTGGTTGATAAAAAAAGAAACAGACAAGGGTGCTGATAATTTGGTATTAACAACAATGCTTCATAAATGGCGAAATTCAGACCAAGGTCGAAAAAGGTAATTGCGAATTGATTTTCGTGCTCATGAGCAATGGGTAGAATACCGAAACTTTCATATTGTTTGCTTCTGCAATCGAAGTCTTTGTTCTCCTTTTTGAAAAAGAAACAAAAACCTTTAATTACGGAAATAAATAATATGAAAAACGGAAGTAAAAAAAATTACTGTTAAAAACATTTAATGTAAACATTCAAATAATCGCGTTGTGTTTTTCAAATCCCTCCCTCTTAATCTGTATTAGTTTATAGAAAGCCTCCTTGATATTTAGTGTGCAAAAATGTTTATTAAAATACGAAGTTCCAAGAAAAAAACGAAAAAAATACTTTAAATAAAGAACGACTTGTAAGGGAACAAATACTTTTACTAAAAAATGGTTCTGTAAACTGAAAAAAATTATATATCGATGCTTTGTTTTATCTAAATGTTTTCTGGTAGAAATGCAGTACAAGTAAATATTGCGGCAGGTATGCATTTGGATATTAAAATTTAAATGTTTTGTATTTTTTATACGGGTTTAATAAAAATAAATAAATTAAAAAATTGATGAAAAACAAAATTTTATACAATTGTTTATAAATTTAACAAATTTCATAAATTACGAAAGAGGGAAATATATCTTTTTATGCGTTTTTAAGACAGTATCTATTTACTGCTTTCCTTTAAATTTATTACAAAGTTAATTCTTCTAAATTTTGTTTAATAAAACTCTATTGTTTTATTTAATAACATCTATTTATTGATTATTTTACTTAAAACCAACAGTCTAAATTATATGTATAAGTTGATTTTACAATACAGGTAGTCATAAAAGATTCACCTTTATTGAATAGCTTTATTTCAAACTATAAATATTTTCTATCATATATACAATATTGTTCTTATATTTCCTTTTTTATATTACGTTATTCGTAAAAGTTGTGAACGAATTTGAACAAGCTGTATTGACATTAAATTAGCTCTGAACAATAACATTTGTTGATTAATAAAAGCCAATTGATAAAAATATATTTTCTACCAGATGTGCTATCATAATATTATTTTAAAAACTTACGGAAGTCGCTAAGTTCAATATTTAACATTGTGGTAGGAACTCGAAAAGATGAATTATAATAAAGATAAATTGTAACAAAGTAAATCTCGTAACAAATATTAAACAAAATTGAAAGGAACGTTTTCAGGCAGAGCCCATCTTCAGCTTAATGAAATATAATAAAACATACGTGGGTTACAAAATATGAACAGAGGTAAACAAGTAAAAAAAAACAACGGAAGTGAAGGGAAAGTGGCAAAATGTTTACAGAATGTAAAAGTGGCTTATCAAAGTAAGGCGAGCATGTACAAAAAATTAAAAAAATGGTAAATTATTTACCGTTAAAAATATAGAAAATTTAAAAAGAAAATTACTTAAATATAGAAAATAAATTAAACTTGGATATTTTATAGCGGTTTGTTTTTTGTTTTTTTTTGGCTCGGCATTTAAGCCATTTGGCCACTTTCAACCAAATTTATTCCTTTTTTTTTTTTTTTTTTCTGAATATAAAATAGTATTATTATTATTTTATATATTATCTTTTGGGCGCGTTAGCAGCTTTGACCCAACAAACTACAGAAATTATGGAAAGGGTTAAATACAGAGAAGATTAGAAATCGAGCTTAGGAAACATTGAAGGTAACAGGAATTATATCTGGAGATAGGAAAGGACAAAGGAAGAATTGTAAGGAGCAGGAAGACCCAGTGTTAAGATTTTGGAGTTCAAAACGGAGCGCTCAGAATCAAGGGCAGGGCATTCAAAGAAGATGTGGTTTGCAATATATAGTGGAGTAGAGATGGAGCATGAAGGGGACAATGGGAGAAAACGTGAAGAGGGTAGAAGGGAGTGATTAAATCGCAGTCTGGTTAAGGAAACGATCGCCGAGAAGAAGAATGAAACAACGGTTGAGAACAGGGAACCAGCTGCATTTGAAGATAATGAGAGGCGGGATTAGAAAATAAAGAAGGATATGTATCCGATCATAGTCGGGAATGATTATCTAAGGAAAGAAGGAGAATATCTGAGGTGGGAAAATCACAGAGTAAAGGACCATCGCGGGCGGCCGAACGGGCTAAAAAATTCGCTAACTCGTTGCCCTCGATGCCAGAATGGCTAGGAACCCACAAAAGGTCAATAGTAATAGAGCGAGATGAGAGTAGATTGGATATGAGAGAACGAATTTACAGAGAATAATAGAGTTGAAGGAATGAGAAGGAGGAGAAGAAATAGCCTGAAGAACACTTTTGGAATCGAAGACAATGAGACATTTACTGATCCCTCTCATGGATAGAATGAAGAAGATTGCTCGTAAAATGGAGATAGATTCCGTTGTGAAGATAGAGCAGAAGGAAGGGAGCTTGAAGGATTCAGAGTGATGCAGTGAGGGGGAGGTAAACGTGCCACCCACCCCGTTCTCATTTTTAGAACCGTCAGTGAAGAATGTTAGATGAGAAGGAAAGGATGTATCAAGCAAGTGGAGGAATTCGGCTTGGATTGTAGAATATGCAATGAAGCTAGTCTGGAGAGGGAGAGAGAAGAGATTAATAGTCTGCCAAATGCTGGTGATAGAATAAAGACATGAGGCGAAAAATTGGAGACTCGAGCTGCTATAAGAGAAAGGATAGGGATTTTATAAGGAACAAAACGCCATTGGTTTTTAATGCCAAGATTGGGGAAGATAAGATTAGATGAGGACACAGAAAGACGTTTAATTAGAAAATTATAACCAAGCTGCGATCTGCGAATAAAAAGTGGTTGTATCGCAGATTCAGAAAGAATAGCAGGAATAGGAGAGGATTTTAGCGCTCCAATGCACAGCCGAAGGCAGTAGTTTTGAACTTTGTCCAGTTTGGCGAGGAGAGATTTAGAGGAATTTCCATCGATGAAGGAGTAGTAATCAATCCTGGAACGAATTATAGCTTTGTAAACGATAGGAGAATAGAAGGGTCACTACCCCATTTGGATGAAGAAAGGGTTTTCAGGAGATTGAATCTTTTAAGGGAGGAATTGTAGAGATAGTTAATGTGTTCATGAAAAGTGAGTTGGCTGTTGAGAATAACACCAAGGTAGCAGAAGGAGCTGACGAGCGGAACCGGAATGTTAGAAGAAATAATACTTACCGAAGCTTGATTGTAGGGGCGGAGGGAAAACACTACTAAGGATAGATAAAGAGTTATTGATGTCTTCGTTGGCGGTGGCCACATCACTGGAGTAGATAAGGATATCATCTGCGAAAAGGAGAGAGGAGGAAATCATAGGGAGAGAAGCAATATTAAGAAGATAGATATTGAAAAGTGTGGGGCTAAGAAAATATCCCTGAGGAAGTCCCCGGAAGATGCATTTGGAAATGTCATGGGAGGGAGTAGAGAGGAAGAGGGATCTATTTTGGAACAGGTTTAGAATAAGAATGATGAATGTAGATGGAATATTAAGCACAAGAAGCCTGGCGCATAGAGTAGGAAGGTGGACATTATCAAACGCAGAGGAGACGTCAACAAATGTAGCATCTAAATCGAAATTAACTTTTAAATATATGAATAGAATAAAAAATAAATAAATAGAATAAAATAAAATAAAATAAAAATGAATAAATAGACAAAATAAAATAAACATGAATAAACAGATAAAATAAAAAATAAATAACTCCAAACAACTGCTATTTGACCTTTTCTATTATTTCATATACTTCCCTGTTTCTCCTTAATTTCCAATGTTCTTCATCTTTCCTAGTGCCCAATATTTTTCGGATTATTTTCCTCCCTTGATTTTCGATTGGTGTATTTTTTTGTTAGAAGTCAGGGTTAAGATTCGGCTGTGTACAGACACTGTGGCTTGTTATAGTATCTTATTTTGGCATTTCTGAATATTGATTTTTTATTATGAAATGTCATTTCCATTCTATGTTTTCGTTCATGTATCGATCTTTTACCTCCAGTATTTACCTGAATTGTTTTACCTAGATATTTAAATTTTTCTACTCTTCTAATTATTCCATTATGAGTTTTTATTATGTTGGGAGCATTTTTATGATTGGTTATAAATTTTGTTTTTTCAACAGATATTTCTAATCCGACCTTTGTCGACATATTGCTTAGTATTTCAACTTGGCGTGTGGCTTCTGCTACATTTTCTGCTAGCAGTGCTAGCTCATCTGCGAAAGCAAGGTAGTTCACCTGCAGATTGTTTTTCTTCCATCCAATAGTCACTTTCTTAATTTCTACCTGTTCTATGTATGTTGTTCTGAGCTTCCCAGAATATAAACGCTCGCAGTTGCACCATAAATGGCGAAGGATTTCCTTTTCAGGGTACTTCCTGAGGTATTTGAATAGAGTGTCTTTTCCACTATGCGGGTAATTTGAAATTGATTTTTGTAGAAATAGTAAACAAGTTGTATACTATCTCGTGGTAAAACTGAAATTGTAAGTCCCAGAGTAAGATTTCAGTCGCTTCTGATGTGGATAACCTGATCAGAAAGCTGCTCTGCTAGAGTCAGACGCCTCTGTGTTTTTTTGTCATTCAGGACGTAGCTTTATATATGGTTTTTATGGCGATCAACCGCCGCCAAGGGACTAGAATTTTGCAGGCTTTTCATAGAGTAGCCTCTCTCGCTGCCCACTTGCATTCTGTCGTTACTGGAATCGCCTGCATGAGGCTTTCTGCCAATAGCCACTCTTAGTTCGCGTTTTCTTTTTTGTTATTCGCAGCAAAACAGTATATTTACTAGCCGTTTCATTATCCACTACCTACGGATGTACCTGATTCCGGTTAGAGCTCCGGATCCCTGGGTGGTTCTTCTCCAATTATTCCTTTTAAGATACACAACTTTTTCACACCCAGAGTAGGGGAAAATTTTTTTTTCTAATTTAATTTTATTCTTTTTAATTCCAGTGACACAGAATAATGATATTAGACGTACCCATAAAGGCTTGGCTTGGAGTTCAGTTTTGAGCTCAATTTTATTTAATAGTTTAGCAATATAAGTAGGGTAAAAGAGATAGTTTTGGCAGAGTGAACGGGGCAATATCTCCAGGGAGGGAGTAAGCGATAACGAGCGTCACCCAAGCCGATGCCCTTATGTGGGTAATGTAATTATTCTTCAACCATCCTACTACTCGGATGTGTACCAGTCACTCCCATCCCCCACTGCACCTCTAGACAGCTCAATCATACTGCTCAGAGACTGGATGACCTTGAAACCCTTATCAGCAGCAAGCTACATATGTTTTATTACGCAATGACGCATTTATCACTTGTTCCCATCAGATGATGCATCCTTTTCAGTCGCTTACTTTCTTCCCACATGCAGGAATGTAACTGGGAGCTATAGAATCTAAAAAAGGAATTAATTTATCAAGAGGAATATTCTAAGAAGGACGTGGGAAGAAAGGAGATTTGAAGATCTTGGCCATTCTCCAAATGTAAGAAGGAGGAGTGGAGTGTATAAAGGAAAAACAGAAACTTTTCCATGAGTTTCTTTTAACCATTTCCAGGGTGAATCTAGCTTTAGCATTGTCTCTTTTGTGGCCAAAAAAGTTGTTGAGAGTGGGGGAAGGATGGAAAGCTCTAAATCTATATTAACTGAGGACGAAAGCAGCTTTACAATCCTGTTTCCACTGGAGAAAGACGTTTTAATTTTTTTATGAGCAAAAGCTCAAACGTAAGGAGAAGAACCATTTAAAGCAGCAGAAACGGAGTCAATAAAGAAATCATGTTGGTAGGAAGGATTCAAATTTGTTGGGATTAAAAAAAGTGAGGAATCAACAAAGGATCGAAAGTTGGACTAATCAACTTTAGAGAGGATCCATCTTGGAATATGAAGGTTAAGAGGAGATGGAAGAGGAATTTCATTAAAAGAAATGATTATAGGAGTTTGATCACTACCAAAAGTACCGTCCAAAGTACTCCATGAACTGCTAAGACCGAGACCAGGAGAAATAAAAAAGAGGTCAATGGAGCTGAGAAAAGTGTGACTTCGGATACAAGTAGGAGAACCATCATTCAGGAGGAACAGGTCATTTTGGAGGATAAAATTCTCTAAAATCGTGTCATTGCTTTGTAAGTATTACAACCCCGAAATGGCGAATGGACAGTCCAATCACCATTAATGAGAAATGGAGGGAAAAGTGCATTAATAAATGACTGAAAAGAGAAGTTGTGCAAATCATAATTAGGAAAAATATAAGCGGATATAAAATTTAGAAGCCTAGAATAATGGCTAGAAATAGAAATACAAACTAGATTAGGATAAAGATGATTAGTAGGAAATAAAGATTGAATATCATGGGCTGTGAATGGAATGTCATTTCTTACCAAACTAGCAGAACCTCTGTAGTTTTCGCTGCGGTTAAAGAAAATGATGGAGAAACCTAGGAAATTTACGTTGGAAAAGCTTTTTTTATTCAAGTTTCCGAAAGTGCAGCTATGTTAATGTTGTGATAATTTATTAGTCGTTCTGGTGCGTTTTTGTTGACCTTGATACTATGACAGATTTATTGTAATATTCTAAGTCGACAAGGCATAGTAGGTTTTAAAATAAGAGAAATACGAAGAGAGTGAGAAGAAGTAAAAAATGTAAGAAAGGATCGAGAAAGGCCAACAGAGACTACAAACTGAGAAAGTTGATACAGAGACAAACACAGTATTATTACCAAAATCCCATATGTTGGGAGACATGGTGTTAAACTGAATGGAGTAAGACAAAGAATACTGAAAAATGAAAATTAATTAAAACAGAAGCTCCCTCCCTCAAATAAATCATTACAAGAGGGTCGTTGTATGCTATCAGTTAACCTAGTTAAAGGCAAGCAAGTAACGCTGGCAAAACGCTTTGTTAAAGCAGGAATAAGAATAGAAATTAAAATAATGATAAAAGGAAAATAAAAACTCTCATTGCTCAAAACAATCATTGCGACTGCAGTGCTGGTGGGTGATTGTTATCGGTGATGGTTGTAATAGCTTCTACTCGAAAAGAAGCCAAGAGTGGAGGTAATTTGGGTGTAAAGCAGTGGCGGCTCGTGCATGTGTTAACATTCGTACATGAACACCCTGGATTTAACTTTAAAAAAGTATAATCCAATATTTTTATTTATATTTATTATTTACATATCGCTATTAGTAAAATTAATGTAAAAAATAAATTAATTTTACATTTTTAAAAAGTAACTAAATTTTGTCCTGAATTCTTTTAGTGTGAAGGCTACTTGTAGCACGTGCGATCGGAAACCATGTAAGTATAATGTAGTAGTGTGTCAGAAATATAAAAATGATGTTGTGTTAGTGCATGTGTTATATCGGCTTGATGGAGCACACTCGAATTGTGAACCAAACGATAGGCGTTGTTTTTGCAAGATTATATTTTGTAGATGGGTAGTACTTTAATGAAGCGAATTTGATTATAAACAGAATTAATCGATAAATTTTCATAAAACGATTATATGTTTACATTTTTTTATTGCTTATACCTATATTTGGATTTTGAGGGAAATGTAAAGTTTGATTGGAGTATATTTATATAGTTATTTTTACTTTTATTTTATAAGAAAAGTGTATTACTGCATCTATATTATATCTGTTGCGTTATTGCTTTGCATACATATACAAGTTAGTACAATATTGTACATTTAAAAACAGTTATGTGTTTAAAATTACCGTGATTCTATTTGTCAACATTATAATTTTCAAATATTGAAATACAGAAAAAATTGGTTATAATGGCATACCAATTAGTATTTAGCTTAGAAAGATTTATGCAGATGAATTTAACAAAAACATCATTCCCGATCTTTTTCAATGAAGAAATGAAATTTATACAAAAAGAACAGATACACCGTTATTTTTTGTTTTGCCTATTTTGTTAGTGTGACATGTAAAATGCTTATTATAAATATAACATTGATGAAAACCTGTGGTAAGATCATTGCAAAAAGTGTTAGAAAAAGATATACTCATTTTGTTATAATAAAAAATCGAAAAATTACAAATTTCTTCAAAAGTAAGAAAATATCAAACCACTTTCGTTTTGGTACAGTTTCTTTTCTCTTAATGCTGATTTAAATTTTTTTATTATCATACTTTTATGTACAAAAAAGAAAGTGTAATGTTCGTATTTTTGACTAAGAAATATGTGTAGTTATAATTATAAATAAATGATTGCTTATTCAGCGTAATTTATGCTATAAAATATTTCATGTCAGTTTTGTAACGAACTGTTCATTAGTAGTAAATTTTGGACATTAAAAAATTTTAATGCTTTATTTGATATGGGATATAACGATCAGATTATACACCTCCTTGAATGTTTTTATAACTGATTTCTACTGTATTTTATAATTTGTCATTTTATTATACTCTTTTTGGTGAGATGTGCATTATGTAAAACTGACACTGTTCAAGATGTTGGCTGGATATTTTAGCATAAAAATTTAATTGTTTTTCTTTTTAAGCAAATTCAAAATAATTGTAATAATTGATAAATTAAATGATAATAATAAAATATAAATATTACATGGACTTAACAATAACAACCAACATTTTGCAAAATTTTAACTTTTGTTTGTTTTTTAATGTACTTAAATAAAAATATGTAACAAGTTTTCACGGTTCATATTATTAAAATTAAAATTTTTGGTAGAAACCACATCACTATTAAAAATACTACTAACGTTTTGAATGTGTATACACAGTCGATGATTGGGACCACAGTTTAGTTTTTAATGATGTACCGGATATGTTCATTCGAATATTTTTAATAGTGACGTAGTTTCTACCTAAAATTGTAATTTTACTTAAGGATAAGACGTGCTAATTGTATTCTCAGTGAGTTTTTCGATACTAAAACGAATTAAAACATTTTTATGCAGCACACTGTGTGATGACAGGCTAAATGCTTTAGCTATGTTATCAATTGAAAAACAAATGTTCCACAATATTCCTAACTTTCATGAAACTGTTATAGATTTTTTTTTCTTTAAAGACAGATAGAAGAATAGATTTAGTTTACAAAATTTTAAACTGAAAATTAATTATATTATGCGTACACAAACGCAGGCACATACATACATACATATATCGTTTTTGATAAATTTTTTTCAATAAATATTTGTGTAATATTTAATATATTTGATTGTGAACCTCCACTTCTGTTACTCACGAGCCGCCACTGGTGTAAAGTTAGGTTTTATGTTATTTTGCAACAAAATTGCATTGACTTCAGGTAGATTATCTTTCGGAAATTCGGGCTCTGTAATTACATCACTGTAGTCGCGATAGCCTAGTTGCTAGAGCACTTGACTTCTGTTATGGAGGTCATGGGTTCGATCCCAGGTGACAATAGAACTTATTACAAAGAATTAAATAAAATACTCGCTAATAATCATGTGGAAGGTAATGGCAAACCACCACATACAACATCATAAGCGCGCTAGGTAAGTACACAGCAGACACACGTGGGACGGCACTTGTAGCATGGTAACAAGCGGCTAACGAATAGGTTGCCCACCAATCGAATGGTTGAGGAGATAATGATGAATTACGTCACTGTGATTCTCTGCAGTCCATGAAAGCATATCGCAGTAAGTGAAGACTTTTCTTCTATAAGATAAAGGTCTGACACAAACTAACAACATAGGTTTTTTGCTGGGGATGTACGATGGACGTCAAGTATCATGTGTATAGCAGCGTTATGGATTGGATGAAGTGTTTTTAATAAGGAACCAGTCGCTTACGAGTACACCTGACTCCCATAATTGTGATTTTGCTGAGAATTACCGCTTTATAAATATTTAGAAGAAACTTTGGTTGGACGTTAAATTTAGAATTTGACAGGAACTTGATCGCCCTTAAAGATTGAAGGGATTTAGCTTTTAAATCAGATATAAAGGGTTTCCAAGTCAGTTTGGTCTCCATCAAGATGTCAAGGAAAGTTGCTGTTGTTTTTTAAAGAATTGTATTACTGTTCAGTTGTAATGAAAGCGGTTTCTGAACGAGGCGAACTCTATAGAATACAACATATTGAGACTTCTGAGAGGAAAAATCTAGTCCATTGTTTCCTGACCATTGCTGCAATCTATTAATGGTGTTTTACGGGATTGACTGAGCCAAAGAAGGGATATTAAATGTTACAGATATATGGTTAGATCATCTACATATAGACGAGCATTCATTGGAGGCCTGATGCAGTCAACAATATCGTTTACATAGAGAATAAAAAGGGTAGCACTTAAGGTGAAACCTTGAGGTGGTACCCAATTCTCTATTGGAACTTTGCTCGAAATCAATGAGCCAATTTGGTTTTGAATCCATCAGTCGCTCAGATAGTTGTGAATGTATCGCCACAGCTTACTGCCCACCCCGACCGATTTTAATTTCCAAAGCAAGTGTTGCCTCGATACACAATCGAATGCCTTCTCCATATCGAAGAATACTGCATAAAGGTGGCGTCGACAATGAAAGGCAGATACAATTTGCCTTTAAAGGCTCAATAAATGATTAATGGTTGACTTCGATTTTCGGCCTCCAGATTGCATAGGTGATAGGATAGCGTTTGCTTCAAGGAAATGCAGAAGTCGCCTGTTCACTATCTTTTCCATTGTTTTAGACAGGACAGACAGCAATGATGTTGGTCGGTAACTTTTAACTTGGAAAAGATCTTTATTCATCTTTGGGATAGGAATAACGGTCGCAACTTTCCAGGCATTACGAATAGCTCCAGCTGACCATATTTGGTTGCATACATTCAGCAGGAATTCCTTGGTATGACCAGAGAGATATTTCAACATATATGGATGTATCGAATCTTCACCAGGTGCACTGTTCCTGGTGTGATACTTAAGTTGAAACTCCAGTTCAGCCATGGAAAAAGGGCGGTTATAAGGATCGTCAGTATTGAAATCAAAATTAATGGACTGTTGCTCATATAGTATTTTGGAACTTGCTAGAATACTTCAGCGCAGAGAATTCCACGGAAAAATAATGTGCAAATGCTTCTGCAACATCTCTAGCCTTCGTTATGTGAATTCCGTTGATTTTTAATGTTGAGTGTGTAGGGATACTATTGCTATTACTAATAGATCTGTTTTTTTTTTCACATTACGTGGGCATTAGCTGTTTAGGGGATTGATGCTGCAAAAGAATTCCACGACTCCTGTTTTTTGCTGCCGATGATATCTCGAGCAGCTGCTATACACTTCTTACCTGTAATTGGGTACTCAATAATTCCAGTTGACTCCTGAGAGCCCGTTTTCGCTCTATTATTGCTTTCTTAATGTCTTCGCACCACCAAGGGACTGGTCTGCTCCGCTTCCTTTGTGAAGATTTTGGAATTATTGCGTTGGCTGCCACTGAAATCACATTCCTTAAGACTCTTATGTTAGTCTCGACCGACTTTGTTGGTTTAGGAAGAGTCGTCACTCTCATCGAATATGCTTCCCAATCTGCTCTATGAAAGGCAAAGCGCGGCATAAAGCGATCGAGCTGGTTGGGTGTTGGCATCATTTTAAAATCTATTATTATGGGAAAGTGGTCGCTCGAGCATAAGTCATTCATCACACGTAGGGCAAATTTAGGGACCAGTATGCTTGAGCACAGGGCTAAGAATGCTAACTCATATAGTTACAGCTTGAAGAAGGGTTGTAATTGGTAGCTGTTGTGCTGCTAGGGACGTGTGCACTAGCGTCGCCACACTGGCATTCGTTCTCTCTCCATTTGGGTTATCATAATGAAAAATATTCTAATTCTTAATGGACGTTCTGGCATCTAGCTTAAGTCTGGTTTCTGGTAGGCATACTATTAGTGGAGAGATTTCGACTATTAGCTGCTCTAGTTCGGCCCTATTGCCTGTGAAATTTCCACAGTTCCACTGCATTATCACTCCTTTATTCGCCAAAGCCATTTTTATTTTTCGGTAAAAAAGTGAACTTACTGTGGGGCTACTGAATGTGTCTTACTTGGCAACGTCATGGCGAGAGGTCTCTTTATTATCTGCATAAAGTTCATGATTATTTATTTTGTCTTGTGCATTTTGTATTTTTGAAATTTTATTTAGTTCTTTTATAATGCGAGTGCATATATTTTTAGCGTTCGGAACATTTAAAAATGGTTTTACCGTTGATAACATGCGGATGAGACTATCCTTACCCTCAATTGCTTTTGCTATCAGTATTCATTGACATTATAATTGATCGGAATGTTTCATCATCTTGCAAGTTCACACATCTTATTCTATAATCCTTTTTTTTTTTTTTTTTGTGGGTGCGCCAGCGGCATTGACCCAACAACAAGAAAACTAAGCTAAACAACTAAGGACACAACAAAGGACAGCAGTGAGGACACCATAGAAGATGAAGGAAAGGAGAGGATAAAGGAAGAATTATAGGGAGTAGGGAGACCTAATGACAAGAGCTGACTGTATAAAAGGGAGCGTTCGTTACGAAGAGCAGTACACTCGAAGAAAATCATCACATGTACGAGGAGGATCACAATCGTGGAGAGAACAATCAGGAGAAGGCGACAGAGCAAATCGAAAGCGAGAGGAGGGGAGGAGAGAATGATTGATCCGGAGACGAATTAGGGAGACAATAGAAGAGCGACGACCGAGAGGAATAGAATGGAACCAAGACAGGGAACGAGGAATCGGCTGAATAAAACGGTAATGCAAATGACGATTAGAAAATAGGGAGGGATAAATATCCTGCCAAAGTCTGGCGTGGTTGGATTTGGATAAGGAAAGGATATCTGAAGAATGGAAATGGTTGAGGAATAAATCAAGGCGACCAGCAGAACGAGCCAAAGAATCGACTGTGTCATTGTCATCAATTCCAGAATGACAGGGGACCCATAAAAAATCAATAAGAATAGAACGGGATGACTGCCGAGTGGAGGTAAGAGAACGAATTGAGAGAATAATACTATCAGAGGAATGTGAAGGAAGAGAGGATAGGGCTTGAAGGACGCCTTTAGAGTCCGGTAATCCTCTAAGAAACAAACTCATGACCTTTCAACAAAAAACGTCTCATGTTCAGCTAAAGATTCTCGGTATTACTATAACATGTGTCTGTTGCGATCTCTCAATAAGTTTCACTGAACTACGTAGCCATCATTTTAAAAATATATTAAATCAACAACTGACACATAATTCTCTCTCCTTTACCTTACTTATATAGGATACTCAGCTATAAATCGGTTGCGAGTTAATCACACAGTTATATCTCAGAATTATATATTTAAGATAACATGTTCTTTAAGTGCATACTGGGTTTATTCTGCGTGTTTCAACCGCTCCATCGAGCATTTTACGAAAAACTACTCGTAATTTATTACCACAACAGAAAACCATAATAGGTAGTTAAAATTGGAATATAAATTACATTTCCGGTAGTAGTTATTAACAATTCTATTGCTGGATTCTTTATTTCCCCGTAAAAAATAATAGAAAACAATTGATTACGATTCCATATTACCATAGTAATCATTTTATTTAAAATATTTACCGTAAATATTTTATTCAAATTTTTTCTTATATTATCAAGCGTATTTTACCTTTTACATTTCCACATTTCATTGACAAAAACGTCCATAGTTCGGCTACATCATACTCGAAATTTATAAAGTATGTACTAAATTCTTCCATAAGCATCGATCTTATCCATCGGTGAAAGCCACAACAAAATTGGTTCAGTAGTTGGTGAGATTAGCGCGCACAGAGGACAAACAGAAAACGAATTTGGTGACTCACATTTATATATATATATGGGGTAATGGTTTAAAAACGAATAAGGTACTTTAAATTGGTTAATATCGCGGTGATAATTCTATGCATTTTGGCTCATTGATTAATAGGAAATTTACGAGTATATCAAAATTTCGAACTTTACTTTGATTTCGATAATTTTCTGAAGTTATAACGGGGTACATCATAATAAAAATAGTTAATAATGGAATAATTTGATATGTATAATAAAATCTTTATTTGGTTTAATAGGCAGTTTGCCCTTGTAAAATCTGGTTCATTCACAGTATTGTTGATAAAATCCGTATGTAAATGGAGCACACGGATAAGAAATTATTATTCTCGTTGTATTAAATAACAAACGTTTCCCGGAATTACAAGTGTTTTCTGGAAAAGCTTTCATTATAATAATTAATAGCTGCTTTTTTTATACGTTTTTCTTTTGAAAACGCTCAATTTGTATAATTATTCTTTTCCACTGCCTCGTAAATTCTGTTCCAATGTGAAAATTTAAAAATACATATTGAAACCGTATCGCGGTACACGTCGCATCTAGGACATACCAAATATTTATAAGTAAGTATTAATGTTTTTTCAATTTCATACAAAGTACCCTTTTAGCATTAATACAAGTGATTAAACTACACATGAAGTGTTTGCTGTTTATTCGGGACACATATACAATATGCTATATCGCTATACTATTTATTGTAAAACCGCCAGAGACTAACAGAGCTCGTTGGCTGCATCATTAGCGAATAATATGCAAAATTTCGTTCATGAAATTTTAAATTTGACCGCAGACTACCATCTGCTATAAAATGTTTTCTGGTTGAATGTCGCTGTAATACGAGTTGCACAGTTGGTCTAATGAAACGAAAAAAGAAAACTGTATGACTGAACCAAAATCTGAATAATGATTTTTAATTAACTAAGAAACACCTTTTAAATACCGGAATGGAGAAAAGAAATTAGATTTTAATACGACTGTTGTAAATTGAAAAAACAAAAGAGGCGACAAATATAAATTACAGGAAGTGATAATAATGCAAGAATGAAAGATGAGGGAGTTCGAGGTAATCACTGTGTCTGAAAATGTTTAAGTGAAAAAATGTCTATAAATTAAATAGCACGCAATATTGTAATTTAAAATAAAGGATTTATCCTTGTAGATATAAAGTTATTTTATTCCATTTAATTCATGATGTACTTATATGCACCTACTATCAAGATTTATTACAACGTATATACTTACGAATTAAAAATGACTTCAGAAATTTAATTCGTCTGCTTTGAATGATCAGGAAATGTAATTCTGGCAGAGTTTGTGATATGAAAGGGTTAACTCGTAGTTGACTGATGGCGGAGCATTCGCTAAACAAACATAATTAGCGGAAGAACGTTTACTATGTGGACGCGGTAGCCTAAAGAATTATCTGTGTGAAATGTAGACGGATGACCACCAGAAGTTTAAAGCTGTCTGTTTTAGTCGTCCGTAAACGAGAATAAAATTACTGACATTCATTGGAAGGAGTGCATCCCTCCAAGCATGGTGCTGATAGCGCCTGCAGCTGTCACATCTACACCTCTTCATTGAAATATACCTCCAGCGTTACCTGAAATTCTTAGGAAAATGCTACCTCGACATATCCGGAAACATTCAATTTGTTTATAATGATTTATGTTTTCTCTGCCAGCGACAGGTCTTTAGGCAGGGAGCTATGCAATTTCGGGAAGAGCATAAAAATTCTATTATCACGAAAACTTTTTATGATTCGGACAAGGATGTTTGGACGTATTTTTTATGCTGTAATAAATTTTGCATATTTCTGTGATAAATGGAATCGTAAATTCTCCCATGTATTTATTGGGTTTTTGGTTTTAAATTCGAGTGCTATAATGATGGGTAAACTATTTATTTTTAGGTTAAATGTGCAAGCTTGCAGAAGGATAAATTATTAGGGAGAGGACCATTTGGATAAGACAAAAAGGAAATAACATGACTAAGATTTGTGAAAACTGATTTCCAACCAATCGTTGAATTTCGATTTAATGGATTCAAAATAATCAGAGGTTAGTAAGTTAATTGAGAACGTGATATTTGAAAACCTTGTTAATATAAAATAGGAACACGTGTTGATTCTTTTAGTTTAAGGGGGTTACACCTGTTTGAACAATTTTTTTTTAAAGTATTTTTTTAAAATTTTATTGGTTTAAATAATGTAAAAAAATTTCAAAAATGATATTCAATAGCAATTATAGTCCAAAAAAATTTTTAAACAACTCTCAGAACTAAATTTCTGAATCAATCTCAGATGCTTTTGAACGCTTGATGCATCTATAGTAACAATTAAAATTTGTTTAGCTCAGTCAGCACTTTTAGACATATTACTCGTACAACCTATAGACGGCGCTAGTGCAGTTATGCTAAAATTTAATCGAGTTGCCCGTCTACAGCTGTACAGTCAGCAAAGACAAGTGTACTACGACACTTCTCCGGACCGACAGCACATGTTTATTATGTACTGTTATCTTTTTATTTTATTTTTCCAAAATGAGTAAAGTGGTGTACAAGGACGAGAAGTATCCTGCTATAGTAAGTGTAAAAGGACAATTATTCATCGAAAGTCGTAAATTTCTACGGATCAAACGCACAGCATGAAAAATGTCTCGCTGAAGTAGATTCTTCTTAACAGGGAGGTCGCGCCAACAACAGTCTTAAGGAATACCCGCATAATTACCAATTGAAGATTTTATAGTTGCGAAGAAAATTTATGCTGATTTGAGTAATTACTTTCACGCTGCCTCGGAGCGTACACGTAAAATTAGCAACGAGTCTTTCAACTCGGTCGTTCGGACCATACCGACTAAAACAATATCTAATAGCAAACGCATCTTAGATAATGCGACATAGCCACAGTTTTATACAACGATAGTTTTCAACGATTACTCAGTAATTGGTAATGAACTATACAATTATTGCTCTGAAATCGACGAGTTCCGCGTGAAAGCCGCGAACTGCTCATCATCGAAAAGGAGAGAATCAATTATACCTGTGATGCGAATCACATTTTGTTCGGATGCCCCCTTATTTCCTCCGAACGTTCTACTCTGTATTCTAGTCTTCTGCGCCTTGGCCTTCCTACTCGTTATAGTGTCCACTCCATTCTTACATTCCCCTCTCTCAATATAGTTCCTTTGTTGGCCTTCTTTATCTCCTCAATTTCTAATCTTTTCCTTATATAATGTACAATTTTTTGCGTTGGACAAGTTCCACTGTTGACGTGCCCAAAAAAAAAAAAAAAAAAAAAAAAAAAAGCGTTAGGCAGGACATAAAATTGTCATGGAAAGAAGCCGAGAACGAAAATGTTAACTTGAAAGAGTTGCTTTATGGTCCTGGGATAGCACAATAAAAGTTAAAAAATGCCAATTTCCATGTTGACGAACCCATTAAAACAAAAAAAAAAAAAAAGTTAAAAAATCAACCGGCTCCTATTTTAAATTTTTCACTTAGTAAATCGATTTTAAAACTTTGAACGCATTTTTTTTTGAAACCATGTTTTTCAACTTTTGCAATTTTCATTCGATCGACTTGAAAACTGTAGCCTTTTAGATTTATTTTAAAAAGAAGTACACACGATTTTAATGATTGATTAATAATTACGTTTTTTATTAACATTTAAACGTCAACTTTTTGTTAAAAAAAAGAAAACGAAAATTCAAATTCATGTCAATTCGCGAGAAACGATTTTTTTTTTAATAACCGTGTGTACTTCTCTGACAAATTGAGTGTAAATTATGAAGAAAAAAAAAATGTTGTCCTAGGTGCAAATGGAAAAAAGTTATTCTGAATGCCGAAGAGCTCCTTCAAAAAAAAAAACATGCTGCTTCAAACGTCTGTACTGTCGCCATTTTGAGGAAAAAGCAAATTAAAAAAATTGTATTCTACACTTCATTATGTGTATAATAGATCTCATCAACATTTCATTTTGATTGTTTTATTGAATTACGAAAAAAAAGAAATCCCAAAAAATGTCTACTCTTCGAGCATTCAAATAGGTCTAAATAATCGACAAAATTGAAGATTTGTTTGTCACTGAAGTAAAGTCTCAACAACCAGCAAAGAAACGCTGTTCAATACGGTTGGACTGTTTTAATTTATTATAAAAGTGAAAATTTTCATTAAACTGTTGAGTTTTATTTTTTATAAAATTAAAAAGATTTCCATGTTCTCTGAGTATGTACAAAAATGTCTTGAAACGCTGTAATTGTACATTAAAAACAGCGCTAAAATGTGTGAACTGTGGCTGGCTGGATGCGTTATCAATTATTTTACTGGGACTTTGCACAGCAACAAAAGCAAATGCAAATATAGCAACAACGCAGCTGGTGTTTGGAAGAAAACTGCGGCTTTCGGATACATTTGTTTGGGGAAAGGAAAAGGACTTAGATATAACCTACGCAGCAGAACTCTGATTCAGACCTGAGAGAAGGCGATGCGAGAATTACCACTAGTATCGTTTTAACGTATGCAGAAGGTTCAGGTTTCTGTAGTATTCGGACTAAGCATATGTTCATATGTCCTGGCGTGGGAAGGTAATGTACGTTCTCCATTACAACAGTCATATGCTGGACCATATCGTGTTCTTCGAGGAAGAGGAAAAATATTTACACTGAATTATGGCAACGAAAAGTGAACCATGTATGTAGACAATTAAAACTAGCATTCTAGCTGGTTTCAGAATATACCCTGAAACTGATGCAGCCAGAGGAACCAACCTATAGCGAAATGCAGTCTGGAATTCTGCAGAATAACTCAGAAAGAGAGCAGAACTTTACTGAGTTTTCATTTTCACCGGGAAATCAACTAACAGCTAGGAGAGGACCAAAATATATTCGATCGGAAAGAAGAGTAAAACTAACAGTCCTATTTAAAGGGCAATGATTTTTTTTTTTTTTTTTTGTTTATTTGCTATATTGAACTGCCCTAGGGCATACACACAATAATTTTAATAATCAAGAATAACTAGCGTAGGTAAAGATTCGGCCACTGCCTTATCTCAGAGCTATAACTGTATGCGCTTAAGTTTAGATAAATCTATTTATACATAAGAATATATACGATAAAAGTATAACAGTTTATAGGATCTCGTGCGGTTTGATCCGCCTTAATCTACGAGTATCTCCTTTTGTATTGAGGAGCGCAGCTACGATTGGGTTTGAATGACCGCAAAGTTTTGTCACGTGCTTCCCGGCGTGGAGACTGGCAATTCCATCAACGTCCAGGATTTTTAGTACAGTATTAGGAATATACCGAGGGGCTTTGGTTATCAGGCGAAGTACTTTATTCTGAAATCTTTGGATTATGAGCTTGTTCGACCTTTTCGTAGTACCCCAGAGTTGAATACCGTAACTCCAGATAGGCATTAGGATCGATAGGTATATCAGCCGTTTGTTAGTTAAGCTAACGGAAGAGTGATATCCGAGCAGCCAGTATAATTCGCGTAATCGAATGCCAAGTTCCTGGCGTTTGATTTTGACATGATGCTTCCAGTTTAGCCGACGACCAAGGTGTATCCCCAAATATTTCGCCGAATCGCTATTCAAAATGAGCTTCCCATTCACAGTTGACGGGATATACTGGGCGGAGCGCAAGGAAAAATCCACTTTAATAGATTTGAGCTCATTCAACTGAATCTTCCAACTTTTTGCCCAAGCGCAAATTTCGTCGATAGCTAGTTGCAGATCTTTGACTGCAGTTTCATAGGAACTGCTAACTGATAGCAGAGCAGTATCATCTGCAAACATGGAGACTGTAACTGAAGGAACCGTAGGAGTGTCAGCAGAGTAAACCAGGTATAGAATCGGACCCAGTACGCTTCCTTGTGGGACTCCTGCCTGTATCATATGACGATTTGATATGGATCCTTTGAATTCAACTTTGAAGCTTCTTTTGTATAAGTATGATTTCAGGATTTCGCAATAATTGTGAGGTAAAATACTGCTCAATTTGTGTATGAGGCCTTCGTGCCAAACTCGATCGAAAGCTTTCTCAACGTCTAGGAATATCGCTGAACAAAATTTTTTGTCTTCGAAGGACCGCTCTATTATTTGAGTAACCCTATGGATTTGCTGTATGGTCGAGTGCTGGCTCCGAAATCCAAACTGCCAGTTTGGGATAATTGCAGCGCGATCAATAATAGTTTTAAGTCGAAGAAAAAAAAGTTTTTCGAAGATTTTGGCTACAACTGGCAGGAGAGAGATTGGTATGTAGGATTGCATTAGCTCTTGAGGTTTCCCAGGTTTAGGGATAACGATGACTTTGGCTATCTTCCACTGCTCAGGAAAATGGAGAATTCTTAGTATGTCATTGTAAATATAAGTTAGATATGCGATGGCTTTTTTAGGAAGCTCTTGAAGAATTTTTGCTGAGATGTTATCCATGCCCGGAGATTTCCTGATTTTTAATTTGTTGATGGCTTTAGCCACTTCCTTAGGTGTGATGTGTGCAATTTTCTCCGGCTCAATTGATCTGATGTTAATCTCAACATTGGAGTTTATACTGTTAGGCTTAAATACATCTTCGAAATATGAAGCGAAGGCTCCGGCTTTCTCACTATTTCCACTAATCCAGTCTCCGTTACTGCTACGAATGAGCATATTGGTATCATGCGGATGTTTGATTCTACGCGTAGCTTTCCACAATGAGTAATTTTTCTCTTCATTCGGAGAAAGATGAAGTAAGTACTCATCAAGCGACTTGAAATTAATTTTTCGAATTAATTCCGAAGTTTCCTTGCTCAATTTGTTGAAGATGGTTTTATCTGCAGGATTACGAGTACGCTGCCACCGCTTGCGCGCTCTTCGCCTTCTCAGAACTAGGTCTCGTACCATCCTAGGGTACAATAATTCCTTGTTAGAAGCAGCCTTTTGTTCAGGTGTAGCTGTTATAGCAGAATTGGTGACAATTGTTGTAAAATTGTGTACCGCTAAATCTAGTTCATCCGGAGATTTAATTCTTACTTTGAGATTTATGGAGTTTTCAATAGTGACTCGCATTTTGTCCCAGTTGGTATGTTTGTTAGTTAGTCCTGCGCGCGCTCCTTGTTTAAACAATACAGTACTACTTAAGGATAAGATTACAGGAGAATGATCGGAAGAAAGGTCCGCAATATTTCTAAGATCCATGTAGTTAGTAGACACGTTTCGTACAATAAAGAAGTCTAATATATCCGGAGTTCTGTTGGGGTCTGAAGGCCAGTAGGTAGGTTGCTGCGGAGGTAAGAACGTTCCGTTGATTTTGCGCACTGATTTGAGCAATTCTCTTCCTCTTTGATTTGTGGCTCTGGATCCCCAATGCTCATTTTTTGCGTTGAAGTCTCCTCCGACAATCCATTTTGCACCCAATTTAGCAAATAATCCGCTAAAATCGGCAGCGTCAATTGCTTGGTTGGGCGGGCAGTAGATTGAAGCGACTAAAGTTTTCGTGTGATGTAATTGAATGCTGAGGCAAGTCGCCTGAAAGAGATTGGAGCATATGTTTGTTTCCGCAGCAAACACAATTGAGTTTTTAACAAAAATAGCACTGCCACCACGAGCTTTGCCACTCGGATGATTGCAATGATGAGTCGAGTACCCCTTGATTCTCTTCAAGTGAACTTTGTTAGTAAAGTGTGTTTCAGAGACTAGTGCAACATCAATATTCTCGTGATGTAGACAATTTTCAAATTCATTTATCTTCAAAAGAAGACCGTTAGCATTCCAGATGATGATTTGAATAGAATCTGTCATTTTGGTTTTTGCTGTTTTCGCTTAGGTGAGAGGTTGGCTGAATTTTCTAAAGAGTTAACTCTAGCAATTAAGTTGTCTAACATTTTTTCAAGTGTATTGTTAGAATCAGGAAGGCTCTGCACTAAAGCTACTTTTTTTCCTGGTTCCTCGGTGGAGCTATTGTGTTTTTGTTAACGTCAGGCGTAGGGGTGACTGTCTGTGAGGCCACAGCGGAATAGGAGATCCCTTCTCTTGTGAACGATGGGGAACTGATGGCCAACGAGGATTTTGATGTATGCTGAGTAGGTTCGGGCGCCACAGATCTCGCGAGTTGCAGTTTGTTTTTAAAGGTTGGACAGCCTCTGTAATTTGCCGTGTGTTCACCGCCACAGTTGGCGCATTTGCACTTGGACGATTTAGGTTTCACGCATGCGGAAGTTAAGTGATTTTCGGCGCATTTGACGCACTTCGGAGGCTTAGAACAGTAGTTTTTAGAATGGCCGATGGCCTGGCAGCGCTTGCATTGGGGGACGTCGTTTATCTTCCTGGGAAGTTCGGTCTTAATTTTAACGTACAGCATATGAGTGATGTCTAGTGCCTCGCTGTTGTTTTCGCGCGGCTCGAGTTCCACCCGAAATAACGGAAGGTTAATCAATGAATATAAGTCTCCGTCTTTTTTCTTAATTTGAATGTTATAGTTATACGTCTGGCTTCGTGCCCAACTTTCGATAATTCAGAAGCAATGTCGTCGACGTTTGTTGTTGGGTGTAAATATCGAATGAAGAACACGAATGGTTTTTCTTCCTTTAGCTGGTAAGTATGATAGGAAATTTTTCCTACTTGAACGTGAGAGTCAGAGTTGGATAACTCGTCAAGTAATTTTCTGAGCTTACGATACTCATCAGGAGTTTTGGGTTGAATTTTTAACACGTTATTTGCAAGTGCTTTTCGTTCGCATACTAGGCGGTTTTCTTTCAAAAGGCTGTCGAATGCAGAGATATTTTGAATACCGCTAGTAAAAATAGGTGGAGGTTTGAAGGACAGAGATTGTCCTTCCTTTCCATTTTTGGGTTTGATTTTTTTATCTGCCTTGATCGGGTTAGAATCAAGAGTTTGATTTAATTTACAGCTTCTTCGAAGTAAAGAGTTTTCTTCCCTTAGCAGAGCAACTTCTGCTAACAGTTCCTCAACTTTCTTTGATAACTCTTCAACCGTATTCATGACGCATGATTGGATTGTAATACGCAAGAAAGGTACGAAACGAAATTTTAACGATGGTTATGTGGTAACACCGTTGGTACCGATCGAAATAGGTTTACGCTATAATTGCCGAGAAAGCGACAATATTTAGCTGATAGTCGATAAGATGAATAAAATTAATTAAATACAATGAAATACGAATAGACAAGAGAGATAAATAAAACGGTCTCACTGATTATTCGATGGTTGAGCGCAACACATATAAATAGACTTTATCACACGCGAACAAAACGATGTATGAAAGGGCAATGATATATATCCATTTTTTCCCTTTCCCTTGGATTGCTCTTCTTTTGTTGTTACCCTGACACTTTCACTCTTTTTACTGGGGAAGGGACTGTAGATGGTCGTACCATTTATTTAGTTTATTCTTATTATGTTATATATTTTCATTTGTTATTATTTATTTCGTCTGTTCGCAAATTATTTTAATTTTATATGGTTCAGTTTGTGTTATATAAATGGCACGCGAGTAAGATATACACAGTGGTGGATCCCGGGGGGGGCATCCTTTCCTCCAAAGAACCAAATTCTCGATGAAAATTTTTTTACAACAAACTTAATTTATACTATAAATTTATTTTACAAATGTTACCTATGGATTTAATTATAACTATATTTAATATTGTTTTCTAGTAAAAGTATTAATGTTACGTTTTTATTCTGTTTTAAATGCAACTGTCGTCGATCTTTAGTCTTTTTTATGTATTTTTAATTTTTATTTTGTAATGCAAATGAAAATAGTTCAATGTGAAATATATACATATGTATATATCTGTTTTCTTGCTCACAGACAAACAATTCGGATCGGATTACTAATAAAAATAAAGAAGAGTTTAAGTCTAATAAAAAATATTATCGTTCCAATTTTTCTAGTAATTTACTATTCAAATTCTAAACTACCATTTTAGCCACAATTTTAACTCGGCCATTTTGGCCTCGCAAGGGGCTGCGCCCCTTGACCCCTCTTGATTGCTTTTCTATCTCTTTCTCTTCTATACTTTGTATAAAATGATCAAAATTTACAACATAATTCTAAATCGGTCCATATGAATATAATAACGTAATTACAGAAATCCTATAAAATATAACAAACGTTACGTAAAATTGGGACATTTTGCATTACATAAAATTGGGACATTTTTTCTAATGGGCTAGCCTAAGAATTACGTTGTAATTAATAATAATATGATGGTTTTTATTGTTTCTTTGACAATGTCTTCAACGTATAGTATTGTTCCATAAGTATTATCTCTGGATTTGTTATTTTTAAAAAAGTTCATTCATCTGTTGTTTACATTCTCTGAATTTTTTAGCAGTGTCAGAAATAAAAATTTTCATGTGTTTAATGCGTCAGCGTAATGGTTTATCGCGAGTACGTTGAATGCATACTGATGAATTTTTTTTTACATCGCACATTTTTACAACGACGTATATTCAATTTTAGAGTTAGTCGTGGTAAAATATCTAAAATCTATATGTATACATGTTTTAGATTAAAATTTGATGAGGATATGTGTATGATATAGAACGATTTAGAAAAAATTATGTATCCAGAGAGTATCCTCTCCAGGAGATACCTTTTGGACATGTTGGAAGGCTTTTGATGAAGTTATGTGTTAGTGTAAAGCGTTTATGATGGGATATTGTTTTTATAATAAGTAATAATAGTAATAGTACATTGTTCAATGATTAAAAATTACATTCTCAGAGTGCGTTATTTGCATATGTTTTTATAAACAGTGCACACACATACGTATGTGCAGGAATAAATACAGCGTGTGCACAGTAGCGCGTATATTTCTACTCTTATCTAAGCTGATAGAATACCAGTAAGAATGATCGAATGTGATAAATGCGTATTATAGACTCTTGCGCTAGTGTCTTGCTCAAACAAAAAAATACATTTTTACTCGATCAGTTGAACAAGAGTTTGCCACTATTTTCGGAATTAGCGAAACTTCGGGGAAAAAAAACCCAAAAAACATCGGTAACGGGATGTAACAATATGGTTGTATTGACAAGGAGTTGTTAATAGTTTCTGTCAACCATTTTACCAAACGCACGTCGGTTATAACAATATACATATATCATTTATCTTGTTCTTGCAGTTTTAGATTAATTTTTATAATTTATAAAAACGTAAGAGGGGGTGTTAATTGTTACTTTTAACGGTTATTGTTGTAAAGATCTGTTATAACAAAGAAATATATGTATATTTTTATCTCACTCTCTGGACCTGTACCGTACGTGTGTACATTCAAATACTTACCCCCCTCCCGGTACATCCGATGTCGATACATGTTTTGCAGGCCTCTCTAAAATTACGAAGACCACTCACAGACGCCACCGATTGGAGTACTGAAAAATTTTATAAATGTAAAAATGAAAACGTAACAACGGAATATGCTACTGAAATCTCCATCAAAATTTGGATGTCAAGTGTTAAGACTTTATTGTTTTCAGAGGACTTTTAGATTTTTGTCCCTCTTCCACATTTACTTTTTATTACTTCTCTGATGTATAAGAGGTCTTGTTATCGGTAGATAAAGGCGAGTTAATGTACCGAAAGAATTAAGTATTAACAAAATGAATAATCAAGCCGAATAAATATTTAACTCCTAAGGACCTTCGGTGCACGCCAGGTCAATAAAAAAAAAAGAACACGGAAATAAAATAGAATAACAAAACGAACGAAAGAATATTATTAACAAAAGAAATTTAACACGCGAGCGACGTTGAGACATTCGGATACCCCCAAAAAAAACATACACTGTTTCGTTCAACGGATATCAAACGGCGCAACTAATTTCAGCGAATCCTCGAATAAACATAATAACGCTGGACTACTAAAAATTTAATTACAATACGAGTTTAAACGTTAACACAATTCAATATGAAAATTAAAGATAGAATGATAACACGTTTTCCAAAACATCTACGCAACAAAAATCTGCACAAAGCCCGTCGCCGGCATTTAACACGTGCAACCTTCACAACTGCCTATTGCAGACTCTAAAGCCATGCCGTCTAAGCGAAGGCCGACATTATCCCTTAGACAGTGGCCAACCATTTTATGCGGGCGCTAGTGCATAAACGAATTTAATTTATAAAATAATTCTAAATATATATATACACATAAAAAATAGATAAAATAACTCCGAGAAACAAAGCGTTTAATTATTTACAGCCGAGGAACAATAAACGTAAAGTAATAAAAGGATAAAAGGAGAATACAACCGGTAAAATTAGATTAAAAACGAAAGCTAAATCGAAACAGCCAACTGAAGATCTTTAGAAAATTCGACGGCGAGTAAGTAAATTTCGATGAGAACGAATATATAGGAAAAATAAAAAGCTAAGTCTATTCAAAAGATAAGATTAAAATTAAAAATTAAAAAAATTATAATGTAAGATTAAAACATGCTACGTAATTGAGCACCGTGACATTGATGTGGCCGAAAAACTGTGGCAATAGAATGTTAATACTGTGTGTAGCTTTGTCACATGATAAATACCTAACGATTAATATAAAAAAAAATCAAAGATTTTATATATAAGAACGTTCAGCAGATATAGAACACGCAGACCATCTATTATAATGCATAATAATAGCTGCTTACACAACTGTTTGACTCCTACCTTGAATTGTGGATGTACTCCGCTGGAAACGACGGATAAGTTTAAATACCTTGGTTTAACATTTGACTGAACATTATCTTGGGACAAGCATACTGCAAATTTATCAAACAAAATTAGGCAAACGCTACCAGAATTATAAAGATTAGCTCAATCAATACCACATGATGATGATCTTCGTGTATACTTTAACGCTATAGTACTGTCACGAATCTTATATGGAATATCAATATGGGAGAAAGCAAAGAGTAAGATAATCAAAAAGATTAGTAATTAGCAAAAGAGATGATTAAAGATAATAATCACCCCCCAAAAAAAAAAAAAAAAAAAAAATAGGATAGTAGTAACATCAGCTGGTGGAGAGAGAAAAAAGAAATGTCTCCAAAGATGTTATATTATTATCACCGGCTGCTTGAGTATAAGACTAATAACATTCCATTATCTTCGACGAAAAACGGTAGAACAACTAGGAATCGTGAGAAGTGTACTATACTCGACCGAAAGGTATACATAGCAAGATAGGCAACACTGATGAGGCAGTATTAATTAAATTGCTGGTACGAATTCCAGAAGATTTGATGAACGCAGAGATAGGACTTTGGAAATTTAAACAGTGGCTGGTTGATAACATAAATGAGTGACAGTAAGTTAGTTCTTAATTGTATATGGGAAAATGGTGGAGAAATGATCATATGTATATAATTAATACGGATGTCTGTCAAGTGTAATAATATGATATGTGTTCTGCGCATAATGTAAATTAAGTATTAAGAAGTTTTGTAACTATATTTATGAATAAGCAACGATGGCATCCATAGGTGGGCAGTATGCCTCGTGAGACTCGCAACTTATTAGAAAAAAAAAAAAAAGAAAAAAAAGAAACTAACATCTCGCACACGGCTCAGTTAAGTAAGTCTAAAGAATCTGTAGCATGGTTTTGACAATAATGATAGTAACGGTAATCCTGGTAAGGAAACAATGGCGCCGGTAATAGCTGTTGTAGTGGTGATCGTAATAATGTCCTTAATAATATTTTACCAACTTGCAGATAAAATTGAATGAGTTTATAATGCAATAGAAAAACATTATTTCTAGCAGATTTTGGACTTTCAATTAACGTCTCAAAATTTAATTATATGATTCTGAATGATAAATGGAATAATAGTGCCTTAAATATAGATCAATATGGATTAAATATTAAACGTGTTACTCAACTTAAATATCTAGGTATAATTATTGATAGTAATTTAAAATTTTAAAATAATTTGCCTTTCATTAAAAATAAAATAAATAAATTTTTACTTCTATTTAAAAAAAATTACACAACAATCAAGAGGCCATAAATTACAAAAAGGGAATAATATTGTACAAGTCAGTAATATTAAGCAATGTATTTTTTATGGCAGTATCATGTATACCGACATGTTAAAAATACGATGATTTAGGAAAATGTTACACATAGCTATCAACAACTTATAATTATAAAGTTAATTAAATCGTATAGAACGATAAGTTATCAAGCAGCTTTAGTTATTGTAGGATTTCAACCGATGGAGGTGGAAATTGAAAAGCATATTACTTTGTTTAGTATTCAACATAATATCAGGCTGAATAATGAATTTAGTAATGTAAAATATATTCATAAAAACCTGTTTACCTGTCAAAATCAATTACTTAACGTTAAAAAATTAAAAAATTATGTTGGAAAATTTTTGTATAGATAAATTTCAGCAAATTTGGAATAATTACAACGAAATTGCATATCAGTATTTTCCGGATATTAGGGAAGAAAGATTAAATAATAAAGTCTTTACCCCCAAAAACATTTTGTTTAATGTATACTTCATAATTGGGCATGGAATATTTAAAGTGTACTTGTACAAGTATGGAATTGCGGGTTCGGAAAATGGGTGTTAGATGCAATTTTCAGGACAGCGTATATCATATTTTACAAGGGGCTGCAATAGCAATAATTATCGAAAGTAATATGGAACAACTGGTGATAATTTCAACCATTGCAATCACTTTACAATAATACAAGAGGTTAAAAGTCGTAAAAATAATATTCATTTATATTAAGACGCTATTTACGTTTAAGAATTATACCTTTACACTTTGTGAAACAGAATTAATGTGACCTAATAAACTTAATTGCATTGGGAACATTAATTTTTGTTGTCATATACCTATATGTAATGAATCATACAAAATACATTTGCTCATCAGTAGTATCCGAAGTGAGGAACCAAAAAAAAAAAAAAAAAAAATCATATACAGATTATACATACATACATATACATACACACCACACATAAAACGTACATATTGTTTTGACTATAAATATGCATCGAACTAATAGTTACATATTAACAGTACAAAACGCCAATATATGTACCACATATATATATATATATATGTACCCAATTACACATATATAGATAACATGGATTCCATGGACAAGTATGCACATCCGTACACGCACATTTATGTATAACACTCATACAGATTATACATACAAAACCATGTACACGTCCTAAATATGACTAAATGTAACAATAATCAAAAAGGGATACATTTTGGCTGGATAATCAATTAATTGTAATGTAGTTATTCTTACATATTACAAATTATCCCTCATTGAGACAAAAAGTACCAGCTTTTTATGTCTTTTTTATAATTTTTTGAGTAGGTTTTCATCTCGGTCGTTAGACAATTATAAAGTAAAGGCCCCTTATATGCTGCTTGCATTCGTTTATGGGATTTATTAAAACGAGGTAATAACGCTATCTCTTCAAAAGATTTCCTCGTTACTCCGCCACATATTTTAATGCTAAATAATAATCCTCCTTTTAAGTCACATAGATCATTTATATGTATATATATATATATATATATAAGAAATAAATATGGGTCAAGCATACTCCCCTAGGGCACACCATAAGGTTAAATTCAACTTTCATTGAGTACCCCATTGGCCTTAGTGCGATATTTCCTGTTTGTAAGATCTGATTTGAACCAACTGAATACATTACCACGGGGAGACTACAAGAAAATAATTTATCCAAAAGGATGTCGTGATTTACTGTGTCGAAGTTCTTTGTGATGTTGAAATAAATGGCCATAACGCTGAGATTGTTTTCTAAGCTTTGGGCTATAAATGTTGTGTGATGATATAAAACATCATTCGTTCCCATTGCACGGAATAAATCCAAATTGGTTTGAATTGGAGAAAGAATATTTCTGGAAAAAATTTTAATAAAAGTTCCTTCATGCATTTTTCAAAAATTTTTGATATCATTGGTAGGATGCGTATTGGCCGATAATTCGATAGATCTGTTTTTCCTCCAGATTTATAAATAGGAGTAATGTAACCGAGCTTAAGGATATCGGGAAAACCGCCTTGTTGCACAGATTCATATACATTAGAGGGCCATTGAAAAACTATAATTGTTTTTTTATGAGAGTATCTGCACCGAACCATCTCTTGTTAGGCAAGGGTAAGATTGCTTTTTTTATTTCATCGGCAGAAAATCCGATGAAAGCGAAAGAATTATTGTTTCGTTCCAAGTGAACGCTTTTGATTTCTCTACCAAACATGTCACTATCATTGACTACTCTCGAGACACTGTCACAAAAATATTCATTAAATCATTCGGAAATATACTTCTCATTACCACTTACCGGAATTACTTCACCTCCTATACAAATATATTCAAGTGCACTCGTCTGTAAGCCTGAGTAATAATTGATTTTAGCTCTCCTCACTGCTTGTTGCGCTAATTTTGAGGCTGCTTTATCTAATAGTTCAGTATTATTTGGGTGTAATTTAATTTGTTAGTAGGCACTGTTTTTATCACTGATCAGCTGCATGACTTTACAGTTGATCCAAGGCGTTCTTTTACGCCTTGGATCAATTGCATTTGGTATTTTCCTTACAGCACTGCAAAGTATCCGGACTTTTAGCTACACACCAGTCAGATTTTTCGTTTATCGTAGCTATACTAGTATGTAAATACAAGAAATATCCAATTTAACTAATTTCTCTTGGAATAATTTTTTATTTAAATAATAATAATCATTAGTTGTAAACTTTTCGTAATATAAAGGCGATAAGAATATGCATACACCTCGGAGAAGTCAACTTCTACAAGTTTACACCTTATTTTACTCTCTTGCAAAATATTACAATACCTCGAATGAACACATGGCCTAGACAGGAAGAATAATTACTACTGCATCGCAAATATGTCGATTGATTTATCATACTAGTAAACCGGTGTGCATACATTACATTTAAGTAATTTCTGCTATTTTGTTCCTCAAATAGATTTATAACTATTATTGCCCCCAGTTGTTATAACTGCTAGTGTTTCTTGTTTATCAACTATATTTTCAAGCTCAAACAAAAAGTTTGAATGTGAGCTATCACAGAATCGATACATTCTTGTTATAGAAAAACTGATCTTGTTTTATATTTATAGATATATAGACACTGCATTCCCACTCATCATACTCCAGGTTTTGTGGTAACATTCGATGTCCTCAGATACATAAGTTCCTCCTGATCTATTTTCATCTTTACATTGAAAAAATATTTTATATCCGGGGATGTTGTATCTGGGAACCTCGTCAGTATAGATCCAAATTTCAGTTAAAATAGTTATATCATATGCAATCCCGTTATTGAGAGAGGATATTAACTCTGTACTTGTTATTTAACTGCGACCAATTTGAGAACAAGAGACTTGTGTAGTTTTTAAAGACCTCATGTCGTACGGCATTTATCCTTCATTATGTGTTTTTTTATCTATTTTGTTCCAGTGATAAGCTTTTATCTTTTTAAGTTTATTGAAAAAAAAAACAAGATTATTATTTATTTCTTGTTTTATTTAATTTCTTTTCTCTCATTCATTGGAGTTTATTAATTTGTCAAGGTAGACGGTTATTATTATTTTATTCTATTCTATTTATCCATTTATTTATTACTTTTAAATTATTTTTGTTTTTCATTTTATGTTGCTTGATTGATTGTAGGAGATTATTGGCCGGGAGAACTATACAACTATAGAGTCTAATCAAAAAAAAAAAAAAGGTTAAAGATAACTATATAATTTACATTTACATAATACTAAATTCAAAACAAAGAAATATGATTTTTCGCACCGGTAAAAGAAGGAGAGATACGTCATTTTTAACCAACTTTGAAAGTTTCATTAAGAAAATGAAATACGGTTTGGTTCCCGATAAATAGCGATCTCTTTCCATCGATATATTTTTAGCAATTTCGAGCTTTTGACGCCTCGAGGGCCTAAATATAAAGTTGTAAGCTCGACTGTAATTTTTTTCTACAAAACGGTGTCATTTACGCATATATTTGAGATTCGTTTTAGTTTCTTCAACTTTTTTATTCGGGCTATTGCTTCGTGAACATTCTTTTTTCTTTCTTTTTGTTTGCTGTTTTTGACCCCAAAAGTGAGGACTGTATAATTTTTTGATTTTACGAAGGAGCTTTTGGGTTTTATTTTATATTTTGAATTTAACTTTTAAGGGTTATCTGGTGTGATATGAATTTTTTAAGAGTTATTTTTTAGGTCGTTTCAAATTTCATATCCGCCTGCGGGGGTAATAATCGGTTAGCTTGAAGTTATAAATTGTCATAAACAGAATTTTAATTGTAATTTATGATACAATTTTGAAGTTTATAAGTCAAACCGTTCGTGAGTTATTGCATATTTTAATTGAATATTTTTGTCGTTTCTAAACCATCTTAGTAGGATTGCGTACATTACATGTGCGCGGGGAATCCAAAAAATCATGTAATATTTTAGCAGCTTTTAAATACAACGTTTAAAAATGGCATGGTCAATTAAAACCACCTTTCCTATAAAAATTATGTAAGACTATTATGTGGAAGTTCAAAAAGGGTGCTTCCACGGAGAGGTCGGAATTATTAAGTTATACATACATATGTATTTGCCATTTCTTCATACTTATTTTTGAAAAATTAATTTCTCTTTGAAAATCCCCATCAGGGTTTTTTTTAAACTGTAGGGAATATTCAATTATAAAGGTAGCTGATTATTCTGTTAGGAAATCTGGCGCTGAAGAAATTAAATAAAACATACCTAGACTACTACAATATGATTCACGTTACACGGATCTAGTCAGCCATCGTTCATTAACCGCCCACGCGTAATTTCACCAGCTAGTCACCGTATCGTCGCATAGCACATACTTTTAACCGTTTTTTTTTTTTTTTTTTTTTTTTTTTTGTCGTCTCTCATAACTTTTTTTATTATTTCCTAGTCATGATTGCTAATTAAGTAGTTCTAGTTCACGAAAATGTGTAACCATTTCGTGTCGATTTAATAGTGCACCTATTCATTGCAAATTTTTTGTACCGCGCAACTCGACACGTGGTCGTGAACCGTGGTGAGTTCTTCTGTTTGAGGAGGGAAGCTTTCCTAGTTTTCCTAGCTTTCCTAGCTTTCCTAGCTTTTCTAGCTTTCCTAGCGCGGAGAAAATTCGCGTTTATTTTCATTCATTCGATAAAAAAAAAGTGATTAGATATATCGGGGTGGCCATCAGACAGTGACGTGTCATGTTCTATTTTGAATTTTTCCTTCCCCATATGGGAAAGTGAAATCGGAAAGCCTAGTGTTCTACTGCGATGAGTTATCAAAGTGTGGCATATTAGGCACCAGTGGCGCCTAGATTATTTTCACAGAAAACGAAAAGTATGTCTAGTCAATTCGCAACATTTTTGTTTTGGTTTGATTAATAGAAGCGAAGGGGCTATAAGGGAAAATTGAGTGCAAAGAATTGTCAGTAGTATTTGAGATAACCTTTTTATGTGAATAAATATATCGATCTAAGCCGTATTTGTCATGCGAATAGCCTCTAGACACCGAATTACTGTCTTCTATAATTCGTATTTTCACAAAAACCAGATAGTGTGTCCGATCTGTTCTTTCGCTCAATCTGATTTTCCGAGATCTTTCTACGGTAGCCAGTTCCATTCGAGGCTGAATAGGTCCACGAACAACTTCATTTCAGTAACTTAACTTTTACTGATTTCAGGTCATCCGGCAGTAGAAATCACCATAAATATTTTATACGTTTAGCGAATTTACTCGAATATATCACAGTTTTATTAATACTTACTATTAAATATAGCTTAAGTGGGATTAGAGTTAACAGAAGAATGAGGCGAAAGGAGAAAGCGATGGTTGCTTGTTTCTAATTAAAAATTTCACTTCGTTTTTGGCTTTTCAATTCGTTTTTTATCGTTTGCGATTGGTTACAAGGTGAAATGCAACGATTTCGATGACGGATTTTAAGCAATTTCATATGAGCGGTACCCCCCTTCCCTCCCGAGAGAAAGACTAATGAGTAAGATAAGCTAATATCGAAATTTGTCTACTTTTTAAAGTAGAAAATCTTCGTTCATTCTGTAAAAAAAAACAAAAAAAAAAAAAGTAAATAAATAAAATCAAAAAATCAAAAGTTTGAACATATAATTTTACTGAACTTTTAAAATATTTTTTGTTTTTATTCCATTAGGAGTAATAAAAATTTGCAAAATTTATCGTTAAAATTGAAACGATTTTATACTCAACTCGCTTGTTTATACTGCGATCAGCTCTGCACGCATTAAGGTTGTCGTTCGCCTGTCGCCTTAACTCAAATAATGTCAATCATTTTTACAGCGGGCGATGCTTTTAAAACATGTAATACAAGTACAAAATAAATAAAACTTTATTGTCGCACTGTGATTCAACATAATTAATTCTCAAGAGTCTTAATTAATGAGATATTTGTTTATCCTTTCTTTCATTTAATTTTTCTACATCTGTATTTATGTTCGACGTTGTACACCTTAACTGGTTTTCTAAATTGGCATCACAGTTAATGAAGCGCGTGAAGAACTTTTTGTAAATTTCATTTTCGAAAAAAAAAAAAAAAAGGTTTCACAAACACATGAGGATTACCAAAAAGCACTTACAACACATTGTGCAAAATATCTTAAGTTCGAATATCTTTCGGATATAATATAAATATTGTAAAAATTAATTTTTGATGTGGATGCAACCATTTTTTTTCGTTTCATTGTTGCATTGTAACTCAATTAAAATTTCATTTGCAGATTTTCAGGAACACTGTTCATGTCGACATGCAATGGGCATGAAAATTTTCAAATATTTTATTGTACTTTTCTAGTTCTGAGAAACGACTACTAAATGCAGTGTTTTATAAGTTTCTTTAGTCCATTAGCATATTTCGAGAAATTCCTAGCTTTTTGTGCAGTTACGTTTAATAATGAAAAATATTGAACATTTATTAAAAGGCTTCGATGAAATTATAAGCATCGATTATTAAATTATCCTGGCTCTGCGAGTGTCCTTATTTAGCTGATTAGGTTTTTCTGTTATGTCCACTAAAAACCATAAATCTAACAACCGTTCATCGTCACGCTTAATTCAGGAATAGAGATTATTGTTTCTCGTTCAAAAACATATCTATTTACTCCGGTAAATTAAAAAATCTTTGTAAACATTTTCCACGACTTAGCCATCTAACATCGGTAAAATATACGATATCACCCCATATTCGGAAGATAATTCACCAAGGAATTCTTTGAGCTGCCGATGCTGAAGACTATGTGAACTAACCTAATTTACTGTCTTTATAACTACGTTTATAACGTGATGATAACGCTCGAGCACATACATTTTTTTGATGTATTAGACAGCGAATAATTAAAATATCATCTATTCGAATGCCTCTGCGATCTCTAGTTTATGCGTGGGTAATTTTATAACTTCCTTATTTTTACCTACCAAAGCAGGTGCTCCATCTATATTATTAACTCGGAGAGGGACTCCAAATTTAAGTTATTTTTGACTAAACATTTTTCAATCGTCTAGAAAACATATTCTTCTCTGTGAAAAATTTTAAAACTTTAAAGCTTTCACAGTGATTACTCATGATAAATAATTTTCGGAAACAACAGTTTTAAAAAAAAAAGATATTTATTCGCTTAACGTTTCGACCAGCTTACACTGGCCATCATCAGAAGCAAACTGAAGAACGGAGCGAAAATTGCGATCGACAATAACATTAAAATAAGAATCAGAAATCATGAAAAACCCAAATCAAAACAGATAACCGACCTCTAAACAGGAAAACCGACGTAACGCAATAACAACAGATAGAAAAAATATAAAAACATAGGAAAAAAAAAAAAATAATAATAAAAGGAACCAAAATCTAAACGGGAAAAACCGACAAAACGCATATCAACCGAAGATAATAAAATGTAAAAACATATGAGAAAAAAGGTATTAGAAAAATTTACAAAAGAAACAAAAAACATCGGGTCACAGTTGGGGCAGGGGGGAAAAACGAATAACAACTTATAAAAAATAAAACTGAAAACGTTGGAAACGCACGGAACAACCAAGTGAACAGAACAAAAATATGAAATATTACAACAGAAACAGTTGAATTACCTGAACAAGGACTGGGAACTACCTGAAAATTGCTTGGAATCCTCACCTGAGGACCCACTCGAAACCTATCTGGAAGAAGCACTAGAGGGCAAGGCCCCGGGCATTGGACCAACGGTAGCTTAACCAAACGAAGTAAAACAAAGCAAATCCAACCGAAAGAAGAAACCACTCGGACCGGCGGTATGTGGGAACAAAAGACCAAGAAGAAGTGAAAGGCGCTGGCGGACGTCAAGGTACCTAAAGGGACACAGTCAAAATTAAAACCAAATAACCCAGAGTTGGAAAAGAAAAATGAAACCTACCTGGTCGCTGTTATAGATGCAAGTTCGTTAACCGTATGACTGGTTTCCATGCCGTGGGAACACGTAGACCTTCTTCTCTGTTAAAATTTGGCCATTTCTCAATTTCGATGGCTTCTCTAACCAACCTCCTGCCGGTGTGAACTTCCTTAGCTAAAGGAACACTATCCTCAAATTTGATAGTATGATTCGTTTTCAACTGATGTTCCGCTAAGGCGGATTTGTGCACCCGCCTATGCGCGCAATCAGCCCTGTGCTCCTTCACCCTGGTTTCAATAAGCCTACTAGTTTGACCGATGTAGCTTAATCCACACGAACAGGGTATTTTGTATACACCGGCACAGTGTAACCGAGGTAAACTATCTTTTGGACCTCTTAACATGTTTCTTATTTTCATACACGTACCGAAGACTGGTCTTACATTGTTTTTACGTAAAATCCTTCCAATTCTTTCCGTGACTCCTTTGATGAACGGTAGCACAACACTAGTAGTAAACTGTTCAGATTCATTAATATTACTATGACTATTGCAACTAAACTTACTGATATAACTACTTGCTTCATCCGTGCTATACCCATTTTTGTAACTACTTGCTTCATCCGTGCTATACCCATTTTTGACCATAACACCTTTAAGATAGTCTCCAAGAGGAGTTAAGACATCTTAAAGGTGTTATGGTCAAAAATTTGTCGGTTTTTCCCGTTTAGATTTTGTGTTCCTTTTATTATTATTATTTTTTTTTTTTTTCATATTTTTTTTTTTATTTTTTTATTTATTTATTTTTTTTTCTCTTCATATGTTTTTATATTTTATCTATCAGTTGTTATGCGTTTTGTCGGTTTTTCCCGTTTAAATTTTGGTTCCTTTTATTATTATTTTTTTTTTTTTTTCTATGTTTTTATATTTTTTCTATCTGTTGTTATTGCGTTACGTCGGTTTTCCTGTTTAGAGGTCGGTTATCTGTTTTGATTTGGGTTTTTCATGATTTCTGATTCTTATTTTAATGTTATTGTCGATCGCAATTTTCGCTCCGTTCTTCAGTTTGCTTCTGATGATGGCCAGTGTAAGCTGGTCGAAACGTTAAGCGAATAAATATCTTTTTTTTAAAAAAAAAAACTGTTGTTTCCGAAAATTATTTATCATATTCTTGTCTGGTTGTGTTTTTTAAATTTAAAAGATTTAACATATCTTCTGGTCTTTGGAATGAATTAATCACAGCGCGAATAAATATCGCATGTTGAGATGCGTCTGAGATATCTGCATTTTTATCAAAGGCGAAATAATATGTTTTAAATTGGTTGATGGGTAATCGTCCGTTGCTGACAAGCCCAGGGAAAAACCCAAACAAGAAAAAAAAAAAAATTGGTTAATTTTGCCTTGCAAAGTTACTACTATTTCAGCTGACATGTCATCAATGAGGCGACATATAGCGAAATGGTCAGAACAATACAATTTAAATATTAACGAATCTAAGTCAACTTACATGTTGTTTAACAAAAACTTAAGATTAAATTTGCTCCAATACGGATTAAATATTAGTATGGTTAGTCAAACCAAATACTTTCATTTTCACTATATCACTAAAAAAAAAAAATACAAACCGATTAAATTAAAAGAAGGGACTAACCTTATATAAAAGCGTAATATTGCCTAACATACTTTTTATGGTAGTGTAATACGTGTATATATAGACATTTTAAAAGTTAAACGATTTCAAAATATATTAAAGTTTTCAGAGAACTATTGCAATAAAAATGAATAAAGCTTATAGAACTACCAGCTACATGGCATGTCATTGCAGGTATTAAACCATTAACTTACGAAATACAGAAACATATTAACATATTTTTAATAAAAAATATTAAAAATCGTGAATTCCTTAACGTACAGTATCATTGACCTTACTTCATACACGAACAAACCTCGTTAACGCTTAAACAGTTTAAACTTATATTAGATAAATATTATAATAATAAATTTCAGGCGCAGTGGGACGAATATAACGGTATAGCTAAAAATTTTTTTCCAACCGTAGATGATAGACTACATAATAAAGTTTTTTCGCCCAATTTTTTTAATCTACAATTTCTAATTAAACACGGCCTATTTAAAGATTATTTACATAAATATAAAATTGCACACTCAAATAACTGTGTAACGTGTAACTTTCCAGATAATATTAAGCATATCTTTTCCAGCTGTACCCATAGTAATACAGATTTTAGCAATATTAACAATCATCAATTAGTAATTAAGCTATTTACAATAAGTTCAGTAGTTTTACGATAGTCGAAATAAATCAAATCACCGTAAAGTTACACCTGTATTAATATTAAGTTTATGTATACTAATTATTATTAACATTGTAAAACAGTCTGTCAGGGTTCCATAAACTTAAATGGACGGGCTTAGGACAGACCTGTTATTTATATAAATTTTCTAAATATATTTACCCCATCATATTACGAATTGGGGACCAAAAAAAAAAAAAAAAAAAAAAAAAATGAGGCGACATAGTTTGGCGTGAAAAACTAATGCTTCGAAATAATTTGTTTTTCAAAACATTCTTTACAACTACTTAGTCCTTCACCAGAGTTCACCATCCGAAAATGGTTTCATTTTTTTCGCAATCAACATAGAAACAGAATAACTTGCTTCGGCGGGGGGGGGGGGGGGGGGTGTAATTTAATGTGGCAGCCCACATCGGTTCGCGAGCTGCGTGTTGGCCAGACCTGACGTAAACGAACTTATTTACCTTTTTATGGAAGAGCCGAACGACGTTTTATCGGTTAGCGGAAAAAACGTAAAAGAACAATTGGGATTCACTATCAGGAGCTGAATTTTTAAACAGTATGTAAATAATGGAATTGGGAATGATATTATACCACAATTTGTATGTCAAATGGAAGCAACATCGAAATTTACATATTCTGCGACAGCGTAAACGGAAGTTTGCGCAGAGTTGATGAGTAGTTGTAGATCCGTTAAAAAAAGATATGTCGCGAATGTAATTTTGTTAAAAAATATTTTGTAATTTTCATAAAAAAAACTTTCGAAAACTAAAAGGCGAGTCAACGTTATTACATATTTCTAACGTAAGAGAAATATTATGTAAATATAATTCTTATTTACATCGTTCGCGCAAATAAATATAATCTCGCGGGAACTGGTTGTACTGATGAGAACAATACTACAGCAATTGTTGGTACCGTTTGTTTTTTTACCATACTTTAGACTAGCGGAATTGCGTGTTTTTTTGTTTTTTTTGTGAGAACACAACGAGCACTTAAATAGTTTTTCGGTTCTTCAAATTCGGTATACGTTTAATTTATATGTAAGATTAAGTTTTTGCAAAAAAAAAAAAAAAGGAAGGAAATAAAAAAAAATCTCTAATACGTTAATTTTCTTATTTTTTAGGTTTTTTTTTTTTTTGTTGGGCACGTCAGGAGGAGCCTACACCTAGAAGCGAAAAAGAGAGAGAGAGAGAGGTTTCAGTTAAACATTGATTCGGTCCGATGAGGGGAAGGACAGCATATGAGATGTACTACAAAATAAGGAGTAGGAAGATTGAGTTTCAACAGATGAGAATAAGGAATACAATGCTCGATAGAAATAGATGAACACATACAGAAAAGATGTAATCAATGTCGCAGATCATTCCATTTTATTGGAGAATGAAGAGAGAAATTTAGAAAAGAAACAAGGAAAAAACTGAAACCGAGAAGAAGGCAGAAAAGAAAGGTTAAAACGTAAATGAATAATAGAAATGACAACAGAAAGGGAAGGGAAAGAAGGAATCGGGAAACAGAAAAAAAATTAAGTTGAACAAAACGATATAAAGAACGCGATTAAGTTCTGAAGTTATTGCCGTAATTTTTAGAAATGGTAGTAAAAACACATAGAAACAATCAGAGACACCTATTTGTTCACTTTCTGCGACTTCTAAAATATTTGAAAAGTAAAACGGTGAATTATTTGCTCGAGTTAAAACTTTTTTTACCGATAATCAGTTTGGGTTTTCGTCTCAATGCGGTGTCAGCATTGTTTAAACATACTTCTTATACAAAAATAATTTAGAAGCTGAGAACGTTAAACAGTCGCTATGTATTTTGATATGAATGATATGAATGAAGTCTTCGATACTGTAAGTCACGAGTGTTAAAAATGAACGGAGTTGGGTTTTACAGGTTTGTCTTAATTTTTCAAATGGACGATATGTGGCCGAAAATAAATAAATACACGTAGTTCTGAATATGTGTAAAACATTGATGTCCCTTAAGAGAGTATTTTCGGGCCACCAATTTGCCAATTTTATTTCTGATCTTCATTAATGATTTGTGCCGGTTTAAACGTGATTGTAACCTTATTGTTTATTCAGACAGTACCGTTTTGTTCTTATAAATTCACGGTATTCAAATGTTTTATAAAAATAAATGGAATAAATTTAATCAGCAAATTCGGTAAATTTTTAAATAAACTAATCCTAAACCTGTTTTAAAACTAAATATGCAATACCATCACATCAGCAGAATAAAATGATTACAAAAATCTGTAATAAAGAATATAAAAGATAAGGCTTTGTACGTAGTAAGCAAGTCTGCATTTGAATATAATTTATCATCTTGTTATTTTTATGTTTGTTTTTAAATATAAGTATAAATTCAAAATTTCACCCAGAGGGGGAGTTACCAGATTATCAAATAATCTATAGGCAAACATTTCAAATTACAACAAACATCATACAAAAATGCAGATTATGTATCAAGACCCTACTAAATTCAACTCATTGCCCCCAAAATTAAGATCTTTTCCTTATTTTTATAACCCATTACGAAAAAAGTTATTTCTTATCTGCTCTGTACCTAATACAAACTTTTGTTCGTATGTTTATTTTATTTTTCATTTCGCAGTGATTGTTAATACACATCTGTATTATGAGTTTCCTTTGCACATGAGTATTTCTTTATCTTTTTTTGTGGGAACACAGTATATTTTTATATGTGTACGAGCGTATACCAGACCCCCCCCCGCCAGTGTTAATTCAGTTCTAAATTTCGTAAATTTATATTTTGTTATTGATAAATTAGATACGCCTTGTGAAATATTTCCCATTTTGTAGTCATCAAATTGTGTAATGATAATAAAAGTAATGATTTAATTCATTATTATTATTGTTATTATTATTACTTAGCTCTTACAGTTGAATTTTATTTGACTTACAATTAGGGATGATAGGATATAAGTAAGATTTGTTTCTGTATTCAGATCGTCCTTTTTTTTTTTTTTTATTTTTTACTTTTGTTCAGTGTTTCGTAATTTATTTGAGAAAGAAAAAGAAAAACACGAATAATAATAGTTTAAAAATAGCGTTTTATTATTTCTCTTTTACATTGAATCCTTATGTTATTACTAAAAACACAGAGTACAAACCTCAATTAGATGATCAGAAAACATACTTTTTTTTTTTCTTTTCATTTGTGACACCAATTTCGAAGAGACCTATTTCTACTTCTATCGCATTTGTAACATTTTTCATTGCGTCGAAATTTCTTTTTCTTGAATAGTTTACTTTATTCCTAAAATAAACTTAGCTCGTCTTTTTATTTCTCGCGGTGTATTTTCTTTTTGTAATCTTTGGATAATTTGGAGCTTTATCATCCGTCAAGTTATTTCTTCAATAAAATCCAAGCGATTGATTTTATCTTTTTTACAATTAAATGTATAAATAACAAGAATATTTATAAAATTGTAATATTTAACTGAATTCTGAACGTTGATATAGAAAATACCCTTTTCCACATAGCTTGCCTGTTTAATGAAGATTGTCCATTTGAGCTTCTGCAAAACGAAGCTCTTTGCCACTGTCCTTCTGTAAAATGTTGTAATTTATTTTGAACACTCTGGTTTGCAAAGCGTAGCATAAATTTGGCAAGCTGGTCACAAATAATTATGTTGAATAGTTATTGAAATTTTCCCAGTAGTCCGTTCGCAATGTCCCTGATATCGCAACTGTATAGCTAATCAGTAGCGGTAATTCCTTGTCCCCGAGCCGACCATGTTCTCCGCTAATGTACTTAGCGCCCCTTCGGTTAGAACGTAATTAACATAAAGTACTCGAGGTTGTCCAGCTTCTGCTGCGCTGAGCTCCCCTGCTACCCTTCAAACTCGGTATCGCAGGCATCAAGAATTTTACCCGTTAATCCTTACAGCTTTCCTAAATCCGATTTCTACGCCTTCAGTAAAATAGTAGTCACGTTACCTTCTACATTGTTTTTCATCTCGGCTCTTATTTCTCGTTGAGTTGATCAATCGAGTGACAACGAGTTTTTTCCAACTATCTCATCGGCGTTTCTGATTCTATGCTGCAATCATTTGTTCAGCTTGCAACAGTAATGAAAATGCGAGGAAAAAAACTGAAAATAACCCCTTATAGACACTGTTATAACGAAAATTGTGTTGTTAAATAAAATTCCGGACTGGAGCTTATGACAAACAAACTCGGAATATGATTTTTCTCAAGGTCAAACAGGGGACAGAAATCAAATTGAGATATAAAGAACATACGAACTCATTCAATAATAATCAAATTGATGTGGATCTTGATCTTCCTACTCCGTACAGTGTCTCATGTTCTCTCGTTTCCATTCATATCGGTTGTTCCTGTTCTAGCTTTTTTCATTCAGTCTATCTCGCACTAGATTAAAATCTGATATGTTATGTTCTTTTTGAACTATTCTTTTAATTCTTTGGTTGATTAAGCCGTTGCTCTTCGTTGGTGTACCCCAAAAAAGTAACATCTAATAAAGGATAAACACAAACCTAATTCACTGAAAAATGTAGTAACAGTCTTGACTTCTTATGATAGAGGGAAGTTAATGAATGTAGCTGAAAATTATTATATAAATAAATATAAAAATAATCTCTTAAATGTACTGCGGGAAAGTAAAAATGAAACGCTTATAACATTTCTATCGATATTCACTGTGATTAGTATTTAGCTAGCTGAGTATTTTATGTATATCCTTCTGTACTAATGATTGAAGTAGAACGGGAAAACGTGAATAAATATAATTTGATTAATTTTTATTGTATCGATACACAGAATTAATGTATGATTATTTAATGTTTAGGAACATAAAATTCAGTTGTGTTCATCTTCGTGGTTTTCGACCGTTTAAAACGCTGGATTTCATATAACTATTGTAAATAGCCACGTAAAAACTATTGTATTTTAATCTAAGCGTTTAGTGAATTTCTTTTTATTAACTACTTATTCACATAAGTGATAACCCTTCTCCGCCTTTAATGTCTATTCCGGTACGTATAATGTCTGCAGATCACGCATACTTCCTACAATCAACTTACTGCTTAAAGCAGATAGCGGTAATGGTAAACAAGTTTATCATTTGTTTTATTCTAAGAATATTCTAAGAAAGGAAACAAATGTAAAATATTTCCAACGTTAGCTACCATTGAGACATGAATTTGAAAGAGTAATGGCTCCTTTTAAAAAGGGTTAAATTCAAAATATTTTTCTTGCGTACACTATCTCGCTAATTGTTTTCCTATATATACAAGTGTATATAAATAAATAAATAAATATATATATATATATATATATATATATATATTGTAACGGTACTCGCCGTAGCTAAGTTAATATTTTTGCTTTATCCAGGGATGCCAACTACGAGTTCCTAACGAGCTCGTGGATTTAAATTAGAAATTTATTAAATTTTCTTATTATGATTATTAAAATTAATGAAAAGGTGATTACTTTTAACGTACGAGTATATTATTTAAACCTACACTCCAGTGACTGCGTGATGTATTCGTCCCCCAACCGACAAACAGGACTTCAATCACACTCACATTCTCACTCGTACCACGTTTTCGATAATTTCTATTATATATATATATATATATTTACTAATTTATTTATGATTTTTTTTTTTATATATACATGTAATGTACACATTACAATATATATCTATATATATATAGGTAGCGCGGTAGCCTAGGTGCCCCTTGACCCCTCTTACTTTCATTTCTGCCTCTTTCTCTTCTATACTTTGTATAAAATGATCAAAATTTACAACGTAATTCTTACTGACATCAATACAAAAAAAAATAACATAATCACAAAAACCCTATCCTAACATTTAACTTTCATTATATAAAATTAAGACATTGTTTCGTTACATTTTTCGTTACATAAAATTGGGACATTTTTTCTAATGGGTGGTAGCCTAAGAATTACGTTGTAACTAATATATATATATATATATTGTAATGTGTCCATTACATGGAACATATAAAAATTTAGAAAAACAAAAGAAATAACTAATAATAAGAATAATTTGGAATGTGTGGTGCGGGTGCGAGTGTGCGCGTGCATGGAACTGTTGTCGGTGGGACCAGCCAATCAGCATCCTGCAGGAAACAAAAAGGATCTACCTGATTCGGCCAAGTCCAGCGGTCACGATCGAGTAGGCGGTCGAAATTTTGGAAAATCGAGGAGAAGATTTTAGCGAGAAAGGCAGTGGCAGCCTTATAAAGGAGTCTCAGTTTTTACCTTCGAGCAAGCGGTCTCGTTTTTACCTTCGGTCAAGCCAGTCAGTGGCTGTTTACCGGTTTTTAATTTTGTAGAAATACTTTCGTTTTGATTTCTCGTGGAAAAGTCGCCGTCTTGTTACTACATACGACATAAGTTAAATTTATCGATAAATATCGAAGTGGCGCGAGTAGTGATTCTTGCTGTTCGGCAAAGTTTGGATTCGGATTTGCAACCGGTCCTCAACGAAAGTGTTCGATAAATCTTCCTAGACCGATTCCGATTTCTGCAACGCAACCGACCGCCGAATCGCCACCAATAGATCCCCGATCACCGACAACAGTGATACGTATAATTTATATTCTCTTTACATATATATATTGTTGTGTATTTATAATTGCGCTATTTTCGGACTAATATTGTTTTTCAGCGGTCGACCGGCAAAGAAAGCTAGGTGTACTTTTTAATAATATATTGTTCGTTATAAAAAGCTCTGAAAGTAATCTGTCCAAAAGCTCTTATTTTAAATATTCGATAAAACTAAAAAATAAAGAAAATCCACGAGCGTAAAACCTCGTGGTTGGCATCCCTGACTACCAAGTTAACGTCTAGAACCGTTACAATATATATATTGTTGTGAACCACGGATTCTGTTGTTTGATTATCGATAGGCTGTTTATTTATAAGAGTAATAAATTAACTTTAAAAATAAAAAAATTAACGTAGAATAATGATTGTTTTTGGTAAACTATTAATTTTGTTTTTATTTAAAGTAAGGTAATTAAAATTTGATATAAATATTGTAACGTAAAATTTGGCTCAGCTATTTTTTGTATTGTCCTTTCAATTATGATCTAATTTTAAATAGTACATCCGTGTGAGAAACGAAACAGAGGATAGTTGAACGCGGAGTAAATTATTAAGAATTTCTGCATTACTTGTCCGCAGACTAGAAATTTCGAATTATTATACTTTTGCATAACGGCCAATTAAAGTTAACGTAAATCACAATTAATATCGTTGAAATGTGTACGAATGATTAAGTAGGTACACTAACGATGTGGTTGGACAATAGCTATACACCACATACTTCGAGTTGCGTAAATTTGAGATACATTGACATAGGGTGAAAAGGGGTGTACGTTGATCGTCGATAATCGCTTCGTTTCGCTTCGGTTCAGAGTTAGATGTTATTAACGCAGCTCGGTATGTGAAAAATACATATATCACGTCAGATCACGCACGTTGTCGCAAATAAGTTTCGTATACTTTCAACGTTGAGTATATATAAATGTTTATTTTTTTTATTTTTTACTTGTTTTATGAAGATATTTTCTTGCATCTTACGTCATAGTGTACGGTCGACCGTATTATCGTAGAGTACAGTACCCGTGTGTTAACACTATCTGGTGAATTTTATCTCTGTTTTCGTGAATTGTTAATTTTGATTTCTGTCACCGCAAAATTCAAAAAAAAAAATAAATATATATACATATAGCACGAAAAAGCACATAATTATTAAGTCGGTCTACAGTTATGTGATAAATATTAGTTAACTGCATCCGGTGCTAGGAGGAAGTTCAAAACAACAATAACAGATTCTTAGAATTGTATTATTATCAATCTAGATAGCGGTATAATAATATACTATAATAGGTTGCGTTGTGGGTCTGGAACTGGAGGCACAACAATATACATATATATATATATATATATATATATATATATATGTATATTGTAATTTGGATCGTCGCTTCTTTTTAAGTTAAATTATTTTTGTAACTTGTTTCTTTCCTAAACTTTCTAATCGACATTTTCTACTTTGTGGGTTCTTATATATAGAAAGCGGCGGCGATAATAAACGAAATTAATTATGTGACGGAAAACGAGACAGTTAAGGATAATGCGAATTTGCTCGATAGTCAAGTACTTTGTTTATACATTTTCTTTTGTTTAATCTCTTTCTTCATATAACTTCTAATAAATATATTATATATCGTAAAAAAAATTATTCATCATTCCCGTCTGGTCGTTCAAGATAATAATAATAAGAAAAATAATAATAATAACAACAATAATAACAATAACAATAATAATAATAATAATAATAATAATAATAATAATAGTAATAGTAATAGTAAAATAATTATAATAATAATAATGATGATAAAAATTATTATGAAATTAACTACGAAAGTAAATGTGTAATTAAGAACTGTTAATTCTAGGCTTTGTTGACGTGAGTGCTTTAGATTTTAAATTTACACGAACGTTGGAGAACAGTACTTGAAGCCCGTGTGCACTATTTATAAAAACACTGAACATTCGCATATGGAACGGAGTTCGGTAATGAACTTCTAAGTGGTATCGTAAGTTCACATTGATAAAATATAGCGAAATTCGTTGTCGTACAGCAAAGTTTCTATGGAAACACGTTAAAATCGCTAACGCTAAATAAGAATATAATTCAAATCTGCCGTTATTTATCAATAAATGATTGTTTTCTCGCGTGATATTTCACTTTTTTTATCAGATAAATCTTTTGAGCAGCTGGAAAATTTCTCTAAAATCGACAGCTGTTTAACGGGACATATTTCATGTAAAAAACTGTCCAGCGAATTCATTACACAAAATTAGGTTCTTTTCAAATTAAATCTCGTTCGTTATCAAAACAATATGTCATGTATTCTGTTCTTCATTTGTTATACCGAAAATACAGCGCACTTCCATAGTGATTAGATATGCAAAAAGTCTATTGATATTGCTAGATACTCCGATTCCGTTGGTCGTTTTCCTCAATTTGTTATAGAAATGGTTCTTAAACTTGCATATTTCACGTTCTTTTTTTTTTTTAATATTACATAAATAACTGTGCGGTAGCCTTCTTTAAATACGTTTTTTTTTTTTTTTTTTTTTTTAAACTATATTCCGATAAATCTGGACATTTTTATTTCAAACCGGTTTAATTTATGCTTCGAATGTATTAATGAACATTCTCCGCTTCGTTTCTTCAAAACATTACTAAGAACTATCTATTTCGATAACTGCGGGGTGAAATTTAGTACCCTTAATTTAATTATTGAAATCCAAGCAAGTTCCCTAGCCTAACCGTAATATACAAATAACTGTGCTAAATTTTCGTAAGACATTTTTTTTAATAAAAGAAGGATTCTGATAGTACCAAAATGGATAACGGAACGAAGACTGAATCGTAATTTTTGTCTACGAAAATTTGACTCAATTTGTTTTGACCCCTAGCTAAGTTGCAGTCCGCTTTCGATTGTATTCATAAATGGCCAAACAAATCGGAAGATGAATGAGCAAAAATCTGCTCACGTTATGTTTGTATATCGTCGTACTAATTCCAAAAAAAAACCCAAAAAACAAGTACACCTTGGCAGTCAACTTGTTTCATATGCTGAATCTGTCAGATAGCTTGGTATAGATTTGGACAAACATTTTACATGGGAGATGCACGTAACGGCAAACATTAAATAAAAATGAAGGCAAAAGAAATGTACCGGCCTATCGGTCGTGGCACACCATTCAGCACCACTATTATACGAACAAGTCATTAAACCCCAATATGGACGTATGGCCTCATGTGCCAGAAAATCCAATATCAACAAGATTCGAGTAAAGCGTAACAATCTTGGATATCGCTATTTGCGCAACGATGATATGCATAAAGACCGACAAATACTTATCGTTCAAAAAAATTATTATCGCGCTAATCTATGAACGATGTTTACAGCAGCATATGTACATATTGAGACAGCTAAGCTGTCAGATACCAACCGTAATATTGGACGATTGAAACGTCGTCATCCGTACGATCTAGTTTTTTAATGAAGTAGAACTTTTAAGTTTTTATGAGACTGTATAGATTCGGCTACAGGCTCTTCTTCGTTTGCATTTAGTTTTTGTAAGATACGCTCTCTGTATGTACTAAATAAGCATCTTGTAAATACGAATACTTATTTAATCCATACGATTAAGATAGTATTGTTTTAAAATTTTAAATTAAAAAAAAAAAAAAACAAAACATTTTGACATTATCCTGACGTTACTTAAATTTAATAGCCCAACAATAACTGAAATAGTCATCGTGATGCAGTTAATTTAACAAGTACTGAGATAGATGATGAAAAAAGCCTGCAGTGTGTTGTTTCAAAATTTTAGTTTGCTGATAACATGAAATCAGATAAACTAAGAGACATTTAGAAACTTTACGCAAAGAATATATAAGAACAAATCGATGAATTTTTTGTCGTAAAACGCTGATATTTTTTGTGATCGCTCGTGCGATCAAATGGCAAAAGAAGGCACATGATATTTCAGAATAGCATATTCTAGCATCTGTCATCGATGTGTGGTATGAAAATCTTGTCGAACAATTTAAGTTTTGCTGCTAAATAAACGGTACATTTGCGAGTATTCAAAAATAGCTCGAAATAAAAAAAATTATTTGCTACACAACTTGATGCAACAATAACAATTCTCATTTCATTCGAAATTTATTTATTTTGCAAGCCCATTGAAGGAAAAGCAAGTGCCAGCGAATTGCTCAGAATTCCAAATAATGTTATTGTCAATGCAACTTACAGTGGAAGGATTGTGTTAGAATGGAATTTAAGCGATATTTGGAAGATGTGAAGAAGGAGAATGTCCTTAAGTAATTCCAGCACACTGCATGATCCATTGGAAAGTTTTCGACATCGCTCAGTCTTGGCATGAAGATCATTTCATCAACAGTAAGAATTATCACGTTGAACGTATTAAGTAAGACATTACCATTTTCACGGATGGCTCTGCAGTGTTGGAGCTTCTTTTGTTTTTCCAGATTTTAACTTCTCTGAATCATTTGGTCTTCCTACTTTTTGTTCCATCTTTACAACCCAGTTAATGGCTATCCTACGCTGTATTATTTTCACTTCTTTCAGCCGTTTTTTCCCCAATTATTTGATTAATTATGACTCCACGAGTACTCTTCAAGCTATGATCATTTCATCATTCTTCGCGTACGCTGTCTTATCCATTTTCTTTCTTCTTGCTGCTGAGCATCTATGTTGATTCTAGGCTCCCAGCCACACCGGCATTGAAGGTAATTAGACGGCGGATTTATGCTTTCTCCCGTTTCTTTTTTAAAAAAAATTCTGTCCTTTAACCTGAATTTCCTATGTAAAAAGTTTCACCTCAAATTTTGGTCAGATATTCACCCCTCCTCTTTTTGTAACGATCAATCCTTTTATCTATCTCTACAGCCTAATTTTCCTTCTAATACCTGGTGGTGTTCTTCGAGTTACACTTTAACTTTCCCATTCTGTTGTCATTTCTATAATTAGCTTGCGTTATGGCCATTCTGTTCTCTCTTCCTCTCATTTTCGCTATTCCCTTGTCTCCTCTTCAAATTGTTCTCTCCACCCCAACGAATCGGTGGTTTGCGACGCCAATCACATCTTCTTTGAATGCCCATTCCTTTCTGCTGAACGTTGCATTCTATATTCTTGTCTGCTAAAATTCAAACTCTATGCTCCTTATTGTTCATCTTATATTTTGTCCTTTCCCTCGCCATCCATTATTTCGCCTATTAGTTCGTTTTTTTTTTTTTTTTTTTATTGTCCGTATCTAACGGAATTAAAATTTAACTGAAAGCTTTTTTCCTTTCTTTTGTTTCTGGATATAGATCCTTGGCTAGAGCGTTCAAAAAGAAGAAAAAAAAAAGTACTTGGAATGAGATGAATTATGAATTTTCAAATTTAGCCTCTAGAATAATTTCTAATAAAGGGTTGATGTTAATATTAGAAAAATATTATTGTAGAATTTTAAAAAATTTTAATTTGTGAAATAGCCTGCAAGTAAAATAAGTAGTAGGTAAATATTTTCCAAATTGATTGAATTTTTCGCAGTATCCGTAACGCTTTTTTGACGTGACAACGTCTTATAAATTGGTTTGCCGGGTGACACTTGAAGAAACTGCGTTACGCTCCGCTCACGTTATGCGCTCACAATGAGAGCGACTGAGAGGCACGCGTCCCTTCCACTCGGGCATGGTTAGCCCGCCTAAGAGGGAGAGAGACAGACATAAAAAGTGAAAGGCACGTGTCCCTTCCACTCGAGCACAGTTAGCCCGCCTAAGAGCGAGAGAGACAGAGCGAGAGAGATAGGCATACACACCGGTTCATGTCTTGCGCTTCTATTTCGCTTAGGCGCCTGCATACAAGTTTACACCCTGCATACAAGTTTACACGTTGCCAGTTAATTGTAAAACGAATGTGTAGTGATAATGTGAAGGTAGTTTCGTCCATCGCAACAATTCAAACAGCAAAGGTAAATAATTTCAGACTGATAATATAACATGATGAAATAAATGACTAAGACATAAGTGAATAGGTTATGTTGTAGTAATCACAATGTTGTGGTACTTTTCAATCAAAAAAGTAGTATAAATCGTTTCTCAACCAATAATAATTTGTTTAACTTGAAAAAATGAGCGCGACTTGCTATGTAAAAAATTGAAATAACAATGTTTAACCTCCAACCTGTCAAATCGAAACTTTCAAACATTCAAACCGAGACGACCAATCACTGCGCAAGGTAGTAAGCGCGCGATTTAAAAATTCAAAGATCAATTGTGATCTTTTCTATGTTATAGACAGTTTATCGTTATAAAGAATGATGTTATAAAGAGTTTACACTGTATTTGAAAACATTTAAAAATATGAGAAAAAAATTGGTTGCCTGTAAAGTCGGTATACGGGCGAAAGTTTTACGTGACAACGACTTTGAGTGGTAAAATAATTTTAATGTGAATATTCATTCGTATAGTAGGAAGAAGGATGAAATAATAGTAACAATTTAAAACATTTATTTATACAAAGAATTATATTTAAAACATTAATTTATACAAAGAATCTCGCACTGAATTTCATATTAACAAAATTTTATTTAGAATTATGAGTGCATATCAAGGAAGAATAATCGAACAAACTCAGACACCAACGCAGCAGGTGGAGTAGCGATCTATCGTAGGTTATCATCAATATCAACAGCAAAAGTGATCGATGTTGCGGTCACAGACACTGCTCGAGTTATCAAAACCTGCGGTGACTTGTGCTTGGCTGAAGTTACTTGCTTTACCGCTGATACTACCTTCAAATTTGTGCTCGGTGCTGTTTATATTCATCCAGGATCAAGTGTACAAGACATCGGAATGTTGCTACACCAGGCACTTCTTCCATACGTGCATAACAGCCAGTACGTGCCACCGTTCCTGCAAGTTGATCCTAATATGCCGATTCTTCTATGCGGTGACTTCAACCAAAACGTGAAGTCTGATGACAAGTTTCTCAAATTCATTAAAGATACGTTTAATCTTGATTGCGTATCAGATATGTCTAAGTCTACTACGTTAAAAGGAACAACCATTGACTTGACATTTTCTAGGCACATTACAGCAGAAACACTTCCTTTCATTTCATATTTCTCCTATCATCGCCCTATCCTCAACAAAATCACTCAGATAGGAACAAGTTAAGTTGTAGTAAACGCTGTTTCATTGTACGCAAATGTATTGCAAGTTATTGTATGTATATTTGTATATAAATACGTATGTATGTGTAAAGGTAAAAATAAAATTTTGTTAATATGAAATTCAGTGCGAGATTCTTTGTATAAATTAATGTTTTAAATATAATTCTTTGTATAAATAAATGTTTTAAATTGTTACTATTATTTCATCCTTCTTCCTACTATACGAATGAATATTCACATTAAAATTATTTTACCACTCAAAGTCGTTGTCACGTAAAACTTTCGCCCGTATACCGACTTTACAGGCAACCAATTTTTGATTTAAAAAAGTTTGGAATCACATCTAGTCGCAAAATATGTTCATGATAAAAAAAAGTGAGTGTGTGAGTGTGTGGGGGAGGCTACCGCTTGATAATACTTTAGTACCGTAAGTGCGTTAAAAGTCGAATACATTAAATATTCAAAAGTATGTTGAGAAAAGCGTATTACATGTGCACGATGTCGGTCGTTTTTTCGCGAATCGCGTTTTATTAATTTGGTTCTTATCACTTTACGTCCTATCTATTGTATGGTCTCCACTGATGTAATCGCTTATCACTTCATAAGTGCGATAATATATTGTTATTCAAGTCGTATCGTGTTATCGAATAAAAAGTAATCATAGTACCTTCACAATTTTCTTCCCTTCCTCAGACCTTCTTCATATCTGCTCATCCAAAAAATTACCCCTCTTATTACGAACCCTCAACCTATGAGGAAAAGAGTACGCTGGTGGAATCATGAGTGTAAGACGGTTATTAAAAATAAAAATAAACTTCTTAATACATATAAGCGTCACCCAATTAATGGCAACTTCCTGAATGTAGCAAGAAGAATTATTATATAACGCAAGAAGAAGTGTTGGCAGTACTTCATTTCAAACATAAATTCAAAAACTGCTGTAGCAACAGTATGGAATCAAATAAGAAAAGTTCTGAGAATAATGATAACACCATCACTGCCGTAACGGACTTGGACGGAAAATTATAGTATGAGAGCAAACACATAGCAGAGCTCATAGCTGGACACTTACAATATATCTAGTGAACGTAAACCTCTAACTATGCAGACTAATCGAAACGAGTCATATTTCGACTCGCTAAACGAAGAGGAATATAATAAAGATATTACCTAGCATGAATGTAAAAGAACAAAAACAAAGTCGGCAGCTGGCCTTGATAATATTCACCCGGAAACGTTAAAAAATTTTACAGAAGAGAATGTCAAATGTATACAACATTTATTCAATCGCAACAAATTCCTACATTATGGAAAGACCATTGTACCGATCCTGAAGCCTGACAAAAGTAAAAACCAAGCCAACAGTGACCGCCCTCTAATATTGTTAATATGCTCACCGTGAAAAATTTTGGAAAAGTTTATTGCAAAGCGGATAATGTGGACCGTAGACAATAAAAACTTGCTAGACAACCTTTGAAGTGGTTTCCGGAAAGGTCGGTCGACTATCGACAATCTCTGCAAAGGTTTTTTTCGTCTTAGATTATGGTATCGAATGTATACATTTCCTCTTTCTCTAACAATCGTTCTTTTTATCTATCTATTCAACCTAGTCTTCCTGCCAATCCGTGGTTCCCTTTGTTTCCTTCAATTTGTCATTCTGTTGTTGGCTCCGTTGTTCGTCTGCGCTCTTAAGCCATACGAAGGTGGTTCAAATATAAACCGGAATTTCGTCATAAAAATTTTTATTTTATACTTACAGTGCTCATATTTTTTACAATTTTTCAAGATAACCCCCCTCGCACGCTACGCACTTTTTCCACCTCTCCGGCAATTTTTTTATTCCTTTTTCGTAAAAATCTCGCGGCTTGTCACATAGCCATTTGCGCACGAACGATTCCACCTCATCGTTGCTGTCGAAACGTTGTCCACCAAGTGCTTCTTTCAACCGGCCAAACAAATAATAATCACAAGGCGGCGACAAATCTGGACTGTAAGGAGGATGTTCAAGTGTTTCGCAGCCCAATTCGGCCAATGTCTCCATCGTGAGCCGAGCGGTATTGGCGTTGTCTTGAAGCAGTATCGCACTACGGATCGGAATTTCGCGCCTTTTTGTTCGATAGGCCGGTTTGACTGTGTTTTTTAGGAGGTTACTGTAATACTGCGCCGTCACAGTACGTTGTTCAGTTAGGAAATCGACTGCGATCACTCCCTTCATGTCCCAAAACACGGTACACAACACCTTCCCAGCTGACTGTGTAACCTTCGCTTTGACTGGCGCTCCCTCTTTTTTCTTCCGCCACTCCATAGACGAGCGTTTACTCTCCGGCGTATACTCGTAGTAGTGTACCCAAGTTTCGTCCGTGGTGAATATTCGCCGCAATAAGTTCTCTCCTTCCTCTTCATACCGCTGCAGGAGACGCGTACAAACTTCCCAACGAGTGAATTTCTGTTCAAAATTCAGAAGTCTTGGCACCCATCTGGCTGCAATTTTGCGATAACCTAGCCGATCATGAATTATTGTCTCAATACTACCTATGCTGATGCGCAATTCATCGGTCATATCGCGTACACGGACGCGTCGGTCAGCCAAAATGAGTTGTTCGATGGCTTTGACGTGTTCATCTGTAATGCTGGTTTTTGGGCGCCGCGCATGTGGTATGTTTGACACCACTTCACGTCCTTTTCGAAACGCGGAACACCACTCGTACACTTGAGTTTTGGAGAGACACTCATCCCCGAACTGTTCGCGTAATTTTCGGTAAATTTCCACGGATTTTACGTCGTCTTTGACTAAAAAACGAATAATGATGCGTTGCGCAACAGACACTGGTACTTCTTTTTCACTCATGGCTCTAACTACACTAAAAAGTGACGTTACGCGGTTCTAATTGCTCTACATAACAAACCGGTCTAACTGCCAGTGCAACCACTTTTTCCACAATAAATTTTTCGCGCGTTTATTTCAAAATTCCGGTTTATATTTGAACCACCCTCGTACTTTATTATATTTCTCCCGTTTTCATTTTTCGTTGGTTGTCTCGCCATATTGTCCTCTCCACTCAAACGAAGATGCGGACCGTGTGTTCTTTAAATGTAAATCTCTACTTCAGTTTGCTGAGACTTGGTCTTCCTACTCCATATTGCGCTTCTTATGTTCAATCTCTACCCTCTCCACAGATTGTTCCTATTATTTGTTCCTTTCTCCTAACAATATCTGACCGTATCAAGATATAAGTGATTCCTTCCTATTCTAATTGTTTTTTGATAAAGGTCCCCGGTTGACAAGCCCCCCCCCCCCAAAAAAGAAAAAAAAAAGAAAGACTACTATCGACAATATATTAAGATTGCAGCAAGAAATTCTAGACGATTCTACCATGCGGCAATACACTGTTTGTGTTTTTCGACATAGAGGAAGCTTTTTTTTGGTTTTAAAAAATAAGTTGTGGGTCTCACGGGGCAAATATGTCCGTTGTGTAAGTGCCCAACACTCTTATCAACATTTATTAAAATAGATCTTAGTACAAAAAATTACAACTAACTTAACTTATTTCATAAATAACAATAATAATAAACCTAACAATATATGTATATTAAAGTAATAGTACGTATGCCAATGAATAAAACATGATCCTCTGAGAGAGCCTAAAATCCAGGAAGGACACGACAAAGTCAAAAACCGTAAACAGAAAAGAACCATTAAAGAGAGTAGCGAGATAAAGGACGAAACTTGATCTTCAGTCTTTGCACCATTCCTTCAACCATTTTTGCACCTCCTTTTTCCACACACCAATCTTTTTTTCCCCTTTAGTATACGATTAGGAATTGTACTTATTAAATTAGCACACTGATTAATCGGTGTTGTCAATTCGTAGATTTACCCCGCGGGGATAGATGTAATATGTATTACATTGGTTTCTTGTTAACCGAATTTTTTCCCTGGATGGTAATTTTATATTATTGACATTACTAATAATCTATAATAGAAATAGTTTGACCACATATATCCAAAGAGTCAATTATAAATACGTTACATGAGATGGGATTCAGAGGAAACTTGCCGAAATTTGTCATGGCATTCCTTCAAATGGAAAATTTAAAATTTTTCGAATAGGGAGCTCATTATCAACTAAAAGAAAACAAACGGTATCTGCGTATATTATAGAAGCACAGAAGTTGCACCACAAGCAACAACCATGCGATCCATCCAACTACACCAGTTAACTCAATGGCAAGGATAAGACCAGGACGATTGGACTGGTGCAGTTAGTGCAGTTAACTGCGGACAGGAATAGGATAGTATGTCTAGAAGAAAAGGAACAGGAATGAGATGGGGAAAGGAGATGGAAAAAGGAAAAGAAAAAAAGAAAAGGAATTCTCTCGCGTTTTCCTAAGGCGCTCGTGAGAAAGTGGTTTAATTTCGGATTAGCTATACTCCTAGGACAGTTGCATTACAGTGCTAAAGAGCCTGTCCTACCCTTTGCTATTAGGGAAATAGCAGGGCGAGACTTACGGTGGCTTTGGTTCGCCAAGGAAAAAGACTTTCCGTGGACATTGTTAGAGTTTTAGCAGACCATCCCCTTCATGGTCTCTTCACATTTGGGGTCTTATATATCTTGTCATTACGGGAATCATCTACAAGTGAGACTTTCCACCAGTAGCTACTCGTGGTCCGCCACTATTTGTCCAGTTAGGCATTCTGGACTTATTCGCAGTTGGCCTCTATATCTAAAGGCCACTCCATTATCCGCTGTCTATGGACGCGCAGTAATAATAATAATAATAATAATAATAATAATAATAATAATACCATCATGTGCGTGCTAGTTGGTAAATCTTCGGGTATGCAGGATTGATAATGCTTTATAGATAAAAGACACATGCAATTTTTTCTTTTTTTTTGGGCCTGTCAATCGGGGAACCTTTACCTAGAAACAATTAGAACAGAAAGGAGTCAATTATATCTTTATGCGATATCAAATGTTGTTAAAAGAAAGGAACAAATAATAGGAACAATCTGCGGAGAGAGAAAAGATAGGACATAGGAGGCGCAATATGAAGTAGGAAGACCGAGTATCAATAAAATGGAATAGAAAGCAGAGCACTCAGCAGAAAGAAATCAACACTTAATAAACATATGATCCACATCGCAAACATGCTCTTCGTTTGAATGGAGAGGACAATATAGGGAGGCAACCAACGAAAAACGAAAACAGGAGGAAGATAATAAAGTATGGCTTAAGAGCACAGACGAATAATGGAGAAAAAAATAGAACGACAAAGTGAAGAAGAGAACCACGCGTTGGCAGAAAGACTAGGTTGGACAGACGGATAAAAAGAACAATTGTTGGAGAAAGAGGAAGTGACATATCCGACCAAAACCTAAGATGAAAACCTTTGCACAGCGGAAGGAGATTGGACGTTGGGACTTTTTTTAGGAAGAAGAAGTAAGAAGAGGCAGCAGGCCGAGTCAAGGAGTCTGTCGCTGTATTACCGAAGATGTCCGAATGACTAGGAACCCGTAGTAAATATCAATATAAATGGAATGAAGGGAAGAAAGAACGTGGATAAGTGAGCATATGTGGAGTATGATGAAATCACAGGAATGATCAGGTAGGGGAGAATAGATTAAAGGGCGGTCATGGAGTCAGATATAATCAAGAATTTAGAGGAAAGGTGATTGGAGGAAATGAAAACAATGGAACGTAGGGTAGCCATCGATTCGAAGGAGGCAAGCGATAAGATTCTGGAAAGCCAAAATCTGGGAGGATAAAAAAGGCACCGACACCATCCGGCTTCTTCAAACCATGTGTAAACACGGTTGCATGCGAAGGAAATTAAGAATTGATAAAACTGTGGAATTCCTGTCTGATTAGGGACTGCGGAAGAAATTTAGATACATACATTTTATAATATTAAGAACTTGATGATAGAACGTTTGGATCGATCGAAAGTGAAGAGTTTAATACGAATAAAGTTTGATCTGCTTCTGTAACTGTTATCATTTATATTCTCTAAATTGGTTTAGCTGAAGTGTGTTGTTTTGTTTCATTTCTCCTTAAGCTGGTTTCACCACTAGTTTCTACGTAACCTGAGGTTGACTCTTTGCCGGTTTGAATTTGTTGAATAGGTAATTTTTATGGGAATTTTCATACTCGCTCTTCGTTACTGGAACAAAACTTGGTCGCAATTTATGCTTCACATAAACACCTGTCTCGGCCAACTTTACGAAAATTGTTCGCACCTATTCAAGTCTGATGGGATTGACGCATCAGACTTAAATAGGTGGATAAAATTTTAAAGAGATAGATTTTTAGTTAAATATGAAAATTAAGATATCGTTAGAGATAGTAGCAGAGGCGTCAATGACGGATTCGCTTTGAATAGAGTCTCCCTGCGGAATTGTGTATACAGTGACAAAAAAGTGGTACTAGCTGATTTTAAGATGACAATAATTCTATGTAGGCAGCAATAGTTGTGCATTTTTAACTGTTGCAAAATAATCTCTTGAAGTAAGGTGAAATATGGGAAAGGATAAGGCTTTTTTTTTCGTCTTTAGCGTAGACAAATGTTGTTAGCGAAATCGTTTTTTTCTTATTTGATTTAAAAATCGATGGCAGTTTCGTTGGAAAAAATAAGCCGTTAATAAGCGAACTCATTAGGAAAATAATAAATTCGTTGCTGCATTCGTATTGTCAAAAATATCGACATTTTGAACACTGAAAGAGATTTACGAAATGATACACACACGCATCACACAAAGAAAGAAATTAAGTGATGCTGATTGGTGTATAGGTGGGAGCTGAAAAAAGGTGCTATAAGTGCCGTATCTAAAATCGATAAGACTGAAACATATTGTAAATTAAACACTAATTAATCGAAATTCGGATTAGTCTTGAAGTACCCCATTAAGCATTTGTTATTATGACGTAAATGTTCCGTTGCCCGCGCCAACTTGCACTTCTTTAAATGACTGCAACCCAAATATCAGAAAAATCGGCTTTTCTTCTCGAATGCTTAGTACTGCTGTATTTTTTAGCACCGGCAGACTGATAAAAACTCGATGTTTTTAAAAATAATGTACTCGAAACATTCGATTACATAAATCTGTCTTAACCTAACATTTACACAAATACAAATTGTAAACTTCACGTTTAGTGAACTGAGTTAGAATCGAAATTCGTCTCATCACCGCACAAAGCAAAAAGATAGTTGCATTTAACCCGCTTACAAATTAAGATTTTAACTTTAATGCACTGGCAACTAATGCGGATCGCTTTTTCTCCCTGCTATATGTTCAGGCATTCACAAAACTACTTTAACAGGGACGATCACGCAAATTTTTTCCTTTTCAGTTTGTTTATTTACCTTTGTTTAGTAAAATTCTCCTCCTTGTTAAGATAGATCTATATTCCTGACAAAGGAATTAATAAAAAGGAATACGTATACGAAATAAATGAAATAATAAAAAAATCGAGTAAAAACATACAAAACTTCGGCTTACGATTTAACATCAATAAAACCACTACTAATAAGTTGAAAAGAGGACAGGAAAGAAATAATGCGTTGCATTGAACAGCAAATTTATACATAAAGATAAAGATAAAGATAAAAACAGTAAATGAAATAAAATACTCGAGAATAATTACTGACAGTAATTTAAATTTTAATAAACACGTGTCGAATACGTTATAGACAAGATAAGAAAATTTATTTCAAATTAAGATTACTACAAATATAAAGATAGAATAGTAGTATTTTACAAGGCTATTTTTGAATCTGTAATACTTCTCCACACTATATACTTTTCAGTTTTGCGAGAAAAAGACAAGAATGAGATGCTGAAATTACGAAGGAAAATATTAATAATTTCTGGTTATTGCACAATATCATATACTTCAGTCAACATCATAGCAAGAATATAATACCTATAGACTTAAAAACGGTAAACCAAATCAAAACATTGAAACATTTTTATACCGATTATTATAACTTCACTCAATTTTTAACTGGACATGGAAATACTGGTGTCTATATGAAACGATTTAAAATTTCTGAATCGGACATCGATGTATAAATACTGTGAAGGGAAATCAGATGATTAACATTCGATTTTTAAATGAAAAAAGTTTAAAAACGGAAGATAATAAAAAAGACAATAATCGAAATACATAAGACTTAAAAATTTGATCAGTTTTGTTAACCATGTAATGAATAATAAAATACAATAATTAACAATAAATAATAGCAGGAGCAATTAGGAACTCTGGCTGAGAAGCCGCAAGGTATAACAGAGTTAAAAAATAAATAAAAAAAAAAGTATCCTAAGAAACCACTTCGTTTAAACAGATGTGTGAACTCTCTTAGTCAATAAACGAAAACAAAATAGTTTTAATACAATTGTAGTGCTCCCCCCCCAAGAGGGGAGCGTCTTAAATGTTTCCTTTTGGATCCGGATTTGGATATATTAATTAGTCCAGTAAGAACCCTTGTCATTACTACATATTTAAGCATAGTATTCAGTTAAATCGGTCTTCCATTCCTTAGGCATAATCATTTTATGAACTGTACTTTATTTATTTTTTTTAAATTTTGTATTTATTTCATTTTTATTATTCGTATATTACTAATGCTAATTTAACAGAATTTGTTAAATTAACTTAATGGTGATCAGTACATTTTTTAAGCAATTAATTATTAGTAATATTTCAATGCTAAAATCAGTTGTATGTTTATAATGTATTAATTTATAATTGTGTTTCTCTTGAATTAATAATTAGTTTGAAATTTTCTATATTTAATTTCTCTAGCTGCTACATTATTCAATTCATTCAACTTTTTCTTTAATAGCTCAGATGCATTTCTCTTTCCTGATCTCTTCCTTTCCGGTAACTATATTAGCGTGATTATAACCATCTAAAATATGTTCAACATTATTCAGAAAATTGCATTCGACGCAATTATCGAAATCTGAAATTCGAATATTACACAAAAATATAAATAAAAATCGTTGTGGCTAGGTATAAGTGTTGTAAGTTATATGCTGCATAATTCTTGTACTTTGGAAAAATTGATCTGTTAACCATTATAATTGTTCTGATCTAACATGTTTAAATTGCTTTATGTTAATGATTTCGTTATTTTAAATAAATTTATTATGTAAGTATTTCACTTCTTTAAATTCATGTAAAATATTACCCATACGTTTTTCAACCTCATCTATTACTTTCGTAATATACCACCTAATTAGAAGTATTTAAAAACTTTTTTGTTTTTTTTCTTTCATACAGGATGCGGCAGCATAACTCCGTTTTTTTTAAAAATGCGCCACTTTTTTTTCTACTAAATTTTATTAAAGAGAAATAATAAAGCAGAAAGTCGAAATAAAACTGCGAGAAGGGAAGAAGTATACACATATTGCCCTCCAATTGGGGGGATCTAGAGTATGTTATTTCGATTTTCTGCTTTATTATTTCTCTTTAACAAAATTTAGTAGAAAAAAAGTGGCCCCTTTAAAAAAAGGAAGTTACGCTGCCGTACCCTGTATAATGGTTAAAATGATTGTGAAACTCTTAAATGCTTAATATTTTTAAATCTTTTAATATTAATTTAAATTTCTACTAAAAGGGATATAATTTATTTTTCCATTATTAATTTAAAAAAAAAAAATTATTACCTTAGTAAAAACCTTAAAATACTCTAACTAATTAATATTTTTTCCTATTTTATAAATTTGTTCAAGTATAAACTATCAAAAACTATTTATATCAAATGTTAGCAAACAGCGAAACAACTTATTTATTTTGTTTTCGTTTACAGTTTCACAAACATTATAAACCGCTAATTCAGTTGACTTATTTTTTAATGCCTCAAACTGGCTGCTATTAATGGTATTATATTTATTATTAAATTTTTTCGCTTTATTTAATATACATTTTTTATAAATTTTCCTAAAATTTAATAATAAAATGTCTCTATATGACAAGGAATCCTACACACTTTGGTTTTCTTAGTTTTGGCAATGCTACTATTTCGAATATCATCAATATCGAGGAAAGTAATTGTTGTTGTGAGTTCGGCAGATCGATTTGCGTGGAAACAGTTGAAAGTGATTGGTTAGTATACGGTGTATTATCAGTCGAATAATCAATTTTTAATGAAGGAAATTAGTACGAACCGTCGATACATGTCAGTTTGACAGAAACGTAAGGCAAATAGAATTGACAAAAAATATATACCTACGAATAATACCCACGAAGGATTAGCATCTGAATAATTCATACACATCGCTATTCAGTCGTCAAATTATTCACTAACAATGAAACTGGCAACTCCGATCGGACGTATATTCGACACGGCACGATTAGTAGTTAAATCCTCGACAGACTTGTATTAGCAAAAATTAATTTTATAAGACTAAAAAAGATAATGCCATATAAACGTTATAACTCATTTAACAAAAAAAAAAAATAAATAAAATAATCATACTTTGCTTGACACCGATGTTTTTTTTAGAACGAAGTTTCTTAATGAGGCATGCGGTAGGAGTTAACTGGCAGAAATCGTCACGTAAGGAAAAAGCGTTATGCGTCCTCCAGACGACTTCCACTCCCTTTCTCTTTCTCTCCGTCTCTTTCTATTATATACGAGCGTGTGTGTGTGTGTGCGTGCGAGTATCGAGATTCGAGCAGCAAGCATTGTGCGCGGTCAGCTGTATAACCTCAATGCTAAACGCGTGTAAATTTTATTTTATTTTTTATCGTATACTTTATGAATGATTTTATAGATCTACCAAAAAGTGAAAGGAACTTTGTTCCTACCCCGGATGTTTCCCTCTAGACACCACTTCTCTTTTTATATTTTTTCTTTTCCCTACCCTGGGCGCGCCAGCGGCCTTGACCCAACAATATGATAATTCAATAGATAGAACTAAATAGCTGGGCGATCAGAAATGGAACTCACAAAGGACAGCAGTAGCGGAACAACTAAAGGCAATGGGAAAGATAGGATATAGGTAGCGTTGAAGGGAGTAGGAAGACTCAAAGATAAAAAAGTTGGTCGTATAGAAGGAAGCGGAATTATCGCCTCAATTTCCTTCTCTTCCTTCTGCTATCTTTGAGTTTTTATCAATAGTCTCGGCTGATATTCTCTAAACATATTGATTATCTTTCCTCTTCTGCTATCAAAAGACTAAACCTAGTGAAGGCTCTGTCCTCAACAAAATGGGATGGCGACCCTTACATTTTGATCGCCTTGTATAAAGCCACTGCCTGTTCTAAATTTGATTACTGTTCTTTTATCTATGGCTGTGCCTCTAAATCTCGTCTTTCTAAATTGGACATTATCCAAAATTCGTGTCTTCGGCTTTGTCTTGGTGCTCTTAAGTCAACTCCAATTCCAGAAATTCTCGCAGAGTCTAACACACCACCCCTGTCTCTTCGCAGATCTTATTTAAGCTATCGTTTCCTCACCAAACGTATTCCACTCACGTCCTGTACTCTTATTCATTCCTATCTTTCAACTTATAAGAACTGGCGTTTTACGCCTAGGAAAATCCCTGTTTCAGTTTTCATTTCCTTTCGCCTTAGATTCTTTTGGCCTTACACAATCTCAAGTAATAATCTTCCTGCTTTTTCTTTTAGCTTTGATGATCTCTGCCATTCTCCCAATGCTTTTTTTTGTACCTTCACTTTCCAAATCCCTTCCTCAGGCAATAATTCAACAGGAATTCCACAGCACTATCAATTACTAATTTTCATCGCATTGAACCATCTTCACGGATGGCTTCAGGGGATCTCATGGTGTTCGAGGTTCTTTTATCCTTTCGGATTTCAATTTCTCTGAATCATTTCGTCTTCCTTCTTTCTGTTCCACCTTTATAAACGAATTAATGACTAGCCTACGCTCTATTATCTTCATTTCCTCCAGTCGTCGGTTTTCTAATTATTTGATTATTTCAAACTCCATGAGTGTTCTTCAAGCGATCACCTTTTCCTGATCACTCTTCCGATTTCATCATTCTTCGCATACGCTTATCCATATTCTTTCTTTTCACTACTCCATCTGTGTTGATTTGCTGTGGGTCCCCAGCCATATGGGCATTAAAGGTAATGAGACGACGGATTTCTTGGCTCGAGTTGCTGCTTCCTCTCGTTCGTTTTCTTAAGAAAAATTCCATCCTCTAATTTGAATTCCCTATGAATCAAGTTTCATCTCAAACTTTGGTCAGATATTTACCCCTCCTCCTTTCGTAACAATCAATCTTTTTATCTATGTGTGCAACCTAATCTTCCTTCTAATACCCCTGGTGTTCTTGGAGTTACTTTAACTTCCCCGTTCTGTTGTCATTTCTATGATTCGCTTGAGTTTTGGCCATTCTGCTCTCCCATCCTCTCGTTTTCGCTATTCCCCTGTCTCCTCTTCAAATTGTCCTCCCCACCCCAATGAAGCGGTGGTTTGCGATGACAATCACAACTTCTTTGAATGTCCATTTCTTTCTGTCGAACGTTGTATTCTATATTCTTGTCTGCTGAAATTCAAGTTCTCTGCTCCTTATTGTGCATCTTATATTTTTTCCTTCCCCTCGCCATCCATTATTTCATCCGTTAGTTCTTTTATATTGTCCATATCTAACCAAATCGAAATTTAACTGACGGTTCTTTTCTTTCTTGTCGTTTCAGCTGGCGTGCCTAAAGGGGGGGGGATTAAAAAAACAAAACAAAAAACAACAAACAGTTTTTTACAACATTTTTATTCATCAATAGAAAAGTTAGATTAAGATGTACAAAATTATTTATAAATGTTAATAAACATGAAATGATTTTCCCTAGGACATATTTACTTTGAGTTTAGTATAAATTTGTATGTTTCAATTGTAATAGGTATTTATGAATCTTTTGTGTTTTGCATAAGTTCAACCTGAAATAAATTTTATAAAAAGTATTTCTGTGATAATAAATAAAATCAATATAACCCTCAATAATTCTAAATTTTGATTATTTGCGTGTCCTATGTAGCTTAAGTTTTTTTCACTTTTATCATTCATAATTACTTCATTAACAGTTTTTTGACCCAACATATATAAGTTACCTCCGTATATGTGCTGTAATGGCCTTAGTAGCTACAAACGGCGCATATAAAAAAGGTGAGGAGGAGAATTTAAAAAAAAAAAAATTAACAGTTTGATTTTTCGCTTTGTTAAATTCTATATCCTATAATCCTATTTGTTTTTATCCAGTTAAAAATTTTCTTGTCTTGATCGCATACATTTAAATTTCATTATTTGTTAAAATTCTCTTGCCACAGTCACCAATTTTTGATCAGAATTATTTCTGATAACATTAAGTTACTCAGTTTAAAATACTCTAAATTCCTTTATAAAATTATTGAACCTTTATCAATACAAAAATTCTGCATGCGTTTCAGTAAATTCAAGGAATCCACTTTTATCCTTAATTACATGCTGTGTTGTACCAGAATCAACTGAGAGTTTTAATATAATTTTTGGTTATTCTTTATATTTACAATTTTGTATATGTTTTACAAAAAATGAGTGTGGCTTTAGTTTTTGCATGGTGGTTTTTGATATTATTTTGTTTTATTCTTCTTTTTTATAGTGCCATACTCAGCTTCTGAGCGTCGGCGACTACCTATTCGTACATCTCAGCAGTACAGACAAAGGTAGTGTATGAGGCAATTATTATATATGCAACGCAGGTGTACACACGCAAGACTTTATTCGGAACTGATAGTAGCCGCTTGTTACGCGCTACCAGTGCAGTCCCGTGCGGGTCTGCTGTGTACTGACCTAGCGCGCATATGATGTTGAACGTGGTGGTTTGCCATTGGCTTCCACGTGACTATTAACGATTATTTTATTTATTTATTTATTCTTGTAACAAGTTCGTCGTCGCTCGGGATCGAACCCGTGATCTTCATAACGGAAGTCAAGCGCTCTAGCAACTAGGCTATCGCGACGACCTTTGTTTTATTATTAAATTTATTTATTTGCTTTCAGTGTGCATTTTTTGAAAAATGATTAAACTTATAAAAGTTACAAAACAATTTACATTTTCTTTTATAATAATCAGTATTAGTCTGAACCAATATTTATAACGCAATTTGCGGTTTCCATTTATATTTTTAATCCACTACAGCTCCATAATTTATTAAACTTTATAACTACATTGATAAATTTGGTTGTTCCTAAAAATTTCTTACAAGTTTAGTAGAATAATGTTGTTTTATTTTCTTCATCAATTACATTTCTAATAATGCTTTGCTGAGAACAGCTGTTTTTAACGTTATCATTTTTACATGATCGCATTTTTCATTTTTTAAGGTAATATCACTTATTCCAAGTTTCTGAATACTAAAATCAATTTTTTTACTTACTTTAAAGTTTTCTTTTCTTTAAATATATATATAACTCGGCCATTTTGGCCTCGCAAGGGGCTGTGCCCCTTGACCCCTCTTGCTTTCATTTCTGTCTCTTTCTCTTCTATACTTTGTATAAAATGATCAAAATTTACAACGTAATTCTTACTGGCATCAACACACACAAAAATCCTATTCTAACATTTACCTTCCGTTATATAAAATTAAGACATTTTTTTGTTACATTTTTCATTACATATTTCATTACATAAAATTGTGACATTTTTTAAATAACAATAACAAAAATCCTACAAAATATAACAAACGTTACATAAAATTGGGACATTTTTTCGAATGGGGGGGGGGGTAGCCTAAAAATTACGTTGTAATTAATATATATATATATATATATATATATATATATATAAGTCCCATATAGATTTTATGTTTCATGGTATATTTTAGGCTTCAGTAGACCATCTATATCAAATAGAACTTATGATGTTCAATTCGTCAGTGGGCTAATATAATATTGTAGCAGTTGCGCCTGTTCAATGAATTGCAGATAGTTTTGAAAACCATTGACTGACTCTAGTAAGGTTTCCCTACATTACAGTTTTGGTGAAGTATAGGTTAATATGATATTTATGTTTATAATTTTAATATAATATGATAACACTTGTATACTGCAATTGTACAGGAGTGGAACTATTGCGATTTCCACGTGCAAGCTCATTGTGGGGCTGGTTTTATAGGCCACGTTTTTTTAACGGCTAGACGTTTAAGAAATTAAATTGATGCACTCAAAATGGTTAAGTTCTGTATTTTGGAGCAGCCTTGGTATTCAATTCATTATTTTTTATTGACTATGAAGAGCTGCCGTTCTCCATTCTTCTTTTTCCAGTTGGACCCTTCCATTTTTAGGCGCATTTTTTACACGTTAAACATGTTATTTTTTATTTTAGTTTTTTCTACGTTTCTCCTATATCTATATCGTGTGATTCATCTAATAAGATGGCAATTCCACTTCTTTATTCAATTGCCTGTTAGATTTTTATTCAAAGAAATAATGTTACCATTAAATCTTTAACGTGTCGCTGATAAGCCAATAATTTGGGTATTCATTATTCATTTTTTATAGTGCCTGTAGTTTCCGAGATTTTGTAATCTTCCATACTTCAGGTAATAATTTTTACGATGATATGTATTTTACACACCGTTACTTATGCCACACCCAAAGAACCATATCTCCATAGCCGATAATGAATTTCACGCGGTTGTTTTTTAGATCGCATGGTGGCTTAATTACTGTAAGTACGCATCTCATAGTTTTTTTTGCGACAAAATACTACAGTAGTAATATCTTTCTTCGTACTGCGAATATTTTTATAACTACTGCAGTCAGTATAGTGACGCTTAGAGATGTAATGTATGAAGCATAGCCTACCATTTTCTTTAAGGTGTTTGGCGAAGGCGATATACACTAACTTCAATATACTTGACTATGCGCAGCAAGTCACTAGACCGCTAAGCGGTCGGAATTTGTGATCATTGACACTAGCTTAGAACATAAAGCGTTTGGCGAAGGCGATATACACTAATTTCATTATAAGCACTAATAACTCACTAGAAGGCGGTCAGCCACCACTATGAGGTACAGTTGTGAAACTAATTTTTCCAACTCACTGAGGAAAAATTCGGGCAAATTCAATACCTCGATGTCGATGAGAAATATGTCTACGAGCGCTTCTGCAGCCACTTTTGCCAGTATAGTAAAATCTGCGGATAAGAAGAGCCCTATACGTTCGAGTGAAGAATTACTCTCTTTTGAAGAATTAAACGCATTGACCTTTTAACTGATTTCTGGTTTACGCGATTGCAAAACTAAAAGAGAGAAATTTGACGTTATTACAAACGTGGTTTTAAAATTCCTATCGTAATGAATAGCACGATAAAAATAGATACTTGGAACCCCAAAGACATTCGAAATAAATCAACCGAATTGTTCCAATTCCTAATGGAATAAAACGCTCACATTTGTCTGTTACTCGTAGCTCTGTTCACCTAGCTATTTGTTAATTGTTCTATAAAAAATCGTAAACGAGCCGGGGAGGCAGCAGTTATAATTAAGCGAAATTTTAAACGAAAATTGCTAACTGTACTAAACTTTAAGCCTACTGAAAATGTTGAAATCCAGATTGACACTCCTCGGGCGATATAATAGGCATATATTTCCGCTGCTTCCCTGGAGGCACTGCTCAATACAATCAAAATCGAAGGAATCTAAATTCCATCAATAATAAAATTCGGCGGCGATTTTAACTACAGACATTCATCAGGAGAATGCTCCCGGGCCAACGGCTGGGGCGATATTCTGCACAATAAACTTAGCAATGCGAATATTAGCATGTTATATCCGGGCGTCGTCGATTTTCTGGGATATAACTTTATGTTCGCCCGGATATAACATGCTAATATTCGCATTGCTAAGTTTATTGTGCGGAATATCGCCCCAGCCGTTAGCATCAATCTCATAACGTACGATTTTAGCTAAGCCAATTGGTTCCGCTTTAAGAGAATTCTAAATGAAGAAATATAGAGAAACCCAGTCACCCCGTCTTTGGAACATGGTAATTGACGAATATATCATTCAATTCGTTTATCAAATCAAGCATGCCATAGGCTGAGCGTTCCGGAAAAAAAAAAAAAAATTTTCACTGAGGAAAATTAAATTCCCAACACACATTATTAAGTTAAATAAGATCTGAAACACGCACAGATGACGCTGGATTCGATACCGAAACCCAACAGACTACGAACATTTAAGATCTTTAAATTCCCAGATAAGAAAAGCAGTTTCTAAATTTACGGAATAAGTTATAGAATCGCCTATTATTCTCACTTGACAGAAAATCTATCCATATGTGGAACCTTTCTAGGATATCAAAAAAGGTATATAACACCACTCCTATACCTAACGAAAATTGCTCGAGCTTCATCAACACTAAGGAAAAATGCCGACTACTTGCTGCGAAATTCGCTGCTAATCTCATTCCTTATCCGTAAACCTTAGTGATTTTAAGACAATAAACGAAGTGACTAATGCGGTAAATAACTTACATGATACTATCGAAAATACCTGTCAGGTTTTAACTTCTGAAATTTCTAAAATATCATAAAAGGTCTTAAATGAAAAAAAAAGAGGCCAGGAATCGATGGAATAGATAACAGTTGTCTTAAAACTCGGCCCTCCAAAGGGTTAACATGTCTGACGTTAAAGGCTGACGGTTGCTTTCGTCATTCATATTTTTCTGAGGTATGGCGGTTTGCCATGATAGACTTATCTCTACAAGATGATAAAAAAAGTTTCTCTTCTTACATTACTAAAATTGTTCGGAGCTACCTCAGCAATAGATCCTTCGAAGTGCATACAGGGCAATGCAAATCAGAGAGAACTTTTACAGATGACGCCGGATGCCCTCAAGCAGCGTAATTGTCACCAACATTCTACAGTATTTTTACAGCTGATTTTCTTTTGCGTGACGGTTGCGTGACATCAATCTTCACCGACGATACAACCATTCTTAAGTTAGACTAACTTGCAATTAACATCAATAAAATCTACAGCCCGCCTTAGACCAAATCCAGATCTATTTCATTGAATGGAAAATATATGTTAACCTCGAGAAAACTCAAGCGATCTGCTTCACTAGAAATAGAAAAGATCGCTATATCCCACAAAAACCCATTAAACTTCGGGGTTAATATTGTGCACTGGAAACCGGAAATAAGATATCTTGGAGTTGTTTTAGACCCCAAGCTAAGTTTCATAATCACATCGGACACATACTATGTAAAGTTAGTCAGCTCTCTATCATTTCGGCCTCAACGATTCTACTTAGTTACGTTTCGGCCGCAATACGATTCGGCTTCCTTACATTTTGGCTTCGTCGTTTATCCAAGTGGACCTAGTTTAGTGTTAGTGAGTTCTTAATTTTTTTTCTCTTCAGTTAATATCAAATTTAAGGTGTAAAATAATCATCGAATCAAAAAAAAAAACACCCGTGCGAAATTAGGAATTAATTTGCTTTTATAAAATAAATCAACGGTTTTTAATGCTTTTTTGTCTTTCATTTAAAAATTATTTCCTCTTACAAAGACTTGAAATAATGATTATATATATTCATTTAGCGGGTTATTTCAATAAAAAATTTCGGAAAAAATTAATTAATCACGGCAATAATTTCCCACTCTGACATGTTTTTTTTTTTCTTTCAAGAAAAAACCATGAGCTTCATAATAAATTTTTACATGGGCAAAAAGTGAAAAATAAATTTTAAATGATGATGAAAAACTACTAATTTGAAATAAGCAAAATCAATCTAGCATCTGAATTTTATTGGAAAAAATTTGTTTGTTGGTTTTAAGAAGTTATTTACTCATTTTCATATTTGTTTTCGACATATATATGTGAAGTCGAATATAATTTTCCATTCGAATAAGTTTTAACAGTAATTCTTTATTCTGATCTTCTGAGTCTTTGCCTGCCGCTTCTATTCTTTCTCATTTTTTTTTCTTCAATTTTGCTTTCGTTAGCTTCTTTCGCTTTTACTATTTCGAACTTTTCCTCTATACAACATCATTCGTTTCTCATTATCGGCTTTGGATAAACGTATACTGCTGACACACCTCCCCGCCAAAACAACAAACGTTTTAACATGCGATATCACGATTTTCATTATTTTCCATGAAATAATTTTAATCAGTTAACATTATCCTTTATTAAATATAACTTTAAATGCACTACTTCTCTTAAAGAATGACGAATTGACGAATCAAAAGTATCGGAACGAATTTTTAAAAAGTTAGTTTTCTCAGTTAATTTTTAATTATTTTCTAGATATAATTGTGTTTTTGCAGGAACGAATTTTACTAAAAAATAAAATTGATGAACTATTTTTAAAATTACATTCCCGGCAGCGGCATAAACCCAGTTAAAGAACATTACATTATTATTTAATATTGTCTGAAGTTGAAAAAAACAATACCGTATTTAGAATAATCAAAGCATGCAAATTAATTTTTATATTTTATTTAAAAAGTTCTTTTTTTGTTTTTTATTTTTGAATTTTTACCAGTTAACACGGAGAATTTCTCATTATACCAGCAAGAATCGTAAATTAATTATACTTTTTTCTTTAGCTAGACCGAAGTCTAAAAAAAACTATACAAATCCTGGAGCATTAATTGGGCCTGACCGGCTACATGTAAAATAAAGTAAAGCGGTTAAAATTATATTTATAATATATAAACTACTTCGTTCGATTCTAAAATCCATCGATTTTCCATTAAAATACGTTCCTCATGTAATTTGTCAATCGACAGATAAAATTTTGATAAACAGTACTGTAAACTGATCTATTTTATAATATAAAATTTCTAAATTTTAAAAGAAATAATATTTGAATGAAATTTACTCATGAAGTGAGAATTTATTTATTAAAGGAACAGATTTTTTTATTTAAACGGTTGAATGATGTTCCTTTACGTCCATCAATGTGCTATTATAATAAGTAATGTTTCGGCAAAAAATTTAAAAAGACAAGGTATTTTCAACAAACTACCTACAAACTCGTCTTATGAATATATTATTTTTAACAGTGAAAGTATGTTTATTTTTATTTTTTTGATACTATATTAGGTCTATAGACGACCGACAGAAACTATCGTACGTGTCAACATCCTTTGCTGGCGTTCTTTTTAAGAATAATAATAATGATATGTTTTACACCGATTCATTACATATTTTATTATGTCCTCCTGTTTTTGGGTGAACGTCCTTAATTGACGAGCCAAAAAAAAAAAAAAAAAAATGTCCTCCTATTAGAAAAATGAACCATATTCTTAAAAATTTTAAATCGAATAGTCAGTTGTACGGGGTTTTGAACAATTCAGGTAAATAAACTTTATCTTTTATTTAACCGCTCAGGATTTGGTAAAATGAACAAATTGAAGCGCTGCCCTTACAACAATTCATATACCATTTGACATATTTTTAGTTTGCTTGCTCGTAATTCTTTTCCCGCCGAAATATTAACAACTGGTTTATGATGAAACTACAAGGAGTCAATTCCAAGAAAAGCGAGGAAAAGAAGCGGTTTGTTTCATGATTTACCACTTCTGCTCTTCTTTTTTTATCTTTACAGACTCACGTATTATCAATTTTTCAAGATCCTATTTATCACCTCTTTTTGATCAATTTCTGCGAATCCGATGGAAATTAGTTAAAGCGTGAGTGGCGGACCAAAAAAATAATTGACACACGCTTACAAAATATGGAAATAAAAATTGGTTTCCACTCCTGTTGTAAATAGTTTCATTTTCAACAAAAGAAATCAATAATTCGCTTTGAGAAGTGGAAAAAGTGCTTATTTTACGAAATTCAGGTACACGTCATTACAGAACTTATTATTATTATTATTATTATTATTATTATTATTATTATTATTATTATTATTATTATTATTATTATTATTATTAGTAACCATTTCCTATGCAGGAGGTTACAATCGACGTCCGATTAAACCATTTTATCCAGCCTATCTAACATTGTAATTCTTCTGCCTCTCAGTGCCCTGCTTGGAATCTTTCTATTCGCCATCAGCGAAAACATCTGTTTTCAGACATATCATTTTGGAGGAAGTGCCGTTTATTTCCTTTAATCATTGGTAGTAAAATGCAATTCTTCAGTCCTATTCTCCTTAATACCTTCTCGTTCTTGATCTTCTCTGTCCAACTTATCCTGTTCATTCTTCTATATGTCCACAATTAAAAAGCATCAAGTCTGTTATTATCCATGTTTCTGTGGTATATCTTGCTACTGATCAGACGTAGCATTTCAGAATTTTCAGGCGCTATTCCATTTTCATTTTCCGGTCTTTTAGAATTCTTTCCAAATTGTTAATTTCCATTCTAGCCATACACAATCTTGTTCTTATTTACGCATCATCCCTGTCATCTTTAGATATAATTATTTCAAGGTATTTATATTTCGATACTTGTTCTATCCGTACTCCATCCACTTCGATACGCAGTGGTCTATTTTTTGTTCCGCTGATCTTCATTACTTTAGTTTTGTTTACATTGATCTTTATCCCTTTGGAGTTCCTGCAATAAGCACACGATCATCTGCATAGTATATGCTGTTAGCTTTTTTCACCATTTTCTCGGAATTCTATGTTCTGAAATAATTTGGTTTTTGTTATTTCTTCAGCATATGCTTTGAAAAGTCTTGGAGGTCGTGGGCAGCTCTGCCTCATGTCTTTTTTGATTTTGCATATTCTTTCTGTTGGGTAACCATTGACAATAATATTCGCATTGTGCTGCATATATACGTTGTGTATTAGCTGTATATCCTCGGTGTCAATTCTATATCTTCTCAAGATTTGTAAAATGTTTGCATGCTCTACATTCTCATAATCTATATAGGCTACATATATGCTTGTGTTTATTGCTAATACCCGCTGTATTAGTACTTTACATATAGAGCTGTCGCGTCTCGTGTCCCTTTCCGAGCGATAAAACCAAATTGCGTTTCACTTAGCTGTCAATTTTTGTTTCGATTCTTCTATTTATTATCTTTAATAACAGTTTTAATGTATGGCACTCATTAATGCAATCGTGCGGTATTCGAAGCATTTTCGCGGATTCCTCTTTTTAGGTATGGTCACAAATATATAGATCTTAAAATCCTCTGGGAAGTATCCGGTTTTGTATATTTCCATTTATTAATCTCAGTAATTTTTCTTTGCTCTTTTTGGATGCATGCTTTATTAACTCTCTGACTCGGTTGCCTTTCGTGTGTTAGCTTTCCTGATGGCTTATTCTAGTTCTTCCTTTGAGATGTTTGACGCTGTCTCTTGCTCTTGCCAATTCAGTTTAAAATTTTTCATTCGGTTATGCTTGTCTATGTACAGCAGCCATTCCTTCTCTATTTCTTTTGTGTTTGTACACATTTCGCCTGCGTCATTTTCAAGCATCATTATTTTAGGTCTTTTTATTTTCTGTGCTTTCATGAGCCATTTAAATTCTTTATGCATTTCATGCATCCTACCTTCTTCTTCTATTTTCTGTATATGGTTACATTTTTGTTCGAACCGTCTATTCTTATCTTCTTGACATTTTTGCCTGATTTCTTTGTTTATTTTTTCATACTCGTTATTTGATTTTCCTTCTTTTATCGGTCAAGAACAATATTTCATTTGTCATCCAGCTCTGTTTTTTATCCTTATTATGGCGGTTTTCTTATCTTTTCTGAGTGTTTCTTTTGCTGCGATTATCGTCGCGTTTTATAACTCGTTCCGTATATATCTTAAACACCCGCCTGTTCATTTATCTTATTGGTTTTTTTTCCAGTTTTTTCGCGCAACGTTCCCTGCAATTGTTTTATACTTCAAAGGACTTATGTTCAGCTTCCAGTTTTCGATTTTCTTAGCATGCGCACATTTTTTAAGCCGAAGGCGATATTTGCCTGCCAGCCGTTAACGCACTACAATGCAAGATCATGCTATTGTATCTCGTATTCACCACAATATAGTTTGTTTCGTTTTGTATCCGCTCTCCTGAGCTTCGCCATGTGTAAAGTTTCCTTTGAATGATGTTGGAACCAAGTATTGCACATTGACAAATCATTTTTCTCAGCGAATTTTACGAGTCTTACGACTCATTCGTTTTGCGTACCTAATTCGACTGCTGTTCCCGTTAGTTATGCCCACTTTCGCATTGAAATCTCCCATTACAAACAAGAGGTTCCGTTTTCATAGGTTTTTGATTACTTTTCTATGTCTTCATAAATTTGTTCAACTTCTTCATCTGCATTTTCACTTGTTGATGCATATACTTGTATTATCGATAGTGGTTTGGGATCTGCATTTATACATATCGCCATTACTTGCTCTGAGGTTGTTAGAATTTCATCTATTTCTAAAGCTTTTTCTTATTAATATTCCGACTCCATTCTCATGATTTTCATCTCCCGAATGTATAAATTCATATTCGTCTTTATTTATCCTGTCACTTCCGCACCATTTAAATTCACTTATACTGAGAGTGTCTTTTTTTAATTTCTTTGCTTCCACAATTACATTTTCCAGTTTTCTAGTTTGACATAATTGACGTTCTATGTACGAATATTCAGCTTTTCTCTATGTTGTCGGTCTGATGTTTTTCACCTCCGCAGATTCTTAGCACTCCATTCATTGTTACAGAGGGCTTGTATACAACTTGACGGGGACTTGGAGTCATTGGGTTTCAATGTTCTATCCAGGTCGATAACTTTGAGATGATACTGTGGTGGGTCTGCAGTCCTCTTCCGCGGGCTTTTCTGTTGGGATGTGCTCCCTTAATCGAGGAGTTTCAGTTTTAAGGCGTCGGAAACTCGCCCGCTCAACTTGGATTGTCATTCATTAGTCCGACCCGGGTGCATGGTCACAGATGAGTTGCCGACAGTTCGCTGTTGTAAATATGGTGAAATGCTTAACTGCATTTATTGGAAAGTACACGTTCAACAAGTGTGCCTTCTTCATTTTACTGCCAGCGATTTGACGTGAGTTCCAATTCAGTCTTCCTGATCAGAGCTGAGTCCTCTGAATAGGAAATTACCACCCTGTACGACGCGGACGTATGGAGCTCATATGGTTGTTGTTTCGTTTCACTGTCTGTTGGCTAGGACATTAGGACAGTTGAGTGACTACTTACTAAATAATGTGGTTCTAGTTATAACAACCTGTGTACCCGCAGGGCCATTACAGTACACATGAAGAAAATGAAAAAAAGTAAAAACAAACATGAGACGATTAACCGATAAACAGTTCTGGAGAAATATTTAATTATTTATTGGACTGACGAATTCGTGTTAAAAATTAACGCATAATAAAGGAAAGAAAATTTTCTAAGTAAAACAAAAAAGAACGGTTTTTCTAATAGTTAAAGATTTACTACATTAATACTAATATAAAATAATCTTGATTTACATTGTTTTATTCCAAGTATAGCTGTTATTTATTTAATATAATTTTTAATATATTTTAAAATATAAATTTTTTCGAAAATAAATACACTCGTTACCTTATTATTAACCGTAACACATTGGGAATAAAATATTTTTTTACGACAAGGATAAAATCAAAGAAAACATTTCTTAAAACACAAAATTAAAATTTTTCATGTTAATTACATGAACAGATTACAATATTTCCATAAAATTCCTTTTCGCATGTATGCGTATAGTGCTGTTTTATTTTTTGAAAATACTCACTGGCGATCAATATTTATTTGTTTTCTAAAGTAATGATATGTAGCTATTTTGAGAAGGTCAAATAGTTGTTTAAAAATCGGAAAATTTTTATTAATTTACTTCGTTAACTTTATTAAATTTTATTATTAAACAAGCTGCTTTATTGATATTTTCGTATGGTTTAAAAGTGAATTATGGTTTATGTAAGCTATATTTCACGGTAATAACAGTTTCCAAGTGATTGAACACGTTATATATCGCGCGGTATTAAATATATAGCTCTAAATTATTTATTTTCCGGATGGCTATATTCTAGAAAAAAATAAAAAAAATAAAAAATAATAAAAATAATTGTTATCACATATACAGTAAAGCAGTTGAGCATAGCGTGTCAACCGCTAAGGATTCTGTATGATAAGTATGAATTACCGTAATTTCAATTTACATAATACTAAATTAAAAACAAATATTTCCCGTAAAGTTTTTTTGAAATAATTTTCTCTAAGCCTAATCGACTAGAGCCAATCAATTAAGCCCAAACGAATGATTCCCGCTGTAAATAGCAGATTAACTCCTTAAGACTAACAAATAAATTTTTTCAACAAAATTCAGAAGCTAGATTGATTTTGGTATTTTCAAATTAGTAGTTTTTCATGATCATTTAAATACAATCAATTTCAAGCCTGTGTAAGAGGAAATAATTTTTTAGGCGATATATGAAAGACAAAAAAGCATTAAAAACCGTTGATTTATTTTATAAAAGAAAATTAATTCCTAATTTCGCACGGGGGCGTTTTTGTTTGATTCAACGATTATTTTACGCCTTAAATTTGATTTTAACTGAAGGGGAAAAAAATTAAGAACTCACTAACACTAAACTAGGTCTACTTGGAAAAACGACGAAGCCGAAACCTAACGACGGCCGAATCGTGTTGCGGCCAAAACGTATCGGGGCCGAACCGTTGAGAGCGAACGATACGATCCCAAGTGTTAGTCTACTAACAAAATTCCTATAACCTTTGATATCTAGGACCTCACTACTAAGTGTAATAAACCAATTACGTATCTTCAAGTCCCGACCATACACTATGCCGCGCCTGTATAGGAAACCGGTGCAAGATACCAAATTAAAAAATCTATTTCGTACAAAATAAAGCGCTTAAACTGATTTTGCAGTTCTTCCTAACAAATGATATCGCAGACGTTGAAAGGCTCCTGAAAGAATTAACAGGTTAACTAACCGGCTCTTCTACAGACACCTTTATATCAGGAGGCTCGGTGACCCTAACGCAGCCGATCTTTATAACGTCGATCCTACATCGTATATAAGTCATAGATAGGTTTTTCCTTTAATTAATTTTTCGTGCAATTCAGAGAACCCTATATAGAACTTGTATATTAAAATTGTATATATAAATAAATAAATAAAAATAAATATTTTTCTCTTGTTCGATGTAATGGAACGAAATTAAATGGTATTCTTTAATAATTTTCTCTAGAAGTATTTGTATGTTACGAAATACAAAAAATTAAGTCATTGATTATGGAGAATGCACTTAATCTCAAATTTATGATAAAATTTTTAACATTAAATAAAAAATGTGGATTAGGAGAACTCGAGGGCAATAGACGACAGTAACGGAAAGTACTCTATACATTATAATAACAATTAATCGGATATGAAAATATCGAGCCCGTAAAATTCACTGGTTAATAATTGTAATTTGTTTAAAAGAGAAGGCGTGTTGTAATTTTTATGATTTTATTTTAGGCGACTCTTCACAGCCTCTCATGAAATACCTATGGACGAATGTGACGTTATATCAACTCCGTTCGTTATAATTGAACTGATATAACTCAGCTCATTTAAACGGGTAGAATTACTCGACTAACAGCAATTTAACGAAGATAACGGTGATAATGGCAACAATAATGGTAAAGTGATAAGGAAATAATTTATTAAACTTTTTAACAAAATGTTCTCTCTAACTAATCGAGCCAGCGACAGTATAAAACGGGAAAAATGCAAAAATAAAATAATAAAATCATCAAAAAGAAAATTTCCGAGATAATAACACCATCACCAGTATTATAACATGTATATGTATATATGTACGTATATTCATTATCTGTGCACCTGTAAAAAATTCTTTTGTTCCACTATTTATTAACTTGTTTACAGTTGTTTAAAATTCTTATCTGCGTGTCCTTCATTTTCGCACACCGCTTATTTTGCTCTTACCACAATTACGCGACCCTGGAATTTTCTAGAATATATTCAAGCTGGTTCATTTACGCTCGAGCTATTTTAATTATTTCGAAATAAATTAATTAAAAGGAAGAAAAAGATTTATGCGAATTCACAGAAAACAATCGTAGCATGTTAATTTCACTTTTGAACTTGTTGCTGAATTTTTTATACAGTCACGATATATATTCAGTTTTTTGTTTTGCTTTATTTTACACTTTTTTTTTTGTACTTGACAATGTACTAAAGTTACCCTAGTTCGGATAGTAAGATAAAAATTTAGAGATGGTGCTGGAGTAATTTAGCTCGTAGAGTAGTTCAATGGTATCTTTTTAGAAACTGAACTTTATGCTATATGCTATAGGAATAGATTTCAAAATAAATTACATGCTATTTATAGTATCATGCAAAGTTGTTTTTTTTAAAAATTGAAAATAAAAAAGTAACTTTAGAAATTATAGTCGAATAAAATATTTATTTATTAATGACGGCGTGTCGTTTTTACTTTAGAACTTTTAACGTTTCTCTGTTGAACAGATATAGAATTTTTACGTGACACTTTTACTTAACGAAGGTTGTCACGTAAGCGAAATCGCAACAATTGGAAATGATCACGCGAACCCTAAATTGATAATTTACATAGCCAATTAAAGCCGAATCTTATACAAATCTAAAGAGTGTCTGCATAGCAAGGTCCGAAGGTTCGCTATTTGATATATATTATACAAATTTTACGCAGTGTGTACGGGATATAGCTCTTAAAATCATTATCGAGGCGTTAAATGAACCTAAGTAATGAAAGTATCTACACAGAGATCTTAATCTTGAAATGGCGCCATTATAAGGTTTATGCAAAGTTAAGTAATAAACGACTTAGTAGCCATCGCAATCCAAAAATGAAAACAGTTATAACATCGGTTTAGATATCGATAAGAGAGTGTCACACGATTTAATCACGTAAGTATGCGTCTATGTACCTAGAGATCAGTGGCATACCGAAGCAGGATGAGATGATAGGTTAAAAATCAGGGCTTACCGTCGTAGGAACAATGTAGAATTAGCATGAGTACATTTGTGATACTTGCGCCGGGTGTCTCGTATTAGGTTTATCAGTCACTTGCTAATGTTTGTGCATCCAGGCTTCCCGGATAGGAATTTAATTTTTCAAACTGTGTACATATTGATGGACTGAGAAACTTACGGTGGTGACATAATATTTCTCACGCACGTTTTATTGCTTTGTACGCCGTTAGAATTCCGTTGCTAATTCAGCCGAAGAGTATATTAATTACTTCTTCTTCTTCATTCTCCTTCTCCTCTGCGGAGGTTGGAGATCCACATACATAGCTGTATCTTTGAAACGGCTGCCCTGAAGATCTCCACTGATGTGTGTCCCAGCCATTTTCGGATGTCTTTGAGCCATGAGTTTCGGCGTCGACCTGCTGACCTATTTCCAGTAATTTTTCCCTCCAGTATGATTCGTAGTAACTCGTATTTTTCTCCTCTCATGACGTGTCCGAGATATTTGATTTTCCTTTCTTTCACAGTATCGAGGAGTTCTGGTTTCCTTTGTATTCTAGCTAATACTTCTATGTTAGTAACTTTATCTGTCCATGGAATTTTCATTATTCGTCTATATATATACATCTCAAATGCCGTTATTCTCTTTTCCAATTCGGCATCCAGCGTCCAGCATTCGCAGCCGTATGTCAGAATTGAGTGCACATAACATTTCACGAGCCTTAATCTGAGCTGGATGTTCAATTCTTTTCGTGTAAATACGTTTCTCATGGAGAGGAACGAAGCCTTTGTTTGAGCAATTCGTGATTTGACTTCTTTCTTCGGGTCGCATCGATCATCTAATGTGGTGCCCAGGTATTTAATTGAGGAGACTTGTTCTATTACTGCGTTTTGAATACGTAATATAAAAGGTCTTGGTTTTTTCGCAAAAACCATAATTTTGGTCTTTGATGCGTTGATTTCAAGCCCGTATACAGCGCTAACTCGAACAATTTTATCCATCATCTCCTGTAACTTGGCTTGACTGTCTGCCAATATCAGACTGTTGTCGACGTATCTGATGTTATTGATTGTGGTGCCATTTACCCGTATACCTCCTTCATCTTCTTCCAGAGCTTGTTCGAATATCGCCTCAGCATATATGTTGAAGAGCAGAGGTGACAAAACACAGCCTTGCCTTACTCCTCTTCTAATTTCAGCTTTTTCGGAAGTGGACTGCTCTATGCGAACTTCTGCTGACTGGCCCCAATATAATTCGCTTATTATTGGAATATCTCTTTGATCGATGCCTGTGTTACTTAGAATACGCATCATCTTTTCGTGTTTTACCGAATCGAAGGCCTTTTTGTAGTCGATGAAGCAAGCATATATATCAACGTTCATGTCCATGCAACGTTGTGTCAGTATTCTCATTGCAAATAGAGCTTCGCGCGTGCCCATGCCATTTCTGAACCCAAATTGCGTTCTTCCCATGCGCTCTTCACATCGCTTATAAATTCTGTTATGTATTATACTAAGGAAGGTCTTTAGTGCATGCGACATAAGGCTAATCGTGCGGTAGTCGTCATATCCTGCAGCGTTCGCCTTTTTGGGAATTGCTACAAACGTTGATTTCAACCATTCTTGTGGTATTTGGCCTGTGCGATAAATTCTGTTGAATGCCCGAGTTTTACGGAATTCAAATAAATCAAGTTAATTCTAAATTTGTTCGAAAATATCCCAATACTATTAAAACCGTTGAGCAGGTGTATCCGTCAATTCGTTTATTATGGTACGTTATGTGACAGATACATATTATTGACTAATAAAAAACTAGTTCTATAGGCGCAGCTGTGCATTCGAACATTTCTCAGAATTGCTTGTTTTAAGAGGAAAAAAGCAAGTTGATACACATGCGTTTAATGTAGACTTACATTAGAAGGTGTTGGGGTGGTCGACATTCTGAACATGAAAAAAAAAAAAGGAAAATCAAATTTAATAATGACGTATAATAAATTCGCACTAACTCGTCGTTAAAAAGATGCGGATATTTCGAATCGTACCATACATCTGATTGTTATTTCCGCTTTTTATTCACTTCACTAGGTTAGCCCCTGTCGTTATTTTCGTTCGAGACATTCTTGTTGCAGCGGTGATTTAAATTTTTACTGAAATATAAATATAAAATACAGTTCGCTACAAAAGTATCATTCGCATTTGGTCAATTTTTAAATTATTCTTCTATAATTCGTGTATTCAATGGTGAACGGGCACAACTGTAATTTAGGAACGGATTTCAACATGCAATAATGTTCATATAGTCTGACTGGATCCAGAAACACGTTTTTTTTTCGCGCTTCTTTGAAATTTTTGACATCTTTAAAAGTTTCGTTAAAAAAAAATGAAATACGGTTTCGTTACCGACAAATATGGTTATCGTTGGGAGGATGTAGCAGACAATAAGGATAGTCTGAAAATACGATAGCGAGATGAAGGAAGCAAGCTATGATTGAAGCGCAACCGACATAAAGAGGGAATAATATATCGTCACAAACGCGTGGAAATTTATGAAACCAGGGATTAACTGAAGATATGGCTGAATAGGAAGATGAAAGACTATAATTTTCCTATAAAGCGGTCGTTTATGCATATATTTCAGATTCGTTTTGGTTTCCTCGACGTTTTTCTCAGCATGTTGCTTACGAGAACATACTTTTTGTTGCTGTTTTTGGCCCGTCTAAATCCTTTTTAATCGTAATTTTTTGATTTAATGAAGAAGCTTCTGCGTTTTGTTCTACATTTCGAATTTCACTTTTAAGGGTTATCTATCTGGTGATAAGTTTCTGAGTTTTTTAAGAGTCACTTTTTAGGTCGTTTTAAATTCTACATTATATATTCTTGACGGTTTATTTTAGGGTTTTTGCCGCCCGGGGTAATAATCGGTTAGTTTGAAGTTATAAATTGTCATAGGCAGAATTTTAATTGTATTTTTTTTTTCTTCAAATATACTATTACGGGCTGTCTAAGTGCAAACCTAAATACTTGACTGTTGCTCGCACAAGAAGATCTGTGTTATTGATCTTAACGGGTGTGACTTCAACTTTTCGGTTGGTAAAATGGATATTCACCGATTTGCTCTCTCGTTTATCCCGATTTTCCATTTTTTAAACCATGTTTCCGCCTTCGTAAGAGCATTTTGCAGATTATTGCTAGCTATCTTCGGATTTTCATGTGATGAAAGAAGTGCTGTGTCGTCCGCAAATGTAGCCCCACCTGCACATTCTCTATCGCAGTAAAATCTGCTGTGTGTTACAGCGTGGGGCCCAACACAGAACCCTGAGGAACGCCTGCTAAACCCGGATGTATTTCTGAGTAGGTATGTTCGTAACGTACTTGGTAATTTATGATCCAATTTTATAAGTCAAACCGTTCGTGAGTTATTGATTTTTATTTGATGTTTTTGTCGTTTCTGAACCATTATCTTATTAGGATCGCGTACATTTCATCTCTACGGAATCCTAAAAAGAGTAAACAAACAAACCCTGTATTATTAAGTGAAACAAGGCTATTTACAATTTATCAGCTTCCGTTAATTATTTACTGAATTAAAATTGCAAATAGCAACCCCTTTCTACAGCAATTCGTTTAGACCTCACGAAAATTTTTGAAAATATATTTTTCCAGAACATTTGAAAAGAAAGATGGTCAATAAGTAGTTGCCATTTGGCTGTATAGTTACAATATATGGATGAGAAAAGTTTTCTTTCGGTAATGGGGCAGAGAAAGAGGTAACTGAGTTGTTGTCGGGCTTGAATTGTTTTTACTGGAATATAAAATTCGTCTTGGAGGAAGAATTTAAATGGGGTTTGTGCTTTTTTAAGATTTTCCGGTGGAAAGAAACGATACTGGCTATTTAAAGAGTTGGCTGTTTTACAAACCGGCATCTATTTGTTAATATTTGCACAAGATTCATATCATTTCCGGAACAAAAAATAACGGTCTGTTGTTTGGTAAGAAGATGGCGAAGCGGATATACGGTAAAGAAGAAAATATTGAAGCGGAAATGATACAAACATAAAAAAAAAAAGGCGCGTGGCGGAAAATGGGTATAAAGTAGAGGCAAGATTGAATAATTAAAAAGTTGCAAAAAAAAAAAAAGCAAATGAAAGCGACTAGGTGTTCGCTGTCCTATATCGGAAGTAGTACAGTCGAAATTGGTGACGTTTGAAGAAAATCCGACCTGCGCACTTGTAGTTGACCGAAAACTCCAAGAAATTTCATATAATAAGGGGGTAGCCTACCGCTCAGAATAAATACGGTTATTATCTATAGAATTCCGTGTTGCCACTATGTTGGAAAAACTCGCATACCGAATACACGTTCGGATTAAACGATACGAAGTTGATTACCCGTTATAAATAAATAGAAAAATTCCAAAGAAAAAAATCTTAAACACGATATTATATTGTTCGAAAAGATTAAAATGTTAGTTACGAGTTAAGAACGTGAGTAAACTTTTTATAAAAAAAGCGATTGAAGCCCAAAAATTCGAATATTTCAGTAAAGAAAACTAGACTGTATCCGCTGTCCTCTAGAAGGCGGAATAAAAATTTATTCCAGCTGGAAGCCAATAATTAATCTGCAAAAGTAAAAAGGATATTATTATATATACCAACCAGGAGCAGCTTGATTATGGGGACTACTTAAGATCTAGGTTTTTTACTGAAAGAAAACGATGTGAGTGAATATAAAAACCACGAAAACCCAGAAGGGTTTTAATCATAAATGTTATCCTAGAATATTGGGGAAAAAGTAGAAACGAAAACTGCCACAACTGTGGCTATGAAGTTGAGAGGATACTTGGGCAGTGTTGCTATAGAATTAAAGAAATATATGAAACAAAGGCGTCACATTGGCTGTTGAAAATTATTTGAATAAACATTACTGTAATCTTTGATTGGTGTACAGAGATTAAACACTATTAATACGTGTTGGTCATCCAAGCTGCTGCGGGGTGTCAAAAGAAAATTTTCAAAAAAAAAAAAACTTTTGAAAAGAATATGGAGTTTATTAATTTACTTAACTTTGGTTTTTATAAATGAACTGTTAGAAATTATCCAGCTAAAATGGCGGGTTAGTACGGGTAATATATTCGCGTGTGTTTGCTTAACGTAACACAATAACATATTGCCAGTGAACATTATTATTTACTATTATTATTATTATACATCTACTCAACTCTAGTACACACATTATTTCTGACTTTCATTACATTTTAATGTATCAGTCTCGGCATCGAAATTAAGGGGGTCGTTTCTTTTTACAATAGAATTTAAAAAAAAATAAAATAATAAACCCTAGAGCAGTGGTGAATTTATGGATGTGACAACTTATATTTTCCCCCCGTAAGATGAGACAGAAAAAGTTTTATATTTAAAATGCTTTTATTCCCACTGTAGCGCTCAGAGAGGTCTATCTTTGTCACCATAATCTCAAGCGATCGTCAAGTGGAACGAATACAAATTGTACTTTTTAATAATCATTTTTACTGTCAATATTAATAGTAAAAAATAATTGCTCATAGACAGTTTTATTACTCCCCCCCCATACTCGTAAATATACATATTCAAGGCTAAATCTACCCGTGTCCTAGAAATAATGAAGAGTAGTTTATTTATTTAATAATAATTTTTTTCTAAAACATAAGATTGAATTTGATTGTGGTAGACACAGTTTTTCGCAAAGAACGGTGTGCACGATTTAACATACAAGTTGATGCGTGAAACCAAAAATAAAGAATTTATTCTTCACACGGTATTAACTAAAAAAAAAGAAAAATGGTGTTTAGACATCCGTCACGAACGAAGTTCCTTTCACCACTTTTTGGTAGATATACAAGTATAAAGTCATTATCATAAAGTATACGATAAAAAATGGCATAATATAAATCCCCCGTATGAATTAAAACAAAAACAAAAAAAAAACGCGCAAATTTTTAACAATAAAATTTACGCGTATTTAGAATTGAGCTTATACAGCTGATCGCGCACAATGCTTGTTGCTCGAATCTCGATACTTGCACGCACACACACACACACACATCCGTATATAATAGAAAGAGACAGAGTGAAGGTCGCCTGGAGGACGTATAACGCTTTTTCGTGCCCTGACGATTTCTGCCAGTATACTCCTACCACTAAGCCGCGTAAAAGAACTTCGTTCCAATATGTGCCGTAGTTTCACGAAGTTCAATGAAAAGTTCGCTTTTGATTTCAGTATATGTAATAAATAAAAAATATCATTAGCATTTTTTTGTGGAAAACTATGATTTTTCTTTATTTATTATTATTTTTTTTTTGATAATAGAAAAAATGGTTTTACAAAAGATTCAGGACGATTAATTAAAAATTTTGTAATTTTTAGCCGAATACAAGTCTGGAAAAATCGATTCTGCGAAAAAAAGCCATTTAAGGTTCAACTTAATGACACTGAATATATAAAATAAATGCCGTGTAAAGATCTGAAAAACGATATTCGAATGTACTAGCGGACATTTCGTAATAATTTTTAGAACGTTGTAGACCAACGCCTGTGCTATTAGTCTTTATCATATAAAATTTCTGGTGAGCTTATTCGGCTTGTACGTGTGGCGTGCTTGTTTTATCACCCTTTCTCACGAAGTAAACCACGTTTCGTTTTTTTGTTCATTGTAAAAAAAAAAAAAAATTACAACATAATCGTTAATTACATTATATAATTATGTAATTTATTAATTTTTTAAATGTTACGTATTTTTGTACTTTATACAATTACTTACAAAAAAGAAAAAAAAAATATGTTTACAATGTTTCTCAGTATCAAACATAAATTGTACTGATATTTGCTCACATTTTTCCTTTTTAAATTGATAAGTGGCATTAAATTTTTCAATTTTACAAAGTACACATTATTTTTTAAGATCCAAATTTTTAATGAAAAACAAAAAATCAGTTTTTTGAAAATTTCGAAGTAGTGTATATAATATATATACATATATATATATATATATGTATATGTACATATAACTCGACGCCATGGGGACGCTCCGGGACCCCTCGATGCATTAATTCTTCTATGATATTTATCAAAGAATAAGTTTCAGTGAAATTAATTTACAGTTTGCGTGTTGTAATTTCCATTAAAAATATATTACATATTTCATGACCGTTTTTTCACGTTACCTCCGGCGCAAGAGTGATGATGTTATTAATGCGATGATTACGTAAAACGTTATCGTTTTAAATAACGAATAGTAGAATATAAACTTTGCGAATTGTAAAACTTTCGGCCGGTCAGTGCAATTTTCGTGCATTCCAGCACATGTGGCTATATATGGGAATGAGTTGCCGACAAATGGGCTAGGAACGCGGCTGGGAATGGTAGGATTCTACAGCATATTCCATCCGGGGACTTACTAAGTATAATAAGGTTAATGCATAAAGAATATTGGGAAGCTTTGTGGCACAACCTATATACTGATCAATTCTAAAAAAAGATTCAAAGAAATATCCCTAGCAAACCATGGTATTCCCGGTTATCATACTTTAACATCTATTCAAGAAATTTCTATGTAGCGATCTGTAGGTTACGCACCGGTGCAAATATGCTGCCTGCTTTTCTATATAAAATACGGTGGATTGATTCCCTGTTCTGTACGCATCGAAGGGACGTTGATAAAGTGGATGGTGCGGATCACATGTTCTTAGAATGTTCTTATTATACATCGCACAGTTCTGATCTGCATCGAGCATTATTATTACTGAATATCCCATGTCCATATAATATGAACTATATTTTCTCACTATCGATTACATATCATGCAATCCATGATTTTGTAAGAAGAAGTAGGATATTGATATAGGCGTAATACAACAAACAATTGAGATTAGTAATTAAAAGGAACAAACGATGGGTGGCATTTGAGTTTAAAGTTTAAAAAAAAAGGGCTAATGACAAATAGCGTACACGGAATAGTCAATTAAATGATTAAGAGTTTTGGGAGAGAAAAAATATGAATTAAAAATGTATAATATTACGAAAAATTCTAAAATAACGATTACATTGATAGAGGAAATACACATACTCAAGAGGTAGATTTGAATAAACTTAATATTGCCAGTTGTGAATTACAGAATAATTTACATATGGGGAATAATAATTAATAAAGTTAAACTGAATGGGAAATAGAGCGGCGTATTTGTTAAATTTGTGTGGTTGTACGCGAATTAATGTAGTAATGAAAAATTGATTCTTGATTTTTAATATTCGGTTACGCAGCTGGAACTTGAATAATTCGTAAAATCACGAAAATTTTTGAAATGGTGTTTGGGCATCGGGTACGCTATATGGTGCGCGCATAAAAGACGCCTCACTAATGATAATAATAATAATAATAATAATAATAATAATAATAATTAAAATAAATGGTATTTGATAAAATTAAACCAATCAAGAAATTATCAAATATTCCTTATGAAGGATATTAACATTTTTTGGGCACATCGTAACTAAAATGATGATAAACAAAACGAGAGAGAGAAATCTCTTACTTAATCATCAAATATTACTATAGGTGATTATTAAGTACCTCAACATGGAATATGTAATATTTCCACAAGACATATTTAGAGACGGAGGAGTTTAACAAAAGAGACAGCTAAAAACCTAAACTAAATATTACATTAACTACACGTCATTCTCGACGTTGGCAAAAGAGAAAACTATTTATCTAGAGATTTGGTAAACATAGTCCTTTTTCAATCGACACCTATTACTGAAGTTTGCTCTGTCGTCATTTGTAGGACATAGATAAAACGGTAAGTGTAAATAGAGCGACAAAATATCCGCTTCGATTAATGTTTGTTATTTTATTTTAAGAACCGATCAAATTTAAATGTCATTTCGTATGTCACAGATCGCCAAACTTAGGGACACTTTAGTTGGCTTTGTGAGCATGTTTTATTTTTATTTTTAAAAAACAGCTAAGTTACAATTGAACGTAAACCCAAAAATATCGATTTATTAATAATTTTCGTTTATTTTCATTTTCATCGAAAGCTAAATAACTTTAACGATATATTTTTTCAAGATTGCTGAATCCTATTTTTTTCTTCAAAAAGCAACATTGATATCCAGCTACGAGACGATGAAATTAAGAACGCTTCATGAGTTCCACAGAGACTTTTCAACCTTTTTTGTTGTGTATAATCGAAACTGGGCAGAAAAAGGGAGTCGCTTTTCTGGAAACTATTAAATCATGGCTATGCTTTTTAATAATCTGACGTTAACATTAAACTTCTGTATGCGATTAAATTCGATGCGAATAAATTTTGAACATTTCATTATAGATCGAGATATCGGAAATCGTTCGTTTTGTTTTTAAGCTTTAATTATTCATTTTAATTTTCAGATTTCAACTTTTTAATTTAATTTTATTATTTATTTAAAAAAAATATTTCCGAATAATTTATTTAACCCGACAGGACTGCATAATAATTTGTCGATTGTAAGTTATTGTTTTTTGAGAAATGAATACTAATTTCCGGCATTGAACAAAAATATATTTATTTTTTTAAGAAATAAATTAGGTCATAGATGAGAGATTTTTATCGAAAGATAAATTAGAAACTAATCAATTTAATACAAACTGTACATTTAACCAGTTAGAAATTAATTTTAAAAAATTAGTAGTTTGTTTTTTCAATTTCTCTTTGTTCTATCATTTGGCATGTCTCTTCTTTATTTATTTTATCGTTCGTAATTACGATGCAAACTTTTACGAGACACCATGCCAAAAGTAAAATACCCTTTGCGCTATTTATACGTTACTCAATTTTTATTTGATCCTTTGTAGCGTTACGAAAAAAAGTTTCTTCTTGATTTTTGGATAACGTACAGATAGAAAACCGTTAAAGACAAACCGCATTCGTAAGAAGTAGAACAAAATTGTTTTACCGTTTGTGCATATGTTTGATTTCCCAACGTGTCCGATTTGATACTGATAATACGGACTTAGTAGTATTTATCACATTTTTATTCCATCTTAATATTGACTGTATGGGCAAAATTATTATGCTGAAGCCAAATCAGAGCTTCCTGATTAAAAATACGACGTTGGCTTCTGTAGGTTTTTTTTTTTTTTTTTTTTGAAGTATGGGCAATACGATCGATAATTCGCACAGAAAACGACAGCTTCTATGAATAGATGTATTGATTTAAACATTCATCAGATCTTACCTACATCGTATGTTCGGGTGTGTTTATAATCGCAATATAAATGATTGCTCATTGATCTATTTTGTGGACTATTCGTAAACTAGGAATCTTCAATCGCAATGTGAGAAAAACGAATTAATTCACCGCACACGATAAAATTCATAGCGCAGAACTTATCGAGTGATATGTGGAGCAGCGTAATAAAGGAAAGAGTCGAAAAATGTCAATAAAGGGGTATAAAAAATAATAATAAAAAAAAAAAAAAAAATGGCGAGTTACACTTAAATTTAAAATGCAGCAGAAGTCTGTCTGCAAATCGATTTATTTGGTGAACTTTTATTTAACATTTCATTTATAATTAACGAAAATAAAATAGGACAAATTAAACGAGACTATTACGTACGTATTTCTCTATTTAACGGTTTCATTATTGGTAATTTTTTTTTTTATTTATTTTTTTCATTTAAGAAGTACATATAATACTGGTCTGTGTCATCGAAACAATGTAGATCATAACTATATCATCAGTTTAAAAACGAATTAGCGAATTTAACAAATAGGAACAGCAGCTGATTGGTTATCAGTTGGAAATTGAAAATTAATTTACCTGCTAATAAAACAATTATATCATCCGTAAAATTATAATGTGTCAGTAAATTCTAGTCGCATTTATCAAAATTTTATCAGTTTAAACGTCGCACATTGTTGCAAAATAACAAATTAAATTTAATTGTTTTAGAGTTCATGTAATTTTTAATTTCTGATAAAACTGAAAAAAAAAAAAAATTTTAACTTACTTCAAATTAACCTAATAGCCATTTTTCTTAGCTTCAGTTCAAATTAATTCTTTTGACCTTTATTCTGTTTGCACTTTCTTTTAGGGGTTGCTGTTTTATATGTAGTTTTTTCATTACTCTTTTTTTTTCGGGCCATTTATTTATTTATTATTGTTATCACTGTTACTATTATCACTATTATTATTATCACTATTACTATTATCACTATATTATTATTATTATCTTTACTCTATTATTTTAAAACAACTGTTCTTTTATTTTATCGTTTCATGCGTCATTTTGTTTTTAAATATATTCCTTACACAATTTACCTAGTTCTATCACTTCCAAAAGCTGCTTTCCGCCATTTTCTTTAACAATCGTGTCCTGAACTATCAGAAAAAATTTAGCGTTTCGAGTATTTTTATTGAAACACGTTTTTAAGGTGATATATAAATGATAATTATCAAAAGTGTTAATTTATACTACCAAAAGAACCACAACATGCATGAAAAAGGAGTAAGAAAGGTGAAAAATAAGATAAAACGGCCAGCGGGACCTTTCTTTAATGAGCTTATCAACGAGGACATTAGCTTAAAAAGTGGAAAAGAGGGGAACAAAGTTATATTCTTGAACGCTTAAGAATAGAGAATATTAAATTCGAGAAGAACAGGAACAACAGAAGTAGAAGAAAATACTATTATTATTATATTAATTTAGTAGTATAAGTAGGAAAAGACTGAATTTTAAAATTAATTTTAAATATTGCCGAAAAATAATTGAAAAACATTGAACTTTAAACAAAATAGTAAATTAATATAATTTGATATCATGTGTTCCCACAAACATGGCTAAATAAGATCCATATTGGTGGGAAAAAATTAACAGATGTACGCTGCTGAAGTGTGAAAGTTGATAATAAGTTTAATTAGAATAAAAATTCTGTCCATTTTGCATATTCTTAAGTAAAAAATTACACACTTGAATAAATTTATTTTCATCTCGTGATTTCAATAAATTAAAATTAAAATTAAATGACAATAAAGTTACGAGAGCAACGAGATAATTAGTTATTATATAGTTAATCAGGATTATATGCTGAATTTAGTGTAATGTCGGGTATCCGCGTACGGAAAAGTCGGTGAACCCGAGCCGAGGTTCGTCACTGTTTAACTTCGAAATAACGTATCACTCAAAAGTCGCGCAAACAGTGACCATACTGTATTTTACAAAAATGAAAATTGAATTGTTATTTTTCGAAACTGGACAACGCTATTTCTGTAGACTGCACAACTGCAGATATAAATAGGATTATCTGACTTAAAACTAGTTTGATATATTATACATAATGCCGTAAAACAGCGTGTAAAAATATTTAGGAAAGATATTTTTTACTTCTATTTGTATTTTTTGTAACTACATATTTAATAACTAAATTGTTTTATAAATATTTATACAATCAACACATTGTTCGTTTGACGACGCATTGTAATCAATTTATTTTCTTTGCAACGTCGTATAAACTATTCAGCATACATATTTTACTCAAAATTTTTCAAGCTCATATAAATATACTTTTTTTTTTTTTAATTAACCGTAAAATTTTATGAATATTTACGCAATCACAATTTTTAATTAAAAAAATGGGGAAATAGTGTGACGGCAGTTGTTACAATGAAAAGAATTATATTGTTAGGATTATTGCTAAAAACATTTCATTCTAGTCTTTTATTGTAATCGCCAATCGGCAGGTAAAGATTGCTTTTTTTCCCTATACTTGTTTTCCGAACAGTTTTGATCTAAATTACAGACTGCCACGGGCAATTCAAATTTATTTATCGAAAAAATAAATAAGTAAATAAATAAAGAAAAAATAAAGAAAAAACAAAGAAAATCATGTCAACATTTTTTTTTCTTTCTTGGGTCACTGAAATGCAATAAATATTGATAAGCTCAAAATCACGGTTTTTGGTAGACACCACGTCAATATTAACGAAGCCATTTAACGTCTCGAACGAATTTACACGGCCCATCACCTGAACGCGTTCGAAATGTTAAATGGTTTTGTTATTGTTAACGTGGTGTCTACCAAAAATTGTGATTTTGATGTTAATATGAATCACGAAAACTCTTTGCGTATTGTTGTCATTAATAAGTTGTTAAAATAAAAGTTATAATTAAATGATATTTTTATGTACCTATTAAAATTTACATATTTATATCAATAGTTATTTTAATTTCATTTTTTTTTGTTCTTGTAGTTTATTTTTTGTTTTGTTTTATTTTTATTGTTGTTTTTCGAACTTTGTACATGCAATAATTGGTCACAAAACGTTAGTGTACAATTTATAAATAAATGAATTTTATAATAATACATATATGTATGCATATGAAAATATTTTTGTTTCCCTCTTACACGTACACACACACGCACAAATTTGAGTCTAGATATGGCCCATGTACACGTATATATATATACATATATATATATATATATATATAAATAAATAAATAAATAAATAAATAAATATATAAATATATATACTGCGCGACAAAAGTCTTGCCGCACTGTAAAAATTTGAGTAAAAGACAGAAAAATGCAGTAAAAACGTTCCAAAAATGTATTTAATATACTGAAAAATGTATTTAATATATTGGAAATGTAGGAAAAATATTATACCAGCACAGCCCAAGCGTTAAGAGAAACAAAACGTAAACTGCGTAAAATAATGAAAATAATTGATTATACGAGTAGAGAACACATCTTAAAACACGAAAAGAATTATAAATAAGTCAAAGAACAATAAAAACTGTTTGATTTATTATCTCGTATTGCCGCCTCGAGCTTAAACACCGCAGAGCATCGTGCTGGCATCGATTCAATATGAGTGCGAATAGTGTCCTGCGAAATTGAATCCCACTCCTCTAAAAAGGCATTTACCCAGGTGCAACACTGAATTTGGCGGTGGAGTATGACTTCAAATACATCGTTTGAGGATATCTCACAAGTGCTCTATCAGATTGAGGTCCGGACTGTATGCTGGCCAATCCATTGTAGGAATTCCAACTTGCTGCGGCAAAAATAATGTTTTTGTAGCTTTAGTAACGCGAGGGCGGGCATTGTCCTGCAGTAGGAGGAATTCTCGACCCACAAATGATGCAAATGACACGACATTGGTCTGGAGAATGTTAGTAATGTAAAGATGAGTGTTTATCGACGGTCCTTGATAAATGTGGAGTTCAGTTTTGGCATTGTAAGCCCCCGAAAAAATTAACATGTTAGGCGAAATTTTGTTGACTATATAACGATTTGCGTCGCTAGACTCTCTGACGTCCGTCTGATGCTTGCAAAGTAAAATGTGACTCGTCAGTAAACAAACCACACCAATACGTATGATTACGAGCAAAATTTAAACGAGCAATCTTATGTTGTGTGGCTAATACCGCACCTGTTGCCGGCTTCGAACTATACAAACCATGCTGCCGTAATCGTCGTTGCACCGTACGAGATGAAATTGGTATGTTTGGAGCCCTTGTGAGTTGAGAATTCCTCCTACAGTAGGACAATACCCGCCCTTACGTTGCTAAAGCTACAAAAACATTTTTACAGTAAGTTGGATTTTCTACAATGGATTGGCTAGCATGCAGTCCGGGGATATCAATCCGATAGAGCACTTGTGGGATATCCTCAGACGATGTATTTGAAGTCGTATTCCACCATCAAATTCAGTGTTGCAGCTGGGTAATGTCCTTTTAGAGGAGTGGGATTCAATTTCGCAGGACACTATTCGCACTCTTATTGAATCGATGCCAGCACGATGCTCTGCGGTGATTTAAGCTCGAGGCGGCAATACGGGATAATAAATCAAACAGTTTTTATTGTTTTTTGACTTGTTTATAATTTTTTTCGTGTTTTAAGATGTGTTCTTTATAATCGATTATTTTCATTATTTTACACCATTTACGTTTTGTTTTTCTTAACGCTTGGGCTGTGCTGGTATAATATTTTTCCTATATTTTCAGTATATTAAATATATTTTTGCGACTTTTTGGAACGTTTCTACTGCATTTTTCTGTCTTTTAGTCGAATTTTTGCAGTGCGGTGTAAGACTTTTGTCTATAATTACAGAACAGTTTAGAGAAATAAGATATTGAAATAAATAATTCATTGAAATGTTTCTACTGAACAATAGTTATTTTATCGCAGCTTTCGTCTTTTGGTCAGTTCACACATATCTAAAGAAATAGTTTTTAATCATTACAATTTTGTATTACCGGATTCGAGAAAGGAAGTACAACGTCTTACATTTTGTAAGTACTGGCTCTAATACAATTTGGTCTGCAGATATCTTTTTCTTCAATGTCATGATCGTTCTCAATCCCATGGCTTATTATCCAATGGCTTCATTAATTATAAGAGTTCTTATTTATTGCTGTGAAACAACTCTTCAACGCTGCAATCTGTCCATGTTTAAAGGTAATTTTCTCTGACCAATTCTTCTTTTTCCTTCTACCTTTCCCATCAGTATATTGTTTAATAGTGTGTATTTTGGCCCACGCATCACATGACAAAGTATTCCATTTTCCTTTTTTGACAATATCAAGCAGCTTCTTTTCCTTTCTCATCGTTCGCAGAACCTCAACATTTGTCTTCTTTATATAGATAACGTATAATATTGCTTTAAGATTATTTAACAGAATCTCTTCTATTTTCCCATTATAGTTGTCGCACTGCTAAATAACATGCTATATCGCACCGTCCAATCCACATAATTATCATTTATTACTCCCAGGCTCGCTAAATGAATCCGGCCGTCTTCACTCGAAAAATTGTAATTTTGTAGTTTCGTTTTTTCATTCCACCCATGAATGAGTTTAGGTTTCGTTCATGATAGAGTAATATATTTCCTCCTTGAGCTTTTTGTGTTCTAATTTTTGTTAGATTTTCTTTTACAAATAAGTTATCTACTATCCTATTACCCTAATTCCCACATGTGCAGAAATCTACTTGAATATTACTGAGTTCTGTTGTTTTTATAACATAAAAAATAATATCCAGATTTTTATTAAGTTTTATCAGATTAATGTATTTCAAAAGTACTGTTCTGTTGTAAAAGAGAAACCAGCGTATGAAATCTTATACACTTTAAACATTACTGTAGCAGAATCCAGTGGATTTACATTACTTATTCTATCCAATGATCGATCAGATTCCGCTTGGGGACATCCCCGGTTCTATCATTTCTGTACTTCGTGTAGAATGAGGAAAATTGACATCACTGTTTCCGACTGCGCGAAAACATTTTTTTAATTTAATGTCACATTTTAGGACAAACTTTTTTGACAGAAAAAGTAGTGGGGGTTGAGTTAAAAATGACGTAATTAATATACGTATGTATATAGTATATAGTATATATATATATATATTAATTACAACGTAATTCTTAGGCTACCCCCCATTAGAAAAAATATCCCAAAAAAATGTCCCAATTTTATGTAACGTTTGTTATATTTTATAGAATTTTTGTAATTGTTATTTTAAAAATGTCACAATTTTATGTTACGATAAAATGTCTTAATTTTATATAATGAAAGTTAAATGTTAGGATAGGATTTTTGTGATTATGTTATTTTTTTGTGTTGATGCCAGTAAGAATTACGTTGTAAATTTTGATCATTTTATACAAAGTATAGAAGAGAAAGAGACAGAAATGAAAGTAAGAGGGGTCAAGGGGCACTTCTCCTTGCGGGGCCAAATGGCCGAGTTTATATATATATATATATATGGAAGAGTAAGTTTCAATTAACCATGATATTCTTCGCAAAATAAGTTTTTCTTTCATTGTAATTAAGAAAGAATACAAAACTAATAAATTTAATTTAGAGTTTGCATAGAAATATCTGTCATTCCTTCCATAAAAAAAAAACAATGTATGTAGCGTTTTGAGACAAAAAAAAGTAATGGAGGTCGGGCTAAGAATGACATTGTTATTAATGTGTGTATATATATATATATATATATATATATATATATATATATATATATATATATATATAGGCACGCATTCATCGAAACAACGTTTGCTCAATAATGCTTCAAATCGTAGGTTATTAATGCGATTATTTTTTATTGAATACTATTATCTTCTATCTTTATACTGAGTAGAGTTTGAAGTTATTCTTAACCTAAATTAAAAAACAGGAAATTTCGTATTTAAAATAATATTTAGCTACGTTAATTTTTGAAATTTCTCAACAATTACTATGCAGATGTTATTTAAACTATTAACTTGTTTAATAGTCAAATGATGTCTTCATTTTTTAAACCTTATATAAAATTTGTCCAAGATATATTGGACACGTAGAACTGACATTCACCTCTGCCAGAACACGATAAGAAGGGAGTAGAAATCGTATCGCATATACGTGTTTCTAATGCTTTACTCTTTGAATCGTTCGTAACTCCGTAATTCTACTTGGACTGAAGTTTGCAAACAGCGCAATTATGTAGTGTCAATAGTTTCTTATTAATGTTCGGTGTAAATTTATCAGGGATAGTCCAGGTGAGCTTTCACTTGGTTCCAGATATAGAGTGAAATAGGTTAGTTTTTTTTTTTCATATTTATTCAAAATATAATTTAATTCACGGCGTCGGCTCGTTAAATATTACGCCTAAATATTTGCATTTACGTTTCATTTGTATAAGCGGGAATGCGTTAAATTCTGCCTCCAGGTAAACCCTAAACTTCGAGATTTTTCTATGTTCACTTTTAAAGATAGTTTCGTAAATATTATTAATAGTTCTTCAATCTATTTTTGTGGTCTACTACCGGTAGCTTATTACAGTGTTGCTGGAGATGCGTAAATCACCAAATTGTCAACGTACTGTACTAAGCGCACTTGTTTGCTTTGTAGTCTCTTCAACTTCTAGTATGCGTAATAAATAACCAAAAGCTCGGTGTGCTACCCTGTGGGAGAAATTTTTCTACCAGAACGAATAACTTTTTTTCCTTATATTTAGCTGTTGCAGTTATACGGGAGCATCACTTCAGCGCTACGTGTACGTGCAGAAATATGTGTGTGCGTGTGCTTATATATTTTATATAAGCGGGCGCGATAAATAGTAAATGTTATTATTTAATATTTTTCTATGCAATAAATAAATACTGGACAACCCACAGATGCTTGGCGATACACAATTAAATATGAGTTATACACACATCAGTGTTACTATTGTATTTCAGAAATATAAAAAATACTCTACATATGTATATATTTCAATAATTGCTCTTTTTTGATTTGAACCGTGTAGAGTGGAACGTACAATGTTATAATAATGCGTGTTCCGCGTGCACTCGCTCTTGCCACGCTACATTGTCTACACATGCCGAACTACTAACGTGCGAACGGAACAAAAATAACTAAAAGAGTATGCCAAAAAATGCAAAATAAGAAAAAGCTGCGACTACTAAATCAGTATTACACATAACCGGCATTACGAATATAAAATATTTACCGCTAGCTAGGGAAGCGCGATTCCAATTAAAAGCGAAAAAAAAAGCATTTTTTCTTTCTTTCTTATTTCACACCATTCAGCTGCCTTTCAAAGACATAATAGATGGACTCATTTGATTGATTTCGTTAAGATTAGTGTGAGGTCGAAATTAAATTTTTCCGGTTCAAACAATGATCAAAATTTAATTGCGAGTTTCGAAATATTTTACTGATTCATTTTAAAATGAGGCTCATGAAAATTCATGATTCCGAATAATTTCTTTTAATACATGAAATTTCGCCAGCGTTATAAATTTACCATCTTTTCACTGTGACGCAATTGTTATTTAACACATATAATGTACTTCATGAAAGCAATCGCTATAATTGAACGCTAAAGGAAAGTTACACACATATATACATAAATAAAAAAGATGATAAGGATGTCGAATTTTGAATTTTTCAACTGATAAATGAGTACTAAGGTCGAAAAATAGATTCCATTAAATGCGGACTTTGTATGCCAGTTAATATGTATTATATAATTTTGTGTGTTTAAATATATACGTATATATATATATATATATATATATATGCGTGTGTGTGTGCATATGTATTTGTACATGTATTTGTGTGTGTACGCGTTGTGCATATGTGTACGTGTATATTAATCCACTTTTTTCTCCCACTTTGCTAAATTGGCGAGCAAATTACAATGAACAGAGAGAACGCTAATAGGGACTCTCTCTGTAACTGATAAATTTTATTATTTTCATTATACGTTTTTCAGACATTCTCTTCGGTCAGGTTTTCCCGCAAACGTTAAAATTAACAAGATTCGTACAATACAGAAAGATGTTTGGTAGCAGGTTGGACTACGCAGTTTTTTTGGTTAGCTGTTGCGGTACCGTCGATGCATGGGTAGTTTTTGTTTACTGATTTTACCTAAACCCATTTTTCTAACCGGATTATTACTATTATTATTATTTTACAGCTAGGGAACACCAGGCCAATTTGCAAAGTTGCATCCGACTTTAAAAATAATATAAAAACATTTCATTTTTATAAGCCGCCGACAAAAAATATATTTAAACAAAAAAACAAGCAAAAAAAGAAAGGAAAAGCGGGAAAAAATTAATTAACACTTCTGACTAATTTAAATAATAATCCTGCACCATTTTATTAAGAAAATGAATATAGTAGTAACGCTCGGTCTGACAAAACAGCGTGTAACTAACGTCGTAACACCTGTAGCTATAAAACTGCCGCGCACGAATTTACCCTTGTATGTATAACGAAAATAAACAAACGCCATCTAGTCTAACATAGAAACTAATTACTTTTTTTATTTTCTAAAAAAAACAAAAAAAACAATCTGATTTTCGAAATTATAAGAAACTCAAAATTTCTTCCAAATTTTATTTATCCGCTAAGAAAATTTCTCTCGACATTCATTTCTTGTTTTATTTACAGACAAAAGTTCAAATCGTCCAAGTACGATTCGTAGTGGTATCGTTTTGTTATTTTTCTAATTTCCTCGATTTATTTTTTTTCTTTTTTTTTTTAAATTGGGCTCGTCAACCAAGGACCTTTACCCAGAAACAATTAAAGGAAAACGAAAGTTAAATAGTGAGACGATCAACTATCGTTAATAAGAAGGAAACAATGGGGGGGGGGATAATAAGTGTAGAAGGAAAAGAGACAGGATATAACGAAAAAGGAGCAGGAAGCCCCAGCCCAAGCAGGCGGAAATACAGAGCCGAACACTCTAATGAAAGAAATGAACACTTAATAAACACGTGGTCGACGTCACAAACAACCGCATCATTTGAATGAAGAGGACAACATGGGGAAGAGGATAATAAGAAGCGAAAGCGTGAGGAAGGCAGCAAGGAATGGTTAAAGCGCAAACGCACAATGGAGACAACAACAGAACGAGGAAGTGAAGGAAACAGAAGGAACCAAGGATTTGAAGGAAGATTAGGCTGAACGGACAGATAAAAAGAGCGACAATTAGAAAAGGAGAAAGGGTACACATATCCGACCAAAATCTGAGATGGAAATATTTACACAAAGGCAGGAGATTAGAGGATGGGATTTTTTTGAAGAAGAATGTAGAAGAAGCAGCAACCCGAGCCAAAGAATCAGCCATCTCATTACCTGAGATGCCAGAATGGCCAGGAACCCACAGCAAGTCAATATGGATCCCACGGAGAGAAGAGAGAGTCCGAATGAGAGAATGAATGCGGAGAATAGTAAAATCACAGGAATGGTTAGGAAGAGGAGAAGAGATGGCATGAAGAGCACTCATGGAGTCGGATATGATCAGAAACTGGGAAGAAAGACGATTGGAGGAGATAAAAATAATGGAACGTAAAATAGCCATTATCTCGGCTGTAAATATGGAACAGAAAGAAGGAAGACAAAAGAATTCAGAGAAGTTATAATCTGGAAGAATAAAAGAAGCACCAACCCCTTCAGGCCCCTTAGAACCATCAGTGAGAATGTTTACATGAGAAGGGAAGAGAGAATTGACAATACTATGGAATTCCTGTTTAATTACAGCTGTAGGGAGAAATTTTGCAAGTGTAGGCGAAATAAATACTCTAGGAGGATGGCGGAGATCGCTGAAGTTAAAGGAGAAATAAGGCAGACTATCAAAGGAAATTGTATACGGCCAAAATGAATTAAGACGGAGAGAAATAAGGGACAGGATAGGAATTTTCCTAGGCACAAAGCGTCAATTCCGAGAAATTGAAAGGTAGGAAAAAATAAGAGAAGAAGATAAGAGTGAAAGACGTTTAGCGAGGAAGCGATAGCCTAAATAAGATCTGTGAATAGACAGGGGAGGAGCATTCGATTCAGCAAGTAGTGCTGGAGTAGGAGAGGATTTAAGAGCACCGAGACAGAGTCTAAGGCAAGAATTTTGGATCACATCAAGTTTAGAAAGACGGGACTTGGAAGCGCAGGCATAAATGAACGAACAGTAATCAAGCTTGGAGCGGACGATGGATTTATATAGAAGGATAAGAATGAAGGGGTCACCATCCCATTTAGTCGGAGACAGGGCCTTCAGCAGGTTCAACCGTTTAGTAGAGGAGGAGGAAAGTTATTTGATATGCTCGGAGAAAGTCATATCGAGAAAGATACCGAGATAACGGAAGCAATTAACACGAGCAAGAGCTGTGCTATTTATAAGGGCGAAGGGTAAATACAACGCAGGAGGACCTAGAAGGAGAAATCGAAAGGTTAATGGAGGCAAGAACACTTTCAAGAAAATTGAGGGACGAATTGAGAGCATCATTAGCTGCGTCAATATCGTGGGAAGAGGAAAAAAGCAAAATATTATCGGCAAAGAATAAAGAGTGGGAATTTAAACGAAGGGAAGCGATACTAGCAGTATAAATGTTAAAAAGAATAGGACTGAAGGAGGAACCTTGAAGAAGACCGCAGAAAATCTTTTCAGAAGTGTCAAATAATGGAGGAGAGAGGTGGATAGAACGATTGGACATGAGCTTAATAACAAGGGAAGTGAAATTCACTGGAATGTTAATTGCTGTCATTTTATCTTTTAAAGTTGGGAGATGAACATTGTCGAAAGCACAGGAAAAATCGATGAAGGAAGCCAGAATATAATGTTTTTGGATAAAGGACTTATATAAATGAGACACAAAAAGACTGATACAATCAAGAGGGCCGATACCAGGCCGAAAGCCGAACATATTGTTAGGAAGCACATTATGGTGTTCCAACCACTAGACAAGACGCTTGTTTAGCATACCTTCAAACAATTTTCTGATGCAGGATGTCAAGGAGATGGGGCGTAAGTAATAACTTTTCTTAGGAATAGGGACAATGATGAAAGAATTCCAAGAGGGGGGGATTGAATCCCTGGAAAGGAAAGAATTGAAAAGATTGAGAAGAAAGTTAAGGGATAGTACAGATAGATTTTTAAGAGCAAGATAAGGTGTACCATCAAGGCCTGGAGTAGGGTTGGAAGATTTGGATAAAACAGATAATAATTCATTAAGATGAAAAGCCGAAGTGAGGAAGTGAGAAGGAGGGGAAGAGATTTGCGGAGAGGTGCTGGAGTGCAGTTCGTGAAAGGAAGGAACGTAGGCAGGAGCGACAGAATCAGTGAAAGATATTAGGCTATCCTTAGATACATTAGAAAGAATTTCCTCGATTGATAAGAGCAACCTAGATTTTACCTTCAAGCCTCCATTCTGAGCGGTTTCATCGTTGATTTTTCGCTAATAAGTTCTGCCCTTTCTCACAGTACACACGTTAGCCATTTTCGTAATTTTAGATCTTTTCAGTAATACTTGAAAGAAGGATATCATTCTTTTAAATTTCCTTCCTTAAAGTTCTTATCCTGAAATTCGGGAGCCCATGCAACGAAATACTTGAGCGAGAACAAAAATCAAAAACAAACTGACCATTCGATTCTTTGTGAAACTTTAATTGTTCTGATCAATGTTTGTGCTGACGCTTTTAGTTCCGTTGAGGTTTCTTTTTTCTTCTTAGCTTTGTGCCAAAAAGCACCTTTTGCAGGTAGACACGAAGGTGTAGCTGTGACACGGCAAACATATTAGATTTTGGTCGGATTTTTACGTTTCTTCCTTTTCCAATCAACCTTCCTCTTAAATTTTTTCATCCAACCTAGTCTTCCCACGCGGCCTTGGTTTTACGATTTTCCTTCGCTTTGCCGCTCCGTTATTGTCCCTATTATCCGTTTACGTCTGAATCATACTCTTCTTCCTTCCTCACGCTATCGTTTTCATCTCGCTTTATCCCCTTAATTATCCTCTCCATCCTGACGACGAAGCCGTCTGTGATCCCGACCATATCTTCTTTGAATGTCCATCCTTCGTTAATGTAATCTACTTCTATGTACTTTGATCTGTTATCACTCAAACTCTCTAATCCTTATTGCGCTTCGTGTATACCTTATCGTTTCCGTCTATCTCCGTTGTTCCGATCCTCAGTTCTCTTTTTCTATCAATATTTGACACCGAGTCTACATTTAATTGATCCTTCTTCCTCGTGTCGTTTTGTTTTTGTGGCCGGGGGGGGGGGGGGGTAAAAAAACACGATAGAAATTTTTTTTCTCGCTAACCAAAAACGTATATAAATGTAAAACGACATACCCTCGTTAAGATATCATGGTTTGTAGAATTAAGCTTTTCACGATGTTGCCGGCGGTCTAATAGATTTAAAAATAATCTTGGACCAGTTTCGTTTTCTTACGATCATCGGGCTTTATTTTCATCTAAATAATAACTTCTCTGGCATATTCACACAGTATTCGATTTTAAACTGAGTATGTACTACTAGGTCAACGACTTGAATCTGGAACAAGGTGTAGGTCTTAAATCCCCAACGTCTGTTGTTCGGTATCAGAGTTGACTACTAAGCCACTGCCCTACTTCAATTAAATTCATCTAACTTGCAGACACGTTTTTAGTAGTCTGGAGGTGTTCTATCTACATTTTTTTCTTCTCAGATAAATTATCGCGCTGTTCTCCGTTTGGTTAAGAAAAGTCGATAAAAAAAGCTGTCTTCAACTTCCGGTTTATTTTTTTCGTCGGCTCGCTTAGATAGGCCTCGAGACAATCATTTTATCATCTCCAATGCTTGGCCTGGAAAGTTTTTTTGTTACTTCGCTCTTAATCGCCAGCGTCATTCTAGTAATACTTTCACTTAGGTAATACGGCTTGAGAACCGGACCTAGTTGTAATAGGCTATTAGAGATGACGTTAATTTACGTCAGAGACGGATTACGGTTGTATGTTTTATGGTTCCGCCGCTGTTACGGGTCTCCTAAAATATTCCTCGTTAGATCTTCTCTGGTCCCCTAGCTACAAGCAGGGACAAACTTTGCACCACTGTACCTTAATAGAAAATTATTAATCGACAAATTCGTTTTTAAATATTATAATCATAAGTCTGTTGCTGCTGCTGCTGAATGAAGTTGTGAGAATATTAACAATATGCGATTGAAAAAATCAAAACTACCACCAGCAGTCAAAAGAATGGAGTTGTACCGACAGTTTAGCTCGGCCCTCAATCGTTTGTATACACAAACGTTTCAACGTTCCTTATGACAATAATCTAATAGATTAAATTACTGAATATATTTACGTTTATATTCAGAACGTAAACGTAAATATGTTCAGCAATTTACACATTGCGCACCACTCAACGATTAAGTCTCATTTTGATAGTAATGTCAAAAAGTTTTATCCCGAATTTATACTAGCATACCCAACAAAGTCCATTTCTAACTTATAAGAAAGAATAAATAAATGTAATTCTTCAAATATACTTTAATAAGAATTGATTACTAAGTATTTATATAATTCTTTGGAACTCGCAATCGTTAAAAATAAAATAATAATGTCGATAAAATGGCTCAAAAAATAATGACGCTGGTGATTGAGACCGAAGAAACAGAAAAACTTTCCAGGCCAAGTGCTATTGATATATTAACAAAGATAGTTAATAATAATGCAAATAAACTGCGTGGCTTACAATTCCATTCTGACCAAAGTAAAACTACTAAACCTTACCGGGTAGTAATACGTGGTTTACATCACACCACTGCAATTAAAGACATTAAGGCAGAGTTATCGAAATCTGTACGTACTGCTCAGACGTAGCCGATATAGTTATAACAGAAAGCATACTCTCTGCGCAAAATATACGTTTGATGCTGCATCGGTCAAATGTAGAACAAAAAAAATTTCTTTACCTCTGTTTTTTGTTAATTTAGAAACAAAGCCGAATAATAAAGATATATACAAAATTATTCAAATTCTTCAACACAGTTGAAGCCCCGCGTAAGAGGAATGATATTGCGCAATCTAGACGGTGTTATGCCTTTGGACATACATCCAAGTACTGCGCTAGACAACCTAAGTGTGTCTAATGTAAATCGCCTGTCAGACCAGTGTACAAAGAAAATGACGGATACCTGTAAATGTGCAAATTGCGGTGGTAACCATACGGTCAATTGGAAAGGGTGCCACATATATAAATCGAAACTAGAGCTAGCTACTAAACGTAAAATCTCGGCTATATAGCGGTTACAAAGCAAGGTTCTTGCTACATCAGAATCACAACAGTCAATCACTTGATATTTCTAAGAATAATAAAAGCAATAATTTGGCCCCCGTAAGCTCGCAGGCAGATTCATCGCTCGTCAAAATTTCGATTGTTTTCGTTAATAATTCTAAATAGATTCCGAATAATCACAATCGCAGAAAGGTGAAAGGAAGTTCAATGGCGACTAAAAATCCAACAGTCGCTGACATTTTGGAATTAAGCCAACAATTGAACGCCAGAATTTATAAGCTGGACGGTAAATTAGACCAGTAGAAGCAACCTCAGTCAAAAAAAAAAAAAAACCTAATGACGGATGCAACTCTCAAAATAATCACTTTTTTTTTTTTAATTCTCCCCAACTCCAACAAGTGGATGGGGTAAGTATATTTTATATTATAATGTATATAAAAGGGCAAGATACTAGGATAGTTCCTTGTTAAGTATACTTAAGTTAAAGGGTGAAAGAGGGAATGAAAAACATTTCAGTCACCGAGGGTGTATGTGATAGTGAGTATGCCAAGTATATATACATATAAACAAAAACAAAGAACAATTCAATGATACTTTAAAAGAAACAGAAAGAAAAAATTCTTAACGGAAGTATAGTTAATATAGATATAAATAAATATGTATACTTCTATATCTAAATATATACACAATAATATACAGCCTGCCGATAATCTAATCTAACCAAGAAGTATATGGAAAGCAACGAATACACTCCTTGATTAGGATTACCGTTTGAATTCAGAGTGAATGGAGTGAAAATTTTAAGATTATGTACACTTGAACTTCCTGATCATAGCAGACTCCATATACAGCAAAATATGTGCATTAGCTTTAGTATTAATAAGAGACTGATTGGGTTTTATATCATGTTTCAAACGTAAATTTGTGAGGGCAGGACAATGAAACATGATATGATCAATGTTATCGGCTTGACTTGTATTACACAGGGAAAATTCTACCCCCTCGGCAAGTTGGAACCTAAATAAATAGGATATAAATTTTCCGTGGCCAGAAAGAACTTTGAATTGTAAAACGTGATATTTAACTTCTTTAATTTAAACCGTTCACTAATCAGTGGAAAGAACAAATACGTTTTCCTACCAGTGTCAAGGCCGTATCCCATCTGGCTTGCCAAGCTTCCAGTTATATAGAAGTAAAGAATCATAACGACCCGTCTTCATCCCAGTATCGTTTACATTAAATAGTACTGCATGTTGTAAGCAGAAAAAAGACACGTTAGGAAATAAAATGACAGATTGGGATTTTTTTTTTCTTCTAAAATAAGTTGTGGGTCTCACAGAGCAAGTATGCCCGTTGTGTGAGTGCCTGACACTTTTGTTATCGTTTATTTAAGATACAAAATTACAATTATTTTTCTTATCCTATACATCATAATAATAGTCAACTAAGATTATACAACTTATAACATAGTACACACATACAAATACATACACACACCGCAAGTACTCATCTACATAACGATACATGAGGGCAGAAAAATATTTCAAATAAGAAGAAAAGAAAAGAAAAAGAAAGAAAAAAGAACAATAGAAAAAAGTTATAAAATGTCATGATTCGAACCGTATCTTGAGTACTACTCTTTACACTATTCTTTCAGCCATTTCCTTACTTCCTTTTTCCACACACCAAGTTTTTCTTCGTTTAGTATATGACATTGGGGTATTTTACTGATTAGTTTAATTAGAACTAAATCAACAGTATTATCAATTCGCAGATTTACGCCCCCCCCCCCAGGAATAGATGTAATATGTATATTATTTTGGTTTCTTGTTAATCTAATTTTTTGCCTGGATGGTAATTTTATATTATCGACATTAAATTCCAATAATCTATAATAGAAATAGTACATCTTGGGGGACATTTCGTTGTTTTCTTTTCACCTCAAAGCAATCTGGATAATGTAATCGATCTTAAAGTTAGACTGAAGATCAGTTGAAATGTCATCATTTTATAGATGCGTAGCTACATCTGTTGCTACTCCCTTGCTTAAAAATCAAACATGTCAAGACATGCGTTACTCGGCGGAGATAAGATTGTTAATTAAGGATAGATGCTTCGCAAGACGAGTGTGGCATATTTCTGGTAATCCAAATGACAAAAAAATATTTAATCGCATTAGTAATACACTCAATCGTAATATTAAAGGAATCAAGCAGAAATCTATCAAAAACTACCTGGATAATCTGGGTGTAGGTTCCGATAAAGATTATACGTTATGGAAAACGACACATCGTCTTACGAAATCTATACAACGAATTCCTCCCTTAAAGGATGATCACGGAAACTGGTTTCAGAAGGAAGATGAAATTGTGCAGCTTGCTAACCAATCAAACTTCGAACCAAGAATAATATCGCTGCCCGAACAACAAATCAAACCGTTCTCGCCCTATGAGATAGCACTTTGTATCGACACAAAAATCAACCCTAAGAAATCACCTGGGTTTTATGGGGTTTCATCTGCAATCGTACACGAACTTTTGCGCAAAGGTATTGTACTGCTTACGTACTTGTTCAATGCATGCCTACGTCTTCGATATGTGTACCTCTTAGTTTTAAAACCGCCGAAATTATCATGCTAAGGAAGGTCAATAAACCGGAAGAGGAAGTATCTTCTGATGGGCCTATATCTATATTACCTTCTTTCTTCGAATTTTTTGAATAATTGCTTCTAACAAGACTTAAGCCATTTACTGATGTTGTAACACCAAACGAGCAATTTGGCTTCCAGAATAAAAAGTTCAAATATTCAGCAGGTACATCGCGTTTAACTCGCAATTAATAACGCTTTAGAAGATAAAAAATACTGCTCGGTAGTATTCTTGGACGCGACCCAAACATTCGACAGAGTGTGGCATGAAGGGCTGTGTAATCTCTAAGTAATTACTTACCAAGTAACTACATTTCCTTGTTTTGAAATCGTTCCTTTCCAACAGGAAATTCAGTGTTGTAAATGATGATGCCAGATCAAAATATTTTATGAGGTTCGAGTAGGAGTTCCTCAAGGAAGTGTCCTCGGTCCTCTGCTGTACCTACTTTTTACAGCAGACATTTCGAGAACAAGTGGCACAACCTCAGCCATGTTTGCCGACGACACTGCAGTCCTTGCAGTAGGTATCACGCGAAATGAAGTAAATGCTAAATTACAAAATGCGTTAGATTTAATCTCTCAGTGGACCTCGAAGTAGAGAATTAAATTAAACGAGGCAAAGTCAGTTCACGTGACCTTTGCTTTACGTCCAATAGGCATTCGTCTGCGTGTTTATATAAATAACATCCAGGTACTAATATCCAGCTCGACTAAATATCTTGACATCCATTTGGATACTCGTATCATTTGTCGGCCGCATATGAAGGCTAAAAAAGGGCAAATAAAGGTGAAGTTTAGGCAACTTTACTAGTTATTGGGTCGTCATCGAAGCTAAGTTTATATCATAAGTGCACTAATTTGCAAAGTTATAATCAAGCCAATCTGGACGTATGGTATTGAATTATGGGGATATGGCAAAACGAACAACCGTAATATCACTCAGAGGGCTTAAAATAAAGTTACACGATTGATAGTAAAAGCTGCATGGTTCCAAACGGAATATAGACTTGCACGGAAATTTAGATCTGAAGTATGCGGATGAGGTCATTCCAGAGATCTTAAGTTACACGAACTGCTTGTGGATCATAGGTATCCATTAATCCAACAGTTGCTGACGGATGAACTCAAATCATATAGGCTCAAACGTTGTAAACCTGCAAATGTAAACTGTACATGTGTACATTGTGGTATCCATAAAAAAATTGTAGCTGGTCTAAATTTTTATTCCCCACGTTCATTTCCTAATTGTTATATTTATTACTTATTTAAGATTTATTTGAAGATTGTAATAATTGCTCACAAATAAAAAAAAAAATAAAAAAAAAAGTACTGGAGATGGTAAAGTGATTGTATCTCGGGACTTTAGCTAAGTGAGCCGACGAAAAAAATAAACCGGAAGTTGAAGAGGTTTTTTTTTCGATTTTTCTTAGCCAAACGGGAAACAGCGCAATAATTTATTTGAGAAAAAAAAAATGTAGATAGCTTGTAAAATATTGCTGCGGTCAATAGCTCCAGATTGTTAAAAATGTGTATGCAGTTATATGAATTTAATTGAAGTAAGGCAGTGACTTAATCTACCGAACAACAGACGTCGCGGATTTCTGCCTTGTTTCAGATTCGTCGTTGTCCTGATGGTATGTACTCAGTTTAAAATCGAATACTGTGAATATGTCAAAGAAGTTATTTAGATGAAAATAAAGCCTGATGATGATTCCAAGGAAACGAAACTGGTTCAATATTTTTTTCAAATCTATTAGACTGCCGATAACATTGTAAAAAGCTTAATTCTATAATCCACGATATCTTTTTTTTTCTTTTTTTTTTTTTTTATCGGGTTCGTCAACGTGAACATCAGCCAAAGAATTGGGGAAAAGAGGAGAAAGAAAATCAGATTTTTACGAGATGTGAAGTAGGCAACAAAAGTGTGTCAGGCGCTTGGATGGCAGAAGAAAACGGGAGGGAAAGAATGAATGAAGTGTTGTATGAGGGAAGTCAAGAAACCCGAGGTAGAGAGGTAGGGAAGGTTGAACGGACAAGTAAAAAGAATCTGGATTAGAGAATAAGGAGGAGTCTGAGTTGAATTTTTGACGGATGGAAATGTAGAAAGAAACTTGTCGGAAGAAGAAGATAGCCGATCTCATTCAGCTAACTCACATTCCTTCGATTGCTCAGTGACCAGGAATCTATAAGCAATCAATTTGGATTAAATGAGAAAGGAAAAGATCTTAAATCAAGGAACGTATAAGAAGGGTTACATAATCGGTAGAATGTGAAGACAGGGTAGATGTAATAGCTTGCAGCACGCTCTGAGAATAAAGATATTGTGAGAGATACGTGAAGATCTGATGAAGGGAAGGGCATACAGGATAGCAATGGACTCGGTACGGAAGACTGAACAGAAGGAGGAAAGTTTAAAGGACTCAGAGTGATTTAAAGAAGGACGTTCATTTCGAAAATAGGAAAAAATGTACCAATAACGATGACCAATAGAAAAGACTGACGAAATTAAACTGGTTTTGTTAATGTCTTGATTGAGATGGGATCGGATCGAAGAAGACGGAACGTAAGATGTATGATGCACATCTACAATAATTTCAAACTGGCCTCTTAGGCAGATGAAATTTTGTAAATATGTTTGTGTTCTTTTTCCTATACTTCCAATTTTTCAAAAGAGCAGTTAAAACAAAAGAGTCGGAAAAATGGAAACTAACTGAAAACTACTTCGTGAGTCGTCTTTGGGTCGATCCTGAACACATTAGGCTCTTTCAGAATTACCGCGGAAAATATCTGATTTCCATGCCCTGCTTATCGCAAAAAATATATTGGCTAACAGATTTTTGTTGAAATATTGGCACTATTTACAATGTTTGTACTAATCGGGGATTCATGATTTCTGCAGTTTGCCAGACGTATTAAAGTTCTCAGCCCAATATATTGATTGTTCTTCTACAGTTTTTTCGCCATATGAAAAACATAAATCATTCAATATAAAAATTTTTCAATTGACTGCTTTATTAGAACTATCAAAGTAAAATTTATCTTATAAAGTAGCACTTATACAAACGATTTAAAATAGCGCAATTCAATTTGTTATCGATTGCGGAGCACCATCAACGATTGAAGTTTTTAGCGACAAAGATGACTTTTCTACCAAGGTATATTTCAAATATTCTGTATGTATCGATAAATGCCTAGTATGTAATATAACACAGTATGGGAGTTCTCTTTCGATCCTTCAAGAATGACTTTAAATGTAAATGTTATGGAACAGTATGCGTAATTTTCTTCGATCAGGGAGGTTTATGGGGTGCAGATTAGATGATTGCAGGGAGCCCAATTTTTTTATGTTTCACCTCTTGATGATAGTTGTCAGAATTAAATAGTGTAGTGACCTGAAACAGAATATTGGCCCCAAGTGCCGATATTATAAATTAGTTCCATTTCGAGCTTCTCTATTCCGTGGTATTTTAAATTAACGATCCCCAGTAAATTCGGTTTTGGAATGGCTTCCCCGAGTAGTAATGTTTTCACTAAAAATTGTGAAATATAATTCTTTAAAAGTATTGGTCATTTAAAGATTTTCTGTAACAATTAAAAAAATAATTCTAATGCAATATATTTGAGAGAAATATATGTAATTACGATTATTCTGAAGCAATACTCACTAAAGTCGGCGCGAAATTTAAATTGCAACAATTAAAAACCACCTTATATGATCACTCGTTTTCTGCAATCCAAAAAGTGAAAATATTAAAAATATTTTTAACGCAATTTCCAATTATTGCATTACTGTAGTGACGACTTTAATAAGTATTTAACGCTGTTTAAGCGTTACATTCCCTCTTGAAGTATGTTTTTCTCGAACAAATTATCTGTCATTGAAATAAATATTTTTTTTATTTTCCACTACATTTTTTTTTTTTTGTAATTTTTAGAGCAGATTTTGAAATCGGTAATTTAAAAACTAAATTTGTACTTTTCAAGTTCCACATTTCTCAGTAAATGGATTAATGTTTATATAAAATTTTTATCTAATTTTTTCTTTCATCATTTACGCTAATGTAAAGAACAAGTTTTTTTTTTTTTTTTTTTTATCTTTTTACGCATTTTTAAAATATAAAATAATAGAACATTCGTATAATTTTCAATTCTTCCAGTGTAGTGCGGCAACCAGAGATTCCAATTTATTTAATTAGAAGTAAATGTATAACAGTTTATTTTTCCGAAAAGATTCAGAAATTTAGTCCAAGTAAAATAATGCGTTACTAACGGGTATTTTAAACGGTTTTTAAATGGTAACCTATTATTCCTGGTTCTTGTTGATCAGTCTCGTGTTCGAAATGCCTATGGCATCTCGACTACGAAGTAATCAATTTCCTTTCTTAATCACCCTATTCAGGCATTCACGGATTATTATGCTAAGACATTTACGACCCTGTTTGAAATTTATTTGAAGAAAAAAAAAGATTTACAGCCCTATGTAAACAACTTGGCTCTTGTTTCTCTTCAACAGCGAATAAATCTTGTGACTTTTACTAAAGATTTCCGATGTAAATAACTTGGAATAGATTCAAGGATTGTTTTTTTATTTTATTTTATTGCTATTTGTTTATTATTACATTCTATGTTGTTCTCTTCTTTTGTCTTTATCGAATATAATATATATATATATATATATGTTTGTGTGTAAGAGAGAGAGAATGTATGTATATGTGTATATATATGTATATATAAAATTCGAACTGGATTCCCAAATGAATAATCTTCTAGAATTCTTACAGAAGATCATTTTGATTATGTTATCATCGATACAAAAACGTTACACCTAAAAATGTTTCATTATATTGCCCATGGCGTTAAAATGATGTAACATTAATATATACATATATATGGACTGTTTAAGAGCTAAATTACAATAGGCTAAAAAAAAATGGAATCTAGAAATAGTGCATTTTTTTAATCATGCTGTACTACACAACGATTGTATATGTGGGAATCAGTTCTTGTGGTAGATGTAATCGGTCCATTATTAATAGAATAATTATTACCATGAAGTGATGGAGTATGTGACTCTGAAACATGTTGGTATTTTCTGTGATTAATTAAATTTTCTGTTTTTTCAGAATTTGTTGTACAATAATTTTTATATTGATACAGAACATGGACTGTATTATATTTTATTGCTGACTTTGAAAAATCTCTTTTATTAAAAATTACAGGCTTTATCAGTTACGCGATTAATATGTTTATTTAATGCCCCGTCCAAAATTACTTTTATACATTTTACAATTCTTTTCTGAATATTCGATAACGCTGTTATTGAAGGATCCGTGGGGAATAATGACCGCAGGTCTTTAGTAAATGAAGCAGCTTTAGTTTTAGAGGGTTTTAATTTTTTAAAGGGGCATTTATTAATTGAAATAAAAATTGTCTTCTAATCGTTTTTGGATAGTGGGGCTTTGAAAGGACTGTCATGAGTTTGAGAAGATCACATTAATGGAACGAATACAAAGGAACGCACTTAATAGCCGGTGAAATGTCAGGTTGGAAGTTTTTTTAAAAGGGAATTCGGTTGATTTTAACTGAAAATTTAGCGTTGAGTAAACCTATTGATAATTTTAATTTTTCTTATTTATTTCTAAAATAATTTTTGGGTCCCGCAAGGCGTACTGCCCGTCTGCGGGTACCCAACACGCTTATTAATTAGGTACTACTGTGGAAATTTAAATTTCATTTCGTAAATTAGGCTCCGACATCGGACGGTATCGAAGATATTTTTCCATTCAGTAAAATTAAGGGGTTGTGGTTGACTGAAAAATCCACTGTTTTAGTGATCCGTTGAACAGTTATAGATTACTAAGAAAACCAAACTGGTGGATGATGAGAAAGAAGAATCAATTTTTTCAGCTATAATTAGTAAAGCAATCAATCTGTAGTTTTTAGCATTATTATTAGTTTTACCAGTTGTAGAAATTGAAATTACGAGATAGATTTTAAAGTTTTGTCAAATAACCAAGTAGAATAATGGAGTTTTTATGATAACGTCGAGAATGATTCTCCTATTTTTTTTTGGAAAATTTTTGTAAAATATTAAAAAATCGATATTGTCAACCTCTTTAGTTTATTATCGCTGATTTTAAATATATATATATATATATATATATATATATATATATATATATATATATATATATATATATATATATATATATATATATATATATGCGTAAAAAGTAAATATATTTACATAGTTAACTTTTAGAAATCAGAGTTCCGTTATATTCGTGACGTTGCTTTCAGTCAAGAACGAACGACTGACACAGCGAATTGCCTCTCGCATTCGTAGTTTCTGTATTACATCAATTACAATTTAAAACTGGAACAGGTTTGTCCGACACTGCGGAAACGATTCCGTACGGCTCGGTAACTGTACTTGATTCGTTCAGATACAAAAGCTAACGGAACGTGACTATCATCGTACAATCCGTTTCGGATAATGATAATAATAAACTTTTCAAAGTTTTAGTCTTTTTTTCGGTTTACGCATTGCCGGATTTCTAACAGAGCTTGATAAAAATGTCACATGCCTATAAGCTAGAGCAGAAATAGCGTCAAAAATGTGTGTCGCGTCCGTAACGTTTCCGGAAGAATTTCAATTCCGTATATCTCTGAAGTCACCTCGGCGTTCACAGAATCGAAGAAAAATTTATGCGCGCTACATCGTGTAGGATAGGAATCTGTTTAAAGCGAGCGGAGATTTTTGAAACGAGACAGTTATGAAAACGGAATACGAAAATAAAGAATTATTTATTCGGTCCGAGAGCGCTTCTCCAAAATAATATTATTCCTCCTCGAGATTATTACATGTTTTTTTATCTCTTCTTATACGACGATCGCCTGTCGGGAAAAGTTTATTCCATGCTACAAATTTTTTACGTTATTGGAAAATAATAAAATTAAAAATGCCATTCGGCAAAACGGAATTTATTTGAAAAGTTTAAATGATATCACGAAAAGGCCTTACATTGTTTTTATTTTCCTCTCTTTTTTTTTCCCGTTTTTTTATGTTTAATTTTATCGGGATTAAATTATTCGGAATATTTAACTGCTGTCGGTCTTTTCTGGAATGTTTTAGTATTTTAGATAAAAATTTGCATAAAGCAGGAATGAATCGTGTTTGTTTGTACGTAAAAAGATCACACAAAAATTTATGAAAAGTCAAGGTTCGCCATCCAATAATAGAATAGGGCGTTCTAAATGAGTTTTTTAATTATTTTAACTGTTGCCTACTATTAAGAAACTAATGAAATAATATAAAACATCGACAATACATAACGATACTTCAGATGAAAGTTGTAATCGAAAATGTGTTCACTAACGTCGTATATTTCTAAAGTTTACCCAAAATACCATATACGGCGGATCCTCTTACATACTGGAGTTGTCTGTAATTTCTATGGCAATAGAGTACATTAGCAAAAGAAAACAGTATAAAAAACTTTCAATTCTTTAGGACTGTTAGATTTTTGGAAAATGTGCAATGTAGAGGTTAAAATTAAGAAATTAATCGCTAAACTAAAAGAACAAAACACTTCGATGGATGCCGGCGCATGTAGGAATTCACGGTAACGAAATGGCTGATGCTCTAACGAGGTCTATACCCGGAACAGTGAGGAGAACATTAATTAAAAACAACTTTAGTTTATTAAGCGGAATAAAGAGACTTTTGAAACACATTAGCCAGCAAAGAAGAAAAGCATATTACTCGTTAACAAAAACCATTAGCCATAGCATTTGGTTTTGCGGGGAAGGAAACCATCAGGGATTTCATGATGTATCGATTGAGAATGGGTCACCATCGCACCTCTGCTGTTCATTTGGATAGAATGGATATAGTAGTAGACGAACCACACGTCCGAAATGCGACATGAAAGCTATAGGGCACATTATGGGGCAATGCGACGGTTATAATAGAGAAAGAGAAATTGTCATTAATAACGTTTTACCTAAACACCCGGTGCTGATTTCATAAATGATGATGATGAAGATGATGATTATGATGATAGATCCCCTCGATTCCGAATATGGATTCTCGTCTTTTATCGATGAATCCTTAAATGTTTTACCAAGCCAATCCTGGTACCGCAGATCTTCATATGTTGCAGACGAAAGTTGCGGCTCTGTTCAAATGAGAACTTTTTCGAGTTGTTCTTTTCTTTCCTCCAGCGCTTGCGGTGATAGTTTAAACCTTGAAGAGGGTTTTTTTTTAAACTACGAGAGCTTTACAATTTTATTTCTTTCGGCCGCTATGATTTTTCATTTTAAAGTATGCAAACCACATTCTTTTAATACTCTTCGGAGATCATCCCTAAAATTTTGGTCGACCAAGAAGTTTAGCTTCACTTGTTCATTGGCCGTACACAGAAGAACTTTTGACAGTCTGGAAATGCTCTGTCCACATCGTAAGCATAGTTTAATATTTCTAGATTAGAAACATGATGAACCCTGTCGGATGTGTAGTAAACTTCTGAGTATACTCTGTTGGAAGTTATAACTTGATTTGCTTCTTGTAAGCAGTCCAAGTCTTTGAACTATATAAAAGTGTAGGTGGAACAGTGAGGCTTTATATATTAAAAGTTTAGTCTTCAGAAACAAATGTTCGTTCCGGAAAATTGTTTTTGTTCAGTCGAAATATTGCATTAGAAGCTGCTTGAATTTCGTTTTGTATTTCACAGTCTGTAAACGAAAGGGTCATTACATACGATTCGATGCAGCCCAAATATCTGAAAATCACATCAAGGTTTTTTCCGTTTATTTTAAACGCTAGACTATTTTCGATATATTGTTTAACGGACACTAGGTGAGGATGCCAGGACAGCTTGTTATCAAAAATAATTCAAAGGAAAGAGACTGTACAGGAAAATGAGAGAAAATAATTATTTAAAAAAGGTTTAGGGTAGAAGGAGGTTTTTTCTTCCTGCTGACGTTTACGCATTTAGTTTGCGATGGAAAAAAAGTCAGTCCAAGTCTCTGACCATTCTCTTAAGTTTGTTAATATTTTCTATACGGTTCACTGGGCATGTAAAGGATTTGTTGTTGTCAGAAAAGTGTTTAAATAATCGATAAAAAGACTGGCAATCACCGGAGGGCTGATGTGATCAATGATATGATTTATGAACAGATTAAAAAGAGGCACTCTTAGGGTCTCTGCGGAAGCCCATTTTCAGGGGATAGCGGTTATTACAAGGAATTTCTTATTTTAACGTAGATAGGTCTGTCATGAAGGAAGTTTCTCTTATGCGTATAATAATATTTCCGGTAATATTGTTCTCAATTGACCTTTGGGTTACTCTAGGCGCCAAATTCAATCCCATGCCGTATCTACGTCAAAAATATTAAGTAATTATGTTCTTTGTTGGAGAATGCTGCTCTAACTTCATTATGCAAGCTATATAAGCGCTCTATTGTTGATCTTATTTTTTTTTTTTTTTTTTTTTCATCCGATTATCAGACTGGCAGAAATGAAAAAGTTCACAGGTTTCTAAGATCCAGCTTTCAGTTGATCACTTTTTCTAATGTTTTAGCTAATGTCGACATCAAAGAAATTGACTTGTATGTTATAGGAAGCATTGGTTGTCGTGCTTGAGAATATGGGCTATAACAGGTTCTTTTCAGGGTGAAGGTATGTAGCCCTGGGGTAATATTTGATTGTAAATTTTAGGGCAAGTGTATTAATACCGGTAAGAACATCCATCGATGCCGGGCGCTGAATTTTTGAATGGAATTTATTTGATAAGCAAGCTCATTTAACGTAATAGGATTGTTCCCCTTTTGAATATTTTATTAATGAGGTAATTTTGAAAATAAACAGTAGCGGATGATTCATGGCTAAAGCGTACAGCGAAAACGTTTACCATCTCAGAGGGTTTATGTGTTAGATCATTGTTTATTTTGATGGGAGGGGAGATGATTGGTCAGGTGGTGGAGATTCCGTTTTTAATTTAATGTTCTCAAAAAAAGCTAACGGAAAAGTAAATATATTCTTTTAAATAATATTTTTCCAAATTTAAATATTCATTATACTGTCTGTTAAAATCCATTCTGCTCTATGCATTAGTATGTATATATATTTTAGTGTCGGCAATAAGAAAAGCGTAAACTGCGGAAAATATTATTTCAATATACAAAAAGTATCAGGAACCCCCATGGTGGTATTTTCAAATCAAGGAGAATCTACCTATCAATTACATAAAGCAAATCGTGCAGCTTAGAACAGGGGCAGAACAGCAGGCCGATTAAAGAAACTCTGCATCACCGAATCATCGGATAAATACCAATACTGTAATAAAGAGTATGAGGAAAATGTGTTAATCATCTCCTATTGTACTCGATTCCAAACACAGCGAGAAGAACCTATAAATAAATTAACTCAGGAATATCACACGCTACCCCTATAAATACAGAGTATCCATTCTTACAAATCCATTAAGCATCTAAACAATTTAATCAATACTCCTTAAGAAATACAATATTGAACCTTAAAATTTGAAAAATATATATGACACGTTTAACATATCTACCCACAGCTATGCGCTACCACAAAGCAACTGACCTCTCCGTCAATAATTCTAGGAGATTTTAATGCTCACTCCCGATTTGGGGATCAGCTTCAACAAATCACCATGGCTCGGTCATAACGGATATTCTCGTCAGTAACGACTATGCTCTCCTTTCGTTAAAAGGTCCTACTCATTTCGACTCTACGGCGAAGACGTTTTCAACAATTGACCTAGTCCTCTGCACCACCGCACTTTACCCAGTAATTTCGTCTCGCGTCTTGGATGACCTCCACTCCAGTGACCACTTTCCCATTATAATCTCACCTGACATAGGTAGCTGTCGGTCGGCTCCTCGAAATCAATCGACGGTGCAAAGGTACATGTTTCACAAAGCGGACTGGAAAAGCTACAAGGAGAGCTTAGTCATAAATTCTGAGCCCGGCCCATCTATTGAAGAGAACTTAAAGACATTTACACAGGCTCTATTCAGAGCAGCAGTAGCAACAATCCCGAAGTCATCCGCGGCTGTGCACCCACGCAGGATCCCCTGGTGGTGTGACGAAGTGAGAGAGGCAATAACGAACAGGAAGCGAGCCTTAAGAAAGTATAAATCGACAAAAGCTGACCAGGATCTAATAGAATTCAAGAAGCATAGATCTTTAGCCCGTCACATTATCAGGGCGAAAAAACATGAAGCCTGGCTTTCCTTCACGTGGTCAATTAATGACGCGTCGACCAGTGCGTCTACCTGGCGGAAAATAAAATCCCTTAACGGAAGACAGCGGCCACCAACCCCAATCTATATCAAGTCCAATAACAACATCATATCAGATACGGCATCAGTTGCGTCCATACTAGCAAAGCATTTCTCCGATGCTTCCTCAACCAATTCCTACTCATCATCCTTTTTGTCCCACGCAAATAAGAAAGATGTCATTCCTCTCCTACCGCCCAACAGCATGGATCGGTACGATCGACCGTTCTCCTTGTCCGAGTTAAATTTTGTCTTAGACAATAAGCTGAAGGCAAGTGCACCTGGCGCAGATTCCATCCATCCTTTCATGCTAAAGTTCCTTCCCACGGCGGCAAGACTATATCTGCTAAACATCTATAACCAGATCTGGGAACAAGGTAACATTCCGATCTCATGGAAAGAGGCAATCGTTATTCCGATTTTAAAACAGAATAAGGATCCTTCACTACCCAGTAGCTACCGTCCTATCTCACTGATGAGTACCTTATCCAAAACCCTGGATAAAATGGTCAACAGACGTCTCCTCTCCTTTTGTGAATCCAAAAATATCCTCTCCACAATACAAGCCGAAGGCCGTAAGGCTAAATCAACGTCGAATCATCTGGTGAGCCTTCAAAGGCAGATTTTATCTGCGTTCAAAAGTCGACAGCACCTGATAACCATATTCTTCGATATTGAAAAAGCCTATGACCGCCTATGGCGGCAAGGCCTAATAAACAAACTACGAAGATGGCAGGTGACAGGTAGAATGATAAGATTCATTCAAAACTACTTGTCAGACCGAACTATACGGGTCAGAATCGACTCTCAAATCTCTGATGCAATGAGCAGCGAGAACGGCATACCTCAAGGCTCTGCGCTTAGCGTAACCTTGTTCATAATGTACATCAATGACATTGCTGATTGTGTTCAGCCACCAGTAACGGTCCGGCTCTTCATTGACGACCTTAGCATTTCCCTAGCGTCTCGTGATCCACACATATCTCACACAATCCTTCAGAAAACTATCTCCAAACTCCAAAAATGGTCAGAAGTCAATGGTCTAAATTTTTCCTCCGCAAAGACGGTATGTGTCGATTTCTATAGGGGACGGCCTGTGACCAACATGATTCCTTTCCAAATAAACAACACCATAATTCCGAACTGTATTTCAGCCAGGTTCCTAGGCCTGGAGTTTGATAGCAGATTAACTTGGCGCCTACACATTAATAAGCTAAAATCCGAATGTATAAAGTTACTGTCAATAATCCGATACCTCTCCAATCTCCAACTCAATATTCATCCCAAATTAATCTCTAATGTTTATAAAGCCTTGATCCTAAGTAAAATAAATTATGGGTGCCAGGTGTACTCCTCAGCGTCTCTAAGTAACCTGAAAAAACTGGACGCAATTCACCACTCTGCACTACGAATCATTGCCGGAGCCCATTATATAACACCGTGTAGGAGTATCTGTGCACTAACGGGCTCTCCCCCACTGAAACTCTATCGCTCCCTGCATACCCTGCGGTGCAATATTCCATTCCTAAAGCTGCCTTACATCCATCCTAAAACCCCCTTACTCGCAGCGTTCACTAACGACCCACTACCAATTCTCACCAAGCTACTTCAGAATGTCAATGTTAACGACTCCACAGAATGCCAGGCAGCAGCTACCGGCTCGTTACATCTGTGGCAACTTGAGCCTGTAGCAGTTAACCTATCGGTTCTGCAAAAGTATAAGTCCTACGGCATGTCAGAGCAAACTTACCCAAGACGCGTGCGAAACAATAAGACAGTACAGCAATGCTATCCAATGTTATACAGATGGGGCCAAAGCAGCACCCGTCGAGGGGATGTTACCAACTGCGTGCGCTTTCGAAGTGAAGGGAGCAATAACAACCATCCGTCTGAACGATTACTGCTCAATCCTAGATGCCGAATTATATGCAATACGCTTATGTCTGGAAATGATCCTGGCGTCCACAGAGCCAATCCATGATATCCTATTGATAACAGATTCATTAGTGGCGGCTAAGATGTTAGGAGGGGGAGCCCCGGGGAGGGGGTTAACAAACCACGTCTTGGCGCTCATCATGGGGCTACAATCGAAGGGATATAATCTAGTAGTGTTGTGGGTCCCAAGTCACGCGGGAATCCCAGGAAATGAAAGGGTTAACACAGCAGCTCAATCAACCATTACAGCTCCCAGTCCGCAAAGCATACTTGGGCCCCCCAAATATCAGAAGCTGTAAAAATACAAATAATGGAACAATGGAAACAAGAACACATCTCCACCCCATCCCACCCCCAGAATATAAAGAAATCCGTAGAGCCAAGGTGGCCCCCCCAGGGGACCTTACGAGTTTATCATCGCGCGCTCAACCGTTTACGCCTGGGCCACACGCGACTATCCCATGACTACCTGTTGGAAGGCGCTCACCCTCCAACCACGTGTCCTTTCTGTCGCGCACAAGAGCCACCGGCGGTTGAGCACATTCTCATAAACTGCCCTGCATTCCAATCCTCCAGAACGAGACACGGATTTGATAACCTCAGCCATGTTCTCTCAAACTCAGAAGCGAACCAAAGTGCAGTCTTCCAATTCGTCAGGGACAGTGGATTAGGGGCATTCCTGTAACCGGAGACTCTCGGGCCGTAATAGTCTAGATATTATACACGGCCCGGGGTCTAACCACGGTTTGGAAATTATAATAAAAAAAAAAAAAAAAAAAAAAAAAAAAATATATAAACTGGCTAAAAGATTAAAATGAAAGACCAGGCCAAAAAAAAACAAAAAAAACCATTGCGACAATATTAAATATTTTAACAATTTATGTGTTAAAAATTAGATTTTCGAAGAAATTATTTAATAAAAAATTATTTCAGTGTTTCGGGCCGATTAAACTATTCGTAAAACAATTAGGCATACGAAGAGGTAAACCCGGTCTTGAAGGCAGTAAGAAACAGAAAAAATTAGACAAAAAATAAAAATATGCAACTAAATTAATAATGTCCCGACAGACAAACTTAATGAAATATATATTTTTTATAACTACGTAAATAAAAAAAAATATGAAATGAACAATTCGTATTCTATTTATTTATACATTATTATTTAACACATTAGCGTTTTAATATAGTTTAATTAATATAGTTTATAATTTTTGCTCGAGCTATCGCGAATAGTTTGTAAATTGTAACTGTGTGAGATGGCCAGCGGATTTTTTTAATTGAAAATTTATATCGCCATACAATTAAGAATCATCATTTGGTAGTAGCATCCCATCATCTGGCAATCATCTTTAGTTCTTTTGAATAATCTGTGAATTATTGTTTTTCTTTCTTCAATCAGACGATGGGTGATATCATTCAGCTATCCTTCATAGATAACGTAATATATGTAGTCTTTACTAATACGTTGTCTTTTTTCTTTCTACTACTAAAGACAGGAACGATTCCTCCGAAAAGTCGTTACTCTAGCACTATTTATAATATTCAACACAAATTTTTGTTATCATGTTTACGATATTCATTATTTTCATTATTTTTCGTAACTGAAATAAAAGTAAAGTAAACAAACACTGATGTAGTTTCAAAAATATGTAAAACTTTGGTATTTGTTTATATTTAATTTTATGGTACATTAATAATCCGTCTGTACGTTTTATTGTACAAGAAAAAACGACGAAATAAAAAGAAAATAAAATGCGATTATGTAAGAGGAAAACTTTTACGGGAACTACAAACTACAGGGCGGATACACTTGTATTTATTTCACCTTTCCTTTTGATTGCATGTTAAAAGCGTAACACTTCTCATTTCAGTACAAAGTAACGAATATTACTATTATTAAACCAAATAAACTGTCGCAGAAAATAAGCTCTTATATAGGAACTCTTATTGCCAGTTTTATCAGAAATTCTCGAAAAACTTTTTTTTTTTTTTATATGTCTACTGTCTGTAATGGAAGAGAATAGCATACCATACCACTAATGTAAAAAATTGTGTAAATAGTAACGAGATGAAATTTAGTACAACTAGTAACAGGTAAGTGTGTACGAATTAAACCGCATGATGGGAATTTGCTAACAATTTATATCGTTTCTGTAGCTCGAGTTATTATTATTTTTTTTTTTTTCTTTCCCTTTTTTAAATTGTGTGTGCTGTTTGTAACTACTGTGGTCATTACAGCACATACAAGGGGAGGTTATTTAGATTTGTTGTGTTAGGCCACTCATTCTAACAAAGGCTATAATTCGAGTGATGTTTATTGATTCATTAGAGAGTATATGTTTCCCAGCAAGTCCAGTTGTTTTCGTAATACCTTCATCTTTCGGCAGGTGAGCAGTATATGAGAGACTGTTGGTATGGTTATCTGGCCGCACAGGGGACACATAGCCGGAAGCGGGGTTTTATCGATTATGTGTTTGTGGGAAATAGCGATATGCCCGATTCGCAGTCGGCTGAGGATCTTAAAGTCGTTTCTGGATGTTCCTTTTGGTGGCCACCATGGTTCAACTGTGGGCTTTATGCTTCTTAAGAATGTTGTAGCAGCTGCCCATTCAGTTCTCCACTGTTTTTCGCACGCTCTTAATAATGTGTATTCCATTGATGTCGGTAGTTCTGCGTCTTGTGGCATTGGCGAGAGCAAGGCAGACCGTGCTGCTATGTTAACCCTCTCGTTGCCGTTATTAAAATTTCTTAGATTACCTTAAAATGATACTCAAATATTTATTACTAACGATCAAGCTATTTCTTCTCCTCCTTCTCATTCCTTCAACTCTATTATTCTCTCGATTCGAATCTACTCTCATCCCGCTCTATTCCTATTGACCTTTTGTGGGCTCCTAGTCATTCTGGCATCAAGGGGGCAACGAGTTAGCGGATTTTTTAGCCCGTTCGGTCACCCGCGATGGTCCTTTGCTCTGTAATTTTCCTACCTCGGACATCCTCTTTCTTTCCTCAACTAATTATTCCCGACTATTGTCGGACATCTATCCTTCTTTATTTTCTAATCCCGCCTCTCATTATCTTCAAATACAACCGGTTGTTCTCAGCCGTGGTTTCAATTCTCTTCTTTTCAACGCTCCGCGGTCGTTTCCTTAATCAGACTACGTTTAATCACTCACTTCTACCCTCTTCACGTTTTCGTTTTTCCCTGTTCTCCACTCTCGATTGTCCCCTTCATAGTTCCATCTCTCCGCCCATATGTGATGATGCAAACCACATATTCTTTGAATGCCCTGCCCTTGATTCTGAGCGCTCTGTTTTGTACTCTAAAATCTTGAAACTGGGTCTTCCTGCTCCTTATAGTTCTTCCTTTGTCCTTTCCTTTCCATCTCCAGATATAATCCCTGTATTTCAATCTTTCCTAAGCTCTATTTCTAATCGTCTCTCTATTTAACACTTTCCATAATTTCTGTAGTTGTTGGGTCAAAGCTGCTGGCGCGCCCAAAAGGTAATATATAAAATAATATTATTATTTTATATTGAAAAAAAAAAAAATAATACTAACGACGGTTATAACAGGTGGTATTAATATCAATTTATTTGAAACTGCTAAATATTCCGATTACCTAAATTTATTATATTCAAATGGATTTAACAGTTTGGTAGCTGTATTAATTTTTTTAATAGACCAAAATAATTACGAATCCCGATTAAATCATATTTTTTTTGTAGAAAGTTTTGAAAACAATAAACTAAAATCAAATACATCGCGTGCGCAAACTATTCAGATCACTTAGAAGTAAATGTGCCGCGATTAAATAACAAAATTTCTTCGTCGGAGTCTCAAAAGGATTTTACTATTTCGATAAACTTTTCAAATAAATGTTAAATGAAATTAATATAAATTGACTGTACGTGAAATAGTCTACAACTGAAGAGAAGTTTGATTGGTTCTTAGAAGTATTAAAAAATTATTTAATGCGATCAAAGCATTTGAAATCTAAAAAAAAAAAGAATTCCTCGAAACAGATCCTCATGGATTACCGATAAATTAATTTAATTAACACGAGAAAAAAATAATTTACATAAATTTTCGAAAACGCAGATATCTAACGGTAAATTACATTTAAAATTTAAGCATACTTCTAGAGAAGTTCACAAACGAATAAGAAAAACTAAAGAACAATACTATCCGAATCTGATGAAATATTGTTATAATAACCAATGAAAACATTGGGCCATAATTAAGCGTGTATTAAATAAGAAATTATAATAAGTTAAATGTAAGTGGAATTACTGAATTAGTGGATGGAAATTAATTTAAAATTGCGAATTAGTTTAATAATTATTCTATTGATATGGTTAAGAATATATTAGTAAATTTAGATTTCGATAGACACACGACTATTTATGAATCTGATATTCAAAATTCTTTTGATTTTATTACTGATCTGGTGCAAGACGAACTTAGAAAGAGTGATAATGTCAATGTCTAATAATGTTTTTTTTATTTAGTTCTGATGGTGTATCGATTTTATTGATAAAAGATAATCTTTGCTTTATATGTTAAACCATTAATTTATCTTTTTAATAAATCAATAAAATGCGGAATATTTTCAGACATATTAAAACTAGGAATAATCATACTTGTTTATAAATCGGGAGATAGCTCGAGCGTTTCAAACTATATAATGCCTTTTACATTTCTGAAGTACTGGAAAAACGTATAAAAATTAAAATGTTACCTTACTTGAATTCGATTGATTATTTTAATACAAATTAGTTTGGGTTTATTTCAGAGAAAAGTGTGATGAGGCAAAATTTCGTTATACCAAGGCCGTGTCCACGAGAGGGCGGAGGGGGTTAAACCCTCCATGACAACTGAAATAATTATTATGAATACACAAAAATCTGAAAAAAATCAAAAATTTAAAATAAATATTGAAGATATTTTAGTGAGTTTTTACCTTCAAAAGGAAAAAGAAAAAATATGCTCCATATCTTTAGGTACTTCATTAATATTTTATGCAAAAATTTTTATTACAAAATTATGGAAATTATTAATAGTACGAATATTAGTGAAAAATGTATTGTTATTTATAAAATAAATATGTAAAGAAAATCCCCCCCCCCCCCCCCCTTTAAAAATTCTGGGCACGAGCCTGCGTTATACTTCGTATATAGCTGAGAATCGAAGATGAGGGTGGCAGTGTCCATTTTAATTTACGGAAAGCTTTCTATTTAGTAGATCATAACATTTTAATATCTAAATTATATGCATGTGGTTTTCGATGCAAAATTTATGACTGATTTATATCTTATCTATATAATAGGAAGACATATAAATAGAATTAAGAATTTTTTCAGGATTCTGTAATGCAAATTCATGGAATATCGCAGGGTAGCATTTTAGGACCTATTTTGTTTTTAATTTGCATTAACTGTTTACCTAACATAAATAACAGTGGTGGGAATAGTGAAAAAGAACTAGAAGAATCGGTATAACATAAGGCAAATGCAGTTAAAAAATATAACACGGTAATAAATGAAGAAAAGACAGTAGTAATGAAGTGTGATAAAGTAAACGTAAAAATTAATGGAAAAACTCTAAAGCAAGTAAATAGTTATATAGATACGTGGGTAGCATGATAACTGATGACGGAAGAAGCGATAAAGAGATAACAACAAGAATTAACCTAGCAAAATTTCAATAACAAGAAATCCTTACTGACCTCGAAAAACATAAACTTAGAAACTAGAAAACATTTCGTGAAATCATACATATGGAGCATATTGCTGTATGGGTCGGAAACGTGGACAATTAACAGCCAAATGTACAATCGACCTGAGGCCTTGGAAACATGGAAAATCAGCTGGATGTAGAAAAAAATCTTTAAAGACATACATGAATCGAGAAATTTAGTTAAAACATTGAAGGAAAGAAGGTTTAAGTGGGTAGGTCACTTATACCGACATAATCATAAATTAGTACAAATAATTGAAGGAAAAATGGAAGGAAGACCAGGGAAAGCATACATCGAATAAATAATAAAAGGTACAGGAGCAACCGGTTACGCAACTTTAAAAAGAATGACCGAGCAAAGGGAATTCTAGTACTTAGTTTTAGTTATTATGATGGGGAATCGTAAAGGTTATCCACCAATTTGCGGATTGAGGAAAACAAGAAGAAGAGATTATCGATTAATCATACTATGGTATACAATCATCTACACCAAGACCTTGATGAACAGTTAAAAAACAATCTCTATATCAAAATACTCGTAGAGAGAATATATGAGGTAAAATATTCAGGCTTGTATTTTGATCATACATTGACACGGAACATGTAAACATTATGTCTGGTGAGGAAATCACAAAAATGAAATTATATCTTTTATTATCTGAAATAGCTTTTATTAAAATAAAGCTCACTTACTTCGCTTATATTTATTAATTTATCAATCATTTTAATACATGACATAATGCATTTGGGTAAAACAGTAAATTTCAATTTAAAACCTATAATTCATTTACAGAATTTATTTTTTACCTTCTTGAATATTCTGATAATTATGATTTATTAACTGCATCATAATTATACCAGGTTCAAATTTCTCAATACGTGATTAAAAATAAATATTTGTTTAATATAGCATATGTTAAGGGTAATTCACGGAGTTCAAATACTTAGAAAGCCAAACTACCGCATTTTAACAAAAACCATACACAAATTCAAGCTATACACATTGGTTTCTTATTTAATTGGCTACCAATTTTATTTAAAGAAATGTAAAAAAAGGCGGAAATACCTTTTATTATTATTTTTAAAAAAAATTTAAATAACATATGGAGAACCCACGACGACACAGTATGTAAAATCTGTTGATATTAATATCTAAATTATTCATTTCTTACTTCAGAACACATTTTTACTTATTTGTTTCTATTTTACACTACTATTATTATTTCTTTTTATTGTTACTGTTATTATGTTTATAACAATAATTATTATAATTATTATTTTATTATAAGTGTTATTGTTATTAATATTTATATCAATTCAAATATATGTAGGGATTAATTTATCAGTTAGTATACGCATGATCTGTTGCTTTTAAAAAAAATCTTAAGATAACTTCAGTGTACAATTATATTTAAATTTATTTTCTTATTATAAAAGTTTTAGCCCTATAATTATTATTATTTGTTGATATATAGGATAACATATTTTTATCTAGATGAGAATGTATAATTCGTTAATTCATTATTATTTTTTCCTAACTTTTCAAAATTATCATTCATCATATCGTCGTTATTTTACCATTGTTAATATTATTATTATTATGGTTGTTTTTTTTTTTTATCACGTCGTTATTCATTATTGTTATTTATTTAATTATTATTATTATTATTGTTATCATTAGTAATACAGATGTTATATTTATTGTTGGTGTTATAATATTATCATTATTATTATTTTAGGCTGTTCATTATCACTGTTCGAGTATGGCTAAGAATTCCACAGTTGCGCACATTATTTTAATGTATTCTTTTTATTTACTTTATTATAATTGTATAAACACAATCTATTTTAAACAAAGGCCGATATAGTAGATTAAAATCTATTCTCTTTCTTATAGTATAAATTAAAATTCAAAATTTTCTTTGGTTGTTTTTTTTTTCAGTTGACTTGTGTATTGTTACTTTGTACCCTGCTGCTCATATAGAGAAAAATTATTTTACTTTATTTTGAACGAGTAAAAATTTTCGCTGATCTATGTTCCTGGAAAAGGTTGTCTTCAATCATTAATGTAGCAAAGAATTGTTTGCTTCGTTAAAAGTCGTATGTCTTTGTATCTAAAATGAATATTTCTTAAGTATGAATGTTCATAATATTACCAAACCAGTAACTTTAGCCAACCTTGCCTCTAATCATAATCCAATTTATTTTAAATTAAACGCTACTTGCAGACTCGTAGAAAACCGTACAATTTTTAACTATAAAAGTGCGAACTGGACGGAATACCGTAATTATATTACAAATAATATAAACCTTTTGAGAAGTCCAGTAAAGGCTGGTTGCCTACTTGACTACCAGGCACACAGGCTGTCAGACCTAATAGTAGAAGCAGCAAATCTTTATATTCCAAAAATCGAAATCAAGTCAAGTAAAGAGCACTTACCAAGAAAACTAGTGAAGCTTATTAAGATTAAAAACTATGCCAGGAAAAAGCACCAAAAGATTCGTAACCATTCCTCTCACATCATTTACAACTTATTCGCTAAACTAGTTAAATACAAACTAAATGAATACCGAAACACAACATGGAATAACAAACTAATAAATCTAAGTGCAAAAGACCAGTCGATCTGGAAAATAGCAAAAACATTTAAAAAAAGCACGGACACATCTATTCCACCTTTAACACATGCTAATCAGACCGAATACACAAACAAAGGCAAAACTGAGTTACTCTCAAATATATTTCTAGATATACAAAATCAAAACAAAAACTCTTCCACCAAATGGCACACAAACGAAATAAATACTACTGTACAGAAGTTCCTAGCCACCCCAACGGTCACTACCAACTACCCTAAGCTCTTCTCACCAAATGAAGTTAACAAAATCATAAAAAAATTAAAAAATAAACACTCCACCGGTCCAGACAATATCTCCATTACCATGATTAAGAATCTACCCGAAAAAGCTAAGATCAATCTAACTATTATAATAAACTCTAGTATCATTTCGGGACACTTTCCTACCTGCTGGAAAGAGTCCATTATTATTCCTATACCAAAATCAGGAAAGGATCAAGCAATGGCTATTAACTACAGACCTATCTCGTTAATAAACTGTTTAAGTAAAATAGCGGAGAAACTTATTCTTTCCAAGATGATAGATCATTGTAACGAAAAAAAAATCATCACCCCCCACCAATTCGGGTTTCTGCGGAATTTGTCGACTACGATGCAGTTAAGTAGGCTAACCGAGTTTGTAACTGACAATTTTAACCTAAACAAACATACCGGACTGTTATTACTTGACATCGAAAAAGCCTTTGATACCGTCTGGCATCAAGGATTAATATACAAATTGCTTAAATATCAGTTCCCTAAATTTCTCATTACTCTTATAAATGATTACCTGGTAGAAAGGAAATTTTCAGTAAAAATTAACGACGCTATATCTTCTCCAAAAACAGCGACGATGGGAGTTCCGCAAGGAAGCATACTTGGTCCATTCCTATTTATTTTGTTCTTAAATGATCTTCCTAAACCTAAACACTCCGAGCTAGCGCTATTCGCTGATGACACAGCCATTTACTGCGCTTCTTTTAGAGTCGCCACAATTAAACGTAGATTATCAGAAAGTTTTTTAAAAATAAAAAAGTACCTTACAAAGTGGAAAGTTAAAGTGAATGATGCAAAAACGCAGGCTATCCTATTTACAAAAAGAAGGCCCGCTTTTTCCCCGGAATTAAACCTGGGAAATCAAGTCTGCCCTTTTAAAAATGAAGTTAAATATCTGGGGGTCATCCTAGATCGGCGGCTAACTTTCAACAAACACGTTGATCACGCTATAAATAAAGCGCATGCAAGAAATTTTATGTTGACGCACAACATCTTCAACAAAAAATGCAAATTAACAACAGAAAATAAATTACTTCTATACAAAGCTATCATTAGGCCTGTGCTCCTTTACAGCTCGCCAATAATGTTTCGAGATCTACATTTCAAAAAGTACAGCGATTCCAAAATAAATGCTGCAGAATTATTCTAAGCGCTCCGGCGTATACTAACATAAATAGTATTTTTTTTTTTTCTTGTTTGGGTTTTTCCCTGGGCTTGTCAGCAACGGACGATTACCCATCAACATGTGTACATAGCAGCAATTAGGAGTAACAAGGAATGGAATCTGATAAAGAATGCTATACCAAAGATGGAGAAACAATAACAATCAACGTCGAAAAATGCCAAACGTATGTATCCTGAAAAGAAAAGAAATGACGAAGGTAAGAGCAAAAGGAGTTAGCTGTCCCATACCATGGTCACATCTGCAATTACAGAGCCCACAGTACAAACGGACAAAGGAATCTGGCTATAAATAATTAAGGAAGAAGAAACACGGGATGTTTAAAAAGCAGTTAGATCCATCTAGCACGAAACCTATATAGAACACAGCGCTTAGCGTCCGTAAACAATTATCCGAAAGTTCAATGACTTTCTCCATCACTATAAAGCAAAGTTTATAGTTTTTAATTATGAAACATTAATCATATTTATGGCGACGACTGCAGAAACAGCGCCTACCATTCTGTTAAAAGGAAATGAGCAGAATTTTCACTGAACACTATGGCCACACTGCAACAGCAGCGCCCGCAGTGCCGGCTAACAAGGAGTTCACCTATCTACCGTTAGGGCCGCAAATGCGACAGCGAGCCCGCAAAATTAACTGCGAGCTGTGCCTGTTTGTGACTGTAACTGCAACATCAGTGCGTGTTCTTCGTTTAGAGAGGAGTTCGTTGGGAATCACTGGACACGATAAGTTAGGAATGCCAAAATAGGAAATACTGAAGGGATTAGATATTAATATAATGAAGTACAGAGGATAGGAATTTTGCTACAATTGGTATGATCAACGTTGACTGTAATGAGAGAATAAAGGACACACAATATGGAGTTGGAACATCATGTGAGAGAAGCTCCGCGTATAGAGCTGCCCTTTCCGATGATAAAGAGGAGCATTCAAAGAATACATGATCAGAGTCACATACGACTGTGTTATCGATACACAGCGGACAAATAGGAGAGGACACTATGGAGAAACGATACAATGAAGCAGGAAGTCGACTGTGACCAGATCGAAGACGACAAATAGCAGATATGATGAATCGGGGAAGGTGCGGAAAATGTAGATACCATGGTTGAGTAGGTGGATTAGGGTGAATGGAAAAATATTGTGAATTAGGACTGGAGAAGGATGATTTATAAAAAGATTTCCAATTGGCCTTTTGGATACTTTTTGCTATATTTAATAATTCATGAGAAGGAATCCGTCCGACTGGCCGCCCAGAAGAAATAGCCGAACGAGCAAGATAATCCGCCTTTTCGTTGCCCGCAATTCCGGCATGACCAGGAATCCAAAGAAAGTCGATGGTTAATGAGTGCAATCTGCAAAGACTGAAAATCAGTGATCGGATGCGCAGAATAATAGGATCAGAGTAAGAAGGAACATATGCAGAGGATATACACTGAAGGGCGCTTTTGCAATCAGAAATTAGGAGGAACATTTTACATTGCGGAAAAGATGGAATGAGCTCAATGGCACGTAGTAATGCCAATGTCTCCGCATAATAAATTGAACAAAATGCAGGAATTTTGAACAGGCTGGAATGGTCAAGAGCAGGAATGTAGATAGATGCACCCACTCCGTGTGCCATTTTGGACCCATCCGTAAAAATTAGGGTATGGTTAGCAAAGAATGATGAAACTGCCTGGTTAAATTCATAAACTGTTGCATGAGCAGGGAGATATTTTACATAAGAAGGCAAAGAAAAAAGATTCGGAGAAGGAATAACATTTAATATCTCAAACTGGAAAAATGGAAGTTTATCGAAAGTTAGGATGAAGGGCGAAAACTTAATAAGACGCGAGGCAATGTGGCAGAGAATGGGAACCTTATTAGAGGAAAAACGCCAATCTTGCAAGAGAGAAGAATATGCAGGGACAAGATTGTTTGGGTAAATATGTAGACGTTTAATAAGGAACCGATACGCGAGATAGGATCTACGAATGGATAAAGGAGCCACATTAGCCTCTGCTAAAATCGCAGGAATAGGCGTGGATTTTAAGACTCCTAGACATAAGCGCAGGGCTGCATTCTGAACTAAATCTAATTTAGCTAGGGGAGAACGAGCAGCAGTACCATACAGAAAACAACAGAAATCAAGTTTGGATCGAACAATGGATTTGTAGAGCATAAGAAGTATCATAGGATCACCTCCCCAATGGGAAGAAGATAAAGACTTTAAGATATTCAAACGTTCTAGAGTAGACGAATGGAGGTAATTAATGTGCTCAGTAAAGGATAAACGGCTATTCAGAAAGATTCCTAAGTAGCGGAAGGAGGAAACAACAGGTATAGGTGTATTGTCGATATTTACGTTGATTGACTCAGGATTATAGGAACGAAATGTGAAAACAATGCATGAAGATTTTGGAGGAGAGATATATAGATGGATTTGAGAAAGAGAACTCTGCAGAATGTACAAGGATTCTTGCATGTTATTGCAAGCATTTAGAATGCTAGGAGCAGTTGAAAAAAGTAGAATGTCATCTGCAAAAAATAAGGAAGTAGAAGGTAGATTAAGAGAGGCGACACCAAGAGAATAAATATTGAAGAGCGTAGGACTAAGGCAGGAACCTTGCGGGAGGCCTCGAAAAACCTTTCGTGACTCTGAAAAGGAAGGAAATCTTAGAGTAACAGTTCTACTTAGGAAAAGACTCATGATTAAGGATGTGAAGTGAGAAGGTAAATTAATAGATAACATTCTGCTCTTAAGAGTTGGAAGGTGGACGCTGTCAAAGGCACTATAAATATCAACAAAGGTAGCTAGGGTATAATTTTTCTGGATAAACGATTTATAGATGTGGGACAAGAAGAAAGAAACACAATCAGTAGGACCTCGACCAGAACGAAAACCATACATGTTGTTAGGCAAGACATCATTGTTTTCCAGCCACCAAACCAGCCGCCGGTTCAACATGGATTCGAAAAGTTTCCTCAGACAACTTGCAAGAGAAATGCAACGGAAGGACGAGGAATTAATACCCTTGGGGATGGGAACGATGATAAAGGATTTCCATGACGGAGGAGCGGAACCTAGATGGAGAATAGAGTTAAATAGATTTAAGAGTATTTTAAGATAATATTCAGGAAGATTCTTAAGAACAATATAAGATAATCCATCTATCCCTGGAGAAGAGTTAGGATTTTTCGGGAACGCTGATAATAATTCATTAAAAGTGAACGGAAAAGTTAGAAAATGCTCAGAATGGCTTGCGGCAGAGATAGAAAGGTCAAATTCATCAAAGTTAGGAACATAGGGCGGAGCAACACAATCAAAGAAAGCAGCTAGCTTGTTCTCCGAAACGCCGGAAGTAAAGGGATTTAAGGACTGAGGGTTTCGGAAAGCCTTAGCCAACCTCCAGATTTGTGAGAGAGGAGTAGATCTAGAAAAGGAAGAACAGAAAGCAGCCCAAGACGCCTTTTTAACCTTTTTGAGAGTAAATCGGAATTTGGCATTAGCTCTTTTGTGAGCTAGGAAGTTTTCCAGAGAAGGAGCAGCTCGAAAACATAAATAGTATGCACGCTGTATTAAAACTGTCCTTTATTGTAAACGTAATCCGTACGCAAGCTAAGAAATTCTTTGATGATTGCTCTACTAGTGATCACGTGTTTGTTAAAAGAATAGGAGACTACACGAGAACCTCTTTGCAGCTAAAATATAAAAAGTACAAACACAAACGCATTAAACATATGCTATTTTAATCTTATAGTGCACCGATCCGTCCGCAAGCGTTAAACAAGGTGTTGAAGCACACACGCGCAATGACACTCCAATAACCATCATACTTCTACTTTTTTTACAACTTACACTTTATTTATTTTTTCCGAAGCTAGGTTTTTTGTTGGTTTTTTTTCCCTAATATTATAACAAATGTAAAGTTTTTCTTTTTTCATATTGTAATTTAAGCATAAATGTATTTTTGATGCACGCTGGCGAGGGTAAATTGCTCGATACGCGTAAAATTTAAAATGTTTAAACGTACTGTTATTTTCTTTGTTTTGTAAATTTAGTAAATAAACTTTATTCAATCAATCAATCAATCAATCAATGAATATTAACGGAGTATGAAGCGAGTTCGGTATGAATTTACAAAAATATATGTTAGAAATAGAAAGTGAACGATCGCATAGGAATAGAACTAATGTGTGTGGGAACTGAAGGTAATCATTCGCAGGATCTTGTAACGGATTTAATTAAAAACATTACGAATGAACGAATGATAAAAAAAATATGAGAGGCGAAGTTAATTCTTTTCATATCGATGTAGTGTATACTACAGTTAATTCTGAAAATATACCATAAGACTCTTTTTACTCGAAATCATATGATTGAATAGACAAAAGAGGGGTGATATAATAATTTTGCTAGCGTAATAGTATAATTGAACTAATTTTGCATCATTGCAATGAATTTTGATAACGTACAGCAAGAAATGAATGGTGTGAAGATTTCGATATGATTAAAATTACGAAGTGGTTATGTAGGATCTTGCAATAATGATAATACGGAAGAAAAATTAAGAACGATTATAAAAATGGTAAAAAGGATAGTTGATTTTAGACAATAAAACAGTACACCAGGACTAATTTTGAAACATGTTAAGTGATTTTTTCAGAAATGTACCAAGGAATAGAAAGATGAATTGATATATTAATTTTATTAGCACGAATCTATGTATGTATATTTAGACTAACTTCGTATGATATTATTAAATTTAGAGGGTTGGTAGTATGAAGGGAAAGAGAGATAATTACTTCGGTAACAGTAAAACGAATGACGTACTTTCGTAGGTTAGTGTTAATACGGAAAAAATTATGTATGGTCGGAAAAAGTGATACGAGTTAGTGATGGGTAAAGTTCCAAATATTTTTGAATATGTCACGTTACAAGTTCCTAATGATCACGAATGTAACAGGAACATAGTTACAAATTAACTAACTGTTACAAAAAGAGTAACTTATGTAAACGTAATTATGCAAAAAAATCAAACAAAACAGAGGTTAATAAAATAGTAATGTTTAAAAGCTAAAACAACATGGAGCAAGCAGATGACAGTTTCATCTCAATATCTTGAAAAACAGCGAAATGTGACAAATAGACATAAAGTAAACAAATAGTACTGTTTTGATAAAAACCGCTGTTAAAATTTTTGATAATAGTGTAAAATTCCAGAGTTGCTAATCGCCGCAGTGCCAGCCATCATCTTAGTATATTATTATGTGCGATCATCATAACCCGAAAACGTAATGTTCTCTGTTTTTTATAATATACAGATTTAACTGGATTACGTGAATAATGTTGTTTCCAGTTGATTATAACGCGCGCACACACAACGGCAGTTTGGCCAGTATGGATAGAAACACATTATACGTTATTCAGTATTATTGTAACTAAATTTGTAACTGAAGAATTTCGTTCCCAGCCAGTTATAGCAGAATAGTGTTGTTTTATTCATCATCTGATTACATATTGCTGTGTAATCAGCTAATGAGTTGTGACCAATAACAGAGCAAGCAGTGTGATAAATACATATGAACTGTACGAGTGATAAAGATGAAAGGTGTGTCATCTGTACTTCAATTCCCCCTAATCACCGTCACTGATATTATTTACGCAATAGTTAATCGTTTCTTTCGTTCATTCGGTTCCAAGACTAGTTAAAAAGTTACAGTTAGTTCTTTTAGTTACAGTGGTTACTTCTCATTTCTGAAACACAAAAGTGACAGGAGTAACGAAGTAACGTTAATACGTTATCGATTGGAATGGAACGAACTATTTCAGAGATGGAACTGGTTTCTAGTTACGTTTCTCGTTACCTTAAAGTAAAGTAAAGTAAAGTAAGTCCCATACCATTGATAGAGCGTCGAGATTGTGAAGTTAAGCTTTCCATAATGGCACTAAGCCCAACGGCACTAATGAGAGTAGGGGGGCCCGTTATTTTCTACTTGGGATCCGCCTTTACTTTCCCAGATTTCTCTGGTGCCCAATTATTTCAGGCTGAGTAAACTTGGGAGCGACTTGATTCCGGGAAGAAACAAGTCTCGATAACCTATGACACCTCTGATTTGGTAGCCAAGCACCTTATATCACTAATACGAGTGAGTAGTTAATTTTTGATACCGAAATAGTATGCTTGAAGTAATTTAAAAAATTCATGATAGATTACTGGAGGCGTACGGCGTATGCTTTCATAGATGTAGTGGTTCCGATAACTTTGCCATGTATGGAAAAATAATAAAACTACAAAATACTAATATATTTTCAAAATGATAAAAAATTGTTAAAGAAAAAATTCATTCATAATGCAATGAAGAAGAGTGAATTCGTTATGTATGCAGACAATAATACGTTTTTCCATAGGTTTGCGATTCGGGAAAAAATTAAATGATAAAAAAATAAGATTAAAAAGAAAACGATTAATGAGAGATATGAGGTAAATTTTCGATACTGAGATAGTATACTTGGATTTATTTATAATACTTATTTCGAAAATTCGGAAACAAATGAGTAGATATGTAGAACATGGAGGTCAACAATTAATACGGCCAATATCGCTGAAAAATAAGAAAATTATAATAATAAAAAAATATATATAATATGTACAATTACAAAAAAAAAAAAAGTTGATGATCTGTAAGGGGGTGGTTAATTTTGGAAATTATGAAATATACTTAGACTAATTCTAAAATACTTACGCTCGATTTGAATTTTGGAAATAGCTGTTAACCGCAAGCCGACGTGAAAATATAATACAATCTCTTTCTTGTTGCGATTTTGTTTCATTTACCGTCTCTATAAATAACAGGAGACGTGTGTACGATGTTTTTACCTACCCGCTTATTTTATCAAGCTAGAGTTTTTCGCCTCACATATATTATGGAAATAGCATACGCGTAATATTTTTTAGTGCATTCATTTTGTTTTCTTACAACACATTATTATTATTTGCATGAAAGGGTGGAAATTTGCGTAGGGCGGGTAAAGAAATTTTTGGAACCGAGTAAAATAAAAAAATACTCAAATTAATTTTTTGAATCCTTACGCTCGGGAAGAAATTTTTGGAAGCGAAAAAAAAATATACTTAGACTTATTCTATATTATTTAGGCTTGAAAAAAAGTATTATGATCGATGATGAAATAATCGATGGTAGAGGTGTGCGTGGGAACGGGAGGTGTGCATTTGCGGCGGTCGAGACTTTGTCGGATTAAATTTTGGAATTGGAGAAAAAATAAAAAAATAACACGAAAAATCAATAAAACGAATTTTTGGATGCGAAAGAAATAAACATATGTAGGCTAAATCTATACTACTTAGGCCTGGAATAAATGATTATGAAAGAAAGGAAAAACTATCGACAGCAGATGAGTGCGCTAGATCGCCCTTTGCGATGAGCGAGATGACATAGACCTGCATAATGTATCGGGCAAAGAAAAGTTTTAAGCGAATTGATCGAATAAAAATTTCGCGATCCTCGGAAATAATAGAGCGCTCTGCAAAAGTGTGTGTGTGTGTGTGTGTGTGTGTGCGCGGATGTGTGAGCTGGTGAAATAAAACAATGGAAATGATACAGCGACTTGCGACATCGATTGAACGAAAAATTTTCGCGATTCCTGGAAATATCGGAGTGTTGTGCGAGTGTGTGTGCGTTTGTGTATGACGGTGATATAAGACAATTAAAAATGTAGCTACATTCGGTCGAGATGATCGATGCAAAGATGATGCAAATAACGTATTTGTTCTATACGTCCTGTAACGTACAAATTAAAATTTAAAAAAAGAAAAAAATGCGACAACGGAACGCGACTCAGAAATTTTCTTCAAAATTTGAGTTCTAAGGGTCGAGTTTCGAACGAATATAGCGCTTCGTCAAAATTTTAACCGTTCCATTCCCAAAAAATTAAAATTAAAAATTACGTCATGTCTATTAGTATAATAAGCCTGTGTGACGAAAGTATGTAGCGTGCGCGGGAACATGAGTGCGTGGGGCTGCGCGGTGGCATTTTTTGAAACTCTGGTACTATACTTACACCTTCGAATTTTGAAAAATCGCGGTGACGCGTGCGTGGGAACGAACGGTGCGTGTTCGCTGTGCCCGTGGCTGGATCGTCATGCAGGGACGGACCATGGGACGTTCTCACGCTCTTAGTAGGCCTAATTAGTATCGGAGGCATCTTTTGCGCCAGAACGAAGATATATTACTTACTGTTAGGGGATAGCACGAGCCATAGTCGGAAACGAGCATAAAAGTTAGATCGAGTTTGGCGGTTAAATGAATTTGGTAACGTTATTTCACGATCCCCGTTTTGTCCAGAACGTACGGATAATCAACGAGTATGGCTGCAGTGCAAGAAAAGAATATAATAGTTGAGCTGGTTTTTATATTGTTGACCCGATGACGTGTATAATTCGAAGTTGATATTTCAGATGTAGGTGATAGTTTCAAACGGTTTAGATGGTTGATAGTGCGTATGTTTTACATTAACCGGAAGAAGGTTGGGGATAGTACAAACTGTACCATCAATGAGTGCCTTACGATTTCGCTAGTGGAATATTGGAAGTAATTTGTTTGTTAGGTATTTTGTAGTGTAGCATGGTGCCGCTGAAGCTGGTACAGCCATGCAGATCATTGTTGTTTAATGCTGGAACGTTCTAATTCGAAGGGAATTTGATAAATGTTTCGGTGGTTAGCTACCGTTCGCAAACCTTTGCAATTTTTGATGGTCATCTTCGAAGCCGTATGTGAGTGTGCTGATGTTACTAGTTTATAAACGACGTTGCCTGGTGACTGTTAAGATCTTGGCAGTTATGCTAGCGCTCTTGTATTATAAGTGACGTTGATTTCTTCTAGTTTGGACCTAGTATCGATGGTGATACTATCAGTTATATAGTTATAGTTGTACTAGAACAGCATGCTGATGGAGGTCTTGGTTGGATCCTAAGTTGTAGTCGATCACTTTCGCTTGAAGAACGTAATGGCTGACGACGTAGTGGTTATTGCGGAAGTTTTGGTGTAGCTTAATTTTTTCAATAAAACCGTAGTCGGTAACGCTGCTGCCGCTGCTGCGGTATGGGTGTCCTTTGCCAGAGACGGCAGTGTCGTCCGCTTGCAGAGCGTTTTATAGTAGGTTCTCAAATGGTACTTGTTAGTGAGTGCGGTTATTTAGCGTTGTTCGTGCTTCAGTAAGTTTTTGTTTGAGGGTTAATTTGTTATAATCGGAAAGAGTGATAAAATATCGCGAGATAACCGAATTATCCAAAATTTTGAAATTTCATCTTTAATAAGGGTCTAACTGCCCATGCAAATTTTTGCAAAATGAGGTAGGCAACGATCGAAGTAAATCGTGGTATTTTTATGAGTTTGTTAGAAACTTGTTTGTACGCTTTGATGTGTGAATATGGTTGTTCAGTTGATTGTGTTTATGGAAATGAGTATCGGTAGACCATGAACGGTTTCTTTTGAACTGTGTTTGATGTTAACGCATGCCAGACTACTATTTAATAGTAACTTCTACATGGTTAGTTGGTTAGGCGTTATGATTGGTTGCTCAAATAAAATGTAAGTAACTGTAGGGAGGTTGTTGAAGTAGAAGTTGGATTTATCGTTATAGCGTGTAATAATGGTGCGACAGCAGAAATCGAGCATACTTTGCGAAGCATTAGTGTTTTTTTACTGTTTGGCTTCTGAAATCCAAAAATAGAAAAGTTAATGGAATGTGTGCATTATAATTTTATATATATATATATTTATATGGTTCATAATTATTCAGCAGTGTTTAATATGTATAATTTTTGAAGTAAAACTTCTTTAGGTGCGTGTTGATTATTTCAGGTTATATCGTGAATTGATGAAACGTTATTTTCATCGTTACAATAGTGTTATATAGCATACACGAAGAGATAATAAAATAAAGCGCGAACAACCTAATATCGCATAAGCGAGAATGTACTCAGTAAACGAGAGAAACGAATATACAGAAGTACTGGCTATCTCTTTTTAGCCGACTGCTCGTCCCTGTTTCGACGTGTACACTTCGTCAAGAGAGGGACAGTAACATTCACATATGTGCACAGTGATTAGCAGATAAACATACAAGTCTATACGAAATAAAAACGGTCTCACCGAATAGTCAATAATATTTAGTAAAACTAAATGTGATTCTTACCGAAAAATTATTATCATTAAATTTAACGATCACATTCTAACACCTATTATTTATTTTTAGTTTAATCGTAAACAATTATCGTTATGTTACAACAACAAGTTGTATACACTAATTTCATTTTTTTTTTCTATTCATTTACTTCGGTACGTAATAAATTTGTTGCTGCAAGTACTTATCTAAAAGATAAGGGTTTTATGTAGCTAGAACTATTTAGAAGAGAGGCCGTGGTGAGTATGGTTTTCAGGTTTGTCTGGTTCAAAATCATGCGCGTACTGCTACGAAGATGTAGATATTTCTCTGCCAACTGCAGAAATCTGGAGTCATCGCGCGATATTCGATTGTTGACGTACCTGGTGCATCAAACGATTTCATACGGAGTATGTTATTATTTTGAAACCACGGAGTCATCGCGTTGTTACTTTCATTTTGTGTCGGTCCAGAGCACCCATATCTCAAAATTGGCTTGAAGGTCTATTCGCGCAATAAAAGTTCATTATCTGTCGATATCTATTATTTATTAATCGATACAATTTTCTAACTTTGTTACCTAATTCTTCACAATCACTTTGATATGATTTATCCACATTAGTCGCCTGTCAGATTAGCTTGGGTAACATCACTAATTGTAATGTTATACACTTGATGTGAAAGCCTTCAGGGATGCCAACCACGAGATCCTTTAGAACTTGTGAATTTTAATTAATTAATATTTTTATTTATTATTATTAAATTAAAATTTATGTTTTATTTTAAAATATATATTTTGATTAATTTCCTACACCTATCTTTCGTAGACGGCCGACCGCTGAAAACATAATTATTAAATATATATATATATACTAGTTGTGCCCGCGGCGTTGCTCGCGTGAATTATGATTCTAAAAAATTACTTTATTTGTTAAATTACACCCGCGCGGAATTCAGTTCATGACTGTGTAAGACTATCAGTAAATGATTATTTGTCAAAAGATTTTTTATTGGCTGTGGCGGCTCCTAAATATCGAGGAGATTAACTTTTCCAGAAGCACAGCACATACCATTAGGTTCATTGGCCCATTATTTGGCACAGCACTTAGAGCAGATCTTATTCATGGCTCCGATTTGGACGGAAGACTGTTGAGCATAATCAATCTGTGGATCGTATCTGAAAGCCGATCTGTTACTGTGAGCTAAAACTCAATTACGAACTGTAGTCGTAGACGTCTGTTGTCTTTCTCTCTGATCTCGAAGGCGTTGGGAACGCTCAAAGCTTGATTCCCTAGTGCGAGCTTGTATATTTCTAACATTTTTCTCTTCAAGCCGCTACAAACGCTCCATACTTGACTCTCGCGCGCGGACTTGAGAGGTTCTTAAATTTTGTTCATCAAGCCGCTGCGAACGCTCGATACTCGACTCTCTGGCACGCGATTGCGACGCGTATTCTCTCTGACTTGCAAGACGATTTTCAGTTTCTGATGAAGATTCTCCATTACGACGTATTTTTGATGCCCTCGCCTGGGAACTATTTCTAGAAAGTTGAGATCTTAATCTTTTGGGTATTTTGTACCTTTTACAAAATATAACGGTAACGCTCGAAAATTTTCATTCCTTACGTTAACATACTATTTCCATTAGTGATGAGCTTGTAAACGATGCTAAGGCGATCTTTATCCGAATTTATATTTCCATGGTACTTAACATTGATACTTTAACGTTTTATAAAAAAAAGTTAAATTCGTTTTCTTTATCCGAATTTCCATTTCCATGGTAATTAACATTGATATTTTAATGTTTTATAAAAACAGTTTTTGCAGCGCACGCGATGTAAGGAATTGTTTAGGTCATTTTTTTACACCTTGAGTTACATTATTGGACTTTTAGTAAGGATCCCTAATTTTTTTGAAAATATAATATAGCCTATGTCACCCGGAGATAGTGTAGCTTCCCAACGGTGAAAGAATTTTTCAAATCAGTCCAGTAGTTTCGGAGCCTATTCAATGCAAACAAACAAACAAACAATCAAATCTTTCCTCTTTATAATATTAGTATAGATGTACAATACTCGCCCTTCGGCCTCGGAATGGGGCAGGCCCCCTTCATCGCCAGGTCTAGTTTTTCTATAATTCTTATAGAAGAGTAAACTTTTTCATTGGCTACGCCGTTCGACAGAAAAAAATCTTTCAGTTCTAATTTTCACCACCAAGGGATGCATGAACGCTAATATCGCATTAAAACCATTTTATCAGTTTTCGTGACAGGGCACTTTTCCCGATGAGTTCCAATTTTTACCACCACGGGATGTATGAGCGCTAATATTGCATTAAAGTCTTCTACATGGGACAAATTTCGTAACAGAATATTTTTCCTAGTCTTCTTCTTTTCTTCTTTTCGTGTCCGAGACGCTCTATATATATACAAAATCCATGCACCTATTAGTCTGATAACATCGTCGTTGATAGCAATGTGTCAAACAGGTCTTCTACACTGACTGTTGACGCCACGCGCGTACATTTGAACAAATGCTTGTGATCTTGCCTTTCACCGTATTGACATCTGTCGTTGGTGTCTGCTTTCCACATAACGCGATTACGGCCGCAACTTGTGCGTAGTCTGTTTAATGTTCTCCATTGTGGCCAGTTTAGTGCGTTTTTTGGTCGTATACCTTCCGCTAGAGATACAGATATTACTAACGTTCCATCTTTCTTTTCGTATGGTGGTTCGATTACTAGTCAACATAGTGCTATTATGCATGAAGGCTTTCCGGGATTGCAGCCTTTGGTCTAATACTATTTGGCCAAACATTGGGTGGCGGGGATCCGTTTCAATTTTTCAACACCAGCGATAATAGTTCTGCTTATAGTTGGGGGAGCAATACCGCATGCCAGGTATAATGACTCAGTCTTTGTTAGGCGCAGGCATCCAGTTATAATGCGGCATGTTTCGTTTAGGGCTACATCCACTTTTCCCTTACATGTGTAGATCGACCCCAAGATGAACATCCATATTCTCCTGCTGAAAAACACAGTGCCAAAGCGGTAGTTCTGAAGACTTCTCCGGTCTAGCTTCCTATTTTGACGAGATCAGCTTCTGGATGACGTTGTTACGAGCTGCCACTTTCATCTTTAAACTTTCGTATCATTGCTTCTTATATGTTAATGAACGGTCAAGGATTACGCCCAGATATTTAGGATGTTCACAGTGGTTCCGAGGTTGGCCACGCCATGTTAGCCTTAGCCTGCATTTAGTAGGGAAAAAAAAGAGAAAAGATGAGACGACTTAGCTTCATAAATAAACACCGTAGAAGCCGTACGCTAATTTCTATGGAAGTGTTGCGTTTGCGCTATAAATTCGAACTGACAGACAAAATCACTATTTAGGAGTTAACACTTCCAATTCTGCCGTAACTGTAGTTGTGTTACCATCATCGTTCCGCAAGGAAAATTCCACTCAAATACTTATAATTCAACTGAGACTTAGCGGAGGTCGCTTGATGACATATATGAAAGTCAAAAGGAACAAATTAATAAGGAAAGCTAGTGAATATCGGGTCACTGGAAAAACTTCGGCGTCTATCTAAAAGTTTTATAAATTCTTTCGATATGTAATATAAATGTCTACATCTATTGTCTGAACCTAAACAAGGGCTGAACACTACTTTTAGCTAGAAAAAGGGAAAATTATTAATAAAGATGAACGAAATAATACGGCGTTTTAGTTTTCAAATTCGGGTCATATATATATATATATTCATCAACATCTACTAATATACAACTACAATATATAATTTAGGTCTCTCCCAGATATTTAAATGATATACACTGTACGTGTTTTTTTAATATTCCTTTCCTCTTTTCGAGTGCTGAAGATGATGAGAAATAATATACGTTCTTGAAAACGTTTCCTACCATATTTTATTCATAATATTCAATGTTAAGATGTTTAGTTATGTTGCTACTTTTTTAATTATTTTCATTAGCCATATAACACAAACCGGATACACACATTATATAGCTAAAGAAAATATCTTCATCACGCCAACTAGATATAATAAATACATAAACGGAATTTAAAAAAAAAAGAGAAAGAGATATATACACTTTTTGCTGGAAGCGCCCTCTTCGCTGACATGCTAATTATAAGAAGGGTACTTTTTTCTCTTCTCGTTACTTGATTTGTTGGTGTTGGCTGGTGCAGAGATAATTGCATACCATGCACTAACCACGAACAGACTTCGTGACACAGATTTTGTTTACTCTGATATAGACCGCGTCGCTTCCGTTTCTTTTTTTCTTTTTTTTTACCTTTTATTTAGTGTAAGATATTCCCGTTAATACTAAACGCAAATGACGGTATAAATGTTCAGCGAGCAAAATTAATATCACCAGCAAACTAACATCTGGCAAATGTTGTAAAGCCAAGAAAGTTTCAGAACCACGTGACCTGCATTTATTGCCTAAATCGTTGTGCATAATGAGGTTTCAAACGTACTCTAATTATCGTCATTTTTACCTTATCGCGTTATTATGTGCAAATGTGTACATGTGCGAGCGCACAATGCACATACGTAACGAAAACCCGTTTAATAATCTAGCGAGCGAAAAAGTTAAAAAGCGCGCGCAAGTATGCATTATCAGTTAGCAATTATTGAACAGCAGCATGCCAGTTCCCAGTTGCAACCCACAGACCGAACGATAACTGCCGTTTGAGTAGTTCTTATCAGTTTAATGTCGGCTTTACATATCCAGCTGAGATTGAACACCTCTTCTTTCTCCCACTAGCGGCGATTATACTTTTATTTTTAAAACGGGAAAGAAAAAATACGCACACACACACACACACAAACACACACGCGTGTACACATACCCATATATTGATAAGTACGCGTACGTACGTAATGGGAAAAGTGAGAAAAAAAATACAAAACTGAACTTCCTGACTCGATTATTAGTAACGGTATAATATAAGCAGACTTGTTGGATCCGATCCGCGCGTAGACGAAACTTTAGATTCGCGAGAAGGGTTTTTCAACAATGAAGCCGTATTTTCTTTTTTATTACTCGCTATATTCATATCACTGACCTTTCTCTGACCCCATTGTAACGAGCAGAGACAATTTTTTTTTTTTTAATTTTTTTCATTTTATTTTATAGCCTTTGAAATTTATCTCAGACTCCTCGTTTTTTTTCTTTTTTTTAACGCACTCTTGATTGGTTTTTATTTTTTGCTAGTTCGATGTAAAATAAGCTATCGGGAAATCGTTTTTCCGGAATAAATTAATTTGTCGGGTAACATTGGCTCGTGTTGAATGTTGAAATATAGCTAGGCCTACCACCAGCACAGGACAATTACATTTATGGAAAATAATATGTATTAACCGACTTGGAGCACTATCTTAGCTGCTGGTAGAGCAACTCATTATTGTTATCAACGTTTTTTAATTTTACTGATGCATATAAAGTCGAATATTCTTCTTCTTTCGACGGAGATTTTTTTTTTTTGCGTTACCATATTATTAGGTACCTTATTTTAATTCTAAATCCGTCAAAACTAATCACTACAAAATTATCTGAACGCATTTCGCAGGAGGTAATCTATTCCACGAAGCGCTATCCAAGTTTAGCGGCTACTTACGAAAACTACCGGTATTACGAATATTCACTGCGAATACTTTTGCTGTTGCATATTGACTCTTCTCATTTGTTTTTGTTGCGAGACACGTAACACTATATCCTATGTGAGAGACCACAATCTCTTACAAGTCAACAAAAATCTTCTTTCAATACACTTTAATATTGTCTAAAATGCGCTTGACCATTGTGTCCTATTCGTTAAGTCTTTACTTGGTTCGTGGCAACAGTTCGAAATGCATCTCAATAACATACCACTCCAGTCTGCTCAAGTTTTCGGTATCAGTCGAAATATTTCGTTTCTTTCTTATACGCATTTGATATTAGCAAGCCGTGAATGTTAGTTGAAACCCAAATTTTTGTAGAAATTTTACTTCTAAATTGAACGTAATTTTTAACAGGGGTATTGTTATATTTGGTTTTTGCCGATGCGATTTGATTAGCGACAGGGGTGTATTAAGGATTTACCGGACCCGGGACTGATCTTAAATGAGAGGCCCCTTTTCGAAGAAAAAATGGTGAAAAAATTCATTATCAATATGTGCAAACAAACAAGCAAAAAAAAAAAAACAAGTAAGCCTAATGCGCCACTAATGAATGACTAATAAAATTAAAATTACGTTCTCTTTACAAAATCAACTTTCTTACCCTAAAAAACTGTGTACTACATAAATTGAACGTCAAATAAGGAATTTTATATATACATACATATATGTTAATATTTGTCATTTTTCATTGATAATGTTATGTTTTCTTTTTCTAGAAAAAAATATTTATATATATATGTATATATATATATATAAAACTCGGCCATTTTTGCGTCGCAAGGAGCTGTGCTCCTTGACTCCTCCTGCTTACATTTCTGTCTCTTTCTCTTCTATACTTTGTATAGAATGATCAAAATTTACAATTTAATTCTAAATCGGTCCATATGAATATAATAACATAATCACAAAAATCTTACAAAATATAACAAACGTTACATAAAATTAGGACACTTTTTTGGGACATTTTTTTTCTAATGGGGAGTAGTCGTTATTAATATATATTAATATATTAATATATATATATATATATATATATATATATATATATATATATATAAACTAAATAATGTAGGTAGCAAAAAATTAATCGTTTTTTTTTTTTGAAAAAAAAAATAAAAACTTTATTTATAATGCATTATCTACAGCGGCGGCAGCAGCAGCAGCGTTGCGTCGGTATCGTCGGGTTTTCAAGCTAATTTTAATGATGTTTTTGATCATTGTCTTTTATTTACATACATGAAACACGCATGTTTAAAATTCCATAATTTTTTTAGTGGTTAGGAAAAAGTGAATGAAACACACACAGTATGATTTATTAAATTTTTCGAAATACAAATATCGATTAAAACTTGTTTTTTTTTTAAAGTAATTTTTACGCAGTCCAATATAAAACGTATTAACATTTTTCAGTAAAAATAAAAAATAGAATATTGGTAAAATTAAGAATATTATTTCAAATTGTAAAACGTTTTTACATAGAAAAATTTACAACGATTGCGTAGGTATCGATATTTTCATAGAGAATAGTTATTAATCAATTTGTGGAATGTTTATTCATTATTCAATACCGCGCACGGTTAAATGGCTCATTCGCTTTTTTTTTAACACAATAAATTAGATTTATCTTAGAAAATTTCTTTAAATATTCATTTTATGTAACGTTTAGTTTATTGGAAGACAAAGAGAAAGTTTTATAGAGAAAAAATAGGTATATAATTTTATTAATGAACTCGTACATATATTCTTTTTGTATATATGTATAAAAATTAACTGAATTCCTTTTAGAATAAAAGACGCTAATTTAAAATCTTACATTTTTAATTTTTCACGGTTTAAGAGCGCCTCCACTGGGGGTTTGAGCTCGAGACTATAGCCACCCCTTTTGAGATTAGGGCCCTGAAGTAAACGTATAATTAAAAAGTTATATACTACGTATAGACAGGCAGAGGAGACTGAGAACAACTGAAACAATTTTCTTATTTTATTTTTTTACCGTTAACTTATCTTTATTTTCTAAATTAATTTATGGTATATTGTTTACATAAAGTGTAACCTTTCTAAATGCACTTATATTTTTATCTTACGCTCATATAAACAAAGAATATTAGGGAAAAAAGAAGCTTTTCGATAAAAATAAAAAATAAAATATTGTAAAGAGTAAGAATATATGTCAGATGGTAAAAAGGTTTTTACATAGAAAAATTTACAACGATTTCACGGGTATTACAATTTTTTGAATAGAGAATTGTTATTAATCGTTTTATCGAATATTTATTTATTATTTAATACGTACATTAAAGGAATTATTTGTTGTTTTTTTTTTGTAACACAATAAATTACATTTATTGTAGGAAATTTCTATAAACATTCATTTAATGTAGCATTTAGTTTATTTCGGGAAATAAAAAGAACCTAAAAAGGTAAAAATCGGTGAATAATTTTATTAATGAACTTATATATATATTCTTTTTTTTTGTATGTAAAAATTTACTGAATTCCTTTTAGGATAGAAAACGTAAATTTAAAATCTTTCATTTTTACACTATTGAGTATTTTGGGACAAGAAACTGAAATTTTGCACATGGAAAATTAAATTTTTTTCTGCTCAAGAGCGTGGGGCTTCTGTGGAGGCTGTGGCCCGCGGCTATAGCCCTCTTAGTCCCTTTCTAGATTCGGCCATGATTAGCGGTAATTGAGATAATCTTATTATTTTTCAAAGCGTTATAAATTTGTATTTTCATTAAGTTTTCTACACCAGAATGTCATGGACTGGTCCGGTACACTCTTTCATCTCCATCGGTGATCTTCGGTTTAACATGTAGGCTTGACTTTCTCGTAATCACATTGTGAAGCATTTAAATCAAAAGAGGATGTGTATCTTCACTGCAGTCAAAGTGCCTCTTGATAGAATCTGTCGTTTTGCGATCGTTTAAAAAACGCACGGAATAGCTGATGTTACAAGAATTGCAATTGAACGCGTTTGATGAATTCTCAAACATCTGCAGGATACGATTTATGTGCTTTAACATTAATCCGGATTCTCACGTTTCGGTCTCTCTTGCAGTCATCGAACGTGGTCCGCTTGAAAATTTGTCCCTATCGTATTGGGAACAAAATGACTTGATTTGATCCCCGTTTCGCACTATATATTTGTCATCGAATCATCGTCTTCCTTCTTAAAGCATTCAGTAGTTTACCGAATCTCGATGATGCGGTCAAACATTATTAAACAATCGTAATAACAGCTTCTTTAACATGCATTTTGATGCTATTCAATCGTTAAAGTAAAGTAAGTCCCATATCCTTGTTGGAGATTGTGAAATTAAGTTTTTTATAATGTACTAAGCCTAATGGATCTAAAGAGAATATTGGCGGCAGTGTTTCTGTCTACTTGGGATTCGCCTTTACTTTCTCAGATTCCCCTGTTACAACCAATATTCGATTATTTAAGATTATAAATATCTGGAAGTGACTTGAATGCCGGAATGAGATAAGACCGGATTATGATACCTCCGGTTTAACTACCAGATTATCGCGCTACTACTATTACGCGTCGTAATTCTTTCGCATACGTTTAAAAATTACCACATCGGAGGATTTTTTAAATTATACTAATAAACTTCAATGTAACACATAACCTCGTTGGATTTTATTAGTATAATTAGTGACATATAAGGAGTATTTCAGACTACAAACCTAATAATCTCATATTTGATTGTAATATAAGTAACGGATTCGTCCATATGTCTTTCAGATGGCACTACAAGAATACTTGTCGTCGGGGTCTTATTACATCGTAGCATTGTCAGATATTCTTATTTAAAGATTAGAAAATTTATCCTTCAAAAACGTATTGAACGATTTATAAGATTTTTCAGCAAGTATTACATGTATTTTAAAAAATCCTTTTCATTTAACACGGACTTAAAAATTATACATACATGAGTACGATCCATCGACCAGAATGGAGCTTAAAATCGACACTTAGTTTTTGACTTCAGTATGTATGTGTGTTTGTATTCACCGTTCGATAATAACCTATCGAACTTCGACACAGCGGATAATTCGTCAATCATTACCAGAGACTCCTTCACTATGACTTTCGTTGCGTTCTTTAATCGCAGCAACATGTATAGCAATGAGGACCACCGCAATGTTGAAATTCGACTCATTTAAACGCGATCGAATATTTTTCGCATATATTAACTGCGTAATTTGAGCGTTGTTAGTGCACTATCAACCAAATGATCGAAATATAAGCTGGACGTGATGGGATCGCTGTTTATTTCGTGCTTGACGGAGTTGACAGTTCTTGTCCCTATTGATTTTTTCATCAAGTCTTTTCGGTAACATAGAGCGAATCGTAATAATCGCGGCTAATGAATTTCGGATGCGCCTTATGTCATAAAGACTGTTGGTTTTTCAAATTGTTATAACATAGCAAACAGCAGGACGGGGACAGCATTTGGAATTTACTTCAAAAGCTCATCATCCATGTCAAGAACTTCTCGTAAAAAGTTGATGTTTGTTAAATTCTTTTTTGTAATAACTCTATGTATCTTTCAAAGTTTTATTGCGATATTGCGGAGTCCTACGATTTTTCTTGCTATGAACAATAGATGATCAGATTTGAGAAATTTAACATTAATCTATATAGAAATGAATAAATCGCTAAAGGTCCCTTTCATTTGATGTAAATATTTAAATATATTATTGAACTGGTACTTTTGGCACTATTTCTCGTGGTGTGTTGGCCGATAACCTCAAATGGCTTATCGCCAGGCTAAAAAGAAAAAAAAAAAAAAAACAAAAAGGAAGAAACACGCTATACATTCCTGCTTCGGTTGTTTGCTACATCAGCGAGAAAGTCTATTGACGTATACCTAAATTAATCCAGTTTTTGTTCATTTACTGTCTTTTGAGTCGGTTGCTTCTTTAAGTATTAAACACTTTTTTATCCAGTTCGAACTGCTAACCATAGAAGGCTCCAATAGGTTATTACTAAAAAGGCCTTAGCGAAATAAAATTGATTTTCTATATTAAATTAGTAGAATTAAGTATGTATATTAAAAAATAAATTAATTAAAAAATTTCACGATCATTGGAAGAAGCTGTCGCGCAGACTTTCGTCCCGGACCGATAATGACTGAAAAAGAACTCGGTAACTATTACGATCAATCAATATGTCTGCAAGGTACTTTTGCGAAGTTAAACGAGTGCTGTACAGAGTGCTAGTGATTACGTAATCAAGATTTTTCCGACGACATTGATTTCTAAAATATTAAGAATAGGCTTGAGTCACGCTTCGATGCATAGGTTCGGAACTCTTACGGGATAGCTAACAATTTTGGAAAAATTTTAGGATGACGTAAAAAAAATCTGTATTGATTTCAGTAGGAAAAAGGTTTTGTAAAAAGTGCAGAACCCCATAATACGACTTTTAAGTAGAAATGTGAAGGTTTAAAAGCGTGTATATAGGTATATGTACTTATAATATCTAGACACGCGGCAGCGTGTCAAGCCAAGTTCAAGCCGAGAAAAAGAAAATGGCGACGACGCAGCAGCCGTGTGTTATATAACACGAACCATTTGGAGCCACTTTTAACCCCTTAATAACTCAAAATCTATCTAGCATAAACACGTGAAATTTGGTTTATTTATTAAAACCCCTTAGATTAACTAGAGCTCCAAATTTCATAAATATAACTGAAACGGTTCGTTATTTTTATCACTGACTGGCATCGAATTTTTGGAAAAAAATATTTTTTTTCCCGGGCATATGATATAGTACTGTTGGAAAGAGGCGATATTTGTCGGGAGAAAACTCGTATTTCATTTTTTTAAACGAAACATTGGAAGTTTATTAAAAGTTTAAAAAAGCACAAAAAATGACGTGTAGCCCCCCCCCCCCTGCTTGTGGCTCAGGTTTATAGCTAAAAATTTTGAACAAGTTTAAAAAAACGCGCATTCTTGTGTATTTCTTTACTTTGGAACATTTGGGTTTCCAACTTTAAAATCAAACCCTCGGGGCGCCGAAAGCTCGAAAGTTTCAAAAAAATATTTTTTTTTTTCGGTCGTGTGATATATCAATGGAAAGATCGCGCTATTAGTCAAACATTGTGTTTCATGTGCTGAGGATTCCGTATGTATTGTATGAAAAACAAAATATAATTGAAAGAATGCGATCCATTATTTAATAATAAAATGTAACACAAATTTCTGTAAATGTCCTATAATCAAGATATTGAATAAAATAAAACGAAATAAAATACAATTCTAAATTTATTATTTTTTATTAAAATACATAGTAAAAAGTCTAGACTAAAAAATAAAAAAAAAATAAAAAAAATCTTTTTAAAAATAGACTTTTATTTATGCACTAAAAAGTACAACTGTATTAGTGTGCCACTACTAGATACGCATCTTAACATTAAAATCTGAAACTAGAAAATACTATTCTGAAAAATAAAAGCGGGGGCCGCAGATTAATAATTAAATATTTAATACATCCTAAGCCAAAACTACAATCACTATTTAATGTTGTTCCATTGTTGCGCATCACAATACCACACACACCGAATATTTTTGTAACTGCGTCCCCCGCCATTTTATTATTCAGAATAGTATTTTGTAGTTTCAGATTTTAATGTTAAGATTATCTGGTAGTCGCACACTAATAAAGTTTTATTTTGTGCTTCTTTTTAGTGCATAAATAAAAGCCTATTTAAAAAAAAAAAACTTTTCATTTTGTATCTTTGTCAATCTTAGTGTCGCAGTTTATTATACTTACCCCCTTTTAATCGTTTCGGAAACAGTCGACTTTTAAGACTTTTAATCAATATCGAGTATTTCATCTTATTTCGTTAATAAACAATTTATTAATTGACCGGGGTGCATTGTGTTAAACATCGTTCGAAAACATTTTGGTCCTCCGGAACTTTAAATTAATTAATATCGTAAAACACCGCCAAGGGGCTTATTTATTCGGGATCTTGCATCAGCGTGTTCCTGTGTCACCGCCGACAAACAGTGATACGTACTATTTTATAAACGTTGTTGTTTGTCGTATATACGTATAAATTAGAACAAAAAAGAAAACGGTACAGCGTAAACGCAGGAAAATAATTAAATTTTACAGATCACTTTTTGATATAGATTGCGGATACAGATCATGACGGTGCCCTGTCAATATATTTATGCCAATATTATGCATGTTAGGAAAAATTTGGACACATTTCCAATTAATGCCTCAAAATATAGTCTTAATCTTAGGAATAAACAGAAGTTAGTTCTACTCATTTCTGGATTGTCAAAAACTCATAAATTGTTGTAAGGTTTTGTGTGCGTCTTTATAATAAAATTCCAATCGAGATACTTGACCTACCGGAAAATAAATTTAAAATAAATAAATTTCAGGATTATCTATAGAACTTGGCACCCTAATTAGATCAAAATTCTTTTATCGGCGAAGTCGATAACCACGCGCATTCTTAATATTGTGAACTTGGCTTCTATTTTTACATTTATGTTTTTGATAGGATATTAATTATTGAGACGGATTCGGCATTTCTTACAGCCTTTGTCAACGCTGTCCGAGCTAGAAAATAATATTTTTGGCAATAATCATTAACTTCTCGGCGGTCTTGGCAGCGGGCAAAAGCGGCATGGCTGTCAAAGACGCTTTCTCGGCTAAAAAAATCGAAGGATCCCGGCACAGATGTTCTGACCGCTGCGCGCCGGGATATTGAACTGGTTTCTATGCGGGTGGCCGAAAAGCGGAGAAAGAGCCTTTGCTGGCGGTATAGGCGTTTGAAATGCGTACCGAGCTATGTTGAGCCGGCAGAAGTTTTTTGACAAAAAACCCGAAAAGGAATACCGGCAGGGTAATCGCCGCTAAATAAAAATTAACGACCAACTTTCTAAATAGATCTTTCGGCGGTGTTTTGTATAATAAATATTTTTGTGTAAAATTAGTTGTTTTAGCGAAAGGCAAGAGGACATCGAGCGATCCTCGCCAGACACATTTTAGTCGCTCGCAAGAGTCTTAGGCTGAACGTCGTCGAGGCTCCTTTGCCTCAAGCAACTCGTCGCGTTGTCGTTTTGAAAATCGTACGTGCTCTGCCGTACGCGTTTCTCGTAGAAAATTTTTCAATGTGTTAATTTGTTCACAAGTATACTTCTCGGGTGAACGCCTAAATCATCCTGTTAACAATTTTATTATAATTTCTTTTAATCCTAGCGAAAATATACGCGTTTAAAGTCGAAATCTTTCTTATTGGACACGGGGCGGGTCCCGGTGACATCTCCGCCGCGGAGACTTTCTTTTTTCGTTAAACCTTAGGAAGGCCTAAAGCTCTACGAATTGAGTTTCCAGTAATGACACACCGGGGTTAAGTGTTTTTGCGCCCGAAATCTTTCTTTTATTTGTTTTTATATTTTTTTATTTTATCATCGCGGAAGCTGATCAGTCACAAATGACTACCGGAACAGGGACTTGTGAAGAGAGTGAATTCTTTACAAATGGCGCCCGAACAGGGACTTGTGAAGAGAGTGAATTCTTTACAATATTAAGGAGAAGCTCTTTTGCTTGCGCTGGCAAATACTTAACCATGTATGGATGAACAGAGTTGAGACCAGATGCACTGTTGCGAGTATGAAATTTGAGTTGAAAGTTTAATTCAGCCATGGAATAAGTTATAAAATTCTCATTTTATGAGTAAATTTCATCATTTATTTTAAAATTTAGAAAGTTCACAATAATTTTTATCAAAATTTTACCTGTTGATTGACAAGTTATACAAGAAACGTATTTTAATAGAAAATATATGGATTTTGGAGTTGAACGAAGTAGTTTATACATTATAAATATCATTTTTTATTTTTTGATTTCACATGTAATCGGCCGGGCCCAATTAATGATTGGGGATTTGTATATATTTTTTAGTAAAATTTGTTCCCCAAAAAGACAATTTTATCTAACAAATATTTTAAAAATTAACGGAGAACTGACTTTTTAAAAATTTGTATCGATCCTTTTCGTTCGTTATTCTTGAAAAGAAGTAATTAATTGACCAAAAATAGTGCATTTAAAGTAATATTTAATGAAAGCTAATGTAAACTGCTTAAAATGATTTCTCTGAAAATAATGAAAATCCTGATCTCAAATGTTAAAACTTTTTTTGTTTTGGTGATGAGGGGTGTCAGCAGTAGACGTTTCCCAAAGCCAATAATTAGAAACGATTGAAGTTATATAGAGGAAAAGTTGTGAAATAGTAAAAGCGGAAGAAGCTAACGAATGAAAAATTGAAGCAAAAAAAGTGAAAAAGAATAGGAGCGGGAGGCAAAGACTCAGAAGGTAAATGAGAGAATAAGTTCTTAAGATTGACAAAAAAATTTTTCCAATAAAATTCATATGCTAGATCGATTTTGCTTTTTTCAAATTAGTAGTTTTTCATAATTATTAAAATTAATTTCCATTTTTTGTCATGTAAAAATTAATTATAAAGCACATGGTTTTTTCTTGAAAGAAAAAAAAATATGTCATAATGGGAAATTATTGCCGCAATTGACTAATTTCTTCCGAAAGGTTTTATTGAAATAACCCATTAAATGAATACATATAATCATCATTTCAAGTCTTTGTGAGAGGAAATAATTTTTCAAGCGATATATGAATGAAAAAAAATCATTGAAAACTACTGATTTATTTTCTAAGCACTCCTAACGGCTTTCCTAGGACAACTTCTGCATATATGTTAAACAGATATGGCGACAAAGGGCAGCTTTGTCGTACTCATTTATATAATCCTGTTGGTTCTGACATATCCGTATCTATTCTAATAATTGCTGTCTGTATATCACGTTTCTGTTCAAACAATCAGATTAGCCAAATTAACACGGGAAGAAAAACAAAACATACTGTGACAAAAGATGATTTCAAAGAATCTCCGTAAATGCATTGTGAAAAGTTATGTTTGATCGGTAGCACTGTATTGTGTGGAAACGTGGACCTTGAACAAAAGAAATATACAATAAGCTTTCGAGATATGTTGCTGCAGGAAAATGGAGCGAATAAGCTGGACCGAAAAAGTCACAAATGGAGAAGTACTGAACAGAGTCCAGGAAGAAAGGTCGTTACTTAATCAAGTAAAGAAGCGGCGGTTAGCTAGAATGGGGCATGTCCTCCGACACGACGGATTACTACAAGATCTAATAAAAGGAAAAATCAAGAAGAAAAGAGGAAAAGGAAGACCGAGAAGAACATTTGTAGACATGTTAATAAAGGATCATAGCTAAGTAGATACTCGGAAGTGAAAAAATTAGCTGGACCGGAAGGTACTTATCATGGAATAAAACCAGTCCTAGGACTGTAATAACAATGATGATGGTGATTCCATAAGCCGGTAATCGTAGTAGAGCATTTTCGCAGACATTTCTTTTACTGCTCCCACCAGCTGATGTTCTTACTAATCTGAACTTTTTTAGGAATTATAATATCTAAACATTTCTTTTGCTGATTGCTTATTTTTTTGATTATTGTACTTTTTGCTTCCCCCCATACCGATATTCCATATAGGATTCTACATATAGTACTGTAGAATCAAAGTAAATGGGAAGACCGCTATATGTTATTGATTGAGTTAATCTACATAACACTGGTAACGTTTGCCTAATTCTATTAGATAGCTTATCCCAAGTTAGTATTTTATCAATGATTAAGACCAGGTATTTAAATTCCTCCGTTGTTACTAACGGAGTACATCCACAAGCCCCGGTTGGAGACAAGCAGTTGTGTAAGCAGTTGCTATTATTCGTAATAATAGATGGTTTGTATATTCTATATCCGCTAGACGTGCTGATATGCAAAACCTTCGATTTTTTCATATCAATCGCTAGCTGTTCATCATGCGCCCATCTACACATAATATCTACATCTTCTTGCAAAAGTTTCTCGGCTGTATGAACATTACGATGTTCGATTACTAGATTATCCGCGTAAGCATATACCGTAGAATTTTTAACATACTTATGAAGGGAGTTGGTGTATAAATCAGAAAACGCAGCGGAGCTAAAGGAGGTTATGTATAAATCAGCGAAGTTGAAGGAGATTATTCATAAAAATTGCATAGAATTTCGATTAAGATAGGGGTTTTCTGAGGAATAAAACGTCAACTATTAAAAATAGATGAAGAGGAGTGAATAGATTTGGGAAGAAAAAACCTTTGGCAAACAATCGGTAACCTAAGTAAAATCTGCGAAACAGGGGTCCAGGCATCAGAATAAAAGCGAAAAGGGAATTTTAGATTACATACGATTTAAAGAGAAGAGATATCGAACTAAAATCATAGATAAGAACTACCAAATTCGGAAAATATGAGGATCAGCTGTTATCATTTAATTGGCGATAAGGATGTACCGTCTTGTATGTGCTTGTATACTAGTATTCCTTTATTTCAGACATCCAATGTTACAAACACGGTGATAGTTATATATCAAAAATAGAAGTTTTGTGAAAGAAACTGTGTCGCTGTTTTCTTCTAAACAAAATCGTAACGGAAAAAAATGCTGAACGATCTGAAAATATCAAAAACAAATAGAGCATATTATTAATATACCGTTGAAAAAAAAAAAACATAAAGAACATATCTTTTTATTGAAAATTAATGTTGGCCAATTATTTTCGCTTCATTTTAACCGCTATGTACATTTTTTACTATAGTAATTATATATTCCGAGAGAAAGGAACTGGCCCTAATATTCTCATTTGTGTCGTTGGGCTAAGTACCATTATGGAAAGCATAACTTCACAATCCATGATACCTTATCAAGGGCATGGAACTTACTTTACTTTTAATTATATATTAACTGACTTTTTCAAACCCGATCATTAAATTATGAGAATACGCAGACGCTTAAGTATGAATAAACACTAGAAAACAGAAATACAATAAATTCACAAATTAATTTAAAAATAACTTAATCAGGTTAAAATTATTAATATCGACCATATCTGTTCTTGTTATATATATGTAACTCGACCATTTTGGCCCCGCAACGGGCTGTGCCCCTTGGCCCCTCTTGCTTACATTTCTGTCTCTTTCTCTTCTATACTTTGTATAAAATGATCAAAATTTACAACGTAATTCTAAATCGGTCCATACGAATATAAGCAACGCGCGAACAGACAAAAAATAAAATAAACGGAATGAACGTGTAACCTCCTTCTTTTAGGAAGTCGGTAAAAATTAAAATATAATAAATGTTACATAAAATTAGGACATTTTTTGGGAAAATCTTTGGGGGGAATTTTTCGTTACATAAAATTGGTACGTTTTTTCTAATGGAGGCCGGCCTAAGAATTACATCGCAATTAATATATATATCGAAATGTTATAAGCAGAAATATACCATATATTTATTAACAAAATAAATGTAATTAACCAATGTATTTCGTGTAATAGTAACAAGCTGCGTATTTATAATGTACAATAACAATTCAAACATAGGCAAATGATGATTAGAAAAATAGAAAAAGTCGGTAACTAAAAATGATAAAAAGTCACAATAATCGTAATAAAAACACAAATTAAAATTATTATACAAACGTTGAAGCTGATATAAATATGTAATTAAATTTTAAAATGTTTCAAAATTCGGAATATGGAAAAGTATAAGAACATTAACCAAGAAATACGCAGAAAATTGTCTATTCAACCTTCCCTTCCACGTTTTCCATGGTTTATTAACTTTCCTTCTATGCGCCGTTCTAATCTCTCTGCGATTTGCCGCTTGCGTTTTATGGTTTGCTTCCTTCCTCATTGTTCCGTTATTCTCTCGTGCCTTCTCCTTATTGTCCATTGCACCCTCCCGGCGATCAATGTATTTCTGATCCCGATCATATAATGTTCAGTTGTTCGTCGCTTTCAACTGAACAGGCTTCTTTTTATTCCTTCCTCTTACAAAACGGTATTCCCGCTCCATACTGTGCTTCATTCATTCTCTCCCTTCCTTCTCCTTCGGTTATTCTAGCTCTCGATTCTTTTCTGTCAGCTATCTCTGATCGTGTAAGGATCTGAGTCTCTCTTTTCTCTCTATTCCACTGTTCTTGGGGCAATGTCCATGTCGACGAACCCATTAAAAAAAAAAAAAAAAAAAAAAAAAAATACGCAGAAAATACGGGAGGCCAAGAGAATCTGGTACCATCGAAAATTGAAAAGTTAAATAGAAAAAATGATACATTCGATATGTGCAAAGCAATAAAGGAAATGATTGGACCATACAAGAATGAATCAAGTAAATTGACAGATAAACAGGATAAGATAGTAATTAATAAAGAAGAGAGATTAAAAATATGGAAACAATATATATTGAAAATCTATTCCACGACATGAGGCAGGGTAGAGAAGATTACCAGGGAACAACAGGACAACCAGTCCTAATCGAAGAGGTAGAACAAGCCTTAATAATGGCGAAAAGGCAGCGGGACCGGATCAAATACCAGCTGAAGTTATAAAAATTTTGCAGAAAAAAGCTAAAGATTCTTTTCGCTACAATTGTTCAATAATATATATATATATGATGCGGGGAAGATAACGGATGATTGGACGAAGTCAACATTCATGATATTGCCTAAAAAGCCTAAAAAAATGTAAGGATTATTGAAGCATCAGTTTGATGAATCACTTACTAAAAGTGTTCCTTCGAATTATATACTCGAGAATGTACAAGAAAATAGAAGAGCAGTAACTAGCTGATACTCAATTTGGATTCAGGAAAAATTTAGGTACCAGAGACGCCGCCCTATTCAGTGTTAGGAAGCTAATTTAACGATGCAGAGATGTTGCACGTACAGTCTTTATATGTTTTGTCGACTTTCAAAAAGCAGTCGACAATGTAAAGAATAATAAACTCTATAATGGGTATCTTAAAAAGAACAGGCATTGACGACTAAGATATACGGCTGATAAAAAGTTTATATTAGTGACAAACAGCAAGTATTAGGATTGAACAGCAAACGCAGAGGAAATAGCAATACGCAAAGGGATAAGACAAGATTATATTTTGTCCCCGCTGCTATTTAATATGTATTCTGAAAAAATCTTTGAAGAAGTTTAGAAGAAACTTAATAGCAGCGGCATTAAAGTAAATGGGAAAATAGTAAATAATTTTAGACATGCGGATGACATAGTTTTAATAGCGAATAATCCTTATCGCTAAAATACATCACATATATGGATTACACCTGAACATCTCTAAAACGAATTACATGGTGGTAAGTAGGAAAAGTGGAAATTTAGTAACACCACTTACACAATTCAAGGGGAAAAAATCGAAAAGACGCCGAATATTTAGGTAGTAATTTAAACGATCAATGGGACATCATGAGTGAAGAAATAAACAAATTGGAAAAGCTAGAAATGCATTTTTTAAATTATAAACAATACTGTGCAGCAAGAATATAAGTGCTGAATTAAAAATTAGGCTGGTAAAGTGTTATATATTTTCGGTGTATGGTGCTGAAAGCTGGACATTAACGAAGGTAACAGAACGAAAATTTGATGCATTCGAGATGTGGATATATCGAAAGATACTTAAAATAAAATGGACGGACAAAATACGAAACTCCGAAGTGTTAAATCGATTAAATAAGTCTAAAGAAATAATAAAAAAAAATTAAACGCAAAAAATTAAAATACTTCGGACACATCCATCCAAGGAAATATAGTATACTCCAACTTCTGATACAAGGGGAAAGATCGCTGGGAAAAGACCACTGGGAAGAAGAAGAATAACGTGAATAGAAAATTTGACCCAGTGGTATCAGGTGTGTCCACCATTGAACTGTTCCGGAATGTACTAGACAGACGAAAGGTTGCTCAAATGTTCGCGCCAACGTTCGATAACGGACGAATGCGAGATGTAAAAATATTACAGTTTAATTCTAAATAATCGGTCATCTGTCGGCATATTATGATTAACACTATTGTCTCTATATTAATTGATGTAGTACATTTCAGCGTGATTTAGTAAATCAGCATTATTCATATATATTTACTAATATCTATATCTCGATAAATATATTTTAAGTTATTTATATGTAGGTGCAATCATATGTTCAGCCACTGATGATTTATTTATACAATCATGTTTTATCATAGTAAGATGCTCACTGTAATGTATTGTGAATGTGCGACGTGTTTGACCAACGTTCTAAGATGAACGAGTTATTTTATACAAATCAGACTTTGTATTACTTGAACAAATTAACCGATACACCTCTTTCATGAATATAATAATATCGATAATAACAACTACTGTAGGAAATTATTAGACAAATTAAATTAAAAATAGTATCATAAAAATAAAACCCATAAAAAAAAAACCACATGTAAATAATGATAATATTAAAAAGTAGCTTTGACTTTTATAAATCCATATATTTAGAATATTACTAAATAATAACTGTAACATTTCTTATAAAGCTAATAACACATTATATATGAAATTGGTAAATGTTAACACATTTATAATAAATAATAATATTTATACAAAGTCACTTGTTCATCTTGCAATAGAATCTATGTTGTTCAAACGCGATGCACTTTGACACAATACTAATGAACATCTTGCTGTGATCAAACACGGTTATATGAATAAATCATCAGTGCCCGAACGAATTATTATTATTATTATTATTATTATTATTGTTATTGTTACTCTTAAACATAAAACAACTTTCAATATTTACCAACATATGTGACTATTGTATGAAATGTGTTAATAATACGAATTTACCAAATCATGTCGAAATGTAGACTAGATAATAATCATTCGAAATAATATCAGGCACTACCAAGGTGTCTCGATTCAGCAGCATAATATGCAGGTCACCACCGTAACAGTGTTTCGCAATAGCTGTGAGCTAAACTTAGCTGCCGCCTACTTTCCACCAAGTAGTAAACCCGATCTCAAGATTGCAACAGAAGATTGTATTCAATTGTTTCAACAACTTGGTAATCGATTTATCATAGGCGGAGACTTTAACGCAAAACATAGGTCTTGGGGGTCAAGAAAAGACTTAACGCGAGGAAGAAACTTGCTAAGGGCGATCAATACCATAGGTTGTATCAGCTGTTCTGGTGGAAGTCCTACTTACTGGCCTACTAATCCTGATTGTAACCCTGATTTACTAGACTTCTACATTTGCAAAGACATCGCGCATCAAATTACTTGGAAGTAACGAACCATACTGATTGATCCTCAGATTACATCCCACTATGGCTTACTCTGAGTGATACTGTGATTCGGAAGCAACCAAGAGCTACACTTACAAATAAGAAAACTGATTGGGATTGTTTCCGGAACAATCTTGATAAAAACATTGATCTTAAAGTAAGTCTGAAAATAGCTTTGGAATTGGAAACACAGAGTCAACAGTTCATAAAGGCTATTAGCGAAGCGGCTGCTGACGCTACTCCCTCAATTAAGAACTGTATATTCCAAAGACTGTGCTATCCTGCTGTAATTAGACAACTGGTCAAGGATAGACGTACTGCCCGGCGAATCTGGCACAACTCTCATGATCCAGCTGATAAAAATGTGTTTGATCGGCTTAGTAATAAACTTAATAGGATGATCAAAGACATTAAGCACACGAGTATAGAAGACTACATGGAAAATCTTAGGGTGGAAGCTGACAAAGATCACTCGTTATGGAAAGCGACACATCGACTGCAGAGACCAGTAGAACGTATTCTCCACTTAAGGATGAGTCTGGAAACTGGTTAAGAAAAGAAGATGAGAAAGCTGAACTCTTCGCCAGGCATCTTTCGGGAACATTTAAGCCACATGAACTTTCATCGAACATCATACCAAGAATACTACTGTTACCAGAGGAACAGTTTAAGTTATTCTCGCCTTACGAGGTCGCAGTAGAAATCGATACGAAGATAAATCATAAGAAATCACCTGGAATTGATGGCATGTCACGTAAAGGAATAGTACTGTTAACATATTTGTTCAATGCCTGCCTTCGTCTTAAGTACATACCGAAAAGTTTCAAGATAGCTCAAATAATTATGCTAAAGAAGTTTAATAAGCCGGAAGAGAAAGTGGAATCATACAGGCCTATCTCTTTGCTGTCTATCATTTCGAAATTGTTTGAAAAACTATTCTTGAAGAGACTTCACCCATTTGCAGAGGCTGTATTACCAAATGAACAATTTGGTTTCCGATGTAAACACTCTACAATTCAACAAGTACATCGAGTATGGGCAGTAATTAGCAATGCCTTAGAAGAAAAGAAACACTGCAGACGTAGCCCAAGCCTTCGATCGAGTGTGGCACGAAGGGCTAATGTTCAAGCTTAGCACTTACTTGCCAGGTAATTCTGTAGAGCTGCTGCGATCATATACCTATCAGATAGAATGTTTCGCGTTTTTCACGAGAAGGAAAAATCAAACTTCTACGGGATACGTGCGGGTGTGCCTCAGGGTAGCGTACTCGGACCTCTACTCTACCTTTTGTTCACGTCCGATGTACCACAAATTGAAGGTACTACACTCGCCGTGTATGCAGATGATACGGCAATTCTGGCGGTCGGCAACACACAAATTGAAGCGAACCTCATCTTGCAATGTGCACTAGACAAGACAGTTATGTGGATGAAGAACTGGAAAATCAAACTTAACGAAACGAAATCAGTTCACGTTATGTATGACTTGCGTCCAATAAATATGAATCTCGGTGTCTACATCAACAGTAAGCAAGTGCCAATATCTGCATCAGCTAAACATTTAGGAATGTACCTAGATGCAAAATTAACCTGGCAGACACATATTAAAGCTAAGCGTGACCAGATTAACGCCAGAATTCGTCAGCTGTACTGGTTATTATGACGACATTCAAAGCTGAGTCTATACCACAAGAGGCTCATTTATCTAACCATCATTAAGGCTATTTGGACATATGGTTTGCAGTTGTGGGGATGTTCTGCACCATCCAACCGTGCCATCATGCAAAAGTCGCAGAATAAAATCATACGGCTGATAACTGGAGCGAGATGGTTTCAGCGCAACGACGATTTGCATCGAGACTTGCAGCTGAAAAAGTGGATGACGTCATTCGTTAATCTGCACTTATGCATGAACTTGCAAGTCCATGGAAATACAGAAACACAGCAGTTGCTCAATACGGCACTGCTAAAACGTAGGCTTAAGCGTTTAAAGCCATCATGTGACTTTTATTAAGAACTTAAATAATTTGATAGAGCGTACCAGTGGGCAACGTCTCTTCAACGAGTAATTTGTGTAAAAAAAACACTTATCCTTATTACTTATTTTATCTTATTCTTCAGATTGCAATATAATTTAATTAAAAAAAAACAAAAAAAAAACGTATACTAGATCAATTAATATCAATGATATACCAAAAAATAACTCATTACTTAAAATTTTCAATATTTTTATATCCGGCATTATATCATTTAATTATTTATTTGTTATTAGTTTCAATGCTAGCGTTATAATTTTAATTTACGTTTTTATGACTTTATCATCATTTTTAGTTGTCGACTTTTTTTATTTTTCTACTCCTCATCATTTGCGTTTGAATTGTTGTTGTATACCATTAGTACGCGGTTCGTTATTACAGGAAATGCTCCGGTTAATTCGATTTTTACTTCGTTGATATCCAGCATACTTCAAATGTAATATTTCAATACATAACTTAATAACAATCTAGTTCTAAGTAACAGTGCATTATTTTAAATTAATAATAATTAACTTCCACGAGTAATTATAGCGATGTAATTACAGTAAGTTTCATTAAATATAAGCGGTGATTTTGTTTACAAATTTTGATAACACCCTTAACGTTGTTTGTAATAATCACGATTACTGAGTGATTCGTGACGCTTTTTTTTTTATTATTTTTTTTGTAAATTGAAAATTTTGTGAAGTTGTATTTTTGCTTTTTGGTGTTTTTGCTTACTCGCACTTGATTCAGAAAATAGCATTTTCTAATATTAACGTTAACTTAGCACATGTGTTTACAGGGCCGTGTGCAGAATTATGAAAACGGGGGTTGAAAATTTTTTTCGCATGTTTATTTTATAAATAACAATATACATTTTTTTACTAATATTCGTCCTATCTATATTTTTCATCATTTCGATTTATATATTAATAATTTACATAAATGAATTACCCCGTATAAACACATTAATAAAAATTACATACGTTGTTAATTATAATAAAAAATTTTGCATAACATATTAACGTGAAAACATAGAGCAGATTTTTTTTTTTGTTTTTTTTTTTTTTTTTTGACGTAAGAACACCCCCAAAAATATCATCAATATTTATTTTAAATTATTGATTTTTTTCAGATTCTTGTGTATTTATAATAACTATTTCAGTTCTAATGGAAGAAGGGGTTTAACCGCCAACCCCCCAGAGGCCCCCGTGGACGTGACCTTGCATATTTAGTAAAGAAAAACAACAAAAAGAGACGCGTTTGGAGGAAACAAGAAACAAAAAGAAAGGAAACATACAATTTTTTTCTTCTAGTCGAACGTTATTGTAACGATTCCGAAACGTATGATGTACAATTATATCAAAAATCATATAAACTTTATACAAACACACAAACCGCCAAGAAAACGTGCCTGCTAAATTACAGATAAAACGTGCACATGCAGTTCAGTGAAGGAATTCGTTTGGTCTACATAAAGTATTCGATAAATTAAGAAAACTCGTTTGCGCGCAATTAATTGCTCCCTTATTTATATCTGGGCCGAAGAATGCGATTACGGTGACAATTCGATTAGCCGTAATTTTATTAATTTCATTTTGTTCCATTGTAAACGATACAGTTGTAAAAGTTGTAAATGTCAACTTCTTTTTGAAACTTCCCGTAGAGCTAAAATAATGTCATTCACTCGGACGAAAAATGTCATAACTGTAAAATGTATTTCAAGAAAAGCAGAATAAACTTTTCTTGTTCTTAATTTCCTTCATCTTACTTACAAAAATCGATCAATAATAGTATACCGTATGTTTTTCGATACTCGAAAATAAATATAAATTTTACGGCTTAGTGTAGCCGTCACATAGCCCGGGGGGGGGGGGGGGGGGGGTCAGTTTTACTGTTGTTTGAAAAATGAAAATTTTCTAGTAAATTTTAGGATAATGATGATTTTTAAATATATCAGATAGATAGACGGCATGGTTGAAAATATTTAAAAGTTAGAGACGGAGAAATGAGAACTTTACAGTTGTAACACTTTTCCATTTTAACACGGAAAACCTACAACTTCTGTTTGGATATCACATGTACTGATAAGAAAGGTGAACTTAGCAAGCGCTGCAGATGAATAAAGTTATCGAAATAAACAATACGTCTAATCGAAAAGCATGCGAAAATATAGTGTTTAGAGAATTAATTGAAAGTTTCGTTAATGGTGAAATGGTGAAAAGGTGAAAGTACATAAAATAATTGAACGAGAATTATGTGGGTCGGTAAAACTGCTACATTTTTTATAACAATCACTCTTTTTTTTTTTTTTTTTTTTTTTGTATTTTTTTGTGCCCGGAATAATTGTGGTTTATTTGGCCAGCGGAATAAGGTAAAAAATAAAAACAATAATAATGATTGAAGAAGGGATAAATAAGAGGAAGCTTAAATCAGAATATTGTTTTTGGAGAAGTAATAAGCATGAATCCCCGACTGCTCTGCCAAAACAGAGTAGCTGACGACGAATGCAATAATAAAAAGGAAAAAAAAACTGAGCCCCATCAGATCGTTAAAAAATTCCACTCTGTTTAAATTTTGTACGGTTAAACAACGAACGGCTACCGTATAGTCCGTCGCGATAGCCTACTGGCGTGAACTCTCTTGATTATTAAGATAGTAGTCATGAGTTCGATTCCCGGCCAAAAAAATGTAGACTGATTTACTGAAGGTTAATAATTTAATGATTAGTTAGTAGCCAGATAGTATTGAAAGCCAGGCGAAAAAAAAAAAAGAAACAAAAATAAAAATGTATAAAGGTTAACTCTGCATTTGCTAAAGCTTAAAGAAAGTCTGCGATGTCCAGAACGTAACTTACATGGTGACAATAGTGAAGAAAGAAGGGGGCGAGGGGGGAAATAAGTAGCCTATTAGGGGAAACTTTTTTCTATAAAACTGATTCAGCAGCCCTACTGATTCTTTTGATTTCATCAAGAAGGTCATGGGACGAAAGGAAATATCGCGCCATTAATATTAAAAGTGGCTGGAGAATATTTCTTTGCCCTTTGACTCTTCCGTTCTGCGCTCTCGTACCTCTTTAATTGATACGCAATTTTCGACTATGTGTGCTGCTGGGAAATTACTCGAGTTATGATTCGGTTTTTCCTCGCGGGCTTTGGGAATTAATAATTAAGTAAAATTTACACGATTAAAACAATACATATTTTATTATTTTATCTAAAAGTATCTCTACAAATACGGGTTAGCAGCAGCGGGGATATTATTTTTTAAACCGTTACGCGTACGTACATGAAATGCGACTTTAAGGGTAATTAGTTGGGAAAATTGTGTACATTCACCTTATCCAATTACGAAAGTTCCAGTATTTTAATATATTATTTACTAATTTACTGGTCGAGACGTGCATTCTGCATTGAAAGAGGTAATGCGAGGAGGACGGGGAAAAGAAAAGGAGAATTAAAAAGATACATTTAGGGAAATACCTTCAAGAGGGAAACAGTTATATTAACGGGGAACACACATTTGATAATTGAGTGTCATTCATTCTAAATTTTTTTGCCGTTAAGCCGATTAAGGGAAAATTCGACAAAAAAGGAAATGCGTTTACCTTTCCTCATTTTCCTAATATTTTTTCTAAAAATTAATCTTAATACAAATCATTTCACGAATTTCATAAATTCCGTAATTAATGTTTCAACATTAATTTACCTGATTATTACAATTTATTTCGTTGGCTTTAGTTTGAAAGTTCCCTCCTTTTACCTTGCCGTAATCACTTTGAATATCACGAACAAGATGGAGTACAAAAAAAGTCCGCTTCCGGAAGAGCAACGGAAATACAGAGAATGTAAAAAAAAAAACGGAAAGATTTTCTCCGACGGACAGATTCATTTACGAAATCAGCGACACCATTTGATATTTTTGGATTATTTGCAAAAGTGGTTTAAACCTGAAAGAGAACCTGTAGTAGTGCTGGTGGTCGGAAGTTTATCGAATTTATTTCACTTTAGACACGAAAATAACGATCCATTTTTACTACTCGTGATAGTACACCTACGCTTCATGTTCATTCGCGCAATACCGAATTCCGACAAAAACGCAAAATTACACTTCGTAATTTAATTAAGAAATCTAGGAAAGTAAAGGGGACCCGAGAGAAAGGAACTGACCCTCCAATATTTAGATCCATTAGAACTTTAAGTACATTATGAAAAGCTTAACTTCACAATATCCGTTATACTTTATCAAGGGGATATATGGGACTCGTTTTACTTTACTTAATTTAATTCAGTATTTATCTCTCGATTTCATTAATACAAGCCGTTTCTCCGCATGGATAACTTTATTTTTTAATATAACTGATTGACTTCATACTTCTTGGTAGAAAAGACGTTTTACTTCGATAAAGAATATACTCTCAACCATCATTCGTCAACAATGCACAATTTTTTAACATGAAAAACAAAATATACTTTTTTTTTAATGGACTCGGTGTCAACTCTGACTCAACTACATGGACTTAGATCACCTACTCAGATTCTGAGGCGATCGGAGATAAAAAGTATAACAGAAAGAAGGAGGGGAATAACGGCTAGAGAATACTACTTACATATTTCTTTTTGAAAAGGTGTGTTTTTTTGTTTGTTTTTTTTGATTTTTCCCACTTTCAGTTTAAGTAACCACACCTTAATTATGACAAATTTCTTGAATAATTTACGCTTCTCCCATAGTATTAAATATTTTTCAAGTGTGCTAGTGTAATGATAATAACGATTATTAATAATAAAAGTAACAGTAATCCGTGTATAATATCAATGGATCAGAAAGCTTTCACAGAAATAGATTAGCCAATTTCAACGACCGCATTCTGTTATTTAACTGTACGTGATTTTCCGGGTGTATTAGAAATTTTTAAACCGCGTCAGTGACAGTAAAATTTTCAGGTAAAAAAGTCTCACCTATTTATCGTATGTAAAAAAAAAATCGTTTTTGACGAATTTTACATTATACGCGACATTTGACGCTGAATGGGGTACTTTTAACGGGAAGCTTAGCCGAATTGCGCTATATTAATACGACTTATACGAACGACAATTTTCGCTAAGAATAGCAAAAATTGTGTAAATTTATATCGTTTCTTGGTCATGGACGTGTGTTACACTCTAAAAAAATAAATTCAATAATCGGCAGACTTACCCTTTCTGGTCGGTGGCGGTGTGAGCATCGACGGGTAACAGACCTGTACGGCGCGCGTCCGTATTATCAGACGAATCAGATTTCTGATAAGTGTCGGATTGCGGATCCAGCGAAAAAAAAATTACTTAACAGTCTACGAAGAAGTTTAACCATATCGGGGCAGACATAACGTTAGCTCTTATCTTATCAGCCGTCTAATCTAATCTCCTCGGCTCTTCAAACACGGTTGTGGTGATGTAGAGGAAATTCTTATCAGCAAGTATTCACCTATTTATAAATTTCTTCTTTTTTTTATAAATTACCGGTGGTTCGTACGTTTTAGCACATGGGCCTTATTGCAACATACATACATATACATTTACGGGGAACGCCGCTGATAACGGTAGCATTAGATTTTCGTCGTAGAGGAAAAATTGATTATAATCGAAATTCAGTGCAAGTCACAAATGCTGACATTTCCTTTATTCGGAAATAATAATTGGAAGCGGTAAACGGAGAGAGGGTAATTTTTGTCGAAATTCTTCCTTCGGTGGTAAGACCTGACGGAGATAAAAAAAAAAGTTAATTTATAAAGAGGCTAGACTTATTTTTATAGAGGAGAAATACATATATTCGCCGATAGCGGGAATGAACTCCGATTTAACCGGTTCTTTATAGAAATTCGCTGGCGACCGTGTTAAATAGATCATTCTGCAGGAACGGCACAGTCTCGCTCTGTCGAACGTACATATATATATCGAGAAAATGTAAGTTCACTAATTTGCTACTGTTTGATACTCTAAGCGCATTAAAAATAAGATATTTGCATCGTAATTTTTTCGAGACAGACAGACATTTTCACCTTCACGAATTTAACTCTAGCTTCGGTATCGATGATGGCTGAAATAATACATCTTGTAGCATCGTAATTGAATAGGATAGACGTATGTACATTCATGGACCGGTGTAAAAGTCTAAATCAGGTTGAATCTCGAAATTCTATTCGCGCGAATTAAATATTTTTTAAAAATTTGCTCTATTTCGGCCTCTCTTCAGTATACTTACTGCAGCAGAGTTTATACGGCAATTGGGTTAAATACATCTACTCTATTCGCCGTAAAGCACGGAATTTCGGGAAATTTACCGATTTCAAATGGTCCTGAAAGTTGCTTAATGCCTCTTCAAAATCTCTCCTTTAACACATTCTAAATAAGATCTCAATTGTCAAATTTCACGGAAAAGAGAGATGGTACTAAATTGGTACGGATCCCACGTGTAGGTACAAAGTAGTTGCAAAATCAGGAGAACGTGTACGAGAATTTTTCCCTTCGGCATAAGTATTAGCGCCGTATAAATCTAAACAACTCAATATTCTCAATAGTCTACATGTTTTTTTTTCTTTCCGTTGTACCAACAGCAGCCTGCCATAAACAATGGTGATTATGAAAAAAGAAGGAATTCGAGGAGAAAATTGGGGGAAAGTGGAGTGAATAACAAAAGGAAAATAGAAACGAATATATTACCCTGACCATTCCAACAAATTGCTCGATTCAGGTCCTTTAAAAAAAAGCGATTTTTTTTATCTTTTTTGTTCTTTTTCTCGCGGTACATAACGGTTGCGTGTAGAAAACAGTGCAAACCTGTAGCGAGACAGATACTCGTCACATGAGTAATAAAAATAAAAATTTGATAATATATATATATATATATAAAAAAATTAATAAAAAATAAATAAATAAATATATATATATATATATTAAATAATTAGTCTATGTCAATCACATGATCATCATTGTTTCCTCTGAGACAATGATGATTGAAAAATGTGGTTTGGAGTAGAAGATAGTTTTTGAGATGGTGATAGACGTTTGATGAAGAAGATAGTTGAATATGAATTGTGCTGAATTTAATTAATGTTTAATTTTTTGTAAAAATAATGAAAATTATGTGTAACTAAAACACATAAAGCGTGGTTGGATGTACCGAGGATGTTTTGATGGAATTTAAAATTTAATTAATGGCGAGCAGAGCAAAACACAATATATTAATATGATAAGGTAATCAAAAATTTTATAAATTAGAAGAATATATTTTCGGTTATTTTATTATATTTCTTTTATTTATTCACTTTTATGTTAGTTTAGATATATTGTTTTAATTAATCGTTCGGCAACTAATGTGTGCCGGATGTCAAATTATGTAATGTATATGCGTTACAAAAACATAAATAGGTAGCAGAGCGTGCTTACGATCGTTTAATTTCATTAAACATCCACGGACATGTATACGAAAAAAAATATATAAATTTTATTTAAATGTTAACATGTTTAAATAATTAATGATGTCAATATAATTCGATTGGATAATTTTTTTTTTTAAATTATCGATCTATACGAGACTTGATGCTGTGCATTTAATTTCTTTAAATTAATTTGTATATATTCGGTTTTTGGTTATTAATTACGCGGTGATGTATCATATTTTTTGTCTTCTATAAAAAAGATTTGATCATAATATGATGTAATGTGTTACATCTAACAATTTAAAACGCCTATATATTACGTTTTCTGGCGTTAATTGTTATTAATGCGACAATAACAAATATTTAAAAACGTTTTATGTTTTTTGTTGCTTTTATTAAGTTTTGATATTTATAAAATATCATTCGATCAATTTATTTTATAAAATTCTTTCGTTTTAGACGTAATTATATTTTATATTATAAAATGAAATTATAATATATTTTATATAAACGATAACATCTAAACAAACTTAATTCGTTGTAAAATAGTGTACTATATTAATCGAATATTTCAAGTTTTAAATACCTAAATTGAGTATATTTATTATTGATATGATATTGAAATTATTTCGACATTTGAAAATGTAAAATATACATTGATAATAAAAAGAACATCAATGTTAAACGGCATTTTATTTTTATTGATTTTAGCGTAAACACAACTATTAATTAGATCTTGCGTTATAAATTACACATGTAAAACCAATATACATATGTTCCGATAAAGATTACTTTAGTTCATTTCCTCCGTCTAGTTCAGTACACTAGTTGGTCCGTTTGGCTTACACTTTAGTTCGAAAAATAGTTTTTTTTATTTATTTATTGAAGAATGTTTAGTAACATCAGTTAATTTTTTAAATTAAAATTTTTTTTTATTAATTTGTACGACAACTTACATTAAATCATATGAAACTGAAAATACTCGCATAAAGGGAACTAACAGGATGAACTATAAGTTCTTTGTTTCTATTTGTGTTTATTGATAAACTTAAAAACAACTAAAGCGTCTAGCATATAAACTAGATATAGTTTGAATATTAATAGATTTGAGTCTAAACTATATTAAAACAATTGTAAATAAAATTATATTATCGGATGTATTCAAAAGAAATTTAAAATTATTTTTTTTTGTCAACAATGTTAGAATTAAAAATTAACACGTAGATTTTAAGAGTTCCTTTAAAAGTAACAGTAACTTTACGATAATACATGGGAAGTTTTATCGGAAGTTTTCTTTAAATTTTATTATGTTTTAATTTTGTTTCATTTTTTTTATATATAAATGATGTAAAAACGAAATGCACCAAAATAAAATTTAATATACTCTCCCTATATACATGCATGCATTATATATGTATATATATATATATATATATATATATATATGTCGTCGCGTTTGGCCTAGTGGCTAGAGCGCTTGACTTCCGATCCGGCGGTCTCGGGTTCGATACCGGGCGACGACAAAAATTATGCGGCGCTAGTTTCGTACACAGCAGTATAGACACATTTGGGCTGCAACTGTAGCGCGATAACAAGCGACTATAGTCAGTTCCGAATGTAGTCGCGCGAGTGCGCTAGCGTCGCATAGAAACACTTAGCCGGCGAACAATCGCATCAACGTGAGTAAAGGCCAGTCGTCTGGGTTCGCCTCGCCATTGGTACCTTTCTCACGTTGTCGGCAGCACGGAAGAAGCCAGGTTGCGCTCCTGCTTACGTGCTTATCTATTGCGCGGCTATCCTATCCTCTAATTCTCCTCCGAATTAGAAGGTAACTCATACTCGGAATTTCGAGTGAGCTAGATGATATATATATACATATGTGTGTATAGTTTTATTCTAAATGTTATAGTTTACCATAATTTGTGTTTTGCCTTGCCAGTCACGGGTAAATGTCCTATATTTTGAAAATTATCCATATGGTGAGGAGAAATCCCCTTATTTGAAGATTTTTATTTTTTATGTAATTTTTTTGTTATTTGAAATTTATCTTCCCTCGAATATCCAACATACATCCAACCACACTACTCAATAAAAAGTAATATTAAGTTTAGTTAGTGCATTACATTAAAGGTTTATCAATTATGGAAACACAGATAACCACAAGTAAAAAACCAAAGGAGTCAGATTCAAAAGATTTCGACGAGGGACGAAACGAAATGCAACAGTTAAAGGAGATGGTTCGAAACCTTACTGAGCAGGCTTTACGACTTACTATGATAATAATGGAACCGACAAAAGAAAAAATACCGAAGGATGAAGAAGTAGTAAAGAAAGAAGGATTATGTACAGCTGGAACCACCAGCCCCAGACAGAAAATGATCTTTTTTTTTTTTTAATTGGGCTCGTCAACCGAGGACCTTCACCCAGAAACAATTAACGGAAAACGAAAGTTATACAGTGAGGCGATCAGATATCGCTAATAAGAAGGAAACAATAGAGGGGATAATAAGTGAAAAAGGAAAAGACAGGATATAACGAGCACAAAAAGGAGCAGGAAGCCCCAGCCCAAGCAAGTGGGAATATAGAGCCGAGCGCTCCACCGAAAGAGCAGAGCACTCAAAGATCACGTGATCGGCGTCACAAACAACCGCATCATTTGAATGGAGAGGACAACATGGGGAAGAGGATAATAAGAAGAGAAAGCGTGAGGAAGGCAGCAAGGAATGGTTAAAGCGCAAACGCACAATGGAGACAACAACAGAACGAGGAAGTGAAGGAAACAGAAGGAACCAAGGATTTGAAGGAAGATTAGGCTGAACGGACAGATAAAAAGAGCGACAATTAGAAAAGGAGAAAGGGTACACATATCCGACCAAAATCTGAGATGGAAATATTTACACAAAGGCAGGAGATTAGAGGATGGGATTTTTTTGAAGAAGAATGTAGAAGAAGCAGCAACCCGAGCCAAAGAGTCAGCCATCTCATTACCTGAGATGCCAGAATGACCAGGAACTCACAGCAAGTCAATATGGATCCCATGGAGAGAAGAGAGAGTCCGAATGAGAGAACGTATGCGGAGAATAGAAAAATCACAGGAATGATTAGGAAGAGGAGAAGAGATGGCTTGAAGAGCACTCATGGAGTCGGATATGATCAGAAACTGGGAAGAAAGACGATTGGAGGAGATAAAAATAATATGGAACAGAAAGAAGGAAGACAGAAGGATTCAGAGAAGTTATAGTCTGGAAGAATAAAAGAAGCACCAACCCCATCAGGCCCCTTAGAACCATCAGTGAAAATGGTAACATGAGAAGGGAAGAGAGAATTGACAATACTGTGGAATTCCTGTTTAATTACAGCTGGAGGGAGAGATTTTGCGAGTGTAGGCGAAATATATACTCTGGGAGGATGGCAGAGATCGCTGAAGTTAAAGGAGAAATAAGGCAGACTATTAGAGAAAATTGTATACGGCCAAAATTAACTAAGACGGAGAGAAATAAGGGACAGGATAGGAATATTCCTAGGCACAAAGCGCCAATTCCGAGAAATTGAAAGGTAGGAAAAAATGAGAGAAGAAGATGAGAGAGAAAGACGTTTAGCGAGGAAGCGATAGCCCAAATAAGATCTGCGAATAGACAGGGGAGGAACATTCGATTCAGCAAGTAGTGCTGGAATAGGAGAGGATTTAAGAGCACCGAGACAGAGTCTAAGGCAAAACTTTTGGATCACATCAAGTTTAGAGAGACGGGATTTGGAAGCGCAGGCATAAATGAACGAACAGTAATCAAGCTTGGAGCGGACGATGGATTTATATAGAAGAATAAGAATGAAAGGGTCACCACCCCATTTAGTCGGAGACAGGGCCTTCAGCAGGTTCAACCGTTTAGTAGAGGAGGAGGAAAGTTATTTGATATGTTCGGAGAAAGTCATACCGAGAAAGATACCGAGATAACGGAAGCAATTAACACGAGCAAGAGCTGTGCTATTTAAGGATAAATTAACAGAAGCAGGGTTATAAGGGCGAAGGGTAAATACAACGCAGGAGGACTTAGAAGGAGAAATCGAAAGGTTAATTGAGGCAAGAACACTTTCAAGAAGATTGAGGGACGATTTGAGAGCATCATTAGCTGCGTCAATATCGTGGGAAGAGGAAAAAAGCAAAATATCATCGGCAAAGAATAAAGAGTGGGAATTTAAACGAAGGGAAGCGATACTAGCAGTATAAATGTTAAAAAGAGTAGGACTGAGGGAGGAACCTTGAGGAAGACCGCAGAAAACCTTTCTAGAAGTGTCAAATAATGGAGGAGAGAGGTGGATAGAACGATTGGACATGAGCTTAATAACAAGGGAAGTGAAATTCACTGGAATGTTAATTGCTGTCATTTTATCTTTTAAAGTTGGGAGATGAACATTGTCGAAAGCACAGGAAAAATCGATGAAGGAAGCCAGAATATAATGTTTTTGGATAAAGGACTTATATAAATGAGACACAAAAAGACTGATACAATTAGGAAGGCCGATACCAGGCTGAAAGCCGAACACATTGTTAGGAAGCACATTATGGTGTTCCAACCACCAGACAAGACGCTTGTTTAGCATACCCTCAAACAATTTTCTGATGCAGGATGCCAAGGAGATGGGGCGTAAGGAAGAACTTTTCTTCGGAATAGGGACAATGATGAAATTCAAAAGACAGTTTAATTGGAAAGGATCCGATTGTAGCAGCATTTACTTCCTCAGACTTGGGTGATATATCACATAATATTGCTGGACCTCAATGCGAAATGTCCAGTAAACCATGTTACATATATATCAGGAAATGCATCGAACAGGAACTGTGCATATCACCTGGTCCTGGAAAGAATATGTTTGAAAGCACTCCAATTATAGGCGAACAATTGGAAAATAAAGCAATGGAGCTTTGGAAATCGGACGATTCTGTAGAAGTGAAGAGTAAAGTTTTGTCTGTTGATCAGTTCATGCATATGCCTTCAACAAAAGCTGAATATGCCGATCCGGTGACTAAAAGAAATCGACTGTTCACGGTTGTCTTCTAGCAATGGATCATAGCCCTGCAGCAGGAACCACAGATGGGCCTCGCCCATTTTCTTTCAAGCAGAATGAAACAATGTATAATAATCCACTCTGGAACATGCTAACTAACGCCTTGTCTACACCATCAGTTGAACAAATATCTTGTCACAGAATCAAAACGATCTTATTGACAACTGGTGAGATCCCTGAGACAATGATGATCGAAAAATGTGGTTTGAAAGTAGAAGATAGTTTTTGAGATGGTGATAGACGTTTGATGAAGAAGATAGTTGAATATGAATTGTGCTGAATTTAATTAATGTTTAATTTTTTGTAAAAATAATGAAAATTATGTGTAACTAAAACACATAAAGCGTGGTTGGATGTACCGAGGATGTTTTTATGGAATTTAAAATTTAATTAACGGCGAGCAGAGCAAAACACAATATATTAATATGATAAGGTAATCATAAATTTTATAAATTAGAAGAATATATTTTCGGTTATTTTATTATATTTCTTTTATTTATTCACTTTTATGTTAGTTTAGATATATTGTTTTAATTAATCGTTCGGCAACCAATGTGTGCCGGATGTCAAATTATGTAATGTATATGCGTTCTAAAAACATAGATTGGTAGCAGAGCGTGGTTATAAAAAATTTAGAGCGCATATACATTACAAACCACTTAGGTAATTGGAAGTCCATCGCGACAACAGCCTGTTTCTTTTCAGTCGCCTGCTAGATCTGGCTAGAAGATGAACGGTGAACTTTCGGTATATAAATTGATTCCAGCTAAACTGAAGTTTCTCAAAGATCATTTGGTACTATTTCGTATAAACATCCCTCACGTATGGAGCTTTCAAGTCGGCATACAATGTTTCGTTCGATGTAAAATAAGGTGCAGATATCATGGTACGTAGAATTTTGGACTGCTGCTGCTGTATTCTAAGAAGGTTACTTCAACATGTTGTTCCATATAGCTTTATTCCATATTTCCTTATTGGAGCGATAACTCCGAAAAAAAAAAAGATATCTCTTTACGGCCAAGTCTAGAATTGATTTCCGTCCTAAGCAGTCTAGCCCAAATTATTATAGTACTTTCCACATGATCACGCCTACGTTGTAATGTGTACATTACATAGTTATAAAAAAAGAAAGCAAATAAGACATGTGAAAATTGTAAAATAAGAAATAAATAAAATAAAAAATTAATTATAACGCGTTGAGATGAGAGCCAGTTGCTGGCTGGGGGTTGTTGCTTCAAGAGTCATTCCGCCTTTAACGGACGCGCGCGGTTATCGATAGACAAAGTAACGGATCTTCTTCAGCGGTGAGAGGGGGATCGTTCGAAGGAAAAACGGAAAAGACAGAAAAAGCCGGAAGGAATGTATGGAGTACTGATTCACAGTCTTTAGCCAGTCTTCGTCAAATGTTGGTCAAGTCCTCATGCATCAACTATTCGTCAATTCGCGAAACAGGCCAACCTTTCTTACAACAGAATTAATCCGTTAATCGAAACAGTTTCGATCGAAGAAGGTCCTTACAACTCGATCGCCCTGAAATTTGCTTTTCCGTTGTGATTAATAACATTTTAATTAACCTTAAGGGATTTCACTGTCGATAATCGCGTCACCAAGTATCAGGAATCCAAACCGAACCACCAACGTAAGCCTGTCTGCCAACAAAGGATCAACGACCATCCAACAATCGCAACAGAGTAACACGTATAATTTTTATCCATTTTCGTTAATCGTCGTCGCTATTTGCGTATATACATATATATTTTTTTATAACTGTGTTTTCATCGGTCGGCCGTTTAAGCAAAAAGCGGGGTAGGCATTTAACCGAAATATATATTATTTAAAATAAAACATATTAATTTAATAATAATAAATTAAAATTCAAATAAATTAAATCCACCAGTGCCAAGGGATCTCGTGGTTGGCATCCCCGAGGACTATTAAAACAAGTAAATTACTTCAACGTTAATAGCTTATCCGTATACATTCCAAGGTAGCGCACGGAGTCTACTTGTGGAATTTGCGTGTTATCAAATGTTAGGTTTGAACAGCTTACTCGTTTGTTTTTGAATGAAATGTGTCGACATTTAGTTGGATTGAAGGATATGCGCTAGAAACATGTCCATTTCTCTAGTCGATTTAGGTGATTTTGAATAGCAGCGTTTGCATACCTAACATTCATATTAATGTAGATAGTAACGTCAAAGTAGAAATTGGCACGTCCGCGTTGTAGAGATGGAATACAGTAATGTAGTACCGACGATCTGATTGAATGTACTTCGGAAAATAAGTCATCTATTCTAATAACAAGATGGATTGCTGACCCGGTTTCTTTGACTATTTTTTTTTTTTTTATTTCTACGGGTATGTACAGATTTTGATAAGATTTTTTTGCTGCGTGATTGGTGGAATTATTACACGATATTCTACGAGATTAGAAACATTTTTAATGGATACGTCAATGTCATTGTGTTCTTTAGTTTGACCTTCAAGTCAATAATATTTTAAATTACACTTGAAAAGATATTCCAACGGTTGGTTTGATTTGTGAATCTCTGTTGATTGAGAACGATTTTAGGACCAACATCTAAGGTGGCAATCACTCTAGAATATGATCGGAAGACAGATCACAATGACTGTTCTGCACTCTCTGTTAAAACATGGTAACGGGTTTTGGACGAAAGATCCATTGCCTCAAGAGTTGAAAAGCATACTTAAAACGCTGAAAAGGAGAAAGGGTCGCTTCGAGTTGATTTAATAAACGCGGAACTATCGAACAGATTTCCGCGGAAGGCTGTAATGTTGCTGGCATTTATATGTAACGCGATATTTCGCTTACACGTTATTTTCCAGTACAATAGGAATTCGTGCAAACTATTATGATCGTGGAACCGGGCAAAAATCCACATGCCGTAACGTTTAATCGTCTCTCGTTTCCTTGTTGCTTGCTATGTCGAAGGTATTGAAGAAATTAATATTAAATATATTGCAGTCATATACACATAATTTGAGAACATTAGTTCGGTTTCATGAATCAGCTACACAGGGTGGTAAATGTAATTGGAAAAAGTTTGGAAACAAAAAAAGATATGTACAATTGCGTTTCTCAATGTCCAGCAGGCTTTTGATAAAGTTTGGTATAACGGTTTATTATATAAATTAAAAATGTTGTCATCAACTAGTTCATATGCCTCATTGAGTTTACATATGTATATCTTGCCAACCGATATTTCCAGATGCGCTATGAACGTACGTATTCAGAACTAGATCTAGTTTTAGCAGAAGTACCACCCCAGAGAAGTTCTAAAACGAACGCTATCATGTACGGCAGATTCTACCGTTACGAAAATGTACGGTTTTGCTGACGATATGGTATTACTTGCGTCACACAGTGACAATCTGCAGAAAAACTCTTACCTAGGCGAAAAGCAAGTTTAAAAAGTGGAAAATTCAAATCAACGAAAGTAAATCAGTAAACGTTCAATTCACAAAATAGAAAAGACACAACACCGACTGTATCAAGATAAATAACACGTTGTTTCATGTACTCCCCCCTAAGTTGCCGCCTGAATTTTTCTCGCTACATTTACACTACTGTCAGTGGCGGATCCACGGGGCGAGGGGGATAGAGGACATCCCGTCCAAAGAACCAAAGCCTCTATGAAAAAATTTGTTATAACAGAGAAACTTAATTTATGCTATACAAGATTTGTATAAATTTTACCTATGGATTTTAATAATTAATATTTAATACTGTTTTTTTAGTAAAACTATTAATATTTTATTTTAAACCCAACTCTCATCGAATTATTCGACTTGTTTATTTAAGAGACGGGCAATACTACTATTCGGCTTCCTTTTATTTAGAATAGACAATATAAACACATTCGACTACTTTCTTACTCAGAATGGACGACGTAATTCAGTTATGGGAAGATAATTTCCTGAAACTGGGGTGTAACGCTTTAGATAGTATTTCCGGTTGATATATAGTGCCTTGGAAAAATTTTCCGAATTTTCCTTTACTTAACCCTACCTGATTTCTTTAAAAAATATGTAATAATTTCTTATTCACTTTCTAGATATTATAACAAATTTCTATCATTCCCGAACATATCCGCATATATACAGCAACGCGGCTAAAGCGAGCTCCGTAAATTCTTCTTCACCGTCTGTTTCTGGTTATCGGTTTACATATATTGAACGCCTCTAAACGATTACTATTTCATTTCAGAGACGAAAAGTATGCGATTCTTCTTTTCTTTCAAGTGTACTCGTTCAACTCGTTTTCCCACAATGCTCTCGTTACTTCTGATTTGTTTCTGGCTATGTCCAGCAATACAGTCGGGAGTGTACATTCCCGGTAGGGCCACCCAAGGCGGTAAGGTTAGCAGGGTAGGGCATGAAGCTAAAACAGCGGCACCATTACTCTTTCAAGGCTGGTGAAGAATGACTTCATTTAAGGCTTGATTGGGATGCTCATAGGCGAAATTACATATTAATTCGTCCGAATGTGATACTGCGATCAGGCGGGCAATGGAAAACCACCCGACTATGTTTCCATGAGAGTGTTATGAAATAATCAAATTCACAAATGTTACGCCATGGGAACCGGTTGGCAACCGGCGGTAGGTTGATCCAGGGAAATCAGTGTTGAACGGGCTACTGGGCATGACGATGTCCAGGCATCTCGTGCGAAAGTGACTAATTAAAATTATTAACTGTTTTAAGCCTAACTGAGACATGAACGTTAGATCAAGACGACAAATGAACATAGATAACTGTGGCAGATGCGGCAGTTTCATAAATCACCACGTCCTCTCGAGAGTACAAGGAAGAAGAAGAATATCAAAGCTATCCAGATCGTAAATAGTAGCGACCCTTTTACTAGTACTAAAATAAAAGGTGCTGTATATTGAATACGATATCCACTTTACGCGTAACATGTTTGTGGTTCCGGCCACATCCCGAGTGTTGAATAGAGGTGGACCTAGCTACTACGGTAACCCTATATAGTTCGATGCTTGTAAATGTTCTAGCCCCTTAATTAGGATCAACGCTTTCCCAAATGCTTTTGAATTTTGGCTGACTTAAACAATCTGGCATAGATTCATAAAGTCTAGCACTAACTCGAGGTGGTCATCGCTCCTAATCCTACATAGTGAATTCTCAATTCCATCGAGGTTTCGGTTTGTACATACAGCATTACTTCACGACTATATTTTTGGAGAAGGTCCTTCCCTACCTTTCTACTCCCTTTATGGGTATGCGTACACTCACTAATTATCAGCATCTCTACTGAAATGGTGTCAGTTTCCAGCTCTGTAAGCTGCGATGTACCAGCGGTGTCGAATAGACTTGGTCCGAGCGATGTTAAATTTTTACAGTAGACTAAATCGGATGACTTCCAGTAATTCTAAGCGTCGTAAGAGCTCACGTAACTTCTTCTTCTTCTTCTTCTTCATAGTTGCTCAATCTATACGAATAGATTGGTGGACAACCATCTTTTAAAAGTTCCTGGATAGAGCCATTTTCTTCATAATTTCGTACCCGTCTGCTTTTATTTATTTTATACATTTCTGCCTCGGTCTTCCTCTTGGTCTTTTCCCTTCCATGGTTCCTTCTGTTATTTGTGTTAGGTATTCATTATTTCTGCATGTATATATCCAATCTATTTAAATCTCCCTTCTTTTGTTTTCTTAATGGACTTTTATTTTTTTAAACTCTATCTACACGTTCATCATTATCATTATTTCACCAAATAGCTGTCCGGTAATTTCCTGGCTCGGGCCAATTTTTTCACTTCAGCATAGCTTCTTTTCTTTAATATGCTTTCCATAAACTTAGTGTTGTAATGTACCCATTATACATGGAAAAAACAAAAAATATAAATAAAAATAATGAGAGGGTAAATGCGTGAGTGTGTGGGAACCGGTCGTTGGCTGATCATTCCAGAGAAGGGATGCGCGCGATGATTGGTAAGATGAAGAATGGTCGATTTGCGACGGGTAGGAGTTCCGGAAGAAAAAAGATCGGTAAATGTCGAAAAATTAGGGGAGAGATTCAGTTCCGTTTCTGCCAAGGTTGAAGTTAGTTCTCGAGTTTTCTTTTGTTCGAAAGAAAAAAGGTCAGTGAGACTGCGAGTCATTGAAAAAAATAGCGGCCCGAAGGAAAAAATACGAAAGAATGCGATCCAGTAAAGCCCGAGAACCAGATCAGTCGTCAAAGTTCGATTTAACGATTGTAAAAATCTGTTCGGTATCAATTTTAGCAACGCGTCTCCTCCTCGTCGTCATCAATGATCGTGACATCGGCCTACAAAAGAAGCACCTACTGTCCACGGAACAACCCAGCCAGAGTGATACGTACCACATTTTGTTTAATTTCATTTTATTATAATTATATATGTATATATATATATCTATTCGTTGTTTTTCTAGGTCAACCTGTCTCGAAAGATTCCTGTAAAAATTGGCCTAAATAAATACTAAATCCTTACCAAAAATTTTTTAAATAATTTTAATAACAAAAATAATTATAATTTTAATTTAAAAATAAAAATTTTGAATTCTGCTAAAATAAAATTAAATACTAAAATCTGAATTTTCCAAAACCGCGGTGGCATCCCTGAGGACAAAGTAAAACGCCATAATCGCTTTCAGTATGTACAGATATGTATATTTATATATGTGTGTATGTGCTTGTGCGCGCAAGTGTATATATGGGTGCCTAAACACAAAAAAAAAAACTACGGATTCGCGATGAAAATTCTAGTGGTAGTGACCACAGATGTTCAAAAAAAAAAAAAAAAATATATATGTATATATATGTGGGTTTGTAGTTTCGGTTTAGCTCAACATTTTTTGCAACTTTTCGAAAGATAAGTTGTTTTCGAGATACTATTGTTGACGGTGAAAGATTGATTTTGCACAACAACAGTCGGTGTAATGACGATACTCATTTCCGGTATGAGCACCTTTTGCTAAAGGAACTCGTTGATTAATTTTCTGATATCGCTGTTTTCGCAGCGAAACACCAGGCAGCCACAATTTAAAAGAATGCAGCTCGTTATCCAACCGAACAGGGCTGTAGTGCGATAATGTTTGACCACAATTTCATTGTTAGTCGAACTTTGAGCAGCAAATTTTCAGTCCTTAATCTCGCATTATTTCGGAAATACGTATTTTTTTTTTTGAACAAAAGAAAAAAGGGAAAAAGGGCAAAAAAGCACCGCTTGTCTGCTGAACGCTAATATATTACCGACTTCGTAACTGTCGAACCGATATCGAAAATAAGTTAGAAGTCACCGTGATATATAGAAGAGTATAAGTGGTGATTTTTATCTTGTTAAGACTGGGGGCTCTTTCTATTTCGAAGCGGACCTTACGTTTGATAACAATGTATCGCACCGGGCGCAGGGAAGAAAGATAAACAGCGGAATGTTTGCTAGGAAAATTGTATTCGAATGTAACGATTTACGAGCTGCAATTAGACTTTCTTCGAAAGAAGATAACGGATTCGGAACAGGCGTGCGGCGAGCGCGGTGTCGCGTGGCCTAGAATTAACGGGCATATAACGCATCTGGAATAGATGGGAAACAATGAGCATTGCGGAATGTGCATGCGATCGGCTGTGCTTACGGAAGATCATGTTATCGTTAAATGCATAGCCAGACGCCGGTCAACCTAAATAAGTGGACACCTTCTTTAGATGCACTCTATTTCCTGCTATTCTTATCCGAAGGTCAATGCGGAACAAAAAATGGCGGTACGGCATTCTGAATAAAAACTGACAGACGTAAAGTTTAAGTGAAAGAAAGAAAAAAGCAAAAGCGAAAAAGTGATAATCGGCTTCGTCTTTTTATTGCACGCGCGTTCGTCAGCGGTGCACGACTCACTTCAGTTGAATACGTTAGTATCGGCCGACGAGAAGTCGTATAAAATTGCATCGCTGCGATGCAATTAACGATACTAGCCGTGACTAGCCTGTGGAATTACATGCCGTTGTAACGTTGCCAGCAGCATCGTTCGTATGCACTCGCACAAATATTATATCCATCATTGACATTCGAGACCTAGCGCTAGTCCATCAAATTATATTATCATTATCGTCGTTGTCAATATTATTTTTTACTATTTATTATTTAGCATTTTTATCTACTATACTATTATTATCAGCCTTTCATTAAAATTTGTTTACCATGTCGAAATTATCCCATTAGTAGTTGCCATTGTGAGAGCGGTCATCAAAAAAATGTTCGTTCGTTTTCGAATTTCTTCGTGCGTCGTTGAAATCGATATATATTTCCGAAGATGACCCTACTATACATGTTTATAAATAGTTAAATCGCATAATCGTTCAATTGCCGATAAAATTTTGACCGATTACCCCCAGCAGTGTATGTGTTAAATAGATTATTATTAATCGTGTCAAGATAGCATTATTTTCCAAGCACGTCAATCAGGAATTCCACTCAGGTGGCCGGAAAGAGTCGGTTAAATTTCGTTTTGGTAAGACAGAAGAAATAACCCCGAGAACAGAAACGATAAAATACAAGATGCGGTAGGCGAAATAAAGAACGAGTGGGATGTTTTAACAATGTAAAGATTTTATCTATTCCGTTTACGGCTTCGGGGATATCACCACGACCTCGTATGCACCCCGTGGTCATATTCAATTATTTGAATATTCAATACTTACTTATTCTTTTAGCTTGCGATTATTATTATTATTATTATTATTATTATTGTCAATAGGAGAATTTATAGGAATATTTGATTTTTTTTTTTTTTTTTTTGTTCATTTTTATTTATTTTTTCCAAAATTAGCATATAAATCTTTCGATATCGGTCAACCTATAAAAAAGGGCAATTCTTGGACATATAATCCAAATCAAAACGAAATTTTATAAAATTAATTGTACGAATCGTTCTGGGGCTAGGCTGCTGTTTGGTCGAAACTCATTGTCGGCAGGCGGACGCGATTCTTCACAAATACAAGGAGGAGATGTGATAATCGAATTAATACATCTTTTGATTAACAAGCATTTTGAAAATCGCCAACTCGTTTTCGAAAGTAACCCTAGGATGCCGTTAGATCATCTTTCTTCGTGTATTTTCTCGGGAAATAGCGTTTTTATAACTTATTGCCTATTCTTCAGAAACTTGACGACTTCTCCAACGTTTTCCGGAAGAGAACTCTTCGAGAACTAGTCACGACTCGACGAGAGCTGGACAAGGAGAATCGCCATCCAGTCTCTCTTTTTTCCAGAATTTTACTCTGATTTTCTTTCTTTCGCAATCGCATAGCTGATATCCAATCGTATATTTACTGAACGATCTTGTTATACTTTTATAAAATATATACATATATATATATAATTTTTTTGGCTCCAGCTTTCGCCATTTGACCAGTTTACCCATTATATATACTAGTATATACATATTAATTACAACGTATTTCTTAGGCTCCTTCCCATTAAAAAAAATGTCCCACCTTTATGTGACGAAAAATGTCCCAATTTTAAGTAACGTTTGTTATATTTTATAGGATTTTTGTGATTATGTTATTATGGACTGATTTAGAATTATGTTGTAAATTCTGATCATTTTATACAAAGTATAGAAGAGAAAGAGTCAGAAATGTAAGCAAGATGGGTCAAGGGGCACAGCCTTTTGCGAGGCCAAAATGGCCGAGTTTATATTTCTTTAATATATACATATATATATATATATATATATATATATATATATATATAGGATGATTTTTTAAGAGTTAAGTTTTTCAGGTTGGCAGCACTGGTTGGTATTGGCGTCCAAACGTCGTCATCTGTCAAAGTGAAAAGTTTTCAGTATACTCTCTGCCATTTCATCATGGAAATGAAAATTGTTGAAATTTATTATCAAAAGCCAGTGGCTCTGTGAAAAATGTGCATCGTTTGTATCGACCTGGTGAATCAACAATTCGTGCTGTTATCACGAAATTTCGCACGAAATTTACTTTGTTGGACATTAAACCGTCGACTACTCGCATTTTACCCAGGGATGTCACTGCGGATTTTCTTGCGCGGAATAAAAAAATTGATTTTTATTTATTATTATTATTTAAATGAATTTCTTGACGAGATTTTAAATATTCTATTAATGAAAATTACTCACATAAATCTTTCTTAATCGGTCGACCACCGCTATAAAAAACAATTATTTATGATATATAGGTACGTATATATATATACAACGAAAAACAACGACTATAAAAATAAATATGAATCGATACGTATCGCTGTTTGTCAGCGGTGACGCAGGAATACGGTGATGAAAGATCCCGGACGAGTGGACTGGCGATGAGTCCTTTGCTGATGGTACGAGACGCGAATTTCGGATGAATGTTAAACAAAATTTATTAATATTTACGGAATTCACTTTCACGACGGGACTTATACTATGGAAATCAATATCCTGCGGGCGAATTGACTATTGCGCGCTGCAGAGGTTGTATTTTATTCCGGACGGGATTTCTTTTACACGAGTCGTCTGCTAAAAATTGACTGTTTTCTTCATGGATGATTAAGATCGACTGGCTTCACTTTTTAGCCATTTTTTCGCTGTTGTCTCTACGAGCCTTTCTTCCTTTGTCCTCGTCTCGGCCGATCACCGTTCATTTCCTTCATTTCTCTAGTAACCGCGTGATGTATTCGCCCCCCCCCAACCGACAAACACTATTTCAATCACACTCATATTCTCACTCGTACCGCGTTTTCGATAATTGTTTAATTTTTTTTTTATATTATTATTTACTTATTCATTTATCTATTTATTTCTTTTTTTTCTTTTTCTTTTTATTTATATATTTATTTTTATCGAGCCATTACAAGAGTTAATATAAAAAGAGACGATAAAGGAAGGCAGAGCAGTTATAACGCAAACGGATAATGGGAGTAGTAACAGAACGGCAGAGTGAACGAAATACATTTAGCTACGAGTAGAAAGAAGATTGGATCGAATAGATAGAATATTGGAAGAAACGTACATTATCTGATCAAAGATTTATGCCTAAATCTTTCACAAAGGATAGTAAATGAAGGCGTTCGGTTTTTTTTTTCAACGGTAAAAGCATAACCAGAGTCAAAGAACCTTCAGTCTTACTGGTAATCGGCATGAATGAAATTATTGAAAAAGGAACATGACGAAAAAAAGTGTACCAATTAAAATAACAAAGCAAAGAAGAGGGATGACACGACACTCATAGAGTCGAAAATAATCAAGAAATTGGAAAATAAAGAATAATAAAAATCAAGGGAGCTGTTGATCTAGCCGTAAAAAAAAAAAAAACGGAATGAAAATCATCATCTTCTGAGCGTCGGCTATTCGTAAATTTCTACTGTACAGACATAGGCATTGTGTTCTAGGTAATTGTTTATGTACAGTACGAATGTGTACACACGCAAGACTTCTCGTTCGGAACTGGTATTGCGATTGTTTGATTTACCAGTATGCAAATGCAGTCCCGTGTGTGTTTGCTGTGTACTAACTAGCACGCATAATATGATGATATGCATGTTTGCCATTGCCTTCCACGTGGCTATTAGCGGTTATTTTAATTGAACCTTTTTTTCGTAATAATTGTCGTCGTCGTCCGGAATAGAACCCGAAACTTCTGTAACGGAAGTTAAGCGCTCTAGTAAAGAACAAAAAGACAAAATTATATCACGGCAAGAAAACCCGCCAGTTAAATATACACGAGAGATGGAAATTAAGGAACTATGCTGGTGCCGTGGAATTCCGGAATTTCTTTATCAGGTGGCATTTCAGTTGAAGGTAATACGCGGTGTAATTACTGTAGTAGATTGTATAGACCGGAAAGATGAAAATAATGAAAGCTAAGGTGAGGATTTTACGGAAGTAAGATGCCAATTTTTGGAAGTAGAAAGGTTAAATTAAAGGACAAAAAGGCCTATAAACGATGGAATGTCAAATTCCATGGCTACACGCGACCGTCAGCTTGAACTTGAAAGCTACACGACAGTGTTACATTTAACGAAGCGTATTGTCGTGCTTACGCGATTTTCCGTAATTAAATACGACGCTATCGTGATTGAAGAAGTTGCCAAAACATTTTAGCGCGGTAAGTCTGTAGATTCGACGCTTCTATCATCCGTATGTAGACTGTTGTACACACGCCGGGTCGCAGTTAATAGTTTTTTCCATCTTAATGAGGGACTGCAATACCGGAGGAGAGAAATTAATTAATGTTAACTCACCTTCTTTACATTATAGCTAGAGCCATAGAGCGTCATTCTGAAACTGAAAATAATTTAATTAGCGGTGAAAAGCGACATTTTCGATTTTAACCTACTGATTTTTAAGTTATAGCGGTTCGGAAAAACCCTACATGTTCGTTAATTTAGAAGCCGATGGAGGGAATAGTATCGATCATGAGTGCGTGTTGTATGATAAATTCGAAAAATTCTGCTCAGTAAAAAAAAATTTAAAACCTAAATTTTCAGCAAAGTTTCAGATTTTCGTTCGCCTTGAAGAAATTGAAGCTGAACACTGTGAAGAACAATTAATATCATGATAATGGTATTGCGGGCTGATGGCGGGTAATTTTCAGTGAACTAATTAGTTTTTATACATGATATTCGTGCGGCTGCTTCGGTGAAAAACTAGGCGAGCAATCGGCGGAGAGGTGAGTTTAAAAATTCTCTGAGACACGTGTGTGTAAACTGGGCAAACATTTTTGACCTTTTCGTAAACGAAACCGTTATAGAGATAATTGAAATGCTGCCAAACAATAATTTCCGTTAAGAACACACAATAAACATCATCGTCGTTTTCGAGAATACGCTTGCCGTTCTTCTGCCGTTTTCGTATTGAGCATTTTTTCACAAGTAAATATTGCAGTAATGTGTAAAAAAATTACGATAGAACACGTTTGATTTATTACGTAAGACTCTACAGTCAACCGAATAAATTATTTTTCAGCGTAAAAAACTGAAAAGCATTTCAATTTACTCTGTCGTTCTCTTTTTTCATACGCGATTCGTTGTTTTGCTCGAAGTAGCGTTAATGCAGTGGCGCCAATGCAAAGACCACGTGCGAAGAATTTTTTGAAGAAATTCAAAAAAGTTATCCAAAATTTTCATTGACACGTACGATTTACGGCCGGGAATCGTTCCAAAATGTTTTTACAAAAAGCGGTTACGCGATACCGCGATCAATAAAAATTCGATAACTAAGGCGTATTTTTTTTTATTGTTCATTCGATAGTTCTGCGATTCGGTTGTGTGTAAATAAAGGAGTGTTACTATTTCGTCGAATGCAGTTCTATTGCATAGTCACTTTTTTTTTTTTTTTTCCCCCCCCGATATCAACATGATCATGAAGATTTATCTGGAAAAATTCGTAAGAAATGTTGGCAGAAACGAAACGTGCTCGTAAAGGGAAGAAAAAGTAAGTGTACTCTTCAGTTTCCTTAAACGAAAGAGCCAAAACTACTAAATATGCTGATTCGTAACTGACAGAATGGAGAAACTAAGAATTTGTATAATGAAAAAGGGAAGAAAGAGCTCTATATGTAATGATTTATAAGATGGAATATATAGTACAATTTAGGCTCGAGAGACATTCAGAGAAAGTATAATTAGAATCGTGGGTAGTTTGGTGATTAGGATAGAGACAGTTTCGGAAAAGATAGTGTGATTGGGGGGCGTAAAAGATTAATGGAGACGATAGCGGAACGCGGCGAAATAATGAAAAAAATCTTAAAACCGGAGGTGGTTAAGAAGAGTTGTTTGCATGGATAACTTGAAGGAAAGTCTCTGTTGGAGGGGAAGAATAACTGAACAAAATCTGGTATAAACTTTTTTATAGAAGAGAAGCAAAACTGAAGATTTTAAAGGGTGCAGCAATCTGACTTGAAGAACCTATCATTTCATGACTCTCTTTATACCATAGTAAGAACTCGGAGCGAATCGATACGAATAGAATGAAGTACGAGAAGGTTATGGATGAAGGAGGATATGCGAAGGAGGTGAGTGGGAAAATGAGAGAAACTAGCTTGGATATAGTACGCGCGGGGACAAGTTAGAAAAAGATCGCTAAGGGGATTGTAGGCAACGGAAAACATAAAATGGCCATCAGTTTAAGATAGTACAGAAAAAAGGGACGACGAAAAGTTTCAGCGGGATTGATATTGAGGTGGGTGGAAGAGATTATAAAACTTTAAGAAATAATCCTCTTCGTACGTCCGATGAGAAAACGTATTTTAAATAGTACTGTGAAATTTTCGCTTAGCTACTGTTTTTTGTTTTTTTTTTTTCTCGAAAGGAAGTGAGATATTTTGGAAGAATGATAGATATCGAAGGCATAGTAAGGAAGATTATTAGAAAAAATTGTATAAAGCAATAAAAACCTTGGACGTAAATAAATCGGAGGTAGAGTCTAAGGAGTAAAGAGCCAGTTTTACAAAGTAGAGAGATAGAAAGAGAACGTAAGTCTAACGGAATGATAGTTGTTCAAAAAGAAGAAACCGGCGGCAGCCTAAATAGACTATGCGAATGAAAAAGGAGAAGGCCTAGTCGAGGCACGGCTGTAGATAGAGAAAAGTGAATAATAGGCTTTTTCATAGACAGAAGAACCGAGATAGTTGAAAAATAGATAAAGTTTACGATGTATCATGTCGTTCGATTATATAAGTTCGAAGAGATAAAACAACAATATAGAAGATTTCGAAGGAATAATTTTTTTTTTTTTTTTTTTTTTTTTTTAAAATAAAAATAATAGTGAGGATTTCCATGCGCTGTGTTTAACTACTAAGGCTATTACAGCACATGGAGCCTACTTAGGAAGGTTAAACTCTATGGTATAGGCCGCTGCTACGCACGAAAGCCAACATAGCTGCGACCGCAGACGGAACGTTCGATAAGATCTTAGAGATAGAGGTGGTAGTGAAATAGGTGGATCTTGGTGCCGCAAAAGAGAAACATTCGAGAAGGAGGTGAGACGTAGACGGGGCGCTTAGTTGACCACAGAAGAAGCAGACATTTCGGGGTGCTTGTCCCGTGAAGATATACCCGTGCGAAAGGTTTGTGTGATCTGTTCGGAGGCGATTCAAGACAGAAAAATCTCTGCGAGAAATTTCGTCTATGGGCCACCAGGGTTCTGTGATTGATTTTATGCTTCGGAGGAATGTACTTGCGGATTTCCATTCCTGCTGCCATTCTTCTCCAGTTTTAAATGGGCCATTGTGGGGGGAAGAGGACAACGGTTTCACCTTCTCCTCAACAAACACAATATGTGTTGATTTCCACAGGGGACGCCAAAACGCACTTTCCAGCATATTCCTGAGTCTAAATGGTGTTCCTATCCCAAACCGTCCATCATTCAAGTTTCTAGGCTTAATATTTGATAAAAAAACTCTCCTGGCGCGATCACATACGTGAGCTCAAAGCTAAATGTCTAAAATCCTTGTCCATCCTAAAATATCTGTCGAATTACAAATACAACATAAATCCAAAACTACTCCTTACAATATATAGATCAATCATCCTTTCGCGAATCAATTACGGGTGCCAGATGTACTGTGCTAAGATCCTTAGATCCTGTACATTTTGCGGCCCTCCGGTCTATTCTTTCCACTCATCCCTCTACTCCTGTTGTAAGTTTGTGTGCACTGGCAGGTTGTCCCCCACTATCCTATTATAGGAAATATTACAACTTTAAAGAACTGAGCTCCCTCCTTAGTAATACTAAGACCCCGTCACTCGAGCCGGCCACCATATCCCCTAATGGGAGTTTTGGGAACGATCCAGTGCCTGAACTTTTTTCAGTTATCGGTCATTTCCAAATCCCCTCAATCCCAAGAGCTTTACCAGATTTCGCAATAACTGTACCTCCCTGGAGTCAGCCGATCACAAATATAAACATATCTCTCACAAAATTCAATAAAGCACAATATCCCCCAAACGTAGTACAAATAGTAAAAAACACCATAGCGAGCTACACCGCTCATTTATGCCTCTAGACAGATGGAGCGAAGGCAAAAGGTTATCAGTGACCGGCGGCATGCTCCTTCGAAGTATCAAAAACAGCAGAGTCAGTCAGACTGCATGATTGCTGCACAGCACTGGACGCTGAAATATATGCGATTGTTTTCTGCATTCAACACTATACTAATACTAACCCCCAGTCCCAAAAGGCCCTACTTATAACCGACTCCTTAAATTCCCTTCAACTTATTTCAGAAATAAAACCCAAAAACCCCCTGATAAGGAAAGTCCACTACCTACTATACAGACTATCCCACCTAAACTCTGAAATATCCTTCCTATGGGTGCCGGCCCATGTAGGAGTCCCAGGTAATGAGCGCGTCAATCGAGCAGCTCAGGCGACACTATTCTCTCCAATGCCATGTAAGGAATAATTGAAAAACGTAATGGGAAAAGAAATTGTTACGAATTTAGAAGCAGCTCAGGTGGTATTGAAAAAAGTAGGGCTAAGACGAAATTCTTGAGGAAGACCGCGAGTTCTTACGGCCCGGAAAAATTGAACAGAACAATTTAGCTTACGACTAATAACATACTGAAATGTTGATTTGCTATTATTTTATCTGGAAGAGTAGGAAAGATGCTGAAAACGTCAATAAAAAGTAGCTCAGGTGTACACTGTTTAAAACTGACATAATCAACAGCGAACACAGACGGAACTAATTACTAAAAACGAGATATTTATTGAGCAAACTTTGAATTAATTTTCTGAGGTATAATGAAAAAAAGGGTGTAGAAGATTTTTTTTTTAAAAAATAGGAATAATAATAATAGAAATTCACGAAGGAGGAAGGGTTTGAAAAAACTGACGAGATGGACAGGACACAGATTAAGACGAGGAGTGTGTTTTTTTTTGTGGTTTTTTATATTTATTTTATTTATTAAGTCACCACAATAACTTATCAGAAAAGAATTATTCGATTAAATACTTTTATGTGTAGATGAAATGGCGATATCGAAATGAATGTTTTCGATGTAGTTTTAACCGAAGACCTACGTGTAGATATATACAAATTTATAAGCGAATCATTGAACAAGATGAGTTGTAATCGGCAGGTGTAGGCTGAGAATAAATTATATAGGGATCGCGAAGAGTCGACAAAAAAAGTAAATAAATAGGTTTTCCACTTTTATGATCCGACTGAATTTTCTAAGGAAGATTTGAAGAAAAAAAATATTAATAAAATAAGAATAATAATAATAACAGTTAATAAAGAGGTTGTATTAGGAGTATAAATAAGTTCGTGCGGTTTTGAAAACAGATGTAGCTACTGGTTTGTTATTTCGTTGTTTCATCTGTGAACACCCCCATTTCGAATTGTCATCATTATGCTTTCTGTTTCAGTATCTGTCATTTTGCTGAATTGAAAACAACATAGTTTCTGTGTGCTCTTAAAATGACAACTATTGTACCGAATAATGTGTTTTTGCGGGGAGTTTTACTTCATTACTTCAATATGAAGAAAAAGGCTGCCGAAAGTCATCGTATTTTAATGCAAGTTTATAGTGACCATGCTCTATCTGAACGAACGTGTCAGAAATGGTTTGCACGGTTTTGAATTAGAAGACGAAGAACGACCTGGAGTGCCACCAAAGTTTGAAGATGAAGAATTGGAGGCATTACTCGATGAAGATTCATCACAAACGCAAGAGGAACTCGCAAAAACACTTGGAGTCACTCAACCAGCCATTTGCCATCGTTTAAAAGCAATGGGAATGATCCGAAAGGTAGGAAATCGGGTTCCATATGAACTTAAGCCGAGAGATGTCAAACACCGTTTTTTCACTTGTGAACAGCTGCTTGTGACTGGCGATGAAAAGTGGGTCCATTACTATAATCCAAAACGTCGGGCAACGTATGGATACCCCGGCCATGCTTCATCATCGACGGCCAAGCCAAATATTCATGGCGAGAAGATCATATTGTGTATTTGATGGGACCAGCTGGGTGTGGTGCACTATGAGCTGCTGAAACCGAACGAAACGATCACGGGGGAGGTCTACCGACGGCAATTGATGCGTTTGAGCTGAGAATTGCCAGAAAGACGACCGCAATACGCCGATAGACACGACAAAGTTATTTTGCAACATGATAGTGCTCGGCCCCATGTTGCAAAAGTTGTGAAAACCTACTTGGAAACGCTCAGATGGGAAATCCTATCCCACCCGCCGTATAGCCCAGTCATTGCTCCTTCCAATTACTATCTCTTCCAATCAATTCAACATGGCCTGGCTGATCAGCACTTCTCCAATTACGATGAAGTCAAAAAATCGATCGATGCATGGATAGCGGCCAAAGAGCCGGCCTTTTTTCGCGATGGGATCTGTCAATTGCCAAAAAGATGGGAAAAAGTAGTGGCTAGCGACGGACAATACTTTGAACATTGAATATATAACCAATTTTTCACAAGTGAGCTTCAATTTTCGAAAAAAAACCGCACGAACTTATTTATACTCCTAATAAATTGAAATCTGTTTCATTGCCGGTGGACTTTGCAGGATAGAATAAAGTCTTTACAGTGTTATTAGTTAAATAAATGTGATTTTTTTTTTTTTTTTTTTTTTTTTTTTTGGGTTCGCCGACGGACATGAACCCAGCAACAAAAAAAATTGCACCACAGTTATGATCCGATTGTAAATAGAGGAAATGGAGGAATCCAATAAGGACAATTAGGATATATATATATATATATGAAGCGTGATAAGGAAGATCAGATCCAGGGGCAGGAAATTGTCGATAAAGAAGAGAATGTTCAACTGAAAAAGATGAGCTTTCAAAGGGAACACGATTAAGATCAAAAATAAAGAAATCGTGACATATAAAATATACTCTGATGTTGGGAATTCTCAATAAGCCGATAACAACAAACTAACAATAAGTTGAAAGCAGTTTGAAGGTAGCGGTATAAACTGTAAGAATAATACTATTGAAGAAGTGTGAGGGGAAGAGAGATATATGAAGGACATTACTAGAATCAAAAATTGTGCGAAATTTGCAGATCCCATGCGTGGAGAAAATGAAAAACGTAGCGTGTAAAATAACGATGGATTCAGTATGAAGAATTTAGAATAATGAAGAGAGAAGAGTGTGACACAGCACCACTCACATCCGCACCATTTTAAGAACTATCAGTGTAAAGATTAAATAGTGAGAAGAAAAGAGAGAGTTTATAATATGATAAAATACGTTTCAGATAATATTATGTAGGATAAACTTGCCATGATGGGGCAGAAACTCTACTGATCCTCCCTTTATATGCGACCCCAACCATACCCTTTTTGAATGCCCTGCTCTTTTTCCTGAGTGCTTTCATCTATACGCCGAACTCTTGGATCTTCCTACGCCTTTTAATGCTTCCTTTATCTTTTCCTTCCCATCTCTAGCCGTTATTCCGTTCTTACTCTCCTTTATACTTTTTATTTTCGATCGCCTCAGAATTTGAGTAGGTAATCTAAGCTCATATAGTTGGGTCAGTGCTGGCACCGAACCCATTTACAAAAAAAAAAAAAAAAAAAAAAAAAAAGTTACTAAAATTACGAGAAAATGAGGAATATAATTATATGAAAATATACGGATTTAAAACTAAGAAAGCCGAGCAACTACAGAAAAAAAAAAAAAAGGAATTTTGTGGAAAACATAGAACCAGTCTTTAATGAAAAAAATTAAGGGAATAATTTTAGACTAGAAGATAAAAAGAAGCTTGATTAGCCAAGGTTGAATTATAGGAAGAATGAATATTGGTTTTGGAGAACATAGTGGAAATAGAGGAAGAGATTTCGGTGTTCCAAGGGACAGGTAAAGGCAATAATTTTGAATGCGTCTTGAAGAAATTAGCTTATTTTAGGAGTTTTGGGGTATAGGTGTAGTATCCGCACACATCTAGCGGATGTCAAAGCTCTGGTGTCACACACAAAAAGTGTACTCTCAGAGGGCTACAACAGAGACTTCATTAAGCTCGTTTCTTGTGCGCGATTTTAGATCTATCCTAAATTTTCTTCGTGGGTTCAAAATAGAGATTGCATTAGAAGAATTTTGACAAGTAGTCATTTAATTATGTTTCAAAAAGTATTATACAATTAAAACCATCTTATGGTGTTGATATTAACAATGGTGGTTCCGCTGAACTTCTACCGGGTGGATAATAAATTGAATGACGGTAATTCGATTAATTTAATTTCTGCGCGGTTAATGCACTCATCACGTTCGCAAGCTCGTTTTTGTTTTCGTTCATGCCGACTAGAAAATCGTATTGTGCACAGGGTTCAATTTATTTTTTTCAGTCGGTTTCTGTAGTCATGAATTCACGTCGCACAAGTAATAAAAACGTCTTACCCACACTGTTGACGCGTTAAAGATTTCCCCCCAAGAGCACGACATTCAGTTGGCTCTCTCATGGTTGGTGTGAAAACATATTTGGTCGGTGTAAAATGATGAAAATTGATGTACTCTGACGCTGTTACATATTCGTGAAGACTTATCACTGGTTTTCCGCGCTGTCTATTCCGAGTAGAAATTCATTTTACAGCGGTGTGTGACGCAAGTAGAGAGGTCTATCGGCCAAATCGTGTTAAAGGGGAAACCTCCTCGTCGTGAGTCACATCACTACTAACTATACGAAATACACGCAGATCATAAACTCATCTGCACATCGGTGCACGGAATTCCCCATTGCCTCGTTGTAAAAATTAATAATACCCGTAATACGATAGATTTTTCGTGCTTAATTTACTTTTGAACTATAGGTAGGAAATCGATTAAGCAGCTGTTCCGGCCGAGTTCGTTTACGAACGGCTTATACTTAACCCTAACATCAACAATTGTGCTAAAAAAAATCTTACTACTGCATTTTTGTTATGACGTCTTGCATGAAAAATAAACTCAAAAAAAACAGCAACAAACAAACAAACAAAAAGCGGATGAATTTGTGTATGACATTCGCTTTACGAAAAAAATAATAATTTAAAACATCGTTCATGTTTATTTGACGGCAAACGTTTACTGAATTTTAATGCACGTAAAACATCATCGCGTCATAATAAATTTATCAACCAGTAATAACCGCAAAATACTTTCCAGCGACAATTCTAACATAGCACGTAAATATTTGTTAATAATTCGCGCGTGCCCCGCGATTGGCATTTCGGAAATAAGAAGCGAAAGAGAATAAGTATTCGATATGGTAATCTTCTCTTTTCCAAATATTCTGATTAGAGAGGTAACATGCGAAGAAATATGTAATAATAATTGCGAAGCTGTGCGGTTCGGGTGGGTTAATTAAAGTTGAATTTCGTATAATCGGGAGGGAAAAGGGGCAAAGTGAGGTAGTTCAGCATTTGGGCACAGCTAGTCAGTTTTAGCAGAATTCTGGCAATTGGCCATTTAACTGTGTTTGAAAAATACACAACCAACGCCGTCTTGCGCCGATGATGCTTTTGTCCTCACGACCCTCTTAAATATTTTCTCTACATTTTCTTTTCTTCTCTATTTTTTAATCCCCTTATTTCTTACTTGACATTGAAAAGTGACGTCACCTTCTTTTTTTTTCTTTTGCTCAGCCTTCGCCATGTAGCCAGCTTTTTTCTCTCGCTTAAACCCGTTATAGAGTATTCTATAGAATTTTCTTGCTTTCAATTTTTATATTTCCGTTTTGTGGTGTTTTATGAATATATATATATATATATAAATTAGTAAAGCTAGATTTGACGGCGGGTCTGCTGCCCTACTACTTGAGTTACGGTCACTGGAAAAATATGCAGCTCTGATAGGATTTCTAAGTTTGTCCTAATAAACATTGTCAAGTAAAGTGGGTTATTTTTCTCTCCATTCTACAAACACTAAACGCTCTATCAGAAAAAATATGACATTTAGCCAAGTGAACGAGGATTTCGTTGTGATCCTTTCTCAATTTAGTTATTGTTCCTACATAGTCTTTTTATACGTTGTGTTAATTCTCTTAAGTGGATCCTTGGGACATACTTTTGTATTCTTGAGAGTAATTTCTCCCCATTTGATTACTATTTTGTTGGTATTAGACGTTCCACTTTATAATAGCACTTTAACTACCGGTAAGAAATTCCCCAATTCTGGAACAATTGTTCTACCTACTACGAAATATCTGTCCGCTTACAAGGTATTCTCTTTCAGTATTAATCTGAATATAAACCTTACTTAAAATTAATTTTAATTTACGTAGTGCCTTTCCTACTCTGATCGTTGCTGGGGGTTTTTTTGGGAGGGAGGGGGGGGCTGTCGATGAGATATCTCGGAAAGTCATCTGCAGACTGAATGGTTTTGATATTTCGTCTTGGAGTTTAATCTTTTGTATATATTCCGTATAGACGTGGGCCGAGTAGACTTTCTTGAGACAATCCCCTCCCCGAGTTTACCGACTCCGTAGGTTCTTTCTCCGGATAAAGCGGTAAATTTTCGGTTATGAGAATAGCTATGTATCCAGCAAGCAATTTTTTGTAAATTCCTAATTTAATGAGTATTTCGATTAGGGTATTGAGATGCACACTCTCATGCGATGACTTAAGATCAGTAAAAGTAAAGTAAGTCAAATAAGGTATCATAGATTGTGATGATACGGTTCATAACGTACAAAGCCTAATGAGAGTAGGGTGGCCAGTTCCTTTCTCTCGCACTTAAGATCAATAAACATAATAATGGAACACCAGTTTTTAGAAAGACAGGTCGTTTATTAAGACTATTATTAGGGCATCCTTGGTAACCCAAAGATTTTTTAAACCCATATTCGACCTTGGGTGCTATTTCGAAGCGGTTAGTCCACCATTTTATTCTATATTATTTTATAATGTTTTCCATCGTTTTACTTGTACAGGAAAGTAGGAATGCCTGTATGAATTATAATCACTACTCTTGTTTTCACTAAGTTTCAAGATCGGGCAAATGTAATATTCTTTACAAGTACCTGGAATATATACTGTATCTAGTGATTTGTGTAAAATTTTATTATTGGAAAATCATCATTAATCAGTCGTTGAAAACGACGATTTAGTAAGATCTAACCGGAAGTGTTGGTTTTGTGCGAAATGAGTTAAAAAATTTCTTGAAATACAAGCAAAACCTAAGAAAATTTGTATTTAAAATGTACATGTTTTAGTTATTAGAAGTAATAAAAAATCAGTCACATTTTTTTATCGATTAATGACGAAAAGCCCTCATCCTCTTCCCACCTCATATTGTACGTCCCATAAAATGAATGCTACTGTATAAAAGTAATAAAAGTATCACAAATAACCGGTCTAACGTAAAATTTTTACTGTTCATACGTAACTTTGTCTGTAGCATTAGCCTTATAAAGGCACATCGTCGATTTTTCGAACATTAAACATCCCCTCACTTTCACAGGTGTTTTGACTGCATGTGACCCGACAAAAACACACCATCCGTTCCTCTACACAGCAGTACAGCTTGTGAGCATTTGCGCAATTTATAAGATCACACCTCTTACACTTCAAAAACTGCTATTAATTATTTTAGATGTGGAGAATAGAACTTTGATCAAACCAACTGAAGTGTGATACGCTGTAATTAATGAAACTTCATGTCCAGGGATGCCACCGCGGAATTTATATATTGTATTTTTATTTATTATTATTATGGTTATTATTGTTTTGATTATTATTATTATTATTTATTTTACGATTATTATTATTATTATTAGATAAGTCAACGGCATGGATTAAGATTTAAAGTCTGTACTCGTATTATAAATTTACCGATAATGATTTTACTTGGACGGTCGACCGCTGAAAACACAAGTTAATTAAAAAAATAGAATATAACACGGCGACGATTACAAAATATAAATAAATTTAATACAGGTATCTCTATTGTCGGTCGGGTGGTGCGGTATCTGCAATGGCGGTGGTCCGTTGGTCCTTTGAATCGGTAGATCTGCGGCGGGAAATTCGGTTCGTGGTACTTTTTTAAGATAAGTTAAAAACTACAATCGATACTTTCACCGAATAATAAAACAATTTCGACTATATTTGATCGGAATTAAGATCTTGCACCATGTCGATCAGCAAAGGTATAGCCCGTGGCCAACCTGAATTACTTTTTATCTTTTTTACTGGTCCGATGACCAAGACCGAGAACTGTTCCGTACTGATTTCGACCGCGACAAAAATCAGACTGACTCGAACTGTTTTTTAGACAGTTTCGCTAGCACTGGACTCCGGGTCATTCCAGCCGTTATTTTTCGTCGCCTTCTTTTACAACCCTGACGGCGGCACTCGTCAGAATCGCCGAAGACGAAAGCGAAGGATACCGCGGAGATTCTTTGATCTATTCAAATTGGCGTGCATTTTCGGAATCCTTAGAACCTGCGATGTTTGCAGGCCTTATTTTTTATGATTCGTACAATTATACTTTGCCGAATCGTCCTCCGTGGGTGGCGATACAGAATTCCATTCACCCTAGCCGACAACAGGATTACACACATACGCTCACACCATTCGTTCGATAGTTTATTAAATTTAATTTTTAGTATTTTATTTATTTATTTATATTATTTTAGTTTTATTTTGTTTTTCTACGATTTTTATTTGTTTATTTTTACCGAGCCATGTAATGGTCACATTACACAGCATAGTTCTGACTACTATCTTGATCAAACACAAATCTTTTCCAAAAACACTGGAATAGCAAAGATTTTTACACATCTAAAATAACGTGAAATATGTTACCACATACACAACATGCAACCATCTCTTTCAGTTATAGTTATACTTACCATGAAGGATTCACTGCATCATCGCTGCATGTCAATACATTTCAGGAAAATATCATTGATAGATATGGAAAATCTTTATTTATTTTTTCCCTAATTATCAAAGTACGAGTATTTACTATTAATATTTTAATTATTTTTCTACAAAAAATAACAAATATCGCACAGGCATCGTGTTAATACATTTTTTTCGCAAAATCATCCATCATATCAAGATTGTATGCTTTCGAATGAGAAAACCTTTAGGCGACACATTCATTTTTATTATTTTTCATTACTTTTAATAAGAAGAGCTAAAATAAATGAATAAAAGTAAATGTTACATCTGTGGTAAAAACCACAGTGGCGTCTCTGAAGGTCAAAAATAGCTTATAATGTTTTAATAATAGTGGAAGAATACCTGCCAAAGAGTATAGACCTTTTTTTGTCGGAGATGTACAATGGGCACCAAGTATCATACACAGAGCAACTTTGTGTATTGGGGCAAGTACTTTCAGTAAAGATTTACTTGCCGAAGAGTAGGTCTGGTACCATTTCGCCTAATTCCCAATTCGCCTAATTCCCATTTCGCCTAATTCCCAATTCGCCTAATTCCCATTTCGCCTAATTCCCAATTCGCCTAATTCCCATTTCGCCTAAATTTAGGGTCGGGTCACTCAGGTAATAAAGAAAAGGTCAGACAAACATACGAATGATTTCGTGTTGGCAACAGCGCGTCATCATTATCGAATTTTAAGCAGACTAAACGCATCATTTTTTTTTCTATTTGATTCCACTGTTAATCTTTTCTTTCCGAAATACAACAAAAAGGTTTATATGAAAATCAGAAGTGAAAAAATACCGCTAAAAATGTTTGATGTAAATATACGCGAAACGACCACTCCAATTAATATTTGCGAGTTATTTTATTGGATGTCCAGTGCTGTATAAATCCCACCCGCCTTATCAGTCAGTATATAAAAGCCTCATTGATATTTAGTGTGACATGAACATTAAGGTTTTCGGAGTTGCAGAAAAAATAATAAAAAAGCTAAATTTTAATTAGGTGTAGTTTAGGAGTGGTCGCGTTTATGTAAGAAAAAAGGAATAAAAATCGAATAGAATTAACAATAATAACATGACATCGAATGATTATTACAGCGGTAATTTTATTATCGATTATTAAAATTACAATTATAAGTACATACAAAAAGTAAATGTTAAAATTAGGAAAACAGTGTTTCTCTTTTTTTTAACAAAAGTTCCTGAACCTAATTTCATTTTTCTTTAATTCAAAAAAAGTGAATTTGCAAATCGAAAGAATTTAAAAATTAAATACTACTTCGGATTTGAATAAATAATCAACAGTGACGTATACGATTACAAGAGATTTTTCAAAATTTGGATATTAGGACGAGAAAAATTACTAGATTTACTATTAAACTCTGTGTACAGCAGAAAACGAGGAGTAAGCAAGGAATAAACAAGGTGAAGACCCTGTTATATGGGGTCAGTTCATGGCTTTTATGGGATTAATAAATGAGCATAGATTTAAAAGCACCGTATCAAAAAAATGTATATTTTAAATATTCTTATATCTATCCCTCGAGTATATTTGTTATATTTGATAATCTTTAACAATAGATTTTTAGTTGTAGAAAGCAGTGAAAATAAGGACAATTGATTAAAAAATGGCGAAAAATTGGTTGTAATAAAGGGTTATTACATTTTTTGATGTGTCGCACCGCATAAAAAAAATTTTAAAAGATACAGTCATGATTTTTTTCCCCATTCTACAAGATGAAATGGTAAAACTTGGCGTATGTTGTTAAAAATACTGCTAAAATCGAATTTTAAGGTATAAATAACTTCTCCAGAAGCCTAAATGGTTGCTGTTGGACTTTGAAAAATTCTTCTTCAAATTAGTCACGTTTATTATAATGACGATGTTTTTCAAGTAATTTCAATAATTGGAATGAAAAAAATAAATAAAACGCAAAAAATGTTGTTTTTAGAGTTTCTGACAAAGTAAAAAAAATTTTTTTTTTTTCAATTTTTTGGGCACGTCAACAGTAGAACTTACCCAACGCAGAGAACTGTACATTATATAAGGAAAAGATTAAAAATTGAGGAGATAAAGAAAGCTAACAAAGGAACTATATTGAGAGAGGAGAAAGCAAGAATGGCTTTGACACTGTAAGGAGTGGGGAGGCCAAAGCGCAGAAGATTGGAATAAAGGGGCACTGTCCTCCTTACTCTTGTTTCTTCTATTTCCCCAGTGTCCAATCGAATTAGATTATAATATTTTTCTTCTTTCTTTTATAAACTGTTAAGTCTGCCAGATTTTTTGGCAAATCCAAAAAAAGGCAAAGGAAAAAAACCTTCTATCTTACTATTTAAAATGCTTCATTCAATAAATTGCCAAAAGATTACGATTTAACATTACAAAAAGGAAAAAGAAAGAGAATATAAAAAGACGCTATTCAATTAACCAAATATTTTATCATACACTTTTGACGTACAAAATAAAAATTTATAGCAATTAAGCGAAAATAATTTTTTAATGGATGATAATTTTTTTTATTCTCTGTTGTCAAAATCTAATTCAATACCATTTCATTTAAAATGTAATTTGCAATAAATATTTCAATATACAAATATTAGATATATATATATATATTATTTACCTGCTCGATTTGTTTTTATAAATGATATATCCATTGCTATATTAGCCTGACTCTAAATTTTTGTTTTATTCACAAGCGAAAATTTAAATATTCAAGATAGAAGAATAGTTTCCTTCAGACCGTTGATACACATAACACTCAATCCAGAACAAATTGTGACCTCATAGCGTAAAACAGTCAGTATGCGGTGATTTTCCGCATATTGAGATGGATTTGGCATTTCTTACGATCTTTGAAAATATTAAAATTTTGGTAATAATCATTCAATTTCTCGGAAGGTCCCGGCAGCGGACAAACGCGGCATTGTTTGTCAAAGACGCATTCTCGGTTAAAAAATCGAAGGATCTGACCGCTACGCAGCGGTAGCGAACTAGTTTCGTTGCGCGTGGCCGAGAAGCGGAAATAGAGCACTTGCTAACAGTATAGGTGTTTGAAATGCGTACCGAGCTACGTTGAGCCGGAAGAAGTTATTTTGATAAAAAGCCTAGAAAAGGCAAAAAGGTAGGGTGAACTAAATGGAGCTTTATTTATGTTTTCTTAATTTTAACATTTACTTTTTGTATGTACTTATAATTGTAATTTTAATAATCGATAATAAAATTACCGCTGTAATAATCATTCGATGTCATGTCATTATTGTTAATTCTATTCGATTTTTATTCCTTTTTTCTTACATAAACGCGACCACTTTGAAACTACACCTAATTATAATTTAGCTTTTTTATTATTTTTTCTGCAACTCCGAACCTTAATGTTCATGTCACACTAAATATCAATAAGGCTTTTATATACTGACTGATAAGGCGGGTGGGATTTATACAGCACTGGACATCCAATAAAATAACTCGCAAATATTAATCGGAGTGGTCGTTTCGCGTATATTTACATGAAACATTTTTAGCGGTATTTTTTCACTTCTGATTTTCATATAAACCTTTTTGTTGTATTTCGGAAAGAAAAGATTAACAGTGGAATCAAATAGAAAAAAAAATGATGCGTTTAGTCTGCTTAAAATTCGATAATGATGACGCGCTGTTGCCAACACGAAATCATTCGTATGTTTGTCTGGCCTTTTTTTTATTACCTGAGTGACCCGACCCTAAATTTAGGCGAAATGGGAATTAGGCGAATTGGGAATTAGGCGAAATGGGAGTTCACCGAAGAGTACACCTGATACCCAGAACCGACTTTACTGCGGACGACTCATGCTTTGTATATATTTAGGACGAATCTTGGATGTTAAATTTAGGGTTTGTAATGAATTTGACCACATTTAAGGGGGGGGGGTAAAGTTTTTAAACTTTTTTTTGCATTTTTTTTATTTTTATTTGCTTATATGGATGTACAACATTTCAAGATTATTGTGTCAAAATTTGAAGTCGATCGCAACAAAACTAACGGACCTATAGAGTTTTGAGTGAGCGGTGCTCCTCTCCGGTTTTGAACACCTACTGGGCAGCTACGTAGCGCGGCTACCTGGAAACTGTTTCGTGCTCTTTTAAACTTCGTATTTTCTAGTTTCGCTGTGATTGTGTATTTATTATTAGTAAAATTCCGAAGAAAATTAGCAGAGAAGATCGCAAGAGTACCAGTTCCAGATTAGATCAATCAAAAAAAGTAATACCTCCGCAGAAACGCAAGACAGACGATGTCGAAGCAAAAGGTACATCGTCCAAAATAAAAAAAAAACTGAATACTTTTGTGCCATTTGGGCTACTTACTACTATTACTGTTTGCTGGACGAGAAACCGCAGCACGACAAATGCCCGAGCGGCCAAGACTCGTGGTGTGAATGGCAGAAAGCTGCAGCTGCAAATGCCCTGAAGTAATTCAAACACAGTTACACTGCACTTGCAAGTGACGTTTCTGAAGGAATTAAACCGATATATGAAGACTTCAGTAAGGGGGCATTTCTGCAGCGATATCTTGGAGGATTCACTCAAAACAACAGTGAGAGTTTGAATCAACTCAATTGGAAAATTACCCCAAAATCACTGAGTGGTACCTCAACTGTTGTTGAAATCACAGCTCATGTGGCTTCATGTATGTTGAATGAGGGCTGTTTTGCTTTGCTCTGATTTATGCAAGAGATAAACATCAGTACAGGGTCAAGTTCTCATGAATGGACAGGCATGGTAGATTGAACGAGCATAAACCGAGTGGAGCAACAAGCTGCACTTGAAAGTAAAGAAGGCAGAATTCTACGTCGACAAGAGCAAAAAGCTGCCTCAGATTTTACAGCTGAAAGTTGTGAGCTTTATGAGCTTTATGGGTGACTCTGAATAAGTATATTAGAAGAAACACTCGCGTACTGATGTTTAAGTCAAATTTTTTTGTACACAAAACTTTAAAGCCTTTTTCTCGCACTTGACATTTTTAAAGTCCGTAGACGCTGTAACTCGAAAACTAATGCACCGATTCTTTTGAAATTTTGTACAGTATTTCTGCACATCAATTACGAGGTAACGCTAGGAGGGTTTTTTTTTTTTTTAATTATTACTTATTTTACAATAAAAAATTTGTCGATTTTGATTGCAAAAATCGCGTTTTTGACTTCCAAGTGTTAACAAAAATTAAAAAATCAAAAAAAAAAAAAATCCTCCCAGCGTTACCTCAAGAAAATGATTAACTATCAGTAGCATTTTGATTTTTTTAATTTCAGATAACCAGTGGTGAGATATAGTGTCCACCGCAAAACAACTTTTTTTTGAGGCTTCTTCGAAGATTTGCGCTAACGGCTTATTTTTTAATATTTCTTATTTAAAATTTCAGAAAATATTGTTCAAATGTTACTTTATTGTATTACACTTAATAAAATATATTTGCATTCACTGGAGCATGAAGAAAAATTATTGAAAATGAGCCTTTTTTTACCGAAATTAACTTTACCCCCCCTTAAGGATTGGAGGGATTTAGCTTTTAACTCTTCTTTGCGGACGATATGCTCATCTACTCCTTCGATCGCAATATCTTATTAATTATCTCTCGTCTTCAAGGTTCTTTAATGTTACTGGAAAATGCTCTTTCCTAATATTCACGTCTTTATTTCTCCCATTAGATTTTGGTCGGTTGTTTTCACTCTTTATCCTTTTGATCCACCTTTGAATAGTTGTTAAAAGGCAGTCTCATTCCCTTTGTAAACCATGTTCGTTACTTAAGATTTTTTCTTGACGGGCGTTTCTTCTTTCACAATCACATTAATCATCAGTATTTATCCTTTCTCAAAAAACTCGATCTATTAAAAGCTGTTTCTCGTACTAATTGGGAAAACGATCCCTCTATCCTTCTCATGTTTTATAAATCCTTTACCCGCTCTATCCTGGATTACTGCTGCTTTATTTATGGTAATTTCTCCAGGTCTCTTTTTTCAGAATTAGATCTCATTCAAAATACCTGTGTCTCTGTCTTTGCCTTTGTGTCCTAAGATCTACCCCGGGTCCAGCTATCCTTGCTGAATCTCATACTTTACCTGTCTTTATTCATAGATCTTACACGGGTTATTGCTTTTTGATTTAGCGCCTGCCTATTTACTCTACTTTCCTCCTTCATAAATAACGATTTACCTTTAATAAAACTCCAATTTTATCCTTGGTTTTTGTTCGTCTTTCTCAATTTTCACTATGCGTTTATAGTTACAATAAGCTTCCTCATTTTTCTTTCAATTTTTTTAAAATTACTTTCATCCTATCAAATGTTTTTCTTTACTGATCCGTTTTAAATTTGTTCCTGAACATGTCGCCAGAATTGAATTTTTCAGTGCTCTAAGCTCTTTTTTTCCCTACACATATCAGTATCTTTACTGGCAGTTGCAAAGGGCCAAAGGGAGTTGGTTTTGCCTTTTTTGTCCCGCCGTGGATTATTCTGAATCTTTAAACTTCCCTCCGTTTGCTCAATTTTCTTTGTGGAATCTATTCTACGCGTTGTTCACTTTGTTTTCTCATCACTAGTTTACACAATGCTCATCGTAATCTAGATCCTGCGTAAAAAGATGAGCACGATCACGTATAAATACTGGAACAAATGATGGAAGTAACATTCTAAATTATACTATGCATTTGTTGTATCACAAAATCTTCTTGTGTCAAATGATCATGGATCATTATGCAAAGATTCTTCATAAATGTAACACACTGTCGATGATGCATATTTTTCTCGCACATTCGTCATCTACTGTGAAGGAATATTTGTCTGGTAAACCGTTTTTATTTTTCGTACATCTTTCATCAATCATTCACAAAATATTTTGCATACATTTCGACTTCAATGGGTTACAAAGATCAACATCTTTTTTCATCCTAACACAATATAGGAATGTTCTGTAGAGGAATTGTTCTAGGCTTTTTGGAGAATCATTTTGAATAAATTAAAAAATTAACTTAGAACAATTTTTCTCTGAATAAGATGGAAGCTATTCTTTTTCATACAATTACTTAGCATTAGCTTAGCATTTAACATTTAAAATTGATAATAGGTATAAAAATTGAATAATAAACTGAATTAGCAATATCAAGCATAAAAGGAAGAACGTAAAAAAAATCACAAACTTCAATCGAAAAAAAAAAAAAAATATATGCATTCAATTTAAAGCATTGATTTATTCTGAATAGATAAAGAAATACTCTTGAAATTTAAATCTTTAATTATTAATAAGCAATAGACAATATTTAAAAATTTGAACAAGCCTGTACATTTATAAAGTGGAGGCTTTTTAATTAGGGTTGACATTATTTTTATAGGCTTTTATTTAATTCGTTTTGTCATTTTGTTTGTCTGGGGGGAATCTTGCAAACGATTTTTCACCTACTTCCCGATGAATTAAAAAGGTGTCTTTTTGCAGAACTGCTTGTTATAGATGAGAATACAATATTAAACAACATCCGGGTTTCCAGCTTTAAAACTCAGGGTGCCGAAAGCTCGAAATTTTGGAAATTTGTTTTTTCTTTTTCAGGCATGTGATATACCGTTGGAAAGATAGCTATTTGTCGGAAACAAAACCATATTTTATTTCTTTATATAGGGGAGGAATAACAGGAAAAAGTGGCAATATGATTTTTTTCGGAAATATTGAACTACGCATCACTCCTAGTACACTATTTTGAGTATTATATTCGGCAACGAAACTCGAACGGACTTATATATATATAGTAAAAAGTCCGGCCAAAAAAATAAAAAAAAAAAACATTTTTTTTAAAAAAATATGCTTTTATTTAGCACCGAGAAGGACAAAATAACTTTATTAGTGTGCGATTACCAGATACGCATCTTAACATTAAAATCTGAAACTAGAAAATATTCTGAAAAATAAAAGCGGTGGCCGCAGATTAATAATTAAATATTAATATTATAATATATCCTAAGCCAAAACTGCAATCACCATGTTGTTCTATTGCTGTGCATCACAATACCATACACACCGAATATATTTGTAACGGCGGCCCCCGTTTTTATTTTTCAGAATAGTATTTTGTAGTTTCAGATCTTAATGTTAAGATGCGTATCTGGTAATCACACACTAATAAAGTTATTTTGTACTTTTAAGTGCATAAATAAAAAAAATATATATATATATTTTTTATTTGCCTTCCTTTGTTGTTACTCGATTGTGATTTTTCGACTTCTGTAACACTTTTGGAATACGAAAAAGACGATTATTTGTGTAAAATTTGCGATAGATTTATATTCGGGTTTTGAACATATTTTTGTGCAATTTTTCCGGTTCCATCTTTAGGTGCAAAATTTCTATTTCAATATTTTCACGCCATTCGTCGATCCGGTCATATTATTTTTCTTCTCAGTATTAATCTTTTTGATAAATATAAACTCGTTAAATGTTCGTTGAATTTTACGATGTTTATTTTTGTTAGGAAATTTTTTCTTTAAATATGGATTTCGTATTTTTTTGTAAATCAGAAACGCGCAAGCATTGCTATCATGTTCATCGTGAACATGACGTGCACTGACACCAATCCGAGCAAATTATAAAATTTGTATATCTTATCATACGTTTCGAGGTCATTACGTATAATAGAAGTAATCTTTATTTCGTCCCATTAAAACTAATTGGTCATCACACACATACTGCGATATAATCGGATATAAAAATTGAATTCTAATTAATCGCGTTAGGTGTCGGTAATTTTTTCTCATCCGAAAAACTACAATAGCCGATTTCTGGTCCAGTTAGAGAAACTGGACTCTGCATCGCAGGCATGCATTTAGCTTGCTCTCATTATCGCTGCATTTTATAATTTATTTGATATAAAGAAGTACCGTTTATACGTAAATATTTTTATCATCAACATTCGAATGTGTTAGTGAAATTTATATATATATATATACATATATCTATATCTATATCTTTATATATATATATATATATATATATAAACCAGTGGTCCGCGGACCACTGGTGGTCCCTGAAAGCACATCTTAAAAATATTAAATAATTGACAACGAGTCGATACAATGACATGCGGCGTGAGTCGCAAGCAAGAGCCAGTCAAGTAGCAGAAGATGCCGTCGCCGCGGCGTGGTGTACGGGTGCGGGTGTGTGCATGGCGCGTGTAGTGAATAGCCAGTGTCTGACTCGGTTTGTTCCGTTCGTTTTTTGTTTTATTATTACTATTATTATTATTTATTTTATTGGACTTTGGAAGGAACCAATTAGTCCATGTGCAGCACAAGCAAATGTAACATTGTGAACTTATAACCTAATTCTACATCCTATAATAAAATTAAATAAACAATATTAGGATCAGCCGAAGAAAGTAGAGAACGTAAAATATACGGAGGCCACTTTAGCCCAACGAAATAAGTTTAGAAAATAAACGCGATCGTTTCGCCCATTAAGAGAAACAGTTGAAAAAAAGGTGATCTGCATCCAGAGTTACAACGGTATTATAAGTAATAGAGAGATTTGTAAGGGTAAAACATTTTTGCAGAGAGTGCGAGCAAAGGTCGGGCTTTAGCAGTAAATCTCTACTTCCTGAAAATGAGCCAACATATTTGAGTGAAAAGGAATTGTTAGGGAAGGATGAAAATTTACGTAAAAACTGATTGGCAAGTTGCTGGCATCTTAACTGGATCAGTGGGATAAACGATTACGAACATAAACCAATTGCAGTCGAAGAGGGAAATGCTCCATTACATGCAACGTCAACATGAGTTTTGGATCCTAGAGGGTTTATTAATATGAATTCGAGCTACATTCCCGTAAATAGGAAATCCGTAATCTATCCGCGATCGTGCTTTAATTAGGTAAGTGTTAGTTCAACTACCACCTACGTTTGTTGTTTTGTTCTGAGTGCTTGCTTATTTTCAAAGTTCTACAGCAAAAGGTAAATATCGTGGATTTACGGAGAACTTTATAGTAATTAACTATTTCAGGTATTAGTACGTAAGTAAAATAAACGTTATTTGTTTTATGTCATACGTTAATTCTAAGTAGGTACTGTAAATACCACGTCATATTTAACATTTTATTTTATCACGTCACCTTGTCAAATCTGCTAGGTTTCTTTTTAAAAACGATTTACTTTGTACGCCAGTTCCAAGGGTTTGCCATTAAAATTAGCTATGTTTTATCCATATTTTTTTTCTGACCACTTTCATGTATTAATGTACGTTGTACGTAGGTTACTAAATAGGTGGGAATATAATATAACTATTTTGTTTTCAAACAAAATTCCACCGAAACGAAAGTATGACGGCAATTATATTAAACTGGGATTTACTTCAACAGAAATAAATAGGAAGACTAGACCTCAATGCGTACTATGCACAATTGTTCTTGCCATTGATGCTTTAAAGCCGGTAAAGTTGGAACGTCATTTAAAGGCCGCACATCCAAATTATTGTAACCATCCGCAAGAATTCTTCGAAGGCATACTGATAAATCTTTAAAAAATGAAACTTGAATGGAACAAGGTGTGTAACATCTAAAAAAACTTTAGTTGCAATGTTTGAAATTTCGAAATTGATTGCCAAATCCAAAAACGCACACACAATCGATGAATCTCTAACAAAGCCTTGTACGCTTAAAGTGGCAGAAGAGTTTTTAGAGCAGGAAGCTTAAAGGAAAATTTGTAAAATACCACTTTCAAACGATACAGTGAAGTCGCCTATTTGAAAAATGTCAAATGATGTTGAAGAACAAGTTATTGACAAGATAAATTGTAGTCCTATTTTGCGCTACAATGTGATGAATGTACCGACGTTTCAGAATGTTGTCAGTTACTTATACTTATTCGATTTTCGAATGATAATGAAACGTTTAAAGAGGAGTTACTAATTTCTCAAGAACTGAAAACGACGTAGCAAGGTACAGATGTTATGGATGTCATAAGACAATATTTGAAGAAACATGGACTTCTTTTGCGGGGCTTTGTGCGGATGGTGCTCTTGCTACGCCTGGTTTCCCCTCTGGGGTCTTGCAGCGGTGACGAAAATAAAAAATCCACCTGCAATTATGACGCATTGCGTTATTCATTGTCAAGCATTGGCTGCCAACCGCTCTTGGAATGCTTTGCTATTCAATGAAAACAGCTATAAAATTAAAGTTAACTTCATTAAAACAGCGTACTTAATACTGGTCTCTTCAAACAGTTGTGCTCAGATATGAACTTCGAACACGAAACTCTGCTTTTCCACACGGAAGTGCGTTGACTTTCCCAAGGAAATATGCTATCGAGGTTGTACGAACTGGGAGAGGAAGTAAAACTATTCTTAACTAACAAGGAGAACAAATGGATCAGTTCTGTGAGTCGAAATTTTAAACACGTCTTGCTTATTTGGTCGATTTTTTCGCACAACTAAATATATTGAACCTTCAACTGTGAGAGTCAGGAAATTCGAAGTTGCAAGGCATGAGCAATATATTTGCATATGAAGATAAAATCCGTGCGTTTATCGCTAAAATCGAGCTATGGATCAACGAGGTAGAAAGAGAAAACTTTTCTGCGTTTGATAGGCTGGATACAATTATTGACGGACAGTGTGCTGAGATTAAAGGAAAAATACAAAGAACATGATACTCCATTTGAAAAATTTAAAAAGTGAATTCAATCGTCATTTTCTCTGACTGTGAGGACAAAGGTATTCGGAAAGTGACCTGCAATCCTTTCATTGTCAACGTTTTTGAGGTGTCTGATGAAATTCAAGAAAAAGTGATTGAATTGCAACAAGATAGTAACTTGAAAGATATATTCAAGATAGGAATTCATTTTGAAAATTTTTGGAGCCAAATGGCAATTTCTTTCCCAAAAATTCGTGAAATTTTTATACGCATTACCTAACTTTGTTTTCGTCGACATATCTATGCGAACAGGGGTTCTCGGTGCTTCCGATAATTAAAAACAGGCACCGAAATCGGTTGGATGTCAGTGTAAACATGCGTTTGGCTTTGAGTAGTTCTGAACCAAGGATAATTAGAAAGAGTATGCAGCCACAAAAATCGTATTAAAATTTTTTACATTTACTGCATATTCCCTCCAAACAGTTGATGATCCATGGCAAAACAGGAATTTTGTCAAATTATCCCTTATCACTTAAAGGTTAAGAACCCCACTGGTATAGACAGATATAGATAAAGGGGCGGACGCCAACTCGTAACCCTTTTTAGGGATATATACGAAAATGCATCTCCGAGTAATTAGCAAACTCGTAACCGGGACCCAAGCCACACTAGCCAACTTGTAACTAAAGCCGACCGCCAAGATACTCAACAAATCTTATAAAAGTATATAATTTCGACCAGGGTTTCTCAACTTTTTCTTTATCCTATTCTGGACCGGCCAAACAATATGTAAACTCTTGGTCATTATCTCTGGAGCCGGTAAAAACTCTTCATAAGTACAAAATACAGATACCGAATTTCATTGAGCTCTGTTAAAAAATACGAATTATTAATCACTTACATAGGAAAATACTAAATTATTAACATAATCACTGCTATTTTATTTACATAATTGAGAATGAAAACAAAAAAGGAAATACCATCTGAATTTCGAACAACGGAAGTTACACCTATTCATGTAGAATTTTCAAACTGTCGCTATACTTTTTTAACGAGAAATGTTTTTCTTTTTTTTCCTAGCCTGGGCGCGCCAGTGGCCTTGACCCAACAACATGAAAAATTAAGAGATATAACTAAATAGCCAGGCTGTCAGAAATGGAAAAGACAAAGGACAGCAGCAACGGAATAACTGAATGCAATGGGAAGGAAACAATATAGGTAGCGCTAAAAGGAGTAGGAAGACCCAAAAGTAAAATTTGGGCGTAAAGAAAGGAGCGTTCGTTAGAGAGGGCAGAATATTCGAATAGGATATGGTTTTTTTTTGGTTTTTTTTTTCCTACCCTGGGCGCGCCAGCGGCCTTCACCCAACAACATGAAAAATTAACAGTTATAACTAAATAATCAGGCGGTCAGAAATGGAGAGGACAAAGGACAGTAGCAATGGGATAACTGAAGGCAATGGGAAGGAAAGAATATAGGTAGCGTTAAAGGGAGTAGGAAGACCCAAAACTAAAAGTTGGGTGTAAAGAATAGAGCGTTCGTTAGAGAGTGCTGAACATTCGAATAGGATGTGATTTGAATACCAAATACAAGAAGGCTCAGAAGCGTGAAGAGAGCAGAAAGGAGAAGGGGACAAAGCGAATCGAAAGCGAGAAGAGGTTGATTCTAAGCCTAATTAAGGAAACAACAGTGGAACGACGACAGATAGGAATAGATTGAAACCAAGGCAGGAAACTAGGAACCGGTTGAATAAGACGGTACTGAGAAAAGCGATTTGAGAATATAGATGGATACATGTCAGACCAAAGTCTGGAATGATTAGAGCGTGATAGAGAAAGAATGTCTGAGGAAGGGAAAGAGTCGAGGAAAGGACCAGTGCGGGCGGCTGAGCGAGCTAAAGAGTCAGCTGAGTCATTTCCCTCAATATTGGAATGACTAGAGACCCATAGAAAGTCTATGGAAATGGAGCGGAACGAGAACAAAGAGGAGACAAGAGATCGGATAGAGAGGATGATACCGTCAGAAGTATAAGAAGGAGGAGAGGAGATGGCTTGAAGAACGCCTTTGGAATCAGAGACAATCAGGAATTTGTGAACTCCACTCGTAGAGGATATGAATTGGATTGCACGAAGAATTGAGATCGATTCGGCTGAGAAGATAGAGCAGAAGGAAGAAAGTCTGAAGGACTCATAGTGTAGGAACGCAGGAGACGTATACGCACCACCCACGCCCCCATCACTCTTGGAGCCATCCGAGAAGATTGAAAAGAAGAGTTCAGCAGCTGAAAGAATTCGAAGTTGACTACATTGTGAGAGGAACAATTAGCTTGGACTGGAAGAGAGGAGAAATTGATGGGGTGCCATATGCTACTAAAGTCGAAAGAAAAGTAAGGAAGATTGTTATAAGAGGAAACGTAGGGAGAAAAATTGGAAACACGAGCAGCTATATGCGATAAAATCGGAATTCTATGAGGCGCCAAGCGCCAGTGATTTTTGATATAAAGATAGGAAGGGATAATATTGGATGACAAAATGGGGAGGCGTTTTATTAAAAATCGATAACCGAGGAGTGAACGACGAATGGAAAGAGGTTGAGTGGAAGATTCGGATAGAATCGCAGGAATAGGAGAAGATCTTAAAGCGCCAATGCATAGGCGAAGGCAGGAATTCTGAATTGCGTCAAGTTTCGAAAGGAGAGACTTGGAGGCACTGCCATAAATGAAAGAACAATAGTCGAGTTTGGACCGAATAATCGATTTATATAGAATTAATAGAATGCACGGGTCTCCACCCCATCTGAGCGGTGATAAAGATTTGAGGAGATTAAGTCTTTTGATCGAGGAATTATAGATATAATTAATATGTTCATGAAATGTAAGGCGACTATTTAAGAAAATACCTAGATAACATATGGAATTAACAGTGGGAATAGGTGTACCAGATACGCTGATGTTTATAAAAGCACGATTAAAGAGGCGGAGAGCAAAAATTATACAGGAAGACTTGGAAGGGGAAAGAGAGAGGTGGAGAGTAGATAGAGCATTGCTAAGATGGGACAATGAATGGTTTAACTCGTTGGTGGCAGAGGACAGATCATCTGAGGTGGAATAAACTAAAATGTCATCAGCAAAAAGGAGAGAGAAAGAGGGAATAGGAAGCGAAGCAATATCGAAAGAGTAAATATTAAAAAGAGTGGGGCTAAGGCAGGATCCCTGGGGAAGCCCACGATAGACGCATCTAGAGGTGGAAAGAGAAGGAGAAGATAGATAAAGAGTTCTATGTTGAAAGAGGTTGAGTATAAGAGAGATAAAAACCGGTGGGAGATTAAGAGAGAGAAGTTTGGAGCCCAGAGAAGGAAGATGCACATTGTCGAATGCAGAGCAGACATCGACAAAAGAAGCGACAGTAAATTTCTTAGAAAGGAATGATTTATAGATATCTGCAAGGAAGGTACTAATGCAATCTACCGGGCCAAGCCCGGGGCGAAAACCGAACATATTAGAAGGAACTAGATTATTATGCTCAAGCCACCAAACAAGACGGTTGTTTATTAAACCTTCAAAGAGTTTGCGCAGACATGAGGCTAGGGAGATAGGACGGAAGGAACACTGATTTTTTTTCGGAATTGGAATGACGATGAAGTCATTCCAAGACTCAGGAGTAAATCCAGAGAGTAGGAAAGAGTTGAAGATATTCAGGAGGGAGAGCAGCGAGGAAGGAGAGAGTTTTTTAAGAATAGGGAAAGAAAGACCGTCCAAGCCAGGAGCAGAAGGAGAGGTTTTGTTAAGAACGGACAAGAGTTCCTCGTAGCGGAAAGGGGACGATAGGAAATGCGGTTCTGAGGAATTTGGGAGCGAAGGAATGATCGATTCCTCGAAAGTGGGGACATACGGAGGAGCAATAGAGTCCAAGAAAGAGTGAAGTTCAGGCAAAGAAGGATGGGAGAAGTGGGGACGCTCAGAAAGAGGAGATCTGAACGCTTTTGCCATTTTCCATATCTTAGAGAGAGGCGTATCTCTAGAGAAAGATGAACAAAATGATTTCCAAGAGTTCCTCTTGGCAGATTTTGAAATGTACCGAGCTTTTGCGTTGGCTTCTTTGTGAGCTAATAAGTTGGATATTGAGGAACAAGAACGAAAGGCTTTGAAGGTATCGGTGCTTCTTTGGAAGGCAACTTTACACTCTTCATTCCATCAAAGAGAGAAGGCATAAGAGGAAGAACGACCGCGCGAAAAGGAAGAAGGAGGGGAGGAAGCGGAAAGAGCAGAATATAGAGATTGAATGAAGAAGTTGTACTGAGATGACGGGTCGGGAAAATCCAGAATAAGGGGGAGTGAGGAATCCACCAAAGATCGGAATTTAGTCCAATCTGTTTTGGAGAGAAGCCAGTGAGGAGCGTGCAAGGGCCTGAAAGGTTTAGAAGGAAGAGCGTTGTTGAGAGTTAGGAGAATGGGGAGATGATCACTACCAAAAGTGCCATCGAGAGTTCTCTAGGAGCTTACAAGACCAAGATTCGGAGATGAAAACGAGAGGTCGATTGCACTAGAAGAAGATGGATGTTTCAAGAAAGTAGGAGAACGATCGTTGTGGAGAAAAAGATTATGGTTTAGGATGAGATTTTCCAGAGTCACACCGTTAGGATTGCGCCCTGTGCAGCCCCACATAGGGGAGTGCGCATTCCAGTCTCCACCAATAATAAATGGATCAGATAGGGATGAAAGGAATGAAGGCAAAGGAAGACTAGAGAGGCTGGAGTTGGGAGGGATGTACACGCAAGCAATATGTAAAGGATTCGGGAGAAGATTTTTAAGTGAAATGTGGATCATGTTAGGGTGGTTGGGAATGGGCGGAGGAAGAAATGGGATATTGTGGGTGTGATAGGATAGATCGTGTCTAATTAAAATCGCAACGCCACCATACCCATCCATACGGTCAGATCGAACTAGAGAATAACCTTTGAAATCTAGAGATGAGGAGGATTTAAGCCAAGATTCAGATAACAGCGCTACATGGATATTGTAGAAGTCTAATAGACATTCTACACTTAGTTTATTAGCTCGTAAGCTGCGGCAATTCCATTGAAGGATGTTTAAGGCGCAAGACCGCGACATTCTAGTTAAAAGAAGAAGAGGAATTAAAAGAATGAGAAAAAGTAGCGGGAGAAGATAGAGCTGAAATTGAAGTAAAAGAAAGGAGGGCAAGGGTAATAGGAAGGGTGTAATAAATGAGAGGAGATCGCTTGTAGAAGATCTTCCAACTTAAAGGAGAAGTTGACAATGGAAAAAAGAGTAGAAGAGAGAAGACGTGTCCGAAATTGGATACAGGCAAAATTGAAGATACCTCACCATTAGCGGTACCGTCAGTAATTAAAAATAAACCGGAGAAGTACCTGCACGAACTGGGTTGATGCCCAGTTTGTAGGCTTCCTTCCGACACAGTGTTGAAAAAGAGACGAGAGAAATACTTGCACGAACTGGGTTGATGATCAGTTTGTAGGCTTCCTTCCATAATGATATAGCTATGTAGCATGAAGGAAAAATGGAATAAAATTCGAACTGAGGAAAGTTTTGAGTTGATGATTCCTGAGCGAACAGTTATCCTTGGCGAAACGGACGCAAAAGAAAAAAGGAGAAATAAGAGTAACAAGTATAGAATGGGATGCTGGAAGATGGTCAAAAAGGAGAAAGAAAGAACAAAGGATGAAAGAGGTGGTCTAGTTGAAATGAACGTGATTGGATAGGAAGGCTGAAAGATTATCAAGGAATGAGGAGGAGGAGGATATGTTAAAGGAGGCAAGGAGTTCCATGATAGCTGCGGAAATATGGGAGACAACAAAGGAAGAATCGTTTAGAGAGGAATTAGGAGAAAGAATAGGAGGAACTGGTAAGGGACTGGAAGATATGGGGGGGTTGGATTGGGGGGAGTCGTTGTGATTCAGTGCACAACCATTTAGTGGTAAATGAGAGTAAAGGGATGGAACGAAAGGAAATTGAGGAGAAGGCTTTGAGTAGAATTTGGGTTTGGAAGTTTTGTGGAAAGTGGGGGATTTGGGACGTGGAAGAGAGGGGAATTTAGAAGTTTTTGGGGAGACGTTTAGAGAGGAAATAGGGGCTGCGGCGCGATTAGCATAGGAGAAGGCTGGAGAGACGGAACTGGAGGATTTAATTTTAACGGCTTCGTGAAAGGAGATGTTCTCGAAAGCCATGATTCTTTTTATGTCCTTCTGCCGCTGCTATTCGGGACAGGCTCGATCGGAAGCGCTGTGACTACCTTTGCAGTTGCGACAAAAAGGAGGCTCCTGGAGATTTGTACAATCAGAGAAAGAATGTTTAGAGGAACAATGGGGACATGAGGGAAGAGAGCTGCGGCAATGGCGTGCAATATGCCCGAAAAGGAAACAATTAGAGCACTGAGTGGGAGAACGGATACTTGGGGACACTGTAAAACGAAGTTTGTAAATGGATACAAACTCAGGGAGAGAGGATTTGTCAAATTTTAATTCGACACTTCTGGTGGGAACTTTGGTTCCATCGGAAGAGCGAAGGATGCGACGAATAGATACTATAGGGATAGACGTAACAAGCCCTTCTTTAATTTCCTCAACAGAGAAAGAAGGATGAACTCCAGAAATAACACCAATTCTGTATAGAGTATTATGGGGAATGAAAGCTTTCAGGTCGTTAGAATTGAAGAAGGAGCGATTGTTTCGAAAGTCGTTGGCGGTGGAAATGGAGGGGAAGATAACAGAGATACGCCCTCTACCCTGAGGGGTAATGTCGGAGAAGGAGGTGGAAATTTTGCTGATGAGCCTGGCCAGCTCAAGCGGGTGAAAATTTCCAATGTTTTTATTGTCAGAGGTGTTCTCAATGAAAACTTTGAATGGTCCTGGGTATTTGGACGGAAAAGTGTTTTGGTTTGAATCACAAATACAAGAAGGCTCAGAAGCGTGAAGAAAGCAGAAAGGAGACAGAGCAAAAGAAAATCGAAAGCGAGAAGAAGGAAGTAGAGAATGATTGATTCTGAGTCGAATTAAGGAAACAACCGTGGAACGACGACAGACAGGAATAGAATGAAATCAAGGCAGGAAACGAGGAACCGGTTGAATAAGACAAGAAAAGTAAAGAAAGGTCTGCAGACCTATTCATTCGTATTTGTTTAGAACAGAGAGGGTGTTTAGCATCCGGTTTCGGAGCGATTGATAAGAGTTTTCCATTTTCGATAATAAAATGAAATTCGGCTGAATATCGAAAATAATTCAAAAATTTAAAATTTCCGAATAATAAAATAGTCTCGATATTGTACTAGTTTACAACAAATACTTGTGCATTATTTGTCAGTAAAATATATTTATGTGAAATAAAATTACTTTTTACTCCGAGTTCGACGAAGAAAAATAAAATGAGAAATCATTAATCTGGTAACTAAGTAAACATCAAAAATCATACTGGATTCTGATCCAGATTTGAATCATTTATTATACCTAGAGATGGAGCTTCATATCTTCCGTTTCTTTTAAAATTAATTATTTGCTATATTAATATCTATCATGATGCGCTCAAAAATAAAGATTATCTAATATTAATTTTTTCAACAGTTTAATGCGATTGTAAGAAATTTAGGATATGATAAAATATTGCTGAGCAACAATATGTGCCATTACATTATAAAATTACTGTTGTCGCGTAGGTTTTCTTATTTTTTTAATCCATACTGGTCCTTAAGCGATTTATTGTTTTTTACTGGTCGAGAATGATCAAGTTTTTACCGGCACATGGCCGGAGCATAATAAAAGAAATTTTTAGAAGCACTGGTCATCCGAAGAAATGAACAGACCGTTGTCGGTGATGAGTTGGCCTATGTGTTAGACTCGCAAAGAAATTACCTGATTTTTTCGGTTATTTAGCGTGTCTCCTTTAATTACCTTTGATATTTAATTACCAGTTGGCTAATTCCCATAGATATGATATGATCCCTTATAAAACAAACAATAACAGAGTCTTATCGAAGAGAAAATTGTACGACATTAATAATTTTAAAACTGACCCATACTTATTTTAGTGGTAATCACGTTTATTAAAAAGTAAGAAAAACATTTATTTACTATGATAAAAAATAACAGATTTATTTACCGTGGTACCTGAAAGTAGCTTAAGGATAATAGCAACATTGTGTTGTGATGAAATGCATTTATTTACACTTTACACAATGAATTTAAATATTTTTGGCTTGTAAATATTTTCTTTCCTTTTTCGTAGTGCGAACATCTTTCGCTGAGTCGTATCGCTCGATTCCGAGCGTCGTAACTACCCATTTGTACATTCTAGTTGTACTGAATAAGCAGCTCTCATGGCAATCATACTTCAACATAAAATAGAATAATCAGTTTATACTAGAATTTGGCTTTCGCGTCATGTTTATATTACGGTTAAATGTTCCACTGCTTGTGAAACTTATCAATCTATTGATTGATTTGTAAGTTCAGATCATATATATTATTAAGTGAAAAATGTTATTAGTTCTGGAAATGGCTCCGATGTTTCTGATAAAATTCATTAATTACTAAAAGGTTTTAACATCCAGAAAACAATTGTTATACGAAATGCAGGCAAGCAGGGTTCGTGTTAATGATCAAGCTTGTATCTTTGGTTTAGTAGAATAATTAATAAGGAATAATTCGCTTATTTACTGTAACGATATATTCGTTATGGGTCCTAACGCGGCATGTAGTGGGTTACCGAAGTGGATAGACAACCTATTCATACACGGGTATGGCGCCAGAAGCGGTGCCACTCACCATTTGCGTTGCCGAACCCCTATCCACAGCCTTCTCGTGGCGGACCTTTTAAGTCAAGCAACATTGTTGGGCGACAACAGATGTGGAAGGAGGCAAGTGGATAACTACCCCCACTTGTGCAATACACAACAAACTTAAATAATCACCTGGAAACAATGTAAACAAATTCATAATTCAACTTCAATACCACAATACCATATCGGCTCATTATAGCTCATATCATCCAAACTAATTCTGTTTATCCTGCTCAGTTGATTAAAACACCCACCTCAATCGTCTCACTTAAGTGTGCCATTGAATCAGGTGACGTTTTTCTAGCGGGCGTAAGTGTAGACGTGCAGCTGCACTTTCGATAAGCACACGCACTGCAAGATGCACATTTAAAGTCCTACGGCGATGGAGTAAAGGTGACGGGAGCAGGCTTGGTCGGCCGGAAGCTTTTAGCTGAAACTATGCACGCAGGCGGCGCATAACTTTGGTCGCTCGCTGATAAAAGTGGCGGATTTAGCGTTCGGCAGCATTATGCGTGACGAAGCAGCCTTTTTAGGACGCACTGCTTCCCCTACGCCAAGGGAAAGGTCTAGAAAAGGTGACCTAAAAAAAAAGCTCGCCACACACTCCCCGCCTGGGTCACCGCGCCCAGGATGGAACCCCACCCGCGGTCGAAATATTAAGAAAAATAATAGGAAAAAACAAAAATTAGATTTAAAAATAGCCACTTGGAACGTTCGGACACTACTAGATACAACTGCGGAACGTCCACAAAGGAGAACTGCAATAATTGCACATGAGCTCAAAAAATATGACGTTGATATTGCAGCACTGTGTGAAACCAGACGAGAGGACCAAGGCCAGTTAACAGAAACACTGGATAAATACAACTTTTTCTGGAAAGGTCGGTCTATAGGGCAACCACGGATTTATGGAGTTGGCTTTGCTATAAAAACTCATCTAGTAGAACTCTTATCAGAACTTCCAACGGGCATAAATGAAAGATTAATAAAGATGAGAATCTTACTTAGCCAAGGTAGACATGCGTGAATTATCTCTGCATATGCCCCCACACTTAAGGCAGATCATAACACCAAGGAAAATTTCTACAAGGATCTTCAGTATTCCCAAGTCAGATAAAATCATTCTCCTTGGTGATTTCAATGCTCGAGTGGGTAAAGACAACGGTATATGGCCGGGAGTACTTGGAAGACACGGCATCAACAACATGAATGACAACGGTCTACTTCTCCTCAACTTCTGTGCAGCAAACGAGCTTACCATTACCAACACAACATTCAGACTAAAAGCGAAGTATAAGACCTCATGGAAACACCCCCGCTCAGGTCACTGGCATCTCATTGACTATGTAATTGTTAAACGCTCAAATTTACGGGATGTCAAGATCACAAGAGTCATGCGCGGTGCAGAGGTGGACACAGACCACCAAATGGTGCTATCCAAAATGCGCCTGCACTTACAACCCCGGATCAAGTATACGACAGCTAATACAAAAAACCTCCGATTGAACATGAAAAGTCTTGAAAACCCTATAGTTCGCGATAAACTTAAGTATGAACTACAGGCGGCACTTCACCACGTTAATATCGATTCACAACTCGCACCGGAAGAGACCTGGAATGCAATCAAGAATATAATCTACCCGCTATCCCTCTCAATATGCGGAACACAAGGAAAGAAGGTAAGAAATGATTGGTTCAAAGATTATCATCAAGACATTGTTAGCCTAATTCAAGAAAAACAAGTCGCATATCTCCGATATCTGAACAATGAAACCAAAGAAAACAAAGAAGGATTGATGAAAGCTAAAGCACTCCTCCAAAAGACTACAAGAAATCTAAAGAATGAACGGTGGATAGCCAAAGCAAACCAACTGCAACAATTCAGTAACTCAAATGATGCAAGAAGTTTTTTCTCTGCGCTTAAGGAAATCTACGGTCCCACTTGCAATATCTTAATGCCAATTAGAGATGACAATGGTAACAGAATCGTCAATAATGATGAAATACTTGAAACATGGCGGAAATACTACTCGGACCTACTTAACCAGAACCAAAAAACAAATAATGAGGTAATCAGTCTACTTCCACACTATCAAACTTTCATAGCACTTAGCAAGGACCCGGAGATTTACGAAGTTGAGAAAGCAATCCGCCAACTTAAAAATGGAAAAGTGCCAGGACCGGATAATATCCCAGCAGAAATTCTAAAGTTGGGGGAATCAGCTCTAGCAAAACACTTATATAGTCTCTTTCTGACAATTTGGGAATACGAGGAAGTCCCTAAAGACTTCTCTGTAAGGCAACGATTGTAAGTATCTATAAAAGAAAGGGTAACAAAGAGGACTGTTCCAATTACCGTGGCATCTCTCTGATATCTGTAACTGGAAAATCATTAGCCAGGTTAATATACAATCGGATTGTTCCAATACTTGACCAAATGATACCTGAAACACAAGCTGGATTTCGTTAAAATCGCAGCTGCATTGATATGATCTTTATCGCCAGGCAACTTCAAGAAAAGGCGGTAGAGAAAAACACAGACTTGCTTATAGCTTTTATCGACCTGGCCAAAGCATTTGATTCAGTCAACAGAACAATGCTCTTTCAAATACTTATCCAGCTAGGCTGTCCAGAAAAATTAGTCAATATTATAGCCGCCCTACACAAAGATAACGAAGCCAAAGTTTTGATTCAAGGTAGGTTAACGAAACCGGTGAATGTCTGCGCTGGCGTAAAGCAAGGATGTGTCCTGGCTCCGATTCTTTTCAACGTTTTTATGACAGCCCTACTCATCATTATTGATAAGAAATTACATTCAAGAGGAATTGGCATTAACTATAGAACAGATGGTAAATTACTGAACTTATCCCGTCTCAAAGCAAAAACCAAAACAGCTAGGTGCACCATAACCGAAATCCAATATGCAGACGACTGCGCGATCCTAGCACACTCCGAAGACGAATTACAAACTATACTACATGTCTTTGATGAAGCGTATAAAGATTTCGGCTTAAGCATTAATATTAAAAAAACTAAAATATTGTCAAGTAAAAATACCAAGAGTAACATACAAATTCGAGGTGAAACCCTGGAGAATGTTACAAGTTTTCAGTATCTCGGATCTCACCTCAGTGCGGGCAATACACTAGATGACAAAATACACCATCGAATTAAAAGTGCTGCGTCGGCATATGCAAAATTAAAAACTAGAGTATTCCACAACAGAAATTTAACCATATCCACAAAATCCGCAGTCTTCCGCGCTGTGATTATTCCAACCTTGTTATATGGATCGGAAGTATGGACACTGTACAAGCGCCATATCCGTAAGCTCGAACAATTCCAGCAGCGTCTAATTCGTTACGTCCTAAAGATTAAATGGACGAATTTTATTACCAATGAAGAAGTTCTCAGACGCTTTGGTGTGGAACGAATAGAGACACTGATATTAACATCGCAATTAAGATGGATAGGTCATGTAGTGCGAATGCAAGATCACCGCTTACCTAAGCGCGTATTCTATGGCGAACTGGTGGAAGGACGTAGGACTCGTGGAAGACCAGAGAAACGCTACAAAGATCATATCGCCACCATGCTTCGGGATGCGAATATCAACAAGGACTGGGAAAATGCTGCGCAAAACCGGCAGGAATGGAAAAAGGTGTCTCAGGAGGTGGTAGAAAATAAACACCACAAGAAAAAGAATAAGGAGCGAGATATGAGTCCGGATCAGCTATTCGAATGTCACCACTGTGGGAAAACGTGTACTGCTAAAATTGGACTAATCAGCCATCTACGAACACATCGCTGAACAAATATATGTGCATCTGGGCTACTCGGATACGAGTTCCAGCTATGATGATGATATTCGTTATACGATGCCTTCAGGGATGCCCCATTGTGGTCTCGTAATTATCGTAGACGTAGAATTACATTTTATTATTATTATTATTAGTATCAAATTATTAAATCATTAAATCGGAGTTTAGGTTTTTTACTGACTCCTTACATGAACGGCCGGCAGCTGAAAAACACAATGATTAAATATATATACGAATGGAAACGCGGCAAAACGATTAATTAGAAATAATATAAATGCTACGACGTATCACTCGACTGCGAGTGCCGGGCTGTCGCGCTATTTTTACCTGGCAGGTAGGTGCACGTTGGCGGTTCCGTCTTGGATTCCCGGTAAACGCGGGGTGAAGACGCGGTAATCGAAATTATAATATCTTATGATTTTTATAAATGTTACTAATAATTATAAAACCGAGTTTGGAGGCGATCTGGTTATTAATAGTACCTTCCTGGATCGAGCTTCTTTTGATACGAGATGAACTGGTTATTTCGCCAAAAAAGGTCTATATTTCTTTTTACTTGAATGATTTTTTCAATTCAGTTTTTCATTTAGTGCTATGTCTCCACCCCAAAACTGATGTGCTAATTAATTCATTTTCCGATCAATCACCGCGTGTACCCTTCAAAAGCGAAATTGATCTAGATACGACAACCCACAGTCAGCAACTGGTTTTTATTTACTCACACTATCACTATCTCAATATGCTCTAATTTTATTTAATTAACTATTTATTGTTTTATTGGACTTATGTAATGTATACAACTTATATTACTATGTAAAATATAGCGCGGGAGTCTAATAGTTAAAGTGCTTGGCTACCAAACCAGAGGGCACGGGTTCGAGGTTTGTCCCGCTCCGGATCAAAGTCGCTTCCGGGTTTACCCAGCCCGAAACAATAAGACACCACTGATATCTCGGAAGTAATGGCAGCTGAGAGAAAGGAACCTTTACTTTCATCCGTGTTATTGGGTACATTGTGAACATTAACTGCACAATTCCTGACAGTCTGTCAAGTTATGAGACATATTTTACTTACCATGCAAAATAGAACATTTAAATTTTGTAGTGAAATAAATTTATTCGCGATATTTATAAAGCGATTTTGAATACTACGCTAACTAAAATACAACTTGAAAATTAAAAAAAATAGGATAATGCGATATTGTAATTTTCGTATTGCGTGGAAATTATTGTTGTATTTTTAGATGTTAGTAAAACTCATGATTACCTCAACTGATCTGCATGTTTAGAATAAATCCGAGTAAAGCTCGTTCAACCGCATTTTTAGAAAACCTCCGATGATGGCAAGGCCGTGTCCACGGGGGGGGTTTTGGGGGTTAACCTACCCCCATGAGAACTAAAATAGTTATTATAAATAGACAAAAATCTGAAAAAAATCACAAATTTAAAATAAATATTGATGATTTTTTAGGATGTTCTTACCTACTTTTAAAAGAAAAAAGAAAACATATGCTCTATATTTTTAGGTACTTTATTAATATGTTATGCAAAATTTTTTATTACGAGTATAATTAATAACGTATGCAATTTTTATTAATGTTCATATACGGGGGGTAATTCATTTATGTGAATTATTAATATATAAATCAAAATTATGGAAATTATTAATAGTACGAATATTAGTGAAAAATGTATTGTTATTTATAAAATAAATATGCAAAGAAAATTTTCAAAACCCTCTCCTTTCCAAAATTCTGGTCACAGGCCTGGATGATGGATACATAATATATATAGTGAGCTATTGTTCAATAATATCACACATTAAATCATTGGATGGAGCATATGTGGAAGACGTAAATTCTCTCTCCTTATACTTACATACATATATATATACACGTATAAATATAGAATATTTACGTTTCCACCCATCTGATGATTTAATGTGTGATATTATTGAACAATAGCTCACTATATATATTACGTATTCATCATCGGAGGTTCTCGAAAATACGACGCACAAAAAAAAAAAAAAAAAGAAACGAACTAAAATAACGTATCTAAATGTATCTTTTAATCTTATATCTGTAACATTAAAGTTTGTACATTTATCGTTGAATCGTGAAGTTCATTCAAGTACGCTCTAAGAGGTTCTCATGTTTCGCAAAGGGATGTAAAATTGAAGTATGTTCAATTCAAATATATATATATATATATATATATACACATATATATAAACTCGGCCAATTTGGCCTCGCAAGGGGCTATGCCCCTTGACCCCTCTTGTTTTCATTTCTGTCTCTTTCTCTTCTATACTTTGTATAAAATGATCAAAATTTACAACGTAATTCTTACTGGCATCAACACACACAAAAAATAACATAACCACAAAAGTCCTATTCTAACATTTAACTTCCGTTATATGAAATTAAGATATTTTTTCGTTACATTTTTCGTTACATATTTCATTACATAAAATTGTGACATTTTTTAAATAACAATAACCAAAATCCTACAAAATATAACAAACGTTACATAAAATTGGGACGTTTTTCTGGGACATTTTTTTGGGACATTTAGCGTTTTAGGTGAAATTTTATACTTTTAATCTTATGGCCGAGACTTCAAACTCCACCAGAAGTCAGGAAATACATAAGTTAAAAATAAAATCTGAACTATAACTCTGTTCAAAAATTAAACATGTATTTCAAAATTTTCTAAAAACGCTGACTGAAGAAATCCACCTACTGCCTATCGAGCACGCTTCCGAGTACATTTCGAAATACTTAAATAATCATAATTTTCTATATTTTCTTCAATATTATTTTTATTTATTTATTTATTTATTTTTCATCTTTGCTCTTGGTTTATCTTCTACTCATAACCATTATTTCAAATCGCCTCTTTAATTACCTAATTTTGTTCTTTCTCGCAGAGTTTCCTTAGACGTATTATACATTTTTAGTTATGTAGTTTTTTAATTGACCTGGACTAACCGGTGTATTAGCTTTTTTTTCTTCAGCCTTATTTTATTTCTCTATTTCTTTTCAATTGTATTTTTTGTTTTCAGATATTTCGAAATGTTTTTCAACAACTACATTCCTTTTATATTATTTAGCACATCTTCTCTTTTAGTTACTTTATATTTTATCTACCATCTATGTTATTTTCATAATTTCATCTGTAGTTTATTAATTCCATTCGAGTGTTTCCTTGTCACATGTTCGAATTTGCCACTTTCGAGGCTTGTGAGGCATACTATTATACATACTATAGTTTTAATATATTGTTTGTTGATTAGTTCTCGTTAAAATGTACAATAATGCCCCCGGCAATACTGCTAATGCTGCTCCAACTTTCTTTCCTGTACTGCACGTGATTTATAGTTATTACATATTTTTGCCGAGAAACTATTTTTATCGCTAGGTAGCTTTTCACGTTCACTATTTTCACGCGCTGAATAAGTAAAAAAATTCATTAGAAACCATCGTCATATTTACGTGTTTTTTCTGTCTGTAATAACATCGTTTTTGTCTTCCATTAACTCTCAAGTTATTATCAAGAGTCTAATTATTTATTGTCACTTACATCGATTTAATCAAAACATAAACCCCCTTATTTGTATACGCATTTGTCAGACTTGAAAAATATGGTGCCAAGCGAACCGAACAGTGCAGCAGAAATTGTTTCTCGTCAGTACAATCTTATCTCGGTAATAAATCATTTTCCACCTTCAGTCACCAATTTTTGCCTGATAACACATTTATTTTTTTAGAAAGAATATTTTATTTTAAAGCTTTTTTTTGTTTTTTTTGTTTTTTTTTTGTTGTTTTTTTTGGGTTCGTCTACAAGGACATTGGCCCAAGAACAAAGGAAAAAAGACGCAAGAAACTCAGATCTTTACACGATCAGAGATAGCCGAAAGTTAAGACTAATAAGTTTTTTTCTCCTTCTTTTTCCTTTAAATTTAATGTTCTCTACTTCTGTACACTTTTTTTAGTAGTTTTATTTTTTTGAATATATACGTGTGTATGTGTGTGCGTGCACCTTAAAATTCACACTGCAAACAAAAAGAAATAATCAAGTAAGGTTTACATGCACCAAAAGTTGATAATACGCTTCAACATTTTTCCCTTAGTCGGTAAGTGTCAAAGCTGAAGACAATCAACAGGCGAGATCTTTTAATTCGTGTCGTTTAAGAATTACGAAAATTATCTTTTATTAGAATGAACAGCTTCATTTCAAAACAATAGCATTATGAGAACTTATATGACAAAACAAATACAGCAATGTTTTCGGATAAAACTCTTCTCCGACTTAACAGATAATACAGTGTATTACAGAGAAATGTTTTTAGGTAAATTTTCAGATTAATAGATATTAAAAAGCAAAGAGTTTTATTCGTTAACTCGAGCATTGGTTTTTGTTATTTTCGTAATGGTTTTTTTATAGAATCATAAACTTTGTAATATTATTCTATTCTATTTCTCTCGACGAAACAGTATGGATTGATGTATTTGATTTAGTTTTACATTATTATTCGTATTCACATATTAGGCTCGTGCTCAAAAAAAATTTCAAATCAAAATTTAGCAAAAAACCTTTTTGTAAATCAAACAAGAATAGGTTGTTTTTGTTTTCTTTCTTTTTTTTTTTTACTCGAAGAAATTAGACTTTATTTATATTTAAATGACAAAGCTTGACACTTTGAATCTCCCACAAAAACCTTGTCTGCGTGCTGAAAACTATCACGAGGACATTATCCAGGGTTAACAACTAACCTAATTCTCCGCGCACCGGAGCTCACAAATTAACCCCAGTTTTATTCTGAGCCCTCGAAATTTCCTCAATGGCTCTTTCTTTCCGTTCTGTAAGCCTTACCACCGATAATCCGACAGAATTTTTTAAAATCTAACTCGAATTACAATCACAGGGGCCCAAAATTCTCCCAAGTACGAAGCCCACATTGATGATGCACCTGACTGATAATATAAACACCAGCCTCCGGTAACGGCCGCCAGTCTTGTGCAGTACTCTTCCCGTAATTCGCTTCCAAGAGGTAATCCAAGTACATTATTGCGCTATTAAAAATTAACCATAAAATTACAGCGCCCGGAGAGCAGCTTTTGTATAGCTAATAGATATTTTTCAACAAGAATAATATCTTTAGCACAAATATGACCACCACAGACAATTTTAACCGAAAATGTTAGTAATGATGTGGATGTTGCAACGATTAATCTCATTTGAAGACCCATCATCACCGTTAACATCACAATTTTGGCAACTAACAACACCGCTAAACACGCTAATGACCCCCACTGACTACATCGATACCTGTATAGCAATCAATAATTTTACAAGATTCATAAATACAAAGAACAAATATACAGTCAACAACGTCAGAGGAAACACAATATAAGCAATACGTGTAGTCGCTATCTTTATTGTAAATACCTTTGCCGCCTTTGATCGATTTCAGTCCAACGATGATTGCGTTACGTAAAGAGATAAAAATTAACCGCCGTCACTCATATATGTTAAAAACTCGAACGATTCCGAAAATAAAAATAGTTTCTCATTCGAAGTTTTAGTGAAATTTACAAAAATTTGATGCAATATGTGGCAATGCAAAATGTTGCAGGACGCATCCGATTTTCAAATCAAATCAAATCAAGTGTATTTCAAAATATGCAATGGATATATACGTATAAATGTAAATAATTTTAAGCTGCAAATGCGCTATTATTAGCGCGAGTAGCAGGATTATTTTTAAAGATTGTGTTCTTAACTGTATGTGGTTACTAAATTTAATTATTGATAAACGTACATGAGCTACATATTTGCGTTTGTAATCATAAAGGTTTTTTTTTTTTTTTTTTTTCTTGTTCACAACTTTTATAGCCCATGTTTACACTCTATATTTACTTATTCGTTAGTATATTTATATCTATAAGTGTACTGAATTATAATTAATAATTTATAATTTTGAACTTAATTTTACACTAAAATACTCCCCAGTCCCTTATTGTGTTATGGTGACCTCAACAGTAACATGCAAGTAAGAAAGTAATGTTTAAAAGTAACAAATAATAATAAAAGAAGTATGAGAAGTAATTTAATATTTTAATCATATTTCATTGCCGATCCGAGCTCTGGCCGATATCGGAACATTTGAATGAACTAATGGAGTATCAACCTATATGAACTGATAGAATCCGATGTTGATGACCGAATTACATCAAAGTATAAAGTTAAAAATATTTACGCGTTCCAAAATTTTTTTTTTTTTTTTTTTTTTTTTTATGGTCCGGCTTCAGTTAACTATCAAGCCATTTGGCCAAAGTCTATTAAATCACAAACGGCGCAGCAATATTTTATATTGGGGAACAGCCGGAAATTACCACTTCTCATGGATTAAAAAATTTAGTCAATTATTATGTACACAGTCTCATTAAATAGAAAATTTATATGCTGGGGTGTCTAGACCTCATGAATGATGAACATGAGCATAATAGCGGTCTCTGATGCGATGCAATCAGTTAGAGAAACATGCATAATAATATGTAAATATGTAAAAAAAAAAAAACAATATATTTTTCTTTTTTATATGTTTTATTTCAGGTTTTTTACATTATTTCATAAAATTATATTAAATATATGTTGTTTTTTTTTCTTGTCAGGCTTTAAATGCTATTTGGCCACTTAAATTAACCTTTCAGTAAATCAGTCTATACTTTTTTGGCCATCACTGGGAATCGAATTCACTAAATTATTATTAATTTAAACAATTTTTCATCGCCATCATCTATATTGTACTGTCAACTTCGCTATCATTAAAATACAAACAATTATCATCGAAACAATTGTACAACGTACATATGCGCTCTAAAAGCATTCGTTCTTTAGGAATTCTCAAGTTGTTCAGACATTCTGATTTAGGATGCAGCAGGAAAACTTTACTACAATTATACCGTTCCCTTTTCCGAACAAAATTATATCATGGTGCTCAATTTTATAATTCAGCAAGCCATGCTAACTTAAGGAAATTAGATTTCATCCGCCACCAAGGCATCCGGTTAGCAACAGGTGCGCTCAGAACTACGCCAACGATAAGTCTAAGTATAGAAGCCAACGAACCTCCTCTCAGATATCGACAAATAATTCGAATTAAAAATCTTCTAGTTTCTGCTGCAGCCTTATATCAGACATGCCGACAGAAAACCTTTTATTTGACAACTATTATCGAAATAACTTCAAGTCTACCCAAAAGAACGATCAACATATTGCGTTAAAATTTCAATATGCAGATTTCCTATCCTATGAAAACATACCGTTCGCTTCCTCATATCTTCGTACGTTCTGCACCGTGGCTAATATCGACAATTTAAATTATCGACGAGCTGTTGAACTTAATGTATAACTCTCCAAGTACTTCCGAGATTCAAGCAGGGTTAAACAGCGTTTTCGAGCGATATCCAAAAATAAAGTACACTGCGCTATACCAACAGAGCAAAGAGAACAACATTTGCCGAAGCAGCTTTCTATTTTCTGAATGCAGTGCGTAAGGCTGGAAAATTACTGTTTTTTTGCTCAGCTACCACTACTGAAATATATGCAATATTTCTTATAAGAAGAAATATTGCGAACACGTACAGCGCATCCGTTCATCATTCTATCTGACTCGATTAACTCGCACACCAGAATATTCAGACCATATTTAATATCAATCCTATCGTACAAAGAACCCATAGAATCCTAATAGAAATGCATTCGATTAGATTGGGATATCCTGTTCACATAGATTCCGAGCCATAAAGGAATAAACGGAAATGAAATCACTGATAAATTGGCTAAAGGAGCAAATTCGTTGTTCCCGGATGCGAATAACGAAACCGTCTTTACCGCAGATGACTAGGAAATCAATTATAGAGAAAAACTTATGCAACAGTGGAATGCGGAATGGAGAACGATTCCAACTGTAAACTACCTCAGAAGTGGAGAAAAGTTGAAGAATGGATCTCACCCGACAGGAAATAACGAAAAGAAAACATAATTCTATCTAGATTAAGACCTGTTCATTCTGTCGTAACTCAGTCATATCTATCTGGTCTTTACCATCCGCTCTTTCTGTAACACCTCCCAATTCACCATCCGTCATATCCTGACAAACTGTAATGACTTATCCGAATTCCGTTTAAAGTTTAATCTACCACCAAATCTAAACCAATTATTAAGTAACAACAGCTCTCACATAAACATCCTCTTTGTATGTCCCAAACACTGTAATTTATACAAAATTCTGTAAGTTAATTTAACAGGCTCAGCTTGGTATGTTTAAGTCGCATGTAATAAATAAATAAGCCTATAACACCAGTGTATCCCATTTGAAAATAATTTAATACTAGCGAATTTTTGATTTTTTCTGTTTCCAAGATTTTTTTAAAAATAATTTCTCTATAATTGCATAAAGGAATCTGTTAATTTAACACGCGCGCTTGTTGATAAAATACGATAAATGGTAAATGCGAGAAACCTTTTCGAACGAATTCATCGATAGAAACTTGCTGAAAGTAAACTATAAAACCATCAAAAACAGAAATCACAGAATCTATTATGTATTTCCATCATCTCATCGATCTACTCAAATATTAAGTTTTTCATTTTCTCTATCTTTCACAGTTCTCCCACATAATGCAATTTTGCATGTGATAGTCGCCGAATGCCTTTTTTTTACATAATTCCCATACTTTTTGGAGACTGTGAAATTTGTATTATTCTGATTATTGTGCTAATCGCAGTTCGCTTACGAATGTAATTTTAGTTCTTAATTATTTGAATATATTATTGATTTTAACGTGCTCTACATAAATTTTACAAATTCAATCATTTTTTCTGCCTCGTTATTATTTTACAATGTTTTTATCTTATTCCTTATTACCATTATTATTACACATCGGTAAATATAGTTAAAAGTACAATTTTAATTCGTATTAAGCTGTTAGATCTTTCAATGTGGGGTGAGCTTAGCCAGGTTTATGGGATATAATGGACAATAACAGATTTTTGTATCAATATGTTACCCTAACAAGTTCAACTACTTATTAATTTATTTCGTTTCCAACAGTGTCAAGTAGAATCAGAATCACGCATAGAGGGCTTCATTTAAATTTAAATATCCCCCCCCCCCCAAAAAAAAGTATCGTGATTTTTGAAGATCAAATATTACTGCAAATGATTGAATAGTTTCTCTGACATAGTCCTCTTTAATTTCTTCATTCATCTTATCATTCACTTCATTAAATGTTTTTCAATCTCTGCAAATTTTTTTCATCTTGAATTTCCTTTGGTATCTTCCCCATTAATTTTATTAATACCCTCTTCCTCTACATTGTTCATTTTACTGTTAATCCTGTTAGATCGTAAACATAGCAAATTTTATCGTAATTTATAGCGCTGTACGTTCTTGTTCTAGTTGGTAACTCGCTATCTTCGATTTTTTTTTTTTTTTTTTTAAATTCATTGATTATAAAATACAATTTTACAATAGCAGTATTATGGCCTAAGGATCACTTTTTGCTGTATTCGCTTATCAGTGTTCCGCAGGTCATCACATTTATATTAATTGAGTACGCGACTTAAATACCTTATTATTTAAATGTACTTCTCTTTGTTTTTCATTATTTCATTTACATATTGCACCGTTGTTTTTGTGTTTTTCCGGTTGGTAAATCATTTCTCATTGATTTCTTCTATTTTATGTTTTATCCTGATTTGACTGAAGTTTGGACAGCTTAAAAAGTTATGATCCGGAGTGTCTATTATGTCTTTTTTACAGTTTATGCATATGTCTTTTTCTGTTATTTTGTATTTTTTGAGGTATTCTCCAAAATTTCCATGTCCTGTTAAAAATTGAGTGAGGTAGAAATTAGATTTTAGTGTTTTATTTTTAAGTCTTTCTTCGGTATTTGGAATTAGTTTAAATCTTACTGTTTTTTCAGCGTTATACTCCTCTTGCCAGAGGTTGTTATATTTAATTTTTATTTCCTTTATATTTTCTTTTTTTTTTTTGTTTTTCGGTAATACTTGATGATTTTGTTGCTTTAATTTCATTACTTTGCTGTATGTGTAAGTCAATAGGTAGTATTCCTGCAATTATATTGGTTGCAGTGTAACTGCTCTATATGCAGATATAATTCCCACAAATATTTTCCGTTGTTCTTTTCTAATCTTTTTTTTATTTTCTTTTTTCATTTTGGATAGTAGATTGTGCTGCCATATTCTATTATGGACCTAAATAGCGTCGAGTATAATAATTTTTCTGTCTGTAGATTTGATGCCAAAGGTATTGTTGTATAGAGCAGTTATTTTGCTGTAAACTTTTTTGATTTTTCCTACTATGTAATTGACGTGACTAGTGAAATTGAGGTTTTCATTTAATATGATGCCCAGATACCTCATTATTTAAAAGTGTGTTTGAATCTTCCAGTTTCAGTTCTCTTTCTATGTCTTCTTTTATATTTTCTTTCTTGTGTTTCCTTGTTACTAAAATGTTGTATGTTTTCTCAGGATTTATTTTTAGCCCTAATTGTTTCAAAGTGTTATTTATTGCCTTAATGACGGTGTTAATTGGTTTGATATCTTTGACATCCTGAATCCCTTCCATTAATAGAAGATCATCTGCATAGCTTACATTATTCTCGTTAAGGTCACATACATTATGTACCTTGCAATGTTGAAAATAGTTCGAGATAGTGCTGACCCCTGCGGTACTCCTGTATTTAGTGTTTTTCGATATATTAATTCTTCATTATTATAGAATCTTATTTCTCTGTTTAGTAGAAAACTTTTAATTATGTTTAGCAAGTTATCTTGAATATTATTTTCTTTAAGGCAGTTTAATATGGAGGACCATAAAGCTCCGCGTAACCAGTTGGCAACCAAAGCCGCCAGGAAAAGTGCCCTAGCCACCCGAGGAGTCGAGAAACCGCATCGTTATCGGCCAGGAACCGTCGCTCTGCGTGAAATCCATCGTTACCAGAACAGTACCGAATTGTTAATCCGTAAGCTGTCTTTCCAACGGTTGGTGCGTGAAATCGCTCAAGACTTCAAGACTATCTTCGAGTTTAGCACTCAGTAATTTGCTGTAATAATAAAACATTTTTGATGACATTTCGTTATTTTTGTTCCACCAAGTGATGTTAGCTAATGCATTTTTCTCTCATTGTGTAAGACCAGTTTGAAACATTTTTTTTTGCAATTTGTTGATTTTCCTCATTTCTGTAATTTTTACCTCAACCAAATTCCGATTCCGTATTTAATTCTGCGCATTATTACTGCTTCGAAATATAATAACCTTAGGCTTTTCTATATGTCATCATCATCATCAAATCGTTTCACCGCGTGCAGGGGTATCGTGACCATGATCTGTCACTCGGTTGATCAGACTGCGCCAGCAATTCCGATCCCGTGTGTACACAATCTTGAAAGGTATGGCCAGCAGCTTTGTACACCGCATCCGACCATCTAGTCGGCGCACGATCTCGACTTCTTCTTCCGTTGACCTTTTCTTGGATGAGCAGCGTTTCCAAATTGTCCGCTCTGATCACATGACCAAAATACCGCAATATCCTGCAGAGCACCACAGATGATAGCCTCTTCGGATTATCAATATCATTTAATATGGAGACATTGGTTCTCCTAGCTGTCCGTGGGATACGCAGCATACGCCTCCAGCACCACATTTCGAGTGAGTCTATATGTTTTTTGTCTGTGTTGGACAGCGACCAGGTCTCCAAACCATATAAAAACACGTTCACTAGCCGAATCCTAAAAACTTTACTAAAAGTTGGAGTGAGCTAAAATTCTTTTTAAACGGCTCATTGCGTTGCGTGTAATCTGTGTATTTCATTTTTACATCCACCGCTGTTTTCCACTATAGAGCCTAAATATGTAAAGCGGCTTACTACTTCGATACCCTCAACTTCATGTATTGTTTGACAGTTATTCTCTGGGTGGTCGATGATCATTATTTTGGTTTTCGCTTTGTTAACTTGGGGGCCATATGCTGCACTGATTTTTACCAGTCGATCCAGAATATATGACATTTCCTCCACCTTTTTTTTGCTACCAGCTTGGTGCCATCCGCATACCGGAGATTGGAGATGTACATTATACCAACCGAGATACCTCCATCCCAGTTGACTGTACCATTTGTTGTATCGATTTGCAGTATTCTGCGCATTATGAATTCACCATACAAGTTAAAAAGTAGCGGTGAAAGGGTACAGTCTTGGCGTACACTCCGCGCGGGATAAAACTTTTTCGAGTAAATTCCATTATTTATCCGGACTTTTGCTGAAGTTTTTTTTTTCATTTAGCTGCTTGATTAGGCATACTAATTGTGCTGGCGCGCCCATATCCATCGATATCGATCACATTTTCGACCAATGCACATAGTCGAAAGCTTTCTTATAATCGACGAAACAGAGTACAGCTGGGATATTATATTCACGCGATTTTTCAATAAGTAATCTAAGATTGAGGATCTGTTCTCTTGTTCCCCTTTCTTTTGCAAAACCAGCCTGCTCGGGCGGAATCTGAAAATACAAACGATTGTATATAATTTTAATCATCACTTTGCTTAAATGCGTTATCAGTGAGATAGTCCGATAGTTTTCACAGCACTCAGGTGATCCTTTTTTGTGCAGAGTAATATAGGTCGTCTGAAGTCGTTCCTTCGGCCACTCTCCTGAAAACCAAACGGCGTTACAAATGTGGTAAATTGTTTTGTGTAATTTTTTGGCCCGCAGCTTTGAAAACTTCAGCGGGGATTCCATCTGGACCTGGAGCCTTATTTATCTTCAGATGTGCAATAGCGTTCGCAACTTCCTCCAGCAAAATTTATAGTTCCGGTTCAGGAAGATTATAAAGTACAGGGTTAGTGATTCCATTTTCATCCGCAGCACTGTATACTTTGTGAGTTCTGTACGTCCATGTCGTGCAAGGTGATAATTTTCTATTTCGGCGGACTTGACGCTGATTAGAAAAGCTAAATTGGAACTCACAATATACCGCCGATAGGAAAACGGAAGGGGTGCACTTGCCTAAGATGTTCTTACTGATAAATACCGTTAAGCTTTTTACTGCATTACAACAGCAGACTATCAGCAACTAGCTCGTGACTTTTGTGTCCTAGTCGGATTGATGAATATTAATCTAGAGCGAGTAGGCGAGCATACAGCGCCTCAAAACTGGAACTTTCGGCTAAGGGAGTAAACCCTAACAGAAAATCCTACGGCAGGCAAGGAGAAACCATCGCAGTACCTTCCCAAGCGCATCATTTCTATGTCATGACTTGTTTTAATTTACATAGTGCAAGAATATAGTTAACCTGACTTTTCCCGCAATATTGTCAATGTGGTTTCTCCATGTTAGACCTTTATCTAATGTTATCCTAAGGTTATTTAAATATATTTCCTTATTGTTTAGGCACCTCGTATTCTATAATATTAATTTAGAAACGAACGTTCTAAACTGGCTTGACGTTCTTATACGCATCACTTTTGTTTTTTTAGCAATAACTAATAATTTTTCATCATGTGTCCATTTTCATACATTATTGAGATCTTTTTGTAACAATTTTTCAGCACCTCCTATGTTAGAGTGTTCAATAACTAGTGCGATATCATCTGTATAAACATACCCTTCACAGTTCAGCTATCGGTAGAGCGAATTTGTGTATATCAAAAAAAGTATTGGTGCCAATATTGTCCAACTCCGTAATTCATTATTTCTTTTCTTCTATGTACATTCTCGATCTGTACTAAAAATTCTTTTCCCCTTATGTAACGCCAAAACCATTTTAGGTACCTCCTCCCTTTTACACCACCTATTTCGCTCATGTCCTCAATTAGTATTTCTTGGCCCATTAGGTCGAAAGCCTTAGTAAGGTTTAAAAAAACTAACAGAAATTATTTACCCACTGATAATCCTTTATTGATATCTGATATTAGTATTCTGAGTAGTAATATCGTCGATTTTCCCGCTCTAAAATCAAATTGATTGCTATTTATTAGCTTATTTTCCTCCAAGTAGTTTTTCAAATATGTTCCTACGTACAGCTCAATTACTTTTGCTATAACTGAAATTAATGTAATCGGTCTGTAGTTTTCTATCTCCACTTTTATAAATTGGCCGTACCATACCAATTTTTAACTCTCTGGGAAATATTCCTTCTTTCAAGGAGTAATTAATCATTTTCGTTACTAATGGGTTTGGGAGTTTTGAGTGCTTCCTAATATCCCTTACCCTTATTCCGTCATCTCTTTTCTCCAGATTAAGTTTTTTTATTATGGATTCTGTTATGCCCTCTGTAGTTCCTGGAATATATAAGGAGATGTACCAGTTTCATCGCCCATTTCAGTATTCAAGAATTTATTATCGCAGAAGTGTTTCGGTTTCCCTGTAATGGACAAGTAGTGATTTAGGAATTCCAACTACATTGTCATAACTAGCAAAATTCCTGAGAATGTCTTCATCTATTATTGCTTTTTTCTTTTTGCAAACTATTTTATTTATTATTTCCTAAGTTTTCTTTATGTCGTCGTTGCCTGCTTTTTATAATTCACGTATGTAATATTTTTCTTTCGCATGTCTTATTTCCTAATTAAAATAGATCCCTGCATCTCTTATATAATGCTTTCTATCGTCCGTTTAAGTTGTGTTTCCTTTACACCCTTTTATAATACAAATTTCTTATACGAATGTAATTTAATATTTTCCTGCTCATCCGTTCATTCCCCTAGGAGGGAAATTCCTCAGTTGTTTGTTTTATATATCTACATTCCTTAACTTAACTATTAACGAATTTAAACTTAAGTATATGCTTTGCAGTAAACGTTTTAAAGTAAGACAATTAAATATTTATCCATGTATAATTTAAATATTCAACAAGTACAACAAATGAAGTATTTAGGCGTTATCATTGATAGCAACCTAAAATTTTACAATTATTTTATATATACAAAAAATAAATTACATAAATTTTTATTAATTTTCAATAAACTTTACAATAACAACAATAAACAAAATTATAAAAAAGCAATAATTTTATACAAATCTATTATCTTATCTAATATTAAGTATTGTGCCATAGTATATAGAGAAATGTTACAAAAAGTTTGTTGAGATGCTCCAAAGTTATCAGAGAATATTAGCTATAAGAATGTGCAAAGCATATAAAACTATTAGTTACATGTCAGAAATAATACTGGCCGGTATGCAACCTTTAGAATTAGAAATTAGAAGACATGTAGACTTATTCTTAATTAAGAATAATATTAATCAGAATGTAGAGTTGGCTCACTTTAAATATACAGACGGTAATTTTTATCTATATAATATAAGTTCAAATAAAAAAATTATTAATAATTATACACACGATATGTACAATGAGAAGTTTAACGTAATATATCAGAACTCTAATAGGAAATCACGGCTTTGTATTGCGATACACGCTTATTAATTGAAGTGCATGCGGCGGTATAAAGTTACATCAAGAGTCGGGAGTGGATGCAACGACAACGAAAGAATCAAAGTTGGTCGGCAAAAGGTAAATGATTCCGCTGAACTAACAACGCCATGTTTCTCTTTCTAAACGATTCTGCTGAACTAACAACGCCATGTTTCTCTTTCTAAACGATTCCGCTGACCTAACAACGCCATGTTTCCCTTTCTATCTTCATTATTGCCATGTATAGTTACGGTGTATGTGATTCAATTCGTAATATTCAAACTTTTATCGATCTGATCGAAAACGGTACATTTGTGTAGTTTCGATATTTTCGACGATAGTGCCTGTATTTTTCTTTTACCCTCTTGTCTGTCCTTCTCGACTACACTGAAGCGCCGCAACATTCGTCCGTCGTACTACTTTTTTTCGGAATATATTTTCATTCGCTTCACTCTTAAAACGATCATATTTTCTTAAACTGTCTTGGTTTTAATCGGCAAGAGAAGGCATAAAATACACGCTAGCTATTATTACAAAATTACGCGTTTCCTAGAAGAAAATTCCGTTAGTAGGCCATGTTCGGAACTTCTCGCTCCAGTTTAAACATTGAAACGGAGCGCACGGATGACAAAGCGTTGTTAGTCGGACGAGAACGATGTAAGAAACTTTTAAAAATGAGAACTGCATATTTAGACACAAGTCTAACACACGTATGTAGAATACGTAGCAGTTCTCTTATCAGTATCATGTAACCGCAATATCACACGGCCGCAAAGTCAGTAAACCCCGATATTATAACGAGCGTGGCACAATAGCAAAACATAAAGAACGCTGGTAGCCATAGGACGGAGTCGGTCGAGACCCAAAGGGCGGGAAGCAGATTAGAGAATAGGAGTTTGTTAACAGCTTCAACGCTGATGTGATAAGGCTCTCTTTATCCGCTGCGGTTCTGCCGGTGATAACGACACACACAGCCCCCCGCATGAACGGTAATTATACACAGCTGATAACAGTCGAAGAGCGCGGTAGACAGCAGCGCGGTTCACTTAATTATCCTTTCATTAAACCGTATTATTAAATAAGTCAACACGAACGCCGAACATTATCACGTACTTGGACGTACATCTCGACTATAGGTAAGGCAAGCGCTCGCTACGCAAACGTCTGACTGATAACCGGCGATGCAATTCAAAAAGACAAACTCGAAACGATTGCGTTACATAATGAATTTTAAAAAACGGTCACCAGAGGTGTTATTAGATGATGAATTTTGATTTTACCGGAGGAAGAGGAAAACAGAGACAGACGGACCGAGATAGAAAGAGAGAAAATAAGAAATGGAAGTAGAAAAAAAATCGATCAATTATAATTTATCATTTCGACTTATCTCAACTTTTCAAGACACGTCAAATCCGCTAGAGAGCCTTGCTGGTGGTGACCTTCGAGGACTGCAAATCATATAGACAAGCCTCATTATTTCATAATTACGCCTTTCCTCCGATAATCGTCACAAAAGATGAAATTGAATTGCCAGCTGGTTCGATAATTCGAATTTATCTGTATTTCTTCTTTTTCTTCTATCCTCTGAAAAAAGATGTATTATTCTCCATTTACGCGGGCCGAATTGATTAAAAATATTTGTTTTTGCCAGATCTCCCGCTAAGAAAAAAACACATTTTTCTTGAAAAGTAAAGATAATAATTGAAATTTTTCCCTATTTTAGTTTTATATTTTACATGACCTTTCACTAATGACTTCACATTTGAACAATTAATTATTTATATACTACACTGTTATGTTCAGAATGAATGTACACTTAAAATTTTATTTTATTGTTATGTGTGAAAAATCAGTCGTTGTTAGTTTTTGCATTGAAAATCTTGTAATGTAACCTAATTCATTTTTTTATGCTTATACGATAATTATCGCATTTTGTGAAAAATTGCAAAGTCATTTAAAACCGACTCTTTTTAAGAATTATAGACGACTATTTATCTCGGGTCCGGAGATGCCCCTGGTTTCAAAATTCACATATATATATATATATATGTATGTAGATTGTAATGTGTACATTACACATATTAAAATAAAAAATAAAATAAAAAAAAGAAATTAAAATAAATAAATAAAAAATTATAAGACGTGTAGCATGTCGGTAAATGCGGTGAGAGAGAAAATATGCGAGTTTGTGAGATCCTGCTGTCGGTCGGAAGTGAGGAAACCAATTATCAACCATCGAAATAGGAAGTGTACACACCTGATTGGGTAAATTCCAGTGGTCACAGGGCGGAAAGGAAGAAGAAATGAAAAAAAGATCGGACGGTATTTTTTAGGGGCAAACAGTCGTAGCTCACCTTTGGTTGGAGAAATTATCCAGCTCTTGGTCAATACCGTTCGGAAAAGAATAGTTTAATTAGGTATCCTCTCAACAAGTCAGTAACAGTTTTCCAAGTTAATGGTAAAATTTTGTTTCTACTAAAGAAGATCAAAGTCACGGTTAATATTTAATAACATTTTTTTACAAAAAGAAAAATGTTCGACTCTTATCGTACAGCTTTGAGTAAGGATTGTTTTCGCGTTAATCCTTCGGACAAAACAGTAAGCGTGTTTCATACTTCATCAACCGAAGCCTCAGGGATTGTCAACGGATCACGGATCACCACCGATAACAAATTTGCTTATTTTACATTTATTTAGCTTATTTATGTTAATTAATTGTTGCTGCTTGTTTTCATGTTTTTCGTATATGTGTAATATTGTGTTTTCAGCAATCAGCCGTTCACGAAAAATAGGTGTTGGTGAATATTTAAATCATATCATTTTAAATTAAAAGAAAAAACAAAAAAAACTTTAATATAATAAAAAGATTTAATAATTTTAAATTTACGGGTTCCAATAAAGATTTCGTGGTTGACATCCATGAGGGCAAAATCATAAATAGTACCGCTTCATTTGGCATCCCTGGTAGGCAAATCCTCAATAGTATCGTTACTACAATAAGTCGTTAAAAATAATTATCTTTAATGTATTTTTTATTTAATATAACTGGGAAAGAATTAGCCGAAAAATATGATCAATAATCATGCAAGCTACGCAAAATGGTGTCTCATCTGTTTTCCCCAGACATCTTAGCTATAATGCATATACATGTCATAAAAAATGAATAGTTTTAACCACAATTTTTGTGTAAAGCCAAGAATTTTGTTTTTGTAAACATATTTTACAGATTATAATATTTTTCGACTTACATGTCTTATGGTTTAGGGTCGCTTTGCAAGATTGATACAAAAAAATGTTGCCGAACATTACTCACACGTTAGACATCTATTTAAATCGATTCAAAACGTACCTGGTAATTATGTTTATTTTTCAATTACAGTGACTGGGAGTATCGATCTGTGTTTGAAGTGATATTATGAAGTGTCGACGGACATTTCTTTGTTGTCTTTTTCAGTAAAAAGGTACCATTTTCATCACGCTTTTCGATTTTCACTTACTGTTTGCAAGTTTTAATGTTTATTTTCTCGTTCATTTATATGTTAATCTTATACTTTGTCTACAGTTTGATATTTTTCATCGAAAAGAAAAAAAAAAAAGTTTATGTAAAAGTTATTGGTTTTACACTAATCTAATCAATAATACTACTATCGTGTCACCGTGTCACCAGTCGCCTCTTTGCCGTTCGTTAATGAGTACCACTAGACGATCATCATCTGAAATTGAACTCTCACCACATTAGTATTGGTAAGTGGAAAATACCAGATGCACTCGCTGTTGAATATTCAGCTCCACTTTCTTTTTATGATTATAATTAAATAAGTAAATATGTCGTTTAATAAAAAGAAAAAAGAAATTCTTAAAGAGATAGCGAAACTATCTAAATCTAATATTAGGTTAGCGGAAAGCAAAAATGTTACGAAAGTTTAAAAAGGTACTATTTCTGAATGTTCCGAAAATTATTTTGAGCGAACTTTCAACGCTCGTTGATAGTTCTAAACAGTTGTTCGACAGTAAGCAGAACACCAGATAGAAAATATCGTCAAGGGTGTGTTACCCATGACGAAAATGCAACCAATAAAAGAAGTTCCAATCATTTCGTACAAAGAAAAAATGCGTTGGAAAATCTAAAACCGATCAATAAGTTGATTATTAAATCGGAGAATATTAATGAGTTTGATAAGGAACTAAAACGGAACAACAAACTGAAAGTTATAAAAAAATAAATAATAACGCGACAATAATCGCTATAGAAACAAAAACTGATCAAAATACCGTAGGTGAAGCTATAAAAAATAATATTAAGGGAGCTAAAGTTACTATACCTTACCCGTATATTTTAATTTTTTGCATTAATATTATTAATGAGCTCGGCGTTAACGGATACTTTAAAATCAAAACTGGCTCAGAACGAATATCAGTAAATACTAACAGAAATAACCGGATTAATGTTCGGCTAAGTCGAACACAATATGCTGCTCCTCGTAACGATAAAAAGAAATTAGAATTAAGTAGGAGAGTCTATCGTTTATTGACTCTGTTCCAATTAAAAAATGCACAAAATACTGTAGATTCGGTCATCTTGAAAAATATTGCAAGACAGACAAAATAGGCTTATTGAATTCGTCCAAAAGGTCAGTAGTAATTGCGTTATGGATCGTATTGAAAAAAAGAAAAACCTCCGCACAAATCCTTAGATTTAATCAGTAATGAAATTGTAAGTAATGCTACACGGAGGATCGGTACACGATCGGAATTCTGTCCAGTACACATGAAGAATTGTACCTCACTGCTTACACAGACTATGGTGGTGCATCTTCAATAAATGTTGACAACTGCTATGCAGGCCAAGAATTGTTTCTAAGGCATTCTTACCAATCGCAGTATGACATAGCAACGGGTCTGTGAACCTTACTTACAGAGAAGAAATAACAATATCTCTTTTAACACTCGATAACTATACAGCATACGTAAATGATAGATTAGCCATTATAATTACAAAGAAAATTGTGCATAATTTAATTATTTCTTTTGAAAATGTTATTGCTCTTCCTTAGAACAGATATATACATTGGTTGGTTGTCATCTATCTCCTAATGAGGATAGAAAACTTTGTATTCAAAAAATTGAATATATAATAAAGAAAAACCATTGCAATTTTGATTTTATTATTACAGGTGATTTTGATATTAGGCTTCCCTCTCTAGAACATAATATTAAACCCAATAAAAATGACTTAATATTTAACAACAACTTAAAAATAATGAACGCCAAAAGCTTCACCTTTGAAGACCATACATAACGGGAGGGGTATAATAATCAACTGTCTTGTAGTCTGCTACAGAATTCACTTTCTGATTAAATTTACGATTCGACAGGCTGATCTGTGCACTCACAAATCTTTCCACATATATTTTAATGACATAATAGACAAAACTAATTTAAATCTTTTATATAAAATTAATATCCGCAAGATAAGACAGACAAACTTATAATTAACAATCTTACTGATAGCATTGGAGCTAATAACAACCATAATCTCCTCGCTAAAAATCTCACTACTCTAAACTCGTACAGCACTAGTAACATCGAAAGTTGTAAATTTAGTTTCAATGCTCCCGTAACGATTGGTGGACAGCGGACATAGAAAAAATTAAAAAGTTAATTAACAGGATTAGAAAGAAGAAAAATAAAACTAGAAACTTTCTTAAATTCACCGTTCTCGAGCAAATTCTCAAGATCTTAAATGTAAACTATAAAAAAGCTGATTTCTAAAATAAAATTTTGATTGTTTGATACGCTTTATTGCTGAATCAAATGCATGGGGCAAGCCTTATAAATTCCTGCTTGAAAAACACAAAAAAGCGTGCGATTTCAGATATTATACTTAATAATCTTTAGTAGTGACGATTTGGGAACATGTAACAACATGTTTCTTAATCACTTTTTGCCGAACAAGAAAGATGAGAATTTAATAGGCTCAGATATTAAGTTCTGTCAAAAGTTCTGTGTGGATTACATCGCAATATGTTAATTTCAAGATTAGCCGTCATTAAGGAGGACGATATTGAGTACTTGGAAGATGAAATCTATGAAATGACATACTCCTACCCTTTTTTAGTCAATAACATTAGGATATTAAATAGGAGAGTTAAAATTAATGATGAAGTGCAATTTTGTTCCCAGTTCTTCAGCCTTGATATCGTTCGAAGGCCAATCATTGCCGTCACATGTATTTTTATGGAACATTAGGTTTGCGTGAGAACCTTTTGTCCGCCGTGTCCGTCAATGTTATAGATGCCCACGATACGGCCATCTGGCTGCACAGTACAAAGGCAGCTTTAGGTGCCTTCGTTGAGTAACCGATCACTCAGAAGAATCCTCCGCTAGTTTACAGACGATCTGTATATTTTGTAAAGGCCAGCATAGAGCTACTGATATTGTTTGTCCCGAGAAAAAAACAGTGGCAGGCACAAATAAATGAACTTATGGCATCTCATAATCTTAGCTTTCATGATTTATTTTTATTTTTTTTTTTCCATCACAACTGACCGGTTTTAGTGGTCATTTAGCGATTAATTTATTGCGATAAAGAATGTTTTGTGGAGGGGTAGTACTCAGCAGTACTCCCTCTGAACTTTATAATGGCTGGACAAGGTCTAGAGGCTTATTTCGCCACAGTCTACGTATTTCACCGGAGTTATCCAGCAGATTGTTAGCAAGTGGGTTCATATGGATGCTAAGTCGGGCAACATGTTTATTTGCTTGTTTTTTGATTTCATCCTCCACAGACATGACATTCAAGTCATTATGGAGGGTATAATTTGAGACGTACCAGGGGGCTGCAGTAATGGTTCTCAGTACCCTGTTTTGATATCGTTGTATTTTCTGTAAGTTCGTTGTTTTTGCGCAGCCCCACAGCTGTATACCGTACAGCCAGATCGGTTTTAGAGCTATTTTATATAATAGAGTTTTATTGTCTAACGATAAGCCCGATCTCTTAGCTAACAACCACGACATGGTTCTAGTTTTAAACCTCAAATGCTCCATTTTTGTTTGAATGTGAGTACCCCAGGTCAGCCTAGCGTCCAAGTGCATGCCTAAATATTTTACGTTATTGGCATATGGTATTACGACGTTATTTATTTTGACTGGCAGGCGTTCAATTTTTCGATTTGTGAATGAAATATGCGTCGACTTACGTTCATTGACTACTATGCGCCATCGTTTTAGCCAAGTTTCCACATGCCGAAGTGACTCCTGCAGTTTTTCTGTGGCTGTGTTTTCACACTTATCAACGGCCAAGATGGCTGCGTCATCCGCGTACAAAGCTATTTCTGTATTATCCAGCATCGGGAAGTCGGTCGTGTAGATCAGGTACAATATTGGACCCAGAACGCTCCCCTGTGGAACTCCGGCCCTTACCGGAAAAATATCTGAGTATTCATCGGTTATTTTCACTCAAAAATATCTTTCTTGTATATACGATTTAAATAGTAGATAGCAATGAGGAATCAGAAGTTTAATATTATACAATAATCCTTGATGCCATACCCTATCGAAAGCCTGCTGAATATTCAGAAACGCGGCCGTACAAATATTCTTGTTTTCCAAGCTATTTTCAATAATCTTCGTTAGTCTGTGAACCTGTTCTACAGTGTTATGGTTCTTACAAAAACCAAATTGAAAATCGGGAATAATTGTATTGTTAGATAATATTGGAAACAACCGTTTTAAAATTAATTTTTCCAGTATCTTTGAGAGGACAGGAAGCAACGAGATGAGACACCACCTCAGACGGTTTTCCAGGCTTCGGTATAACAATTACCTGTGAGAACTTCCATAGCTTTCATGAAGCTTCGATTGAGTTACCACCTTTATATCGTCAAGATAACCTGTAATACCGTCGTTAGAAACCGCTTTTTCTTATTGTCAGTAGAAAATAATTTCCCTCCTATTTTTCGAGAGAGCCAAGATAAATGAATCTGCAGATAACTCCGTCATTTAAACCAAAACCAATAAGAAAGATCGGTTACTTTGATAATAATCAGTTAATTACTACATCTAATTTCCGTCTAAAACGAACAGTTTCTTTTGTTTCGTCCGATGAAGAGAAGAAAACGAACAAGGCTGGGTTAAAAAAATTCAATAGATAAGATAGCTCATCTAAACTAACCAACAATTCAAGTTTATCAATTAATATATCAAAACGTACACAATCAAACATAATGAATTCAATATAACCAAAAAAGCTCTGGAGCCTAAGAAAGAAAGACAGAAGTTTTATTGCAAAAAATAATCAAGGAGCAACATGAAAAAAAAAAAAAAATATTAGATCTTATAATTGCGTACCGCCAACTATAGCTTACCGCACGACTTGAAGTTGAAATGAAAAAGCAATGCATAGACATGATAAATTACAGCTTAAATTGTAACAACGGGTAAAAAATCAATTAAAAAAAAACCTGTGCATCTCGGACGAGAAAAGAAAAGGCGAAAAAAAAATGAATAAATAAATAAATAAAAAATAATACATGTCAAAATAAGATTTACAATTGTGATAAATAAAGAAACTTGAACGCTATAACAATATAACTAATACTACAGTGTATATTGTGTTTAAGCCTTCTGTGCTTGTCTATCTGGTGTACATGAACTCGAGTTGCGTAGAATCGTAATTACCAATTGCAGAGATTAACAACTCATTTTCATGCTGTAAGCACTTTTCGCAGAATTTACCTGTTTAATCTAATACGTAATCTCTAATAAAAGGTAGTAGTCCTAAGGTGGTCAGATGCATATTTAGAATTTTAGAGTATCCTGGGGACATTTAATACACATCTTAAACCAGATGCTTTGCAATAACTGCAGCTTACTATAGCTAGCATTAGAAAGTGAACTGCACACTAGACATGAATAGCAAACTATTATAGGACACGAATTAATGTTTTGTATAGAATTAGTTTGTTATTAATGCTAAGAAACGATTTTCGATTGAATAATGGATATATGCTACAAATTCTTTTATTAGCTTTTATGAACACTTGATTTATGTAGAAACGGATAAGAGTAGAGGACATTAGTAGAAGACGCTTAACGAGAAAACGACAGCCCCGAATAGAAACAGGTGGTGTACTAGATTCAGCAAGAACTGCTAGAATAAGAGAAGATTTAAGAGCACCAAGGCATAGACGAAGGCAAGAATTTTGTATTACATCTAGTTTAAAGAGTCGGGACTTAGAGGCACAACCATAGAGAAATGAACAGTAATCAGTTTAATAAGGATATAAGGATCACTGTCCCATTTGGTTCGAGATATGGTCTTCAGCAAGTTTAGCCTTTTGGCTGCAGAAGAGGAAAAATATTTGTTTTGTTCGGAGAGGGATACAACTGACTGCCAATGAGGATACCAAGATAACAGAAACAATTAACACGAGAGAAAGAGAGGTATTTGTTATAAATAGATAGACAGCAGGATTATAAAGTCATTTAGTCGAGTTCAGGTTTTGTAGTACTACTCTCTCTCTGAATTTGTTTCTATATTTAAAATGCGATTTGCTGTCTCTCTTGGTGTCCGGTGGCCTACGCAATGCTCCACATATTTTCTTTTTGGGCACATCGCGAAGCATTGCGTAGTTCCTCCAACATCTGTTCACACTGTGCTTGTAAGCATCCGTTTCAGAATGCAGCAACCTACAAGAACCGCCCGTCTGTCGAAATTGTAAAGGTACACACTCTGCCTTTGGCCGATTCTGCCCTGAATGGATCAGGGAGAAAGATATTAAACGCATCATGGCTTTTGACAATATTTCATTCCAGGAAGCCTCTCAATTTCAAAATAATAATCTAGCCTCCCGTGTTTTTTCGTATGCCGACCGAGCTTCAGTATCTCATCTCTTCTAATAATTCTTCTAGGTCTCCTTAATCATCTCCCTCCCTTCTCTCTAATTCTTTTCCTCGTCCTAAAGCTCCCACGTTTCATGAAAACTGTAATTCAAAAACGCCTTATACAACCTCTTCGCAGTTTCCTTCCATCTTATCCCATCTCCTTTTAATGGATGGACTCTCAACAAATCTGTTCCTCTTCTGTCTAACTCTTTTTCAATCAATAATACTCTCTCAAATCCTGCTGCAGGCAATTCTGCCCCTTTTTGGTTACTCCTTATTCCTCTTTTTCCACACAGCTATCGTGGAAATACTTTCTTCTAATAACATTGTTTTTTCTGTTTTCTTTCTAGCAGAGTACAGCTAAACTAATTCCTTTTTCTATGATTAAAAAAAAAAGGGAAGAAAAGTAAGAAGATCCAGGGATGTACTTTCTTCTTTCTATTCTTTTCTGTTTCTTTCCTTATTTCCTAAATTTTCTTTATTTTTTTTTTTTATCTATTCTGTTGACATACAAAATGAGGTATTTAAATCAGTTTTATAACTGTATAATTTTAGTGCTCAATGTCTCCTCTTTTACTTCTTCCTTATTTGTAAATCGTATGGTCGCTGTTCAAAAGCACTGTCGGGCTTCAGTACATTTATTACGTCTCTTTCTCTTTCAAATGCACTAACCTCAAGATAACTTATTCATTACTTGAACTAGGTTACATTCGAATTATTTCTGTTTTCTCTCACATTTGCTGCTCCACTGGTTCGGTGGTGAGATTGACGAGCGCATAAAGCAAGAACTATGTTGCAAGAAACTTTGCGCAGTATAATTTAACCTCAAAAGTCATCATTGCATTTATGCAAAGGTTTCAAAACCTGTTTGCGCTAATTAGATAATTTTTTTTTGCCTTGTAAAATTTCCTATACAAATATCCTCTTTCTCCCTTGTTTTCATTACTCTTAAAATTCCCTTCTAATTTGTTTTCCCCAACTTACTTTCACCTGATTTCTAATCGTTACAATTTACTATCCTCCGGTTTCTTCCAACCCATCTGAATCCTACTATTACAAAGGTCTTTGTTTCTCTTTTTACCTTATATCAACTATTGTGGCTTCTTACTGATCTTGTCTTCCCTCTTCACATTTCCCGTATTTCTAATACGTTTCCTGTTTCATTGTGATGGCTACGTTCGATATACTTCAATGGAATTGTCGTGGAGTTAATAAGAATACATTAAAGGATTTATTGGATATTCACAAGGTTAGAGTTGCTCTCATCTCAGAAACGTGGCTTCGATCGGGCACGAACTTTAATATTAGAGGTTATAAACTAATTAGATGTGATCGCAATGACGTGTATGGTGGTTCCGCAATCTTTGTCAAAAATTACATTTATTTCCGCTCTCACGATGTTTCTCTAAACCTTCCTCTTATTCCTAACCAACCTAACATAGTCCACATCTCTATCCGTACTATCCTTCCGCTTCCTATTAACATTGTCTCTTGATCTTCGTCAGTTTTCTCTTTCGGCTTTTTCAACTCTGTCCCGCAACCATTTATCATCGGGGGTGATTGGAATGTCCATCTTGTGCAGTTGCACATTCTACAATTCCAACGGTTCCATCCTTGAGGATTGCATCTCTTCCGATAATTTAATTCACCTTAATGATCATTTCCCAACTTATTTCAGGAATCCATCTATTTCTAATTCTCTTGATTTGATCTTTGCTTCTTCCACTATCGGCATTAATTATAACTGGAGAACTTTTACGGGTTCTTACGGCAATGCCCATGTTCCTATCCTATTAATTACTGTTAACTTTTCTTCTCCGACTAACTTTAGGACCTTCCATTCTCCTCGGAGGAACCACTGCAGAGAAAATTAGACATTGTTTCGTTCTTGTGCTGATTCCTCACTTCCTAGTATTCAACTCCGATCCCATACTTCTATATAATTCCTTTTTTTAAACTTCGTTACTTTTTTTATCTTCTCCTACCTGCCATTATACATCTAATAACCACAATAAAATCTTATCTCTTTGGCGGAATAAGAGATGCAATAGTACATTCCACCGTGCGCTACTTTTAGAACCTTTCATTTAGACCCTACAGCCGAAAACTTTCTTGTTTATAAGCGAACAAACACAATTGCTAGGTGTCCTTCTGGAAAAATTTCTGTTTTTCATTCTCTAGGAATACCCCTCAGTTTCATATTTGGAAAATGGTTAGAGCTTTCAAATCCTCATCCTCTGAGCGTCCCTTTAATTTTACCCTTTATAAATCCTTTCTCGATTCCGTTGCTCCTGCTTATGTTCCTAATGTTGATGAACTGTATCTAACTCCACTTCCGCATAATTCCCCTCCACATTTCCTAACTTCTACTATCAATATTTATGAATTAAAATCTGTTTTTCCTCCTTATTCATGGTTTCTTTTTCATCCTTCTCGTCGACGTTCTGATATTCTTTGCTGCCTTCCTCCAGATTTCGTTTTTCCCTGATTTCCTCCCCACACAGTTATTTGCGACGCCGATCATGTGTTCTTCCAGTGTTCATCTCTTTCTGTGGAGCATTTTGTATTCCGATTTGTTGAAGCTCTTAGGCTTCCTGCTTCTTATTATGTTTCCTATATTCTGTCCTTTACTTCCCAAATTAATTATTCCTGCTATTTGTTCCTTTTTAGCAAAGATTTCTGATCGGATTAAAATATAACCGACTTCGTGCCTTACTGTTTGTTTCTGGGTGAAGGTCCCTGGTTAACGAGCAGAAGAGAAAAAAAGAAAAAAGAAAAGAGAAACAGTCTGCTAGAAAAAGTTGTTATAGGCTTATCTCTACGGAAGAAAGACGTAAAAAAATAAACCACTAAATTTTGACATAACTCATGACTTATTGCCGGGCCAAAAAAAAAGAAAAAACCCGGCAGAAAGTATGTTTGCTTGAAACAAAACTAATGCTTGTTCCCGTGCTGGGATATCGTCTACAATTATCGAGAACTAAATAGAGAAAAAAAGAAAAATGTTAAAACTCAATAAAAAAAATCACTGAGGGTCTAAAGAAAACGAAAAGGTATTTCTTAACGTCACATGTAACGAGATAACGCGCAAACAAAAAGTGAATTATCAGATTTGTAGATTCGTGTAAAAGAAAAAGAAACCGATTTTTTCTCGTAAATGATCTGCTGATAAGGTAACAGAATCACGGAGAAGGACTGCAAACAAATATGAGTTTGTGCACGAAATAACAAATTATCTAAAAGAGTAGGAAACACAAACACCGGCGGAACAGGTGGAGGAAACTGCAAATTATTTCGAAAGAAGCATAATAAACAGTAGGCATAGTTGAATTATTTTAAAGTTGTTAATGGCAGAAAAGAAATACGATGAACTTTAATATACCAACTGTAAGGCAGACTAACGTGATTGGTGTAGAGATCATTCTATATGGCTTTGCTGAAGAAAATGTGGACGAAATCCGAGAATTATAGAATTATTTCACAAATTGCCGTCGATAAGTATGGAATCGTCGCGCGGTGGTACACGAAGAGATGCTGAGAAGTCAAATGTATATCATACAACAACGGGGTGATACATTTACAGGTTTTACGATAAACACTGAAGCGGGAAGAAACTCTCTGAAACATATTGTCAACCAAATGAAAGAACTATATAAGAAAAAAAAGTTATTTTATGAGAGTAGAGACATGTCAAGGGGAATTCCATACAAAGCAACAAGATACGCATTCGGTCTGTGCTTAACATATTCTTCTTTGTAGCTTTCTTCTTTTAGAAAATAGCGCGCGCATAAAAAGTCTCATTCTGTATTCTTTGGCCTATTTGTTTCGTAATGGAATGTATTTATTTGCGAATTTAAATATTGGGTCAATTGAAATATCAGAGATGCCGTTATAATGGATGATGGATCGTAACAATATTTCTGGCTTATGAATAATTGCTTTTATTTATTTCAATATAGGAATGAGTAACGCAATTTACACAAAAATTTAGCTTTAGTGTACATGCTAAATGTTTGACTGCTTGTAAAACTCATAACCGCACCGATTGATTTGCAAATTCAGATCCGAACAACGTTTGATTAATATGTGGGTTATTAAATGAGAAATTCTTATACACATACATATACATATGTATGTGCAATTCGGTTCCGGAAATAAGGATTTTGATAAAATTTACGAATTAGTATTGGGTTTTCAGTAATCGATTCTGCCAAGAAATGAAGGTATTCATGTTAGTGATCATATTGTATTTTTGAAGTGGTTAAGGAGCTTAGCTAAACCAGAGGACACGGGTTCAAGACGCTTTCAGGGTTTACCCGCCTGAAGTAATTGAGTACCAGAGAAATCTGGGCAAGTAAAGGCGGCCGAGAGAAAGGAACTCCGCTCTCTTCCCCTTACTCTCATTATTGCCGTTGGGCTTGGTTCATTATGAAAAGCTTAACTTCGCAATCTACGATACATTATCAAGGATATATGCTTTACTTACTTACCATGCTAAATAAGAAAAAAAATGAAATTTCGTGATAAAATTAAATATTGCGCAAACTAAAGTACCGTTTGAAAATTGAAAAATGGAGTAATGCAACTGTAACTTTTATATTGAGTGCGTCTGATAGTTGTATTTTAAAATGTTTGCGAAACTCATGAATTATTCAACTTGCAAGTTCGAAATAAATCTGAGTAAAGCTCAGCCACCACATACGAATTATAATCGTACTTAATTGAATAATTTATATTGAATGAATTCTAATTCATTTTCTAGTAATTTTGAATGTTAAAGCAAAATATCACGTGTGATTTACGTGAAAATATATTAACTTCATCATTATCATCATCATCATCATCATCATCGTCATCATCATCATCATCATCATCATCATCGTCATCGTCATCATCAAAATGCTGTACACGGTTGCCGTGCGTAGCGATTACAGGGGATGTTGATCATACGTCCCTATTTTTGGCAGCTTCAACTAATTTCTCTGTAGATGTTATTCCAGTCCACTTCCGAATGTTCTGCGGCCATGATAGTCTTCTGCGTGTCCAACTCTTCTTTTTCCTTTAATTTTCCCTTGAACAAGAAGAAGCCGCATGATTTCATATCGTTCTCCTCTGATTATGTGTCCAAAGTACCTTACTTTTTTTTTCTTAGACCATTCGACGGATCATTCTTTCTTCTTGAATAGTTTTTAGTACATCTTCGTTTCTTACATATGTGCGCTGTCCAAGGAATCTTAAGCACACGTCGATAAAGTCACATTTTGCATGCCTCAAGTTGAGTGCTGTGCCAGAATATGTTGTAGCTTCGAGCCCATAAAGCATAATAGGCCAAATGCAGCCTTTCATCAGTCTTTTTCGAATCTCCAGGTTTAATGACTTATCTGTTAAAAGCTTTTTCAGTTTCTCAAAAGTAGTACGCGCACGTTCGCATCTTTGTTTAATCTCCATCTCACGTTTTATATAGCATGTAAGATATTTACATTTTTTGACTTGCTGTGTATTCTTTGATTGTTCGCAGTCAGGTCTAAATATGGTCAATTTTACTTACTGCCATAGATTTTGTTTTGGAAACGTTCAGTTGAAGACCATATTTTTGACTGCTGTTAAGGTCAGCAGCTGGGTTTGCAATCAATACTGCGTCATCAGCGTCGATGTATTGACCATTAACTTTAATCCCAATAGCCATATTAGTGCTTCATTAAAAATCTTGTCTGCATAAAAGTTGAACAAAAGTGGAGAAAGTATGCATCTCCGTCGGACACCTCGCTTAATTTGTATGTGTTCTGAGAATTGACCTCCTACCGTGACGACCTTTGCTGTTTTTTTGCCAATATAAGTTTCTTATTATTCTGCGATCGAAAGTATTGATTTGTGCGTTTTCAAATATTTTCAGTAGTTCTTCATGACGGACTTTATCGAACGCCTTGTGATAATTGAGGAAGCATAAATAAACGGTTTTCTGCTGGTCTAGGCTTTTTGCATCAGTAAATTAACTGCTAGAAGTTCTCTAATGCTAAGCCCTGGTCTAAGGCTAAACTGGCATTTGTCTAAATTCCTTTCAATCATATCTCGTATTCTGTTGTGAATAATTCTGCAAAACGACTTTCAAGGGATGACTCATGAGGCTAATGTAATTATCACATCTATTTGTGGACGATGTTTTCGGAAATATTATGAAGGTCGATGCAAGTCACGTGGCGGGTAGGATACCATTGCGATATATTTGATTGAAAAGTTCGTGTATTCTTCTTATGTTTTCTTCATCAAGTAGTTGTGTATGATTTCTTGGTTTTCCAAGTGCAATTACTTGTTCCACCTTACTTATAAGTATTGCGGGATAATCTGTCTGTTCGAGTTTATCTGGAATATATTGGTTCAGACTTCGTTGAATAATTTTTGGATATATTTCGACCATGTTTGGAGCTTTTCATTCACATCTATTGCAAATTTCCCATTTTCTGTCATTAGAGACACGGGTATTTTCCTTCTAAAGGTACCGGTTATATATTTCGCCTCTTTATATAGATTATAGAAATCACGTTTTTTTTTGAAGCTCTTCCAATATTTCACATTTCTGTTTCATCCATTTGTTTTTAGCGTCTCTAATTTCTCGTTGAATTAATTTATTTAATCTTTTATACTCATTTTTATTATATTTATTTTCTCGACGTTGTTTTTAGTATTTTGTCAGTCATCCAGTTTTTTTCTCTTCTCAGATGTAACTTTCTTTTCCTTCATAGCTTTAATACACTGCGCTGTAACTTTATTTATAATTTTATCCATCCTTCTCTCCTTAGTTTCACGTTGCGTTTCATTATAACTATCTTTAAACGTTTCATTTACTATTTGTCTCATTGAGTGTAAATTTTCCTTACTTTCAATGGTCTGAAGGTCTATTCGGTCTTCATTTTTCTTTCGTGTTCTCATTCTTTGGAACTTAAACATAAATCTTGCTACCAACGGAGACCCAATGTCTGCACAAGGGTATGTAACTACTCTCTTAATCGCATTTCTGTATCTTTTATTTATTATGATATGATCTATCTGATTCCTTATAACTGCTCCGTAACTATTAATGGGCCCAAGTGTACAGTCTTCTTTTTGGTCATCTGAAACCATGTATTCATCACTGCGTAATTGTTTTGCCGACAAAACCGGAATAATCTTCTCCTCTCTCATTTGCATTACCGAGTTCAAAGGGGCCAACTAAATTTCCACAGCCTACTTTTTAGCATTCAGATCGCCCATGATTATCGTTATTTATGATTTTTTAAAGTTATTTATTAATTCTTGAATTTTAATCATAACATTTTTCAATGTCGTCGTCATATTTTGAGTCGGATGTTGGTGCATACACCTGTATTATATTTAATACGAGCCTTTTCTGCTTCAGCTTTAGCACAGCTATTCTAAACTGGGACAAATCCTATTACTAGTTCGTTTATTCTATTATCGACAAGCAAACCAACTCCGTTTCTATGGTTTGAATCTGTATTGCTAGAATAATAAAAGGTACTATCTTTACGTTTTAATATTCCGTTAGTGGGCCATCTGTGTTCACATGTACCAAAAATGTTGACTTTCATGCTTTTCATTTCTTGACGTGGGTTATCCATTTTTCCGGGTTGAAATAGACTTCTGACATTCCAGGATCTAACCAAAATTTCTTTGTTAATCTCTGCAGACGGTGGTATTCTTTGCACCTTGTGTAGGGCCATTATTTTATAGTTTGCTGCCATGCGATTACCTAGGGTTTATACAATGGTCGGTTTCCCTGTTGACGTACCACCGGATTTTCTGTTAGGATTTACTCTCTTAGCCGAAAGGACCGGGTTTTAAGCTACCGGATAATCGTCTACTCGTTCTAGATTGATATTCATCAATCCGGACATATATCTCGAACGAGTAGCTGATAGTCTGCTGTTGTAATGCTGTAATATGCTTCAACAGGATTTATTGGTAGGGCAAGTGAGCTTTCCTCAGTTTTCCGATCAGCGATATGTTGTTGTGAGTTCCGATTTAGCTTTCTTAATCAGCGCTGAGCCCGCCGAAGAGGAAATTACCACCCTGCACGACGTCGACGTACAGAACTCACGTGGCTGTGTTTCGTTTCTCCGCCGGTGGGACTAGCATCTTATGACGGTCGAGTAACTACATACTAGAGAAGTAAACTCTAGTTACAACAACCTGTGCCCCGCTGGGCTATATTAATTTAGAGAAAATAATTTCTCATCCGGGACATTTGTTAATTCTTTTTAAAATTATATTCTCTGTACATGATTTAAATAACAAATGTGATAACCAGAAAATGCCATTCGGTTTGAGCAGAAACGGCTTTTAAGGAAATGTTTTAATTTTATGCTATTAACGCGTAATAGTTGGATTAAACGAAACCCTAAAAATCAAATAGGACTGGCGAATTATGGAAAAATATTTAAATACACATATAAATCACGTATTACAGAAAATTCATTACTTAAAAAATATATATATATATATGATTATATAAACAGCTGACATGTTTCGAAATTACTTATTCCATAATCATGGCAAATAATAAAAAATAAATAAATAAAAAAAATTAAAATATCCACGAGTTATAATTTACGAAAATCTTACTTTCATACCACATTACATACGATCATCTCCAAGTGTGAGAAACTTTTCTATAAACTCGCTAGAATTCAACCCAATTCCTGGGGTTTAGGGAACGGCGCATACTTCACAAAGGCCTGGTTCAAGCTTTTATGGGTGCGGTGCCGCGGTGTATGTCAATTAAAAAATCTTACATCGAGTCAATAAAGAAAATTTCTAACGCGAATAGCCTCTCTTTGTAAAACTTCGCCCTGCGTGATCTGTGGTGTCCTGTCAGTAGGGATTTGTACTTAATTGGTAGGGCAATGATCAGTGTGAACATAGGTTGGTTGGTGAATTAATTTCTTTAAAACTCTCGGAGTACCGTAAACAAAACAAAAAAAAATTGATTTTTTATCGCGGAAAAGTTACGTGAATGAAATACTGTCCGCTATAGAATAATTAATTATTTTGGACGCATCGTACGAAGAACAAATAGAGGAGAAAAAACTGACCACTGAAGGAAAATACAGAACAGCCAATTGGCATGTAAGAGAAGACGAGAAAACAACTCATTCAATATGTCTTGGCGGCAGGAAAAATTAGCAGTTAAGATGTGGTGATCACGATAGACAGCGGTAGCTGAGGAAAGACAAAGTACGACGATATCGCTGTCTGTCTTACACCGTATTTACGGCAAATAAAGTCCGAGCCATTGTCCAAAGAGACACATACACACCTATAGTTCGCTCTGAATTTCACAGGTTTTTTCAGTGATCTATGTATCGACATGCATGACATTATCGTCTCGATCCGAATCATTATTAGGACTTATACTATACGCATTCAGCTGAGGTAGTTTCACTCTTTTGTCGAATAAAACTGACCTCGAGAACTACGCAATGAAAACAATTTAACCATTGACCGAAGAAGCCGGCTGATATTTTTCCAAATACTACGTACAATGACGTTGTTGATGTCGAAATAACTTTTTCCGATCCTTTTTTAACGCGCAGCGGCAGGCAACAAGATTCAAATTCCGCTCTTCTAGAGTACAACAGATTAATGTACCGTACGTTAGACAGCTGTCTGAATTGAAAATGATCACGTAATATACAAATAGATATTTCTAAAACGGGAGAAAAAAACTAAATATTTGTCGAACAGAGTGACATTATATAATTCTCTAGACAGGAATTAGGAAATTTTCTAGACAGAAAAATGGAATTAGGAAAAATGAGAAACATTAATTCAGAACTTAATTAATAGAATTTATCTAGATAATATGATTTTAGTTCGTGAAATAAGTATGTCATTTGATTACAAAAAAAAAAAAAAATGTTCCTAAAGCAGAGTAATTGGTCAAACTGAAGGGATATGTTTTACGTCTTATAAAAAAGAACAATTTTAGAACCGAAGGTCAACTGAACCTTCTGAACAACTGATATTCCTAAAATCTTAGATCAATCCGCCGCGGGATCATACCGTCGTCGTAATTACACTGTACTATTCGATCGACCCGATTTCGCATTTCGATAATTTGACTTTTGAAACTATGTTAACTTTCCGCGAATATCAGTTCAACCGGTGTTCAGGATCGTGTTAATTAAGTAGCCAAACAGATTGCTGTCATTTAATTTGAATTCCTTTGAAATATGTGTTGAAATTATTCGTATAATGGAATAAAAGTAAATTGTTTTGACTATTTTGTGTAAAATTTGAATATGTGTCTCGCTGTAAGTTGTTACATACCTCTTTTCCTCGCTTTAAAATCTACAGGTGTATAAAACATCTCTATAGATTATTAATATTTTAATGTTTACTAACATTAATGTGACGACACTTAACGATTAAATTAATTAAATCTAGTATTTTTTTATTTTCCATTTCATTCATTTTGTTTTTCAATTTCATTTTTACACATTTGTAATCCCCTTCCCTTGTAGCGATTTCAATGTTACATTATCCGTACCAGAGCAGTACTAGATTATTGTAAGTTGTCGCATGTACCAACCGAAATTATTATTCAATGATAAAATGATCTTTTTGAATTTTTATATCTCAGAAATGAGGTCACAGTTCTTTAAACAGCGGTTGCTTCGGCCATTAAAATTTAACTATTCTCGCATCAGCTATATCATCACACAGTGTTTATTTCGATAATCGGTGCTGTACGGAAGTCAAATAATGAAATAATAACGTTTTAACACGACGAAATGGTTCAAAGAGAAAAGACAAGATGAACCGAATGATTAATAATAAATAATAGATAAAAAAAATCCTAATATTTATATATCACACAGCCTTTGCGGAGACCACGCGTATGCACACTCACGTGCGCACACGATATTGATAACGGAATGGTGATGATAAAAATAAAAATAAAAATGATCAATAATAGTAATAATAACAATAGTAATAGTAATAATAAAATGTGTTAACGTTTTATCAGTCGACTGATAAAGTTATTAATTAGAGCTTTAATAAGTCGATTACACAATAATTATTTGATAAATTCAAAACTATCATTATTGGAATATTTTCGATTATTTTATCGTCGTGTATGAATGGTTATCTATTTAGTTGCGAAATGGGACTGTGATAAATGATTATTTTCATTCCTCTATTTTTGTATTATTAAAAGTAAACAGATTAATTTAGAAAAATACAAAAGATCTCAAAATATCAACGCAACCGGGGACAACGTGTTCGCGTAAAATCGTCATATGAAGCCAACTCTACCATTAAAATCTTTCAAAGTAATTCGACAAACGTCAGCCTGCACAGTACTTTAACAGTTTTTTTTTTTTTTTTGGGCACGTCAACAGTGGAACTTAAGTTTCTTTAGCGAAGTTGAAAAACGGTCGACTATCTTTGAGAAGCAAATATTCAGCGTCTTTCTTTGAATTAACCTATTCTAGAATTTCTGGATACTTTTTCAGAAATTATTTGTGATACCAGTCATACCCATTTTAGTGGTTAAGGTGCTTGGCTACCAAGTCAGAGGTGTCATAGGTTATCGAGACTTGTCTCGTCTCGGATCCAAGTCGCTCTCAAGCTTACCCAGCCTGAAATAATTGGGTACCAGAGAAATCTGGGAAAGTAAAGGCGGATCCCAAGTAGAAAGGAACTGGCCCCAGTATTCTCTTTAGATCCATTAAGCTTAAGGACATTGTGAACCTTAACTTCACAATCCCAACGCTCTCTCAAGGGTATCGAACTCACTTTACTTTACTTTTTATTGTAATGTGCAGGGTGGACGGAAAGGTTTTTAAAAATCAGATATAAACAGCATCCGGTTATTTATAAAAACAGCTTGGCCACATTGACCACACTCGCGTACAGATACACAAAAACCGTTAACATTAGCTCAAATATATGTGCATATTAAAAACATTACAAAAAAGGCAAAATACATAAATTTTGCTAAATATTTTTATTACCGAAACTATTATAATGATATGTGATTTATTTATGGTTTTCTTTTGTCAGCGGTATTTTATTGTTTTTAACTACGTTGCTTATTCCGATATACAAAAAACGAGTGTCTAAGTTACATGCAGGATATTAGTTTTATTATTTTGCGACAAATAAAAGAAAATTCTTGGAAATAAAGAAAGGGTGGGGAGCATATAAAAAACTTGTGTCTTTCGAAATCACTGGTTAAGCTTCGTAATTAAGAAAATGTGAGAAAATTTTAAAAAATTTTAACGACAAAACAGCATAAAGATAAACGGACGGAAATCACCGGTTAAGCTCCGTGACTAGAAAATGCATGAAAACATTTAACGTCTAGACGACGTAAAAAAAATGTAAACATGTACGGCGTGGCATGATTTTAAATCAAAAACGAAACGTGCGCCGCCGTTAATCTTTGATAAATTACAACGTGTTGGCTGACGACCGCAGATGGTTCTATCGTGCATTGATCATCGTATTCATTAGAAGAAACGGAATCGTTATTTAAATTTCAATGCACGGTATGCAGTTAGGATTAAGAGCCAGAGTGGAATTTTATGACTTGAATATTAGTTAGGGGTAAAATTTGTTTCTGATTGTACAGGGAAAGATAAAAGAGTAATCATATCGTGGCTAAGGAATAATTGTGTCGCACCACGTTTTTCCTAATTTCGTTCCTGGTCTTTGATGTCCAGTCGTGCCTGGAGTATCTGGTCGCGATGCGGTCGATTTAACTACTTTTTAGTTATTCTATTGTCGCTTTTGTGGATCATATAGATTACTGAAGGCCGTGGTCGTTTTCTAACAACTACTTAAAAAGTACAATATTAAAAGGGATTATTTGCGTTGCATTATGTTTTCTTTATTTGCGCTCTAGCTTGCTGTCCAGCTGGACACTTTGCCCGAAACATTGGTACCTTTATCTCTTATTCTGTTTCGATTTCCATGGGATGAATCGTTGATGGTCATGGCTGTTCGAAAAGAGATACTTGCAAATCCTATAACAAAATTCTTATCGAACACAATTTGTTCACAGTGAAATGGCAACTGACTTTCTCAAACCAGCTTTTCTCTGAAAGATAAAACCTACAAATCTGGTAATTGGACGGTGATATAATAAGGATTGGAATCGTTTTGCACGATAACTGACAATGCACTTTTGAGGACTGTGCATTCAGCAAGTTTGGAAAAAAAAATATTATATATGAAAGGCAAAAGGTGAGACTGAGAAGCATGCGGTTAATTTATTTTGGAACGTCCATTCGAGCGCGTGCAGCACTGTTGAAACCATATCTATCCACATGCATTTGCAGTTGCAATTAACTTTCACCAAAGAAATGCGGTTTTTCCGAAACAATATTTCATCAACCCTACCTATTCAAAACTTACACATTGATCTCTGTCACTAAACAAAATTATTCGGTTAGTCAATATTTTAGTTACATGTTAAACGTTCACGCTTTTTCGAATCGATATTCCTCACGCATTATTAAAAATTTTCATTATTATTAAGATTTTTAATAATGTTTCACTTTTAATAAAAACTAAACAATTATTTCATCATCTTGAATGGGTGCCGTGTGTAACTCTAGCTGGATCATTACGGCACTCAGACTCAGCAGAAGCTGCAGTAGGCGATGCAGTCCACTGGATACTGTAAAATTCAAAATGACCTGAACAAAGTCTGGGTGGTTTGACAACAGGGAGTGGAGTGGAGTATGGTTTGCAGCAGTGGAAGTATGCTGGTTCTATGTTTAATCAGATGAACCTGCAAAGAGGGCAGGAAAGCAGTTAAAGAGCTCCCCCGAAGACATAGTCGTGAGACAATGCTGTGTGTCCCAATAGCAATCTTAATAGAATTGAGAATTCCCTATGTGAGATTGGAACCACCGGCTACCAGTGTTCGATTTTACTGACCTAAGCCAGATTGTTTAATCCAACTATAGTTTATTATTTGGAAAACAGTCGGTCTGAATTAAGATAGTACAGTATTGAACGGATCCGGGCTAGACAGAATTACCCTAGCAGCTACGGCAGCGAGTATTATGTTAAGGTGATCAATGAACAAATGGGTTGTAACCGGCAGACTTATGAAATTTGCTGTATTATTGATATAGAGAATAAACAAGGTATCGCTCATAGGCGAACACTGCGTAATTCCATTTTCAGTTAGATAATGAAAAGCCTATTCGCACTTGAATGACTCTATCGATGAGGAAGTTCTGGACAAAAATGTCCATATTCTCGTTAATTCCGGCGCTTTTCGGGTTTTTAAGTGCTTCATATTGCCATGTGCAGTCGTAAGCTTTCTCCGTGACAACAAAAACCGAGTAAAGATACTACGTCTGCTGTGGGCTGTTAGGATTCGCCGTTATAGGCTAAGGAGATGAAAGACTGCAGATTTATATTCTCGGTCGCCTATTTGGATAGGAGAAAATATTTCCTCGGATTCAGGGTAGAAATAGAGACGTCTATTCGTCATTTTTTCTGATACTTTAGAAAGAACCGAGATCAACAAAATAGGTCTACAGTTTTCAGGAATGAAGGGGTCTTTGTTCAATTTCACAATCGAAATAGGGGCAATTGTTTTTAAGGAATGTGAAATAAAGCCGTAGGTCTACATTTGCTTGTAGATGCGAAGCAAAAATAATTTAGCAGATATAGCAAGTTGTTTGAGCATAAAAAGAAGCATATGGAGTTAACCTCGGGTGCGCTATCCGTTGTGTTTTAGTTCAGCTGGTGATTTAACTCATAGATTGCAAGAAGCAAATTTAATATGTATCATTTTGGTCGGGATCAAAGGATACTGCCTATTGTTCTGCGGTCAGTTTGAAAGCAGCAAAAGCGGGATCGTACAATGAGGACTATTTAAAATGAAACGCAAATACTTTCCCAACGTTACTTCTTTGATTAACGAGTCACTTTTGAATAACGCAGCAGTTAATGAACGATTTGGGGCTTCGTTGAGAGACTTGATTTTTTTCCGCGCAACGGTACTGGGTGTATCTTTTATAATAGAGGACACAAAGGATATCCAGGACTGTCGTTTCTTTGTGCAGATAAGTAACCTAGTATGGCTCTGTGCTTTTTGCAGTGCACTAGATCTCTAGGTAATTCAGTGATTTTGTACTTGTGGAGGGCTTTTTTTCCCCATAAATGGTTGACTTAATCTCTGGGCAGTGTGACCAGGGTACCCGCTTGTATTGTGTTATATGTATGATGTCAAATCAATAGATACTACGGCGGTAGTGTTAATTGCTTCAGTGAGCTTCTTTAGATTTTCCTTTATCGGTAGTGAGAAGTAGTGTCGGACAATCAATTCTGACATATTTATTCCAATCGGCTCTGTGAAATGCAAAGCGTCTTACAGATATTGCTCTGCATGTTCCTGTGGATCGTTGCAGAGAATAATGATTAAAATTTGGAAACGGTTGTTTGTCTTGATATACGGTAATTAATAAAAAGGAGAATAGTGCAGCAGATGCAAAAGCAAAGTCTAAACTAGAGACAGAATTAAAGTTAAGGGGAGAGGAAGTAGTACATGATAATACATACATGTGCATGTGAGGTGCGATCCTGCAAACGTTATGAATAGAAAATGTGCAAGTGTCAAGATGTAAGTAACAGTTTCAGCATGCAGTAGGCTGTGGCACGTGTAGAATCAGTAGCACACTTTTTACAGCAGCCGCGGCTTTAAGACTTCATGAAATTCAAAAAAAAAAAAAAGTAAATAGAAAGAAATTTAAAAAATGTGTTAGATTAGAAATTTGAGCTGTGTGAAGGGAGGAATGCTTTCTTTCGAAATGGTAAATTATACTCTGATTGATTTTGAATATTTATATTTGGAATTGAGAAAATCATGTAGCGTGGAAGGGAAAAGGTATTAAAGTTACTTTACACTTCCTGGATACTATACTTGGGTTAATTTTGAAAATTAACTTCAGATTTCCTGTTGGGTACACGGGAAGGACAAGTGGGGCTGGGGTACGTTTCAAACTCGGAGAAAATTTTTGATTAACTTTAATACATACGCTCGGAATTCTGAAAATTTGCAATAGGAAGGGCAAAGTTAGTTATCGAATGTGGGGAAAATGATAAAATAAAATGAAAAAATTTAGCTAGTTTTTTGACAAAAAAATTTTGGTTAGATTCTAAGTACCAGATCCTAGATGCTTTTGAGTTCCAATGACATACATCGTGCGGCAGAAACAAACATAAGGTGTGACTATTCTTTATATTCTTGACATTTTCTTCTACTAGTTTTGTAGTTATTATATTATTCATAGTTTTCTGTTCCAATTCATCATTCATTAATTTCTTTGATGCAAAGAACCTTTTTATTATATTCAACTGGATTCTCTAATGGTTTCTCAACAATTCCAGTCTCTCCTTTATTTACTAGTGTTGGTAGGTTCTAAATTGTAAATTTTTTCCCTGCGGTTTATGTATTCATTATATTATTCGTCTGCGCCACTGCTATAACTGCTTTTTTTAATTTTTCCACTTTTCTACTAAAATCATATAATCAGTTTAGTGAATTCATGGTATTTGAATTTTTGTTTAGGTACTCGTATTTTATGATACTGGATCTCATTTTTTACAATTTAATTTTCCAAGATAAAAATTTATTTTTTTATTTTACGCCAGGGATCATCAGGAAAAGCATCCTGTCACGAAATTTGTCGCAAAAAAATTTCACAATTTTTCGAACGGCGTAGCCAATGAAAAAGTTTACTCTTCTATAAGAATTATAGAAGAACTAGACCTGGTGGTGAAAGAGGCTTGCCTCCTCCGGGTCCCGAAGGGTCGAGTTATTTGATATTTTCTGTTCATATTCTAGTGTTATAGCATTGGTACTGCCATATGCGAGTTATTTCTTTTTTTTTTTTAAAGCTTTCAACAAAGATGATGCCGGCAGTTAATTTTGCATCATTCTCATCACTATAATTTAACAAATTATTGGTAATCTTTGTCTTATTATTAGCATTATTATTGTCAATTAATTAATTAATTAATTTATTTTATTTCTTCACTTTTTTTTTAAACTTACTTCATTTAAACATTTACGGTGCATTTAGTTTTGACTTAATGTTCACATTTATTCCATATTTTCTTTTGCTTATTTTGTTTCATTTGAACTTTAGGTTTATATATCCGTATGAAATTTTATCATATTTTCCTTCCATATTTCTGATTTACTATAATTTTTACATATTCGCTTCCACTATTCGCGCTCCATAGCACATTTGTGGATTTGTTTTGTAATAATAATTATTTATATCATAAACCTGGAATCCTTATATAAAATAAATTTGCTATATTTCGTAGTTAAAAATAAATACAAATTTAAAGTTGTTTTACTGGAGGATAATACAAGATTTTCTAATACTTATTTCGCTTCCGTCTTTAATTCTTTTAAATATCACACAAGAACATATTAATCAATGTAACCATTTCTGTACTATAATTAAATAATAAACACGACATAAATTACTCTTTAATATTTATAAAAATAAAATAACGCGGATACGTTTCGTAGTACTAACTACGACTGATGTTTTTCGTACTATGAAACATGTTGGGGTTACTTTATTTTTACAAATATTAAAGTGTAATTTCTGTTGTGTTTAGTACTGTTATTTAATATACCGCACGCGAATTTAACATATAATAAGTAAAAAAACACATTAATAAATTAATTGTTTTATATTGGTGCGTTTTTATTACTTATTATATGTTAAAATAATAACAATGAGTTACAAATATCCATATAACGATGACCAGAATTTAAGTTACATACATAGACGTTTATTAAACTACAAACGGCGCCATAAACATTTAAAACATCTGTTTAGTTGGTTCCGAATTCCGATGAGTTTATTTTTAAATTTACCTGTTTTCTTTTAAAGGTAACTTTGTTTTTCTCTACAAGCACATTGGCTGTTTATAATATGGATACAAATTAGGTTTAAGCGTAAACCAAGGGTCGGAATTTATGCATTTAATGATAATTTCGAGGGACTGAATTTGCATGTTGGATTCTAATCGGTACAAATATCTTATTAACGTTTATTCTAAGTATACAAAATTACAACTATTCTTGCTTATCCTACACATCATAATATTAGTCAAATTTAAGATTATATGAATTATAACATACTATACATGCAAATATGTACGCACACTATAAATACTCATCTGCGCGCCTATACATGAGGGCAGCTAAATATAAGTATCTTCAAATCAAAAACCTGATCTTATTTTAAAATAAATGACAGGGGAAGGAAACAACAAAAGACGAGAAAAAATAAATAAAAAGAGAATAATAAAGGAAAATTATAAAATAGAATGCTACGAAGCGTATCATTTTACTCTTTACACCATTCTTTCAGCCATTTCCCTACTTCCTTTTTCCGTTAGTATGTGATGGGGTATTTTACTAATTAGTTTAATTAAAACTGAATCATCAGTGTCCAAACTCTTCTCTGTATATTCAACTCCTTTCTATTCAGAGGAGTCACTCCTCCTGCCTGGAACACCTTTATTATCATTCCTATCCCTAAGAAAGACTCTTCTCTTCAACCGATCTCCCTAGCATCATGTCTCAGAAAACTGTTTGAGGGCATGCTTAACAAGCGCCTGGTCTGGTGGCTCGAACACAATAACGTTTTTCTTTCTAATATGTTTGGTTTCCGTCCTGGCTTAGGTCCTGCTGACTACGTCAGTCTTTTTGTTTCCTATATCTATAAATTTTTCATCGATAAATAGTACACTTTAGCTACTTTTATTGATGTTTCCAGTGCTTTTGATAATGCCCATCTCCCTACTCTTCGAGATAGAATGATAGCAATTAACATCCCGATACATTTCTCTTCCCTCATTGTTAACTTGATGTTAAATCACACTATTCTCCTGTCTTCCTTCTCGTTCGAGGTTACAAGAGTTGTTTCTTGTGGTCTTCCACAAGGATCCAGCCTTAGTCCTACTCTTTTTAATATCTATACTATTTCTGTTGTTTCTCTTTCTATGAACTCATCTTCCTTACTTTTTGCCGATGACATTCTTCTCTTTTCCTCATCCCGCGATATTGTAGATGCTAACAAAAAAGTCAATGAATCTCTATCTACTTTGGAACAATCTCTTTCCTCTCTGAACCTTTCTATTTCCCCCTCAAAATCTTCTTGTATTGTCTTTTCTCTACGTTCTTTTGAATCCCGCTTTAGTCTCTGTATCCTTAAACTCCAAACTTATCCTTCGTATGAATTGCTTTTGCTATCTCGGTGTATTCCTTAACAGTCGTCTGTCCTCTTATGAACATATTAATTTCCTTTCCCCTCTTCTACCCTTAAAAATCTGAACCCACTGAAAGCTCTTCCCCAACAAAATGGAGAGGCGATTCTTTTATCCTCATTTCCTTGTACGATTATCCGTTCCAAATTCGATTACTGTTCCTTTATCTATGGCTCTGCCTTAAAATCACTTCTTTCCAAGCTGGATATAATCCAAAATTCTTGTATTCGTCTTTGCCTTGGTGCTCTTAGATCTTCTCGAATAACAGCAGTTCTCGCTGAGTCAAACTCGCCTCCCCTTTTCATCCGCAAATCCTATTCAGGATATCGCTTCTTGTGTAAACGCTTACCGTTATCATCCTCTAGACTTATTCCTTCATATCTTACTATTCTGCAAAACTGGCGTTTTACTCCCAAGAAAATTCTAATCCTAGTCCAGATTGCTTTGCGGCTATTTTCACCCTGTACAATTTCTTATAATAATCTCTCTTACTTTTCTTTAAATTTTGCAGATCACTCCAATCCTCCCAATGTATTCTACTTTCCTTTTTCCTCCAAATCCCTTTCCAATGCAAAAGTTATACAGGAATTCCATAGTTATATCGAATCGCGTTTTCCTTCCCATATAGTTATTTTTGCGGATGGTTCGAAGGAGCCTAATGGAGTTGGAGCTTTTTTCATCATTCCGAGCATTAATTTCTCCGAATCTTTTCGTCTCCCTTCCTTTTGTACTATCTTTACTGCCGAGTTAATGGCCATTCTACGTTCCATAATTTATATTTCCTCTCATTGTTCTTCTTCTGAATATTTAATTATCTCCGACACTATGTGTGCTCTTAAAGCTATTTCCTCACATATCCCCTCGCACTCCTCTGACCTTCTTATCCTCCGTATTCGCTCCCTCATTCACACTCTTTTCTCTCTTCATGCTATCCGCATTGATATGCTCTGGGTTCTCAATCATGATATGGGGTAATGAAATGGCAGATTCCTTGGCTCAGATTGCTGTATCCTTTCGATTTTTTTCTCTCTAAAATTCCCGTTTCTAATTTACTCCCATTGTGTAAAAAGTTTCATGTTAGATTTTGGTCAGATTTGTACGTTTCTTCCTATTCTAATCAACCTTCCTCTTAAATTTTTTCATCCAACCTAATCTTCCTAACCGGCCTTGGTTTTACGATTTTCCTTCGCTTCGCCGCTCCGTTATTGTCCCTATTATCCGTTTACGTCTGAATCATACTCTTCTTCCTTCCTCACGTTATCGTTTTCATCTCGCTTCATCCCCTTAATTATCCCCTCCATCCTGACGACGAAGCCGTCTGTGATCCCGACCATATCTTCTTTAAATGTCCATCCTTCGTTAATATAATCTACACTTCTTTGTACTCTAACCTGTTATCACTTAAGAGCTCCCTAATGCTTATTGCGCTTCGTATATCTTATCGTTTCCGTCGATCTCCGTTGTTCCGATCTTCAGTTCATTTATTCTATCAATATTTGACACCGACTCTACATCTAACTGATCCTTCTCCCTCGTGTCGTTTCTGGGCGAAGATTCTTTGTTGACATTCCCGGGGTGGGGGGGGTAAAAATCAGTGTTATCTATTCGTAGATTTACACCCCGAGGATAGACATACGCTACTCTAGCTGTTGCATTTTCCATTTAGTATCTTAGCTTTTTCCACTTTTCTGGTAAATTTAAATTTATAGTTTCGTTTTGACTATTTACCAGTTTAAAATCTGCGCATATTCTTTACCTGATTTTATAACTACTATATTTAGTATGTTTCAAATTCGTCATCCCCTTTTTCTTCACCTGACTTGACATTCAATTTTTTAAAATGCCTCTTTCTAATTGTTCAGCCGATGATTACTAATGATGCATTCTTGCATTTACGAGATTGTCCTTCTTATTACCATGAACAGACAACGATTTCAATATGAATTAGGGATGTCACCACGGTCTCGCAAATATCGGAGACATAGCATTTAATTATTAATTTATTTCAGTTTAAATTTATTATGCCTATTTTTATGTGTATTTGTAAAAGGTGCAGAATTTTAAACATATCGATACGTTGAATGAAATATTATATTCCAATTGTAATACGAACTTCATTCTTTTTCGGTCGACCGCTAAAAGGCAACGTAATTTGGGAAATAATATAAAGTACAAATAATATAAACTAAATAATAGAAAAAAACAAAAATATATATCACTGTCATCGGCTGAAGTGTGATGATTGTTGTACTGTGGCAGCTGGTTCTGTTTCTGATTCTCTCGATGAATCCGCGAGCGGAAATTCACATCTAAATGGAAATTAATTTATCCTGAACGAGGGTATTTTCTTTGTCCGATTGTTCGCGTAATTTATGATTGATATTAATTTTAGTATTAATTTCTCCGATTGAAGAAAAAAGAAAAAAAAAAGAATTGACTGATGGGTTGGTTCGAAAAAATGGCCCCTTTCAAACTTCTAAAACCAACTGTCAGCTTTTTGTGGTTATTAATTTCTTTTTTCCGTCGTTCTTCCTTTTCACCAACCCTCCATGTCGTTATATAGATTTTCTCAATATGCAACTCGCTTGGCATCACCGTTGGAAGGTCCAATCACCGCTAACTGAGGATCTCACAACACACACGAATTCATTCTCTCGATTTCTTAAATTTTATAATACATCATGTAATGGACACATTACATAATATAAAAATATAAGAGCTGCAATTGATCTTTACACCATAATATGTGAAAGATGACAGGCCATCATTTGCTACCATTGCAAACATACTATTAACAAATATTGCTGAAGATTGAATATAGAAGTGATCTGAATTAAGTTGAAGTAAAATCCGTTAGATCTTTCTGGTTAAAACAGTAGTCCCTGAAGTTTATTGATTATTCCGCGCGGAAGTTAAAAAAGTACGCAACAAAGTTGAATCCAGTTGCATGGCAACATGATATTCGCGAGAACTGATGAGACAGCGGCGGTGGATTAAATTTAAAGTTGATGTTCGACGAAATCTGATGTCTCTGTACATTTTCCAACCGACCGCAACTTTGATAATTCGCCTTAATTTTAAAATTATCCGGTGTCCATTTGGGGGGGGGGCGCTTTTTGCAGCGAAGTGCGGTAATAGAAGTGTTCGTTAATTTCGATTAATGAAAGTAACCGCGGAAATCGAAAATTTAAATTAACATACCAGCTGGTGTTTGCAAATGTGCCATTTACGAACATACGTTCGTATTTTTTAAATTCGATTTTCAATTTGTGCACTTATTTATTAACCAAAATTAATCAAATAACAGAAATAGGAAATTGTATTAATTGTTCCAATTAAAAGCATCACCGGCATATTGTCTTTCGTGCGACACATAAGCTTCCCCGCACGTTTGTTATAGTGATTGCCATCAGCTGCGTGATCTTCAAAATTTGAGAAACCACACCGGACGATATTGCGCCAAATAGTAACAATTTCGATGGGTATCAATGCGTGGTGAGCAAAGTGTGATGCGTTCAGTATTGGAAGATGGTCAATGTAATGAGAGGGAAATTGCGAATGCTAAACGCTCGGCAAGAAAAGAAAATCAAGATGCAGATAGAATTGGAAGTCACTCGTTAGAACGGAGGTGAGGAAGTATTAAAATATTCGCCGGGCAATTTGCATGACATAGAACACGTGGTACGCAACGTGATCTTAAAGGTGGTTGATATCGTCATCAGTTATACATGATGGCCAGTAAATTATGTGCGCCATCATGTTCAGTCAGTGCGTATGTAGCTTTTCCTCGGTAAAACAAATTGCAAATAACACTCCTTGCCGCTTCAGTGTGACACTGTCACGTTGCACGCAACGTTACACACACGGGCACTAATGGCCTCCTCCCATTTATCATGATAATAATGTGCATGCGCCACAATCGTACTCCATACTTGATTGAAATTGTATTCGCACATTCCTCATTCCTTCTTCTTCACCAGCATCATTCCCCTTCCGTGTGACATTATTTTTCCTCTCTCTCTCTCTCGTGCCAGTTCCATTTTGTGCTGGCCGTTAACAACTGGTCGACAACTACTATTCAAGGTCGCCGTATTGTCGATGTAATTTGTCTGCTTGCACGCTCTTCACGCGATTGCAAACATTCGTCCAGACCAACCGGTATATCATCCTTTCGCTTTTATTATAGTTTACCTTTATGCAGCAACGGTCACTGAGAGTTTTAGATTCGGAACTGCGGAAAGTTGATTTTCCGGCTTCCGTTATTCTCTGCTCTCTCTCTCTCTGCCATTAACAGAAGAAAATTGATGTAAGCATCCCCCTCTCCCGTTTTCATGGAAGAAATAACATTTGTATTGGATGAGATTCGGTAGGTAACCGACAAATAACACTATACACGAAGATTCCGTGTCTTAACCTTCTGTTAGTGCGCAAGAACATGTGACAGAGATTTCCGTCACAATTGGAAATATAAGAGATGCGAACGTTATAGTATTTTCCTCTTACGCGGTGCCCCCTAGTACGTGATTTTGACTCAAGCATAGGAATTCTTGAAACTCAAAGAAGGTCGTCCAATTACGCTAACAATCACGTGTAGCCTAATGTTATTGTGCGATTGATGTTGACCGTGTATTTAATGAGAATATTGCAGCGGATTTTAGATAACAACTCGAGCGAATGAAACGCGAGTTCTCTTCAAAATTAACGGGCGAGTATATTTCGCGAGCTTAGCTTCTGCTTAAACTTAAAAAATTGGACCAGACAATATAGGTTAAGTGTGAATTGTAATTGAACTACACGATGCAGAGAATATTTCCAAGTACAGATCAATGAAACTGGCGCCATTCCTCATAGTTTATTAGAACAGTACTTCGAGTTGGGATTTCAAATCTGAAAACGTATAAAGTGTTATTCGGTATCAAATTCCGATTAGATGAGTAGAATAGTCTCCACAGTTCATTTTTGGTCGATTCATAGTGTGTGAATTAAACACTATGAATAATAGGAGCAGAACGAAGTAAAATTTCGGCCAAAATTGAAACTGCCTCCCCTCCCGAAAAAAAAGAAGCAAATATAAAAAAATAACGAACATACCAAAATTAGCGACGAAAAAAAAAAAAAAAATGTAAAGTAACGCAAAGAGAAAATTTTAAAATAATGTTAATCACAAATTTATATTAACTTTTTTGAAAGCGACGGTAATTAATTACAGCGGTTATTCTAAAAGTGTACCCTACATTTTAAAGCTAAATTAAAATTGTTACGATTATTTTTCAAAAATATATGTCGCAGAATAGCGTGAAATTGTTTTTACAATTACTACTTCGCTTACTAAATTATTTAGAGTAAATTTGAAATAGTTTAAACCTGAATAATTACAAATTTGTAAAATTTTCAGTAGGATAAAAATAAATTCATCGATAGTTCATCTATAAAGATTAGACTAGCAATGAACTAAACAATGACAACATAGTACATAGGAATATGAACTAAAAAGGCAATATGAATATGTTGCGAGACTGTTCCGCAATTTTACCCCAAATGCGGTTTATTAAAATCGCATTGCGCGATATACGAATGGAAAGTATTCGTTCGCCTCTGAATGAACTTATATTCAATCACTATGTGTGACAGCTATAAGAAAAAAGGTAACATACGACAGCACCTTGTGACGATAGATCGAAATGCTATGCAAGTCTTCAGCTGGAAATGAACTATTTACCGAACAAAAATATCTCAGCTGAATGCGATACAAAGCCGGAAGCTGTAAAAATTGTGGAATTTTCCCGCTGCTGAATTATTGTTGCGAAAGACATGACGTAGCCCTAAATCAGAGATGCATATTCATACCGAAATGTCTAAAACGAAGCAAAATATACTACCTGCGGGGTTACGTAATCGTTAGTGCCAGAGAATACACATATAGAATGGGCAAAACTGGAATTCAAAAACGGACATTTAAGATCTAGAATAAATCTCCGGCATGTTCAGGAACACTCGTTGAGAACCGTCACAAAAAGAAACGAATAAAAACAACAAAAAATTACCATTCAAATCAAACTAGGAACACCGGCTGCCGACAAAACCTGTCCCCGAGCTCAAGCGAAGAGTTCTTCGTCTTCTTGGTGTCATACGCAGACGTGTGCGCGCGTGAACGACCACTAATTGGCTAAATTTCCCGATTGTTCGCTGCTTCAATGAGGTTGTTTTTAGGATTCCGTATACATATAATGTACGGAATCCTAATAAGATGGTACACAAATGACAAAAATATCAAATAAAAATCAATAATTCACGAACGGCTTGACTTATAAACTTCAAATTTGGAACATAAATTACAATTAAAATTCTCTTTAAAACGATCTATAACTTGAAGATGACCGATTACCCTGGGCGGCAAAAAACCCAAAAAACCGTCAAGAATATATAATATGGTACATAAAACGACCTCAAAAATCACTAAAAAAAATCATAACTCGCCACTAAATAAACCTATAACGCTGAAATTCAAAATATAAACTACAATGCAGGAGTACTTTCATAAAATCAAAAAATTACGGTACAAAAGTTATGTAAAGTTGCTCACAAGTTCAAAAAACCGCAAAAAATGACGTGTCCCCCCCCTTAGCGTCGCAAATATTACCGATAAAAATTTTGAATGAGGCTAAAAATACGCATATACCCGTATATTTCTCTAGTTTGAAACATCCGGATTTCCAACTTTAAAACTGGACTCCAGGGGCGACGAAAGCTCGAAATTTTGTAAAAAATTTTTTTTTTTACAGGCATGCGATATATCGATGGAAAGATCGCTATTTGTCGGGAACGAAACCGAATTTCATTTTCTTAACCAAACTTTCAAAGTTGCTGTAAAGCTCAAAAAAGCTCGAAAAATTGCGTGTCCCCTATCGCTGCGAGTATAAACGTAAAAAATTTTAAACATAGTTAAAAATATGTGCTTCCATGTATATTTCCGTAATTCGGAATATCCAGACCTCCAGCTTTAAAAATCAAACTCCTGGGCTTCGAAAGCTCAAAATTTTGTAAAAAAATATTTTTCTTTCCGGACAATTAATATATTGTTTGAAAGATCGATTTTTATCAGGAACAAAACCTTATATCATTTTCTTTACCAAAAAATTCAAATTTGTCAAAAAGTTCAAAAAGGCGCGAAAAATGACGTGTCCCCCTCCCTTAGCGTCGCGAATATTACCGATAAAAATTTTGAACGTGGTTAAAAATATGCGCTTACACGTATATTTCTCTAGTTTTGAACATCCGAGTTTCCAGCTTTAAAATTGGACCCTCGGGGCGCCGAAAGCTCAAGATTTTGGAAAAAAATATTTTTTTTCTTGGGCTTGTGATATCATTAGAAAGATCACTATTTCGGGAACGAAACTGTATTTATTTTTCTTAACAAAACTTTCAAAGTTGCGGAAAAGTTCACAAAAGCGTGACCTCCAATTTGCAGCCCCCTCCTTGCGACGCGAGTATTATAGCTATAAATTTGGAACATTGTAGAAAATACGCGAATCTACGTATATTTTTCTGATTTAAAACAAACGGCTCCCCAACTTTAGAATGAGACCTGCAGGGCACCAAAAATTCAAAATTTTGAAAAAAAATATTTTTTTTCTGGGGTTTGTGATATATCATTAGAAATATCGCTATTTATCGGGAACGAAAACGTATTTCATTTTCTTAACAAAACTTTCAAAGTTGCCGAAAAGTTCAAAAAAGCGCGAAAAATGACGTGTTAGCCCCTTAGCGAAGCAAATATTACAGCTAAAAATTCTGCACACGGTTAAAAATATGCGCTTCTACGTATATTTCTCTAGTTCGAAACATCCAGGTTTCCAGTTCTAAAATTAGACCCTCGGGGCACCGAAAGCTCAAAATTTTGGAAATAAAAAATTTTTTCTCCGGGTTGTGATATATTACTAGAAAGATCGCTATTCGTCAGGAACGAAACCGTAATTTATTTTCTTAACAAAATTTTAAAAGTTGCGGGAAAGTTCAAAAAAGCGCGAGCCCTAATTTGTAGCCCCTTCTTTACGACGCGAGTATTATAGCTAAAAATTTGGAACACGGTAGAAAATATGCAACTTTACGTATATTTCTCTAGTTTTGAACATCCAGGTTTCTAGCTGTAAAATAAAACCCTTAGGGCGCCGAAAGCTCAAAATTTTTAAAAAATATATTTTTTTGCCCGAGCTTATAATATATTATTAGAAAGATCGCTATTTGTCGGGAACGGAACCGTATTTCATTTTCTTAACGAAACTTTCAAAGTTCCGAAAAGTTCAAAAAAACAAAAAAAATTACGTGTCTTTCCCCTAGCTCCACGAATATTACAACTAAAAATTTTGAACGCGGCTAAAAACGTGCGCATCCCTTTATATTTCTCTAGTTTATAACATCTGGATTTCCAGTTTTAAAATTGGACCCTTAAGGCGCCGAAAGTTCGAAATTTTGAAGAAAATTTTTTTTTTTTCTAAGGCATGTTATATACCGTTGGAAGGATCGCTATCTGTCGGGAAAGAAACCGTATTTCATTTTCTTAATGGAACTTTCAAAGTTTGCAGGAAAGTTCGAAAAAATGCGAGAATTGATTTGTGACGCGAGTATTATAGCTAAAAATTTTGAGGAAAGTAGAAAATATGGGTATCCATGTATATTTCTCTGGTTTAGAACATCTAAGTTTCCAACTTTAAGATTAGTGGCTTGGGGCTCTGAAAGCTCGAAATTTTGTAAAAAAAAAATTTTTGTAAGTGTATTATTATAGGAAAGAGCGCTATTTTTTGGAAACAGACCCGTATTTCATCTTTTTTAACGAAACTGTTTGAAATTTACTAAAAATTCATAAAATTCTGAAAAATGTCGTGTATCCCCGCTTGTAATTTATATATTGTAGTTCAAGATTTTGAACAAGGTTAAAAAAATGAGCGTTCCTGTTTATTTATTTACTTTGGAACATCTAGGTTTCCATCTTAAAATTCGGAACCTTAAACGCCGAAAGCTCAAAAGTTTCAAAAATAATATTTTTTTTTTCGGTCATGATCGATGGAAAGATCGATATTTGTCAAGAACGGATACATCAGTTATTTCCTTAACGAAACTTTCAACCCTTGATGTTCCAAACTTGAGAAATATATGTCGAAGCGCATATGTTTAACCCTGTTCAAAATTTTTAACTGTAATACTTGCGCCGCTAGAGGGGAGGAACTGTTTTAATTTTTTGGCAACTTTAAAAGTTTCTAAATACGGTTCGGAATTATGTTTAGAGACTCCCGTGGAACTGGCATACGAATTTCGACTGTTACTGGTTGAATATCGAACGGTAACATTATCTGTTGAAAGTTAATATCCGCACGAACGGCTAATATTATTTCCCCATGCGCACGACTAGCAAGCACCGGATTTGATTCGAGAACTTTATAGTTTTTTAGTTTTAAATGTTGGTTTTGTTTTAAGTGGGTTTCTTGAATGCATGGAACAAACGGGTTTGTTAATCGGTGTTATTTTTCTTTTGGCTTTACCGGAATACGAGACTGCAGCGGTTTTTAGAATTTGGTTCGCATTGTTATAATTTGCGTTAGTAGTGTTAGTACGAGGGCTAAGAAATGGAACGGGATCACAGGTTTCGGTTTGGTTATTTTCATTACGGCCTGTGTTAGTGTTGTTATGAACTGTAATGAAAGGAACGGACTCATCGCATCATTGTTTAGGTGGTACGTCCGTCTGATGAAAAACAGATGCGAATAGTATTTCGATTTGCTAAACAATTTAACGCACTATGCTAGTAAATAAATAAAAAAAAAATGTTTAATAATGGTCTAACGTATTGAGAGAGTCGAAAGAAAAAACCGAATTGTTAAAAAATCATCTCAGTAGAACGACAGTCTTTGTCACATCGCGGAACTATATCGACCTTTTTTAGTAAAGTAACCAGTTCGTCTTGCAACCGAAAGAAGTTTGATAACAAAGTAACCAAATCGCCTCGAAATTCGGTTTTCAAATTAGTGACATTTACAAAATTCGTAAACTATAATTTCGATTACCGTGTCTCTCCCTCCCATTCGCCGAGAATCCAGGACGCAATCACCAACGTACACCAAACTGCCAGCAGGGAGCACCAGCATTCTAGCAGCCGCAGCAGAGTGATACGTAGCATTAATATTTCTAATTAATATTTTTTGTGTGTTTTCATTTATATATTTATTAAATGTCTTTAACGATCGGCTATCCAAGAAAGATAGGTGTAGGGATTAACAAAATTACACATTTTAAAAAATCATAAAACCTTAATATTAGTATTATTAAATCTAAACCAATAATTTAAAAAAATAAATAAAAATGAAATAAATAAAAAAAGGATTTAATTGATTTTTCTTCATAACCATTACATTGCACTTCAAATTAGTCTAAGTCTTCGATTCAAATTAGTATTTTGCTTTATTGTTTTAAATTATTATTAGAAAAGATCTCTGAAATTTATTAAGATATTAAATTAAAATAGTAAAATAAAAATAGAAGTATATTCAAACAAATTTTCTTACATACTAAATAATTATAGTTATTGTTAACTTTCATACGGAATCCTCAGCGCATGAAACCTCATGCTTGACTGAACTTGTTTATTGTTGTTTTTCCGCTAGTCCGCTGTTTTATATTCTTGGACCACGATGTTCTTCTTCTTCCTCAAGCTCTTTTTCCGTTGATTTTCCATTCTACGATTATTCGCAATATTTCCTGCCTCTGATAACATGACCCAAATATCTCGACTTCCTTTTCTCTTAATTATGTCAAACATTTGTCTCTCGGCTTTTGCTCTTCGCAATAATACTTTATCGTTAGTCAGCTTCTGCACCCACGATATTTTCATGGTTCTCCTGTGTAGCTACATTTCACACGCTTCCAAATATTTCACAATGTTTTACTCGTGTATACTTCTGCACCATACAATAAAGAGTATTGTATAGAATTAGAGCGGAATGTGTAATTGCAGCCAATATGATGAAATTTGAATTCGCGCCCAGTACTGACAAACGTAAATATGGATAGCGACATACATATCAACGTGTGTATTCAAAATGTTGAGTATCGTTTAAATACAAATGAATGAATTATACAAAAAAATTTAGAAATAGAAGATTGAAATGGCTGATTTAAGTGAAGAAGGTACTTTGAAAATATTGTAAAATATTCATACCAGTTTATTATAAAAGTTAATTGTTTAACCCGGCGAATTTAAACGAAGCACACAGCCATATTACTGATTATGAATTATCGCAAAATACGAGTGTGTAGTCCTAATATTTACGTCATATTTTAGCGCACAATTTTGTATTATTCTGCACACGGTCGCATACAAGACTATATCCGCGTAACATTTACGAGCATTTTTTTCTTCCATCATCGTCATTGAAGATCAAAAGTAAAACGATTGGCAGTCAAATGTTCTAGCCCATTGGCCATTGCGACAGTCACACGCATGCGGCCTTCCCTTACTTAATAACCAATCCATAAAGTCAAACGCAGACACAACAAAATTTTGCGAAATGTGTATGCATGAAAGGAATTCTGTGGTTACATACACGCATATAAATAATAAATGTGACGTTTCAAAAATGCACAAGTAAAATCGCTTATAGTTTGCAGCATAAATTAAAAAAATTCATGTTAATTTCACATTCTCGAGAGTGAAAACGCTATAAAATATATATTATATACCTTATGTACCGGAAAATAGAGAAAAAAATATTGTATACACGGATCTTAACTGGAAGAAATGTTTTATTAAAAATTATTAAACTGGCAAATTATATCAATTAGCTAATGACCTTAATGTTTAGTTCATCATGGATGTGGAACTCGTTTTGAAACATGACGATGTTTTTCAGTAATTCTAAATTGTTCTGTGATGCATGATTACCGCCATTTTTGTAACTTTTAGACAATAAAAGAATGATTTACAGAAATGCGTAATTGTCAAACATGTAATTAACTGAAATAGTGATACGCCACTTCGAAATGTTTTAATGGAATATTTCGATTGTTCCATAAATTCGAAATGTTTTAATCGAATATTTCAATTGTTCCATAAATTCGAAACCTTCTGACTGTTCAATAGCTGCATTCGAAATGTCTCCCGGACACGTATATATCCATACGTTTTTATATGAAAGTTTCAACTTTGAACGATCTCGAAATCTGTATTATTCGCAATAATCATTTCGAAGTGAATTATTTTCGTTTTTCTATTCGTTGAGTTCGAAGCATCTGCTAGTTTGTGAAAAAATTGATAATTTCGAATTGAATGGACGTTAAAAACGAAGTGAATATTAATTTATTCATTTCCATCGATTTTCTACTGCGAATGATTTTTTCAAATGAAAATCATTCAGTTGCTTCTTCGGCGATTGTCGATTGTTTTAACTGTGAAAATATTTTTCAATCGTCGATTACCAGTTGAGATAGAAACATCCTCTTTTAACCCTTATGTATCAATAAAGCTCTAATTATGTTAATTATGCGCATATTATTTTACAGTTTAGCGCGTCAGTTTGTGTACAAAACTAGAAACAAAAAGATGTCAGTAAAATTTTGATTCGGTCAGATATTTACAATGTATAAAACATATCCAATCAGCTATAATGATAGATAAAGAGAGGGAAAAAAGGATGTTTAAGCGGCGCAATAATAAGTAAGCAGTTTGAGTTTTAATAAACGGGAATGTAAACATTTCAACGGAAAGGGATGAATATTCGAAGAAGATGTGATCAACTTTTTATACATATTTCGGTGCATCATTCAGGGAGAGAGCAATGCGGAAAGGAAACTATGAAAAAACGAGAGCAAGGTGAATACGGGGTAAATACTTGTAATAGAAATAAGAGCAGAGCAAGAAAGCAAAAGAAAAGGAAATTTTTGAAGGAAAATTGGGAAATAAAAGAAAGGCTTGAGCCAGAGAAAGATAAGAAAGGACGATCGTTACGAGAGAAAAAAACCGGTAAATATCAGAGAATAAAATTTAAGTTAGGATTTTTTAAATAGCGTCATGAGATTAGAGGGGGAATTTCAAAAAAAAACAAAACAGAAAACGCGATATTCTAAACCAGTTTATGAATCATTCTTAATAAGAACCTATAATAAATCAAAACGAGAAGAGAAAAAAAAAAGGATAAAAAAGCATATGCGAAGAATTATAAAATCGCAAGAGTAACTAGGAAGTGGGGAGCAAATCGTTTGAGGCCCACTTATGCAGTGCAAACTAATGTTAAAAAGAAGCGATTAGAGGAAATGAAAACAAAAAAATGTACGATAAGTAAAACAGAAAGAAAAGAGAGGATTCCGATGAAGACTAAATTAAGTAAGGCTAAGACAGAGATTATTTTTTCAAGTGTAAAAGGCTGTAGCAATGGATGTAGAGGCATGAATAAATAACATTTAGTGGCTAAACACGGTAGTAGGCCAAATAAAATTTACGAAGGCTCAGGGCGACGTATTCTACGGGAATTGATGGAATTGCAGAGAAGTGCAAGAACATTAAAACTGAGCCGAAGACACAAATTTCGAATAAAACATAATTTAGATAGACGAGATTTGGATTCATGTAAGTGCAGTATAGAAAGATTACTTAGCATCTTACGTAGTTCCAACAATTCGGGAACAGCATTTAAACCATTTTTAAACAGAGAATGTACTTAATAAGTATTCGTGTAAAATTTGTTTTTTTTTTTCTTTTTTTAAGCCGAGAAAAGGGATTATCTGAAAATTCAAGAAGCGATTTCGAAATACTATATTTTACAAATCGAGTAGTTTGTACTTTTTACTTGAATAAATTCTAAAAATCAGCTCAACTACGGTTACAAACTTTTCCACTCTTACAAATTCTATTCCATTCTTCCTAAACTACCAACGTCATCCCCGTAAGTCTTAAAGGGTACGAAATATCTGACTTGAACTAATCCGCCAGACACAAAACTCTGTTCTAGATTAGGTGTTTAAATGCGTTTATCAATAACGTAACATTGAATTATTTTCATCGTCAATTTAATTATCATCACAATAATAAATATGATTTTTTTTTTTTTTTTTTTTTTTTTTTAAATGGGCTCGGTATTAACACTGACCCAACTACATGGACCTAGATCACCTACTCAGATTCTGAGGCGATCGGAGATAGAAAGTATAAAGGAAAGAAGGAGGGGAACAACGGCTGGAGATGGGAAGGAAAGGATAAAGGAAGCATTGAAAGGGGTAGGAAGATCTAACGCCAAAAGTTCGGCGTATAGATGAGAGCACTCAGGAAAAAGAGCAGAGCATTCAAAAAGGATATGGTTGGGGTCGCATATAAAGGTAGGATCAGTTGAGTGGAGAGGGCAAAAGGGAGAAGGTGAAAGAGCAAAAGAAAAACGAGAAAAGGGAAGGAGGGAATGGCCAAGTCTCAGTCTGATTAAAGAAACAATAGCCGAGCGCCGAGAAAAAGGAAGAAATTGGTACCAAGGCTGTGAATTGGGAGTAGGCTGTAGGAGGAGGTAGAAAGAGGAGCGATTGGCAAAAAAGGAAGGGTAGATGTCAACCCACAGTCTGGTATGGAGACTTGCGGAGAGGAAAAGGATGTCTGAGGCAGGAAAATGCGAAAGGAATGGACCATTGAGAGACGCTGAGCGAGCTAGGAAGTCAGCTGCTTCGTTGCCCTCAATGCCAGAGTGGCCAGGAACCCATAAAAAGTCAATAAGGATAGAACGTGCTAAGCGCAAGTTGGAGATAGAGGCACGAACAGAAAGAATAATGTCATTAGTCGAGTGGGAAGGAGGAGAAGAGATAGCTTGCAGCACGGATTTGGAATCAGTAATAATGAGAAACTTACAGATCCCTCTTGAAGAGGAAATAAAGGAGACAGCACGGAGAATGGAGACTGCTTCAGCAGAAAAAATGGAACAAAAGGAAGGAAGTTTGAAGGATTCCGAGTGATTAAGCGAGGGGGCTGTAAAAGCACCGCCCACCCCGCAATCATTTTTGGAACCATCAGTGAAAATTTTTACATGACGGGGAAATGAAGAATTTAATATGTGGACATATTCACTGACCACTGTGCTCTGAGGAGTGGAGTTAGCACGAAGAGGAAGAGAGGAGAATGAGACGGGAAGACATGTACTATTGAAATCAAAAGAAAAGTAAGGAAGCTTATTGCGGGAAAAGACATAAGGAGAGAACTTAGAGACCCGAGCAGCTATGTGCGCAAGAACCGGGATTTTGTGAGGAACGAAGCGCCAGTGGTCATTGATATACAGATAGGAAGAAATAAGTTTAGATGAAGAGATCGGGAGGCGTTTAATTAGAAAACGGTAACCAAGCAGAGATCTGCGGATAAACAGGGGTTTAATATTAGATTCAGACAAAATGGCAGGAATGGGAGAAGACTTTAGGGCCCCAATGCAGCGCCGAAGACAGGAGTTTTGGATTCTATCAAGTTTGCGCAGGAGGGAGTTTGAGGCATTGCCGTATAAGAAGGAACAGTAGTCTAGTTTGGAACGAATGATGGATTTGTAGAGAATTATGAGAATATATGGATCACCGCCCCACTTGAGAGGACATAAGGCTTTCAGGAGATTTAGTCTCTTAAGACAAGATATAGATGTTTGTTTTAGTTTTTTTTCCCCGTTATGGCCCAAACTGGCTAATGATATTTACAAAAATATTACGCATATATTTGACTTTGATCGTTTTATTTAAAAAAATTTTATTTATTTTAAAACTAACAAAATCACCCGTAAGATGTATTTATCCTAATAATTATCTGGTTATACTTGTTCGTTTCTTTAAATTTGTTATAAATAAGAACATGATTATTTAACGTGTGATTCATAAGAACGGCGGCGCTAATCTAATGGATTTCACGGCGTACCAAGGAAATAAATAAACAAATAAACACCTTAGCGGATAATTAAAGCTTTTTTTTCGAATAGTGCGTCTTTTGCGGGGATATTAACCCAGTGAAAGTGCAACTTCTGTATATTCTTAATTTACAAAACCGAGTTTCGAACCACGTCCTACTCGAACGGTAGCTGGCTGAAATTAAATCAATTTTCTAATTGCCTTTAAATATACTTGTTTTCTAACAGATGTTTAAACTTCAATAAGATTGACTGGTTTTTAGACTGTGGTAAAAACTTAAATGTTCTACCAAACAGCAGAAAAAATCGTTTTTTTTTTTCAATTGGTTTTTTTTTTTCAATTGGTTTTTTTTTTTTTTTTTTTTTGGTTTTATTAACTTTGAACATTAGGCTGGCGCAACTATTAAATTTTAATGTTTTCAATGTACAGCAACAAAATTACTAGCCAGTTCTGTTTGAGTAAATTCATTGCCTAATCAACTGAGCTACATGGAATCTGGTGAAGAAAAAATATTACAGGGTAATTAATGAACATATATTTGTAATGTAAATTCTACTTACAGTTTTAAGTAATTACTTACACTGACAACCTTTAAACTATATTTCGCTTCACCTAAAGTATTCTGTCAAAATTTTTTTTTTTTTTTTCAGTTTTTAACTTATACGGCGTAACATTTTATAAACAATGTTCACAAGTAAACATTTTGAAAAAGTAAACTAAAATTAAAATAAAAATAAAAAAAAGGCGTAAAAAAACTTCAAATTATTATATTTTTTAAAATTTAAACGATGTGCGACACCTTAGTCCCCACCAAGTCAGTAAAATACACAACAGAATGATTTAAAATACGGCTGAACACAAAAAATTGTAAGTTGAAAATTAGAATTAACATGAAAACATTAGGGAGGCTGACACATCTGTATGCGTGTAATTGAGGTTATTAGTTTTACAGTTGCAATGTGTGTACACTGTACATTGTACAGAGCATGGATAAATAAAATAAATAAAATAAAAATATAAAATTTCGGAAAACGCGGCGAGAGAGAAAATGTGTGTGTGTGTGTGTATGTGTAAGATTCTGTTGGCGATCGGGATGAATATACTATTACGCGTTTCTGACGAATGAGAGGATCCATTCGTTTAATGCAAATTGATCGGTCATCGAAAAAACTCAGGAAGAAATTATCGAAGAGGCGATCTCGGTATCGCGAGGTCATTCGCTGTTTTACCTTTCCTCGGAATAATTGTTTTTTGGCCTCTCTTGATTGTGATTGAATTCGCGATAAAAAATAAGTTGTCACTTATAAATTACGAATATATTACGAACGGATTTAGTTAAAAAACGATTGACATTAATTAAGAAGTGCCATGTTAGAAACATAGCGGAACTTTAGCAGAAGTGAATCTCTACGCCGAATTAACGAATTGCACCGTTTATCGATCGCAGCCTCGACCAGCCGAAAAACATCGGACCACGAATCCAACGAACTACGGATCACCACCTACAATAGTGAAATGTGTACAATTTTATATTATATTTTAAAGAAATCCGCTTGTTCCTGTATATTGGGTAAATTTTTTTTTTTTTTTTTCTTTTGAAAATATATCGATATTTATTAATATTTACACATTTCTTCGTCAAGCTATATTATCGACGAGTTTTCTTACATCTAAATATGCCTACATTATACTACTTATATACTATACAATTTTATCGCCGCGCAAATATTTTATTACGTAAATTAATCCTATTTTTCCTTATTTCTAAATTAGCTATAACTAATACCTATTATTTATTTTATTTTTATTTTTTATTATTTCATTTATTTATTTTGTTTCGTCTCTTTCCCTTTCTCTTTTTTCACTTTTTATTAGTTGTGCCTTTTCAACTGCCAGTCGGCTAAGAAGGATTTGGGTAGGCAAGTGTGCAATATCAAAATTAGACATCTGAATGTATAATTTCTTTTTTTATCGAAAAATAATAGTAATAGCAATAAAAATAATCGAATAATATAATTTCACGTCTACGGTAATTACGAGACCGCGGTGGCATCCCTGAGAGCGTAATTAAACAATAACGTTGCTGCTCAGTTCCTCCGGAGTGGTGATTTGGTCTCTTTTCGGAAGCAGTAATGCAGCAGTTTATCATAGAGAGAAGTTTAATAGAATACTTGTTTCGATATAAATAAAATACCAAAAGAAGCCAATTATGTCTGTTTTACATATCGACTTTTTAGATCGCTGAAAATGATAATGTTGTTGCGTGGAAAACAAGTTAAGATAAAAACGATTGAAAACGTAAAAAAAAGTAGAATATAAAAATAAATTATTATACGTTGTAGTATTTTAGAAAAAAACCGTAGTTTACGATTTAGCAGATTTGCATTTTGTTAAAAAAAAATATATTTTAAGATAAAAAACGAATAAAAATAATGTGCAATTTATTTTAATCGTTTTTTTTCTTATTCACAACATTATTTACAAAAAAAAAAAAGGAAAAAAAAGGAAAAAAATTGGTTGAGATAATGTGCAGATACAATCTGGAATCGGAAGCAAGCAAATTTAAAATTATCCAACCAATTACTGCGTTGTTTTTTTTTGTTTCTTTTTTGACCGCTGACTTTTTTTTTTTTTTTTTTTACTTATAACATCTCATTTAACAGTGACTTCATGTACTCGGAGATTGATAAAATGCTCATATTTTTGACAACGTTTTAGATGTTAACTTAAGTTCCCGGCAATTACAGGTGCAACAATATTCGCGTTTACAAGATTGTCTGCAGATTGAAACGTTACTTATTGTTTATTATACTTCTACCAGGGATACCAAATGAACCGTTCTTTTATTATTTAGGGGTTTAATATCAAGGATGTTAAATAAAACCTTTTAGTTTACCGACAGAGATGTTATCACGGTATTTAAAACACTATGAGGGTATATTATTTTTAAATACTTTTTTTTTGTACGATGATTATCTTTTATGATTTTACACTGATTGAAATTTGCAATAATTTTTTTGTACCCGGTCGACTTCCCCCCACCCCACAAAAAAAACAAACAAAAAAAAAACAGTTCCTATAAAATTAAATATTTCGTAAATTATTTAAGAAATATAATAATAATTGGTGCGTATTGCTCTGCTTAGTTGGAGTGAACCTCATCGTAACGGACAAATTTAATTTCCGGATTGCAATTGATAACGACTCGGTAACTGAATTATTTTTCTTTTTTTTTTTTTACTTTTATTTAACACGATGTGTGTTGTAAAAAAAAATATTACATATGCGGCTTCAATTTTATAAACCAGCGTATCATCGAGTTCGCTAATAAGCCACCAAACACAATGCTTTATTTCATAGACAATGGCAAGTATCTACGGTTATTACACGCACGATAGAATAAAGCGGTCAAATAGAAGCGATTTTCCGGGGGGAAAAAAAAAGGGGCGTAGATTCTGTTATTCCGAATTTTATTTTTAAATCTTTAATTCTATCACGTTTAAATTATGGCTCTATATTTTACGGCGCAACCTATGAATCTTCTCCTTTCAAACTTAGCATTTTACAAGATAAGCGTCTCCGTTTCGTAGCCGGTAATGTAAGGTCTTCCTCAATATCCCGTCTATAGACGGAGAATAGAACTCCTCTTTTTTTTGTTCAAATATTACAATTATCATAGTTCCTTTATTTATCACATCTTTTACAACACTGGCCCTCTTGAAGATTTGTTTCTTCTGAAATTCTTTCATTAACAAAAAGAGTCTCTATGATAAATGTGGCGCTGCCCCCATCCGAAAGTTTTCATCTGTTTATTCCGTAAAGTTGCTTCCTATTAATACGGACAGGATGGATGTTGAGACTTCGTTGATAGCAAAAATTAAAGATATTTCAATGAGTTTAAATCGCGTTACAATAATTTCTCATTAACAGATCAAGTGTAATACGAGTAAGTTTGCTCTTGTTGCGTTGAATTTGTTATTATAGCGCACATTATATATTAGCATCATTTTCACCAATTGGCCGATTCATGTCGGCAAATTCGGAACCCCCGCCGGCTTGTGACCAGCGTGGATCGCCCCACAGCAGCACAACCAGCTCTACTTCCTCATCATCATCGCTACACCCTGACACTCCATCAGGCGCGAAGAAGATCAACCGCAATGTAAGCAAAATCAGCAACACAGCTAAGACAAACGTTGCTCATCACAAACGTCCACCGTGAGAAAACCCCGATAACGTGGCCGTTTCCGTTGATAATACTGCGAACAGCTGGTTATCAGTAAAGTCGGCCATTAGCGGAGCGTCCGTGGTAAATAACAGTCATTTCCCGATTTTATCTGATACATCGCAGATTACTCTTCGCAAAACGACAAAACTATTTTCTTTAAAACGTCCTTCTCAGATAAATTAAAAACCGCCATTGCAGCATTTTCCAACACCAAAAGAGTAACTTCAATAACTAACTTCCAGCCTATTTCAGACAAACACAGGATTATTTTCCCGTACGTTGCTTTGCATACCACAAAAAGAATTATTTTTAGTATCTCTGAAAGAGTCAACGGGAAACACGTTGAATATCATGGCCAGATCTAGGATCAGCCGCGACAGAATAATGATATTTTTAAAATCGGTGGAGATAACTAATTCTTTGCCATAGCCGACACGATTAATCTCGGTAATCAGCCTTTTGCTGCCGAAAGATTAAGAAACCCCGCCTGGTCTTATTGAACGTGTCTCCCACTATCTCTAATAATATGAAATAGCGATCCTTGGGATTAATTCCTCGGATGCTGAATTTGGCCGTGTCTTAAGCTGGCGTCGGCAGCTTTATGTCGGGCATAAAATTAACATATCTGACTCTTTCCTCGTTAGTGTCAATGGTAGGGGCCACTGAATTTTCGTTCATTTGGAAAACCATATTTGTCCGAACTACAATAATGGCAGTGTCCTACCAGGACCCGTAATGGATCCCTCTTCAGATGGCCAAATTAATTCCCCTGCGAGTACCTCCACCCTCACATGTACCGAACAGGGCGCTCAGCAACACAATACCGACAGTCCGATGTCCGGCTGTGATATTCCAACCAATCCTCACAATACGCCGGGGCTGGATTCAAATCTTTGTGATGTTGACCCAGTGTATCAAGAGAACCTCCAAGAAGGAAACGAGGATCGGAATAATCTAGGCTTCAAATTCCACGGAAGGGCATGAGGAGTGGTTTGAGCCGTCGTTTTTTGTACGCCTAGGACCGAAACAAATCACGCTGGATAACCAAAGCCATAACCAGGACGTTCTCTCGGACCACGTTATGGATGCAACTACATCGGAAGTCTCCACCCAGCAAATACCCGCTGATGTACTGGCGGAGGAAGGAGCGGGAAATCAAAACAAGGATGCGGATATCAAACCAACAACTGCAAGAGCAAAGCATCTATTCCAAGGTGATCCTGACCCGTTCATTTTTAATTATCAAAATTTCCAGAAATCTATGAGTCATATCAGTACATCCTCAGATTACATTAAGTACACTCAAGGATGTACTCAAGACACAGGAGGTTTATTGCACATGTTATCTCAAGTGAAACCACACCTTGGGAACAGGAGCATTAAAAACAGATGCTTGAGTATTATTAAGATGCTAAAACTTACACTCGCTTACATGGGCAGTATATCGGATGACGATATCAGTCCTCAGACTAACCAACTGCAGTGATCACAATCATCGGGGAGTGAATACCTTCCTTGTGTTCTTTCTAATGTCGGCGCGTGATACAGCGGTCAACTTGATCATACTTCAATAGAACTGCCACAGTTTCTACTGCAACAGAGCTGAACTTGAATACTCGATTGCTACATACAACCCCCAACGGTCATCTTTCTGCAAGAAATACACCTCTTACTGACTCACAACCTTGACATTCCCAATTATGTTATTCATTGAAGTGACTACATTCTAGGCAGCCGAGCGTGTGGAAAGGTAGCGACTCTTGTTCACACTGCAATCCTGTCTCAAGCTTTACCAATCACAAGCTCTCTCCAGACTCTCGTGGTATTTGTTCTCATGCCAACAGTTACAAATAGAGTAATTTTTATATGCAACTGTTACTTACCTCTTTGCAGCAACGCCACTTATGTACTAATGAACTCTCTGTTATTCCAGCTGAGTTCTCCTTCCCTCCTTCTAGGAAATTTTATGTTCACTCTCCTATTTATCGGCTACTACTAACACCATAGCGTTGTATTAACTGGTATTCTTTATGGCAACGATTTCGCTTTTCTGTATTTTACCGCCCCAACTCACTTCGACTCTACTGCACACTCTTTCTCAACTATCGATTTATTTCTCTATGTACTTTACATGTCTTTACCCAACCTGGTCCTGTCAGATTTTGGATGAACTCCATTCTAGCGACCATTTTTCGATCATAGTCTCCGAGGCTAGAGGGACTGTGCACCCATTTTGCCGCAACCATCAGATATGATGCGGAGGCACATGTTTCACAGAGCGGACTGGGAACTTTACACGGAAAGTATGGTTATAGAGTCCCTACCGGATTCGTCCATAGATCAGTTGCCATTAGGGTTAATAATAACATCATAACCGAAGCGGCTTCTGTTGCCATAGTATTTGTGAATTACTACACTGAAGTGTCTTCTACAGAATCCTGTTCGGCGGTCTTTCTGCGTCGCAGTAGGCTCGTTCGTGGTGATTAATACCGTGAATCAATGCGATCTGCCGTTCTCTGTATCTGAATTAAATTTTACCTTAAACTGAAAACCGAAATCGAGTGCACCTGGTTCAGATTCCATCCATCCGTTTTTATGTTTATTCCTGCCCTACGGAAGAAAGCGACAGTCGTTCTTATCTTGAAGCAGAATAAAAATCCCGCAGTCCTAGATAATTACCTTCCTCTACATCTGTTTTAAATTCTCTAACTAATATCCTGGGAAAAATTATGGACAGACGTCTCTTCTCCTTTTGTAAGTCCAATAATATATTTTCTTCAATACGAGCCGGAGGTCGTAAGGCTCAATCGATCTTGAGTCACCTGGTAGACCTGCAAAAGCAGATTTTATCAGCTTTTAAGAGTCACCAGCACCTAATGACCATCTTTTTCAATATAGAAAAAACCCTTAACCGCCTGTGACGGCAGGGCTTGATTAACAAATTACCAAGGACGAGGGTGTCTGACAAAATGATAAGATTCATACATCATTTTCTAACTGACCGAACTGTAAGGGGCAAAATTGAGTCACAGCTCTCTAAAGCCATTTACGCTCAGCATGACATACTGCAAGGCTCTGTTCTGAGGGCATCCTTGTTCTAAATGATATTGCTGAATGTATTCAGCCACTGGTAATTGCCGGGCTGTTCACAAACGACCTCAGTATCTCAACTTTCAATGCTTGATCTACCCTCCAGAAAACTATTGCTAAACTCCAAAAATGGTCAAAGGTCAATGGTCTAAATTTTTCTTAACTTCATTTTTGAAATACTTCTAGCTTCGCTTGGTCTGTGTACTGCTATCCATTTTGTTTTCTTAACATTGATTTCTAGACCATATTCCTTGACCCGATCCAGCATCTCTTGCAACTTGTTAATATATTCAGAGATTAGTACTGTGTCATCCGCATATCTTATATTTGAAATGTAACTGTTACCGATCTTAATACCATCTTTGTCAGTGACTGCTTTCCTGAAAATATCTTCTGAATAAATGTTGAAAAGTATCGGAGATAGCACACAGCCTTGCCGTACTCCTTCCTTAATGTGTATTTCCTCTGATTTCATATTCTCGCTTCTGATTCTTGCAGTTTGGTTCCAGTAGAGTCTTCCTATTATTCTTGTGATCTTCCATTCTATACCAATATTCCCCAATATTTTCATCAACTTATCATGTTTTATGCAGTCAAAAGCTTTTTGGTAGTCAATGAAACAACAGTAAAGCCTATGATTCACGTCTCAACACCTTGTTAAGTGTACATATTGCTTCTTTCCATATCCTTTTCTAAAACCAAACTGATTTTCTCTACTATTTTTCTCGCCTTTTTCGTAAATTCTTCTGTGAATTACTTTGAGAAAGATCTTCAGGATACGTGACATTAGACTTATCGTGCGATGATCGCTGTAGTAGGGAGCGTTGTTCTTTTTTGGTAACGTAATGAATACGGTCTTTAATCATTCTAGTGGCAGAATGCCTGTTGATACCACTAAGTTGATAAATTTTTCTGTAGATTTTAGTGCCATGTCGTCGTTCTGCAGGAGTACTTTCAGTAATTCTACCTGTATATATTACCTGGCCCTACTGCCTTACCAATTTTCGCATTTTTTATTGCACAGGTGATCTCCTCTATTTGGATACTGTCGTCGGTAACTTTATTATCCTGACCAGAGTCGTCAGTAATTACGTTGTCTATAATCGGTCTGGCATCTTCAAATAACTTAATTATATATTCCTTCCATCGCGAATGTCTCGCATCTTTCTCCACAAATAATAATGGCGGTACCATCTTTATCTTTTAGACATCTAACATTTATTGTACGGTTTGCATTAGTAAATTCTCTTCCTTTTTATGTAAGTTGAAATCATCGTGTTTAGACTTGTGTTCCTCAATTTCTTGACATTTTTCACTTAGCCACATTTCCTTGGCCTCTCTTATCTTACGCCGGATTTCTCTATTCAGCGACCGATATTTATTTTCGTTCTGTTTGTACTTTCTTCTTTCGTCCATTAGGTCTAAAATCTCCCCCGTCATCCAGCCTTTGTTCTTTCTGTTTTTAGCAAATCCAATTACTTTTACTTGAATATTTTTTTGTGTTTCCTTCCATTTATTTAATGCTGCTATTACGTTTTCTTCCTCCCTTTCAACTATTTCCATTACCTTGACCATTTCTAATGCAACTTTATCCCGTATGATTGGCTCTCGAATTTTTCGTATATCACACCTTCGTGCCGGAATTGGTCTTCTAGCTTCCTTAAAGCCCACTTTTAGAGTGGCCACTGAGTTGTGGTCTGAATTAGCATCGGCACCTGGGTAGGTACACACTGATTTAAGATCCTTCTTGAACCGCTTACCAATAAGTATGAAATCGATCTGATTACGAATAGAACCGGATAGCGACATCCAAGTATATAATCGGCGAGCTGGAAGTTGGAAAAAAGTATTTGTTATTATCATTTCCTGTTCTATACAGAACTGTATTAATCTGTTCCCTTTGTCATTCCGATCACCAAGTCCAAACTTCCCGGCTACCTGGTCCTGTTGCCCCTGACCAATTTTAGAATTCCAATCACCTACAACAATTGTAATCTACTACTTCATTAAATTATTAATTTGCTCGTAAAATTCTTCTATTTCTCCTCGATTTTTATCTGCTGTAGATACGTACACCTGAATAATGTTCATTGGTTGGTAATTTGTGTGCATTCTTATCATCATTGTTCTTTCAGACATGGGAAGTATTCTAGCACTGAATTAGCTTTACTCTTATTCATTATAATGCCGACACCCGCACAATGGTTGGGTTCATCTGTACCTGAATAATAAAACACTGCATCCTCTATTTGTGTGCATCCGGATCCAGACCATCATCCTTCGCTTAATCCAAGAATATTAATGTTTAGTCTTTTCCTTTCCGCATTCATGTTATGCATTTTACCCGCTTGGTAAAGGCTACGAATATTCCATGTAGCAATGCGCATTTTCTTGTTCATTTTCCTTATTTTATCGGAATTCTCACTAGCTGGCGAGGGTATTCTTAGCACCGTCACCCCACTGAAGGGTTGCCCCGGACTGACGGCCGTATTATTTAAGTTTTCAGTCATGATGATAATTGGGAAAATACTCCAGTGGTTTCCCGTTGCCTTCTGAGTTGGTGTTATCACTAGATGACAGCTTCTCGAAGAATTTTCTGTACTGCATAGCGTAATATTCTTGAACATATGGAATATGAAGATCGTTGTGCAGCGTGCTATTCGAAACGAAGTAAGGAGCTCCAACTATTCCACGGAAGGTTTTAGACTGCAACTGTTGAATTTTATTAATATTACTTCTGGCTGACGACCCATAAACTTCTATACTGTATTTCTATACAGGAGCTATAACCGTCAGATATATGAAGCGTTTGCAGGAAATCCTCATAGCGGATTATGAACTAATAATATTTCTTAATATAGCCATTCTTTTAAAGATCTTTTTCCTCACGTGTGTTATATGAGACTTCCATGTGAGGCGCCGGTCCATGATCAATCCTAAGTACTTAATGCTTTGAACTTGAGGTAAAGGATGATCATATAACTTAACAGGTGGACAGGTGTTCTTGTTTAACGTGAAAGTTATTTGTTGGCTTCTTGCGTGATTTATCTTGATTTTCCATTTTTTTGCTCATATAGATATTTTATTTAAGTGTTCTTATATGAGCGTAAACGGGTATACTGGATTTTCATGTGTAGCCAAAATACAGGTATCATCCGCAAATGTTCCAACAACCAGACGCTCGTATTATAAATTTTTCTAACAATGTTGAGTTAATTGTAATTCGAAAGAATCTATGTGTCAAATAAGATTCGAGTACTGAATAGACATCATTGTTAATGCTATCCCTTTAAGTTTAAATAGGAGGCCATCATGTCGCACTCTATCAAATGCTTGCTCCACGTCCAGGAGAACCGCATTACAATAATGCCTCCTTTCGAATGTCGCCGATATACGATCTACTATTCCGTGAATCTACTGAATCGTAGAGTGTTTAGTACAGAATCCAAACTGATGATTCGGAATTAATTTATTATATGTTACCGATCTCAGTATGCGATCCTTCAGTAACATTTCGAATATCTTAGATAGAACGCTCAGTAAGCTCATGGGCCTGTAAGAAAAGGGCTTGACTAATTTTTTTTATTGGGTTTAGGTATTGTCAGAATAATAGATTCTTTCCATGCTTCAGTATAATAACCAAGACGTAATATTGAGTTATATACATATATATATATATATATATATATATATATATATATATATATATATATATATATGTATATAGATTAACATTAAAATACCTATAGGTGGTAACCTACTTACTGTTTCACCTGTTATTTCATTGGCCCCTACCTTTCGCGTTTAAGTGAGGTGTGGGTGAGCTGATATAAAATTATGGAGATGTAAATAAAATAAAATAATCGGCGTAATGTATTATTATTAGAAATGTAGTCTGTTTCAGTTTTGTCGCGTTTTTCAGCAAAATTGCGGCCATTCACTGTGCGGTGACTGCAAAATGGCGCAGTTAGCCGACGACGACAGGTTTGGATCCGTATATTTATCTTTGTTTCATTATTATTTTTTCTTTTGTATTTTTTTTATTAGATTTGCTATTTGAAAATTTTGTTTATTTAATTATGTTATCATGTAAATCTATATAATAATTGTTGTAGCCAGTTTAGTTGATACGATTGCGTATCATTACTCGAATTTATTTTGTTTCGTTTTATCATTTGGCCTTCTGGTTTTTATATTTTTTGCAAACCCTGCGGGGTCTAGGTGTTTTTTTGTTTGTTTTTTTCGGGTTCGTTAACCAGGGACCTCACATAGAAACAATAGGAAAAAGAATTAACTAATTAAAATTTAATTCGATCGGAAATAGCTGAAATAAAGGAACCAATGGCAGGAATAACATACTGAGAAGGAAAAGACAGGGTATAGGAAGTACAACAGAGAGCAGGAAGCCTTAACTTTAAGAGGAGTAAATTAGGGGAAGAGAGCTCCGCAGAAAGAGCAAAACACTCAATAAAAATGTGCTTACAACTGCTTCGTTAGGATGTAGGGGACAATAAGGAGAGGAGACTAAAGAGAGACGATAGCGGGAAGAGGGCAATAAAGTGTGATTGCAGCGTGGGCGAATAATAGGCACAATAACAGAACGTGGAAGAGAAGGGAATTCTGGGACCAAAGGATTAGCAGGAAGGTTAGGTTGAACTGAGAGGTAAAATGAGCGATCATTGGTAAAGGAGGAACAGTGCACATCCGACCAAAATTTAAAGTGAAATTTCTTACTTACGGATAATAGATTAGCACTAGAGATCTTTTTAAAGTAAAAGCGGGAACGGGCAGCAAATTGAGCTAAAGCATCCGCCATTACCCTTGATGCCTCTATTCAACGCGATGAGATATAAAGGCTAAGATGGGAATTTCATTAGGAACAAAACGCCAGTTTCTGGCGATGGAAATGTAAGAAGGGATAAGTTGAGAGGAAATGCAAGATACACATTTAGAAAGAAAACGATAGCCCAAATAAGATCTTCGAATTGATAGAGGAGATGTATTCGATTCAGCAAGCATTGCTGAAATAGAAGAGGATTTAAGAGTACCGAGACATAGGCGGAAACAGAAATTCTATATTCTATCCAATTTGGAAAGAAGGGATTTGGAGGCATAGCCATAAATGTATAGTAATCAAACTTGGGGTGAATAATGGACCTATACAAGGAAATGAGTACAAGCGGATCACCCCCCCATTTGGTTGGCAATAAGGATTTCAGCAAGTTCAGTCTTTTAATGGCGGAACGAGAAAGATAATTAATATGCTCGGAAAAGAAGGTAAACTCCAATATAGCAGAAGCAACTAACACAAGGAAGAGGCATAAGATTCAAGGAAATATTAACAGAAGCGGGATTACAGGGACGCAGAGTGTAAACCATGCAAGAAGATTTGGAAGAAGAATTAAAAAGATGAACAGACGACAGAGAATGTTGTAGCGTAACTAGAGAAGAATAAGGCGCCTCATTGGCAGCTGCGATGTCGTGAGAAGAGGAAAAAAGAATAATATCATCAGCAAAGAATAAGGAAAGGGAGTTTAAAGGAAGAAATGCTATAGCAATAGTGTAAATATTAAAAAAGAGTAGCACTGAGAGGGGATTCTTGGGGAAGATCACGGAAAACACTTCTTGGGGAAGATCACGGAAAACACTTCTTGGGGCTTCAGACACTGCAGGGGAAAAGTGGAGAGTGCGATTCATCATAAGATTAATTGTAAGGGAGGAAGGTATTTGTTTATAAATTTTATTTCCTTTTCGGATATCTTGGATTGTTTCGATATTTTGTTGTTTACTTACATGGTTTTCGCGTGACGACCCGGTATTTGTATAAAAAGTTTGAAACTATTTTGGCGGAAGTAAATTTTTTTGTGTTCGATCTTGTGTTGTAGATTTTGCGTCGCTCTGCGAGTCGTTGCGACTGAAAAAGAATAGCAGTTATATTGTTCTCGATTAATTTTTTTTGGATTTAATTTTTTTCCCCTTTTTTCATAGACTTTCGGGTTTCGCTATCTCTTTGATTCCGAAGTTGTTTAACCATTCCACTACTTTTTTCCCTCTTCCTTTTTACCTCTTCTTTTTCCGAACCTCTCTTTCTATGACTATAATTGGATGTTTTCTTCCGTCCGCATTGTTAACGGCATTGAAATGGCCGTAATAGAATTATTTGTTTAATTCGATTCTTCCCCTTATGAGTTTCTCTTTGAGTTTTTCCTTTTCTCCTTTTCTCAGATGCATTTCCTTCTGTTGAAATTTTCCCTGTTGAATTACTTGCCCATTTTTTTCTCCTATTATTGTGTGGTGCCTCTTGGCGCGTCGGAGGAGTCTCCGGGTGCTGCTTAGAAGTCGTAGCCATGGCGACGGACGAGGTGAGAGCATATGATTGGTACTCCGACAGGTTTAATCAAGCCTTAATTTTTGTTTTGTTTGGCGAGCTGTCGGTGTTGAGGGTAGCATCTGGTGGGTGCAGCCATGGCATTGGACTTAAGTCTTGTCGAGCATTCGGAAAAGAACGTGGTTTCCGTCATTTGGAGAACCGACTTCGGTCGGACTATATTAGGTTACCGATTTCTACAGGCGAGTGGGGTCAATTGACGCCCGATACTGGAAACTGCCGAAGGACTCGACCTAGTGGGCATATCGACGCACTTGAAAGCCTTTGGGGTATCATGGTAAGGAAATGTGGTAGGGTCACTCGGCTGGGATCTCCATCCGTGGTTGCGATTTTATGGTGAAAGGGCACCGTAGTATATATTTTTTGTTTTTTCTTCCGTTTCTCCGATGGCGTTTTCCTCATATACATTCCACCTATTTGCTTCGTTTTCTTATTTTTATTTTGGAAAAACAAAATATAATAGAAGGCGAAGACGCGGAACTCCGTTCTCTTATTTGTTGTGTTTTTCTCCTTTGGTATTGTTCTACATTTCTGTTATTTTATTTATTTCCTTTCGTTTCTTCTCCACTTCAGAATCGCGTGTACTATAGTGGCCCGCAAGCCCTCAATTAAAATTTTGTTGAGAATTATTTTTTTGTTTTGTTGTTTTGGGTGTATTTTTTTTTTTTTTTTGGCTCGGCGTTTAATCGGATTGACTTTAGTGTGGTGTTGTTTTGGTGTCGTCTTGCATTTCCCGTTCTGCTAATGTTGCCGCTGGGACGGCGTGTGAGTGTGATTGCGCGACCTTTTGAGTATGGACGCGGATGTAGGTCTGAAGGTCGAGGTGTGATTGGGATACGTGTGTACACCGGGTCAAGTTAGGGAATGAAATAATAAAATAATGATTATATTTTGTCATCAAGATAGCCTCTCGAGTTTGGGTTTTTTTGTGATGATCGGTGTGATCCTGTTTTCCTTCTTCCGATTCCTATTTTGTTGGCTGGTGAGCGCCCTCGGAAGGTACACAAGGTAGCTTCAGCACCTAAGGAAGGCTAAGGACCGGCATGGTGTCTGGTTATAGATTGATTCTCCGCGGAGGAAGGTTGTGACTCGTTTAGATGGCATTCATGGGTGGCAGGGGGGGGGCACTTGGTAGGCCAACGATAAGGTCGTGCGCGGGGTCTTCATTATGTTGTTGATGAGTTTGTTTGGTTGTATGTATCGCCGCGGGGATGCCGTATGTTCTGTGTTAATGTCTAGAGGGAGTGTCCCAGTCTTGCCCGCCATCAGTTTGGGTCGGCCAGATAGGGCGGATATGTGCTCGCGTGGGACATGACTAAGGTGCACTGCCGGAACGATTATCCCGGGTGACCCAATTGTTTATTCCTATTTCCTTTCCAGCAGTATGATCCTCACTTTTTCTTGGATCTTCATTTCACTACATTTTGCATTCACTATTTCTGTTATACTGTACTTTGTAGTTTTTCTTTGACTCTTCGCGTTATCTCTTTTAAATTGTTTAATCTATTCTCATTTGTTTTATTATTCAGATCATTCTTCCCTTTTCTCAACTGGCTAAGGTCAGTCGGCAGATATCCGGTGTTCATAGGTTGGTGTTTGATGGATGGTTGGAATCTGCTTCTGATCGTAGAGGGTAAAGCGTAATATATAAATTTACGAAGAGTCTCGGTAATCGGAAACTTTATTCGTACTTCGCGATACTAATTTTTTAATACGACTTAATTTGCGACTCAAAAACAAGGTAACCGTACTTATTTGCACAAACGGTGCTCTCTTTTACTATAAATAATGCGAGCAGAAAAACTTAGTGATCTTTCTAAGAGAAATTCGACTGCCCGAAATTTCGCAAATCGACGAACTGTCATTTCTTTTCCTCTCCCGACTTAATTCCTTTCTCGATGGTTCTTTTCTCACCCCTGCCACCAATGCATAGATCTCCCTGACGCGCAACTCAATCGGCGTTGCCGCTGCTTGATTGTTTAATCACCATCAATCGACAATAGTACCACGCAACATACACACATGCACTCTTTCACCGTGATAATCCGAGATTTTTTTGCATCATGGAATGGACACATTACAATATTGAACAAAGATGTTATTGTAGTGCAATTAGTCATAATTCTTTTGATTTATCAATTTATTGTGTATCACTCGTTTTACTGCCAAAGATTCGAATTTAGATCATCAGTGAACTCATCGTTAAACTACATAAATATTTTAGCACCCTACCTGTAATTAGTGATATGTATTGTTTATATTGATTTAATTTTATTATTTGTATATAGTTAATTTTACTATTGTTGGCATTCATTTTTAACAGTTGTTCAATGAAAAAAGAGATCTGTATCATTTAAATATAATTCGTTAAAAAGCAACCCGACTCTATTATTGCATAATAATAATAATTATTATTATTATAATTATAACAATAATTTGAGATAAAATAAATAAAATGATCTTCACATTCACAGATTTAGAGACCATGGTGGCGTCTGTTAGTATTAGTAAGCCAAATTTAACGTTCCATTTGGCATCATTCCTACTGGGAATATTAAAATAATTTACAACGTGTAAATACAACCATTGCTAATTATTTTGAATGATGACAACTTCAATGTGTTCGAGTCTATAGATTGAGTAATTCAATTAGTTACTCAGCTCGTTCAGTATGGAAAGAGATGTACGTATGTAGGGCCGAATCTAGACCAAAATTTCGGGGGGGGGGGGGGTGTTACGAAAATATTTTTATAATTATACATACATACATATATATATGTATATATATATGTGTGTGTGTGTGTGTGTGTTTGTGTGTTATTATAAAACATATTTATTTATAAATGGTATTCTGAAGTCTTGTAGTCAATTATCGTATATGCAATATTTGAACCCTACAATAAAAACAAATAAAAAATAGTCGTTTCCATAGAATTCATACAAATTTTAATTTTCTTTTCTTTTGTCAAAAATTGAAAAGAAATAAATTTATTCTGAATTTCGGTTCATTTAATTCAAGCAGTTATGATTTCACAGACATATCGGGGGTGTGAACCCGGAAAACCCCTCGTCAGATACGTATGTAAATGTACATGTTTGAACTTAATTTTAATAGTCGAATTAGTCGTATTGTTTAATTAGATGTGAAATAGGCATTGGAGTCTCTTTTTATTCGTTATATTTATTATTTATAAAACATTTGGATTTGGACTTACCTGTTTCATCAAAAGGAATAAAAAAATTCCCATGATCTTTGAATATGCCAATATTTATAATATTAAATATCTATTATATATTTTCACATAGGTACAGTGAATCACATAAATATTCGTACACCAACGAGCAAAATGGAAAAACGTCCGTAAAGCAACGAACAACAGCTTTAATGACGAAAAAACATATATGAACTGGTAAGTATGATTTCCCGTGTAACATAATGAAAGACAAAATAAAAAAAAAAATCACACATCACCATTTTATTCAGAGCAAAAAGGAAAGAGTTGAATAGAACACGCGACAAAAATATTCGTACAACGGAATGCAGTGACCAATGTCGCAGTCGGGGTTTTCCGAAAATAGGTGATAAACATAAGACGATGTCCGGGACAGGGTACAAAGCGCTGAGTCATAATTTCATGACAAGCGATCTCACACCGTGCGTGAGTTACGAGTGAAGTACATTGAGTGCAAGTAAAAATGTCGCGAAAGTGTCAGAGTACCCCTTTGGGGATGCGGAAACTAGTCATTCACCACTACACAAAAGGCAAATCGTTAAATAAATTAGCTAAGCTACTCGAACTATCTTGTAACACCTGAAAATACATTATCCGCTAATATGTACAGGAGAATTGCAACCAGTCAATTTCACAAAAGGGCAAACCAAAGAAGCTTTCCGTGCTTCACGAACGGTATATTGTCGGTAAGGTTGGTTGAAACACACGACTGAGTGCCCCGAAACAACTTTCGTCGGAAGTAAATGCTATGTGGAATAAAACAGTCTCCGCCGAAACAATTTGTAGATCGCTAAGGAAATATGGGTATCATGGGAGAACCGCCAGAAGGAAACCGTTCACTAGTGAACAGAATAAGAGAAAGCGGTACCAGTTTGCGATTAAGTATTTTTTGGGAATACATTACATTCAGCGAAGAGTCTAAATTTAACCTTTTCGGTAGTGATGGACGGTAGAAAGTATGGAAGATGTAATTAAATCTGAAGAACCTTATAGCAACTGTGAAACACGGAGGTGGAGGGGTAATGGTTTGGAGCTGTTTTCAAGAATATGCGGTAGGTTCACTCGTCTTTGCTGATGGCCTGGTGAATAAGAAAATGTATGTTGATATTTTACGTAGTAATTTGACGTCGCATTAATCTCCGAAACACATTTTACAACGAAAGGTTTTATCAGAATTCACGGCTATATTGGACTAACCAGCCAAGTGACAGAGGACGAGTAGGAACAGCTGTGATAATTAAACAGAATACCAAACACTGGTTACAGGAAAAGATACAACTGAATTTCCTACAAGCCACAGTTGTAGTAATAACGGTGAAGACCTCAATCTAGTTGTAGCGTATCGTTCGCTCAATAGTAAATTCGAAAAAAAAAAAAACGTAAATTTATTAATGCCTTCAAGCAACTCGGCCCTCGTTTTATATTTGCAGGTGACTTTAATGTAAAACAAACCATATAGGGGTCACGTTTGACTACCCCACATAAAGGGTGTTGAACTTCTCAATTCTATCAATATATGTTCGTGCAAGTTCTTTTCATCACGGAAACTTACTTACTATAGCGTGAAGAATCCCGATCTCTTTGACTTTTTCATTACTAAAGCAATCGCCTGTCAATTATGTGCAAGTAGAAGTAATTACATCAGATTATACTGCGTCACTTATGACACTAAGTTCTGTAGTAATTAAAAAAAGAATTCCGCTAAATCTCACCAATAAGTGTACTAATTAGAATCAATTTAGAGAAAGCCTTGACTGTTCGACTGAACTTAAAATCAGGCTTAAAACTATACTAGTGTGATTTGGTAAAGCAATCCCAGCACTTTAGCCACTCCAGCTCTTAAAGAAAATGCGTTCCAAATGAAGTACTGTATATCCTATCGAAGTTAGGAAACTAATAAAAAAGAGAAGACGTGCGCGGAAAATATGGCTTATCCATTGGATAAAACAAAATTTAATCGTATTAGCAATAAGGTTAATAAGCTAATTAAGGATTTCAAACAGAAAAGTGCCGCGAACTACTCAGAAAATTTAAGCCCTACAGCGGACACAAATTATTCATTCTGGCGTGCAACGCGACGCTTCAAACGTGCGCTAGTTCAAATTCCGCCTTTCGAGGATAAACAAGGATCCGCGACGACAAGAGTTGAACTATTCGCTTCTCCTTTAGCTTCAGTCTTTACAAAACATAATATAAATTCCCAAATCGATATAACACTCAAATTACCAGCAAATAATATGAATCCTAAAAAAAAGGGCTCCTGGAATCGATGAAATTTCACCCGAAGGAGCGCTTAGAGAATTACCACGTAAAGGAATTATCATGCTGACATATCATTTTAATAATGCCTGTTTCAGAATGAGATACGTACCAAAATGTTTCAAAATCTCTCAAATCAACACGTTACCGAAACTCGGGAAACCAGCAGAATTACTGACTTCGTAATTACCTTCCGTATCAAAATTATTTGGGAAACTACTCCTTAAGCGACTCAAGCTCTTATTAAAGATACTATTCAGTTTGGCTTCCGCAATCAGCAGTCTACGATTGACCAAATGCATCATATAACTAAGTTAACTGAAATAGCCGTTGAAGTAAAAAAAATACTGTCTGGCGGTATTTCGAGACATATCGCACAAGCTTTTGACCGAGTCTGGCACGAAGGGCTGATCCATAAAATAAGCAGACTGCTACCGGACGTTACAGTCTGTCTAATAAACGTATTGTTTATTGTCAAATCATCAGACCGATATGGATGTATGCTATTCAACTCCGTGGGCTGTACAAAGACATCCAATCGATTGATTATTCAGCGCGCTCAAAACAATTGTCTCCGAAGCAGAGCTTTCTGATACCCACGCAACGAAGATACATACATTCAAATTTAAACATTCCATAGATCGATGTTTGCAGAAGCGCACGAACACCGACTTCATAGCTAAATCTAGAAGCCTTAGAACTGCTACTTCCCGATGATGACTTACGACGCCTCATGTGCACAAAGCCTTATGAGCTGGTCACCTAATTTATTCTATAATATAATACTCGTGTATACGTATTTTGTGGGTACGCGTATATACTTGGTGTACGTGCGTGTGGGTACTTATTATTTATATACCTACACATGTACATTATGGGTTATGTGTATATAGTTTCTTCATGTTACAAATTAGATTAAGTTGTAACACCGTTTCAAAAGTAATGCTAATTTATTTACTGTAATAAGATTGTACTGAGAAATATATTATATATGTAAAAAATTGCTTCCAAATGTCGAAAAATTTGGAATTGCGGACTCATTTTATTGTCATCAGGTGACCGATCTAAAGCTCACCGTACTTTTTATGTACATACGTGAACGGATGCTCTACAATTGTTCGCCTTAGGATGCCTACCTTTGTGGCCAGTCCCTGGACTGCACAACCCCATCGAACATGTGCGACATTATCGTGAATCCCCAGTTCGGAATATCTATTAACTGAAAGTTAGCCCCGAATGGAAGAAAATTCCTCTGTGGGGAATATTGCCAGAAATTTCTACTGTCCATGCCACGTCGGTTGGTGGCAGCGGTCAAGGCCTCGTACGAAGTATTAAGGAAATTTTTTTGGTAATGTACAAATATTTTTGTGACGTGCCCCTTATTAAAACTCTCGTTGTTCATGTGAATTTTTATTTTTTTTACTTTTTGTCTTTCAACATAATGTTACTGTGATAGCTATCAGTTCATATTTGTCGGTCATTAGAGCTGTTTTTCGTTGTTTTATAGACGCTATTCGGTGTACGACTATATTTATGTGACACAGCAGCGCTACTACTATAAACGCCTATGTATGCATACTATACTATAATATATATGAAGGAGTAGGTATGTCTTTTCGATTCCGCCGTTTGCTACAGGCAGCTTAATCTAGGAGAGATAGAAACGTCGATCGGTTCTTGCGGGGTGCGGCGAGAGCAGGCGGAGCGCGAGCAACTTTTTAAAATTCATTAGGTGCGCAGCTATTAAAAAGTGCCTGGGCCGCAGTCGGAAACCGGCCGGTATTTTATTGGCTTTGAGTGCGGGAGAACAATGCGCTGCCGTTTTTGTCAGGGCGCTTTCGCGAGCGTTCTTCGTGCGACTACGTCGATGGGCTGCCATCGACATGCGGCTGCTAGCGAGCGTGTGCGCGTTCGGCGCGGAAAATGTCATAGCCGATGATAAAACGGAAGCTAAAGGCCGAAATGACGTTCGCAGTCGGTTCAGAGACGCACGCGAACGCACACGCACATCGATGCGTTAGCACGGACGAGTCGAGTGCGCGAGTCACTAGCACACTGGCATATATTGGCCGTCGTCGAGAGAGCTGGTGCCGCCGATGTCGATGCCGGCTGCCGGCCCGGCTGAAGAAGGTCCTTCTGGCGGGCGCGCTGCTCGGCCACGCTCACCACTGGTACACTAGCGCGCTGCCGTTCAGATAATTCCGCCGGTGCGCTCGCGATCGGCGAGCGGCGATCGGCGGCGGCGACAGCAGCAGCAGGTTAGCGTGTGGAAATTAAAATCGGCCGTCGAGCGAGCAGTGCGTTAGTAGCGCGCAGGTAACGGCGAGCGGTGAAGCGAGTGAGTGCCGAGCCGAGCGAGCCGAGCACTTTGAAAAATCATTCGCCACGGTGCGCTTTTGGTACCGGCTGTACGTTTTTGGCCTGCTGCAGTTCTGCTGTTCTGCGCGCGCGTGCGACGTTCAAGCCGCGTTTTTTACATCAACTTTCAGTTATTCGCCGCGCACACAGACCTCGTCGTCGTAAAAAGAATTAAGAATAATTATTACACCGATGTAAAAAACAAAATACGCATTCTTCTATTTATGTTTTTCTCATTTCGTCGTTATATTATCGTTCTCTTCGTCGTCGTGTGAATGCCTCTCATCCGTCGTCTTCCTATTCATTCAACTCGCGACACACTGCCGCTCTGAGCCGAAAATCAGCTGTTACCGCCGGTAAGTTCTTTTCCAGCTATTAAATACACTACTAACCTGGATTGCGGCCTTCCCGCGCTTTTTTCCGAATCTCGTTAGAGCTCTCTATACGGCCTGCGGCCGTCAAACGGACACTCCCGCAGCCCCATCTAAACTTGGTGGTCATCTTCCGGATTAATTGGAACAAAATTCCTTTTTATGACTTTTCCAGAATTTTTCTTCGCCCGTTCGTCATTTACCGGGGGGGGGGGGGATTTTGTTCGCCGGTTGCGTATTGCTCCGCGTCGTCCGGATTAATGGATGTGTAGTATGCGTCGTGAAGTTTCTCTCGTCGTCCCCGCTACCTTAGTGGCGTGCAAAGCATCGTGTTTGCGGTAGGTGGAAATGTGTACTTCGAGTCGTAGCCGTACGGAGGATTTAATCTTAGCACGATTAGAGGAATTTTTCTCCCTCTTAATCTGAACATAATGCTGTTCACGTCTTCGCACCTAGTCCGACTATTATTAAAAATTATGTTTCCAGTAGTAATCGCTCATTTTATTTCTCCTATATCGTTGTTGTCTATCATCCAAAAATTCAGGAATCCGGCAGTAAGATGAATAATAAATAAATCGAATCGAAGCAGTTAATTATTATTATTATTACTACCGCTGTTACTAATTTTAGCCGTAACGTGCATGACGCTTATATAGAGACACGCCGTTTTTCCATCATCACCGAAAGCGGCAATAATAATGTATTCATTTCGATTTGTGCGTGATTATTCGTACATTGAAATTTTACAAGTTTCTTAAATTTCAATTAAACGCAACGTCCCCTTCGCCCGTGCCAGTTCTAACTCGCAGCATTCGTGTACGTTTGTGTCACAACATTATTATTCTAGAGCGTGAGATGATCGATGCGAGGACAGTATCGATTGCTGTCACTTGCCCCCGATGTTCCTTAATTGCGCGTTAAACGAATTATTATTAAAATGTAAATAATTAAAATTGCTTTTAAATTTTTTCCGCATTTTTCGATGACCCAAATAAAAAAATATATACGTATATATTGGACTAGTCTCGCTTTTTTAACCTACATAGATTACACATTACGGAATTAGAAAAATATGTAATAAAATTAAGTTTTTTGTCGCAACACGGTCGTCTCACTGTCAATCAAGAGAAAAGAAATAATCTTCTTCACGTGCCGGAACAGAATTAATATCTCCGTTTTCAGCGGCTCTCATCCATCATCAGCTTCGCCATTAAATAGTTTCCAATCCTGCTGTCCATTGCTTTATATTTTGTAGCCGTGCTGTTTTCCCTCTTTCAGGTCTTGCTCAACCTTCTGTCTCTGTTTGTATTTCCTTGAATTTTAAGTTTTAACAGCTCGCATTTCTTTCCGCCGAGTACGTGTCCAAATTAAAGACACATTTATACGCTTCTTACGTTTTCTACAAGTTGTTTTTCTGCGTGACTTCTTTTCGATACCTCATCGTTAGCTAGTTTCCATACCGGTGGGTTATGTAATATTTCACATTGTTCGAGATAGTTCAAAGATTTACGCGCCCCGGCTTCTGCGCTACATAAAAAAAAACATAATCAATTATTTCTTCGCGCCGAGCATTATTTCGTACCAGAGACCTGATGAATTCGATAAATTATTCCGCTAGTTCGAAGTTGTTAATGTGGAAAAATTATTTATCTGCGCGCGTGCCCGTGTGTGTGCCATTCCGCAGTGCGATATGCAAGATGTTTTTTTGCGGGCGAGAAGTTATTTCGCGTACCGCAGTACAAATTTTTCCCTTATAGAGAAAATAGCAGCACACAGATATATACATATATATATGTGTGTGTTATATTTTTATATATATATATATATATATATATATATATATATGTATGTGTGTATGTACACATTTTTAGTACGGGAACAACGCGCGATAAATTATTAATTAAATATTTGATATGTCCGGTGGTGTAATTGCTGATAACCTCGATACCATCCTGCCTGTAGAGATCATTTTTGTATTTTATCCCCCCGCCCGCGGCCCAAATTTGTACAGCTGTTAATCTGTCGTTGGCGTGGGAAGCATGCGGTTAATGTTTTTGTTACTTCGGTGGTTAGGTATAAGAAGGTGGGGTAATTAAGATTTTATAAGTATAGAGTTCTAGCGTTAAGTTTACTTGATTATTGTTTTTTTTTGTTTTTTTTTATTACCCATTTTCTGATGACCTCTATCATGAAACAGGTCAGTTCCGCATCTTCACACTGTTATAATGGGACTCGAAAGGAATGTTCGAGGAAATGCAAAATAAAAGTCGCATAAAATTTGCGGAAATTCGGATGGTGAAAATAGCAGCACTATCACGCCTAGTAGTGGGCGGTAGAGTAAGAAGAGAGACGTGCTGGAATAATTAGTTCCGCCTGGTGAGTGTTTAAATTAGTAGTACTTTGTTAGCTGCATCACGCTAAGTGATCGCCGGTAGACGATTAATAATTAAAAAAACCGGCTAACCCGCGAGTGTAACATCTTGCCAACCTTCGCTATATATATATATATATATATATGTGTGTATATAAATATTGTGAGTTTATTTCACTTTTTAGTTTCATTTTGTTTTTCAATTAATTTTTTTTTTCGTTAACTTTTTTATTAAACAAATATCCAACACATATATGTATTTATAAATAGCAAGAGTACCGTTCTCAGGTGTATTACATAAACACGTATGTTTCCCCGCCGTTATCTATCTTTCTAGGCAGATCGGGTTTGGCTTTGTAAGTGGCTCTTCTTATATGACTTCTTGAACGGCTTTTATTTTAAACTAACTTCTCTAGATAAGGGCATTCTACTTTTCTACCGGCCGTCTGTGATCCTGACCATATCCTCTTTGAATGCCCATCCCTCGTGAACGAACGCACTTCTTTGTACTCCAATCTGCTATCACTCAAACTCCCTACTCCTTATTGTGCCTCGTATATCTCTTATCGTTTTCGTCGATCTACGTTGTTCCTATCCTCAGTTCTTTTATCTTATCAATATTTGACACCGACTTTACATCTAACTGATCTTTCTTGCTCGTTTCGTTTCTGGGAGAAGATCCTTTGTTGACATGCCCAAAGGGGGGCTTAAAAAAAAAAGAAAAAAAAACAAACTTTTCTACCGATGAACCCTCTGAAGAAAAAGTGATAAAAAGTATTTGATAGATGGGATCGACGGAAATCTAAAAAAATCAAGTTATTTCTTCGAAAAGTCAACAAAACCATTGCTGGATTAGAATTTTGCAGCTGTTAAAATTCTTCTTCGTGTAGAGGAGACAAAGATTTAAATTCAAGAGAGGGTAGCCTCGCTTATAAGTACTCTCCGTACAATTATTGCAGTTTTTATCATCTTTTCTCGACTCTAGATTTAACTGCAAAAACACTTTCCTCATATGCTGACGGCTTTTATAAAATATAATTTTTGTACATTTTCTAATTGATTATCGTTATTGGGCCTAACGATCGGGCGCCGCTAGTAGCATCTTCAGCATCAATCAATGAGAATCTATGAAACATGAAGATGATTACGATGCGCGTACATATTTAGAATTATCAAAGCCTACATACTTGTATACAAATGACAGTAATAGTTATATAAAACTTTGTGTCGGAATTTTTTGAAAAAAATATCGAAAGTAACATTACCGCATTTTTAAATAATGTTACCGGACAAACATATTTTAAGAATCCGAATGGAGCTAACCTCCGAAAATCGTTTTTTGCAATACGCCTCTTTTTAATTTATATACAAAGAAACGTAAGTAAAAAATCGAAAAAATTCTTCCGTGTTTAGAACCGGTCTGAAATTTTTTTTATTTTTGTTAAGCGCAATTTTTCTCTTAAAAATCTTTTTTACCATTCGAAAAATCCTGTAGGACTTTTTTTTTCAATAAGAAAAAAGGTAGCAGCGATTAAACAATTTTCACCATCTCATCGGCACGAGAAATGTTGTTATTTTTTTCCGGAAAAAGTCGTATGTAATTTTATTCGAATTTTGGATCATGGAAATAATGAAAAATTGTATTGTAATCGTTTTATCTTTTCCGCGATATTTTCGATGAGTATAATATTGTTTTTTTTTTCGACTGGTTTTGTGAAATAACGACTACACATATGTATATCTCTAATCAATAATATTTCGTGGGAAATTCGAAATTCGGAAACTACTCAAAATCATTTGAGTAGTATATTTTAGAAGCAATTTATCGACCGAATTAATTTTGAAAATACGCTGACCATTCTCAATTGTTTGATGATAAACGATTTTTGTTGCGTGTACACACCATCGAAAATATATCCCTTCACCCGAACATTTGTGTAGAGTTGACGATTTCTTTCGGTAAAGGCTCAGCATTTTTAGGGCTGACCATGTACTTCGAAACGTTGATGATGATAATAACAAATGCCGTTTTGGGGTACCACCTAGGATGTGTTTTTGGAACGATAACGGCTGTCTGCTTGTTTACACAGTACATAACACAATGGTTAACGCAATACACATACGGTTAATACGAGCGGCGAACGTATGATAATAGAGCTCTCTCTCTGTATGTGTAGTGTATTCCGAAGTGGCCTACCGAAACAAATGAACTCGTCATTTTATTACGTACGAGTCGCGCTCATCACAACCAGTACGGTACCGCTTATTACACAGGTCATTGTCGAGGTCAAATTGCCGAATTTATATGTGTACATGCCGCCCATGTGCAATACAGTCTGCGTATGGGCTTGTGTGTATGCTCACGAGCGACTATAGGAGGGGGGTAGGAGCTTTTTCGACTATTTCAATTGGATTCCCCCCCCCCCCCCGGTTAATTAAAATAGTTCGTGACTTTGCTAGTGCAAAAAGACATGCTTCCGCGTGACGGGTAAGCGGTAATTTCTTCTGATCCTGATTCGTTCGAGATATTGGTAATTGCGCGAGATTTATTTCTTTCTGTTTTTTTTTTGAGTACGTTAACCAGGTGAGACAAAAACGAAAAAAAATAATTAAAAGGAAGGAAGAGAAACGAGTTGTTAGTTTTCAAATTATTTCTCTTTCAGTTGAAGCTGGGCTTTCTGTATAGAACTTTTGATTTCTAATCCACTCGAGAGTGTAACAATGGATGTTATAGAACTTTTTCGCCGATTCTGTAGCCGTTGACTACTCGCGAGGCGGCCTTTCCTTCGGACTTGAATTGTTTGTCCGCATTCTTCTCGTCATTCGTTGCTATTTCTGCAATACCTGTATTTAGAGCATTGCAGTTTAATAATGTGTGTTCGCATTTCCATTTGTTATATGGCTTGGGAAATCGCGTGGCGCAGTTACTACATAATTACTATTTCACTTTGAGCGGTTGCAATTTTTACATCGAATAATCTGTTAGCAACGTATTATGCTGTTGGCTGGCATTAAAAAAAAAAAAAAAATGGCGTAAATTAAAATTTTTCGATAGCTTCTGTATTTGTTCACTTTTTTACAATACTTCCTGGCACTACATATATTGAGTCCCCCAAAATCTCTTCTTCGGCTTATCTGTATTATAACGTTATTATCGCGTGTTGAACGGAGCACGATACCGATGATGGAGAATTATTTTTCTTCTCTTTTTTCTTTGTGGTTCTAAAGGACTTGATGATCGATGATTTTAGAGTCTCGACGACGTGTTGCGAGCACTACTATCTATCGGGGTACTTGCCCCGGTCTGTAAATTCGATCTTTCCAGCGCATATCTTAGTTTCTGTAATTTCCCTTAAGAACAAATTTTTCGACAGAACTCGTACACCTGTACTGTGTGTTTTTAGTCTTTTCCAGCTCTATTCGCATCGTAGCGTCATTTAGATGCGCTAGTCCGCTTCCTGTCACTCTTGCAGTGGTACATGCAGCCGCATTTCAGAAAGTGCGGATATAGTCAGAACGATATAATCGAATAAATAAGAATGAAAAAAAGGACTTGCACATTTTGCACCGCTTCAACTCTGGGTTAAATGAAAATAATTTATAATCAGTGATCGAGCGTCAGCATATTTAATTCGCTGAAAAATAGATCGGCTAGTTCGGTAATAATAAAGTAATATAGTAGATAAATAACACAAATCTTCGCTAACAACGACACGATTTACTACTCAACGATTGGCGCGATACGTACCATCTAAACGGCATTTTATTTTTAGCGTGAAATCACGGCTACACCAAGCAGGTTAGTTCACACATCTCGCCTATACACGTCAAGTTCTCTGTGGCCATATTGCGTGTCCAAATTTCATAAAATGTCCAGAATTTTAAAATGTGGCCTTGGTGTTTAATCGCATATTAAAAGCACACTGTTTACAGTTTCATACTTTTAATATCGAGGAAGCTATTTTAGCTACGGTCGGACATTAATCAGTTGTGTTTAGATAATTCTTAATTTCATCATACTAGATGGCGGCGCTCCATGGGATATTTTTTGTATAAACAGCGTCGTTCTTCGGTTATATATTAATGTCTATGTCACTTTTACGCCGGCGGTAATATTGAAATTCTATTACGTTCCTGTGTTTTGTATTACGTTTTTACGTCACGGAAGTGAGTTAAAAAAGTGTAATAGAAATTACGTCGTAAACTATAACTCTTTTTTTTTTTTTTAAGAATAGCATAGTTAAATGAAATTTACTCTTCTGCAAGTATTATGAAAAAGCTCTCTTATCTGGAGTTACAATGAGGACTGAGAGATCGAGTTATACATACATACATATATATATATATATATACGCGTGTGTACATATGCCGGAGGCAATATGAAAAATTATATAACATTTTTGTATCGATTGCGCTGTATCATTTAATAATTCCTATTTTATCATAATTAAAAATGTTAACAATGAGTAAGAACAACAAATACAGTGATACTAATATAAGACATTTATTTTATTTTACGAAAAATTACATGCTCAGTTGACTCTTCTATAAGAATTATAGAAGACTAAGTTTGCGATATATATATATATATATATTAATAATAATGTATAAACTTCGCCATTTTGGCCTCGCAAGGGGCTGCGCCTCTTGACCCCCCTCTTGCTTACATTTCTGCTTCTTTCTCTTCTATACTTTGTATAAAATGATCAAAATTGGTCCATATGAATATCATAATCATAAAATCCTATAAAATATAGCAAACGTTACATAAAATTGGGACATTTTTTCTAAGGGGGGTAGACGTTGTAATTAAAATTTGGCTCCCCATATTTCGCAAGGGGCTCTACTTATTGACTCCGTCTGGGAACAACCCTGGACCCCCAGCTCTATTACTTCTGTATTTTGTATAGAACGAGGAAAATTAACGTCATTCTTAGCTCGACCCTCACTACTTTTTCTGTCACAACTTTTTCTTCTTATATATACGATATATATAACGTTTTGGGACAAAATAAGTGATGGGGGTCGGCCTAAGAATGACGTTGTCATTAATACATGTATATTTCTACAAAAATGAAATAAATCAATTTTAATCACAGTGTAACTGTCATCTCTCGTAATTTTTTTTTTGTACATTCGAATAAGTTGTCAATGGAAAATACTGAAATTCAGAAATTATACGTTCAAGTTATTTCATCGGTATTTTTGATTGCTACAACTGGCTTTGGGTGCATAATTTTATATTATATATTTCAGGGCGTGTTCACTTTTGATTTTATTTTGTGAGCTTTCTTTTTTTCATTTTTCGCTTTTAAACTTCGTATTAAATCATTAAAAGTAGTTGAAATGTGTGAAAGCCGGACCAGAAAAGTAAATAAACAAGTAAGTTGGAATTTTCGTGAAAGAAAATCAGTTTCTAATGGTTGAGTAAATCGTTTTGCTACGAAAACGATCGAGCAAATAAAATTTAAGCTAAATGTAAACAGAGCGCTGCGATGGGACAGTGATGTGTATTCAGAGGTTCGTCGACAGAAAAAAATAGTCGATAAAAATTAAATTGTTTATCGCTTTCTACGTTTGCCTTACATTGTCTGTCTAAAACAGTAAAAAGCAGGTTTTTCCGTAACACATTTAAAATTGCCCTATAGCACCCCCCCCCCGTCAAAGCACGAAATAATGGCACGGGTTTCAAGCATATTTTTGGAATTTATAA